>CM077032.1:56847247-59466414 GCA_039090855.1 Macrothele yani | reverse complement strand
ACTTGCTCTTGGCGATTGGAAGGTGATGTCAGATGCCATAAATCGATTATATATATATATATATATACACAGAACAAATTACTAATCAAATGCTCTAAGTATTTTTATCATTTAATGGTTTCTCTCTCTCTAATTTTGTGGTATTATGGGTGTTCATTATTTTTTGTATTGTATTTAGCATGAATTCTCTTGAACTGGTCATTGTTGAGTGTGCGTCGGGCAATGGATATTCGGTTTGGTGGGAGGGGTATTCGTCCCGGTTTTGTTCATTGAGTATATCCTTAATTTTATTTTGTCCTTTATAACAAACAGAATAGGCAGAAATCCAAACTTTTCTAGTCTATGTAGAAATGTGAGAGATTTTCTTTGTGATTGCCCCTGACGAAGCCATGAATAATTTTTGCTGCATGTTCTGCAATCCCTGTTTTTCTCCTGTTTGTAATTTCGTTTTGTTTGCTTGCACTGGTACATGTTTATTTTGCAAATCTTGGCTTTCTATTTTTTATTCTTTATTTTTTAGTTTTACATTTTTTTAAAAATACTTTTTAGCTTGCTTATCCCTTGTTGTCCTTATATACAGGGTCTTTCATAAAGAATGTCCCGATTTGAAAAGTGGATATCTCGGCAACCGCGAACCCACCTATGAATGCGACTCGTATCGTGTCTACGGGTGTAGCCCAGAGTTTGTATGACTACCGCTAGATGGCAGCACGAGCGTCCAAACAGCTGCTATGCTTAGTGAGTGAGAAGATGGCGTCGAGGTAACAGAAGGCATTTTGTGTGCTCGAATTCAGCAAGACCAAGTCCGTGATTACGGTGCAGCGTGTGTTTAAATGGCAATACTCCACCAGTGGGCAAAAACATTCGTCGTTGGTATCGACAATTTGAAGAAACAGGGTGTTTATGTATATACAATTTGAAGAAACAGGGTGTTTATGTAAGGGAAAGAGTCCTGGATGACCAACCACCTCAGCGACGAAGGTGCAACAAATTCACGAGGCGTTTCAGTGAAGCCCACAGAAGTTTACTCGTCGTGCGAGCCGCGAACTTGCCATCCCTTATGTGACTGTTTGGCATGTTTTATGACAACGTTTGCTGATGAAGCCGTACAGATTGCAACTTGTGTAAGCTCTTCATGGAGGTGACAAAACACAACGAAAAGATTTTTGTGCAACTCTGTTAGGGGACATGGAGGATGACACCATTGTACAAAGGTTGATTTTTAGCAATGAAGCAATCTTTCATGTAAGCAGGAAAGTTTCATGCCACAATGTTCGCATATGGGGACTAGAGAATCCACACGAAACTCTCCAACATGAATGTGATTCACCAAAACTGAATGTTTTTTGCGCGGTTTCTGTTAGAAAGGTTTATGGCCTTTCCTTTTTGTGGACAACACGGCTACGGGCAACTCCTATCTTGCAATGTTGAAGGATGACTCTGAAGATTACATTTTGCAGCAGAACAGCGCACAGCCACACTGGAACCTCCAAGTTCGTCAGTTTCTAAACGAGACATTGCCTCAGTGTTGGATTCGATGCAGGGGACCCCATGACTTGGCACTACACGCTTGGCCTCCGAGATTTCCAGACATCACACCATGTGATTTTTTTTTTTTTTATGGGGATACGTAAAATACCATGTTTATGTTCCCCCTTTAGCCGCTGACTTGGATGAGCTCCAAACGAGAATCATGGCCGTGGTAAATTCTGTTACTGAAGACACTCTCTGACGTGTTTGAGATGAATTCAGCCATCGGCTTGATGTTATCCGTGCAGCTGGTGGAGCACATTGAGCATTTGCAATTGTGGTGAGTGAAACTTTAGACCTTCCTTCATACTTGGCTTTTTGTTTTGTAACTATCTCACATTTGCCTTATTAAATATACTACTTTGAAATCGGGTTATTCTTTTTGAAACGCCCTGTATATATATATATGAAGGGCATTCAAAAAATAAGTTACACCTGTTGCCGTCTCTTGGTATAATCATGCACCAAATGTGATGCATGTGCGGGATGAAAGTCAAACCGTGCGTCTTCTAGTAGGTCAATATCATTGACATAGAGGTAATAGCTGTGTAGGAGCAAGCGATCGTAATGGCACATCAGCTAGAATGTTACTCCAAGTTCGAGGTACAAGGAACAGTACATTTTTTTGTGGGCAAAACGTCTGAATTGTTCGTAAAATAATGGCAAAAATTCAATGTCACATCCAGCTGTAGTAAAGTAGTGCCAGCAGTTTGAAAGTGGTCGCACAGATTTGATAGATACCGGTCAAAAAAAAAAGGAAGGCATCATTGACCACTGCAGACAACACGATGCAGATTGATGAACTGATTCACAATAATCGAAGGCTGACAGTTGCAGAATGGCAAAGGAGTTGGATATTTCAATAGGCAGTGTTCATTCCATCATCTGTGAACATCTTGGCAATCGCAAATTGTGTGCAAAATGGGTTTCTCGTCTACTGACAGATGGGCACAAAGGTCAACATTTTTCGTTTTGTTTTATGTAGCCTTCCTTCAATGCTATTCCGTGGAAGGCCAGGACTTCTTACACTGCATCATCACTGGCAGTCAAACATGGGTGCACCATGCCACCCTACAAATGAAAAGAGCATCTGTGGAATGGAGACACACAACATTGCCAGTGCAGAAGAAACTCAAAGTTGCACCACCAGCAGGAAAAGTCATGGCCACTATGTTTTTCGACTGTGAAGAAGTTCTTTACACAAAATTTATGGCAAAAGGCACAACAATCAATGCTGACTCATACTGCCAAACATTATGGTCTTGACAACAGCCGTACACATCAATGCTGACTCATACTGCCAAACATTATGGTCTTTGACAACAGTTGTGAAAAGTTAAGGTCTTGACAAACATTATGGTCTTGACAACAGCCGTGAACATCAATGCTGACTCATACTGCCAAACATTATGGTCTTTGACAACAGCCGTGAAAAGTTAAGGTCTTGACAACAGCCATGAACATCAATGCTGACTCATACTGCCAAACATTATGGTCTTTGACAACAGCCATGAAAAGTTAAGGTCTTGACAACAGCCGTGAACATCAATGCTGACTCATACTGCCAAACATTATGGTCTTTGACAACAGCCGTGAAAAGTTAAGGTCTTGACAACAGCCATGAACATCAATGCCGACTCATACTGCCAAACATTATGGTCTTTGACAACAGCCGTGAAAAGTTAAGGTCTTGACAACAGCCATGAACATCAATGCTGACTCATACTGCCAAACATTATGGTCTTTGACAACAGCCATGAAAAGTTAAGGTCTTGACAACAGCCGTGAACATCAATGCTGACTCATACTGCCAAACATTAGGGTCTTTGAGAACAGCCGTGAAAAGTTAAGCAAATGTGTTGTTCTCATTCATAATGCCACACTATACACTTCATGAACAACACAATTAGTTCTCAAAAGTTTTGGATGGGAGGTACGGCAACATCTGCCATACAGTCACGATCTTTTGTCGTGTGGTTACCACATCTTCGACAACCTGAAAAAACATATAGGGGGACAACGATTTGCAGACAATGAGCAAGTGCAAACAGCAGTTCAATAGTGGCTGAATGACCAAGAAGTCGATTTCTATTGTGAAGGAATCTAACTTTTTGCCACACATTCGATAAGTGTTCACACCAACTCAGTGACTATGTGGAAAAGTAGTGTAAGGTACATACTTTCTATTGCATAATGTTACATACCTCAATAAATTTCTATGGGCTACCATGATCAAGGGTAACTTATTTTTTGAATGCCCTATGCATTTTAAAAAGTATAATTATCTAACACATGACCACAGCTTCTTGCTGTTAAGAATCCAGGAAGGAAGAAACATTGCTTTCAAGAAAATGTTGAAATTCGCAAGAATAAAGAAAATATGAAATAGTAACGAATGCAGAGTTGTGCTGAAGACTGAAATAAGTGACCTAAAGATTCTGTGTGTGTGTATGCGTGCACGTGCGTACGAGCTATTAAACCTTCAGGAAGTTATTTTCCACACAATGAAGTTTTACACAGATAGGAGAGGGTTGATGGGTTTTAGATTAATGCCAATTTCTTTTATTTTATTTTTTTTTTTTTATGACTCCCATATTTGTTAAGCATTTGCAACATTTCCTTCTATTTCTGCGGCCATGCTGCACTTTGGAAGTTGACGATCACATTTTATTTTATTTTATTTATTTATTTACTTACAGATAGCTTTATCTCAGATCCTTTTTTACAAAAACCATATTTTTATGCAATTTTAATACTCCCGGATTTGTTTCCAAGATTGTATTACACTGTGTTCCAGAAGCTGACGGTCGCAATTTTTTTTAATTATTATTTTCTTCCAGATAGTTTCATCTCAGATTGATGAGGTAAAAAGTTTTTTTGTTTAACAAGAACCGTTGCTGTTTTTCTCACTTTAAGTTTATTCGGTTTAATTATATCAATGAAAATGCTCCCATCGCATTTTCACAAATTCACTAAACTTTTCTTAAAACTGTGGTCAATTAACAAATTGGGTTTCAAACAAAAAATCTTATATGGACCAATGTTTCACAAATCAAGTTAAATGAGGCAAAATTACTATTTCCAAAGTTGACATGATCCCTACCTTCATAACACAGTCACCTAAATAATCACCTGATGAGGTTTCTAGTACAACACAATTGCTGCAGGAAATAGTAAGAGCAGAATGTCTGTCAGACAAAAGATCCTTTGAAAGAGGGAGTTAAAGTTTAACCAATTAACTAAATACAAAATAATTTTTTTTTTCCAAATGATTCATTATTCCTTACATACCTTCGGACACTTGTTTTTAAAAACCCAAAAGTATTTAAAGAATGATGTTTAAGTTCTGAACAAAATGAAATAGTTCTAGTTTCTTCTGTATTTCTTATCAGGGAAAAGCTAGGTTAACTACTGCAACTAAGCACTAACTTGCACTCCTGGTAAAATTCAAAGCGACTCATTGTTTAAAACTTTGCTTCGTTTGCAGTGCAGAACAATAAATTTTATGGCAAAATTAACATTTAGATATCCATTTACCTTACAGACAGTTTGTAGGTTTTCCTGCCTGCATTGCAATAGTAGAGCTGGAATCTATCTGCTTGAAAAAAGACTGAATCACATGTCTAAAGGCTATACTTGGGCCTTTGCCCTATTTTTGAAACAAATACCAAAATAAAAAGTGCTGACGGGAATGTACAGATTGCGTTTTCCCAGATGTTTTTAGATGCCTTGTTTTTTTCTAAATGTCACATGACGTGGATGATTGTTTGCTCTCTAAGCTGCTGCAACCAAAACAATATAAATATAGTTACCATTACCTGGGTGGTTCTAAGTATCTGATCATTAAATAATGTAACTTCCTGACAAAATGTATTGGGTCGTTGCAGTTGAAATGGCCAATTCCAGGTATTGCCACTTAATGCCATTCTGCCCAAATGGTACTGTACAGCAAATACACATGTGATATGTCACGTGACACATTGTACTGTGGGATATTCAATAAGATTTTTTTTTTTTTTTTTATTGGAGGTTTAACGACCACCGTGAGCAACTCAATGGGCTATAAGCAGTCGCCCGTCCCTAATTTAGGGTCACTGGTTCCAGGGAAGGGAGAGAGCCAGTGCCATAAGACAAACACAACATCCATGCCTTACCGGGATTCGAACCCGGACCCCGTTCGGACGAATGATCAGAGGCCATCGCTTAGACCACTGCCCCACCGGGGCGGCATTCAATAAGATCGTTGGTTGTTGTGTAGTCACTGGGTAGTGAACACAGTGCTGTGTAAGTAGGCCAGGGAGTCAAGTCAAATTTGTGTTATTTTTCTTTATGAGTTTAAATTGGGACATTCTGCGAACAAGGGAGCAAGGAGTGTGAATACAGTGTTTGGAGAGGAAACAGCTAACAAGTGGACCATGCATCATTGGTTGACAAAATTTTAGTCCTACAATATGAGTCTCCAAACTGAACCCTGTGGACACAACAGTGCAATCATCAATCCTGTAGAATTGAAGGAAATCAATGAATTGGGCCCACGCTAAAAGGTACGGGAGGTCCCTCAGAAGTTAGACGTCCACTATTCAACAATGTTCTGGCACCTACCAGTCACAGGCAAAGTGAAAGAACTTGATCAGCGGGTGCCACATGAGCAAACCGAGAAACACAAGGCACATCGCCTCAAAGTGTGCTCTTATCTGCCAAACTGTACCCTGCAGACACGACCCTGCAACCATTAATCCTGTTGAACTGAAGGAAATCATTGAATAGGATCCATGCAAAAGGTTGCACAGAAGGTAAACGTCCACTATTCAACAGTGTCCCAGCACCTAGCAGTCACAGGTAAAGTGAAAGAACTGGATCAGCAGGTGCGGTATTCGCTAACCAAGGAACACAAGGCACATACATCGAAGCATGCTTTTCTCTGCTTAACAGGAAAAGAGAGAAAGGTTTCTGCAGTGCGTTGTGACTGCTGATGAGAAGTGGATCCTATACAATAATCACAGATGTACTGATCAATGGTAGGATCCCAATGAAGTGCCCAGGAGCATGCCGAAAGCAGTCCTACACACACACACACACACACACACACACACACACACACACACACACACACACACACACACACACACACACACACACACAAAAGGCAATGGTCATTGTATGGTGGTGATCTGAAGGCATGAACTACTATTCATTCTTGAGAAATATTTGGATCATCACAGCGGAACACTACTGTGATGACCTGCAACAAATGCATGAGAAACTGTGCAGAGAATGGTCAACAGACATCGCCCCATGCTACACAAATAACTGTGCAGAAACTCCAGTTAGGACATGATACTTCTGCCACAGCCCACTTACTTTCCAGACCTTGCAGAAAAGTACTATCTTTTTTTTTTTTTTGGCAGCAGGAGCAGAGTTCTCCGAAAAAATAATTTGAAGGAGTATTTTTACTCCTTTGGAAAAATTTAAGGAGTATTTAAAAGGGAGGAGTATTTTAGAAAAATTAACGAGTGAAATAAAAAAAAAAGTTGCAAAAACACCGGGAAATTATACCCCCCCCCCTTTTTTTTCATATTAAAAAATATTTCGGCTAAATTTCCACGTTCGGCCCCGTTAGTTCCGAAAGCAATAATAGATGGCGCCACGGTAGCACTTCATCTATCCTCTACTCTTCTCGCACGTGAAATGCATTCAGCCATCTCATGACTTTATGTGTCGATGCGTCTTATCGTTTAGGACAATTCATGTGTCGGAAGAAGTACGCTTCAGGGAATGACGAGTACTCTTCCTGCACACTTGGTACGCGTTTTTTATGCTGAGATTCCTATTGATAGAGTGATGATTCTCACGTATTTTTTTGCCAAAGGATTGTCTTACGACGAGGCGATTGAAGAAACCTCCCATGGCCACATCCACTGAGACAGTTCGTGACTGGTACTCGTTTTGCAGACAACTAGTCGCACAGTTTATCGTAGCATCGCAATGTAAATGTACTTGGGCAGACCATATTCTGGAATATTTATTCCGACGGAACTGCTGTCTTTCCTCTGAACATTGCTTTGAAGTCCTGATTCCTGCGATCAGACCGTTCTTCCCTGGCAGATAAAACTTTCCTTGGTTTTATTCTGCTAGCTACACAGTTTCATATTCTTCCGTGAAAATAAATATTTCACACATATGCCACAATCAACATTCAAAAAGTCCTTTTAAGCGCCACCTTTCATCCATATCATTCACTTCCTTTGCCACTTTCACAACGTAACGAAATGCTTCACGATGTAGCGATAACGTGTTGCCATCTATCGTCGCTTCATAAAACTATTTTTGGGTCTAACGTGGAAGGTTTACCAATATTTCACTACTACTGAATGCATTTGGATGTTTTGCTTCTTTTTTTAGTTAAAAAATATATATATATAAAACATAAATAACGTAAACACTACAAGTGCATGGAAAGTATTCCCTGGAAATTCTTTGTACCATTTTGGTAAACAACAAGAATGAATTTCTAACTTTGATGTCGATGTAACACAATGCATTCTTCATTTTCTAATGAAGTGTCCATGTTTGTTGGCTGCTTTCGTATTTCCACCACTAGTTTTTTGCAGATTTCATTGTTTCCTTCCTCTGCATTTTGTTTCTTTTCTACACCATTGGAGCCAAAAAAAAAAAAAAAAAAAAAAAGACAGTAAAGTACGCTGTTTCGACAAATCATTCGATACTACAGTGTCTGATAAAGCTGATTCAATCTCTACAAATCACACGACCACGTACCACCGTCATAACAAAGTACAAATCACGACCACAAGGCGCTCCGGAATTGCGATTGCAAAAGCGTACTTCATTCATCTGATTGAGCACGAGCTGTAGCAACAGTGACAGGAATTTTGCGATGCAATTGCGCTCCCGATGAGCCGATGACGTCAAGGTAAGGAACGATGTCTCCCTGACGTCACGCCCCTGACTGGCTGGCGGATCACGCCGCCATAGCTCTGGTCGTGCCGAGCAAACCACGGCCAGGTATGGATCATCTACAACGTGAGATCTGGCCTGAGGTAACAAAGGATATCGCTGATCACATGTTTGAAATACAAAATTCGAATAAAAAGTTGAAAATAAAAAAATTTCAGCTTAAAATTCTCGATTTGTATTTGTACGCGTTGGCAAAATTTTGATGCATATTTTTACGCGTTGGCAAAATTTCAATGCGTAAACACACTTTTCGATGCGTCCTAGACGCATAATTACGCATTTTGGTGAACTCTGAGCAGGAGAGTTTTCAGTCCAAGAGGACCTAAAAACAGTGTGATGCAGATGTTTACCAGGCATTTGAAGACTTCACTGCCTTCAGAAAGCCAGAGTTTTTGGAAGGTGCCACGAACACCCTTGAGACCCATTGGTAGAAGTGTATTGATGCTGCTGGTGACTGTATTGATTGATGAAGTACACTACTTCTGCTTTTATGCTTGCTTTTAGTGCCACAATGAAATCGGGCATTTCAACTGCAACAATCCAATACATTAAGAGAAAATCTTTTGAATGCAGACGTCTTTGTAGAATTATAAAGTTGGCAGCAATGATGAATCCACTTCCACAGAATGCCACATCTCTAGTTTAAGCAACAGGGCAAGAAATATTTATTGTGCTTAAATTGCACATTTCAGTTCCATTAGTGCAAAATGTAACTTTTTTTCCCAACATGCAAAATACATGTACCTAGCAAGGCTATTTTTTAGATTCTAGTCAAATACTATATTTAAATACAGCTGGATAAAAATAGTTACTATACATTAAAAATACAAACTTTCCAGATGAAAACTTAAAGCTTATTTTTATTTTTTTTACCAGTTGTGCTCCTAGCTACGATTCTGCTGAACTTTTAATAATTTGTCTTACTATTAACTAGTTATAGAATAATCTGAACAGGAAGCACTTGAATACCTGTTTTAAATACCATCAGTACCTCTATTAATAAAAATAGGTATCCTAGAGGAACATTATTATCACACAGAAGATAATTTACAATTTTCAACAATAGTTAAGATCCACTAGACAACAAAGCAAAATGCTGTAACAAGGATGCATGCTTATACAATAGTTGCAATTATCAGACGTGAATTAACAAAATATATACATTCTGGTTAACAGTCATTTTGTAAGGGATGCCAAATTATATGAAAGCACGAACCACATTAAAATGCATTGGTCTAACAAGTAATTTCTTCCTTAAGTAGAAGTGACAATTTTTTTTTTTTTTTTTTATTCTGGATGGACAAACATGTTAATAACAAGAGAGAGAGAGAGAGAGAGAAAACAATGAAGGGATATGGAAGAAATATTCTTCACAAATACATGGAACAACTACGGGATTCTTAACGCAGCAATCAGAAATCCCAGTTTTACTGTTCTATAACATAGCATCTCAGAAAAGTTGAAAACTAATATAACCCTGGAGCACAAATCGAACCCACATCTACTGCTTTCTGTTCGAGCACGCTATTTGCTACACCACACAGGACAAAGAAGTTCCCAGCATCTGAGGATCAAGATTCCAAACATTTTCAGATTTTCACAACTCAAAAGTGTTACATACATCACCCTGGAGTGGATTCAATTCTAGCTCTAGGGATGTTGTTGTTTTTAAACTTGAAAACTAAAACAGTAGGTGATGTAGTTTTTTGAAGTTTTGTAAGGTGATAGATGCTACGTGTACAATAGTAAAACTGACATTTCTGATTGCTGGGTTGAGAATCCAACAATGAAGGGAGCTTAAAGTTGAAGCACTTTACTTGACATATTTAACTATTATACATATTTAAGAATATGCAAAAGTAAGATGCACCTTTAATATGCTTTTAACAACTTTTTGGCGTGTAACAACACTGCATGCTTCTTGAAAAATTACTGCTAACATGACATCTTGCTGTTTGTTTTATTTGCTTTGTGGTTCAACAACTTGTATTAGAATTTTACCGATGTAAAGAGTTTTAGCAGTCCTGAATTTACCCAGATGATTAGCTGGAAGACAGTGCCTCTCAACACTTACCCATCGTATGAAAAGAACAGTAAAGTGCTGCAGGGGCATACACACACATCAGGTCTGGACTATATTTAAATACAGGAATGTCCTTGTCCTTCATTCATCACATGAACGAAACAAATGATATTCTCTTAAAATACATTATTCCAGCAATGGTTAAATTACAAAAAAATATTTCTGCACATGGCTTTATAAATTAAATTGTTTTTATGAGCAATAATTTTTTTTGTATGTCTTACAGTTTCCATAATGATCGTTATTTTTCTGTACGTCTTACAATGATTATTTAATGTCTTATTGAGCTTCGCTTGGCCAAAGGCCGAGCAGAGCTATCTTTACGAGACTCAAGACAATTAGTTGTTTGGGCATAGGTACGAGATGACACATCCGATCACCACTCCATGGTCAGGTTTTGACCTTTTCCGATTCCCAAAATTCCATGTCATTGAGGAATAATCATTCAAAAACTTGCATTTTTTTCCGGGTTTTGAGAAGGGGTCGCTTGTTGCCTACCTCCTCCAAAGATCTTCAGCCGATAGCGGTGACACTTGCCACAGAGAAAGGGAAGGACATAGTGAATGACATGGGGTTGGTATCATGGTGATTGGTCATGTTGTATAAAAACTAATGACGATTAAAAACTGACCAATTTTAAATAATAATTGAAAATCCGCTCTTGATACGAGACTTGGGACAATTAGTTGTTCGGGCATAGCTACGACATGACACATCCGGTCACCGTGATTTTTGGCATGCGATTGGATATCTAGTGACTAGGGTCAGATTTTGACACCTTCCAATTTCCAAAATTCCATGTCATTGAGGAATTTCAATTAAAACTAGATGGCCTTTTACTTGAACTGTTTCAGGAAAGTTGGCTCACTAACATTAATTTTAAAAAATCGTTTGAAGTGAAAAATGAAGAAATGGAAAGATTCTGTCTGTTAGCTCAACACTTGCTTAATCTATAATAATAAAAAGAAGTTCATGTAGGTGTGTTTGTGTGTGTGTCTTTCGCGATACAAAAGGAAAAATGTGGTTCCCAATCCGAGTGGGTCTTTCCACTTTGTTTACTTGCAACCTGATCACACCAACGTGAATACGTGAAGGAAAGTAGTTCATGATAAATTTTAGGCATTTCTTTTTTTAGAATGTTTCATACTTTTGTTCTGGAAGTCAAACTTTATGCGTTTGTTTTTTAGAATTTGTTATAATAGACCCCTTAATGAGCTTAGATTTTGCAATAGCTTCTCTAAAAATTTGCCAACTGTACCTGAGTTATCGGATACCGTTGGCAGCTTGTCCTAGTGCAAAAGGCAATTTCTTTTAGCCAACATGCATATCAATGTTGATTTATGCCAACATTAATTTAAAAATGGCTACATTCCTATATATGGTTTAATTTTGCCACAGTCATAATAAAACGCACACATATTCACAGGGCTTGGAGAAGGCAGTCGCCTGTTCATCTGTGACGAGTGAAAAGTTTTAGTTGGCGAGTAAAAAATTCAGTAGAGCAGTTTAAATTCGGTTGGCAATTATTTATATGTTAATATGCCCATTGTTGGATACGTAAAACTATCAGTTTTTTAATAAAGCTTATTTTAACTCACAGAAGTGATGCATGATAGCGCACCAGCCTGGGAAACCAATTTCTCCACGAAAGAAATGGGACAGTGAATGCCGTGAGTCAAAGCATCCAGGCATGCTGCGCTTAACAAGGAATATGAGACAAGAAGCTGCAAGCCCGGTAAAATGATTTCCCCACATGCTGTATGAAAAGATTGGCAGTGAAAGAGTCACATGTACCTCGTGAGCTGCCACTTAGCCAATTGCTGTCGTAGGTCAAAGGGGCAAACACGGGGAGCCGACTATGTTTCCGCGGAGTAGTTTAGAAAGTTCTAAAACATTGAAGGAATTAAACAACTCACATAAGGCTTTACTCAGATTAATGTACCGGGTGATCCAAAAGTCTTACACATTTTGAAAACATTATAACTCGCGGAGTTTTGAGAGTAGGGCAATGCGGTTTGCATAGAAATGATCAGAATGACATCGGGTTTTTTAAGAAATCACATACATTTTTACTCATTTTACTTACATTTTTCATCGCCAGATGGCGCCATAAGCAAAGAGGTCTGGGATAGTGGGAATAAAAGCAGCAGCTAGGAAGCAACCACAAGTCACAGCGGTCCGTGTCAGTATGTTGTCATTACCGGACAAAGTGCTCTTGGTGAAATTGTTCTATTGCAATGCTGAATGTGCGAGTGCTGCGTTGAGAGCCTACCGGTCACTGAAAGGTGATCGCAGTGGGAAAGGACCGATGGAAAGTACTGCGTTGCGGCGAATGGTGAAAAAATTCGTGGAAACGGGATCTTTAGCAGCATGCCCACGAAGCTGCTGCAGCAGAGACGATTACACAGGAAATGGATGTGATTGCAATGTTATCCGCACATGGTGACTCCAGTGTTCGCCATGTTTCTCGGCAAACAGGCATTCCATACAGGACTGTATGGCGAACACTACTACAGATTCTGCACAGATACCCGTACAAACTGCGACGGCATCATGAACTGCAAGCTGGCGATTACGAGCAGCGTCAGGAGTTAGCAGCATGGCTTTTTCGACAAATGGATGTCAACGAGAACTGGCTGATGAACGTTTTATGGACTGATGAGGCACGCTTTTCCCTAAACGGAGCGGTAAACACGCACAACTGCCGCATCTGGGCCACGGAACATCCCCGAGCAGTCGCTGAAGCGCCACTTCATCAACCGAAAGTGACAGTGTGATGTGAACTCACGGCTTCCTTCATTATTGGTCCCCTTTTTTTCTTTTTTAATCGGTTCACGACACCTTTTTCGAAACTGTTTCAGTGACAGGTGTATGTTATGCGAGCATGTTACGAACATACTTTATCCTTAGCTTGCAAGAGCGGGATGCAGTGCATCTGTGCACATTTAAGCAGGATGGAGCACCACCCCACTTCGCACATTCCGTTAAGCAACTGCTGCAAGAGACGTTTGGCGCAAATCGTGTGTTGAGCCGACACTTTCTGAAAGCCTGGCCTTCTCGGTCACCAGACTTGACACGCAGCGATTTCTGGCTCTGGGGTTACCTAAAATCACAAGTGTACAGATCTCTCCCCACTTCATTGACCATGCTGAAAGATGTCATTCGACACCATGTGGCAGCTATACCACTGGACATGCTCTTCAATGCCGTCCATGGTGTTTTCTCTCGTCTGCAGGCAGTGCTGGAACAGGAGGGCCATCACATTGAACACCTGGTACAATGAGGTGTCTATTTTTCTCGACACTTCTAACCTTTGGTTGCTGCGCCATCGCGATGAAAAATGTAAGTAAAACAAGTAAACATTTATGTGACTTCATAAAAAACTCGATGTCATTCTGATAATTTCTACGCAAACCGAGTTGCCCTATTCTCAAAACTCCGTGAGTTATTACGTTTTCAAAATGTGCAAGACTTTTGGATCACCCAGTACTTAATTCTCTTCCATCTGTAGGACAAACATCTCAAAAACTGGAATACAGAATTAAGGAACATAAAAAAGCTATTAATTACAATGAACAAAATAGTGTTTTGGCAAATCACATAAACATATGCAAATGTGAACCTTTATGGCAAAAAAATTAAAATATTGGACTATGAACCTCATAAAAGCAAGAGACTGATCAAAGAAAGTTTTTACATAAAAAAGAATCTTTCAATGAACCAACAAAACAAGTAAACAGGATTTTTAACAACCTAGTTCAAAAGGAATAGGATTAATAAACAAATAATGCAAAGTTTTTAATTGAATAAATGGCAAAAGGAAACTGGCAACTATTTTTAAATTCTTTTAGTGTAAACAAATCTTCATATAAAGTTTCTACTCATTGAGAAGAGGACTTGACGAAAATCTAGAGGCTAGAAACGTCTCTGAAAATAAAAGAACTCAGAGGAAGGGAAGACACAAAGTAAAGTTCTTCAAGATGGAAGAAAGAGAATTAAGAACACTGAAGAATTCTTGAATCATCTACTCTAGAAGTATAAATGAACCAACAAAACAAGTAAACAGGATTTTTAACAACTTAGTTCAAAAAGAATAGGAATAATAAACAAATAATGCAAAGTTTTTAATTGAATAAATGGCAAAAGGAAACTGGCAACTATTTTTAAATTCTCCTAGTGTGAACAAATCTTCATATAAAGTTTCTACTCATTGAGAACAGGACTTGACGAAAATCTAGAGGCCAGAAGCGTCCCTGAAAATAAAAGAACTCAGAGGAAGTGAAGACACAAAGTAAAGTTCTTCAAGATGGAAGAGAATTAAGAACATTAAAGGATTCTTGCATTATTTACTCCAGAGGTAGAAAACTGAGTTTGTTTTTTATACAATGGTTAATCGTTCAAATTAGGTTAGCAACCATAAATACTTAACGGGAATTATACAGCACAAATTTATTAAGGTACATTACCTCTCAAATTTTCGATCTATACACTAGATCGTTGTCAGGAATTTTTGTGTCTTACTACTTCCACAGGTCTGACGACCAAGCCCGGTTGATTTGCCATCCAGCATGGTCGTTGATGTTGCCACCTTGTGTCTTGTAAATTTCCAGGGATTCCTCTAATTTCTGGATAATTGCGTGGGATTGATGTTTGATCACTTGTAAAGAGTCCCAGTGCATTTTGTGGCCAGTTTGTTGAATGTGCCTGCCTAATCCTGTTTCATTTGAAATGTTCCTTATTGAAGTCATGAAGTCATTAATTATTAGAAATTAGGTTGGTAATAAAATATTATTCGAGAGATGTGTATGAATTTTTAACAAATCAAACTTTAAAACATGTAACATTGTTACAATCAAATCATCGATTTTGACCCCTAATCAATATCGAGTTCACTGAAGTATGCGCACATTGAACTAAAGAGCACGTCATGACCAGGCATACATACCCAATGAGGAAATCTGTACAACGAACATTTCATTTCAGTCAGGAAAAGCATCTGAAGATGATCTCATAGTGAGATTGAAAGAACCTCATGCATTGGTGTTTTATTATTCGACATTTTTGACCATGTATTAGAGATGTATGTTTTAACATATCATGGCTTTTAATTGTGGTTTTAAAGTAGTCAGTTTGACTATTGTGCAAAAATTACGGCATTGTGTACCTTTTATGATTGTCCTGTGGATTCTTACTGGATCCCTTGAGGAAATTCTGTGATTTTTTTTATGCTTTCCAACTGTAGGTTGAAGAAGCGTATATGCTCCAGCTTTGTCCGTCTGTCTGTCTGTCCGCACGATAACTCATGCAAAACTGGTTTGATTTCGATTAAATTTTAGTAGGTAATAGGGGACTACCTCGGCACAAACCCTATTGAAAATGGGTGAAATGGGGTGAAAGGTCAGGACATAGGAGCGGCATCCATTCCAATGCACTTATGCGTTATAACTTGTGTAAAAATGGTTCGATTTCGATGAAATTTTAGCATGTGATAGGGGACCACCTGGGGACAAACCCTGTTGAAAATGGGTAAAATGGGGTCAAAGGTCAGGACATAGGAGCGGGATTCATTCCATTGCACTTATGCATCATAACTTAGTAAAAATGCTTCTATTGTGACAAAACTTCAGTATGTTGTTGCTCTGGAGGTATATGCTGAGCTGGTTCTGTTGAATATAATTGAAATGAGGTCAGGGCACAGGAGTGAGATTTATTCCACAGCCATTATCCTCATAACTTGAGTAATAATTTCTGGTATGTTGGAAAGTGTATCATAATCAGTGCATTGCATGATTTTACTAACTTGTTTAGCATGAAAAATGACACACTGACTGCCATTTATCAGCACAAACATCCTGTAAACCATTTCTCTTGACTAGCAGAAACTGTGTGTGTGCATACATAAGTTTTCTCCTTTCTGTGTCCAAAAGAGGAATGAAATGTGAGATTTTTCATGGTACCAGGATGCAACCAAATGATATTTCTGATATTAAAATAGCACAGCACTTGGCTGTTCCTTCCCTTGGTGTAGGAATGGCCAGGAAAGAAAGGATTGGAATGTTGCTGTTAGCTAAAAGTTATTAAAAGCATGTTTAAGTGCTGTTTAATCTGTATATTCTGAAATGTTTATAACAATACAATATGACAAAGGCAGAGTTTTTAAATTTTTATAATACTGATTTACATAACTTTTAGTATGGAAAAACTGTTAAAGTTGGTTTTCAATCTAATTGACCTATGATAACAACTGCAAATTACAATCAACATTCTACAATGTTTTACTCACTAGACTTACCAGCTTGAAAGTCATGCAACCTACTCTACCGATCTATGGGCTGGTCTTTGACTACAACTTACGTTGGAATAATTCTGAACACAGCCAAATTACACAGCTCTTTAATTATTTCTGCTCACCAGGTGCGATTAATTATGGCATAGTGAAGAAGCCAAAATAGTTTGAAAGTATCTCTTCTGGCTCAAATTTTACTTAATAAATTTCATGAGCATTGTTTAGAAGTTTAATTGGACTATAGCATGTGATCCAAAATATTTTTTTTTTATTAAATAGGTCTTAATTTAAGAGCTCATATGCTAATTTTCATAGAAATCGAGCCATGCAGAGGATTACAGCTCTGTTCCCTGGTCTCAGTACCGCACTGCCTAACCAACCAAATACAGTTAAAAGGCTTATTACCTGCAGAAGGTTAGACTAATATCATAAGTACTACTTGTATTTCTGTAGTACTGAATATTTGCTGATTTAGACTCTAGGATTTTGTCCTTAAATTTCTGTTCTTACGCTAAAAGTGCTTTTGGTGCTTCAGCCTTAGAGAGTTATCTTCTGGTGTACACGAATTTCTATTTGGGACCCTCTCCTTATTTTGTTTGGCTCATGGGCGCTGACAAGGGTAGAGGGTCCACAGGGGTCACTTGACACCCCCCCCCCCCACTACCACCACCTGCAGAATTATTTTTCCCTTTATTTTATTTTATTTATTACTTTTTTTTTTTTTTTTCACTCACAGAACTGGATCACAAGGAAAGATGAAGTTTGGGACGTTTAATTTAAAATCCCAATTTTATTGGAAATTTGGAATTGGAAAATGACAACGTGAAAGCGGAAAACCTAGCAAACTATAAGGTAGTACGCCCAAACAAGTTCTGCGATGTGTGCTGAACTTAAAAGGCTTGGCGTGGCCCTGCTCGACACTGTTCATTATTTTGAAAACAGTTACCAATGTACATGATAATACATGACTATTACTAACATGCACTTTCTTCAAAAGCAGCATCAATTAATAATAACAATAATGATAGTAGTAGTAGTGTTCTATTGTAGTAAGTAAGTAAGTACTAGGAATAGTATTAATATTTCATTTTCATGAATTACTGTTTCCTACATATTAGCCAAACCTTAATTAATTACACTTGACCCCCTTGAAAAATTTCCTGCAGGTGCCCATGCTTTGGCTGAAGAACTCAATTACATGTCACACTGAAAGGTTCAAAATTCAAATCTTTTGCCATAAGCTCTATATATTTAGTATAATTCAGAATAATTTCTTCTGCATTGATCTTTGTAAGTCATCAGTCCTGTATATATCAAAAGAAGGGGTTATATGCATAATTAAAATACCAGTGAATAGTATTAACACATTCACTACCAGCTACTCAATGGGCAATTTAAATGCTATGTTCATGGTGATAAAGAAATATAATTTCATCACAACCCCATCTATGTCTTGGAAGACTATGTGAAAATAATTGATTAGCGCCCAGTATAAATTACCTTTGTATGTGCGTGGCCTTATAAAACCACTACATCATATAGAGTATTTTATATGTGAGATCCCCTATCTGACCTCTGTGGTTGGATGTGGTAGAGAATGTGTTAAGAGGCTTGTGTTCTAATATTTAGAACACAATGCTATTTAATACTACTTAAAATTTGTTTTAGCTAAGTATCTAAATCCTTTCTTTGATAGCGTAAGTTAATTACTCAGTTAAAATCTTGGCATTTTAAAATTTAAAATGCAAAGCACTGAGATGTTCTTAAAATTAAGAAAACAAGGCTTTTAAAAAACACCATTGACTGTGATTTCAACTAAGCATCTGATCCCTTTCTTTAATTTTAAGTGATGGCTAACCAAGACAGGCATAGAAGAACATCACATGGACTGAGGATTTAAACCTTTTGTTGTGACAAATAAACAGGTTCAAAGGCCAAAATAATGGTTTATATACACTTTACATCTTTTTGCGGAATATATACAAGATAATCAACTTTCTCATTCCGAAGCACCATGAACAACTTGAGAACAGAACTTTAAGAACTTTTAACCTAATGAATGATACTCGACAGCTAAGTACTGTAAAATGTAGTTCAAAGATAATCAAACTGGATTGAACTTGTAGTTTGTAAGTTACCAACACTTGCACTATCTGTTCAGCTGAAATGGCTATATTAGCAATTTTTCTCAGTATATGCAATAAAAAAAAAAAAGAAGAAAAAATCATATGATTTGGCATCCATGAGCACAGGTTTATAAACAACGTCAAATCTAATAATTCATTCAAACAAGCCATTCCTTTTTAGGTGGCATTGGCCTTCTCCTACCTGCCCTGCAAGTTCTCACTTTACATGGAAATTTTCTCCTAGGGGAATGTATACGATCCCCTTCAACGTAAGGTATGTGTTTCCCGGGTAAGGTGGTGGTTTCTCCTCCAAAAGGCTGCTGGGTGGCATGCTGTACGTAGGCTCGGCTGTGATGGGTGGGGCATAAGGGGGAGAGAAAAACAAGTCCATCTATTGATCAACAGTACACTCATTCAATCATTCACATGCTACCACTGCCAACTACAATAAACAGAAAAAATGTTGTAGGGCAAAAAATGGTGCATACAAATGGAAGAGAAAAGTCAACATTACTTACTTTGGCTTTGCTCAGATGCAAACACATTAAAATCTCTCAAAATCAAGCACATAGTACAGTTTTCGACTATTCTTCCACAGACGGGCGCATGGCTCATTTCTCACAGCTAAGACAGCGGAACGCTAGCATAGCTCCATGAGCATGCACCGGAAGCATCAGACTAATGTTTTCGATGTGGCAACGGATTTGTTGTAGTTTACATTCGAATGCAAACAACACGGGAATTAGAAAAGTGGTTATCTTTGCATTCTGTGCTTACTTTTTTTTTATTTCATCATGATGATGTCAGTCAT
Organism: Macrothele yani; assembly: GCA_039090855.1. Taxonomy (NCBI): domain Eukaryota; kingdom Metazoa; phylum Arthropoda; class Arachnida; order Araneae; family Macrothelidae; genus Macrothele; species Macrothele yani. The sequence continues at coordinate 59,446,603 of CM077032.1, read as the reverse complement.
GCAACGTCAGTCATTTCATCAAAAAAAATATTTCATGGACTACATGAATAACAATTACTGAGATACTGGAAAAGAACTTAAAAAAAAAAAAAGAATGAACTTACCACTATATACATTCGAATACTGATAAAAAAATTTACTTTCGTATTTATTAGTATTTTAATTCGTGTTACAAATATATATAAAAAAAAAAACAATTTAAAACTAAAGACAATCATTGCCATTCGTGATTTCTTATTATTTGAAGCATTTCTTTCAAGATGTCAATGCTCTTGGCACTACATTCCCTTCAGAATATGAATTCCATCAATCGATCACCTAGATTACACTTTGTTTCATTATTGGAATACTCCAGATACGTATTTGCTCACCTATCAGGTCCACTTCTGGAAACAAATCACATTTCATACACGTTATTTGGCCCCCGTCAATGTTCTTGTCCTTCAGTCCATTGTAGAGAACAGAAAAACACTCAATACAAAGCACACACACCAAACCAGGTAGAATCGGAAGATCTTAAACTTTGCACACAGAAACACCAATTATAAACCATTAAAATGCTTGAAATTTTTTGCTGAACACTTTGGGCATCCTCGGGAGCTTGGCAATGTCCCCACCGATGTCGTGGTTGACCTATCACCATTGGAGTGCGATACTCCGATACTGCCTTTTGTTGGAGACACTGTCGGAGATGTGACGCCAAAAACCATGCTGGTGCCATTTATGCGTTCAACCATTAATTAATCGTTAATGATCGCCAATGCGTTCCTTATCTTCGTATTTTCTTTTTCCTGTGTTATTACCTCTTCTTTTATGCTGATTTCGTTATTATCTCTTCTTTTATGCCGAAAAGAAGAGGTAATAACACAGTTAAAAGAAAATACGAAGATAAGGAATGCATCGGTGATCATTAACAATTAATTAATGGTTGAACGCATAGATGGCACCAGCATGGTTTTTGGCGTCACATCTCCAACAGTGTCTCCAACAAAAGGCAGTATCGGAGTATCGCACTCCAATGGTGATAGGTCAACCACGAACATCGGTGGGGACATTGCCAAGCTCCCGAGGATGCATAAAGTTCAAAAAGTAGGAACTGTACACCAAATTATACTCAAAATAGTATAACTATACTAAAAATCCGAAAATTCTTGGCGTAGAATAGAAATAAAAGTTTCCAAGCTTTCGCACATCAACCAGATGGCTTTCTCAAGGAAGGTAGACAGCAAACTGGATAATAGAACATTTCAACACTTTGAACGCGGTGACTTGACTAGACAATAAATGATTAGGAGCAAACGTGATATTTCGAAGAAATGAGGTCACGTTGGTTGGGCACGCGGTACAATGGTAGAGAACTGAGCATTATTTGAAGAACTGATTCCAAATACGTGGCAACTCCAGAGAAACGCTATCATTGCAAGCCTCGCAGCTGTTCAAGATTTCCAAGGTTTCGCGAATGGCGGTAGATTTGGGGGTGGAGTATGAAGCTAATTTCTTTACGTCACTCCATATAGGATCGGCAGACTTTAACTTGACTTCTCTTGATAGGGCAATGGTTATTTTCCCGTCTCTTGTATCCCTTTTATGTTCGCTGATTCTAATTCCAAACGAACGTTTGGTCATTCCGATGTAGTATCGCCTGGAGCCGTCCGGATATTTTAGTGGGATGGCATAAATACCTGCCTCATTGAGAAGAGGGGGCTTGTCAATATTTCTCTTAAGCATCGTGTATAAAGATGCCGGAGACCTTATGCCGACACCGAAGTTCATCCTTCTGAGCGCATTTTTGAGTTGATAGGAAATATTTGGTATGTAGGGAATAGAGCCCAGGTAGCGAAGTTGCGGCATAGAAATGTTATTAGCACTCCTGGTTCTGGCTTTCTCGATAGAGTTATGCATCTGGTTCGAAGTATATCCTGCCTCAGTGGCCAATTCGACGATGTTTCTTAGTTCGGATTGTTTAGAACGAACATCGGATGAGACAGCGAAGGCTCTTCTAATTCGAGAACGGAATAAGGCAGTCTTGTAAACATCAGAGCAGAATGAACTGTGGAGCATCAGGTTGGGAACGGAGGTGGGTTTATAATAGACTTTCGTATGAAGGTGGTTGTCATGCGATTTGCTCACTGAGACGTCGAGACACCCGGACGGCTCCAGGCGATACTACATCGGAATGACCAAACGTTCGTTTGGAATTAGAATCAGCGAACATAAAAGGGATACAAGAGACGGGAAAATAACCACTGCCCTATCAAGAGAAGTCAAGTTAAAGTCTGCCGATCCTATATGGAGTGATGTAAAGAAATTAGCTTCATACTCCACACCCAAATCTACCGCCATTTGCGAAACCTTGGAAATCTTGACCAGCTGCGAGGCTTCCAATGATAGCGTTTCTCTGGAGTTGCCACGTATTTGGAATCTGTTCTTCAAATAATGCTCAGTTCTCTACCATTGTACCGCGTGCCCAACCAACGTGACCCCATTTCTTCGAAATATCACGTTTGCTCCTAATCATTTATTGTCTAGTCAAGTCACCGCGTTCAAAGTGTTGAAACGTTCTATTATCCAGTTTGCTGTCTACCTTCCTTGAGAAAGCCATCTGGTTGATGTGTGAAAGCTTGGAAACTTTTATTTCTATCCTACGCCAAGAATTTTCGGATTTTTAGTATAGTTATACCATTTTGATGCATAAAATGCTGGGCGAAAAATTTTGAGCATTATTAATGGTTTATAGTTGGTGTTGCTGTGTCCAAAGTTTAAGATCTTCCGATTCTACCTGGTTTGGTGTGCTTTGTATCGAGTGTTTTTGTGTTCTCTACAATGGACCGAAGGACAAGGACATCGACGGGGGCCAAATAACGTGAACGAAATGTGATTTGTTTCCAGAAGCGGACCTCATAGGTAAGCAATACGTATCTGGAGTATTCCAATGTTTGTTGAAATAACGCACGTAAAACTGAATAGTAGCAATATCTGACCTATACTTTACTTTAGACCTAGACAGGAGCTTCAATTTTGAATTTTTTTCATTATGCTACTTTTTATATGTCCCCAATACATGCTTCGAATATAAACAACTACAGATCCGTTGCCACATCAAAAGCAGTAATTTGATGCTTCCGGCGCTTGCTCACAGAGCAATGCTAGCGTTCCGCTGTCTTAACTGTGAGAAATGAGCCGTATGCCCACCTGTGGAAGAATAGCTCAGTTTTCAAACAAAACCTACCTCTGCTTATAATTTTACCTAATTACATATCTCACACCCATAATACCAGTGACATTCATTCGTAGGATTTTCTTGAGTGAAGAACGAAGGCAACTAGTGTTAAGAATTATGTTAAAATTTAACCAATACGTGAGTGAACAATTTTACATTACTGTTTCACACGTTAAATATTGGGTTGTCGGAAAACTCATGACGTATTCTAGCCATGTTTTGCAAAGGTAATTTATTGATAGAAAGAACAAAGATCAATCAATGATATAATGCCCGTTTTGTTCAATAACCTTTTGCCATCTTTCATTGAGCTGCAGAATGCCTCGTTCATAGAAGGACCCATCTTTCATGGCAAAAACTGTACAAGATGCTGATTTACAGCCTCATCTGAATTGAACGTTATACCACGCAAGGACTGTTGAAGAGAGCGAAACAAATGGAAGTCTGACAGCGCAAGGTCAGGCGAGTATGCTGGGTGTGGCAATACATCCCACCCAAGCTCTAATAATTTTTGGTGGGTGATCAAACTTGTGTGTGGTCTCGCGTTGCCATGATGGAACACAACACTTTTACGATGAACGAGCTGTGGACTTTTCTGGATGATGGATTAGTTCAAACTGTCCAATTGCAGACAGTACATATTCGAATTGATTGTTTGGTCCCGTGGTAGGAGCTCGAAAAACAAGACACCTTTAAAATCCCACCACACTGAGACCAGAACCTTCCGCTGATGAATGTCTGCTTTCGATGTCATTTGACATTTGAGGCGAAGCAGCACGTCAGGACCAAGATCGTTTGCGCAGCACATTGCTGTACACGATCCACTTTTCGTCACCAGTTATCAGTTGCTTAAAAAAAGAATCGTTTTCCTCACGTTTAATGAGCGTATCACAGATGTTTATATGAGCTGTCAATTGAGCTTCTTTGAGGTCATGAGGAACCCACACATCGAGCTTGCTTACATATCCCAGCTTCTTCAGGTGGTCATGAATGCTTGAATGATGGATGTGCAATGTGTCGTGTAACGTGGGTTTGACTCGATCAATGCCTTGATTTGGTCGTGATCAGCCTCAGTGGGCCTCCCGGACCGAGGAGCATCGTTGAGGTCAAAATCACCAGCACGGAATTTTGCGAACCACCGCTGGGGCTGACGTTCTTGTAGAGCATTATCACTGTATACTTTACGCAACTTTTCACAAGCTTGACGTGCGTTCTTCTCTTTACGGAAGTAAAATATCGGAGAAAATGCACAGTTTGGTCTTCCATCTTCAACTTGATGTCAAATCTCCGCAAATCAACCAAATCGCTCACTATTCCTTTTAGACTGCAGCTAGAACTTGCACCTGTCAAATGCCGTAGCGATAACAGAGCTGCAGATGTCTCTAGTACTTCCAAAACCGCCCAACCTCCATCGGGTGCCAAAATACGTCATGACTTTTCCGACAACCCAATAATACAATGTAAACTACGTGGGCTATGCCAAACAAATATAAAACATATCAACATTATAACAAGCTGTAAATGCATTTATGGCACCTCTATTCATAGTGATTGTGGAATAACTTTTTTACGGGTCTTATAGAGGTTATTTTTCATGAAAGTTGGTTGTCAAATTTTCGAACTAAAGCCTAGTTCGTCATCAGGACTATGTCACTGAAGTAGTTGCCGCCACTCAATTGGAAGAGTCCATCCGCAATTATCGTTAATTGTGGTACTTCTTCTTCTTGCTATTTCGATCCCTTCTTCTAGTTTCCTCTTTACTAAGTTTGACTGGTGGGCGATTATTTTCACTGAGTCCCAATTTATGGAGTGTCCACTTGCTTGTATATGTCTGTCTAGCCCTGTTTTGTTCCCAATGTTCCTAATAGCTGCTTGGTGTTCTTTCATTCGGACCTTAATACTTCTCCCTGTTTCTCCTATATAGCTGAGTCCGCAGTTACAGTCGATGCAGTAAATTACTCCTTCCTGCAATTGGATGTCCAATTCTTTCTGCTTTAAAGCTGGCAGGAATTTCTTTATTTTATTATTAAGATCTGGAGCTAGCCTGATATTATATTTTGCTCCGATCCTTTTCAGTTTCTCGAAAAGTCCCTTGTGGTACGTAATTTTGCTGGTGAATTTGAAGTTGGTTTTTTCCTGCTTCTTTTTTGGCACTTGTTTAAATATTTTCTCAACATATGGGGAGGGGTAATTGTTTTCTGCCAATATTTCCTTTAATTCTTCTTTGTGAAGATCATTCTGAGTAGCTGAAGAGACCAGGATTTCAATTTTTCCAAAAATTGTCTCACCGTATTCGATTTAATATAATCAGGGTGGAATGAGCAGAAGTCTAACATCTTCCCTGTGTTGGTGGGTTTTCTAAAAGCTGAGTGAATATTTTCCCCTCTCTTGAGGTCAAGGTTAAATCTAGGTAATTGATGCTATGGTCTTTTTCCTGTTCCAGGGTGTACTGCAAGGTATTCTCTAGTAAGTTAAATTCTTCCAGAATCTGAGAGGGTAGAGATTGGTCCACAGTATCTACTATAATTAGGACATCATCCATGTACCTTACATAGAGAGCAAACAAGGAGGGTTGTATAAGGATTTTTGCCTCTAGTTTACTTATATAATAATTTGCTAGCAGAGGTGCTAGTAGAGAACCCATTGCACTACTTGGCATATATGAACTGCTCCTATTTTCCTTCAAGAATAATTTCTTCCAGTTTGGAAAGAAATATTACAGGCAAACTTCAGGACTTGCAATGGGTTCTCCACTAGCACCTCTGCTAGCAAATTATTATGTAAGTAAACTAGAGGCAAAAATCCTTATACAACCCTCCTTGTTTGCTCTCTATGTAAGGTACATGGATGATGTCCTAATTATAGTAGATACTGTGGACCAATTTCTACCCTCTCAGATTCTGGAAGAATTTAACTTACTAGAGAATACCTTGCAGTACACTCTGGAACAGGAAAAAGACCATAGCATCAATTACCTAGATTTAACCTTGACCTCAAGAGAGGGGAAAATATTCACTCAGCTTTTTAGAAAACCCATTAACACAGGGAAGATGTTAGACTTCTGCTCATTCCACTCTGATTATATTAAATCGAATACGGCGAGACAATTTTTGGAAAAAATTGAAATCCTGGTCTCTTCAGCTACTCAGAAAGATCTTCACAAAGAAGAATTAAATGAAATATTGGCAGAAAACAATTACCCCTCCCCATATGTTGAGAAAATATTTAAACAAGTGCCAAAAAAGAAGCAGGAAAATTACGTACCACAAGGGACTTTTCGAGAAACTGAAAAGGATCAGAGCAAAATATAATATCAGGCTAGCTCCAGATCTTAATAATAAAATAAAGAAATTCCTGCCAGCTTTAAAGCAGAAAGAATTGGACATCCAATTGCAGGAAGGAGTAATTTACTGCATCGACTGTAACTGCGGACTCAGCTATATAGGAGAAACAGGGAGAAGTATTAAGGTCCGAATGAAAGAACACCAAGCAGCTATTAGGAACATTGGGAACAAAACAGGGCTAGACAGACATATACAAGCAAGTGGACACTCCATAAATTGGGACTCAGTGAAAATAATCGCCCACCAGTCAAACTTAGTAAAGAGGAAACTAGAAGAAATGATCGAAATAGCAAGAAGAAGAAGTACCACAATTAACGATAATTGCGGATGGACTCTTCCAATTGAGTGGCAGCAACTACTCCAGTGACATAGTCCTGATGACGAACTAGGCTTTAGTTCGAAAATTTGACAACCAACTTTCATGAAAAATAACCTCTATAAGACCCGTAAAAAGTTATTAAAACAAGGTAAATGTCAGTACAACTGAGATATGAAATGAACTTACTAAAATAAGTACGTAGTTTGAAGAGATTGTTCAATCACTGATTTATATGAATTGAGACTGCTTGTTGTTTCCAAATTAGGGTTGGACGTAAGTCATATGTTATGGCCAGGGTTAATTGATGTGTAATTACGTTTCATTCTCTTTGTAATCTGCTGTCTTGATGATAGCCAAGGGAGGAATTCACTTCAGGATTAACTCACACTTCGTTTACATGCAGTTCTACGAGTCCGTGCCAATCAGGCTCAATTACGTACAATAATTACACTATCTACCAACAAGTAATTGGACACCCCTGCAATCGACGATATCTGCGGTCCTGATACACGTCACAGCCGCCACCGTTAAATATCGTGTGGGAAACAACAACACAACCAGTTGCATGCAAGATGCCACGCATTTCGGAGCTCTCCGATTTCGAGAAAGGTGTAATCGTCGGGTATCACAGAAATGGCTGATCCATACGTGACATATCCAGCGAGTTGAAGTACTCAAAATTGACAGTGGCCTACGTGACTGGCAAGTGGAAGATGAGAGGTGACTGTCGGAATGTGCCCCGACCCAGCAGACCCACAAAACTGGGAGTTAGAGACCGACGGGTGCTCGCCAGAGAAATTCGGAATAACCGCACCAAATCGATGGGCCACATCCGCGAGGAGTTTCAACAGTCATCCGGGAGTGTTCTTTTGATGAATACCATCCGTAAGGAAGCCCATCTGCTCGGTTATCATGGACATCCTGCAGCCCACAAGCCTTTGATCACCAAGTCCAATAGCGCTGCTCGGCTAACGTGGTGCAAAGAACATCGACAGTGGAAACAGGTTTTCTGGAGCGACAAATCAAGGTTCACCCTCTACCGTTCGGATGGCAGGGTCTGGGTTTGGCGTCTGCCTGGAGAACGCCTCCTGCCGAAATGTATTGTGCCAACTGTGAAGTTCGGCGGTGGTGGAATTATGCTATGGGGGTGTTTCTCCTGGTATGGCATGGGACCCTTGGTCGCAATTCCTGGTAGACTCAACGCCGAGACCTACTACACCATTTTGGATGACCACGCGCTTCCTACGTTGTGGCAGTTTTACGGGGTGGATCCATGTTACTATCAGGATGACAATGCACCTGTCATGTTGCGAGGTCCACCATGGCTTGGTATGGTGACAATGGGGTTATTCGAATGGACTGGCCTGCGCAGAGCCTGGACTTTAACCCTATCGATCACCTCTGGGACGAGTTGGAGCGTCGACTTAAGGGGTGCCCCTACCATCCGAAATCGGTGAACGAACTGACCTGTCTTAATCAAACAAAGGTCTTCGCACTTTCCACGTTTATAAGTGAGTCACAGAAAAATTCTCATTGGCCGCCACCGGGAATCAAACCCAGGGTCTTCCAGTTACGCGCCGGGTATGCTTCCACTACACCACAGCGGCCTCGAATTCCTCCAGACGCAGACACGCTAACTGCCAAGCCAATTTGGCAGGTTGCTTCTTGGAGCCCTGCACAATGCTGGGGCACACCAAAGATGGTAAGCAGCAACGAAATAAATAATTAGAAAGCGAATGAATAATTAATACAGACATCCAACGTGGAAAAGGAACATCAAACAAAGGTCTTCGTTCTTTCCACGTTTATAAGTGAGTCACGGAAAAATTCTCATTGGCCTGTCTTCTTCAAGCCGAGTGGAAGAAAATACCGCTAGCCGTCGTACAACGCCTGGTTGAGAGTATGCCCCGGAGGGTCGCAGCTGTAATTGCCGCTCGTGGAGGCTCCACCAACTATTGAAGGTGATTAAACTTCGTTTCCCTCTGCAGTCACAGGTGTCCAATTACTTGTTGGTAGATAGTGTACAAGTTTGTCTTTGATGGAAGGTAATAGAAATTGAATGAGAGTGAAACCATGAAAGAAGTATTGAAATACAGTGTAACTTGGATAATTCGAAGCTAAAGGGACCACAAAAATAATTCGAATTATCGACAAATTCAAATTAGGCAAGTTTGAACATGGGCACATTCAAGTACTGTAAAAAACAACATATTTATTCATAACATACAAAAAAAAAAAAAGTACAAGAAGGTAAATTTACATATTTTTTGTAAAAAACCCATGAAATTTTGGCTTGCTTCTTAGAATTTATGTTATGGGTAAGGGAAAATTCCTCAAGTTCATTGAGTGAATGAAATAGAGAGTCACTTACATTCTGCTGTCCCTCTATAAACTTCCTTAACTGTTGGAAGCGAAACAAGGCCTCTACTGAATTTGGAAGGTGCTCTTCAGGAAATTCTGGCCGTTCCAGTTCTTCATCTGAAGATACACAGCAGGTCTTCTTATTCATAACATCAGCCAAGATCTCATCCTCTGTGAGCTCACCACAAACAGCTAAATTGTCATCAACTCTCACAAAAGCCTCCTACGGTACATCATGGCCTACGTCTTCCCAGTACTCCACAGTTGGTATGATCTCCTCTCTACCATTACCTTGATGTAGTTGAGACTCATCATCGGGGTGCTGGAAGCCTGCTTTTCCGAAGCAGTTGGCAGGTCATTTTATTCATAACATCAGCCAAGATCTCATCATCTGTGAGCTCATCACAAACAGCTAAATTGTCATCAACTCTCATAAAAGCCTCTGGCCTACGTCTTCCCAGTACTCCACAGTTGGTATGCCTACGTCTTCCCAGTACTCCACAGTTGGTATGATCTCCTCTCTACCATTACCTTGATGTAGTTGAGACTCATCATCTGGGTGCTGGAAGCCTGGTTTTCTGAAGCAGTTGGCAGGTCTTCTTATTCAAAACATCAGCTAAGATCTCATCATCTGTAAGCTCACCACAAACAGCTAAATTGTCATTTCTCACAAAAGCCTCATACGGTACATCATGGCCTATGTCTTCCCAGTACTCTACAGTGGGTACGATCTCCTCGCCACCATTACCTTGAGGTAGTTCAGACTCATCATCGGGGTGCTGGAAGCCTACTTTTCTGAAGCAGTTGGCAGGTCTTCTTATTCATAATATCAGCCAAGATCTCATCATCTGTGAGCTCACCACAAACAGCTAAATTGTCATCTCTCACAAAAGCCTCATACGGTACATTACGGCCTACGTCTTCCCAGTACTCTACAGTGGGTATGATCTCCTCGCCACTATTACCTTGATGTAGTTGAGACTCATCATCGGGGTGCTGGAAGCCTGCTTATCCAAAGCAGTTAGTTGGCTATAGTTTCAGGTTTAACTTGTTGCTTCATCCAGAACAGTATGTACTCATTTTAAAAGGTAATTGTTGAAAATACGAAAATGTTTTTTTTTTTTCAAATGGAAAAAAAAAAAAAAATTCGAATTAAAGGGGTTTTTTTTTAACATTATTTATATATAAAATTTAAGGAACCAAATTAAAAATTCGAATTAACCAAGAATTTGAATTAAAAACGTTCACATTAGACAAGTTACACTGTATAACTTAAATCATTAAAATGTTAAAAACTAATATAACCAATTTTTAAATTCATGGACATTGAAAACAAAGCCTAATATGAAACAAACAAGAGGTGAATTAGAAGGGAATCTATGAATGAAACAATGAAATGGAATTTTAAAACACTTAAAATCAATTAAAAGTCTTACAAATGAAGCATAGCTCACTCCTCACATATTTACCAATTTAGTTTCGAATAGCTTCCATCGTTTTCATCCTAAGTGGTATGTTGGCCATGTTGGAACTAATGCAACGTCGACTTCCACACGCACTCTTGGAAACATGCTATACCATGTAAGATCACATGTGCACAAATAACTAAGTAACTTCACGCAAGATTGCCATATGGCACCATCTGTTGGGCAATAAATCAAGTATCATTATCTTCAGTATATTGCTGTCATTCAATTTTGTTTTAGAAATTGGCTATAGTAGTTTTTAACATTTTAATGATTTAAGTTATAATTTCAATACTTCTTTCATGGTTTCACTCTCCGATTTGTATTACCTTCCGCCAAAGACAAACTTGTAATTATTGTACATAATAGAGCCTAACTGGCATGGACTTGTAGAACTGCATGTCAACAAAGTGCAAGTTAACCCTAACTTATTCACACGTCCAATTCCTCCCTTGACTATCATGAAGACAGTAAATTATATGGAGAATGAAATATAATTATACATCAATTAACCCCTGCCATAACGTACGGCATATGTCTAGTGCTAATTTATAAACAACAAGCAGTCACAATATGTATAGATCAATGATTGAAAAATCTTTTCAAACTACATTGTTATTTCAGTAAGTTCATTTCATATCTCAATTGTACAGGCATTTACCTCGTTTTAATGTTGATATGTTTTATATTTGTTTGGCATAGCCTACGTAGCTTACACTGCATTACTTAACGTGTGAAACAGTAATGCAAACGATAGTAAATCTATGTTATCTATATGTCAACAAACCTGCCGTCATATAATTCACTGTTTCTCACGTTATCATAAAATTGAGCACAGGAAACGTCAATACTATAAATATATATATATATACCAAAATTTCAACATGTTACTCACTTTTTTTTGAAGATGACAATCCGATTTTTGGCGTAAATGTGACAAGGATGGTAAGTCAGATAATATCCGAAAACTAGAAAATTTTCATCGTCCTGGAGCGGGACTCGAACCCGCATCTCCCAGAAAACGCCCGGGTATGCTAACCACTACACCACCCAGAACGACCAAGTTTCAAGTTTCCGATCAATTTGAATGTAACCATCACAGGATTCGCTAGTCGAAGCAACCGCCATTCATGCTTAGCGAATCTGGAGGTTAAGAATCATATCCCGTGTTTGCCTGGAGAAGCAGATAAATCATGAAAGAAATACGGGATTACGCCATATAATACAAATTTTGAAGATGACAATCCGATTTTTGGCGTAAATGTTACAAGGATGGTAAGTCAGATAATATCCGAAAACTTGAATTTTTTTTTTTTTTTTTTTATGATTGTTACATTCAAATTGATCGGAAACTTGAAACTTGGTCGTTCTGGGTGGTGTAGTGGTTAGCATACCCGGGCGTTTTCTGGGAGACGCGGGTTCGAGTCCCGCTCCAGGACCATGAAAATTTTCAAGTTTTCGGATATTATCTGACTTACCATCCTTGTCACATTTACGCCAAAAATCGGATTGTCATCTTCAAAATTTGTATTATATGGCGCAATCCCATATTTCTTTCATGTTACTCACATTCTTTCACGAGGTCCCCAAGATATTGTTGATTTTCAGCAGTTAAAGTCATCAAACTGATATGGAAGAAGTCTTCATATGGATATTCAAAGTTAGCGTAAATGTGACAAAGTCTTCAAATATGTAGATAAAAAAGTAGCAAGTGATTATCACTATTTCAGATTAGTCATTTAAAATATGATTTATGAACTTTAAAAGAATTAAAACTTTCGAGCCCCTTGCTGAAGGTGAGTTGAATTGGCAATAAAATATTTTTTATTGATGATGGTTCAATCTTCGCTTCCCGTGGCTCAAGCACCCATACTAGTTTCAATTACTATTTTGTAATCATCTTCAGTGGGTATATAAGAGTTATTTCTCATTCATGTTGTCACCTGGCCACCTAAATCAAATTTACTGGCAGAGTCCGATGTTCTACGTCTGTCGAACCATTGCGCGTTCGGTTTTTGGTTTCATTGCGCATCACTAGTCGGGTTCGTTTTCAATTGGATCGTTCGAATTTTCTTCCAATTCCAATTCGTTAGGTTGTCGCCATCTGTTTGTTGATAGATTTATACATTGTCCTGTTTCTGTATTTTTATTTTTATTACGGTTATTACCGTAATAAAAATAAAAAATACAGAAGATAATTACCGTAATAAAAATAAAAAATACAGAAACACGACAAAGTATTATTTTTTTTATTACGATTATTATCGTAATAAAAATAAAAAATACAGAAGATAATTACCGTAATAAAAATAAAAAATACAGAAACAGGACAAAGTATAAATCTATCAACAAACAGATGGCGACAGATTTATACTTTGTCCTGTTTCTGTATTTTTTATTTTTATTACGGTTATTACCGTTATAAAAAAAAATACAGAAGATAATTACCGTAATAAAAATAAAAAATACAGAAACATGACAGAGTATAAATCTATCAACAAACAGATGGCGACAACCTAACGAATTGGAATCGGAAGAAAATTCGAACGATCCAATTGAAAACGAACACGAATAGTGATGCGCAATGAAACCAAAAACCGAATGCGCAATGGTTCGACAGACGTAGAACATCGGACTCTGCCAGTAGATTTGATTTAGGTGGCCAGGAGACAACATGAATGAGAAATAACTCTTATATACCCACTGAAGATGATTACAAAATAGTAATTGAAACTAGTATGGGTGCTTGAGCCACGGGAAGCGAAGATTGAACCATCATCGATAAAAAATAGTCCTGATGACGAACTAGGCTTTAGTTCGAAAATTTGACAACCAACTTTGATGAAAAATAACCTCTATAAGACCCGTAAAAAAGTTATTCCACAATATTTTATTGCCAATTCAACTCACCTTCAGCAAGGGGTTCGAAAGTTTTCATTCTTTTAAAGTTCATAAATCATATTTTAAATGAAGAATCTGAAATAGTGATAATCACTTGCTACTTTTTTATCTACATATTTGAAGACTTTGTCACATTTACGCTAACTTTGAATATCCATATGAAGACTTCTTCCATATCAGTTTGATGACTTCAACTGCTGAAAATCAACAATATCTTGGGGACCTCGTGAAAGAATGTGAGTAACATGTTGAAATGTTGCTATATATATATATATACAAAGGCTGCAGACAACTCAAAGCAGCATGGAGAGGTGCATGCTTGGTGTAACCAGGAGGGATAAGAAGAGGAACACGTGGATCCGAAAAATGACAAGAGTGGAAGACATCATGATCAGAGTTAAATCCCTGAAATGGCAATGGGCTGGACATACTGCCAGAAGAACAGACCATCGATGGACAGCCAAAATTTTAGATTGGATTCCAAGGGACAGGAAGAGACCCAGAAGAAGACCACATGGAAGATGGGTGGATGAAATTCGAAAGTATGCGGGAGTGACATGGAGGAGACTGGCACAAGACAGACCGTTGTGGAGGAAACTTGGGGAGACCTTCGTCCAGCAGTGGATTGATAATGGTTGACAATGATGATGATGATGATGATATATATATATATATATATATATATAGTATTGCATGTGAACAAATTATCAGGAAAAACCAAAATGTTGATGCAAAAAAGAAGAGTGATGAGGACAACTAAAGAAGATGTGACTTCCAAAGTGGAATATATAGAGCTATGCAAGACAGTACGAAAAAGTATCACTGAAGACGTAAGGAAATTCAACTGTGAACTAGTAAGGAAAGCAATTGAAAACAACCAAAGCCTAAAGATAGCAAAGGGACATCTCAGTAAGGGGAAAAAACAGATTATGGCACTGAGAAAAGAAGATGGTTCTGTAACAAGAAATAGAGGGGAAATTTTGACAAGAGTGAAAGATTTCTACTCCAAATTATATGAAAGGGATGATACATGTACTCCAGACATCATGAAAGGTGCCAGTACCAGAGTTCTTCCAGTCCTTCCAGCAGAAGTTGCACATGCAATCAAGAACATGAAGCGGGGAAAAGCTCCAGGAGAAGATGGAATTACTGTAGACATCATACAAGAAGCAAGTGGAGAAATCGAAACAGTACTCGCCCAAATTTTCACTCGATGCCTTAATGAAGGGAAAATTCCTGAGGATTGGAACAAGGCTACAATGATCTTGCTACATAAAAAAGGTGACATTGAGGATCTCAGGAACTACAGACCTATCAGCCTCCTATCAGTGATTTATAAAATCTTCACTAAAGTTCTTTCACACCGCTTTAAGGTGACACTGGACATGGCTCAACCGAGAGAACAAGCTGGATTCAGGAGTGGCTACAGCACAATTGATCATATCCACGTACTGAGAGAACTAATTGAAAGAGCAAGGGAATGTGAACTTCCATTGTGCATGGCTTTTATCGATTATGAAAAAGCCTTTGATTCGGTGAAACCATCAGCAGTTACAATGGCTCTGAAATCCTGCGGTATTGAAGATGCATACATTAATATTATTAATAACATCTATGAAAATGCAAGTGCAAAGATTCGGCTGTTTGAAAATACAACACACATAAAAATTGGAAAAGGAGTGAGACAAGGTGACACCATATCTCCGAAGCTCTTTAATGCCACATTGGAAAATGTCTTTCAATCACTGAACTGGGAAAACAAAGGGATAAAGATTAATGGAGATTATCTAACCCACCTTCGTTTTGCTGATGACATAGTCATTTATGCAACTACCCCATCAGAGCTACAGAGTATGATCCAGGAACTTGCTGACAAGAGTAAAGAAGTGGGATTAAAAATGAACTTTCAGAAGACAAAAGTGATGTACAATGCTTTTACAAGAAATGAAGATTTATCGATTGATGGAGAAAAGCTGGAGATAACAGACACGTACGTTTATCTTGGACAGCAGATATCAAGTGAGGGTCACATTGGTGAAGAAATTAATCGGCGTACAAAACTTGCCTGGAGAGCTTTTGGAAGAAACAGCATAATTTTCAAGAGCAATATGCCATTATGTCTTAAAAGAAAAGTGTTTGATCAATGCATCCTTCCAGTGCTTACGTATGGTGCAGAGACGTGGACCTTAGCTAAAAGAGACATACAAAGGCTGCAAACAACTCAAAGAAGCATGGAGAGGTGCATGCTTGGTGTAACCAGGAGAGATAAGAAGAGGAACACATGGATCCGAAAAATGACAAGAGTGGAAGACATCATGATCAGAGTTAAATCCCTGAAATGGCAATGGGCTGGACATACTGCCAGAAGAACAGACCATCGATGGACAGCCGAAATTTTAGATTGGATTCCAAGGGACAGGAAAAGACCCAGAAGAAGACCACATGGAAGATGGGTGGATGAAATTCGAAAGTATGCAGGAGTGACATGGAGGAGACTGGCACAAGACAGACCGTTGTGGAGGAAACTTGGGGAGACCTTCGTCCAGCAGTGGATTGATAATGGTTGACAATGATGATGATGATGATATAGTATTGACGTTTCCTGTGCTCAATTTTATGATAACGTGAGAAACAGTGAATTATATGACGGGAGGTTTGTTGACATATAGATAACATAAATTGTAACGACATAAAGAATTCGAGAAATAGAAATATTTGATGAATTGATATGATAGTAAACCTATTGTCACTCACATTTAAGTAAGCCATGCAATTCTTTTGATTGCATTTCATTAACCGAAATATTAGTATTCAACCAATATTTTAATTACTCCGCATTACCACTAATAACACTTTCATTCACAACCTAGCATCACAAAATTTAAAAACTAGCTTAAAAAGTTAAACAAGTTCGTAAAATCATGCAATGCATTGATTATGATATGCTTTCCAACATACCACAAATCATTACTCAAGTTATTACAAAAGTTATGAGGATAATGGCTGTAGAATAAATCTCGCTACTATGACCTGACCTTTGACCCTATTTCGATGATATTCAACAGAACCGGTAAAGTATACTTCTGGAACAACATGATAAAGTTTTGTCTATATTGAAGCATTTTTACGTAAGTTATAACGCATAAGGGCGATGGAATGGATCTCGATCCTATGTCCTGACCTTTGACCCCATTTCATCCATTTTCAATATGGTTCGTCCCCAAGCAGTCCCCTACTACATACTAAAATTTCATCGAAATCGAACCATTTTTATTCAAGTTATGACGCATGAGGGCAATGGAATGCATCCCGCTCCTATGTCCTGACCTTTGACCCACTTCACCCATTTTCAATAGGGTTCGTCCCAAGGTGGTCCCCTATGACATACTAAAATTTCATTGAAATCGAACCATATTTACGCAAGTTATGACGCATAAGGGCATTGGAATGGATCCTGCTCCTATGTCGTGACCTTAAACCCCATTTCGTCCATTTTTAAGAGGGTTTGTCCCCAGGTTGTCCCGTACCACATACTAAAATTTAATTGCAATCGAACCATTTTTACGTGCGTTATCGTGCGGGTAGACAAAGCTGGAGCATATACGCTTCTTCAACTTACTGTGCAAAGGCGTAAATAATCCTCTTCTCGTTTCTTTTATTATGCCTTAAAGATATATACACTTATAATGAAAACCCCTTCCCACTATCAATTCCCAATTGCTAAGAAACATACCAACTATTTTAAAAACTATGAACATTTAAAAAACACACCTTTACTCGCAGTCCCCGACCCTTGCCCTCATATCTTCCAGGCTTTAACAGTTCCACAGAAGTAACAGTGATAAAGATAGTCACTGTCCTACTTGTAATAGTGAAAAAATAATCATTTGTACACAGTATGATATGAAGCAGAAACAGGGCAGAGAAATCACTGATCAATGGAAGAAAAAATAAATAAAACAGTATCGTTACCCTGTTCGGCAAAACTAGACAAGCTTTTTTTTCTGATCCCATATCCCCACTATTTAGCATGACAGAATTAGGGTGATAAATTTCTCGCTTAGCTCATCTCGAATCGTCAACCAGCCCTCAGGGTAGAACTTCCGTTCAGAGGGAATATTTAACTTAAAATGTGATGGTCACAAAGGCCAAAACTGTGACACTTTCAGCGATTTTGCAACTGTTACTTTGAGTAACTGGTCATAATAGAACTGGGGTGATAACGATCTCACTCCACTCATCTTGAGCGGTCAACAGCCCTCAGGGTAAAACTCCCTGCAGATGGAAAATTTATCTTAGAATGCGATGGTCACCAAGACCAAAACTGTTACACCTAACAGTGGTTTTGGAACTGTTACTTTGAGTAATTGGTCTTAATGGAACTAGGGTGATAATGATCTTTTTCAGCTCATCTTGAGCAATCAACAGCTTATTTATCTTAGAATCAGGTGGTCACCAAGGCCAAAACTGTGACACTTAACAGTGATTTCAAAACAGCTACTTTGAATAACTGGTTGTAACTGTGACAGTGATTTTTCAGTATTGGTGACATGATCAGTAGAGCTTGTGTACGAGTGAATGGTGTTTTATCAAAATGGGTTTCCATTGGTGCAAGAGTCAGACAGGGTTGTGTAATGTCACCATGGCTGTTTAATATATTTATGGATGCATGCAGGCGTGAGGCCAAAATAGATAATACTGGCTAATGTCTTGGTGACATCCGTGTGTGTACATTGCTGTATGCTAATGACACTGTCCTGTTAGCAGAGAGCAAAAGCAGGGTTCCCACTCAAAAGTAATAAAAAAATTCCCTGACTTTTCCAGGTTCTCCAAGTGGTTTTTAAAGTTTTCCAGAGTGGCATGTTGCAAAGAATTGTTAAATTTCATTCCATTCCGTTCATTTTTCTCATCAAAGCACACGCTTGTAAATTCTTTAAGTAATTTGTCTTTATAAAATTACCTGCTTTTCATTAATAACAACTAACTGTACACAATATTTTCTGTACCAAAGTTCCGTGAACTTTTGTGAATACTACCCACATGGAATTTGTAAATACAATCCCATAGAATCAGTAAGAAAAAATCTGTCAGTTGAATAGTTTAAATTTTTCACTAACACAATGCAGCTAAGCTTAATGATGGAATGGCTCTGTTCAAAGAAACATGTTTTAAGAGAACCAACAGACAAAGGACTTTGATCCATCATTTGGTTTGTTCTCTTGTGAAGTGTTTCTTCAAGCAGGAGCCTTGTGCCTAATTGTTCCATGTTATAACAACTGCCTGCAGAAATTGAACAAAAGCTTAATAACTGGCAATTTTAAAAATTCAGTTTTGCATCTTTTTTTAGAGAACAAAGGAAATACTTAATATAACCGAAAGTAAGATCTACCAAATTCTAGGCAGGCAATAATTGCAAGCAAAAGTTTTAAATCTTGAAAACATAAGTTTTTTTGGCAAAATAAAGTATCTATTGATTTTTACAAAAAAAAAAAAAAAAAAAAAAAAAGAGGGTAATTTTCCCTGAGTTTTCCCTGATTTTTACAAAAAAAGGTATTTTCCCTGTGTTTTCTCTGATTTTTGGAACCATTTTCAAATTCCCTGAGAATTCCAGGTTTTCCCTGTTTTCCAGGTTGAGTGGGAACCCTGAAAAGTGAGTTGCAGAGTATGTTGTCCCTGATGTACAAAGTTTGCATGAAATTCAAACTGAGTATAAATAAGGAAAAAACCAAAGTTATGGAAAATTTTGAGAGAGGAACTGGTAGTACTGAATGTAATACATGTCTAAATGGCACAGTGATTAACCAGGTGAATGAGTTCGTGTATTTAGGAAGCATGTTTGACAGAGAGAACAAATTAGATGGTGAAGTTAGTAGGCGAGTGAATTCTTCCTTGAAAGTCATGGCTGCTCTGGGAGGCTTTCACAGAAATGATGGGTTCTCAAGAGAGTCCTGCATGGCTGTGTATGAAAGTGTAATTGTTCCTACTCTGATGTATGGCAGTGAAACCTGGGTACTACAGAAGAAACATAGAAGTATTTTATGTGCTGGAGAAATGTGTTACTTATGGGGTGTTTGTGGCAAGACACGTTCTGATTGTGTGAGGAATGAAGATGTGTTGAAGTTGTGTAATGTGAAGCAAAATGTTAGCAAGGTGGAGACTAATATGCTCTAGTGGTTTGGCCATGTTGAAAGAATGAGTGATGAGATGCTGACTAAGAAAATCTTTTTAGCCCAAGTGGCAGGAAGGAAAGGTAGAGGAAGGACAAGGAAGTTATGGGAGGATCAGATTCAGGAGTGTCTGCATGAAAAAAAGATTATGAGTATGAAGATCTTGTGTACGGCGTGTAATGGATGTGAGTGAAGGCTGAGTTGTATGTCAAGATTGCTGTTAATGGAGAAGCTTGATATGGCAGCAGTAAGTAAAAATTATCTGCTGGTTTGAATTTCTTTGTGGAGCTAACCTCTGAATATCAGAGAAGAACAGCTTAGTGAAATGTATGTATGTATGTGACATGATTTTGGACCCACCTCTAGTCATTATAGCTGAGATGGTGGGCAATTCATCAACATGTCCAGCATGTTACAACCAATTCCACAATGTAGCACCTCTCAAATGCACTCAGCTCTTCACAAGGTCTTTCAGGGCACCATCGAGGTATGATTAGAGGCAACTGAAGTTAACACAGCAAATAACACAGATTGAATGTTCACAGCAAGCATATGATAGCCAGTGGCGTATCTTGGGTCCGAGACCTGGGCTACTCCCCCCCCCCCCCACTGTTTTTTAAAAATTGCGAAGTTTATTTTTTAATTGTTAAGTAATAGAAGTAACATTTTTTCTAAATTTTGGGTACATGCTATTCCTAACATGATACCAAATAATTATGAGGATTAAGATTTGAACACTTATTTGTACGTGAACTCCATTCTTCTTTCCTTTTGTGTGAACTTGAGTGTTACGTTTTCACAAAACTGTTTCTTTCGAGTACTTTTTCGTATTTAAAAATAATGTTTTTCTCTATTAACAAACCAGCCAAGTTGCTTGAATGTGCATGTCCTTGTGTGGCTCTAAGATATATCTTGATTCTTTTTAATATGGAAAAACTTCTTTCGGCAGTTGCAGTTGTTGATGAACAGTTTAATATTGATCTGCTAATTTGTACACCTCAATATACACTATGTCCAATTATTCAACTTTATGTAACAAGTAATGTTTCTTACTGATTTGTCTTGTATTCATCAAGGGAATTAAACACCTTCAGTTCATTTTTTAATCGAGCTATATCAAAATTTGAAGCACAGAGTTCTTTAAGCTCTGATAGTGGATGTTCAATTTACACTTGTAAATTCTTTACGTAATTTGTCTTCACAAAATTTATCAAAACAGTTCGAATCCAACAAAGCCACGAATTTAAGATATAATATCACTGATTTTAATTCATTGACACTTCGCACAAACTGAAACAACTCCTGCAAAACACGCGCTGGAAGCATGGAGGGACTGAGATAGTTCGAAGGCTTCATTTTTTGAGCGAACCCTTTGAGCCAAGCAATGGTCCACTCACGTGCTCTGTAGCTCATTCATGTTGTCATGGAAACGCTAGCAGGAGATAGTGTTGAAGCTCTTCGCATCAGAACAGCGAAGGCGCTCGAAGACCTACTGCGCTATGCCGTTGATCATTGCTCGCCGGACTGATTCTCATAATCGAAAGAAGTGAAACTGCTCGTGTTTTTTCTCGCACCAAAAGCATCGACATATCTTAATACCGTTGATAATTGACTTATTTGTGTATATTTAATTCAGTTTTACTTGTGCATTCTTTGGGCTTCGCAGCTAGCCTCGAATATACACCACTGATGACAGCCCTTACCTAGATCACTGGGTGCATGATTCAAATGCATCCTGGGGAATGACCTGAACATTCATCAGTGGTAAAACAGGGTTCCCACTCAAAAGTAATAAAAAAATTCCCTGACTTTTCCAGGTTCTCCAGGTGGTTTTTAAAGTTTTCCAGAGTGGCATGTTGCAAAGAATTGTTACATTTCATTCCATTCCATTCATTTTTCTGACCAAAGCACACACTTGTAAATTCTTTACGTAATTTGTTTTTATAAAATTACCTACTTTTCATTAATCACAACTAACTGTGCACATTGATTTCTGTACCAAAGTTCCGTGAACTTTTGTGAATACTACCCGCACGGAATTTGTCCATACATTCTCACAGAAACAGGTCATATGTAAGAAAAAATCTGTCAGTGGAATAGTTTCAGTTTTTCTATAACACAATGCAGCTAAGCTTAATGATGGAATGGCTCTGTTCAAAGAAACATGTTTCAAGAGAACCAACAGACAAAGGACTTTGATCCATCATTTGGTTGGTTCTCTTGTGAAGTGTTTCTTCAAGCAGGAGCCATTGTGCCTAATTGTTCCATGTTATAACAACTGCCTGCAGAAATTGAACAAAAGCTTAATAATTGGAAATTTTAAAAATTCAATTTTGCATCTTTTTTTAGAGAATAAAGGAAATACTTAATATAACTGAAAGTAAGATCGACCAAATTCTAGACAGGCAGTAATTGCAAGCAAAAGTTTGAAATCTTGAAAAAATTAATTTTTTTTGGCAAAATAAAGTATCCATTGATTTTTACAAAAAAAAAAAAAAAAGAAAGAAAAAAGAAAAAGGGTAATTTTCCCTGAGTTTTCCCTGCTTTTTACAAAAAAGGGTAATTTTTCCTGAGTTTTCCCTGATTTTTGGAACCATTTTCAAATTCCCTGAGAATTCCAGGTTTTCCCTGTTTTCCAGGTTGAGTGGGAAACCCTGTGAAAATGTTAGCCATTTGCATGGGAGGATCAGATTCAGGAGTGAATGATTCACAAGCAGGAATGTTTTGTGAATGATTTTATCAGGGTGCATACAAGTCGTATCAGAATACTATGACCACCCCTGGAATTACAGTGTACCCGCCCAGGCGCGTCACAGAATGCATGTGACAAGGTCGATCACACGAAGGTACAAGCAGTCAGCCAGGACAGGTGAGCCATAGTGCGTATCGTGAGCACAATAGGCACAGGTAGTGATTTGATGGACGTTCAAAAAGGAATGATCAGCTACCGTGACAAGGGTGGAAACACCTGCGAAACAGCAGATTTTGTGGGCTGCTCGTGAGGAGCTATAGTAAGGGTGTACCAAGAACGGACTGCTGGCACACTGATTACCTCCCGGTGTCATAACTGTGTAAGCATCTCATCACTCATAATTTTAACATAGCCATACCACCATTTATATCATGACTTGATATCATTAAATATCCGTACTCATACTTATGAAACCAGGAATCGATCAAAACTTATACCAGAAACAATTAAAATTAATTATTCGGGTCCAAAACTTTGGAACTCTTTGCCTTGTGACATAACATCTATTAACAATTTTGACCTATTTAAAAAAAAAAAAAAATTCTAACACCACCTCTCAAGTCTCTCAATTAGTGTGAAATTGACCTGAGCTGGTCGCTAGATTGATTTCACGGCTTATGGATAGACCTTGCATCGATATACACTTATGTATTTATTTAATCTTTCAGTTATATTCAATATGCCTTTGACCTGTCTTTTGTATTGTTCTTTGTGTCTTTTTTTTTTTTTTTTTTAGTACTAGGGGTGGGACGGCTATGTCAGGTCTTATGGCCTTTTCCCTCCTTCTCCTGGTCGCAACATTTTTTGTAATTGATTATATTGTTTGTATTATGAACTGTAATATGTGGGCAACTGAAAAATGAAATGAAAAAAATTAAAATGAAATGAATATTAGTCTCCACTGTACTAACAACATTTTGCCTCACATTACACATCTGCCACACATCTTCATTCTTCACATGATCAGAACATGTCTTGCCACAAATCTCCTGTAAGTAATGCATTTCTCCAGCACACAAACAACTCCTATGTTTCTTCTGTAGTACCCAGGTTTCACTGCCATACATCAGAGTAGGAACAATTACACTTTCATATACAGCCATTCGGGACTTTCTTGATAACCAATCATTCCTGTGTGAACCTCCTAAAGCAGCTATGACTTTCAATGAAGAATTCACTAGCCTACTAATTAAACCATCCAATTAGTTCTCTCTGTCAAACATGCTTCCTAAATACACAAATTCATTTACCTGGTAAATCACTGTGCCATTTAGGCTTACCTTGCATTCAGGAGATATCAGCTACAGTTTTGAAATTAATCTCTCAGCTGAAGCCATTATCACAGGAAGGATTAGATATAATAGAAATGATGTGCACAAATTTGGTACACAGCTACAACATCATAACTATCACTAATTAAAAGTTTAGCAATTTCTTTCACAGTTGCTTTCTGTAAAGGCAAAGTGCTTTCCTTTTGACCAGGTGAATGACTTTGTGTATTTAGGAAGCAAGTTTGACAGAGAGAAATTGGATGGTGAAATTGGTAGGCGAGTGAATTCTTCCTTGAAAGTCATAGCTGCTCTGGGAGGTTTTCACAGAAATGATGGGTTCTCAAGAGAGTCCTGCATGGTTGTGTATGAAA
The DNA here is from genome assembly GCA_039090855.1 of Macrothele yani. NCBI lineage: Eukaryota > Metazoa > Arthropoda > Arachnida > Araneae > Macrothelidae > Macrothele > Macrothele yani. The sequence continues at coordinate 59,422,431 of CM077032.1, read as the reverse complement.
GTGTAATTGTTCCTACTCTGATGTATGGTAGAGAAACCTGGGTACTACAGAAAAAAGATACAAGTCGTTTGTGTGCTGGAGAAATGTGTTACTTATTTGTGGCAAGACTTGTTCTGATTGTGTGGGGAATGAAGATGTGTTGCAGTTGTGTAATATGAAGCAAAATATTGTTAGCAAGGTGGAGACTAATATGCTTCGGTGGTTTGGCAATGTTGAAAGAATGAGTGATGAGATGCTTACTAAGAAAATATTTTTGGCCCAAGTGGCAGGAAGGAAAGGCAAAGGAAGGCCAAGGAAGTCATGAGAGGATCAAATTCAGGATTGTCTGCATGAGAAAAAGATTATGAGTATGAAGTATAGGAGGTCTTGTGTACGGTGTGTGATGGATGTCAGTGAAGCCCGAGTTGTATGTCAAGATTGCTGTGAATGGAGAAGTTTGATACGGCAATAGTAAGTAAAAATTATCTGGTAGTTTGTATTCCTTAGTGGAGCTAACCTCTGAATATCAGAGAACAGCTTAGTGATATGTATGTATGTATCTGTCTGTGTTCTTCCTTTTTCAAAGGTACACACTTGGCTCGCAATGGCAACTGACACGTCTGATTTGTATTTCTTTAGAAAATTCCTGGTCTGCGAGTTCCTGGATAGAGGACTCAATTAGCACTTTGTCTATCTCTTGTATATGGAAATACCAGTCACATTGAAGTGGACCAGATTCTGTTCAAAAAATTTAAGGGGCACCTTAAACCTTGCCCCCTCCAGTACGTGGTGTCCAGTGGCACACCCAGGAAATCTTGTTGGAGGAGGCTACACACGTATACTATTGATAAAAACATACCACTATAAACCACAATTTAAAAAAAACAAACAAACCAGAAGCTAAAAAAAATAAATATATATTGATGCAAAGAGACTCAAAAAGCATTATAACCAAAAACAAACCTCTCAAGCCGATCTCACCAGGAGAACACCGGCTCGTGAATCATGACCTTTCGAAACTCAGCAAAAGCCGGAATAACCCAAGACCCACTGAGGTGCTCCCGAGGTTATGGGAAACAACAGATAAAGACCAATCTTATATACAAAGACCATTTGACAGAAAGCGAAAAAACCCGATCGTGTCATCCGATCATGACAGTATGCAAATAGGTGTAAGAAACCTATAAAGTAGATCAGTAAATAATTGGCCTCAAGCAACCCACCAAGTGGCATTTAGCAACCTAAGTTATTAAATTTGTAGGGCTTATATTAATAATGTCTGAAAAGTGTAATTGTTGACGAGTTTCGAAGAAATTCTTGGCTCTGGAATGAGCAAGTAGCTGCTTGAATAATCTTGTAACAAACCTGATTGGTAGTTCATTCTTGTAGAGTCTTCTCCATAGATTCCTCAATTCAACGGTCAACATATTTGAATTATTGCAAATATCCATAATCCTGCGGAACTGTGAAATGATAACATTTCGATATATTGAGGTAGAAATCTGACAGAAGAAGGAATAGATGGAAACCTGATTAATTTCCTCAATAAGGGATATAATTACAACCTTTCCTCCGCAACACTTAATAAAAACGTATGCTGATTGATTTAGAAAGCATCTGTAGTAAGGTAGAAAGAGAAGAAGAAAATACAGCAGCCACTTTAAGGAAAGAATTCTCAGACTGCGTCTCAAAATTTGTAAAAAAGCCAGTAAACGTTGCTTACAATTTTAATAGAAATGCCATTACTAACCTTAAAAAATTCAAAGCCAATGATAAAGTTGTAGCATTGAAAGCAGATAAAAGCAAAGTTTTGGAATTGGTAGAAAAAGAGAAGTATTACAATAAAATGGAAGCTGAATTGACCAAGCCTTATTATGAAGAACTCAATGGTAACCCTATAGATCAAACTGTCAAAAATCTTAAAAAATTAATCAGCTCTTTAAGAAATAAAAAACAGCTTAATGAGCTCTTCAAAAACTTCTCCAAAATCCAGTCAAGAGTTCCACAGATCTATGGTACAATAAAACTTCACAAAGAAGGACATCCAATAAGACCTATAATAGACACTAGAAATTCGCCACTCTCCAACATTAATTATTATTTGCTTGGTCACCTCAGAGGTATTTTCCCTTCTCCTCCCTGCCTACTAAAAAATTCCATGCAGCTTAAAGGAAAACTGGACAACTTGCCAGAATTAATTCATCCAGTAATGGCAAGCCTGGATATAGTATCTATGTATACCAACATTAACCTGGACCTCCTACTGGAATTCATTGCAGATGACCTCGCTGAAAAAATAGTATTCCATAATCACAATAGAGAAATACTACTTGGCATATATGAACTGCTCCTATTTTCCTTCAAGAATAATTTCTTCCAGTTTGGAAAGAAATATTACAGGCAAACTTCAGGACTTGCAATGGGTTCTCCACTAGCACCTCTGCTAGCAAATTATTATATAAGTAAACTAGAGGCAAAAATCCTTATACAACCCTCCTTGTTTGCTCTCTATGTAAGGTACATGGATGATGTCCTAATTATAGTAGATACTGAGGACCAATCTCTACCCTCTCAGATTCTGGCCGAATTTAAATTACTAGAGAATACCTTACAGTACACTCTGGAACAGGAAAAAAGACCATAGCATCAATTTCCTAGATTTAACCTTGACCTCAAGAGAGGGGAAAATATTCACTCAGCTTTTTAGAAAACCCACCAACACAGGGAAGATGTTAGACTTCTGCTCATTCCACCCTGATTATATTAAATCGAATACGGCGAGACAATTTTTGGAAAAAATTGAAATCCTGGTCTCTTCAGCTACTCAAAAAGATCTTCACAAAGAAGAATTAAAGGAAATATTGGCAGAAAACAATTACCCCTCCCCATATGTTGAGAAAATATTTAGACAAAAGCCAAAAAAGAAGCAGGAGAAAACCAACTTCAAATTCACCAGCAAAATTACGTACCACAAGGGACTTTTCGAGAAACTGAAAAGGATCGGAGCAAAATATAATATCAGGCTAGCTCCAGATCTTAATAACAAAATAAAGAAATTCCTGCCAGCTTTAAAGCAGAAAGAATAGGACATCCAATTGCAAGAAGGAGTAATTTATTGCATCGACTGTAACTGCGGACTCGGCTATATAGGAGAAACAGGGAGAAGTATTAAAGTCCGAATGAAAGAACACAAAGCAGCTATTAGGAACATTAGTAACAAAACAGGGCTAGACAGACATATACAAGCAAGTGGACACTCCATAAATTGGAACTCCGTGAAAATAATCGCCCACCAGTCAAACTTAGTAAAGAGGAAACTAGAAGAAGGGATCGCAATAGCAAGAAGAAGAAGTACCACAATTAACGATAATTGTGGTTGGACTCTTTCAACTGAGTGGCAGCAACTACTCCAGTGACGTAGTCCTGATGACAAACTAGGCTTTAGTTCGAAAATTTGACAACCAACTTTCATGAAAAATAACCTCTATAAGACCCGTAAAAAAGTTATTCCACAAAAAATTCGTCATAGAAGACTGCAGTGTGCTAAACAAGTTCAACACAGGTAGTGACCATAGATTGGTGAGATGTAAGATGCATCTCAACACTAAACTCGAACGTAGCAAGCTCATAAGACAAACACAATGTATTGACATAACCAACCTTAAAAAACACCATAACACCTTCAAGTTGGAACTGAAGAACAGATTCTCTGCTTTAGAAGGCCTAACATTGGAAGAAGTGGATATTTCTGAAGTTAACAGAAAAGTAACCAAAGCTCTTATGGAAACAGCAACAAAATTAGCTGGGTCTAAGAACAAGTTGCATGCGAACAAATTATCAGGAAAAACCAAAATGTTGATGCAAAAAAGAAGAGATGAGGACAACTAAAGAAGATGTGACTTCCAAAGTGGAATATATAGAGCTATGCAAGACAGTACTAAAAAGTATCACTGAAGACGCAAGGAAATTTAACTGTGAACTAGTGAGGAAAGCAATTGAAAACAACCAAAGCCTAAAGACAGCAAAGGGACATCTCAGTAAGGGAAGAAAACAGATTATGACACTGAGAAAAGAAGATGGTTCTGTAACAAGAAATAGAGGCGATATTTTGACAAGAGTGAAAGATTTCTACTCCAAATTATATGAAAGGGATGATACATGTACTCCAGACATCATGAAAGGTACCAGTACCAGAGTTCTTCCAGTCCTCCCAGCAGAAGTTGCACATGCAATCAAGAAAATGAAGTGGGGGAAAGCTCCAGGAGAAGATGGAATTACTGTAGACATCATACAAGAAGCAAGTGGAGAAATCGAAACAGTACTCGCCCAAATTTTTACTCGATGCCTTAATGAAGGGAAGATTCCTGAGGATTGGAACAACACTACAATGATCTTGCTACATAAAAACGGTGACATTGAGGATCTCAGAAACTACAGACCTATCAGCCTACTATCAGTGGTTTATAAAATCTTCACTAAAGTTCTTTCACACCGTTTGAAGGTAACACTGGACATGGCTCAAACGAGAGAACAAGCTGGATTCAGGAGTGGCTACAGCACAATAGATCATATCCACGTACTGAGAGAACTAATTGAAAGAGCGAGGGAATATGAACTTCCATTGTGCATGGCTTTTATCGATTATGAAAAAGCCTTTGATTCGGTGAAACCATCAGCAGTTACAATGGCTCTGAAAACCTGCGGTATTGAAGATGCATACATTAATATTATTAATAACATCTATGAAAATGCAAGTGCAAAGATTCGGCTGTTTGAAAATACAACACACATAATAATTGGAAAGGAAGTGAGACAAGGTGACACCATATCTCCGAAGCTCTTTAATGCCACATTGGAAAATGTCGTTCAATCACTGAACTGGGAAAACAAAGGGATAAAGATTAATGGAGATTATCAAACCCACCTTCGTTTTGCTGATGACGTAGTCATTTTTGCAACTACCCCATCAGAGCTGCAGAGTATGATCCAGGAACTTGCTGACAAGAGTAAAGAAGTGGGATTAAAAATGAACTTTCAGAAGACAAAAGTGATGTTCAATACTTTTACAAGAAATGAAGATTTATCGATTGATGGAGAAAAGCTGGAGATAACAGACACGTACGGTTATCTTGGACAGCAGATATCAAGTGAGGGTCACATTGATGAAGAAATTAATCGGCGTACAAGACTTGCCTGGAGAGCTTTTGGAAGAAACAGCATAATTTTCAAGAGCAATATGCCATTATGTCTTAAAAGAGAAGTGTTTGATCAATGCATCCTTCCAGTGCTTACGTATGGTGCAGAGACGTGGACCTTAACTAAAAGAAACATACAAAGGCTGCAGACAACTCAAAGAAGCACGGAGAGGTTCATGCTTGGTGTGACCAGGAGAGATAAGAAGAGGAACTCGTGGATCCGAAAAATGACAAGAGTGGAAGACATCATGATCAGAGTTAAATCCCTGAAATGGCAATGGGCTGGACATACTGCCAGAAGGACAGACCATCGATGGACAGTCGAAATTTTAGATTGGATTCCAAGGGACAGGAAAAGACCCAGAAGACCACATGGGAGATGGGTGGATGAAAGTCGAAAGTATGCGGGAGTGACGTGGAGGAGACTAGCACAAGACAGACCGTTGTGGAGGAAACTTGGGGAGACCTTTGTCCAGCAGTGGATTGATAATGGTTGACGATGATGATGATGATATATATATAAAGTATACATTCACAATGTGTGTACATACATATAGTGTATGCCTATAGTTTATATACGGTTGTGACATACGTCGCTCTGAATCTGTTTGGGGATTTGGGAAGAAGACACTATATCAAACACTGTGTAATTTTTTGAACGTGTAAAATAATATTTTTGAATGCATAATTTGTGACGTACATCACTCTTAATCTCTTTGAGGCTTTGGGAAGGAGATATAATGTAATAGATGACACTATGTAATATTTTGAACAAGTAAAATAATATTTTTGTACAAGCTAGAAGACTTCGTGCAACAGAACTAAATAGGCTGCAATGGAATACCGTCTTAGCACGAAATTCATTTTAAAAGATGAAATACTATATACAGGTTAAAACGCACATTAGTACTTTCGAAGTGACACTCACTTCATCTTCAGATGTACTGAAACAAACACCATCTCAATATCATATATATACACTTGTGCACCATGGGTACCCTACTACTTGGTCACGTGACATGACGTGGCTGTTGTGAAATTTGTATGCAAATCATGATGAGGTTAATTTTTGAGTACAAGATTACATTAGAATTAAAACATGTCATACTACTCGATACAGCAATCTGTCTCGTAATACATGAATAAGTTGTTCCCAATCTCCAGATAACTCAGCAGGGGTGTAATCATTGCAACATTGGCTCCGAAGGCTGGGATGTATACACTCTCCAAGCATAGTAGTGAGTGGGTAGAGGCGGGGGTTGCCAATAGTTTGGTATTTTCCCAGTCTGGGTACATATCACCAGAAAAAACATTCCTAGCCAGGGCTGTGCTGTGTAGGTTTGCCTTTAAACTGTATTTATGCTCCTGTAATCGCAAGCCCACTAGTCTTTTTGTAGATCCTACGTAATTACTGATGGTTTCACCTGATCGTGGATCTAGCATAGGAATATTGTACACTCCCCATTTTTTCAGCAAGTTGGTTTTACATTGGTCTTTTCTAACGTACGTTGACATACATTTAGTACTAACACCAATTCTAAGATTATGTTTAAAACATAAGTGAGATAGTACATTACAGATGTATGGTATGCATTCAATTGAGCCTACAAATTTCCAGTTGTCCCTTGTGTCATTTCTTGTAAGGGTGGTAGTACGGCTCGCCCTGACACGTGCAAAAATACGTTTGATTAAATGGGTGAGATAACAAAAACAACTGGCCAAATTGTAGATATATCTGATCTCCAGGTCAAAGAAGGACTTTGTGGTGGTAAGTGTAAATGCACGACGAAAAAAGAAATTAATAGCTGAGGTTTTGTACTGAAAGGGGTACAAGGAATTAAATGGCATAATCAAACTTATGGCTGTAGGTTTTCGGTTAACAGAAAAACTTGGAATAATTCCATATCCTTAAGTTTTCTTTTCGTCGAAGGATGGAATTACGACTTTCGAAATCGGAGGTTGGACGGAGTGGAAATTTCTTCCGTGATCGTAATTTTTTTTTTCTTGCAATATCCTTTTGCTCAGTATTGTTGTTAAATATCATTTTATTAAATAGATATGTGCATTTCAGCTTGAAAATGGAGGAAAAATTTCCGAAAACGGAAGTCAGACGGAACGAAGATTTTGCCCGTAATCGTTATTCCCCTATCTCCGAGCGATGTTTTCTCTAACCTGTGTTGTTAAATGTTAATAATTTCATATTTTGAATAGAGTAATGTAGTCCAGTTTAATATATACATAAATAAATTAACACGAACAATTTTGTCTTGCTCATGCTGTCTGTGTTTTATTCACTGTTTTTCCATGCATTCTAATTTTTTACCCAATTAAAAAGTTCAGCTTTTTTTTTTTTTTTTTTCACGAGTCTCATGTATGACGTGTTTCGGGCGGGTCTGGTTCATTTGCCCGTTTACTTCACCGAAAAGTCACTTGACCGAAAATCAATTCACTGAAAAGATGGTTTCATCGAAAGATTACTTGATCGAAACATTCATTTCACCGAAAAGTCACTTGATTGAAAGGTACATTTCACTGAAGGGTCACTTGATCGAAAAGTTCGTTTCACCGAAAGGTCTCTTCACCTAAAAGCTCATTTCAGCGAAGGGTCAGTTTATCAAAAACTTTGGATTTCATTACAGGATCTGTTGAAGCATGGGGCAAGTTCGGCTGACAGACCACCGAAATGTTAGGGGATCATACTCAAATTGCGCTTTAGGTTTCTCTGTGTCACAGAGAATGCAAAGATTTAGTTTTAAGACAAGAATAATTAATTTTAATTCCCTAGGCTTTGGCTTAGGCCTTTTTAGAACATTTTAATCATGCTCAGAAGGTTTACATAAAAGTCACGTTCAGTGCTCATGTTCATAAAGTTTACAAAAAAATTCAAGTTAATAATGTTGCACATTTTTTTCAAGCAAAAAGAATCAATTTTAGGTCCCTAGACCTGGGCTTAGGCCTCCTTTTTAAAAATTTTTAATTGTGCGTGCTCATATTCATAAGGTTTACGTAAAAAGTGTTTAATAATATTGCACATTTATTCAAGCATTTTAGGGCCTTAGGCCTTAGCTAGGCCTAGGATTTAAGGCCCTAGGCCTTTTTAGCAAATTTTAACCATGCATGCTCATTTTTTTTTTTTTTAATTCGATTGACATTAAATGTCTGTAAATACTGTTTCACACGTTATGCAAGTTCAGCTATCGGGAGATTGCAAAAGGACGTTAACATAGTATTGGCAATTGAAGTCAAGTATAATAATAATAAGTATCTGTACTTACAATATTCATAGTGGCTGTCGGGGCTTCATATGTGCGTCATCTAAGAATGTGAATTATTTCAATTGTGAAATTAAAATTCATGATATTGTAAAATCTGCACCAGATAAAATTAAACAAGATGAATTTTTTACAATGCAAAAAAATCCTTTAACATCGATGAAATAAGAAACTGAATTAAAACCTTGTTGAATTTTTTAAAAACGAACTACAATCCTGAAGAGGAGACAATCTTGACCGCGAAGCACCCTGATACATAATGAAAACTGAAGATGAATTATACTTTTGCCAAAACCTCAAAAATAAACAATCTTGAAAAAGAAAATACAAACATACAAATCTCCCGAATGCGAAGCACCAAACTAGTTTCTGCTAACATTTATAGCCATCATCAGTGGTAGGTGCACGGACATTAGGATTACAGCACTCACTCGCTCAGGTATGCAGCTTAACCCCAATGTATGTTCAGCCCTGCCGTGTAGATATTTGCGCATCATGATTTGGGTTCCACTGCACATATCAATGGTGTCACCATCTGTAGTCAAACAAAAATATACTAGTAGCTTTTATGTAGAAATATTCAACTGTATTTTTAAGTAATATTTGATGTCACATGTTTTTTGTTAATGTTTTTCCTCTTGAAATGTTTTCTCTCCTGTTCAATAAGGTACCTCCATGCAAACTGAAGCTCTACTGGACTATTAACGTTACAGTTGTATCTTTTGGTTTTCTCAATGACTACAGCCTCGGAGGTTAGAATCTGGGCATGTGATCTATGTGATGTTAGAATTTTTGTGTTAGTCCAATCAGGAGTTTTTGTGTTAGTCCAATGTGCAGTGGAACCCAAATCATGATGCGCAAATATCTACACGGCAGGGCTGAACATACATTGGGGTTAAGCTGCATACCTGAGCGAGTGAGTGCTGTAATCCTAATGTCCGTGCACCTACCACTGATGATGGCTATAAATGTTAGCAGAAACTAGTTTGGTGCTTCGCATTTGGGAGATTTGTATGTTTGTATTTTCTTTTTCAAGATTGTTTATTTTTGAGGTTTTGGCAAAAGTATAATTCATCTTCAGTTTTCATTATGTATCAGGGTGCTTCGTGGTCAAGATTGTCTCCTCTTCAGGATTGTAGTTCGTTTTTAAAAAATTCAACAAGGTTTTAATTCAGTTTCTTATTTCATCGATGTTAAAGGATTTTTTTGCATTGTAAAAAATTCATCTTGTTTAATTTTATCTGGTGCAGATTTTACAATATCATGAATTTTAACTTCACAATTGAAATAATTCACATTCTTAGATGATGCACATATGAAGCCCCGACAGCCACTATGAATATTGTAAGTACAGATACTTATTATTATTATACTTGACTTCAATTGCCAATACTATGTTAACGTCCTTTTGCAATCTCCCGATAGCTGAACTTGCATAACGTGTGAAACAGTATTTACAGACATTTAATGTCAATCGAATTAAAATATTGTAGCCACGTAAAAAGTATGTTCATCGCAACTTAGCAAAAACTGAACAACGATATATATGCATGCTCATATTCATAAGGTTTACACAAAATATCAAGTTAATAATGTTGCACATTTTTTCAGACAAAAAGAATCAATTTTAGGGCCCTAGGCCTTTTTAAAAAAAATTTAACTGTGCGTGCTCATATTCATAAGGTTTACGTAAAAATTCAAGTTACTAATGTTGCACATTTATTCAGGCAAAAAGAATCAATGTTAGGGCCATAGGCCTTTTTAGCAAATTTTAATCTGCGTTTTCATATTTGTAAGGTTTGTATAATAAGTCAGATTATTAATTTTGCGCATTTACTTTGACCCAAAGAATTAATTTGAAGGCCTTAGGCCTTGGTTTTAGCATTTTAGCAGATTTTATTCATCCAGGCTATATGCACAAGGATTAAAATTTGCTAAAAATTCCCAGATCTAGGCTTTAAAATTAATGTTTTTTTAGGCTTGAGAAAAAGTGCAACATATTTTACTTGACATTTTATGTAATGCTTATGAATATGAGTAGGATTAAAAATTGTCATTTATCCCATGGTATGGCTTACTTTCAAAACTGGATTCCCGAAGGTAGCAATCCACTACAGCTGTTGCCATTTCCCCCACATTATGGCTTATCTTCAAAACTGTTTTCCTGAAGGTAGCAATCCACTACAGCTGTTGTCATTCCTCCCACATTATGGCTTATCTTCAAAACTGTTTTCCTGAAGGTAGCCATCCACAACAGCTATTTGTCATTTATCCCATGGTATGGCTTATCTTCAAAACTGGTTTCCTGAAGGTAGCCATCCACAACAGTTATTGTCATTTATCCCATGGTATGGCTTATCTTAAAAACTAGTTTCCTGAAGGTAGCCATCCACAACAGTTATTTGTCATTTATCCCATGGTATGGCTTATCTTCAAAACTGGTTTCCTGAAGGTAGCCATCCACAACAGTTATTGTCATTTATCCCATGGTATGGCTTATCTTAAAAACTAGTTTCCTGAAGGTAGCCATCCACAACAGTTATTTGTCATTTATCCCATGGTATGGCTTATCTTCAAAACTGGTTTTCTGAAGGTAGCCATCCACAACAGTTATTGTCATTTATCTCATTGTATGGCTTATCTTCAAAACTGGTTTCCTGAAGGTAGCCATTCACAACAGTTATTCTCATTTCTCTCACGTTATGGCTTATCTTCAAAACTGGTTTCCTGAAGGTAGACATCCACAACAGTTATTGTCATTTATCCCACATTATGGCTTACCTTCAAAACTGGTTTCCTGAAGGTAGCCATCCACAACAGTTATTGTCATTTATCCCACATTATGGCTTACCTTTAAAACTGGTTTCTTGAAGGTAGCCATAACAGTTATTGTCATTTATCCCACGTTACAGCTAACCTTCAAAACTGGTTTCCTGAAGGTAGCCATTCACAACAGTTATTGTCATTTCTCCCATATTATGCTTATCTTCAAAACTGGTTTCCTGAAGGTAGCCATCCACTACAGCTGTTGTCATTTCTCCCACGTTATGGCTTATCTTCAAAACTGGTTTCCTAAAGTTAGCCATCCACAACAGTTATTGTCATTTATCCCACGTTATAGCTTACCTTCAAAACTGGTTTCCTGAAGGTAGCCATCCACAACAGTTATTGTCATTTATCCCACATTATGGCTTACCTTCAAAACTGGTTTCCTGAAGGTAGCCATCCACAACAGCTATTATCAAACACAAGCATACTATGGTGTGGCCTATCTTCAACAATGCTACTAGTTTCCCTGAAATAGAAGTGAACAACAGCCATTGTCAAACACAGGTATATGATGGTGTGGCCTATCTTCAACACTGCCAGTTTTCTGGAGGTAGCAGTCCACAACAGATGTTATTGAATGCAGGAATCAATATGTGTGTGAGACCTAAATTCTACACTTTCCATTTCCTGGTAGCAATTCCATGCATGGGAAATATAGCTAAATTGTACTTGATGCTGCTATCAAACCTCCCCTAGGGACAGATAGCCCTTACTGACACTGCATGTAATTATACAGAGTGCATAGGAAAATCCCTTTAGCCTGGAATAACTTGTGAACGAAGAGAGGTACAGTTATGCAAGTGAGGTAACGGTATAGTAAAACGACTACGCCCGATCAAATGCAACTGACAGCAGCATCCCTAGTGGCAAATTGCGGAAGTTAGCCATTGCAAATCAAAAACGAAAAGAGATAGAGCAAAATCTCCACTTACAAAGTTGTAGAGCATCAATTAATTAGTACAAAACAACATTTGATTCACACGGATAAGATAAATTGTCGCCTGAATACCCTACCATGTCCGAAACCGATGCGCGACAATTCGAATCTGCATATTCACATTTCGCAAATGTAGCCGCATGCAAATGCAGATTGTGACATTATACCATACCTACGATATAAAAACCAGCAGGATGTACTCTGATCAGAAGTTTAGGTCTACGTACGCTGTGTGAAAAGGACGAGCTTGGATTTCTGGGGTTGCGTAAAAAATCAGGTGTATGCAACAGTGCCTACAAGTCTGGTGGATCTATGTCGTCGTGTTACAGATGCTTGCAATAGTGTGACACCTTCCATGCTGAGGAATGTGCATGCAGAGTTACTTTCACGAATACAAATCTGTATCGTGGGCAATGGTGAACTCTTCGAACATACTCGACATTAACTTTTTATCACTGTGCACCAGTTTGCCTTTTTTGTTTTTGTTTTGTCTGATGTCATCAAACTGTATTCACATAAGTATGCATTTATTCAATAAATTGTGTGTATTTGCTCCTACCTATGCCTGTTCCCTTCAAACGTTCACACAATAGGTCGTGCATTGATTTTGGACATTTTAGGGTATTCAAGCGACAATTTATCTTATCCGTGTGAAACAAATGTTGTTTTGTACTAATTAATTGATGCTCTACAACTTTGTAATTGGAAATTTTGCTCTATCTCTTTTCGTTTTTGATTTGCAATGGCTAACTTCCGCATTTCGCCACTAGGGGTGCTGCTATCGGTTGCATTCGATCGGGCGTAGTCGCTTTACTATACCGTTATCTCGCTTGCATAACTGTACCTCTCTCTGTTCGCAAGTTATTCCAGGCTAAACAGACTTTCCTATGCACCCTGTATATGTGTGGTTGAATGTAGAAATTGTATGTCATATTATTTTCCCTGTCTTACTCTGTTGTTATGTATGCTCTGCATTACAACAAAGGAGTATGGACTGCCATCAGCTGTTGTATCACAGAGCCATTGCCATCCTTGACAGCTGACGGCATCTCAAGTGTCATATTAGTAAGATAACAGTAGATAGCAAGGAGTTACATATTTTTTGAGGTTTGCATTTGACATCATCATCATTGTCAACCATTATCAATCCACTGCTGGACGAAGGTCTCTCCAAGCCTCTTCCACAATGGTCTGTCTTGGGCCAGTCTCCTACATGTTACTCCAGCATACTTTCGAATTTCATCCACCCATCCCACATGTGGTCTTCTTCTGGGTCTTTTCCTGTCCCTTGGAATCCAGTCTAAAATTTCGACTGTCCATCGATGGTCTGTCCTTCTGGCAGTATGTCCAGCCCATTGCCATTTCAGGGATTTTACTCTGATCATGAAGTCTTCCACTCATATCATTTTTCGGATCCACGAGTTCCTCTTCTTATCTCTCCTGGTCACACCAAGCATGCACCTCTCCGTGCTTCTTTGAGTTGTCTGCAGCCTTTGTATGTTTCTTTTAGTTAAGGTCCACATCTCTGCACCATACGTAAGCACTGGAAGGATGCATTGATCAAACACTTTTCTTTTAAGACATAATGGCATATTGCTCTTGAAAATTACGCTGTTTCTTCCAAAAGCTCTCCAGGCAAGTCTTGTACGCCGATTAATTTCTTCATCAATGTGACCCTCACTTGATATCTGCTGTCCAAGATAAACGTACGTGTCTGTTATCTCCAGCTTTTCTCCATCAATCGATAAATCTTCATTTCTTGTAAAAGCATTGAACATCACTTTTGTCTTCTGAAAGTTCATTTTTAATCCCACTTCTTTACTCTTGTCAGCAAGTTCCTGGATCATACTCTGCAGCTCTGATGGGGTAGTAGCAAAAATGACTACGTCATCAGCAAAACGAAGGTGGGTTAGATAATCTCCATTAATCTTTATCCCTTTGTTTTCCCAGTTCAGTGATTGAACGACATTTTCCAATGCGGCATTAAAGAGCTTCGGAGATATGGTGTCACCTTGTCTCACTCCTTTTTCAATTTTTATGTGTATTGTATTTTCAAACAGCCAAATCTTTGCACTTGCATTTTCATAGATGTTATTAATAATATTAATGTATGCATCTTCAATACCGCAGGATTTCAAAGCCATTGTAACTGCTGATGGTTTCATCGAATCAAAGGCTTTTTCATAATCGATTAAAGCCATGCACAATGGAAGTTCATATTCCCTCGCTCTTTTAATTAGTTCTCTCAGTACGTGGATATGATCTATTGTGCTGTAGCCACTTCTGAATCCAGCTTGTTCTCTCGGTTGAATTTAACATATATGAGTAAAAACACTTAATACTCCTTTTGTTTTGCCATTCTTGTTGTATGAAGCGTAATCAAAGGAAACCCGTTCATGCCACGTCACATGGACAGACACACGGGGACAATAGTGACACCACAGCTCGCATGATAAGACAGACCAATGAATGAGCGAGCATGCGTTCATTCTCCTCACATATGTGGTTTGCAGTGGCGGCTGGTAGCAAGTGAAACAGGTGGGGCCAGTAGCCGAAGTCAAACAATTAAATAAAAAAAACCTGTCATTATTAGGCCAACTATTCAGACCCCTACTCTACCCTCAAGATTCTTTTACTGTGCCTCTGTTTACCCCCTTGACTCACAATAATGCCCAAATCAGGTAGGAATGTGTCAACTATTGTATTGCACATGAAAAAATTTTCCTCAGAATAGAATGCATAATTATTAACAGAAAAATGTTAAACTCCTTAAATAAAATTTTTACCTTAAAACATATGAGCATTAATTTATGTTAGTTGTGCTTTGTGTTTCTTCAGATTTCTCAACTGAGGAATAATCACAGGATTCACAGGATAAAAAAATGTAGTGAAAAAATAATAACTCCAAATATATGCAGGGAGGGAATGTTTCATGAATTTCGTCCCATATAGAATGAGTACCATACTACCATTTGCATTATTTGAAAGGTTTAACCTTTTTTTTAAAGAACTTGTGAAACCTAAAAACATATATATACTCATGTGCAAATTATACTTGCAGGTTTTCTCATTTATTTATTTATTTTTAACATAGAAAATCCTCTCAGTTAAAACTGAAATTAGTTCTGCAAAGCGCTTTGTAAACTTCATACTCTTGGAAACTCAAATTCTTGGGCTGATAAGCACCGAGTTTTTAAGTGAAGCTTTTCGACTCAAATTCTTGGGCTGATGAGCACTGTGTTTTTTTAAGTGAAGCTCAAACTAAAAATTCTTGGAGTGATAAGCACTGAGTTTTTTTAAGTGTAGCTTTTCTTCCAGATTTAAAGCAAAGAACGGAGATTTTAACAAAATATCCACTCCATTCATTTTAATCGACAAGCAAAAAAGTCACGACACAAAAGAACAACACATCACCGAGAGAATCACACACAGAAAAAACAACTAACTGAACTTTGAGCTTGGTCGGGGTAAGCTTCTCTGTCAACACACGGCGTTAAGGAAATGGATACTCTCCTGGCCAATCAAATTAGTGCGGGGCCAGATCATAGTTTGTTTTTGCACACTCGTCAAGGCAGCGTTGTATGTAGGTCATCATACTGAATGAGACTGGGAGGAAATCGTCTCCTCTTCGCTTGCGTAGTGATGTTACTGGGGCCTGTTGGAGCTGGCCCCAATAACCTCACACTCCGAACGTGATCTCTTTCCTCAGGGAATAGTTTTTCGTTTTTGAAGGAAACTTTTCCCTTAGGTAATGGTTTTTGAAGGGAAAGGTTTATCACCATGTAGTTAAGAGAGAGAATAAGAATCAGAGCAAAAAAAAAACAAAAATTATTTATAAAAATAGAAATTTTTAGGTGGGGCCCGGCCCCTCTGGCCCCTAATGATGAACCGCCCCTGGTGGTTTGTGCTGCAGATCGTTGACAACATGGCTAGTCTGATTCTGAATCCATCCAAGGTGGATCAGCGAGCGGTGATTTAGTTCCCAACAGCGGAAGGATCTCGACCATTTGATACATTCATCGCAGAATGCAGGCGGCGTATAGTGACAAATGTGTGTTGAAGACAACAGTGACGGACTGGGTGCGAATGTTTTGTGAAGGACGTGAAGAAACGAAAGATCTTCTGCGGCTGGGTCAGGCGCATGTTGTTGCGACAGACAAAGCCATCGGCAAGTGTGGTGCAGTAATACAGGTGGGCCCGTCGTCGCAGCTTATGTTCACTAGCAGAGGAATTCGCAAAGTCATTTGGGACGAAATATTCAATTCATGAGGCAACCTTAAGGGCTGTCTTATGCTATAAACGTGCTTTTGATTAAAAATACATAATATCTAAAGTATTGTTTACCTGATATTGTCAAAGTATTTCACACGTTGTTGCTCTGTGAGGCACATGCTCCCGGCCCGAGAGGTCTTTTGTTACGCGTTTTTGGTTAGTTATAAAATTATTATTTTATTTCTTTTGAAAATAAACAATTAGGTTATATATTTTCAGTTCTATATTCATTCATGCTCACAATCAAACGTTTGAAATTTGCATTAATTAAAAGATTTTAGCAGAAAGAGTTATACTTATCGGCTCAGGAGACGTCTCACACGGGGTTCGTCGCCACCACGTTACAGCGAGCGCTTTCGACACGGTCGGTGTGTCATCGTCGGGCCTTCTACATCTACACGATGGCAATACATGAGAAGCAATCACCTAACACATGCAAATCGCAAAACTTTCCCTTCATTTTCCCGACAAGCAACTCCAGCGGCTACACACATGCGAGAAAACCCTCGTGTAGATGTAGAAGGCCCAACGACGACACAATGACAGCGTCGAAAGCGCTGTAAACGTGGTGACGACGAACCCCTTGCGAGACGTCTCCTGACCTGATAAGTATAACTCTTTTTACTAAAATCTTTTAATTAATGTAAATTTAAAATGTTTGATTGTGAGAATGAATGAACATAAAACTGAAAATATAACCTAATTGTTTTATTTATAAAAAAAATAAAAACTATAACTAACCAAAAACCCGTGGCTAACCTTCCAAAAGTGGCCCGCTCATAGATGGCGCCACGGTAGCACTTCACCTCTCCTCCGCTCTTTTCGTTTCATGTGAAATGTGTTACAGCTACTTACATTTTTTTCGATCGTGAAAGGATGAGGAACGCTCTATTTCATGGTGTGTTAGGACAATTCAGGTGTCGGAAGAAGCACGCTTCAGGGAATGATGAGTACTCTTCCCATACACTTGGTACGTGGCTTTTTATGCTGCATATCGGAATCTGCCAAGCTGTGGCTATGCTCATTTACCTGTCAACCACTCCCTCAACTTCATTGATCCCATCACAGGGGCACACACACAAGAAGTCGAGAGCAATTGGCGTCCCCTGAAACATTAATTAACACAGGGCAACCACAAAATGTACTTGGCAGACCATATTATGGAATATTTATTCCGACAGATTTGCCGTCTTTCCTCAGAACATTTCTTTGAAGTCCTGATTCGTGTTCTTTCCTGGCAGATCAAACTGTTATTGCTATTATTCTGCTAGGTAGACAGTTTTATATTCATCAGGAAAATTTATTCTTCCGTCATAATAAATATTTCACACATACGCCACAATGTACATTCATAAAGGTCCTTTTAAGGGCCACCTTTAATTCATATTATTCACTTCCTTTGCCATCTTCACAACGTAACGCAACACTTTACGATGTAGCGATAACGTGTCGCCATCTATTGTCGCTTAAGAAAACTATTTCCGGGCCACATTTGGAAGGTTTACCAAACCCATAACAAAAGACCTCTCAGGCCGGGAGCACGTGCCTCACAGAGCAACAACGTGCAAAATACTTTGACAATATCAGGTAAACAATACTTTAGATATTATGTATTTTTGTCATCTGGGACAGTTCAAACAGTGGTTACGAAGACAATGCAGTATCAGACGGTGTGTTCACAATGGATCCCATGGACGCTGACCGACCACCATAAGGAGGAACACATGGGTTAAAGTTTGAAGCAAAGGGTGATGCATTTCTGTTGCGCATGGTGACAGGCGACGAGTTGTAGTTCCACCACTATAAGACATCCAGCAAGCCAGCGAGCACGCAACACAAAAAATTCAAAGTCACAGGCTTCCATCGTTAAGGTTATGCCGACTGCATTTTGGGACCATGAAGGGCATTTGCTGGTGGACTTCAAAGAGCCTCACGCAAACATCAATGCCAACTGCTACAAGGAAACACTGGACAAGTTGCATAAAGCCATCAAGAATAAGTGTCCCGGCAGGCTTTCAAGTGGTGTGACCCTGTTGCATGACAATGCTCGTCCACATGTTGCAAACATTGTGCAGGATGTGTTAAGCAGCCCGGACAAAAAATTATGGAATGCCGTCATCCGGAGGAACAGTTGGAAACTGGTCAGGCAGAGAAAAATGCGTGCATATAATGGAATGGAAAGTACTGTACGTTACTTGTTAGTTTTTCAGCCTTGTAAGATGTGCATGCCTAATCAGTTTTTTTGTTGGTTACAGGTAGTACCATGGGTAGAAAAGGTGACGTAACTAAAAGGGAGCTATCATCTTTGGTCGTGAACATGGTCATTTGCCGAGGGAAGTGGCGAAGTTCGTTGGCGAGTCCAAGTCCAGAGTCAGTAGTGTTCATTTAGCGTGGAAGGAGTCGGCCAGAGACAATTCCCGTCGGAGCAGCTGCGGCAGAAAAACCACCATGAGCAACCGTGATCACCGACGTCTGGGGCGATTATCAACCGCAAAACGGTTCCAAACCTGACAGGACCCAGTCAGCCTGTTTTTGAATGAACGCTTCTACGAGAACTGCATGGCGTATGAATATTCAGTCTTGTGGCTAGGGTACGCCAGAGGTTGTCTGCCATACACAAGAAAAAGCGGCTGGAATGGGTGAAGGAACACCGACACCGGAACACAGAACAGTGGCGATGCATCATTTGGTCGGACGAATCCAGGTTCTGCCTGTATTCTAATGATGGTCGATCCAGGGTCATGCAGAAGGCCGGAGAAGCCTTCAACACAGAGTGTGTGCAAAGGTCTCTACAGAAGGGGGGTGGAAGTGTCATGTTTCGGGGGTGTATATCCAGTGCTGGGGTGGGTCCCTTAGTTCACGTGTCCAATGGCATGAAAGCGGTGGACTACGTGAAACTGTTGGATAACTAGGTGTTGCCATATGTCCAGTTCCTCCAAGATGCCGCCATTCCAGATCCGCGTTATCAAGACGACAACTGCACTGTCCACCGAGCTGCCATAGTGCAGGATTGGTTTGCAGAACATGAGGTCGACGTCCCACATCTCACCTGGCCCACCAATTCGCCTGATCTCGATGTTATAGAGAAAATTTGGGACATGTTCGAATGGGCCGTTAAGAAGAGACAACAACACCCTCCCAACTTGACTGCTCTGCGGGACCAGTTGTTCATGGTGTGGGGCAAACTGGACATTAATGTCATCCGCTCCCATATTGACAGCATGTCAAGAAAAGCAAGGCTGTGCTTCGAGCTCGTGGTGATGTAACCCCATATTAACCAATAAAATTAGCATTCCGTAATTTTTTGTCCAGTGTGCTTAGCAAGGAAAGAATGGGAGGTTCTGTACCACTCAGCCTATAGCTTCGATCGGTCATCATGTGACTTTCATTTGTTCGGACCCTTAAATAAAGTTCTAAAGGGACAATGATTACACTCCGATACAGATGTCATGGCAGTGGTGACCAAATGGCTCAAGCAGCAACCAAAGTCCTCCTTCGCAGACGGTATACACCATCTCCCCAAGCAGTGGTATGCATGTCTGAATGCCTACTGCGGACTTCTTTTAATGAACACTGGTGCATTCTTGCTTCCTTATATATCGCTTTGTTTAATTCTGTCACACATACATACATATATATTCAGTGAACTATTGTTGCCTTAACCTACGGCGACTTCTCCTAACGAACAGTGGTGCATTATTGCCTCCTTATATATTGCTTTGTTTAATTCTGTCACACATACATAAATATATATTCAGTAAACTACTGTTGCCTTAACCTACGGCGACTTCTCCTAACGAACAGTGGTGCATTATTGCCTCCTTATATATTGCTTTGTTTAATTCTGTCACACCCGCTGATGTACCTTTTTGTTCATCTTTAATAAAGCCACTCGAATGGGTTACATTTGATCATGCCTAATATAATTACATAATTTCTTTGAAATGATGTTCACATCTGGCTTGGTTTCTATGAAACATACAACTTTACATCTATGAAAATGCAAGTGCAAAGATTCGGTTGTTTGAAAACACAACACACATAGAAATTGGAAAGGGAGTGAGACAAGGTGACACCATATCTCCCAAGCTCTTCAATGCGACATTGGAGAATGCCTTTCAATCACTGAACTGGGAAAACAAAGGGATAAAGATTAATGGAGATTATCTAACTCACCTTTGTTTTGCTGATGATGAAATCATTTTTGCAACTACCCCATCAGAGCTGCAGAGTATGATCCAAGAACTTGCTGACAAGAGTAAAGAAGTGGGATTAAAAATGAACTTTCAGAAGACAAAAGTGATGTTCAATGGTTTTACAAGAAATGAAGATTTATCGATTGATGGAGAAAAGCTGGAGATAACAGATACATATGTTTATCTTGGACAGCAGATATCAAGTGAGGGTCACATTGATGAAGAAATTAATCGGCGTACAAGACTTGCCTGGAGAGCTTTTGGAAGAAACAGCATAATTTTCAAGAGCAATATGCCATTATGTCTTAAAAGAAAAGTGTTTGATCAATGCATCCTTCCAGTGCTTACGTATGGTGCAGAGACGTGGACCTTAACTAAAAGAGACATACAAAGACTGCAGGCAAACTCAAAGCAGCATGGAGAGGTGCATGCTTGGTGTAACCAGGAGAGATAAGAAGAGGAACTCGTGGATCCGAAAAATGATATGAGTGGAAAACATCATGATCAGAGTTAAATCTCTGAAATGGCAATGGGCTGGACATACTGCCAGAAGGACAGACCATTGATGGACAGCCGAAATTTTAGAATGGATTCCAAGGGACAGGAAAAGACCCAGAAGAAGACCACATGGGAAATGGGTGGGTGAAATTCGAAAGTATGCGGGAGTAATATGGAGGAGACTGGCACAAGACAGATTGTTGTGGAAGAGGCTTGGAGAGACCTTCGTCCAGTGGTGGATTGATAATGGTTGACGATGATGATGATGATGATATATATATACTATCAATAAAAACATACCCCTACAAACCACAAAATCAAAAAACAAAACGAAAACCCTAATGGAACCCCCCCCCCCAAAAAAAAAAAAAACCATTATTAATACAAAGAGACTCAGAAAAGCATTATAACCAAGAACCAAACCTCTCAAGCCGATCTCATCAGGGGAGCACCAGACTCGTGGATCATGACCTTTCAAAACTCAGCAAAAGCCGGAATAACCCAAGACCCGCTGAGGCTTTTGCTGAGTTTCGAAAGGTCATGATCCTCGAGTCGGTGTTCCCCTGATGAGATCGGCTTGACTCTTGGTTATAATGCTTTTTCGCGTCTCTTTGTTTAAATTTTTTATTTTTTTATTTTTTGGATTAGAGGTTTTTTGTTTTGTTTTGTTTTTTGATTTTGTGGTTTGTAGTGGCATGTTTTTATCGATAGTATGATGTGATTCGTTCCAGACAGCTGCTTTAGTGCTTCTGTGCAAATTCTACGTTTGTACATTGTATCATAACTAATTCAGCTTGCATCAATTTTATTAGTATATACTGTACATATATATATATATATATATATATATATATATTCTATAAAGAAGATACCTAAGCAAAAAAATACATATATAATTTTGACTCACACCTAGTACAACATAGAAAAGGTTATGTATCTACCTGTGTGAGTAAAAGGAGAAAAGAGAAAAATAAAATAAAACAACTGAATGTAGAAGGTGTCGAGAATACTGAGCCTTGGCTTTATCAAGGACCAGCAAAAACTCTGCATTTTCTCACTTCCACAAAGACCTAGTTGGAAATGGGTTTCTGCAAGGCCATAGATGCAAGTAACATTCCCACCTAAAATAGTTTAAAAAATATATATAAGTCATGTCCTCCGTAGAGTTGCATGACCTAGCACTAGTGCTAGGTCATGCAACTCGCACTAGTGCTAGGTCATGACCTAGCACTAGTGCTAGGTCATGCAACTCTACGGAGGACATGACTTATATATATGGGTTTCTGCAAGGCCATAGATGCAAGTAACATTCCCACCTAAAATAGTTTAAAAAATATATATAAGTCATGTCCTCCGTAGAGTTGCATGACCTAGCACTAGTGCTAGGTCATGCAACTCGCACTAGTGCTAGCACTAGTGCTAGGTCATGACCTAGCACTAGTGCTAGGTCATGCAACTCTACGGAGGACATGACTTATATATATGGGTTTCTGCAAGGCCATAGATGCAAGTAACATTCCCACCTAAAATAGTTTAAAAAATATATATAAGTCATGTCCTCCGTAGAGTTGCATGACCTAGCACTAGTGCTAGGTCATGCAACTCGCACTAGTGCTAGCACTAGTGCTAGGTCATGACCTAGCACTAGTGCTAGGTCATGCAACTCTAAGGAGGACATGACTTATATATATATTTTAAACTATTTTAGGTGGGAATGTTACTTGCATCTATGGCCTTGCAGAAACCCATTTCCAACTAGGTCTTTGTGGAAGTGAGAAAATGCAGAGTTTTTGCTGGTCCTTGATAAAGCCAAGGCTCAGTATTCTCGACACCTTCTACATTCAGTTGTTTTATTTTATTTTTCTCTTTTCTCCTTTTACTCACACAGGTAGATACATAACCTTTTCTATGTTGTACTAGGTGTGAGTCAAAATTATATATGTATTTTTTTGCTTAGGTATCTTCTTTATAGAATGTGAATTCTGAATTTTCAAAACTGCTGCGTTGCGCGTTTTGATTTTCAGGTTATTTTGCAACCTTCGTTTTAAATTCTAAAGTTTTTCCTTAGTCTTCAGTTTTGCTCTTAAGTATATATATATATATAAATATTCACACAACATATTTTATCTACTTTTCCTTTTTGTGTTTTTAACCTTTTACATGCCAATGTTTCCATTTTAAGGAAGATTTGAAAATCATCTCTCTTTATTCTAAATAAAAGTAACTGCCACTGATTTAAAAATTTCACAACACTCGAGCTTTCCTAGCTCGCGGAGCAAAAAGTATTGAATATAAAAATATGAAATTTACTTCGTTTGTAGAGAATTGTTCAGAGAACACGCTGAATTAACCCGTTTTTCGATTCTCGTGATACTTCAAGAGCTATTGTATTTCAAAGTTAAGGTAAGCAAAAAAGTGCTACCAGTTCGTGTTCTGGACACACCAACAGCAACAGAACCACAAAACTTTGTAGACATATAGGGCCATGGCCGAATTTTTGCACCTAGTCACCCTTTTTTTGAATTTCGATTTAGTTTACAAGAAATTAAACTTCGCAAAATTCTCTATTTCATGATGGGATCCATTTAAAAAAAACGGATATTTGGCAAACTATAAATCATAATGCATTGCAATTTTTACAGAATAAACTCACAACTAACATCTCTCTTTTACAGAATTTTTTTTTAAGAAAAAGTCATTTTCTGATTTTTAAGCATTTTTTAAAGATGCAAAGGAAAGTAATGAATGGCTTGCTCTGTTATCAGTGTTAACCACACAGGAAAGTTCTGGTCCCATGACGTTCTGCCATGGTTATGCAGCTATTTTTAGCACTCTCTTCTCATTGGGTGAAAGGACAGGCTACAATCAAACTGGTAGTGATGCAATGCTTAATGATGTAGAGTTCGGCATTTTCTGCAGCATACGTGAATACCTATGTAAATATGGGTTTTCGTCTTGCATATAAAAAGCAAAGAGGGAAAATGCTAGTGTTTTCGTCCGCAAATTGTTCAATCACTTCTAAATGATCTAGAGATCTGAAAATTAGCATGCATTAGGTCTTAAGGTCCGTATACCTAGAAAAGTACGAAAAAAAAAAAAGTTTGGCTTTGGAACTTTGTCTGCTTGAATTTTTTGTGAATTGTTTGACCACTTCTAAATGACCTAGAGATCTGAAAATTGGCATGCTGATTCAGGTCCGGATACCTAAAAAAAAAAAAAAAACCAGTGCTTTGAAACATTATTTGCTTGAATTTTTCTGCCATTTCTACACCTAAAACCCAAAAAAATTCAAAAGGGTGGCTTAGCTTTACTGTTTCAAAATGCTGATAAGGCTTAAAAGATAATTTTGTCAGAATCACTAAAATGCTTTAAAAATTTCAAATTTTGATTTAAAATTAAGGGGCCCCAAAGCCATCTCCATTTTACTTCGAACAGTGACACTGTTCTAAATTGTAAAACAGTTACAGATTTCAAATTACTTTTCTTTCCTTTAATTACTTTTCCCTTTATTTAGTTTATGTTCAAAAAATGATTTCATAGATTCACTGCTCAGAGAACAGGCATTATTGCCAGTTTTATAAAATAATATATGCAGAGCAAAAATAATTATTGCATTAGCAAGTTAAGATTCTAGCAAAAAACACAGTATTAAAAATAATAGCAAGGCTTTGAAATATTTTTTTTTTTTTTTTTAATTTTGGTAGTTTTGCTTTTGAATAGCAAAAAAATACATCAACATGAACCAGTCCTTCCCAAAAATTTTAATGAAAGGTACATAAATATATAATTTCTTTAATGCAAGAAAGCATTTTTGTACCTTTTATCTGTAAGCCATGAAAATTCATGAAAACATGATGTCCCACTTTAGAAATATTGACATGCAAAGAGTTAAAAACCTTAATTTTTCACTTCTAGGTGGAAAAGTCAGGTAAGAACAATACCAAATAATCCTCAAAAGCCAAAATCAATAAATGAGCAAATAAAAAAATCAATAAACATATAAAGAAAGCAAGAGGCAAAAGCAATAACTAAAATATCACACAGCTGTACAGCACTTAAAAAATAAATGAAATTTAATGTTTGTTGTTGAGTAAGCATTACCTAAAGCAGTTAAGCAAGAGAAACTTAAACCAAATATGTAGGTGTTGCAGCCTTACTAGGGTATGGTGGATGCCCCACAACCATCATCGCTTGCGGAGCAGCCAGCTGAGCTTGAGTCGCCAGATGGCGCTGCTGACTCTCTTTACGACAAATGCAGATGATGATGCCCACCACGCAGGCGGAGCATATGAGGAAGATGCTGATGATGATCGTCAAAAAAACCCTAAATTCAATACCGAGGATCTGTTTTGAAGAACTATCATCTGTGAAGACAGAAGAGAGACATTTCACAAAATGCGCAGTAACAGGATAATTGTGAAATTCACTTTTAAAAGTCATAAATCTACAGGGTATTTCACTAGGTAGTCCTACCAAAAAATTAGTCATGTTTTGCAACACACTCTAACTAGAAAAAGAACATCTGGTTTACAATGTACCCTCAGTTCATGGGAATGTAGTACCAGTCACAATAAATGCTGGAAATGTCCTTCACTGACATTCTAACTTACTCGAACATAACGCTGCATATTATCGAAGGTCCTCCGCAGTATGTAAATACATACATACATACATATCCCTAAGCTGTTCTCTGGGATTCAGAGGTTAACTCCACAAAGAAAAACAAACTACCAGATAATTTTTAACTGATTATTTATGTACTGTTGCCATATCAAACTTCTCCATTTACAGCGATCTTGACATACAGCTCGGGCTTCACCGACATTCATCACACGACGTACACAAGATCCTCTATACTTCATACTCGTGATCTTTTTCTCATGCAGACACTCCTGAATCTGATTCTCTCATGACTTCCTTATCCTTCCTCTGCCTTTCCTTCCTGCCAGTTGGGCTAAAAAAAATTCTTAGCATTTCATCACTCATTCTTCCAGCATGGCCAAACCACCACAGCATATTAGTCTCCACCTTGTTAACAACATTTTTTGCTTCACTTACACAACTGCAACACATTTTCATTCCTCACACAATCAGAACAAGTCTGCCCCCCCCCCGTAAGTAAAGTATTTCTCCAGCACACAAAGGACTCCTACGTTTCTTCTGTAGTTCCCAGGTTTCACTGCCATACATCAAAGTAGGAACAATTACACTTTCATACACAGCCATGCGGGACTCTCTAGAGAACCCATCATTCCTGTGAAAACCTCCCAAAGCAGCCATGACTTACAATGAAGAATTCACTCGCCTATTAATTTCACCATCCAATTAGTTCTCTCTGTCAAACATACTTCCTAAACACACAAACTCACTCACCTGATCAATCACAGTGGCATTTATACTTACCTTACATTCAGTTCTACCAGTTCCTCTCTAAAAGACCATAACTTTGGTTTTTTCCTTATTTATACTCAGTTTGAATTTCATGCAAACTTCGTACATCCAAGACAACATACTCTGCAAACCACTTTCGCTCCCTGCCAACAGGACAGTGTCATCAGCATACAGCAATATGCACACACGAATATCACCAAGACATAAACCACTATCATCTATTTTGGCATCACGAATGCACATATCTATAAATATATTAAACAGCCATGGTGACATTGCACAACCTTGTCTAACTCCTGCACCAATAGAAAGCGATTTTAATAAAACATCAATCACTCGTACACAAGCCCTACTGCCAGCATACATGGCTTTTACACTATGAACTAAATTCCCAGTAGCACTCGCTGATGACTAGCAATTTCAAGTAGTTCAAGGAGCAATACAAACACATTCTTATGTAGAATGTCATATGCAACTTCTATTCTTCAAGTATATTGATTACTTCGTCTTCCTGCTGGGTCTATTGACATATGCCTATACATAAATAAGACATATCACTCATACATATCATACAAATCACTAAGTTGTTCTCTGAGATTCAGAGGTTAGCTCCAAAAAGAAATACAAACTACCAGATATTTTTACTTACTGTTGTTGTATCAAACTTCTCCATTTACAGCGATCTTGACATACAACTCCGGCTTCATTGATATCCATTTCACGCCGTACACAAGATCTTTCATACTTCATACTCATTATCTTTTTCTCATGCAGACACTCCTGAATCTGATCCACTCATGTCTTCCTTGGCCTTCCTCTGCTTTTCCTTCCTGCCACTTGGGCTAAAAAGGTTTTCTTAGTAAGCATCTGATCACTCATTCTTTCAACATGGCCAAATCACCAAAGCATATTGGTCTCCACATCGCTAACAACATTTTGCTTCACATCACACACTGCAACACATCTTCATTCCTCACACAATCAGACCATGACTTGCCACAAACCCCCCTTAAGTAACGCATTTCTCCAGCACACAAACGACTGCTATGTTTCTTTTGCAGTATCCAGGTTTCACTGCCATACATCAGAGTAGGAATAATTACAGTTTCATACACAACCATGTGGGATTCTCTAGAGAACCCATGATTCCTGTGAGAACCTCCCAGAGCAGCTATGACTTTCAATGAAGAATTCACTCGCCTACTGATTTCACCATCCAATTTGTTCTCTCTGTCAAACATGCTTCCTAAATACACAAACTCACTCACCTGGTAAATCACAGTGCCATTTAGACTTACATTACATTCAGTGCTACCGGTTCCTCTCTCAAACACCATAACTTTGGTTTTCCCCTTATTTATACTTAGTTTGAATTTCATGCAAACTTCGTACATCCGAGACAACATACTCTGCAAATCACTTTTGCTCTCTGCCAACAGGACAGTGTCATCAGCATACAGCAATCTGCACACACGGATATCACTAAGACATACACCAGTATTATCTATTTTGGCATTACACATCCATAAATATATTAAACAGCCATGGTGACATTACACAACCTTGTCTAACTCCTGCACCAACAGAAAACCATTTTGATAAAACATCATTTACTCGTACACAAGCTCTACTGCCAGCATACATGGCTTTTACACTATTAAGTAGATTCCCAGTAACACCATATTCATTCAATACCTTCCACAAAAGTGTCCTATTTACTCGGTCGTAATTTCTTTATTTACTGTTAGTTTTTCCACCTCTCCCAATCACAACTTTATCTTACACTGTTATATTTGCACAATCACTTTTTTAAAAATATGCTGCCATACACCATGGGGTAGAGGTCTGCACGGGCCTTAATTTGGAAAGCCCAGCCCGGCCCGGCCCGGCCCGGCCCAAGTCCGCATGTCCAAGGCCCAGCCCATTTCATTTTTTTTAATTAAAGCCCGTCCCGTATATTTCATCTGTTTCCAAGGCCCGGGCCGGCCCATAAAATTTCAACAATTACCAAAACATGAATTTGGCACCTGCTGCACTCGGCCATTTGACTCCTGAAGATTTTTCGTTTTCTTAATTGCTACACATATTCTATTACAATAAACGTTAATTCAGAATATTTCTGAGACACTGTATAAGTCACGTGACTTACGAGGAGGGGGAGGGGGCTTGTATACTCAAAAATATTGCATGAAAAGGACAATTTCCATGCCTTTCAAATTTTCTGGGTTTTCAATTTATCATTCACTACCGCCGGAACCGGAAATATCCTTGGGGATAAGGGGGGTTAATTCCAAAAAGTACGAAATATCCAGAATTATGAGTCCGATCATTTTACTGGGAGAAGATTTTATGGCTTTATAAACTGCACCTATCTCTACTGGTATATCATATCACTGGAACCCAATGTCTCTCGTGCGTGTGTGGGGGAGCACATTTGTGCCGCTTAAGATGCGATGTGCCAGACTTCGTGCTATCATAACTCAAAGAGTTTTTGCATTTAATGCACTGCACAACCTTTACCGGCCAACTAGTTTCAGAACGGGACAGTAATTAAAAATATTTCCAAATATAGCTTTCCCCCTTTATATTGTCTACAAGCACATATTCTCCGGAAGCGATTTTTTCGCGAAACCTTTCGCTTTCTTAAACTCTATAATAAGTATGGAAGAGTATTTATCAGCAACACTGAACTGTGCATGTGCTAAGGGAAAACAATGAAAGACTGCCCAGCTAATCAGTGTGACAGAAGTTTTGAAAACGGCTGCCTATAGTACAAACGGGAAAAATACGGCCCAGATTTATACACAGAAGTAAGTTTCTCCCAATCCATTTCTCCCATGCCATTTAAGACAACTTAAAAGCTTTTCACACATCTAGAGAACAAAGTGCCGCCGACCAGAACAATAAAAGAGATAAACACGGCTCAGATTTATACACAGAAGTAAGTTTCTCCCAGCGCATTTCTCCCGTGCCATTTAAGACAACTTAAAAGCTTTTCACACATCTAGAGAACAAAGTGCCGCCAACCAAAACAATAAGAGAAATAAATACGGCTCAGATTTATACACAAAAGTAAGTTTCTCCCAGCCCATTTTTCCTGTGCCATTTAAGACAACTTAAAAGCTTTTCCCACATCTAGAGAACAAAATTGCCACCAACCAGAACAATAAAAGAGATAAACACGGCTCAGATTTATACACAGAAGTAAGTTTCTCCCAGCCCATTTCTCCTATGCCATTTAGGACAACTTAAAAGCTTTGCACACATCTAGAGAACAAAGTGCCGCCGACCAGAACAATAAAAGAGATAAACACGGCTCAGATTTATACACAAAAGTAAGTTTCTCCCAGCCCATTTCTCCCGTGCCATTTAGGACAACTTAAAAGCTTTTCACACATCTAGAGAACAAAGTGCCGCCGACCAGAACAATAAAAGAGATAAACACGGCTCAGATTTATACACAGAAGTAAGTTTCTCCCAGCCCATTTCTCCCGTGCCATTTAGGACAACTTAAAAGCTTTTCACACATATAGAGAACAAAGTGCTGCCGACCAGAACGATAAGAGAGATAAACAAGGCTCAGATTTACACACAAAAGTAAGTTTCTCCCAGCCCATTTCTCCCGTGCCATTTAAGACAACTTAGAAGCTTTTCACACATCTAGAGAACAAAGTGCCGCCGACCAGAACAATAAAAGAGATAAACACGGCTGAAATTTATACACAAAAGTAAGTTTCTCCCAGCCCATTTCTCCCGTGCCATTTAAGACAACTTAAAAGCTTTTCACACATCTAGAGAACAAAGTGCCGCCAACCAGAACAATAAAAGAGATAAACAAGGCTCAGATTTATACACAAAAGTAAGTTTCTCCCAGCCCATTTCTCCCGTGCCATTTAAGACAACTTAAAAGCTTTTCACACATATAGAGAACAAAGTGCCGCCAACCAGAACAATAAAAGAGATAAACACAGATCAGATTTATACACAGAAGTAAGTTTCTCCCAGCCCATTTCTCCCGTGCCATTTAAGTCAACTTAAAATCTTTTCACACAGCTAGAGAAC
This sequence comes from Macrothele yani, assembly GCA_039090855.1. NCBI lineage: Eukaryota > Metazoa > Arthropoda > Arachnida > Araneae > Macrothelidae > Macrothele > Macrothele yani. The sequence goes on along the minus strand of CM077032.1, from coordinate 59,391,800 downwards.
AAAGTGCCGCCGACCAGAACAATAAAAATGATCGTCTGCGAGCGGGTGGCTCGGTTTAGAAATGCTGCAGTTAATAGCCTGCCCTGAAGAATGAGAGGAGGGTAAAAGTTAGGGAGAGAGAGAGAAGGGACCACATTCACATGGAAAAACTAAGGGAGCTGACCCACTCCAATTGTTTTGTAGGAGGGGGAGGATGTTGTAAAACTTCTATTTTTCCATCAGAGGAAATTATTCAATCTTATCCTGCTGCTGTATCTTGCGAGTTTTCCAAACGAGAAAGGCCCCACACAAGCGATTGTTTTGGTCATAAAAAAAATAAAAAAATAAAATAAAATAAAAAAAACCCTGCTTGGCCTGTGTCTGTTTTACATTAAATATTGAAGTCCCGGCCCGGCCCATTTTCTCAACTTAGAAATGAGCAAAGGCCCGACCCGGGCACGGGTCTGTGCAGAAAACTTTACCACGGGGTTGGACACAATGATTCATTCTCATAGGTTAACTGCACAGGGTAAGACAAGATGACGTTCCCGATTTAAATGACTTGTTGCTCATCTTTAATGTAAAGCAGATACACACAACTAGTGCTTGGAAATATTCTAGTTGGCTAATGCTTACCTAGGCATTCCGTTTCTAGCGATGATTCACTTTTCTCGCACGTTTCGGGTCTTTGTTGAAGCTATTGTCCGTTGTATGTGCAGCAACCATTCACATCCAACACAATGCTTACTTTGGGTAGATTCAGTAGATCTTCACTTTAGGATTCAACAACATCAATTCTTTACCGTTATTAATGCTCTAAATTTTTCGCCCAGCCTTTGGGCATCCTCAGGAGCGTGACGACTTTTCCACCGGTGTTCATGGTTTATTTCTCGTCAATGGAGTCCGATACCCCACGCTGTATTAGATACTTTTCTTAATTAAACCTAGTCGGTGCCATCTATGTTTCACTAATTCTACCTTTTTTTTTTTTCCCTCGTCAAATGGTCGTTGATGTCGTTTTTCCGTATTCTTCTTCTTTTCATTTGCTATTCTTGTTCCCTTGCCTTTTTTGTCAGTTTTTCTTTTGTTGTTCATTTTCTTGTCTTATAAGCCCTTTCCAAAGGCTAGATAATGTATTAGGGTCATTCTGGTTGCACACCCTTGTTTTATTTTTATAAATTAGGATCGATTTCTCCATTCTCATTTGTCTCTCTGATTTTTTATTCCTTTTTAGCATTTTAATTTCTTCGAATTTTGGGAATGTTCGGTGGTCAATACAGAATTGCACTAATGCAGTTTTTGCTTCTTTTTTTTTTTGCCAGTTAGATATGTGTTGTTTTAGCCTTTTTTTTAACCTGTTTTTAGTACTCCCTAAGTATGATATTGGGGGTATGTGTGCAATGGAAATTTCGTAAGACCCTGATTCCTCTAATATTTTGCTCTCAGTTTTTTTTGTTAATAGTCAGATTTTTCAAGATGCTCACTGAACTTCCTAGTTGTAAGTCAAAAGTGAATCATCCCTAGAAACAGAATGCCTAAGTAAGCATTATCCAACTAGAATATTTCCAAGTTTTTTTAAATAATGCACACAAAAATGAATAGTAGCCTTTTCCGATCGATTTCTAAGTCGGAATATGAACTGCTAATATGAATTAACAACTAGTACTGTTGAAAAGCACATTTCATAAAGTTTTGTTCAACTTACTTATAAATGTTCAATGTGCACTTCATGGGTAACATGACACACATCAAGTTGGTAATCAAGTACCTGCCAAACTCTTTGTAGCATGTCAGTGTCAATTTCTGTGATGGCTACTGTGATGCAAGCTTTCAAATCAACAAGCGGCATTGCAAGTGGTGGTACATAGACACTGTCCTTTATGAAACCCCACAAGAAAAAATCACACGGGGTGAGATCTGGGGATTATGGTGGCAAACGCAACAGTTCTTCATTCCCATCTGCTGAACTGCCAATCCATTGTTTTGACAGCCTGCCATTGAAGTGGTCTTGAATGTTGTTATGGAAATGTGGTGGAGCACCATCCATTTGAAAAAATGAAGTCATCAATGTCTTCTAGCTGTGGGAGAAGCCATTGTCTGAGCATGTCGAGATAGGTAATTCCTGTCACAGTGGCTTCATCAAAGAAGAAAGGCGCATACACTTTTTGACGAGCAATTTTGCAAATGACATTGGCTTTTGGGGAAGCACGCTTGTGCTGCAAGATTGCATGGAGATTTTCAGAGCCCCAGATTCTCATGCATAGATGCCAACCTCTAAAAGCAGTTTTCAGTAACCAACATGTTCATTTTTCAGTAATTTTCAGTAACAAATTATTTTTTTTCAGTAATTTTTAGTAATTCAGTCTACAGCGGCAAATTTAGGTATTTAACATTGCAACAAATTTTAATCTGTCAGAACTATTAACAAAATAATAATAATAATAATAATAATAATAATAAAAATACAATAAAAAATAATTTGCTAGTGGGAAAATTTAAAATACTGTCTACCAGAAAAATATAATAAATTACCTCCAGACATGAAAAAAATTATTCCTTGGAATGTTGGCCAAATTATTATGATAAACTGGCTGTAGTTGCCATTTTGGCCTTCCTTAGTTCAATTTGCACAAACTTCTTCTGATAGCATAGTTCACTGTGTGCAATGCTGTTTATTTTTTCTACTAATAAAGAAGACAGCACATGAGTACTTAAATTAGGTCTGAATTCATTCATGTTTTTTTTCACAATACTGAAAATTATTTTTGTACTTGCATTGCTATGAGGGACTGTTAAAATCACGTTCATAATTTTGCTTAATGATTCATACTTCAACTGGCCACTTTCATTTTTCATTAAAGAAATTCTGAGCCACACTTTATCCATTCTCCCAGAAGTAACAGCACAGTTAAAATTTTCAAACTGGTAGTGAGCAAATTCAGATTCCACCTCGTCAGATTCTTCTGGTTTCAAAACTGGAAACAGGGAGCACATATATTGGACTGATGCAAAAGAAACACTTTGCCTTAATGCTACATCTGCAATTTCAGCATGACTCAGAAATTCATCATTAAGTGGAAATTTTCTTAAAATGGAATTGCAGCCTGCCTTGTAAAATTCCCTTAGGCTCAGAATAAAAAGTAGCCACTGTGTCTTCACTCAGATCTGCAGTTGTGCCTATATAAGATTTTGCTTTTGACCCAATTACGAGATCACAGTTTTCTTTTTGATTTCTCCTTCTTTCAAAATTTCCATCTGCAAGAGATGTTGCTGTCACATCAAATGCCGATGGCTTGATAAATCGTACAAGCAATTCAGATAACAGACTATGAAGTTTTTTTTTTAATACATGCACAAGCGGAGCTTCCTGCTGCAAGAACACGTTAACAGATGTAAACAAAGGAAGAGTAGCAGATAAAAAAAGACTAAGTTTAGATGAAGGATTTCCAATCATACTTGCAAGGTTCTTATACTGTGGATTAGCTTCTTCATTGTCACTGAAATAATGTTCTAGAGCCTCCCACTGTTCTAAAATTCTATTAACGGATTCCAAAAGTGATAACCAGCGAGTATTGACATGCTTTACAATTTTGTGTGGTTTAGTACCACAAACAGCGTGACTCAGTTTTAGATTGTGTTTCCTCTTTGAACTTTTCTCCAAAAAAAGTAACAACTGTATTAGAAGCTGCTCAACATTAAATCCTTTTAGTTGAGTAGCAGATTTCTGTGCAGCTAAATTTTACTAAATGGCATGAACATCACTGCACTATGATTGGAGGCTGAACCTTCTTTATGTGAGAAACACCTTTTACTTGACCTATCATAGTGTTAGCATTGTCACAGGAAAATGACACACAGTTGCTCCACGAGATATATTTTTTAACAAACTCATTGTTCAAAACGTTGAATATTCCTTCACCTGTATTATTACTTAATTCAACCAATGATAACAAAACAGTTGAATTTCCCCTATTTTTTCATCAAAATATGTTATTGTAATGGGATACAGTTTATTTACTTGACAAGCATCATTACTTCCGTCCATATATAGAGAAAAAGGATTTTTTTTTTACTTCAGATACGATGTTACTTGTAGAAACACTGGCCATGTGCTGAATTAGTGCAGTAGCCTTGGTTCTTCCACACAAATATTTTTTTGCGATCGTTGAATCGGGAAACATGGCTTGAAATAACGGTTTTTCAAGCCTTCAGTTTTTGGAAATTTATCCAACATTTTCAAGCTGAAATACAAATATTTATGGAATAAAATAATATCTAACATTACTGGGTAGAAGAAACATCGCGAGAAAAGAAATTACGATTACCAGATAAATCTTACCTCTGTCTACTTTCCGTTTTCGAAGGATGAAATTCCGTCCTCCGACGGAGAAAACGACCCCCCCCCCCTGCCGCCACCAATCCTCCCAAAATTTAAGTTCAGTTATGCATCGATTTCGTACATGGTCCAAATGATAACAAACAAGTTAGTAAAATCATGCAATGCATTGATTATGATACGCTTTCCAACATACTAGAAATCATTACTCAAGTTATGAGGAAAATGGCTGTGGAATAAATCTTACTCCTGTGCCCTGACCTTTGATCCCATTTCGATAATATTCCACGGAACTGGTTCAGTATACCTCCGAAATAACATGATAACGTTTTGTCGCAATCGAAGCAATTTTACATAAGTTATGATGCATAAGGGCTATGGAATAAATCCCGCTTCTGTGTACCTTTGACCCCATTTCGCCCATTTTCAATAGGATTCATCCCCAGGCAGGTCAATACAACATACTAGCATTTCATCCAAATCGAAACATGATGCATAATGGCGATGGAAGTGATTCTGCTCCTATGCCCTGACCTCTGACCCCCATTTCGCCAATTTTCAATAGGGTTTGTCCCCAGGTGGTCCCCTACCACATACTAAAATTTAATCGAAATCGAACCTTTTTTACGTTAGTTATGACGCATAAGAGCAGTGGAATGGATCCCGCTCCTATGTCCTGACCTTTGACCGCATTTCGTTCGCTTTCAATAGGGTTCCTTCCCAGGTGTCCCCCTACCACATACTAAAATTTCATCAAAATCGAACCATTTTTACGCACGTTATGACGCATAAGAGCAATGGAATGCATCCCGCTCTTATAACCTGACCTTTGACCCCAATTCACCCATTTTTAATAGGGTTCGTCCCCAGGTGGTCCCCTACCACATAGTAAAATTTCATAGAAATCGAACCATATTTACGCAAGTTATGACGCATAAGTTCAATGGAATGGATCCCGCTCCTACGTCCTGACCTTTGACCCCATTTGTCCCATCTTCGATAGGGTTCGTCCCCAGGTGGTCCCCTACCACATACTAAAATTTCACCGAAATCGAACCATTTTTACGCCAGTTACCGTGCGGACGGACGGACAGCGTAAAAATAGACGGAATTCCTCGAATCAGCGTGCGAATCTCATCGCCGAAGATTACGGGGAAATTTTCGGGCGGCCTAACATCCGTTTTCGGAAATCGTTGCGTACAATTTGAAGCTGAAATTATGCAATGAAATTATATTTAACAATACTGAACAGAAGCAACATCGCGAAAGAAAAAAAAATACGATTACGGGGAAAATCTGCACTTCGTTTAACTTCCGTTTCCGAACGTTTAAAAAGACAAAACAACGTCCCCACGCAGAATACACCCCCCCCTTCCTAACTAATATCCCGAAAATTTCTTTACTTTTGCATCGATCTCGAAAATGAAAAAAAAAAAAAAGCGGAGGGGACTCCGGAAATCCGCGGAAGAATCTCACGTACGAATTAACCGCTGAATCGATTTCGAATGTCGTAAGATAACGCTAAAATATCGATGACCGGTAAATTTTAACTTTTGGCGCAAAATTGGCGCAGATTTCGTCGAAATGGCGATTTTTTAGCAATGGCGCAAGAACAACGTTTTGGGGTGGGCTGGCGCAATTGGCGCAGGTCTGGCAGCCCTGAATGTAGCATTGAATTTTTTTTCCCCTAGAAAAACTTGAAGAACCAACAAAAATTTTTAAGTTGATGAAAATTTGCTTTCTATCTCAGAAAATTAAATCAAATGGCGATTTTCCGTAATTTCAGCGGTGTTTCCGTACTTCCGTAACAGCAACCAAAAATCCGTAAAATTACGGAAAATCCGTACTAGTTGGCATCTATCATGTTACGCCTGTTCACCTTTCCTGAAACGCTGAATGTTGCTTCATCGCAGAAAGACGCTCGCAGGCGGCGGTCATCCATCTTCAACTTTTCAATCAACTGCAGATGATACGGTTGCATGCAAAAGCTTCCTCAGAACTCGCCATACAGTTTTCTGTGGGACACCAACAGGGCTCAATTTTGACCAGTAGTTATTAGCAAATTGCCAGCAAGCAAATGAATTTTGCCAATGATAAAAAGCGGTTCCAGCAAAAGTTGCTAGAGGAAAAATTTTTAAACGTTTTAGTGTGAACTGTAAAGCGCCACTGCACTGCGCGTGTGGAATATTTTGGACACACACCAAAAGGAACAACTGCTTTCCGGAAACGAATGCTTCTTGAAAAGTACAAACATTTGACAAACATTTTGGCACTAGTAGAAATATCCACTATATTTCCTTTATCTACTACTGCATGTGAGGTTGGGTTCAGTTTCATGAAGAGTATCCAGGGTGACTGGAGGGGCAGTTCAAACTGCTCTCATGGTGAGAATAATTGGCAGCGAGACACGTAACACACAAAACATTAGAATAATTCTTGATGACGACATATCACGCTTCATCATAATATTTGCACACTTAAGGCATTAAACACCAGCAAAGTGCGCATATTTACGTGCAATTCATTAACGACATAGCCAATCACTTACCCGAAAGCTCTTGGTCACATTTTTCCTTAACACTTCAAAAGCACGTCAAATATCATCATGTAATGATGTTAGCCTTCAAAGGTTGAAAGACTCCTTGCCTATGAGATTCGTTCTTCCGGGCATGAAATATCGTATTTTCCTCTTTTTTTTTTTTTTTTTAACTGGACAAAAACGCAGGTTTCCCTCTGCCGTATGAGACGTAAACATAGCTCGTCATCTCCATACAAACCACACAAATATACACACACCATACAACACATTCATACATTCAGTTAAAAACACTATGTACATAGTTAATATATATCAAATACGTGGAGATAATGTAAATGGACGATGTCATCGCTCTTTCCACGTTATTTTTTTTTAAATTTTCAGTCGCTATGCATTGTTTAAAAAATAACGTGGAAAGAGCGATGACATCGTCCATTTACATTATCTCCACGTATTTGATATATATTAACAATTTCTATCGCCCTTTGAATTTATCAGCTACAATTAAATAGCTGTTGCGTTAAAATACCACCAGATGACGACATCTCAGTTGCTAAGACCATCAATACGTATTCGTGTAGTCAGATGCTGACTGATAAACCACGCATGGCGCTGAGAATTGTTGGCGCCGTGGCGTAAATTCGAACGCACTTGACTAGTTATCGAGAGTTCTGGGGTTCGATCCCAGCGGTGCCGGAACACAATTTTTCAGTCGCTACGCGTTGTTTAAAAAATAACGTGGAAAGAGCGATGACATCGTCCATTTACATTATCTCCACGTATTTGATATATATTAACCATTTCTATCGCCCTTTGAATTTATCAGTTAGAATTAAATAGCTGTTGCGTTAAATGCCACCAGATGACGACATCTCAGTTGCTGAGACCATCAATACGTATTCGTGTAGTCAGATGCTGACTGATAAACCACGCATGGCGCTGAGAATTGTTGGCGCCGTGGCGTAAATTCGAACGCACTCGACTAGTTATCGAGAGTTCTGGGGTTCGATCCCAGCGGTGCCGGAATACAATTTTTCAGTCGCTATGCGTTGTTTAAAAAATAACGTGGAAAGAGCGATGACATCGTCCATTTACTATGTACATAATTACACTATTTACATTCTTAGGCAGTTAAACCCTTGTCAACTGTGACTAAAAAAGTGCTCCATCCGCTTCAAACCCCGTACTAACCGTACTGCAAGTGCCAATCTCATTCAGCCCGTCATACACAATCATCTAGCGCTTTCAACAGGTCAGTGCCGTCATCAGGAGGCCAATGTGTCTCTCTGCCCACCACAGCTCAAGTGAGCAAAGTTATTCAGGTTCCGGCTTCAGTCGCAATCTCTGCATCTTTGTGTCTCCGGTGCCATCTATTGTCAGTGCTGCTCTCTTTTCTTTTTTTCCCCCTCTTAGCTGTTCAATTTTTATTAAGGCCTTCCATTAAGTTACTTGGCTCATTAATGTTACACAATCGTGATCTGTTTTCCTCAATTAATACTGATTCTTCAATTCTCAACTGCCTTTTGTTTTTACAGCTCTTAATAATTTTAATGTCCTGGTCTCCTAATGACGACAGAAGTACTGTCGAAAGCGCTAGAGGATTGTGTATGACAGGCTGAATGAGGTTGGCACTTGCGGTAGGGTTAGTACAGAGTTTGAAGCAGATGGAGCACTTTTTTAGTCACAGTTGATAAGGATTTAACTGCCTGGGAATGTAAATAGTGTAATTATCATACATGAGATTCTTCCGCGAATTCGCGGAATTCCGCTTTTTTCGGCATCATTTTGGTCATTCTCGAGGTCATTGCAAAAATGAAGAGAAATTTTTCAGGATTTTTAGGGGGGGGGGGGTCGTCGTTCTATAGAAAAATAAAAAAAGCGGAATTCCGCGATTCCGCTTTTTTGTGGAGTAAAAGAACTAAGCGCTTTCTAGCTGAAAGCGTTGCTTTTGGAGCAGACGCAGGGGGCAAGAAGAAATGTTGGAGGGTGGAGTCAGGAGCTCAATTCGTTTAATGCTGTCAACAATGGATGGGTTTTCAGTCACTTGAGCATCGCAGCGCAAAGGGTGGAAGCTCCGCCTACTTCGAGCGTTAGGGAAACTCCCGCAGCCCTTTCCGTGTCTTGCGGGAAATCGCCACTCTGCATTCTATCATGGCCAAACTATCCGCTTGATTCTATCCGTGACGTCATCGCCAGAAACTCTCTCTTGTAATTCGCAAATGTACCCGAATGCGTTCCCGCTTTTCTGAGATCGTTCGAGAATCGAAGCTCTCGTGAATCCTCTTCCTACGGAGGATGCCAAAAAATACGGAATCTCCGTAATTATTACGGATTTCCCCGGGATTACGGGTGACTAACAAAAAAATTATGGATAATCAGATTTTCGCTGTTATTAAGAAAGTTTTACTGATTTTGTAAATAATCGACGTAAAAGCCTCTGAACAAAGTTCGTAACACAGCCCTTTGTCTTTTTTTTTTTTTTTTTCTCAGGTGGTGGAATTTGTTTTGCTTGTTTCAAAGTGTGAACAAAAAAAAAAAATGCCCGTCGTGCTTCTTTCGCCGTGGCCCGGGATTACGTCGACCTGAAGCGTCTAAATAAAGTTCGTGACGCAGCTTTCTTTTCTTAAATTCGTTCTACCCCCCCCCCCCCCCGAAGAGTAGGAATTTGTTTTGCTTGTTTGAAAGCTAAGTGGAAAGGAAGAATGGCGCCACGCCGCGGGATTATGTACGCCTGGTGGTCTTCTTTTGCCGTGATCCGGAATTACGTTAGTTCGGATGTGCTTCTTTTGCCGTGATCCAGAATTACGTTGGTTCGGACGTGCTTTCGCTGTTGCCCGGAATTGCTTCTGCCCGATGCCTCTGAACCATGTTCGTGACGAACCTTTTTGTTTTTTTCTAAGGAGGAGGAATGTGTTCTGCTTGTTTGAAAACTTAGTGGAAAAAAGCACGGCGCCCGGCTAGGATAACGTCGGCCCGAAGCCACTGAACAAAGTTCGTGACGCAACTCTGTTTCTTTTTTTTTTTTTTTTTTTTTTCTAAGGAAGAATGTGTTTTGCATGTTTGAAAGCTAAGTGGGGGGAGGGGGAGGCACGGCTTTGGGCCAGTATTACGTCGGGCCGAAGCCTCTAAAAAGTTCGTGACGCAGCTTTCCGTTTTTTTTTTGTTTTTTTTCCCCATTCTTTCTCTCTAAGAAGGAATTTGTTTTGCTTGTTTGAAAGCTAAGTGGAAAGAATGTGTCATGAGAGGCTCAAAAACAGGGTTAAAAACATGAATTCGGCAGAGAAAATCTCCCCACTTGCTTGACGTTGATGGAGATTCATGTCACCATATTCACAATGCAAGCAAAAAATTTTGCAAGCCATTTTATAAGGTTACATTGAGAAATACTTTATTGACTTCTTCAATGACTAAAAACTAAGCTGTGGATATATGTTTCTAATTCTTGCAAGTTTCTAATTGCTTGACTAAATTCACAAACTTTCATAGACAAATACTTTTCACCTCAGGATTTAGCTAGTAAAGATTCACATGTAAGTTTTAAATCTGATTTTTTTAAATATTTCATTTTATTTTGTTCTTAAATCCCTACTTGTCTATTGTGAATATAATAATGTGCTTCACTTTAATATTTACTTACATAATTTACAGAAAATAATTCCATATGGCTAGCGTACTCTTAAATATTGTATATATGCTGTATTTGAATTTGCTCACTGCGCGTTCGTGTGTCCCAATTTTCCACCCAGTTAAAAAGTTCAGCTTTTTTGTCATCGGCCGGTCTCATGTATGAATTATGTACATAGTGTTTTTAACTGAATGTGTGAATGAGTGGTATGGTGTGTATATTTGTGTGGTTTTTATGGAGATGACGAGCTATGTTTACGTCTCATACGGCAGAGGGAAACCTGCGTTTTTTGTCCAGTTAAAAAAAAAAAAAAAAAAAGAGGAAAATACGATGTTTCATGCCCCCGGAAGAATGAATCGCATAGGCAAGTAGTCTTTCAACCTTTGAAGGCTAACAACATTACATGATGATATTTGACGTGCTTTTGAAGTGTTAAGGAAAAATGTGACCAAGAGCTTTCGGGTAAGTGATTGGCTATTTAATGATATGTTATCACGCTTCAGTTACATAAAAATTACAAGTGTTGGGACGACATTTTGGTAGCGACTTCAGAGGTGCCAACCTCTAACAGAATGTATCACTAATCAATAGGGGATTTTTCAGTAATGTTTCAGTAACGGAACACAAACTTTCAGTAATATTTTCAGTAATGTAACACACCATGTATTTTCAAAGTTAAGGACAATATTGCAGTATTACTGTGTAACCTGTAATACTTGTATGATGTGCCAACCTTCCGAGGGGCCTATCAGTAATCACCATACGAAGCCGCATCCTTAATGCGCGGAAAGGGTTGTTCATGAGAAATTAATGCGTGAAATGTGTAATAACCTTATATGTTTACACTATCCAAACAAAAAATTATGAAATTAAATTATCAATATTGTACTTACCTCATGTCATTGCTGACATAAAGACTATCTTGTTGCTTGTTTTGCAGTGGTATATTCTTTTTCAGAAAACTTCTTTTTATAACACGACTCACCAGAGGAAAATGCTTTACTTTTCTGTACAAGAAGGGCACTTAATGTTTTGGTGCTCAATGTTGTGTGGAAATATGTGATGTTTTTCCTCACTATACTAAATATTCTCTCTGTAGAGGAATTGCTGTGAGGGATAGTCAATATTACCAACATTAGTTTAGGCAATGCAGAATACTTGGTAAGGCCAGATGAATCCTTCATCTTAGATATTTCATTCCATGCCACATCTGCTCTAAGATATTCATCAATATCACAGACTGGGAACATAGCACGAAACAAGGGAACAGCATGATCACAGCTTGCTATAGGTGGATTATGCTCCACAACGAATGTAGTAAACAGCAATTCAGCATTTATCACACTATTTTCATTCTTTTTTGGAAAAAAAAAATATACAAAGGCTTTGATTGAGTCTTTAATTTTACATAATCCTCGTGTTTTTTGACTGGATATGCCTTCGGCTATCATCTTGTCCTGCATGGGCTACTGATTACTCCCATATTAGAAGGCACGCAAGGAAACCTTTATTTCATCATTCGTAACATTTTCCCATTACCGAGCTCGAGATTTGGGAGAAAGATTTGGATGTTCCTGGAGAAACCTCTTTGCATACTTATTTGTTTCAGAAGCGATAATTCCAAGGATGAAATTGGTAAAAAAAAGGTCAAAATATGCAATAGGTGCCGCTTCAGCTTCAGGAGCAAGTTTGGGCCCCTGCATTTCATGATAATCAAAAGGATGCTGAGGTTGTTCATCACTTTCCTCTATTACAGTCAAAATATGCAATAGGTGCTGCATCAGCTGCAGGAGCATGTTTGGGCCCCTGCATTTCATGATAAACAAAAGGATGCTGAGGCTGTTCATCACTTTCCTCTATTACAGTCAAAATATGCAATAGGTGCCACATCAGCTGCAGGAGCATGTTTGGGCCCCTGCATTTCATGATGATCAAAAGGATGCTGAGGCTGTTCATCACTTTCCTCTATTACAGTCAAAATATGCAATAGGTGCTGCATCAGCATGTTTGGGCCCCTGCATTTCGCGATAAACAAAAGGATGCTGACTGTAATAGAGGATGAGGCTGTTCATCACTTTCCTCTATTACAGTCAAAATATGCAATAGGTGCCACATCAGCTGAAGGAGCATGTTTGGGGCCCCTGCATTTCATGATGAACAAAAGGATGCTGAGGCTGTTCATCACTTTCCTCTATTACAGTCAAAATATGCAATAGGTGCTGCATCAGCTGCAGGAGCATATTTGGGCCCCTGCATTTCATGATAATCAAAAGGATGCTGAGGCTGTTCATCACTTTCCTCTATTACAGTCAAAATATGCAATAGGTGCTGCATCAGCTGTACGAGCATGTTAAGGCCCCTGCATTTCATGATAAACAAAAGGATGCTGAGGCTGTTCATCACTTTCCTCTATTACAGTCAAAATATGCAATAGGTGCTGCATCAGCATGTTTGGGCCCCTGCATTTCGCGATAAACAAAGGATGCTGACTGTAATAGAGGATGAGGCTGTTCATCACTTTCCGCTATTACAGTCAAAATATGCAATAGGTGCCACATCAGCTGCAGGAGCATGTTTGGGGCCCCTGCATTTCATGATGAACAAAAGGATGCTGAGGCTGTTCATCACTTTCCTCTATTACAGTCAAAATATGCAATAGGTGCTGCATCAGCTGCAGGAGCATATTTGGGCCCCTGCATTTCATGATAATCAAAAGGATGCTAAGGCTGTTCATCACTTTCCTCTATTATAGTCAAAATATGCAATATGTGCTGCAACAGCTGCAGGAGCATATTTGGGCCCCTGCATTTCATGATAATCAAAAGGATGCTGAGGCTGTTCATCACTTTCCTCTATTACAGTCAAAATATGCAATATGTGCTGCATCAGCTGCAGGAGCATATTTGGGCCCCTGCATTTCATGATAATCAAAAGGATGCTGAGGCTGTTCATCACTTTCCTCTATTACAGTCAAAATATGCAAGAGGTGCTGCATCAGCTGCAGGAGCATATTTGGGCCCCTGCATTTCATGATAATCAAAAGGATGCTGAGGCTGTTCATCACTTTCCTCTATTACAGTCAAAATATGCAACAGGTGCCACATCAGCTGCAAGAGCATGTTTGGGCCCCTGCATTTCGTGATAATCAAAAAGATGCTGAGGCAGTTCATCACTTTCCTCTATTACAGTCAAAATATGCAATAGGTGCCGCATCAGTTGCAGGAGCATGTTTGGGCTCCTGCATTTCGTGATAATCAAAAGGATGCTGAGGTTGTTCATCACTTCCCTCTATTACATCCTCCCATTCACTTTCAGAACTTTCATGATCTGAAGATTCACTATCAAGATCTTTACATTCTGAAGAAGCTATTGTGTGCGTGGCACGGTGGCTAGTTTTCTGGCTTGATGTTGCTTGGCCAATATCACTCTCAGATTATTCAAAATCATCACTATCACTTGGCAAACTTTCACTCTCACTACAACAAGGCATTTCAAATAACCTTACAAAAAAATTGCAGGGAGTAAGAAAAAGCACATCTGCCAGTCTGACGAGCAAGCTGTCAATAAAAGTCATCCTCTGCTAACACGAGTTTGGAAAAAGAGAGGGAATTCGTAATTCACGGAAATTTGCGATTGTGTCTGTTTGTTTGGAAAAGAGAAATGAATAATGTGAAGAGCTTCTAGTAATAAAACACTGCACTTCGTTCTCCCGTGCGGCGAAAGTCCGCAAGAAGTATACACTCAGTCAACGCGGGACCACACGTTGCGCGTTATTGCACTTCGAACGGGGCTCGAAAAAGTGATTTCTGACAGTATGACGCCTTATTATTCACCAACAATGCCAAGTGAACAGCCCTGCCTCAACTGCAGTAGGAAAAGTTTTGGCTAAAGTAATCCTTTCTCCCGTCACATGGAGAAAGTGCGCGGGAAGCCGATAGCAAGCGCAAACTCCTTCACGAGATGACACTTACAACATATTACCATTCTTTCGATAATATCGCTTTTTGACGATATGATTCATGGAGATTCCATTTCAAAACGATATGATTGATAAATGATATGATCATCGACACCGATATCTGCCGTCTGATTCGGGAAATACGCGGATCAAAATCAAAGGCCGACAAATCGGCAGCGGCGCGCTGAAAGGGTTAACAAAAAAGGATACAAAATTGAGATTCTCTAAAACACACTGAAATCCGTATTTCTTCCAACCTGCCCGTAATTCTGTAATCGGACAGTCGAAACCATAATAATTACAGACAATCTGTAATAGTTGGCACCTCTGCAACTTCTACCTTCATCAGCCATGGAATGAAACACGTGGTATTAGCATCAGTTGTTGCCAGATTTCAAAATAGCTTTCCAAATTATTGGTATATTAAAAGGTGCGTCTGTATTACAGGTGTTCGGGGTAAGGAAGATTTCAATACTTTCGTGGTACCTGAGGGCTTTCCAATTGCTGAACGGAGCGATGCGTTTAACACTTTGCCAATCGCGAATCGTGGACGTATCGCTGATGGTTAAAATTGAAAGCGAGGTGGAAGGGTTTCCTTTCTTAACATCAGCGATATGTTCCACCAAGCTGATGCTTAGGTAAGTACTACCAATGTAGTCGGTAATGCCTGTGGAAGTGGTGATAGGGATAAGTTATACCCCTTGTAACTCTAGGGGTTTATTGGGATCTCTTGTCTTTAAGGAAAAGGTTAAGATGATGTGGAGGTGGTTTAACAGCAATCCTGTAGCCAAAAGACTTGAAATTGGAACAAACTTTGTGAGTGAAGGCCAGGCTGAAGGGCAAAGTGCCCACAAACTGATGAGTGGTGGAAAGTTCAGGTAATAAACTGGTAGATCTATTCTGCCATTCAAATTTCTTAATTAGCCTATGTACTAAGAGGGGTGGAAAGCCACGCAATTTGCCAGAAGTCGCTACCGAAACGTCATCCCAACAATTGTAATTTTGACGTAACTGAAGCGTGATATGTCATCAAGAATTATTCTACTGCTCTCATGTGTATTGAGGTTGAAGGTCTGCCTGAAGACAAGTTTGACCCCATGCCTGCTGTTTTAAAGTGGTATGATAAAAAGACCCGAAACACAGATTGTAAACCATACCGAAAATAACTTAAGATTTTGAATAGTGTTCTTGAATTTTGTGAATAAAGTTAAATAAAAAAAAATGTTTTTTTAAATATTTGCATTTGAATTAAATTGTTGGAATTAATCTGTCAGATCATGAAAAGGTGAGTTATATCTAAATATTTGTAATCTTTTCAGCATTACAATTTGCAATCAAAGGGGTGAAACCAAAATTTGTCATGATTGACTAATGCAGGGGGACATGTTAAAAGTTTCTTTTGTATGTTAATAAACTTTCACTAGTAGATAATGCAATTTGCTAGTAAAAAATAAGGCCATTAGCAAGTGTAAAAAGTCGTATTGAACAAGCTAGAAGTGCATTTATGAAATGGAAGTCACTCTTAGCTGACAGGAGCTTAAGAAACGAGCTCAAGTTGAGAACACTTAAATGTTACATATGGCCAATTCTGCTATATGGAGTAGAAGCATGGACATTAACATCAACAGCAGTCAAGCTACAAGCATTTGAAATGAAGCTATACCGACGAATGTTGAGAATCTCTTGGACTGACAAGATAACAAACATCCAAGTCGTGCGTCATATGAACACTGCCTAAGAGCTCTTAAAAATAATCATTGAACAGATGTGTAAATACCTAGGTCACATAGCAAGGAATAACAACAAATACAACCTACTACAAACCATTTTGGAAGGTAAGGTAGAAGGGAAAAGAAGACCTGGCAGGAAGAAAACTATGTGGATGGACCGGTCCCGGACAATTTGTCCAACGATGATTGGTCCAATGCTGATTCGTCCAAAGAGATACTTGGTCCAATGTCCGATTGGTCCAAAGCCGATTCACCCAATGGTACGATTGGTCTAATGCCGATTCGTCCAATTGTATCATCCTACCAACGGTAAACTTTTTTATTTTGCAGAAAGGAATAATAATTTAAATTGTTCTCCTTTTTATACCTTTTTAAAAGATAATTTCCGTATATTTGGTAATTGTAAACATTTTACATAAACTTGGTAAAAAGCACTCAATGGTGCATTTTCAGCTGTTTGCAAAGCCCCCAGGCCTTTTTAGAAGATATAAACTTACAACTTAGATATTTGGTATTTGTAAATGTTTTATAAAACCTAATAAAAGGCACTCATCGGATCATTCCTCAGGTCTTTACAAGGCACCTAGGCTGCGGGCCTTTTTAGAAGATTTTAAGTTACAACTTAGATATTTGGTATTTGTAAACATTTTATAAAACCTTTAAAAGGCACTAAACGGATCATTTCTCAGCTCTTTATAAGGCAACTAGGCTGCGGGCCTTTTTAGAAGATTTGAACTTACAACCAAGATATTTGGTATTTGTATACATGTTATAAAGCCTAATAAAACGCACTAAACAGATCATTTCTCAGCTCTTTACAAGACAGCTAGGCCGAGGGCATATTCTAATGTTTACATATTAAGTAAAGTTAAAAATACTAGAACAACATTAGTAAGTTTGCTTGATAGGTAAACGTTACTTATGAATATGACATCGGTAGAATATAAACAGCTAAAAAAGCCTAGGTCTATGGCCTATGAAATGATATTTCGTGCTTAAGTAAAAGTGCAATATTATTAACTTGATTTGATAGGTAAACGTTATAAATATGACATCGGTAGAATATAAACTGTTAAAAAGGCCTAGTCCTTATGAATTAATGTTTCATGCTTAAGTAAAAATGCAATATTATTAACTTGATTTGATATATAAACCTTATGAATATGACGTCTGTAGAATAAAACTGTTGAAAAGGCCTCGGTCCAAACGCCGACCAGTTGTTTCCATTGGCCAGTTGGCGGAACCCCACTGCAAGCTACAAACAGAAACTAGTATTTTATATTACTTAATGCAAAAGAGAAACATATAAGTTGATTGAACGGCTCGTAGTACATCAGTAACTTCATACGGCAGCAAGGGCAGTATAACAAAAAACGCAATTCCGAAAAAATAGAATCAGAACAGGTGAGATTTGTATAGCACGAGTAGCACTTCGGACGGAATTCGACCAATCGTCAAATTAGACGAATCGGCATTGAACCTATTGTACCATTGGACGAATCATACCTTTGGACCATTGGACAAATCGCATTGGACCAATCCTCGTTGGAAAAATACCTTTGTGTCCATTGAACGAATCGGAATTGGACCAATCGTCGTTGGAAAAATCGTACCAGACCCGGATGGACAATATTAAAAGTGGCTTGGTCTGACAACTGCACAAATTCTACACACAGTGCACGATAGAGAGAGATACAAACTGATAGTCACAAATGCCATAAGGCAGCATTAGAAGAAGAAGCAAGTGTTGCTGCTGCTAAAAAAAAAAAAAAAAAAAAAAAAAAAAAAAAAAAATCAAGGCCTGGACACCAAGTTCTCGACCTGCTGGATAAGTGGATTTCCGAGGGTTCTTTACGTAACTTATCCAAACACACACCACTATATTGTTTCCTATCGATGGACATACAGTCAATTTTCCCTTGCAAAGGCAGCCCATGTCTTGAAATCGTGAATACCAGTTGCGAAGTGACTTACCACTAGGTGGCTCTATCCTAAATTTTGTCCAAAATTGCAGTTGAACAGTCGCAACCGAGTTGTTTGTATG
This sequence comes from Macrothele yani, assembly GCA_039090855.1. Classification (NCBI taxonomy): domain Eukaryota; kingdom Metazoa; phylum Arthropoda; class Arachnida; order Araneae; family Macrothelidae; genus Macrothele; species Macrothele yani. The sequence continues at coordinate 59,373,589 of CM077032.1, read as the reverse complement.
AAAATCGAGAACACAAAATGCCTTCTGTTGTCCGCTTATTGCCACTGTATGACCTGTTCCTTCTGCGGGACTTATCGCATGATCTAACCACCCGCTTAATTGGTAGTGGGCATTGGAACTTGGAGAGATTATCTTCTAAAGTACAAATCTCGTAAATAAAAATACTCATTACATGTTGTGTAGAGTAAAGCACTGAAATCGGGAACATCATTTTGACTTACACTGCATTATACACTATTGTTTGTGAAAATTGCAACACCAAGAAAGAACACAGAAAAACTTTTTAGATATTCTTAGTTATAACCAAAGTATGTGAGCTTCACCTATATGATATTCTAAGTTCCCAATAACATGTTGAAATGTCATTTTTAACGAAAAACCAGAGTCCTTTATGAAAAGATTCTCTGTTTGTGATAAAACTTTCTGCATGTTGTCTCCAGGTCTCTGTGTATGGCATAAGGAGGAAACTCATTGATAACTTTAAAATCTCAATATATAAAAACTTTACTCTAAAGTCCTTAAAATTACTGTAGTTCTTACTAAAATGAAATATGATACAGCAAAAACGAATTGGGTGAATATACAACCAAATTGATACGAATTGGAAAAAAAAATAAAAAAATTAGATGAATTAAAATGAATTTAAATGAATTGGGATAAAATAAAAATAATACATCAAAAAATGAATTGGGAGAACATACCTTTCACTGTAGCGCCATTCGTTGAGTTATTCCAAACACATCTGTAATATGATGGGATTCCTTCAAGGCATACAGCACACTGAAATTCTATTCTCAACCTAGTATGTCACCAAACTTCACAAAAAAGAATATGAATTAACCCACACAAGCACCAACTTAAGACGCTAAAAGTCTCGAGTACGAAAACTGTCGAACTCTTGTCGTTTATGACGTAAAAACACAACTGAACAGATGTTGTATTGTAACAGCAGACATTGTTCCTGAAGATGGTAATGCGTACATTACCGAAATACATACGAAAAGAATATCAGAAGGAGATCAATCCTTATGCTTAGGTCACCGTGATTCGGCATTGCGGGAGGGTTTTGTGTTATTTAGTATCTTTTTCCACTTTGTTCTAAGGGAGTATTGTAATGTTACAACTGTGTTTTTTGTCGTACATGACAAGAGTTTGACCGTTTTCGTACTCAAGAATTTTAGTGTTTTAAGTTGGTGCTTGTGTGGGTTAATTCATATTCTTTTTTGTGAAGTTTGGTGACATACTAGGTTGAGAATAGAATTTCAGTGTGGTGTATGCCTAGAGGGAATCCCGTCATATCGAAGAAGTGGTTGGAACAACGTAATCACTCAACGAATGGCGCTACAGTGAAAGGTATGTTCTCCCAATTCGTGTTTTGATGTATTATTTTTTATATACTAAATGTAATGTAAGTACAAATGGCACTGTGATTGACTAGGTGAGTGAGTTTGTGTATTTAGGAAGAATGTTTGACAGACAGAACAAATTGGATGGTGAAATCAGTAGGAGAGTGAATTCTTCATTGAAAGCCATAGCTGCTCTGGGAGGTTTTCACAGGAATGATGGGTTCTCTAGAGAGTCCCGCATGGCTGTGTATGAAAGAGTAATTGTTCCTACTCTGATGTATGGCAGTGAAACCTGGGTACTGCAGAAGAAACATAGGAGTCATTTGTGTGCTGGAGGAATGTGTTACTTACTTGGGGTTTGTGGCAAGACACGGTCTGATTGTGTGAGGAATGAAGAAGTGTTGCAGTTGTGTGATGTGAAGCAAAATGTTGTTAGCAAGGTGGAGACCAATATGCTATGGTGGTTTGGCCATGTTGAAAGAATGAGTGATGAAATGCTTACTAAGAAAATCTTTTTAGCCCAAGTGGCAGGAAGGAAAGGCAGAGGAAGGCCAAGGAAGACATGGGTGGATCAGATTCAAGAGTGTCTGCATGAGAAAAAGATCTTGTGTACGGCGTGTAATGGATATCAGTGAAGCACGAGTTGTATGTCAAGGTCGCTGTAAATGGAGAAGTTTGATACGACAACCATAAGTAAAAATATCTGGAAGTTTGTATTTCTTTTTGGAGCTAACCTCTGAATATCATAGAACAGCTTAGTGATATGTGTGTATGTATGTTTAATTTCGTTCCAATTTGTCAATTTTTTTTTTCAATTCATATCAATTCAGTTGTATGTTCACCCAATTCGTTTTTGCTGTATCATATTTCATTTTAGTAGGAACTACAGTAATTTTAAGGATTTTAGAGTAAAGTTTTATATATTGAGATTTTAAAGTTATCAATGAGTTTCCTCCTTATGCCATACACAGAGACCTGGAGACAACATGCAGAAAGTTTTATCACAGAGAATCTTTTTATAAAGGACTCATGTTTTTCGTCAAAAACGAAGAAAGAATCGCGCTATTCAACTGAAGTTTATAACACAGATTTCTCGTCACTTGCCTCACTTGAGAGATCTGGGTACGGCCAAAATGGCCGAAATGAAATGAGAGAAGTGGGTAGGGGCATGGTCTTGGTGCAGCTGTCAGTCACCTTGCTGCCACTGCATGGATCTCTTCCAATACACTGCATCTCATAGATGACAGAGAACTGCCTGGCACCGCGATTTTCACCATATCATTCGCATCAGCATATAATCCGCAGACAGTGAAACTCACACAATTTTTTTTTTTTTTCCTTTGTATAATCCTGCACCCATAGCTTTACTAATCATTTCAATTCTTTCAGCTGATGTGCAACCAAGTTTGGGGGAAAATTTGATGCAGATTCCCTACTCAACTTGATCAGTCATTGCAGCACATGACAGGAACACAATAGGTATCGAGTTCACAATGACCAATCTTCACTTTCATACCCCAACATAAGCTAGTGTGCTGTAGATTTGTATAAAATCTCCGTATGGTATTAGCATTATTTTTATATACAGGGTTCTTAGGAACTCCGTTTACTACTCTCCAACTTTTTTTTTTTTTTTTTTTATTGGAGGTCTAACAACCACCGTGAGCAACTCAATGGGCTATAAGCAGTCGCCCGTCCCTAATTTAGGGTCACTGGTTCCAGGGAAGGGAGAGAGCCAGTGCCGTAAGACAAACACAACATCCATGCCTCACCGGGATTCGAACCCGGACCCCTTACGGACGAATGATCAGAGGCCATCGCTTAGACCACTGCGCCACCGGGGCGGCTCTCCAACTTTTAAACCACGTATTGTATCACCACGGAAGTAATGTGTACCTATAGAAAACCGACCACGCGCAATCAATTGACGTGCTTGTAGCGCCCCTAGTGGCAAAACATGGAACTTAGCAAAACTAACTCAGAAACCAAGAGATATACGCAAAAAGGTCCAAATTACAAAATGTAAGAGCGGTGTTTAATTAGCACAAAACGACACTTGGTTCAACAGAAGCATTTACCGAAAAGACAAGAAAACAAGAACAAAGATTCAGGTGTGCAGCTGCTAGCACGCGACAGCAACAGAAAAGTGGTTATGTGATATAACACGTAGTTATGCTAATTTCAAGTTTGACGTAAAATGACGTGAGACAGCTGAAGGGCTATTAAATGATGGGTGGGAATTAAAAGTGAATCAGAGTACGAGGTCAGCAGATGGCTATCTTCTCGAATGACGAGTACTGTAATATGTATGGTCTTTCTGTACAGCAAATGTCAGCAGAATGCAAAAAAGGCTGCGAGGTTATATAGAGTGAGGTGTTCCCACTCTTCAGTATCCAGCTGCACAGATAATTGCCAATGTTGTCCGGCGCCTGCGAGAAACAGGAAGCGTTACTGAGCACCATCGTTCTGGTCGTCCCATTGGTGCCGGTGTGCGAGTACATTCTGCGGACGTTTTGGGCTATGTTCTTGCAAATCCCAGAAGTAGTACAATGGCAGTGAGCCGTGCGTGAGGATTATCGGCATCACGGGTATGGCAGATCTTAAACGAACATGGTGCGCATTTCTACCGTGCAAAACCTGATGCCTGGAGACTTTCAAAGGTGTGGCTTTTGTAACTTCATCTTGAACACCTTACAGAAAAAGCCGTGGTTTGTGGACAACATCCTATGGACTGATGCTTCAACATTTACAAGGGGCGGGATCATCAATCACCAGAACTCCCACTACTGGGATGTGAAAAGTCCACACATGACGAGACAAGCACACCATCAAATACGCTGGTCACTTAATGTGTGGTGTGGAATGTGGCAAACATCTGTAATTGGACCTGTAATAATTGAAAGAAATTTCACAGGTCAGCGTTACTTGCAGCTGTTATGTGGTCCAGTGAGCGATTGGTTGGATGATGTTCCTTTGAATACGTTACCACACATATGGTTTCAACATGGCGGCTTTCCTTCCCACAAAACCTTTCCAGTTCGCTCATTCTTATCTCGCACGTTCGGCAAGAATATTATTGGGTATGGTGGTTGTACGGAATGGCAGCCAGGGTCGCCCGACCTAACACCGATGTTCTTCTTCGTTTGGGGATACCTGAAGGAACAAGAAACCTTCCAGCGTGGCAGATTTAAAGGAACGCATCATCCAAGGTTTGTACTCTTCCAAGCAAAAAAAAAAAAAAAAATGCAAGCACTTTTCAAGGACTTTTCGAAACCATATGTGTGCACTGTCGGTTGGTCAGTAAGTAGGTATTTTAGCAAGTTCAAACCATTAAGCTTAACTGGGATGAGCACACCTTAAATGATCTACTTGTTACCCTCTGTCACCCTGTTGGTTAATTTTATTAACTTTGAACTACCCCTCTGTTTTAAAGTGTTTTTTTCAAAATCATTTTACTTCGTGGAGTATTTTGAAAGGGTATATTATTTTCGGAATCATTTTCCAGCAAGACCGCATCCCTAACCCCAGACAACAGAAGCCCATGCATCATTCTACTTATTTAGGTCCCATGGCTGACGTTTTACTTTGTAGTGATGTGATAGCCAAGGTACCATCTGTCTATACACTCCCCTGAGTTAAACGCTTCGCTATTTAATCAGCTTGGTGCTTTTTTTTTTTTTTTTTTTTTTTTTTTGGTACTACACAGAAATCTATAATTTTTTAGAATAAGCAATTATTTTACACAAGTTTTTTCACATCATTACTTAAAAAACAAAAGAATTTTTTTTTTCAAGTACCGCAATTTTCGGACTAAGAGCTGCAGGTGAGAAATTTTGCGATCTTGGAAGCAAAAGTTGCCGTAAGGGCCGCACCTGTGAAGTCGTGGTGCTGCTCAGAAAGCTAAATTATCTTCCTTATTTTCATGAATTAACTCACACCCAACGTTATTATATGTATACTTCAAAGGCTAATTCTGTAACTCAGTGTCGATCTGCTTTAGACATTTATTTTTTCATACTGGCAAACATTTTTATTTATACATTTTTTATTAATCATGCTAATGATGGTATTTGTTTGCCTTTATTAAATGCTCAAAACCATTTATGTAATCAATATAAATCACGGTTAATCTTAAGACTCCCGTTAGAATATCGCATTGCTCGTAAAACCGCACAATTGTCTAAATTCCATTCAATGTGGATGTCTGCTACAGGATGGTTCTCTGTTAACCACAATAGAATCCGTCTTAGAAGTAATTAACTTATAAATTATCGCTTGTAATGCTTTCGATTAATGTTTTCTTTAATAATATGTTCCTTCTATGTTATGCTTTTTTTTTCCTCATCTAGAGATGTTTTTGTTAGAATGAAGTTGTGCTTCCTTTTACCAGCTGCCTCGCACGTGTCGCAGATCTCGCCGCCAACACTTTGAAACAGCGGTGCCGCTTTTTCTCTTTCAATTGGTTTGACCTACTTTCCTTTACTGAGCACTGAGCCTTCGCGTTGAGCTCCGCTTTTATATGAATGGGAAACTCTCCCTTCCTTTTTTTTCTTTTCCAGCCGAAGCCTTCAATTTCCACTATCGTCAGTCAATAAAATAAATAAATAAATAAAATTGAAGCAAAACTCAGGAGCACAGGGCCAAGAGATACCTGTATCGCATGCCAGATTAACCAAGAAGAGTGAACAGAATTTGTCTTTCCCTCTCGCCAGTATTGTTTGGAATGGGTCTCTGCTAATGGAATCATCCTGGGGCAGGCTTTTGCATTGTTCATGTTCTTAAGCTTTTGTTCAGAGAAGCGCCCATCAAACCGGTCTCCCCAACCCAGCAAAAACCACCGTTCCTTCCCTTGGTTGCATCGCACTTTCCTTCATGATGTATGCTGCAGCCAACGAAAGAGATACGCTGGGCGCGCTATCCACAGAAGCCTCGGACTTCACGGTACTCGTCTGTGTGCTTATGTCCCCATTCCATCCCCCACTCCCCCATGCAAAGGGCATTTGAGTCAGGCATTCCTGTTCTCCCCCACTTTCACTCCTAAACCAACATCAGGACAGCGGAGTTATTGTTTAAATAGATGTGTCTAACGTATGAGTAGAAAGGGGGGAAAACCTGATCACAGTCGTGTTTGTGAAAGAAAAAACGTGGTTTGAAAAAATTTACTAAGCATCTGCATAAAAAAAAAAAAAAGGGAGGGAAGAAAAAGTCTTATCGAAAACAAATTCGGCATAAGAGTCGCACACCCGAAAAATTTCACTTCTAGTAACGGAAGAGCCGCGGCTCTTAGCCCAAAAATTACGGTACTATTTTCGGAGTCTCAAACTTTTTCAAGTACTTTCGAGGACTTGAAAATGAACTTTTCTTTTCAATGACTTTTCAAGGTTTTTGAAGGAGTGTACGAACCATGTCATCAGGGTCTGTGATTCTGTAACCCCTGCAATGCTGCATTCTGTTCGAGATGCATTTCTGTCCCAAGTCCAGATGCGCATCGTTGCTGATGGTGCATACTTCGAACAATGAGTACAGTAGACTACTCGCCAGGTTAGTTGCCCCTGAACTACAAGAACTGTGTGTTGCGTCTGTGTTTTCTGTCTTTGTTCCTGCTGAACCAAGTGTCGTTTTGTACAAATTAAACACATTTTTTTCATTTTGTAATTGGACAGTTTTGCGTATCTCTCTTGGTTTCTGAGTTAGTTTTGCTAAGTTCCATATTTTGCCACTAGGGGAGCTACAAGCACGTCCAATCGATTGAGCATGGTCACTTTCCTATAGGCACACGTTACTTCCGTGGCGGTACGATACGCAATTTAAAAATTAGAGGGGTTAAACGGACGTTCCTAAGAACCCTGCATATACCCTGAAGAGCAATTGAATTACAGACTGCTGGCGTTATGCAAATGTGGCGCTGTGGGCGGCCCTGTAAACGGAAACGACATGACGTATGCAGCGATCCGACAATATAAGGAGTGATGCGACGGGAATACGTAAGAGTCGGACGCAGTATGGGTAAGACGAAAGATCTGAGCGCATTTGATCGTGGGCAAATTGTCCGGGCCCGACGAATGGGACACTCCATCTCGAAACTCCTGCAGGCACTGGGATTTTCACGAGCCACTGTGTCACGGGTGCACCGTGAGTGCATCGGATCCGGTAAAACCATCCCTGCAAGGGCCAACTGCCGTGGACAACAGCGTGTGGATGAGCGGGGTCATCGTCGGCTAGCTCGCATTGTAACAGCGGACAGACGGGCCACAGTGCAAGAAATCACTCGGCAAATTTAACGCTGGTGCACAAAAACGTGTAAGCAGCCACACCATCTAGAACCATCTCCTCGCTATGGGGTAGAGAAGCCATCGTCCCACGAGGGTACCGCTGCTGACCGCACATCACAGGGTGCAAAGATTAGCATGGGTGCGGGAACATCAGCACTGGACCCTAGACATGTGGGAAAATGTTGCCTGGACTGATGAGTCGAGATTCACGTTGGTACATGCGGATGGCAGGATACGAGTACGGCGCAAACCATATGAAGCGATGGATCCTTCTTGCCAGCAAGGTACTCTTCAAACTGGTGGGGGTGGCATTCTCGTCTGGGGACTGTTTACATGGACTGAAATGGGACCCCTGGTATGTGTGACATCGTCCTTCAGAGGTCAACGTTACAGGGATATCCTGGGCGACCATTTGCTCCCGTTTTCTTCAACATCCCACTGGGGACCTCATTCTGCAACAAGACAATGCAGCTTCCGAAATGTATCCGAATGGTTGGATGAACACTCCACCGACGTGACCTCGCTTCCTTGGCCAGCTATGTCACCTAACCTCAGCACATCTGGGATGCCATCAAGAGAGATGTTCGAGGCTCTGACTCCCTCCATAAAATCCTCGTGAACTGTGGGAACTTGTTCAGGGGTCGTGGATCCGTATGGCTTCCCAACGCTTCCGGTGTCTTGTCGAGTCCATGCCGGGACGAATCACCGCCGTCATCAGGGCGAAAGGTGGTGCTACACATTACTAGACAGGTATCTTTAATTCAATTGCTCTTCAGTGTAATGTATCCCTTGATTTGGAATATGTTGTATTGCTTTTGATCATTATACACAGTCATATCAAAATAATATAATCACCCCGGAATCACAACGAACCTGCCCAGGTGCACCACAGAGTGCACAAAAAAAAAAAGGTCGACCAAGTAGAGATATAAGCAGGTGGCAAGGACAGATGATCCATATTCCATAGTACATCACGTGAGCACAATGGGCAGAGGTAGTGATTTGACTGACGTTTGAAAAGGAATGATCATTGGCTATCGGGCCAAGAGTGGAAGCATCTGAGAAAACGCAGATTTTGTGGGACGTTCATGAAGTGCTGTAGTAAGGGTGTACCAAGAATGGACCACTGGCACACCGAGTACCTCCCGGCGTCATAACTGTGGAGTCCCGAAGGCCATCGGCCCAAGAGAAGAATGTCACCTCTGCCAACTGGTAAAAGCAATCGCCATGCAACAGTGCAGCAATTGACCATGCAAATGAACGCTGGGGCACCCAAGTATGTGTCCCTGATAACAGTAGGGAGAACCCTGTTACGCATGGGTCTCTGCAGTCAACACTGGGTCAAGGCGTACATGTTAATCCAGGTCCATCGGCAACAACACCTGTAGTTTGCATGGGAATACCATCATTGGACAGTGGAAAATGGTCGCCTTCTCCGAAGAGCTGAGGTTTCTACCCCACAGAAGTGACTAGCAGTGGCGGATACTGCATCAGACACATGAGAACCAACATCCGGACACGCTTGTCAGTCAAGTACAGGCTGGCAGTGGCAGTGTGCATGTCTGGGGGATATTTTCCTGGTATGACCTGTGACCGCTGGTATCACTGGATGGGTCCCTGAACGCCAATGGCTACCCGTCTATCCTCGCTGACCACATGCATCCCTTCATGTTAGACGTTAACCCTGGTGGTCATGGTGTCTACCAACAGGACAGTGCACCCTGCCATGTTGTTAAAGGGGTGCGTGATTGGTTCCAGGAACACGACAGCAATGTCTCAGCTGACGTGTTCCGGCAGAGTCGCCCGACCTCAATAGCATACACAGGGTTCCCATTCAAAAGTAATAAAAAAATTTCCTGACTTTTCCAGGTTCTCCAGGTGGTTTTTAAAGTTTTCCAGAGTGGCATGTCGCAAAGAATTGTTACATTTCATTCCATTCCCTTCATTTTTCTCACCAAAGCACACACTTGTTAATTCTTTATGTAATTTGTCTTTATAAAATTACCTGCTTTTCATTATTAACAACTAACTGTGCGCATTATTTTCTGTACCAAAGTTCCGTGAACTTTTGTGAATACTACCCACACGGAATTTGTAAATACATTCCCATAGAAATAGGTCATATGTAAGAAAAAATCTGTCAGTTGAATAGTTTCAGTTTTTCTATAACACAATGCAGCTAAGCTTAATGATGGAATGGCTCTGTTCAAAGAAACATGCTTCAAGAGAACCAACAGACAAAGGACTTTGATCCATCATTTGGTTGGTTCTCTTGTGAAGTGTTTCTTCAAGCAGGAGCCATTGTGCCTAATTGTTCCATGTTATAACAACCGCCTGCAGAAATTAAACAAAAGCTTAATAATTGGAAATTTTAAAAATTAAATTTTGCATCTTTTTTTTAGAGAATAAAGGAAATACTTAATATAACTGAAAGTAAGATCTACCACATTCTAGGCAGGTAGTAATTGCAAGCAAAAGTTTAAAATCTTGAAAAAATCATTGGGGGGGGGCAAAATAAAGTATCTATTGATTTTTACAAAAAAAAGGGAGGGGGGTAATTTTCCCTGAGTTTTGGAACCATTTTCAAATTCCCTGAGAATTCCAGGTTTTCCAGGTTGAGTGAGAACCCTGATACAGCACTTGTGGAACTATTTGGATCGACAAGTTCAATGCGCTGACCCACAACCATGTCATTTCCAGGACCTTTGTACTCTACTGCAGTCTGAATGGGTACATGTGCCTTGGGCAACCTTCCAGGGCCTCACTGCATCCATGCACGCTGTCTCGCTGCTGTCAACCAAGCCAAGGGTGGTTATTCCTATTATTGGGCAGATGGTCATATTATTCTCATACGACCATGTATACTATTAGGGGTATGCAAATGTTTCTACCGTTTTAAGAAGACAGGAAGAATTAGGAAACCAGTACACATTTATTTAACGAAATATTGACCATTAGCATCAATGAACTTTTGCCATTTTTCAGGCAACAAATGAATGCCCTTGTGATTGAACAACTTGGGTTTTGAGCTGAAGAACTCTGTGACAAAATTTTCCACCTCTGGAACTGTGGTGAACTGCCGTTGGGCTAGGGCATGCTGCATAGAGCAAAACAGATGGAAGACTCAGGGCGCCATGTCCAGGGAGTAACTCGGGTGCTGTAAAACCTTCCAGTGCAACTGTTCAAGGGTAGATTACGTGGTGGTACGGAGATGTGGTCTCGCATTATCAGGTAACAGGATGACTGGGTAGCATCCTTTACCTGTCCATGGACGTTTTTGCTCAATGGCAGTGTTCAGTTTAATCAACTGATCGCTATATCATTGGGCCGCGATTGTTTCGCCTGGTTTCAACAATTCCAAGTACAGCACTCCGTGCATGTCCAACCACAAACGCAACAGTACCTTTTCCCCCGCGGATATCCTGTTTTGCAGTGGATGTTGATGGCTGGCCTGGGTCAACCCAGGATTGCTTGCGTACGGGGTTGTCGCAATAGACCCATTTTTCATCCCCGGTGACAACCTTCCAGAAGAAATTCTTCCCTCGAAACCTCTTCAGTAACGACATGCAGATGCCCTATTGATGACCAATTTTATGCGCCGTTAAAGTATGCGGGACCCACTTACCAACCTTCTGGATCTTCCCCGAGGTGTGTAGACGCCATACCACCGTCGATTGAGCCACTTTCAAACGTTTTGCAAGTTGCTTGGTCGATTGTGTGACATCCTCTTGCAACAGCGATTTCAGCTCCTTGTCTGAGTTCCTGCAGTCTAACCTGCACGCGGCTTGTCTTCCAAGTTTTGATCACCTTTATTAAACCTGGCAAACTATTCTCGGCACGTCCGCTCACCCATAATCGTCTCGCCATACTTCTGGCATAGTCCACCGTATGCTTTCTCTAAATTAAACCTGAATAACGTTAAACAGTGCCGCAAATGAACTTTATCGACCGCCATGCTCGGCTTCATGTACGAACTGACAGCACGGGTCACGGGCTGGTTAGACCCCTACAGCGCTCTCTAGTGGGGGCGGCAAAAACTTTTGCATACCTTTAATATAATTTGTAGTAGCATGTTGCATATATTGTTTAGATTAGTGGTTGTATCATATATAGTGTGCAAATCAATGTCTTGCAAACAACCACTGATGCATCAGTACCCAGAATGCTTTGGACAGTGCAATGGCATGCTGGTATAGGTAAGCGATAAATCTGTTGCTGGGCTGTGGCAGTTGGTTGTCTGCTTCTACTTTTTTCATAAGTTCGTTATGTCTCAAATTTAGTTCTAAAGTTCAAAGGTTGGTCAATAAGTAACGCACAATTGCCTGTAACTCCCCAGTTTCCAAAGGTTGAATCGTGAAAGTTGGTGGGTAGGACCTTCATTCTATTAGCTTCCAAATGATCATCAATAGTTGTTTCTTCTCTTTGCAGGTGAAGCGTAATGGATGGCGAAATCGACACCCTACTGCATCAAAGGTCAGTAATAGTTTCTCTACAAATCTGGGGATAGCTTAGCCACATCGATCCGCAGACAACTGTTGCCAGTGTATGGTGAGACAACAATGGATCACAGTAATGTGCAGCGATGGTTGCAGAGGTTCCAGACAGGTGATTTCAGCATTCAGGATAAACCACGATGTGGCAGACCGACCACTGTGACAACCACTGCAACTAAGGAAGCTGATTCAGGATAACAGATGCATCACCACTTCCCATTCAGGATAACAGATGCATCACAACTTCCCATTCAGGATAACAGATGCATCACCACTTCCCATTCAGGATAACAGATGCATCACCACTTCCCATTCAGGATAACAGATGCATCACCACTTCCCAACTTATGGACCACATTGGCATGTCAAAAGCAAGCGTTTTAACAGTGGTAGAGCACTTAGGATACCGGAAAATCTGTGCTCGTTGGGTACCACAGGTCCTCACAAAAGAGATAAAGAGAATTCGGAAACAGGTGTGTGACAATATGCTTGAACATTTCGCTGGTGACTTTCCACAATGTTTTCATGGTGTGATGACAGGTGATGAAACATGGCTGTTTCATTGTGACCCACAGAGCAAACGTCAGTCAATGGAGTGGAAGCATGTGGGATCACCGCAGAAGAAGCCACGACTTTCAAGGTCATCAAACAAATTGATGGCCACAATTTTTTTGGGATCGTCAGGGTATCATCTTCATCGACTTCCTGGAGAGTGGACATCATTACAGAAGAGTGTTATTGTTCATCCTTGGAGAAGCCATCAGAACTAAGAGACCACACTAGCAAGCGAAGGACATCAAACTGCATCACGAAAACCCAAGACCACACACTGCAAAGATGGCAGTGCAGAAAGTGACTGGACTGGGCTGGACGCTGGTGCCACAAACAGCGTACAGCCCAGACGTAGCACCATCAAATTTTTATCTGTTTGGTCGTCTGAAGGCACATTTACATAGGAAAGCATTTCAGAGTGACGCAGAACTCGTCGCGTGTGTCAGGAAGTGGTGGGATGACCAACCTCTGGAGTTTTACCAACGTGCGTTGTTGTCATGGAAACAACATTGGTTGCAATGTAGTGAAGCCAATAAATCCTACATTGAGTGACTATCTCTAAAGCCAAAGGTCCAAGGTTGCTACCCACCAACTTTCATGATTCAACCTTTAACTGGAGAGTTACAGGCAATTGATTTTGTGTTACTTATTGACCGACCCTTGTAATGTTAGTTATCTAGTTAGACAGAAATATATTTTTTTGATTGGCCAGAAGAAAGGTCTGTTCAATTTATGTTTTTCTATTAAAGTGTTTACCATATAGGTAACATGTGCTTGTCTTCGATGCTTTACCAAATTTTAGTCATCTGCATATATCTCAGTATAACTTCCATAATGATCTTAAATAAATGAGTGGTAGGCAATGCATGTAACTAACAAACAAATTAAGAAGAAGGTAGTGTAGAACACGCTAAGTTACGTATGAAAGTTTAAGGCAAATATATTTCAGCCGTTACTATGGCCTTCATCAGTGTGACTACGATTGGTTTACGTTGCCAGATTAGAAAGGCAAGTTTTGTAATGGTAACTCCGGGTGACGTGATGCAATGAGGGATTTCCATATGTAAGGAACGAAAATGGGGAGCTCAGAGTTGCAATTTTTGGAAAATAAAGTTTCCAAACTTTCTCTAAACCTCAGAGCATACCGATTTTGGAAGGGAGCCAACTTTTTAGTATCAGCATTTCAAAATGTAATAATCTTCTATCGACATCTGTCTACCGAAAACCTGTTTCTACCAATAGCATTATTCCTTTCAATTCTCATACCTTCCACCAATATAAACTGTCAGCCCTCAAGTCTCTCATTCATCGAGCTCATTTGGTTTGTAACACTGAAGTTAATCTAACAAATGAATTAGCAAACATCCGCTTGATCGCTACTCAACATGGCTTTCCCTCTCTCCTGGTTTCTAAATTAATTCAAAATGCTAAAAAAAAAAAAAACCAGTTGCTGCTCTTCAACCTGTCTCACCTAAAAAGGAACTAACGTTTGCTGGCTCAATCCCTTTCCACGAACCTTCTGCCTACAAACTCATCAGTATCTTCAAAAGAGAAGGATATAGACTTGCCATTCATTCTTCCCCGTCAATTTCTGTTGTCCTCCGTAATGACAGAGACCCAAGACCTCCGCTTTCTTCGCCTGGAGTGTATAAAATTCCGATCAAGACTAACGTTGGATTAACCGCGTACATAGGAAGTTCATTCCGAAAAATTCTCTCAAGACTTCAGGAACACAAATCTGATGTGAAATTTGGAAAACCTTCTTCTGCCTTATCTCCTCTTACCATGGCTGACACTTCTGCTATTCCACTTTGGTTCGATACTAAAAATTTGGCTCCCTTCCAAAATCGGTATGCTCCGAGGTTTAGAGAAAGTTTGGAAATTTTATTTTCCAAAAATTGCAACTCTGAGCTCTCCATTTTTGTTCCTTACATCTGGAAATCCCTCATAGCATTACGTCAACCGGAGTTACCATTACAAAACTTACCTTTCCAATCTGGCAACGTAAACCAATCGTAGTCGCACTGATGAAGGCCATAGTAATGGCTGAAATATATTTGCATTAAACTTTTATACGTAACTTAGCGTGTTCTACACTACCTTCTTCTTAATATGATCTTAAATTTATTTAGTTGCAAATTTACATCAAATGCAACATTTGCCAACAGCGTGGCAAAAATTTCCATGTGCTCACTCACTAATGCCGAAGATCATGTGCTACTCAGTCTCAGTGTTGTATTGTCTACTTTAGGAGAGAAAAATGTGGTTTGATACTTTTTGATCAGACTTTGTATGTGCCTCTGCATGGAAGAATAAAATAAAGTTTCAGGGGTGAGGTGTTCAACTTACCTAAACATAATGCATGGCTAGTTTCATCACTGTTATCTGAACAATGGTTTATGCCATCACAAGTGAGATCTTGAGAAATGCACCGTTCATTTAGACAACGGAAGGCGGAACAGGCTACATCTACAGAAAAGGCAAAAATAATATTTTGGTGAGAAAATATTTTTGTTTTTTTTTTTAATTAAGAAAATAAATGGTTTTTCATACAGAATTTCTCTACTAAAACTCATAGCATCTACAAACATAATTCCAGTTACATGTGGGAATGTAATACATATATACATTTCACTAAGCTGTTCTCTGATATTCAGAGATTAGCTCCTAACAGAAAGAACCGACTGTTCCTGCATTAGACGTCTCCATTTACAGAAATCTCAGCACACAGCTCGAGCTTCATTAACATAGATCCCATGCTGCACACAAGACCTTTTGCACTTCATACTCATTATCTTTTTCTCATGCAGACATTCCTAAATCTGGTCCTTCCATGATTTCCTTGGCCTTTTTCTACCTTTCTTTCCTGTAACTTGGGCTGAATAAATTCTCTTCATAAGCATCCCATCACTCATTCTTTCAACATGGCCAAACCACCTAAGAATACGAGTCTCCATGACAACATTTTGCCTCACATTACACATCTGCAACACATTTTCATTCCTCACATGATCAGAGCGTGTCTTACCACCCCCCCCTCTCCGTAAGTAACGCATCTCCCCAGCACACAAACGACTCCTATGTCTTTTCTGTAGAACCCAGGTTTCACTGCCATATATCAGAGTATGAACAATTATACTTTCATATGCATAAATTCGAGACTTTCTTGAAATAAGCTGACTTAAAAAATAATTCACCGTTTTCATTTTTTAAGCTGACTTAAAAATAATTCACCTTTTTCATTCAACATTAGAATAAAAAATAATTTTGTTTGTCAAGGTAAGTTACACATATCTAACATCAATGCAGTTTATTTTTTTATTTCCTCCAGAATTAATGCATGTCTCTGATTTGGAAGTCTTGACAGAATATTAAAAAAGCAATGCTATACAGTTCTTCGAGTGTAAAAATTTTGGGGGACGATGGCACACAATGGAGATGGTAATGTGGTAAACCAACCATACTACTCTTTTCTTTTTTTGTGGAAAATATTAAGAAAATCACCTCCCTATATGTTTATCAAGGAGTGCATTAGGTTTTATGAGAAAAAAATAGAAGACATTATAAATATTTAAAAAATCCTTTAAAATACCCCTCCCACTAAAAATTATAACAAATTAGGCACTGTTTGCATTAGATTCTGTTATTTTCATTTTTGAAAATAACAGAATCTTTTACTATTCATATAAGCATTTATGTACAGTATATGCATGTTATGATGCCACTTTATTACATGGAAAAACAATACAGTATTTTTCAGATCACAAATCAATATGGAGTATAAGTCAAATGGATTGAATTTCTCAATTTCCTTATCTTCATTCATAGATAAGTCGATCTTGAGTATAAGATGAGGCTAGAACAAAAACAGTTAGTGTTCAGAAGTCGATATGGAGTATAACTTTATTAGGTGCATTACCTCTCAAATTTTCGATCTAAACACTAGAACTCCTGACGAAGATCTAGTGTTTAGATCGAAAATTTGAGAGGTAATGTACCTAATAAATTTATCCTCGATAATTTCCGTTAAATATTTATAATACTGAAAGTAATAAGAGGAAGCCATGAAGTCATTAATTACTAGGATGGAGTATAAGTTAAATTTCTCAGTTTCCTTATCTTCATTCATAGATAAGCCAATCCTGAGTAGAAGAAGAGGCTAGAACAATACAGTTAGTGTTCAGAAGTTGATATGGAGTATAAGAGAAATGGGTTAAATTTCTTGGTTCCCTTATCTTCATTCATAGATAAATCGATCCTGAGTATAAGACGAGGCTAGAACAAATACAGTTAGTGTTCAGAAGTTGATATGGAGTATAAGTGGAATGTGTTAAATTTCGCAGTTTCCTTATCTTCATTCATAGATAAGTCAATCTTGAATATAAGATGAGGCTAGAACAAATACAGTTTGTGTTCAGAAGTTGCTATGGAGTATAAGAGGAATGGGTTAAATTTCTCGGTTCCCTTATCTTTATTCATAGATAAACCAATCCTGAGTATAAGATGAGGCTATAACAAATACAGTTAGTGTTCAGAAGTTGATATGGAGTATAAGTGGAATGGGTTGAATTTCTCAGTTTCCTTATCTTCATTCATAGATAACTCAATCTTGAGTATAAGATGAGGCTAGAACAAATACAGTTAGTGTTCAGAAGTTGCTATGGAGTATAAGTGGAATGGGTTAAACTTCTCAGTTTCCTTATCTTCATTCACAGATAAGTCCATCCTGAGTATAAGACATGGTTAGAACAAATATGGTTAGTATTCTGAAATTCTGTAACTATATTTTTCAGTAAATATTAAAAGCGAAAATGTTTAATTTTTCAGTAAATATTAAAAGTGGGAATGTTTAGTTTCTCAGTAAATACTGAAAGTGAGGTAACTTTCATATTCTTCTTTTCAGCAAATAGTTACAAAAAATTATTTGGTAGTTTGTATTTCGTTGTGGAGCTAACCTCTGAATCTCAGAAAACAGCTTAGTGATATGTATGTAAATAGTTACAAATTGTGTAATGTCACCACGGCTGTTTCATATATTTATGGATGTGTGCATGCATAATGCCAAAACAGATAATACTGGTTTATGTCTTGGTGATATGAGTGTGTACAGATTGCGGTATGGTGATGACACTGTCCTGTTGGCAGAGAGCAAAAGTAAGTTGCAGAGTATGTTGTCCTGGATTTACGAAATTCGCATGAAATTCAAACTGCACGAGTATAAATAAGGGAAAAACCAAAGTTATGGTCTTCAAGAGAGGAACTGGTAGCACTGAATGTAATGCAAGTCTAAATGGCATAGTGATTGACCAGGTGAATGAGTTTGTGTATTTAGGAAGAATGTTTGACAGAGAGAACAAATTGGATGGTGAAGTTAGTAGGCGAGTGAATTCTTCATTGAAAGTCATGGCTGCTTTGGGAGGCTTTCACAGAAATGATGGGTTCTCAAGAGAGTCCCGCATGGCTGTGAATGAAAGTGCAATTGCTCGTACTCTGATGTATGGCAGTGAAACCTGGGTACTACAGAAGAAATATAGGAGTCGTTTGTGTGCTGCAGAAATGCATTACTTATGGGGATTTGTGGCAAGACACATTCTGAGTGTGTGAGGAATGAAGATGTGTTGCAGTTGTGTAATGTGAAACAAAATGTTGTTAGCAAGGTGGAGACTAATATGCTTCGGTGGTCTGGCCATGTTAAAAGAATGAGTGATGAGATGCTGACTAAGAAAATCCTTTTAGCCCAAGTGGCAGAGAATAGCAGAGGAAGGCCAAGGAAGACATGGGTGGATCAGATTCAGGAGTGTCTGCATGAGAAAAAGATTATAAGTATGAAGTATAGATGATCTTGTGTACGGTGTGTGATAGATGTGAGTGAAGCCTGAGTTGGCCGCCCCGGTGGCGCAGTGGTCTAAGGCGCTGACCTATGATCATTCGTCCGTAAGGGGTCCGGGTTCGAATCCCGGTCAGGCATGGATGTTGTGTTTGTCTTACGGCACTGGCTCTCTCCCTTCCCTGGAACCAGTGACCCTAAATTAGGGACGGGCGAATGCTTATAGCCCATTGAGTTGCTCACGGTGGTCGTTAAACCTCCAATCAAAAAAAAAAAAAAAAAAAAAAGAAGAAGAAGCCTGAGTTGTGTGCCAAGATCGCTGTAAATGGAGAAGTTTGACAGAGTTCCCACTCAAAAGTAATAAAAAAATTCCCTGACTTTTCCAGGTTCTCCAGGTGATTTTTAAAGTTTTCCAGAGTGGCATGTTGCAAAGAATTGTTACATTTAATTCCACTCCCTTCATTTTTCTCACCAAAGCACACACTTGTAAATTCTTGTCTTTATAAAATTGCCTGCTTTTCATTAATAACAATTAACTGAGCACATTATTTTCTGTACCAAAGTTCCGTGAACTTTTGTGAAAACTTCCCACATGGAATTTGTAAATACATTCCCATAGAAACAGGTCATATGTAAGAAAAAATCTGTCAGTTGAATAGTTTCAGTTTTTCTATAACACAATGCAGCTAAGCTTAATGATGGAATGGCTCTGTTCAAAGAAACATGTTTCAAGAAAACCAACAGACAAAGGACTTTGATCCATCATTTGGTTGGTTCTCTTGTGAAGGTTTCTTCAAGCAGCAGCCATTGTGCCTAATTGTTCCATGTTATAACAACTGCCTGCAGAAATTGAACAAAAGCTTAAAAACTGGCAATTTAAA
The DNA here is from genome assembly GCA_039090855.1 of Macrothele yani. Lineage (NCBI taxonomy): Eukaryota > Metazoa > Arthropoda > Arachnida > Araneae > Macrothelidae > Macrothele > Macrothele yani. The sequence continues at coordinate 59,354,218 of CM077032.1, read as the reverse complement.
AATTCAATGTTGCATCTTTTTTTAGAGAATAAAGGAAATACTTAATATAACTGAAAGTAAGATCTACCAAATTCTAGGCAGGCAGTAATCACAAGCAAAAGTTTGAAATCTTGAAAAAATCTTTTTTTTTTTTTAGGCAAAATAAAGTATCCATTGTTTTTTACAAAAAAAGGGGGGGGGGTAATTTTCCCTGAGTTTTCCCTGATTTTTGGAACCATTTTCAAATTCCCTGAGAATTCCAGGTTTTCCCTGTTTTCCAGGTTGAGTGGGAACCATGTTTGATATGGCAACAGTAAGTAAAAATTATTTGGTAGATTGTATTTTTTAGTGGAGCTAACCTCTGAATATCAGAGAACAGCTAAGTGAGTGATTTGTATAAATAAGGGAAAAACCAAAGTTATGGTTTTTGAGCAAGGAACTGTTAGCACTAAATGTAAGAAAAGTATAAATGGCACAGTGATTGACCAGGTGCATGAGTGTGTATATTTGCAAGCCATGTTTGACAGAGAGAACAAGTTAGATAGTGAAATTAGTAGGCGAGTGAATTCTTCATTAAAAACCATAGCTGCCTTGGGATGTTTTCACAGGAACGATGGGTTCTTAAGAGAGTCCCGAATGGTTATGTATGGAAGTGTAATTGTTCATACTCTGATGTATGGCAGTGAAACCTCGGTACTACAGAAGAAACATAGGAGTTGTTTGTGTGCTGGAGAAATGCGTTGGAGGTTTGTGGCAAGACACGCTCTGCTTGTGTGAGGAATGAAGATGTGCTGCAGATGTGTAATGTGAAGCAAAATGTTGTTAGTAAGGTGGAGACTAATATTTTCTCAGGTGATATGGCCATTTTAAAAGAATGAGTCATGAGATGCTTACTGAGAGAATTTTTTCAGCCCAAGTGGCAGGTAAAAAGGTAGAGGACAGCCCAGGAAATCTTGGGAGGACCAGATTTAGGAATGTCTGCATGAGTATGGAGTACAAAAGGTCTAGTGTGCATTGTGTGATGGATGTCAGTGAAACTTGAGCTGTGTGCCAAGTATTGCTGTAAATGGAGACTTTTGATACACCAACACTTGGTAATTTCCAGTTTCATCATGTATACAGGGAGTCCCACTCGCTACCGAAGCTGGCATTTCTTTAATAATATTAACACCAATGAAGATATTGCAACAGAATTTGAAGTGGACTTACCTCATTTTGTGTGAAATACAATGGCGTGCAAAAATTAAGGATGAGGCGGTTTCCTGAATGCAACGTCGTGCAGAAGTGCTCCACATTGACTCAAATCATACCATAAGATCCCCAAGATGTAAGAATATGGGACAAGTGAGCAAAACCATCCAAACAAGGAATCCAAAGGATACAAAGGGACTTTATTGAAAAGGTAGCTTCGAGCACAACTGGACAGAAGACAGAAACTTCCATGTGACAGGCGGCTGCCAAGAAAAATCCAGTCTTTAGTAGGGGATATGATCACCCCTGACTGCGTTGCAGGATTTACAACGTCTGTCCATGCTGAGGACGAGGTTGTCAAGGAGCTGTTGAGGCATCGCGGCCCATTCCTCTTGTAGCGCTAATCGCAGCTGCGGAATCGTTGCTGGCGGCTGGTGACGTACTGCAAAGCGTCTCCTGAGAAGGTCCCACACGTGTTTGATTGGATTTAGGTCCGGGGACTTTGCGAGCCAATCCATGCGTTGAATATCTTCAGTCTCCAACAGCTCTGCGACAGCCACTGTACGATGAGGTGTAGCGTTGTCGTCCATGAAGAGGAACTCAGGACCCACAGCACCTCTAAACAGACGCACGTGAGGCAGGAGTACCTCGGTACAATAGCGGACACCAGTGACTGAACCTCCTTGGAAGATGTGGAGGTCAGTATGGCTACCAAGCATGATACCTCCCCAAAAGAGAACTTCGCCACCTTCAAACCGGTCCCTTTCGATGATGTTGGAGGTGTGATTGCATGTTCCCTGCTCTCTCCAGATGTGTATACATCCAGAATCACTCGTCAGACTAAATCGGCTCTCATCCGTGAAGAGAACTTGACCCCATTGCTGATGTGTTCAGTTCTTATGTTCCTGGCACCACAGAAACCGCCGTCTCCGATGAGCAGGCGTTAATGGCACACACCGTACTGGTCGTTGTGTAAATAGATCACCTTTGTGCAGCCTCCTGGCCACGGTAAAAAGTGATAATGGACGTCCAGTTGTCTGTTGCATGTGCCTTGCAATTTCTCCCGCTGTCCGCCGTCTGTCTCTTCTCGCCTGTAGGACAATATACCGGTCGTCCGCCACCATAGTTGCTCGTGGAGGACCATTGCTAAACTCTCGGACGGCTGTTCCTGTCGTTTGAAATGCTCTCCAAGCTCGTGAAAAGATGCTGTGAGCGATCCCGAACTCCTCCTCGGCGACACTAGCCACACTTCGACCTTCTTCCAACTTCCCAATGATACGACCACGGGTAAAGTCATCCAGATGTCGTCCACTGGATTGCCTGTTGGCCATATCGCACGGTGGCAGCAACTCGACGTCGTTCAAATTGATGTACACCGTGCAATAGATTTCACCCAATTGCTGAGCGTACACCGCCCGTGTGCTTTATACACTTCTGACCCCCCCCCCAACGTCATGCTGCATATATGCGCATGCCCTATCGTACCGGACCCTAGTCTATCACCTGAGTGGTCTGTCGATCCATTCTGCCTGCTTGTTCCGATGTTATGCTTATTTCTCCCGTTCGTCCTTAATTTTTGCACACCAGTGTATGATGACATCACAACATGTGCTGGAAGTGGCCACCATTTGTGTCCAGATAGCATTGAACCCGACGCACCATATTGTGGAAAGTTCTTGCTAGTACATCCGCCGTCACAGCTTGAATTTCTTCGGCTATGTTTGCTTTCAAGACATCTGTGGCTCGCAGTTTCTTTTGGTAAACTCTCCCTTTTAGATATCCCTATAAAAAGCAATCAGGAGGTGTCAGACCGGGCGAGTGCGGTGGCCATAGACCCTTCGAAATGATGCGGTCGCTGAAAAAGGACTGAATTTCGGCCATACTGGTGTGCGATTTCACTCCGTCATGCTGGTAATATCCAATGGAGAGTTCTTCGTCGTCCGATTGATTTACAAAGGCGTTGAAGATTTCTATATATGCAGCTGTTGTGATGATTGTATCGAACAAGATGGGACCAATTATGGCGCCGGGTCATCCCACACCAACCACCGATTTTCTGTGAACGAAGGGGTTCTTCATGTATCGCGCTGGGATTTTCACTGGCCCAAATACGGGAATTTTGAAAGTTGACGTATCAGGACAGGTGAAACTACACCTTTCCGAGAACCACGTGTAGTCCGGAATGTCCGGATTTTCCTGAAGAAATGTCTGAAATCATAGACACTATGTCACTCGTTTCATGTGGTCAGGCTCTTTTAGTTCGTGAATCATGGAGATATGGTACGCATGAAGCTTTGCTTTTTTCACAACACGTTGACAAGTGCTTTTGTACACTTGTCAACGTGACAGTCGGCAAAGTGACTTCCTGGGAGACGCAAGTAGTCGACCCTTTACATTATTGATCGTTTCCTCAGACATTTGTGGACGACCTCCTGCAAGGTCGTCTAATAAAGACCCCTTGGTTTCCAATTTCTTTGACAATGCCAAAATGGTGGACTTGCTCGGCGGATGTCTGACTGCAAACCTCTCCAGGATTTGCTGTTCAGAAGACTTTATCAATTCTGTTTTCCAATAAGTGCGAACATAAACACTAGCTCCTCCAGAGTATACCAATACATTTTCACACGTACGCAAACAGCCACGAGCAAGAGCACTCACTATCAACAACTGTATTGTGTAGACACGCTCAGCGAAATGGCATTACAAAGCAGCAAGGAGGCGCGTTCGGCTGGCTGACAGATTGCTCCTCAGTGGCGCCACACTTAGAATGTGTCTACCACCAAGGAGCACTCTGGCTGGCTGGCGAACTGCTTCTCAGTGGCACCACACTTAGGAATGTGTCTGCCACTAAGGGGCACTCCGGCTGGCAGATTGCTTCTGAGTGGCGCCAAACTTATGAATGTGTCTACCACTAAGGAGTACTCCGGCTGGCTGGCTGGCGGACTGCTCCTCAGTGGCGCCACACTTAGGAATGTGTCTGCCACTAAGAAGCACTTCGGCTGGCTGGCGGACTGCTCCTCAGTGGCGCCACATTAGGAATGTGTCTGCCACTGAGGGGCACTGCGGCTGGCGAATTGCTTCTCAGTGGCGCCACACTTAGAATTGTGCCTACCACTAAGGCACACTCCGGCTGGCTGGCGGACTGCTCCTCAGTGGCGCCATGCTTAGGAATGTATCTTCCACTAAGGAGCACTCCGGCTGGCTGGCGGACTGCTCCTCAGTGGCGCCACACTTAGGAATGTGTCTGCCACTAAGAAGCACTTCGGCTGGCTGGCGGACTGCTCCTCAGTGGCGCCACACTTAGGAATGTGTCTGCCACTAAGGAGCACTCAGGCTGGATTGTGCACTGCTCCTCAGTGGCGCCACACTTAGGAATGTGTCTCCCACTAAGGAGCACTCCCGCTGGCTGGCAGACAGCGGCGGGTTCAATGCTCTCTGGACACAAACGGTGGCCAATTCCAGCACATGCTGTGACATCATCATATTTTGCCCGAAATGAGGTAAGTCCACTTCAAATTTCATTGCAATAACTTTGTTGGTGTTAATATTATTAAAGAAATGCCGGATTTGGTAGCGAGTGGGACACCCTGTAATTTATCCGAAGGTTTGTCTTTCTTTGAGGAGCTAACCTCTGAATCTCAGAGAACAACTTAGTGATATGTATGTATGTAAACAGTTGAATTTCATACGCTTATTTTTCTTTATGGAGTGATGCTGCTGTATTCTTTGCCTCCTACCAACCAGAAGAAACCACTCTACAGAGGTGGGGGGAAAAAAGTTCAAAAAAGCATTCACAGTCAGAGTGATGCTTGCACTGTGAGTTACCGTTCTCTGTCTTTTTGGAAAGTCTGATTGAAATCAGAAAGGAAAAGAGCTTTTAATTTCAATCAGAAACATGAAATAATTAAAGATAAGCATAAAAATTGGAAGCAATAGCTTATTTTAATTCAGTTAAGAGATACAATTTAGAGATTGACAAAGCGAAAAAAAGACTGCCTTCGGTAGCCATCGCTCTTCTTAAAGCATATGCATAGTCAGCTGCTGACATCCCTGTAACCAGTCAATTATATGTGCTTCAGAGATTTAATCATAAGATAAATGATATGCACCCGTCATAGTTCTGGTGGCTTTGCAAAAACAAGGGTGAATGTCTCCTATGGAGTTTTTTGAGTGACCATGAGAGAGATGCAATTAACATAGAACAGCTGCCACTCCAAATCGGATAGCTATATAATTCAGCTTCCATTCACAGTCTTTTTGATTCATTCTGAGGGGAATAGTAATATACCTTAGCTTCCACTCACTCTCCTCTTCATTCATTCTGAGGGGAATAGGGTGATAGTAATATACCTTAGCTTCCACTCACTCACCTCTTCATTCATTCTGAGGGGATTAGGATGCTAGCTATATAGCTCAACTTCCATTCACACTCTTCATTCATTCTGAAGGGAAAATGCTGACCGCAATATAACTCAACTCCCACTCACCTGCCTCTTCATTCATTCTGAGGGGATCAGAGTGACAGCTATATAGCTTAGCTATCACTAACCCTCCTCTTCATTCATTCTGAGGATACTAGTGACAGCTACATAGCTCAGCTTCCTTTCACCCTCTTCAATCATTCTGAAGGGAACAGGGTGACAGCAATATAACTCAGCTTCCACTCACACGCCTCTTCATTCATTCTGAGGGGATCACAGTGACAGCTATATAGCTTGGCTACCATTCACCCTCCTCTTCATTAATTCTAAGGAGATTAGGGTGATAGCTACATAATTTGGCTTCCACTCACAGTCTTTTTCATTCTTTCTGCGGGGAATAGGGTGATAGTAATATACCTCAGCTTCCACTCACTCTACTCTTCATTCATTCCGAGGGAATTAGGATGATAGCTACATAGCTCAGCTTCCATTCACCCTCTTTTTCATTCATTTTGAAGGGAAAAGGGTGACAGCAATATAACTCAGCTTCCATCACCCTCTTCTTTGTTCATTGTGAGGAGATTAGGGTGATAGCTACATAGCTTAGTTTCCACACACTCTCCTCTTCATTTGTTCTGAGGGGATTAGGATGACAGCTTCATTCTGAGGGGAGGGTGACAGTGATATAGCTCAGTTTATCATGAGTGGCCAACAAACACCCTTCAGGAAAACATTTCCCTTGAATTTAAGACATGACAGAATCTCAACTGTAACAAGGTAACAATGTCACGATTTCATATACACCTCCATTATTGTTCAGCATTCCAAAGTGTTTGCAGCTCTCTGCCAGATATTAGCTGATAAAAAAAAAAAACCTGTTCAGTCATGTTCACTAATGAAAACTTAATTCCTAGTTAAATGAATGCATTTAAATAAACAATAGATCATGTCTAACAAATAAAAATGTCATATACAAGTGGGAAACTAATTTCCCCCAAAAAAAACCTTCATAAATACATGGTAGGCATTGTAAAGCATTACAATGCCTACCATGTATTTATGAAGAATTATTTCTTTGGGGAAATTCATTCCCCGATTGTATATGATGTGCTTTCATCACTGGAATTTCTGAGCTACATCCAACCCCGGATGTGAGAAAAGGTTGTAAGACGCTACGATTCTGAAGGTTCTCAGATATCTACGTTCATCCTGGGTAGTGTCAAGACTAGCATCCTCGACTGGGAATCAGAAGGTGCAGAGGTGTGGTTATTCCAGCTCCAGAACGACGGAAATTTTCAGGTTTTCGAAGGAAGTGGTTACATGGAATACAGTGAAGATATGCCAATAATAGCAAATAAAAAATGTACTAGACGAAACCCGTTGGAATTGACTTTTTTGTTTTTTGTATTTTTTTTTTTTTTTTGAAAAGAATAAAGCAAACTCATATGAAACAACAAATGTAAACTTTATTTGATTGACAAATTCATTCAACCACTTCAGTAAAGACAATAGTCCAGGTTCGTGTTTTTTTTTTTTGTGACTGAAGATTTAACGACCACCGTGAAAAACTCAATGGGCTATGAGCGGTCGCCTGCCGCTAATTTACGGTCACTGGTTCCAGGGAAGGGAGCCAGTGGCGTAAAACAAACACAACATCCATGTCTCACCGGGATTCGAACTCGGACCCTTCACGAAGGAGTGATCATAAGCCAACACTTGGGCTATAAGCAGTCGCCCGTCCCTAATTTAGGGTCACTGGTTTCAGGGAAGGGAGAGAGCCAGTGCCATAAGACAAACACAACATCCATGCCTCACCGGGATTCGAACCCGGTAGACGAAACCCGTCGGAATTGACCATTAGTTTTTTTCGCTTTTCTTGAAAAGAATAAACTCATATGAAACGTTTATTTACATCTTTACATAATGGGAAACGTCTTACCTACGTGAATAAACTGCATCGAATGAATGTCAAATTGTATATATACATCACACAGTCCAATGGCACAACACAATCAGGTCATTGAGTGTTCGCTGTTCCGATAAGAACTTTCAAACTAATTCCTGCTAGCGTTGTTTTGCACAACAGTTCGCTGAGACGAGAGACCGAACTTTGGACTATGCGAGTTCTTCCATACTTCCGCTTTGAACAGCGTGTGGAGTCAACCGCAAGCTTCTCCTATTGACTTCACATGGGAACTTTGCCACACCACAACGCCCGAACCGTTGCCCCAATCTCATTTTTCTCTTCGACTGGCACCTCTACATGGCAAGACATTTATTTTGATACCTGAACCATATTTTTATGTTCAGCCGTTCTCTCACAACTGGTCTTACAGTAAAAAAACTTATAGAATTAATATATAGATTTTTGTATCCTGGCTGGCTTCAAATTCATTTGGAATCAACTGGTTGGGCACTCTACACACTAGACCAATTCATTATACACTGAGTGGCCACTTTATTATGACCACCTGACAGTTTTAAGCAAATGAGCTATGGCTGCACGCTATTGCCGCTAGAGAACGAGGCTAGTATAAAAAGGGAAAGCTTAGAGCCTGCGAAAGTAGTAGAAGTCACTTTTTGGGCGACGAGATGGGTAAAAATGCGATTTGACGGACTTTTAACGTGGTATGATTGTAGGAGCTTGGAGCCATGGAGCGAGTATCACCAAAACCACCGCTTTCGTGAAATGTTCCAGAGCAGCTGTTGTTCAAGTGTTTAAAGACTGGACTGTCAGCCAAAAACTGGGTCTCTACGTGCAACGTGCGGTCGTCATCAACTAGTGACTACTCGGGCGGAACGAAGAGTGTCCAGACTGGTAACAGACAACAGAAGGGCAACAATGCAGCAAATTACAGACCATCTTAATCAAGAATCCCCTCAAATGATCTCTGCATGCACTGTTTGCCGTACACTGCATCGGATGGGATATGGCAGCCGAAGGCCTGTTCGAACACCTTTGCTGTCTGCAGTTAACAAGAGAAAACATCTCCAGTTCGCACAGGAGCACAGTCGATAATTGGAAACAAATTATGTGCTCCGATGAATCATGTTTTCAGTTGCACCATGCCGATGGCCAAGTGAGAATTTGGCGGAAACAGCACGAAAGCATGGACCCTAAATGTATTGCTACAACCCTTCAAGCTGGTGGAGGCAACATTATGGTTTGGGGAATGTTTTCCAGGCATGCTTTGGGCCCTTTAATTTGTGTTGATCAACGTCTGACTGGCACATCATATCTAAACATCGTTGCGGACCAAGTGCATCCTCTCATGTTGATGGTTTATCCCAATGGCGATGGCTACTTTCAACAAGATAATGCGTCCTGCCATAGTGCTTGTATTGTACAGGATTAGTTTCAGGAACATGCCGATGAGTTTACTTTGCTTAGGTGGCCCCCACAATCTCCAGATCTCAACCGCATTGAGAATTTGTGGGATGAAGTTGAACGAGCCATCAGACAGCTGGATCCACATAACACTGCAATCTCACACTCCTGGAAAGCGCTATTCATCAAGCATGGTCTTAGATTTTACAAACCACCTATCAACATCTCGTGGAGTCCATGCCACGAAGAATCGACGCGGTATTAAAGGCAAAAGGTGGCCCAACGAAGTACTGAGGGGGTGGTCATAATAAAGTGGCCACTCCCTTAATCACAGACAATGACTATGTCTTGTGCTGAGACCTGAAGAAAAATATGCACTGATGTCATTTTCCAGGTAAAGATAAACTTAAATGTGACATTTCTGAGCACTCTGAGGAGAAGGGAAGGAACTCTTTCACAAGCATTTCATGTTAATACACTGAAAGAAATAAAAAAAGGTGCAAGTGATACTATACTGAAAAATGGCAACAAAAATCTTTCAAATCAGTTTCTTGACGATTAGGTGGATAATTTATCTAGTACTCCACATGCCATGAGTGAGTAAAAAAAAACAACAAGAAAAATGAATGAGCATAAGAGTTAATCACAAAGAAATCAGTTTAAAAAAATAAGAACAGATGCACATAAGAGTTGAATTCAAAAATACAAAAAAAAAAAGAGAAAAAATAACAAGAACAAATGCACATAAGAGTTAATTACAAAGAAATGAGTTACAAAAATAACAAGAGCAGATACACATAAGAGTTAATCAAGAAATGAGTTTAAAAAATAACGAGAACAGACGCACATAAAAGTTAATTACAAGGAAATGAGTTTAAAAAATTAACAAGAACAGATGCACAAAAGAGTTAATCACAAAGAAATGAGTTAAAAAATAACAAAAACAGATGCACATAAGAGTTAATCACAAAGAAATGAGTTAAAAAGTAACAAAAACACATGCATATAAGAGTTAATCACAAAGAAATTAGTTAAAAAGTAACAAGAACAGATGCACATAAGAGTTAATTACAAAGAAATGAGTTAAAAAAATAAAGACAGATGCACATAAGAGTTAATCACAAAGAAATGAGTTAAAATAATAACAAGAACAGATGCACATAAGAGTTAATCACAAAGAAATGAGTTAAAAGAATAACAAGAACAGATGCACATAAGAGTTAATTACAAATAAATCAGTTAAAAAAATAACAAGAACAGATGCACATAAAAGTTAATTACAAGGAAATGAGTTAAAAAAATTAACAAGAACAGATGCACAAAAGAGTTAATCACAAAGAAATGAGTTAAAAAATAACAAAAACAGATGCACATAAGAGTTAATCACAAAGAAATGAGTTAAAAAATAACAAAAACACATGCATATAAGAGTTAATCACAAAGAAATGAGTTAAAAAGTAACAAGAACAGATGCACGTAAGAGTTAATTACAAAGAAATGAGTTAAAAAAATAAAAACAGATGCACATAAGAGTTAATCACAAAGAAATGAGTTAAAAATAACAAAAACAGATGCACATAAGAGTTAATCACAAAGAAATGAGTTAAAAGAATAACAAGAACAGATGCACATAAGAATTAATTACAAAGAAATCAGTTTAAAAAAATAAGAACAGATGCACATAAGAGTTGAATTCAAAATCACAAAAAAAAAAAAAGAGAAAAAATAACAAGAACAAATGCACATAAGAGTTAATTACAAAGAAATGAGTTACAAAAATAACAAGAGCAGATACACATAAGAGTTAATCAAGAAATGAGTTTAAAAAATAACGAGAACAGACGCACATAAAAGTTAATTACAAGGAAATGAGTTTAAAAAATTAACAAGAACAGATGCACAAAAGAGTTAATCACAAAGAAATGAGTTAAAAAATAACAAAAACAGATGCACATAAGAGTTAATCACAAAGAAATGAGTTAAAAAGTAACAAAAACACATGCATATAAGAGTTAATCACAAAGAAATTAGTTAAAAAGTAACAAGAACAGATGCACATAAGAGTTAATTACAAAGAAATGAGTTAAAAAAATAAAGACAGATGCACATAAGAGTTAATCACAAAGAAATGAGTTAAAATAATAACAAGAACAGATGCACATAAGAGTTAATCACAAAGAAATGAGTTAAAAGAATAACAAGAACAGATGCACATAAGAGTTAATTACAAATAAATCAGTTAAAAAAATAACAAGAACAGATGCACATAAAAGTTAATTACAAGGAAATGAGTTAAAAAATTAACAAGAACAGATGCACAAAAGAGTTAATCACAAAGAAATGAGTTAAAAAATAACAAAAACAGATGCACATAAGAGTTAATCACAAAGAAATGAGTTAAAAAATAACAAAAACACATGCATATAAGAGTTAATCACAAAGAAATGAGTTAAAAAGTAACAAGAACAGATGCACGTAAGAGTTAATTACAAAGAAATGAGTTAAAAAATAAAAACAGATGCACATAAGAGTTAATCACAAAGAAATGAGTTAAAAATAACAAAAACAGATGCACATAAGAGTTAATCACAAAGAAATGAGTTAAAAGAATAACAAGAACAGATGCACATAAGAATTAATTACAAAGAAATCAGTTTAAAAAAATAAGAACAGATGCACATAAGAGTTGAATTCAAAATCACAAAAAAAAAAAGAGAAAAAATAATAAGAACAAATGCACATAAGAGTTAATTACAAAGAAATGAGTTACAAAAATAACAAGAGCAGATACACATAAGAATTAATCAAGAAATGAGTTAAAAAAATTAACAAGAACAGATGTACATAAGAGTTAATCACAAAGAAATGAGTTAAAAAATAACAAAAACAGATGCACATAAGAGTTAATCACAAAGAAATGAGTTAAAAGAATAACAAGAATAGATGCACATAAGAGTTAATTACAAAGCAATTAGTTAAAAAAATAAAAACAGATGCACATAAGAGTTAATCACAAAGAAATGAGTTAAAAGAATAACAAGAACAGATGCACATAAGAGTTAATTACAAAGAAATGAGTTAAAAGAATAACAAGAACAGATACACATAAGAGTTAATTACAAAGAAATCAGTTAAAAAAATAACAAGAACAGATGCACATAAAAGTTAATTACAAGGAAATGAGTTAAAAACAAATTAACAAGAACAGATGCACGTAAGAGTTAATCACAAAGAAATTAGTTAAAAATTAACAAAAACAGATGCACGTAAGAGTTAATCACAAAAAAATGAGTTAAAAAATAACAAAAACACATGCATATAAGAGTTAATCACAAAGAAATTATTTAAAAAGTAACAAGAACAGATGCACATAAGAGTTAATTACAAAGAAATGAGTTAAAAGAATAACAAGAACAGATGCACATAACAGTTAATCACAAAGAAATGAGTTAAAGGAATAACAAGAACAGATGCACGTAAGAGTTAATTACAAAGAAAATTTCACTGAAAAATGACATACTTGGTTGTTTAAAAGCAGTAATAATCAGCTTAAACCCATTCCCTGTTGGACTCCAATTGTCAGTAATGTACTTGAGGGTGACATAAGTACTGTTTGTAAATATGGTCCCGACATCAGTTCTAGTGCTACGACACGATAAGTCGTACTGAAAAAATATGCATACGGAATCAATGAAACAATTTGGACTAAACACCGGTAACCAAAACAACTTGATCAATCATATTGAAATGGCATATACGTAAGGAACTTAATATTACAACACTACAGACTGAATGCAATAATTAATGGAAGATTCTAACCACAATGAAATTATTTACATGGAATCTGTCACATTATGAACTTAATTATAGTAATCACGATCACATTACAATTTATTAAATTTACACTGTAATTATATTACCATTAACATGATAAAAATGGATATTAACATGTAACCATTAATACTAAGTATAAAAAAACTTTAAAACATTAAAAGAATTCTTGAAATCGTCATCACAAGCGTAAGTTATGTTGAAAAATTATGAGCGGGACATTTCGGTAGCGACTTCTACCATTTAACATCCCTATTATTTGGAAAGCGATTTTGAAGTCTGGCAACAACTGACGCTTTTACTTTTACCACGTGTCTCATTCCATGGCTGATGAAGGTAGAAGTCGCTACCGAAACGTCCCGCTCATAATTTTTCAACGTAACTTGCGCGTGTGATGACGATTTCAAGAATTCTTTTAATGCTTTGTGTGTTACATGTTTTCCTGCCAATTCTTCTTAACTTTAAAACATGCTTAAGTTATGTAAGAAAATTTAATTTAAGGAAGTTTTCAACTGATAACTTCAGTCTTTATCAGCCTTGTTGATAGATGATGATGGTAGTGGTTGCCAGATCTGCAAAGTCATATTCTTCTTGGTTACTCAGCCCAAGGCCTGGTTGTTCAGTAGATGTACTCTGCCTCTCTAACCCTCTCTATTCTACGCTGCTCTCTTAAAGTCATAGTATGTCCTGGTATTAGTGTCTTGGATTAGCTGTGCCACAAAAAATATTCCTTAGCCGTCCTCTTCCTCTCTTGCCTTATAATATGTCCTGGTATTAGTGTCTTGGAGTAGCTGTACCACAAAACTATTCCTTGGCCGTTGTCTTCCTCTCTTGCCTTATAGTATGTCCTAGTATTAGTGCACTGCAGTAGCTCTGCCACAAAACTATTCCTTAGCTGTCCTCTTCCTCTCTTGCCTTATAGTATGTCCTGGTATTAGTGTCTTGGAGTAGCTGTGCCACAAAACTATTCCTTAGCCGTCCTTTTCCTCTCGCCTTATAGTATGTCCTAGTATTAGTGCACTGGAGTAGCTGTGCCACAAAACTATTCCTTAGCCGTCCTTTTCCTCTCGCCTTATAGTATGTCCTGGTATTAGTGTCTTGGAGTAGATGTGCCACAAAACTATTCCTTAGCCGTCCTCTTCCTCTCTTGCCTTATAGTATGTCCTGGTATTAGTGTCTTGGAGTAGCTGTGCCACAAAACTATTCCTTGGCCATCCTCTTCCTCTCTTGCCTTATAGTATGTCCTGTTATTAGTGTCTTGGAGTAGCTGTGCCACAAAACTATTCCTTAGCCGTCCTCTTCTTCTCTTGCCTTATAGTATGTCCTAGTATTAGTGCATTGGAGTAGCTGTGCCACAAAACTATTCCTTAGCTGTCCTCTTCCTCTCTTGCCTTATAGTATTTCCTGGTATTAGTGTCTTGGAGTGGCTGTGACACAAAACTATTCCTTAGCTGTCCTCTTCCTCTCTTGCCTTATAGTATGTCCTGGTATTAGTGTCTTGGAGTAGCTGTGCCACAAAACTATTCCTTAGCCATCCTCTTCCTCTCTTGCCTTATAGTATGTCCTGGTATTAGTGTCTTGGAGTAGCTGTGCCACAAAACAATTCCTTAGCTGTCCTCTTTCTCTCTTGCCTTATACTATGTTCTGGTATTAGTGTCTTGGAGTAGCTGTGCCACAAAACTATTCCTTGGCCGTCCTCTTCCTCTCTTGCCTTATAATATGTCCTGGTATTAGTGTCTTGGAGTAGCTGTGCCACAAAACTATTCCTTGGCCGTCCTCTTCCTCTCTTGCCTTATAGTATGTCCTAGTATTAGTGCACTGCAGTAGCTGTGCCACAAAACTATTCCTTAGCTGTCCTCTTCCTCTCTTGCCTTATAGTATGTCCTGGTATTAGTGCCTTGGAGTAGCTGTGCCACAAAACTATTCCTTAGCCGTCCTTTTCCTCTTGCCTTATAGTATGTCCTAGTATTAGTGCACTGGAGTAGCTGTGCCACAAAACTATTCCTTAGCTGTCCTCTTCCTCTCTTGCCTGGTATTTATGTCCTGGTATTAGTGTCTTGGAGTAGCTGTGCCACAAAACTATTCCTTAGCCATCCTCTTCCTCTCTTGCCTTATAGTATGTCCTGGTATTAGTGTCTTAGAGTAGCTGTGCCACAAAACAATTCCTTAGCTGTCCTCTTTCTCTCTTGCCTTATAGTATGTTTTGGTATTAGTGTCTTGGAGTAGCTGTGCCACAAAACTATTCCTTAGCCGTCCTCTCTTGCCTTATAGTATATCCTAGTATTAGTGTCTTGGAGTAGCTGTGCCACAAAACAATTCCTTAGCTGTCCTCTTTCTCTCTTGCCTTATAGTATGTTTTGGTATTAGTGTCTTGGAGTAGCTGTGCCACAAAACTATTCCTTAGCTGTCCTCTTCCTCTCTTGCCTTATAGTATGTCCCGGTATTAATTTCTTGGAGTAGCTGTGCCACAAAACTATTCCTTAGCTGTCCTCTTCCTCTCTTGCCTTATAGTATGTCTTGGTATAAGTGTCTTGGAGTAGCTGTGCCACAAAACTATTCCTTGGCCATCCTCTTCCTCTCTTGCCTTATAGTATATCCTAGTATTAGTGCACTGGGGTAGCTGTGCCACAAAACTATTCTATAGCCATTCTCTCTTGCCTTATAGTATGTCCTGGTATTAGTGTCTTGGAGTAGCTGTGCCACAAAACTATTCCTTGGCCGTCCTCTTCCTCTCTTTCTTTATAGTATGTCCTAGCATTAGTGCATTGGAGAAGCTGTGTTTACAAAACTATTCCTTAGCCGTCCTCTTCCTCTCTTGCCTTATAGTATGTCCTGGTATTAGTGCATTGGAGTAGCTGTGCCACAAAACTATTCCTTAGCCGTCCTCTTTCTCTCTTGCCGTATAGTATGTCCTAGTATTAGTGCATTGGAGTAGCTGTGCCACAAAACTATTCCTTAGCCGTCCTCTTCCTCTCTTGCCTTACAGTATGTCCTGGTATTAGTGTCTTGGAGTAGCTGTGCCACAAAACTATTCCTTAGCCGTCTTCTCTTGCCTTATAGCATATCCTAGTATTAGTGTCTTGGAGTAGCTGTGCCACAAAACTATTCCTTGGCCATCCTCTTCCTCTCTTGCCTTATAGTATGTCCTGTTATTAGTGTCTTGGAGTAGCTGTGCCACAAAACTATTCCTTAGCCGTCCTCTTCTTCTCTTGCCTTATAGTATGTCCTAGTATTAGTGCATTGGAGTAGCTGTGCCACAAAACTATTCCTTAGCTGTCCTCTTCCTGTCTTGCCTTATAGTATTTCCTGGTATTAGTGTCTTGGAGTGGCTGTGCCACAAAACTATTCCTTAGCTGTCCTCTTCCTCTCTTGCCTTATAGTATGTCCTGGTATTAGTGTCTTGGAGTAGCTGTGCCACAAAACTATTCCTTGGCCGTCCTCTTCCTCTCTTTCTTTATAGTATGTCCTAGTATTAGTGCATTGGAGAAGCTGTGCATACAAAACTATTCCTTAGCCGTTCTCTTCCTCTCTTGCCTTATAGTATGTCCTGGTATTAGTGCATTGGAGTAGCTGTGCCACAAAACTATTCCTTAGCCGTCCTCTTTTTCTCTTGCCGTATAGTATGTCCTGGTATTAGTGCATTGGAGTAGCTGTGCCACAAAACTATTCCTTAGCTGTCCTCTTTTTCTCTTGCCGTATAGTATGTCCTAGTATTAGTGCATTGGAGTAGCTGTGCCACAAAATTATTCCTTGGCCGTCCTCTTCCTCTCTTTCTTTATAGTATGTCCTAGCATTAGTGCATTGGAGAAGCTGTGCTTACAAAACTATTCCTTAGCCATTCTCTTCCTCTCTTGCCTTATAGTATGTCCTGGTATTAGTGCATTGGAGTAGCTGTGCCACAAAACTATTCCTTAGCCGTCCTCTTTTTCTCTTGCCATATAGTATGTTCTAGTCTTAGTGCATTGGAGTAGCTGTGCCACAAAACTATTCCTTAGCCGTCCTCTTCCTCTCTTGCCTTATAGTATGTCCTAGTATTAGTGCATTGGAGTAGCTGTGCCACAAAACTATTCCTTAGCCGTCCTCTTCCTCTCTTGCCTTATAGTATGTCCTGGTATTAGTGTCTTGGAGTAGCTGTACCACAAAACTATTCCTTGGCCGTTGTCTTCCTCTCTTGCCTTATAGTATGTCCTGGTATTAGTGTCTTGGAGTAGCTGTGCCACAAAACTATTCCTTGGCCGTCCTCTTTCTCTCTTTCTTTATAGTATGTACTAGTATTAGTGCATTGGAGTAGCTGTGCCACAAAACTATTCCTTCGCCGTCCTCTCTTGCCTTATAGTATATCCTAGTATTAGTGTCTTGGAGTAGCTGTGCCACAAAACTATTCCTTAGCCGTCCTCTTCCTCTCTTGCCTTATAGTATGTCCTGGTATTAGTGTCTTGGAGTAGCTGTGCCACAAAACTATTCCTTAGCCGTCCTCTTTCTCTCTTGCCGTATAGTACGTCCTAGTATTAGTGCATTGGAGTAGCTGTGCCACAAAATTATTCCTTAGCCGTCCTCTTCCTCTCTTGCCTTATAGTATGTCCTGGTATTAGTGTCTTGGATTAGCTGTGCCACAAAACTATTCCTTAGCTGTCCTCTTACTCTCTTGCCTTATTGTATGCCCTGGTATTAGTGTCTTGGAGTAGCTGTGCCACAAAACTATTCCTTGGCCGTCCTCTTCCTCTCTTTCTTTATAGTATGTCCTAGCATTAGTGCATTGGAGAAGCTGTGCTTACAAAACTATTCCTTATCCGTTCTCTTCCTCTCTTGCCTTATAGTATGTCCTGGTATTAGTGTCTTGGAGTAGCTGTGCCACAAAACTATTCCTTAGCCGTCCTCTTTTTCTCTTGCCGTATAGTATGTCCTAGTATTAGTGCATTGGAGTAGCTGTGCCACAAAACTATTCCTTAGCCATCCTCTCTTGCCTTATAGTATATCCTAGTATTAGTGTCTTGGAGTAGCTGTGCCACAAAACTATTCCTTGGCCGTCCTCTTCCTCTCTTGCCTTATAGTCCTGGTATTGTCCTGGTATTAGTGTCTTGGAGTAGTTGTGCCACAAAACTATCCTTAGCCATCCTCTTCCTCTCTTGCCTTATAGTATGTCCTGGTATAAGTGTCTTGGAGTAGCTGTGCCACAAAACTATTCCTTAGCTTAAGTTCATTAGCAGAAATTCGTAGAAGTCCTATAATTTTTTCTTCTGTTCCTCACATTTTTTTTAAGTTCGCTGAAAACCACGATATCCTGACTCCCTAACCTCCTATTCGTTCAGGTGGTATCGTATTGAGAGTGAATGGCTCATTTATTCAAAATATGAAATAAACAACACATAACTTATTTCTTAATAGAAGATGAATGATAGGGTTAAAATAATACCATTGTTACCTCATTGGTTTGCAGTCTCCTTTTGACTAGTTGCTCCCCGGTATACACTCAAGCAACAACAAACTGCGTAGTCGAGGTTCCATAAAATGTACGTTCTCCGTAGGCAACAATGAAATATTTATGATAGCTAAAACCTCTAAAAATCTTCTGTTGAACACATAAAAACCCTGTTCTTAATAGAACTTGAAAGAAAATTAATCCAAAGAATAAATAAAATATTTATGATAGCTAAAACCAATGAAATATTTATGATAGCTAAAACCTCTAAAAATCTTCTGTCGAACACATAAAAACCCTGTTCTTAATAGAACTTGAAAGAAAATTAATCCAAAGAATAAATAAAATCCAAGTAAAAAACCTTAATTCAAACCTCAAATTCGACAGATAACGATATATAAAACAGTAATCATCGAAGGAATCCAGATCTCGAAATTTCCGATGCTCGTTTCAGCACACTCATTCGTGGCCATTTTCAAGGAGATCATGTGTTGTACTGTTCCTTGCGTGTTAACTATAACATAAGTTGACGGTGCTGCCATCTCCATCGTCTGTGTCATCATCATGCTTATCACATAGAACATCGCTGGCACCATCTAGTGTCAACCTGTTTTTTAAACTTTGTTTCCTTTGTCGACTAGATCTTCTTATTTGGATTATTCATTGTTTTTCCTGTTTTATCATATTCAACCATGTTGGTGATAATTCGATCGGGGCATTTAAATTGCAATTATACGCCTTGGTTTTCTCCATTACGATGGCTTCTGCTGTCGGAATCTTTTTATGTGTGTTGTGAGAAGTAACTAGATTTATATTCTCCCAGTCGGGTATGGCTTCATTACTATAACAATATTGTATAAATGGAGTTCGAATTTCACCTTTATTCCAGTTATTTAAATGTTCACGTAATCTGATATCGATATTTCGTTTTGTGCTACCAATGTAAACCGTTTTGTTTTCTAGGTTCCTATTTATATTAATAATTGGTATGCTGTATACACCAGCTTTACGTAAGATAGAATATTTTTCGTTATTGGCTTGTAATAATCTGCTATTGTCAAGTACAGTATCTGCAATAAGTAACCCTGCTTTATGGCATTCCTTTTTTAAAGGAGCGGATATAGGTGGACAATATGGTAGCTTTCCACAAAATCTGTATGCATCAGTCGTATTCAGTCTCGGTTTATTTTGGTTATTCTGAATTTGTTTGTAAAGATCGTTGATCAATCTCTCCTTACAGCCGAAGTCATTAGCCAAAGTTTTAATCCATTTCAATTCTTTTTGTCTTGCAGTATTATCAGATGAAAGTATAATGCTCTTTTTAAGTAATATCGGAATGCTGCAGTTTTAAATTTCCATGGATGATTTGAGTTATAAGGTATTATATTTGGTACAAATGTTGTTTTTCTATATACCTCGTAGTCAATTCTTGAATAATTATTGATGATATTAATGTCTAAAAATGGTATTTGTTTATTTTTTTCTTTTTCAGTGGTAAGATTGATAGTTGTATATATGTTGCTGTATATATTAACAAATTCTTCCAGATCCTCTTCAGTATGCTTCCAAAATATTAAGATATCATCAACATATCGAACAAATAGATCTGGATTTTTATTAGTAAATTTGTTGTCAATAAGTATCTTTTTCTCGATGTCCTGGAGTATAACTTCAGCAAAAAGTCCAGACAAAGGTGATCCCATAGGTGCTCCTGATATCTGTTTATAAACTATATTGTTGTATGTAAAAAAGTTGTTGTCATTAATTAGGTTTAATGCAGATACAATGCTAGCTCTATTTGGGTAGTTGGTGTATTATTTGCCATCAACTTTTAATTTTCGGGATCTGGATTCCTTCGATGATGACTGTTTTATATATCGTTATCAGTCGAATTTGAGGTTTGAATTAAGGTTTTTTACTTGGATTTTATTTATTCTTTGGATTAATTTTTTTTTTCAAGTTCTATTTTGAGGACAGGGTTTTTTGTGTGTTCAATAAAAGATTTTTAGAGGTTTTAGCTATCATAAATATTTCATTGTTGCCTACGGAGAACGTACATTTTATGGAACCTCGACCACGCAGTTTGTTGTTGCTTGAGTGTATACCGGGGTGCAACTAGTCAAAAGGAGACTACAAACCAATGAGGTAACAATGGTATTATTTTAACCCTATCATTCATCTTCTATTAAGAAATAAGTTATGTGTTGTTAATTTCATATTTTGAATAAATGAGCCATTCACCCTCAATACGATACCACCTGAACGAATAAGAGGTTAGGGAGTCAGGATATTGTGGTTTTAAGCGAACTTAAAAAAACGTGAAGAACAGAAGAAAAATTACAGGACTTCTACGAATTTCTGCTAATGAACTTAATGTAATATGCCACGTAATAATGTTCATGACTTAACGTGGAATTTAACGTTTTTTGAACTGATATTAATATTCCTTAGCTGTCCTCTTCCTCTCTTGCCTTAAGTATGTCCTGGTATTAGTGTTTTGGAGTAGCTGTGCCACAAAACTATTCCTTAGCCATCCTCTTCCTCTCTTGCCTTAAGTATGTCCTGGTATTAGTGTCTTGGAGTAGCTGTGCCACAAAACAATTCCTTAACCATCCTCTTCCTCTCTTGCCTTATAGTATGTCCTGGTATTAGTGTCTTAGATTAGCTGTGCCACAAAATTATTTCTTGGCCGTCCTCTTCCTCTCTTGCCTTGAATTTTTCCTTCCAAAACTTCCAGAATTGGGTAAAGATCCAGACTCACGGTCTCCAGGTCTCCACTGGCGATAAACTTAATCGTCGTGGCGACTAAAAATGTTTGATTAAATCGCCAATTCTGGCGACCTGTACAGAAAAAACAATTATTTTATTTAACTGGTACGGAACTCGCACGTTTTTGAAAAATTTTACTCCAAACGTACGGACATTCGCCATCCCCTTTTCCATTCTGCTATTTTGCTTGAACAGTAGAAAAGAAAAGAAATTTATAAAAAAGATGAGAGCATCCGTTTTTGACAAAAAATGCGCCAAGAGTGATGGGGTCATCGTGGAGAAGGGGGGCTAGGTTCCCTTTGCGGTGGGGATGAAAGCGTCTTGCTGGTGGTAGACAGCTCAACAGCCTGCGTTGAAAACGTCCTATGGAAGAAATTTTTATGAAAAAAAATTTCTCCAATTTTTTAAATAACCGAATGCAAATTTTACAGTAACCAAGACACGTCAAAATAAACTCCCATGTGAAATTTCGTCAAAATCTGATGAACACTTTAGAAGTTAGGCATTTTTTTTTTTATTTTTAATGAATGTTTGCTGAAAGCCTGCATAATGGTCCATAGGAAAATTCTAAAATCTGGAATCCGCAAAGTCCAGAGTTCCGGATGATTCCAGATTTTCGAGGTTGTACTGTAACAGTATTTCCCATACCTGCGAACTACAACGGAATGCCCGTAGCAAGGCCGAACTGGCCAGTTCAGCCTTGCCCGTAGTTTCTACGGATTTAGTTGTCTGACTACGGAACTACGGACCTCGCTGTCGAAATTACGGTTTTCAAAAGTTTTCTACGCTACGAAATTTCATTTTTTTAATTTTTTTTTTATTTTGTTATTGTCTATGATGCACATGAGATTCTTAGGTGGATTCGCGGAATTAGGCGTTTTTTGTCATCATTTTTTATCGTTCTCAGGATCAATGCAAAACTAAAGACAATTTGCGGGGGGGGGGTCGTCTGGAGACGGTATTTCGTGATTTCGTGTCTCAAAACTTTCGAAAACTGTACCTGAACGGAGTAAAAAAAGTTACCGTAATCGTAATTTTTTTCACGATGTTACCTTTGTGTCCAGTTTTATTGTTAAATATGATTTTATTGCATAAATGAATTTCAGCTTGAAACTGTAGGCAACAATTCTAGAAAACGATGCTGCAAAAATTTCTCCGTAATCTTCGGGCATCAAATTCTTCCGCGAAATCCAGGAATTCTGCCCTTTTTGTTATTATTTTGGTTATTCACAAGATCAATGCACCAGTGAACATAATTTGGGAGTGAGGCCCGGAATGGGGGAGTGACGGAATTACGTCTTTACGAAAATTTCAAAAACGGAAGGTCGACAAAGTTTAGATTTTTTCCGCAATCGTAATTCCTTTTTCTCGTGATGTTGCCTATGCCCAGTATTATTGTTAAATAATATTTAACTGCATAAATATTTTTATTTCGGTTTGAAAATAGCGGGAAAATTTTCAAAACTGGTAGTCTGATGGTGCAGATTTCTCTCGTAATTACCCCCCCCATCCCAGCGCGATATTCCCACTCTCCTGCATTGTTAAATATTCCCAGTCCCTTAAGTTTTTGCATTTAAGCTTGATATGGGTGGGGGAATTCTCGAAAATGGAAGTGACAAAGTTGAAAAAATTGATGTATGGTGTTCAAAAGTATTAATATTCTAAAAGTTGCACCACTTATCTAAAATAGTTAAAGCTTTCATAATAATTAACACAGCAATCAAACATTGCCGAATCTCCTACAGGTTTAAACAATCATGGTAATGATGCAATAACTGAAATATGCAATTTTAAAGTTTAACCCTAATTGTGCTTTGGAATCTTGGCTTCAACTCAAGATGATTCTCATTAGTGTGAATCCTAACAGAATTTCGTGTAATTTAAAAAAAATGTTACACAAATTAGAGAATTCAGATAATCTAAAGCCTTTTGAAATCATGAGAGATCTAGTAACTGTGCTTTTAACAGTATCGCTATTGAATGCTCATGTGGAACATCTTTGGTCAGCAGTTAAAAGCACACATTAGGTGAAAGAAGCCTTCTACTGAAAAAGAAAGTCACATTAGGATCAAAACATCAGGAATAAAAATTAATTATTTTGACCCTCAATCAAATATGTGACATCGCAAAAAGAATGCTTAATATGCAATAGCGTTTGATGCACGCTGAAGAAGATTCATGACTATTGTCTCAATGTTTGTTATGTTTATCCTTTGTTTATATTTCAAATCATGTAATTTATTCTTAACAGTTGTACGAAGCCTTGAAAAAGCCCTCCATTGAGATGCAAAAGCTTGGCTAGTAGATAATTAGTTACACCTAACTACGGAAGTCTTTTATTGATAGAAACATTTCTAATCTGACTGAATTGACTTTGTACTACCATATATTAATTCTTACATTTTTTAATTGAGGAATTCCCTTACTTCCCCTTTGAATAATTTCTTCTCTTACAGACATTCCCAGTCTTTAGCTGACTACTGCACATATTCTTTAAACTCTTATGAATAATACTTGCTGAAAACTGTTTAACAGTTGAAAAATTAGAAAGCTAAATTTATTGGCTTCACTCAGAAATATTTTAAAGTTTTATTTAGTGGAAGATTTCACTTACTTCTCCTCTTAGTATTTTATGTTTTAACAGATATTTCTGGCCTTTATGCTAATGATCAAAGGCTGAATAGGCCTTCATATGTCATCTGAAGGCCCTTCATATGTCATCTGAAGGCCAGAGAGAAATAGTCATTTACTTCACCTTCTCTGAAAATTATTTTCTTGTAGACATTTCTGGCCTATAAGTGACTGATCACAGCCTGCTCTGTTTTTGATAATTTGCCTAAAAGCCAAAAAATATCAGCAAGAAAATAAAATATGCAGAGAAGGAAAAGTATCAGTGAATTCTTCAACTAACTGATTACTGTTACATACACCGTCAAAATGCGGACTTTGCAGGGATAGATTGAACTCTCTCGAAAAATAGTAGTGAAGGCATTGCAAGAGCAGTCCTACCAAGATCCAGCAGTCTTTCGCCCGGGCAGGATCGGTCCAGAGACCAGCAGAGATCTGCCACCCACACTGGACCTACATTTCCTGCCCCATTACCATAGCCTGTCTGTGTGACGCACTAATGGGACTGGGCACTAAATTTTGCGTCTGGCTGGGAGATTTGTTCCCCAGCGCGATGGAGTATGGGGCAGACGCCCTTTATTATTCCTGGCTAAAATCATCATAATCGTCGTCAACCATTAACAATCCACTGCTGGATGAAAGTCTCCCAATTTTCTTCCACAACGGTCTGTCTTGTGACAGTCTCCTTCATGTTACTCCCGCATACTTTCGAATTTCATCCACCCATCTCCCATATGGTCTTCTTCTGGGTCTTTTCCTCTCCATTGGAATCCAATCTAAAATTTCGGTTGTCCTTCCATGGCCTGTCCTTCTGGTAGTATGTCCAGCCCATTGCCATTTCCAGGGATTTTACTCTGATCATGATGTCTTCCACTCTTGTCATGTTTCTGATCCACGAGTTCCTCTTCTTATCTCTCCTGGTTACACCAAGCATGCATCTCTCCACGATTCTTTGAGTTGTACGCAGTCTTTGTATGTCTCTTTTAGTTAAGGTCCACGTCTCTGCACCATACGTAAGCACTGGAAGGATGCATTGATCAAACACTTTTCTTTTAAAACATATTGGCATATTGCTCTTGAAAATTATACTGTTTCTTCCAAAAGCTCTTAATTTCATACGCCGATTAATTTCTTCATCAATGTGACATTCACTTGATACTTTCTGCCCATGATAAACATAGGTATCGGTTATATCCAGCTTTTTTCTATCAATCGATAAATTTTCATTTCTTGTAAAAACATTGTACATCACTTTTGTCTTCTGAAAGTTCATTTTTAATCCCACTTCTCTACTCTTGTCAGCAAGTTCCTGGATGATACTCTGCAACTCTGATGGGGTAGTTGCACAAATGACTACGTAATCAGCAAAACGAAGGTGAGTTAGATAAAAAGTGAGGTGAGGTGACTTTAGATAAGGTGAGCCACACACTTGTTCCTGGAATACAAACACATATATGCACTGGGGATCCCGTGCAATGGGAAAAAACTCCTTTATTTTCATGAGCCCCCTCACAGAGATCAAAAAAGGAATATTTATACAATATTTACAAAGCAGCACTTGGGTCTCGTTCTGCGGAAATGACCTTGGACTAGGTTGTTCTTACACCTCATCAAGTCTTCTGTCTTCTTCCTTCTAGCATGATAACTTCCTGCCTAACCACAAAGTCTTTGACCAATTCGGAGAGTTCCTGTTGCGCCTTGGGGAGCGTGAGCAGGACAGAGAAGCCCTTCGTCTTCCCCAGACATATGGAAGACGAAGGGCCTCTCAGTCAAAACCCCTGAAAATGCGGACAAAATTAGGGAACTGGTGCATGAGGATCATCGGAGAACCATTCAAGGCATTGCTACCATTGTCTATGTGTCATACGAAACAGTGAAATAAATTCTGACGTCGGTTTTGAACATGCACTGCATTGCTGCAAAGTTTGTACCAAAGATTCTGAACTTCAAACAGAAGGTTCTCCGTGTCGAACTCTGTCAAGATCTTTTTACTGCAATGTTTTGCTCCGTCTTAGGGACGACATTCGCTGCAAACGACCTGAAATGTGCCGCAGGGGCAATTTCCTGCTCCATCACAACAATGCAGCAGCAACAGCATGACTATCCTTTCTCACCTACCTTACTCGCCGATTTGGCCATCTGCGATTTCTTTCTGTTCCCAAAGATGAAGCTGAAGGTCAAGGGTCGCCGTTTTGAAACCGTGGACGAGATCCAGCGTGAATCGCAGACGGTGCTTGACATGATTCGCAAACAGGACATCCACGGAGCGTTCCAACAATGGCAAAAATGCTGGCAGGGTGTATCGCTGTCCAAGGAGATTACTTTTGAGAGAGTTCATAGCCACACTTAAGTAATGTAAGTCATCATCATCATCATCATTGTCAACCATTATCAATCCACTGCTGGACGAAGGTCTCCCCAAGTTTCCTCCACAATGGTCTGTCTTGTGCTAGTCTTCTCCATGCTACTCCCGCATTCTTTCGAATTTCATCCACCCATCTCCCACGTGGTCTTCTTCTGGGTCTTTTCCTGTCCCTTGGAATCCAATCTAAAATGTCGGCTGTCCATCAATGGTCTGTCCTACTGGCAGTATGTCCAGCCCATTGCCATTTCAGGGATTTTACTCTGATCATGATGTCTTCCACTCTTGTCATTTTCCGGATCCACAAGTTCCTCTTCTTATCTCTCCTGGTTACACCAAGCATGCATCTCTGCATGCTTCTTTGAGTTGTCTGCAGCCTTTGTGTGTCTTTTTTAGTTAAGGTCCACGTATCTGCACCATACGTAAGCACTGGAAGGTTGCATTGATCAAACACGTTTCTTTTAAGACATAATGGCATATTGATCTTGAAAATTATGCTGTTTTTTCTAAAAGCTCTCCTGGGAAGTTTTATACGCCGATTAATTTCTTCATCAATGTGACCCTCACTTGATATCTGCTTCCAAGATAAATGCACGCATCTGTTATCTCCAGCTTTTCTCCATCAATCGACAAATCTTCATTTCTTGTAAGAGCATTGTACATCACTTTTGTCTTCTGAAAGTTCATTTTTAATCCCACTTCTTTACACTTGTCAGCAAGTTCCTGGATCATAATCTGTAGCTCTGATGGGGTAGTTGCAAAAATGACTACGTCATCAGCAAAACGAATGTAGGTTAGATAATCTCCATTAATCTTTATCCCTTTGTTTTCCCAGTTCAGTGATTGAAATACATTTTCCAATGTGGCATTAAAGAGCTTCGGAGATATGGTGTCACCTTGTTTCAGTCCGTTTCCAATTTTTATGTGTTGTATTTTCAAACAGCCGAATCTTTGCACTTGCATTTTCATAGATGTTATTAATAATATTAATGTATGCATCTTCAATACTGCAGGATTTCAGAGCCATTGTAACTGCTGATGGTTTCACTGAATCAAAGGCTTTTTCATAATTGATACTTTGTTGTATATTGGCTTAGCCTCGGAACTTTTTGATCGGACCTCGTACTATAAAAGCAAAGTTCATAACATACCCATACCCAGAGTTGTACAAAAATAAAATGTATCTGCATACACAACTATTGAAACAGAAAACTTGCTGCAAACCCGCGAATCACGGTAACTATAAAATAATTCAAAGAAAAATTAATAAAACAATAAATTATTAGAACATTACATATTCTGGTGAGGACAAAATAAGTATCTTACATCTGAATGTGCAGCAGTGTGTGTGAAATGGACCGTTATGGCAAAATATTAAAATATTGGACTATGAACTTCATAAAAACAAGAGACTAATTAAATAAAGTTTTTATATCTAGAAAAACAGTTCCATTAATGAACCTTCAAAAATTATAAATAGCATTTTCAACAACTTAATTCAAAACTAGTAGACTAACAAAATATGTAAGGAAAAGATTTTAATTTAATAACTTGCAAACTGCAGGAGGAACCTGGCAATAAAAATATAAATTCTGTGTAAACAAATCGTTTGATACAGTTCCCATATATTGAGAATAGGCCTTGATAAAATCTAGAGGCCAGAAATGTCTGTAAAAGCAAAAGAACTCAGAAGATGTAAAAAATAATTGAAAGTTCTTCCAGTTAAAATAGAATTAAATATATTTATCTGAGGAAAGTTCTGAGTAAGTGTTAAATTAAATATATTAATCTGAATAAGTAGATGTGAAAAATAATTGAAAGTTCTTCAAGTTACAATAAAACAGAATTAAGTATATTAATCTGAGCAAAGATTTAAGTAAATATTTTAATTGCTGTACATAGAATTTTATTATTTCTTAATCTACAAGCAAAAACTATCTGCAAAATCTGCTAATAATTTGGAAACTATCCGTGTACAACGTACACCTGTAAACGTCTACATTCTGCTACTCTGCCCATACATAACACATACCCATTTTGTCAGTAAAATATACATAATATCTAAGGTATTGTTTACCTGATATTGACAAAGTATTTTGCACGTTGTTGCTCTGCGAGGCACGTGCTCCTGGCGCGAGAGGTCATTTATGTTACGGGTTTTTGGTTAGTTAAATTTTTTTTTTTTTTTTAGAAATAAAACAATTAGGTTATACATTTTCAGTTCAACATTCATTCATTCACACAATCAAACGTTTAAAATTTACTATTAATTAAAAGATTGTAGTAGAAAAAGTTATACTCATCGGGTCAGAAGACGTCTCACAAGGGGTTCATCGTCACGTTGTTACGGCGAGCGCTTTCGGTATTGCCATAATACCATCGTCGGGCCTACTTCCAAACGAGGGTTTTTTGCGTGTGTGTAGTCACTGTAGTTGCATGTCGGGAATCAAAGGGAAGGTTTGCGGCCTGTATGTGTTAGGTGATTGTTTCTCATGTGTCGCCATCTATTGGATGAGTTGGTAGGTATATCAGTTGTAAGTATAATTATTTTTCATTTTTGTGTAGATATTTTTGAGCTATTATTATTTATTCGTAGAAACAGGTGTATTATATTTAGTCCTTTATTAAATGGTGTGATTTTTCGTAATGTTCTTTTTTTTTTGTCTTTTTTTATGGATTTTTTCGCTTTTTATAAGTGACTTCCAGGCTGTGTCTAGGGTGGTGGGGTCTTGTAAGTTGCATATTTTATCTTTTTTTTTTTTGTTCAATTATAACACTTTCAGAAATCCTTAATTATTTTTCGTTTGTGTGGGCGGTCAAAATTAGGATATTGTTTATGATTAACGCAGTGTTGGATAAGTGCAGTTCTTGTTCCAGTTTTTTATATGTTGATGTAATCTTTTTATTAATATAATTTTTGTACTGCCAATGTAAAATGTTTTCTCCAGAATTCTGTGAAACAATAGGAATTTCATACACACCTTCTGATTGTAGTACATTATTGTAATATTTTTCTTTATAATTAGGTCACCAATATTCTGAACAGAATGACCAAAAATAATGTTGTGTTTCTTCATTAATCTTAAAAAAATTCCACTTAGGCTTCTAATAAAAGGGAAAGAACCTGATAAACAATATCCTGATTTTGAAAATATTAAATTACTAACCACCCACACAAACAACAGAGAATTAAGGATTTCTGAAAGTGTTATAATTAAAAAAAAAAAAAAGATAAAATATGCAACTTACAAGACCCCACCACTCTAGACACAGCCTGGAAGTCACTTATAAAAAGCAAAAAAATCCATAAAAAAAGACAAAAAAAAAAAAAAAAAAGAACATTACAAAAAATCACACCATTTAATAAAAAAGGACTAAAAATAATACACCCGTTTCTACAAATAAATAATAATAGCTCAAAAATATCTACACAAAAATGAAAAAAGAATTATACTTACGACTGATATACCTACCAACTCATCCAATAGATGGCGACACATGAGAAACAATCGCCTAACACATACACAGGCAGCAAACCTTCTCTTCGATTCCCGACATGCAACTCCAGCGACTACACACATGCGAGGAACCCTCGTGTGGAAGTAGAAGGCCTGACGATGGTATTATGGAGTAGAAAGCCCGAGGATGGTATTATGACAATATTGAAAGCGTTCGACGTAACAACGTGACGATGAACCCCTTGTGAGACGTCTCCTGACCCGATGGTATAACTTATTTCTACTACAATCTTTTAATTAATAGTAAATTTAAAACGTTTGATGGTGAAAATGAATGAATGTTGAACTGAAAATATATAACCTAATTGTTTTATTTCTAAGAAAAAAAAAATTTTTTTTAACTAACCAAAAATTCATAACATAAATGACCTCTCGGGTTGGGAGCACGTGCCTCACAGGGCAATGTGTGAAATTCTCTGTCAATATCAGGTAAAAAATACCTTGGATATTATGTATATTTAATCTAAAGCACGTTTATAACATAAGACAACCTTTAAGGTTACCTCATGAACAGCATATTTTTAAGACAACCCTTAAGGTTATATTTTTAATATTTTTAAGACAACCCTTAAGGTTGCCTCATAATTGCATATTTTGTAATTCATTTTGTCAGTATTCTAGCGATTGATTTTTCATTTCTGGATCATAATATCAAATCCAATTCTCATCACCAGTCACAATACCTTGGAGAAAATCACTTCCATATTTTTCATAGCAAGCAAGCAAGCAACCTGTGGCATGTTTCAAGTCTTGATTTCTTCATTTCAGTCACAAGCAAGCAACCTGTGGCATGTTTCAAGTCTTGATTTCTTCATTTCA
The DNA here is from genome assembly GCA_039090855.1 of Macrothele yani. NCBI lineage: Eukaryota > Metazoa > Arthropoda > Arachnida > Araneae > Macrothelidae > Macrothele > Macrothele yani. Next base: position 59,323,953 of record CM077032.1, on the reverse strand, counting down.
GTCGTTATGTGACACGGCATCCAACAAGCACACACTTTGTTGCATCCCAAAACGTTAGCAAAGTCATAGACACTACCAAAACTAATGTCACAGACACTACCTAAAGGAAAGTTATAGACACTACCTAAACTAATATTCAGCTCACCTTCTATGGTTCTCTGAGTTATTCTTCATTTTTCCCTGATGAGCTCATCGACTTTTTGCCTGTTCAAATCGCAATTACGAGCCTCTCTGTGAATGATCCTTCATGATCAATATTCCTCCTCTGTCCTTTGATTTTTACAGTATTATAAATATTGAACGGAAATTATAGAGGATAAATTTTTAAGGTACTTTACCTCTCAAATTTTCGAACTAGACACTAGATCATAATCAGGATTTCTTACGTCTTACTACTTCCACAGGTCTGGCGACGAAGCCCTGTGGATTTTCCATCCAGCATGGTCGTTGATGTTGCCACCTTGTGTCTTGTAAATTTCCAGGGATTCCTCTAATTTCTGGATAATTGCGTGGGATTGATGTTTGATTACTTCCAAGGAGTCTCAGTCCATGTTGTGGCCAGTTTGTTGTATGTGCCTGTCTAATCCTGTTTTATTTGAAATGTTCCTTATTGCTGCTTTATGTTCATTAATTCTGGTGGTTAACCTTCGTCCTGTTTCTCCTATATATGATAATCCACATGAACACTCGATTTCATAAATGACTCCTTCTTGGAGTAAAATATTTTCTTCTCTTTGTTTTAGGGATGGTAGTAATGGAGATTATCTAACTCACCTTCGTTTTGCTGATGACGTAGTCATTTTTGCAACTACCCCATCAGAGCTGCAGAGTAAAATCCAGGAACTTGCTGACAAGAGTAAAGAAGTAGGAATAAAAATGAACATTCAGAAGACAAAAGTGATGTACAATGCTTTTACAAGAAATGAAGATTTATCGATTGATGGAGAAAAGCTGGAGATAACAGATATGTACCTTTATCTTGGACAGCAGATATCAAGTGAGGGTCACATTGATGAACAAATTAATCGGCATATAAAACTTGCCTGGAGAGCTTTCGGAAGAAACAGCATAATTTTCAAGACCAATATGCCATTATGACTTAAAAGAAAAGTGTTTGATCAATGCATCCTTCCAGTGCTTACGTATGGTGCAGAGACGTGGACCTTAACTGAAAGAGACATACAAAGGCTGCAGACAACTCAAAGCAGCATGGAGACGTGCATGCTTGGTGTAACCAGGAGAGATGCGAAGAGGAACTCGTGGATCCGAAAAATGACAAGAGTGGAAGACATCATGATCAGAGTTAAATCCCTGAAATGGCAATGGGCTGGACATATTACCAGAAGGACAGGCCATGGAAGGACAACCGAAATTTTAGATTGGATTCCAATGGAGAGGAAAAGACCCAGAAGAAGACCATATGGGATATGGGTGGATGAAATTCGAAAGTATGCGGAAGTAACATGGAGGAGACTGGCACAAGACAGACCATTGTGGAAGAGGCTTGGAGAGACCTTCGTCCAGCAGTGGATTGAAAATGGTTGACAACGATGATGATTAAGTATTTTTTAATTTTTTCATTTAAACCTGGAGCTAACCTAATTTTATATTTATTGCTGATTTTCTTTAGTTTTTCAAACAGTCCCTTGTGGTAAGTGACTTTTCTTGTGAATAAATATTCAATTTTCTCTTTAGTATCTGTAGTGCTCATTAGAGCTGCAGATATTCCTTTTGCTGTTCCTAGTAGGATTTTCTCCTAGTAGTACACGAATTTCTCTTGAAGGGAATCATTTTCTAGTAAGACTGATTTTAACTTATTTTTATGTTTCTCCTCAGCTTCTGAAGATGAATTCAGCTTTTCAACTTTTTCCTTACATTGTAAAGCTACATTTTGCAAATTAGGTTAGCTCCAGGTTTAAATGAAAAAATAAAAAAATACTTACCATCCCTAAAACAAAGAGAAGAAAATACTTTACTCCAGGAAGGAGTCATTTATAAAATCGAGTGTTCATGTGGATTACCATATATAGGAGAAACAGGATGGCAGTTAACCACCAGAATTAATTAACACAAAGCAGCAATAAGAAACATTTCAAATAAAACAGGATTAGACAGGCACATACAACAAACTGGCCGCAAAATGGGCTGGGACTCCTTGCAAGTAATCAAACATCAATCCCACGCAATAATCTAGAAATCAGAGGAATCCCTGGAAATTTACAAGACACAAGGTGGCAACATCAACGACCATGCTGGATGGAAAATCCACCAGGCTTGGATGCCAGACCTGTGGAAGTCGTAAGACGCAAGAACTCCTGAAGATGATCTAGTGTACAGATCGAAAAATTTGAGAGGTAATGTACCTTAAAAATTTACCCTCTACAATTCCCGTTCAATATTTATAATACTGAAGTAATTAGAGGAAGCCATGAAGTCAATAATTATTTGATTTTTTTTTACCCAACGACGAACAGTGCTTATGTCCAAATTCCAGAACCATAAACTGCCACTAATCTAACATGAATTTCTTTGGGGAGGTACATTTTCACCAGTTAAAAACTCTAAAACTGATTGTTGTTTAACACCTGTTGGCACGGTTGAAAAAAATCATCCATTTTGTACACAAATTAAATACGAACAGATGTATGCACTTCAATGAATGCATGAAATACGGGATTACACCATTGTACAATACAAATTTGGAAGATGTGAATCCGCTTATTGGTGTAATCCACATCATATTAACACCAATAAATGGATTCACATCTTCCAAAGTTGTATGCAGTTCTATTATGCAGTAAAATTAAGCTAATGATACAAAGAACCGTTTTTACCATCTGACTTGTTAGGCAACATGTCGTGCGTGAGACATTTGAGAAGCGGCATTACTTATTGCCTAGTACTTCATTTTGTAGAGTGTTACTGCTATAACAACATTTTTAATTTGTAGTGATGCTACATGCCATGGTATCAAAAAAGTAGTGTGCTACAGGAGCAGAGCTACACCAGGGTTCCCACTCAAAAGTAATGAAAAAATTATCTGACTTTTCCAGGTTCTCCAGGTGGTTTTTAAAGTTTTCCAGAGTGGCATGAAATTGCAACATTTCATTTCATTCCATTCATTTTTCTCACCAAAGCACACACTTGTAAATTCTTTAAGTAATTTATCTTTATAAAATTACCTGCTTTTCATTAATAACAACTAACTGTGCACATTATTTTCTGTACCAAAGTTCTGTGAACTTTTGTGAATACTACCCACACGGAATTTGTAAATACATTCCCATAGAAACAGGTCATATGTAAGATAAAATCTGTCAGCTGAATAGTTTCAGTTTTTCTATAACACAATGCAGCTAAGCTTAATGATGGAATGGCTCTGTCCAAAGAAACATGTTTCAAGAGAACCAACAGGCAAAGGACTTTGATCCATCATTTGGTTGGTTCTCTTGTGAAGTGTTTCTTTAAGTAGGAGCCATTGTGCCTAATTGTTCCATGTTATAACAACTGCCTGCAGAAATTGAACAAAAGCTTAATAACTGGTAATTTTAAAAATTCAATTTTGCATCTTTTTTTATAGAATAAAGGGAATACTTAATATAACTGAAAGTAAGATCTACCAAATTCTAGGCAGGCAGTAATTGCAAGAAAAAGTTTGAAATCTTGAAAAAATAAGTTTTTTTCGGAAAAATAAAGTATCCATTGATTTTTACAAAAAAAAAAGGGGAGGGGGGGTAATTTCCCCTGACTTTTACAAAAAAGGGTAATTTTCCCTGAGTTTTCCCTGATTTTTGAAACCATTTTCAAATTCCTGAGAATTCCCTGTTTTCCAGGTTGAGTGGGAACCCTGTACACGCTGTATGTTACTTCCAACCATCAGCCATAAGTAAATGACATAGTCCAAATACTACCGCCAGGATAACAGGATGATATAAAATACATAAAATTACCTCCACCTCCCTATAAAATTCAAAATAGAAATTTACCTCATACTTGCCATAAGTACGGGCTCCGTCAAAAATGTATAAATGATCATTGCAGTCCAATGCAAGATGCTCAAATCGTAGCATAAACTTTTGAAGAATTGAGTCTGTTTGAAAAGTAACAATGCACTCCATGTCATCTTCATTTTCAGAAGTCACAACTGCTCCATCTACTTTTTTGTACATAGCTTGGTTGCTCTCATGCAAGCATAGCGTAGATGTGTGATCTGAAAAGAAAAAAATAAGGATAACAATTGTGGAATAACTTTTTTACGGGTCTTATAGAGGTTATTTTTCATGAAAGTTGGTTGTCAAATTTTCGAACTAAAGCCTAGTTCGTCATCAGGACTATGTCACTGGAGTAGTTGCTGCCACTCAATTGGAAGAGTCCATCCGCAATTATCGTTAATTGTGGTACTTCTTCTTCTTGCTATTTCGATCCCTTCTAGTTTCCTCTTTACTAAGTTTGACTGGTGGGCGATTATTTTCACTGAGTCCCAATTTATGGAGTGTCCACTTGCTTGTATATGTCTGTCTAGCCCTGTTCTGTTACTAATGTTCCTAATAGCTGCTTGGTGTTCTTTCATTCGGACCTTAATACTTCTCCCTGTTTCTCCTATATAGCTGAGTCCGCAGTTACAGTTGATGCAGTAAATGAAAGAACACCAAGCAGCTATTAGGAACATTGGGAACAAAACAGGGCTAGACAGACATATACAAGCAAGTGGACACTCCATAAATTGGGACTCAGTGAAAATAATCGCCCACCAGTCAAACTTAGTAAAGAGGACACTAGAAGAAGGGATCGAAATAGCAAGAAGAAGTACCACAATTAACGATAATTGCGGATGGACTCTTCCAATTGAGTGGCAGCAACTACTCCAGTGACATAGTCCTGATGACGAACTAGGCTTTAGTTCGAAAATTTGACAACCAACTTTCATGAAAAATAACCTCTATAAGACCCGTAAAAAAGTTATTCCACAATCACTATGAATAGAGGTGCCATAAATGCATTTACAACAAGGATAACAATTCAAATAGTTTTCATCAAACCTGCAACATGTCACAATTGTTCTTTACTTATTGTTATTAAAATTGGCTTTTATTTTGCAAATAGAAAATCTCAACTACAGGTACACACTTACTTTAATTTAACATGATAATAATGTAAATTTTAGAAGACATATTGGATGATATGTTACAAAAGTGTTAATGCCTGCTCTTCTTATATTCATTCTATTTCTCTAGACTGTCATTTCTTTTTTTCTTTCCTGCAGTTGAGAACACCTCATTTTGGTCAAAAATGTATAATAAACTTACTACAGTATCTCATTTTGTACAACAGACACAAATTTTATGCAACTACTGTTCTAACTCCACCTCCCTATAAAATTCAAACATTTTAGGTAACTTGGACACAGCATCATCTGAATATGTATGATATTCACATTGCCTTAATAACATATTAAATCTAGCAACAACTGTTTCCTGGGACACTTACACAGCGTAATGCCAACTGTAAACCCATAGACAACCAAAATAATCATATAACATCCCATACTCTAAGCTAGCAAATCACCACCACATGGTAATTCAAGTAAAACTTCCTGATACTGTTCAGCAATTTGTTACAATGATGAACTAATTTCACTGAAATTATAAAACGGAAATCCCCCCTCCCCTGAAAAAAATTACTGGCACCTTATCCAGATGCAACCTTTCATTCCACTTAGCCCTCATTTCCTCCCAAGGTTAGACTTGGACCTCACTTTTAGTTTGAACAGACCTTTTGTTACACAATAAATTACACTAAATTATGGGTTTTACTCAGGAATAAAAAGAAATCACTTAGTCGAATTTTTAGGTAAAACATTAAATGATGTGATGATACCCAAAAATTCAACTGTAAGTAATTTCCTTTTATTCCTGAGTAAAAACCATAATTTAGTGTAATTTATAGCGCACAGCCTCACTTCCCCTAATCCCAGTTTGCCCTAATCACGTCTACTCCAATCGCGTTTCCCTGAAATCGCTTTAACTCAAATTCCCATTTCCCCTAATTTTGTTTGCCCTAAACATGTTTACCCCAATCACGCTTTCCCAAAATTGCTTTTACCCGAATTTCTAATTCCCCCAATTTCATTTCCCCTACTTCAAGTATGCCCTAAACATATTTACCCCGATCGCGTTTCCCCAAAATCGTTTTTACCTGAATTCCCATTTCCCTTCATTTTGTTAGCCCTAATCTAGTTTCCCTTAAATCTTGTTTATCCTAATAAAGTTTTCTTTAATTCGTGTTTGCCTACTAATTTTTGTTAACTGAAATAAAAGGGTGGGCCTTGATATCTCAAGAGAATTATTCTTTCCCTTCCTGTTGATGATGTCAACCACCATGCCAGCAAAAGTGTAAAGAAGTGCACGTGGTTATGGTTATTAACATTATTGGGATAGTCCTTAACGCAGCCATTGTATCTGTCACCTACCGTCCCCTGAATGTAGAAGGCCCACTTCTTAAGAGTTCTTAGCATACCAGACCCCCCCCGCCCTCTTCGTTCGAGACTAAACATGAGCCGTGGAAATGCCTTTTGCTAATTTGCTAATTCAGTTCCACCTTAATAGTAGACGTCACTCTGTCCCACTTGAATGTTTTCCCACTTACCACCATCACTGATGGGGTGTAGGACAACTGGCCACAAAAAATTTTTAGGGGCCGCATAAAAACTGCGTTTTCGACCACTTTGAGGCCGAAAACGCAGGTTGGTTATCTGAATTACATAAAGTTTCCGTAATGTCGTATTTTCTTAACTGCAATATTTAATGCAATTCTGTGAAAAAAATTTTATAATCTACAAATCAGCAAAAGAATTTCACGGTTCAAAAACTACAGTTCAATAAATTCTCTGCAAACACAGGAAGCATGTCGGGATGGGGGGGGCTTAATATCAATGATATGAAATATAAAGAATTTCTGGTCTGATCCGGAAATTTTTAACGTTTGCAGACTACAACTACAAATTATCTGAGGTCACGAGTCAATGCAGGAAACCTGTCGGAAGGAGGGAGCTTAATACTGAAAAAATAAAATGTAAAGAATTTGTAGCCCAATCGGGAGATTTTCGGCATTTACACACTACAAGTCAACAAATTCTCTGCGGGCATGTGCTAATGCCGAAAACCTGGGGGCGGGGGGGGCTTACTACCAAAAACAAAAATATACAGAATTTGCAGCCCAACTGGGAGATTTTCAGTGTTAAAACAGTACAGCTTAACAAATTCTCTCCAGGCACATGCTAACGTAAGAAACGCTGAGGGCACGTGCAAATGCAGGACAGGTTTCCTGCTTTTGCACGTGCCCTCAGATAATTTGTTGACCTGCAATTTGTAAATGCTGAAAAGCTCCTGACCGGAACAGAAATTCTTTATATTTTCGGCATTACACCCCCCCCCAACAGTTTTCCTGCTTCAGCATATGCCCGCAGAATATTTCCCGCACGGACGTTGTACGCCCACTTATTGAGAACAAGCAGTCCAGACAATCAATTTATTTTGATGACTGGAAACGGGACAAAGAATGGTATATACGTGCATTATGAATTATTTTCAAAAAATAAAATAAAAATTATGTACTTAAATGTATGTAAAAATTAATTATAATTTTCTTTCACATGAAAAACTAACTGCCGACCATTTAATCTTTCAGCCAATTTTCTCCATCGGTTGCTATGAAATTGAACGACAGTTCCTATGGATGGATCGGATTACACGTGTTATCATAGCCCTGTTTTTCAGTGATATCTTCACTGCAAGTAAAGCCGTAGGCACACCTAGTATATAAAAATTGCCACCTCCAAGCTAGGAGCTGTAATACACTCAAGAAAAATGAATGAAGCATCGGATTGAACTGAAATTTTATGGACGTAATGATACAGATGAATCGCAAAAACAGTGGCAAAAACAGAGCTGCAGGACAATTACAGAGGGATCTGTGGCACGCAGTCTGGTCATCTTCAATAGCGCATTGCACCTCCTCGTGCGGCATGCTGCAATACGGTCCGGCATGGAGGCAAAAAGACACCTGATGTTGTCCTGCGGCAGACTTGCCAACACGTGTTGCACGGTGTGCTCCAAATTACGGATAGTGAGGTACGGCGGCAGCCGGCGTTTCTACTGGTCCTCCATAGGAGACATGTCCGTAAAGCGGGCAGGCCATGGAAGTGTCTGGTCATGACATAGGTAGTCCTAGGCAACCTGAGCCGAGAGCGGGTGGGCATTATCCTGCTGGTATAGCGCACCTGGAATCCCGGCCAAGAATGGGAGCACAAGGGGCTGTAGGATCTCAGCCACAATCCGTTAGCCCGTCAATGATCCACGTGCCACTACTAGAGCTGATCGGCTATCGTAGGCAATGGCTCCCCAGACAATAATGCCTGCAGTGAGAGGTGTGTGGTGCTCGATAACGAGGTTGGGATGGTCTTGTTGACCCGGGGACCTCCACACCCAGACACGATCATTTGTCTCCAAAATAAAGCGGTACTGATCGCTAAACACCACCAGTCTGTGGGGTTCCAAATTGCCCTAGCCCCGCACCACTGCACACGGAGCCGGCGATGTTCCGGCATTAATGGCAGCACACGTAAGGGGAACTGGGATCACTGATTCGCTTCCACGAGGCATCGGGAAATGGTTCGTGGGCACACAGGAGCCACTACATCTGCCTGTATAATGGACCGGGTTCCTGTGGGATCCGTTCATGCCTGGTGCACGATCTGTCGATCCTCTCTACCAGTGGTCCTCCCGGTCCATCTGGAGCCGATTCGCCATCTGATAGTGCCATCACATGTCTGCTGCTCCCAACACAGTCATACGGTATTGTCAGGACGATCCATGTGGCAGGCTATACGGCGCGCCAACCACCTGCGATTGAGTGATTCCGTATCAACTCAACACAATTTGAAGACATTTTTTACCTCACCATCTCAGATTTTAATGAAATTTGGTACATAGGTGGCCTCTATATAGATTAAGAAAAATACCAAATTTCATCATCATATATCTACCGGTTTTGAAAATACAGCTATATAAAATGTCCAAAAACACCCCAAAATCGGAAGATTGATATGTTTTTAAATTGTGATTGCAGCTCCCCTAATTAAGATAGAGAGATGAGAAAGGTATCTTTTTGTAGTATTTTTTATGCTCTTTTATTTGATGTACAACACCATAGGTGTTAAGATAAAAAAAATGAAATTTTAAAATTAAAATTTTGAATTTTTCAAAATGCAACGCTCACAAAAAATTCAAAATTTTTTTAAAACAATCTTTATATGTTTGATATTTGATTGTGTGAGTTGTAACTTGGGATGATAATGGGTGTACTTAAAAAGCTATATTAAAATTTAGCCTAACACAAGAGTTTAATGAAAAAAAAAATATTAAAAAAAAACGTGTAAACTAAAAATAAATTTGGGCTAAATCTTAAAAAAGTTTCTTTAATAACAATATAGTATTTTTGTAATTTAAAACCATTTATTTAAACAATGTTTTATTTTTAATTGATTTGCTTAAAATCTGAGACTACATGGGTTTAAAAATTTTATTAATTTCATTATTCAGAATTTGTAATAATTCACAATACAATATAAAAAAAAAACAGACTTTAAAAAGTAATTTCAATTACTGCTCAAGAAACACATCAAAATAATAATAACATATGGCATTGAATTGCTTACATTTATGCAAATTATATTCCTAATCTTAAACTTAGATCGTCACTTAAAGCAGAATCTCCTAAAATTTAAAAAAGTTGCATCATTGTTTTGAAGTGAAATCACATCTGTAGATCCTTGATATAGTCTTTAAAAACTTCAGTAGTTTGATGTATTTCTGTTTAAGAGAGATTGTAGAGTCTTGCTGTCGGAGTCACAGGATTTACTTTACACAAGACGTAACTTACAGGAAGCCATAATACATCTTGTTGGCTAGGGTAGCAAAAGGATGTAGATGGACCAGCTGGGTGTAAAAAAGAGATCTTAACTTCATTCTCACTCTCTTCTTTTGCTAGAACATACGCTACCCACCAGTTGTTTTCATAGATTATGGTTATGTAACCACTAATTTATGTTATTTGCAGTCTGTTTTGTAATGCTGATACTTTTTTAGTAGCTGATTCGTTTGATTCTGAGAACATCTTCACTTTTATTTTTGAATTACTCAATGGGATAGGAATAAAAGCATGAAGTTTCTGGGTACCTTGTATTGTTAGAGACTTGCTTAGGCGATTTTCCAAAAATTGGTCTGTTTCTATGTATTCTTCTTGACTTACATACGTAAAGTTGGCCACAAAAATGTTCTGAATTGCCCATTCGTACAACTGAAATGGTGTTTGAATTTGATTTTCATAAGGGCGCTGTAAGCTGGCTCGGGCAGCTAACCTTTTCACCATTCCACCAACGCCATCACATGACCTCTTCCTGTGTGCTGTTGCTGAAAAATGCCATTCAGCATCAATGTTGAAGTCATCTTGATGGAAACATAAGTGTGAAATTTTTTCAATTTTTGTACTGGGCTGCAGACCCGTCAGAGAAATAGTAAATTTGTTTGATGCTGTTGTCACCAAACTTACTTTTCAAGAAGTTAATAAGTTTTTTTGGAAGCAATACAGTGCAATTGTGTTGTGCTCTAAACATTCAGAAATTACTACAAAACTTACATGTTCAGTCTTTTTTGTTTTGTAATAGATGACAAATGGGTAGACTGTGGCTTGGCCACTGGTCCAGTGATAGCTCTGGGCTTCATCTTGAAGAAAACTATAATTTTCGGCAAAATCACAAATGATGAGAAATTCTGAGTTCTTGAGGTTTTCCTTAGTACTATTCATAAAAGAGCTTTGCTGCTTAGCAAATGAAGTCATGTCTGACCAAAGCCGACAGTTTTTCGCAAAACAAATCAATAAAATCTGAAGTTGATTTTTCTAATGTCTCCAAGTTGCATCTATCAACTGTAATCCATTGGCGAAAAGTTTGTTTTTCAACCAAGTTCTCCTCAAAACTGTATTCCATTATATTTCTTACTTCCTCATTCCCAGGACAGGCGGGACACTTCCCCAAATGACAATCTATGGAAGCAGGGTTGCACAATACTCTTGCAAGACAATGTTTGTAGGAAGATAATTGTCCATTTGTTAGTGAACCAATTCTTGCATTTTCCATCATCAGTTTTACATTTTGGTGTGTGGTGCATACACATACCGTATGAGTATCACTAGACCCTGCCAGGACACAGTTTTTTGGTCTGAGCTCTGCGAATTTGGAAAAACTGACTTTCGTGCCTGCAAATTTATCTTTGAATGACTTATAAGCTTCTGTCAAATTACATAAATTCAGCCTCTTTGACAATTTAACTTTATCTCCATTTTCAGTTCTAAGAGAAACACAATCTTTCATTCCAGGTAAAACCCGACTAATTTCATCACTTTGGTAAAAGGATCGTACTACTTCAACAGAGAGACTCTTACCAGGTTTTCTATTAAGGCTTTCCAAAATTCTATTCTCCTTCAGAATTTTTTTTTATTGTCTTACCAAATAATTAGGAGCATTAAACTCTTGCATGATTTTCCTAACACTCCATGACTCTGGTAAGCAAGTCAAAATCATCAACTGTTTATCTCTAGTGCAGTTAGAAAAATTACTTTTAAGATTGTCCATAAGAGAGTCATAAAGTATTTCATCCTTGTCATCAGATGACTCTTGAATATTTGTAAAAAGCTTCTGTTTCATAGCAGAACTGATTTCTGAATTTTGGTTGAAGTATAACATTTAGATTTTACCTTTTTCTTATTGACAGGTGATTCACTCAATTCATGGAGCGAAGTATTCAGTGTTTCAATTACTTCTGACGTAGATGCAAAATGTCCGTCCATTTTCTCATCAGCACAGGTTTCATTTGCTTTTTGACTAATTTTTAAAGTTTTCAGCTGCTTTCTGCAAGAATCACAAATTTTAGTCTCTTTTGATAAGTCATCAAAATTTTCCAACATCCAGTCTGTCACATTTCTTAGTTTTTTTTATCCCTTACTCTATGGCACGGTTCCCGATAGCGTGCGCAGACGCGCGTTTCGCGCAAAGAAATTTGAATTCGCGCAACAAAAATAAAGTTACGCGCGAAATGGGCGCGCGCAGAAAGATTTCAGTCGTGAGCTATAAGCATGGAAAATCTACGAAGGCGATGCCGTTTCAGATCACGTGTGCCGATTTCACGACGTCACGGTACAATCCTATTGTTCAGTCACATGTGCCGATTTCATGACGTCACGGTACAATCCCAGTATTTCCCTTCCGGTCGTGTATATAAATGGATTACGGGATAATCCGCTTAGAGGGCCGCGGGTGGCCTAGTGGGCAATGTTCGTGACTGCCACGGAAAGGATCTCAGGTTCGATCCCAAGCAGGTACGAACGCTCGATCCACTAAATATTCGCTGTGCGTCGGATGGGCACGTTAAGCCGTCGGACTCCGGGCACTGCCCCCCCCCCCCCGGTAATAAATAAGGGCGTCTTCCTCCCCCTTTCTACTTCGCTTCCGTGTCACTTTCCTATCGGGCAATCTAGCCCAAATCTCCTAGCTTCCTATTTCTAAGGGTTGTTTAAGACCTGGGGTCAGACACTCCCTTCCTAAAATCCTCTACATATGATTATTTATTTATTATATCCGCGTAGAGTGCAACGAGACGAAAGCCCACGCTCTGCTAAGGGTGCCAACCATTACGGTTTCGGCCACATGAATACTGAATTACGGATTTCGATGTATTTCATAAAAGTTCTGAATTTTGTGTTCTTGTTTTGTTAAAATCACGGTTTAAACTGTGATTGCATTTTGCAAATATATTTATAGTTTTTCACACAAAGGCAAAAACTATTAATTGGTCCCGTTTCTAAGTAAGTGCCTTTGAAATTCAGATATTGGATGCATTGGCAAAGCCGATATCGGGTGAAGAACGGCAAAGTGATATTACATAATAATTTGGAATAGCCGATATCGGAGCAATGACGTCCGCATATACCTGCCAGGTATTCCGGATTTCCCGAAACTTTTACAGAGTTTTGGGTAGTTTCTACGGTCGGAAGATAGTTTCTTCCGGATTTTCGCTAAAATGGCTCGCGAATTTTATTTTTACTGATGGAAATTGATATCGTTGTTATTGTTGCTTAGTGTGAACTCCTGCTTTTGTTTTATTATGATCTCATAGCGATTGAACCTTATGTTATCTCATGTTTCTAGCTAAGAGCGATCGCACACTGCCCCCTCCCGCCAATCCTTCCAAACTTGCTCTCCCTCAGTGTTGCAATAGCTGCGCTAATTACGCCAAAGTGCGAAATTTTTTTTAATTCTGTGCCATGCAGAGTTCGCCAAAATGCGTAATTACGCGTCTAGTATGTATCAAAAAGTGTGTTTATGCATCGAAATTTTACCAACGTGTAAAAATACGCATCGGGACGGTATTTCGTCTTTCAAAAACGGAAGTAAACGAAAAAATATTTCCATAATCGTAATTTCTTTTTCCTGCGATGTTGCCTCTGTCCAGTATTGTTGTTATACATCACTTTATTCCAAAAATATTTGTATTTCAGTTGGAAAACGGAGGGAAAATTTCCGAAAACGGAAATTCGGCGGCGCAAAAATTTCCCTGTAATCTTCAGGCATGAGCGTGCAACAGCTTCGAGAAATTTCTCCTTTTCCGTCACAATTGGAGTTTTCCTCGAGATCGATGCATAACTGAACAGAAATTTCGGGGCAAAATGGTAGCGAAGGAGAATGTTTTTCGCTGAAAACTTTCGAAAACGGAAGTTTCGTCTTTCGAAAACGGAAGTTAGACGCAGTGAAGATTTCTCTCATAATCGTAATTTTATTTTTCACGCGATGTTTCCTCTGCCTAGTATTGTTGTTAAATATCATTTTATTTTATAAATATTTGTATTTCAACTTGAAAATGAAGGGAAACTGTTCGAAAACAAAAATTGGACGTAGCAAAGATTTCTCCCGTAATTGTATTCCCCCCCCCCACACACACACACACACGATGTTCTGAACATGTATCCTGTATTCTTAAATATTCCCCCACGCCCCAAAATAAGGTTTGCATTTCAGCTTGACAAAGAGGGGGGGGAATAAAAATTTCCCCGTAATCGTAATTCTTTTTCCTGAAAACGAAAGTGAAGAAGCTGAAAATTTGTAAGAATTGATGCATGGTGTTCAAAAGTATTCATATTCTCAAGTTACACTATTCATCCTTTATCTAAAATAGCGCTATCATGCATTCCTGATGGATAAAATTGTCATCCAAGGGCATTAAAAAAAAAAAGTCACTGTCTTGCCATTGCTTAAATGAAATCAAGTTATTTCTAAAATTGCATCATTCAATTTAAAAAAATTCAAAACCTTGAAAAACATCACAATTTCTGAACTCCATTACTGTCTCAAATCTTCTTGATTTTATAGTAAATCTTGATTTTTGCAAGCAATCTTCTTGATTTAGGAAATTTGGGGAGGGGGGAGGAGCAATTGTGGTAACATACTTTGACAATCATTGCAAGCGAGTGAGATGCATGCTGCTCTCATTGCCATGCCTAGAAACCAGTTCAACAGGTGAAAATATTGCCAAACTTGTGTCTGAAGAATTTCAGCATCTTGGTATTCCGTGGATGAACTGTCTTGCCTTACGTGATAAGACTCCTGTTATGGTGGGGAGAAAAATTGGTGACTCTCTGAAAAAAAAATAGTGTTTCTCTCTCTAAAAATGAAACTCATTAACAAGGTTTGCTAATCTTATTTTATATTTAAATACAATTTTTTTTGTAAATATTTCTTTATTTGTATTAAATAATTAACTGTAATAAAAAAAATAGAGAAATCTATAATATATAATTTTATTATTTATAAAGTGTAAATACATGCCGCTGAACGTGCGTTGATGTCCCGGTTTTTGATTTTGAAAAGTTGGCAGCTCTGGTATTTGTTCTTACTATAATACAACGGAAAAGTTCCTCATTAGAAAGAGGAAGCGTTCTACTGACGATTCTGCAAGTTCGGCATCGAACGCTACGATTTTAAACAGTGAAATATTGCCTGAGAAATGTAGTGAGGCTGTTCCTGCTGTACCTCCAACTAAATAAAAAACATCTTAACTTTCGAGAGAAATGGCGCAAAATGTATGACTGGCTTGAAGTCGAAACTGACGAAAATAAAACAATTTTGATATTTTGTTCATTTTGCAAGGCGTCATCAAAACCAGCGTTATTTGCAAAAGGTAAGTTAATGCCATTCATTATTTTATCAATATATAAATGGTCTGTTTTTTCTCATCTGAAGAACTCATTTCTAAAATTTGGCTCATGCTTGTATCACTGAGAATTTTTTTTATTTTGTCTTAATTTTTGGGCTAAAAGCAACGGCTCATACAGTGTTAAAGTGATTTTTTGTTTTCAAAGTTGTAACGGTCTCTATGTTTATTTTATTATTCATTGTTGTGAAAGGAGCCAATTCGCATAAACGCTTTTGGGATGGGAAGTAAATATCCTCATCAGTGTCATGCAAATTTGTTTTGAAGTTGTTAGACCACTCCAAAGATTTTGAAGATTTGAAATGCCTGTTGAGTGAATATTCATATATTTATTCTGCTAAAAAATAGCTATGCTAGTTTTAAATTTGCAGATTTTGCAGAACTTTTCATCTGCAGGTATAAAGATGTGTATCCAAGCACAGTGGTGTTGTATGAAATTGCTTTGGTTGTGCCAATAAGTTCTGCATCAGTAGATCGTTCTTTTAGCACACAAAATCTAATAAAAGATAAATTTCGCAACAGACTGAAAGAATAAACTTTAAAAATTTGATTCGAATATCAGCAGCAAAAGTAACACTAGATAATAGAAAGCTTTCCATTTCACAAAGCTGCTGAAATATTTAATAACAAAATTAGAAGATATGTATAAAATATTTATATTATTTTTGTTTGTTCGTTTTCTCCCCCATAAATGTAGTATTTTTCTCTACGTTTAAGATTGTTTAAAATTCACCCCTGATTTTTCAAAATCACCCCCAGAAAAAAAGCCTGGGGGACATTTTCACCCCTGATTCTAAAACCCTGGCGAGAACCCTGCTCTATGGTCACTTTTTTAAAATGGAATGAAACATTGTATTACTGCATATCTTGTACTTTCCATTGTTGATTATTTGTGCATAAAATGTAAAATTCAAATAGTAAAATAACTGCCTCCCATTACCTGTTCTTTTTATTTTTCCTAAAAAAATCCTGCACAGCTTCAATTTGTAAAAGTCTAGTTTCAAAACTGGAAAGGATATACTTTATTCAATTTAAAGTTTTCAACCACAAAAGTTTTCAAACACATATCACTTTCACTGGCATGAAACATATATGATCACCATCAAAACCTAAAGCAGACTGAGGTCTGCAAGGTAGGAATGCAAATTGCTGCTTGTTACCAATGATCTAAACAATAGAATCAGTTTTTCAAGTCAGAACATGCAGAGTTTTGTCCAAAACAAAATGTAGCCTACAGTACAACTGCACAGTCTTTTATTTTTTTATATTGTATTGTGAATTATTACAAATTCTGAATAATGAAATTAATAAAATTTTTAAACAAATGTAGTCTCAGATTTTAAACAAATCAATTAAAAATAAAACATTGTTTAAATAAATGGTTTTAAATAACAAATATACTATATCTATTGTTATTAATGAAACTTTAAGATTTAACCCAAATTTATTTTCAGTTTACATGTTGTTTTTTTTTGTTTTTTTTTCGTTAAACACTTGTGTTAGGCTAAATTTTAATATAGCTTTTTAAGTACACCCATTATCATACCAAGTTACAACTCACACAATCAAATACCAAACATATAAAGATTGTTTTAAAACAATTTGAATTTTTTTGAGCGTCGCATTTTGAAAAATTCAAAATTTTAATTTTAATTTTTAAAAATTTAACCCCTATGGTGTTGTACATCAAATAAAAGAGCATAAAAATACTACAAAAAGATAATTTTCCCATCTCTCTATCTCAATTAGGGGAGCTGCAATCACAATTTAAAAACATATCAATCTTCTGATTTTGGGGTGTTTTTGAACATTTTATATAGCTGTATTTTCAAAACCGGTGGATATATGATGATGAAATTTGGTATTTTTTTAATCTATATAGAGATCACCTATGTACCAAATTTCATTAAAATCTGAGATGGTCAAGTCAAGTCGCTGTGTTGAGTTGTACAGAATGACCCGGTTTTCAGCCCGACGATCAGGCCTAACTCGAAGTCCATAAGTTGCGTAAATCGACATCTCTGGTGTCTACCCGACAATCTTTTCACTCTGTAATCTTACTTGTGTCAGCCAGTGCTTTTCGTTTTCATGGGGCATCTACTAAATGCAAGTCTGTGCTTGCAGTGCCACCACAGGGTGTGCGGTCATGCTCACTCGCACCAAACATGGGTCATTTGCATACCAGCATGCACTCTAGTTATTTGCAAAGTTTTGCAGCTGTAACATGCTTTCTTCTAGGTGCGCAAATTTCATTGTCCATGAGTGTATGTCTATAATCGTACATGACAAAACTTTTTTACCGGTAAAGGGGACATTGACAGAGCCAGCTGACATCTTGGATTATTCGCAGCGTCAACTGAACTAGTGTTTTACAGATTTTTTCTTTCTTTTAGTTTTATATGAGACTTGTGTTTTATGAAAACTTAATTTACGGGAAACAGAAAATGATGTTGCTAAAGGTATTTATTTCATGTAAAAACGAATAAAAATTGAAAAACATTCTCGTACAAGGTGCCGCGAATATTCCCTTGGTGCGCCCTTGGTTGAACGGAGAGCTTTTGGAAGAAACAATACAATTTTCAAGAGCAATATGCCATTATGTATCAAAAAGAAAAGTGTTTAATCAATGCATCCTTCCAGTGATTACGTATGGAGCAGGGACGTGGACCGTAACTAAAAAAGACATACAAAGACTGCACATAACTGAAAGACGTATGTAGAGATGCAGGCTTGGTGTAACCAGGAGAGGTGAGAAGAGTAAATCATGGATAAGGAAAATGATAAAAGTAGAAGACATCATGATCAAAGTGAAATTGGTTTTTCACTTGATCATGATGTCTTCTACTGGAAAGTCAACATAATCAGCCTTATTATACCTACAACAAACAGTCCAACATAATTTTGAACTCAACTTATATACCATCGCATTATTTTTAGACCTATCCAAAGCTTTTGATAACATCAATCATAATATCTTATTACACAAATTACACACGATAGGAATTAAAAACAATGCACATTCTCTTTTAAAAAGTTATTTATCAGATAGGCAACAGCATACACAAATTAACCAACATCAATCCACTCTTCAAATCATACCAACTGGTGTTCCGCAGGGTTCAATTTTGGGGCCTGTACTTTTCAGTATATACGTTAACGATATCTTTATTTCAATAAGGGATATAAACCTACTCCTCTATGCAGACGACATAACCATCCTCACCTCATTTAATTTAACAACTGACACTACTATGAATATTAATACTCAACTTAATAACATCTCAGATTGGCTAAATTCCAATGAATTAATTGTAAATACTACCAAAACAAAATCTTTAATTTTCTCAAAACAAAATATTTCACAACCCTTTCTATCACATTATCTATTAATGGTACAAACATAGAAGAGGTTAACTCCTTACTTTATTTGGGGATTACCTTACATAGGGACCTTAGAAGGAACCAACATGTGGACTCTCTTCTTCTCAAACTGTCTAAAAACATTGGAGTTATCAGCTTGGTATTTACAAACCTTACCTATAAAACACTAATTCATTTATATTATACCATGCTTCAGACCATATTAATTATCATTATATCTCATGTGATTCTATCATAAAGTTCACATACAATTACGTGACCACAAGGTTCTTCAGGAAGACGCTTTAACGTCTGTAAATTCTGTTTTACACGTTCTGTTAAGTGGATACAGTCTGTGGTGGTGCATTAACTTATTCAATTAAAATATAAATCGGTTAGAAGTCCTAAAGATGTTACTTACGGAAGTGCGTGTTCAGTCCAACGTCAGTAGTTATCGAGTTTCTTTGTCCAAAGTTGTATCTTGCTTCAATATGGTCAGTTGTTAGGGTTAGTTCGAGAGCCATTTCGTTATAAGTTATACCCTACTTCAGATATGTCAAGATGTTAGGGTTAGCTGCGTTCTGGGTGTGTTGACATCATATTGAATGGGTAAAGTTTCCAGATAATAATTAAAGATTCTTGAGTTAAGAGTTACTATTTACGTACCACTTGTAGTTCCACGTCGTACTTGGCCTTTAGGGCTATCTCGTCAATGCTGCACTCTCTTGGAATTGCTGAGGAAGTCTTCAAAGTTTGGTCAGGTTCATAAAAAATTTAAAAGCTTTAAAAGGTTCCAATTAAAATCGTTATATGACAAAACTTTGAAGACTTCCTCAGCATTTCCAAGAGAGTGCAGCATTGACGAGATAGCCCTAAAGGCCAAGTACTACGTGGTTCAAGTTGTATGTAAATAGTAACTCTTAACTCAAGAATCTTTAATTATTATCTGGAAACCTTTACCCATTCAATATGATGTCGACACAGCCAGAACGGAGCTAAACCTAACATCTGGACATATCCGAAGTAGCGTACAACTTATAACGAAATGGCTCTCAAACTAACCCTAACAACTGACAATATTGAAGCAAGATACAACTTTGGACAAAGAAACTCAATAACTACTGACGTTGGATTGAACACGCACTTCCGTAACTAACATCTTTAGGACTTCTAACCGATTTATATTTTAATTGAATAAGTTAATGCACCACCACAGACTGTATCCACTTTACAGAACATGGAAAACAGAACTTACGGATGTTAATGCATCTTCCTGAAGAAGCATATTAATTATGTTATCTTATCGTGGGGACAGACAACTAAATATGATTTCAAAAAACTTCAAATTCTTCAAAATAAATATATAAGATTAATTGACCTAAAATTTAATAGAAATACACAACTAACACTATATAATACCACAAGAGTTTTCCCAAACAAATATAACATTCTTACAATTAACCAATTATATTACTTCAATATTGGTAAAATTATGTTCATACGCATTAATAATAATCTACACGCCGACATCATACAAATTATACCCAAGATACACACACATGACACACGCACTAAATCACATATTCGGCCTATTCATACGAAAACGGAGACCATGAAGAAGCAAAGTTTCAATTACATTGGCCCACACTACTGGAACTCATTACCTACGGAACTAACTTCTTTAAATAATTTCAACCTTTAAAAAAAAAAACTAAAAAACTTGAATTGCGGCTCTTGAAATTAATGATTACAGTGGATGGGAACTATGACTTATATTATGACTTGTATATCGTGAAGTAAATTGCTTTTTCAATGGTATTATCCGTAATGTTTATTATCTGCTCATATATCATTACCTTTTACTTTTGTTGTTGTTTTGTTTTGTTACTATGATACTCTTGTGATGGGTTCCATTTCAACTCAGGCAGGGTCATACCATCACGGTCTCAGATTTTTCTAAAAAAATTAAGGGGTGTTCCTTGACTAAAATAAGGAGACCCATATTTTTTCTTTCGGCAAGAAAAAATTTTCCCTTCGAGATAGAGGGTTTCAAATCTTGCACCATCAAACAAGCTCTCTAGAAAACGGTTAGTTTTCCTAACTTCAGCATGTCACTGCAGAGAGTTAAAAAAGATATCGTGTTCTTGTATTTTTTTACATTGTGTGTATAACATATAATAATATATGGTGCTAATATTTGCTACACATCGTATAATTAAAATTAAAAAAAAATAGTAAACATTGTGATTTTTAAAAAAAATTGAATTTTTTAAGTTTTTTTTTAAACAGGTTTGGATGGAGTTTTTTCTATATTCGTTTTTTTTTTTTTTGTTAAATACATACAAATGTGCACTTTATTTGTAGTTTTTTGTGTGTCTGTGAAACTGCTAGTTTCCGCGTTTCGGCAGCGTTGAAAACAGCCGATTTTGAAAAATCTCTAACGTTGCTAACGATTTTCTCAAAAAGTCCATTTTTTTAAATTCTGAAAATTAAATCCCTGTTTTATTATCAACAGGAGAATATCTGTGTAAATTTTCACGGACCTAAAAACGCCCGTTTCCGAGTTAGACGCGTTTGAATTCGGTTTGAAAGCCTACGATTTCCAGTGTTCTAAAGGCGCCATTTTGGAAAAATCTCAGGCGCAAAGTACATATTCTCTTACCCGAATCAAAGTGTTAGATATTATTTGCCTGAATGATAGAATGAGAGCATTGGGTCAGCTGGCCCTGGTTGGATACGTCCACCTCACCAAATCCCCGAGTGATGACATGCCTATAAAACTGTAGGGGTGGGGATAACAAATACATAAAGAAAATTCTTGCTGCTCAACTACTGACAAAGTTGACTTGCGAAAGACAGCAGCAGTTGTTTGTTTGTTTACGTATATACTTAAACATCGCATAAGAAAAGACTATGAAAGAGTAGAAAACTGTTGTGAAATAATTTTATGAAAATGAGTGCAGCCACGTGTACTGTAAGTTAATTTTCGATGGCTAAACACCCTCGAGTTTTTCTGGGAGTTGCTAATTGTAGGCTACTGTCAGAAGAGTAGTTGCTGTTTTGTTATAGTTGCTAAAATTAACTTCTCAGTTTTTCGTAATAGTAAAATATTCTCTCAGCAGAGTTTTGTCCTCTACGAACGGGGGAGAAGGTGCAATGCTCTTGACCTCGCTGCTGGGTTGATAGCGCTGGTCGCTACCCAAACTCTGCATACCTCCTCTACGAAACGTAATGATGGCAATTGTCTAATCTACTAAATAAATAACAATTAACACATACGCATGCATGCTTATTCATAAAATGTAAGTTGAGTGTATTTCCTGTTCAATCAGCTGATTTTACAAGTAGAATACATATACAACTTATACGCTTATAATGGTGTAAAGATTTTTATCTATTTAAAACATATTCAAAGATTTAAATTTTTTAAGAGGGGGGGGATTGTGTTCGTAGTGATTTCCACTTGGGCCACGGTAAACCATGCACTGCCCATGTCTTCTGTTCCCTTAGAAGATAATCCTGGATCAATGGGAGACCAACCAGCAGAGTTTTGACAACCCCCTCACGTGGTGGTGAGGTGTCTCAAAGCTAGGTAGCTTTCAAAAATGTTTCAACTTAGTTGGCTGGTAACAAGAGAGGGATTTCATTTCAACTCTGGCAGGGTCGTACCATCACGGTCTCAGATTTCTCTAAAAAAAATTAATTAAGGGGGTGTTCCTTGATTAAACTATGGAGACCCATATATTTTTCTTTCGGCAAGAAAAAATGTTCCCTTAGAGACAGAGGGTTTCAAATCTTCCACCGTCAAACAAGCTCTCTAAAAAACGGTTATTTTTCCTTACTTCAGCAAGTCATTGCAGCAAAATTAAAAGATATTTTGTTCTGGTATTTTTTATTACATTGTGTGTATCATCATCATCATTGTCAACCATTATCAATCCACTGCTGGACGAAGGTCTCCCCAAGTTTCCTCCACAACGGTCTGTCTTGTGCCAGTCTCCTCCATGTCACTCCCGCATATTTACGAATTTCATCCACCCATCTCCCATGTGGTCTTTTTCTGGGTCTTTTCCTGTCCCTTGGAATCCAATCTAAAATTTCGGCTGTCCATCTATGGTCTGTCCTTCTGGCAGTATGTCCAGCCCATTGCCATTTCAGGGATTTAACTCTGATCATGATGTCTTCCACTCTCGTCATTTTTCGGATCCACGAGTTAACGTATAATAATATTTGATGCTATATATTTTTTACACATTGTATGATTAAAATTTTAAAAAATCGTAAACTTTGATTTTTTTTTAAATCGAAATTTTTAAGATTTTTTTTTAAATCGAAATTTTTAAGATTTTTTTTTAACTGGTTCACAAATGGAGGGTTTTTTTTTGTTAAAGACATACAAATGTGCACTTTATTTGCAATTTTTTCTGTGTCTGTGAAACTGCTAGTTTCCGCAGCGTTAAAAACAGCCGATTTTGAAAAATCTCCAACTTAGCCAACAATTTTCTCAAAAAAGCCCTTTTTGAAAATTCCGAAAATTAAATCCCTGTTTTATTATCAACAGGAGAATATCTATGTAAATGTTCACGGACCTAAAAACGCCCGTTTCTGAGTTAGACGCGTTTGAATTTGGTTTGAAAACCTATGATTTCTTAGTGTTCTAAAGGCGCCATTTTGGGAAAATCTTAGGCGCAAAGTACCTATTCTCTTACTCGAATGAGGGTCTTGGATCCGTCCACCTCACCCTACCCTGAGCGATAACATGCCTAAAAAACGGTCTTGGAAAAAAAATAACAAATCTATATATAGAGAGAATTGAATGTATGTCAATTTAGAACCATCAAACTTGGTATATTATCTCATGGTACCCTAACTTAGATCGTAGACAGTTTTTGGAAGGGGTCGGAGCCCAGAGTCAAGGGGTTCCACACAAAACTCCCATGAAATCTACAGTTTTCAATTTAGAACCACCAAATTTGGAATACTATAGCATGGTACCCTAACTTAGACCGCAGACTGATTTTCAAAGGGGTCGGAGCCCTGGGTCAAAGGGCCCCCACACAAAATTTCCGTAAAATATACTTGTATGCTACAGTGCCCTAACTGAGACCGTAGATGGTTTTGGAAGGGGGGCAGAGCCCTGGGTGGGTGGGAGCCTGGGTCAAAGGGCCCCACGCAAAATTTCCGTAAAATCTAGTTTTCAATTTAGAACCATCAAATTTGGTATACTTTTTCTTGGCACCCTAACTTTGACTAGACGGTTTTGGGAAGAGGTCAGAGGAGCCCGGGGTCAAGCCCCCCCCCAACAAAACTTTCATAAAATATTTTACAAAGTGAGGGTGCCAAGAAAAAGTATACCAAATTTGATGGTTCTAAATTGAAAACTAGATTTTACGTAAATTTTGCGTGGGGCCCATTTGACCCCAGGCTCCCACCCACCCAGGGCTCTGCCCCCTTCCAAAAACCATCTACGGTCTCAGTTAGGGCACTATAGTATACAAGTATATTTTACGGTAATTTTGTGTGGGGGCCCTTTGACCCAGAGCTCCGACTCCTTCCAAAAACTGTCTGCGGTCTAAGTTAGGGTACAATGCTATAGTATTCTAAATTTGGTGGTTCTAAATTGAAAACTGTAGATTTTATGGAAGTTTTGTGTGGGACCCCTTGACCCCGGGTTCCGACCCCTTCCAAAAACCATCTACGGTCTAAGTTAAGGGACTATGAGATAGTATACCACGTTTGGTGGTTCTAAATTGAAAACTGTAAATTTGTTTAGCAGACATACATTCAATTATACAGCTGAAAGAGACGCAATTCAGGCTTCAGTCATGACAAAACGTTCAATTTCTTAACCGTGATATTAGGCTGAGAATAATATCTTTATCTAAATAATTTGATGCCTGCCGCAGACTAACACACGAGTATTCAATAATTATTTTGATGGCACAATGGCACCGAGAGACAAAGGAATCGACGTTTATAAACACGGAATAATTGTCTGCGATTTCCCGGTCTTTACTTAATTACGGAAACAGAAAGAAAAACATTCTGAAGATCCATTTTAGTAAATATTTACAAGTGCGTGCTGGACAATTGCTAAGGACGGATCATAAACGGCTATATAGCGCATAAAAAAGTAAGTGTGGTTGGATGCCAAGTGAAATAAAATAATGTCAGAATGCCAGGACATTACAAGAAAGACAATTTATTGTGCTCTGAAATCCAGAAGGCTTTGGAACGTGTTCAAGGGACAAACAGGCCATTTTGTGCAGAATACGTAAACATGAAAAAAATGCAATTACCGTCCGCAGGAGTTCCGGCGTAAGATGTCAATACGGGATATGGCCACCATGTAGGGCAATGCAAGATTCCATGTGTCGTGTCATGCTTTGCACAACATTATCAAACAGCTGTTGGGTAATTTATCCCATTCCTCTGTCAGAGCACGGATGAGGGTGTCCTTGTTTATTGGAGGGCATTGGCGACCAGCAAGACTCCTCCCCAAAGCATCCCACACATTTTCAATGGGATTCAGATCTGGAGAACGTGCTTGCTATACGAGGCTTTGAAGATCCTCGCTCTCAAGACACTCCTGGACAGCGACTGTTCGATGACATGTTGCGTTGTCGTCCATGAAAATGAATCTATCAACGACAGCACCACGAAACATGCGAACATGAGGTAGCAGAACATCATTAATGTATCGTTGGCCAGTCATAGTCCCAGTTGGAAGCACATAGAGGGACGTGCGGCCATTGATCATGATGCCAGCCCATACCATGACACTACAAGTCGGATATCAGTCCCTTTCCTGTATGTTTGCTGGACAATATGCTGTACCACTATCACGCCAGATCAGTTGTCGTCGACAATCAGACGATAGACTGTATCTACTCTCATCTGAGAAGAGGACAGCAGACCAGTCGTTATCAGTCCAATTGCGATGTTGATGGCACCATTGCAAACGGGCGGTACGGTGATGTCTGGACAATGGGATGCACACAACAGGACGGCGGGCGTATAGTTCTCCTTCATGCAAACATCTGGCGACAGTTTTTTGGGAGATCCGCTTGCCAATAGCAGCCATAAACTGATTCGCTACCTCACTAGCTGTGCTGTGCCAGTGTCTTTTTGTTGATAGCACTATGTACCGATCTTCTGCAGGTGTTGTACTGCGAACACGACCTCCCCCGTGATGTTTGCTACACTCTCCATTTGTTTGAAATGATTTCCAAAGCCTTGAAACAACACTGTGGCTGACGTCAAACTCCCAGGCAACATCTGTTATTTTTTGCCCTTCTTCAATCTTGCCAATAATACGGCCACGCATAAAATCATATAGGTGATGTCGGGAAGACATACTGAAACTTGCAAGTTTGTCAATTGATTCTTTCCCTTTCAACTTTGCGTTTGAACAACAACGGTCAATACGCGTCAAATCCTTTATATCTCTTATCAGCGCTATGACGTCACGAACAAGTTTGGCAATCCAAAATTTGCATACGCACAACACGTCTTACTGTATCCCGCACTTATGCTAATTTCCACATTTTCCTGCCTTACATTTTATGGTTGATATCGTTGCTATTGTCATCCGTCCTTAGCAATTGTCCGGCAGTGTATATATATAGATTTGTTATTTTTTTTTCCAATACCATTTTTTAGGCATGTTATCGCTGCTCAGGATAGGGTGAGGTGGACGGATCCAACGTTCTCATTTGGGTAAGAGAATACGTACTTTGCGCCTGAGATTTTCCCAAAATTGCGCCTTTAGAACACTAAGAAATCGTAGGTTTTCAAATGAAAGTCAAACGTGTCTAACTCGGAAATGGGCGTTTTTAGGTCCGTGAAAATTTACACAGATATTCTCCTGTTGATAATAAAACAGGAATTTAATTTTCAGAATTTTAAAAAAGGGCTTTTTTGAGAAAATCGTTGGCAAAGTTGGAGATTTTTCAAAATCAGCTGTTTTTTAAAGCTGCGGAAACTAGCAGTTTCACAGACACAGAAAAAATTGCAAATAAAGTGCACATTTGTATGTCTTTAACAAAAAAACGAGTATAGAAAAAAAAAACTCCATTTGAACCAGTTAAAAAAATCTCAAAAATTTCAATTTAAAAAATTAAAATTTACAATTTTTTAAAAGTTTAATCATACGATGTTTAAAAAATATTAGCATCAAATATTATTATACGTTACACACACAATGTAATAAAAAATACCAGAACAAAATATCTTTTTTAATTCTGCTGCAAGGACTCACTGAAGTTAGGAAAAATAACCATTTTTTAGAGAGCTTGTTTGACGGTGGAAGATTTGAAGCCCTCTGTCTTGAAGGGAAAATTTTTTCTTGCCGAAAGAAAAAATATAGGTCTCCTTATTTTAATCAAGGAACACCCCTTAATTTTTTTAGAGAAATCTGAGACCGTGATGGTATAACCCTGCCAGAGTTGAAATGGAATCGCTCTTTTGTTACCAGCCAACTAAGTTGAAACATTTTTGAAACCTACCTAGCTTTGAGACACCTCACCACCACGTGAGGGGGTTGTCAAAACTCTGCTGGTTGGTCTCCCATCGATCCAAGATTATCTTCTAAGGGAACAGAAGACATGGGCAGTGCATGGTTTATCGTGGCCCAGGTGGAAATAACTACGAACACAATCCCCTCCCCTCTTCAAAAAAAATTGAAATCTTTGAATATGTTTTAAATAGATAAAAATCTTTACACCATTATAAGCGCATAAGTTGTATATGTATTCTACTTGTAAAATCAGCTGATTGAACAGGAAATATACTCAACTTACATTTTATGAATGAGCATGCACGTATGTGTTAATTGTTATTTATTTAGTACATTAGACAATTGCCATTACGTTTCATAGAGGAGGTATGCAGAGTTTGGGTAGCGACCAGCGCTATCAACCCAGCACCGAGGTCAAGAGCATTGTACCTTCTCCCCCGTTCGCAGAGGAGAAAACTCTCCTGAGCGAATATTTTACTAATACGAAAAACTGAGAAGTTAATTTTAGCAACTATAACATAACAGCAACTACTCTTCTGACAGTAGCCTACAATTAGCAACTCCCAGAAAAACTCGAGGGTGTTTAGCCATCAAAAATTAACTTACAGTACACGTGCCTATACTCTTTTTCATAAAATTATTTCACAACGGTTTTCTACTCTTTCATAGTCTTTTCCTATGCGATGTTTAAGTATATATATATGTAAACAAACAAACAACTGCTGCTGTCTTTCGCAAGTCAACTTTGTTAGTAGTGGAGCAGCAAGAATTTTCTTTATGTATTTGTTATCCCTCCACCCCCCTCCCCCCACACACACCGACAGTTTTATAGGCATGTCATCACTCGGGGAAAGGTGAGGTGGACGTATCCAACCAGGGCCAGCTGCCCTAATGCTCTCATTCCATCATTCGGGCAAAGAATGTCTAAAGCTTTGATTCGGGTAAGAGAATACGTACTTTGCGCCTGAGATTTTCCCAAAATGGCGCCTTTAGAACACGGGAAATTGTAGGCTTTCAAACCGAATTCAAACGCGTCTAACTCGTAAACGGGCGTTTTTAGGTCTGTGAAAATTTATACAGATATTCTCCTGTTGATAATAAAACAGGGATTTAATTTTCAGAATTAAAAAAAATGGCTTTTTTGAGAAAATCATTGGCAAAGTTAGATTTTTCAAAATCGGCTGTTTTTAACGCTGCCGAAATGCGGAAACTAGCAGTTTGACAGACACCCAAAAAATTACAAATAAAGTGCACATTTGTATGTCTTTATCGAAAAAAACGAATATAGGAAAAACTCCATCCAAACCTGTTTAAAAAACTTAAAAAATTCAATTTTTTTTTAAATCACAAAGTTTACGATTTTTTTAAATTTTAATCATACGATGTGTAGCAAATATTAGCACCATATATTATTATATGTTATACACACAATGTAAAAAAATACAAGAACACGATATCTTTTTTAACTCTGCTGCAATGACTCGCTGAAGTTAGGAAAAATAACCGTTTTCTAGAGAGCTTGTTTGACGGTGCAAGATTTGAAACCGTCTATCTCTAAAGGGAAAAATTTTCTTGCCGAAAGAAAAAACATGGGTCTCCTTATTTTAGTCAAGGAACACCCCTTAAGTTTTTTAGAGAAATATGAGACCATGATGGTATGACCCTGCCGGAGTTGAAATGGAACCCATCTTGTTTGTAATTACAACTACTGACCTCAGTGTAAAACTAGCCTAGATATCATGGGACCGAGTCAGGCCTTGCTGGCCTTTTCCCCCTGCTTCCTTGCTGTGCATTGTTTCAACTGATATTTCTGTAACACTGTTGTTGTTGTTGTTTTTGGCTTAGCAAAATAAATGAATTGAATTAAAATCCCTAAAAAGGCAATCGGATGAACATGTTGCCAGAAGAACGGACCACCGATGGGGCAACCAAACTTGTAGACTGGATTCCAAGGGACAGAAAAAGACCCAGAAGACCACATGGGAGATGGGTGGATGAAATTCGAATTGCATGCAAGAATGACATGGAGGAGACTGGGTCAAGACAGACCATTGTGAAAGAAACTTGGTAAGATCTTCATCCAGCAGTGGATTGATAACGGTTGATGATGATGATTAAATATACATATATTTTCCTGAATTTGACGATAAAAAAATTACATATGTTCAGAGTTGTATAAAAATAAAATGTATCTGCGTACACAACCATCGAAACAGAAAACTTGCTGCAAACCCGCATATCACGATAACAATAGAATAAGATAATTTAAAGAAAAATTAATATAACAATAAATAATTATTAGAACATTACAGATCCCGTAGAGGACAAAAGTACATTATGACTGAATCCGCAAAAAATGTGTGTAAATTGGACCTTAAGGCCAAAACTTTCAAATATTGGACTATGAACCTCATAAAAACAAGAGACTAATTAAAGAAAGTTTTTATATCTAGAAAAACAGTTCCGTTAATGAACCTTCAAAAATTATATACAGCATTTTCAACAACTTAATTAAAAAATAGTAGACTTATAAAATACATAAGGAAAAGATTTTAATTTAATAACTGGCAACTGCAAGAGAAACCTGCGAATAAAATTTAAAGTCTTTCTGTATAAATGAAACTTTTCTTACAGTCCCTATATATTGAGAACAGGCCTTGATAAGATCAATAGGCCAGAAATGTCTGTAAAAACAAAAGAACTCACTATCGGAAGATATGAAAAATAGTTGAACATTCTCACATTAAGATAGAATTAAATATATTAATCTTAGTAACGCCTTGTGTAAATGTTTTAATTGTTGTAAATAACATTTTTATTTATTTAATCTACAAGCAAAAACTATCTGCAAAATCTGCTAATAATTTGGAAAACTATCAGCATACGGCATATGCGTGTACATTTATATTCTGCGACTCTGCATACGTTAAACAACAATTTTTTTCCTGAATTTTGATGATAAAAGAAATGTTTTATTTCGCTTAACGATAATCTGGACAAACATGAAATAGGGAAAACATAAATTCAGAAAAACGCGAATGAAGGCAAAGGATTAAACAGCCATGGTGACATTACACAACCTTGTCTGACTCCTGCACCAATGGAAAACCATTTTGATAAAACACCATTCACTCGTACACAAGCTCTACTACCAGCATACATGTCTTTTACACTATTAAGTAGATTCCCAGTAACACCATATTCATTCAATAACTTCCATAAAAGTGTCCTATTCACTCGGTCGTAAGCTTTCTCTAAATCTACGAAGACAGCAAAAACTTTCTTACCAACAGCCAGATACTTTTCAATCATCATGCGTAATGCAAAATTGTGGTTAGTGCAGCCTTTACCAGGCATAAAACCACTCTGAACATCCCACACTTTCTCTGATGTAAGATCCCGTACTTTTTCAATAACGACCTTATCAAACACTTTCCTTCGCACACTCAGTAGGCTAATACCACGATAGTACTTGCAGTCAGTCTGATCACCTCTTCCCTTATACGAGGGAACAGCAATAGCATCCTTTCCATCCCAAGGTACCATTCTTAACTCCCAGCACAACTGGCAAATTTTAGTTAACCAGTCAATTACAGAGTCACCACCATATTTTCAACATCTTGGCAGTTATGCCATCAACTCCTGGAGCCTTACCATTCCGAAGAGATTTTAGAGCTTTACACACCTCTTCTCTTCAGATCCTTCCTGTGCTTCCATCCCTCACTGAGACGTCATCTGGGTCTGTCTCAGAATCATCTTTGCATTCCTGATCTAATAACTCACAGAGGTGTTCACCTCATCTTTCATTAACTCATTTGACTCCCATATTAGTTCCTCAACCCTATTCTTCACACAACTTACAACTTTGTTTCCCCTATTTTTCCTGAGTCTCTGGCACTTCCAGAAAATCTTTCTATCTTTCGAAAAAGCCAATTAATGCTTTTCCACCTTCTCCTTCCTATCTTTTGCCTTGCTCTGGTGAACCAGATATAAATTCTGCAAAATGTACTATTGGGGCAACATCTGCTTTCAGATGCAATTTTGATCAATTTGACATCAAAATTTCAGTTTTGATTGTAGGTTAGAGCATTTAGATAGATTGATATTTTGCAAAATGTATAATATAATCAGCACTAAACTTGGAAAGTTAGTTGAATTAAAAACTAATTAAAGTGTACAAATCAAATTGTGCTAAATTAAATTAATATACAAACAGAACTTGCCGTGATATTAAGAATTCATTCAATTTGAATTTTGTAGGTCAGAAAATTTATTGATAATCCAATGTTTTTAAATTAACATGCGATCACTTTGATATCTAAAAGTGATCACACGCTATTATACAGCAGGCAATCATTTTGACATCTCGAGAGCACTTACAAACTTTATCGATACAGGATGGTGCAACAATGCAGAGGTTGCTGTGACATCAAGCATTCCAGACAGAGATCTGAGTGTTTATATGCATAATAAGCACATCATTGGGGCTATTTATGCTTATGCAAATGTAAAAACAATTTTAAAGGCCTTGAAAGACAGTAGTGGACAGGGTAAGGCCTCTCTTCATACTTCAATCTGGATTAAAAAAAGGAAAACACTTGTTCCACTAACAGATCTAAGAAGCAGAATCTAAGTAATGGTAAATCATTAAGTTCATTATGAAAATTTATTTAAAAACTATGAACCTACTCTTTAGCACTAAAATAAAAAAGTGTTGAATTTGGAGATAAAAATGGTTTTATGTAAATTTTGTAATAATTACAAGTTGAGTATTTTGATACTCCCAAACAAGGCCTACATTTTATTTACACTGTTACTTATACAGATACTGCTGCTTTTCATTAAAGCTCCTTTTATTACTGTAAATACAACATTGTCACAAAATTGGCTGCCCAACTACAAATTCATTTTCTCACAATTACGTAACTCATAATAACTACAAAGATGACGCATTAATCACTACAAAAAGTTTAGCATTTTTTTTATTGGAGATTTAACGACCAACACGAGCAACTTAATGGGCTATAAGCAGTTGCCCGTCCCTAATTTAGGGCCACTGGTTCCAGGGAATGGAGAGAGCCAGTGCCATAAGACAAACAACATCCATGCCTCACCGGGATTCGAACCCATCTCGGACCAATGGTCAGAAGCTATTGCTTAGACCACTGCCCCATCAGGGTGGCTTGAAGTTATTTAAGTTATGCAAACTATAATTTTTTTTAAATCAAAATTACTGTTAACAGTTTGATGGAAAACAATATACATAGCCCAGGATTTAGCTTACTCTGCAGCTTGCCATTTTTGTGAGAGTGATGGCACAATTTCTAAAGAAATAATGACAATTAAAAAAAAAAAAAAGATACCCTTTTTATACCTTTAATAATTGGTTTCTGTGCTGTTCTTAAGGCAAACATTGCATTTTCGGCAGAAAATTTTTCTTCTGAAATACTTTTCTGCAGATTACAGAGAAACTTCTGTAAACATCTGCATGAAATGTTTATGAAAATTTTCATGGTTAATTCAGTAAATATCGACGCAAGATTTCAGTGGATATTTCAAACATTTTCTGCATTGTTTGTTCTCACTTTCTTTTTTTTTACATATTTCTGTACGGTGTTATACAATGCTACTCAGTTTAAAAGGTAGCTTCAAGAATTAAACGTAAATTAGCAAAATTTCTAAAGAAATAATAACGGTAATGGAAAAAACTTTTTCATAGCTATAATCATTGGTTTCTGTGCTATTCTTACAGCAAACATTGTATTTATAGAAGAAAATTTTTGTGTTCTGAAATATTTTTCTACAGATCATAGAGAAACCTCTGAAAATGTCTGCATGGAATCCTAAAATAAAAATTTTGATGAACATTCAGTAAACATATAAGGCATTTTTACACAATTTTTTTGCGAGGTACTACACAATGATACTGAGTTTAAATAGTTTGTTTTATACATAAATTGTTTCGAAATTTAAGTGCTTCTTATACATTATATTTTTTCTCCCAAAATTTTTCTTTTTTTTTTGATTGGAGGTTTAACAAGACCACTGTGAGCAACTCAATGGGCTATAAGCAGTCGCCCGTCCCTAATTTAGGGTCACTGGTTCCAGGGAAGGGAGAGAGCCAGTGCCGTAAGACAAACACAACATCCATGCCTCACGGGATTCGAACCAGGACCCCTTATGGGCGAATGACCAGAGGCCAGCGCCTTAGACCACTGCACCACCAGGGGAGGCTCTCCCAAAATTTCACGAAATTTACGTTACATTAAGACTGGTAAGTTCACATTGATTTTTTTTAACAGTTAATTTCAAATTATCTTGGAATGTATTAATTGTTTTTCACTTTAATTAGATGCAAGGGAATGTGGGTTTACGCGGAAATGTATTAAAGCCCTCTAGGCCTTAGAGCAGCTAAAATTTGTTTCTTTTTTGGATGGAATGTAACTGTTGCATTTATGGAATGCACTTCTAAATCGGATACATAGAAATACATAAAATTTAGCATCACGACTTACAATATTTGTTGCTGTCTGGTATAACACCGTTTCTGCATAACAGTAAACTGAGCAGCAGACACTGCAACCAAATATAAGACCAGTGATCTCTCTGCACACTAGCCATTTTACGCTACACCACCACATAGTTTGCCGGGTTCATGATGCACCGCATCCTCCACGGAGGACGTTTATGAATGGTTGCACAACGCCGGTAAGATACATTTATAATACGTATTATAAAAAATGATTTTTAACGACATTTGTACAGCACACCGCTCCATAATTGGACGTAATGCCGTCCACTCCAGTTCAAACATTACAAGTAAAAGGACACGCCCCTTCAAGTCCTAACATATTGTTGCAGATACGGATAGTACATAAGAGATTGATTTAAATACCCAATTTTGGCTCGCTTCCAAACCAATCATTTTAGTCATCACAAAAGTAAAACAAAATTTCGATTTGAACAAAACCATAATTTGGAGGTAAGGAGTTTATTCAATGTGAAATAAATCTCTTTGATTCATACGTGTGACTCCCAAACTAATAGTTTTTTTTTCCTTTATTCACTTGCTTCAGTTCTGATGAGAAGAAAAGCTTTCAGATAAAATTTTCCGCTATTGTTATTTTGAGAACTTATCATATATATATCATTATTTTACTTATTTCATGAAACATCAGTTTTTTTAATTCTTTTCCATCATTATTGTTCTAATCCGTTGAAATTCCAGTGTTTTCTATTTATATAATTTTCTTGAAGAAATTCATTTAAAGCTTTCATTAACGATACAAAAGTTCTTTTTTCAACCTTTTACATTATTTAAGATTTTTCTTGAACTTGAAATTATTAATTAAATTGAACGGTCAAATCCTGTAAGTTAAAAAAACAATATTATAACGTTATTTCTAATTTTACTCCCAGCAAATGGCATCTATAAAATTACAGACATGGCAACATGGATTTGCAAGGGACGCTGTTTTCAAGGTAAGTTGAAGTGTAAACTAATATATTTCGTTTCCTGTATTTCGGCGCATTTGTTTTGAAGACAAAATTACGACCTTCGTTTCTGGACTTGATGTTTGTCCTTTGAACGAAGAGATGCTTATTTTTGGTTTATTCAGAAGCATTTTTCCGTAGTGCTGTCTGCTATGACTTTTCACTTGGCTTGTGTACTGCTGTAGGGGTTTGTAGAAATACGGTTTATTTTTTCTGAGGATTC
Source organism: Macrothele yani (assembly GCA_039090855.1). NCBI lineage: Eukaryota > Metazoa > Arthropoda > Arachnida > Araneae > Macrothelidae > Macrothele > Macrothele yani. The sequence goes on along the minus strand of CM077032.1, from coordinate 59,289,038 downwards.
TTTGCAGCAGGTTTCTTATAAACTGTTTGTAAAGAAGTATTTTTGACGGCGGAAATGTGAACTTTAGGTTAAAGATAAAAATGCTGAAAAGTACCGCAATTACGTATTGTGTACAGTTGAAGCTTGCATTTAATAGCTCATGAAGCTTGATTTGTAGAACAAATTGCATCTGTAAAATTTACTGCTATCATCAAAAGAAGTGGCGTTGTTGAGGCTTTTGAAAGTATGGTTTCTTTTAGTTATGCTGATAAAAAAATTGATCATGAGAGGCAAAGGCCTTGGAATGTATCGGAACGATCAAATTTTTAACAGACCGAACTGTGGGCCGGGTTTATTTGACCGTAATTCAAACATCTGAAGTTTTAATACATACAAAAAACTATTACCTGGCGGAAATACTGAACTTGTGTTATTCCAGAAATGAATGGATTGATTTATACATATGATGTTTTTTGGTCAGCAGGAAATAATACGGATGTAGTATGTTTTTTACGTGGTGTTTTGGAAAATTATGTAAGATGAGATTTGTGCTGATAGTTATGTGGAGCAGTTCCCATAATGAAGCTGCTATGACCCAAGTGAATGAAAGCAGCTCATAGAAGTTATTATTTCTACCCATCATTAAGATTTTTTTTCAGTTTATTAGAGTTAAATCCCACAAATGTGAAATTAGTGTCTTATGGTTTTTGAGCTTGAAATAAATATAGGTTCAAAAACTGTTGTAAAGAAAAATGTTGCTTTGCTTGAAAGAAAAATTCAAAGTTTCGAAAGCAGATGTTTTAGAAAACAGTGTGCTGGTGTGACAAATCCAAGGTTAGATATTTAGACCAAAGTACTGGGTGGTTATAAATTGGACAAAAGAAAACTTTTTGTGCATATGATGAAAAGTAGGGCTAGGATTTTTATGATTTTGCATATTTTTTTGGCAATACTAAAAGGTTTTTCAAGTGCATACAAGTATGTTTCATACAAAACTAAGCTGATTTAAGTACCTTTGTAAAGGGCATTTTTTTTGTAATTTTGATGCGATATGGCATTCTTTCAGGTTTTTTTGGTCATTTTAAGTAATTTTTTTGGTATTTTCCAGTCATTATTTTGCATATTTCGGCATTTTTTTTTAAGTGGCATTTTTGGATGAATTTCCCTGAAACCCAGAAGCAAGACTGAGAAACCGAGGGAGGAGGGGGCAGTGCTCGTGTTCAAAACATCTGTACATGCGTCGTAGCAAGCGGTGGCGCCACGACGATGGTAAAAGCATTTTCTCCCCTCCTCTGTCTCTTCCTTCAAGCCAGTGATGAGCTGTTCTCCCATTTAGAACATGGTCATTGCCATTTTGTCGGAAGGTGAGGTTCGGTGCCGAGGAGGGTGGATAGCGAGCACCGCAGACTTCAAGCTCTCAGTTTGGGCAGAGAGAGTCAAACCGCCGATACAAGTTTCACTGTATAACCCTGCCTTCCTCTCCCCCCTTCCCTCTTGTGTAGTGTGGCTGTAAATGAACTCGTCCAAACCAGTCTGTGCGAGTTCTACAGATAACTGAGGCTCATTGTTTCTCGACATTTTTTGGAAGCTGCACATGTTGTTTGTTAGCTGTGAATACTTTTTTAATTGTGAATTTCAACACCCAACATGCCTGAAGTGAAGAAAAGTGCCTCACAGAAATTAAAACACTTCATTTCTGAATATGGCAAAAATGTATTCTCTACTGATGGACAGATACTATATTGCAAACTCTGTGACGTGAGAGTTGCCACGGAAAAGAAATTTACTGTGCAGCAGCATGTCAACAGCTCGTTTGACAGCAATGAAGCGCCCTCAATTAAAGTTACGTAGAGACTACTTTCTGATACTGAAATTGCAGGTAAATTTTTCTACATAAAGTCAAATTTTGGATTTCTGCCTGGTTCCATTACTTCCTTTGAAAAGTCAGCAGTGCTATTAGTGGATCAAATAAATTTGATGAAGAAAGTTGTGAATGACCTAGATATTGTAACTGGAAAAGTGGGAAAGGCTGTGCAAAGAAAATTAAGCAAGTTTAAAAAAAAAATGTAGGATACAAACAGCTGTGCTTAATTGCAGATGTGCTATCAGAGAGAAACTTTTCCCTTGGTGAAATTTCAGAAGACTTTAAACAAAGTGTTATATCAAGTATGCTCCTGTAGTGTCAGTAGAAGTGGAAAGGAGCTTTTCAATGTTTAAAGCTTTTTTGGCAGACAATAGAAAATCATTCTCTTTTGAAAATCTGCACATGGTTTTAGTTGTAAATTCAATTCTGGTCTGCTGAAATAAAAACTTTGTTTCCCACGGCAAACTAAAAATATTCAAATAAGTTTTTTTTTTTGTAATATTAAAACTTTCAATTTGCCACAGGAACTCTCAGAAAATGTAAGATGCACTTTTTTTCTTTTTTTCTTTTATATGGCACATTTTTGTTAACAACAACAAAAAAACAGTTTGCACAAAAACTGAAAAAAGTTAAATTGTACTTTTAAGCTTGTTTTTTTTTTCTTTTTTGTGTTACGACTTACAAGGCATATTTTTGAGCAATACATTTTTAGTTTGGCACAGAAACTGTAAAACAATTAAGTTGTATTTACTGTCTATTTGTTTTTACATAGGTCCTGTGTTGGTTAGTAAAATTAAGAATTTTAGTTGACACAGCAACAGTCAACAGATTAAATTAAGTTTTTTAGATTCATTTTGTTTTGTTTCATGCACCTCTTCTTTATTTAATTAATTAGTTTTGCAAGGAAATAAATATGCATTTATTGGTACTTTTTCTTTTGTTTTATAGAGCACTTTTTTTAGTTTTTTGGGTCATAAATGCATTTTTATAGGCATTTTTTATCAATTTTGATGTCATAAAAATCCTAGCCCTAATGATAAGTATGAATTATAAATACATCGCTCTTTCCACGTTCCAAAAACACATAGCAACCGAAAAATTGTTTTCAGCCACTGCCGTGAAATCGAATCACAGATCTCTCTATATCGAGCCGAGCGTGTTAGCTTTACACAACGGTGGCCAACAATCCACGGTGCTATGTGTATTTTTAAGTCAGCTTCTGACATCATAAATCCATAAGATGGGCTGAGCTGTAGTGTAAAGCTAACGCGCTTGGTTAGATATCGCGAGATCCATGGTTCGATTCCACGGCGGCGGCTGAAAACAATTTTTCGGTTGCTATATGTTTCTGGAACGTGGAAAGAGCGATGTATTTATTTATTTACTGACGCCACGTATTTAGAGGATTTTTACCTTGGATCTCGCCCTTTGGATTTAACTGCTATAGTATGTATAGCCAGTGCCGTTAATGCCCACCAGATGGAGACGTCTCAGTAGCTGAGCCCATCTTACGGATTTATGATGTCAAAAGCTGACTTAAAAATACACATAGCACTGTGGATTGTTGCCCACCGTAGTGTAAAGCTAACGCGCTCGGCTAAATATCGAGTGATCCGTGGTTGAACTCCACGGCGTTGGCTGAAAACAATTTTTCGGTTGCTATGTGTTTCTGGAACGTGGGAAGAGCGATGTATTTATTTATTTACTGACAACACGTATTTAGAGGATTTTTACCTTGGATCTCGCCCTTTGGATTTAACTGCTATAGTATGAATTATATATAGTTAAATACACCAAGTTTACCTTTTTTCACAAATGCTCGATGTGGCTTCCCTTGATTACTTTGCAAATGTCCCATTTGTAAATCATTTCTTTCCACATTGCTGTCGGCATCGACCAATGCGAGTGCAGTGATGATTCTTGATTTCAATTCTGGAAGGGACTTGGAAAGCTGCGGTAAGTAAACTTGATCTTTAATAAAAACCCCATAGAGTGAAATCTAGGTGCATTAGGTCCGGTGATGGAAGAAGGGGCATGTAATTGGGCCACCATGACCGATCCAAACTGGGACTTCAGCATCGAGATAAGAAGTAATGTTCTTGTGATAGTGAGGAAGTGCCCCGACTTGCTGGTAAATCACACCTCCCTCCATTGTTTCCTTAAAGATTGGCATTAGGTAAATCTGTAGCATGTCCAAGTATGTGATTCCAGTAATAGTTCTTTCAGCAAAGAAAAATGGGCCAAAAACGGAAGCACAACTGGCGGCATAAAAACGGAAGCACAACTGAAGGCATAAAAAAACGGAAGCACAACTGACGGCATAAAAAACGGAAGCACAACTGACAGCACAAAAAAAACAGGAGCACAACTCACGGCACAAAAAACGTTTACCTTAGGACTATCCCTTTCATGTTCCAAGATGGTATGAAGATTTTCTGATCCCCAAACCCTCACATTCTGTCTATTAACTTTGCCGTTTGAGCGAAAGGTCGCCTTGTCATTGAACACCAACTTCGACAAAAAGTCATCATCAGCTTCCATGCAATTTAACATGTGGGGGCGTGCAAAAAATACGCTCTCTGCTCTTGTCGCCATCCTTCAGAGCTTGAATGAGCTGCAATTTGTATGGTGCTGCCCTGGTGGCGCAGTGGTATAAGCGCTGGCTTATGGCCATTTGTCCGAGAAGAGTCCAGGTTCGAATCCCGGTCAAGCATGGATGTTGTGCTTGTCTTACGGCACTGGCCCAGTGATCCTAAATTAAGGACAGGTGACTGCTTATAGCCCATTGAGTTGCTCATGGTGGTTGTTAAACCTTCAGTAAAAAAAAAAAAAAAACGATTTGTAATTCCTAAATTTCAGACTTTTCCGTAGGATTTTAGTCACTAGTAATTAATGACTTCATGGCCTCCTCTTATTACTTTCATTATTATAAATATTTAATGGGAATTATCAAGGATAAATTTATTAAAGTACAGTATAAATAAAGAACACTGAAGAGTTATTGAAGAAAATAGAAGAACTTCCAGAATTAGAAAACCCTTCCATGGCAAGTTTAGATGTTGTGTCCATGTATACGAATATAAACCTGGACAAACTCATAGATTACATAGTAGATTACCTATCTGACCTACTAGTGTTTCATGAATACAATAAAGAAGAAGCAATATGCCTTCATGAACTTAGTGTGTGCTCTAAACAGCAATTTTGTTTCAATTCCAAGGCTGCTTCTATAAGAAAAGATGTGGGCTAGCAATGGGTTCTTCATTAGCACCTCTCCTAGCAAATTATTATGTAAGTAAAATAGAAGAGACCTTCCTATTGAAACCTTCAATTTTCCGCATGAATACTAGATACATGGATGATATCCTTTTCATCATCAATCAAGATTCGAGGGGATACCCATCAAAAATCCTAGAAGGTTTTAATTCCCAAGATGAGTCCCTAAAATTCACTTTAGAAGAGCAAAACGAAAAAAAGCTAAATTACCTAGATATTACTTTGAAGTGGGAAGGAAAATATATTACCACAGAATTATACAAGAAGCCTACAAATACAGGAAAAATTTTAAATTATTAATCAGATCACCCTAATTATATAAAGAAAAATGTAGCTTTACAATTTAAAGAAAAAGTTGAAAAGCTGAATTCAACTTCAGAAGCTAAGAAAAAACATAAAAATAAGTTAAAATCAATTTTATTAGCAAATGATTACCCTTCAAAAGAAATTCGTGAACTACTGGACGAAAATCCTACTAGGAACAGAACAGGCACTACAGACAAAAATAAAGAGAAAATTGAATATTTATTCACAAGAAAAGTCACTTACCACAAGGGACTGTTTGAAAAACTGAAGAAAATCAGCACTAAATATAAAATTAGGTTAGCTCCAGGTTTGAATAACAAAATTAAAAAATACTTACCATCCCTAAAACAAAAAGAAGAAAATACTTTACTTCAGGAAGGGGTCATTTATAAAATAGAGTGTTCTTGTGGATTACCATATATAGGAGAAGCAGGAAGAAGGTTAATCACCAGAATTAAAGAACACAAAGCAGCAATAAGGAACAGCTAAAATAAAACAGGATTAGACAGGCACATACAACGGAGTCATTTATAAAATAGTTTGTTCTTGTGGATTACCATATATAGGAGAAACAGGAAGAAGGTTAACCACCAGAATTAAAGAACACAGCAGCAATAAGGAACAGCTCAAATAAAACAGGATTAGACAGGCACATACAACAAACTGGCCACAAAATGGACTGGGACTCCTTAAAAGTGATCAAACATCAATCCCACGTAATTATCCGGAAATTAGAGGAATCCCTGGAAATTTACAAGACACAAGGTGGCAACATCAATGACCATGCTGGATGGAAAATCCATCAGGCTTGGTCGCCAGACCTGTGGAAGTAGTAGGACGCAAGAACTCCTGACGGAGGTCTAGTGTTTAGATCGAAAATTTGAGAGGTAATGTACCTAATAAATTTATCCTCGATAATTCCCGTTAAATATTTATAATACTTTTTGTCACTGGTAATTTTGGAACTCCAAGCTCCAGACTTGCTCATGCCTACGATCTATGGGGGCGTCGCAGAAATGCTGCTTGCACTGCATCCACCGTTTCCTTGGGAATTCCAGGTCTGCCACGGCTGCTGTTCCTATGAGCCACATATCCAGTATCAGTAAATCATTTGTACCATGCTGCAGTCGTGTCCCTTTTCCGTGCAGTTTCCTTGTATTCTTGGCAAAAATGTCATTGCACTTGTGTTGCTGAATTCGTCTTGTGAAACCACAGGCAGCATTTCACTTTTTCTGCGCCACTGAAGGTCGCCATTGTGCCATGAAAAATGGTAATGGGAGCAATCGCATATTCTCTGCTGGCAATACTTGACCTTGTATGACTCAGTGCCATCTGTCCACAAAAGGTAAACTTGCATGTTTAACTGTATAGTATTCGTACTAATTACTGTACCGTGCAAATTAATTGGGACAAACTACTTTATTCTCAGAATTGTAATGTGATCGCCAGTTGATGTCGGTAAACCGGTTTTATCGGCTGTGAAGTGGTGTGACTGTTAGAACTTGATAGTAAGAATGTGGTTTGGCCGGTTTTAAACAGGAAATAGGCACTTCAACTTCAGTTGTGAGCTTTCGTGTGTGACAGGTGAATGTTAGTTTTTGCTCTCAGTGAGTACGTGTTGCTTTCATGTATTGAAAAATGGATATTTCCCCAAGGAAGCGTGCAAACATAATTGCACTGAAGGATCACACTTCTATGACAGTGAGAGATATTGCTTCTACAGTTGGTGTAGGCAAATCAAGTGTATCAAGACTGCTTACGCGATACAATACATCTGGATCATTGTCTCCAAAAAGGAGAGGTAAATGTGGAAGAAAACGAAAAACAACTCCACGAACCGATAAATATCTAATCAGAAATAGTTAAATGAATCCAAAACAAAAAAAAAACAAAAAAAAAAAAAACAAGCACCGACCTTCAAAGAGATTTATTGGCTAGTGGTTGTGATGTTAATGATTCAACTGTACGCCGTAGGCTTCTGGGAGTTGGCCGGAAGGCAAGAAGACCAACGAAAAAACTATTTGAATGAGAAAATGAAGATAAAACATTTAGCATGGGCCAAAAAATATAAATCGAGGACTGCTGACTGGAAAAAGGTAATTTTCAGTGATGAAACTAATTTATTTGTGTGCGGTTACCAAGCAAATGTCGTTAGGCAAAGCAACTGTGAACCCTTAAGATTTGAGCATGTCAAACAAACTGTAAAACACCCTCTGAAAAAGATGTTTTGGGGTTTTTTTTCACATCAAATGGTACTGGAAGCTTAGTTCCTGTTCAAGGTATGATGAATTCAGCCAAGTACGTAGGAATATTACAACATAGGATTGTTCCATTCTTGCAAACTTTTGACGGGACATTTCAACATGACTTGACCACATGTCACAATTCGAAAAATTGGTCAAGAATTTCAGGCTGGAAAATCAAATTCATGTGCTTGATTGGCCTGGAAATTCACCAGACTTAAATCCCATAGAAAAGTTGTGGAATATTTCGAAGAGATGTTTAGGTAAAATGGACTGTACAACCAAAGAACGCATGATAACGAATGCTATAAAAGTGTGGCTCCACGATTATGAAGTCAAAAACATGTGCACTCAATTAGTGGAGTCAATGCCAAAACAAATTCAAGAGGTCATTTCTGCTAAAGGAGGACATACTTCATACTAATACAGGTATTTATCAGTTTATATCAAGGCATAGTTTTGGAAAAAAGAGTGATTTTTTTACTTTGTTCCAATTAATTTGCACAGTATAGTATCATGTGCATCCTTATACCTATGCACAATAACACTTTCTCTTTGCCCAACTAATTTATAACCACACAGTCCCTGTACCTAATGAACTTCAGACTTGTTTGTCCTCTTTGCGTAACCTGGAATTCTGGTTCTTGACACATTTAAAACTTTGAAAGTCCAGGTTTCTAAGTTTTTCAAGAATTTGTTAATCTGCCATTTTTTGATTTCCAAAAATGCTGAGAAATGGTAAAATATAAAAAAATAAATTACCCTTCAAGTTCTATTTGCTTAGGATTTTGATAGAAACCCTCCACAATTCTATGAGCATTAGCTGTAAGGATGCACGGGCGCCGTCAAAGGGATCTGAAGGTGGGCTTAATCCCTCTCAGAAATTTGTCTTTCCCACCTGATCACTCACTCAGTTCAAAATGTGCCATTTATCAGTATATTTAACTTTAAATAAGTCTTGTGTTTTATTTCATGTAGGTAGCCCTAAATATTTTCCCATAGGAAATGCATTGTTTACATCTCCGTAGAAAGGTTATCAAAATAGCATCCATAGGGCCATGAAGATTGAATTGCCCTTCACTCTTTGAATTCCTTAGTTTAAGCCTTTTTCTCATGTTTATGGCCAGGGGCTAAAGAGAAGGGTGCATAGGAATTAACTGAGTGGTGGGTCTCTGCTAATTGCTTTGCTGCTTGTTTTCTTTACAAAATAGGGGATTTCAACATGGAAAATGGAGTTTAAAGATACAGTAGCGATCTTAAGACTGTCCCAAGACAGTGAAAGTGCAGGAAGTGGCCAACAACTGCTTTCTAAGAGTGGAGTGCAAGGCAAAGTCACTGGCTTAAAGGAAGGAAGTGTTAAGGAGGGGAGGTATTGTGTCTGCGTGGCAAGACTTAAAATTTAATTTAGATAATCAAAAATGACATTTTCCTTTAAATTGTTCGGTTACACTACTATTTTCATGAGCAAATATGAAATATTTTGAAAAGCAATTTAAGACTGTGTTCAGAGCAAGCAAAAAAAAGTTGAAGGCGACATTCTGCAGCGCTGCCACTAATGCGCTGTAGCACGTAAATTATTTTAAAAAAAAAAAAAGGAAAGAAGAACACATAATTACAAATTTTACACGTCCTTTGGGACCCATATTTTATTTCAGATTTTATTAACATGCCATTTGGCAAAAGTCAAATTTGTGAGGAATGGAGAAAGAATGAAAACAGCTAGCAATGCACCGTCCATCAAGATTAAATGTAAATATACAATGTAAGATTATGTAAATGTACAAATGATTAATTTTTGATTTAATTTTTTAAACCTTTCAAAACTCTTAATCAATATTGGAACAATAGAAATTTAAAATTTGAAAAGCAAACTTATATTCAATAAGAGCACTCTGAACGATTATAATCTACTAATTGTACATCTATTTCAATGATTGTTCGTTAAAAGTAAAAAAAAAAAAACTGTTCGAGAGTAGTCATCTCACAGTTCTTGTGTTTTGAAAAACAAAAACAGTCCTGGTGTTCTGAGCTGACTTAAAATGCATTGTCTTTGTGGAGTTTCATTATGATAAAATTTAGTTGAAAATGATAAAAATTTAGTTGAAAATGCTAAAATTTAGGTGAAAATGATAAAATGTAATTATGTGAGTGTACACTTGATTTTTTAAAGATAACTTTAAAAAAACATAAATTAAAATGTCAAACAATGTACATTACATTTATTTGTCATTTGCTTATGTAAGTAGAAATATTCCTTATCTCTTCGTTCTTTTGAATTTTTAAAAGGACTCAGAATATCTCACAAAGTACCCACTTTTTAAAAATCTGTGGATCCCTAGGACCAGATTTGCATAAAAATAAAATGCATCCGCGTACACAGCCATTGAAAGGGAAAACTTGCTGCAAACCCATGAATCATGATAACAATAGAACGAGATAATTTAAAGAAAAATTAAACAGTAAATAATTATTAGAACATTACAGATTCTAGGGAGCACAAAAGTACATTATGACTGAATCCGCAAAAATGTGTGTAAAATGGACCTTACTTTAAAATTTTGAACTATGAACCTCATAAAAACAAGAATCTAATTTAATTAAAGAAAGTTTTTAAATCTAGAAAAGCATTTCCGTTAATGAACCTTCAAAAATTATATATAACATTTTCAACAACTTAATTCAAAAATAGTACTTATAAAATATATAAGTAAAAGATTTTATTTTAATAACTGGCAATTGCAAGAGTAATCTGGCTATAAAATTTGAAAAATCTTTCTGTGTAAATGAAACTTTTGTTACAGTTCCTATATATTGAGAACAAACAGGCCTTGATAAAATCAAAAGGCCAGAAACATCTGTAAAAACAAAACAACTCTCTATCGGAAGATGTGAAAAATAGTTGAATATTCTCATGTTAAGATAGAATTAAATATATTAATCTTAGTAAAGCCTTGAGTAAGTGTTTTAATTGCTGTAAATAACATTTTTATTTATTTAATCTAGAAGCAAAAAACTATCTGCAAAATCTGCTAATAATTTGGAGACTATCCACGTATGGCGTATGCGTGTACGTCTATATTCTGCGACTCTGCTAGGACCCAGCTTGATAACAATGCAAAGGCAGCTCTGATTCTAGCAACAATTGTATCTTACACCAGTGGCGTAGCTAGTCAGACCCATGTATATGTGCGTGTGTCGGGGGGGGGGGGGGAGAATTCCACAAATTCCTTTGCAGCAGGTAGTGAAAAGCATTAAAAATAAAAAATAAAAATTATATCGTACTTGTCCCACTAAAAATAATGCTTGCCCATCTTGATTTCGGAGTCTAGCGACGTTCCTGTAAGGATGGTGAATGTAAGTGATTAAAACATCATGATAACTTGTTTCACACAACAGTCATTCTTGGTGAAAGCAAGGTATTTTTCATGGTTTTGTCAGCTGCATTGATACAAAAATAATTTGGTTATGGTAAGTAATTTTTCTCGTTAATTGAAACTTAGTTTTTGACTTCTGATTATTAAGGATTTGGGTGACTACTAGAGAAAGCTAATTATTTTCTTCCAAAGCTTTTTTCAATTCCACCTTTTAAGAATTCTGAAGATTTAGAACATTTATCTTGGAAAATAAAATAAAAAATGAGTGGCCTTATTTGTTTTTACGTACTTAGTGTTATTTCTAGAGCCTTTTTACTGAGCGGCTTACCCAACTAATTTTCTCTGCCACCCAGCTAAATGTCCTTTAATTATCAATTTCACAATGCACATGATAGTTAAGAGTGGAAAACTTATTACTATATACCCAATAAATATTGATGAAAAATGGTTGAAACTTGTGTCAAATGTGATTTATTAGTAAGTACTAATTTTTTTTATCATTTATGAACAATTTTTTGGTGTTATTTATCATGCTATGTTACATTAATGCCTAGCACACTGCTAAAGATGTTTAATAAGTATAATAATGCTGAGCAAAACAACATTCCCCCACCCCTTTTTTATTTAGATTGCGGAAGGGGTTGTTAAAAGAACCATCTAGCTAAAATTTCTTGCCACCCAGCTGTAAAAAAATCAAGGGAGAACACTATTGCATTATCGTGTAGATAAGCATTCAAGGTTTTTCATCCACAGCCCATGTACAACCTTGAAACCTCTTCCGTAAGCACAATCCTCTGCGGCTCCATCTCAGGGGTTTCCAAGCTTTTGCACAATTATCTTCCCGAGCTGGAGCTCGGGGATATTTGAGCTCAGGGATTTCCAAGCTTTCGCACAATCCTCTGCAGCTCCAGCTCAGGGGTATTTGAGTTCAGGGATTTCCAAGCTTTTGCACAACCTTCTGCAGCTCCAGCTCATTTGAGCTCAGGGATTTCCAAGCTTTCACACAATCCTCTGCAGCTCCAGGTCAGAGATTTCCAAGCGTTAGTACAATCCTCTGCAGCTCCAGGTCAGGGATTTCCAAGCTTTTGCACAATCCTCTGCAGCTCCAGGTCAGGGATTTCCAAGCTTTTGCACAATCTTCTGCAGCTCCAGCTCAAGGTTATTTGAGCTCATGGATTTCCAAGCTTTCACACAATCCTCTGCAGCTCTAGCTTTTGCACAATCCTCTGCAGCTCCAGGTCAGGGATTTCGAAGCTTTTGCACAATCTCCTGCAGCTCCAGCTCAAGGTTATTTGAGCTCAGGGATTTCCAAGCTTTTGCACAATCTCCTGCAGCTCAAGGTTATTTGAGCGCAGGGATTTCCAAGCTTTCACACAATCCTCTGCAGCTCCAGGTCAGGGATTTCCAAGCTTTTGCACCATCTTCTGCAGCTCCAGCTCAAGGTTATTTGAGTTCAGGGATTTCCAAGCTTTTGCACAATCCTCTGCAGCTCCAGCTCAGGGATTCCCAAGCTTTTGCACAATCTTCTGTAGCTCAAGGTTGTTTGAGCTCAGGGATTTCCAAGCTTTCACACAATCCTCTGCAGCTCCAGGTGAGGAATTTCCAAGCTTTTGTACAATCCTCTGCAGCTCCAGGTCAGGGATTTCCAAGCTTTTGCACAATCCTCTGCAGCTCTAGCTCAGGAGTATTTGAGTTCAGGGATTTCCAAGGTCCAGCTCAAGGTTATTTGAGCTCAGGGATTTCCAAGCTTTCGCATAATCCTCTGCAGCTCCAGCTCAGGGATTCCCAAGCTTTTGCACAATCTTCTGTAGCTCAAGGTTGTTTGAGCTCAGGGATTTCCAAGCTTTCGCACAATCCTCTGCAGCTCCAGGTGAGGAATTTCCAAGCTTTTGTACAATCCTCTGCAGCTCCAGGTCAGGGATTTCCAAGCTTTTGCACAATCCTCTGCAACTCTAGCTCAGAAGTATTTGAGTCCAGGGATTTCCAAGGTCCAGCTCAAGGTTATTTGAGCTCAGGGATTTCCAAGCTTTCGCATAATCCTCTGCAGCTCCAGCTCAGGGATTTCCCAGCTTTCACACAATCTTCTACAGCTGCAGCTGAAGGTTATTTGAGCTCAGTGATTTCCAAGCTTTTGCACAATGCTCTGAAGCTCCAGCTCCAGGATTTCCAAGCTTTTGCACAATCCTCTGCAGCTCCAGCTCAGGGGTTTCCAAGCTTTTGCACAATCCTCTGCAGCTCCAGCTCAGGGGTTTCCAATCTTCTGCACAATCCTCTGCAGCTCCAGCTCAAGGATTTCCAAGCTTCTGCACAATCCTCTGCAGCTCCAGCTCAGGGGTATTTGAGCATGCGCAGTTAAGCACTCTGCTGGAAGCTAGCCTGTGCTTGGTGGATGAGCTTCGGAGTGCAATTCCATGCTGTCCATTCTCTTGTTATTGGGGTATAAAGCAATCACTAGCTGCTGTGTTCTGTTACTGGATTATTTTAGTGCCATTCTTCTGCTTCATTGGTGGAACAGTGACAGTGGTAGATTAATATTCTTATCAATAACAAAGAGTTGTACATCAACTATGCATAAATTAGTAAAACTATACTAGTAATCTGATTTATTGATGTAATAATATAAAGCATTTTCAAGCTTCCACACATCAACCAGATTGCTCTTTTCAAGAAAGGTGGACAGAAACTGCAATCTGAATAATAATAATAAAATTTATATTATAAACACACTGAACACATACAAAAAAAAAAACTGAATGTAAACTTTATGCTTTAATATGGAGTTATACATGGTCGAGTCACATTATTGTGACCACCAGCTAATATCCAGAGTAATCACCGTGTGCAGCGCAGACAGCAGCGACTCAATAAGGTGCTGGAAGGTGTTCACAAGTATGCGTATCATGCTGACTGCAGTGCATCTGACAGCTGCTGAAGGGTGCATAGTGGAGGATCCATAGAGCAAACAACAGGATCGAGGTGGTCCCACAGCTGCGCAATTGGGTTTAAGTCTGAGGAATTAGAGGGCCAGGGAAAGTACGTTGAAGTCTTCATCGTGCTCTTCCAACCACTCTTGGACATTTCTAGCTGTGTGACACGTTGCATTGTCATTCTGGAAGATCCCATATGCCCCAAGAAAGACAATCAGCATGTATGGGTGTACGTGGTCTGCAAGGATGGATTTATAACGAATTCGGTCCATAGTGCCTTCCACAGGTATGAGTAGACCCAGGGAATGCCATGAAAACATTCCCCAGACCATAACGCTTCCCCCATCAGCTTGTATTCTTCTGGCAATGGATGAAGAGTGTTTATTCTCTGATGTTTCTGGCCTTATACGCCAACGTCCATCCGTTCGATGAAGCAGAAAACGTGACTCATCGGAGAAGGCAATCCTTTGCCAATCAGCGGAGATCCAATTCCGATACTGCCGTGCAAATGTAAGCCTTTTCTGCCGATGCACCTTCGTTAGCATAGGTGCAGTGACCATCCGTCTGCATCGGAGCTCCATACGTAGCAGGGATCACTGAACTGTTGTTTTAGACACACTTCTGGTAGCCCTCTGGTTATTCGGCCAGTGAGTTTCTACACTGTAGCATGTTGATCGGCCCTCACGCACCTTCAAAGCCGATGTTCACCTCTCACGTCAATGTCATGTGGTGCACTGCAGTTTCCACATTGCTTATTCGCAATGGTGCCATTTCTCCACTTTAACCACAGCAGCACACGAACAGTTCACAAACTGTGCTGTTTCAGAAATACTGCCACCCTTGGCCCGAAAGCCGATAATCATTCCATTTTGCAAATCTGATAAATCGGTCCTTTTATCCATGACAGCAATGAGTGATATGTTTTCAGAATGCCTACAGCACACCGTATATACCCTCCAAGCCAGCTCACGATACGCGCCTTTTTCATTGGCTATGCACGGTTGACGTCAAAAATGGGAGGTGGTCACAATAATGTGACTCGACTCTGTATCACCACCTGCTGTAATTACAGCTTTAATTTTGTTTGGTGTGCTATCAGTATGACTCAGTATCACATGCTTATCTAGTTTATTCCACTCTATGCTCAAAAGATCCCGTTACTTCACCACCTCTTGCAAGGAATGGCCATGTTCTTGGCCAAAAACAATGGCCTCCTTTTGCCACTCAGCAGTACCACCTTGTTGACCCATAGTTGTACATGTAAAAGGAAACACAGAATGCTACAGATGCTTTAAACACATGCCTCAGACATCCACAATAATAATCCAGTAGTTTCACTCTCTGTATTTACACACTCATTACATTTATCAACTTTATACAACTTAAACACACACCTCAAATGTCCACAATCATAATCCAGCAGTTTCACTCTCTGTATTTATACACATGTACATGAGATTCTTCTGCGGATTCATGGAATTCCGCTTTTTTCGTCATCATTTGGGTCATTCTCGGGATAGATGCGAAACTGAAGAGAAAAGGGTGGGTGGGTGAGGGATTCATTTCCCGTCAGAAAACGATATTTCATCATTAAAACTTTCGAAAATGAAAGTTAAGTGCAGAAAATATTTTTCTGTTATCATAATGCTCTTTTCTCGCGATGTTTCCTCTGCCCAGTATTGTTTTTAAATATTTTATTCCATAAATATTTGTATTTCAGCTTGAAAACGGAAGTTGGATGGCCCGGAAATTTTCCTGTAATCTTCAGGCATGAGATGGTCCGGCGGATTCGAGGTATTTTGTCTTGTGGTACTCGAGATCGATACATAACTTAACAGAATTCGAAGGACGGAAGTACGACTTTCGAAATCGGAAGTTAGATGCAGCGAAGATTTCACCCATAATTTTTCTTGCAATATTCTATTGCTCAGTATTGTTTGAATATAATTTTATTGAATAGATGTGTATTTCAGCTTGAAAATGGAGTAATAATTTCCGAAAACGGAAATCAGACACTGCGAAGATTCACCCATAATGTTCACCTCCCCTCTCCACACAATGTTTCATCTATCTTTTATTGTTAAATGTTAATAATTTTATATTTCAAATAGAGTGACGTGGTCCAATTTAATATTTGCATAAATAAATTAATGTGAACAATTTTGTTTTGCTCACGTTTTATTCACGCTGTTTTGTCGTACATTCTGATTTTTTACCCAGTTAAAAAATTCAGTTTTTTTTTTTTTTTTTTTTTTTTTTTTGTTTTTTTTTTGTCTCCAGTAGGCCTATGTATGAAACTCGTTACATTGATCAGCTTTATACAACTTGAACACACACCTCAGACATCCACAATGATAATCCAGCAGTTTCACTCTCCATATTTATACAACTCATAACATTTATCAACTTTACACTTGTAACTTAAACACACACCTCAGACATCCACAGTAATAATCCAGCAGTTTCACTCTCCGTATTTATACAACTCATAACATTTATCAACTTTATACTTGTAACTTAAACACACACCTCAGACATCCACAATAATAATCCAGCAGTTTCACTCTCCATATTTATACAACTCATAACATTTATCGACTTTATACTTGTAACTTAAACACACATCTCAGACATCCACAATAATAATCCAGCAGTTTCACTCTCCGTATTTATACAACTCAAAACATTTATCAACTTTATACTTGTAACTTAAACACAGACCTCAGACATCCACAATAATAATCCAGCAGTTTCACTTTCGCCGCCCCGGTGGCGCAGTGGTCTAAAGCGCTGGCCTCTGATCATTCGTCCGTCTGGGGTCCGGGTTCGAATCCCGTTGAGGCATGGATGTTGTGTTTGTCTTACGGCACTGGCTCTCTCCCTTCCCTGGAACCAGTGACTCTAAATTAGGGACGGGCGACTGCTTATAGCCCATTGAGTTGCTCACGGTGGTCGTTAAACCTCCAATAAAAAAAAAAAAAAAAAAAAAAAGTTTCACTTTCCGTATTTATACAACTCATAACATTTATCAACTTTATGCTTGTAACTTAAACACAGACCTCAGACATCCACAATAATAATCCGGCAGTTTCACACTCCATTTTTATACAACTCATAACATTTATCAACTTTATACTTGTAACTTAAACACACATCTCAGACATCCACAATAATAATCCAGCAGTTTCACTCTCCGTATTTATACAACTCATAACATTTATCAACTTTATACTTGTAACTTAAACACACACCTCAGACATCCACAATAATCCAGCAGTTTCACTCTCCATATTTATACAACTCGTTGCATTTATCAACTTTATACTTATGAACATGTTTCAATCAACATTCCATAATTTTTTGTCTGGTGTGTTTATTTTAATAAAATTTGGTAATCTGAATAATGGGATGCTTCACACTTAAAGCATTCTATTATTCAGACTGCAATTTCTATCTACCTTCCTTGAAAAATCCATTTGAATGATGTGTGAAAGCTTTGAAATTACTAATCAAAAACTACTATTATGGGAATTTTTACTAGGAATTTTTTTATTTTAATTGCAAATTTTTGGAGAAAGCTATTCTCCTTCTTCAGGCTGTCTTTTTGTTGTCACTTATTCTTAGGAATTGTTGTAACTTATTCTTAGGAATAAGTGACAACAAAAAGACAGCCTGGAAAGGAAACGTTTTTATTTTAATTGCAAATTTTCGAAGAAAGCTCTTCTCCTTCTTCAGGCTGTCTTTTTGTTGTCACTTATTCTTAGGAATAAAAAAGACAGCCCGAAGAAGAAGAGTTTTCTCCGAATATTTGCAATTAAAATAAAATAAAAATTCCTAGCGAAAATTCCCATAATAGTAGTTTTTGTTTAGTAATTGAATTAAGAAACTAGGAAGCCAATCAACATGAGCTTTATTCAAAGCTTTGAAATGTTGCAGGGGAGCAAAATTTGCATCGCCAATAATGACTGGAAATTTATTGTTGGCGAGCAGTAAAAATATTAATTTGTTTTCCTGTTCTGCATTTGATGCTGTTAGGCGGTATCTTCACAAAAATATTTTTAGCTCAAACAGTATCTTCACAAAGATATTTTAGCTCGAACAGAATCTTCACAAAAATATTTTCAACTGTGATGGTGTCTTCACTTTCAGTAAAATGTTATCTTAAAAGTATTTTAGTGTGAGAGGCATCTTGAGTATTGTATTTAACTGTGCTTTCTTTTCTTTTTTTTTTTTTTTTTTTTTCGTCATGAAATGTTTTCAGTAAAACAGTCTCTGACGGAGGTGCATATCAATCACTGCGTTATCACTAGCAGCTAAGCGAGCAAACGAAAGCCTCTTCTGTAAACTGCGTAGCGACAGCTGATACGAAGCTCACTGAAAGGAATCCCACCGTATTGTGGGAGGAAGCGTTCCTTTGTTTCTTCCTCGCATGTGTTTCTAGTTCTAGTGAGCATATTGGTAGATATTGATTCCCGAAACATTTACGCATCCATAATATCAGTGGAAATTTTTGATGTATCAGCGGGAACTATGATGTTTTGCTAAATAGCCAAATAATTCACATTTTCCCCATCTACAACAGTTATTGGCACATCGATAAATAAATCGCTGTTCAATATATCGGTGATAGCTCACTAATTCAACATCGAGTTACCATAATATTTGTTAAAAGTGCGTGATGTATCGTAAATCTTGATGCATTGGCTCCAGTAACATCTAGGATAAGAACTCAATTTTTTAGCGACGACACATCGCATAAAAAAGGCAAAAAAAAAATCACTAATTCACGAAATAGAAAGGTGATAAAAAGGGAATATATTCCCTTTTTCAGTTTAAGAATGCGAAAAAGAAATGGGATATTTCCTTTCTCTCTATAAGAATACGAAAAAGACAAATTCATTTACTTATCGCAGAAAAATTTCGAGTTGATTGCGCTACTGCAGTTTCAAACATCGGTCATGAAACCTCCGTTTTTCGGTGAGGGTGGGGGAGGACTTATCGGTTCCTGTAACATCAAGGAAAAGAACTCAGTTTTCTGTGACGAAACATCGAGCAAAACGACAAAAAGTCCCTAATTTATGGCCTAAGATTATATTTAAAATAACTTTCAGCAAAGAGAAATTCATTTACTTCCAGTAGAAAATATTCTTTTGCCGTTTCTAACGTTGATTATCACTTGGAAAAACACTGATATTTTTTCCCATTCATACTCCGATTAATCTTTGCCGTACCATCCGGGATTCCGGGAAATGTATTTATGAACATATGAGGAAAAGGAGCATGGTGGTGGAGGTACTGACAATTCGCTTCATGGCAGGATTGGGTTGTGGTGTATGAGCAACATTTTTTTAAATGTCATTTTAGTTTTTTTTTTTTTTTTTTTTTTTTTTTTTGGGATTGGAGATTTAACTACCACTGCGAGCAACTCAATGGGCTATAAGCAGTCGCCCATCCCTAATTTAGGGTCACTGGTTCCAGGGAAGGGAGAGAGCCAGTGCCGGAAGACAAACACAACATCCATGCCTGACCTGGACCCCTTTCGGAAGAATGGTTAGAGGCCATCGCTTAGACCACTGCACCACCAGGGCGGCTTTCTTCTTTTCCTCCAGCACTTAAAACTTTTGGCTTTTGAAGACTTTTTTTATTTAATTCAACCTCGAGGGTTATTATTATTACTATTATTTCTGAGATCTCAGCTGAAACACAATCACAAAGTTGTATATATATATAAATATTTGTATACACAATCATTAAAACAGATAACTTGCTGTACTGTCTTATTGCGTGTCACAGTGGTTTGATGGCGAGTGAAAAATTTTTTTTTTTTTGGCTAGTAGAGTTAGACCTGAAATTTTGAGCCCTGAATGTTGATTTATATTCTACATACATATCACCAAGCTGTTCTCCGAGATTCAGAGGTTAGCTCCAAAAAGAAATACAAATCACCAGATAGTTTTACTTACTGTTGTGGTATCAAACTTCTCCATTTACAGGGATTTTGACATACAACCCGGACGTCACTGATATCCATTTCATGCCGTGCCCAATATCTTTTATACTCCATACTCGTAATCTTTATCTCATGCAGACATTCCTGAATCTGATCCACCCATGTCTTCCTTGGCCTTGCTCTGCCTTTACTTCTTGCCACTTGGGCCAAAAGGATTTTCTTAGTAAGCATCTCATCACTCATTCTTTCAACATTGCCAAACCACTGAAGCATATTAGTCTCCACCTTGCTAACAACATTTTGCTGCACATCACACAACTACAACACATCTTCATTTCTCACACAAACAGACCATGTCTTGCCCCCCCCTCCCCATAAGTAACGCATTTCTCCAGCACACAAACAACTTCTATGTTTCTTCTCTAGTACCCAGGTTTCACTAACATACATCAGAGCAGCACGAACAATTACACTTTCATACACAGCCATGCGGGACTCTCTAGAGAACCCATCATTCCTGTGAAAACCTCCCAGAGCAGCTATGACTTTCAATGAAGAATTCACTCGCCTACTAATTTCACCATCCAATTTGTTCTCTCTGTCAAACATGTTTCCTAAATGCACAAACTCACTCTCCTGATCAATCACTGTGCCATTTATACGTACACTGAAGTGCCAGAAAAACTGGTACACCAGTCTAATACTTGGTAGGTCCCCCACGGGAGTGCAGGACTGCAGAAATACAACAGGGCATGACTTTACTAGCTTCTGGAAATATGCTGTAGGCAATGAACACCATACTTACTGCAGAGCGTTCCACAATTTGGGATTATTCCGAGGTCTCAGATTCCTGTGTTCGATAGCGCGTTGCATGGCATCCCAAATGTGTTCTATCATGTTCAGATCTGGGGACTTGGGTGAGAATGGCAACAGCCCAAACTCAGATGAATGCTCCTCTAACCATAATGTGGCATCCTGACACTTGTGTGGAGGTGCATTGTCCTGTTGGAATAGGCCCAACCCTTCAGCTTGAATGCAGGACATGAACGGGTATACCTCGTCAGAAAGGATGCGCACATAATGATGGCCAGTCACAGACGTTTGTAGACATACCAGGGATCCCAATGAAGCCCAGATAAACACACCCCATACCATTACAGATCCCCCACCAGCTGGTACAGTTCCCTGTTGACAGGCGGTATCCATGGCTTAATGGGGTTTGCGCCACACACTGATCCTTCCATCTACCCGATACAGTTGGAAACATGACTTGTCAGACCAGGCTACTTGTTTCCAGTCATCAAGTGTCCAGTGGCAGTGTTGCCATGCCCAAGCGAGGCACATAACTCTGTGTCGTGCATCCATCAAGGGGATTCCAGTTGGGTATCGGCTTCCAAAGCCCATATTGTGCAGGGTACGTTGCACAGTCTGGACGCTGATGCTTGTTGAGGCTACAGCATTGAATTACGATGACACCTGCAAGAGTGCTGCACGCCTATCGTGTGAAATGATTCTTGACAGCCGACAATGGTCGCGTTCACCCAATGTCTTTTTACGGCCACACTGGTATTGTAGGTTGGAGGTTTTGCCTGAATTCTTGTAGTCACAGTACACCCTTGCAATGGTTGTCCGTGAAAATCCGAACTTTGTTTCTACCTTCAAAATATTATGGCCCATCTCACAAGCGCCAACTATGAGACTTTTTTGAAAATCGCTTAAATCGTTATTAGTTGTCATTCTCATGCCGAAAGCAGCTCTGACAGCTGGCAAGGATGTCTATCACTTTATATACGCACTGGTGCATGCAACTGAATACATACATAAGTGACGTTGCTATGTATTTTGCATAAGCTCGTCTGTACCAGTTTTCCTGGCACTTCATTGTACATTACATTCAGTGCTACCAGTTCCTCTTTCAAAGACCATAACTTTGGTTTTTCCCGTAGTTATACTCAGTTTGAATTTCATGCAAACTTCGTACATCCGGGGCAACATACTCTGCAACTCACTTTTGCTCTCTGCCAACAGGACAGTGTCATCAGCATACAGCAATCTGCACACATGGATATCACCAAAACATAAATAACTAATTTCTATTTTAGCATCATGCATGCATGCATCCATAAATATTTTAAACAGCCATGGTGACATTACACAACCCTGTCTGACTCCTGCACCAACAGAAAACCATTTTGATAAAACACCATTCACTCGTACACAATCTCTACTACCCGCATACATGGCTTTTACACTGTTAAGTAGGTTCCCAGTAACACCATATTCATTCAATACCTTTCACAAAAGTGTCCTATTTACTCGGCCGTAAGCTTTCTCTAAATTTATGAAGGCAGCAAAAAATTTCTTACCAAGAGCCTGATACTTTTCAGTCATCATGCGTAATGCAAAAATTTGGTTAGTGCAGCCTTTACCAGGCATAAAACCACTCTGAACATCCCACACTTTCTCTGATTTAAGACCCCATACTTTTTCAATAACAACCTTACCAAACACTTTCCCTGTCACACTTAGTAGGCTAATACCATGATAGTTCTTGCATTCAATCTGATCAACTTTTCCCTTATACAAAGAAACAATAATAGCATCCTTCCAATCCTGAGGGACCACTCTTTACTCCCAGCACAACTGGCAAATTTCAGTTAACCAGTCAGTTACAGAGTCTCCACCATATTTCAACATCTTGGCAGTTATGCCATCAACTCCCAGAGCCTTACCATTCTGAAGTGATTTTAGAGCTTTACATACTTCTTCTCTTGAGATCCCTCTTGTGCTTCCATCCCTCACTAAGACGTCATCTGCATCTGTCTCAGAATCATCTTTGCTTTTCTGATCTAATAGCTCATAGAAGTATTCACCCCGTCTTTCACTTAGCTCATTGGGCTCCCATATCATTTCCCCAACTCTATTCTTGACACAACTTGCAACTTTGTTTCCCCTATTCTTCACGAGTCTCGTGTACTTCCAGAAAACCATCCTATCCTTCCAAAATGTTAATTCACGCTTTTCCACCTTCTCCTTTTTAACTTTTGCCTTACTCTGGCAAACCGGCTTAGCAGCTTCACGCTTCTTACAGTGATTTTCATCTACAGAAATTCTACCTTGCAGCATCCCCAAATAGTCTTCCTTCTTTCTCTTTACTGCCTCTTCAATCTCACTATTCCACCAAGCATTACCTCTATTGTTACCCACTATTGTGATGCCACAGACCTCTTTAGCATCAGTGACAACACAGTTCTTAAAACATTCTCACTTCTTTTCTACATCCCTCCCACAAGACTTCAGCTCCTTCAGTCTTTCTCTGAGTAAGTCAGAACAATGCGGATGATCTTCAAGGAGCCTTTCAACCTTTATTCTTTCTATCCTGGGCTTCTTCCTATTCCTTTTCTTTCTGCCAACATTCAGTTTCACTCGTGACATTACAAAGTAATGATCAGAACCAACATCCACACCTCTCATCTCATGGGTGTCAACAACTAAGTGTTTCAGATGTTGATCGTAGGTAACAAAATCTATCGCACTCTTTTGACCAAGAGTACGATTTTCCCAAGTACATGTGTGGATATACTTGTGGTTGAAAAATGTATTAGATACACACAAATCATTCACAATGCAGAGTTCAATTAATCTTTCACCATTATCATTCACACAAGGATCATTAAACTTACCCAGAACATTGTCAGAAATTGCATTCTTCACACCTACTCTAGCATTGAAATCCCCTGCTATGATAACTTTTTCTGTAGCACCAAACTGACTCAAAACAGCTTTTAGCTCATTCCAGAAATCTTCCTTTTTATCAGAAGGTTCGGAGTCACAAGGAGCATACACTACAACAATTACAATTCTCTGAAGTTTCACTTTCAAACGAATCCATAGAATTATCTCACTTATGCAACTATAGTGAATCAAGTTGTTCTTCATCTTTTCACTTAAAATCACACCTAAACCAGGTTGTCCTCTCACATTATCCAGTACTCCAGACCACACACTCACCGTGCCATTCACTTCTTCTATTCTAATTTCCTTCTTTTTGGTTTCACTTACACACAGCACATCCAATATACATGGTGCATAAGAAAGTCCCATTAGCCTGGAATAACTTGCGAACGGAGAGAGGTACAGTTATGCAAGTGAGATAACGGTATAGTAAAGCGACTATGTTCGATCGAATGCAACCGATAGCAGCGCCCCTAGTGGCGAAATACAGAAGTTAGCTATTGCAAATCGAAAAAACTAACAGAGATAGAGCAAAATTTCGAAGTACAAAATTGTAGAGCATCAATTAATTAGTACAAAACGACATTCGTTTCACACGGATAAGATAAATTGTCGTCTGAATACTCTAAAATGTGCAAAATCGATGTGCGACCTTTTGTGTGAACATTTGAAGGGAACAGGCATAGATATAAGCAAATACACACAATTTATTGCATAAATGCGTACTTATGTCAATACAGTTTGATGACATCAGACAAAACAAATACAAAAAAGGCAAATTGGCGCACAGTCATAAAAAGTTAATGTCAAGTATGTTCGAAGATTTCGCCATTGCCAACGATACACATTTGTATTCGTGAAAGCAACTCTGCATGCACATTCCTCAGCATGGAAGGTGTCACACTATTGCAGGCATCTGTAACACGATGACGTAGAACCAGCAGACTTGTTGGCGCAGTTGCATACACCTGATATTTTTGCGTAACCCCAGAAATCCAAGCTCACCATTCTCACACAGCGTACGTAGACCTAAACTTCTGATCAGGGTACATCCTGCTACTGGTTTTTATATTGTAGGTACGGTACAACGTCACAATTTGCATTTGCATACGGCTACATTTGCGAAATGTGAATATGCAGATTTGAATCGTCAGCACATCAATTTCGGACATTTTAGGGTGTTCAGGCGACAATTTATCTTATCCGTGTGAAACAAATGTCGCGTTGCACTAATTAATTGATGCTCTACAACTTTGTAGTTGGAAATTTTGCTCTATCTCTTTTCGTTTCGATTTGTAATGGCTAACTTCTGCATTTCGCCACTAGGGGTGCTGCTATCGGTTGCATTCGATCGGGCGTAGTCGCTTTACTATACCGTTATCTCACGTGCATAACTGTACCTCTCTCCGTTCGCAAGTTATTCCAGGCTAAAGGGACTTTCCTATGCACCCTGTCTATATAGCATTTGTCATTTTCTTGTAGGACTTCCGTCCATAGTGAGTAGAGTTTAGGTCCCAGCCACCTACAGCGAGATCGCCTTTTAGGTAGGACACAGAAACGGAAGGAATGAGAGCAAGTCTTGCGACTTTGACAGAACAGTTTGTAGTGAGATTAGAGTACAGTAGATGGCACCACCGTACAAGTATGATATTGCACATAGAGAGGTGAGAGAATTTCGGGGGGGGGGCAGGCATAGAAAAGGATACCCATTTAACCAGTGGGTCCAGCCTGGGGGCGTCACTTAACGTGCTCGTCCGATGCACGGCGGATATTCAGCGATTGTTAGCAAGTCACACCATCTCTGAAAGATCGGCCCAGGTTCGAACCTGAGGACCTTGCATCGATAGTCTGAACTGCTTTGAAATTGGAAATTAAAAAGCCGAGTTGACCTAGGGCAGATCTTAAATTCCAGCATATATTTAAAAATGAAAACACCGAGCAAATCCGGAAAGGAAGTTCAATTCCCAAACATACAGGGTTGTCCAAAATAATAGAAACACCTTGAAACAATAGGTGTTACGCACCTGATATCCTGTGGGACCACCCATGGCATTTAAAGCTGCTTGAATCCTCCTTGGAATGGATGCATCCAAATCCTGGATGGTGGTAACTGGTGCTGTACCACTCTTCCTGCAGAAACTGCTCCAATTCCTTGAGAGACGCAAGAGGGAGATAACGGGATCACACTGCTGTCCCTCAACAGTTAAGGAAGTTTGTTGAGGGACACATTCTGCTATCCCTCAACAAACTTCCTTAACGGTTGGAGGTGAATCAAGGCCTCTACTGAATTTGGAAGGTGCTCTTCAGGAAATTCTGGCTGTTCCAGTTCTTCATCTGCAGATACACAGCAGGTCTTCTTATCCATAACATCAGCCAAGATCTCATCATCTGTGAGCTCACCGCAAACAGCTAAATTGTCATCACTTCTCACAAAAGCCTCATGTGGTACATCACGGACTACATCTTTCCAGTACTCCACAGTGGGTATGATCTCCTCGCCAACATTACATTCTTGATGTAGTTGAGACTCATCATCGGGGTGCTGGAAGCCTGCTTTTCCGAAGCAGGTGGCTATAGTTTCAGGTTTAACTGTTGCTTAATCCGGAACTCGGAACTTCATCCAGGAACAGTATACGTACCCATTTTAAAAGGTAATTGTGGAAAATACGAGAATACAAAACTGGGTTTTCTTCGAATTAAACAAAAAAAAGTTGGAATTAAAGGTGGTTGTTTTTTTAAACATTACTTATATAGAAAATTCAAGGGACCAAATGAAAAATTCGAATTAACCAAGAATTTGAATTAAAAACGTTCGAATTGGATATGTTACCCTGTATTTTGCTGTACCTATATTTCTTCATTTTGTGCAATTTTACTCTGTTTTTATGGAATGGCCGTTGTATATTTATAATATAAGACAAAACAAGGTACACGTGGTTCATATCCCGAATTGATATAAACATGCTAAAAATAGTGATAGTCCTACAATGAATGTTGTAGGATAAGTATATATGTATTCACACGTTCTTTTGCTGACAAATTTAAAGTCACAGAGTATGTTTGCTGGCTTATTTCAGAATTACAAATCAGCAGTACCTACAGTTCTATTAACATTTTTAGCTAAATTATTGTTAGAAAATTTGATCTAAGTGACCCAAAATCATTCTAAACATTCCAGACTATCACTTGTTGATTCTAGTCTGAAAATTAGTTAAATGATTGCAAAAAAAAAAAAAAAGTAATTCTATATGATTGAAATTAGTAATTAAATGATCTGTATAGGTGGTGCCATCTACTAGCAATTCTCATCACCGAAGGAAAAGTTTTTGATTTTAAATGTAATTGCTGTTATAAGTCTTAGAAAATATTAAGTAAACTAGGCTATAATATTAAGTTATTTTTTATCGATGTGAAAATTTTCATTCCTGGGAATAAATACATTACTTGCAAATAAAATATCTACAGAAGTTTTTACCATTGGAAACATAGGGCAGAGTTTTTTTTTTTTTTTTTTTTTGTGGACCCACCTTAAAAGTGATCATCTGTGTTTTTCCCTCTCAATAAATCCAGTGACTTTACTGAATTTTGTTTGTTAAAAACAATCATATTAGCCCTAAATAAACATTATACCAAACAAAAGTTCCTATTTTGCTCGTTATATCTGAGATCTCGCTAAATACGGGCTCATTATATGTGGGCGCTACTCTATTTTTGGATTCACTGCCTATCCTTTGATATCTCATGAACTGTACAATTTTAGAATGAAACTTTTTATTTGTGTGCCACCCATAAAATAGATTTGTATCATATATTCATCTGTTGCTTGTAACCTGCAAATCACAGTATATTAAATTCTGTCAATGCATTGTGGTTATAATTTTTTCTCAGTGAATTTTTTTCTGTTTGGAAATGTATGGTTAAATTTTGTTTTGTAGGCTTACCTCAAGTATGCCAACCCCCATGCGCTTGCGAGATCTAATCAGACAGATTCGGGCTGCTAGGACAGCAGCCGATGAGAGATCGGTGGTTCAGAAGGAGTGTGCTTATATTAGATCAACATTTCGAGAAGAAGACAACACATGGCGTTGCAGAAATGTTGCCAAATTGCTTTATATTCATATGTTAGGATACCCTGCACACTTTGGACAGGTAAGTTGGATTTCTGTATTAATGATTTGTATGTTTTGATGTCAGTTATGTTGTTTAGGCTGTGAGGTAATTTTACATGTGACGAACTTACAATCGTGACCAAAAGTCCTGCAGCAGTAGTCTGAAAGTAAAATTTTTGATGTTAGAAGTCAACTTCTACAACGTAATGGTAAAGTAAGGTATACATATTATACATCATTCTAAAGAAAATTTTATGCTGAATTCAAATGCTTTTACAGAATGTTATTACCAGTAATGGAAGTGAAGTTACAAGCAAAAGTACAGCATCTAGTCATAAAAAGCATCAAATAGTGGAATTTGTGAAATTAGTGTACAATGCAATTAACGTAAAATTACTGTACAGTACATTATTGAAACTTGCAGGACACTTGAAATAACTAACTAACAAGCAAAATATGCTTTAATATTTAATTGGATAACCATGGTTTCTTAGTAACAAAGTGCACCTTCTTGGCATGGAACTAATGAGCTTCTCTATTTGTCAATTTGTGATACACAGTGCCATACGGCCCTTACAGACTCAATTAAAGTTTTAATTGAGTCTAAGGGCCGTATAGCACCATGTTATCACCAATGGACAACTACAGGAGCTCATTAGTTCCACGGCAAGAAGGTGCACTTTGTTACTAAGAAACCATGGTTATCCAATTAATTAAAGCATATTTTGCCTGTTGGTAAGTTGTTTCAGTGTCCTGCATTTCAATAATGTACTGCACAGTAATTTTAGGTTAAATGAATTGTACACTAATTTCACAAATTCCACTATTTGTTGCTTTTTATGACTAGAGGCTGTACTTTTGCTTGTAACTTCACTTCTATTACTGGTAATAGCATTCTGTAAAAATACTATTTAAATTCAGCATGAAATTTCCTTTAAAATGATGTATAATATGTATACCTGACTTTACCATTACACTATATAAGTTGACTTCAAACATAAAAAATGTGACTTTCAGTCTATTGGTGCAGAACTTTTGGCCACAATTGTATTTGACACATGGAAGTTGAAATGTGACACTTAAGTGAGATATTTTTAAACTATCTAAATGCACTTTTTATCTACCTTTTTTTTTTTTTTCTCATCAAAGGCTTTTATTGATGGCTGTAAATACGAGGGTTTTACCGAAAGTAATGCAAAAGTGGTCATGGCTTTTTTATTAACTGATGAGGTCATTCAAATTGCACATGTTGGTAGAGTAACTCTTTCTGTATACAAAGGTACTACTCAATAGAATCTCCATCACAAGTGTGATTCAGTTCCACCATCGTTGAACCCAATTCTCGAATCCTCTTTGAAAAAATTCAGTTTTGGATTGTTGTACCCACTTCTTCACGGCCACTTTCACCTCATCTGTGTCTTCAAAATCGTTGTCTCCGGACACTGTCCTTCATTGGACTGAACAGGTGGAAGTCAGACGGTGCCAGATCTGGGCTGTACAATGGATGGGGGACCACCAACCAGCCTAATTTGTTGCTAACTAAAAGTAACGTCAAGTAAAATAAAATACCTCTCCTCTTTAGGACAAATGTAGCTTCGGACTGCGGAAAGGAAAGATACATCAAAAATGTGACAGAATGTGACATGAACTGGGAAAATATTAATTAAACAGTCGCCTTTGAAGACCACAAGGACAGCACAAAACTTTGGAAAGCACCTGTAAGGTGGTACACTCATTGAAAATGAGTAAAGTTCCCTTAAGATAAAAAAAAAAAAAAAAAAAAATCGTTACGTTGAAAAAATAAATTTATGAATTATATGAAACAGATTTATGAAAAATACCTCGCAATATTGTAAAATTAAAAAGAGAACCACTCATTTCATATCCTTGTAGGAAAGAGGCTTAGCTTCAAGTAGAGGCTTGTGTGTGGTAAATCAGTCTTTTTGCTAGAGTGCCCACTTCCCACACAGACAGTCTTTGGTTTGTTTCCAGCTAGATCCAAACAGACGTTTTTCAGGACCTGTTGAGAAAATTTCCTCAGCGCAATGCCTTAAGGTGGACATCAAGTAATATTGCTTCCTATACTTTCAATGGAAAAACTTTTGTACACATTTCCTTCACAATTAGTGTGTTCCCAAGGATGAAAATTTAAACATCAATTAAAATAACTTTATATTATAACTTGGAATACTTAATATTTTCTAAACCATAACCATCATTACATTAAAAATCAATAACTTTTCCTTTGGTGGTGTTGAAACCAGAAAAAAGATGGTGTGACCTGTACTTTGATGACGTCAGTAGACAAACAAATGTTGGATTGTATAATTATGGTTATGCTTTAGAAAATGTTAAGTATTCCAAGTTATAAAATGAAGCTATTTTAATCGATGTTCAAATTTTCATCCTTGGGAACGCATTAATTGTGAAGAAAAAAGATGGTGCGACCTGTACTTTGATGACGTCAGTAGACAAACAAATGTTGGATTGAATAATTATGGTTTTGTTTTAGAAGATATTAAGTATTCCAAGTTATAAAATAAAGCTACTTTAATCAATGTTCAAATTTTCATCCTTGGGAACGCATTAAATTGTCCAGGAAAAAGATAGTGCGACCTTTACTTTGATGACGTCAGTAGACAAACAAATGTTGGATTGCATAATTATGATTATGCTTTAGAAAATATTAAGTATTCCAAGTTATAAAATGAAGCTATTTTAATCGATGTTCAAATTTTCATCCTTGGGAACGCATTAATTGTGAAGAAAATGTGTACAGAAGTTTTTCCATTGTAAGTATAGGAAGCAAAATTACTTGACGTCCACCTTAATGCAGAAGTTTTGTAGGAGGAAAAAAAGTTAGTTGTGCCTTTGGAAAACTGCAGTTATTAGATTTTTTTTTTTTACTGCTACTCCTGGAAAATTGGTGGAAAAGATTCGGCAAGCCATCAGTTACGTCAAGTGATTGCCGGCGGCCACTGCCGGGGAAACTAGTGGACCACATTAGGCTAGTCATCATTTATGGTACGTGCTTGCAAGGGCCGCTCGTGGCAACCACTGCCAGTGTTGGATAACTGAATGCCCTGTTCTGGCATATGACAACTAATGGAGTGCCAACTGTTGCCCAGCTGCTGTCCCATGGGGTGGCTTCTGGGACATTTTATTGATGGTTGGGCAGTGGCAACATAGTACTGGGCCACTGCTGGTCCAGCAACACTGTTTTTGCTGGGTTAGGATGGTCAAAATTCCATCAACCATCGCAATGATTTTGAACCGCCTGTGAAATCTTTTCTTTCTGCGTCGATGCAAGACGGCATTACAGTAATCAGTTTTGTACTTTTCCTCTCCTCCTATCTGCAAAAAATAAAACACCCCCGATGACACAGTGGCGTACAGTGTTTCTTTCAGGCATACATCCGGAGGGGGGCAAAGCCCTCCCGGAAACGAACCCCCCGAGACATTTTAGGTTACCGAGCTGAATTTGAATAAATTCAGGCTATGATGAAAAAGGAAGTTTCCTTTTTTTTTATGATACAAGTATTTCTTCAATTTTATTGTTTTAAATGTTTGTTCAAGTGGTACTAGTTTATTTTATTAAAAAGTGTATAATGACGCATGGTATTCTTCAAAATATAATAAGTAGACTAATCATACCTAATTGTCTGGGAATCGTGATTCAGGAACAAGAGTGCGTTGAATGCGTTTAATAGATAAGAATTTCAAGCCTGCAGAACCCTCCCCTTCATCCCTTCTTTAGCTGAAAACAGTTTGTTGTTCCTGAAATGTTGGAAGTAATTACTATATCAGGTATGTATACGAATTTTTCTTCGGGCGGGGGGGCGAAAAAAGAAAGTTTTTGAAATCCACCATCTAGAACGAAATGAAAGTTAATGAAAAATCGAAGAAAAATTAAAGCATTTTTTTTAATGTAAGTTGATACATTTTTATTAAATTAAGGCATTTTTTTCTAATTTAAGTCGCATTTTAAACAAAAAAAATGAAGCATTTTCCGGGGAGGGCCCCCCTCTAAATGCGTCCCTGTGCTAGATATATAGTAATTACTTACATATATATATATATATATAGTATTTAAAATTATATATATATATAACAAATGGAAAACTTGCCCTTTCTAAGGTTTTTGCCCCTTCTCGATTATTATCTCAAAACTTGCCCCTTCTCGATTATTCATACTGAGTCCCAATTTATGGAGTGTCCACTTGCTTGGATATGTCTGCCTAGCCCTGTTTTATTGCTAATGTTCCTAATAGCTGCTTGGTGTTCTTTCATTCGGACTTTAATACTTCTCCCAGTTTCTCCTATATAGCTGAGTCCGCAGTTACAGTCGATGCAACATATTACTCCTTCTTGCAATTGGATGTCCACTTCTTTCTGCTTTAAAGCTGGCAGGAATTTCTTTAATTTGTTATTTAGATCTGGAGCAAGCCTGATATTATATTTTGCTCCGATCCTCTTCAGTTTTTTGAAAAGTCCCTTGTGGTACGTAATTTTGCTGGTGAATTTGAAGTTGTTTATTTCCTGCTTCTTTTTTGGCACTTGTCTAAATAATTTCTCAACATAAGGGGAGGGATAATTGTTTTCTGCCAATATTTCTTTTAATTCTTCTCGGTGAAGATCTTTTGAGTATCTGAAGAGACCAGGACTTCAATTTTTTCCAAAAATTGTCTCGCCATATTCGATTTAATATAATCAGGGTGCACAGAAAAGATGTTAGACTTCTGCTCATTCCACCCTGATTATATAAAATCGAATACAGCGAGACAATTTTTGGAAAAAATTGAAGTCCTGGTCTCTTCAGTTACTCAAAAAGATCTTCACTGAGAAGAATTAAAAGAAATATTGGCAGAAAACAATTACCCCTCCCCTTATGTTGAGAAATTATTTAGACAAGTGCCAAAAAAGAAGCAGGAAATAAACAACTTCAAATTCACCAGCAAAATTACGTACCACAAGGGACTTTTCAAAAAACTGAAGAGGATCGGAGCAAAATATAATATCAGGCTTGCTCCAGATCTAAATAACAAATTAAAGAAATTCCTGCCAGCTTTAAAGCAGAAAGAAGTGGACATCCAATTGCAAGAAGGAGTAATATGTTGCATCGACTGTAACTGCGGACTCAGCTATATAGGAGAAACAGGGAGAAGTATTAAAGTCTGAATGAAAGAACACCAAGCAGCTATTAGGAACATTAGTAACAAAACAGGGCTAGACAGACATATTCAAGCAAGTGGACACTCCATAAATTGGGACTGAGTAAGAATAATCGCCTCACCAGTCAAACTTAGTAAAGAGGACACTAGAAGAAGGGATCGAAATAGCAAGAAGAAGAAGTACCACAATTAACGATAATTGCGGTTGGACTCTTCCAACTGAGTGGCAGCAACTACTCCAGTGACATAGTTCTGATGACGAACTAGGCTTTAGTTCAAAAATTTGACAACTTTCATGAAAAATAACCTCTATAAGACCAATAAAAAAGTTAATTCCACAGTATAATTAGTGTATTTTATTATTTTTATGTGGCCACATGTTATGTTATGTATTTGTTACTAAGTTATGTATTAGTGGTTGTTTTTCTTTTTTTTATGTTGACTGCTGTGCTGCTAACATCATTAGTTCCTATGAGGTCGCTTCCTGTGAGTTGACAGGTGGAGCTGATTCTCTGAGTTGCTTGTTGGACTGGGTGTGGTTTGGATGTCTCGTGGGTTGTTGTTTTAAGGTGTTATGTGACGTGTACTATTCAGTAATGTGTTCTACCAGTGGCATGTATTCGAGGCTAGCTGTGAAGCCCAGAGAATGCACAAATAAAAGTGAATTAAATGTACACAAATAAAAATAAATTATCAACGGTATTAAAATATGTCGATGCTCTCGTTACGAAAAAAAACCCATGTGCGATTCGCTTCTTTGACTCAGTCTGGCAAGCGAAAGCCAATGGCATAACGCAAGCAGCCCTTCCAGAGTCTTCGCAGTTCTGACGTAAAAATCTTCCGTACCATCGCCTGCTAGCGTTTCCATGACAACATGAATCAACTGGTAGAGGGAAATGGGCCATTGCTTTGAGAAACGGTTCGCTCAGAAAAAGAAGAGTTAGACTATCTCAGTCACTCACATGCTCCTGACCATAAGTGTTTCGCAAGAGTTGTTTCAGTTTTTGTGAAGTGTCAATGAATTAAAACCAGAGATATTATATCTTAAATTTGTGGCTTTGTTAGATTCGAACTGTTTTGATAAATTTTGTAAAAGCTTCCCTGAACATCTACTGTCAGAACTTAGAGAATTCTATGCTTCAAATTTTGATACAGTGCAACTAAAAAATGAACTGAAAGTGTTTTATTCCCCTGATGATTGCACAAACAAATCAGTAAAAAACATTATGTGTTACATAAAGTTGAATAAATTGGACATAGTGTTTAGTGAGGTGCACAAATTAGAAGACCTCATATTAAACTTTCCATCAGCAACTGCTGAAAATTTTTCAGCGTTAAAAAGAATCAAGATATGTCTTAGAGCCACACAAGGACATGCGCATTCGAAAAACTTG
Organism: Macrothele yani; assembly: GCA_039090855.1. Lineage (NCBI taxonomy): Eukaryota > Metazoa > Arthropoda > Arachnida > Araneae > Macrothelidae > Macrothele > Macrothele yani. The sequence continues at coordinate 59,254,710 of CM077032.1, read as the reverse complement.
GCTGTTTTGTCAATAGAGAAAAACATTCTTGTTAAATATGGAAAAGTACTCAGAAAAAACATTGCATGGAAACACAGCACTCAAGTTCACACAAAAGGAGAAGAAGAATGGAGTTCATGCACAAATAAAGTATTCAGAAGAAGAATGGAGTTCGTGTACAAATAAAGTATTCAGAAGAAGAATGGAGTTCCTGTACAAATAAAGTATTCAGAAGAAGAATGGAGTTCGTGTACAAATAAAGTATTCAGAAGAAGAATGGAGTTCATGTACAAATAAAGTATTCAGAAGAAGAATGGAGTTCGTGTACAAATAAAGTATTCAGAAGAAGAATGGAGTTCATGCACAAATAAAGTATTCATAAAAAGAATGAAGTTTGTGTACAAATAAAGTATTCAGAAGAAGAATGGAGTTCCTGTACAAATAAAGTATTCAGAAGAATGGAGTTCCTGTACAAATAAAGTATTCAGAAGAACAATGGAGTTCATGTACAAATAAAGTATTCAGAAGAAGAATGGAGTCATGTACAAATAAAGTATTTAGAAGGAGAATGGAGTTTATGTACAAATAAAGTGTTCAGAAAGAGAATGGATTTCATGTACAAATAAAGTATTCAGAAGAAGAATGGAGTTCGTGTACAAATAAAGTATTCAGAAGAAGAATGAAGTTTGTGTACAAATAAAGTATTCAGAAGAAGAATGGAGTTCCTGTACAAATAAAGTATTCAGAAGAATGGAGTTCCTGTACAAATAAAGTATTCAGAAGAACAATGGAGTTCATGTACAAATAAAGTATTCAGAAGAAGAATGGAGTTCGTGTACAAATAAAGTATTCAGAAGGAGAATGGAGTTTATGTACAAATAAAGTGTTCAGAAGGAGAATGGATTTCATGTACAAATAAAGTATTCAGAAGAAGAATGGAGTTCGTGTACAAATAAAGTATTCAGAAGAAGAATGGAGTTCATGTACAAATAAAGTATTCAGAAGAAGAATGGAGTTCGTGTACAAATAAATTATTCAGAAGAAGAATGGAGTTCATGCACAAATAAAGTATTCATAAGAAGAATGAAGTTTGTGTACAAATAAAGTATTCAGAAGAAGAATGGAGTTCCTGTACAAATAAAGTATTCAGAAGAAGAATGGAGTTCCTGTACAAATAAAGTATTCAGAAGAACAATGGAGTTCATGTACAAATAAAGTATTCAGAAGGAGAATGGAGTTCATGTACAAATAAAGTATTCAGAAGAAGAATGGAGTTCATGTGTTCAACAAATTTGTTGGTGGAATAAAATACATGGCAGTCTGTCGACTTGACAGTCGAAAGCATAAACATCAACGGTTAACATGACGATGTAATATATACAATGAAAGGAATATCATGCCATATAATGAAACAAAAAATGATGAAATCTATGTGGTGATACATGGAGAAAATGCACAGAATCGAATATTGGCATAAGCCAAAGATATGCAGGGATACACGCTGTGTAAATACAGAAAAACAAAAACAACATGATAAGAAACAGCAGGAAACAAAGAGAAGTTTTGCAGGTATGCTGATGATAACAAATGCTATATGTCAAAATAAACACTGAACTCTCAGTGGCGTGCACAGAATATATACGTAAAAAAGTCATAAATATTTGACATAGAGTACAATCACATGATGCAGGTCAAACATTGTGCTTAAATAAGTGCAACAAAGAGAACATGTGTCATATAGAACAATCAAACAACAGATACTAAGGAAAACATTTCATCGAGAAAAGTTATGAGTACAGCACAGTGTTTTTCAAGAATTAGATTCTTGGAGTGAAAATTGTGTGACGATCTGCCAGCTCGGCAGGCGAAAAAATATAACAGTGAATAAAGGGGAAATGACGATGAAAATGTACAATGAGGGGAACAACGGTCCCCAAAAACAAAAACATAATGATAAAAACATAGGTTGCACAGGGATATCTATACAGCTAGATATGTATGGTACAGGACAATTTCATGAGGGACAATATACTAATTAGGTGTTAAAATAACAGATAGCCGCCCCGGTGGCACAGTGGTCTAAGGCGATGGCCTCTGATCATTCGCCCGAAAGGGGTCCGGGTTCGAATCCCGGTGAGGCATGGATGTTGTGTTTGTCTTACGGCACTGGCTCTTTCCCTTCCTTGGAACCAGTGACCCTAAATTAGGGACGGGCGACTGCTTATAGCCCATTGAGTTGCTCACGGTGGTTGTTATACCTCCAACCAAAAAAATAATAAAAAAATAACAGATATAACATGAGAAAGTTGCGGAAACGTACATACGCACATAATAAACCTTAGAGGCGTACTAAATATGAACAAAAAAAGTGCGACATCGAATTGGGTATGAAAGAATTTCAGTAGTATACAAAAAACATAAATAGTGAACAGACAATATTTCGGATATGGATCAAAAAAGCACAAAACGTAGGGTATAAGGATTGCAAAAAAACAATAATCAATATGCGAGTACAAGAATGTGGCACTTAATGTAAAAGAGTCCATGTACGCGTGATATAAACATTGTGCTCTGTGTACAAAATAGAATTGCAACATTGCATAATCTAGAATAATATAATAGTGAATATAGCAGTTAATATGGAGTTCGAGTGATAAGCACTATGGATTTATCGAAATACAACATTATACAGCGTGGAAAAAGATCCACTAAAAACAAAAAATTGTACATTCAACCGATGAGCAGTGTAAAGAAAATTCTTCGCAAAGGAAGCACAAATAAAACATGTGAAGGAATGTCACATATGCAAGTAGTAAAAGCGGCCGGTGCGAACAAACACAAAAGGAAGAACTTCCAATGTATAGGCAGATGTAGTAAGACTAGCTCACGAAAGAGGGGTAGTTTCACCAAAAAGAAAGAAGGCTAGAGACCGGTATCGGGTCTAGTGAAAGCTGGAGAAAGTGCATAGAACAAGACAAAAATGGTGCAAGAAGTTTAAGTACTGTAACTAAATATCAAGAATAACAGAGGTGCCATCGACGTGGAACCAGTGTTTGTTACTGGCCCACGTCCGATGGAAAAAGGAAAGAGTATGTTTAGAGCATGCCGAGGTGTACTCAAGAGGCAGACGAGCACGAATGCAATTACAGAAGATTGAACACATTGTCCCTCCTGCAGCAAGAATGCAGGGCGGAGCTGTGGAAAGTCGCTGTGAATTATGAAAAACGTAAATGACGTCCTTAGCCAAAACAAAAATATAAGAACATAGTGGAGATAAAAATGTAGGCGGGTTTTTCGTCAATAGGAGCCACGCATAGGCAAGAAACGGAAGATCGTGTCCACTGATATGGTTAGCCAAGCGGAAAACAGCACAACAATGGCATAATTGTGGGGCAATAACAATATACATGCTGAACATCTCCTTCCTGCCCGCAGAAAGAACAGAGAGGGGAGGGAAGTAAAGACATCCTAGAAAGGGAAAGAGGGACAGTTGGTGTAGAAAGCGCCAGTGGGTGTCACATATAGACGGGGAGGAAAGAGGGGTGAGGGAGGCTGACCAGATAGGAAAGGAGAGAGAGGGAGGTGTGCTAGGAATAGGATGGGGAGAAATCGGAGGGGCTCGAAGAAAGCGATAGAGGGCAGCTGTTGAAAAGGAGGTGACGAGAGCGACCGAGTCCCTAGAAGGGAGGAAAAAAGGAACCAAAGGACTCGATCCAGAAATGGGGAGAAGGCCATGAGCAGAGACTAATGAAGAAACCAGAGAGTGAAGTGAGAAGCGAAGAAGAGCGTAGTCAGCCTCAAGAGAAGCAGTGGAGCTGGGGAAAAGAGATGTGAGAGGTTTCCAAGAGAGGTCAGTGTTAACGAGAGATTGAACCGTAAGGATGCCGGAGCGCACCCACGGAAGGGAAAGAAAGAAAGATTGATCAGGTGGATGGATGAGGGTGGAATAGAAGAGGGGTTTGACCAGGAGATCAAGTGTTGTAGTAGGTAAGGCTCGGATAAGGGGGAGAGAACGAAAAAGCACCAACGACTCAGAAAGGAGAGCAGGGAAATGGGAGGAGGAAAAAGTGGAGGAATCCATCCTGAGGAAAAGAAGAAAAGAAAGTGATGGATTAAGTGGGGAAGTGAGTACATTCAGAGTAGAGTGAAGTGAGGGAGAGGGAGCAAGAAGGCGCAGGAGGGAGACTATGCGGTTCGCCCTGTAGAACAATCGGACATCAGGCATCAGAATTCCACCATGGTTGTTTTCAGGTAGGAACAAAGTTTCCGCGGCAATCCAATGTTTTGCTGGCCATATGACGGAAATGAGCAGGTTGTTGAGTGTCGCTAGTTGAGAGTTCCGCAGCGTTGTGAACAACCACGAAAAAAGCAGAGGGATAGAAGATACCGTTGCGCAATGTTAGCGCGCTGAAAATATGAGGTGAAGGTGCGACAGAACTGCCGAAAAGCAGCAGTACGTCGCAACTGAGAAAGAAGTGCATCCCATGAGGTTGAGGCAGCTTGGAGTGGGGAACCAACATAGGCTCCCAATATCTTCTGGACCGTAGAGGACCAAACCATACCCCATGGGGCATCGGTGCGGCCCACCCACGACCCACACCAAAGGCCAGTACTCTTGGAAGCATTAAGTGTTGCTCCTGATATGGCCGCATAACGTTGATAGGCTGTAAGAAGGCTGGAAAATTGAGCATCATTCCGAAGGCAAAACGTTACATCGTCAGCGTATGCGGAGAAGACAAAATGATGGTGGCGAGTGCTCAGGAGCTGAGGTGGCAGAAGAGAAAGCAGCGAACGTTGAGCCGCCAAAAGAAAATGCTCAAACGCCAGGGCAAAAAGCTGTCCTGAAAGAGGACAGCCCTGTCGGATGCCACGATTAAAAGGAATTGGAGCAGTCAAGAAGGTGGTCGTTCGGACATGGAAATGGGCCCCTCGGTAGAGGCTGAGGAGCAAAGTAATGAAAGAAGAGGGGAAACCAAAGCGGAGGAGAACAGCAGAGAGATAGTGGTGAGAGATATTATCAAATGTGGATTTCTAATCGAGGTTAAGTAGTGCTAGTGTTTCAGAGCGAGGTTTAGCAAGAGAAACAAGATTTAGAAGAAAGGAGATGTTGTTGTTAATAGAATGACCAGGCACAGTGTATGACTGGTCGGGTGAGAGGAGAAAAGGAAGTATGGGGTTAAGACGGCGTGTAAGAAGTTTCGTGAGGAATTTGTTGTCAAAATTTAGGAGAGAGATTGGGCGCCAATTTTAATGTCCAAAGGGTCTCCTTTTTTGGAATGAGAACGATATGTGCGTTGGAAGCGCAGACCCGTGGAAGCCCAGAGGCGGTTAGAGCAGACGAGAAACAGGCAGAAAGAAAGGGTGGAAGGGACAGGAGGAAAGTGCGATAGAAAGAGTATGTTAGGCCTGGAGAAGCGTGAGAGTTAAGGGAGCCAAAAGCCTCCCCCACTTCCACAGAGGATAAGTCAGCTTGACGGGAGGAAAGTAGATGTGGGGGGCCCTGAGGAAGGGAACATAGAAGAGAAGAATTATAGGGATCGGAGGATTGCGCCACCGCTCAGTATTTACCGGCAAAGAAAAAGTAAACCTCAGAACAAATTGTGGAGTCATCAAAAAAGACGGTCCCATCTGGGAGACGAAGACATCGAAGGGACTGTGATGCATGACGAGTCGATTCCAAGCGAGACAAGACCTCATATGAAACCGATGATGTTGACAGGTGCAGCAGTTTCAGGCGTTGTGTATGGCTTGCTGTGCGAGAGGCAGACGTTGAGCACGAAGGTTGTCTTCCAACTCTGCGTACAGTGGATCCGTCATGGGGAGAGATGTTAATAAGCGTCGGAGATTATCAATCTTCATCTTCCTGTCATTGAGAATCGCATGAGCAAGGCGCCGGACCAATAGAATTAAATCCTTCTTGACATCCAGCCAAAGGCGTATGGCACTCGGAGTACTATCGAGAAGAGTTCGCTTAGCTGTCAAGAAAGAATTGACAGCAGCGCAAAAGTCTTCTCGTTGAAGTAAGGAATCATCAAAAGTCCAGGAGCGTCGTGTGGAAGAAGGCGGAGAGGAAGTGCAGAGTGACAACAAAACCACACTGTGATCTGAAGAAGCTGTAGGTAGATGTAAAACAGCAGTAGTAACTGGGACTAACGAAGAAGAAATATAAATTCGATCCAATCTGGCTGCAATGGCACCTCTCCCTGGAGAAGCACACCAGGTGTATGATATACGTGATGGATCCCAGCAAAAACACAAGTGCTGGGAAACTGCTGGCCACCAGCTGGCAGTGATGGGTCACTGCTGGCTGAAATCTGCCGCTCACGGCACGGTAGTGGTCCGTTGGTGGCAGCCCTATCAGTTGGCGAGCGTTTGATGGCCCTGCAGCATCGCCGTGAATTGTGGGCCTCCAAGCAAGTGCCACTAGTGGCCCGTTGCTGGCAACCAATGCAACCCCCAACAGCAGGTGGAAGCAACGCGACTGCGCATGCGCAGAAGCAACACTTGCTGTGTCTCTCGTGGTACCAGTTAGTTGAAGACGACGCTATCGCCATCGTGCTATTTTAGTGGATGTTAAGAAAAAAATCCATATGTGGAGAGGCGAACTAATTTCCTAATGAAATTTTACGTCAACAAAGATATCAGATTTAGCCGTGAAATACACCCACTCCATTCCCATGAATAACAATTCATGGAATGGAGTGGATGAATAACAAGAAAAAATTTGAAACCGCTTGAAACAAATATCCTGGAAAACCATTAAAACAACGCTTGTTGGAAAAAAAAAAAAAAAGAATTATACGTGTACAAAATTTATTAATTATTTGAAAGAAAAAAAAGCAACGCTATGTGGTGTACTCATCCATGGGTTGAATACACAAGACTGGGAGGAATTCACTTCTAAAAATAACGAAAAGTAAAATAAAATATCTTTTACTCTTTAAAACAAATGTAGCTTCGGACAACGGAAAGGAAAGACACAACGTTAAAAATGTAACAGAATGTGACATGAACCCGGGTAAATATATATTTATTCAACAATCTCTTTTCAAGACTGCATGGACAGTACAAAACTTTGGAAAGCGACTCTAAGTATGTACACGCCTTGAAAATGAATGAAGTTCCCTTAAGGTAAAAAAAAAAAAAAACTGTTATGTTGAAAAAATAATTTATCAATTATATGAAACTGACTTTTATGAAACATACCTCGCAATATTGTAAAATGAAAGAGGGAAGCATTCGATTACACATTGCATACCAAACAGACAGCTTTTTTAAGCATATGCTCGAACGTGGCAAATTGGTCCGGTCGGTTGAGATCTCAGCTATCCCGCCAACAGCCCAGGTTCAAATCTGCTCAGATACAAACATGTGTTTTTCCGATCTGTTGAGATTTCCCCAGCGCAGTGCGTTAATTCACAAGCTTCGTAAGGGTAGGGAAAAAAAAAATTGTAGCTTTGGGAAACTGCGGTTCTCTTTGCTTTTTTTTTTTTTTTTAATTATTATTATGACTACTACTGGGAAATTGGCGGACAAGATTCGGCAAGCCACCAGTTACATCACGTGGTTGCCGGCTGCCACTAATGGCACACTAGCGAACCACATTAGGCTAGCCATCATTTCTGGCACGTGCTTGCAGGGCCACTGAAGGGCCACTTGTAGCAGCTACTGCCTGTGATGGACCACTGATGGCCCTGTTGTGGGAGATGACAACTGATGGGGTGCCAACTGCTGGCCCTTCTGTTGGCCACCTGTTGGATGGTTCGGCACCGGCAACATAGTGCTGGGCCATTGCTGGCAGTGCTAGCTGCCAGCAATGGCCCAGCAAGACTGTTTTTGCTGGGATATAGTTGACGGAATTCATCTACAAAATGGTAATCCGACAGAAATTGCGTTAATTCATCAACTAGCCGGGTGCGGTACTCGCCACGAAGATAGCAACGATCTACGGAAGGCCATAGGGTGCAGTTAAAATCTCCTCCAAGGATGCAAGGGTCCTCTGGAGGAATCAGTGTAAAAGCGGAACGTAAAGCAGTAAATAACGGGGCAATTAATGAATCGGCAGATGGTATATATATATATTAAAAATATGATATTGAACATTAGTGTGAGAGAAGGTTAAACACTGTAACTGGTCACCGTGTAAATTAGTAACAATCGGTGTGATGAGGATGTTTGACAATCGTTGGTGGATTCCAATCGCCAATCCACCAGTTCTTGTTAGGCAATATGCATGATGAAACACATAGGGCCAATACCTCCAGGTATGGAATGCAGTGGTGGAAGAGCAATGCGTTTCCTGTAACAGTAGAAAGTCCGCAGAAGCATCGGAGAGGTCCTCATAGACAAGAGAGTTAGCCTGCGCTGAGGAGAACCCGTGGCAATTCGAAGAAATCAACTTGAAATCTCCAATCCTGCAGGTGGGGTCGCAGCTTTGGTGGCAGCGTTGCGAATAGACGTAATCCGTCGACGGAGGTGACAAATGAAAGGAGTAGAAAGACCAAGAGAAGCAGGTTTGGCCGTAACTATGGTAGATATCAGGTCAAGTTGTGCAAGGAGTGGCTGAAGAATGAATTCGTGGTCTTTAACATACCGAGTGAGGTTATGAGGTTTCTTCCGGGTTGCTATTAATTCATATAACTCTTTGTGGGAGAGGGGAGAGCTTGCAACACATGCTGTCTCAAGATGGCCAGCAAAAATGTCATAATTGGGAATATCATCAGAATCAACCAGCGAGTCGTCGTCAGAGACTGTTACACTTGTGCTGCTATGAGCAGAGCGTGTTCGATTGGAGGATCGGATGGGTCCCCCATCCGGGGGACGTCTGCATTTGACAGAAGTGCGAGGAGGCATAGGCACGTCACGCTTCACCGGTCGTGAACGAGGCTCAGTGGCAGATCCTCCACTATGGTCTTGCGCCGCACTTTGGTAGGTTGTATCCAAGTCAGCTTCAGGAGGGTCAATATCTATGAATGAGATATCCGTGTCTGAAAGCGCGCCGATGAAACCAGGTCTCAACGGAACTTCAGTTGCTTAAGGGGCCACCTCGGAGAGCGAGGGATAATTCGCCGCCGTCAGTGGAGGTGGAGTGTCCGACTCGACAGCAGGAGGCAACTTTGCAGAGGTTGTCTCTGTAGTTAGATCTAGCGAAACCTCAGATCTTGATGATATTGGGGATCCATCTGGACGGTCTGTCGTAAATGATGTAGTAAAGCTGGGGCAGTTTTTGTAAAAATGTCCAAAGGACTTGCAAGCACTGCAATGGAACGCCGTCAGGAAGTCAGTTCGGCGGGTGTGTTCAGCACACTTTATGGTAAGTTGTGTAGGGATATGTGCGATATTATCCTGAGAAGAAAAAAGGACCCGAGCGGCACGGCGCGCTGCAAATGTCCCTGTCATCCTTGTCTCTCGGCGTAGCCGAGTAGGTTTTGATGTCTCCTACAACTCGTCCTACAGTAAAGAAGACTGCGAACAGCATTGTATTAGATACCTCTGGAGGTACAGGATAAAAGGAGACGTTAATTGGGTGTTGTGCTACTGGCTTCGGAAATATATGGTGGTGACTGCTGGTGATTCCAGTAGTAATCACCGAATGCGCATATTCTGCCTTGGTGAAATACACGATTATGGTCCTACCACGCCAGAACATATGTGAAATGGCAGAGACGGAGAACATCTGTTTGAGCTTTGTGGCATAGTCCTTCATTTTAACAGTGTTCAGGGATTCAAAACAAACACCCCTATCAAGTGTAGATATAAAGGAGTCCGCCGCTGGGGAATCAGACGGGAGTTCCAGCACAATGTTGTGTCCATTTTATTGAATGCATGATTGGAGCGCCGCAGCACCAGTATATAATACTTTAGTGGGTCGGTGTATTGGGTTCGAGGCAGCAACCGCAGAGTACGACACAGATGGCGTCTTCAGGGTAGTTAAAGCGGGAGGGGCTCCAGCAGCACCAGGAGCCAAGACGTGGTCATGAATTGGATCAGCCAGGAAATGCTGAGGCATTGGGGAAGGCAAAGCTTGATGACCAGAGTCGATTCTGGATGATCCACTCGTTGAGGGTGACGGAGCACCGCCAGGAAGAAAAGGCAGAGCCGTACCGCCAGAAGTGGAAGGGAAGGCGGTGGATTGCAGGTCATCGCGTCTGCTGATTGGACTCCGATCCCGCCCTCCGGGTGTCGTCATCAATGCAAATGGCGGCGCCCAGAGGACGTCGAACCAGTTCGGTCAGAAGGTAAATAAAACCAAATAGAACAAAATGGGTTCTACTCACCTACTGGGAAGTTGATAGAACAAAGACACGGACCTTTAAAGGTAAGTCACACTGCTTTTCAGAACCTAAAATACTGTAGAAACCACCAAACGAGCTCGAAATCACGGAGCACTGTAAACACACGTCAGAAGAAGATTGGATTTCATGTACAAATAAAGTATTCAGAAGAAGAATGGAGTTCCTGTACATATAAAGTATTCAGAAGAAGAATGGAGTTCATGTACAAATAAGTGTTCAAATCCTAATCCTCATAATTATTTGGTGTCATGTTAGCAATGGCATGTACCTAAAATTTAGAAAAAAAGTTACTTCTATTGCTTAACAATTAAAAATTAAACTTCGCAATTAAAAAAAAAACAGTACTGGGGGGGGGGGCATAGAGGTGACATAGCCCAGGTCTCGGACCCAAGATACGCCGCTGTGTTCTACGTATGGTATATGTGTTCAGCAATTGGAATAATTGTGTGTGCAACACTGGAAATAAATCATATTACAGATATACATCTATAAAGTGTTAAGAAGTAAGTGCCTCTTCATTATTGGTTGGTTATATTGAGTACAATGTGTGCTCTTGTCAAAGAATTATCTCAACATGGTCCCCTAATCGATACGTGTGGTCACAGACGCTTCAAGACTGAAATGTAATACTCAGCATTGACAGTAATTTGTGGAGAAGTGGCATGATGGTAGACTACATCTTTATGATCAAAGAAAATTATCAATGTTGTCTTCCCAGCTGATTTCGTTTGGTGGACTTTTTCAGAGGAGGCGAGCCTGTGTTGTTTCCAGACACTCGTTGCCCACTTCGTGAGGGGTTCGAAATAGTGGATCCACGTTTCATCGGCAGTTATTACTGTGTTTAGAAAGTTTGAATCCTTTGCAATAATTTGTTTCCACTCTTGGCACACTTGAACTCTGGCTAACAATTGTTCTCTCGTCAGGCGACGAGGTACCCATCTGGAATGCACACGATGCAGCAGTAATTTATCGCATAGAATGTGGAGTGCTGACATTTTGTAAATGTTAGTTGACACCGCTATGTCTTCACACATGATTCGTCGATCTTCTTGCAAGATTGCCTGAACAGTGTTAACAATACGCTCCATAACAACACTTTCAGGTCGACCAGGCCTAGGAGCGAGTTCTGCCCACAAACGCCCTTCATGGTGCCGTCTAAAAATCGTTGACTCACCCAAACATTCATCTGTGTGTACTTTTCCCATTAAATCGACTGTTTCTGGAGCCATTTTGCCTAAATGATAGCAAAATTTTATCGCACAACGCATTTCACTCACCTCCATAGCTGTATGGTGAAATGTAGACATACCTTAAACAACTGCACAATAACAAAGCCAGAATCATCTATCACAGTTAATGACTGTTGCCATAGATACTTCCTTAATTCAGTTAATCATCTGTGTGGTTATATTCCCCTGTTCACACTGTTGGCAACTCCAAAAACAGTTACTCTCAGTTTTATGGAACGGCCTTTGTACGTCACAGGAGAGAAAATATGATTTTTGATGGTTTGTTAACCCAATGGGTGTTCCATGCTTTACTCAAGTACAAAGGTTATTTGTATATATTTGTGCATATTCTAAAGGGAAATCTAAACTAATATAGTATTTTATTTTTTATTCTAGCTGGAATGCTTAAAGCTGATTGCATCTCCAAAATTCACTGACAAAAGGATAGGGTATCTTGGTGCTAATCTTCTGCTGGATGAGCGGCAAGATGTGCATTTGTTGATTACTAATAGTCTTAAAAAGTAAGTTGCTTCGTATAGTTTTCCTTTTTTAGTGCATACATTCCCATATTAAAAGTATAGTAGTTGTGCAAAATCTAATACATGAACTAACACACTGTGCCTTCATGGCACAATGAACAGAAGGTACCCCAACTTTCCTCATCTTTTCAATTTTGATGATGTTTTGTACAGGCAACTTTCCTCACCTTTTCAATTTTGAGGATGTTTTGTACAGCCCAACTTTCCTCATCTTTTCAATTTTGAGGATGTTTTGTACAGCCCAACTTTCCTCATCTTTTCAATTTTGAGGATGTTTTGTACAGTAAAATTTGGGAGTGCTATGCTATGTGCCTCTACATTTGTTGCAGAACAGAACAGAAATGTTTTCCTAACATAGGTAAAGAGTCTTAAGCCTTCAGCATGCTGCACCTTCTCATAGGAGAAAAGGAAATTATTTTCAGAATCGGGAGCAGGGTGCCCTGTTGGGAAAGTTCAAAAGGGAAAAGTGCGAAAAAAAAAGGTATTTGGGAGTATACGGTTTCACGCTAAGTACTGAAGGTATAAGCTGTCCTACATACTTACTTGCAACTCATTCAGCAGCATCACACTCTGAGCAATACGTCTAGCAACACCAACATTCCACTGCAGCAAACACAGAAAAGGCAAAGGGAAAGGGAAAGGGGAACCTGAGAGAGAGAGAAAGCAAGAGCACACACAGAAAAGAAGCACAGAGAACGTCCAGTTCAGTCACACAACTCATTTTTCGTCTTTGCTAAGTTTAGGTGAAATTGCACGACACCTGAACAAATACCTAGCTATCAGCAATTTTAGTGTACTAAAATAATGACCATAAATTTCAAATATATTTTATTGGGTATATAAATAAGTTTTGAGGGATTTGAGGTGAACAAAACACGTTGTTAGAACAAAAACAATATTTTAATATTAATTGAAGTATGCTCCCTCTGAAGCTACAACTTTACCCCATCTTTCGGGCAGTGAATGTATGTCTCAAAGGGAGAATTCCGGTTCCTTGGAAGAGATCCAGTTGTCCAGTCAATTTTTTACGCTTTCCAACCGTAGGTTGAAGAAGCGTATATGCTCCAGCTTTTTCCGTCTGTCTGTCGGCACGATAACTCACGTAAAAATGGTTCGATTTCAATGAAATTTTAGTATGTGGTAGGGGACCACCAGGGGACGAACCCTGTTGAAAATGGGTGAAGTGGGGTCAAACGTCACGCCATAAGAGCGGGATCCATTTCATTGCCTTTATGCGTCATAACATGCGTAAATATGGTTCGATTTCGATGAAATTTTAGTATGTGGTAGGAAACTACCTGGGCACGAACCCTATTGAAAATTGGGGTCAAAGGTCAGGCAGGGCATAAGAGCGGAATTTATTCCATTGCCCTTATGCGTCATAACTTGCGTAAAAATGGTTCGATTTCGATGAAATTTTGGTATGTGGTAAGTAACCACCTGGGAACGAAACCTATTCTAAATGGGTGGAATGGGGTCAAAGGTCAGGACATAAAAGCGGGATTCATTTCATCGCCTTTATGCGTCATAACATGCGTAAATATGGTTCGATTTCGATGAAATTTTAATATTTGGTAAGGAACCACCTGGGGACAAACCCTATTGAAAATGGGCGAAATGGGGTCAAAGGTCAGGCCATAAAGGTGGAATCCATTCCATTGCCTTTATGCAACATAACATGCGTAAATATGGTTCAATTTCGATGAAATTTTAGTATGTGGTAGGGAACCACCTGGGCATGAACCATATTGAAAATGGGCAAAATGGGGTCAAAGGTCAGGGCATAAAGGTGGAATCAATTCCATTGCCTTTATGCGTCATAACATGCGTAAATATGGTTCGATTTCGATGAAATTTTAGTATGTGGTAGGGAACCACCTGGGCACAAGCCCTATTGAAAATGGGCAAAATGGGGTCAAAGGTCAGGACACTGGAGTGGGATCCATTCCATGCCCTTGTGCATCATACCTTACCAAAAAATGTGTTGATTGCAACAAAACGTTATCATGTTGTTCCGGAGGTATAGTGAACCGGGTCTGTTGAATATTAAAAAATGGGGTTAAAGGTCATTGCACAAAAGCAAGATTTATTCCCCAGCCATTATTCTCATAACTTGTGTAAAACTGCTTCTATTGCGACAAAACTTTAGTATGTTATTCTTGAGGTGTACTGAACCGGTTCTGTTGAATATCATCGAAATGGGGTCAAAGGTCAGGACACAGGAGCGAGATTTATTCCACAGCCATTTTCCTAATAACTTGAGTAATAATTTCTGGTATGTTGGAAAGCGTATCATAATCAATGCATTGCATGATTTTACTAACTTGTTGATGTCTTCATAAGAACTAAACCGTTCTTCAGAAAGTGCTGACTGCATCGACCGGAAAAAATGGTAATCCGATGGCGCAATATCTGGTGAATACGGCGGGTGGGGTAGAACTTCCCAGTCGAATCCTTCTAAGTACTTTTTCACAGGTCGAGAAACACGTGGTCTTGCGTTGTCATGCTGTAAGATGACTTTGTTGTGTCTATTCTCCCATTCTGGCCGTTTTTGCGTGAGAGCTCGTTTTAAACGCATTAATTGGGTTCGATACCAATCACCAGTAATAGTTTCTGACGGTTTCAACAGTTCATAGTGGATCACACCCTTCTGGTCCCACCAGATAAACATCTTTAGATGCATCAGACACGCCAACATAACATCTTATATACACTGTCCATGTGCACCATAGGTACGTTACTCCAGAGACAAGTGACAAAAACAGGATCTTTTGTTAACAACTTATGCAAATCATGATGAAGAAGGTAACTGTGAGAACAAGTTATTCCAAATCAAGCACATTATGCCACTTGAGACAACAGTTTGTTATGAAACATATTAATGAGGTGCTCCCAAGTTCCAGACAGTTCATAAGGGTTGTAATAGTTGCAACACTAGTCATTTTAATATACCAAAAGCTGTATTTATATTACAGCTTTTTTGTACCAAAAGCTGCATTTATATTACAGCTTTTGGTATATAAAAGTGACTAGTGTTGCAACGATTACAGCCCTTATGAACTGTCTGGAACTTGGGAGCACCTCATTAATATGTTTCATAACAAACTGTTGTCTCAAGTGGCATAATGTGCTTAATTTGGAATAACTTGTTCTCACAGTTTGCCTTCTTCATCATGACTTGCATAAGTTGTTTACAAAAGATCTTGTTTTTGTCACTTGTCTCTGGAGTAACGTACCTATGGTGCACATGGACAGTGTATATAAGATGTTATGTTGGCGTGTCTGATACATCTGTAGATGAGGTCATCTTGAAAGTACTTATGGTTTTAATTTGTACATATTTTTCATCTATTAATAAATTGTGCTCAGATGGTATTGTTTGTAATTAGTTTCCTCCTAAAGCAGGTTATGATTTTCAAAGCTGTATGTACTCACTAATCAATTTCATCATCTAATCTGTTTTCTCAGTTAAACATGGTTCTTAACTATACAAACTTATTAACTGGGTCTATCTTTGTTTAGACTGACCTTGTATTCAGTACTTTCAGTTTTCTGCTGAGAAACCATGACATTGATTTTCCCTTATTTATTCTCAACTGACTGGCATACATTACTTTGTTCATTGGGCCTGTTTGTTGTTCTGGTAATATAATGTAGTACGGGTGTACCACTCACTAGTTTACCAAGTTTTTATTAATAACATCGTGAATAATGACAGTAATTGAATGATATTTGTCAAGAACATACCTTTATCCATGGAAAACAGAGCCATATCATAAGAGATGTTGAAAGTGTTCGCCCTGTGCATCGAGACAGACTTGAACACGAGACTCTGTATTTTGGAATAATGACAGTAATTGAATGATAGTTGGTAAGAACATACCTTCATCCATTGAAAACAGAACCATATTGTAAGAGATGTTGAAAGTGGTCGCCCTGTGCATCAAGACAGGCTTGAACACGAGACTCCATGTTTCGGAATAATGACAGTAATTGAATGATAGTTGGTGAGAACATACTTTCATCCATGGAAAACAGAACCATATCATAAGAGATGTTGAAAGTGGTCGCCCTGTGCATGAAGACAGGCTTGAACACGAGACTCCATATTTCTGAATAATAACAGAATGACAGTAGTAGAATGATAGTTGGTAAGAACATACCTTCATCCATGGAAAATAGAACCATATCGTAAGAGATGTTGAAAGTGTTCGCCCTGTGCATCGAGACAGGCTTGAACACAAGACTCCGTATTTCAGAAAGTTTGTACTAGTTGCTCCAGTGTAATTGCCGCCACTGCCTCAAGGGTTGTCAGCTTGTTTTGAAACAGGGTTGTGGGCTAGTTTTCATTTGAGATACCCCATGGAAAGAAATCAGGTAGTGTACGATCAGGAGATCGAGGTGGCCACATTCCTTTAAAAAATCACTGATCTCCAAAGAATGACTCAATTTCAGCCAGACTCACATATGATGTATGGCAAGTTGCTCCATCTTGTTGAAAATATCCAGTAGTCAGCTCTTCAGGGTGCAGTAGGCTAACAAATGCCAGAAAAATATCCATGTAGACGTCTGTTGGGACCATATCCTGAAAGATGGGCCCAATAATCCACCGACGTGACAGTTGCACAAACTCTCCGAAATATGGAATCCCATGTTCAAGTCTGTCTCGATGCACAGGGTGGATGCTTTTCAACATCTCTTATAATGTGGTTCTCTTTTCCATGGATGAAAGTATGATCTTACCTAATATTTAATTACTATATTTATTCACGATGTTATTAATGAAAACTTGGGTAAAGTAGAGAATGGGACACCCTGTACAACTGTTGCATTAAACAGATGCAGATGTGACAACTCTCCAGATTTCGGCAGGAGACTCCAGATTTTCAGGCCTTTCCCCCGCCCTCCGGACGAATGTCAAATTCTTCTGTTTTTCGCCGAGAATTAGCCGTTAGGATGGTCAAAATTACGTCAACCACCATGATTTCGAACCGCCTGTGAAATCTTTTATTTTTGCGTCGATGCAAGGCGACAAAAAGAAAGCTTTCCAGTGGTGCAGTGGTCAAAGTGCTGGCTTCTGCCCAATCGTCCGAGATTGGTTGAGAAAAATTGCTTTAAAAAAATTTCTCCCAGTCCGATTGTCATAGGACGCCTTCAACAAAGAGGGGACGGTCAGTAATTGATTGACAGATGAGAGCTGCCCTGTTCAGTCTTTCAACCCATCGCCCCAACAAAGCCTCACGCATTCTTAGTAATGATAAACAGTTGAGTTGTGGAAACAATACAAAGTTGGAAGATGTGAATCTGTTTATTGTGTAAATACGACATCCGGGAGATGCAGATTCGATTCCCGCTCCAGGACGACGAAAATTTTCAAGTTTTCGGATATTATCTGACTTAACATCCATGTCATATTTTACACCAATAAACGAATTCACATCTTCCAAATTTGTATTGTACAACGGTGTAATCCTGTATTTCCCTCGTTCATTGAATTGCGGAGAATTCACTTGACGACAAAAGGGAGTCGTTACAGTTGGCCTTGCCTGGTAACGAAAGGCGGTGTCAGTATGATGCTTTTGGTCGGCTTCGCCTTCACACACAACCTACAGAAAGAACGAAAAACAGCTGGCTATTATTTTATTCGTCAAAAACAACATGCGGGCCATTTTGCGTTTTCATTATCTTGCGGAATCGACGTACCTGAAAATGAATTTCAGTACTGAGAAGGGGGTATTGTTTTTTGCGGTGTTTTTTTCTCTCCAGAACTTTTAGTGGAACAATAATACTAATTAGTGACTTCATGGCTTCCTCTTATTACTTTCAGTATTATAAATATTTAATGGGAATTATCGAGGATAAATTTATTAAGGTACATTACCTCTCAAATTTTTGATCTAAACACTAGATCTTCGTCAGGAGTTCTTGCTTCCTTCTACTTCCACAGGTCTGATGACCAAGCCTGATGGATTTTCCATTCAGCATGGTCATTGATGTTGCCACCTTGTGTCTTGTAAATTTCCAGGGATTCCTCTAATTTCCAGATATTTGCGTGTGATTGATGTTTGGTCACTTTTAAGGAGTCCCAGTCCATTTTGTGGCCTGATGACCTATCTGACCTAGTAGTGTTTCACGAATACAATAAAGCAGAAGCAATAGGCCTTCATGAACTTACAGTGTTTGCTCTAAACAACATTTTTTCAATTCCAAGGATGCTTCTATAAGCAAAGATGTGGGCTAGCAATGGGTTCTTTATTAGCATCTCTTCTAGAAAATTATTACACAAGTAAAATAGATGAGGCCTTCCTATTGAAACCTTCAATTTTCTGCATGTATATTAGATACATGGATGATATCCTTTTCATCATAGATCAAGATTCAAGTGGATACCCATCAAAAATCCTAGAAGGTTTTAATGCCCAAGATGAATCCCTAAAATTCACTTTAGAAGAGCAAAACAAAAATAAGCTAAATTACCTAGATATTACTTTGAAGTGGGAAGAAAAATATATTACCACAGAATTATACAAGAAGCCTACAAATACAGGAACAATTTTAAATTATAAATCAGATCACCCTAATCATATAAAGAAAAATGTAGCTTTACAATTTAAAGAAAAAGTTGAAAAGCTGAATTCATCTTCAGAAGCTAAGAAGAAACATAAAAATAAGTTAAAATCAGTCTTATTAGAAAATGATTACCCTTCAAAAGAAATTCGTGAACTACTGGAAGAAAATCCTACTAGGAACAGAACTGGCACTACAGACAAAAATAAAGAGCAAATTGAATATTTATTCACAAGAAAAGTCACTTGCCATAAGGGACTGTTTGAAAAACTGAAGAAAATCAGCACTAAATATAAAATTAGGTTAGCTCCAGGTTTGAATAACAAAATTAAAAAATATTTACCATCCCTAAAACAAAAAGAAGAAAATACTTTACTCCAGGAAGGAGTTATTTATAAAATAGAGTGTTCTTGTGGATTACCATATATAGGAGAAACAGGAAGAAGGTTAACCACCAGAATTAAAGAACACAAAGCAGCAATAAGGAACAGCTCAAATAAAACAGGATTAGACAGGCACATACAACGGAGTCATTTATAAAATAGATTGTTCTTGTGGATTACCATTTATAGGAGAAACAGGAAGAAGGTTAACCACCAGAATTAAAGAACACAAAGCAGCAATAAGGAACAGCTCAAATAAAACAGGATTAGACAGGCACATACAACGGAGTCATTTATAAAATAGTTTGTTCTTGTGGATTACCATATATAGGAGAAACAGGAAGAAGGTTAACCACCAGAATTAAAGAACACAAAGCAGCAATAAGGAACAGCTCAAATAAAACAGGATTAGACAGGCACATACAACGGAGTCATTTATAAAATAGTTTGTTCTTGTGGATTACCATATATAGGAGAAACAGGAAGAAGGTTAACCACCAGAATTAAAGAACACAAAGCAGCAATAAGGAACAGCTCAAATAAAACAGGATTAGACAGGCACATACAACGGAGTCATTTATAAAATAGATTGTTCTTGTGGATTACCATATATAGGAGAAACAGGAAGAAGGTTAACCACCAGAATTAAATAACACAAAGCAGCAATAAGGAACAGCTCAAATAAAACAGGATTAGACAGGCACATACAACGGAGTCATTTATAAAATAGTTTGTTCTTGTGGATTACCATATATAGGAGAAACAGGAAGAAGGTTAACCACCAGAATTAAAGAACACAAAGCAGCAATAAGGAACAGCTCAAATAAAACAGGATTAGACAGGCACATACAACGGAGTCATTTATAAAATAGATTGTTCTTGTGGATTACCATATATAGGAGAAACAGGAAGAAGGTTAACCACCAGAATTAAAGAACACAAAGCAGCAATAAGGAACAGCTCAAATAAAACAGGATTAGACAGGCACATACAACGGAGTCATTTATAAAATAGTTTGTTCTTGTGGATTACCATATATAGGAGAAACAGGAAGAAGGTTAACCACCAGAATTAAAGAACACAAAGCAGCAATAAGGAACAGCTCAAATAAAACAGGATTAGACAGGCACATACAACGGAGTCATTTATAAAATAGTTTGTTCTTGTGGATTACCATATATAGGAGAAACAGGAAGAAGGTTAACCACCAGAATTAAAGAACACAAAGCAGCAATAAGGAACAGCTCAAATAAAACAGGATTAGACAGGCACATACAACGGAATCATTTATAAAATAGATTGTTCTTGTGAATTACCATATATAGGAGAAACAGGAAGAAGGTTAACCACCAGAATTAAAGAACACAAAGCAGCAATAAGGAACAGCTCAAATAAAACAGGATTAGACAGGCACATACAACGGAGTCATTTATAAAATAGTTTGTTCTTGTGGATTACCATATATAGGAGAAACAGGAAGAAGGTTAACCACCAGAATTAAAGAACACAAAGCAGCAATAAGGAACAGCTCAAATAAAACAGGATTAGACAGGCACATACAATGTAGTCATTTATAAAATAGATTGTTCTTGTGGATTACCATATATAGGAGAAACAGGAAGAAGGTTAACCACCAGAATTAAAGAACACAAAGCAGCAATAAGGAACAGCTCAAATAAAACAGGATTAGACAGGCACATACAACGGAGTCATTTATAAAATAGTTTGTTCTTGTGGATTACCATATATAGGAGAAACAGGAAGAAGGTTAACCACCAGAATTAAAGAACACAAAGCAGCAATAAGGAACAGCTCAAATAAAACAGGATTAGACAGGCACATACAACGGAGTCATTTATAAAATAGTTTGTTCTTGTGGATTACCATATATAGGAGAAACAGGAAGAAGGTTAACCACCAGAATTAAAGAACACAAAGCAGCAATAAGGAACAGCTCAAATAAAACAGGATTAGACAGGCACATACAACGGAGTCATTTATAAAATAGATTGTTCTTGTGGATTACCATATATAGGAGAAACAGGAAGAAGGTTAACCACCAGAATTAAAGAACACAAAGCAGCAATAAGGAACAGCTCAAATAAAACAGGATTAGACAGGCACATACAACGGAGTCATTTATAAAATAGTTTGTTCTTGTGGATTACCATATATAGGAGAAACAGGAAGAAGGTTAACCACCAGAATTAAAGAACACAAAGCAGCAATAAGGAACAGCTCAAATAAAACAGGATTAGACAGGCACATACAACGGAGTCATTTATAAAATAGATTGTTCTTGTGGATTACCATATATAGGAGAAACAGGAAGAAGGTTAACCACCAGAATTAAAGAACACAAAGCAGCAATAAGGAACAGCTCAAATAAAACAGGATTAGACAGGCACATACAACGGAGTCATTTATAAAATAGTTTGTTCTTGTGGATTACCATATATAGGAGAAACAGGAAGAAGGTTAACCACCAGAATTAAAGAACACAAAGCAGCAATAAGGAACAGCTCAAATAAAACAGGATTAGACAGGCACATACAACGGAGTCATTTATAAAATAGATTGTTCTTGTGGATTACCATATATAGGAGAAACAGGAAGAAGGTTAACCACCAGAATTAAAGAACACAAAGCAGCAATAAGGAACAGCTCAAATAAAACAGGATTAGACAGGCACATACAACAAACTGGCTGGGACTCCTTAAAAGTGATCAAACATCAATCCCATGCAATTATCTGAAAATTAGAGGAATCCCTGGAAATTTACAAGACACAAGGTGGCAACATCAATCGACCATGCTGTATGGAAAATCCATCAGGCTTGGTCGCCAGACCTGTGGAAGTAGAAGGAAGCAAGAACTCCTGACGAAGATCTAGTGTTTAGATCAAAAATTTGAGAGGTAATGTACCTTAATAAATTTTTCCATGATAATTCCCGTTAAATATTTGTAATACTGAAAATAATACTACTTCTGGAAAATTGTTCCTATGCCTGGAAAATGTTGATAAAAAATAGTGCTTGTGTGATTTTATGAGCTGTAAAAATCTCCCGATTTTCAGATTTTGAAGGTTGGCATGTCTGTAGATTCTTCAAATGTGGGTCATGCACTGATTATACAAAAAACCTAAAATGTGATACTCTAAAATGTGAAAAATAAACAGTATTATGAAGCATCACTCAAGAATGAACAGCTAAATGCTGAAATGAAATCAGCAAGATTAGAAAAACACTATTATTTAATTTTACAGAAAAACTTCTTAAATATCCTTAGCAACAACCCAAATATGTGAGCTTCACCAAAATGACGTTTTAAGTTTCCAATAACATGCTGAAATGTCATTTTTGATGAAAAACACGAGTCCTTAACAAGAAAGTTCTCTCCGTTTGTGATATAATTTTCTGCATGTTGTCTCCCCGTCTCCGTGTGCGGCATAAGGAAGAAACTCGTCGATAATTGTAAAATCTCAATAGGTAAAAACTTTACTCTAGAGCTCTGAAAAATACTGTAGTTCCTACAAAAATAAAAGATAATACATCAAAAGGAATTGGGAGAACATACCTTTCACTGTAGCATCATTTGCCGAGTGGGTACGTTGTTCTAACCAAGTCTCAGATATGAGTGAGTAAATAAATACATTGCTCTTTCCACGTTCCAGGAACATATAGCAACCGAAAAATTGTTTTCGGCCCCCGCCGGGGAATTGAATCCATGGATCTCTCAAAATCTAGCCGAGCGCGTTAGCTTTACACCACGGTGGCCAACAATACATGGTGCTATGTGTATTTATTAAGTCAGCTTCTGACATCATAAATCTGTAAGATTGGCTCAGCTACTGAAATGTCTCCATCTGGTGGGAATTAACGGCACTGGCTATATATTTATATATTATAGCAGTTAAATCCAAAGGGTGAGATCCAAGGTGAAAATCCTCCAAATACGTGGCGTCAGTAAATAAATAAATATATCGCTCTTTCCACATTCCAGAAACACATAGCAACCAAAAAATTGTTTGCGGCCGCCCCGGGTAATTGAACCCACAGATCTCTTGACATCTATCCGAGCGTGTTTGCTTTAAACCATGGTGGCCAACAATCCACGGTGCTATGTATATTTATTAAGTCAGCTTCTGACATCATAAATCCGTAAGATAGGCTCAGCTACTGAGACGTCTCCATCTGGTGGGCATTAACGGCACTGGCTATATATTTATATATTATAGCAGTTAAATCCGAAGGGCGAGATCCAAGGTGAAAATCCTCTAAAGCAAACGCGCCCGGCTAGATATCGAGAGATCCGCGAGTTCAATTCCTCGGCGGCGGCCGAAAACAATTTTCGGTTTCTGTGTGTTTCTGGAACGCGGAAAAAGCGATGTATTTATTTATTTAATGACGCCACGTATATGAGTGAGTACATTGTTCTAACACTGTTCAAAATTTGCTGAGTGGGTATGTTGTTCTAACCAAGTCTCCGGATTCCTTCAAAGTATACACCACATTGAAATTCTATTCTCAACCCATTATGTCACCAAACATCACGAGAAAAGAATATGAAATAACCCACAAAAATACCAACTTAAAACACCAAAAATCTCTAGTACAAAAATGGTCAAACAATAATACTACTTCCGGAAAATTGGTCCTATGTCTGGAAAATGTTGATAATATGTCATGAAAACAGCTGAAACATTACAAAACTGCATTAAAATGAAGTAAAAATTATACTGAATAATGTAAAAACCTCCCAAAATGGCAAAACTTGATGACCAAAGCATAAGGAATTATGTCCTTCCGATAATCTCTTCCTATGTATTTCCGTAACGTGTGTATTACCATCTTCAGGGACAATGTCTGCTTTGTCCTTTGTGATCATGCTCACTCTGCCACATACATCTGAACTGCAGTCTCATCTTTGTCAAAATCTGTGACATCATTATTTTTGGCTGTTACCTCTACACGGTTTCGAAAAATCAAAGTTCCGTGTGCCGATCTTTCTGCTCTCGGTAGCTATAGTACCTATCTTGGTTATTTAATATGCATTTCAAATTCACAACCACTGCCAAAAGTCATTCTGCATCCTAATATAAATATATCCTGAAAAAAAAGTTGCACATAATGTAATCTCATTTTCTTTTGTTTCCTTGTAGTGACCTCAACAGTTCAACACAGTTTGTCGTGGGTCTTGCCCTGTCAACACTGGGTGCCATATGCTCACCAGAAATGAGTAGGGATTTAGCAGGTGAGGTGGAAAGACTTCTGAAGTCTTCTAATGCCTATGTACGAAAAAAGGTTAGTAGCCAGAATTTGATTCTCACACACAAAATTTTTGGTAGCATTAGAATTGCTAATGTTATTCAGATATCTAATGTTGCTTGCATATAAAACTACGATATTTTTCGGCGTTTAAGACTTTTTTCCTTCGGTAGTCGGGGCCTCTAATTATACGACACATTCAATTATCTATTGAAATTTCTCAATGAGAAAAAAAATAATATTGTGCCTTAAGTTCATTTATAATCCAAACAAGCACTTGCAACTCAATATTGCATTCACAAGAAACCATTCTGAAAGCATACCGAATGTGTAGCAGTCCATTCTGGTTCACTAAGAACTTGTTTAAAAGCTGCTGAGGAATGGATATTTCCATTTAACATAAACAGAATGGCAGTGACTGATTTGCAGTGGCAGCTGTTGTATTAAGTGTACAAATAAGTTTTAAAGCATTTTTTGTGTGACGTATGCAGCTAATTTACATATCCGGCATTCCCCCGTGAGGTTGTCATGTGACCGTAACTGGTCCAGAGTATAAAATGTGACACAGAAGTTTGCCCGACAGTCAAATGCACTTGCACATCGGTAGGTGAAAGACGGCACGCGATACTGCATTTATTCGACACTACGTTCGTTACGAATTTCATCTAGGAAAAGTGCTACAAAAGCATGTGCATCGATCTGTTCTGTTCTAAGAGAGAATATTGCATTGAAAAGCACGTGTGAGTTTTGGTTTAGACGGTTCAAAGTAGGTGATTTTGATGTTAGCGATCGAGAACGTAGTGGCACCCCGCAGAAGGTTGCTCATGAGGATCTGCAAGCATGCTGGATGAAGATTCGTCTCAAATACAAAAAAAAAAAAAAAAAAACTAAAACTAGCTGAACAACTTGGGGTAACTCACCAAACCATTTCCATTCATTTACGCGCAGTGGAAAAGATTCAAAAGGAAGGAAAATGGGTGCCACATGACCTGAGCCAGAGCAACAAGGATGAGCGTGTCATGAAGTGTTTGAATCTGTTGAATAAACAACACAGAAAGTCTTTCCTCTGGAAATCGTTATGGGTGATGAAAAGTAGATATGGTATGACAATTCCAAACTCAAAACACACTGGGTAGACTTTGGTGAAGCAACGACTTCAACACCGAAACGCAATATTCACTCCAAGAAAGTTCTGCTGTGCATCTGGTGGGATATGAAGGGTGTGCTCTATTATGAACTATTGGAACAGGGTCAAACTGCTGATCGCTACAAGCAACAATTGCTGCGATTGAACCACGAAATTTGCCGAAAGCGTCCATTCACAGGCAAAGGATTGTGCAAGTCAGGATTTTTACTGCATGGCAACGCTAAGCCACATATTGTGAAATCGGTCAAGGAAACGTTATTGACGCTTGACTGGGAAATTTTGGAGCACTCGGCATATAGTCCCGACATAGCACCTTCAGACTATCATTTGTTCTGATTGATGCAACATGGTTTGTCGGTTGTATGGTTCCGGACATGTGACTATGTACAAAAATGGTTTGACGACATCATTGCGTTACTCGACGAAGTATTCTTCATGGCTGGAATCTGTCGGCTGCTCGACCAATGGTGGAAGGTCATAGATAATGACAGCGCATATTTTGATACAAAAACGTATTGTTGTTTTCTCAAATTATACACTGCTGGTCACCCAAAATGCAACACCAAGAAGGAAGCATCCGATCGGCCTGAAATTCGCAGCATGCGTCGCCCGCAAGAGGACATGCTAACGATTAGCATTGCAGGGCATATGCAAATCATGTGCGCCCGGTACGCCACCTAGAAGCACTATAAGAAGGGTGCACAGAAGACGGGGTGGAAGTGTGTTGTGCTGCCGGACCTGAGCGTGGAAAGCTTCCTGATGCCTCGTCGCAGAATACGGCAGTCATTCCAGCACGTTTCGGAGTTCGACAAATGACGAATAGTGGCTTATCGTGACAGCGGTTTATCGTACCGAGACATCAACGCCCGTGTGGGACGACATCCGGCCACAGTGAGGCGAGTATGGATTCGGTGGTTGCAGGAGGGACAGATAAACCGACGTGAGCGATTGCCGCAGCCACGGCATGCCACCGAGCGAGGCAACCGGCATGCTGTGGGCTCGCACCGCCACATCACGAACGTTAGTGTAGGAATTAGGGTGTGTTGCGCAACAACCTGTGTCAGCACGTAACGTTCGACGAAGTCTGCAGGAGCAGGGACCTGTTGCACGGCGCCCATTGCTCCGATTACCATTGACGTTACACCACCGGCGAGTGCGGCGGCAGTGGGCCGTTGAACGCCGCACCTGGACTACGGAATGACACGACATTGTCTTCTCCGAGGAATCCCGCTTCTGCCTGCAACACCACGATCGTCGGACATGGGTGTGGATGCACCACAACAAGAGACTGTATGACGCCTGCAATATGCATCGCCATACCGGTTCGTTGCCTGGCGTTATGGTTTGGGGCGCAATTGGATATGACACCCGCACCCCTCTGGTATGCATCACCAGTACACTCAACAGCCACCGCTACATCTCCGACGTTTTGTAGCCTGTAGTCCTCCCTGAACCTGCAGGACCTGCCACGTTTCAACAGAACAATGTGCAGCCGCACGTGGCACGCATCGTGCAACAATTCTTCACGGCCCACCAGGTGTCACTGCTGCCATGGCCCCCCTGTTCTCCCGATATGTCGCCCATCGAACATGTCTGGTTGCTGATCGGCAACCAAGTGACCCGGCAATAACCACCCACAGCTACGCCTGATGAACTGTGGCAACGTGTGGAAGCAGCCTGGACGGACATACTCCAAGCCCGCATCCAAAGCCTCTTTCGTTCGATGCCGCAGCGTGTAGCGACTGTTATTGACAGCCATGAGGGCCACACGAACTATTGATGTCTGCGTGTTCCGCAAATTGCACGGGCCTGTAAGCTCAATCGTTTCATCTTTGTATCTGTTGTTATGTGTCCAGTAAATCTGGCTTTGCTATCTCGTGTCCTTCTTGGTGTTGCATTTTGGGTGGCCAGCAGTGTATGTTGCGTTGTCTTAAACTTATTTGTACACCTAATACAATGAGTATATCTCATTTATCTGTCGGTGCTTAAACCTCTGAGATACATTGCTGCCATGCAGCTCATTGGCTGGTGACAATTGTGTTGACAGCTCATGCACTTTAAGCATACTAATGACCAGCTGCTAATGAAGGCAGTCTTTTTCTGCTTTGACAGGCTCTCAATTGTATCTCTCAACTGAACTAAAATAAACTATTGCTTTCTTTTGTCATGCTTAATATATTAGGGGTATGCAAAAGTTTCTGCTGCCCTAGCCAGCGAGTGCCGTAGGGGTCTAACCAGCCGGCGACCCATGCTGTCAGTTCGTACATGAAGCCAGGCATGGCAGTCGATAAAGTTAATTTGCTGCACTGTTTCTTATTGATGTTTAATTTAGGGAAAAGTGTGAGTGAAGCATACAGTTGAATATGTCAGGCATGTGGCGAAGCGGTTATGGGTGAGCGGATGTGTTGAGAGTGGTTTGCCAGGTTTAAGAAAGGTGATCTAAGCTTGGAAGACAAGCCACGTGCATGTGGACTGTAGAAACTCGCAGACGAGGAGCTGGAATCGCTGTCTCAAGAGGATGTCACACAATCGACCACGCAACTGGCGAAAAGTTTTAAAGTGGCTCAATCGACGATGGTACGGCATCTACAGGCCTTGGGGAAGATCCAGGAGATTGGTACGTGGGTTCCGCATACTTTAACGGAGCATAATATTGGTCAGCGATTGGGCATCTGCATGTCATTGCTGAAGAGGTTTCAAGGGAAGAATTTCTTGTGGAAGGTTGTCACCGGGGATGAAAAATGGGTCTATTGCAACAACCCCGTAAGCAAGCGATCCTGGGTTGACCCAGGCCAGCCATCAACATCCACTACAAAACAGGATATCCGCAGGAAAAAGTTGCTGTTGTGTGTGTGGTGGGATATGCACGGAGTGCTGTACTTCGAACTGCTGAAACTGGGTGAAACAATAATTGCACAAAGATATAGCGATCAGTTGATGAAACTGAACACCGCAATTGAGCAAAAACGCCCATGGACAGGTAAAGGAAACCACCCAGTCATCCTGTTACACGATAATGTCAGACCACATGTCGGTGCCACCACGAAATCAACCCTTGAACAGTTTCACTGGGAGGTTTTACAGCACTCCTGGATATTGCACCCTCAAACTTTCATCTGATCCACTGTACGCAACACGCCCTAGCCCAACAGCGGTTCACCACAGTTCCAGAGGTGGAAAATTTCGTCACTGCATTCTTCAGCTCAAAACCAGAGTCCTATCACAGGGGCATTCATTTGTTGCCTGAAAAACTGCAAAAGGCCATTGATGCTGATGGTTAATATTTCGTTTAATAAATGTGTACTGGTTTCCTTATTGTTCCTTTGTCCTTAAAGTGGCGGAAACTTTTGCATACCCCTAATATTTTATGTTTCCCGTTGAAATCAAAAGCTCTTTTGATTTCTGATTTCAATGGGACTCCATAAAAAAAGCAGGGAACTGTAACTCATACTTGAAGCATCACTCTAAGTAGGCACACTTGGGTAACCTTGGTTTCTTTTTCACATTTTCTGCAACTGGTCAGTTGGAGGGTAGAAATAGGGTAGCATTGGTTTGTAAAAAAACAAAACAAACTTGTAAAATTCACCTTTCTGTCAAAATGAAAAATGCAGAAGTTACTCCACTTTAAATTTTACTGAAACATTAAGAATTTAGTTGCAGAATTTTGGAACACTAAGTGCAGATGTTCTAACCTCATCTTATACTCGGGATTATGGGCACCCGGTTTTCAGTAGGGGGCAAATAGAAATTTAAATTATGAATAACATATACAAATACCATATGCAAATTTCCACTGTGCCTTCTTGTTATCTAACTGCTCCTACCACACTCTGAGCACATATATTTAATCGGAAATTGGAAGACCCAGAAACTATTTGGGGTATGCAAAAGTTTCTGCTGTTTTAAGGAGAAAGGAGACAGGAACAATCAGGAAACCAGTACACATTTATTCAACAAAATATTGGCCGTTAGCATCAATGACCTTTTGCCATTTTTCAGGTGACAAATGAATGCCCCTTTGATAGGACTCGGGTTTTGAGCTGAAGAACGCAGTGATGAAATTTTCCATCTCTGGAACTGTGGTGAACCGCTGTTGGGCTAGGGCACGTTGCATAGAGCGAAACAGATGAAAGCCTGAGGGTGCAATGTCCAGGGAGTAACCCGGGTGCTGTAAAACCTCCCAGTACAACTGTTCAAGGGTTGATTTCGTGGTGGCACTGGCATGTGGTCTGGCATTATCATGTAACAGGATGACTGGGCGGTATCCTTTACCTGTACATGGGTGTTTTTGGTCAATCGCGGCGTTCAGTTTCATCAACTGATTGCTATATTGTTGTGCAGTTATTGTTTCATCCGGTTTCAACAGTTCAAAGTACAGCACTCCGTGCATATCCCACCACACACACAACAGCAACTATTTCTCGTGGATATCCTGTTTTGTAGTGGATATTGATGGCTGGCCTGGGTCAACCCAGGATGGCTTGCTTACGGGGTTGTCGCAATAGACTCATTTTTCATCCCCGGTGACAACCTTCCACAAGAAATTCTTCCCTTGAAACCTCTTCAGCAATGACATGCAGATGCCCAATTGTTGACCAATATTACGTTCCGTTAAAGTATGCAGAACCCGCTTGCCATTGTGGTCTACCTGCACATGGCTTGTCTTCCAAGCTTAGATCACCTTTATTAAACCTGGTAAACCATTCTCGACACATTCGCTCACCCATAACCGTTTCGTCATATGCCTGACATATTGAACCATATGCTTTACTCACACTTTTCTCTAAATTAAGCACGAATAACAAACAGTGCCGCAAGTGAAATTTATCGACCGCCATGCTTGGCTTCATGTATGAACTGGCAGCACAGGTTACCAGCTGGTTAGACCCCTACAGCGCTCTCTGGTGAGGTTGGCAGAAACTTTTGCATACCCCTAATAAATAAAAATTATGAATAAACAAAATTAGACATTAAAAATATCTCCAAATTATGGATTTTTCTAATAAATAAATGGAATTAATATGTAGAATTTTCATGTCGCACCCCTACCTTTCCTCAAGACTACAATTATAGTATGTGTTGCCATTTGTGAGATAAATTCCAGCCTTTCAATCATTTAATGTTGTACCTTTTCTTCTCTCAATTTCCAGTCCTTCTGACAATTTTCCTATGGAAAAGTACCATTGATGTGTCAGAACTTCTACAGTGTGCCAAAGTACTTTATGTTTTGTATTTTGAACATGTTGTCCAAACCTGTTCAGTTTTGTCATACTTTTAATTGCAGCTCTCACTCACACACACACACTCTCTCTCTCTCTCTCTCTCTCTCTCTCTCTCTCTCTCTCTCTCTCTCACTCACTCACTCACTCACTCACTCACTCACTCACTCACTCACTCACTCACACACACACACACACACACACACACACACACACACACACACACACACACACACACACACACACACACACACACACACACCTGTTTCTCAAATGTGTCTGAGACCACACTCACATTTTATATTTTAGACCAAACCTTACTGTAAAAGGAGTTTTTCTTCTTTTTGCTTTAACTTTGGAAAGTAGTTGTAATCCTGCAGTCATTCTGATTAGAAACTTCTCACTAATCCTCTGAAGTTTTTTTCAAATTTGACATATTAATTCCTTTCATTCCTTAGAAAAACCCATAATTTGGAGATATTTATAATGCATTTAGTCTAGGAATAGCCATGTCATCAATTATTATCAAGTTCAGACAGCATATTAGGACAATAAAGAAATTCCATTGTCATTCTCTTGATTCTTTTTTCATTTGTGTGGTCCCTCTGCCACGAAATCCATAGATCCCATGACTGGCATCATGAAAGGAAATATACTTTCAGGACAAATTTCTGGAAAAATCTTCAAGAAGTCATTGTCCAACAGTGAATAGCTGCTGCAGAGAATGACATATTTTTCATTTCTTCACCTTTCATACTTTTTTATACCATGCGTATATGGAGAGGTGGGTGGGTCACACTTGTCCATTGTGAAACCAAACTTTCAATGCCGTCTTTATAAAAAGACATTGGCTACAATTCAAAGAAGTCGGAGAGCCCCGTTTTGACATCATCAATATTGTAGAATCTTTTCCCATTAAGAAAGTGCTGCAGAGATCTGAACAAATGGTAATCAGATGGTGCAATGTCAGGGGAATAAGGGGGATGGGGCAGAAATGCCCAGCCAAAATATTTGATCGTCTGCTGGGTCCGTCTGATGTTGTCATGCTGGAGGATGACACCTTTTCTGTTGACCGGTGCTGCATGTTTTACAGTAAGAGCTTGCTTCAAACAGCTCAGTTGTTGACAATAGAGGTCTGCCGTTGTGGTCTGTCCGGTTTCCAAGAGCTCAAAGTGAGCTATGCAAGCGGTAGTCCACCAAACACAGAGCAAAACCTTTTTGGGGTGTAGGCCTGGTTTTTGCGTAGGAACTGGTGTATGACCTGGAGAGAGCCACTGGTGTTTACATTTGTTGTTCACTTAAAGAACCCACTTTTCATCTCCAGTGACAATTCGATGAAGAAGTGGATCCTTTTCCTGTCGGCTGAGCAAAGAGTTGCAGATGGTGGAATGCTGAGCTTTGTTGTCTGGTGAAAGTTGGTGTGGGACCCAAACTCCTTGTCTATAGACCTTCCCTATCTGTTGCAGGTGCTCTTGAACAGTAAACCATGATGCATTAAGATGTTGGGATAATTCATCAATGGTTTGACGAGGATCTGCATCAATAACTGCATGAAGCAGGTCATTGTCCAGCTCCATGGACCTTCCTGCACGAGGGGCATCAGAGAGGTCAAAATTGCCCGACCGGAATTGGGCGAACCAACGCTGGCACTTGCGGACATTTAACACATTCGGATAAACAGCGCAAATGTTTTTGGTGGCTATGGTTGCATTTTTCCCCAGGACTCCCACGTTTCTTGAAAGTCCTTAAAAACTCCTTGAATTTAGTTTTCCTTTTCAAGGGCCCTTGAAAGTCCTTGAATTTTGTAAGAATCCTTGAAAAGTACTTGTTTTTTTTTTCCCTGTTCACCAAATTTCAAAATAGCCGCAGTACATTAAAGGGAAGCTATCACCAAAATGTCAAAGGTGGCCGCGCTGTATTGTGAAACGCTATCTTCGAATCAGGAGCATGTATCCGTCACATTTCCGGTTTTCATGCGGTTGCAATTCTGAACTAGGATAAGCGAATGCGAGGGGAATTCTTCTGTACTATGACAAGTAAATGTGAGAGGGTGTAAATATAAGGTACTAGAGTCTCAGACTGGGTTTACGATCTGCTGAATAATAGTATCCCAGGAATCCAGTCTAAATTTTCGGTTGTCCATCAGTGGTCTGTCCTTCTAGCAATATGTCCAGCCCATTGCCATTTCAGGGATTTTACTTTGATCATAATATCTTCCATATATATCATCATCATCATCAACCATTATCAATCCACTGCTGGACGAAGGTCTCCCCAAGTTTCCTCCACAACAGTCTATCTTGTGCCAGTCTCCTCCATGCCACTCCTGCATACTTTCGAATTTCATCCACCCATCTCCCATGTGGTCTTCTTCTGGGTCTTTTCCTGTCCCTTGGAATCCAATCTAAAATTTCGGCTGTCCATCGATGGTCTGTCCTTCTGGCAGTATGTCCAGCCCATTGCCATTTCAGGGATTTAACTCTGATCATGATGTCTTCCACTCTTGTCATTTTTCGGATCTACAAGTTCCTCTTCTTGTCTGTCTCGGTTACACCAAGCATGCACCTCTCCATGCTGCTTTGAGTTGTCTGCAGCCTTTGTATGTCTCTTTTAGTTAAGGTCCACGTCTATGCATCATACGTAAGCACTGGAAGGATGCATTGATCAAACACTTTTCTTTTAAGACATAATGGCATATTGCTCTTCAAAATTATGCTGTTTCTTCCAAAAGCTCTCCAGGCAAGTTTTGTATGCCGATTAATTTCTTCATCAATGTGACCCTCACTTGATATCTGCTGCCCAAGATAAACGTATGTGTCTATTATCTCCAGCTTTTCTCCGTCAATCGATAAATCTTCATTTCTTGAAAAAGCATTGAACATCACTTTTGTCTTCTGAAAGTCCATTTTTAATCCCACTGCTTTACTCTTGTCAGCAAGTTCTTGGATCATACTCTGCAGCTCTGATGGGGTAGTTGCAAAAATGACTACGTCATCAGCAAAACGAAGGTGGGTTAGATAATCTCCATTAATCTTTATCCCCTTGTTTTCCAAGCTCAGCGACTGAAAGACACCCCCAACGTGGCATTAAAGAGCTTGGGAGATATGGTGTCACCTTGTCTCACTCCCTTTCCAACTTTTATGTGTGCTATATTCTCAAACAGCCAAATCTTTGCCCTTGCATTTTCATAGATGTTATTAATAGTATTAATGTAAGCATCTTCAATACCACAGGATTTCAGAGCCATTGTAACTGCTGATGGTTTCACCGAATCAAAGGCTTTTTCATAATTGATAAAAGCCATGCACAATGGAAGTTCATATTCCCTCGCTCTTTCAATTAGTTCTCTCAGTACGTGGATATGATCTATTGTGCTGTAGCCATTCCTGAATCCAGCTTGTTCTCTTGGTTGAGCCATGTCCAGTGTTACCTTCAAGCGGTGTGAAAGAACTTTAGTGAAGATTTTATAAAGCACTGATAGGAGGCTGATAGGTCTGTAGTTCCTGAGATCCTCAGTGTCACCTTTTTATGTAGCAGGATCATTGTAGCTTTGTTCCAATCCTCAGGAATCTTCCCTTCATTAAGGCATCGAGTGAAAATTTGGGCGAGTACTGTATTGATTTCTCCACTTGCTTCTTGTATGATGTCTACAGTAATTCCATCTTCTCCTGGAGCTTTTCCCCGCTTCATGTTCTTGATTGCATGTGCAACTTCTGCTGGGAGGACTGGAAGAACTCTGGTACTGGTACCTTTCATGATGTCTGGAGTACATGTATCATCCCTTTCATATAGTTTGGAGTAGAAATCTTTCACTCTTGTCAAAATTTCCCCTTTATTTCTTGTTACAGAACCATCTTCTTTTCTCAGTGCCATAATCTGTTTTCTTCTCTTACTGAGATGTCCCTTTGCTATCTTTAGGCTTTGGTTGTTTTCAATTGCTTTCCTCACTAGTTCACAGTTGAATTTTCTTACGTCTTCAGTGATACTTTTTCTTACTGTCTTGCATAGCTGTATATATTCCACTTTGGAAGTCACATCTTCTTTAGTTGTCCTCATCTCTCTTCTTTTTTGCATCAACATTTAGGTTTTTCCTGATAATTTGTTCATATGCAACTTGTTCTTAGACCCAGCTAATTTTGTTGCTGTTTCTGTAAGAGCTTTGGTTACTTTTCTGTTAACTTCAGAAATATCCACTTCTTCCAATGTTAGGTCTTCTAAAGCAGAGAATCTGTTCTTCAGTTCCAACTTGAAGGTATTATGGTGTTTTTTAAGGTTGGTTATGTCAATATATTTTGTTTGTCTTATGAGCTTGCCACGTTCGAGTTTAATGTTGAGGTGCATCTTACATCTCACCAATCTACGGTCACTACCTGTGTTGAACTTGTTAGCACACTGCAGTCTTCTATGACGAATTTTTTGTTACACATAAAAATCAATTTCACTTGTCGTCCCATTTGGATGTCTCCATGTCCATTTCCTGTGTGGCTTTTTCTTGAAAAAGTAGTTCAAGATGAAAAACCCTTCTGCCTCTGCAAACTCAACAAGAGTATTTCCACGTTGGTTTCTGTTACCGTGACCGAATTTACCTACTGAAGTTTCATTCTGTTGCCATTGCCCTATTTTTGCATTGAAATCTCCCATAATTATCTTCAAGTGCTGCTTGCCTTTATTATTTAGATGACGAATTTCCTCATAAAATTCTTCAATTTCTTCTTCAGGATGACTTGTGGTGGGTGCATAAGTTTGAATTATCTGAGCCTGGTATCTTCTCGAGAGTTGGATAACGAGTCGTGCAGCTCTGTCAGAGGAACTTTTAACTCCTACAACTTTATCCTTCAGTTTCTTGTTTATTATAAATCCAACACCACTAGTTCTGCCAGTATCTGTCCCACGATAGTAGAAGAGATGTCCACTTTTCAGTTCAATGAGATCTTCTCCTTTTCTCCTTACCTCACTCAGCCCGACGATGTCCCACTTGATCCTTTGTAGTTCCTCTTCTAATTCAAGAAGCCTTGAATCAGAAGATAGGGAGCGTCCATTATACGTAGCCAAGGTCAGCATCAGATGGCAGCCTAGTCCGGTCCTCCGGGGATTCTTAGCACCCTCTGCCTCCATGTCGCACTGGCTGCTGCCTTGGCCAGGTACATTCCAGCTGCCGGAGACTGAGGGCCAAGATTTAAGTTGTGGAGTCATTTTTGAGGGGTTTGGCTATAACTCACCACGCTGGCCAAGCGGGTTGGTTAGTGTGGGATAGCATTTTCTCCTTACCTCACTCAGCCCGACGATGTCCCACTTGATCTTTTGTAGTTCCTCTTCTATCCCGATGGTATAGTTATACCGCTATTGGCGGTCGTCAGAGCCCTTTTAGTGGGAACAGGATGCACCACGAAAAGGCTGGGTTGACATTTGTCAAGGAGAGGCTGTGATGTTACGCATCACCTGACCATATATATATAAATATATATCATCATCATCATCATCGTCAACCATTATCAATCCACTGCTATACGAAGGTCTCCCCAAGTTTCTTCCACAACGATCTGTCTTGTGCCAGTCTCCTCCAGGTTACATCCGCATACTTTCGAATTTCATCCACCCATCTCCCAAGTGGTCTTCTTCTGGGTCTTTTCCTGTCCCATGGAATCTAATCTAAAATTTCGACTGTCCATCGATGGTCTGTTCTTCTGGCAGTATGTCCAGCCCATTGCCATTTCAGGGATTTTACTCTGATCATGATGTCTTCCACTCTTGTCATTTTTCGGATCTACGAGTTCCTCTTCTTATCTCTCGTGGTGACACCAAACATGCACCTACCCATGCTTTTTTTAGTTGTCTGCAGCCTTTGTATGTCTCTTTCAGTTAAGGTCCACGTCTCTGCACCATACGTAAGCACTGGAAGGATGCATTGATCAAACACTTTTCT
The DNA here is from genome assembly GCA_039090855.1 of Macrothele yani. Taxonomy (NCBI): domain Eukaryota; kingdom Metazoa; phylum Arthropoda; class Arachnida; order Araneae; family Macrothelidae; genus Macrothele; species Macrothele yani. The sequence goes on along the minus strand of CM077032.1, from coordinate 59,218,163 downwards.
TTTAAGACATAATGGCATATTGCTCTTGAAAATTATGCTGTTTCTTCCAAAAGCTCTCCAGGCAAGTTTTGTACGCCGATTAATTTCTTCATCAATGTGACCCTCACTTGATATCTGCTGTCCAAGATAAACGTATGCATCTGTTATGTCCAGCTTTTCTCCATCAATCGATAAAACTTCATTTCTTGTAAAAGCATTGTACATCAATTTTGTCTTCTGAAAGTTCATTTTTAATCTCCCTTCTTTACTCTTGCAGCAAGTTCCTGGATCATACTCTTCAGCTCTGATGGGGCAGTTGCAAAAATGACTATGTCATCAGCAAAACGAAGGTGAGCTAGATAATCTCCAATAATCTTTATCCCTTTGTTTTCCCAGTTCAGTGATTGAAAGACATTTTCCAATGTGGCATTAAAGAGCTTGGGAGATATGGTGTCACCTTGTCTCACTCCCTTTCCAACTTTTATGTGTGCTGTATTTTCAAACAGCCTAATCTTTGCACTTGCATTTTCATAGATGTTATTAATAATATTAATGTATGCATCTTCAATACCGCAGGATTTCAGAGCCATTGCAACTGCTGATGGTTTCACCGAATCAAAGGCTTTTTCATAATCGATAAAAGCCATGCACAATGGAAGTTCATATTCCCTTGCTCTTTCAATTAGTTCTCTCAGTACGTGGATATGATCTATTGTGCTGTAGCCACTCCTGAATCCAGCTTGTTCTCTCGGTTGAGCCATGTCCAGTGTCACCTTCATGCGGTGTGAAGGAACTTTGGTGAAGATTTTATAAACCACTGATAGGAGGCTGATAGGTCTGTAGTTCCTGAGATCCTCAATGTCACCTTTTTTATGTAGCAGGATCATTGTAGCATTGTTCCAATCCTCAGGAATCTTCTCTTCATTAAGGCATTGAGTGAAAATTTGGGCGAGTACTGTTTCAATTTCTCCATTTGCTTCTTGTATGATGTCCACAGTAATTCCATCTTCTCCTGAAGCTTTTCCCCACTTCATGTTCTTGATTGCATGTGCAACTTCTGCTGGGAGGACTGGAAGAACTCTGGTACTGGTACCTTTCATGATGTCTGGAGTACATGTATCATCCCTTTCATATAGTTTGGAGTAGAAATCTTTCACTCTTGTCAAAATTTCCCCTTTATTTCTTGTTACAGAACCATCTTCTTTTCTCAGTGCCATAATCTGTTTTCTTCCCTTACTGAGATGTCCCTTTGCTATCTTTAGGCTTTGGTTGTTTTCAATTGCTTTCCTCACTAGTTCACAGTTGAATTTTCTTACGTCTTCAGTGATACTTTTTCTTACTGTCTTGCATAGCTGTATATATTCCACTTTGGAAGTCACATCTTCTTTAGTTGTCCTCATCTCTCTTCTTTTTTGCATCAACATTTAGGTTTTTCCTGATAATTTGTTCATATGCAACTTGTTCTTAGACCCAGCTAATTTTGTTGCTGTTTCTGTAAGAGCTTTGGTTACTTTTCTGTTAACTTCAGAAATATCCACTTCTTCCAATGTTAGGTCTTCTAAAGCAGAGAATCTGTTCTTCAGTTCCAACTTGAAGGTATTATGGTGTTTTTTAAGGTTGGTTATGTCAATATATTTTGTTTGTCTTATGAGCTTGCCACGTTCGAGTTTAATGTTGAGGTGCATCTTACATCTCACCAATCTACGGTCACTACCTGTGTTGAACTTGTTAGCACACTGCAGTCTTCTATGACGAATTTTTTGTTACACATAAAAAAATCAATTTCACTTGTCGTCCCATTTGGATGTCTCCATGTCCATTTCCTGTGTGGCTTTTTCTTGAAAAAGTAGTTCAAGATGAAAAACCCTTCTGCCTCTGCAAACTCAACAAGAGTATTTCCACGTTGGTTTCTGTTACCGTGACCGAATTTACCTACTGAAGTTTCATTCTGTTGCCATTGCCCTATTTTTGCATTGAAATCTCCCATAATTATCTTCAAGTGCTGCTTGCCTTTATTATTTAGATGACGAATTTCCTCATAAAATTCTTCAATTTCTTCTTCAGGATGACTTGTGGTGGGTGCATAAGTTTGAATTATCTGAGCCTGGTATCTTCTCGAGAGTTGGATAACGAGTCGTGCAGCTCTGTCAGAGGAACTTTTAACTCCTACAACTTTATCCTTCAGTTTCTTGTTTATTATAAATCCAACACCACTAGTTCTGCCAGTATCTGTCCCACGATAGTAGAAGAGATGTCCACTTTTCAGTTCAATGAGATCTTCTCCTTTTCTCCTTACCTCACTCAGCCCGACGATGTCCCACTTGATCCTTTGTAGTTCCTCTTCTAATTCAAGAAGCCTTGAATCAGAAGATAGGGAGCGTCCATTATACGTAGCCAAGGTCAGCATCAGATGGCAGCCTAGTCCGGTCCTCCGGGGATTCTTAGCACCCTCTGCCTCCATGTCGCACTGGCTGCTGCCTTGGCCAGGTACATTCCAGCTGCCGGAGACTGAGGGCCAAGATTTAAGTTGTGGAGTCATTTTTGAGGGGTTTGGCTATAACTCACCACGCTGGCCAAGCGGGTTGGTTAGTGTGGGATAGCATTTTCTCCTTACCTCACTCAGCCCGACGATGTCCCACTTGATCTTTTGTAGTTCCTCTTCTATCCCGATGGTATAGTTATACCGCTATTGGCGGTCGTCAGAGCCCTTTTAGTGGGAACAGGATGCACCACGAAAAGGCTGGGTTGACATTTGTCAAGGAGAGGCTGTGATGTTACGCATCACCTGACCATATATATATATATATATCATCATCATCATCATCGTCAACCATTATCAATCCACTGCTATACGAAGGTCTCCCCAAGTTTCTTCCACAACGGTCTGTCTTGTGCCAGTCTCCTCCAGGTTACATCCGCATACTTTCGAATTTCATCCACCCATCTCCCAAGTGGTCTTCTTCTGGGTCTTTTCCTGTCCCATGGAATCTAATCTAAAATTTCGACTGTCCATCGATGGTCTGTTCTTCTGGCAGTATGTCCAGCCCATTGCCATTTCAGGGATTTTACTCTGATCATGATGTCTTCCACTCTTGTCATTTTTCGGATCTACGAGTTCCTCTTCTTATCTCTCGTGGTGACACCAAACATGCACCTACCCATGCTTTTTTTAGTTGTCTGTAGCATTTGTATGTTTCTTTTAGTTAAGGTCCACGTCTCTGCACCATACGTAAGCACTGGAAGGATGCATTGATCAAACACTTTTCTTTTAAGACATAATGGCATATTGCTCTTGAAAATTATGCTGTTTCTTCCAAAAGCTCTCCAGGCAAGTTTTGTACGCCGATTAATTTCTTCATCAATGTGACCCTCACTTGATATCTGCTGTCCAAGATAAACGTATGCATCTGTTATGTCCAGCTTTTCTCCATCAATCGATAAAACTTCATTTCTTGTAAAAGCATTGTACATCAATTTTGTCTTCTGAAAGTTCATTTTTAATCTCCCTTCTTTACTCTTGCAGCAAGTTCCTGGATCATACTCTTCAGCTCTGATGGGGCAGTTGCAAAAATGACTATGTCATCAGCAAAACGAAGGTGAGCTAGATAATCTCCAATAATCTTTATCCCTTTGTTTTCCCAGTTCAGTGATTGAAAGACATTTTCCAATGTGGCATTAAAGAGCTTGGGAGATATGGTGTCACCTTGTCTCACTCCCTTTCCAACTTTTATGTGTGCTGTATTTTCAAACAGCCTAATCTTTGCACTTGCATTTTCATAGATGTTATTAATAATATTAATGTATGCATCTTCAATACCGCAGGATTTCAGAGCCATTGCAACTGCTGATGGTTTCACCGAATCAAAGGCTTTTTCATAATCGATAAAAGCCATGCACAATGGAAGTTCATATTCCCTTGCTCTTTCAATTAGTTCTCTCAGTACGTGGATATGATCTATTGTGCTGTAGCCACTCCTGAATCCAGCTTGTTCTCTCGGTTGAGCCATGTCCAGTGTCACCTTCATGCGGTGTGAAGGAACTTTGGTGAAGATTTTATAAACCACTGATAGGAGGCTGATAGGTCTGTAGTTCCTGAGATCCTCAATGTCACCTTTTTTATGTAGCAGGATCATTGTAGCATTGTTCCAATCCTCAGGAATCTTCTCTTCATTAAGGCATTGAGTGAAAATTTGGGCGAGTACTGTTTCAATTTCTCCATTTGCTTCTTGTATGATGTCCACAGTAATTACATCTTCTCCTGAAGCTTTTCCCCACTTCATGTTCTTGATTGCATGTGCAACTTCTGCTGGGAGGACTGGAAGGACTCTGGTACCTTTCATGTTGTCTGAAGTACATGTATCATCCCTTTCATATAATTTGGAGTAGAAATCTTTCACTCTTGTCAAAATTTTACCTCTATTTCTTGTTACAGAACCATCTTCTTTTCTCAGTGCCATAATCTGTTTTCTTCTCTTACTGAGATGTCCCTTTGCTATCTTTAGGCTTTGGTTGTTTTCAATTGCTTTCCTCACTAGTTCACAGTTGAATTTCCTTACGTCTTTGGTGATACTTTTTCGTACTGTCTTGCATAGCTGTATATATTCCACTTTGGAAGTCGCATCTGCTTTAGTTTTTTTTCATATTTCTTCTTTTTGCATCAGCATTTTGGTTTTTCCTGATAATTTGTTCACGTGCAACTTGTTCTTAGACCCAGCTAATTTTGTTGCTGTTTCCATAAGCTTTGGTTACTTTTCTGTTAACTTCAGAGATGTCCACTTCTTCTGATGTTAGACCTTCTAGAATAGAGAATCTGATACTCAGTTCTAATTTGAAGGTATTATGCTGCTTTTTAAGGTTGGTCACGTCAATACACTTTGTTTGTTTTATGAGCTTGCCACGCTTGAGTTTAGCATTGAGGTGCATCTTACCATTCTATGATCACTACCTGTGTTGAACTTGTTCAGCACACTGCAGTCTTCCATGACAAATTTCTTGTTACACATAATAAAATCAATTTCACTTGTCTATCCATTGGGATGCCTCCATGTCCATTTCCTTTGCGGCTTTTTCTTGAAAAAGGAGTTCATGATGAAAAACCCTTCTGCCTCTGCAAACTCTACGAGAGTATTTCCATGCTGGTTTCTGTTGCCGTGACCGAATTTACCTACTGAAGTTTCGTTCTGTTGGCGTTGCCCTGTTTTTGCATTGAAATCTCCCATAATTATCTTCAAGTGCTGCTTGCCTTTCTTATTTAAATGACGAATTTCCTCATAAAATTCTTCAATTTCTTTTTCAAGATGACTTGTGGTGGGTGCATAAGTTTGAATAATCTGAGCCTGGTATCTTTTGGAGAGTTGGATATCAAGTTGTGCAGCTCTGTCAGAGGAACTTTCAAGTTCTACAACTTTATCCTTCAGTTTCTTGTTTATTATAAATCCAACACCACTAGTTCTGCCAGTATCTGTCCCACAATAGTAGAAGAGATGACCACTATTCAGTTCAATGAGACCTTCTCCTTTTCTCCTTACCTCACTTAGCCCCACGATGTCCCACTTGATCCTTTGTAGTTCCTCTTCCAATTCAAGGAGTCTTAAATCAGAAGATAGGGAGCGTCTGTTATACATAGCCAAGGTCAGCATCAGATGGCAGCCTAGTCCGTCCCTCCGGTGATTCTTAGCAGCCTCTGCTTTCATGTCGCACTGGCTGCATATATATGTATATATATATATATATGCGGTATTGAAGATGCATACATTAATATTATTAATAACATCTATGAAAATGCAAGTGTAAAGATCCGGCTGTTTGAAAATACAACACACATAAAAATTGGAAAGGGAGTGAGACAAGGTGACACCATATCTCCGAAGCTCTTTAATGCCACAATAGAAAATGTCTTTCAGTCACTGAACTGGGAAAACAAAGGGATAAAGATCAATGGAGATTATCTAACCCACCTTCGTTTTGCTGATGACGTAGTCATTTTTGCAACTACCCCATCAGAGCTGCGGAGTATGATCCAGGAACCTGCTGACAAGAGTAAAGAAGTGGGATTAAAAATGAACTTTCAGAAGACAAAAGTGATGTTCAATGCTTTTACAAGAAATGAAAATTTATCGATTGATGGAGAAAAGCTGGAGATAACAGACACGTACGTTTATCTTGGGCAGCAGATATCAAGGGAGGATCACATTGATGAAGAAATTAATCGGCGTACAAAACTTGCCTGGAGAGCTTTTGGAAGAAACAGCATAATTTTCAAGAGCAATATGCCATTATGTCTTAAAAGAAAAGTGTTTGATCAATGCATCCTTCCAGTGCTTACGTATGGTGCAGAGACGTTGACCTTAACTAAAAGAGACATACAAAGGCTGCAGACAACTCAAAGAAGCATGGAGAGGTGCATGCTTGGTGTAACTAGGAGAGATAAGAAGAGGAACTCGTAGATCTGAAAAATGACAAGAGTGGAAGACATGATCAGAGTTAAATCTCTGAAATGGCAATGAGCTGTACATTCTGCCAGAAGGACAGACCATCGATGGACAGCCGAAATTTTAGATTGGATTCCAAGGGACCGGAAAAGACCCAGAAGGAGACCACATGGGAGATGGGTGGATGAAATTCGAAAGTATGCAGGAGTAACATGGAGGTGACTGGCACAAGACAGACCGTTGTGGAAGAAACTTGGGTAGACCTTCGTCCAGCAGTGGATTGATAATGGTTGGCAATGATGATGATGATGATGATGATGATATAAATGTATAATGTATCTCTTCGCATATTATGAGATATATTATGCATCTGCATCTCTGTGCTAGAGCCAAAATTCCAATAGTAAGTAAAACCAAATATACATTTTACAAGTCAAATCAAATGATGGATAAAAGATGAAATTTTGGCATAGAAACTGTACTTGCAACTTGACAATGTTTTTGGCTTTAAGTAATACTAATGAAAATTAAGTTTCTGCTGTCAAGCATTACTTTTTTTCTGGTGTTTTCCTTGTGATTGTCTGCAACTGATGACCATATTTCATAATGCCCAAGGGAATGTTGCTTTCAATTTCTTCTATTTTATACTTCACTTATTTTGACTTTAATTAAAAATATTTTGATTTTAATTGTTTTTTTAAATGTGTAACACATTGTGTCAGTGATAAAGAAACCTGAAATCTTGTGGAACAATAATACCTCACCAAAGTATGTCCCTATGTTTAGATATAACTAGAATTTTAATTGAACTTTTGGACTGTTTGTTACAATTTATTTTAGTGTTTTATGAGAGTTCTTATTATTGGGCACGAATATAGTCTTGAAAATTTTTATGAGACCTTGAATAGTCCTTGATTTTTTTGGTTGAAAAAGAATGGGAATTATGGTTCCCTTTCCATGCAGCATACAATAATGTGACTCTCCTCGGATTTTATGTCACTCATTTTGTTCTGCAAATTTGTAAGACAAAAACACCTCCGTAAGTTAAAGGCGATTAGTTCATTCTCTTGTACATACACTTACTTTACATTGAACGTTCAAACACCTCACAACTTCTCCCCACACTTAGCCACCCAAAAAACGATATTACTTTCTGCCCCCCCCCTAATATATGCCGTTCTCTGACATGAAATGGGAAATTTCCTTCTTGCCTTCTAATGCAAATCTTTACTTTTTCTACTGGGAGGAAAATTTCAGTATTTTTCATATTTTTACTGCATACACATGCATCCAAAAGTTCTGCAGGAAAAATAGCAATGAGAATGAGTGTTATCATAAAAATCTCTGTAGTACCTTTCAAGAATAGAAAAGGCAGAGTCCAATTTCCAGGGAGGGCAAATGCCCCCTCTTGGCTTTAGTACATGGGCACACCTTCACAGGATCAACTTGTCTATGAATGAAGACAATTGTTAATTAGTGATGACATAAATCATTCCTTCTTAGGAGTTCATTCATCACTCACATTAAAATTATTCACGAATGATAATTCAATTTCCGTGTTGTCACTATGCTTACTGAGTAAATCATTTGTTGCAAGTATCTCATGCTTGCTAGTGATGGCATAAATAATTCCTTCTTGGGAGTTCATTCATTATTCACGAATGATCATTCAATTTCCAGGTTGTCACTACGCTCACTGAGTAAATAATTTGTTGCAGGGATCTCGTGCTTACTAGTAATGGTATAAATCATTCCTTGGGAGTTTATTCATTGCTCACACAAGTCATTCATGAACGATCATTCAATTTCCAGGTTGTCACTACATTCACTGAGTAAATCATTTGTTGCAAGGATCTCGTGTTTACTAGTGATGGCATAAATCATTCCTTGGGAGTTCATTCATCACTCACAAATAATTACTCAATTTCCAGGTTGTCACTATGCTCACTGAGTAAATCATTTGTAGCAGAAATCTTGTATTTGCTAGTGATGGCATAAATCACCCTTTCTTGGTTGTTCATTCATCATTCAGGCAAAAGTCATTCACGAATGATCATTCAATTTCCAGGTAGTCCCTATGCTCACTGAGTAAATCATTTGTAGCAGAAATCTTGTATTTGCTAGTGATGGCATAAATCACCCCTTCTTGGTTGTTCATTCATCATTCAGGCAAAAGTCATTCACGAATGATCATTCAATTTCCAGGTAGTCCCTATGCTCACTGAGTAAATCATTTGTAGCAGAAATCTTGTATTTGCTAGTGATGGCATAAATCACCCTTTCTTGGTTGTTCATGCATCATTCAGGCAAAAGTCATTCACGAATGATCATTCAATTTCCAGGTAGTCCCTATGCTCACTGAGTATATCATTCATTGCAGGTATCTCGTGTTTACTAGTGATGGCATAAATCATTCCTTCTTGGAGGTTCATTGGGTTGCCATATCAACCTTTGCCGACGTCACAGTGCATGTCACGTTGAGCTTTGGTGGCCGACTGATGGGGCACCACATTCTATGGGAGGAGTTTCATTAGGTTCCTATGGCTTTTCTGATTTGATTCTACTTTACTTTATAGCTGTCTGCCTTCCTTGTGACTTCCTTGTGACAGCCACTTTATGGCTGTGTGAAAGTTTGGAAACTGATTTCTGTTATACGCTAATAAATTTGGTTTACCAGTATAGTTATACTATTTTGAGTATAATTGGTGTGCGGCTCCTATTTATTATTTATATTATAGCCTAGTATGCTTAAAGTTTTCTAAAACTAACCATAATTAAATTAAAAATCAATAACTTTCCTTTGGGAGTGTTGAGAACTGCTAATAGATGGCGCCACCTATACAGATCATTTAGTAATTGTAATCACATAGCATTTTTTTCTGCAATAATTTCATTAATTGTTGGACTGAAATCAACACTTGAGTCTAACCATGTGATAGTCTGAAATGTGTAGAATTATTTGAGTCACTTAGATTAAATTTTCTGACAATAATTTAGCTGAAAATGTTAACAGAACTGCTGATTTGTAATTCCGAAATAAGCCAGCAAACATACCCTGTGACATTTCCAACTAAATTATATCAGAAAATTTAGACTCAAATCATTCTAAACATTTATTCCAGACTATCAAATTGTCAGACTCAAGTGTTGATTTCAGTCCAACAATTAATGAAATTATTGCAGAAAAAATGCTATGTGATTACAAATAGTAAAGTATCTGTATAGGTGTCGCCATCTATTAGCAGTTCTCAACACTCTCTAAGAAAAAGTTACGATTTTAATATAATTATGCCTAAGTTTTAGCAAATATTAAGTATACTAGGCTATAATACGAAGTTATTGTTACCAATGTGTAAATTTTCATCTTTGGGAATACATTAATTACAAAGAAAATGTGTGCAGAAATAAGTGTTTTGTACCAGTGGTGCCATCTATTAACAGTTGTCAACACTCCCTAAGGAAGTTATTGATTTTTAATACAAATATGGCTAAGTTTTACGTAATATTAGGCTATAATATAAAGTTATTTTTTATCAATGTGTAAATTTTCATCCTTGGCCAATACATTAATTGCAAAGAAAATGTGTACAGAAATTTTTAGCATTGGTAACATAGGGCAGAGTTTTTAGGTGGATCTACCTTAATTTTTGAAAAAAATTCATTGGGACTCATCGTAGACTACTGCTGGAACTTTACTTGTGCAGAAGGGTTTTGTTAGGTTTTTACAAAACTTAATATTCACATTTAAAGAAAAAAAGTAAATTCGAATTTTCTTTATGACATTTATATCCATGCTATGTTTTAATGTTGTATTTTGAGCATATTTTTTCAGTGTTTCTTTAGTGTGCAGTTGTGATACAGTTGTTTTATGTTTCTATTTAGGCTGCACTAGCTGTTTTGAGAATGATAAAGAAAGTTCCAGATTTAATGGAAATGTTCATTCCTTCAACACGTCTCTTGTTAACTGAGAAAAACCATGGTATGCAGAACCACATAATTATATATTTTTTTTATATGTGCATGTGATTATTGAGCTAAAAATATGACTGAAATTTGTGTACATTGTTTCTTATTGAAATTGCTTTACCTTGAAGGATAAGTGAAAATATTTATAAATTCGTTGGTGAAGCCAAAAAAGGCAAATTTGCGTCCATCAACGCAGCCGTGAAAAACGGAAGACGGACGATAAAAATGTGTAAAAGCGTTTTCTGAAAAAAAAATAGAAAGAAAGAAAACACACAAAAAAACATCATATCAATCTAACCACCAAAAAGAAATAAAAAATTGCGACCATTAGCTTTAGAAATGCCAGATCAAAGGTGCGTGGTGCGTTAAAACTGCATAAAACTATCGCTTCTAAGATTCAGAGCTGAAGAAAAGTAATTACATCTCATCAAGTTGAAGCTATCTGTTTGAAAAATATGGAAGAATGAAAGCTAAAATAAAATGGGTGGGGGAGAACTGTTGTCTGCGTGATGTATCGATTACAGCTTTGTGTCTTGAACAGGAGCCAACATTTAAAAACACATGAAAATTTCCCTTGCTTTGTTTTAAAATTTAAAGAAATCTTAAAAACAATTAATGTTAAGAAAATAGAAAAACAGTCTGCACTTCCGAGAATCTGCGACGGATGTCGCGCTGTTTCTGCTCCTGGGTCCATAGCTCAAGATCCTTTGTATTAAGAAAGTATTTTGAATTTGTATGAAGTTATTGAATTGAAGAAAGATTTCCATCAATAGCTATTTCTAATTTTTAGCTGTGGCATTTCATTATAAAGAGATGATCTGAGCAGAGCTCTCTTTACGAGACTTGAGACAATTAGTTGTTTGAGCATAGGTACGAGATGACACATCCGATCACCACGATTTTTTCCACGCGATTGGACATCGTATATGGTCAGGTTTTGACGCCTTCCGATTCTCGAAATTCTGTGTCATTGAGGAATAATCATCCTAAAACTTGCATTTTTAGGGGTTTTTTCCGGGTTTTGAGAAGGGGTTGTTTGTTACGTATCTCCTCCAAAGATCTTCAGCCAATCGCTATGACACTTGTCACACAGAAAGGGAAGGACATGGTGAGTGACTTGGGGTTGTTATCATAGTGATTGGTTGTGTCGTATAAAAATAATGACCATTCAAAAACTCACCAATTTTAATAATAATTGAAAAAATCTGCTCTATAAGAGACTCGGGACAATTAGTTGTTTGGGCATAGCTACGACATGGCACATCCGATCACCGGGATTTTTGGCATGCAATTGTACATTCTACAGGGTCAGGTTTTGACGCCTTCCGATTCCCGAAATTCCGTGCCATTGAGGAATTTCAATTAAAACTAGATGGTCTTTTACTTGAACCATTTCACGAAAGTCGGCTCGCTAACATTAATTTAAAAAATAAATTTTGAATTAAAAAATGAAGAAATGGAAAGATTATCTGTTAGCTCAACACTTGCTTAATCTACACTGAAGAGCAATTGAATTAGAGATACCTGTCTAGTAACGTGTAGCACCACCTTTCGCCCTGATGAAGGCGGCGATTTGTCTCAGCATGGACTCGACTAGACACCGAAAGCGTTGAGAAGCCATACGGATCCATGACCCCTGAACAAGCTCCCACAGTTCACGAAGATTTGATGAGGAAGGGCAGAGCCTCGAACATCTCTCTTGATATCATCCCAGATGTGCTCGATGGGATTGAGGTCAGGTGACCTAGCTGGCCAAGAAAGCGAGGTCACGTCGGTGGATTGTTCATCCAACCATTAGGATACAATTCGGGAGCGATGGCACAGTGCATTGTCTTGTTGCAGAATAAGGTCCCCAGTGGGATGTTGAAGGTGTGCAAATGGTCGTCCAGGATATCCCGGTAACATTGACCTGTGAGGGACGATGTCACACATACCAGGGGTTCTATTTCAGTCCACGTAAACAGTCCCCAGACGATAATGCCACCCCCACCAGCTTGAAGAGTACCCTGCTGGCAAGAAGGATCCATCGCTTCATGTGGTTTGCACCGTACTTGTATCCTGCCATCCGCATGTACCAAGGTGAATCTCGACGCATCAGTCCAGGCAAAATTTTCCCACATGTCTAGGGTCCAGTGGCAATGTTCCCGCTCCCATGCTAATCTTTGCACCCTTTGATGTGCGGTCAGCAGCGGTACCCTCGTGGGACGATGGCTTCTGTACCCCATAGCGAGGAGATGGTTCTGGATGGTGTGGCTGCTTACACGTTTTTGTGCACCAGCGTTAAATTGCAGAGTGATTTCTTGCACTTTGGCCTGTCTATCCGCTGTTACAATGCGAGCTAGCTGACGATGACCCCGCTGATCCACACGCTGTTGTCCACATCAGTTGGCCCTTGCAGGGATGGTTTTACCGGATTCGATGTACTCACGGTGTACCCGTGACACAGTGGCTCGTGAAAATCCCAGTGCCTGCACGACTTCCGAGATGGAGTGACCCATTCGTCGGGCCCTGACAATTTACCCATGATCAGATGCGCTTAGATCCTTCGTCTTACCCATACTGCGTCCGATTCTTACTGATTCCCGTCGCATCACTCCTTATATTGTCGGATCGCTGCATACGTCATGTCGTTTCCATTTACAGGGCCGCCCACAATGTCACATTTGCATAATGCCAACTCTCTCTAATTCAATTGCTCTTCAGTGTATAATAATAAAAGGAAGTTTGTGTGTGTGTCCTGTCTTTCACGATACAAAATGAAAGACGTGGTTGCTGATCTGAGTGTCTTTCTGTTTTGTTTACATGCTACCTGATCATAATGAATGTGAAGGCGTGAAGGAAAATTGTTCATGATAAATTTTAGCATTTCTTTTTTAAATGTTTCGTTCTTTTGTTGTGGAAGTCATACATTTTACGCATTCATTTTTTTGAATTTGTTATAATAGATGCCTTAATGAGCTTAGATTTTGCAATAGCTTTGCTCAAAATTTACCAACTGTACCCGAGTTATCGGTTACCATTGGTGGTTTGTCCTAGTTTTAATTGTACAAGGGCATCCTGAAAGTATTGCCTCCTCCTTAATAACTTTTGAAATTTTGAAGTGATTTTAATGAAACTGCACTGACATGTGTACTATGATATGTTACCGATGTGGGAACAAATTTTCTTCAGAGTCGGAAATAAAGATCATGAATGACAGAGGAAAGCAGCAAGCCGTGATTGAATTCCTGAAGAAAGAGGGATGTGAGGTTCCAAAAATCCACAAAAGACTCCTGGTGTTGTATGAAGCTACCACAGTCGATATCAGTAATGTCATGCATAAGATTCTTCCGCGGATTCACGGAATTCCGCTTTTTTGTCATTATTTGGGTCAATTCTCGAGATCGATGCAGAACTGAAGAGAAATACGGGGAGGGGGGGGTTAGGGAGGTATCGTTTTCCATCTGGAGATAGTATTTTGTCTTTCAAAAACTGAAGTTAAACGGAGTGACGATTTTTCCCGTAATCGTAATTTATTTTTCCTCACGATGTTGCCTGCTCCCAATATTGTTATTAAATGTCATTTTATTGCATAAATGTTTGTAATTCAGCATGAAACTGTGGTCAGTGAGTTCCAGAAACGGAAGTTCAGACGGCGCGAAGATTTCTCCATAGTCTTCAGGCAAAGGTTCTTCCAAGAATTCGAAGAATTCCGCCATTTCCGTTATCACATATATCGTTGTTCAATTTTCGCTAAGTTGCGATGAACATACTTTTTACGTGGCTACGATATTCAAATTCGGTTGACATTAAATGTCTGTAAATACTGTTTCACACGTTATACAAGTTCCGCTATCGGGAGTTTGCAAAAGGACATTAACGTAGTATTGGCAATAGAAATCAAGTATAATAATAATAAGTATCTATACTTACAATATTTATAGTGGCTGTAGGTGCTTCATATGTGCGTCATCCAAGAATGTGAATTCTTTCAATTGTGAAGTTAAAATTCATGATACTGTAAAATCTGCGCCAGATAAAATTAAACAAGATGAATTTTCTACAATGCAAAAAAATTCTTTAACATCGATGAAATAAGAAACTGAATTAAAACCTTGTTGAATTTTTAAAAACGAACTACAATCCTGAAGAGGAGACTATCTTGACCGCGAAGCATCCTGATACACAATGAAAACCAAAGATGAATTATACTTTTGCCAAAACCTCAAAAAATAAACAATCTTGAAAAAGAAAAATACAAACATACAAATCTCCCGAATGCGAAGCACCAAACTAGTTTCTGCTACAATTTATAGCCATCATCAGTGGTAGGTGCACGGACAATAGGATCGCCGCACTCACTCGCTCAGGTATGCAGCCTAACCCCAATGTATGTTCAGCCCTGTCGTGTAGATATTTGCGCATCATGATTTAGGTTCAACTGCACATATCAATGGTGTCGCCATCTGTTGTCAAACAAAAATATACTAGTAGCTTTTACGTAGAAATATTCAACTGTATTTTTTTAAGTAATATTTGATGTCACATGTTTTTTGTTAATATTTTTCCTCTTGAAATGTTTCCTCTCCTGTTCAATAAGGTACCTCCATGCAAAGTGAAGCTCCACTGGACTATTAACGTTACAGTTGTATCTCTTGGTTTTCTCAATGACTACAGCCTCGGAGGTTAGAATCTGGGCATGTGATCTATGTGATGTTAGAATTTTTGTGTTAGTCCAATCAGGAGTTACATGATTTTTGATACAATGTTGTATTAATGAAGTTTTTTCATCTTTTCTTGTCCAGTTCGTAATATGTTCATTTAATCTAGTCAAAAATCTTCTACGCGTACTTCCGATATATACTTTGTCTTTTTGGTTATCATCCGTAACTGTTGGAATGACATAAACTCCAGATTTATTTAGAATTGATCTATTATTAGTAGTAGTAAGTATGCTTCCATTGTCAATAACTGTTTCTGCGATGTTAATATTGTTGTTGTAACATTCTTTTTTAAAATAGTACTAATAGGAGGTAAGTATGGAAATTTTCCATAATATTGCTGTATTTCTTTTTTAATGTTATTATCGAAACGATGTATATTGGCCGTAATGTTGTTATATAAAGATTTGACTAATCCTTTACTATATCCAAATTCTTCTGCAGTTTTTTCAATCCATTTTAGCTCTTTGATCTCCAATTCTTTATTGGATGAGTGTGTTATTGCTCTTTTAATATAAAAGCGGAATGCTGCAGTCTTATATTTCCAAGGGTGTGTAGAATCTCTTGGGATAATTGCCTGTACATATGATGGCTTCCGGTATACAGAATGTTCTATAATTCCGTTATCCTTTTGTATAGATATATCCATGAAGTTTAGCTGGCCATTAACCTCAATTTCTTTACTAACCTGTATAGATTGATAACAATTGTTAAATTTAGCAATGAAAACTGTATATTAGATCATTCTAATATATACTTACCATATGTATATCTCCGATATGTAGATGATATTTTACTGTTTTGGCAGCACTCCAATCTTGAAATGGATAATTTCATTGCTAAATTTAACAATTGTTATCAATCTATACAGGTTAGTAAAGAAATTGAGGTTAATGGCCAGCTAAACTTCATGGATATATCTATACAAAAGGATAACGGAATTATAGAATATTCTGTATACCGGAAGCCATCATATGTACAGGCAATTATCCCAAGAGATTCTACACACCACTGGAAATATAAGACTGCAGCATTCCGCTTTATATTAAAAGAGTAATAACTACACTCATCCAATAAAGAATTGGAGATCAAAGAGCTAAAATGGATTGAAAAAACTGCAGAAGAATTTGGATATAGTAAAGGATTAGTCAAATCTTTATATAACAACATTACGGCCAATATACATCGTTTACGATAATAACATTAAAAAAGAAATACAGCAATATTATGGAAAATTTCCATACTTACCTCCTATTAGTACTATTTTAAAAAAGAATGTTACAACAACAATATTAACATCGCAGAAACAGTTATTGACAATGGAAGCATACTTACTACTACTAATAATAGATCAATTCTAAATAAATCTGGAGTTTATGTCATTCCAACAGTTACGGATGATAACCAAAAAGACAGAAGTATATATCGGAAGTAATGCGTAGAAGATTTTTGACTAGATTAAATGAACATATTACGAACTGGACAAGAAAAGATGAAAAAACTTCATTAATACAACATTGTATCAAAAATCATGTAACTCCTGATTGGACTAACACAAAAATCTAACATCACATAGATCACATGCCCAGATTCTAACCTCCGAAGGCTGTAGTCATTGAGAAAACCAAGAAGATACAACTGTAGCGAACGTTAATAGTCCAGTGGAGCTTCACTTTGCATGGAAGGTACCTTATTGAACAGGAGAGGAAACATTTCAAGAGGAAAAATATTAACAAAAAACATGTGACATCAAATATTACTTAAAATACAGTTGAATATTTCTACGTAAAAAGCTACTGAAGTATATTTTGTTTGACAACAGATGGCGACACCATTGATATGTGCAGTTGAACCTAAATCATGATGCGCCAAATATCTACAATGACGAGGGCTGAACATACATTGGGGTTAGGCCGCATACCTGAGCGTGGTGAGTCGGCGATCCTATTGTCCGTGCACCTACCACTGATGATGGCTATAAATTGTAGCAGAAACTAGTTTGGTGCATTCGGAAGATTTGTATGTTTGTATTTTTCTTTTTCAAGATTGTTTATTTTTTGAGGTTTTGGCAAAGTATAATTCATCTTTTGGTTTTCATTGTGTATCAGGATAGCCTTCACATGATCAAGCAATAGTCTCTCTTCAGGATTGTAGTTTGTTTTTAAAATTCAACAAGGTTTTAATTCAGTTTCTTATTTCATCGATGTTAAAGAATTTTTTGCATTGTAGAAAATTCATCTTGTTTAATTTTATCTCATAGATTTTACAGTATCATGAATTTTAACTTCACAATTGAAAGAATTCACATTCTTGGATGACGCACATATGAAGCACCTACAGCCACTATAAATATTGTAAGTATAGATACTTATTATTATTATACTTGATTTCTATTGCCAATACTACGTTAATGTCCTTTTGCAAACTCCCGATAGCCGGAACTTGTATAGCGTGTGAAACAGTATTTACAGACATTTAATGTCAACCGAATTTGAATTTCCATTATCATTTTGGGCATTCTCTAGATCAATGCACAACTGAACAGAAATTTTGGGTGGTAATGTTGGGGCAGAAGGATTCGTTTTCTTTCATTTGACGATGGGATTCCGTCTTACAAAACTTTCGAAAACGGAAGTTAGATGTAGCAAAGATTTCTCTCGTAATTGTATTTTTCTTTCTTGCGATGTTCCTTCTGCCTGCTATTATTGTTCTTAAATATCCTTTTATTCCACAAATATTGCATTTCAACCTAAAAATGGAGGAAGAAGTTTCCAAAAACAGAAGTCGGCCGGAGCGAAGATTTCTCCCAAAATCGCATTTTTTTCTTCCCGCGATGTACTCACTATCCTGTGTTGTTGTTAAGGGTTACTTTCCCCCTTAAATGTCTGCACTTAAGATTGATAAGGTAGGGAAAATTTTCCAAAAACGGAAGTGGGTGAGTTTGAAAATTTGTTAGAATTAATGCCTGGTGTTCAAAAGTATTCATATTCTGAAAGTCCCACCATTTATCTAAAGTGGCGAAAGCTTTGATATCATGCGTTCGTGGTCCTCAGGCTAAAATTTCTTTCAGCATGATGGATAAATTATTGTTATCTGAGGGAATAAAAGGGGAGGAGGAAAGAAAAGTGGCGAAAAGTACTAGGAAGAGAATTATATCAACAAAGAAAAACTGAGCAAAGATTGCTGTGCAGCTGCAGAGTCAAAACAAGACAAATATAGCCATGGAACTTGCTGAGAAGAAAGCAACAGAAGAGGAAAACTGAGCTGATGTTCTAGCAAGTACAGAGAGAGAGAGAGATGTTTGAAGCAGTGTCTTTTAAAATCACTTTATTTTGTTTTGAATTCAGTAATTTTATATTGTGAATACAGTGAACAATTCCATCTTGCTCATGCTGCTTTATATTCACACTTTCTTGTCGCATGTTCTGATTTTTGGCCCGATTAAAAGTTCAGCTTTTTGTTCCTTGGTCAGTCTCATGTATGTAATGTCCTAAGATGGAGGAAGGGGTTTTGAGAGAGAGAGAGAGAGAAGTTCAGTGTTGGACAAACAACAGAGTGGAAGACTCGCAATTGCAGTGACAGATGCCAGCAGGCAACGAACGAAAGACCTCATCCCAGCTTATCGTGATGTCGCCATCCAGGAGTTGCAACAATAAACAGTACTCACTATGTTGAGACATTGAAGAAGCTAAAGAAAGATGTGACATTCCATTTCATAGTGTTGTTTTACACCATGATGATGCATGTCCCCACACCTCAATGGAGACTTCACAGGCTATTGCCAAAATAGGGTGGACAGTGATGCCCCAAGCCCCCTTTAGTCCTGATGTGGCTCCCTCAGACTTTTTCCTGCTTGATCCTTTGAAAAACACCCTTCGTGAAGAAGGTTTTGACGATGTGACAGACATTAAACTGGCTGTGAACTCATGGGTGAAATAACAGCCTCAGGAGTTCTTCCAAAATGGATTTTACCAATTTTATGTTCAAAGATGGCGGAAATGTATAAAAAGTGACGGACAATACTTTGATAGGCTATTATTATTATATACATACAAACAAAGACACTACTTACAAAAGTAACACAGCCCATTGTTCAGTTTCTTACCTAGCATTTCAGGCATGTATAATATTTTTCTTATTATCTTCTTGCCGGCCGAGATGATAATATTCTTTCTTATTATCTTCTTGCCGGCCGAGATGATAGATGTTTTTTTATAATTCTTGTGCAGCGATATTAAGCTGAAGAAAACTTGTGGTCCCACATTTTACTATCGTAATTCCACTCAGCTCCAAGATACATTACCATGTGATGAATTCAACTTTATACATTTTAAAAGTTTTATTCAACTTTTATACTATTTTTAAGTGTGTTAGTTTGTTTTTGGTTCAACGTGTTTTGTTAGTTCAAAGTCACAATGAAGTTTTTGGGTTTTCAGTTGATTTTCGAATGTGTCTTACATTTTTGTAATTTACGTCGTTGGAGATACGAAGTATCAGGAATTCCATTGTTGTGCGTATGTTTTTTAAAGTTGAATTCATCACGTGGTTAATTCATCTTGGAGCTGAGTAGAATTACAATTGTAAAATGTGGGACCGCAAGTTTTCTTCAGCTTAATATCGCTGCACAAGAATTATTAAAATGGCATCTATCATCTCGGCCGGCAAGAAGATGAGAAAGAATATTATATGTGCCTGAAATGTAATTAGGTAAGAAATTGAACAATGGGCTGCGTTACTTTTGTAAGTAGTGTCTTTGTTTGTATGTATGTAACTATATTGAGCTCTTTGCTATCGAAGTATTTGAATGAGTTTTCGAGCTCAAGTGGTACATTGAACTGTGTAGGCTATTATTGTTAACAATACATATGTCCAAGTATTTTCCCACCAAGTTCCACATTTTTGCTGCTACAAATAAAAATCTCGTGAGGGACAAGGCATTGCTTTCAGGATGCCCCCTGGTAGTTTCAATTTTATGTATGTATTTTGAAAGTGCTCTGATAATCATTGACTCAGTATTTGTTTTATTGAGGTGTTTTATCATAGTGTTTTATGCTTAGGTGTTCTAATCACGGGAGTAACTCTCATAACAGAAATGTGTGAAAGGAATACTGATACACTTGCACATTTTAAAAAGGTAAGTGTCGGAGCAATTGGTTTATATGAGTAATTCAGTTTTTATTCATGGTGTGTTTAAGTATACGATGAATATGCTAGTGCTGAATTTCTCCTCAGATTTTGTTAAAGCGTGTCGGGCTTATTACAGTGTTTTCTTGTTGCTCATGGAGGGAGATCATGGTTCTCTGAACATGGATAGATGGGTGAAAATCATAATTCTAGTAATGAAGGATTCCATACGTGCTCTAGTGTTTCAAACAATAGTTGTCAAAGTAATAATAAATTAATTAATAATATAAACACCCAGATCCATCTGTCTCTCTGGAATACTTAACATCACATTGTTGCGCCATCATTTATTGATAAATTCATGTTTGCTCTCACGATTTCAAAATGATTGCCTGCTATATAATAGCACGTGATCACTTTTAGATGTCAAGGTGGTCGCATGCTAATTTAAAAACATTGGATTATAATGACTCGTTCTGTTTTTCCGATCTACATAATTGTAATTGAATTTTTAATATCACAGCAAGTTGACCACGTGCTAATTTAAAAACATTGGATTATTAATGGCTTGATTTCTATTTATCCGATCTACAAAATTTGAGTTAAAATCTTGATATCACGGCAAGTTACGTTTGTACATTAATTTAATTTTAGCACAATTCAAATATTAATTTATATGCTTTAGTTATTTTTTAACTAACTTTCCGAGTTTAGTGCTTGAATATGTTGTGCATTTTGCAAAATATCAATCTACTAGCGGAGATACCAGGCATTGCCTGGGATAGACGTAAAGTTTGTTTTCAAGTAACAACGTAAATCGCACTATAAAAAAAAAATCCTACCATGATGTACAACGCTCAAGTCGGGCCTCACGCTGTTCCAAGGTCTCTGCCGCCCTAGATACAACGGCTCTTTCACGCTGATCCATAAGTCTTTGATCACGTTGTTCGGTTGTCTCACTCTCTCAAAGTAATTTTACTTTCTTTGCTTTCGGTTGAACTTGTCCGATGGGTTTTGGTTTTCTTTGGAGGCATTTCACCACACTTGATAAAAATTTTATTATAAAAATCACAATTTTTAATGGCTGTTCTGAGCCCTAAAAACTTGAAATAGCAAACGTGCACAATAATGCACTTCCTTCCCTATATATTAATATTTATTTAAAGCTTAAAAGCAACTATCCTAGGGTGGGCTATATACTAGTAAATAAATCAATAAAAATATTCAGAGTTTGGTGAGGTTAGGGTTAGGCATAAATGACATAGGCCCAATTTAACATGTAAAAATTAATCGCTTTACAGCACTATTTTGTAGTGCCAAATATATTTCAACTTTCTACATGTTACTCTTGTACACTGGTGTGCAAAAATTAAGGACGAAGAGGAGAAATTAGCATAACAGTGGAACGAGCAGGCAGAACGGACCGAAAGACCACCACTTAGGAGATAGACTAGGGTCCGGTATGGTAGGGCATGCGCATATATGCAGCATGATGTGGGGGAGGGGAGTGTCGGAAGCATTTAAAGCACAGGGGCGGTGTACGCTCAGTAATTCGGAGAAAGCTATTGCACGGTGTACATCGGTTTGAATGACGTTGAGTTGCTGCCACCGTGTGATATGGCCAACAGGCAACCCAGTAAACAACATCTGGATGACTTTACCCGAGGTTGCGTCATTGGGAAGTTGGAAGAAGGTCGAAGTGTGACTAGAGTGGCCGAGGAGTTCGGGATCGCTCACAGCATCGTTTCACGAGCTTGGAGAGCATTTCAAACGTCAGGAACAGCTGTCTGAGAGTTTAGCAGTGGTCGTCCACGAGCAACCACGACGGCGGATGACTGGTATATTGTCCTACAGGCAAGAAGAGACAGACGGCAGACAGTGGGAGAAATCGCAAGGCACATGCAACATACAACTGGACGTCCGTTATTGCGTTTTACCGTGGCCAGGAGGCTGCACAAAGGTGGTCTATTTGTACAACAACCAGTACGGTGTGTGCCATTAATGCCTGCTCATCGGAAACGGCGGTTTCTGTGGTACCAGGAACACAAGAAATGGACACATGAGCAATGGGGCCGAGTTCTCTTTACAGATGAAAGCCGATTTAGTCTGAAGAGCGATTCTGGACGTATACACATCTGGAGAGAGCAGGGAATAAACAATCACACCTCCAACATCATCGAAAGGGATCGGTTTGGAGGTGGCGGAGTTCTTGTTTAGGGCGGTATCATGCTTGGTAGCCGTACTGACTTTCACATCTTCCAAGGAGGTTCAGTCACGGGTGTCCGCTATGGTACCAAGGTTCTCCTGCCTCGCGTGCGTCTGTTTAGAGGTGCTGTGGGTCCTGAGTTCCTCTTCATGGATGACAACGCTACACCTCATCGTACAGTGGCTGTCGCAGAGCTGTTGGAGAGTGAAGATATTCAACGCATGAATTGGCCCGCAATGTCCCAGGACCTAAATCCAATCGAACACGTGTGGGACCTTCTCGGGAGACGCTTGGCAGCACGTCACCAGCCGCCAGCAACGATTTTGCAGCTGCAATTGGGGCTACAAGAGGAATGGGCCGCGATGCCTCAAAGCTCCTTGACAACCTCGTCCTCAGCATGGACAGACGTTGTAAATCCTGCAACGCAGTCAGGGGTGATCATATCCCCTACTAAAGACTGGATTTTTCTTGGCAGCTGCCTGTCACTTGGACGTTTCTGTTTTCTGTCCAGTTGTGCTCGTAGCTACCTTTTCAATAAAGTGCCATTGTATCCTTTGGATTCCTTGTTTGGACAGTTTTGCTCACTTGTCCCATATTCTTACATCTTGGGGATCTTATGGTATGATTTGAGTCGATGTGGAGCACTTCTGCATGACGTTACATTCGAAAAACCGTCTCGTCCTTAATTTTTGCACGCCAGTGTAGTTTAGGTGATAGGTGGTATGTTTAAAATTATTGCAATACCATAACAGAGAAATCAAAAATTAAATAATTACCACGTAGATGAACAATTGCCAGGTCTCATTATTTGTGTTAATAGTTCATCCAATTGGTGTAAATGCTGCAAGTTAATAGTTAATAGTGCACAGAATGAAAATTCAAACTTTAGCTGTAGAAGTTCTGCTGAACGAATGAAATGTCTGATTCACGCAACATCCACGTAGTTTATAAAAACGAATGAAGCTATGAAAAGAGTGCGCTAATGTGCATCAGTATTAAGGTCATCGACAAAAAAAAAAAAAAAAGTGATTCTCCCCGGGTTTGGCGGTAACCTTAATACTGCTGCAGACTAGAGTATTCTTCTCATGGCTTCATACATAATTATAAACTCTGGATGTTCTTGATTCTAAAGTTTCGTTCATTTAAAGTTATGCTTCCTGGCTTGGTGATCACCCCAATACTGCTGCAGACTAGTGTTTTTTTCACATAGCTTCATCCGTTTTTATAAACTACATGGATGTTGCGTGAATCTGACTTTTCATTCATTCAGCAGAACTTCTAAGTTAAAGAGAACATTTTTCGTTACTTAGGTACTGAGTTCGCCAATCTAAAGAACGGTAGCAAACTGCCGGATGAAATAAAATGTAAGGCATACCCTCCTATAGGAACGATGATCCCATATTTGTTCAGAAAAATAAAAACACATGAAGAAAGTCCTATTAGGCCAATAGTGAACAAGAGTATGGTGCCTACTATCGATCTAGAAAGAGCCCTCTTCCAATTCTTACGAGAACTTTATGATAAGCATGAATACAATATTAACAATTCAAAAGATCTCGTAGATAAAATAAAAGCCATTAACAATACCAATTTCTTAATGGTAAGTCTGGATATCATGTCCTTGTACCCAAACACACTTATAGAATCATCTATTGAACTCATTAATAGAAAATTGCGATCTGAGAATATTCCAGATAATAAAAGGGAAAGTATTGTCGAAACTCTAAAATGTATAACTAACAGCAACTACTTCACGTATGATCAAAAAATATGTAAACAGCAATATGGTGCACCAATGGTATCACCATTGTCAGGACTACTGGCAGAAGTTGTACTTCAAGAAATCAAAATAACATATTAACAGCTGGAAATACCCATACGATATACAAGATATGTAAACGATATATTGGTATTCTGGCAGCATTCTGAAAAGAAATTGAATGATTCCATACATAAATTCAACACCTTCAACCAATCAATACAAGTAACAGTTGACAAAGGAAAAGATGGTCAACTACATTACTTGGATGTTTCTTCATTGAAAAATAACAATAAAATCAAACATTCTGTTTACAGAAAACCTACTTACGTACCTGCAGTTATACACTGGTGTGCAAAAATTAAGGACAAAGAGGAGAAATTAGCATAACAGTGGCATGAGCAGGCAGAACGAACCGAAAGACCACTCAGGAGATAGACTAGGGTCCGGTACAGTAGGGCATGCACATATATGCAGCATGACGTGGGGGGAGGAGAGTGTCAGAAGGGTATAAAGCACATGGGCGGTGTACGCTCAGCAATTCGGTGAAAGCTATTGCACGGTGATCATCGGTTTGAACGACGTCGAGTTGCTGCCACCATGTGATATGGCCAACGGGCAATCCAGTTGACGACATCTGGATGACTTTACCCGAGGTCACATCATTGGGAAGTTGGAAGAAGGTCGAAGTGTGACTAGTATGGCCGAGGAGTTCGAGATCGCTCACAGCATCATTTCACGAGCTTGGAGAGCACTTCAAATGACAAGAACAGCTGTCTGAGAGTTTAGCAGTGGTCGTCCACGAGCAACCACGGCGGCAGACGACCAGTATATTGTCCTACAGGCGAGAAGAGACAGACAGCAGACAGTGGGAGAAATTACAAGGCACATGCAACAGACAACTGGACGTCCGTTATCGTGTGTTACCGTGGCCAGGAGGCTACACAAAGGTGGTCTATTTGCACAATGACCAGTACGGTCTGTGCGCCTGCTCATCAGAGACAGCGGTTTCTGTGGTGCCAGGAACACAAGAACTGGACACATCAGCAATGGGGTCGAGTTCTCTTTACGGATGAGAGCCGATTTAGTCTGACGAGTGATTCTGGACGTATACACATCTGGAGAGAGCAGGGAACACGCAATCACACCTCCAACATCATCGAAAGGGACCGGTTTGGAGGTGATGGAGTACTTGTTTGGGGTGGTATCATGCTTGGTAGCTGTACTGACCTCCACATCTTCCAAGGAGGTTCAGTCACTGGTGTCCGCTATTGTACCGAGGTTCTCCTGCCTCACGTGCGTCTGTTTAGAGGTGCTGTGGGTCCTGAGTTCCTCTTCATGGACCACAACGCTACACCTCATCATACAGTGGCTGTCGCAGAGCTGTTGGAGAGTGAAGATATTCAACGCATGGATTGGCCCGCAAGGTCCTAGGACCTAAATCCAATCGAACACGTGTGGGATCTTCTCGGGAGACGCTTGGCAGCACGTCACCAGCCGCCAGCAACGATTCCGCAGCTGCGATTGGTGCTACAAGAGGAATGGGCCGCGATGCATCTACAGCTCCTTGACAACCTCGTCCTCAACACGGACAGATGTTGTAAATCCTGCAACGCAGTCAGGGGTGATCTCATATCCTCTACTAAAGACTGGATTTTTCTTGGCAGGTGCCTGTCACATGGACGTTTCTGTCTTCTGTCCAGTTGTGCTCGTAGCTACCTTTTCAATAAAGTGCCTTTGTATCCTTTGGATTCCTTGTTTGGACGGTTTTGCTCACTTGTCCCATATTCTTACATCTTGGGGATCTTATGGTATGATTTGAGTTGATGTGGAGCACTTCTGCACGACGTTACATTCGAAAAACCGTCTCGTCCTTAATTTTTGCATGCCAGTGTACCTAGAAATTCAAATCACCCATGGAGATACAAAATATCAGTTTTCCAATACTATGCAAGCAGAGCCATCACGCACTCTTTCAATAAAACAGCCGTAAAAAGAAGAAATGAATTAGATCAAAGAAGCCACCAAAGCATATGGATATAATAGTAACTTAATCATGACCATCCACAAAAATATCACAGAATCAATGAAAAGCACAAATATAAAAACAAAAGAATCAAAAGAATTTTGTGGAAGTAAAATCCTGAAGAAAGAATGCAATATGGAACTAGCTGAAAAAATTACTGATAATGGTACAATTCTAAGTACCAACAAAGATAAAACATCTATACTGAATAAAGCCAGGGTGTACAGCATTCCTATAAGCTATAATGAAAATGATCAAAATGATAGAAATAATGAACAAAAAAGAATATACAGGGTGTCTGAGAATTATTGGATGCATTACAAAATTATGTACAAAAAAAACTATGAGCATTGTCTGTTTTTCTGTGTCACGTATTACTAACACGGTTTCTATATTTTTGTTTTGCAGAAATGTTATTCCCAGAATCTGATAGATGGTGCTAGGTGTGGCCTGATGAGAAATGTATGAGAAATGCGCAATCAGTAGTCATGTCGTCCGTACAACAGAAGGCGATGTGTGTGTTATGGCTTGCGGAATTAAAGTCTGTCATTAAAGTTAAAAGATGGTACCGTTTAGAGTATGGTTGCAATCCTCCATCAATGGATTCAGTTAAGCGGTAGATGAAACAGTTTAAAGAAACTGGCAATGTGGAACATCGTGGAGGAGCCGGTAGGCCTGGCGTCAGCAATGAGACGGTTGACCAAGTTAATGAAAGTTTCCGACGAAGCCCCAAGAAATCCGTTTGTAAAGCAAGCAGAGAACTGTGCATATCGACAGTTCATGATATCTTGCACAAGAAATTAAAATTTCATGCTTATAAAATACAAATAGTGCGAAAGATGCATTTAAATGATCACACTGTGTGATACGGTTTCGCTGTGGATATGCTGAACCGAGTGGAAAATGACTCAACTTTCTCAGTACTGTAATTTTTAGTGATGAATCCACATTTCATGTATCAGGTATTGTAAATCGTCACAACTGTAGGATATGGGTCAGTGAACCGCTTCATGCTGCTATTGAACTGGAACATGATTCTTCAAAAGTTAATGTGTGGTACGCCCTATCAAAAAGTGAAGTGATTGGCCCTTTCTTCTTCTGCGAAAAAACCATAAATGGTGACATTTACTTGGATATGCTAGAAAATTTCGCTATACCGCAGATCAAAATATATGACAATGTCGTTTTCCAGCAAGACACGTTGGTCAACGTGTGTACGTAAGTGCCTAAATGAGCATTTCTCCGACAGATGGATTGGGCGTGGGGGTCCCATTCCATGGCCTCCTCGCTCTCCAGATCTAACTCCATTGGATTATTTCATGTGGGGTTATGCGAAGGATCATGTCTATCAGATGTCTTGTACTGATTTGCAGGAACTGAAAAAGTGTATCACAGCTGCTATTAATTCCATAACTCCTCAGATGCTTGCCAATACATGCCATGAAATCGAGTATCGCTTGGACGTACTACGAGTGACCAAGGGATCTCGCATCGAAATTTATTAACTTGTGTAGTTAGATTGTTAGTTAGTACAATCAGTTTCTTTCTATCTGTTTCATGTTTTGTTTTATATAATTTTGTAATGTGTCCAATAATTCTCGGACACCCTGTATGTAGGTAGCATGAAGAGAAGATTTCGATCAAGACTGAAAGAGCATATTAATAATTGGAACAAGAAAGAAGAGAAAACATCGTTAATTAACATTGTATGGATAAAAAATCCACCCCAGACTGGGTCAATGCCAAGCTAATAACAATACATAGAACGCATGCGCAGATATTAACATCCGAAGCCATAGTAATCGAAAAAACAAAGAAATATAATTGTGACACTAACAGCCCTATAGAACTACCGTACGCATGGAAACATCTGATTCAACAGGAACAAAAAAAGGAAGAGCAAAAACAAATCAAGAAAAATTGAAAACAAAAGCATGGAGAACATCACGAACCAATTGAGCTCCACAATGATGAAGAATGCCACGTGAAAGCATGAGATAACCAGGCTTTTCTACAAGGATGCGCAATAAAAGTTGCGCACTACATTGCAAGAGTGATTGACGTTGCATGGTGGAAAGAACGAGTGGGATATGCATCTCTGATGAGCAGTTCAACATCGAACGTTGCAATCGGCGGAAATAGCGAGTCCAACAGAAGATGACTGCAAGGCAGCAGTCGAAAGTTTGGGTACGGCTACACGGGATGGATTGTTCTTTTGAGGTCTTCTTATGTTTTTTTAGCAAGGATATTTCCTTTTTTAACCCTTTTTATTAGTTGATAGACTTAATGTCTATACCTTTCAATATAGTCGTGGACTCATTCAAAGTCTTGAATATTTCTTTTACTATATCATCCAAATTCTTTTTAAGGTTCTTTTCATCATTCACAGTCTTAATTCAAATAATTTTATTATATTTTAATAAACTGAAGTGACAACGACAGCAATTTTCCAATGTGATACTTTGAGCACACTTGGATGGCCCCAACCGTTCACTGAACAATAGAAAGCGGGAATATTGATATATGCTGAAGAAAGGTAAGAACAACAAAAAACTATGTTGAATTTATAAGTATGTTCAATAATTACGTACAGTTCTCAAAATGCAATGAATAATACTCCCGAGTGGCTAAAGCTATAAATTAACGTGTGAAACTGTAAATGGCAGTACAACATAATTGTTGTATCAACTTTAACAGTTTTGAATAATTTTAATAGAATTACCAAATTCAAATTTGAAAAATAAATATTTTCAATAACCTGACTCTTTTTTTTTTTTTTGTAGTTAGTTCCTAACTTAGTTCGCATCTTAAAGAATCTCATCATGGCAGGATATTCACCAGAGCATGACGTTAGTGGTGTTAGTGATCCATTTCTTCAGGTATGTGTTCAATTCTACCTTTTGAAATCAATTACTTATATTATAGCCATTTATTTTTCAGTGTTTTTGACAGTAATGAATGTGCAATAACTTTTTGTTTTGTTTGCTAAGTGTTATGCTTCACATCTTTTTGTCAGACTGATTCATATGTTGAATTATTATCGTAATTTTTGGGCTAAGAGCCGCGGCCCTTATGCCGAATTTGTTTTTGATAAGACTGTTTCTTACCTCCCCTTTTTTTTTCAGAAACTCGACTGTGATTGTTTATCCCCCTCTTTCTACTCCTACATTAGACACATCTATTTAAATGATAACTCCACTGCCCTGCTGTTGGTTTAGGAGGGAAATTGGGGGAGGACGGGGAAATGCTTGCGTAGGTCTTAAGGTTATGAGGTTTGTTTGTGAAAGGAATGCCTGACTCAAATGCCCTTTGCATGGGGGAGTGGGGGAAGCACATCCCGTGGCAGTAACATGGAGCCATGGAATGTTAATACATGAGGGATGGAATGGGGACATAAGGACACAAACCAGTAGTGTGTCGCTCGAGCTTCTGTGGAGAGCGCGCCCAGGGTATCTCTTTTGTTGGCTGCAGCGTAAATCATGCAGGAAGGTGCGATGCAACCAAGGGGAGGAACGTTGATTTTCACCGGGGTGGGGAAACCGGTTTGATGGGCCCTTCCCTGAACAAAAGCTTTAAGAACATGAACAATGCAAAAGGTTGCCCCAGGATGATTCCATTAGCAGTGACCTACTCCAAACAATACTGTCAGGATGGAAAAACAAATTCTGTTCACTCTTCTTGGTTAATCTGAGATGCAATACAGGTGTTTCTTGGCTCTGTGCTCCTGAGTTTTGCTTTGATTTAATTTTTTTTTTTTTTTCATTGACTGATGATTGTGGGAAGTTAAGGGCTTCGGCTGGAAACGCTTTCTCACTACTAAGTGCTGTAGCATTAGCATCTGGTGTTAACAATGGGTAATTAATTTAATACTTGGCGAAAGATAAAATCTTTTCACAAACACAGAAGAAAAAAAGAAGGGAGAGCTTTCCCATTCATATAAAAGCGGAGCTCAACGCTGAGTACACAGTAAATGAAAGTAGGTCAAACCACTTGAAAGAAAAAAAAAGCAAGAAAGCAGAGACACCGCTGTTTCGAAGTGGTTGGCGAGGACGGGGAGATCAGCAAACACGTGCGAGGCAGCTGGTAAAAGGAAGCATGCGAATAGAAGCGAGTTAACTACCTCATTTAGCAGCTGCATAGAATACAGAAAGCAACTTCATTCTAACAAAAAAAACATGTAGATGAGAAAAAGAAGCATAACAAACATAGAAGGAACATATTATAACAGAAAACAGTAATCAAAAGCATTACAAGCGATAATTTATAAGTTAATTACTTCTAAGACGGATTCTATTGCGATGAACAGAGAACCATCCTGTAGCAGGCATCTACATTGAATGGAATTTAGACAATTGTGCGGTTTTACGACCAATGCGATATTCAAACAAGAGTCTTAGGATTAACTGTGGTTCATATTGATTACATAAATGGTTTTGAGCATTTAATAAAGGCAAACAAATAACATCATTAGCATGATTAATAAAAAATGTATAAATAAAAATGTTTGCCAGTATGAAAAAATAAGTGTATAAAGCAGATCGACTCTGAGTTGCAGAATTAGCCTTTGAAGCATACATATAATCACGTTGGGTGTGAGTTAATTCATGAAAATAAGGAAGATAATTTAGTTTTCTGAGCAGCACCACGACTTCACAGGTGTAGCCCTTACGGCAACTTTTGTTTCCAAGATCACAAAATTTCTCACCTGCGGCCCTTACGCTGATGCTGCTTTTAGTCCAAAAATTACGGTAGTATGGCAGTAAATTGCCTTTACTGTTCAACATGTAACATCACATCACATTTGAAAACTTGAAAAATGTAACGCCTAGTGGTGGATAGCATGCTCGAATGGAAATCAGGAGAAGTGGGTTTGTTTCCCATTCGAGGGTTTCAAGTTTTCTGATGTGATGAGATGTTACAGGGTATTTTACAGGGTACCAACAACTAAAATCATCAATAAATTTAGTGTCATTGCAGTAGAAGGGAAATAGACTACTACATTGCAGCTACAAGCCATTGTTCCAGAGACTAATGATGCTGTATATATTGGTTCTACAAAAAGGAACTTGAGTACTAGAGTCAGTACCCCGTCAGGGAGCATAAAAATATGATCTTCGTAATGGTAAGTTAATGACCGCCATGTCTCATTTCGTTGCGACCGGTTCTCATATTCCAAAGTGGAATGAGGTGTCTATTATAAACTCTCCAAGTAAGCTCTCACTGTTATTGTTTATGGACAGCCTATATATTACATCAATCAGATCTCATTGCTGTAATGATTATGTCCCTAAAGTTATATCTAAACCATGGACTAATTTATTTGAACATTTTCAGGGTTTTATTTTGAATGCAAAGTGTAAATCCTAGATGGTGTTGCGATATTGTTGGTTTCTGATGATGGTGCATTATATACAGGGTGATTCATAAAGAAGTATACAGTTTCAATGCACTATAAAACAAGAACAATGTAAGATATTTTATGTTACCTGTAACAGAATTGTAGGGGAGTGTTTCAAGTTTTTTTAACCCTTAGTCTCACAACACACATCGAGCTGGTAATCCATTTCTGCCCAAACGTGAGGTAAGATATCTGAATCAAGTGCAGTGATAGTGGCTGTGATACGCTGTTTCAGCACCATGGAAGGGGAGGGGCGAATACCTTGTCCTTTACGTACCCCCACAGAAAAAAGTCACTAGGCATTAAGTCAGGACCTCTGGGTAGCCATTGGGTCAGTGGCATGTTGTAGTTCGTGGCTCATCCAATCCATCGGTGAGGAAGTTGTTCATCGAGATAATCTCGCACGTCGCCTAACCAGTGCAGTGATGCACCATCCAATTGGAGAATAAAGTTGTCACTGTCGTCCTGCAACTTTGGCATCAACTAAAGACTTAACATATCCAGAAAAGAGCCTCCCGTGACAGTTTTCTCGTGAAAAAGATGGGGACGTACACTTCCTTTTTGGACACAGCACAGAACACATTTACCTTAGGGGAATCTCGCACGTGTTGCACTGTAAATCTGGGATTCTCCGTTCCCCAAAAGCAAACATTGTGCATGTTTACCTGACGACTCATGTGAAATGTAGCTTCATCGGTGAAAACTAAGTGATCGGCAAAATCGTCATTTTCAAATCGGTGCTGCATTTCGGCACAAAATTCAAAGCGCTTTGTCTTGTCAAAGTCAGTGAGATTTTGCAACATCTGCACTTTGTATGGAATCATTTTCAGCTTCTTTCTCAAAATTCTCCAGACAGTGGGCTGTGAAATCTGCACTTCACGACTCACCCTCCGCGTTGATTTTCCCGGGCTTCGTTGAATGGCGGTGCAAACACTATCAACGACTTCTTGCGATACACGCGGTCGTCCAGGACTTTTAAGTTTGCACAAACAGCCCATAGTTTCAAATTTTTTATGCCAATCGTAGATAGATTTTCTGGTTGGAGGTTATTTTCTGAATTGTGATAGAAAATGCAGTTGCACAGCAGTTACAGATTCCGTTTTGCTCAATTCAAAAACACAGAACGCCTTCTCTACTGCAGATGCTGCCATTTTGACTGACTAGTCACATGACATGCGCGCTATCGCCTACGTCGCTTCCCTCAGTAGCAGGACACAAACTTTATGAGTACATCTACCTAACGGTTTGCAGTTGTGCTCCGTGTCTTCAACTGTTACTGTTTTGCAGCAACTGGAAACTATACTTCTTTATGAATCACCCCGTATATCTTGGTCTTGCTCGTTAATTTTACATCTGAAGATGGGGATGTTGTGATCCCCGAAAGATTTCATGTGGTGTGTGTTTTAGCAGTAAAGTTTAATTACGTGTAGCATACGTGTGTTACATTTGTGTTTTATCGTGTTCAGTCAATATTTTAACTTCTAACGTTTCAGCATGAATCATCCTTCATCAGTATTACATTACTGTTAAGAGTGTGTAATGTGCCTGCACCGCAGGACGCACATGAGATAAAGGCAAATAGCAGCGAGAGCATACATCCGCATAGCTCAGTTGGGAGAATGACTTACTCCGGAGTGAGGGGACCCCGATTCGATGCCCGACGTGGACAAACTTGTATGTTATATTGGCACCCAAACTTCCAGGATGACCCGGCTGTTAAGTTTCAGGCAATGATATGTTCTTTCCACATGGTGAGACAGGGAAAATGATAATCCCTTCCTCAGTGCTTTTTTCAGTGATGTTACGTTCCACACACCAAATTGTCTGGGATTTCTCAAATGCACGTTCTTCGTCGGATGACTGCCTGCAGCGACACATGGTCCCAGCTGACCCATAGGCCATGCCCCGGCCCTCTTTTTGTGTGTGTGTGGTGGGGGGGGGGACATGCCTGCACAGCAGGGCACACATGACATAAGGCCAGATAGCAAAAGATGCATACATTAATATTATTAATAACATCTATGAAAATGCAAGTGCAAAGATTCGGCTGTTTGAGAATACAGTACCCATAAAAATTGGAAAGGGAGTGAGACAAGGTGACACCATATCTCCCAAGCTCTTTAATGCCACATTGGAAAATGTCTTTCAATCACTGAACTGGAAAAACAAAGGGATAAAGATTAATGGAAATTATCTAACTCATCTTTGTTTGCAACTACCCCATCAGAGCTGCAGAGTATGATCC
Organism: Macrothele yani; assembly: GCA_039090855.1. Classification (NCBI taxonomy): domain Eukaryota; kingdom Metazoa; phylum Arthropoda; class Arachnida; order Araneae; family Macrothelidae; genus Macrothele; species Macrothele yani. The sequence goes on along the minus strand of CM077032.1, from coordinate 59,184,329 downwards.
AGGAACTTGCTGACAAGAGTAAAGAAGTGGGATTAAAAATGGACTTTCAGAAGACAAAAGTGATGTTCAATGCTTTTATAAGAAATGAAGATTTATCGATTGATGGAGAAAAGCTGGAGATAACAGACACGTATGTTTATCTTGGACAGCAGATATCAAGTGAAGGTCACATTGATGAAGAAATTAATCGGCGTATAAAACTTGTCTGGAGAGCTTTTGGAAGAAACAGCATAATTTTCAAGAGCAATATGCCATTATGTCTTAAAAGAAAAGTGTTTGTTTATTGCATCCTTCCAGTGCTTACGTATGGTGCAGAGATGTGGATCTTAACTAAAAGAGACATACAAAGGCTGCAGACAACTCAAAGAAGCATGGAAAGGCGCATGCTTGGTGTAACCAGCAGAGATAAGAAGAGGAACTCATGGATCTGAAAAATGACAAGAGTGGAAGACATCATGATCAGAGTTAAATCCCTGAAATGGCAATGGGCTGGACATTAGGGTGGAGCGAAAAACACTTTTTTTTTTTATTTGAAACGTCACCATGTGCAATAGTTGCAATTTCATTACTGAAATGACCCCCGAAATATAGATGACATTATTTGAAATCTTAGGCTGCCCCTAGAACCTCAAAGTTTGAAAGTTATAGGGAAAAATGGTTTTAAAACACCCGCTTTCTCCATTTTTTAAATATAAAAAAATACTGTGTCACCATGTTATTTAATATCACCTTTGAGTGTATATACACGGGTAAAAATTCAGCAGACGTGAGTTAATTTCTTAGGCTTCCACAAAGAGCTCAAGATTTGTCATATTTCTCCAAAAATGGCATAAGTTATGTAAATATGATAGACACCAGCCTTACCTAGTAGCATAACTTGAGGAGTGAGTTTATTTCACTAGGAAATCAGACTTTTTTCAAAACTTGGCATCAGCTTCCTATCCAAAATTTTTGCTCTGATGAATCCATCTCTTGCAAGAAGGCTGCACACATGAGCAGAAGAATCTGTTACAAACTTAACCATCCTCTCTACTGCCTGAGAATGGCAGGGTATTTTTGTAAATTCGTGGCAAGAACTTGGATATTTTCCCGGCTGTAGTAATTCCAGAAGCTCATCGTCTTCCCATTTCCGTGTGATGGGAGGCTCAGTCACATTACACTCTTGCCAGTCGATTAGGTCGATGTAATCATTGCTCTGGAAATTCATCTTAGGAATCCGAAACTTCCTAATGGTAGTTGTTTGTTCGGAAGATTTCCTGGCCTTCATGATACGTTGAACAGCAAGCTCACGGACATACCTTCTGTCGTCAAACAACATTGCAGCGAGCAAGTTTTCTGCATGGGCAAAATACGCGTTGTCTTAGATGACTCTTTTTACAATATCCTTTAAATTATCTGGAAGATACTGAAACCTAGATATAAAAAGCTGCAAATTTCTTGGATTATCTTTACAGGTACCGTTACATTTGATCGTGAACCACGATGGTTCATATACTTTCATTATGAAGGTGGCTAATGAGACAAGTTTTGGTGTTGGATCACTAGTTCCAACATACAAACGCAGAATGCGATTTGCGAGGGTCAGCCAACGGGAATGTAAAAGTGCTCGAGGATCCCGATTTGCCAGATCTTGTGGGCAATCACCTGCAGAGACTGCCTTAGAAATTTCCCACAAATGAACTTGATCCGAGCTAAGATCTCCATAGTTAATGTCGGACTGAAGTGAAAATTCTATTTTCTGGAAATTAACGATAGGAAGGTTTGCGCACGTCTTCAGGCACTTTCCAATCAATCCACTAAATTCTCTTGGATCTGATGTTTTCCCATCAAGTGCTTCAGTGAGGTGGCGTAAAGGCAGTTCATTAAAATGAAGTTGACATATAATCCAGTGTACGGGAGAATTGAGCTTCTCTTCAAGGCACCTAATTACACCTGCATTTGTGCCGGTATTAGTCACTTCCCCGTCACTTCCAATAAAGGCTAACTCCGACAAGTCAAATGCCTTCTGGTTCAATAAGTTGAAGATACCGTCGGAAATGTCCCTTCCACTCTTGCTCTTCGGTGCAAAATGTCCCAAATAGACTGAACCCGGTTCTTCAACAAGTGTAATATGCTCCTCCCATTCTTTTTGATTGTGCCACTTGCCATCATCTGTCTGTGTATTCGTAAGAGTTTCATTCCTTCTTCAGTCCAAAAATAAAGCTACAGTCTTGCGACCAGTCAAGTTTGCCTCATCTTGAATTGTTTGACGGGTCTTTTTCCTTTCTCGTCGTACTTTATGCCGGTCAATAACAGAAACATAACATTCTTTCGAATGACCCAGTTCACTTACATCATGAAGCAACGCCGACGCAAGATCAGCTGTCGCTCGGTTGCTGATGCCTCGCCTATCGCATTTTCTAGAAAATGCAGACAGTGTCATCTGACGCCTAGGTTTCGAAAAACGACGTGGAGTGAAATCGTAATCTTTCTCTGAGGCCAACAAATGACTAGGACCCGGCTCGTCTGGTTTTCCTGCAGAATTAGTATTTGTATACTCTTCTGAAGGATCATCTTCGACTCACAGGGCCGATTTCAGTGATGCAGTTTTCTGTAATTTCCTACGGACATGCTCTTCCCTATCACTCTTTCGAGCTGATCTTTTCTTCGGTACACTGGTGGTTTTTGCGTCAAGCCCACCTACTATCATTCTTCTGTTTGTTCTCTGGTCCATCAGAAAGTCTTGCTCTTTCACGGGTACCTTTTTTTGTAGAGCTGCATTTGCAGTTACTAAAACATTTGCACTTGCATGAGCATATGTCAAAGATATGTTGCGAATCTGCACGGAATTGTTCAATCTTCTTTCGGTAGGTTTCATCCATTCTTGCAAAGTGTTTTTTCAGCTTTCGGATTTCAGTGTTGTATGCGGTAATACGCTTTGCAACAGATTTGTGGAGAGATGTCGGAAGAGATGCTTTCTTCCATATACTTAGCACTTTGTCCGCGACAATACTTGATATTTCTGCTGCAGCAGGCTCATAATTTGCACCTTCCTGCCTAAGAGTATTCCTCACAAGGTAGTAATGGCGCATTACATCTTCGTACGTAGGCAACACATTTTCATGCATCTCCTTATAACTCCCAAGGATAGGGCAATCAGCTTTATTCCTTGTTTCAGCCATCTTAAGTAGTTGGACGACAAAACGAAAATGCCTGTACGATCCAATCAACGTCACTAGGAGTGAAAGAAACTGTTGAATCATTATGACGCAAACGGAGCTGTGCGACTGTGATGAGATGACTCAGCGAGTTCGCAAACAGAGCTCCGCTGTGAGAGAGGGGATGGGCTGAGATGAAAAAGGTAGCAAAAACAAAGCAGAACGCAAAAACAGCAAGCTATGTTTCTGAAAATCAACAAGAGGTTTCCAGAAAGTATGAGAGGGGGTGTCAATGTTAAGCCCAAATTGGTAACAATAAGGCTGCTGTCGAACTTAATGCTTACGCAACTTATCATGCCATTTTTGACAAAAATTACATACTTTAAGGGATCTGGGGAAGCCTAAAAAATTGATTCATGTCTGCTGAACTTTTACCCGTGTTTATACACTCAAAGGTGATATTAAATAACATGGTGACACAGTTTTTTTTATATTTACAAAATGGAGAAAGCGGGTGTTTTTAAACCATTTTTCCCTATAACTTTCAAACTTCGAGGTTCTTGGAGCAGCCTAAGATATCAAATAATGTCATCCATATTTTGGGGGGGGGGCATTTCAGTAATAAAATCGCAACTATTGCACATGGTGACGTTTGAAATTTAAAAAAAATGTTTTTCACTCCACCCTACTGGACATACTGCCAGAAGGACAGACCATCGATGGACAGCCAAAATTTTAGATTGGATTCCAAGGGACAGGAAAAGACCCAGAAGAAGACCACATGGGAGATGGGTGGATGTATGCGGGAGTAACATAGAGGAGACTGGCACAAGACAGACCGTTGTCGAAGAAACTTGGGGAGACCTTCGTCCAGCAGTGGATTGATAATGGTTGACAATGATGATGATTATAATGGGCAGTGAGGTGTGTCTGTGTAGCTCAGTTGGGAGACTGACTTACTCCGTAGTGAGGGGACCCGGGTTTGATGCCCGGCGCAGACTATAATTGTACGTTATACTGGCGCTCGAACTTCCAGAATGAACCAGCTGTCAAGTTTCTTGCAATGATGTGATGCTCTTTCCACATGGCAAAACAGAAAAAATGAGAATCCCTTCTTCAGTTCTTCGCAAAAATAAATCGGAGTGACGTTACGTTCCACCCTCCAAATTGTGAGGATTTCTCTAATGCACGTTCTTCCTCGGATGACTGCCTACAGCGACATATGGTCCCGGCCCTCTTTGTGGGGGGGGGGGCACAGCAGGACGCACATGATATAAGGGTAGATAGCAGTGAGAGCACATGTCCGCGTAGCTCAGTTGGGAGAGTGACTTACTCCGGAGTGAGGATGCCAGGCACAGACAAACTGGTATGTTATAAGTGATCAAAAGGAAATTATCAAATAAGTTGTTCAAAATGCTTGCCATTCGCTGCCACTACTTGGTGAATTCGTAACACAAAATGGTTGAGTGCTAACTGAAATGTGATCCAGAATTGTTTGAATTTCACGTTCGATTGCACGTCTAAGGTGTAGCAGTGTTATTGGCCTGTCACAATGTACTGTATCTCTCAGGTAACCCCACAAGAAAAAATCCAATGGCGATAAATCAGGGCTATAAGGAGGCCAAGAGAGACCAACAGAAAACCACTGTGGGAAACCTCTAGCGATGACTCGTGTCCCATAATGCTGCTGAATCAAATCAAGGGTGTCACCAGTTGTGTGCCGCGGCGGCGGCGGCTCTCCATCCTGTTGAAAAGCATGGTTTTGGATCCAATTTTTCGGTATGCAGCAGGAAAAAACTGGTTCTGTAGAAGGCCACAATACACAGCAGTGTTCACAGATGAATCAATGGAAAATTGACCAATAATGCCATCAGCACACATGGCACACCAAACAGGTAGCCTCTGTGGGGGGAGTGGCTTCCCAACTGTGAACTCGGGCTTCTTGCTTCCTCTCGTGTGATAATTTTGATGGTTCACATAATCATCTAACCAGAAATGTGCCTCATCACGGAAGACAATGGTTTTTGCATCTAATTTCTCTCCATCGATCATTGAACAGATTGAGTCAGCAAACTTTAATGGTTGTGTGATAATTAGGTGTGATATATAAAACAGAATGTTTATCTATCTACACTTTATCGTTGATGCCTTTCGGAAGCTAGCAGCATAATGCTCCAATGGCAGACTTAAAACTTCGGAAAAGAAACTCTAAATTGCATTATTAACTAAGGGAATGATCGAATAGTTAATAATGCAATTTAGAATTAGTTGCATAGCATACTCTTTTAAATTAATTACAGTTTTAGCTTAATGTTCTTACTTGTTGTGAAAAGTTTAAAGGTTACTGTGTTTTTACTCACTTAGTTTTAATATGTAAATATCGTTTGATTACTGAGGAGGTAGTTGACTCAAACAAAGGGACTTACTAAACATGTTACGAAGTGGGTGAGTACCACTGACCAAACTCAAAAAATATTGGACGTACTAAAAATAAGTTCTCAGATAATGTAAACATTAAGTGTCAAACTCATTATTTTTATAGTATTCAGTAAAATTGCTGCTGGTTCAATGAACAAGATGATTGAAAATTGCTTATTGTCATTGAAACAGTCAGAAACAAACATGGAAGGAAGCCAATCACCGAAATAATTATTTCTTCACAAATTCATGGAAAGCATATATGCATCATTGTCGGCATATACAGTCATGGCCAAAAGTCATGCACCAGTAGAACAAAAGTCAATTTTTGATGTTTGAAGTCAACTTATACAGCATAATGATAGTCAGGAATGCATATTATACATCAATTTAAAGAACATTTTATGCTAAATTCAAATATTTTTACAGAATGTTATTACCAGTAATAGAACTGAAGTTACAAGCAAAAGTACAGCGTCTAGTCATAAAAAGCAAACAATAGTGGAATTTGTGAAATTAGCGTACAATGCATTTAACACAAAATTACAGTACAGTACATTATTAAAACTTGCAGGACACTTGAAATAACTATCCAACAAGTACGAAAGTATGCGGGAGTGACATGGTGGAGACTGGCACAAGACAGACCATTGTGGAGGAAACTGGGGAGACCTTCGTTCAGCAGTAGATTGATAATGGTTGACAATGATGATGATGACATTATTAAAACTTGCAGGACACTTGAAATAACTATCCAACAAGCAAAATATGCTTTAATAAACAATTGGATAACCACGGCTTCTTAGTAACAAAGTGCACCTTCTTGGCATGGAACTAATGAGCTTCTCCAGTTGTCCATTGGTGATAACACGGTGCCATACGGCCCTTACAGGCTCAATTATTTCTGTTTTACATGTGGGTCCTTGTTGACGGATCTTTTGCTTCAATCTCACCCACAGATTATCTGAGATTAAGATCCAGTGACTGTGCCAGCCACTGAAGTTTTCTTATAACTTTTCGATTAAACCACTCATCAACCAACTTGGACCGATGACATGCCGTGTTATTGTCCTGAAAGATAAAATTCCGCAAACCCATGTCTTGTGCATATGGTTAGCAGTTTGGACTCCAAAATATCCACTTATTTCGATCCATTCAATGGGCCATTAACAATGTGCAGACGACCAACACCACTGGCTGAAATACCAGACTATAACATCACCTAATGTTGGTGCTTGATTGTTAGCTGGGTGCAGCATGCCTTATATCTTTGACCAGCCCAACGACGTGCATAATTATTTCCATTATTAGTGAAAAGAGTAACAGTTGTTTCATCACTCAAAATAACATTTTTCCATTTATCAACCGTCCAATTCTTGTGTGCTTTGGCCCAAGCAATTCTTTTGAGCTGTTGTTGTTCAGTAGGGAAAGGTTTTTGTGCAGTCAGTCCATTTTCTTGTAGCCTACGACAAACTGTACATGCAGATGCCATAATGCCTACTTCATTCTTCCACTTATTTCTTTAATCAGTAGCTGTTTTAAACCTTGATTTTAAGGAACGACGAATCAACGTGCTTTCATCACGTTCAGTACACAGCCTTGGTCAACCTGTTCTTTCTTTGTTTCCCACACATCCAGTTTCTGCAACCCTTTTAATGCACAAGACAGTAGAATGATCACAGCCACATTTAACAGCAATTTTACAACTACTGAATACAAGTTCATGCAAAGTAATAATTTTTGCCCTGGTTTCATGAGGCAGGACCAATTTTCTGGTCTTTGACATTCCGAAATTCAAATACCACCTGGAATTCTGCATAAACTTCCATCAACTGACTACAAGCAGCTGTGTTCTAAGTCAGCTGGCGATTCTACATCCTTCTATATCTCACTAGCGGATGTCGGAGAAAGGCTATAATGCATTAGAGATGCACAAACGCTTTTTCGGAATTGGATTTGTGTTTCCTCACTTGCACATTTTTGCTTGTAACTTCACTTGTATTACTGGGAATAACATTCTGTAAAAAAATTTGAATTCAGCATAAAATTTCTTGATGATATATGTATTGATGTATATGTATTTCTGACTTACCATTATGCTGTATAAGTACGTTGCCTTCAAACATCAAAAATTGACTTTTGGTCTACTGGTGCAGGATTTTGGCCAGGATTGTACATGCTGTACTTTTTTTTTACTGTTTCCATGTAACCATCTTTCAGAAAACTGGTGAAATTACATTGCCCGGAAACTGGAATCAAGCCCGCATCTCTGAACTTTAGCATGCTCAAATGTAAATTGGGTAATGGGTGTTGAATTCCTGTATCAGGGCAAGGTAATTTCCATGTTTTTTTAAGGATGTCAACAGGAGATACGGTGAAAAAGTATGATATCTGTATGCTGACAGTGGTTTGTAGTCAGAAAAGAACATTTTACTCCAAGAAGTAGTCATTTATAGTTTAAATTGCACCTGCAGATAACTATGTAGGAGAGAGACAGAGCAAAAACTATTGACTAGTTTGAAAGGACATAAAGCTGCTATTGAAAATATTTCAGTAAAACTGGACTAGATCTACAGCAGCAGTGGTGGGGGTGACTGGGGTAATCCTCCCATCAAGGTAAGCTTCTGGATGTGCCTGTGATCTGCACGTACAATGAACAGAACACAAAATGGACTGAGACTCTCTAACAGTGATTAAACATTAAGCAAACACAATGTATATATAAAAGCTGGAAAAATAAAAAAAGTTTTTTTTTTAAACAAAAAGTGGCATTATCAACTATATCGTGCTGTTTGGCAAATCCATCCAATATGTTTACCAACACAATAAACATTACTTCTGAAGACGAAAGAGAACTTCATTCAGAAATTTTAGGTAAAATGCTATTCCTCTTAATACATATAATACATTTGTTTTTAGTTTTAAGTATGCTGGGGTTTTTTTAAAGATTGTTCTCCCATATTTAAAATTATTAAGCATTTCTCAACTTTTCCTTAATTTCTCCTCCTAAGTCAGCTGTCTAGAAATGAACAGTATGTAGAATGGTATTAAGCCTATGGTAAACAATGTTCATTATAGGAAATTTCCATAGTACATATAGGTACATAAGAGGGTTTTTTTGTTTTTTTTTTTTTTACTTAGTTTGACATCAGTGAAATTCCCATATGCAAAATTGGCCTAAATTATTTTATTAAATCAGACTTGTTAAGTAAAAATTCATTTCTTCACTGCATTTCAAGAAATTTAGTGTATTTCTTCCTTCCTTATGGTAATTTTTGCTTTCTTATTCATACAGGTGAAAATTTTACGGTTGTTGAGATTACTGGGTAAAAATGATGCTGAAGCCAGCGAGTCCATGAATGACATCTTAGCCCAGGTAAGTGTTACTCATTAGAAAAATTAATTACTGCAAAATGTAAAAATTGTGCTTGGGGAAGAGACTTGTTGGAACTAACCTATCTTTAACTCTTATTACATTGTAAATCTCCCATTTTTATTTATTTTTTACTCTCTTTTCTTTTGAATAAAGAAAGAATAAAAAATGGGAGATATGTAATGTAAGAAAAGTTGAAGATAGATTAGTACTCATGATTTTAACATACCAAGTACCAACCCTAAGTGCACATTTTAGAGATTGTGTGGGAAAACATTCTGATTTCTGGAAGGAATTATGTTAAGTACTGTAAAATTTGTTCATTTTTATCTGTAAAATAAATAATGCTTTCTGCTTTCCTTTTTATAGGTTGCAACAAATACAGAAAGCTCAAAGAATGTTGGTAATGCCATTTTATATGAAACAGTTCTTTCCATTATGGACATAAAATCAGAAAGTGGGCTTAGGGTATGTGTCAGTATTTTTTTTTTTTTTTTTTTTCTGATGTGAACTATTGCTTTATATCATTTGCATCCTAATTCAAAAACAATTTTTTTTTTCAAGTGTCAGAATTTTAGAGATGTCTTTTAGCTGTCAGAGGAGAGTTTTTATGAGGAGAAGTCAGAAAGTAAGGCTCTCATTTTATTCCCATCAAAACAAACTTAACTCCACAATTTTGAGGAAGCGGCTGAAAGTGACTCCATACAAACTGCAATTATTGCGAAGTGTAAGTGTCAATGACATACCTGCCGGCTCTTCCGGATTTTCCAGGAGTTTTCCGATTTTTTATACAGTCTTCCGGTTTTCTGAAGTTCTTCCGGATCTGAAAATTTTCTGTATTTTTTGCTAAAAGTATCCCTGTAAATAAAATACATAACAGAGATGAGAATTCTGTGCCATTTGTGCGCCAGAGAACCCTCGTGCCCCGTCAGCATCATCTGGACTTCGGCACTGTAAATTCTCTGTGCACACCGTTCCACTTGATGCTAAATAAGTTCATACGGTGAGAAGAAAGATTCAGACACTGCAAGTACTATGGATTTTATATAGTTACTACGGAAAATATAGAGTATGCTATGGAAATCGTCGGTCTGCTACAGACGACGGAAAACATCGAGTATGCTATGATAATCGTCGGTCCTCTACAGACAACAGGAAACATTGAGTATGCTATGGAAATCATCGGTTTGCTGCGGATGCCCCGTCAGCATCATCTAGACTTCGGCACAGTAAATTTTCCGTGCACACCGTTCCACTTGATGCTAAATAAGTTCCTACGGTGAGAAGAAAAATTCAGACACTCCAAGTACTATGGATTTTACATAGTTACTATGGAAAACATCGGTCCTCTTCGCATGATGGAAAACATAGAGTATGCTATGGAAATCGTCGGTCTGCTACGGACGACGGAAAACATAGAGTATGCTATGGAAATCGTCGGTCTGTTACAGACAACGGAAAACATCGAGTATGCTATGAAAATCGTCGGTTTGCTGCGGATGACGGAAAACATCTAGTATGCTATGGAAATCATCAATCTACTACGGATGACAGAAAACATTGAGTGTGTGGTGAAAATCATGGATCTGCTACGGACGTCGGAAAACATCGAGTATGCTGCAGAAATCGTCGGTCCACAAAGGACGACAGAAAACATCAATTATGCTATAGAAATCGAAAATCTCAGTGAATTAATGTTATTAAACATCTGTGTAAAGTTTATTTTCATGTTTTCAAGATCCTAACACTTGTTAATGGGTTCCAAAGACCACAGGCCGCCCTGGTGGCGCAGTGGTCTAAGGCGCTGGCCTCTGATCATTCGTCCGTATGGGGTCCGGGTTCGAATCCCGGTCAGGCATGGATGTTGTATTTGTCTTATGGCACTGACTCTGTCCCTTCCCTGGAACCAGTGACCCAAAATTAGGGACGGGCGACTGCTTATAGCCCATTTGAGTTGCTCACGGTGGTCGTTAAACCTCCAATCAAAAAAAAAAAAAAAAAAAAAAAAAAAAGACCACAGTGAGCTACTTCCAGTCTGTGTAGGCACTTCATTTACTGCAGGATTCCTATGAGTGTTTGAAGAAAACTAGAAAAAGAAAAAATGTTAGCTCTACTTAGTGTTTCTCAACTTCAGAAGCAGGTCTGTGTCCCTGATAATGTTAAATAAAACAGAAGAAAACAGTATAACTTTGACAAGAAAAAAATGGGGACATTGAAAGTGGCCAGATACTTCTTAAGGAATCAAAAACAAAAAAATGTCCGATGTCCTGGCATATGTTGGGGGGAGGGGGAAGGAGCAAAGAGCAGCAAGAAAAAAAAAGTGAAATTCTGCATAGGTATCCAAAAAGAAAGAATTTTTTCTTGATGACTTGTGTGGATATGAAGTGTTTCAAAATCTAGTAAATTATACGTAATGGACTTCTTTATTAATCTTTCCCTTGTTTTGTTGAAGTGGATATAAAAATTCCTGTGTAACTATTGCAAAACAATATATACAGTTTTAGCTCTGTGTGGACATTTTATATTGTATAACAAACTGACGTCAGAAAAATCTTCCTGATTATTATGCAATCTTCTGGATTTTTTTATTTTAGCAGTCTTCTGTTTTTTCATTAAATTTAGTTGGCTGCTATGCAATGAAAGAACTGCACATTGCAAGATGTACAGAAATATGCAGGAGTGTTTTGAAGCAGATGGTTTTAGAGAGGGTCTAATTTTCCGTGACGAATCAACATTCTATGTAAATTGGAAAGTTAACAAACATAGCATTTGCATATGGGTGACTAAAAATCCTAGAGCAACAGTGGAGCATGTGCTTTTTTTGTTTTGTGCTTTATCCCGTGAAAAAAGTGTATGGTGCTTTTTTTTTTTTTTTTTCTAGAAAACCCTGTAACAGGAAGTTCTTATCCTGATATGCTAATTATTTGGTTGATGCATCAACTGCACAAAGACAGTGGCTACTTCATTTTCCAACAGGATGGAGCACCGCCCAACTGGCATTGGGAAGTCAGAAATTACCTCGATGAAAAATCTTCCACAGCGCTGGATTGGCTGTGCATCAGGAACATGTCACTCCCATGTTAGCCACCATAAAGTCTGCATATATACCTTGTGACTACTGGAATGAAATGTGACAATTCATTGCAATATGATAAGGTTGTCACTCTGGAAGAACTTTAAAAACCACCTGGAAAAATCAAGAATTTTTTTTTCATTGCTTTTGGGCGGGAACCCTGATTTATTAAAATTTCAGCCAGTTTTGTGAATAGTTTGCCAAATAAATTATATTTGTTTTTAACCTCATTTTTAATCCAATTTCCTTTGATCATAAATGACCCAGCAAAAACAGTCTTGCTGGGCCAGCAATGGCCCAGCATTATGTTGCTGCTACCGAACCGTCAATAAAATGTCCGGGCGGCCAACAGAAGGGCCAGCAGTTCAGGCCAACAGTTGGCACCCCATCAGTTGTCATATGCCACAACAGGGCCATCAGTGGTCCATCACAGGCAGTAGCTGTCACAAGTGGCCCTTCAGTGGCCCTGTAAGCACATGCCAGAAATGATGGCTAGCCTAATGTGGTCCGCTAGTGTGCCGTTAGTGGCAGCCGGCAACCACGTGACGTAACTGGTGGCTTGCCGAATCTTGTCCGCCAATTTCCCAGTAGTAGCCATAATAATAATAATAAAAAAAAAAAAAAAGCAAAGATAACCGCAGTTTCCCAAAGCTATAATTTTTTTTTCTACCCTTACGAAGCTTGTGAATTAACGCACTGCACTGGGGAAATTTTCTCAACAGATCGGAAAAACACCCGTTTGTGTCTGAGTAGATTTGAACCTGGGCAGTTGGCGTGATAGCTGAGCTCTCTACCGACCGGTCTAATTTGTCACGTTCGAGCATATGCTTAAAGCTGTCTGTTTGGTATGCAATGTATAATCGAATGCTTCCCTCTTTCATTTTACAATATTGCGAGGTATTTTTCATAAAAGTCAATTTCATATAATTGATAAATTAATTTTTTCAACATAACAATAGTTTTTTTTTTTTTTTTTTTTTATCTTAAGGGAACTTCACTGGCGTGTACATACTTAGAGTCGCTTTCCAAAGTTTTGTACTGTCCTTGCCGTCTTGAAAAGAGATTGTTGAATAAATATATATTTACCCGGGTTCATGTCACATTCTGTTACATTTTTAACGTTGTGTCTTTCCTTTCCGTTGTCCGAAGCTACATTTGTTTTAAAGAGTAAAAGATATTTTATTTTACTTCTCGTTATTTTTAGAAGCGAATTCCTCCCAGTCTTGTGTGTTCAGCCCATGGATGAGTACACCACATAGCGTTGCTTTTTTTTTCTTTCAAGTAATTAATAAATTTTGTATGCGTATAATTCTTTTTTTTTTTTTTTTTCCCCAACAAACGTTGTTTTAATGGTTTTCCAGGATATTTGTTTCAAGCGGTTTCAAATTTGTTCTTGTTATTCATTCACTCCATTCCATGAATTGTTATTCATGGGAATGGAGTGGGTGTATTTCATGGCTGTAATCTAGTATTTCACGGCTAAATCTGATATCTTTGTTGACGTAAAATTTCATTAGGAAATTAGTTCGCCTCTCCACATATGGATTTTTTTCTTAACATCCACTAAAATAGCACGATGGCGATAGCGTCGTCTTCAACTAACTGGTACCATGAGAGACACAGCAAGTGTTGCTTCTGCGCATGCGCAGTCCCGTTGCTTCCATCTGCTGTTGGGGGTTGCATTGGTTGCCAGCAACGGGCCATTAGTGGCACTTGCTTGGAAGCCCACAATTCACGGCGATGCTGCAGGGCCATCAATGGCTCGCCAACTGATAGCGCTGCCACCAACGAACCGCTACCAGGCTGTGAGCAGCAGATTCCAGTCAGCAGTGACCCATCACTGCCAGCTGGTGGCCAGCAGTTTCCCAGCACTTGTGTTTTTGCTGGGGAGTGGTAGGCAATGCACGTAACTAACAAACAAAATCTGATGTGAAATTTGGAAAACCTTCATCTGCCTTATCTCTTCTTAACATGGCTGACACTTCCGCTATTCCACTTTGGTCCGATACTAAAAAGTTGACTCCCTTCCAAAATCACTATGCTCTGAGGTTTAGAGAAAGTTTGGAAATTTTATTTTCCAAAAAATTGCAACTGTGAGCTCCCCATTTTCGTTTCTTACATCTGGAAATCCCTCATTGCATCACGTCACCCGAAGTTACCATTACAAAACTTGCCTTTCCAATCTGGCAACGTAAACCAATCGTAGTCACACTGATGAAGGCCATAGTAATGGCTGAAATATATTTGCATTAAACTTTTATACGTAACTTAGCATGTTCTACACTACCTTCTTCTTAATTTGCCAATTTCCTTTGTTTTTAATCTCCTTTTTAATCCAATTTCGTTTATTTTTAATCCCTTTTTTTACTTTTTATCCCATTTCTTTTATTTTTAATCCCATTTCATTTATTTTTAATCCAACTTCCTTTATTTTTAAAACGCATTTTGAATCAGATTTTCTATATTTTTAATCCCATTTTTAATTCAGTTTCCTTTATTTTATATCCCATTTTTAATTCAGTTTCCTTTATTTTATATCCCATTTTTAATCCAAGTTCCTTTATTTTGAACCCAATTTCCTTTATTTTTAATCCAATTTCCTTTATTTAATCTCATTTTTAATCCAAGTTCCTTTATTATTAATGCCACTTCCTTTATTTTTAATCCAATTTCATTTATTTTTAATCCCAACTGACTGATGCTGGAGCATATCAAGCAAGGGAAAATTACAATGCTGGAGCACATCAAGCAAGGGAGAATGTTACAATTCCAACATGCACCACAGAAGAGCTTCAGTCAACTCCGCCCTCCCCTCCCCTCCTCTGGTAGCATCCTCATTCATATTTGTTGTGGATCAAAGTCCTTTGTCTGTTAGTTATTTTGCAACATGTTTCTCTGAACAGGAGATTTTTTTCTTACATATAGCCTGTTCCTATGGGAATGTATTTACAAATTCTATGTGTGTGGTATTCACAAAATTTCATGGAACTATGGTACGGAAAATAATTTTTAGTTATTATTAATGAAAAGCAGGTAATTTTATAAAGAAAAATTACTTAAAGAATTTACAAATGTGTGCTTTGTTGAGAAAATGTGTGATTGGAATGAAATGTAACAATTCATTGCAACATGATCAGGTTGTCACTCTGGAAGAACTTTAAAAACCACCCGAAGAACCTGGAAAATTAAAAAAAAAAATTGTTGTTGCTTTTGAGTGGGAACCCTGATTTATTAAAATTTCAGCCAGTTTTGGGAATAGTGTGCAAAATAAATGAACTTTGTTTTTAATCTCATTTTTAATCCAATTTCCTTTATTTTTAATCTATTTTTTTTATTTTTGATCCCATATCCTTTATTTTTAATCCAATTTCCTTTATTTTTAATCCCATTTTTAATCAGATTTTCTATATTTTTAATCCCATGTTTAATTCAGTTTCCTGTTTTTGTTTTATTCCACTTCCTTTGTTTAATTCCATCTTTAATCCAAGTTCCTTTATTTTTAATCCAATTTCATTTATTTTTAATCCCAACTGACTGATGCCGGAGCACATCAAGCAAGGGAAAATGTTACAGTTCCAACATGCACTACAGAAGAGCTTCAGTCAACACCCCCCCCCTTCTTCCTCTGGTAGCATCCTCATACATATTTGTCCTCAGCTGCTTGCATTTTTATTTGCAACTCCAGTGGTGGGCATTGTTGGCACCCTAAAACACAATTATCAGCAAAACCAAGTATCTTGCAAATAAATAAAAGCCTCTTTCTAAAATAATATACAAAATACCAAGGAAATAAAAAAGTGTCCTCTTTCTGAAAATAAAAAAATTATCAAAGATTTGCTGGGTTTTGGGTCTTCCAGTTTTCTGGACACCAGTTGATAGGTTCTGTACTGTATTTCAATACTGGATTAAAAGAATAGGGTGTGTTTTTATTTTTGTCTTTTAAAGTTATTAATTTGAGTTTTCTCAATTTGTTCATATGCACACATGTAATTTACTGATTCTGATTTATATCTGTGTTTAGGTTTTAGGTGTTAACATTTTAGGAAGATTTCTTGTGAATAATGATAAAAACATAAGGTAAGTGACAATTGCATTAGTGATACTGTTTTATAAATGTGTAACAAGGTGTGGCAAAACTGTTTGTTAATGTGCAAAATGAGCATATAATCTGATGTTAATACGTAGAAAACATAAAGCAGATAGTGGGAATTTTGGAATAAAAACATTCACTCAGAGAAATTTGCTTTTAAAAAATAAAGGAATAAAAGAAAAAAAAACTAAGAAGAAAACTTCTAAAAAAAATTGTGGGGTGTATGAAACTCCAATTAAATAAAGTGAGCTAGCTTCAAATCATGTATTGGAAGTACAAAAATGTAAAATTTCTCATTGTTAAAATTCACGAAGATTTCTGTGATGATATAGTACACATGTGGTGAAATACCAATATTATAGCAAAAAAGAGTTCATTATTTCAATTACTAATCTAAAGCAAATATTATGGGAATTTTACTAGGAAATTTTTTCATTAATAGCAAATTTTCGGAGAAAACTCTTCTCCTTCTTCAGGCTGTCTTGTTGTTGTCACTTTTTCCTGTCACTATCACGGTTACGGTTAACCTTGACGGTTTAGGTTATTTTTCAACAAATCCTGCCAGATGTTAGGCAGGGAAAATCCTTTGCAGTCATTGATGATGGAATTTTGATTTTTCTCCAATCTCTATTCCTTTTTTCAGCTTTCTTTTTTGAAAATTGCTTTGGAAACTAATGACTTTAAGGGAATTCCAATCCATGCTGTGCCCAGTTTCTCTAACATGCCTATCTAATCCAGACTTGTTGGAGCAATTTTTTATAGCTGCTTTATGCTCAGCTATACGAGTTTCTAGTCTGCGACCTGTTTCACCTATGTAAGATAGTCCACAACTACAATTTACTTCATAGACTACTCCTTGCATTTTAAAAATATTTTCTTCTCTTTGAACTATTTTAGGGAAAAATTTTTTTAACTTTGTTCTCTAAACTTGGAGCTAGCCTAATATTGTACTTCTTACTAATTCTCTTTAAAGACTCAAATAAACCTTTGTGATAAGAAATTTTTCTAGTGAATTTTACTTGTTGCTTTTGTGGGTTCTTCGTACCATTAAAATTCAGAAGCTTCTCAATTTCTTCTTTAGGATAGTTATTCTCAGCAAGTATGACCTTAAGCTCTTCTTTATGGGCTTCTTTTTTATCTGTAGTAGAAACTATTTTATTAATTTTTTCTAAAAACTGACTTGCTACATTTTTCTTAATAGAAACTGGATGATAGGAATTGAAATCCAGTAGTCTTTTTAGTATTCATTGGTTTTTTATACCAACTAGTGAGGAATTTTTCATCTTCATAATAGATAGTAATATCTAAGAAGTTTATTCTTCTTTCTTTTTGAAGTTCAATAGTGAACTTAAGGGAATCATCTAATTCATTGAATGAGTCTAGAATTCTTTCTGGAACAATTTCTGTGCTATCTATTATAAATAAGATGTCATCCATGTATCTGCTATATAAGCAGAAGTATATGGGTTGTACTAGTATCTTTTCTTCTAGTTTTCCCATATAATAGTTAGCTAAGAGTGGGGAGAGTGGGGAGCCCATAGCTAGCCCCGATTTTTGAATGAAAAAAGTTTTCCCAAATTGAAAGTAGTTGTTCTGCAAAGAGAAAGTAAGCATTTCAAAAATTCCAACTAATATGTTTTTTTCTTTTTTGTGAAAAACTATTAGGTCTGCCAAGTCTTCCGCTATAAAGTCTATAAGTTGATCTATATTAATGTGAGTATACATAGACACTATGTCTAAACTACCCATAATAGGAGAATCAAATTTAGGAAGAAGTTCTAGTTTTCTTTTAGCTGCATTGAGTTTTTAATCATGTTAGGTGGCTCTTTTAAAAGATTCTGAAGGTGTGACTTTAAGAAATAGTTTAGATTTGAAAGAATAGAGTTTTTTTAGTCTATTATTGGTCTAATTGGTTGGTGTTCTTTATGCAGTTTGACTATTCCATATATTTGAGGTAATCTGAACTGTAATTTTGAGAATTGTTTATAGTTTTCTGGAAGCTGGTTTTTCTTTTTTTTGAAGTGAAATAAGCTTAGAGACTTTTTTAATCAATTCTGGTAGTGGGGTTTCTTTTACTTCTTCATACATAGGTTTTTTTAGTTCTTCTTCCATCTTTTCTAGATAATCTTTCTTATCCATAATAGTAATCAACTTACTTTTGTCTGTTTTCACAGCAACTACACTTTCATTTTTTCTGAAATCTTTAAGAGCTTTTAATTGACTATTATCAAATTTTTTTTGAGGTTTCCTTACCTGCTTCTGGAATTTTGTAAGCCTATTGTAGTAATCTTTTCTGAGGAGGTCTGCTTTAATTTGGTCCTGTTTTTCTAAAGTGCTGCAGATGCTTTCCAATTCAATTACCAATTTTTCTGTATTTATTTTTTCTTTGGATAGATTGAAATTACTTCCTTTATTTATCACTTGTAATAATTCTTGGCTAACTCCGGTAGCAGTGTTGTCCTTTACATGACTAAGAACTGCAGTTTCTTTGTTTTTACTGGAATAGTTTTTCTTCAAAAATTTCTTTTCTTTAAGGTTCAGCTTTTTAACAAATTTCTTATTTTTGTTTCTTACTCCAATTTTTAGCCAGTCATCCAATTCTGCTTTTTCTGTATCCCTTAAGATTCCAGAAAATTTCTTTTCATTTTCTACTTTTACTTTTTTTATAATAAGCAACATTTTCATATTTTGCTTCAATACTTCTTTTTAACGTTTTTTTTCTCTATTTTTCTTACGAAGTTGGCTGAAAGTAAATCTTTAAATGGTTTTCTAAGTCTAAATGAATTTGGAATAAAGTTATTTACCTTGCAATTTTTCAGGAACTTGATTTGAGCTATGGATCTTTCCATCTTCAATGTAGCATGTTGAACTTTCTTGATTGCTTGCCAAGTATCTGACCCATACTCTGTTCTAATTCTTTGAATAAAGCTCATGTTGAGAAATGGCTTCCTAGTTTCTTAATTCAATTACTAATCTAAAGCAGATATTATGGGAATTTTACTAGGAAATTTTTTCATTAATAGCAAATTTTCGGAGAAAACTCTTCTCCTTCTTCAGGCGTCTTGTTGTTGTCACTTTTTCCTGTCACTATCACATCATATCAGTTCATTATGTTTTTCCAAATTCTGTTCTTCCCATTTTTGTTCATGATTTAGAATTGTTTGGCCCAAGTTGATTAGGATTTATTTTCTTTTTTGCTTCAGAATTTGATAATCACCAGGAACCATTCTAAGAACTATGAGCAAGTTATCTATCCCTAATTTGGGGCCACTGGTTCCAAAAAGAAAAGAGAGAGCCAGCTCTGTAAGACGAACACACTGCAAAACCCAAATGAAAAACTTCTTTCTTCCTGTCAATAGTATCTGACGGAAGAAAGAAGTTTTTCATTCGGGTTTTTAATCCCACATGTATTGCTGTAAACGGAATCGTGAGCTTAAACTCTCAGGTGGCATATTTGTGCGTTAAAAAAATATAAATTTATATGAGAAACATTTTGCAGGGAAAACGCTCTCCAACAAAAAAAGAATTTATGCAAGTCGGACTCTTTGAAGCAGAGATATGGACAAATATAAGATATGCATCTACGCACCCTGGTGGGAAAACCATGCATTATTTTAGGAAGAAAATATTCTCCAAAGGTTTTTCGATGTGAGTGGTATCAGTCCCGGAAAGCATTTTTTTCAGTCGAGTTTTCAGGAGCTCAGATTTTGCTCCAAATATGCAAAAGCAGAAACTAACACTTATGACCCCTGGTGGCCAAACCATTCTTTACCAAATATTAGAAATTATATGTAAAACATTTTATATCAAGAACTGTATGTGATACTGAAATAATTTTTCAAATCGGAGTTTTAGAAGCAGAAATAATGTAGAAAACACAATTTACCTTTGCACCCCCCAGCGGAAATTCTAGGATATACTTAAAAATTTTGAAATTATATGACAAATATTTTGAATCGGAAACACTATCCAGCAAAGAAGGAATTTTTAATATTGGACTCCTAGAAGTAGAGATATTGACAAAAATAAGATATACATCAAGTCGTTGACGAAATTCGTGGCAATAACATCAATTGCTAGAATGCCGTCGTTGCACGATATAAGATGAAATTCAAATTTAACGATGGAAAATTGCCTTTTTATTACACTGAATCAAAAACTAAAAGTCAAAATCACATCACTAGATCTTTCATGCTGGCTTCCAGCACATCCTCAGGTGAATTCTAAAACAGGTATCGTAAAAATTTGAAAACGAGTCTACCGTGGAACGTCGCTTTTGTTTATATACATCGCGTTCAGCACACGAATGACTTCAAAAAACGTCACCATACTCTGACTTATGATTGTTGTGTCTTAATTGTTATTGGGTGAGTTCCGAAATCAAGTTCGAGTTATTGGTTTATTTGCTTTTTCTTGTTCGAAATTAACTGCATCCAAGCTGGAGGTATGACTCTGGGTATTTCATCGTTACAACATTTATCAGCGTTATTGACGATGTGTAAGCTCTCCGCTAGCAAAGTCTCATTTTTGTTTTTGTGAGAAGAAATAACTCTTGCCTCATTCCACAGAGGGATGTGAGCTCCCTGGTTAACTAATCTTGCAAGTGCTGTAGAGTTTGAATGTGTTTTGACACTGTACTTATGTTCCGCAATACGAAAGTTCAAATTCCTCATGGTGGATCCAATATAAATTCGATCTATGTCAACAGTATCCAGGGCCTGTAAAGGTATTTTGTAAACTCCGAATCTGCTATTACTCGGAATTGGGTCCCGATCTTTTTTAATAGTTGACATTAGGTTGTTTGTTCTAATTCCAAAATCCAAGTTGTATTTTTTACAGGAAGATTTAAGTATATTCATGACTTTTGGAATATAATCCACTGACCCAACATATTTTCGTTGACTGGATTCTTTAGTTAATGTAGAAAAGTTTGTGCTTCTTATTTTTCGATGGATCCGGTTTACAATATTTCTGGGGTACCCATATTCGTCTGCTATGGCATTTTATTTCATTTAATTCTAGTCTCCTAGCAGTAACGCTTGAGCAATGTGTGTAAGCTCTACGGATGAGAAACTGGAATGCAGATAGTTTATATGTATTAGGATGTGCTGAATAATATGGTATAATTGCTGATGTTGCACTGGGTTTGCGGTATACTGAAAAAGAAATAATTTGTGATATAGGGTTTCTCTTTAACAGAAAGTCTAAAAAGGGATAGTACAATTCTTTTCTAGTTCAACTGTAAAATTAATTGAGGTAATCTGCGAAGACAACAGTTCAGCAAATTTATATAAGGAATCTACGTCATGGTTCCAAAAGACAAGAATATCATCTATGTATCGTAGATATAGGCACGGAGCTACAGGAGTAAGTTGTAAAACTCTTTCCTCTAAATCTTGTAATACAATCTCTGCCAGGAAAGGTGAGAGTGGGGAGCCCATAGGTGCTCCTTCCTTTTGTTGGTAAATGACATCTTGAAATTTGAAATAAGTTCTTTTGTAAACCAATTTCAGTGCTTCCAGGAAAGCTTGGATTTCCAGATCATTCATGGTTCCCAAGGATTGTAGTTTTTCTTCTATTAACTCATGTGCATATGTTATCGGTACACTTGGGAACAATGACTCGACGTCCAGTGACGCAAACCAAAATGGAGAGCTTCCTGGTACAAAGTCTTTGATTTTCTTTAAAGCTGCAACAGAACTGGGTACTGAATAGGTTGAATTAGAAGTTAAAGGTGATAACAATTGTACTAGAGCTTTTTTCAAGCGGTCTCAGAGGGTTAGTGACACCTGAGACAAGTGGACGAATCGGGTAACCAACTTTGTGGATTTTTAGTCTTCCGAAAAGTTCTGGGATTCTAGGTCCAATTGTTGGGTATAAAGTTCGGGTGAACGATGTAGGTAAATTACTATGATTTCTCAATCTGCTTAAAGCATTCACAGTTGCTGCTGTAGGATCTGATTTTATGACACTATGAGGAATTTTGTTGATGGCTTCTAAGACCTTAGTATGGTAATCCTTTCTATTCATAATAACGATTTTATTTGTTTTGTCGGCAGCTACTATTGCTATGTCAGGTTGATTTTTCAAGCTCTTGAGTTGAAATTGTTCCTTGGCAAATTGTGTATTGCGGTCCCTTGTTGTACTTCTTTGTTTCAAGTTTGTGATAGCTTTTGCTATCTTGATTCTGACTGAGTCCTGATCAGAAGAAGGTAATGTACTGATGATATTTTCAACTTGAGGAATAGTTTTAAACAAATTAATATGCATCTTGGGAAAAGCGAATTTTGGGCCCCTTTGTAATGCTGAAGCTTGTAAGTCATTAAGTTTCAAGGAACTAAGGTTTACGTAGGTTGAATGAACTGACCGGTTAACTGGTTGATACATGGAATGTCTAGATTGTACTTCGTCAGCGACTAGATTTCGAAGTTTATGAATTTGACGACTCTCATAACGTTTTGCCTCTGTGCTGAAAGTGGCTAACCATGAATGATCTGGAAATCCAAGCTTTCCTGGAAGCACTGAAATTGGTTTACAAAAGAACTTATTTCAAATTTCAAGATGTCATTTACCAACAAAAGGAAGGAGCACCTATGGGCTCCCCACTCTCACCTTTCCTGGCAGAGATTGTATTACAAGATTTAGAGGAAAGAGTTTTACAACTTACTCCTGTAGCTCCGTGCCTATATCTACGATACATAGATGATATTCTTGTCTTTTGGAACCATGACGTAGATTCCTTATATAAATTTGCTGAACTGTTGTCTTCGCAGATTACCTCAATTAATTTTACAGTTGAACTAGAAAAGAATTGTACTATCCCTTTTTTAGACTTTCTGTTAAAGAGAAACCCTATATCACAAATTATTTCTTTTTCAGTATACCGCAAACCCAGTGCAACATCAGCAATTATACCATATTATTCAGCACATCCTAATACATATAAACTATCTGCATTCCAGTTTCTCATCCGTAGAGCTTACACACATTGCTCAAGCGTTACTGCTAGGAGACTAGAATTAAATGAAATAAATGCCATAGCAGACGAATATGGGTACCCCAGAAATATTGTAAACCGGATCCATCGAAAAATAAGAAGCACAAACTTTTCTACATTAACTAAAGAATCCAGTCAACGAAAATATGTTGGGTCAGTGGATTATATTCCAAAAGTCATGAATATACTTAAATCTTCCTGTAAAAAATACAACTTGGATTTTTGGAATTAGAACAAACAACCTAATGTCAACTATTAAAAAAGATCGGGACCCAATTCCGAGTAATAGCAGATTCGGAGTTTACAAAATACCTTTACAGGCCCTGGATACTGTTGACATAGATCGAATTTATATTGGATCCACCATGAGGAATTTGAACTTTCGTATTGCGGAACATAAGTACAGTGTCAAAACACATTCAAACTCTACAGCACTTGCAAGATTAGTTAACCAGGGAGCTCACATCCCTCTGTGGAATGAGGCAAGAGTTATTTCTTCTCACAAAAACAAAAATGAGACTTTGCTAGCGGAGAGCTTACACATCGTCAATAACGCTGATAAATGTTGTAACGATGAAATACCCAGAGTCATACCTCCAGCTTGGATGCAGTTAATTTCGAACAAGAAAAAGCAAATAAACCAATAACTCGAACTTGATTTCGGAACTCACCCAATAACAATTAAGACACAACAATCATAAGTCAGAGTATGGTGACGTTTTTGAAGTCATTCGTGTGCTGAACGCGATGTATATAAACAAAAAGCGACGTTCCACGGTAGACTCGTTTTCAAATTTTTACGATACATGTTTTAGAATTCACCTGAGGATGTGCTGGAAGCCAGCATGAAAGATCTAGTGATGTGATTTTGACTTTTAGTTTTTGATTCAGTGTAATAAAAAGGCAATTTTCCATCGTTAAATTTGAATTTCATCTTATATCGTGCAACGACGGCATTCTAGCAATTGAAGATATACATCTATGCCCCCTGGCATAGAAATCATGCAATGTTTTAAGAAGAAAATATTCCTAAAAGGTTTGTCGACGTGATTTTTATGGGTCCACAAACAAATTTTTTTCAGTCAAGATTTTAGAAGCTCAGATTTTGCTGCAAATACATCAGAAGCGGAAATTAAGACTTACGTCCTCTGGTGGCCAAACCAACTTTTACCAAAATTAAAAATTATATGCTAATGATTCCCCATCAGGATCTAAACCCGGTGCTGAAAGAATTTTTCAAATCGGAGTTTTAGAAGCAAGAGATATCGAGGAAAAAACAATTTACCATTACGCCCCTAGCGGAAAGTCTATGAATTACTTGAAAATTTTGAAATTATTTGGAAAATGCCACATCGGAAACTGTATCCAATAAAGAATTTTTCAAATCGAACCATTAGAAGCAGAGATATTGGCAAAAATAAGATATACATCTACGCCCTCTGGGGAGAAACCATGCAATAGGAAGAAAATATTCCAAAAAGGTTTTTCGACATGAGTGGCATTGGTCTGAAGAATTTTTTCAATGGAGATTTTAGAAGCTCAGATTTTATGGCAAATACATCAGAAGCAAAAATTAACGCTTACGCCCACTGGTGACCAAAGTATTCTTTACCAAAAATTGAAATTACACGCAAAAATTTTTCCATCAGGAGCTGCATCCGCTGTGAAAAAAAAAAAAAATTCAAATCGGAGTTTTAGAAGAAGAGATATCTGGGAAAAGTAATTTAGTTTTACACCCCCTAGCGGAAAATCTGTGCATAACTTGAAAAAGTAACTATACGTGAAATACTCTTCTACATAAATGGAATCAAAAGATTAAAGAATATTTTCAATTGGATGTTTAGAAGCAAATATATGGAATAAAATGTATTTTGAATTTGGCATCATCTGCATTTACGCCCTTTAGCTGTGAAATTGTACATCGTAAGAAAAAACGAAATAAAGGATCAGTATTCACACATTTCAAGCTTCCCAATGCAAAAAGAATTTTTCAAATCAGAATGATATCTGCAGAGATATGGTGTCTACAGATGGACAGACAAACCGATAACATAAGCACGATCTTTTTTTACAAGACGTGCTAAGAAAGGAGCTGGAGAAAAGGAAAGGGATCAAGTTTCTTTTTGCAGAGAAGGCTCTCACCCAGTTCAAAGGGCTTTCTTCAGTGTTGAAAGTTGAGGGTGATCTCAAAAGAAAGTTTAGACTAAACTTTTCCAAAATAAAGGACAGATGAGGTTCTTTATTTTCAAAGGTGTTGAAAACAAAATAATTTTATGAACTGTGGCATGTTGTTAAGCTTGTTCTTGTGCTATCCCATGGGAATGGATATCTAGAATGGGTTTTTCTGTGAACAGACAAACTGTGGTTGAAAACCTTAATAAAGAGTCCATTCTAAAACTTCAACAAATGTATAATGCTGTTACTGTTGCAGAGGGTGTCTTGAAAGTAGAAGTTACAAGAGATATGATCATGTATGACAAAGGAGCAAGCCAATAATACAGGTGTGCTCTGGAAAAGAGAAAGAAAAACCCAACTTGGAAGATGAAGAGAGAGAGCAGAAAGAAAATGGGAAATTCAATAAATCTGTGAACTTCAAGCTAAAAAAAAAAAAAAAAAAAAAAAGGGTTTGATTAAGCTAGAGAGATAGGAGAATAAGAGAAACATTGAGTAAATTGGAGGGACATACCAACAAATGTTATCTTATTTCGGACTCATTGCTTACTTAGTTAAATGAAGATCAGCTTCATTAAAACTATGAGTTTAATTTTTATATAAGTGCAGTTGATTGGTAAAATATGTACATTAATGCAATTTAATGGTGAACTTTTTTCTTATTTTTATGCCCAAAATGTATCAGAAATTTTACATAACTTCAGACGGAAGTCATCTCTCTTTTCACGTTTATAAATGAGTCACAGAAAAATTTTCATTGGTCGCCACAGGGAATGGAACCCAGGGTCTTCCAGTTACGCGCCAGACATGCTACCACTGCACCATAGCGGCCTCGAATTCTCGAGACTCACATATGATTAACTGCCAAACCACGTGGCAGGTTGCTTCTTGGAGCCCCACACAATGCTGGGAATTCACCAAAGACAAAAAGCAGCAACTGAACAAATAACTAGGAGGCGAATGAATAATTAATACACACTATTGATGTGGATTAGGGACATCAAACGGAAGTCATCGCTCTTTCCGCGTTTATAAGATGAGTCACAGAAAAATTCTCATCGGCCGCCACCAGGAATCGAACCCAGGGGCTTCCAGTTACGTGTTGGATATGCTACCACTGCACCACAGCGGCCCCGAATTCTCCAGACTTTTAACGACTAACTGCCAAACCACATGGCAGGTTGCTTCTTGGAGCCCCGCACACTGCTGGGGATTCACCAAAGACAAAGCAGCAACTGAACAAATAACTAGGAGGCGAATGAATAACGCTAATATGCAAGGTTTTGTTGTTTTGAAATGAATAGGTGTATCTGAATGGATTTCTTGCGCAGATTTCGAAAATGACCTTCAAAATTCCGTATCACGTCAAGTTTTTTCACAAATGACGGAATTGTGAAAATTAAAAAAACGTTATTTTTTAATGACATTGTTATATGGCAACGTTTGTAACGTGTGAAAATGTTCTCTAGAGGGGCGGAATGATTGTTTAAGGAATAGATAAACATAAATATATAGCTGATAATGGAAATGCAACTGTTTTATCTGTATGACGTCACGATTTGCGCTACTCACAAAGGCGGAACATGAGAGAATGTTATCTTGGCACGCCAGTATGACTCATACCTCATGCCACTGCTCCCTTCTTTCTATTGGTCACGTGGTGCCATTCGGGGCAGATCGTGTTACACTAGTCAGTGCAAAGAAGGGACTGGTCCCGTTCGGTTGTTTCTTTGTGGCGTGTGCAATGGCTTCACGTGGTTGTGTAAATCATCCAGACATATTTTGCTACATATTTGGCTGTTATACGACAGGAAAAAAAACAGGCAAAATATTACGCCTTTCGTGAAAATGCTTATTTTCAATACTTCGGCATTAAACTAGCAGATCAGGACAAAGTTTGGTCTCTTCACAATGTGTGCCGTGCATGTGTGGAGGGGTTGAGGAACTGGAAAAGTGGAAAAAGGGCATCAATGCCGTTCGGTGTACCCATGGTGTGCCGTGAGCCAAAAAATCACAGTGACAACTGCTACTTTTGCACAGTGAATATCGTGGGCCATACCAGAACCAGTAAGCATAGCATTGTGTATCCCAATATCCCATGTGCTATAAGACCAGTGCCCCATAGTGAGTCCATCCCTGTGCCATCCCCGTCCAATATCAAGCCCCCAACAGACACCGATTCAGACGGTGATACAAGTGATAAGATGTACCAACCAGACAGCATGGAGGATGAAACCCCAGTGCCATTTACCCAGCATGAACTGAATGATTTGGTTCGTGATCTGAATTTACCTAATGACGCAGCAGAGCTTTTAGGATCACGACTTCAGGGAAAGAATTTACTATATCCTAATACGAGATTCTCCTGGTACAGACACCGAGAAGCAAAATTGGTTCCATTTTTTGCTGAGGAAGGCGGTTTGGTATATTGTCGAGACATTCCGGCAGTCATGAAATACTTCATCATTAATTACAATTCAGGACAGTGGAGGTTGTTCATAGATGCCAGCAAATCCAGTTTAAAAGGTGTTTTAATTACACAATACTAACATCCATCCATCCATTCCAGTAGCACATTCTGTGACTTTGAAAGAGACATACGAGAACCTTAAATTACTGCTGGAAAGTGTGCAGTACAAGTTTCATGAATGGTCTTTGTGAGGGGATTTCAAGGTGATTGGAATATTGCTCGGCCAACAAGCAGGCTACACCTAATTTCCTTGCTTTTTGTGTGAATGGGGCTCCAGAGCAAGCACGGAACATTGGATTCGGCAGCAGTGGCCAGTCAGAAGTACATTCACACCTGGCGAAAAAAACATTGTTTCACTTCCACTGGTTGATCCCTCGAAAATGCTGTTGCCACCTTTACCCATCAAACTTGGCTTAATGAAGCAATTCGTGACAGCTTTAAGCAGGGACAGTAAATGCTTTCAGTATCTTGGTGGTAAGTTTCCATCAGTCGCGTCTGAAAAAATTAAAGCTGGCATTTTCATAGGCCCTCAAATACGAAAATTAATGGCAGACAACATATTCGAGGAAACCATGAGTGAGTGCAAATTGCGAGCATGGACTGCATTCAGAAATGTGGTACACAACGTTTTGGGGAACACGAAGGCTTCAAATTACACCACTTTAGTCGAGGACATGCTGGAATCCTATGAACTGCTTGGTTGCAATATGAGCGTCAAAGTTCACTTTCTTCATGCTCATCTAAATTACTTTCCTAACAATCTTGGTGATTTTTTGGAAGAACATGGCGAGTACTTCCATCAGGATATTAAAGTGATGAAAAAGAGATACCAAGGAAAGTGGACTGTACATATGATAGCCGACTATTGTTGGATGTTGAACAGAGACTACTGACGCACACCGAAGACAATCCAAAAAGAGGAAGTTCGAAGAGGAGCCCATGGCGAATGTTAGGTATGTTGGCTTTTGAATATGTATTTATATTTATATATTCCTTAAACAATCATTCCGCCCCTCCAGAGAACATTTTCACATGTTACAAACGTTGCCATATAGCAATGTCATTAAAAAATGTTTTTTTTTAAATTTTCACATTTCCGTCATTTGTGAAAAAACCTGACGTGATACGGAATTTTGAAGGTCATTTTCGGAATCTGCACAAAAAATCCATTCAGATACACCTATTCATTTGAAAAGAACAAAAAAAGTTGAAAAATTCCAGATCAGTGTAATTAATACACACTATTGACGTGGATTAGGGACATCAAACAGAAGTCATCTCTCTTTCCACGTTTATAAGTGAGTCAGGAAAAATTCTCATTGGCCACCACCGGGAATGGAACCCAGGGTCTTCCAGTTACGCGCCGGATATGCTACCACTGCACCACAGCGACCTCGAATTCTCCAGCATTGTGCGGAGCTCCAAGAAGTAGCCTGCCATGTGGTTTGGCAGTTAGTCGTATGTGAGTCTGGAAAATTCAAGGCAGCTGTGGTGCAGTGGTAGCATGTCCGGCACGTAACTGGTAGCCCCTGGGTTTGATTCTCCGTGGTGGCTGATGAGAATTTTTCCATGAATCACTTATAAACGTGGAAAGAGCAATGACTTCCGTTTGATGTTCCCAGTCCACGTCAATACTCTGTATTAATTTACATAACTAATTTATGTGCAAGTTGTATCCAAAGGAGTTGTGATTTCAAAGCTTGTATGGTATAATGTAAATTTTGATGGTCCTTTCCTTCGTAGTATTTCGTATTTTTAATAGTATGTTACATTTATATCTTAAGTTTATGCCCAGAGTAGCAGAATGTAGATGTGTGGCTGTATGTGGATAGTTTTCAAATTATTGGCAGATTTTTCAGGTAAAGTTTTTGCTTGTAGATTAAAAAAAAATAAAATGTTATATTAAAGTATAACGCTTACTCAAGGCTTTACTCTGATTAATATACTTAATTCAATTTTAACTTGAACTTCCATTATTTTTCACATCTTCTGAGTTCTTTGGTTTTTACAGACATGTCTTGCATTTAGATTTTATCAAGGTTAGTTCTCAATGTATAGGAACTGCATCAAAAGTTTCATTTACATAGAAAAAATTTTAATTTTATTGCCAGGTTTCTTCTCAGTTTGCCAGTTATTAAATTTAAGTCTCACGTATGTATTTTGTAAGTCCACTATTTTTTGAATTAAGTTGTTGAACATGCTTTTATAAATTTTGAAGGTTCATTGATGGAACTGTTTTTCTGGATATAAAAACTTTCTTTAATTAGTCAATATTTAATTTTTGCCATAAAGGTTCATTTCACACGATTGCTGCACATGCAATTTTAATGTACTTATTTTGTTCTTATTGGAATTTGTAATTTTCTAATAATTATTTATTGCTTTATTAATTTTTGTATAAATTATTTAATTCTATTGTTAGCGTGGTTTGTGCTTCACGGGTTTGCAGCAAGTTTTTCTGTTTCAGTGGTTGTGTATGCAGATATAAGGGTTGCCCAAATGAAAGTGTAATAGCGTCATTGTATAATTACACAGAGCCATGCATTTGCACCAGGAGATGGTGTGTCATGTGAGGTAACATGCTGTTATCAGCAGCAGGTGTCAGTGTGCTGTTTGCATGTACAGAAGCAAGTTGACTACATAGTGTCGTGACATGAATTCTGTCCAAACAGGCCCAGTGGCAGTTATGCAGTTTTTGACAGCAGAAGGTGTTAGTGGAGCCGAAATTTATCGGCGTATGAAGGATGTGTATGGGAATGAGTGTCAGTCACGGTGTACAGCGTTCCACTGGTGTAGTGAATTTTGTAAAGGACGTGTGAGCATGGAGGACATGCCGAGAGCTGGACAAGCACACGTGGCCATCACCATCCAATTGATTGCAGCAGTGGACAACTTTGTGAAAGGGAATCACTGAATCACCACCTGCAAACTTGCGGCAACATTGTCCATGGGATACAGCAAGGTGTGCGCACAATGGGTCTCCAAGCATCTCCAGGAAGAGCATAAGACTCGACGAATGGTTGCTTACCTGGAGCATCTGCGTCATTACCACGCATAGGGGGACAGTTTCTTTCCAAGATTGCGGCCGCAGATGAAATTTGGTGCCACCACTTCGATCCGGCCTCAAAACGGGTGAGTATGGAATGGTAGCATCCCAACTCTCCATGCCCTATACAGGCCTGCCAACCCTCCGGGTTTAGTCAGGCAATGCTGGATTTCGTAACATTTCCCAGAATTCCGGATTATAAATTAATATGGCCGGATTCCATCATGATTTCCGTAGCATAAATTAAAAAGTAACGAGGAGAAAAATTCGAAGCATCGGAGAACTTCGATGATTACTGTAGCATAAATTAAAAAGTAACAAGCGGAAAACTTCGAAGTTCTCCGAGGCATCGATTCGTTAGCGGAGAAGCGACCTTTCCCCTCTGGGTCAGCAGTTCTGCTCGTTGGCAGAAATGTTTACTCTTCTGTCCGCTAATGATCTCTGGCGCTGCAGGAACAGGCTTGGCGTTGGTGGGCACTTACGTACTGACGCAACCATCCACTTAGATTTTCTACCGGACCTTGCGAGCGCTGTGTCACTCGATGATATCATCTTTGACTTGCTGGCTTCGTGGCGTCGTGCGGTAGCTCTCTTTCCACGGGAGTGCTCAAGTGATGTGCCGAGTCCAGAGTTCGCCAAAATGAGTAATTACGCGTCTAGTATGTATTAAAATTTAACCAACGCATCAAAATACACATCGGGAATTTTTCTCGACTGCGTAAAAATATGAGTCAGGAATTTTTCTAGACACATAAAAATATGCATTGAATAATTTTACCAATTCGTAAAAATACGCATCGGGACGGTACTTCGTCTTTCAGAAACGGAAGTAAAGGAAATAAAGATTTTTTTCCGTAATCGTAATTTCTTTTTCCTGTGATGTAGCCTCTGTCCAGTATTGGTTATATATCATTTTATTCCATAAATATTTGTATTTCAGTTTGAAAATGGAGGAAAAATTTCCAAAAACGGAAATTCGACAGCAAAAAAATTTCTCTGTAATCTTTAGGCATGAGAGTGCGACGGCTTCGAGGAATTTCTCCTTTTCAGTCATAATTTGGGTTATCCTCGAGATTGATGCACAACTGAAAAGAAATTTGTTTAATATTTTTTAACAGAATTTTTCTTACATTTTTTATATGTCTTAATGTAACATTAGTGCTTCAAATTATATCCATTGATATTTCAAACATATGAAAGTATGCTTGCAGGATTTTCATAGAAATTTGCAGGATTTTTTTCTTCTTAAGGTTGGCAAGTCTGCCCATAAAAAGCTCAGTCCTCCTTAAGAGCTGGAAAAGTGATGTTCACAGTTTTCTTCAATGAGAATGGCCCATTGCTGTGGGATAGGTTGGATGCAGGCAGTATGGTCAAGGCAACCACATACTGCAATACGTTACAGAACCTAAAAATGGCCATCAAGTGTAAGCGACCCAGTATGTTGTCAAATAGGGTTATTCTGCTGCACAACAATGCCCGCCCACATGTGGTGACAGTGCACCAAGATTTGCTTCAGAGCTTCCCCATATAGCCCAGACCTGTCGCCCTGTGACTACTATATCTTTCGGCCACTGTAAAAAGTTCTCAAGGGCCGCCCGTTCGCTAACAACGCGATTTCCTACTTGTATGTCATATTTGCTACAAGTGCATACTATAAAAAATTTAGTAATAAAAAATGAAAAAGTCAACCAATTGGATAGAGCAGGTGTATATGAAATTCTTATAAACCAGCCACCACCTTTGTCATATATAGGCAGCACCAAGAACAAATTAAAGTATAGATTGAACCAGTATATAAGTAATTGGAATAAAAAAGAAGCTAAGACTGCATTAACCCAATATTGTTTGGAAAATCACCAATATCCGAAGTTTGAAAATATTAAAATTATTAAGAGCTGTAAAAACGAAAGGCAGTTGAGAATTGCAGAATCGGTATTAATTGAAAAAAACAGATCAAGATTGTGTAACATTAATGAGCCAAGCAACTTAAACGAACAATGGAAGGCATTAATAAAGATTGAACAACAGTTAAGAGGGAAAAAAAGAAAAGAGAGCAGCACTGACAATAGATGGCGCCAGAGACACAAAGAAGCAGAGATTGCGACTGAAGCCGGAACCTCAGTGACTTTGCTCACTTGAGCTGTGGTGCGCAGAACTACACATTGGCCTCCTGATGATGACAGAAGTACTGTTGAAAGCGCTAGAGGATTGTGTATGACGGGCTGAATGAGGTTGGCACTTGCGGTAAGGTTAGTACGGTGTTTGACGCGGATGGAGCGCTTTTTTAGTCACAGTTGACAAAGGTTTAACTGCCTGGGAATGTAAATAGTGTATTTATGTACATAGTGGTTTTGACTGAATGTATGAATGAGTTGTATGGTGTTTATACTTGAGTGGGTTTTTATGGAGATGACGAGCTACGTTTACGTCTCAGACGGCATGATGAAACCTGCATTTTTCGTCCAGTGAATAAAAAAAAAAATATAAAAAATGATGTTTCATGATCGGAAGAACGAATCCCATACGCAAGGAGTCTTTCAACCTTTGAAGGCCAAATACATTACATGATGTCATGATGATGTCATAATTGACGTGCTTGAAGTGTAACGGGGAAAAAAAGACCAAGAACCTTCGGGTAAGTGATTGGCCATTTAATGATATGTCATTAATGAATTGCACGTAAATATGCGCACTTTGCTGGTGTTTAATACCTTAAAGGTCCAAATATTATGACTCTGTTTATAGTTATGTTTATGTCTATCAAACCTGTAAGGCAGGTTGTATATCATATTTTTTTACCTGTAGAGCATGTTATGTAACATTCTAAGTAACTACATTATTGTAACTTCACAATCAGAAAGACTAAACTTACCTATAACTTTCATCACATCTGCTCGCAGGTTGTTGTTGTAATTATTCCTCACGTCATGAACATTCTGATTTTCATTCATAATGCGCCACCACATGTTGAATTCTGACTGCTATTTTACACGCGTGATATGTCGCCCATACTAGACTCATACTCAATAAAATGCAAGTTATTATATTTGCACTTTTAAGGTATTAAAACCCTGCAAAGTGCGCATAGTTTATGTGCAATTCATAAATGAAATACTATTAGAAAGCACCAATCACTCACCCTAAAGATCATGGTAATTTCCATCGACAACACACTTCCAACACATCAATTATCGTAATGTTGCCGGCCTTCAGAGGTTTACAGACATCTTGCTTATGATTCCTACTTCCGGGTATGAAACATCGTTTTTTGTTTTTTTTAAGCCATATGAGATGTAACTATAAGCTTATCAATTCCATAAAAAAACACACAAGCATACTACTCATTCATACAATTCAATTAAAAACTATGTACATATTTACATTACCTTACATTCCTAGGTGGTTAAACCTTTGTCAACTGTAAGTACCAAACTGCTCCTTCTGTTTCAAAACCCCTGCCACTCCCACTGCAAGTGTCACACTCATTCAGCCCCTCACACACAATCCTCTTGCGCTTTCAACAGACTACTGTCGTCATCAGGAGGCAGGTGTGTCTCACCCGTCCACCGCAGCTCAAGTGAGCAGAGCCATCGAGGCACGGGCCCCAGTCGCAATCTCTGAATCATTGTGTCTCTGGCGCCATCTATTGTCATTGCTGCTCTTTTTTCCCTTTTTCTTTCTAAGCTGTTATTCAATTTTTATTAGGGCCTTCCATTGTTCGTTTATAAACAGATCAAGATTATTAGGGCCTTCCATTGTTCGTTTATAAACAGATCAAGATTATGCAACATTAATGAGCCGAGTAACTTAAACGAACAATGGAAGGCCCTAATAAAAATTGAACAACAGTTTAGAAAGAAAAAGGGAAAAAAGAGCAGCAATGACAATAGATGGCGCCAGAGACAATGATTCAGAGATTGCGACTGGGGCCCGTGCCTCGATGGCTCTGCTCACTTGAGCTGCGGTGGGCGGGTGAGACACACCTGCCTCCTGATGACGACAGTAGTCTGTTGAAAGCGCTAGAAGATTGTGTGTGAGGGGCTGAATGAGTGTGACACTTGCAGTGGGAGTGGCAGGGGTTTTGAAACAGAAGGAGCAGTTTGGTACTTACAGTTGACAAAGGTTTAACCACCTAGGAATGTAAGGTTATGTAAATATGTGCATAGTTTTTAATTGAATTGTATGAATGAGTAGTATGCTTGTGTGGTTTTTTATGGAATTGACAAGCTTATACACTGCTGGACAATTGCTAAGGACGGATCATAAACGGCTATATAGCGCATAAAAAAGTAAGTGTGGTTGGATGCCAAGTGAAATAAAATAATGTCAGAATGCCAGGACATTACAAGAAAGACAATTTATTGTGCTCTGAAATTCAGAAGGCTTTGGAACGTGTTCAAGGGACAAACAGGCCATTTTGTGCAGAATACGTAAACGTGAAAAAAATGCAATTACCGTCCGCAGGCGTTCCGGCGTAAGATGTCAATACGGGATATGGCCACCATGGAGGGCGATGCAAGATTCCACACGTGGTGTCATGCTTTGCACAACATTATCAAGCAGCTGTTGGGGTAATTTATCCCATTCCTCTGTCAGTACACGGATGAGGGTGTCCTTGTTTATTGGAGGGCATTGGCGAATAGCAAGGCTCCTCCCCAAAGCATCCCACACATTTTCAATGGGACTCAGATCTGGAGAACGTGCTGGCCATACGAGGAGTTGAATATCCTCGCTCTCAAGACACTCCTCGACAGCGACTGTTCGATGACATGTTGCGTTGTCATCCATGAAAATGAATCTATCACCGACAGCACCACGGAACATGCGAACATGAGGTAGCAGAACACCATTAATGTATCGTTGGCCAGTCATAGTCCCAGTTGGAAGCACATAGAGGGATGTACGGCCATTGATCATGATGCCAGCCATACCATGACACTACAGGTCGGATATCGGTCCCTTTCCTGTATGTTTGCTGGACAATATGCAGTACCACTATCACGCCAGATCAGTTGTCGTCGACAATCAGACGATAGACTGTATCTACTCTCATCTGAGAAGAGGACAGCAGCCCAGTCGTTATCAGTACAAGTGCGATGTTGATGGCGCCATTACAAACGGGCCGTACGGTGACGTCTGGACAATGGGATGCACACAACAGGACGGCGGGCATATAGTCCTCCTTCATGCAAACGTCTGGCGACAGTTTTTCGGGAGATCTGCTTGCCAGTAGCAGCCATAAACTGATTTGCTACCTCACTAGCTGTGCTGCGCCGGTGTCTTTTTGTTGATAGCACTATGTACCGATCTTCTGCAGGTGTCGTACTGCGAACACGACCTCCCCCGTGACGTTTGCTACACTCTCCATTTGTTTGAAATGATTTCCAAAGCCTTGAAACAACACTGTGGCTGACGTCAAACTCCCTGGCAACATCTGTTATTTTTCGCCCTTCTTCAATCTTGCCAATAATACGGACACGCGTAAAATCATCTAGGTGATGTCGGGAAGACATACTGAAAATTGCAAGTTCGTCAATTGATTCTTTCCCTTTCAATTTTGCGTTTGAACAACAACGGTCAATAAGCGTCAAATCCTTTATATCTCTTATCAGCGCTATGACGTCACGAACAAGTTGGGCAATCCAAAATTTGCATACGCACAACACGTCTTACTGTATCCCGCACTTATGCTAATTTCCACATTTTCCTGCCTTCCATTTTATGGTTGCTATCGTTACTATTGTCATCCGTCCTTAGCAATTGTCCGGCAGTGTAGTTACATCTCATATGGCTTAAAAAAAAAAAAAAAAATACGATGTTTCATACCCGGAAGTAGGAATCGTAAGCAAGATGTCTGTAAACCTTTGAAGGCCAGCAACATTACGATAATTGACGTGTTGGAAGTGTGTTGTCGATGGAAATTGCCATGATCTTTAGGGTGATTGGTGCTTTCTAATAGTATTTCATAAAATGCAAGTGTTGTCGACCTTTAATTCAGCGTCTTTTTTTTCTTTTCTTTTTTTTTTTGTATCACACCTATATTCTATTCTATACAATCACTATTACATATTAGTTATATACCATATAACAAACACATTTACCTACTATTTTCACCATTCATTCAAACACACAGTTTAAAACCACTATCTACAACTATTTATATTTCGCACCAGTCAAACCCCCGTCAACTATAGTTTATGTAGCGCTCTAACTGCGCCATATCTCGGAAATACCCTGCAGCCAACACTAACCCTATTCAGCCAGTCACAACATTCCTCAAGTACTTTCAACAGCACCTCTGCCATCTTCAGGAGGTCGATGAAACCCTCTGCTCTGCTAACCGCAGATCAAGTGAGCGAATTCATACAGTCTCTCGCCGCGGTTCCGACCATTGTGGTGTTGCAGGCAGAAGCGGGATTCGTCGGAGAAGACAATGTCGTGCCATTCCGTAGTCCAGGTGTGGCGTTCAACGGCCCACTGCCACCGCACTCGCCTGTGGTGTAACGTCAGTGGTAATCGAAGCAATGGGCGCCGTGCGACAAGTCCCCGCCCCTGCAGACGACGTCGAACGGTACGTGCTAACACAGGTTGTTGCGCAACACACCCTAATTCCTGCGCTAACGTTCGTGATGTGGCGTTGCGAGCCGTCAATGCCCGCCACACAACACGCTGGTCCTGTCGTTCGGTGGTGTGCCGCGGCTGCGGCAATCGCTCACGTCAGTCTGTCTCTTCTGCACCCACCGAATCCATACTCGCCTCACTGTGGCTGGATGTCGTCGCACACGGGCGGCGATGTCTCGGCACGATAAACCGCTGTCACGATAAGCCACTATTCGTCCTCGGTCGAACTTCGAAACGTGCTGGAATGACTGCCGTATTCTGCGACGAGGCATTGGGGAGCTTCCCACGCACAGGTCCGGCAGCACAACACACTTCCACTACTTACA
This sequence comes from Macrothele yani, assembly GCA_039090855.1. Classification (NCBI taxonomy): domain Eukaryota; kingdom Metazoa; phylum Arthropoda; class Arachnida; order Araneae; family Macrothelidae; genus Macrothele; species Macrothele yani. The sequence goes on along the minus strand of CM077032.1, from coordinate 59,146,606 downwards.
CTCCGTCTTCTGTGCACCCTTCTTATAGTGCTTCTCGGTGGCGTGCCGGGCGCACATGATTTGCTTATGCTCTGCAATGCTAATCGTTTGCATGTCCTCTCGCGGGCGACGCATGCTGCGAATTTCAGGCCAATCGAATGCTTCCTTCTTAGCAGAGTAGAGGGGTACATCGACCTCCTGAAGATGGCAGAGGTGCTGTTGAAAGTACTTGAGGAATGTTGTGACTGGCTGAATAGGATTAGCTTTGGCTGCAGGGTATTTCCGAGATATGGCGCAGTTAGAGCGCTACATAAACTATAGTTGACGGGGGGTTTGACTGGCGCGAAATATAAATAGTTGTAAACAGTGGTTTTTAACTGTGTGTTTGAATGAGTGGTGTAAATAGTAGGTAAATGTGTTTGTTATATAGTATATAAATAATACATAATATTGATTGAATAGAATAGAATATAGGTGTTATGTAAGTGTGTATTTATTGGGTATGTAAACGTGTGTTTTAGAATAGAGTACCGTTTAAAAAAAAAAAAAAGGGACACTGAATAAAGGTCGACAACACTCACATTTTAGTGAGTACGAGTCTAATATGGGCGACATATGATGCGTGTAAAATAGCAGTCCGAATTCAACACGTGGTAACGCGTTATGAATGAAAATAAGAATGTGCATGACGTGAGGAATAATTACAACAACATGAGAGCAGATATGATGAAAGTCTCAGCCCAAAAAGGCCAGCCGCATAACAAATGTCTCTCGACAACATGCAAGAAGTGTATTAAAGAAAAGAAGCCAAGACCTTAGAGGCAAGTTTGGTCTTTCTGATTGTGAAGTCATTACTGACGTGCACGTAAAATAGTGCACTTAATTGGTAGTTATTGCCAAAGAAGATGCAAATAATACATTATTGTAATACTGTGTGGTATACATTTTTTTATTTTTATGTCGAAATTGTATCCTAAATTGCATAGAACAATTTTCATGTTATCTAAACTTCAATTTTGTTGTACCTTACTTCATTTCGTAGTTGATTTAATATATTTTTTTAACATACACAATGTCCTTCTGTTGCATTAAAATTAACATTGAAAAAAGAAAAGGAAAATGTGGTTTGACTACTCAGCGCTTGAGTTTCCCTAACAAAGCCAGCAGAGCGATCTGTTTATTGTCTTACAGCTTGCAGGTTAGCTACCTACAGTAATCATTTTGCCATTAAAATGAATTTAATTCATTTAGATTTAGAGTGAATGAATTTAAATGAAATAAGTTCAATTTAATTTCTTGCATTGTTTCTAAACTGAACAAAACAAAGCAGAATTACTTCAGTATCTGTCTAGGATTTCTTTTGTTTTTGCAGTTTTTCTTCTGAATTTTGTGCCATTCTTGCTCAAGACTTCCATTTTTTATTTTCCTTTTCTGCTCTGTTTGTTTGCTAAAATGATTATAGACCCTTTCCATCTCAATTCATTAAAATAAAGAATTTAGGTGTGACAGTTAATCACTTCCAATTTTTTTTTTTTTTAATTATGTTCCTAACAGAAATATGAATTACTGCAAAAGGATTTTTCATGAAAAATTTTTTTGGCTGCGCTACAGAGTTTTGAAAATAGACAAAAAATGCAGCCATTGCAAAAATCCTGTAAAATGCCAAAATTTCAAATATATATTCCTCCTGAATTATAACAGGTAGAGGCTTGAATTTTTTTATTTTATTTTGAAACTATTGAATTGGCCTTTGAGTTCACAACAATTGATCATGGTTATATTGTCAGATGGTAAAAAAAATATATATATATATATTTATTACAACAAATTTGAATTTTCCATTAATTTAGAATTTTTTTTAAAGAAAAAGACTTATCAGGTGGGTAAGTCTGGCAACCTGCACCCCAACTAGGGTTATCTTAGCAGTAATTTTATTTTTAGCCTATGATGCATGCAACTCATAAAATTCATTTTTAAAGTTTAAAAAATTCTAAAATCCACATTTTTCAATTGCAATATCTCAAGAACTCCATTTTTAAAAAATTATGAAATTTTAGTTAATGTCCCAATGGTAAGTTGTTAACTGGGGAAATCAGGTTACTAATTTTTTTCCTTGAAATTTTCCTACAAGTTTATGGAATGAAAATACACTTTTCTCCTGCCCGCACCTCACGGTTGGGTTATTATTAAAAAAAGAAACTTTGAAAGGTATTTCTGATAAGCTCACCTGAGTATATATTCCAAATAGGAGTGTCAGTCTGTATTTTAAAGTCATTATGATTTTTTATAATAAATGTCACATATGTACATGTTTAATTTTTTATTTAATCTGTAATCAACACACATGCAATACTCTGTACATTACCTCAGTTGCAGTTAAGGTTCAATTTCTATTTTTAAATAAATTTTCCTGGGCATGCAGCTTTTACTACCTGGGCAAGTAAATAATTTTTGCACATGCCCAGCTGTGCATGTAACTTTTTAGATATTTCTGTGCATGTAACTTTTTAGATATTTTAAAGTGTTGTTTATGCTATATTTATCCTGATGAAATAGCCAAATGATCAGCAAAACTGTGCTTGACCTTAAAATGAAACATAATTGTGAATAAATGTTCTTTATTTGATCTAATGGCCAACAATACTGATACAGCTGGAACGATCAGCTAATGAACTGCAAGGAAATAAAGTAGTGGTAAGCAAAAATAAGAATTAGTCCTGCAATTTATGATTTTAACATTTTACAATGTGTGATCATATCTCACATGTGTGGCTAACTCAAGTGCAGTAACATGTAGATTGATAGAAATACAAAAAGACATGATAAACAGAATACTTGCGAAAAAATTGCATCTTTTGCCAAAACTATTCAACCAAGTCACAATGTTTGAACTGACTAAAAGTGCCGCTAAAGTTTAAAAATCAATCAAACAAACATATATACACGGTGCGTCAAAGAATTTTTAAGACTGGCGCTAGATTTCAGCCTACGGTGGCGCCACCAGTGTAATTGCGAATGCGTTATAAACCGTGACCATCTGCTTGCTTTCTGCCAAAAGTACTGGGCAGTTGTTAAAGTAACTCAAACGAAACGGGCGTTCACTAGAGAAGTAAATTTTTTTTACTTTTTCATGTTGAATTATTAAGATGGAACTAAGGGCTGTTATTAAATTTAACGCAAAACTTGGTAAAAGTGCCTCGGAAATGTACCAAGTGATGAAACAAGTTTACGGTGAGTTTTGTTTAAGTAGATCAAATATTTCCTGTGGCACAGACGTTTTTTGGACAGAAGAGAGAGGCTTGAAGCTCGTAAGCACACCGGAAGACCAAGTTCATCTAGGACACCTGAGATTATTGAAAAAGTGCATGATTTCGTGGCAAAAAATTGAAGTGCATCACTAAGAATGATGGAAGAGTCTTTAAACATCAACAAAGAAATGATTCGAACCATCCTGCATGAAGATTTGGGCAAAACAAAAGTCTGTGCTAAATTTGTTCCACACACGTTAACCAATGAACAAAAATCAAGGAGAAGTGCACATTGCAGAGACATCATTTCAGCCGCTGAAAATGATCCAAACTTCTTAAAATCGATTGTTACTGGTGATGAAACATGGTGTTTTCAATATGATCCTAAAACAAAGCGACAAAGTGCGGAATGGAAGTCAAAAAACTCGCCACAAGCCAAAAAAAACAAGAAAAGTTCCATCGAAAATCAAAACAATGCTCATTACATTCTTTGATAGTAAGGGTATTATCCACAAAGAATTTGTTCCAAGTGGACAAAAAAATTACTGGCGAGTTTTATTTAAATGTTTTGAGGCGTTTGATGGGCAGAATTTGTCGCATTCGTCCAGAATATTGAGATGAAGACAGTTGGTGTTTGTTGCACGATAATGCACCCAGTCACACCTCACTTCTTGTTAGTAGATTTTTGGTGAAAAATAACGTCTGTGTGTTGAATCATCCACCGTATTCGCCTGATTTAGCACCCTGCAACTTTCCTTTATTCCCAAAACTTAAAATGACGTTAAAAAGGTGTTATTTTGATGATATTTCGACCATACAAACAGCCTCGACGCGTGCTTTGGAGGCAATTCCGCAAAGTGAACTGGAAACAGGCATTCGAATCATTAGTAAATCGCTGTAACAAGTGTATTGAAGCCGGAGGGAGTTATTTTGAATAACAAACCAAAACAAATTATAATTTCTTGTTTCTATTTCATTTTACAGACCCAGTCTTAAAAATTCTTTACCACACTGTGTATTTCTTGCTTTATATATTGTGTTTATTTTTATATTTTAGGTATGTTGCCTTGAACACTTTACTTCGGACAGTTCATGCTGATTACAATGCTGTACAAAGGCACCGTAGCACGATAATGGATTGCTTAAAAGATCCAGATATTTCAATCAGAAAGTAAGTTTGCTTACATTTATTTGTGTTCTACATTTGCGTTGATACAAATATATCCTCAAAATATGGTAAATTCCAAGTAGTCTCAGTCACAAATATAACTAAATTTTTGAGTCATTCTGTCTGATCACTCAGTCCTGTTGTTGTTCCATGTATTTGTGAAGAAAAGTGCTTCGATAATTTCTACTTCTGCCTCATTTCTGAGCCTTCTGCGTGATTAGTTCTGTAGTTGTTCCACGTGTTTGTGAAGAATATTACTTCCATAATTTCAACTTCTGCCTCATTTTCACTCAACAAAGTGGGCAATTTAAATATCTTTGTTAATGATCTTAGTTACCTACTGTGCTTTAGATCAAGTCAGGTTTGGGTTATGTGCATATGATGAGTTGTATGCAAACTATTAAGTGTGAAGACAGCTACTTTTTTTAAAAAATTTGGAATTATTAGGTTTAAAAAAAAAACAAGTTTCAGTTAAACATTCGGGGGATTCATACTTAAAAAATTACTTCATGAATTTTTTTTTTGTTATAACTCCAGCACATTTGTTCTCTACTGCAAACAGGGAAGAGTCAAAAACTCAACTGTGTAGGTTATGCATGTAAATACACTGAAGATCAATTGAATTAGAGACAGCTGGCATTATGCAAATGTGGCGCTGTGGGCGGTCTTGTAAACGGAAACAACATGACGTATGTAGCGATCCGACGATATAAGGAGTGATGCGACAGGAATCAGTAAGAGTCGGTCACAGTATGGGTAAGACGAAGGATCTAAGTGCATTTGATCGTGGGCAAATTGTCGGGGCTCGACGAATGGGTCACTCTATCTCGGAAGTCGTGCAGGCACTGGGATTTTCCACGAGCCACTGTGTCACGGGTGCACCGTGAGTACATCGAATCCGGTAAAACCATCCCTGCAAGGGCCAACTGCCGTGGACAACAGTGTGTGGATGAGCAGAGTGATCGGCAGCTAGATCGCACTGTAACAGCAGATAGACGGGCCACAGTGCAAGAAATCACTTGGCAATTTAACGCTGGTGCACAAAAACGTGCAAGCAGCCACAACATCCAGAACCATCTTCTCACTATGGGGTACAGAAGCCATCATCCCGCAAGGGTGCCGCTGCTGACCGCACATCAAAGGGTGCAAAGATTAGCATGGGAGCGGAAACATCGCCACTGGACACTAGACATGTGGGAAAATGTTGCCTGTATTAATGAGTCGAGATTCACTTTGGTACATGCGGATGGCAGGATACGAGTACGGCACAAACCACATGAAGCGATGGAACCTTCTTGCCAGCAGGGTACTCTTCAAGCTGGTGGGGGTGGCATTCTCATTTAGGAACTGTTTACGTGGACTGAAATGGGACCCCTGGTACGTGTGACATCGTCATCACAGGTCAACGTTACCGGGATATCCTGGACGATCATTTGCTGCCGTTTGTGTGTCTTCAACATCCCACTGGGAACCTCATCCTGCAATAAGACAATGCACCATGCCATCACTCCCGAATCGTATCCAAATGGTTGGATGAACACTCCACTGACGTGGCCTCGCTTCCTTGGACAGCTAGGTCACTTGACCTCAATCCCATCGAGCACATCTGGGATGCCATCGACAAAGATGTTCATCAAATCTTCGTGAACTGTGGGAGCTTGTTCAGGGGTCATGGATCCGTATGGCTTCCCAACGCTTCCGGTGTCTTGTCGAGTCCATGCCGACATGAATCACCGCCGTCATCAGGGCGAAAGGTGGTGCTACACGTTACTAGACAGCTATCTCTAATTCAATTGCTTTTCAGTATAGGTGTACAGTAAAACCTCGAAAATGTGGCATCCAGAAAACCGGCAACTTCAGAAATCTGTCACTTTTCGTTTTTGTGAGAACATCCGATGTTTCACCAATAATCATAGTAATCTCTCGATGTACCGTCTCAACAACAGATTGCGAGATCATCTGATCTCAGCGTGCGAATTACTGATAGCTGCCTACGTGTAACATCAGGACATTTCTTAAATTCGTCATCTCATTGGGCCGTGCTGAAGTTATGAGGAACAATGAGGCAACAAATCAGTGTGCACGTTTGAAATGCTTGTCGAACGTGTGATGATGATCTGTGCTTGGTGGCGGCGGTATGTGGATTCGATCATAAAATGACATCTACGTCGGCCTTCGTGATGCATCGCGGTAATCGTCTTCGTAATGTATTGTAGTTTCATCAGTCGAAAACTGTAACATCGATGTACCATTCGCATCCGGTTTTCGCGATGTATCGATACATCACCCAACCCTAGCGGTTGCTTTGGCTTTTTCAAGTTTTTGCCTGCCCATTAGCCAAATTCAATTTTTTTGAATAAAGCTCATGTTGAGAATATGTTGAGAATTGGCTTCCTAGTTTCTTAATACAATTACTAATCGAAAACAACTACTGTGGGAATTTTACTAGGAATTTTTATTTATTTAAATTGCAAATTTTTGGAGAAAAGTCTTCTCCTTCTTCAGGCTGTCTTTTTGTTGTCACTTATTCCCGTCACTATCGCGGTTACGGTTAACCTTGAAGGTTACGGTTATTTTTCATCATATCCTGCCAGATGTTAGGCAGGGAAAATCCTTTGCTGTCATTGATGATGGAATTTTGATTTTTCTCAATCTCTATTCCTTCTTTTAGCTTTCTTTTTGAAAATTGCTTTGGAAACTGATGACTTTAAGGGAATTCCAATCCATGCTGTGACTAGTTTCTCTAACATGCCTATCTAAACCAGTCTTGTTGGAGCAATTTTTTATAGCAGCTTTATGCTCTGCTATACAAGTTTCTAGTCTGCGACCTGTTTCCCCTATGTAAGATAGTCCACAACTACATTTTACTTCATAGACTACACCTTGCATTTTTAAAATATCATCTCTTTGAATTATTTTAGAGAACATTTTTTTAACTTTGTTCTCTAAACTTGGAGCTAGCCTAATATTGTACTTCTTACTAATTCTCTTTAAAGACTCAAATAAACCTTTGTGATAAGAATTTTTTTTAGTGAATTTTACATGTTGCTTTTGCGGGTTCTTCGAACCATTAAAATTCAGAAGCTTCTCAATTTTTTCTTTAGAATAGTTATTTTCTGCAAGTATGACTTTAAGTTCTTCTTGATGGGCTTCTTTCTTATCTGCTACTTTTTAAAGTCACACCTTCAGAATCTTTTAAAAGAGCCACCTAACTTGATTAAAAATTCAATGCAGCTAAAAGAAAAATTAGAACTTCTTTCTAAATTAGATTCTTCTATTATGGGTAGTGTAGACATAGAGTCTATGTATCCTCACATCAATATAGATCAACTTATAGACTTTATAGTGGAAGACTTGGTAGGCCTAATAGTTTTTCACAACAAAGATAGGAACATATTAGTTGGAATTTTTGAAATGCTTACCTTCTCTTTGCGGAACAACTACTTTCAATTTGAGAAAAAAAAAATTTCATTCAAAAATCTGGTCTAGCTATGGGCTCCCCACTCTTAGCTAACTATTATGTGAGAAAACTAGAAGGAAAGATACTAGTACAACCCACATACTTCTGCCTATATAGCAGATACATGGATAACACCTTATTTATAATAGATAGCTCAGAAATTGTTCCAGTAAGAATTCTGGACTCATTCAATGAATTAGATGATTCCTTTAAGTTCACTATTGAACTTCAAAAAGAAAGAAGAATTAACTTCTTAGATATTACTATCTATTATGTAGATGAAAAATTCCTCACTAGTTGGTATAAAAAACCAATGAATACTAACATACTATTGGATTTCAATTCCTATCATTCAGTTTCTATTATGAAAAATGTAGCAAGTCAGTTTTTAGAAAAACATAATAAAATAGTATCTACATCAGATAAGAAAGAAGCCCATAAAGAAGAACTTAAAGCCATACTTGCAGAAAATAACTATCCTAAAGAAGAAATTGAGAAGCTTCTGTCCAACAGATGAAGACAGTGCTGACAGAAGAATGGGCAGTATTACCACAAGAACTCAACAACAATGTAGTGCAAAATATGGACAAACAGTGCAAATCATACATCAACATTAGGTGTGATCATATCTTCTACTGAAAACCTGTACTCTTCGTACCATCTTTGGCAGGGATGCATCTGTGTCATGGCACCCAGTGCGATGTAGCCAGTTCTGAATAAAGTTCCACTATATCCTTTAGTATCTGCAGTTGTGTCAGTGTTGTTTCCGTCATCATTTTGGTAAGTAATGGAGTCCCTATTGTTTGAATTCTACATATCTAGGCCGCTCCTGAGCTGTACTACAGGTCAATACCTGGCTCATCCTTAAGTGCTGTAAATCAGTGTATATAAACATGTACAATGACTGTTCCATAAAAACTGAGAGAAGAATCACACAAAATGAATAAATATAGGTACAGCAAAATATATGTTATTCTTTCTCAAAGTATCTTCCCTCGGATGATATGCATACCTGCCAACTACTGCAAAATGTCCGTAGTTTCTACGGATTTAGTTGTCTGACTACGGAACTACGAAACTCACTGTCAAAACTACAGATTCTACGAATTTTCATTTTTTCATTTTGCTATTATTTTATGATATACATGAGATTCCAATTTTTTTTATTTATTTTTTATTTTTTTGTCATCATTTAGATCACTCTCAAGATCGATGCAAAACTGAAGAAAATTGAGGGGGTGGGGTCGTTTTCCATCTCGGGACGGTATTTTGTGTTTCAAAACTTTCAAAAACGGTAGTTAATTTTGTCGTAATCGTAATGTTTCTCTCCCAATGTTGACTTTGTTTTTAGTATTCTGGTTAAATAACATTTTACTGGATAAATACGTGTATTTCAGCTTGAAACTGTAGGCAGTAATTTGCGAAAACAGAAGTTGGACACCGCGAAAATTTCCCCGTAATTTTCAGGCACAAGATTCTTCTGCGAATTCAAGGAATCCTGCCTTTTTCATTATTACGTTGGTCATTCCTGCGATCGACGCCCAAGTGTTACGGGAGAGAGTGTTCAAAGGATGGAATTCCATCTTTACGAAACTTTCAAAAGCGGAAGGTCGACGGAGTTCAGATTTTTTCCGTAATCATAATTTCTTTTTTCTTGAGAAGTTACCTCTGTCCAATATTATTGTTAAACAACATTTTACTGCATAGGTATTTGTATTTCAGCTTGAAAATCGGAAAGAATTCCAAACCCGGAAGTCAGACGGTATAAATATTTCTCCCGAACCCCCCCCCCCCCTACGATGTTCCCCCATTCTTTTGCGTCTATATATGCCTCGCAATAACAGTAGTTACTACTGACAAGACTCTTGCCGATGTTGGCAGGTATGGATATGCAATGGTCCCATCGTTCAGTCCACTTTTCAAAGCATGTGGCAAAGGCATTTTGTGGAAGCTGCTTTAGCGATCCCTGGAGAGCTTGAATACCATCAGCATCTGTGTTGAATGTTGCACGAGGCAAGGTCAGGACTAGGCAGGCTGTGGTATGATTTCAGTACCGCATTTCATAAGAAACTATTAAACACAAGCAGCCACATGTGGGTGGGCGTTATCATGGTGTAGGGTCCACTTGCCCACTAGTTCTGCTTGCTTAATCGATATGTGTCGTCGCAGACGCTTCAAGACTGAAATGTAATACTCAGCATTGACAGTAATTTGTCGAAGAATGGCATGCTGGTAGACTATACCTTTATGATCAAAGAAAATTATCATCATCACCTTCCTGGCTGATTTGATTTGGCGGACTTTTTTCAGAGGAGGCTAGCCTGCCTGTTTCCTGTCACTCGTTGCGTGCTTCGTGAGGTGGTCGAAATAGTGGACCCGTGTTTCATCGGCAGTTATTACTGTGTTTAGAAAGTCTGGATCCTTTGCAAACATTTGTTTCCACTCATGACACACCTGAACTCTGGCTAACAATTGTTCTCTCGTCAGGTGATGAGGTACCCATCTGAAACATACGCGATGCAGCAGTAATTTGTCGTGTAGAATGTGGAATGCACACGTTTTTGAAATATTAGTTGACGTCATCACGTCTTCACAAGTCATTCGTCGATCTTCTTGCAGGATTGCCGAAACAGTGTTAACAATATGCTCCATAACAACACTTTCAGGTCGACCTGGCCTAGTAGCAAGTTCTGCTGACAAACGCTCTTTTTTGAATTCAGGGTTCCATCTAAAAATCGTTGACTCACCCAAACATTTATCTTTGTAAGCTTTTTCATTAAATCAACCGTTTGTGAAGCCATTTTACCCAAACGATAGCAAAATTTTATCGCATTTTACTTCTGAATCACTCACCTCGGAACTCTGAATCACTCACCTCCATAGCTGTATGGCAAAATACAGACGTACCTTAAACAACTGCACAATAACAAAACCAGAATCATCTGCCATGGCTAATAACTATTACCATAGATACTTCCTTAATTCAGTTAGTTGTCTTCATGGCTATTTTCCCCTTTAGCACTGTTGCCAACTAAAAAAATAACTCTCAGTTGTTGTGGAACAGCCTTTGTATATATATATAATCATTTTTTTTATTCCTTAATTCTAACTCCTTTTTTTCTATTTTCAATTTTTTTAATTGCATATGAATGCCAAGTCTGTCTTTATACACATATGTTTCAGTTATATAAACGTGTTATGTATGGTATGTTTGAGTTATATAAACGTGTTATTTGCTAAGTGATTATGTGGAATTTAATTTTTTTTTATAATAATTGAACCTTAATTTTGCAAATATTGTAATAGCTTCCCCCCCTCCCCCTTTCCAGACGTGCCATGGAGCTATGCTTTGCACTGGTGAACTCCAACAACATAGGTAGCATGACAAAGGAATTATTAACTTTTCTTGAAAAAGCTGATGCAGACTTCAAATCCCAGTGTTCTTCAAATCTATTTATTGCTGCTGAATTGTAAGTATTTAACTCCAGTGAAAAAGTCCGAAAGTTCATGTATCTAGAGTATGTAAAATAAGAGAAAAAGAACTGTAAAAAATGCATAATGAAATGAATAATCTACTCTAGGTTAGATTGAAAGTTAAAAAAACAAGTTAGTAAAATCATGCAATGCATTGATTATGATACGCTTTCCAACATACCATAAATTATTACTCACGTTATGTAGATAATGGCTGGGGAATAAATCTCGCTCCTGTGTCCTGACCTTTGACCCCATTTCGATGATATTCAACAGAACCGGTTCACTATACCTCCGGAAAAACATGATAAAGTTTTGTTGCAATAGAAGCAGTTTTACGTAAGTTATGAGAATAATGGCTGTGGAATAAATTTGGCTTTTGTGCAATGACCTTTGACCCCATTTTGTTGATATTCAACAGAACCGGTTCACTATACCTCCGGAACAACATGATAAAGTTTTGTTGCAGTCCAAGCATTTTAGGTAAGTTATGATGCACAAGGGCAATGGAATGGATCCAACTCCAGTGTCCTGACCTTTGACCCCATTTCGCCCATTTTCAATAGGGTTCGTCCCCAGTGGCTCCCTACCACATACTAAAATTTAATCGAAACAGTTTTACACAAGTTATGTATGACGCATAAAGGCAATGGAATGGATCCAGCTCCTATGTCCTGACTTTTGACCCTATTTCACCCATTTTCAATAGGGATCGTCCCCAGGTGGTTCCCTACCACATACTAAAATTTCGTCGAAATCGAACAGTTTTCACGTGAGTTATCGTGTGGACGGACGGACAAATCTGGAGCATATACGCTTCTTCAACCTACGGTTGGAAAGCGTAAAAAAGTCACTCGTATTTATTTATTTATTTTGCTCTTAATCCACTTTACAAAAACAAAAAAATTTTGTTAAGATACATAATACTGGTGTATGTCTTGGACATTTCTATGTTTGGAAGTTGCAGTAGACCAGTGACACAGTTCTGTTTTCTGAGAGCATATGTTGAATTGCAAAGTGTGTTGACCAGGATGGGAAAATTAAGCGAAAATCCAAAGTGTCATGGTTTTCTAGCGAGGAACTGTTAGTACTGATTGTGAGATAAGTATAAATGGTACAGAGATAGACCAGGTGAATGAAGTTGCACATTTTGAAAGCATCTTTCACAGAGAAAACAGATTAAATGGAGAAATTAGTAGGCAGATGAATTCATCTTTGAAAGTCATATTCTCCCACCCTAGGGGGAATTTACAGGACCAATGGGTTCTCGAAAAGGTCCTAATGGCTGTGTGGGAAAGTGCAATTGTTCCTACTATGATGTACAGCAGCAGTACTGCAGCTGAGACATAGGAGTCCTTTGTGTGCTGGAGGGGTGTACTACTTATGATGAGCTTGTAGCAGTGCTCATTCTGATTATACAGATTTGTTGCTCACAGACCTGACGAGAGGAAGGGAGAGGCGGTGCTTTAGCACCGGGGCCCTAACGGGGCCCAGAGCCCGTTTCTAAAGAAAATTTTGTTTCCAAATATTATTTTATGGTGTCCGAATATTTTTCAAGTATACTGTCACCAGGGTTGGGAAGTTACGCATAAAAAAATATCTTCTACATGACGCTTAAAAATGCGTAATTTATGTCATAAATGTAAAAAAATGTAATAAATTCAAAGCTTGCCTCAAATACACTATCTACCAACAAGTAATTGGACACCCCTGCAATCGACGATATCTGCGGTCCTGATACTCATCACGGCCACCGCCGTTAAATATCATTTGGGAAACAACAGCGCAACCAGTCGCATGCAAGATGCCGTGCACTTCGGAGCTCTCTGATTTCAAGAAAGGTGTAATCGTTGGGTATCACAGAAATGGCCGATTAATATGGGACATATCCAGCGAGTTGAAGTACCCAAAATCGACAGTGGCCTACGTGATTGGCAAGTGGAAGATGAGAGGTGACTGTCGGAATGTGACCCAACTCGGCAGACCCACAAAACTGGGAGTTAGAGACTGACGGGTGCTGGCCAGAGAAATTCGGAAGAACCGCACCAAATCGATGGGCCACATCCGCGAGGAGTTTCAACAGGCATCCGGGAGTGTTCTTTCGATGAATACCATCCGTAAGGAAGCTCATCTGCTCGGGGACGTGCTGCCGCCCACAAGCCTTTGATCACCAAGTCCAAATAGCGCTGCTCGGCTAACGTGGTGCAAAGAACGTCGACAGTGGACCGTTGAACAGTGGAAACAGGTTCTCTGGAGCAACGAATCAAGGTTCACCCTCTACCGTTCGGATGGCAGGGTCTGGGTTTGGCATCTGCCTGGAGAACGCCTCCTGCTGGAATGTATTGTGCCAAATGTGAAGTTTGGCGGCGGTAGAATTATGCTATGGGGATGTTTCTCCTGGTATGGCACGGGACCCTTGGTCGCAATTCCTGGTAGACTCAACGCCGAGACATACTGCACCATTTTGGATGACCATGCGCTTCCTACATTGGGGCAGTTTTACGGGGTGGACCCATGTTACTTTCAGGATGACAATGCCACCTGTCATGTTGCGAGGTCCACCATGGCTTGGTATGGTGACAATGGGGTTAATCGAATGGACTGGCCTGCGCAGAGCCCGGACTTTAACCCTATCGAACACCTCTGGGACAAGTTGGAGCGTCGACTTAAGGGGTGCCCCCACCGTCCGAAATCAGTGAAGGAACTAGCCTCTCTTCTCCAATCCGAGTGGAAGAAAATACTGCTAGCCGTCGTACAACGCCTGGTTGAGAGTATGCCCCGGAGGGTCGCAGCCGTAATCGCCGCTTGTGGAGGCTCCACCAACTATTGAAGGTGAATAAACTTTGTTTTCCTTTGCTATCACAGGTGTCCAATTACTTGTTGGTAGATAGTGTACAATAAAAAAAAATAAAACTGTTGTTTCGAAAGTGTTTTTAAAATAAAGTTTTGTAAATATATAAAATATTTGATTTATATGTACTTCTTCAAAACACATTAAAACATGTTATTTTTTTAAACTTCTTTTTAATTTAATTTTACTTCATTTTTTAAAAAGACTTAACCTTGAAACTCCGATCACAATTTTGACAAAATACTACCACTGTTTATTTGCAACGACATATCACTGATGTGCGGAGGGGAGAATATGAAAAATTATCAACCCCCAAAAAAAGATTAAAGAGTTGCGACCGATCGGGTTGTCGGGAAGTAGAGAAATGGTGGGTGGGGGGTAGATGAGGAAACGGAAATATGGGCTATGTGGTTAGTGGAGGAGCTGAGGTCGGCGGGCTCGGAGATTTTATTGCACTGGGGCCCGAGCTCGCTCTCCGTGGCCATGGTTGCTGATGTGTAATGTGAGGCGAAATGTTGTTTGGTGGAGACAAATATTCTTCGCTGGTTTGGCCATGTTGAAAGAATAGGTGATGAGGTGCTTGTTAAGAGAATTCATTCAGCCCAAGTGGCAGGAAAGAAAAGTAGAGCAAAGCCTACAAAATCATAGTATGATCAGATTAAGGAATGTCTGCATGAGAAAAAGATAATGAGTATGAAGTGGAAAAGGTCTCGTGTGAGACGTTTGATGGTTGTCAGTGAAGCTCAAGTTGTGTGCCAAGATTGCTGTAAATGAAGATGTTCGATACATCAACTGTAATTAAAATCTAGTTCCATCAGTTTTAAACTTTAATCTAGCCAATCTTTGTGATGTGCGTGCGTGTGTGTGCGTGTGTGTGCGGGGCTATGTAGTGTAATGTATCAAAAAGTAGCAGGAAGCATAATAATAGAAAAAACAGACGATAAAAATCGTAACATATCAACAGCGAGTGAAATCCTGGAACCGTGGAATAATTAATTTGTTTCAAAAATAAAATGAATACTTCTAACAACTTGAATTCACCAAAGGTGCATTGCAGTTTTGTCTAGGAAAAAAATGAAAAAAATGTGGTAAGTATTTAAAATATGTGATTTTTTTGTATTTAACTCTCATTAATGAGAAGAAAATTCTTTGCAAATGAGTTTTTTTTTCTTTCTAAACAACTCACTGGTACACAGGTGTTGAGATGATGATCATGACGACTCATATGGTTCTCATACAGCTTTTAGTGGAGAGTTCTGTCAAGCTATCTTCTTTTAGTAGAATTCTAGTGTGAAGGTTTGGCAGTGAAACATGTAACATACAAAGAATTAGAAGACGAGTATAATGAAAATGTTAATGAATCCCTAACACCTGCAATACAGATGCACCTTTTCACATCCCTATCATTTGAAAAGCTATTTTAAAATCTGGCAACAACTGATCCCAGCAAAAAGTCTTGCTGGGCCATTGCTAGCAGTCATCAATGGCCCAGCATTATGTTGCCACTGCCGAACCGTCAATAAAATGTCTAGGCGGCCAACAGAAGGGCTAGCAGTTCAGGCTAACAGTCGGCACCCCCATCAGTTGTAATATGCCACAACAGGGCCATCAGTTATCCATCTCAGGCAGCAGCTGCCACAAGTGGCCCTTCAGCGGCCCTGCAAGCACATACTATAACTGATGGCTAGCCTAATGTGGTCCGCTAGTTTCCCGGCAATGACAACCGGCAATCACGTGGCATGACTGATGGCTTGCTGAATCTTGTCCGCCAATTTTCCCAGTAGTAGCAACAAAAAAAAAAAAAAAAAAAATTCAAGGATAGCCACAGTTTCCCAAAGCTACAACTCTCCCCCCATGAAACATCTGAATTACAGCACTGCGCTGGGGAAATTTTCTCAACAGAACGGAAAAAACGCCCGTTTGGATCTGGGTGGAAACGAAATAGGGCTCGCAGCGTGGGAGACGAGCTCTCTACTGATAGGACTGATTTGCCACGCACGAGCACGTGCTTGAAACTGTCTCTTTCCTGCGGAATGTGTAATTGAATGTTTCTGTCTTTAATTTTACAATATTGCGAGGTATTTTTCATAAATGTCATTTTCATATAATTCATAAATTTATTTTTGCAATGTAATGATAGTTTTTTTTTTACCTTAAGGGAACTTCACTCATTTTCAAGGAGTGTACCAACTTAAAGGCGCTTTCCAAAGTTTTGTGCTGTCCTTGTCGTCTTGAAAGGCGATTGTTGAATTAATATATTTACCCATTCATGTCACATTCTGTTACATTTTTAACGTTGTATCTTTCCTTTCCATTGTCTGAAGCTACATTTGTTTTAAAGAGGAAAGATATTTTATTTTACTTCTCGTTATTTTTGGAAGCAAATTCCTCCAGGCTTGTGTATTCAACCCATGGATGAGTACATTATATCCACCACATAGCATTGCTTTTTTTTTTTTTTTTTTTTTTTTTCTTCTTTCAAATAATTGATAAAATTTTGTACGCATATAATTTTTTTTTTTCCAACAAACGTTTTTTTAATGTTTTTCCAGGACTGTTGTTTCAAGCGGTTTCAAATTATTTCTTGTTATTCGTGGGAATGGAGTGGGTGTATTTCATGGCTTAATCTGATATCTTCGTCGACTTGGCATTTCATTAGGAAATTAATTCGCCTCTCTACATATGGATTTTTTTTTCTTAACATCCACTAAAATAGCACGAGGGTGATAGCATCATCTTCAACTAACTGGTACCATGAGATACACAGCACATGTTGTTTCTGCGCATGTGCAGTCTCGTTGCCTCCACCTCGTGTTGAGGTTTCATCGGTTGCCAACTACGGGCCACTAGTGGCACTTGCTTAATGGCCTGCAATTCATGGCAATGCTGCAGGGCCCTTGATGGCGCTGCCACCAACGAACCGCTACCGGGCCGTGAGCGACAGATTTCAGCCATCAGTGACCCATCACTGCCAGCTGGTGGCCAGCAGTTTCCCAACACTTGTGGTTTTGCTGGGATGCTTATACCACGTGTTTCATTCCATGGCTGATGAAGGTAGAAGTCACTACCGGAAAGTCCCACCACTTATAAATTTTTAACGTAACTTATGCGTGATATGGTATTAAGAATTTTTCTAATTCCTTTTAGTATAATTTTTTTCATAAAACTGGCGGCAGCTATTTCTTTAATTTTATATGTTCTTTTTTATATGGGTGTAATTGGTATTTATACATGTTCAGTGGTTTCATACACAATTTATGAATTGTTTCGTCTTTTAGGTATGCACCTTCTAAGCGATGGCATATTGATACTATGATCAAAGTACTCTCAATAGTAAGTGTAATTTTCTGTTTATTTGTATAATAATGAATTTAATTATTCTGTGTTTAAAGGTGCGTGAAAAGTGATTGCATTTGAAACTGTTGTTTAAAAGAGAATGTGGATATATAAAATCTGGAAATTTGTTTAAAGTGAGAAAAATGTGACTTGAAGGCACAAAATTATCAAAAAAAAAAAAATGCTCTTCTCTGTGCATAGCTGAAGTAAAACCCTGACATCCATGAGGTTTTTTAAGCTTGGAATACACTATATTGGCAGGCTAGTCTAATGCAGAGAAGAAAAGTCACAAATCATAGGGTCATCCACTGTACGTGGCTCAAACATCCAGGAAATCCATCTGTGTATCACATTTGTAGGTAACCATGGAGAAACCTTGAATTGGATGTTTGGCAGTGGGATTAGAACCCACAACAGACACCTACCTCACAGATATAAGATTGGTAATTAGCTAACTGAGCCATGTCAAAATCATTTAATTAAATTAATAAGTAAATGTCATTATGATTTTTCTGAATTTATTTTGTCTGCAGCTCTTAACATGAATTTTATTAGGTGTGCAGGTTTCAAAAAGAGCAGAACAATGTATATATATATATATATATTTTTTTTTTATGCGGAGTTTTTTCCACCTTGGAGAGACCATAAATCAGATGCTTGGCAATAGGATTACATAGCTGCCATGTGTCCCTGTTTACCCGGATTCTGTCCGGTTTTGAAAATATTTTCCGGGAATCCGATTTTTCTACAAAAAATCCGGTTTTGGGATTTTCTTTTTTTTTTTTTCTTTTATTTATTAATCATGTATGGTTTTTTTCCCTCATTAATATTATCAGCGATCATCTGGCTGTTGGAATCTGTAACGAATGGAAAAAGAAAAAAAAAAAATGTTCGTTTGTTAATCCACAACACTACAAGCGCCAAAGTCGTGTGCTCCTTCCCCCGCGGCTTTGAAAGCTGAAGTGCTGACTGATGACGTCACGTCCACAGTGTGCTCGCAGCCAACGAGCACACAGCGCTTGTACGGAGCTTCGTGGGAGTGGAATGGAAAGCTGTTTGTTTGCTAGCGCTCAAGTTGAACGCCGATTCCGTACTTTGATCTTTCAAACGAAACAAGTTGTGTTGCAAGTTATTATTTCAGTTCACAGCCCCAGAATAGGGCCTCTTTTAAGAAATACTCTGAAGAATTTGACTTGTAAAACCATCACGAAAGGTCAGTTTCATGCATATTGCACTTTCAGAGGTGCCAACTATTATGGTTTCGGCCACATGATTACCGAATTACGGACAGGTTGTGGAAGAATTGCGGATTTCAATGTATTTTATAAAAGTTCTGAATTTTGTGTCCCTTTTTGTTAAAATCACGGTTTAAACTGCGATCGCATTTTGCGAATATATTTATAGTTCTTTTTGCACAAATGCGAAAACGTTTAATTGGTCCCATTTCTAAGTAAGCGCCTTTGAAATTCAGATGTTGGATACATTGGCAAAGCCAATATCGGATGGATATGGGGTGAAGAACGGCCAGAGGATATTGGATGCATTGGCAAAGCTGATATCGGGTGAAAAACGGCAAGGTGATATTGCATAATATGCTGGAAAAGCCGATATCGGTGCAATGACGTCCGCATACCTGCCAAGTATTCTGGATTTCGCTAAAGTTTTATGGAGTTTTGGGTAGTTTTACGGTTGGAAGATAATTTCTTCCGGATTTTTGCCAAAATGGCTCGTGAATTTTTTACTGATGGAAATTGATACTGTTGTTATTGTCGCTTAGTGTAAACTCCTGCTTTTGTTTTATTATGATCTCATAGCGATTGATCCTTATGTTATCTAATGTTTCTAGCTGTGAGCGATATTTATTTATAGATCGCACCCCCTCCTCCTGCCAACCCTTCCAAACTTCCTCTCTCTCAGTGTTGGAATAGCTGTGCTAATTGCACCAAAGTGCAATTTTTTTAGTTCTGTGCCATGCAGAGATCGCCAAAATGCGTAATTAGACATCTAGTTCGCATCAAAAAGTGTGTTTACGCATCTAAATTTTACCAACTCGTAAAAATACGCATCGGGACTGTATTTCATCTTTCAAAAACAGAAGTAAACGAAATAAAGATTTCCGTAATCGTAATTTCTTTTTCCTGCGATGCTGCCTCTGTCCAGTATTATTGTTATACATCACTTTATTCCAAAAAAAATTGTATTTCAGTTTGAAAATGGAGGGAAAATTTCCGAAAACAGAAATTCGACGGCGCAAAAATTTCCCTGTAACCTTCAGGCATGAGCGTTGAAAAATACAAGAGCAGAACATATTACAGATGAATTGCAGATGTGCCTTGAAGAGGAGAAGAAAATTCCTACAAAATACAGAGTAATTCAAAATGATTGCCCTGATTACAAATGACAATAACATTTACTAATCAAAAACAACTATTATTGAAATTTTACTAGGAATTTTTTTATTTAAATTGCAAATTTTCGTCGAAAAGTCTTTTTCTTCTTCAGGCTGTCTTTTTGTTGTCACTTATTCCCGTCACTATCGCGGTTATGGTTATTTTTCATCAAATCCTGCCAGATGTTAGGCAGGGAAAATCCTCTGCAGTCATTGATGATGGAATTTTGATTTTTCTCAATCTCTATACCTTCTTTTTTTTTTTTTTTTTTTTTTTTTTTAATAAATTTTTGGAAACTGATGACTTTAAGGGAATTCCAATCCATGCTGTGACTAGTTTCTCTAACATGCCTTTCTAAACCAGTCTTGTTGGAGCAATTTTTTATAGCAGCTTTATGCTCTGCTATACGAGTTTCTTGTCTGCGACCTGTTTGACCTATGTAAGATAGTCCACAACTACATTTACATAGGTGAAACAGGTTGCAGACTAGAAACTCGTATAGCAGAGCATAAAGCTGCTATAAAAATTGCCCCAACGAGACTGGTTTAGATAGGCATGTTAGAGAAACTAGTCACAGCATGGATTGGAATTCCCTTAAAGTCCTCCGTTTTCAAAGCAATTTTCAAAAAGAAAGCTAAAAGAAGGAATAGAGATTGAGAAAAATCAAAATTCCATCATCATTGACTGCAGAGGATTTTCCCTGCCTAACATCTGGCAGGATTTGATGAAAAGTAACCGTCAAGGTTAACTGTAACCGCGATAGTGACGGGAATAAGTGACAACAAAAGACAGCCTGAAGAAGGAGAAGAGCTTTCTCCGAAAATTTTCAATTTAAATAAAAAAAATTCGTAGTAAACTTTCCATAATAGTTGTTTTTTTATTAGTAATTGAATTAAGAAACTAGGAAGCCAATTCTCAACATGAGCTTTTTTCAAAGGACAATAACATGTTTATGAAAATAAATAGGCAGCTAATATCCCTACACAAGAAAGAAGGAAGTTGAGAATTTTATTAGAACCTACTGCGATGTTGCTATGGAGACTTAGTGCTGTGTTGCTATGGAGATTTAGTGCTGTGTTGCTATGGAGACTTAGTGCTGTGTTGCTATGGAGACTTAGTGCTGTGTTGCAATGGAGACTTAGTGCTGTGTTGCTATGGAGACTTAGTGCTGTGTTGCTATGGAGACTTACTGCTGTGTTGCTTGGATTGGTCGTTTTGAGCAGGACGACATGGTTTTCTGCAAGTGGCCCCCCAAGTCTCCGGATGTTACTCCTTGTGACTTCTTTTTGTGGGGGTATGTCAAAGATCATGTGTTATGTGCCACCTTTGCCGAGAACACACTGCAAGAACTAAAGTTGTGCATTCAGCTTGCACTGGCATCGGTGACTAAGGACATGCTTCATCATGTATGGCGTGAAATGAATTACCATTTAGATGTTGTCCGTGTGACCCAGGGGAGTCACATAGAACATTTGTAAGGTATGGAAACTAAATTCTGAACTTCCTTCTTTATTGTGCAACAATGTGATCTCTGTATCTAAGTTCATAAACCAGGTATTGTCATTTGTAATCAGGGCAATCATTTTCAATTACCCTGTATTTCTGTGGTACTGCTACTGATGGAGCTTCTATTATGGTTTGACATAAACCAGGAGTTGTAACAAGACTGAAGACTACGTATCTTCCAGTGGTGTATCTGGATCCGAGACCTGACCCCCCCCCCCCCCTACTGTTTTTTTTTTAATAGTGTAGTTTATTTTTTTAATTGTAAGTAATAGAAGTAACATTTTTTTTTCTAAATTTTAGGTACATGCTATTGCTAACATGATATCAAATAATTATGAGGATTAGAATTTGAACAGTTACTTGTACACAAACTCCATTCTTCTTTCCTTTTGTGTGAACTTGAGTGTTACGTTTTCATAAAAATATTTCTTCCGAGTACTTTTTCATTTATAAAAATAATGTTTTTCTCTATTCACAAGCCAGCCAAGTTGCTCGAATGTGCATGTCCTTGTGTGGCTCTAAGATATATCTTGATTCTTTTTAATACAGAAAAATTTCTTTCACCAATTGCAGTTGTTGATGAACAGTTTAATATTGATCTGCTAATTTGTACACCTCAATAAACACTATGTCCAATTATTCAACTTTATGTAACAAGTAATGTCTCTTACTGATTTGTTTTGTATTCATTAAGGGAATTAAACACCTTCAGTTCATTTTTTAATCGAGCTGTATCAGAATTTGAAGAATAGAGTTCTTTAAGCTCTGATAGTAGATGTTCAGGGAAGCTTTCACAAAATTTATCAAAACAGTTCAAAGCCACGAATTTAAGATATAATATCACTGCTTTCAATTCATTGACACTTCACACAAACTGAAAGAACTCTCGAGAAACATGTGCTGGAAGCATGGAGGGACTGAGGTGTTCGAAGTCTGCAAACCCTTAGCCTAAGCAGTGGCCATTCACGAGCTCCATAGCTCATTCATGTTGTCATGGAAACGCTAGCAGGAAATAGTATTGAAGCTCTTCGCATCAGAACAGCGAAATCTCTTGAAGACCTACTTGCGTTACGTTGATGCCGTTGATCATCGCGTGCCAGACTGATTCTCATAATCGAAAGAAGCTAATCCACTTGTGGTTTTTTTTCGCACCAAAAGCATCGACATATCTTAATACCTTTGATAATTGACTTTTATTTGTGTATATTTAATTAACTTTTATTTGTACATTCTCTGGGCTTCACAGCTAGCCTAGCTGACCTCAAATATACGCCACTGGTATCTTCATATAATAAGCACTCATTGTATTGCTTGTCACTTAGCTCTTACATCAGCAGCAGATTCTGTTGTTTACCTGGTCAAGTTCCAAGAATTAATAAATGCCATTCATAAGTTTTTTTAGTCCTCACCCAAAAACATGGCATTGTTACAAAAGGTTCAAAGTATTTTCACTAGAGCAGAATCTTCATTAAGGTTCAAACAGGTGTTTAGCACTTGCTGGCTGTCATTTGATGGTGCAATTCAAGCTGTTACAACCAGTTGTGATGCACCAGTGACAATGCAATTAGAAGACAGCTCAGAAAAAGTGACTGGGCTGTTAAAAAGCATTAGCAGTTACTTATTTCTGCACATTGCACATTTTTTGAGCAATATCATTGGCCACCTGACTACTTTATGCGGAAGTTTCCAAAGCTCAAATATTGATTTCAAAACAGCAGAACTTCTTTTAGTATCAACAACAGAAACAATCATGAGGTTAAATAATTCCAAACAAGGTAATAAACTTGCCGGTTTCGTAAAAAACTTGCTGATTGCAGTAGGGTGAACAATTGTTGTATGAGTTTCCCAAAAATGTATTTGCTACCTTTAATGTTGTGCTTATGACAGAATTGTTTGCATAAAAAGTTTGAAGTTCAGTTTTTCATATCTCTAGCCACTATTATTAAATATTATATTCAGCAGTAATAAAAGCAGTGAAAAATAAATGATTAAAATGAATGTGCATACACTTTCAAAATAGTTGCAATTACTTTAAAAATTTGGCGAATGAATTCTTTCTTTGGTGATTAAAGTGGCAAATTAAATTACAAAGCCAGAGCAACCCCTGATCAGTCACTAAATCTTCAGTTCTTAAAAAAAGCAATGTAAATCAATTTTGTTTTCTGAAAGTTCATTTTTAAGCCCACTTCTTTACTCTTGTCAGTAAGTTCTCGGCAGCTGTGAGAAAATGCTTGCAAAAGTTACTGTTATCAGCAAAAAAAGAGGGGTGGGGGGTTCGGTCAAATAAGGTGTCTGATCATTATCCCTTTGTGTTCCTAGTTTTCTTATGTAAGTCATCATATATTTCCATGTAAATGCCTACAAAAATGATAATTGTGGAAACATATTACAGAAAGCATTCCAAAAATGAATCTTCAATTGACAGATTTGTATATTTTTGTTATTATGGATTTTATGTCATTTTTTAATTACTTAAATACTTCAAATTATCCCTAAAAGCCTAGAAAATCAGTGAGTTATTATCATGCCATTATGTGGATTGTTTTGTTTTAGAATCTCCTGTTTATAGTTTTAGATGTGGAATTTCCGTTTCCTCGCAAATTTCTAAATTGAGTTCTTGTGTCTATTCTTAGGCTGGGAATTATGTTAGAGATGATGTTGTTGGAAGCCTGATTCAGCTTGTGTCAGAGAACAGTAGTCTCCATGGGTATACTGTTCAGCAGCTTTGGAAGCATCTCTCTGGTGAGTTACTCCTCAAGCAGCCTCTTGTTCAAGTTGCCTCCTGGTGCATTGGAGAATTTGGGGACCTTCTAAACAGTTCAGATTTTCCAGAAGCTGAGCCTGCCAATGTAAGCATCAAATTTTGTGCCATGTTGTTTTCAATCTAAGTGTAATGTGTGAAAATTTACTGCACCTTATCTCAGATGATATACATAATATCTAAGGTATTGTTTACCTGATATTGACAAAGTATTTCACACCTTGTTGCTCTGTGAGACATGTGCTCCCAGTCCGAGAGAGGTCAATTATGTTACGGGTTTTTGGTTAGTAAAAATTTTTTTTAGAAATAAAACAATTAGGTTATATATTTTCAGTTCAACATTCATTCATTTGCACAATCAAACGTTTTAAATTTACTATTAATTGAAAAATTGTAGTAGAAAAAGTTATACTTATCGGGTCGGGAGACGTCTGTCTCACAAGGGGTTCACACCACGTAGTTACGGCGAGCACTTTCGGTATTGTCTTAATACCGTCGTCGGGCCATCTACTTCCACACTAGGGTTTGACATGCAACTCCTGCGACTACACACACACACGAGAAACCCTCGTGTGGAAGTAGATGGCCCGATGATGGTATTAAGACCATACCAAAAGTGCTCGCCGCAACAGCGTGACGATGAACCCCTTGTGAGACGTCTCCCGACCCGATGAGTATAACTTTTTCTACTACAATCTTTTAATTTATAGTAAATTTAAAACGTTTGATTGTGCAAATGAATGAATGTTGAACTGAAAAAAATATATAACCAAATTGTTTTATTTCTAAAAAAATTTTAACTAACCAAAACCCGTAACATGATTGACCTCTCTCGGGCTGGGAGCAGGTGCCTCACAGAGCAACAGCGTGCAAAATACTTAGTCAATATCAGGTAAACAATACCTTAGATATTATGTATATTTACTCTAAAGCACGTTTATAACATAAGACAACCCTTAAGGTTGCCTCATCAATTGCATATTTCGTAAATCTCAAATGATGTTCATGAATTTCCCATAAAAGGTGTTATAATATATAAATATGTGTTGTATAGACAGAAGTATTTGGACACCTCCATATATGCAAATAAACATACATTTGCAGATTTCACGGGAACATGCTGGTGTGTTTTGTGTGGTATATAAAGGGTAGTGTCGGCATACCTCTGAGACCCTAAGTACCTAGGGCTGCAACTAAATTGTCGACTTTCGTGGGTGACGAACACCAGCTGCCGCACGAATAAAGCTAGTCAATGCCTTGGGCAGATAGCTCCACTACTCTGCCGGAGAAGCTTCCTTACAACACGGCACAAATTACTGCTGTACAAGACGGTCGTCAGGCCACTGCCTACCTACGCCTCCTCCATCTGGATCGGTATTAGTAGGAAACAGCGAGAGGGTGCAGAGCTGAGCACTTCGAATGATCACTGGGGCTCCCCCTTGGACCCCACTTCAGAACGTGAGGAACAGACTTGGAATCGAGAAGGTACATGAGTTTTCCACCAGACTCGCCAGAAAGTTCTTCAAGAAAGCGGAGGCCCACCCTAATGGACTTGTTAGGGGCGCTGTTGATTACAATCCCAGCGAATTCCTTAGGTATTCCAGAACTAAGGCGGCGATCGTTGACCCCCTTGACAGAGAGAGTAAGTATGTGAACACTGGTGGGTGTTAGACAGACCACCACCCCCTTCTTTTTCAGATTGGCATCGAGATGGTGAAAATGGATTCTGCTCGGACATTTGAAATTGGTGTCGTTGAGTTTCAGTCACACCCTGGTGCGTCGGCGGCTGGTTGGTGTTGTGGTTCTCTGTGATGTTGTGCAGTGTTTCATTCCCTTTGCCACCCCCCACCCCCTTCCACGTGGACTGGTGTCACGGATCACCCTTCCCTTTCACTACATTTTTCTGTTTGTCTTTCTTATTGAGTTCACTTTCTCAGATCTCCTAGCTTCCTATTCCTAAGGGTAGTTTTAGACCTGGGGTCAGACTCTCCCTTCCTAAAACTTCTTCATATATTGTATATCGTATCGTACCTGTGAGACCACACTAGAAGTAACTATTCCGCATAGAGCTGAACTAGCAGACTTTGAAAGGGGTGCCATTCCGGTGGCACAGTGGTGTAAGTCCTGGCTTCTGACCATTCATCCAAGATGGATTTGAATCCCAGTGAGGCATGGATGTTGTGTTTGTCTTATGGCACTGGCTGTCTTTTTCCTGGACCAGTGGCCCTAAATTAGGGACAGGTGACTGCTTATAGTTCATCAAGTTACTCAGAGTGATTATTAAACCCCCAATTGAAAGGGAGGATGAGGTGTGTTGTTTGATTGCCACTCATGTCTGGGATTCCTGAAATCAGCTCTTACTGATGTTCTTCATCAGTGAAAGCAAATGGTGCCACTACAGCAAAGCTGCACTCTGGAAAGCGACACAAACTGAGTGATCCTGCCAAATGAAGCTGACTACAGAATGTGAAAAATGCACTCATGTCCTCTGCCACAGACTTGGCCAGTGATGTGGCACATACCACTGGAACAGCTGTTGCACCAGAACAGGTTGTTGGAAACTGCATGACCATGGTTAATATGCCAGGTCACCTGCTCACAAGCCCTACATCACTCCAGGCAACATCAGATACCAACTGTAGTGGTGCTTCACTTGCCGTTCATGATCAACAGAAGAGTGGAAGAGGTTAGTGTTGGCTGATGAATCTTGCTACTCACTCTTTTGTTCAGGTGGACATATTTGGATGTAGCTTTTGGCCGGGAATGCTGTCGGAGGATTGCATTGTTCCTACAGTCAAGTTTGGAAGGGGATCTACCGGGTGTCCAAGAATTATTAGACACATTACAAAATTATGTACAAAAAAACCCTATGAGCATTGTCTGTTTTTCTATGTCATGTATTACTAACACGGTTTCTATATTTTTGTTTTGCAGAATTGTTATTCCCAGAATCCGATAGATGGCGCTAGGTGTGGCCTGATGAGGAATGTATGAGAAATGCACAATCATGTCATCCGCACAGCAGAAGGCGATGTGTGTGTGTTATGGCTTGCGGAATTAAAGTCTATCATTAAAGTTAAAAGACGGTACCGTTTAGAGTATGGTTGTAATCCCCCGTCAACAAATTCAGTTAAGCGGTGGATGAAACAGTTTAAAGAAACTGTCAATGTGGAACATCGTGGATGAGACGGTTGACCAAGTTAATGAAAGTTTCCTACGAATCCCCAGGAAATCTGTTCATAAAGCAAGCAGAGAACTGTGCATTCCAAAATCGACAGTTCACGATATCTTGCACAAGAAATTAAAGTTTCATGATTATAAAATTCAAATAGTGCAAAAGATACATGTAAATGATCACACTCTGCGATACGATTTTGCTGTGGATATGCTGAATCTAGTGGAAAATGGTGAAAACTTTCTCAGTAATGTAATTTTTTTTTAGTGATGAATACACATTTCATGTATCAGGTATTGTGAATCGTCACAACTGTAGGATATGGGGCAGTGAACCGCCTCATGTTGCTATTGAACTGGAACGTGATTCTTCAAAAGTTAATGTGTGGTGCGCCCTATCAAAAAGAGAAGTGATTGGCCCTTTCTTCTTCTGCGAAAAAAATCATAAATGGTGACATTTACTTGGATATGCTAGAAAATGATGTCGTTTTCCAACAAGATGGCGCACCTCCGCATTGGTCAACGTGTGTATGTAAATACGTAAATGAGCATTTCCCCAACAGATGGATTGGGCGTGGTGGTCCCATTCCGTGGCCGCCTCGCTCTCCAGATCTAACTCCATTGGATTATTTCATGTGGGGTTATGTGAAGGATCGTGTCTATCAGACGCCTTGTACTGATTTGCAGGAACTGAAGCAGCGTAACACAGCTGCTATTAATTCCATAACTCCTCAGATGCTTGCCAATAATGGCATGAAATCGAGTATCGCTTGGACGTACTACGAGCAACCAAGGGATCTCACATCGACATTTATTAATTTCTGTAGTTACATTGTAAGTTAGTTCAGTCAGTTTCTTTTTATCTGTTTAATCATATATTCATACAGCATTGCAAATGTCATCAAGCTGCTTAATTATTCACGTGCTATTTAGACAATCTATATTTTGAGGTTACTCACCTTTATTCCCTAAATCATTTAGAAGGTTTTCGCCTCTACACATTTCCAACACGTATTTTTCTTATTTACATCGTGGTTCGAGGCCGCAACACCACCAAAAAAAAAAAAAAAAAAAAAAAGTCATTTTCAACTAACTCGCATAGGGAGGGGAAGTGATGTTTGTGAGAGTTGAAAATGACTTTTTTTTTTTTTTTTTTGTGTTTTGTTGCGGCCTCGAACCACGATGTAAATAAGAAAAATACGTGTTGGAAATGTGTAGAGGCGAAAACCTTACATGATTTAGGGAATAAAGGTGAGTAACCTCAAAATTTATATTATCTGTTTAATGTTTGGTTTTACATAAATTTGTAATGTGTCCGATAATTCTCGGACACCCTGTATAATGGTGTGGGGCCATTCCTGCTTGGAAGAACTTAATCCTTTAGTTGTTGTGTCCTGTGGCCTAATGGCCATCAGATATGAAGACATTCTAAATAATTTTGCACTACTTACACTGTGGCAGTATTTCATCACAGATCCTGTTCTGTTTCTGCAAGATAGAGTGCCTTGCTGCAGTACATGTTCTGTGTAGGCCTAGATTAAGGAACAGGATGTCCTAGTGTTGGTTTGGCTAAATCCTATAGAATATCTGTGGGACTAGCTGGAATGCTGAATCTGATGTGAACCATTAATACTTTTTCCATGGCAGTTCTGTCACAATATTTTCCAGAGGAGTGGAGGAAATCTCTGGTACTGACCTACCAGCATCTTGTTGAAAAGCATGCCTAGAACTGTTCCCAGTCATAATAGCCAGAAATGAGGCAACTGTGTGCTGCCCTTGCTGATAAGTGCTCTTCATTTCATTCAATTTAGTTAGCCAAATACTTTTGTCCACATACATAGCTATTAAGCAAGTCCAAGTAGTATAACTATACTAATAATCTGAATTTCTTGGCGTAAAATAGAAATTAAACTTTCCAAGCATTCGCACATTAACCAGATGGCATTTTCAAGGAAGGTGGACAGCTAACTTGAAAAAGCCATCTGTTTGATGTGCAAAAGCTTGGAAAGTTTTATTTCTATTTTACGCCAAGAAATTTGGATTATTAGTATAGTTTTACCCAGGGCTGTTTGTGTTCCGGGTCTAACCCGGATTTCCGGAGTTTGGGCGATCTTTCATGCCCTGGAATTCTGGATGTTTAGCTTTGAAGACATTTTTAAGACTGTTAAATTCTGAGTTCTAATAAGTGACAAAGCAAAAAAAAAAAAAAAAAAAAATCAAAATGTTTCATGGCAAAAGTATTTACTAAAAAAAATAGCTTTTCACCAATGAATTAATGTGATAATAATATTGTCTTCCTCACCAATGCAGACGACTCGAGCATGACGCCTGAAGTCTCGACATGAAGCCGGCAGTTCGTGCTGTGGTTATCCGTTGTGCTGTGGGAAGGGCATGCGCGCAAATTCTCAGTCATTTCGTCTACGCGTCTGCTCCTCGATGCCAAAAAAACAGGTTTTCGCTTTGATGAGTGATGTGGGATTGGAACTTAGAGATGGCGGGGGAGGGAGCGAGTTAAAGCAAATAAAGTATGTCACTCACGCGCGGAAGCAGCCTGCCTCATTGTATTAGTAAGTCAGTGACGGGGGAGGTGTCCTTGTTTCCCTGATGAAACGTTTGTGGTTTCTTGTTTAGGCAAAAGTGATGGGATTGTGTGTGTGTTGGGGGGGGGGGGGGTTGTATGAATGTTTTTAGGGATTTGAAAGTTTACACGATTTCAGTTTAAGTTCGTCATCAACGATGAAGTTTTTAACCAAAACTGACGATCTCAAGACATTAGAGGCCTCAGTCAAAAATAAATTCCGGTGGGATTGGCTAGAAAAAAAAAGACACCCAGAAGGAGAAATCTGGGATATGGTGTCGGAAAATTGATACAGCTGGGTCATGTTTCTGCGTATATAAATGGAGTACATGCTACAGTTCTGTCTCCAAAACCTGTTGAAGCAATTATAATGGCTACTTGTAATAGTAAAGGTTCTCCTTCCTCTTCGGTACACAAACAAGACACTGCAAATGAAGGATGTTGTAAACGTAAGCATCAGCCTGATAGCATCTCCGCTAAAAAACAAATGAAGATTGCACACTTTTTTAAGAAATAGTGTTATTTTATTAGTAAATATGACTTTAGATTAACACCACACCAGACTGATATGTTTTTTTATTAATAAATGGAACTTTAGATCAACAACCAATTTGCTAAATATACTGTTATTTTATTAGTAAATAGAACTTTAGGTCAATACCACCTGACTGAAACTTAATGACTAAAATTTCTGTTAAAAAAAAGATCAATATCCTATGAAAAAGAGGAGTTTCCCTTCTAGTAACATAAAAACTTGACTGCAGATTTTCTTTTATTTATTTGCCAAATGGGTAATTTTACAATTGGAAAGAAAGGCAAAACTATTTTAAAAGGTATGTTATGTGTGTAATTGGTTTATGTTATACAAATGGTTCAGTATACCTCCGGAACAACATACTGAAGTTTTGTTGCAATAGAAGCATTTTTAGTCAAGTTATGAGGATAATGGCTGTAGAATAAATCTTGCTCTTGTGCCCTGACCGTTGACCCCCATTTCGATTATATTAAACAGAATTGGTTCAGTATATCTCCGAAACAACATACTAAAGTTTTGTTGGAATAGAAGCATTTTTATTCAAGTTTTGAGGATAATGACTGTGGAATAAATTGCCCTCCTGTGTCCTGACCTTTGACCACATTTCAATGATATTAAACAGAATTGGTTCAGTGTACCTCTGGAACAACATACTAAAGTTTTGTCACAATAGAAGCATTTTTATGTAAGTTATGACACATAAGGGCAGTGGAATCGATCCCGCTCCAATGTCCTGACCTTTGACCCCATTTTGTCCATTTTCAACAGGGTTCGGCCCCAGATGGTTTCCTACCACATACTAAAATTTCATCGAAATCGAACCATATTTATGCAAGTTATGACGCATAAGGGCAATGGAATGGATCCCACTCCTATGTCTTGACCTTTGACCCCATTTCGTCCATTTTCAATAGGGTTTGGCCCCAGATGGTTTCCTACCACATACTAAAATTTCATCAAAATCGAACCATTTCTACTCGAGTTATCTTGCAGATGGACAGACGGGCGGACAGGCAAAGCTGGAGCATTATACTCTTCTTCAACCTAAGGTTGGAAAGCGTAAATGATGTGTGCATTGTGTTACCCAGAATTCATAAAAGTGAGAGCATCTCTGAATCTCGCACATGATTCTACACACCACTAAGTTCATAGGTTAGGCATCATATAGCAATTACCATGCTGCCAACTAGGAGAGAATTAAGCTTTAACTTTTTTCCCTCCACATCATAAAAGCATTGTGAAACTAAAAAATCACATAATTTATGAAAAGCTGATTTTTTAGTATGTAGGTTCAGAAGATTGTGTATTGCATTTAATGTGTTGAAATGCAGAGTATAGTGGAACAGGTGCTACCAAAGCTCTTGGGTAGTGTCAGTAGCATTGCACTTATGTAGCATGCACTATAACATAATTTAAAACATTGTATTTTAAAAGATTTAAGAAACTATAAAAGAAAACTATAACAATTTTTAATATTAAGTATATAACACTGCACAAAAATGGAATTGCTTCTGAAGTGAAAGTGTGCAATCCTCTATCAATTTAACGTGCAGAACATGAATATTGCCATGAAAATTTTTTATTGGCTCTAGTTTCAGAGATATTGGGGCTCCAGTAATGTAATGCACTGAATAATAAGATTAAACATCTTATTATAATTTATAATATTAAGTAAAAAATTAATTTATTAATTATTATAATTATTAATTAATTTATTAAAATATTAATTAATATTATCTTATTTATTTATTATTAATATAAGTTATTAATATAATTATTTATTATTATAATACAAAGTTACAAATTTTTGCCTCATATTTCATCATCCCTTGGTCTACCCCATACCTGCTGCCCCGGTAGTGCAGTGGTTGGTCTAAGCGCTGGCTCATGGCCATTCGTCAATGAGAGGGTCCGGGTTCGAATCCCAGTGAGGCATGGATGTTGTGTTTGTCACAACTGCTTATAGCCCATTTGGTTGCTCATGGCGGTTGCTAAACCTCCAATCAAAAAAAAAAAAAAACATACCAAGAAGAAATTTTATCATCCTGTGCTACGTCTAGAGTGACGATGACTTCCTGTTTATGATGCCAGGTGATGCGATCATTAGTTTTTTTATAGGCGAGATAGCGCGCCCTGAGTGTTTTTTCACTTCTTTGGGGAGCGTGCTCTGCTGTTTACTTCGAAGAACTATCCTGTACAAGTGATCCTTGCACTGCAAAATCAGCAGTAACATTGCCATTAATGTGTGTCAATACCAGTGTTGCATTCAGAGAGCTTTTTC
This sequence comes from Macrothele yani, assembly GCA_039090855.1. Lineage (NCBI taxonomy): Eukaryota > Metazoa > Arthropoda > Arachnida > Araneae > Macrothelidae > Macrothele > Macrothele yani. Next base: position 59,113,865 of record CM077032.1, on the reverse strand, counting down.
CGGGAAGGAGGGGGGGGGGGCAATTACAAATTTTGGGTGAGGCTGAAACTTGTTGACTGATTTATATACATATAATCACAATTTATTTATTTATATATCATCATCATCATCAACAACAACATTATCAATCCACTGCTGGACGAAGGTCTCCCCAAGTTTCCTCTACAACGGTCTGTCTTGTGCCAGTCTCCTCCATGTCACCCCTGCATACTTTCGAATTTCATCCACCCATCTCCCATGTGGTCTTCTTCTGGGTCTTTTCCTGTCCCTTGGAATCCAATCTAAAATTTCGGCTGTCCATCGATGATCTGTCCTTCTGGCAGTATGTCCAGCCCATTGCCATTTCAGGGATTTAACTCTGATCATGATGTCTTCCACTCTTGTCATTTTTCGGATCCACGAGTTCCTCTTCTTATCTCTGCTGGTTACACCAAGCATGCACCTCTCCATGCTACTTTGAGTTGTCTGCAGCCTTTGTATGTCTCTTTTAGTTAAGGTCCACATCTCTGCACCATACGTAAGCACTGGAAGGATGCATTGATCAAACACTTTTCTTTTAAGACATAATGGCATATTGCTCTTGAAAATTATGCTGTTTCTTCCAAATGCTCTCCAGGCAAGTTTTGTACGCCGATTAATTTCTTCATCAATGTGACCCTCACTTGATATCTGCTGTCCAAGATAAATGTACGTGTCTGTTATATCCAGCTTTTCTCCATCAATCGATAAATCTTCATTTCTTGTAAAAGCATTGAACATCACTTTTGTCTTCTGAAAGTTCATTTTTAATCCCACTTCTTTACTCTTGTCAGCAAGTTCTTGGATCATACTCTGCAGCTCTGATGGGGTAGTTGCAAAAATGACTACGTCATCAGCAAAACGAGGGTGGGTTAGATAATCTCCATTAATCTTTATCCCCTTGTTTTCCCAGCTCATCGACTGAAAGACACCCTCCAATGTGGCATTAAAGAGCTTCGGAGATATGGTGTCACCTTGTCTCACTCCCTTTCCAATTTTTATGTGTGTTGTATTTTCAAACAGCCGAATCTTTGCACTTGCATTTTCATAGATGTTATTAATAATATCAATGTATGCATCTTCAATACCGCAGGATATAAATTTTAAATAGAGTATTAAAATTTTTTCATGCTCGTATATCGCAAATGCAAATTCCAAAAAATCTACACATACAAATGATTAAAAATGTAAAAATGTTACGCCTTTGCTTTAATTCAGTAAATCACCATGGGGTGGTGTAAAATATTGAAATTAGTGAGATAACACTGTGCTGGAGAAAATCCCAGCTGCCCCGGTGGCACAGTGGTCTAAGCGATGGTTTCTGGTCATTCGTCCGAGATGGGTTGGGGTTCAAATTCTGTTAGTCATGGATATTGTGTTTTTCTTATGGCCTCTCTCCCTTCCCTGGAACCAGTGGCCCTAAATTAGGGATGGGCGACCCACTGAGTTGCTCATGGTGGTCGTTAAATCTCTAATAAAAAAAATATAAAAAAATCCACCACTCCCAACATTAGGAGTCCTCACCTTACTACAAACGTGTCCTCACCTTACTACAAACGTGTTTCTGATTACCGAGGAATCATTACAGCGTTACCTGAAAACATATGGTGTAAACCATTCGCCTGCCATTTGGGTTCAGCCCCTTTAGATTATTTAGATTTGCACATAGTAAATAAATAAAAAAACAAACTAATTAACCATTTGTGTGTGTGGATGACAGTTTGAGGTGCCTTGATTTATTTTTTATTTTTTTTTGTCACAGCGTAAATCACCCACCGCCATGGGGAAAAAAATATTTTTATTGGAACAATTTCTCATAATTTGCTATTGTTAAAAGTTAGATAGAAAATATTTTGTTGTATTAGAAGCACTAGCATCACATTGGCTACACTGAGGCTAACCTTATACACAGAAAGTTGGCATCCAGAAGACTGAAATAAAACTGAATACCAGCTTCCAAAATATGATGTATTGCAGTGCAAACATCTCTACTCTGTGGAATTGGGTTTTTATTGCGGAAGTAGTCTGAGTTGTCAGTGCTTGAAAAATTGCCCCTTGAAGCGAGGATTGTTTAAGGTTTTATTGAAGGACAGAAGTGCATGTGGATGTTTTTTTATTATTATAATAATATTGGGTATACAAATAAGTTTTGAGGGATTTCCGTTCAGTGTCATACTTATTACTGCTCGCATGTATTTTAAGGTGGCAACACTGCAAAATCGCAGTATGAGACGCCAGCTGTCAGAGTCGGTATACGACATTCGATTGAGGTGCGAAGACGTATTTGTTTTACTCGATGGAAAAGGGCAACTTTCGTCCCTACAAAACAGCATTTGCGGGAAGTGTTAATGCATTACTTTATTGTCAAGAAAAGTGCTGCCGACAGCTGTCGCTTAATGTCAGAAATCTATGGTGAACATTCCCCGTCCATAAAAACATGTGAGTATTGGTTTAGACGATTCAAAAGGAATGATTTCGATGTCAGTGATAAAGAACATTCTGGACCACCCAAAAAAAGTTGCTGATGCTGAATTGGAAGCTTTACTCAACGAGGATCCGTACCAGACCCAAAAAACTAGCAGCAGCATTAAATGTTAGTCAACCATGCATTTCACAACGTTTAGCTGCCATGGGAATGGCGCAAAAAGAAGGGAATTGGGTTCCACATGCTTTGTGGGAAAGAGACCTTGAACGTCGAAAAAGCATTTGCGAATTGCTACTTCAAAAGCAAAAAAGAAAGTTTTTTTGCATCGTATTATTACTGCCGACAAGAAATGGATATGGTACGACAACCCTAAACGGCAGAAAGCATGGGTGAAGCCAGGTGAACCAGGTCATTCAACGCCGAAACGCAATATCCATGGTTCAAAGGTAATGCTGTGTATCTTGTAGGACCAGAAGGGTGTGATCCACTATGAACTGCTGAAACTGTCAGAAACTATTACTGGTGATCAGTATCAAACCCAATTAATGCGTCTAAAACGAGCTCTCATGCAAAAACGGCCGGAATGGGGAATAAACACAACAAAGTCATCTTACAGCATGACAACGCAAGACCACATGTTTCTCGACCTGTGAAAAAGTACTTAGAAGGATCCGACTGGGAAGTTCTACCCCACCCACTATATTCACCAGATATTGCGCAATCGGATTACCATTTGTTCTGGTCGATGCAGTCAGCACTTTCTGGAGAACGGTTGAGTTCTTATGAAGACATCAAAAATTGGCTGGACAACTGGATCTCTTCCAAGGAACCGGAATTCTTCCTTCGGGGCATACGTTCACTGCCCAAAAGATGGGGCAAAGTTGTAGCTTCAGAGGGAGCATACTTCGATTAATATTAAAATATTGTTTCTGTTCTCCAACAACGTGTTTTGTTCACCTCAAGTCCCTCAAAACTTATTTATATACCCAATATTTTCCCTCATTTTCTTAAGTTTTTCCTTTTAATTAATTTCTCCAAACATACAGCTATAAACGAAAACAATTAGATTAAATACAAGGGAATATCGTCCAAAAATCTACGGGGGCGTTCATGGATTTTCAGAAGGGGGGCTAAGCACCCCTGTAAAGATGCCTGAATACATCACTGGTTAATACTGCAATTAATTTTTGTTGTGTTTGCGGGAAAGTTACTTTTTCTGCACAGAAAAAGGCTGTCACTAAGGTAGTTAAAGAAGCTTATCTGTATTTTAGCTGCAAGGTAGGTGACCAAGATAAATTATATCTCATGTGATTCTATCATAAAGTTCACATACCATTACGTGACCACAAGGTTCTTCAGGAAGACGCTTTGACGTCTGTAAGTTCTGTTTTACACGTTCTGTAAAGTGGATACAGTCTGTGGTGGTGCATTAACTTATTCAATTAAAATATAAATCGGTTAAAAGTCCTAAAAATGTTACTCACGGAAGTATGTGTTCAGTCAGATGTCAGTAGTTATTGAGAGTTTCTTTGTCCAAAGTTGTATCTTGCTTCAATGTGGTCAGTTGTTAGGGTTAGCTTGAGAGCCATTTCGTCAAAAGTTGTACCCTTCTTCGATTATGCCCAGTTGTTAGGGTTAACTCAGTTCTGGCTGTGTCGACATCATATTGAATGGGTAAAGGTTTCCAGATAACAATTAAAGATTCTTGAGATTTTTTAGTTTTTAAATTAACTGAAATTTAAAAAAAAGTTTTATTAACCTGACGTAACTTGAAGATTTCTTCGGCAATTCTACGAGAATACAACATTGACGAGATAGCCCTAATGGCCAAGTACAAAGTGGAACTTTAAGTGGTATGTAAATAGTAACTCTTAACTCAAGAATCTTTAATTATTATCTGGAAACCTTTACCCATTCAATATGATGTCGACACAGCCAGAACGGAGTTAACCCTAACATCTGGACATAACCGAAGTAGGGTACAACTTATGACGAAATGGCTCTCGAGCTAACCCTAACATCTGACCACATTGAAGCAAGATACAACTTTGGACAAAGAAATTCTCAATAACTACTGACGTCGGACTGAACATGCACTTCCGTGAGTGACATTTTTAGGACTTTTAACTGATTTATATTTAAATTGAATAAGTTAATGCACCACCACAGACTGTATCCACTTTACAGAACGTGAAAAACAGAACTTACAGACATCAAATCGTCTTCCTGAAGGACCAAGATAAAGACTGGGCTCCACACGTATGTTGCTGCACGTGTGCAATGAATCTTTCACAGTAGCTTAAATGGCAAAAGAAAGGCAGTGCTCTTTGCTGTTCCTATGATTAGGAGGGAGCCTACCAATCACACAAATGACTGTTATTTTTGTATGGTGCCATCTGTTTGTGGAGGCATATCGAAGAAAAGAAGTGGACTATAGACTACCCTAACATAGCTTCTGCTGTGGGGCCCGTACCACATTGTAAAGAACTTCCCATTCCCAAGCCTCGACCAGATTTGTCATCAATTAAGACTAGGACGAGGAACACGAAGCATAACCTCAACTGCCAACTTCAGAGGTTCATGAAAGTAAGGACAAGATTCCGACAATGGAATCTTCTGGAACAAAATGTCCTAGTGACTTTGTTTCGTATTCATCATCAGCAATTCGAACCTTTTTTCAAAAGAAAGAAAGAAAGTCTTGTGTTCTGCTGGAATGTTAATAGCCTGCTGCAAAAACTCGGAGTAGCACATGATCCACAGGAGGGGCTATTTATAGGCTCGTCAAAATTGAATCTTAAGGTGGTTTTGCTGCATAACAGGAATCAGCTTCCATCCATTCCTCTTGGACATGCGGTCCACATGAAGGAGACCTATGACAACATAAATCAGCTGTTAGAGATAATTCGTTACAAATTGTATGGCTGACATATCTTTGATGACCTGAAGGTAGTGTCTCTGTTGATGGGCCTTCAACAGGGATATACCAAGCATTGCTTCTTTCTTTGTCAGTGGGACAGCCGAGCTACAGATTTGCACTAAATACAGACAGACTGGCTTCCGAGGGCATGTTTGAAACCTGGAGAAATGAATGTGGAGAACCCACCACTGATAGACCCGCATGAAATCATCCTGCCTCCTCTACACATCAAACTCGGTCTTGTTAAAAACTTGGTTAAAGCTATGGACAAGAATAAACCAGCATTCAAGTACCTGCATGAAAAATGTCCTTGACTCAGCAAAGCCAAAATTAAAGAGGGAGTTTCTGTGGGTCCTCAGATTAGACAGCTCTTCAGAGACCCAAAGTTTGAGAAACTCTTTCAGTGTGACGAAAAACAAGGGTGAGATGCATTTTGTCAAGTGTCAACAAACTTCCTGGGGAATGTCAGGGCAAAAAATTAAAGGATCTGCTTGAGGACATGCTGGCTCTGTTTCGTAAATTTGGCTCTGTCCTTAAAGATCCACTTTCTTGATTTTCGTTTGGATTTTTTTTCATGGATAACTGCGGAAAGGTGAGTGATGAGCACAGTGAGCATTTCCACAATGAGGTAGCTGTGATTGAGCAATGATACCAAGGAAAAGTGGTCCACCTTGATGCTGGCGTACTACTGTTGGATGCTCTTCAGAGATGCCCCTCAGGTGGAATACAAGCGAAAGTCAAATTGAACTTGAGCATCATAAACAGGTAACTAATTGACATGAATAAATTCCGGTACATATATTCTCAAATTTAGTAAATAAAATAATAAAATAAAGAAATTATTAAAAAATCAATAAAATTAATCAATACAATCTCAAATCAATAAAATAAATAAATTCATTATATTTTATTATATTTATTTTAATATTATAATACAATGAATTTAATATGTTTATGTATACATATATCTCTAATATGCAAGGAAATAAATACATATCCATTACAAATAAACCGTAACCAATTTAGCTTTTTTTATGGTCATATTCGTGTTCAGCGCATCGAATTCATTCAGAATTTACTACTTTTATCTCGGAAGCACGAACTTCATTCAAAATTTTTGCCCAGTGAATCGTCCTCAACATACAGGAATCTAGTTTTCCTGTGAATTTAAAAATTTTAAATGAATTACATTTTAAATTATTAATGTAATAATAACACTGGTCTAGATAGAGCCGGTGTATATGAGATTCCTATAAATCAGAAACCACCTTTGTCATATATAGGCAGCACTAAGAACAAGTTAAAGTATAGATTACACCAACATAATTGGAATAAAAAAGAAGCTAAAACAGCATTAACCCAGTATTGTCTAGAAATGGCCAAACCTGGCCCTTGCGCCACTAAAATCAATTGTCTAGAAAATCACCAATGTCCGAAATTCGAAGATATTAAAATTATTAAGAGCTGTGAAAACGAAAGGCAGTTGAGAATTGCGGAATCAGTGTTAGTCGCAAAAAACAGATCAAGAGTGTGTAACATTAACGATCCAAACAACTTAAATGACCATTGGAAAGCCTTAATTAAAGTTGAACAACAATTAAGGGGGAAAAAAGAGAACAGCACTGACAATCGATGGCACCAGAAATACAACGATGCAGAGTTTGCGACTGAAGCCGGAACCTCGATAAGTTTGCTCACTTGAGCTGTGGTTAGCAGAGCAGAAGGACACATCAACCTCCTGAGGATGACAGGGTTTCTGCTGAAAGCGCTTGGGGATTGTGTGTGACTGGCTAAATGAGGTTAGCGTTTACTGTAGGGTTTTTACTATATATGAGGCAAATGGAACACTACTAAATCACAGTTGACAGTGGTTTGACTGCCGCGAAATGTAAATAGTGTAATTATGTAGGTAGTAGTTTTAATTGAGTGTATGAATGTGTTGTATATATTGTATGCTAATATGGTAGTATGAGGTGTGAAAATTATTGGGTGTGATGTATGTGAGTATTTATTGGGTATGTGGATATGTATTTTTAGAATTGAGTACCATTTTTTTTGGAATTGTGAATTTTAAGGGCAAGTTGCTTATGGAGGTGTGAAGGAGGAATAAAAAAAAGAAAAAATAGGCGTAATGAAAGTTGACAATACTCACGTAATAGTGAGTATACACCTAGTGTTGACGAGCTATGTTGCATGTCAGACGGCAGTCAGAAGTCAGCATTTTTTGTCCTGTGAATAAAATACAATGTTTCATGACCTGAAGTATGTATATAAAACAACACCCTATAAGCAAATAAGATGAAAGTTTCAACCTTTGAAGGCCAGCTACATACAGGATGTTCTAATTAACGTGCATGAAGTGTATAGCAGGAATGAAGCCAAGAGCTTTTAGGTAAGTATTTGGCCTTTCTGATTGATGAGTCATTAAGGACTTGCACATAAATATGTGCACTTTGTTGGTATTTATTGCCTTTGAAGATGCAAATAATATGATAAATAAATGTAGCTGTTTTTAACTAATTTTAGGGCGCTGGTTTCAGATCTTACTTTAAAAAATGGCCTCCACATTATGTGTGTTTTTTTTTTTTTTTTTTTTTTTTTTATGGAGCATTAAATATGTACTGTTGTTCTACCTTAGCACTTGTAGGCATGTAAAAGGACACTAGATCTTTTTATTGTCTTATTTCACCACCGTACATGTTACGGGTGGCAGCACTGATTTTTCACAGGTAGAGAATATGTAACTGTAACCAAGCCATCATTGCTGTTTTTTACATTGAAAGAGAAACATGTGCTGTATGTTTATGAGCAAAAGTTGGCGAAATGGAGGAAAGGGATCGTCAAGATGTATTAATGTTCTGAATAAGTTTTGCTATGTGTGCAGACAGTATATTATAAAATCACAGTCATTCACTGACAAAGACTGTGAGGGAAGTCTACTATTTGTACTTCGGATGGCATGTTGCTGATCAAAATAAATCGTGTGCTTCACATGTCTGCTGCATTTTCTGCTTCGTTGGCCTGAGTGAATAGCTGAAAGGCAAGCTGAAATCCATGCCTTCTGCAGTTCCGACGATTTGATGTGAGCCAACTGATCACGTGGAAGATTGCTATTTTCTTTTTTAACCAAAGTGAGTGGCTTTTCAAAGAAAAATAAAAGTAAAACACAGTGTTCAAGTTTGCCATCAGCCTTAAGACCTGTTCTGCCTGGGGAAGATATTCCTGTACCAAAACCTCCATTGAACTGTGAGAGAGAGATTCAAATTCATCCAATGAAGATATGGATGCACATGAACATCCAGGACTGAATGATCTCGTTCGAGACCTACATCTTTCCAAACAACAAGCTGAACTTTTAGGTTCCCGACTGCAAGAGTGGAACCTGCTAGCGAAGAGTACACATGTCTGTGTTTAGAAATAGAAATGTGGGTCTATGAACTGCAGGATGGTATGTGATATTCCGGGGCTAATAACAGAATTAGAAATATATCACGATCCTATGGAATGGCATCTATTTATTGACTCAAATTTTCCGTCCACAGGACGGAATTCCGTCTTTTGAAAATATCCGAAGACGGAAGCAGGACAGAAGAAAATATCAGTAAAAATAAAATTTCCAAATATGTATTTTTCTTTTTCCCTTTCTATCCATACGCTCTACTCCAGAAAGTAAGTACGCCATCAGCAACCACACTCGTACTGTAGTACCTCGTTTATCGTAAACTCAGAGTAGCAGCGGTGCCTGATGTATTCTGGGTAAGAGGGGCATTCTGGTCGAAGAGAAATCGAGGACCAGCTCCCTTGGAGGTTCTACGCCAATCCTCGCCTACGTCATAACCCCCAACCCAACAACTTGGCCATCCCTGGCTTTCTCTTCGCTACGTGTACGTCACACACCATAAGCGGTTCACCCATCGAGCTTTTATTAGGTGGAGACACTGGCTCTGCTGCCATAGGTCACAGCTAATCTTTGGAGTGAGTCATACCAGTCGATTTTGCCGTATTTTACGCGTGTATGCGTACGCATTTCAATATTAATTTACGTATGTGAAATTAACCAAGTATTGGTAAATTTGTGATTCCCTTTTTCAACATGCAGTCAGCTATCGAATTCATAGATTCGAAATATATGTCGGCTTTGAACGATAGCAGTGTTAATAATAAGTGGTAATGGGAATGGTTAGATGAGACTGATTCCCTGATTCCTATGCCTCTTACAAGGAATTCCTATCAACAAAAGGAAATAAAGTCTCAAATGTTCCTCAATATGAAATTACTAGGAAAACAACAGATGTTCTCACTTGCTTAACAAAGCAGTTGTGTCCCAGTAATTCCATTGCCAAACATATTGCTTCAAAAGAAAGTGCATCAACTACTCTTCCTCTTGCACTTGCCAAACCTATTGATTCAAAAAAATGTATCAATTACTCCTGTCCAGCATACAAGAAAACGACCTGCACCACAAGGTACTGCTGAGAACTTGCCTGTTAAAAAATCCAAGTGTGCCACAATAACAAGTCTTTTTTTTAAAGAAATAATTCACCTGTGAAGATTTGTGATGGTTACTATAAAACTGTGATCATGGTGAAGTGAATTAATGAAACGAGCTCTCTGTGTACACAACTACAGTGGGACATGCATAATCTTGATTATAATTTTATTTTACCCTTATGCAATTTTACAATTTAAATGACTCTTTTAAAAGTGTGCAACACTTATTTGATTCAACAGAATTTGCTAAAGATTATTTGAAACATCTTCCATGGTATGTTATGTATTAATTATTACAATTTCAATAATTTAGTTAACATATTTCTATTATGGGCTTAAAATGCTATATAAGCAGCAAATATGTAGATTGGATTTGAATATTATGCAAGATTTTTTTTTCTTTTGCAAGATAAGGAATTTTGGAGATTTGTTAAATTTCAACTGGTAGTTCCTACCTAATAATCAAATTTAACTTTCCGATTACAATTTGCATGGACATCAAATTTTGTTTACATGTATATGCATCATTAATGTTCGGTCGTTTTATGCACTTTTGATTTAATAATGAATTTTAACCGCATATCATATTTAATGTATATTGTGTTCATGTCTGAGCGCACGGGGGGGGTATAATTGAAAAAGGAACTCTCTCTCGGAAGAATTTTCCTCAGTTCAGCAGTATGTACGGAGCGGGGAGGTCGTGGAGCAGGTGGGAGGAGGAATGTCGTAACGAAAGATTGGGAAAGTTGTTGGGAGGGACGGCAAGGTCATTTTGTATCGTTGAGAAGATCGTGCCGTCTGTTTTTGGCAAAAAGCCAAAGAAGTACGCTCAGCTCTTGCTACACGAACCTGTACATTCCTCCTTTAAGATCTAGTGCGCGCTGCTTTGTGTTTAGTTTGTCTTTCGCCGTTTTGACCATCGTCGTTGCTGCTGTTTTCCGCCATTGCTATTCATGATGTTTTTGAAAAGGAAACGTTTCAGTTACACTGCCGAATTTAAACTTGAAGTGTATCATGTCACTGCACGATAGTTTTGAGGTCAGAAAACAAATCGTGCGGTAACAGAACTCTGAAAGCACAATTGACTTATACGCAAGTACATATGGTATTTCTATGACTTGTTCTGTATCAGCCTTTTGTCATTGGCAAGATGTAATGTAATACTCTGGAGATGCATCAGCGTGATCTATGGATGCCACACCCTTTATCTGTCTGGATATAAAAATATGAAAAGTAACCTTTAAAAATTAATTTCTTCATTTAATAAAATCGTTTTTTTTGTTTTTTTTTTTTTTTTCGTCTTTTATATTTCTTTGGACTCATGGGTCATTATGTGACCGACGTTTCTGTCCGAAATTCCACTTCCGGTTCAACATCTATGATGTGCGGATTATACGTCGATTTTTTTTCCTGAATGTCACAGGCTGCGGATTACACGCAGGTGCGGATTATACGACGGAAAAAAAAATTTTATGTGAATTTCGTGGTCTGCGGAATATACGCCGGTGCGGATAATACGACGAAAATTACGGTAATATCACTTTTGCTCAATCTTCAAAGTGGCTTCACCAAATTTTTCTTTTTCTTTGTATGTGGGACAGTAGGGCCTCATCAGAACACTACAAATGGACAGACTAGCGTAAACGAGAGGTTTTCATTCATGGAGAGAGTAAAATTCTCCACAAGCCACTAGTTAATCCTTCTGATGTGCTACATCCACGACTTTGTATCAAACTGGGGCTGATGAAAAACTTTGTTAAGGCTATGAACAAACCTGGCCCAGGATTCTTGCACTTAAAGCAAACATTTCCCCAATTATGTGATACAAAACTCAAAGAAGGCATTTTCGTTGGTCTTCAGATATGGAAACTACTGCGTAGCTCTGTTTTTACCGAAAAGCTAAACAGCACAGACCTCGCCGCATGGAAATCTCTCGCATCTGTGGTCAAGGAATTTCTTGGTAACCATATAGAGGGCAACTACAAACAGCTGATTCACAACTTTCTTGATAACTGTAAAAACCTTGAGTGCTGGATATCGTTAGAAACACATTTCCTCCATTCACATCTGGACTTCTTTCCGGACAACCTAGGAGCAATCAGCGATGAACAAGGAGAAAGGTTCCACCAAGATATCTGAATGATAGAAGAGAGGTATCAAGTCAAGTGGGATCTGTCAATGATGAATGATTACTGATGATTTTTACAGGAGGACAACACGACATACACTGGTGTGCAGAAATTAAGGACGAAGAGGAGAAATTAGCATAACAGCGGAACGAGCAGGCAGAACGGACCGAAAGACCACTCAGGAGATAGACTAGAATCCGGTCCGGTAGGGCATGCGCATATATGCAGCATCACATGGAGAGGGGGGTTGTTGAAAGGGTAAAAAGCACATGGGCGGTGTATGCTCAGCAAATCGGTGAAAGCTATTGCACGGTGTACATCGGTCTGAACGACGTCGAGTTCCTGCCACCATGTGATATGGCCAACAGGCAATCCAGTAGATGACATCTGGATGACTTTACCCGAGGTCGTGTCATTGAGAAGAAGGTCGATGTGTGACTAGTGTGGCCGAGGAGTTCGGGATCGCTCACAGCGTCGTTTCACGAGTTTGGAGAGCATTTCAAACGACAGGAACAGCTGTCCGAGAGTTTAGCAGTGGTCGTCCACGAGGAACCACGGCGGCAGACGACCGGTATATTGTCCTACAGGCGAGAAGAGACAGGCGGCAGACAGAGGGAGAAATTGCAAGGCACATGCAACAGACAACTGGCCGTCGGTTATCGCATTTTACCGTGCCCAGCAGGCTGCACAAATGTGGTCTATTTGCATAACGACCTGTACGGTGTGTGCCATTAACGCCTGCTCATTGGAGACTGCGGTTTCTGTGGTGCCAGGAACACAAGAACTGGACACATCAGCAATGGGGTCGAGTTCTCTTTATGGATGAGAGCCGATTTAGTCTGACGAGCGATTCTGGACATATACACATCTGGAGAGAGCGGGGAACATGCAATCACACCTTCAACATCATCGAAAGGGACCGGTTTGGAGGTGGCAGAGTTCTTGTTTGGGGCGGTATCATGCTTGGTAGCCGTACTGACCTCCACATCTTCCAAGGAGGTTCAGTCACTGGTGTCCACTATTGTACCGAGGTTCTCCTGCCTCACGTGCGTCTGTTTAGAGGTGCTGTGGGTCCTGAGTTCCTCTTCATGGACGACAACGCTACACCTCATCGTACAGTGGCTGTCGCAGAGCTGTTGGAGAGTGAAAATATTCAATGCATGGATTGGCCCGCAAGGTCCCCGGACCTAAATCCAATTGAACACGTGTGGGACCTTCTCGGGAGACGCTTGGCAGCACATCACCAGCCGCCAGCTGGGATTGGCGCAACAAGAGGAATGGGCCGCGATGCCTCAACAGCTCCTTGACGACGTCGTCCTCAGCATGGAAAGACGTTGTAAATCCTGCAACGCAGTCAGGGGTGATCATATCCCCTACTAAATACTGGATTTTTCTTGGCAGCTGCCTGTCACATGGACGTTTCTGTCTTCTGTCCAGTTGTGCTCAAAGCTACCTTTTCAATAAAGTGCCTTTGTATCCTTTGGAATCCTTGTTTGGACGGTTTTGCTCACTTGTCCCATATTCTTACATCTTGGAGATCTTATGGTATGATTTGAGTCAATGGGGAGCACTTCTGCACGACGTTACATTCGAAAAACTGTCTCGTCCTTAATTTTTGCATGCCAGTGTATAAGAGAAAAAATGAACTACTTGTACGGGTATACGAGTATGTGTGTACATACATTTACATTTGTGTTAATATTGTTTACTCTATTTCTTTTATCTTTTGCTGTCTCATATGCAGTGATATATGAATATGGTATTTATACACTATCTACCAACAAGTAATTGGACACCCCTGCAATCGACGATATCTGCGGTCCTGATACACGTCACGGCCGCCGCCGTTAAATATCGTGTGGAAATAACAACGCAACCAGTCGCATGCAAGATGCCACGCAGTTCGGAGCTCTCTGATTTCGAGAAAGGTGTAATCGTGGGGTATCACAGAAATGGCCGATCCACACGTGACATATCCAGCGAGTTGAAGTACCCAAAATCGACAGTGGCCTACATGATTGGCAAGTGGAAGATGAGAGGTGACTGTCGGAATGTACCCCGACCCGGCAGACCCACAAAACTGGGAGTTAGAGACCGACGGGTGCTGGCCAGAGAAATTTGGAAGAACCGCACCAAATCGATGGGCCACATCCGCGAGGAGTTTCAACAGGCATCCGGGAGTTTTCTTTCGATGAATACCATCCGTAAGGAAGCCCATCTGCTCGGTTATCATGGACGTGCTGCCACTCACAAGCCTTTGATCACCAAGTCCAATAGCGCTGCTCGGCTAACGTGGTGCAAAGAACGTCGACAGTGGACCGTTGAACAGTGGAAACAGGTTCTCTGAAGTGACGAATCAAGGTTCACCCTCTACCGTTCGGATGGCAGGGTCTAGTTTTGGCATCTGCCTGGAGAACGCCTCTTGCCAGAATGTATTGTGCCAACTGTGAAGTTCGGCGGCGGTGGAATTATGCTATGGGGGTGTTTCTCCAGGTATGGAATAGGACCCTTGGTCGCAATTCCTGGTAGACTCAATGCCGAGACCTACTGCACCATTTTGGATGACCATGCGCTTCCTACGTTGTGCCAGTTTTACGGGGTGGACCCATGTTACTTTCACGACGACAATGCCACCTGTCATGTTGCGAGGTCCACCATGGCTTGGTATGGTGACAATGGGGTTGATCGAATTGACTGGCCTGCGCAGAGCCCGGACCTTAACCCTATCGAGCACCTCTGTGATGAGTTGGAGCATCGACTTAAGGGGTGCCCCCACCATCCAAAATCGGTGAAGGAACTGGCCTGTCTTCTCCAAGCCGAGTGGAAGAAAATACCACTAGCCGTCGTACAACGCCTAGTTTAGAGTATGCCCCGGAGGGTCGCAGCTGTAATCGCCGCTCATGGAGGCTCCACCAACTGTTTGAAGGTGAATAAACTTTGTTTTCCTTTGCTATCACAGGTGTCCAATTACTTGTTGGTAGATAGTGTACTTTGTAACACTAATTCTATAGCTAACAAGACACACAAATGCTGTAATACATTACAGTGTGAAGCTCTAGTACATTACAATGTGAATCTGTAATATGTACATCTTGTATTGTGTTTATGTATATGGAAATGTAGCAAATGTACACAAAAAAAACTGTATGTGATGAAGAGTTTTTACAATCATTTTTGAATTTAGCACCCCAAAATTAGTTAAAAACACCTTACAGGAGTTATCCAAAATAATGGAAACGCCTTGCTGAAAACCGTGACTTTGGTATGGGCTGCTTTTTGAGTAAAACGAACATGCAGCTACAATTTTTTTGTAAAAAAGTGGTGCTTATAGCCTCAAGGGTCTGTTTGATTGCATTGAAAATCGGTGTTTGCATAATTTTGTTCCAGGTGAAGGTACAATGAGGGGAGATGGTCTGGTTGGTGGGTCGGTAACCACAGTGGCACAGGTATTGGGGGTATCGAGAGGTACTGTGTCGAAGGTCATGACAGCATACGATGTTCACGGCACAACATCTGCAAGACACAACTGTGGAAGGAAAACCGAACTCACTGCGAGAGACAGGGAGAAATTAAAGAGGATTGTGACCGCAAGGAAGAAGACCACGGCGCTGAAAGTGACTGCTGAGCTTAATGCATATCTCCAAAACCTAGTGTCGACCCATACCGTGTGAAGGGAATTGCATAAGCACAATATTTACGGCAGAGCTGCAATTGCAAAACCAATGGTGTCGCAGGTGAATATGAAATGGAGACTACAGTGGTGCCAGGAATATAAAACGTGGACTGCGGATCACTGGAAGTATGTCTTGTTTTCCAATGAATTGAGTTTCTCATTATTCCCCACCACATGACGGGTTTACGTGTGGAGAACCCCCGCAGAAGCCTACAACCCAGACTATCTCCTTCTTACAGTGAAGCATGAGGGAAGTTCCGTAGTGGCTTCGGCCATGATCTCATGGTTTGCAGCAGGTCCCATTATCACCTTAAATGGACGGATCACTAGCGGCGACTATGTCACTCTTTTGGCCGACCGTGTGCATTTAATGGCACAGACGTTGTTTCCGTCAGGGGACTGCACCTTTCAAGATCATAATGCTCCGACTCACAGGAGTTGAATCAATCATGGTTTAAGGAACATGAGGATGAAGTTGCACACCTTCCCTGGCCTGCACAATCACCAGACTTAAACACCATTGAGCCCCTGTGGTCTGTGTTGAAAAACAGAGTGTGATGCCGTTATCCTCCTCTTTCATCTCTCAAGGAATTGGAGCAGTTTGTGCAGGAAGAATGGTACAACATACCACTTACCACCATCCAGGACTTGTATGCGTTCATTCCAAAGAGGATTCAAGCAGCTTTAAATGCCAAGGGTGCTCCCACACTACAGGGTGTTTCATAAAGAATGTTCCGATTTGAAAAGTGGATATCTCGGCAACCACGAACCACCGATGAATGCGACTCGTATCGTCTCTACGGGCGTGGCCCAGAGTTCTACCACTAGATAGCAGCATGAGCGTTCAAACAGCCAATACGCTTAGTGTGTGAGAAAATGGCGTCGAGGCAACAGAAGGCGTTTTGTGCGCTCGAATTTTGCAAGATCAAGTCCGTGATTATGTTGCAGCGTGCATTTAAACGGCGTTACGGCAGTGCTCCACCAGTGGGCAAAAACATTTGTCGTTGGTATCGACAATTTGAAGAAACAGGGTGTTTATGTAAGGGAAAGAGTCCTGAGCGACCAACCACCTCAGCGACGAATGTGCAACGAATTCACGTGATGTTTCAGCGGAGCCCACTGAAGTCTACTCGTCGTGCAAGCCACGAACTTGCCATCCCTCGTGTGACTGTTTGTCGTGTTTTATGACTATGTTTGCTGCCGAAGCCGTACAGATTGCAACTGGTGCAAGCTCTTCATGTAGGTGACAAAACACAACAAAAAGATTTTTGTGCAACTCTGTTAGAGGACATGGAGGACAACACCGTCGTACAAAGGTTGATTTTTAGCGATGAAGCTACCTTTCATGTAAGCGGGAAAGTTGCGCGCCACAATGTTCGCATATGGGGACTGGAGAATCCACATAAAACTCCAACATGAACGTGATTCACCAAAACTAAATTTATTTTGTGCGGTTTCTGTAAGAAAGGTTTATGGCCCTTTCCTTTTTGCGGACAACACAGTTACGGGCAACTCCTATTTTGCAATGCTGAAGGATTAGCTACTTTTACAGCCACAGGACGACTCTGAAAATTGCATTTTGCAGCAGGGCGGTGTACCGCCACATTGGAACCTCCAAGTTCGTCGGTTTCTAAATGACATATTGCCTCAGCGTTGGATTGGACGTAAGGGACCCCATGACTTGGCACTACACACTTGGCCTCCAGTTCTCCAGACATCACACCATGTGACCTTTTTTTATGGGGATGTGTAAAAGACCCGTGTTTATGTTCCCCCTTTACCCGTTGACTTGGATGAGCTCCGAACGAGAATCACGGCCGCGGAAAATTCTGTTACTGAAGACACTCTCCGAAGCGTTTGGGATTAATCTAGCTATCGGCTTGATGTTGTCCGTGTAGCAGGTGGAGGGCAATTGAGCATTTGTAATTGTGGGGAGTGAAACTTTGGACCTTCCTTCATACTTTGCCCTTTGTTTTGTAACTATCCCACATTTGCCTTATTAAATATACTACAATTGTAATTGTTGTAGTGTATGATCCTTCTGACTCGGAACCTTCTGATATGAAAGAAGATTTCTGGAATGAGCTAAAAGCTGTTTTGAGCCAGTTTGGTGCTAAAGAAAAAGTTATAATAGCAGGAGATTTCAATGCTAGAGTAGGTGTGCAGAATGCCATTTCTGACAATGTTTTGGGTAAGTTTAATGATCCTTGTGTGAATGATAATGGTGAAAGATTAATTGAACTCTGCATTGAGAATGGTTTGTGTGCATCTAATACATTTTTCAACCACAAGTATATACACACATATACTTGGGAAAATCGTACTCTTGGTCAAAAGAGTGTGATAGATTTTGTTGTGTACCATCAGCGTTTGAAACATTTAGTTGTTGACACCCGTGTGATGAGAGGTGCGGATATTGGTTCTGATCATTACTTGGTAGTGTCACGAGTGAAACTTACTGTTGGTTGGAGGAAAAGGAATAGGAAGAGACCCAGGATAGAAAGAATAAAGGTTGATAGGGTCCTTGAAGATCATCAGCGGTACTCTGACTTACTCAGAGAACGACTGAAGGATCTGAAATCTTGTGAGAGGGATGTAGAAAAGAAGTGGGAATGTTTTAAGAACTGTGTTGTCACTGCTGCTAAAGAGGTCTGTGGCACTACAATAGTGGGTAACAATAGAGGTGATGCTTGGTGGAATAGTGAGATTGATGAGGCAGTAAAGAAAAAGAAGGAAGCCTATTTGGGGATGTTGCAAGGTAGAGTCTCTGTGGCTGAATATCGCTGTAAGAAGCGTGAAGCTGCTAAGCTGGTTCACCACAGTAAGGTAAAAGATAGAAAAGAGAAAGTGGAAAGGCATGAACTGGCTTTTTGGAAAGATAGAAAGTCCTTCTGGAAGTACATGAGACTCAGGAAAAATAGGGGAAACAAAGTTGTAAGTTGTGTGAAGAATGAGATTGGGGAAATGATATGGAAGCCCAATGAGTTAAGTGACAGATGGGGTGAATACTTCTGTGAGTTATTAGATCAGGAGAGCAAAAATGATTCTGAGACAGATGCAGATGATGTCACAATGAGGGTTGAAAGCACAGGAGGGATCTCAAGAGAAGAAGTGTGTAAAGCTCTAAAATCTCTTCAGAATGGTAAGGCCCCAGGAGTTGATGGCATAACTGCAGAGATGTTGAAATATGGTGGTGACTCTATGATTGACTGGTTAACTGAAATTTGCCAGTTGTGCTGGGAGTTAAGAATGGTCCCTCAGGATTGGAAGGATGCTATCATTGTTCCCTTGTATAAGGGAAAAGGTGATCAAACTGAATGCAAGAACTATCGTGGTATTAGCCTACTGAGTGTGCCAGGGAAAGTGTTTGGTAAGGTTGTTATTGAAAAAGTACGGGGTCTTACATCAGAGAAAGTGAGGGATGTTCAGTGTGGTTTTATGCCTGGTAAAGGCTGCACTAACCAGATTTTTGCATTACGCATGATGATTGAAAAGTATCTGGCTGTTGGGAAGAAAGTTTTTACTGCCTTCATAGATTTAGAGAAAGTTTACAACCGAGTAAATAGGACACTTTTGTGGAAGGTATTGAATGAATATGGTGTTACTGGGAATCTACTTAATAGTGTAAAAGCCATGTATGCTGGTAGTAGAGCTTGTGTACGAGTGAATGGTGTTTTATCAAAATGGTTTTCCATTGGTGCAGGATTTAGACAAGTTGTGTAATGTCACCATGGCTGTTTAATATATTTATGGACGCATGCATGCGTGAGGCCATAATAGATAATAGTGGTTTATGTCTTGGTGATATCCGTGTGTGCAGATTGCTGTATGCTGATGACACTGTCCTGTTGGCAGAGAGCAAAAGTGAGTTGCATAGTATGTTGACTCGGATGCACGAAGTTTGCATGAAATTCAAACTGAGTATAAATAAGGGAAAAACCAAAGTTATGGTGTTTGAGAGAGGATTGGGTAGCACTGAATGTAATGTAAGTATAAATGGCACTGTGATTGACCAGGTGAGTGAGTTTCTGTATTTAGGAAGCATGTTTGACCGAGAGAACAAGTTGGATGGTGAAATCAGTAGGTGAGTGAATTCTTCTTTGAAAGTCATAGCTGCTCTGGAAGGTTTTCACAGGAATGGTGGGCTCTAGAGAGTCCCGCATGGCTGTGTATGAAACAGTAATTGTTCATACTCTGATGTATGGCAGCGAAACCTGGGTACTGCAGAAGAAACATAGGAGTCGTTTGTGTGCTGGAGAAATGTGTTACTTACGTGGGGTTTCTGGCAAGACACGATCTGATTGTGTGAGGAATGAAGATGTATTGCAGTTGTATAATGTAAAGCATAATGTTGTTAGCAAGGTGGAGACCAATATGCTTCGGTGGTTTGGCCATGTTGAAAGAATGAGTGATGAAATGCTTACTAAGAAAATATTTTCAGCCCAAGTGGCAGGAAGGAAAGGCAGAGGAAGTCCAAGGAAGACATGGGTAGATCAGATTCAGGAGTGTCTGCATGAGAAAAAGATTATGAGTATGAAGTTTAAAAGATCTTGTGTACGGCGTGTAATGGATATCAGTGAAGCACGAGTTGTATGTCAAGATCGCTGTAAATGGCGAAGTTTGATACGACAACAATAAGTAAAAATATCTGGAAGTTTGTATTTCTTTTTGGAGCTAACCTCTGAATCTCAAAGAACAGCTTAATGATATGTATGTGTGTATAAAACATATTGTTTCATGGTGTTTTCATTATTTTGGACAACCCCTGTATTTCCTCCATGTTATGAGAACAAAGTTTAAAAATGTTGGCTAGTGTAATCTAATAATGTGTACAAGAAAACAAGGGGGGAAAGCTTAAAATTTTGAGAATACCTGGGTGGAGTGCAGTATGCGATTCATATCCTTTTAGATCATACAAATGTAATTGTTGGCACAAATGTGCTGTATTTTCACTGTTCCCATGTAGCAAGTCCTTCAGGAAACTTGAAAATTAAATTACCCTGGAGGGGGAATCGAACCTGCATCTCCCGATTTCTGGTTGAGCATGCTATCATGTCCGTTACACCACCCCCAGGACAAGGAAGTTCCAAGCAACTGAAACTAAGCAGATGTAGCTTAGAAATCTGAGAACCATTCAGATTTGCACTAGTTGAAACTATTCCCTGCTTCCTCATAGTGTCACGGCGACCTTTTCTCACATCCAGGGTCAGATGTAGGTCACAAATTTGAGTACTTCAGAGAGCATCATACATAAGTAGGAAACAAATCTCCCTGAAGAAATAATTCTTCGCAAATACATGGAAGGCAATAGTAATGTAATCGTTATCACAAATGTGCTGTATTTTCACTGTTCCCATGTAGCAAGTCCTTCAGAAAACTTGAAAATTACATTACCCTGAAGTGTGATTGTGACTTGCGACCTATGTCCGACCCCGGATGTGAGATAAGGTCTTTGTGACACTACGAGGAAGGACGGAATAGCTTCGACAAGCCCAAATCTGAATGATTCTCAGATTTCTAAGCTACATCTACTTAGCTTCAGTTGCTTGCAACTTCCTTGTTCTGAGTGTAGCAACTCTTCTGGAAATTGGGAGATGCGGGTTCGAATCTCGCTCCAGGGCAATATGGTTTTTTAATTTTCTGAAGGAGTTGCTACATGGGAACAGTGAAAATATGGCGCATTTGTGCCAACGATTATATTTGTTTTCCCTTCCATGTATTTGCGAAGAATCAAGAATCATTTCTTTAGGGAAATTCATTTTCGACTTATGTATAATCAGACTAGTTAACTTTTTTATGGGATTTATCTATGTAAATTCTTAAAAATTCGGCAAATTTTCAGAGAGAATTCCTCTCTTTCGTCAGGCAGTCTTTCATTCAATTTCCATCATGGTCTTTGGTTGCGGTTAACCTTGACGGTTACGGCGATTTTTCAAAATGTCTTGCCAGATGTTAGGCAGTGAAAACCCCTTACAGTCATTAATGATGAAGTTCTGGTATTTTCCACTTTCAAGTCCCTCTTTCAATTTTCGCTTCAGGAAGTTGGATTGATGTCCAATGACAGTCAAAGAGTCCCAGTCCATGCGGTGTCCGGTTTCTCTAGCATGTCCGTCTAATCCTGTCTTGTTTGAACAATTTTTATTGCTGCCTTGTGCTCCAATTAGACAGACACAAGACAGGATTAAACAGACACGTTAGAGAAACTGGGCACCACATGAACTGGGACTCTTTGATTGTCATTGGACATCAATCCAACTTCCTGAAGCAAAAATTAAAAGAGGGACTTGAAATTGAAAAATACCAGAACTTCATCATTAATGACTGTAAGGGGTTTTCACTGCCTAACATCTGGCAAGGCATTTTGAAAAATTGCCGTAACCGTCAAGGTTAACTGTAACCGAAGACTGTGACGGAAATTAAACGAATGACTGCCTGATGAAGGAGAGGAGTTCTCTCCAAAAATTTAGCATAAATTTTAAGAATTTTCTTCCTAGATAAATCCCATAAAAAAGTTAACTCGTCTGAATATAATAATCTAGGAAGCCACATAACAAAGATGAGTTTTTATGTATGATCTTTTAAATCATGTTTGGCTGTTGTCATTAATTTAATAATCTAACTATTAATTTAGTAAATTTAAATTAATTACATTTATAACTATTAATGTTATAATAATCTCCTAATGTGTACAGGGAAACAATTGGGAAAAGCTTAAAAGTTTAAGAATGTTTGGGTGGAGTGCGCACGTGAGATACATACTTTTGTAGATCATGTTTGACTTTTCGTACTGCTGATATGTGCAGCTTTTTGTTATGTATTTATGTTTTATTGATGGTGAGTTTTATGTTCAGATATGCCCTGTATTTCATTGTTATGCTGCATCTGTACTACATTATTTATTTATTTATTTTTTTCTTCTACTGTTGATGAATTTCACACATGTACATTTCTCAGATGCCATTTTTATTTTTGTAGGTTTCGGTTGATCAAGTTATTGAGCTATATGAAAAGATAGTGTCAAGCAATCAAACTGGATTAATAACAAGACAGTATGTTATTACCTCATTAATGAAGATCAGTGTTCGCTTCCAGGATGCTGCTCCGTAAGATTTTTTGCTTGTCATGTGGCTTGCATATACTATATAGCAACTAAGTCAGAAATTTAAGTGATTAATCTGTTTGGTATTTCTGCTTAGGAGATAGAAAATCTAGTGAAAACATTTCTAAAAAATACATTTCCATGAAATATGTATGTTTGTGAGTACTTTTAGATTAAGTAGGCACAGTTTACGACTGAGTAAATAGAACACTTTCATGAAAGGTATTGAATGAATATGGTGTTACTAGGAATCTACTTAATAATGTAAAAGCCATGTAGGCTGGTAGTAGAGCTTGTGTAAAAGTGAATAGTGTTTTATCAAAATGGTTTTCTATTGGTGCAGGAGTCAGGCAAGGTTGTGTAATGTCGCCATGGCTGTTTAATATATTCATGGATGCATGCATGCAGCCAAAATAGATAATACTGGTTTATGTCTTGGTGATATCTGTGTGTGCAGATTGCTGTATGCTGATCACACTGTCCTGTTGGCAGAGAGCAAAAGTGAGTTGCAGAGTATGTTGTCCCGGATGTACGAAGATTGCATGAAATTCACACTGAGTATTAATAAGGGAAAAACCAAAGTTATGGTTTTTGAGAGAGGAACTGGTTGCACTGAATGTAATGTAATGTAGTCTAAATGGCACTGTGATTGACCAGGTGAGTGAGTTTATGTATTTAGGAAGCATGTTTGACAGAGAGAACAAATTGGATGGTGAAATTAGTAGGCGAGTGAATTCTTCATTGAAAGTCATAGCTGCTCTGGGAGGTTTTCACAGGAATGATGGGTTCTCAAGAGAGTCCTACATGGCTGTGTATGAAAGTATAATTGTTCCTACTCTGATGTATGGCAGTGAAACCTGGGAACTACAGAAGAAACATAGGAGTCATTTGCGTGCTGGAGAAATGTGTTACTTACGGGGGGGGGGGGCAAGACTCATTCTGATTGTGTGAGGAATGAAGATGTTTTGCAGTTGTGTAATGTGAAGCAAAATGTTATCAAGGTGAAGACTAATATGCTTTGGTGGTTTGGCTATGTTGAAAGAATGAGTGATGAGATGCTTACTAAGAAAATTTCTTCAGCCCAGGTGACAGAAAGGAAAGGCAGAAGAAGGCCAAGGAAGTCATGGGAGGATCAGATTCAAGAGTGTCTGCATGAGAAGAAGATCATTAGTATGAAGTATGGAAGATCTTGTGTGCATCGTGTGATGGATGTCAGTGAAGCTCGAATTGTGTGCCAAGATTGCTGTAAGTGGAGGAGTTTGATATGGCAACAGTACATAAATAATCAGTTAAAAATTATCTGGTAGTTTGTTTTTTCTTTGTGGAGGTAACCTCTGAATCCCAGAAAACAGCTTAGTGATATGTATTAGTGATGTATGTCATCATCATCATCATTGTCAACCATTATCAATCCACTGCTGGACGAAGGTCTCCCCAAGTTTCCTCCACAACGGTCTGTCTTGTGCCAGTCTCCTCCATGTCACCCCTGCATACTTTCGAATTTCATCCACCCATCTCCCATGTGGTCTTCTTCTGGGTCTTTTCCTGTCCCTTGGAATCCAATCTAAAATTTCGGCTGTCCATCGATGATCTGTCCTTCTGGCAGTATGTCCAGCCCATTGCCATTTCAGGGATTTAACTCTGATCATGATGTCTTCCACTCTTGTCATTTTTCGGATCCACGAGTTCCTCTTCTTGTCTCTCCTGGTTACACCAAGCATGCACCTCTCCATGCGGCTTTGAGTTGTCTGCAGCCTTTGTATGTCTCTTTTAGTTAAGGTCCACGTCTCTGCACCATACGTAAGCACTGGAAGGATGCATTGATCAAACACTTTTCTTTTAAGACATAATGGCATATTGCTCTTGAAAATTATGCTGTTTCTTCCAAAAGCTCTCCAGGCAAGTTTTGTACGCCGATTAATTTCTTCATCAATGTGACCCTCACTTGATATCTGCTGTCCAAGATAAACGTACGTATCTGTTATCTCCAGCTTTTCTCCATCAATCGACAAATCTTCATTTCTTGTAAAAGCATTGAACATCACTTTTGTCTTCTGAAAGTTCATTTTTAATCCCACTTCTTTACTCTTGTCAGCAAGTTCCGGGATCATACTCTGCAGCTCTGATGGGCTAGTTGCAAAAATTACTACATCATCAGCAAAACGAAGGTGGGTTATATAATCTCCATTAATCTTTATCCCCTTGTTTTCCCAGCTCAGTGACTGAAAAACACCCTCCAATGTGGCATTAAAGAGCTTCGGAGATATGGTGTCACCTTGTCTCACTCCCTTTCCAATTTTTATGTGTGTTGTATTTTCAAACAGCCTAATCTTTGCACTTGCATTTTCATAGATGTTATTAATAATATTAATGTATGCATCTTCAATACCGCAGGTTTTCAGAGCCATTGTAACTGCTGATGGTTTCACCGAATCAAAGGCTTTTTCATAATCGATAAAAGCCATGCACAATGGAAGTTCATATTCCCTCGCTCTTTCAATTAGTTCTCTCAGCACATGGATATGATCTATTGTGCTGTAGCCACTCCTGAATCCAGCTTGTTCTCTCGGTTGAGCCATGTCCAGTGTTACCTTCAAGCGGTGTGAAAGAACTTTAGTGAAGATTTTATAAACTACTGATAGGAGGCTGATAGGTCTGTAGTTTCCGAGATCCTCAATGTCACCTTTCTTATGTAGCAGGATCATTGTAGCGGTGTTCCAATCCTCAGGAATGTATAACCCCCTATATTTTTTAATCAAATTTATAAACCACAACATACTATTATTATTATTCTCAGCCGGTTGACACCCACTGCAGTTTATATGCCTGCCCCAGTTAATATGTGGGTAAATCAGTCTAATCCCCCATGCTTACCAGACTGGTTGGGGGATACATTTTATAGCTACTACCAGCTAGGAGGGAAGGCAGACTCCCACTGCTTAAGATAGAAAAAAAGAAAAGTAAATAGGAAAGATTCACCCCTAGACCTCGAATACTCTAATAGCATTGGGGGAAAGGAGGAAGAAGAAAGAAGAGTAAGGACCAGTCTAGAGATAACATAACAGGCATATATTACACAAAGTAAGGCATGGCCCAGCATCAGGTACCTCAGGTTTGCCACTCATGTGCTCACTAGAGTGAGCCCTTGAGGTTTACTACCATTACTGTGGGTAACATAAATACTATTACTAATATAAATACTAACATACTATTGCTGTGGGTTTATTCAGACAAACATGCACAAAATTTGTTCAAAAAGAAAAATAAGTTATAATCTACTGTCTTCCACTTTGAGTTATTTTAGCAGAACACAGATGTTTTTGGTGGTGTTGACATTTTTTTTATGTATGTCTTCAGCACTTTACAAAGGCAATTAAAAAATGTAACAAAGCAAAAAAGTTCACAATAAGTTGTTGCCAGATCTCCAAACCGAATTATCAGAATTTCAAAGGTTTTTCTTTGGATGATAAGTTTTGAAAATACTCTACAAAAGCAAGTTTTTGACAAAGTTTCTGTTAAGTATCCCATCGAAAAGAAATTATAGTTACTGTAGGTTTATTAAAAGAATCTGTTATAGTGTTTAGTTTTGTCTGTTGTTTAGATTTAACCAACTACTGACTCAAAGTTACTTACTGTGTTGTATTACATTGTATCAACTTCCTTATACATTTTATCTGCACGTGTTATAAAACTTGTAAAATGACAATCTCTGTAAAATAATGTTATTTAAACATCTATGTAAAGTTTATTTTTGTATTTTCAAGATTTTAACACTTGTTAAACATTTTCATTAATGTTTCTTTGGTGTTTTCAATATTGTCACATTTCTTCAGGTTTTTTGTTGTTGTTGTTTTGTTTAATTGTTTTTTTTTTTTTTTTTTTGCTGTTTTTTTTTTATGTTATAATCGTTATGAGCATCTGGTCATGTGACAGATTTCTCACGGCCCCTGGAATCCTGGTAAATTTCTGAAACTTAATTTTCCTTTTTTCCAAGCCTTGGAAAGTCCTTGCTTTTTTGCATTTTGGTGCAAGGTCATGGAGTAGTACTGCTTTCTTTCCAGCAATGGAAAATTTTAAAAAAAGGTCAGAAAATGTGGATGGGGTAGGGGGCAATTGAACAAACCAGAAAAAAATTGGCAAATCTCGCAAATGTCCGTAATCACACAAAAATTAGTGCTGCAGCAGCAATGAGAATCTCACGGCCCCTGGAATCCTGGTAAATTTCTGAAACTTAATTTTCCTTTTTTCCACGCCTTGGAAAGTCTGATTTTTTGCATTTTGGTGTAACGTCGTGGAGTAGTAATGCTTTCTTTCCAGCAATGGAAAATTTTAAGAAAAAGGTTAAAATATGAGGATAGGATAGGAGGCAATTTAACAAACCAGAAAAAAATCTGTAAATCTTGCAAATGTTCATAATCACACCGAAAATTACTGCTGCAGCAGCAATGAGATTGTGACGTCATTTTCAGTTTCCACATATAAAATTTTTTCAACTTCTATGTGACTTCCGAGCATCTACAACTTAATTTTTCCAACTTCTGCGCATCTAAGTGTCATCCCAGATCATCCTTTTTTGCATTTCTGGGCCGACAGAACTTTCACAGACCGGCGATGCTGAAACAAAACTTTTACGTTATTTTCAAGTACTTAACCTCATAATATTCTGTATTATAATGATCACTGCATGCTATCCATAATTTATATACCAGATTATTCCATGTCACCTACTTACAGCTAATATCATTTAATATGTTTATATTCTTTAATAATTAATAAGTAGTGTTTTCCTAGATTTTTTTTTTTTTATAGCCAGGTGGCAAGAAATTTTAGCTGGGGAGTACTTTTAATGACTCCTTCTCCAATCGAAAAAAAAACAGTTTTCCTTAACATTATTATACTTGCCAAACATCTTTAGCAGTGTGGTAGACATTAATGTAACATAAAATGATAAACAGTTAGAAAATTGTACAAAAATGGTTTTAAAAAATGAGTATTTACTATAAAATTGTACTCAACACAGCTTTCTTTCTTTTCTTTTTTTTTTTTTTTTTTTTTATTATATGGAGATTGAAGGTTTAATTTAATGACCACTATAAGCAACTCAATAGGTTGTTTTATAAGTGTAGCATTTCACTGAGCACTTTGGGTTATGTGCTATTGCCTTCCGGACTTTAATTTTGGACACCAGTGTATGTTTGTGTTGTGTACGATGAACTCTGTCTTCCCCCAACTTTGCTTTTGCCCAAGGAAGAGGTTGTTCAAAATTTTACAAAATGACTGTATGTATTGTATTTCATTTTAAAATCTGATTCAACACTCTTAATCAGTTAGTTTGAGAATCGTGTACAAGGACACAAATTTTGCAGTCCATCCATGTCATTATTACCAAATCCAATGTGTATCATATTATATGGTGCATGATTAAGTTATTAATGTCATTATTGTCAAGTTTGATGTATGTATATGATATTATGTGATGCACGATTAAGTTATTAGTGTGTCATTATTGCCAAGTTTGATGTGTATGATATTATATAACAGGTAAGAAGGAGGTAGCCAAGAAGGTGGCACCCAAGAGGGTCGAGAAGAGGCACGTGCTTCTCGTTTACCCCGCAACAGACAAGGGTTCTCCCTCGTCGGAAGACGTAAAGGCGGTTCTGCAAACTCAGATTTGCCCCGCCAAACTCCAGATTGGGGTTAAGGGAGTTAGAAAGGTCAATGGGGGAGGAGTAATGGTGGAATGCTCCTCCGCCAAAGAAATAGAGAAATTGGATTCGGAGGCTAAAGAGCAATGCAGTGACGAAGGAGAACCTTCGGTCCAGATTGCCAGCTAAGAGGAATCCAAGGTTTATCGTCTACGGGATAGACGGAAACCTGTCAAGGGAAGAGGTCGAGCAATGTCTCGCGGAACAGAACCCAGAGTTGGAGGAGAGCAGCCTCCAGCTCAAGTTCTCGTTGAAGGTGAAGGGTGGGAAACGCCACTGGGTAGCAGAGGCGGACCCACTGACCTTCAAAAAGTAATGAAGCGAGGCAAGCTCGGAGTGGGATGGACCGTCCACTCAGTAAGGGAATATCTGAGGGAGGTCCGTTGCTACAGGTGTAACGGGTTCGGGCACTTTAGGTCAAGGTGCACCGAAGAGCAGGATAGATGTGCCCGGTGTGGGGAAACCGGGCACAAGCGCCAAGAGTGCAGCAATAGCCCGGTCTGCACTAACTGCTTGGCAAACAACAAGAGATTCAGGCGTCGAGTGGATGTAGGCCACTCGAGCCTAGACAAGGAATGCCCAAGCCTTGTCAGAGAACTGGCTCTGCTAAAAGAACGCACTCATTATGGATAATAAACCAAAGAGAGGCGTTAAGGTGCTTCAAATCAATCTGCACCACGCACGGGCAGCAACAACACAGGCCCTGGTGACAGCCACTGAGCAAAAAGCTCATATTCTGCTATTGCAGGAACCATTCGAACAGGGGGAAGAGTGGTGGGCTTCCCTAACTCCTACCGGATCTACCACCCTAGGGTGGCAAAGCCCAGGGTGGCCACGGTCGTGAAAGACCCGTCCCTAGCGGTTCTCGAGATAAAATGCTCCGAGAACGTGGTCGCCCTCGGCGTGGAATGTGGTGATGCGAAATTTTTAATGGTGAACGTATACAGTTCTCCGGCAGGCAATTTGAGAGAAACGCTGAATGAGCTAATGGCTCTATTAGGGAATTCCCCAGTCATGAGATAATAATAGCAGGCGACTTCAACGCGAAGAGTCCTCTCTGGGGCAATCAGAACGAGGACGAACGCGGCCAGCTACTAGTGGACTTTGCCAACGCGGCAGACCTGAGTTTCTTGAACGATCCAGAGAGCACCCCGACCTTCCAAGGGGCGAGGGGCTCCTCTTGGATCGACGTGACTCTCGTCAGAGTCTCAAAGCGCAGCCTTGTCCAGGATTGGCAAGTACTGGACGACGAGAGCTGCAGTGACCACCTAGCGCTATCTTTCGTTTTGGGATCGGAAAAGCCCATCCGACCCAAGCGCAAAAGATTCTTAATGAAGAATCTAGACTGGTGGGCTTTTAAAGCCAAGTTAACTACCTTGTTGGGAGGTAGGAGGGAAGAAGAGGCCGCAGAAGTGTCGGACCTCAACTCCCTCTTTGAAGAACTAACCAGTCAAATAACAACGCTATGCGAGAGTAGTAGGGGAAATAAAAGGGGAGCCAAGGACCCCACCCCTGGTGGTCGGAGAAACTAAAAGCTCTAAGGGCGAGAGCTAGGCGGAGTAGGAAAGCTCTGCAAAGAGCAAAAGCTACTCCGCAAGACAGGGAGTGCACAGAAGTGCATAAAAAGGCTCGTTCAGCATACAGGAGAGAACTGAATCTCTCGAAAATCTCCTACTGGAGAAAACTGTGTGAGTTTCAAACTCCGGCTGACCCTTTCGGGATCCCCTATAAGATCTCGAGGGGATCCATAACCGAACCGCTAAAACTAGCAGCGGTAGAAAGGGCAGACGGTAGCCTATCAAAGACTCTTGATAGTACCGTAGAAAGTCTCTTGGATTACCACTTCCAAGGAGACGAGGGAGAAGGGGACTCCCCTCAACAAAAAGAAATAAGGGAAGAAAGTCGGATCCCGCCGGACACTGGTGAGGACCCCCTTCACGAGAGACGAAGTGGAGAATGCCCTCTCCAGTCTAAATACGGGCAAAGCACCAGGCAAGGATGGGTTCGACCTCAGCATAGTCAGAGAAATCTACTATGCAAATCCCGGGTATTTTGTGGCGCTCCTAAACGAATGCCTCGGGAGGGGAATCTTCCCAGACTTGTGGAAAACAGCGGTGCTAGTTCTTTTCAACAAGACCGGAAAGAACAAAAATGACCCCGCAGCCTATAGGCCCATCTGCCTCCTCTCGGCGTGGTGCAAGGTGCTGGACAAGCTCATAACGAACAGAGCGCTTGGCTTCCTCATGGAGCAGGGAAAGCTAAACAGGAACCAATTTGGTTTCCTTCCGGGGCGTTGCGCAACGCAGGCAATTCACAGCCTCCGAGAGAGGGCAGAGAGGAACAAAGCGGAGGGGCTCCATATCTGCTTCATCTCACTAGACGTGAGGGGGCATTCAACAGTGTCTGGTGGCCAATGGTTTTAACCAGACTTAAAGAACTTGGCTGTCCAAGGAACCTGTTCAAACTGATCAGCAGCTACCTGTCTGATAGAAGAGTCGAGTTCGAAGCGGGGAATGGGCAATCCTCGCGTTCGTACCATAGAGGGTGTCCGCAAGGATCCAACTCCGGGCCGCTCTGGTGGAATATAGTTGCTGATTCAGCACTGAACCTAGACCTGGGGCCCGCAGTGGAGATTCAAGCCTATGCGGACGATTTCGTTCTCGTGGTCTCCGCCTCAGGGAGACACGTGATCGAAAGAGAAGCACATAGGGCCTTGGATGTGCTAGAAAATTGGAGCAGAGAAAGCAAACTGTGCTTCGCTCCTGAGAAGACCACTCTGCTAGCAATAGCTAAGAGAGGAGTAATGAAAACACCACCCCAGTGCAGATTCCAAGGGTGCACTATCAAGGCGGTGCGTGAAATGAAATACTTGGGTGTGGTCCTGGATCAGAGTCTATCAGGGCTGCCACACCTGAGGCACCTTAGAACAAGGTGCACGATGATTCTCAATAGATTGAATGGCATGAGGTTAACGGGCAAAACCAAGAAGGCCATCTATCAGAGAGGAATTGAAAGAATTCTGACGTATGCAAGTGGGGCATGGTGGAACCCCACAGTCAGAATGAAGAAGGGGATAAACCAAATCCAAAGGTTGGCCCTACTAGGGATAACCGGTTGTTTTCGCACAACGTCAACCCTAGCACTCCAAGTGCTGGCGGGGTGCGAGCCGGCAGACCTAGTAGTGGAAAGGGAGGCAGCAATGCACTGCCTAAGGTCAGGAGAGGACGCCTACCTTCTCGGTGCGCCGCATCGAGCCTCCGACATGGAGATGGAAAGTGTGGACTGGCAGATCCACCCTGCCGAGGAAATTTGCCCACCGTGGGACAAGGAGAAACCCACGGGAGTTGGGCATGAGCTGTTCACGGACGGCTCAAAGTTGAAGGGACAAGTGGGGGCAGGCTTCTGTGCGTTCTCGGACGGGAACGAAGCCACTGCAGGAAGCGTGAAATTATCGCAGAACGCTTCGGTCTTTCAGGCTGAACTTCTGGCGATAGAGATGGCACTCACCTGGGCACTCCCCAGGCGTAGTGACGAAAGAATAAAACTCTACTCGGACAGTGAGGCAGCACTGCAGGCTCTGAGTAGATTCAGGGGAAGAAACCCCATCGTCCAGAGGATCAAAACCCTCTTGAGGGCAGAGGGAGATGGGGCAGTTAGTTTCCACTGGGTACGAAGCCATGTCGGAACCCTAGGAAACGAAAGGGCAGATCAGCTGGCGAAGGCAGCCACGCTGAAAGAGACGGTCGACGTGCAATGCAGAACGCCGCGAAGGTGCATTCGCGCAGCACTAGCACGTCGGACCATGACCGAATGGCAGGTCAGATGGGACACGGGAGAGACAGGGCAGAAGACACACAGAGTGTTTCCGAAAGTCTCGACCAAACGAGCACAGACAAATAAGTTCCTGAATCAAGTACTCAGTGGCCATGGCATCAGCCCTGAATACCTAGGCAGATTTGCCATCAGGAACTGCACTTGTCCCTGTGGAAAGAGAACGGCAAGCATAGAACACTGCGTACTTGAATGCAGTGGCTTCGCCGAATGGAGAAACACACTGATCCCAGGTGTGCAAAGAACGCGAAGATTGGATCTGCTCATCCAATCTTCCGTTAACAGGAGGGGATAATAGCCTTGGTTGAAAGGCTAACCCTCCAGCAACATACCATCTTCCCCAATCAAACGGGGACCGAAACGCAGGAGGTGAACGTGCACACCGAAAGCGAATCGGAAGATGAATGAGGGTAGAAGTCTGTGGGAAAGCAGACGAAGAAACCACCAATGTAAATATTCTGTAAATAAATTTTGCTATCTCTTGATGTTGTAAGTCCTAAGCATGAGGACAGTGTATACATGTGTGTAGGTGTTTGAAAAAGAAAATAAAGGGAAATTATTCCCCCAAAAAAGTTCGAGGGCAAGGAATCTTCCAGTCAGCGAAAAAGTAAGAAACGACCTATCCCGCCAGACAGAGCGGGAACCCAGACAAGGTATTCTAGGTCGCCTGCCAGCACGTCACCACGGGCTGGTCTCTGGGCCATTGGGGTGGCCAGGGTCCGAACCGCGTCTCAAGGCAGGATAATTGTCGCAACATTTCAAAATAACATCCAAGGTGCTCAACAAGTCCCCGTGGAGCCAAGACAGATTGGCGGAACGGGACAATGAAATCAGTATATATATATATTATATTGTGCACGATTAAGTTATTAGTGCGTCGTTATTGCCACATTTGATTGTATGGTATGATATTATATCATGCACGATTGAGTTATTAGTGTGTCGTTATTGCCACATTTGATGTGTATGATATTATTTCATGCACGATTAAGTTATTAGTGTCATTATTGCCAAGTTTGAGGTGTATATTACAGACCTGCCAACTGTTACAATTTTATCATATTTAGTCCGATAAATCATGCTGCAGTACACTAATAGGATTTTGCAACAAAAAATGTTTTTTTTTAAATAGTCATGTTTTTCCCCATTTTTTCTCTTTTCAGACAGGAGCCTTGTAGTAGAATCGCGGCGACGGGCAATGGACGTCTCAGATTTATTTTGGTCCTGCAGACAAAAACGACATCCCCAGAACTCTATTAAACCATCTTGCAGACTCCCCATCATAGATGCAAGTTTTCCGCCTTTAAAATTTCCAAAAACGGAAGTTAGGCAGGCGTAGTGAGGATCTCTTCCATAATCGTAATTTTTTTTTCTCGCGAAGGACGATGTACATCGCAGAATTATTTTGTACTCATCCCCGTAGCAGAATCGCGTTGACGGCTGACGTACATAGCAGATTTATTTTTTTAATCATCCCCGTAGAACAATCACGGCGATGTACACTGTAGGTTTATTTTGTACTCGTCCCCGTAGCACCATAGGGGCGCCGGCCGGTGTACATCGCAGATTTATTTTGTACTTGTCCCGGTAGAAGAATCATACATTGCAGGTTTATTTTGTACTCGTCCCTGTAGCAGAATCGTGGCGATGGCTGACATACATTACAGATTTATTTTGTACCCACCCCTGTAGAAGAATCGCGGTGACGGACGACGTACATCGCAGATTCATTTTCTAATAATCCTTGTAGCAGAATCGCGGCGATGGCCAATGCACATCGCAGATTTATTTTGGTCCTGCAGACAAAAACGACATCCCCCAGAACCCGATTAAACCATCTTGCAGACCTCTTAAGATGCAAGTTTTCCAAAAACGGAAGTTAGGCGGAGTGAGGATTTCTCCCGTAATCGTAATTTTTTTTCTAATAATTAACAACATAAAAGTGTTTGCTGATTAGATTTAATTAGTTTTTCAATAAAATTTTGATGCAGGAAAAAAATCCTTACATTCTCATCATCAAGAATTTAATATAGCTGAAATAGGCTTAGAAAATTATAAGCATGGGTCGTGTTACGATTTTTCTGTCTGAGTGTTTCGGTTTTTGGTTCTGAGAGGTTGGCAAGTCTGATATTATATCATGCATTATTGAGTTATTAGCATTTCATCCTTAGATTTCTTCAGACCAGTTATAATTTAAAATTTTTATGATCTTTTGTATACTCTGTGAGAAATGCTTAAATTTTGAACATGATATTGCATAATTGAAAAAATCAATTTTCAATTCCATTCAATCCATTTTTTTTTATTTTTCAATTTTGCAATATCATGTTCAAAATCTTAGTGAGAGATAGGTTTGCCTCCTTGGGATGCTCCATGGGTAACAATGGCACACAGAACAGCAACAAGGGTCTCTGTGAAGCTTAGAGAGGTACCAGCTAGTTCTGTGTGACATTGTTGGCAAAAAGACCCCAACTCACTGGGTTATGCTCCAGGATCCTTAGGTGGAATGACCATCTGGAACCAGATTATGTTCCAGGATCCTTAGGTGGAATGACCATCTGGAACCAGATTATGTTCCAGGATCCTTAGATGGAATGACCATCTGGAACCGGGTTATGTTCCAAGATCCTTAGGTGGAATGACCATCTGGAACCCTTCAGCTGTGGGCTGATCGCCCTCACTGATGTACTTCTTTGAGTTTTAAGACTCTAAGAAAGACTAAAAATGACTCAAGTGTGGGATATGGTGGATGTACCTTACTTGAGAAGAACAGTCCACTACGGAAAAGATATGGAACTGGCAAAAGGCACATGAGAAAGAGATATCGGATGAGTGAGCGTATGATTAGTGTATGGGATACTAGAGGTATAAATGGAAAGATAAATGAGGTGATTGAAGAAATGAATAAGTATAGATTGGATGTGCTTGCTGTGTGTAAGTGAAACTAAAAAGAAAGAAATTGGGATTGAAAACATGAATGGTATGGTGAGTGTGTGGTATGGAGTGTTGGATAATGTGAGAGGACAGGCTGGTGTTGGTGTGATTTTAAGTGAAAAGATGAACAACTTGATCCAATCATTACAGCTGCATTAGCGAGAGAATTCTTCGGATACATCTGAAAGTGAAACTTCAGAGAATAGTAATTGTTG
Organism: Macrothele yani; assembly: GCA_039090855.1. Lineage (NCBI taxonomy): Eukaryota > Metazoa > Arthropoda > Arachnida > Araneae > Macrothelidae > Macrothele > Macrothele yani. The sequence goes on along the minus strand of CM077032.1, from coordinate 59,078,428 downwards.
TAGTGTATGATGCTTTTTGTGATTCTGATCCCCCAGATAAGAAGGAAGATTTTTGGAATGAGCTAAAAGCTTTATATCTCGTGTGATTCTATCATAAAGTTCACATACCATTACGTGACTACAAGGTTCTTCAGGAAGACGCTTAGACGTCTGTAAGTTGTGTTTTACACTTTCTGTAAAGTGGATACAGTCTGTGGTAGTGCATTAACTTATTCAATTAAAATATAAATCGGTTAAAAGTCCTAAAAATGTTACTCGTGGACGTAGGACTGAACATGCACTTCCGTGAGTAACATTTTTAGGACTTTTAACCTATTTATATTTTAAATGAATAAGTTAATGCACCACCACAGACTGTATCCACTTTATAGAACATGGAAAACAGAACTTACAGATGTCAATGCATCTTTCTGAAGTAGCTAAAAGCTGTTTTGAGCCAGTTTGGTGTTAAAGAGAAAGTTATTATAGCAGGGGATTTCAATGCTAGAGTATGTGTTCAGAATGGGATTTCTGATATGTTCTTGGTAAGTTTAATGATCCTGGTGTGAATGATAAAGGTGAAAGATTAATTGAACTCCGCATTGGAAATGGATTGTGGGTATCTAATATGTTTTTCAGTCACAAGTATATCCACACATACACTTAGGAAAATCATACTCTGGGATTAAAGAGTGTAATAGATTTTGTTGTTTATGATCAGCGTCTGAAACAGTTAGTTGTTGATACCCGTGTGATGAGAGGTGCCAAAGTTGGCTCTGATCATCACCTGTTAGTGTCATGGATGAAGCTGAATGTTGGTTGGAGAAGGAGGTATAGGAAGGTGTCTGTGGTGAATAGAATAAAGGTTGTCTGAAGAACGTCAGCATCATTATGGTTTACTCAGTGAACGTCTGAATCGGTTGAAGATATGTGAGAGGGATGTAGAAAAGAAGTGGACATGTTTTAAGAACTGTGTTGTCACTGCTGCTGAAGAGGTCTGCAGTACTGCAACAGTGAGTAACTTTAAAGGTGATGCTTGGTGAAACAGTGAAGTTAGAGAAGCAGTAAAGAGAAAGAAGGAAGCATACTTGGGGATGTTGCAAGGTAGAGTTTCTGAGGGTGAATATCGCTGTAAGAAGCGTGAGGCAGCAAAACTGGTTCGCCAGAGTAAGGCAAAAGATAAGAAAGAAGAGGAGGAAAAACACGATTTGGCTTTTTGGAAAGATGATGTCATAATGAGAGATGGAAACACTGGTGGGATCTCAAGAGAAGAGGTATGTAATGCTCTAAAATCTCTTCAGAATGGTAAAGCTTTGGGAGTAGATGGCATATCTGCTGAGATGCTAAAATATGATGGTGACTCTGTGATTGACTGGTTAACTGGCATTTGGCAGTTATGCTGGGAGTTAGGAATGGTTCTGCAGGATTGGAGGGATGCTATCATTGTCCCTTTGTATGAGGGAAAAGATTATCAGACCGAATTCAAGAACTGTCGTGGTATCAGTTTGCTGACTGTGCCAGGAAAAGTGTTTGGTAAAGTCGGTATTAGAAAAGTATGTGGTCTTACATCAGAGAAAGTGAGGATGTTCAGAGTGGTTTTTATCCCTGGTAAGGGCTGCACTAACCAGATTTTTGCATTACGTATGATGATTGAAAAGTATCTGGCTGTTGGGAAGAAAGTTTTTGCTGCCTTCATAGATTTAGAGAAAGCTTACAACCGAGTGAATAGGACACTTTTGTGGAAGGTATTGAATGAATATGGTGTTACTGGGAATCTACTTAATAGTGTAAAAGCCATGTATGCTGGTTGTAGAGCTTGTGTACAAGTGAATGGTGTTTTATCAAAATGGTTTTTTATTGTTGCTAGAGTCAGGCAAGGCTGTGTAATGTCAGCCTGGCTGTTTAATAAACACTGCTGGCCACCCAAAATGCAACACCAAGAAGGAAGCATCCAATTGGCCTGAAATTCGCAGCATACGTCGCCCATGAGAGGACATGCAAACGATTAGCATTGCAGGGCATATGCAAATCATGTGCGCCCGGCACGCCACCGAGAAGCACTATAAGAAGGGTGCACAGAAGGCGGGGTGTAAGTAGTGGAAGTGTGTTGTGCTGCCGGACCTGTGCGTGGGAAGCTTCCTGATGCCTCGTCGCAGAATACGGCAGTCATTCCAGCACGTTTCGGAGTAAGACAGAGGACGAATAGTGGCTTATCGTAACAGCGGTTTATCGTACTTAGACATCGGCGCCCGTGTGGGACGACATCCAGCCACAGTGAGGTGAGTATGGATTCGGTGAGTGCAGGAGGGACGGATGGATCGACATGAGCGATTGCCGCAGCCGCGGCACACCACCGAACGAGAGGACCGGCATGTTGTGCGGCGGGCATTCACGGCTTGCACCGCCCCATCACGAACGTTAGCGCAGGAATTAGGGTGTGTTGTGCAACAACCTGTATCAGCACGTACCTTTCGATGTCGTCTGCAGGGGTGGGGACTTGTCGCACGGCACCCATTGCTCTGATTATCATTGACGTTACACCACGGGGAGTGCGGCAGCAGTGAGCCTTTGAACGCCGCACCTGGTCTACGGAATGGCACGACATTGTCTTCTCCAATGAATTCCGCTTCTGCCTGCAACACGATAATGGTCGGATCCGCGTGTGGTGGCACAGCAGGGAGAGACTGTATGACGCCTGCATTATGCATCGCCATACCGGTCCGTCGCCTGCCATTATGGTTTGGGGCGCAATTGGATATGACACCCACACCCCCTCTGGTACACATTGCCGGTACACTCAACAGCCACCGCTACATCTCCAACGTTTTTGGAGCCTGTAGTCCTCCCTTACTTGCAGGCCCTGCCAGCGGCCAAGTTTCAACAGGACAATGCGTGCCCGCACGTGGCACGCATCGTGCAACAATTCTTCACGGCCCACCAGGTGTCACTGCAGCCGTGACCCACCTGTTCTCACAATATGTCGCCCATCGAACACGTTTGGTCGCTGATCGGCAACCGAGTCACCCGGCAAGCACCACCTGCTGCTGCACCTGATGAACTGTGGCAACATGTGGAAGCATCCTGGACCGACATACCCCAAGCATACATCCAAAGCCTCTTTCGTTTGATGCCGCTGTCTGTAGCGGCCGTTATTGCTAGCCATGGGGGCCACACGAACTATTGATGTCTGTGTGTTCCGCAAGTCGCATGGGCCTGTAAGCTCAATCGTTTCATCTTTGTATCTGTTGTTATGTGTCCAGTAAATCTGGCTTTGCTATCTCGTGTCCTTCTTGGTGTTGCATTTTGGGTGGCCAGCAGTGTATTTATGGATGCATGCATGCATGCGTGATACCAAAATGGATAATACTGGTTTATGTCTTGGTAATGTGCATGTGTGCAGATTGCTCTATGCTGTTGACACAGTCCTGTTTGGCAGAGAGCAAAAGTTAGTTGCAGTGTATGCTGTCCTGGATGTACAAAGTTTGTATAAAATTCAAACTGAGTATTAATAAGGGAGAAACCAGAGTTATGGTTTTTGAGGGAGGAACTGTTCGTGCAAAATGCAAGATGAGTCTTAGTAGCACGGAGATTGACCAAGTGAATGAGTTTGTATATTTAGGAAGTATGTTTGACAGAGAGAACAAACTAGTTGGTGAAATTAGTAGGTGAGTGAATTCCTCTTTGAAAGTCATAGCTGCTTTAGGAGGATTTCAGAGGAATGATGGGTTCTCAAGGAAGTCCTGAATGGCTGTGTATGAAAGTGTAATTGTTCCTACTCTGATGTATGGCAGTGAAACCTGAGTACTGCAGAAAAGACATAGGAGTCATTTGTGTACTGTGGAGATGCATTACTTACAAGGGGTTGTGGTAAGACACGTGGTGATTTTGTGAGCTATGAAGATGTGTAATGTGAAGCAAAATGTTGTCAGCAAGGTGGAGACTTATATTTTTCGGTGGGTTGGTGATGTTGACTAAGAAAATGTTTTCAGCCTAAGTGGCAGGAAAGGAAGGTAGAGGAAGGCGAAGAAAATGAGGCAAAATGTTGTCAGCAAGGTGGAGACTTATATTCTTCGGTGGGTTGGCGATGCTGACTAAGAAAATGTTTTCAGCCTAAGTGGCAGGAAAGAAAGGTAGAGAAAGGCCAAGGAAATCATTGGAGGACCAGATTCAGAAATGTCTGTTTGAGAAAAAGATTATGAGTATGAAGTATAAAAGGTCTTGTGTGCAGCATGTGATGGATGTTAATGAAGCTCGAGTGGTGTGCAGAGATCATTGTAAATGGAGACATTTGATACACCAACAGTAAGTAAATTATAGTTCTATCAGTTAAATGTGTACTTGGCACATGGTCTTTCTTTTAGGAGCTAACCTCTGAATCTCAGAGAACAGCTTAATGATTTGTATGTATGCATGTATTGCATAAATCTATTGTTTTTGACATTTATTTTATTTATTTATTTTCAGAGAAGTGAAAAAAGTTTTAGATTCTTTTGGTAGCAATCTTGATGTAGAGCTTCAGCAGAGGGCCATTGAATTCTCAACCCTGTTTTCCAAACACAGTAACTTATTGTAAGTTGGAATTTGTGATGCCAATTTCCAGTATTACATCTCCTTGATTTATAATGTATGAGAAGTGTTCAAATGAAATTTGTTCCCGATGCTAGTGCAATGTGTATGGCACTCCAAAAGCATGGTGTGAGACACTCGTACGTCGGAGCACAACTTCTGAGGTTTTGGTAATTGATAGTTAGTGAATGAATGCAAATTGAAATTGGCATACGAAGTGGCTAATCTATCCAAACACCAGGGAGCAGCTACTCAATTTCGTGGAGCAGAAATCCGCTGACAAACGTGTGCTCTCTGTGGTGAGGCATGTGTTTCAAGGATGACGGTAGCGGTTTAGCTCTGTATATTTCAAAATGGAACGGTGTGAACAACAGATCTACCATGATCAAGACAGGCGTATATTTCTCCCCACTCTGGTGAACTTTTCAAGAGTGAAAAATGTCTTGCATGAGGACAAATGTTAGAGCATTTGTTCTCTTATTGTGAAAAAAAATGTATGAATGTGATCCAGAAAGTAAATAACATTTGTTCACAGTATCCCTGCATGTGAGCTGCCTGTTCTGCATTAACATCAGCTGGCTGTAGTTATGTGTTAGCTGTCAACTGGAGTACTTCCTCCTTTTAAATCCATGAACCAGTACCGGTAAGTTGTTTCTTTTAAGGTAAATATGGGAGGGAAATGGAATTTCAGAACAGTTGGCCAGAGAATCGCTTTGAGCTGTATGTCTGTATGAGCACTTTTGGCTCTGTGTCTGGGTATGGGAATATGATGTACCATTAAAATTGTTCTTCACAAAGATGCTTTAATGTCTGTAAGTTTTCTAGATACTTCATGTATATCTTCTGTATAAGGAAACCGCAAGTTATACGTCATTAAAATACATAATATATAGAGATTCAGTATCTCTTTTAGAATTGCTGTTACGCACGTTAAAATATGGACATGTGATTATCGTGGTGCCATTAATTATGACGTTTATTATTTTAAAAAAGTAAAGACTAAAAGAAGGTAAGAGCAATTACTCACACATATTCGTCCTGATGTCGCCTTCGTTCGCATACCACCACAGTTCTGCAAGTTGTTTCATCCCAGATGATCAGCGGCTATGCTTTGCAAAAAGTCCGATGGTGACTATAATAAAGTGCAAGGTTAATTATAGTCACCATCGGACTTTTTAAATGCAAGGTTCTTGGGTAATAATGAAGGAGGTAATAATCAAAATCTTAAATTATTTATCCGAGAAAAAGCTATATCAGGTGCCCCTAATATTAAAGGAACTAATCAATTTCCAAATCCCCCAATCAAAATCGGCATCACCATAAAAAAAATCATCACAAGAGCATGAGCTGTTACAATCACATTATAAAGATGATCATCTCCTAACAATCTACCTACTTGACCCAATTCAACCCGAATAATTACTCTTATAGCAGTTCCTACTATAGCAGACCACACTCCAAAAATCAAATATATATATTATGTAAGTTTTCTGTTATACACGTTATATGTGGGTACCGTCTGTGGTGGTGCATTAAGTTATTCAATTCATATATAATTCAGTTAAGAAGTCCTAAAAATGTTACTTACCGAAGTGTGTTTTCAGTCCCACATCGGTAGTTCATTCAAAAACATATGTTCGATATCACTTGAAGTAGTTCACCATCTGCGTGCTGATATCGCCTTAATATGTTACTAGTTATAAATTAGCTTTATTCTACTTTATTGAGAGCCTTTTGGTCAAAAGTTGTATCATACTTCTATATGGTTGTACTAGTATGTTCAAAAAGTTCTGGAACTTTTTGAATATTTGCCAAATGTCAGTGAATTATGTCATTCCCCGCTGAGCAAGTGAAGAGCATCATGTGACCGACCAACGAGAACCATTTTGATCCAGATCTAACACGTACAGCGTATGTGCGTAGTTCGTGATTATGAGCATTCAAGGCTCTCCTTCGCGAGAACAGCGATGTCGAATTTTGAACAGCATTCAAGTGTAAAATTTTGTGTTCTGCTCGTAAAATCTTTCGCTGAGACTTTTCAAATGATTAAGTCAGCGTACGGTGAAGTGTAATGAGTCGAACTAGAGTTTATGAGTGGAATCGATGATTCGAAAACGGGCGACAGAGTATCGAGATACAAATCCAACACGTACAGAGTATGTGCGTAGTTCGTGATTACAGCATTCTAGGCTCTTCATTGCAAGGACAACGATGTTGAATTTCGAACAGCGTTCAAGTGTAAAATTTTGTGTTCTGCTCGGAAAATATTTCGCCGAGACTTTTCTAATGATTAAGTCAGCGTACAGTGAGAGTGCAATGGGTCGAACTAGAGTTTATGAGTGGCATCGACGATTCGAAAACAGGTGGCAGAGTGTCCAGGATGGTGAGAGGTCAGGGCGACCTTCAACATCCACAACGGATGAACAAATCACCATTGTCAAAGAAATTGTGAAAAAATGACCATCGAAAAACTGTTGCAGCGATTGCAGAAGGTGCCGGCATCTCAGTTGGAAGTTGCCATGGCATTTTAACAGAGAAACTGGGCATGAATCACGTGCGCCAACAAATTGTTCCCAAAAACCTGACACAAGAAAAAATGGATGAGCGCATGCAGGTTTGCGGGAATAACATCGATGCAGTGGATTCAGATCCCGATCTCATGAACCGATTGCTCACTGGCGATGAGATTTGGTGCTTTCTGTACGACCCCCAATCCAACCGACAGTCAAAAGTATGGAAATCGCCGTCATCACCACGACAAAAAAAGTTCAAAGCTTGACCACTCCGAAGGACAGGTCTTGTTCACAGTTTTCTTCGATTGCAAGGGGGTCGTTCGTACATAAGGAATTCCTTCAACATGGTAGTACAGTCATTAAAGAAGAGTGCGTCAATGTCCTGAAACGTCTCCGAGAATCGGTGAGATGCAAGCGACCTGATGACCAACTTGTGGGTGCTCCATCACGATAATTCGCCGGCTCACAAATCCCTGCCAGTGTCCGATTATCTGTCCAAACATCACATTCCCGTTCTTCCACAACCAGCTTATTCCCTGGATCTTGCCCCGTGTGACTTTTTCCCCGGATGAAGAGTTTGCTTAAGGGGCGACACTTCTCAAGTTCCAAAGAAGTGCAACGAGCTGCAATGGAGGCACTGGAGGATGTGGCAAAAGAAGGCTTGTAATCTGCATTTAAATCTTTGTATGAGCCCTGGCAAAAATACATAGTTGGACGGGGTAACTACTTCGAAGGAAACACTGGATTAACAGGTATTATCCTAGTTGTAAATGAATTTATGGCACCTCTATTCATAGTGTACTGTGGAATTAACTTTGTTACGGGTCTTATAGAGGTTATTATTCAAAAAAGTTGGTGGTCAAATTTTCGAACTAAAGCCTAGTTCGTCATCAGGACTACGTCACTGGAGTAGTTGCTGCCACTCAGTTGGAAGAGTCCAACCGCAATTATCATTAATTGTGGTACTTCTTCTTCTTGCTATTTCGATCCCTTCTTCTAGTTTCCTCTTTACTGGGCCATTATTCTTACTGAGTCCCAATTCTGTACTCATTCTTTTTTAATATAAAAAGTTCCGGAACTTTTTGAACGTACTGGTATGTGGTGTCCAGCCATTAGGGCTAACTTGGTTCTGCCACACTAGGTTGTGTTGACTTCATATAGAGTAGGGAAAGGTTTTCCAGGTAACAGTTAAAAAAATTCTTGAATTAAGATTCAGTATATACGGGATGTAAGGTCAGGTGATGCGTAACATCACAGCCTCTCCTTGACAAATGTCAACCCCGCCTTCTCGTGGTGCATCCTGTTCCCACTAAAGGGGCTCTGACGACCGCCAATAGCGGTATAACTATACCATCGGGATCAGAGGAAATGCTATCCCACACTCACCAACCCGCTTGGCCAGCGTGGTGAGTTATGGCCAAACACCTCCAAAATGACTCTACAACTTAAATCTTGGCCCTCAGTCTCCGGCAGCTGGAATGTACCTGGCCAAGGCAGCGGCCAGTGCGACATGAAGGCAGAGGGTGCTAAGAATCCCCGGAGGACCGGACTAGGCTGCCATTTGATGCTGACCTTGGCTACCTATAACGGACGCTCCCTATCTTCTGATTCAAGGCTCCTTGAATTGGAAGAGGAACTACAAAGGATCAAGTGGGACATCGTGGGGCTAAGTGAGGTAAGGAGAAATGGAGAAGATCTCATTGAACTGAAAAGTGGACATCTCTTCTATTATCGTGGGACAGATACTGGCAGAACTAGTGGTGTTGGATTTATAATAAACAAGAAACTGAAGGATAAAGTGGTAGAAGTTGAAAGTTCCTCTGACAGAGCTGCACGACTCATTATCCAACTCTCGAGAAGATACCAGGCTCAGATTATTCAAACTTATGCACCCACCACAAGTCATCCTGAAGAAGAAATTGAAGAATTTTATGAGGAAATTCGTCATCTAAATAATAAAGGTAAGCAGCACTTGAAGATAATTATGGGAGATTTCAATGCAAAAATAGGGCACCGGCAACAGAATGAAACTTCAGTAGGTAAATTCGGTCATGGCAACAGAAACCAGCGTGGAAATACTCTCGTTGAGTTTGCAGAGGCTGAAGGATTTTTCATCTTGAACTCCTTTTTCAAGAAAAAGCCACACAGGAAATGGACATGGAGACATCCAATTGGGACGACAAGTGAAATTGATTTTATTATGTGTAACAAAAAATTCGTCATCGAAGACTGCAGTGTGCTGAACAAGTTCAACACAGGTAGTGACCATAGATTGGTGAGATGTAAGATGCACCTCAACACTAAACTGGAACGTGGCAAGCTCATAAGACAAACAAAATGTATTGACATAACCAACCTTAAAAAACACCATAATACTTTCAAGTTGGAACTGAAGAACAGATTCTCTGCTTTAGAAGGCCTAACATCAGAAGAAGTGGATATTTCGGAACTTAACAGAAAAGTAACCAAAGCTCTTATGGAAACAGCAACAAAATTAGCTGGGTCTAAGAACAAGTTGCATGTGAACAAATTATCAGGAAAAACCAAAATGTTGATGCAAAAAAGAAGAGAGATGAGGACAACTAAAGAAGATGTGACTTCCAAAGTGGAATATATAGAGCTATGCAAGACAGCACGAAAAAGTATCACTGAAGACGTAAGGAAATTCAACTGTGAGCTAGTTAGGAAAGCAATTGAAAACAACCAAAGCCTAAAGATAGCAAAGGGACATCTCAGTAAGGGAAGAAAACAGATTATGGCTCTGAGAAAAGAAGATGGTTCTATAACAAGAAATAGAGGCGAAATTTTGACAAGAGTGAAAGATTTCTACTCCAAATTATATGAAAGGGATGATACATGTACTCCAGACATCATGAAAGGTACCAAAGTTCTTCCAGTCCTCCCAGCAGAAGTTGCTCATGCAATCAAGAACATGAAGCGGGGGAAAGCTCCAGGAGAAGATGGAATTACTATAGACATCATACAAGAAGCAAGTGGAGAAATTGAAACAGTACTCGCCCAAATTTTCACTCGGTGCCTTAATGAAGGGAAGATTCCTGAGGATTGGAATAATGCTACAATGATCCTGCTACATAAGAAAGGTGACATTGAGCATCTCGGAAACTACAGACCTATCAGCCTCCTATCAGTGGTTTATAAAATCTTCACTAAAGTTCTTTCTCACCGCTTGAAGGTAACACTGGACATAGCTCAACCGAGAGAACAAGCTGGATTCAGGAGTCGCTACAGCACAATAGATCATATCCACGTACTGAGAGAACTAATTGAAAGAGCGAGGGAATATGAACTTCCATTGTGCATGGCTTTTATCGATTATGAAAAAGCCTTTGATTCGGTGAAACCATCAGCAGTTACCACGGCTCTGAAATCCTGCGGTATTGAAGATGCATACATTAATATTTTTAATAACATCTATGGAAATGCAAGTGCAAAGATTCGGCTGTTTGAAAATACAACACACATAAAAATTGGAAAGGGAGTGAGACAAGGTGACACCATATCTCCGAAGCTCTTTAATGCCACATTGGAAAATGTCTTTCAATCACTGAACTGGGAAAACAAAGGGATAAAGATTAATGGAGATTATCTAACCCACCTTCGTTTTGCTGATGACGTAGTCATTTTTGCAACTACCCCATCAGAGCTGCAGAGTATGATCCAGGAACTTGCTGACAAGAGTAAAGAAGTGGGATTAAAAATGAACTTTCAGAAGACAAAAGTGATGTTCAATGCTTTTACAAGAAATGAAGATTTATCGATTGATGGAGAAAAACTGGAGATAACAGATACGTATGTTTATCTTGGACAGCAGATATCAAGTGAGGGTCACATTGATGAAGAAATTAATCGGCGTACAAAACTTGCCTGGAGAGCTTTTGGAAGAAACAGCATAATTTTCAAGAGCAATATGCCATTATGTCTTAAAAGAAAAGTGTTTGATCAATGCATCCTTCCAGTGCTTACGTATGGTGCAGAGACGTGGACCTTAACTAAAAGAGACATACAAAGGCTGCAGACAACTCAAAAGAAGCATGGAGAGGTGCATGCTTGGTATAACCAGGAGAGATAAGAAGAGGAACTCGTGGATCCGAAAAATGACGAGAGTAGAAGACATCATGATCAGAGTTAAATCACTGAAATGGCAATGGGCTGGACATACTGCCAGAAGGACAGACCATAGATGGACAGCCGAAATTTTAGATTGGATTCCAAGGGACAGGAAAAGACCCAGAAAAAGACCACATGGGAGATGGGTGGATGAAATTCGTAAATATGCGGGAGTGACATGGAGGAGACTGGCACAAGATAGACCGTTGTGGAAGAAACTTGGGGAGACCTTCGTCCAGCAGTGGATTGATAATGGTTGACAATGATGATGATGATGATGATATACGCTATTTACATTGACTTGTGCAATATTATATTCCTTTCTTTGTTTGAGGTTAAGTTTCATTCCACTTGGAGTTCTACATCGTACTTGGCCAATTAGGGCTATTTCGTCAGTGCCGAATTCTCATAGAGTTGCAGAAGAAATCTCCAAGTTAGGTCAGATTTGTATAGGATAAAGAGGTTTAAAAGATCCAAAACTAAAATCACTACTAGACGAAACCTGTCGGAATCGACAGTATTTTTTTTTTAAATAATAAACTGATATGAAACTACAAATGTAAGCTTTATTTAATTGACAAATTCATTCAACCACTTCAATAAAGACAATAATCCAGATTCCTGATTTAAAAAAAAAAATTGTGACTGAAGGTTTAACGACCACCGTGAGCAACTCAATGGGCTACAAGCAATTGCCCATCCCTGATTTAGGGTCAGTGGTTCCAGGGAAGGGAGAGAGCCAGTGGCATAAGAAAAACACAACATCCATGCCTCACCGAAATTCGAACCCGGACCCATCACGAAAGAATTATCATAAGCCAACGCTTGGGCTATAAGCAGTTGCCCGTCCATAATTTAGGGTCACTGGTTTCAGGGGGAGAGAGAGAGAACCAGTGCCATAATGCCTCTTAGGGATTCGAACGCGGTAGACAAAACTCATCAGAATCTACGAATAGGTTTTTTTTTTTTTTTTCTGGTAGACAAAACCCGTCTGGATCGACGATAAGTTTTTTTTTTTTTTTTTTTTTTTTTTTTTTTTTTTTTTTTTTTTTTAAATAATAAACTTATATGAGACATTTATTTACATCTTATAACGAAGTAAATTTCTCCGTCATTTCTGTCCACGCCAGGATTCGAACCCGGATCCCCTCATTCCGCAATAAGTCGCTCTACCAATTGAGCTACGCGGATGTTTTATTCTGATTCCTATCTGCCTTTATGTCGTGTGCGTCCTTCGGGCAGGTACGTCACATCTCCTGGTACGTTACATCATCTCCCCCTTATTTTTTTTTTTATTTTTTTTTTCGAAGTGCTGGAGAAATGCTGGAGAATTCTCCTATTTTTCCTATCTCGCGGTGTGGAAATAACATCACACCATTGCGAGATTTTGAACGGTCGGGTCATCCGGATAGTTCGGGCGCCATTATAACGAATTGAATTTCTCCGTCATTTCTGTCCACGCCAGGATTCGAACCCGGATCCCCTCATTCCGGAATAAGTCACTCTACCAATTGAGCTATGCGGACGTTTTATTCTGATTCCTATCTGCCTTTATGTCGTGTGCGTCCTTCGGGCAGTTACGTCACATCTCCTGGTACGTTACAATCTTTACATAATGGGAAACGTCTTACGTATGTGAATAAACTGGATCGAATTATGCCTCACCGGGATTCGAACCCGGTAGACAAAGCCCGGCGGAATCGACAAATAGGTTTTTTTCCCCCGGTAGACAAAACTCGTCGGAATCACCCACAAGGTTTTTTTTTTTTTTTTTAAAGAATAAACTCAGGAACGTTTATTTACATCTTTACATAATGGGAAACGTTTTACCTACATAAATAAACTGGATCGAATGAATGCTAAATTGTATATATACATCACACAGTCCAATGGCACAACGCAATCAAGTCTTCGAGTGTTCGCTGTTCCGATAAGAATTTTCAAACAAATTCCTGCTAGCATTGTTTTGCACAACAGTTTGCTGAAAAAAGAGACTTCATACTTTGGACTATCTGAGTCTCTCCATACTTCCGCCTCGAGCTGCATGTGAGTCAACCGCAGGTGATCGTATGTCAGCCACATGCTTCTCCCATAGACTTTGCATGGGAACTTTGCAGCCCCACCACGCCTGAAGCATTGCCCCAATCTCAGATTTCTCTTTGACTGGCACATCTACATGGTAAGACCTCTATTTTGATACCCGAACCATATTTTTACGTTCAGCCGTTCTCTCAAAATAGGTCTCACAGTAAAAAACCTTATAGAATGAAGATGTAGATGGCACAATTCAATATGTACATTCTAAATATCTTCACTAACAATGCTCAATGGAATGTTTATTTACATCTTTACATAATGGGAAACGTCTTACCTGCGTGAATAAACAGGATCGAATTAATATTAAATTGTATATATACACAGTGTGTCAAAGAATTTTTAAGACTGGCGCTAGATTTCAGCCTACAGTGGCGCCACCAGTGTAATTGTGAATGCGTTATAAACCGTGACCATCTGCTTGCTTTCTGCCAAAAGTACTGCGCAGTTGTTAAAGTAACTCAAATGAAACGGCCGTTCATTAGTGAAGTAAAATTTTTTCATGTTGAATTATTAAGATGGAACAAAGGGCTGTTATTAAATTTAACGCAAAACTTGGTAAAAGTGCCTCGGAAACGTACCAAATGATGAAACAAGTTTACGGTGAGTTTTGTTTAAGTAGATCAAATGTTTTCCTGTGGCACAAACATTTTTTGGACGGAAGAGATACGCTAGAAGATGATAAGCATACCGGAAGACCAAGTTCATCTAGGACACCTGAGATTATTGAAAAAGTGTGTGATTTCATGGCAAACAATCGATATGTGTCACTAAGAATGATGGAAGAGTCTTTAAACATCAACAAAGAAATGATTCGAACCATCCTGCGTGAAGATTTGGGCAAAACAAAAGTCTGTGCTAAATTTGTTCCACACACGTTAACCAATGAACAAAAATCAAGGAGAAGTGCACATTGCAGAGACATCATTTCAGCCGCTGAAAATGATCCAAACTTCTTAAAATCGATTGTTACAGGTGATGAAACATGGTGTTTTCAATATGATCCTAAAACAAAGCGACAAAGTGCGGAATGGAAGTCAAAAAACTCACCACAAGCCAAAAAAACAAGGAAGTTCCATCGAAATCAAAACAATGTTCATTACATTCTTCGATAGTAAGGGTATTTATCCACAAAAATTTGTTCCAAGTGGACAAACAATTACTGGTGAGTTTTATTTAAGTGTTTTGAGGTGTTTGAGGGGCAGAATTCGTCGCATTCGTCTAGAACATTGGGATGAAAACAGTTGGTTTTCGTTGCACGATAATGCACCCAGTCACACCTCACTTCTTGTTCGTAGATTCTTGGCGAAAAACAACGTCCGTGTGTTGAATCATCCACCGTATTCGCCTGATTTAGCACCCTGCGACTTTTCTTTATTCTCAAAACTTAAAATGACGTTAAAAGGATGTTATTTTGATTATATTTCGACCATACAAACAGCTTCGACGCGTGCTTTGGAGGCAATTCTGCAAAGTGAACTGGAACAGGCATTCGAATCATTATTAAATCGCTGTAACAAGTGTATTGAAGCCGGAGGGACTTATTTTGAATAACAAACCAAAACAAATTATAATTTCTTGTTTCTATTTCATTTTACAGACCCAGTCTTAAAAATTCTTTGCCACACTGTGTACATCACACAGTTGAATGGCACAACGCAATCAGGTCTTCGAGAGTGTTCGCTGTTCCGGTGAGAACTTTGATACGAATCCAGCTAGCATTGCTTTGCGCAACGGTTTGATCAGAAAAGAGACTTTGGATTATCTGAGTCCCTCCATACTTCCACTTTCAACAGCGCGTGAGTCAACCACAGCCGATCGAATGTCAACCGCGCACTTCTCCCATAGACTTTACATGGGAACTTTTCCACCCCACAATGACCGAACCGTTGCATCAATCTCATTTTCCTCTTCAACTGACACATCTACAAGGTAAGACCTTTATTTCGATACTTGAACCATATCTTTATGTTCAGCTGTTCTCTCAAAATAGGTCTCACAGTAAAAAAACCTTATAGAATGAAGATGTAGATGGCGCATAGAATGAAGATGTAGATGGCGCAATTCAGTATGTACATTCTAAATATTTTCACTAACAGTGGTCAACAGAACGTTTATTTACATCATTACATAATGGGAAACGTCTTACCTACGTGAATTAACTGGATCGAATGAATATTAAATTGTATATATACATCACACAGTCCAACGGCACAATGCAATCAGGTCTTTGAGTGTTCGCTGTTCCGATAAGAATTTTCAAACAAATTCCTGCTAGCATTGTTGTTTTGCACAACGGTTTGCTGAGAAAAGAGACTTCATACTTTGGACTATCTGAGTCCCTCCATACTTCCGCCTCGAGCAGCGTGTGAGTCAACCGCAGGTGATCGGATGTCAGCCGCATGCTTCTCCCATAGACTTTACATGGGAACTTTGCAGCCCCGCCACACCCGAAGCATTGCCCCAATCTCAAATTTCTCTTCGACTGGCACATCTACATGGTAAGACCTCTATTTTGATACCTGAACCATATTTTTACGTTCAGCCGTTCTCTCAAAATAGGTCTAAAAGACCTTATAGAATGAAGATGTAGATGGCGCAATTTCAATATGTACATTCTAAATATTTTCACTAACAATGCTCAATGGAATGTTTATTTACATCTTTACATAATGAGAAACGTCTTACATGGGTGAATAAACTGGATCGAATGAATATTAAATTGTATATATACAACACACAGTCCTACAGCATAACGCAATCAAGTCTTTGAGAGTGTTCGCTGTTCCTGTGAGAACTTTGATACGAATCCTGCTAGCGTTGCTTTGCGCAACGGTTCGATCAGAAAAGAGACTTTGGACTATCTGAGTCCCTCCATACTTCTGCCTTCAACAGCACATGGGTCAACCGCACACTTCTCCCGTAGACTTAACATGGGAACTTTTCCACCCCACAATGACCGAACTGTTGCCCCAATCTCATTTTTCTCTTCGACTGACACATCTACAAGGTAAGACCATTATTTTGATACCTCAACCATATGTTTATGTTCAGCCGTTCTCTCACAACTGGTCTTACAGTAAAAAACCTTATAGAATTAATATTTAGATATATACACCACCTCTTAATGTCCATTGTCCCAATTGCCAGATGCACGTTTTGCCCAGGCTCATCCCTGGCGTTTTCAACGGAGACTTCACACTCTCTGTCAAAGTCTGCTATCTGAAAGTCTCGTCTCCACAGTGTGCATGGTCCTCTCGTAACCCCTCGGACTATACCCACTTATAACATTCCTAACAGAAAACTTAACAGATATTAATGGGCCGCGGGCAGGCTAGTGGGCAACGTTCGTGACTGCCACGGAAAGGACCTCAGGTTTGATCCCAGGCAGGTATGAATGCTCCATTCACTAAATATCTGCCGTGTGTCGGATGGGCGCATTAAGCCGTCGGACCCCAAGTACTGCCCCCACACCCTCCCCCCGGTAATAAATAAAGGCGTCTTCCTTCCACTTTCTACTTCGCTTCCGTGTCACTTTCCTATCGGGCACTCTATCCCAAATCTCCTAGCTTCCTATTTCTAAGGGTTGTTTAAGACCTGGGGTCAGACACTCCCTTCCTAAAATCCTCTACATATGATCTGATCTGATCTACTATAGCATTGTATGAGCACGTTAAGCCGTCGGACCCCGGTAGTAAATAAGGGCATCTTCTACCTCGCTTCCGTGTCACTTTCCTATCGGGCACTCTAGCCCAAATCTCCTAGCTTCCTATTTCTAAGGGTTGTTTAAGACCTGGGGTCAGACACTCCCTTCCTAAAATCCTTTACATATGTCTGATCAGATCTACTATAGCATTGTATGAGCACGTTAAGCCGTCGGACCCCGGTAGTAAATAAGGGCGTGTTCTACCTCGCTTCCGTGTCACTTTCCTATCGGGCACTCTAGCCCAAATCTCCTAGTTTCCTATTTCTAAGGGTTGTTTAAGACCTGGGGTCAGACACTCCCTTCCTAAAATCCTTTACATATGATCTGATCTGATCTACTATAGCATTGTATGAGCACGTTAAGCCGTCGGACCCCGGTAGTAAATAAGGGCGTCTTCTACCTCGCTTCCGTGTCACTTTCCTATCGGGCACTCTAGCCCAAATCTCCTAGTTTCCTATTTCTAAGGGTTGTTTAAGACCTGGGGTCAGACACTCCCTTCCTAAAATCCTCTACATATGATCTGATCTGATCTACTATAGCATTGTATGAGCACGTTAAGCCGTCGGACCCCGGTAGTAAATAAGGGCGTCTTCTACCTCGCTTCCGTGTCACTTTCCTATCGGGCACTCTAGCCCAAATCTCCTAGCTTCCTATTTCTAAGGGTTGTTTAAGACCTGGGGTCAGACACTCCCTTCCTAAAATCCTCTACATATGATCTGATCTGATCTACTATAGCATTGTATGAGCACGTTAAGCCGTCGGACCCCGGTAGTAAATAAGGGCGTCTTCTACCTCGCTTCCGTGTCACTTTCCTATCGGGCACTCTAGCCCAAATCTCCTAGCTTCCTATTTCTAAGGGTGGTTTAAGACCTGGGATCAGACACTCCCTTCCTAAAATCCTCTACATATGATCTGATCTGATCTACTATAGCACTGTATGAGCACGTTAAGCCGTCGGACCCCGGTAGTAAATAAGGGCGTCTTCTACCTCGCTTCCGTGTCACTTTCCTATCGGGCACTCTAGCCCAAATCTCCTAGCTTCCTATTTCTAAGGGTTGTTTAAGACCTGGGGTCAGACACTCCCTTCCTAAAATCCTCTACATATGATCATGATCATTTAACAGACATTAATGGTCCTCTCATAACCCATGTATGTGAGCTTTATGATAGAACTAGACGAAACCCGTCTGAATCGACAGGTAGTTTTTTTTTTGTTGTTTTTTTTTTCTTTTTTGAAAATAATAAACTCATATGAAACAACAAATGTACACTTTTTGATTGACAAATTCATTGAACCACTTCAGTAAAGACAACAGTCCAGGTTCGCGACTTTTTTTTTTGACTGATGGTTTAACGACCACCGTGAGCAACTCAAAGAAGGGCTGTAAGCAGTCGCCCATAATATTTTCACTAACAGTGGTCAACGTAATGTTTATTTGCATGTTTACATAACGGAAAACGTCTTACCTACGTGAATAAACTGGATCGGATGAATATTAAATTGTATATATACATCTCACAGTCCAATGGCATAACGCAATCAGCTCTTTGAGAGTGTTTGCTGTTCCGATGAGAAGAACTTTGCTACCAATGCATGCTAGCGTTGTTTTGCGCACTGGTTGGCTCATAAAAGAGACTTCAGACCACCTCAGTCCCTCCATGCTTCCGCCTTCAACAGTGCGTGTGTCGACCGCAGGCGATCGAATGTCGATCGCACATTTCTCCCATAGACTTTTTATGGGAAATTTTCCACTCCACAATGTCCGAACCGTTCAATCTCATTTTTCTCTTCGACTGGCACATCTACATCGTAAGACCTTTATTTTGATACCTCAACCATATCTTTATGTTCAGCCATTATCTCAATATAGGACTCGCAGTAAAAAACCTTATAGAATTAATATATAGATCACATGAGATATGTTTATTAAAATTGTTACTGGTGTCTCCTTCAAGGCTACAAAAGTCCTGTCAATGACACTTTGGCTCTAAGTCCAATGACCCGTGCTTAACCATAGTTAACTTAATTTATTTATAACAGCTTGCTTGGTCTGGTTGCAAATTTTTCACTGAATAATTTTACTTTGTCACTTTAGAGCAAATGCCCAATATATATTCAGATAGAACGAAATGCCATTTTTTTAAGGCAATAACATTTTAGACTGATAATACCGTATAAAGCTCGAGTGAAGTTAACTATTTTTATTCATAAATACCAAAATAATTTTTCTATCCTTTCTAAACATCCCAGTGAAAGATGATACAAGAAAGTGAGCCATTTCTTGAGTGGTCCACTGGAAAATATCCCGGTGGGCCCATCTGCCCCTGATCACGCCCAATGAAGGGCTGAGGCTGGTTTCCAGATTCCAAGTTTAAATGTGTGTTGTAATTATTGTTGCCAGAATCTAGAACAGATCTGCAGATCATAGGGATGTAAAGTGGAGAGACTGAATTGAAAGTCTTTGGTGAAAACATAATTTCCAAGCTTTCACGGTAATGGAGAGTAAACTGATTCTCAAAAGGAGTTATATGTTTAGTTTCATTCCAGCAAGGAATTGTAGAAATACCTCCCATGCTCAGAATAGACAAGGCAGTATTTGGGTTATCTTTCAAAACATGTTTTTCGTGTTCCAAAACGTTGATAGTGCTTCTGTATGTACTTCTGATGTATAATAAAAACTATCACCTGTGGAAGAAGAGATAGAAATGAGGTAAACACTTGGAACTAATCAAGATTTCCAGCTTTGTCTCTATCATGTAATAAAATATTATACACCCATATCTATCAATAAAAGACTTCCGTAGTTAGGTGTAACTAATTATTTATTTATTTACTAGCCGAGCTTTCGCACCTCAACGGATGGCTTTTTCGGGGCTTCATATAACTGTTAAGAATTTTTAACAGTTGTATGAAGCCAGTGCTTAAGCTCGGCTAGTAAATAAATAAATAATTAGTTACACCTAACTACGGAAATCTTTTATTTATTTGTCCCTATCACTTTGTAATAGCTTCATGACATTAGGGGAAGGAGGGTTAATGGCAAGTTGGTAATCAAATCTGAATAAGTTTTGTAGATTTCCTTTCTGTTCACTAATTGTAGCCTAATGATTTTCCGAAGTTTGTTCACATTTCACTTTTTCCAACAGCTTTATTATTTTCAGTGTAGTTTTGATCCTGATCATTTTCCTTTTCTTTGATGTTGATGCATCACTATCACTTGCATCACTTTTACGCTTTGATGCCATGGTTATGAGGGTAAAAACAAAAAAAAATTAATGCCAAATGCAGTTACATACTCGATGAAGAAATCTACAATTATCATTAAACAACTCAGTGGTTTAATTATTGAAATGGAAAGGCTACTGATAATTTGGTTAGAGGATCAAATTCATTGTCGTGTGCCTATTAGCCTTGCTTTAGTGCAAGAAAAGACTCGAAGCCTTTTCAGTGATTGAAAAGCTGCACTTGGGTCAAGTGAAGTGAATGTGGGGAAGAATTTGTTACAAGTAGGGGTTGGAAGTGTTTCTTTAAGGATTTCATGCATAGAAAAATATGCTATATACTATATACTAAGCCAACCATTGAATTAACTGACATTACATACAAACCATACCTAACTTACGATTTACATACAAATTTGACTTAAAGACAGACTTAGGAACCAGAGATGCCATTTGCAACGGATTCTCCATAGTTTCTATGGTTAACATCTGCATATTACAGACTACGCATTTAATTAAGTTGTCTATGGAGAATTTGGTATAACGTGATTTCTTTTCATTGCCGATTACTACGAGTGGCTGCAATGAAAGCTTTGAGGCTGCATTCAGAGCTGACGCTTCCGCAAGGCTTAGTGCGAGCGACGCGGAACCCCACTTACCTGTTCAGATATCTGAGCCGCCATCGGTGTCCTCTGAAAGCACACGACGGCACTTCTGGCCCATGGCCAGTGAGAAAGAGCAGGCCTGGTCGCCATCTTCATGGACGTGCGCCTCACGGAGCTCTTCACTTATTGCGCCTGCATGTATGAATACGAAAGCTTTCAACTCGGGTAACGGGGAAAACCAAAACGCATTAGAAACCTCACGTTCGGTGAATAGGCACATCTCGGCTCAGTTTAAATTTTGCTGTATGGACGTGAACAGATATAATTACTAATTATGGATAAGTGTAATTTATAGCCACCAGCCAGAGAAAAAGATGAAGAATTGCCAAAGATTCGAGGATTCTTATTCAAAGGAATTTCCATGCTTGAAGCAATCTAAACTATCCCTTAATATGGCTTTCTATAGCATGTGCTTGAAAGATTTCAATATTGCTCACGGAGATTGCTGACATCATGTTTCATCTAAAAAGCATGTGGAATATGCCAAAGCCATTGAACAGACTGATAAATTATCTGTTTTCTTCAAAAATGAAGATTCTTCCAGCAGTGTAAAAGCTGAATCTTTGTTCATAAATTTCTGATACAGCACAATCTCCCGATCTCAACTGCAGATCCCGCTAAAAAAAAAATTTGTTCTCCGTGATGTTTTCGGACTCGAAATCTTCGAGCCCGGAAACAAGAATTTCAGAAGCAGCCTTACAAAAACTGCTGAAATAGTGAAATCAATGGCTCAACAAACTACTGAAGGTGTAGTTTCTTCAGTGACTTCATTTTCCATTAGCATAGATGGAAGCAATGACTGTTATGAATCTTAATTGTACTCCCTCCTAACAACATTTTTCCCCGCACGGGGATAACTGGTTTTCCAGTTATTTGGGGAGCGGCGCCCCCACGGCCCGAGCTGACCTTGTGACTGGTCAACATCTGATGTCATGCCACCGATTGTTTTTTTTTTTTTTTCGGTGCTGTTGGAGTTTGCAGGGACGGCTGTTCATCCAGCTGTTGGGGAGTCGCGGCCCCACGATCCCGAGCTGGTCTTGTGTCTCGCTTTTTCGTTTTTATTTATTTTCTGCACTGGCCAGTTGCCCGTGTTGTATACTCTACCTAATCGCTACCACGCTATGTACTAACACCCCGGTCTTGTGGTTTTGTTACCCTCCACTACTAACTGTTTATATTAACCGCTCAGTTCGTAGGTTGCTGAGATTCCGTTTAGTTCCACTCCAGGGTTTGTCTTCCTTGGATTACTTTTTTCCTTTTAGCTGGTTTGGGTGCTAGACCTACCTGCATGTTTGTCGCGTGCGGTGACCCGTGAGGCGGAAATGGGATGTCTGGCGGCTGAGGTCGCAGGAGACCGGAGCAGTGCCTCCTGTGTACCAACACTCCTCTTCGACCCCGGCTTCGCTGTAAACGGGAGGCTAGAGACTAACCCACCTCTAGTCAGAAGTCTTGTACCAAGTTGTGTACAGGGTTTTAGCGGCTTTTTTGTCGTATAGCACGGCAGGGTAAGCCCCGGGGGCTGTGGGATCATGCCAAAGGCGTTGGCATGACGGTACCCGGAGGCCGAAGTGTCCGCCGAGTGCGTGTGATCACAGCCAACGGACTATATCTGCAGCGTATAAGCTCCAGAACTGTGTCCAGCGTCATTTTCTTGGCTTGCAGACCTCCAGTTCTCCCTTGTAGGGCTTGGTGGTGGGTGGAGTAGTCTGCAGACGAATCCTCCTCCTTTTTTCCATGGGTAAAAACAAAAACAAAAACTCCAAATTCAAGTCACCTGAGAAAATGATAGTTGACAATGACTCTCCTTCGTCTTCTTAACCTACCAAGTCCCATAACCTTAAACGGTCTTTAGATTATGATTTGGACCAAGAATGTGGAACCTCTTCTTCGGCAGCTGTACCAGTCGCTCCGAAGCGCCGTCTCCCCTCGATTGCTGTGAATACGCATGCTACACACTTAGTTGTAGAATCCATCGATCCGAATGAGAGACTGTCCACCAGATCTCCCTTTTTCATTTCTAAAGCTTTGGACGCTGCAGTTGGCCCCTTGAAGTCTGTGAGGAAGCTTCGCTCTGGGGACCTGCTTGTCCAAACTTGCAGTGTTTCTCAGAGTAACACTCTTCTGCACCTCACTAGTCTTCAAGGCATTCCTGTCAAAGTGACACCTCACCCGTTTCTTAACACCTCTCGGGGTGTTATTTCGGAGTTTGATCTCTTGCCATGCAGTGAGGACGAATTGGTGACTGAACTTGCAGATCAGGGTGTTATTGCTGCACGTCGTATGATGTTCCGGCGCGATGGTACTTTGATTAAGTTTAAAAATGTAATCTTGACTTTTAACTCCCCGAAAGTTCCGACCGAAATCAAGGCTGGCTACTTGGTCTGTGGAGTTCGCCCATACATTCCCAGTCCTCTGCGCTGTTTCAGGTGCCAGAGGTACGGGCATTCACAACGTTCATGTCACAGTTTCGCTCGTTGCGCAAATTGTGGCTCCAGTGCACATGACGGGGAAGGTTGCACTTCTGCGGCCTGCTGTGTTAACTGTGGTGAGGCCCATGCAGCTTACTCCCGCAACTGTATGAAATGGAAGGACGAGATGGCGATCCAGCGCCTCAAGACCCTGGAAGGCCTCTCGTACCCTGCTGCCAAGGCCAAGTTGGGTATTCCCAACAACCAACAGCGTACTTTTGCCGCAGTAGTTCAGTCTCTGCCACAACCCGTGCAGCCCTTTGTCCCGCGCCCTGTAGCTCTTGCCGCACTTGCCAAGAGATCTACAGCTGAACAAGTGACACAGGTGGATTTCACCGAGCTCCAGCTTATTCGACCAGCTGACTCTGCACCTTCTCTTTTGAAGACGACCGACTCTTCCAGTTCCCAGCAGAAAGCCTGCACGTGTGGAAGACCCGGCCCTAAATCCGCAAAGGTGTGCAGTGTCCATCCAACTGACCAACATTGCAACTGTCTCAGACTCGGCGAGGTCCCCACCCTCAACCAACATTATAGAGGAACATAAGGGGGAGGAGAGTGACAGTTCGTCCCTCTCCTGTGACTCATCTTATGTGTAGTTGTGTTCGTTTTCGTGATGTGTTTTATCATTCTCATTCCTCAGTTTTACTTAATCGGCTAGTTTCTAACCATTGTACCATGTTTTTAATACTGTTTGTTTCATTGTCTTTTTTGGCCCTTCCATCATTCTCATGGTTCGGTTTTACTTGGTCAGCCAGATTTTGGGATTTATGCCACATTTTTTAATACTGTTTGTTTATCTTGTGTCTGGCGCTCTTTGGCCAAACATGGCCCTTGTGCCATAAAAATCAACCAACCAACCAACCAACCTAACAACATTTTTCGAGATAAAGAAGGGGGAAATTGTTGGCATGTTAATGTCATTACTCACTTGCACTGACAATACCGGTGAGGGCATTTTTAATGCCATGTGCAATAAATTTGAAAAAAAGTGTGTGCTTTGGGAAAATTGCATTGCCTTTAGTTCGGATAATGCAAGCACGATGATGGGCAAAGTAAAAGGTGTTTCAGCATTTATACAGAAAAAACATCCATCAACAGTCATGAGAGGCTGCCCCTGTCATTTAATACACATTGCTGCGAAAAGAGCTGCATCTGAATTTAGCAATGTGACAACATAGAGATGCTGTTGGTAGACATTTATTTCTTCCTTGATAAAAGTTCCCGAAGAAAACATAGCTTTAAATTATGTCAGCAACTTTGTGGTCAAGAAGGGAAACCACATAAAATTTTGAAATACACCAGTACAAGATGGTTATCTTTAGTTGATTGTCTACAGCATATTTTGTAACAATGGGACCCTCTGAAAGCTTTTTTTTTTGTGAAACAAGAAATATGGATGACATCCAAAATAAGAGATTTAAAAATGTTAGTGCTTGTTTAAGCAATGAAAAAACAAAACTTTATATTCTGTTTTTAAGCAGCACTTTACCTGTCTTTAATAAGGTAACTGTCACCTTGCAACAAGATGCGCCATTCGTCCGTAAGTTGCATCCTTTGCTTCGGCAGCTTTTTATAGATCTCATAGTGAGGTTCATTTTACCTACTGCCATTGACAATTTAGGTGAATTAAATTTTTCACATGTAACTTACAAATTGAGAAGTAAGCAAAAGGACAATGAATATGACACAGCAGGATATTGATGAGTTTTATAGGTGTGTCAGAAATTTTTTTTTGTTGTTGTTGAAACCTGCAATTACATTCTTAAGAAGCTGCCACTGGAGGATGAATTTCTAAAACATGCCCAAGTTGCTGATACTGAAAAAAGAGGCCAAAGCCTCTTTTAACTCTCTGCTCTACATTGTTCAGCATTTTCCATCACTAATTTGTGAAAATGATTTGGAAAAACTCGAGATTCAATTTGCAAAACATTAAAGTGACACTCTAAAAGAAATTTCTGAGATTTATCGTGCTGATGAAGCTTGGTTTCAAATATCCAATTTGAAAGACTATAATGGAGAATATAAGTACAAAATACTCTCCCAGGTTATGCTGGGTATTCTTGTTATACCACACTCAAATACAGCAAGCAAAAGAATATTCAGCATTGTGAGAAAAAATCGCACTAATTTCAGATAAAATCTAGGGGCTCAAACATTAGTTCTTTTGATAGAAAAAGTCAAAATGTCTATGTATGGTGGAGTATGCTTTGATCAAAAAAATTTCAAATGAAGTTTCATTGCATTTGACATAAAATTCCTGATTTTATACTTTTGCTCCACATTCAATAGATATTAAATTTTTCTTTGCTGTTTCAATCATGAAGTAGTAGATAATGAAATGTCTAGCATGATGTGTACATTTCAAGAAATTCTGGGATTATTTTATTTGCTGTTTTGTGAAAATTATGTATTTTGTTAAATATCAACAAATAAATAGGTAAGTTAATGTTGTTAAACATTATTTAGTTTATAGATATTACACAAAACACTTGTTTTTTAAATACGTAAAAAATCCAAAAAAAATTTTTATTTGACTACTGAAAAATTGTCGAAACTACTGATTTTCTCCTCGTGCACTACTGATAACTTTAGTTGTTAGATGGCATCTCTGAGGAACAGAACTCATTCATAATTAGGGGACTGTCTGTACATTGCTAGAAAAACAGAGCACCATTGGACAACTAGAATACTTGACTGGACATCAAAATACCCTGACTTGACTGGACATTAAAAAACCCTGACTTGACTGGACATTAAAAAAACCCTGACTTGACTGGACATCAAAATACCCTGAAGAAAACCTTATAGGTGAAGAGGGGTAAAATTCAAAAGTATGCCAGAATGACATCAAAGGGAATTGCAGGAGGCAAAGATATGTGAAAGGGACTTGGAGAGACCACCCAGCTGTGGATTGGGAATTGTTGATGATGATAAAAGAAATCGGGAGGGTACCGGGGGTAGATCCAGCGGAGGTGCCCCTCCCCCAAAAAACCAGAGAAAAGCTTCGATTTGTTGGGTTTTAATAACAATGTTTTTTCGTGAAAGAAAGTACTCCTTAAAAGTATATTACTTTCGTTAATTAATTGGAAGACTATAGACATAAGAACACTTTTTCATTTTGCGGGAAAACATCAGAAAAGTCGCTGGTAATGCCTGACACTTGTGCCCTACATACATACATATCACTAAGCTGTTTTCTGAGATTCAGAGGTTAGCTCCAAAAAGAAATACAAACTGCCAGATATTTTTACTTACTGTTATCATATCAAACTTCTCCATTTACAGCGATCTTGACGTACAACTCGGGCTTCACTGATATCCATTGCACGCTGTACACAAGATCTTTTATACTTCATACTCATAATCTTTTTCTCACAGACACTCCTAAAATCTCCTGAATCTAAGATGCTCCTGAATCTGATCCACCCATGTCTTCCTTGGCTTTCCTCTGCCTTTCCTTCCTGCCACTTGGGCTAAAAAGATTTTTTTAGTAAGCATCTCATCACTCATTCTTTCAACATGGCCAAACCACCGAAGCATATTAGTCTCCACCTTGCTAACAATATTTTGCTTCATATTACACAACTGCAACACATCTTCATTCCTCACACAATCAGAACGAGTCTTGCCACAACCCCCCCCCCCCCCGTAAGTAACGCATTTCTCCAGCACACAAATGACTTGTATCTTTTTTCTGTAGTACCCAGGTTTCTCTACCATACATCAGAGTAGGAACAATTACACTTTCATACACAGCCATGCGGGACTCTCTTGAGAACCCATCATTCCTGTGAAAACCTCCCAGAGCAGCTATGACTTTCAAGGAAGAATTCACTCGCCTACCAATTTCACCATCCAATTTGTTCTCTTTGTCAAACATGCTTCCTAAATACACAAACTCATTTACCTGGTCAATCACTGTGCCATTTATACTTACATTACATTCAGTGCTACCAGTTCCTCTCTCAAAGACCATAACTTCGGTTTTTCCCTTATTTATACTCAGTTTGAATTTCATGCAAACTTCGTACATCCGGGACAACATACTCTGCAACTCACTTTTGCTCTCTGCCAACAGGACAGTGTCATCAGCATACAGCAATCTGCACACACGGATATCACCAAGACATAAACCACTATTCTCTATTTTGGCATCACCCATGCATGCATCCATAAATACACTATCTGCCAACAAGTAATTGGACACCTGTGATAGCAAAGGTAAACAAAGTTTATTCACCTTCAATAGTTGGTGGAGCCTCTACGAGCGGCGATTACAGCTGCGACTCTCTGGGGCATACTCTCAACCAGGCGTTGTATGACGGCTAGCAGTATTTTCTTCCACTCGGCTTGGAGAAGACAGGTCACTTCCTTCACCGATTTCGGACGGTGGGGGCACCCCTTAAGTCGACGCTCCAACTCGTTCCAGAGGTGCTCGATAGGGTTTAGGTCCGGGCTCTGCGCAGGCCAGTCCATTCGATTAACCCCATTGTCACCATACCAAGCCATGGTGGACCTCGAAACATGACAGGTGGCATTGTCATCCTGAAAGTAACATGGGTCCACCCCATAAAACTGCCACAATGTAGGAAGCGCATGGTTATCCAAAATGGTGCAGTAGGTCTCGACGTTGAGTCTACCTGGAATCGTGACCAAGGGTCCCATGCCATACCAGGAGAAACACTCCAGCATTTCCACTGCCACCGAACTTCGCAGTTGGCACAATACATTCCGGCAGGAGGTGTTCTCCAGGCAGACGCCAAACCCAGACCCTGCCATCCGAACGGTAGAGGGTGAACCTTGATTCGTCACTCCAGAGGACCCGTTTCCACTGTTCAACGGTCCACTGTCGACGTTCTTTGCACCACGTTAGCCGAGCAGCGCTATTGGACTTGGTGATCAAAGGCTTGTGGGCGGCAGCACGTCCATGATAACCGAGCAGATGGGCTTCCTTACGGATGGTATTCATCAAAAGAACACTCCCGGATGCCTGTTGAAACTCCTCGCGGATGTGGCCCATCGATTTGCTGCGGTTCTTCCGAATTTCTCTGGCCAGCACCCTTCGGTCTCTAACTCCCAGTTTTGTGGGTCTGCCGGGTCGGGGCACATTCCGACAGTCAGCTCTCATCTTCCACTTGCCAATCACGTAGGCCACTGTTGATTTTGGGTACTTTAATTCGCTGGATATGTCACGTATGGATCGGCCATTTTTGTGATACCCGACGATTACACCTTTCTCGAAATCAGAGAGCTCCGAACTGCGTGGCGTCTCGCATGCGATTGGTTGCGTTGTTGTTTCCCACACAATATTTAATGGCGGCGGCCTTGACGTGCATCAGGACCGCAGATATCGTCGATTGCAGGGGTGTCCAATTACTTGTTTGTAGATAGTGTATATTAAACAGCCGTGGTGACATTACACAACCTTGTCTGACTTCTGCACCAATAGAAAATCATTTTGATAAAACACCATTCACTCGCTCACTAGCTCTACTACCAGCATACATGGCTTTTACACTATTAAGGAGATTCCTAGTACACTTGTGCCCTCCCCGCTCAAAAATCCTGGATCAGCCCCTGGTGGTGGTATCAAGGATGAAGTGGAACATAACAGGTTATTGTGTTAAAATGAAAAGCTGCTGTCTTAAGAAAAATCCTGCTAAATCTTCATTTAGAGATGAGATAACCAGACAATTATCCAAAAGAATCATGTATTCCAAATAGGCATATGCATAAATATCCTTTCAAATCCTTCATTTTCAGCATATCTTTTGTAAAAAAAGATAGTGGTTTACAAAAAAAAAAAAAATTAAATATATCTTTTTTACAAAAAGAGCTTTTGTAAAAAGAATTCTGCTTACTTCGGAAAACCTTTTGAGAACACTTCTTCTTAAAATAATGCATAGTTTTTCTGCTAGAGGGCATAGATGTATATCTTACTTTTGTCGACATCTCTCTTCTCAGAGTCTGGTTTGAAAAATTCTTTCTTTGTTACAGAGCGTTTCTGGTGCAAAATGTTTCTCCTATAATTTCCAATTTTTATTAATGCACAAGTCTGCCACCAGAGAGTGTCAGTTCAAATTTTCATTTTGCAACAGTATCTGTGGGACTTAAAACCCATTTGAAAATCTTCTTTTTCAGCCAGATACTACTAACTATGCAAACTCCATGTGTATATTTTCTCCCCAAAATAATTGGCACTTTCGCCACTAGGTAATGCTAATGCTTAATCTGTTTTTTCTGAATATCTGTGCTCCTACATGTGCGATTTAAAAAGTTCTTTCACCACCGGATGCCATTTACCTTGTAGAACACTTTAGGGGTTAGTATTAGGTGTGCAACTTAATTCTTGGCCCCTAACCGCAAGCGATCATAGAACGTCGGCAAATGCAAATAGCTGTGTGCTGTAATGGCTGATTGCAGCACCATCCAACAGCTTTCCAGGCAACCATAACCGCTCACAGCTGTAGTGACAGAAGGGATGAAAGTTGACGGTGAAAACAAAGTTGTTCGAGAAGCAACATTTGAGGCACTGCCTCCTGTTCACGTTTCAGCTGAAAAAAAAGTGCCCAGCAAGTGATCTGTGCCGCTTTGGGTGAAGCTGCTGTGTCCTACAGTACGTGTAAGAAGTGGTTCCAGCGGTTTAAGCAGGGACATTTTGATCTCCATGATGCAGAACGTCCGTGACAGCCACAGAGAGTTGACGATGAGGAACTGGAACAACTGTTGGACGCGGATCCCTGTCACACACAGTCAGAGCTCTCCCAGGAACGTGGAGTAACACGGCAAACCAATTGCAAAGCGCCAGTACAAGCTTGGACGGATTCACAAGGAGGGCCGTTGGTTGCCCCGCCAACTCACAGCTGCGAACAAGTCTGTGCTACGATGTTGCTGTGTCCTTGCTCTCCAGATTCAAGAAGAAGGATTTCCTCCACAAGATTTTGACCTGTGATGAGAAGGGGATCCTCTATGATAATCCTAAGCGGCGCAAATCGTGGGTTTATCCAGGTCAGCCTACCACCAGTGCCGCCAAACCGAGTATCAATGACAGGAAGTTGATGCTGTGCATATGGTGGGATCAACACGGTGTCGTACACTATGAGTTGCTCAAACCTGGTGAAACGGTCAATGCTGAGCGTTATTGTCAGCAACTCATTCGTGTGAGTGACGCAATGCAGGCGAAAATGCCATACACCGGCAAGGGCAGAAGGTCGATCTTGTTGCTTCAGCATAACGCACATCCTCACATCGTGAAAACAACTTTAAACATAATCACCGACCTGGGATGGGAGATTATTCCACCCGGCGTATTCTCCAGACTTCACCCCGTTGGATTATCACCTCTTTCGCTCCCAGCAACAACACCTGAACGGTACGAACTTCACTTCTGTCGAGGAGGTCCACACAAGTATTGATGACCATCAACTCGAAACAGCCCTCTTTTTTTTTTTGCAGTGGCATTCGGCAGCTCCCTGATCTGTGGCTCAAGTGTATCCAACACGACGGGGGATTATTTACCTGA
The DNA here is from genome assembly GCA_039090855.1 of Macrothele yani. Taxonomy (NCBI): domain Eukaryota; kingdom Metazoa; phylum Arthropoda; class Arachnida; order Araneae; family Macrothelidae; genus Macrothele; species Macrothele yani. Next base: position 59,047,565 of record CM077032.1, on the reverse strand, counting down.
TTAGGTACGTATTCAATTTGCTATAATTTGCTGTCAACGTGTTGCGCCTGTGGCTGAGAATTAGGTTGCACACCTAATATATGAGAAATTTTATAGTTCACAATTCTATCACTAGGTGTTTGTGTACTTTAGTTTGCAACTTTATTGCTGCTTCTAAAAACCTTACTGAGAAATTTCTTGTATACTGTATGCAAGTCACTACAATAGAGATGGGGAGCATTATTGTCTTTAAATAATGCACCGATTCCCTGCTAGTGGGCGTACAGGTTGAAACCTTTTTCTTGCTATCTCTACTTTGGGGAGACATATTTAAAAAGTTCTTCCTTAGCATAGCTTTTTCCATGAAGATTATTTTTTGCCTCTTTTCAACTTTTTCGTTACACAAAATTCTTCCTATTTCCTTCTACATGTATATTTCTTCTTTTAACTGTTCAATTTGAAAATCTCGTTGTTTCTGATACTTTTGGTGTACCATTTGTTAATTTTCACAACATACTTTTTACTGGTAACAGTAAGTAGCTGTTTCTATTTCTGGAAGTTTTATCGATTGTAGAAACCCATTTGATTGCTTTCTAACCAGTTCCATTGACTTTGAATAGATTTGATAAATTTAATTCACGTCAGAAAGGATTCAAAAGGTATGTTCATTACACAAAAAATTCAGTGTCATCTTTCTTGTTTATGTTATATTTTACCTCACCCTGGCAGTCATGCCCATTCTCCAAACAGTGAATCTCTAAATTCATTTTTGAACATAAAATTAAAGAAAGGGAAAAGTAATTAAGGGAAGAAAAGTAATTAAAGATCTGACACTGCTCTATGATTTAGAACAGGGTCGTGATGTCTCAACGCATACAGTTTGATGTAAAATGGCAGCAGGCTTTGCCACCCCTTAATTTTAAATCAAAATTTCATAGAATTTTTACAGCATTTCAAGATTTCTGGCATAATTATCTTTAAACCTGCCATCCTTTTGATTTTTTTGGTTTTCAGACTTTTCTAGGTGTAGAGGTGTTAGAAAAATTCAAGCAGACTATATTCCAATGCTGCCATTTTGAAATTTTTAGTTTTCAGACATTTCTAGGTATCTGGACCTTAAGACCTATCAGCATTTTGAATAGTAAAGCTGAGCTGCTCTTCTGTTTTTTTTTTTTTTTTGTTTTTTTTTATCAGACTTTTCAAGGTGTGGAAGTGATAGAAAATTTCAAGCAGAAAATGTTCTAATGTTGCCATTTTGAAGTTTTTGGTTTTCAGACTTTTCTAGGTGTAGGATTGGTTGAAAGATTCAAGCAGACAATACTTCAAAGCCGCCATTTTGGTGTTCAAACTTTCCTTGGTATCTGTATCTTAAGAACTATCCGCATGGCAATTTTCAGATCTTTAGGTTATTTAGAAGTAGTCAAACAATTTGTGGATGGAAACAGTCAGATTTTCCCATTTTGCTTTATATATATATGGATAATAAGGCCAACATATTCATTTTAATAAGGATATACGCATTTTGGGGCAGTGTTTCTCTCTCCCAGTGTTTGATTTTGTACACTGGTGCGCAAAAATTAAGGACAGAGGATAAATTAGCATAACAGCGGAACGAGCCAGCAGAGCGGACCGAAAGACCACTCAGGAGATAGACTAGGGTCCGGTACGATAGGGCATGTACATATATGCAGCATGACGTGGGGGGAGTGTCGAAAGGGTATAAAGCACACAGGCGGTGTACGCTCAGCAATTCGGTGAAAGCTATTACATGGTGTACATCGGTTTGAACGACGTCAAGTTGCTGCCACCGTATGATATGGCCAACACGTAATCCAGTAGATGATATCTGGATGACTACCTGAGGTCGCGTCATTGGGAAGTTGGAAGAAGGTCGAAATGTGACTAGTGTGTCCAAGGAGTTCAGGATCGCTCACAGCATCGTTTCACAAGCTTGGAGAGCATTTCAAACGACAGGAACAGCTGTCCGAGAGTTTAGCAGTGGTCTTCCACGAGCAATCACGGCGGCGGACGACCGGTATATTGTCCTACAGGCGAGGAAAGACAGCGGGAGAAATCGCAAGGCACATGCAACAGATAACTGAACGTCCGTTATCGCGTTTTACCGTGGCCAGGAAGCTGCACAAAGGTGGTCTATTTGCACGACGACCAGTAGAGTGTGTGCCATTAACGCCTGCTCATCGGAGACTGCGGTTTCTGTGGTGCCAGGAACACAAGAACTGGACACATCAGCAATGGGGTCGAGTTCTCTTTACGGGTGAGAGCCGATTTAGTCTGATGAGCGATTTTGGACGTATACACATCTGGAGAGAGCAGGGGACAAACAATCACACCTCCAACATCATCGAAAGGGACTGGTTTGGAGGTGGCAGAGTTTTCGTTTGGTGAGGTATCATGCTTGGTAGCCGTACTGACCTCCACATCTCCCAAGGAGGTTCAGTCACTGGTGTCCATTATTGTACCGAGGTTCTCCTGCCTCACGTGCGTCTGTTTAGAGGTGCTGTGGTGGGTCCTGAGTTCCTCTTCATGGACGACAACGCTACACCTCATCATACAGTGGCTGTCGCAGAGCTGTTGGAGAGTGTAATATTCAGTGCATGGATTGGCTCGCAAGGTCCCTGGACCTAAATCCAATCAAACACTTGTGGGACCTTCTCGAGAGATGCTTGTCAGCACGTCACCAGCCGCCAGCAACGATTTCGCAGCTGCGATTGGCGCTACAAAAGGAATGGGGGCGATGACTCAACTGCTCCTTGACAACCTCGTCCTCAGCATGGACAGACGTTGTAAATCTTGCAACGCAGTCAAGGGTGATCATATCCCCTACTAAAGACTGGATTTTTCTTGGCAGCTGCCTGTCACATGGGCGTTTCTATCTTCTGTCCAGTTGTGCTTGAAGCTACCTTTTCAATAAAGTGCCTTTGTATCCTTTGGATTCCTTGTTTGGATGGTTTTGCTCACTTGTCCCATATTCTTACATCTTAGGGATCATATGGTATGATTTGAGTCGATGTGGAGCACTTCTGCACGACGTTACATTCGAAAAACCGCCCCGTCCTTAATTTTTGCACGCCAGTGTATGATACCTGCACATAATGCAACTGAATAAATGGGATTTTTAAAACCAGCAGAGCAAATTTATTCCAAATAGCTTATTAGAATGCAAATCATATTCCAAAAGTTTCACAGCTTCAGTCTATGTATTTTGAGGGGATTCACTTGTTTTCTAAACCAAGGCATTTGATTAGTTTCTAATAAAAAATAAATATTTGTAGCAAACATTATTTTCTGCTCTTCTTAAAGCGTGTTTTAAAGTAATATTGCATTAAAAAAATTTTGATGTACGACTACGTCTAACTCTGAGGATAGTATGGGGGCAACTTACAGCTGACGGTGTGTGACAAAAATAGGTCCCAATTGAAATTTTTATAGCGTTAAAAATATGTGCCCCACACTAATCGTGTTAGCCCATTTGTAAACAGCATGGAGCCCAATTCGCGTACTGTGCACGACGCTCCCTGTGTGTGAGGGAAATGGTGCAATATTTCTGGATGTGCTGCCACATTTGACTCATTCTATCTCGGCAACCGTGAGTGCAAAATGACTGTGCATGGTATCATTTTAAAAATTCTCGAAGGGATCTATTCAGATGTACGAAGAACATTTCGCAGTGGTTTGAACTGAACATTTTAAAAACCATTTTCTTGTGAACCGGTGAACACTTTTGACAATATTGTGGTTTATCTGGACAACCATGAGTGCAAAATGACTGTGCATGGTATCATTTTTATGCTCTCGACGAGATGTATTCAGATATACAAAGAACATTTCACAGTGGTTTGAACTGAACATTTTAAAAAAACATTTTCTTGTGAACCTATGAACACTTTTGACAATATAATGGTTTATCTGGACAACCATGAGAGCAAAATGACTGTGCATGGTATCATTTTAAAACTCTCGACGAGATCTATTCAGATATATGAAGAACATTTTGCAGTGGTTTGAACTGAACATTTTAAAAACCATTTTCTTGTGAACCTATGAACACTTTTGACAATATCGTGGTTTACCTGGATAACCATGAGTGCAAAATGACTGTGCATGGTATCATTTCAAAGCTCTCGACAAGATCTATTCAGATATACAAAGAACATTTTGCAATGGTTTGAACTGAACATTTTAAAAACCATTTTCTTGTGAACCTATGAACACTTTTGACAATATAATGGTTTACCTGGACAACCATGAGTGCAAAATGACTGTGCATGGTATCATTTTAAAGCTCTTGACGAGATCTATTCAGATATACAAAGAACATTTCACAGTAGTTTGAACTGAACATTTTAAAAACCATTTTCTTGTGAACCGTTGAACACTTTTGACAATATCGTGGTTCATCTGGACAACCATGAGTGCAAAATGACTGTGCATGATATCATTTTTATGCTCTCGACAAGATCTATTCAAATATATAAAGAACATATCACAGTGATTTAAACTAAAATTTAAAAAAAAATGTTTTGGTGTGAATGGCTTAACGTTTTTGACAATGCTGCAGAATTTGCAGAATAAATGCAAGCAAAAGTGGAGAAAATCAAAAGAAGAGGCAAGAAATCGGGGTTCGATTTCCCAGCGGCGGCCGAGTAACAATTTTTTGGTTGCTGTGTGTGGTTACAACGTGGAAAGAGCGATGTACTTATTTATTCAAGAGCAAGTGATGAGGAATGTAAGAAGCCCAAGAAGACAAAGCACCATGTTGGATAATCCATGTCTCGATCTGTTTTGTGTTCGCAATGTATCCAGCATTATTTGTAAATTATGTAAGTTACTTTCCTTATCGTAGACCTGTGTTGGCTATAACAAATTAAATAAACGCTATGAAACCATACTCGACTAGCTCATCTCAACTTCGACCTGCAAGTCATAGTCCTACATTCCAAACTGGCTGCTCAATCAGAACTCAGCCTACCTGTATTTTTTTTATCATATTTTTAGTACTGTAGAAAAGTTAATGTTTCCAGTATGTGATTCTACATTTTGCATGTTCCACTAAATGACTGTATATATTCCAGATGCAGCCTTCTAGAAAGGATGCCACAGATGGAAAATAAATCTTCTACAAATCTGGCTGTACCAAATGGACAAGCCACAGAAACTGAATTGAAAAATGTAGAAAATGATTTAGACATAGTTCATTCAAAACAAAAGGATTCAGTAAGTCTTGATCTGTATGCTTTATTTATGTGTACTATGTTTTCCAATCATAACAAACATTACGGCAATAAACTGAAAATGCAGTGTTTAACTGGGGTGGGGTATAATTGTTTTCAGTATCATTATAAATTTCAACTGTCATTAACGATATTAAAACAAATTGTTTTGTGAATATTTTATGTCAAACACTGTGCTACAAAGAAGAAGGTAGTGTAGAACACGCTAAGTTACGTATAAAAGTTTAATGCAAATATATTTCAGCCATTACTGTGGCCTTCATCAGTGCGACTACAATTGGTTTACGTTGCCAGATTGGAAAGGTAAGTTTTGTAATGGTAACTCTCGATGACTTAATGCAATGAGGGATTTCCAGATGTAAGGAACGAAAATGGGGAGCTCAGAGTTGCAATTTTTGGAAAATAAAATTTCCAAACTTTCTGTAAACCTCAGAGCATACCGATTTTGGAAGGGAGCCAACTTTTTAGTATCGGACCAAAGTGGAATAGCAGAAGTGTGAGCCATGGTAAGAAGAGATAAGGCAGATGAAGGTTTTCCAAATTTCACATCAGATTTTGTGTTCCTGAAGTCTTGAGAGAATTTTCCGGAATGAACTTCCTATGTACACGGCTAATCCAACGTTAGTCTTGATCGGAATTTTATACACTCCAGGCGAAGAAAGCGGAGGTCTTGGGTCTCTGTCATTACGGAGTATAACAGAAATTGAAGGGGAAGAACGAATGGCGAGTCCATGTCCTTCTCTTTTGAAGATATTGATGAGTTTGTAGGCAGAAAGTTCTTGGAAAGGGATTGAGCCAGCAAACGTTAGTTCCTTTTTGGGTGAAACAGGTTGAAGAGCAACAACTGGTTTTTTCTTAGCATTTTGAATTAATTTTGAAACTAGGAGAGGGGGAAAGCCATGTTGAGTAGCGATCAAGCGGATGTTTGCTAATTCATTTGTTAGATTAACTTCAGTGTTACAAACCAAATGCGCTCAATGAATGAGAGACTTTGAGGGCTGACAGTTTATATTGTTGGAAGGTATGAGAATTGAAAGGAATAATGCTATTTGTAGAAACGGGTTTTTGGTTTCTACCAATAGCGGGTTTTCGGTTTCTGTTTGCTCCGTAATGACAGAGACACAAGACCTCCGCTTTCTTCGCCTGGAGTGTATAAAATTCCGATCAAGACTAACGTTGGATTAACCGCGTACATAGGAAGTTCATTCCGAAAAATTCTCTCAAGACTTCAGGAACACAGATCTGATGTGAAATTTGGAAAACCTTCTTCTGCCTTATCTCCTCTTACCATGGCTGACACTTCTGCTATTCCAATTTGGTCCGATACTAAAAATTTGGCTCCCTTCCAAAATCGGTATGCTCTGAAGTTTAGAGAAAGTTTGGAAATTTTATTTTCCAAAAATTGCAACTCTGAACTCCCCATTTTTGTCCCTTACATATGGAAATCCCTCATTGCATTACGTCAACCGGAGTTACCATTACAAAACTTACCTTTCCAATCTGGCAACGTAAACCAATCGTAGTCGCACCGATGAAGGCCATAGTAATGGCTGAAATATATTTGCATTAAACTTTTATACGTAACTTAGTGTGTTCTACACTACCTACTTTTTAATTAGTTTGTTAGTTACGTGCATTGCCTACCACTCATTTGCGCTACAAAGAATTTGAAGTGCCAGCTTCTCATTGATTATTAACATGGGAGCCTAGTGATTGTGCAAGGGTGTTTCATTTTGGTAAAAATGGAAGTGCAACCAACCAATACAACTTTAAATGTAATTGTTAGCACACATGTGCCACGTTTACACAGTTCCCATGTAGAAATTCTTTAAAAATACTTGAAAATTGCATGGCCTTGGAGGGGAAATGAACTCCCAATTTCCATTCAAGCATGCTATCCGTTAGGTCACCCAGGACAAGGAAGTTCCAAGTAATTAAAGCTATGGTGTTCTCTGAAACACTGGATGTGAGAAAAGGTCAGGTAACGCTATGAAGAAGCTTGGGATAGCTTTGACTAGTGCAAATCTGAACGGTTTTCAGATTTTTAAGCTACAGTATCCAAGGCTCCTTTTCAAGTCGTGCCAGTTGAAATACATAAGAATCTTAATGAAATAAGAATAATTGTAATAAAAATATGAAATAATTTCAATTTTTAAAAGACTATACTTTATTTACAATTAAAACCAGCTAAAAACAGTAGCAAGATCTTTCAAGCCCACTATGGGTTCGTCATCAGGCACAGTGAGGGTGAAGCACCATGGTTATATAGCCAAAAGAAATCACCCACAATGCAACAGCATGGAAATATTTTATAGCAAATCATTGTACACACCATCAGAACTCATAACAGTGTTTTTGTAGTTTATTTGCATTTTTGTATACATGGTAAATGCGCGTGTGTGATGGGTTGGAGCAACACCTAGCCGTGCTGTTGCATTGTGGGTGATTACTTTCAGCTATGTAACCATGACGAACCCATAGTGGGTTTGAAAGATCTTGCTACTTTTTAGCATGTCTTTTGTAAAAAAAGATCTTGCTCATGTTACCAGTTTGTCCGTCCGTCCCCACAATATCTCTGCAACTATTAGTTCGATTTGAAAAATTCTTTTTTCATTGGGAAGCTTGAAATATTCGAATGATGACCCTTCATTTCGTTTTTTTTTTTTTTTTTTTCGATGTACAATTTTGCCGATAGAGGACGTAAATGCAGATGATGTCAAATTCAAAAAATCGTTTCATTTCACATATTTGCTTCTAATCATCCGATTGAACAAATTATTTTATCTTTCGATTCCACTTATATCGAAGAGTAGTTTAGATATAGCTACTTTTTCAAATTACACATAAATTTTCCGCTAGGGAGGCGTAAAAGTAAATTACATTTTTCCCGATAACTCTTTTTCTAAAACTCCGATTTGAAATTTTTTTTCTTCATAGGATACAACTCCTGATGAAAAATCTTTTGCATATAATTTCAAATTTTTGGTAAGGAATACTTTGGCCATCAGGGGGCATAAGTGTTAATTTTTGCTTCTGATGTATTTGCCATAAAATCTGAGCTTCTAAAATATCGATTGGAAAAATTCTTTCGTGGACTGATGCCACTTACATCAATAAAAATTTTCGGAATATTTTCTTCTTAAAATATTCCACAGTTTCTCTGCCAGGGGCGTAGATGTGTATTCATATTCTATTTTTGTCAATATCTCTACTTCTAGGAGTTCGATTTGAAAAATTCGTTCTTTGTTGGATAGTGTTTTTATTGTGACATGTTTTTTTCATATAATTTCAAAATTTTCAAGTAATTGATAGACTTTCCGCTAGGGGGCATAAAGCTAAATTGCGTTTCTCCCTATATCTCTGCTTCTAAATCTCCAATTTGAAAAATTCTTTCTGCACCGAATACAGCTCCTGATATGAAATCCTTTGCACATAATTTAAAATTTTTGTAAAAAAAAAAGTTTGGCCACCAGGTGGCGTAAGTCTTAATTTCTGCTTCTGATGTGTATTTGCAGCAAAATATGATCTTCTAAAATCTCGATTGAAAAAAAAAGTATCTTGTTGACCAATACTACTCATGTCGACAAACCTTTTAGGAACATTTTCTTCTTGAAATAATGAGTGGTTTCTACGCCAGGGGGCGTAGATGTATATCTTATTTTTGTCAATATCTCTCCTTCTAGGAGTCTGATTTGAAAAATTCCTTCTTTGTTGGATAGTGTTTTCGATGCGAAATGTTTTTCCTATAAATTCGAAATTTTCAAGTACATCATAGACTTTCCGCTAGGGGGCACAAAGGTAAATTGCGTTTTCTGCGTTATTTCTGCTCCTAAAACTCCCATTTGAAAAATTCTTCCTGTATCGCATACAAGACCTGATGGAAAATATTTTTCACATTATTTCTAATGTTTGGTAAAGAATGGGTTGGCCACCAGGGGGCATAAGTGTTAATTTCTGCTTTTGATGTATTTGTAACAAAATCTGGGCTCCTGAAAACTCAACTGAATTTTTCTTTTATTGGACCTATACCGCTCATATTGAAAAACCTTTTGAGAATACTTTCTTCCTAAAATAATGCATGGTTTTTCCACCAGGGGACGTAAAGTCACATCTTATTTTTGTTGATATCTCTGTTTCTAAGAGTCTGATTTGAAAAATTCTTTCTGTGTTGGAGAGCGTTTCAGGTGCAAAATGTTTCTCATATAAATTCATGTTTTTCTTAACACACAAGTCTGCAACCAGAGAGCGTAAGTAAACGATTCTGTTTACAGCAATATCTGAAAGATTAAACACCTGATTAAAAAACTTCTTTCTTCTGTCAGATACTATTGTTTTCCATACCGGTTCCATTGACTTTGAATAGCTTTGATAAATTTAATTTGCGTCAGAACGGATTCAAAAGACGTGCTTATTACACCCAAAAATTCGGTGTCATCTTTCTGTTTTTAGCTGGTTTTACTTGTAAATAAAGTATCGTCTTTTAAAAATTACAATTATTTCTGTTATTAATCATGTCTCGACAGCCGAATCTTATGTATAAGCTACAGTATATCTACTTGGCTTCAGTTGCTTAGAACTTCAGGCTTTATAAAGCCTCTTGCATAAGACAATTTAATACATTTAATGAGGATTTTCTTCTGTCTTCAGCTCCTCCTTATAAGCAGAGTCTACCATATGTACAATTCTGCCATCTGCAAGTGCCCGTTGGAAGGTGTAAATGTGATAAGAGTTTTTGATATGAAGCTTTGGGCTGCAAGTTTTTGTTTTCAGCATATTTTAAGATATATTATATTAGTTGCTGACATGTTGAAGGAGAAAAATACTCTTTGTTCTTATTTTTAGAATTCTACCTGTGATTTGCCAGATTTAATTGTGCGTGAGATTGTAATTGAAATTTATCTCTTGAAAATTAATTATCACAGCTGTCTGTACACGTTCTACTTTTTCAGGATGCTTTAATTTCATTGCACTATATTTATATGTTTGCAGAATATATTGCTGGATCTTCTGAGTGGACCTGTGACAGAAAGCCAATCAAACTTTGATGCAGAAGCTCCTACCACCTATGACGCAAACCTGCTAGACTTGCTTGGTGGTTTGAATCTGGATATGTCTCCTCAGAGTGAGTCCATTCAGAATGCTTTCTTTAATTTGAAATTGAAATTAAATATCCACATGCCTCCTATTCCAATAAATGGTAACTTGATGAGTATTTTTTTTTCTGTATTGTTAATCTTAATTATGAATTTGACTGGTATCCAAAAGGCCATCACTTTGAAAAAATGAGAGAGACTGTATTCAAAGTGTATAAGGGCTCAATCCTGTCCCTGAACAAAGCTTTTAGAAGTGTATGGGCTCATTCCTGTCCCTGAAGCAAGCTTTTAGAAGTACATGGCCCATTCTTGTCCCTGAACCAAGTTTTAGAAGTGTATGAACCCCTCTGTTGTCCCTGAAGCAAGCTTTTAGAAGTGTATGGGTCCACTCCTGTCTCTGAAGCAAGCTTTTAGAAGTGTATGGGTCCACTCCTGTCTCTGAAGCAAACTTTTAGAAGTGTATGGGCCTACTCTTGTCCCTGAAGCAAGCTTTTAGAAGTGTATGGGTCCACTCCTGTCTCTGAAGCAAGCTTTTAGAAGTGTATGGGCCCACGCCTGTCCCTGAAGCAAGCTTTTAAAAGTGCATGGCCCACTCTTGTCTCTGAACCAAGTTTTAGAAGTGTATGGGCCCACTGCTATCCCTGAAGCAAGCTTTTAGAAGTGTATGGGCCTACTCCTGTCTTTGAACCAAGCTTTTAGAAATGTATGGACCCACTCTGGTCTTTGAACCAAGCTTTTAGAAGTGTATGGCCTACTGCTGTCTTTGAACCAAACTTTTAGAAATGTGTGGGCCCACTCTTGTCTTTGAACCAAGCTTTTAGAAGTATCTGGCCTACTCCTGTCTTTGAACCAAACTTTTAGAAATATATTGGCCCACTCTTGTCTTTGAACCAAGCTTTTAGAAATGTATGAACCCACTCCTGTCCCTGAACCAAGCTTTTAGAAGTGCATGGCCCACTCCTGTCCCTGAACCAACCTTTTAGAAGTGCATGGACCCATTCCTGTCTTTGAACCAAACTTTTAGAAGTGTGTGGGCCGACTGCTGTCTCTGAACCAAGATTTTGGAAGTGTGTGGGCCGACTCCTGTCCCTGAACCAAGATTTTGGAAGTGTGTGGGCCGACTCCTGTCCCTGAACCAAGCTTTTAGAAGTGTATGGGTCCAGTCCTGACCCTAAAACAATCTTTGGTCTTGGTCTATTCTAATGATTACGTCTTAGCAAAATAATCATGTGGGTCTGCTGTGTCCAAATTTCTTTAAACTTTTGTTCTAAGAGGGCCTTTTTTTTTTTTTTTTTTTTTTTTTTGCGGTAGATCATTTTTTCTTTTTTTTTTCTTTTTTTTTTTTTAGTGTAGGAATACCTTTATGGCAACATTTTCAATGACTTTCTATCAGTGCAAAATTCTGAGTTTGGAGGTATGTTGAGAATTCACAGGTAAAGAAAATCATAAAAATAATGCCCATTGTGTGGTTGTCCTACCAAGCTCATTTTACGAGTAGAAATTTTTCAAATGTTGACAGCTATTCAACAGAAAAGTGACAAAATCTTATGAAGGCTCAAGTGTTAAGCAATTTAAACAATATAATTTACAGAGACACTAAGAACCAATATCTCTTACCTAGGCCAGAAACGTTTCAAAACTATAACGTGCCCCCCAAAATACATGCATGAATCAAAGAAAGACACACACACACACACACACACACACAAAGAAAGAGTACTGTCTTTTCTAGACATTTTGGAAACGAAGTACTTTCGTTGCATTTCATAAATTGAACCCAGCATTGAAATAAGAACTTATGTGTCATTCCATGCCAAATCAGCAGAAAAAGTTAAATTTTTTTACCTGAAACATTGATTTTCATTAAACTTGGGGAACTTGCAGGTTTTATAAACTAATCATTGTGAAATTTCAGTTTCCTACATACTTAGTTATAGGACTTCTATAGTTATAGATAGGACTTTAAAATTTACAAAAAAGAAAAAAGAAAAGAGGCAGTTTTGTGTTTACCTTGCCTATAACAAATGACAATAACTGTAGACCTAATTAGTCAACAGAGCTCGTATTGGGCCCATTTGAAAGCTTATTGCATATGCATGACCTTTCTTTTGAGGCGTCACATAATCATATTATGGGCAATTTAGTTTTCAAGGTCATCCATTTTGACCTTTAACATCTCAAAACACACTCCGTTAATTTTATTAAATAAAGCAGAGGAGGGGAGCCCCTAAGTAGAAAGAAAATTGATGGGAAAATAAAAATAAAAAATATTAGTTTTTCTCAAACTTTATTTTACTAAGAACCAGATTTTTTACATGCCTGATTGGTCATGTTGGGGGGACAGGGTGTCCAAATTCTGGAAAGTCGGGGCAGGGAAATGAAAATTGGTCAGGGAAATGCCTGAAATGTTGGTAAAACTCAGGGAAAATCAGTGATATTTAAAAAAATGTCAGGGAAATTTCAATCACAGTTAGACTACAACTAGTTTTAACCCGGCGTCGGGGAGTGACGCCCTCATCGCCCAACACACTTGCACTTGGTGTTGTAGAGAGTCACTAACTTCCCCTTCCTACTAATGTAACCTTGTATTTCCTACCTGTTATTGTAAGTTGTGTTACATTACTTGTTAACATTTCTCTTTTTGTTTTAGGTCAAAGGAGTAAAAGGAAATTTGTGATATAAGTTATACCTTGTTAAAAGGCAATTAAGACTGCAGCAATGTCAAAGCGTTGTGTGTTTAATGAACAATGGTTGGACGAACAATTAAATCCTGAGTTTTCTGGTTGGATAGCTGCTGTGAACGGCTACAATGAATCAGCATTTTGAAAAGTGTGCTCTAAAACTTTCAAGCTTAGCAACATGGGGTGTCGGGCAGTCTCCAGCCACGGAAATGGCCCTAATCATTTGAAAAACGTCTTGCTTCTTTTACTTCCTCTGTGAAAAAGAACTCTTTGTAATAACGAACTCTTGCCATCAACAAGCTCAGAAAATGAGGAATCAGTACTTCAAGAAAATATTAAGTCTAATGACTCAAATACTTATGTTGTGAAAGATGATGTGAAGCCCAGTGACCTTAATGCTTATGTAGTGAAAGATAAGTCAGAAATAATATGGGCCATGGAAGTATTGTCCAAGCGAATGTCTCTGAACTCTTGTACACAGATTAACAAAACATTTCAGTTAAAGTTTCCTGACAGTGCGATAGCTTCAAAATTTACTTTAGGCAAAAGCAAAGCATCTTATGTGATAAACCATGGATTGGCACCACATTTCAAAGAGTGTTTAATGGATGATCTGAAGCAGTGCACTGACTTTGTAATTTGTTTTGATGAATCACTAAACAAAATTGCTCAGCGTGGGCAAATGGATCAGTTTGTTCGTTATTGGGACGTCAATCTGCAAAAAGTTTCCACTAGATACTTAAGTAGTGTGTTTTTAGGACAGGCAACAGCTAATGACCTTTTAGAGAAATTCATTAAAGGTACACCTCTTCCCTTGGATAACATGCTACAAGTGTCAATGGATGGACCTAACGTTAATCTCAGCTTTCTTCAAAAGCTGAAAGATAAACTTAGAACTGAAAACCCAGATGGTAAATTATTAGTTGACATTGGAGTATGTGGTCTTCATGTGGTCAATGGAGCTATGAAAACTGGACTTGAAGCAGTGAAATGGGATATACATTACTTTCTGCGTAACTTGTACTACCTTTTAAAAGATAGTCCTGCTTGCCGTGCAAATTATAGTATGATTACTGGATGTTAAGATTTCCCTTTGAAATTTTGCACTGTAAGGTGGTTGGAAAAGTTAATTGTTTGACTAGGGCATTGCTTGTCTATGATCATATCAAGAAATATGTTCAAGAATCATCGGTTTCCAGCAAACAGCACATGTTTCTTGCAGAATTCATGGAAGTTCACTGTTGAAATGCAAATTGGCTGCATTTAGGACTATAGCTTCAAAGTGTGAATCATTTTTGAGAAGGTTCCAGAGCCCAAAGCCTTCAATTCCGTTCTTACACACTGATTTGCTGGATCTGATGAAAAATTTGATAGCACGAAGCTTGTTAAACTTGAATTTAGGAAACTTGTGACCAGTATGATTGAAAAACTTCGTGAGAAAAGCCCACTAAAATTTAAGTTTGTCTGTGGGGTAACTTGTTTGGACCCAAATATTATAGTGCAGAAGCCAAGTCTAGGCAAGAAGAGAGTGGAAATTGTGCTCAAAGTTTTACTTAGTGCAAACGGGATTTCAGATGACTGTGCTGAAAAAAGCTAATAAACAGTGTGCTTCATTGTGTGTAGAAGCTCAATCTGCTTTAAAGTCTCAGTTTGGTGAATTTTTAGACAGTCATGATGATTCCATTGGATTAGACACATTTTACAGTGCTCTACTTGACAACCAAAAACAATTTGGTGAACTTTGGGATGTAATAAAAATTTGTCTCATTATGTCTCATGGAAATGCTTCAGTGGAAGGTGGATTTTCTGTCAATAAGTCTCTTCTTGTGGAAAATCTCCTGGAAGAATCCCTGATTTGTCAGAGAACAGTTTTTGATGCCATTAAAAATGTGGGAGGAGTAGAACACATTGCCATCAATAGAAGGCTTCTTCTTTCTGTAACAGCCTCCAGACGAAGATATCAGGATTAACTTGAGAAAAAAAGTGTTCTTCAAAACAAAGAAGAAAGAAAACTGAAGAAAAAAAGAAAAATTGATCATGAAATAAAGGAATTGAAGGAAAAAAGAAAAATTGATCATGAAATAAAGGAATGGAAGGAAAAAAGAAAAATTGATCATGAAATAAAGGAATTGAAGGGGAAAAGACAAAGAGTATGGAAGCAACTAGAGTTTGAAGCAGCAGCATTGCAGGCAAAGATTTCAGATTGGGAAAAGAAGAAAAGTGGTGTGTAATATAAAAACAGTGACTGTGTTCCTACTGTAATATTTTTATAGTAACTGTTCTGAATATTGTGTATGGGTTTGTTTGAGTGTTTCTTCAATAAATGTAAAACCATGAAAAAAAGAGTAAACTTAAAATTAAAAAGGTGTGAGTTGGACGGCTATGGAGAAGGTAGAGGCCAAAAAAAAAAAAAAAGTTAAATGAATAAGTTATTTGGGAAACTTTATACGTCAAACAGAAACACTTTTAAATAATATAAGTTTCTCAATTATCCAATCCAATTTTATTTATTATCATGGCACATATTTTGGAAAACTCAAATAAACATATTTGTGTAAGGTCAGGGATTTCTTATGTATTTGGTCGGGAAATCAGGTTTGATAATTCTGTGTACACCCTGGGGGGATTTTCATGTCCAGACAGAATTTTTACATACTCCTGGCATGTCAGAGAATATAATTTTCTAGTCCTGGGTTTTTTATGTCTCTGTGTGTATGGTGTTTAATAAAAAGGTTTAAGTCCAAGCTTTCGCTGACCAATCGGATGGCTTTATCAAGGACCCATGTAAACAGAATGTTGTTTATCAAAGATACAAGTAAACAAAACACTATTTGTCAAGGATATAAATAAGCAAAATACTTTTTATCAAGGATACAAGTAAACAAAATACTGTTTTTCAAGGGTACAAGTAGACAAAATACAGTTTGTCAAGGATACAAGTAAACAAAATACTTTTGTATCCTTGATAGAGCCATCCAGTTTTAAACATCAATTTTAGGGTACAAGAATAACCAAAAATTATTTTAAAAGATGTGCAACACTTTACTTATGTAAAATATAAATAAGTTTACCTAAATGTTCTGAAGTGCAAATTTGACTTCATAAATGCAATTTTTGAAGTCAATTTTAACAATTTTTGAGAGATTTCTAACTTCACAAAAAGAAAAATTGGTACAGAAGAGGTGCAAAGTTCTGCACAGTCACTAGTGGTTAATTGTTGTGTAGCTGGTTAATATAATGTGTGAGTATTATACACTATCTACCAACAAGTAAACAAAATACTGTTTTTGGACACCTGTGATAGCAAAGGAAAGCGAAGTTTATTCGCCTTCAATAGTTGGCGGAGCCTCCACGAGCGGCGATTACAGCTGCGACCCTCCGGGGCATACTCTCAACTAGGCGTTGTACGACGGCTAGCGATATTTTCTTCCACTCGGCTTGGAGAAGACAGGTCAATTCCTTCACCGATTTCGGACGGTGAGGGCACCACTTAAGTCGACGCTCCAACTCGTCCCAGAGGTGCTCGATAGGGTTTAGGTCCGGGCTCTGCGCAGGCCAGTCCATTCGATTAACCCCATCGTCACCATACCAACCATGCAACATGACATGTGGCATTGTCATCCTGAAAGTAACATGGGTCTACCCCGTAAAACTGCCACAACATAGGAAGCGCATGGTCATCCAAAATGGTGCAGTAGGTCTCGGAGTTGAGTCTGTCACGAATTGCGACCAAGGGTCCCGTGCCATACCAGGAGAAACACCCCCATAGCATAATTCCACCGCCGCCAAACTTCACAGTTGGCACAATACATTCCGGCAGGAGGCGTTCTCCAGGCAGACGCTAAACCCTGACCCTGCCATCCGAACGGTAGAGGGTGAACCTTGATTCGTCACTCCAGAGAACCTGTTTCCCCTGTTCAACGGTCCACTGTCGACGTTCTTTGCACCACGTTAGCCGAGCAGCGCTATTGGACTTGGTGATCAAAGTCTTGTGGACGGCAGCACGTCCATGATAACCGAGCAGATGGGCTTCCTTACAGATGGTATTCATCAAAAGAACACTCCCAAATGCCTGTTGAATCTCCTCGCGAATGTGGCCCATCGATTTGGTGCGGTTCTTCCGAATTTCTCTGGCCAGCACCCGTCGGTCTCTAACTCCCAGTTTTGTGGGTCTGCTGGGTCGGGGCACATTCTGACAGTCCCCTCTCATCTTCCACTTGCCAATCACGTAGGCCACTGTTGATTTTGGGTAATTCAACTCGCTGGAAAAGTTACGTATGGATATACCATTTGTGTGATACCCGACGATTACACCTTTCTCGAAATCAGAGAGCTCCGAACTGTGTGGCATCTTGCATGCGACTGGTTGTGTTGTTGTTTCCCACACGATATTTAACGGTGGCGGCCGTGACGTGTATCAGGACCGCAGATATCGTCGATTGCAGGGGTGTCCAATTACTTCTTGGTAGATAGTGTATAAACAGTGTGTACCTGTATTGTACATTACATATATACAATATAATATATAAAGGATATACATTATTTATATATGTAGCACTGAGGGCAGGGCTTTTTGTTTGTTTCATCAAATGATCACCCCCGATTGATATTGCGTTTGTCTTACGTCTCTCTCTCTCTCTCTCTCTCTCTCTCTCTCTCTCTCTCTCTCTCTCTCTCTCTCTCGCTTTCGCTTCCCTGGAATTGGTGGTCCTAAATTAGGTACAGGGGACTGCTTATAGACCATTGAGTTGTTCATGGTGGTCGTTAAGCCCTCAACATCCCCACCCCAACACCCAAATCATTATCAGGAGCAAGCGTTTCTTGCTAGACCACTCCCATCTTCTAGCAGTGTTCTCATCCCTCTGAATAAGGTGGTAGTGTGTCTTGTGTATCATGATGTTCTATAATTCTTCTTTCTCTGTTTCTGGACTGGGTCAGCTGATACCAGTGCAAAGTAAGACGACATCCAGGGAATACCGTAGTGTTGTATTAAACCAAGTGCACTCTACAGTATTACAGCTTTTTTGCTGCATGTGATGACATCTTTATAGATGACAATGTAATAGTGCATTGTGCAAGAGTGGTTTGATATGCACAAAGAGGACTGCCATCATCTCTCCTGTCCTCTGCAGTTTCCTAACCTTAATCCTATTGAAGATGTGTGAGACATGCTGCAAAGAACTCTTTGGGGTGTCAGTGTGATTTTCTCTCAGACAGTTGTGTGATATTTTGCTGCAGGAATGACTGCCTTTATTTGGACTAGAATGAACTCGAAGTCCCCATAGAATTCGTGCCACATTGCATACTTACTGTCACTTACAATATTGGTGCCCCTATTCGAAAAAAGAGTTAATATATATCATCATCATTGTCAACCATTATCAATCCACTGCTGGACGAAGGTCTCTCCAAGCCTCTTCCACAACGGTCTGTCTTGTGCCAGTCTTCTCCATGTTACTGCCGCATACTTTTGAATTTCATCCACCCATCTCCCATGTGGTCTTCTTCTGTGTTTTTTCCTGTCCCTTGGAATCCAATCTAAAATTTCGGCTGTCCATCGATGGTCTGTCCTTCTGGCAGTATGTCCAGCCCATTGCCATTTCAGGGATTTTACTCTGATCATGATGTCTTCCACTCTTGTCATTTTTCTGATCCACAAGTTCCTCTTCTTATCTCTCCTGGTTACACCAAGCATGCACCTCTCCATGCGGCTTTGAGTTGTCTGCAGCCTTTGAATGTCTGTTTTAGTTAAGGTCCACGTCTCTGCACCATACGTAAGCACTGGAAGGATGGATTGATCAAGCACTTTTCTTTTAAGACATAATGGCATATTGCTCTTGAAAATTATGCTGTTTCTTCCAAAAGCTCTCCAGGCAAGTTTTATACACCAATTAATTTCTTCACCAATGTGACCCTCACTTGATATCTGCTGTCCTAGATAAATGTATGTATCTGTTATCTCCAGCTTTTGTCCATCAATCGATAAATCTTCATTTCTTGTAAAAGCATTGTACATCACTTTTGTCTTCTGAAAGTTCATTTTTAATCCCACTTCTTTACCCTTGTCAGCAAGTTCCTGAATCATAATCTGCAGCTCTGATGGGATAGTACAAATAATGACTGTCATCAGCAAAACGAAGGGGAGTTAGATAATCTCCATTAATCTTTATCGCTTTGTTTTCCCAGTTCAGTGATTGAAAGACATTTTCCAATGTGGCATTAAAGAGCTTGGGAGATATGGTGTCACCTTGTCTCACTCCCTTTCAAAATTTTATGTGTGCTGTATTCTCAAACAGCCGAATCTTTGCACTAGCATTTTCATAGACGTTATTAATAATATTAATGTATGCATCTTCAATACCGCAGGATTTCAGAGCCATTGCAACTGCTGATGGTTTCACCGAATCAAAGGCTTTTTCATAATCGATAAAAGCCATGCACAATGGAAGTTCATATTCTCTGGCTCTTTCAAGTAGTTCTCTCAGTACGTGGATATGATCTATAGTGCTGTAGCCACTCCTGAATCCAGCTTGCTCTCTCGGTTGAGCCATGTCCATTGTTACCTTCAAGAGGTGAGAAAGAACTTTAGTGAAGATTTTGTAAATCACTGATAGGAGGCTGATAGGTCTGTAGTTCCTGAGATCCTCAATGTCACCTTTTTTATGTAGCAGGATCATTGTAGTGTTGTTCCAATCCCCAGGAATCATCCCTTGATTAAGGCATCGAGTAAAAACTTGGGCGAGTACTGTTTCGATTTCTCCATTTGCTTCCTTATGATGTCTACAGTAATTGCATCTTCTCCTGGAGCTTTTCCCCGCTTCATGTTCTTGATTGCATGTGCAACTTCTGCTGGGAGGACTGGAAGAACTCTGGTACTGGTACCTTTCATGATGTCTGGAGTACATGTATCATCCCTTTCATATAATTTGGAGTAGAAATCTTTCACTCTTGTCAAAATTTTGCCTAGCTATTTCTTGTTACAGAACCATCTTCTTTTCTCAGTGCCATATATATATATATATATATAGTTCTTGTTGTTTTTTTGCTATATATATATATGCACACACTGCGTGGCATAGAAAATGCCACACCATGAAGATGTTAACGCAGTGCCCTGCAAATTGCAGGGTGGGTGCACATGTACAAATTATGCAAATTATTGCATTTTCAGGCTAATTGCACGAACGACATGCAGGATATAAGCAGACAACCAGGCCATGAGGCCATCAGTTGAGACATCACAGTCGTGAGAATTGAGTGGTTCTGCTGTAACTGTGGCTGGGAAATGAAGAATGGGTGCCAATGCTGTTTAGACACTGTTGTACATGAGTTCATCAAATGGATGAGTTTGCGAGAGATGTCATCGTAGGCCTTCGTACTGCCAGATGGTCCTTGTGTCGTATTGCGAAAGAAACGCAGCGTGATTCCACAACCATTGGTTGCATTTGTAGACAGTAGTTCCTGGAAGGATCTGTGCAATGTCGTAGGGGGACCGGAGCATGAAGATGGACGTCCGAGTGCACCGATCATTCCATCGGACGTCGTGCAGCAGCGGACCCACAGGCCACAACGGGTGACATTTTGCGGAATGTACAGGGAGGCTGGGATGCTCCGATATCAATGCTACTGATTTGCTGTCCAGCTATCATCGTCACCACTTGCCGTGGTGTCGCTGCAGAGCTGCGTCAAATGTAACAGTGTGGTGTTCAGTGATGAATTGCGGTTCTGTCTCGCCACGGATGATCGCCGTGTGAGATCTGGAGGCGAAGTGGCCAACGGGAGATTCCTCCTCCAATGTGGAGTGCCACACATCCCTGCAACGTGGAATCATGGTGTGCAGGGCTATCAGCGCCAACAGCCATTCGCCGCTGATATGCATTACTGGCACATTGACGGCACGCTGCTATGTTGACAAGGTGCTTTGGTCTGTGGCACTACCATATCAGCAGAGCATCCCAAATGCCGTTTTTCAACAGTCTGATAAGCCTGAATGCTTTACACAGTGTGTGGATGCTTCCTTGACCAGCATGATCCCCTAATCTCTCACTCATTAAGCATCTGTGGGACACGATTGGACATTGGTTGAGTACCCTCCGACCCCCGCAAAATGAAAATGCACTGTAGACTCGGAACAACACCACATGGTCCACGATACCCCAGAACTCTATTGGGACTCTCATTGCCTTAATGCCACGTCGAATTCAACACTGTATCACCTGCCACACTTCTTATTGATAATCCTGTATATTTGGCCACTGGAGCCTAGTCTGTATTGTGACAATTAAATCATTTGTTCGGAACCTACTTGGCTATCTGTGTGTGCAGTTTGGTCTGTTTTTGAGCATTCCTTCATGGTGTGGCATTTTCTCTGTCAACCAGTGTGTATTTTACCAAAGTGTGCATGAATCAAATGAAATACACTAGAAAAAGTTTCATTATTCTTACATATAATGTTTCATTATTATTACATATTTTTGCATGTCTTTAGTTTGGTAAGAGTAAGAACAGTTACTGCATTACTACTTGGAAAATCTGTTGTTTTGTTTCAGGTGGTGATGCACCTGGTGAAGATCAAAATAGCATAATTGTGGATGGTGTAATAAATACGAAAACTTCCACTAATGGTGAGTCACTGTCAGAACAGATTTTTTACATTTTCTGTGGATTTCCAACAGTCTTAGACTGTGCATGACTCCTTCCCAAATGTAGATTGTGCATGACTCCTTCCTTCCCAAATGTAGATTGTGCATCACTCCTTCCTTCCCAAATGTAGATTGTGCACCACTCCTTCCTTCCCAAATGTAGATTGTGCACCACTCCTTCCTTCCCAAATGTAGATTGTGCATCACCCCTTCCTTCCCAAATGTAGATTGTGCATGACTCCTTCCTTCCCAAATGTAGATTGTGCATCACTCCTTCCTTCCCAAATGTAGATTGTGCATCACTCCTTCCTTCTCAAATGTAGATTGTACATCACTCCTTCCTTCTCAAATGTAGATTGTGCATCACTCCTTCCTTCACAAATGTAGATTGTGTCATCACTCCTTCCTTCCCAAATGTAGATTGTGCATCACTCCTTTCTTCCCAAATGTAGATTGTGCATGACTCCTTCCCCAAATGTTTTAAAGTGCTGCTCACATTTTTTTAACACACATGCACAGAAATGTTGTGTTTTCAGATGCATAATGGCCCTTGAAAAATTAGCCTCTATTGTTCACCTATCAACATGAAATTTGCATACCTGGCGTGGCAATCAATTAATGAGACAGATTTTTTTTTAAAAATCACAGGAAAACCCTCTGGTCAGGAAAGCCTGGTCTTCGTTAAGTCATTTATCAGTGATGTGACGGTAACAGCTTTTGTGAAGATGATTAATTATGTTGTGCATGACATCATTTGGTTGAAGAACATTGTCACTGCTGTCATGGAGCTGAGAGCAAATATATGGTTCTGTTTAAAAATTGGTAAAACTGCATCTGAGACAATTGAATTGTTGCGTGATGTGTATGGGGACTAATTGCCCATCTCATGCACAAATATTCTGATGGCATGCACTTCAATGAAGGATGAGTGGAAAGATTTCGAAAATGACAAAAGGCCCAGACACCTGATTGCAGTGAGCATGTCTGAACTTGTGAAAGCTCGTGAAAGGATAAAAAGTGATCGGTGTGACTTTTGAGGATGCTAGAATCTAAGCCCAGTGGGATAAGATTCGTCCAATTTTAGTCAAGATTGGAAGGGGGGTGCGCTCATCTTGTTCCACATACTTTGTCAAACCACTCTCTTTACGTCACTGCCTGTGCTTCTTGATGTAGCCTCAGCCACTAGTTGGATAACAAAATCCATTTTTCATCACCTGTGATGATACTTAAAGACTCCAACCAGTACAAGTTTCCCCCGTAGTCACTACAGAAATCATTGGTCCACTGCGGATTACAAAAGACATCAGATATACGGGGTGATTTATAAAGAAGTATACAGTTTCAACGCACTATAAAACAAGAACAATGTAAGATATTTTATGTTAACCTGTAACAGAATTGTAGGGGAATGTTTCAAGTTTTTTTAGAGACAGTCACAGATGTTCTATGTGTGCACCCTTAGTCACGTGACACACTTCGAGCCGGTAATCCATTTCTGCCCAAACGCAAGGTAAGATATCTGAATCAAGTGAAGTGATAGTGGCTGTGATATGCTGTTTCAGCTCCGCTAGATCAACAGGAAGGGGAGGGGCGAATACCTTGTCCTTTACGTACCCCCACGGTAAAAAGTCACAGGGTATTAAGTCAGGACTTCTGGGTGGCCATTGGGTCAGTGGTATGTTGTAGTCCGCGACTTGTCCAGTCCATCGGTGAGGAAGATGTTCATCGAGACAATCTCGCCCGTCGCCTAACCAGTGCGGTAGTGCGCCATCCAATTGAAGAATAAAGTTGTCACTGTCGTCCTGCAAATGGGGCATCAACCAAAGACTTAACATATCCAGAAAAGAGCTTCTTATAACAGTTTTCTTGTAAAAAAAGAAGGGGTGGTACACTTTCTTTTTGGACACAGCACAGAACACATTTACTTTAGGGGAATCTCGCACGTGTTGCACTGTAAATCTGGGATTCACGTGAGTGGTCAGGTAAACAAGCGCAATGTTTAGCAAACATTGTGCTTGTTTACCTGACCACTCACGTGAAATGTAGCTTCATCGATGAAACCTAAGTGATCGGCAAAATCGTCATTTTCAAATCGGTGCTGCATTTGGCACAAAATTCAAAGCGCTTTGTGTTGTCAAGGTCAGTGAGATTTTGCAACATTTGCACTTTGTATGGAATCATTTTCAGCTCTTTTCTCAAAATTCTCCAGACAGTGGGCTGTGAAATCTACAACTCACCCTCCACATTGATTTTCCCAGGCTTCGTTGAATGGCAGTGCAAACACTATCGACGACTTCTTCCAATACATGCGGTCGTCCTGGACTTTTTAGTTTGCACAAACAGCCCGTAGTTTTAAATTTTTTATGCCAATCGTAGATAGATTTTCTGGTTGGAGGTTCTTTTCCGAATCGTGATTGAAAATGCCGTTGCACAACAGTTACAGATTCCGTTTTGCTCAATTCAAGAACACAAAATGCCTTCTCCACTGCAGACACTGCCATTTTGACTGACTAGTCACGTGAAGCGCGCTATCACCTACGTCACTTCCCTCAGTAGCGGGACACAAACTTTATGAGTACATCTACCTAAGGTTCTGGTCCGTGTCTTCAACTGTTACTGTTTTACAGCATCTGGAAACAGTATACTTCTTTATGAATCAGGGTGTATTTGCTCTCTTTTTTTTTTTTTTTTTTTATCCAAACCAATGAGAAATAATGTTCCGTTCTTCCAGTTGTTGCTCACAAAAATTAAAATTTTAGAATTTGATTTTATTAAAAAACAATTTGTGGAAGTCAGGTTCTGTACATATTAATTCAAAGTATAGTATTTTCATTCGTATAAGCTGCAGACCATAAAATTCAGAAGAAAAAATCCTTCCTAAGATTTGTGGCAGTGTATAACTCGCAGGCCATGAAATTCTGGCTCATAATCCTCTGCAGCGTATAATCCATAGATCATACAATTTTGAGAAATTTTTTTTTTCCTTTGTGTATTCCTCGGGGGCGTGTCTGTTGACCATGAAATTCAGGAAAAAAAAATTATCATCATATAATCCGCACCTGTCATGTTCATCTTGAACCATAATTTCCGACAGAAAAGCTGCGATTCTTAGGATGACTGGCCCAGGACTCCAAAGAAGAAAGAAACGATTATCTTATAAAAAAAAAGCAACTATTATTTTAAGTACTTTTGTGTTACTTTTAATTAAACAAAGAACTAAAATCCCTGGCTTTTGCATTACCGTAGTTAATGAATTAGACCTAAAATATCCATAGAAATTACTAACAATCCATAGCATTTGTCTCTTTTTTTTAATATGTTTCAACTGAATAGAGAAATAAATTCATAAATAAAATGATTACCACAGCAAAACTAATGAATGCACTTCTTGAAATGATTATGTGCCGTGGATTAGCTCTGCGGGCTTCTCACGGCACGTAGTGTTCAGGGCTGCCCGTGGCAACTATGGCTACTATTTCCTACAAAAAACAGCCAAGAGCAACTATTTTTAGAAAAACCCTGAATTATTTTATTTGTAAGGTTACTATTTTATAAAAAACATAATTTGTGTTGCATATATCGATGTGTTTGTATAACATCAGTTTTAATGGCAATACATGTAGATATCAACTTTGATATCAATATGTACATGTCGAATCGATATCGATATGTCTTGTTCAGTTCCTTGCTTTCTGCTGTACTGCAAGTATCGTTGGGGAAAGTCAATGGCAAGTATAGACTAGACCCATGTGTGATTAGAGGAACGACCTACATAAATCAAGATATTCCGCCGAAAAAGTGTCCCGTTTTTCTGTTTGGAATACGGCAGAGATTGATTATCTATTTGAATGAGATTCTTGATATACCTCATATCAGATAACTACGATTATGTCTGCGGAACTAAACAAGTGATCATCATAACACTGAATGAACACAACTATGACCTTTGAAAAAGGAAATACACATTTTTTTCAACACAGTGTAAAGCCCAATAGGGAAATCTTATATTTTTTTACCAGCCACAAAAGCAGAAGAAAGCTCTCTGTACTGGCTTGATACAGGTGAGAACATCTGACCTCCAGAACAATGACAAAGAAGGAAGTGTTTTCTAATTCCAAAGTTTGTATCAGGTTAGTTTATGTAAGTAGTTTCTGATATATAATTGAATAGAGTATTTTTTGGGTGTAATTTCCATAACCTTTATAGTTTTGAGTGTCTTGAATAGCATTATATTGAAACTTAGATGCCCTTTTTGTAGTGTGTGGGTGTGTGTATACAAAAAAAAAAAATTATTCTATATATATACATTTTTTTTTCACCAAAACGAGAACATATGCTAATTTTGTAACCATGGGTGTAAAATAAACAAAAAAATTAACAAAAAAAAAAATTTTTTTTTTTTTAGTGTGGGGCACTTACATTCTGATACTCATACACTTTTTTGGGAAACTTTTAGTCATTAACATAAATTGTTAAGGCTACTACTATTCTTTAGTGGCTACTAAAGCAACTATTTTCTTGGGTGTGATAGGGGTGCAGCCCTGAGGGTTCTGCGAACGCAAATAGTACCGCACTTGTTGCATCATATTTTCTGTTGGAATGCTTGTAAGAAAAAAATATTCTTCCAATCTCTTTGCTGTCCTTTATCTCCATATTGCTGTACATTTTTTTCTGTTACTGCAATTTCGGTACTTTTCAATAACACCACTTCTCCCAACAATTACCACGCGGATTTTTCAAAGTGGCTCAGAGACATTTTCTTTCTTCTTTACCAGTATGTCATCAAGTGAACCTAAATTTATAACTTTTTAGCATATAATCCATGGATCATACCACAGAAATGACGGTATTTACTGCAAATTACGAAATCTATAGTAAAAAACTTGGCTGCCAGGGTCAGATTTTTAGGCACCTGGGTGAAGTGGTGCCCGAGATTTGTCTAGCCCTCGTCATGTATTAGTACTGGGGTTCTCTGTCACAGCTTTGACCAGGGTGACAGTGTTGGTGGTCGTTGGATGTCCAGATCTCGTCCTGACTTTAAGACTGGTGTCCACAGCATTGAAACATGGAACCATTTTCATTCAGTGAGTGCTGCTGCATGTCCAGATCTTGGCTTGAGAAAGGTGTCGGCAGCATTGAAGCATGGAACCATTTTCATTCAGTAAGTGCTGTTGGATGTCCAGATTTTGGCTTGAGAAAGGTATCGGCAGCATTGAAGCATGAAACCATTTTCATTCAGTGAGTGCTGTTGTGATGTCCAGATCTTGGCCTGTTGTTGAGATTGGTTTTCACAGCATTGAAACATGGAACTATTTTCATTAATGGAGTGCTGCTGGATATCCAGCTCTTGGCCTGTTGTTGAGACTGGTGTACACAGCATTGAAACATGGAACCATTTTTATTTAATGAATGCTGCTGGATGTCCAGATCTTGGCCTGTTGTTGAGGCTGATGTACACAGCGTTGAAACATGGAACCATTTTCATTCATTGAGTGCTGCTGCATGTCCAGATCTTGGCTTGAGAAAGGTGTCAACAGCATTGAAGCATGGAACCATTTTTATTCACTAAGTGCTGTTGGATGTAAAGATCTCGGCTTGAGAAAGGTGTTAGCAGTATTGAAGCATAGAACCATTTTCATTCAGTGAGTGCTGCTGGGATGTCCAGATCTTGGCCTGTTGTTGAGATTGGTGTCCACAGTATTGAAACATGGAACCATTTTCATTCAGTGGGTGCTGCTGGCTGTCCAGATCTTGGCCTTTTCATTGAGTGCTGCTAAATGTCCAGATCTTGGCCTTTTCATTGAGTGCTGCTAAATGTCCAGATCTTGGCCTGTTGTTAAAACTGGTGTACCCAGCATTGAAACATGAAACCATTTTCATTTATTGAGTGCTGTGCGATGTCCAGATCTCGGCTTGTCTTCAAGACTGGTGTCCACAGCATTAAAACATGAAACCATTTTCATTCATTGAGTCCTGTTAGATGTCCAGATCTCGGCTTGTCTTCGAGACTGGTTTTGGTAGCATTGAAAAGTGGGACCATTTTGATTCAGTGAGTTCTGCTGGATGTCCAGATCTCAGCTTCTCTTAGAGACTGGTGTTGGCAGCATTGAAACATGGAACCATTTTCATTCAGTGAGTGCTGTTGGGGTGTCCAGATCTTGTCCTGTTGTTGAGATTGGTGTCCACAGCATTGAAACATGGAAACATTTTCATTCATTGAGTGCTGCTGGATGTCCAGATCTTGGCGTGCTGTAGGGACTGTCCGTAGCATTAAAACATGGAACCATTTTCATTTATTGAGTGCTGCTGGATGTCCAGATCTCGGCTTGTCTTTGAGACTGGTGTTGGCAGCATTGAAACATGGAACCATTTTCATTCAGTGAGTGCTGTTGGGATGTCCAGATCTTGGTCTGTTGTCGAGACTTGTGTACACAGCATTGAAACATGGAACCATTTTCATTCATTGAGTGCTGCTGGATGTCCAGATCTTGGCCTGTCATTGAGACTGGTGTCTGCAGCATTGAAACATGGAACCATTTTCATTCAGTGAGTGCTGCTGGATGTCCAGATCTCAGCTTCTCTTAGAGACTGGTGTTAGTGGCATTGAAACGCGGAACTTTTTTCATTTAGAAAGTGCTGTTGGATGTTCAGATCTCGGCTTGAGAAAGGTGTTGGCAGCACTGAAGCATGGAACCGTTTTCATTCAGTGAGAGCTGCTGGGATGTCCAGATTTTGGCATGTTGTTGAGACTGGTGTCCACAGCATTGAAACATGGAACTATTTTTATTCATTGAATGCTGCTGGATGTCCAGATCTTCGCCTGGTGTTGAGACTGGAGTCTGCAGTATTGAAACATGGAACCATTTTCATTCATTGAGTATTGCTGGATGTCCCGATTTTGACCTGTTTTTTAGACTGGTGTACACAGCATTGAAACATGGAACCATTTTCCTTCAATGAGTGCTGCTGGATGTCCAGTTCTTGGCCTGTTGTTGAGACTGGTATACACAGTGTTGAAACATTGAACCATTTTCATTCAATGAGTGCTTCTGGATGTCCCAATTTTGGCCTGTCGTTGAGACTGGTGTCTTCAGCATTGAAACCTGGAACCATTTTCATTCAAATGGTGAGAAATGTTGGCTAGGCGGAATATGTAATGATGAAAGAGGTATTCTGCAGAATATCTAATGAGAAGGAGATATTCACATCACACAACTGCAACACATCTTCATTCCTCACACAATCAGACCGTGTCTTGCCACAAACCCCCAGTAAGTAACGCATTTCTCCTGCACACAAATTACTCCTATGTTTGTTCTGCAGTACCCAGGTTTCACTGCCATAAATCAGAGTAGGAACAATTACACTTTCATACACAGTCATGCTGGACTCTCTAGAGAACCCATCATTCCTGTGAAAACCTCCCAGAGCAGCTATGACTTTCAAAGAAGAATTCACTCGCCTACTGATTTCACCATCCAACTTGTTCTCTCTGTCAAACATGCTTGCTAAATACACAAACTCACTCACTTGGTCAATCACAGTGTCATTTATACTTACATTACATTCAGTTCTGCCAGTTCCTCTCTCAAACACCATAACTTTGGGTTTTCCCTTATTTATACTCAGTTTGAATTTCATGCAAACTTTGTACATCCGAGACAACATACTCTGCAACTCACTTTTGCTCTCTGCCAACAGAACAGTGTCATCAGCATACAGCAATCTGCCCACACGGATATCACCAAGACATAAACCACTATTATCTATTTTGGCATCGCGCGTCCATAAATGCACTGATGGAAAAAAAAATGCCAACACCAAGAAGGGGTTGTGTTAGATAAACGACAGTTGGTAGGCGGTGAGAGTACATCTGTAAGATGACGTCTACGCAAATTTCGCGCTCGGCGCATATGTGTGGCGCTAGTAGCACCACTCGGAACATGCAAAACAGGTTTGCTGTAAATACGTGCTGTAACGTTCGTGAGCGTTAGTTATCGTCCAGATTCGACGTAGTGCGTTGATGTTAGCCAAGAATGCCTTTAAGAAGATGAAGAAGCCATTATCAATAGCTCACGGAGTTTGAACGAGGTCGTGTAATAGGGCTACGAGAAGGTGGATTTTCGTTCTGCAATATTGCAGAATGACTTTTCAGGAATGTAGCCACTGTGCATGATTGTTGGCAGCGGTGGTCACGTGGCACTACTGAGAGGGAAGACTGCCGTGTATGGCCGTGGCGCATCGTACCGCGTCTGCGGCAGCAATTCGAGCTGCAGTTGCCACCACAGTGACACAACGAATTGTTACAAATCGGTTACTTGAAGGACAGCTCCGAGCCAGACGCCCTGTAGCGTGCATTCTACTTATTCCAAACCACTGCCGTTTGCGACGTCAGTGGTGTCAAGCTAGAGCTCATTGGAGGACGGAGTGGAGATCTGTTGTGTTTTCTGATGAAAGCCGGTTCTGCCTGGGTGCCAGTGATGGCCGTGTGTTGGTTAGAAGGAGGCCAGGTGAGCGCCTGCAACCAACCTGTCTGCGGCCGAGACACACTGGACCTACACCTGGAGTTATGGTCTGGGGAGCAATTTCCTATGACAGCAGGAGCACTCTCGTGGTTATCCCACGCACCCTGACGGCACAGTTGTACGTTGGTCTGGTGATTCAACCTGTTGTGCTGCCATTCATGAACAGCATTCCAGGGGGTTTCCAACAGGATAACGCTCGCCCGCATACCGCTGTTGTAACCCAACATGCTCTACAGAGTGTCGATATGTTGCCATGGCCTGCTAGATCACCAGATCTTTCACCAATTGAGCACGTATGGGACATCATTGGACGACAACTCCAGCGTCACCCCCAACCAGCATTAACCGTCCCTGTATTGACCAACCAAGTGCAACAGGCATGGAACTCCATCCCACAAACTGACATCCAGCACCTGTACGACACAATGCATGAACGTTTGCGTGCTTGCATTCAACATTCTGGCGGTTACACTGGTTATTAATGTACCACCATTTCACATTTAAAATGGCTCTTCTCGCGCTTACATTAAGCTGTGATCTTGAAACCTTAATCGATTAAATATGTTACCTACACAAATGTATTGCCACCATTTCATTCCTCTACAACTATTTTTTCGTGGTGTTGGGATTTTTTTTTTCCGTCAGTGTATATTAAACAGCCATGGTGACATTACACAACCTTGTCTAACTCCTGCACCAATAGAAAACCATTTTGATAAAACACAATTCACTCGTACACAAGCTCTACTACCAGCATACATGGCTTTTACACTATTAAGTAGATTCCCAGTAACACCATATTTATTCAATATCTTCCACAAAAGTGTCCTATTTACTCGGTCGTAAGCTTTCTCTAAATCTATGAAGGCAGTAAAAACTTTCTTCCCAACAGCCAGATACTTTTCAATCATCGTGCGTAATGCAAAAATCTGGTTAGTGCAGCCTTTACCAGGCATAAAACCACTCTGAACATCCCACACTTTCTCTGATGTAAGACCCCGTACTTTTTCAATAACAACCTTACCAAACACTTTCCCTGGCACACTTAGTACGCTAATACCATGATAGTTCTTGCATTTAGTCTGATCACCTTTTCCCTTATACAAGGGAACAATAATAGCATCCTTCCAATCCGGAGGGACCATTCCTAACTCCGAGAACAACTGGCAAATTTCAGTTAACCAGTCAATTACAGAGTCACCACCATATTTCAACATCTCGGCAATTATGCCATCAACTCCCGGAGCCTTACCATTTTGAAGAGATTTTAGAGCTTTACACACTTCTTCTCTTGAGATCCCTCCTGTGCTTCCATCCCTCACTGTGACATCATCTGAGTCTGTCTCAGAATCATCTTTGCTTTCCTGATCTAATAACTCACAGAAATATTCACCCCATCTTTCAATTAACTCATTTGGCTCCCATATCATTTCCCCAATCTCATTCTTCACACAACTTACAACTTTGTTTTCCCTATTTTTCCTGAGTCTCATGTACTTCCAGAAAGACTTCCTATCTTTCCAAAAAGCCAGTTCATGCCTTTCCACCTTCTCCTTCCTATCTTTTGCCTTGCTCTGGTAAACCAGCTTAGCAGCTTCACGCTTCTTTGACCGATAGTCATCCACAGAGACTCTACCTTGCAACATCCCCAAATAGGCTTCCTTCTTTCTCTTTACTGCCTCTTCTATCTCACTATTCCACCAAGCATCACCTCTATTGCTACCCACAATTGTGGTGCCACAGACTTCTTTAGCAGCAGTGACAACACAGTTCTTAAAACATTCCCACTTCTTTTCTACATCCCTCTCACCAGACTTCAGCTTCTTCAGTCATTCCCTGAGTAAGTCAGAATAACGCTGATGACCTTCAACGAGCCTATCAACCTTTATTCTTTGTATCCTGGGTCTCTTCCTATTCCTTTTCCTCCAACCAACATTAAGTTTCACTCCTGACACTACCAAGTAGTGATCAGAACCAACATCCGCACCTCTCATCACACGGGTGTCAACAACTAAGTGTTTCAGACGCTGATCGTAGGCAACAAAATCTATGACACTCTTTTGACCAAGAGTACGATTTTCCCAAGTATATGTGTGGATATACTTGTGGTTGAAAAATGTATTAGATAACACACAAACAGGACTTGCGTTCAACTCAGGAGAGTGTATAGACAGCTGGTATCTAGGCTATGGCATCACTACGGAGTAAGACGTCAGCCATGGGAATAAAATAAGTTGAATGAAGTACAGGGTGTCCATAAAGTCTTTCCCACATTACAAAAATTTATATAAAAAAATGTATTACAGGTACAAGAAAGGGATTGCATGACAATGGTGGTGCACAAGTAAAGTTTTTTTTTTTTTTTTGCCAGTGTTGGTTCACCTCCACATGGGTGCCTTTTGTAGCCCAGAGGGCATCTAAGCATACCTGCCAATTACTACGGAATGTCCGTAGTTTCTACGGAATTTGTTGTCTGACTACGGAACTCACTGTCAAAACTACGGATTCTGCAAATTTTCATTTTGTTTAATTATTTTTTTTATTTTGCTCTTAATTTGTGATATACATGAGATTCTTAAGCGGATTCGCAGAATTCCGCCTTTTTGTCATGATTTATATCATGCTCAAGATCGATGCAAAACTGAAGAGAATTTGGGGGGGGTCGTTTTATATCTAGCGACAGTATTTCGTGTTTCAAAACTTTAAAGAACGGTAGTTAAATGGAGTAAAAAGTTTTACCGTAATAGTAATTATTTTTCTCCCGATGTTGGCTTTGTCTCCAGTATCTATATACACTGGCGGAAAGTGAAAAAAGAACACCAAGAAGGAATTGGCGGATGATCATGAAATTTACATATGTTAATGGGGTCGAGTTTACGTAGGTGTGATGTTAATTTCGGGACCAACCAGTGAGTGCTTACGCCACAGCACGGCAAAATATGCAAATGATCGTCGGTGGTATTTAAGGAGTACGGTGAAGTGAATCTAATCAGTCGTCGGCGTACGGACACGTGCGAAGACCCTGAAGAAGCTGCAATATCTGGACATGGAAGACGTGTACAATTTCATCAGTTATCGGACTTTGAGCGAGGTCGTCTAGTCGGGCTCCGCAAGGCCGGGTGACGACCTCGGAGCGAATTGGACGGGAAGTATCGGTGGTATACGATGGTGGCGTAGATGGTCCGAGGAACATTCCCACACGAGAAAACGTGGAAGTGGGAGCCACAGACGGACTGATGAGCAGACCGATCGACGCATAAGAAGAGCGGCGTTGTCAAGCAGAGCATCCACTGCAACGCAAATCCGAGCTGCTGTTGCACCTGAGGTGACTGTGCGAACAATCCGCAACCGTCTAGTGGATGCAGGACTACGTGCACGTGTGCCTCTGGCATGTGTACCTGTGACTCCAGCCCACCGTCAGGAACGGCTGCAGTGGTGTCGTCGACGTCTGCACTGGAGAACACAATAGCGATCTGTCGTGTTCAGCAATGAAAGCAGATCCTGCTTGGGAGCCTCCGATGGCCGTATGAGTGTTCGCAGACGCACAGGGGAGCGTCTCCACCCTTCTTGCATCCACCAGCAACACACAGAGTCTACATCTGGTCTCCTGGTGTGGGGAGCGATCAGCTATCACTCCCGTACACAACTAGTGCTTGTACCGGGTACGTTAAACAGCACCTCCTACATCAACATTATCATTCAGCCCGTTGTTGTGTCATTTGTAAGGTCGGTCCATCGTGGTGTTTTCCAGCAAGATAACACATGCCCACACACGGCACGTGCAACGCAACATGCACTTCAGGGTGTGAGACAACTTCCATGGCCTGCACATTCACCGGATTTGTCCCCCATTGAGCACTTGTGGGATTTTATGGGACAACGACTTATCCGGTCTCCACGGCCAGCCACGACCATTCCCGATTTACGCGTCCAGGTTGAGGATGCTTGGAACTCAACACCCCAAACTTACATCCAACATCTGTACGACAAACTCCATGCCAGAATTGCACAGTGTGATGCAGTTCATGGCGGTTCAACCTCGTACTAACCATGTTACATGGAAATGTTATTTTTCAGTTTACCAGCAAATACAGCTGTATTTTGCCATAATGTTTTGATCACGTTATCCTCTGTATTCCGTTGTTATGCTGTATAAATTTCGTTGGTATCAGATGTCTCCTTCTTGGTGTTCTTTTTTCACTTTCCGCCCGTGTATTTATTCTATATGGTTTTTTACTGTAAGACCAGTTGTGTGAGAATGGTTGAACGTAAACATATATTTGAGGTATCAAAATAAAGGTCTTACCATGACCTTTGTTTTGATAACTCACCCATATGGTTGGATGGGAGAAAGCTTAAAAATTACATTGCCCTGGAACTGAAATTGAACCCGCATCTTCCAATTAACGTTCAACCCTGCTGTGCTATTACATCACCCAGAACAATGAACTTACAAGCAACTGAATTTAAGTAGATGTCGGTTAGAAACCTGAACAACTTTTTGGATGTGTGCTAGTTCAAACAATCCCTGTGTTGTTGTAGTGTCAATCCCCATTCCAAGGTGATGAAATTTTCTGAAGAATGTATAAAATTCGCTAAGCCTAGTTCAGAAATGATCTTTGTAAATATGGATTAATACACTCATTCTTACATGGAATTCCCTTGTTCTCATCATTTTGGCAGAGTCATCAAGATAAGTATGTTTTAAGCCAGCTGGCATTCAAAAATAAGAGGTTAGCTGCATTAGGCTCAACTGAGTATGTAAGTACGCTAAGGTATTTTAAAATGTGTTGTACTGATGCTGTACTCATACATGAGATTCGTTCGCGAATTCGCGGAATTCCGCTTTTTTCGTCATCATTTGGGTCATTCTCGAGATCAATGTGAAACTGAAGCGAAATTTGGGAAGTATTAGTTGGGGAAGGATTCATTTCCCGTCAGGAAATGATATTTCATCTTTTAAAACTTACGAAAACGGAAGTTAAACGGAGAAAAGATTCCCTCCGTTAACGTAATGCCCTTTTCTCGCAATGTTTCTTCTGCCCAGTATTGTTCTTAAATATTTTATTCCATAAATATTTGCATTTCAGCTTGAAAACGGAAGTTAGACGGCGTGGAAATTTTCTTGTAATCTTCAGGAATGAGATTTTTCAGCAAATTCCAGGTATTTCACCTTTTTCATCGTCGTTTGTGTGGTATTCGAGATCGATACATAACTGAACAGAATTTGGTGGAGGATCGTTTTCCGTCGGAGGACGGAAGTACGGTTTTCAAAATCGGAAGTTAGACACAGTGAAGATTTCTCCTGTAATTTTTTTTCTTACAATGTTTTTTTTGCTCGGTATTGTTGTTAAATATCATTTTATTGAATAGATGTGTATTTCAGCTTGAAAATGGAGGGAAAATTTCCGAAAACGGAAGTCAGGCGGTGCGAGGATTTTGCCCATAATCGTTATCCCCTCCCCGTCCGTGCAATGTTTCATCTATCTTGTGTTGTTAAATGCTAATAATTTTATATTTTGAATGTGGCCTAATTTAATATTTACATAAATAAATTAACATGAACAATTTTGTCTTGCTCATACTGTGATTTATTCACACTGTTTCTCCATGCATTCTGATTTTTTACCCAATTAAAAAATTCAGCTTTTTTTTTTCTTCGTCAGTCTCATGTATGTGTAGTGGCTAGGGATTATTGCTTTAGGGTGTGTGAATGAGCACTGTGTGCTTAAGGGAAATTTAAATGCTGCCTGGTTGGAGGGAATTAACTCCTGAACACTAATAATTAGTAAGGAGGAGATTAAAAATGTTCCACAGACAAGAAAAGGGTAGAAATTCTCTGATTGGGAAGAAACACATGGTTTTTTTTTGTTGTTGTTTTTTTGGAAGGGGGTGGGGTGGTGCAGATGGTCTTAAGTCTTGGAAGGGAGTAGAAGTCCTTGTAAAGGCCTTGGGGGTTGGGGGGAGATGGAGCGGCAATGGTGATTATGAGAGCTATGGTAGAGGAAAAGTACAGTAATGTGTCTGAATCAGTAAGACGGACAGATACGGGAATCTGCAAATTCTCCAATTAATCGCCAATATGATAATTTTCAAGCAACAGACTAAAGTGAATTAAACTACTTGCTACTGTTTTCCAAAAAGTTTTTGACTCGTGTTTTCATGTGTGTGATTCTATATATTGGCCCAGGTCAGTTTCCTCATAGGCATTAATGGAATGAAGAGGAACTGACAGCATCTTGTCTGAGATTGATCGAACAAAATTAAAAATAAAATGTTATGACTCTTGTGGGATGGCAACTATTTCATAAAGAGGCAGGAAGTAGTGAATGTCGTTACATGATGGCTACGTGCAAAGCAGTAAAAAATACAGTATCTACACAGTCAAGTCACATTGTTGTGACCACCTCCTACTTTTTACGTCAACAATGCATAGCCAATGAAAGAAGCCACATGTCGTTAGTTGGCTTGGAGGGTATATAAGGTGTGCTGTAAGCATTCTGAAAACATATCACTCATTGCTGTCATGGATAAAAGGAGCGATTTATCAGCTTTGCAAAAAGGGATGATTATCGGCTTTCATGCAAAGAGTGGCAGTATTTCTGAAACAGCACAGTTTGTGAACTGTTCGCATGCTGCTGTGGTTAAAGTGTATCGTGATTGGAGAAATGGCACCATTGCGAACAAGCAATGTGGAAACTGCGGAGCACCACGTGCCGTTGATGTGAGAGGTGAACGTCAGCTGCAAAGGTGCAGGAGAGCCGATCGACACGCTACAGTGGAGCAACTCACTGGCCGAATGAACCGGGGGGGGTACCTGAAGTGTGTCTAAAATGACAGTTCAGCAGACCCTGCTGCATATGGGGCTCCGATGCAGACAGACGGTCACTGCACCTATGCTAACGAAGGCGCATTGGCAGAAAAGGCTTACATTTGCACAGCAGTATCGGAATTGGACCTCTTCTGATTGGCAAAGGATTGCTTCATCGAACGAATGAACGCTGGTGTATAAGGCGAGAAGCATCGGAGAACAAACACTCTTAAACCATTGCTGGAAGTACACAAGCTGGTGGGTGCACTTTTATGGTGTAGGGAATGTTTTCGTGGCATTCTCTGGGTACACTCGTACCTGTGGAAGGCACTATGGTCCGAATTCATTATGAATCCTTCTTTGCAGACTATACGTACACCCAGACATGCTGATTGTCTTCCCTGGGGCGGATGGGATCTTTCAGCACAACAATATAACATGTCACACAGCTAGAAATGTCCGAAAGTGGTTGGAAGAACACGATGAAGACTTCAAAGTACTTCCCTAGCCTCCTATTTCCCCAGACTTAAACCCAGTTGAGCATCTGTGGGACCACCTCGATCATGTTGTTTGCTGTATGGATCCTCCACCACGCACCCTCCAAGAGCTGTCAGATGCACTGCAGTCAGCATGGCTCACATTCATACTCATAATTTTTTTATCTTCCAGCACTTTATTGAGTCACTCCTAGCCCGTCTAGCTGCTGTCCGCGCTGCCTCTGGATATTTGCTGGTGGTCACTGTAAGAACGGACACATTAACGATGTTAATTCATATTAATGATGAACATTATGTGGCTTTTTTCTAATGAAAGAAACATCGCAAGTTCCCAAAATGGCGACAAAGAGTTAGCAAATATTCTTCATTTTTTTTTTTGAAGTCGAGAATTATAACAAAGGACTTCAGGTTCGCATGCCTTAGAAGGGTGAGGCCTTTTTCGACGAACTGAGAGTATCGTCAAGGACACTGCGACTTTCACAGTACATTTTTCATATCGACCTGGCGCCTACAAGTCTGAAATGCAGACATACTCTTTTGTATCAATATAACAATGTGTATTGTATTACTATACGGATGTACTCTGGCGGTAGGATTACTTTCTCAAAAGGAGTCACTCGCTAATGGATGACCTGGGGAGAAGCGAGGACACGCAGGGTAGGATTAAAAGTCCAGCAACAAGAAACCCAGCCATTGCCTATGGGTGTGGCCGGTGAAGGGCGCCAAAGGTGACCACCGGGACCAGAGAGGTGAGCGGCATGAACCGGTCAGCGTGAGGTCAAGGTCAGCGCCAACGTCCTTGGGAGGTGCAGAGAGAAAGGGGGAGGCAAGCAGGTCACTCGGAGAGGGGCTGTTCGTCAGTCTGATTTCGAAAACCGGAGGGAGTTGTTCTCCGAGAGATAGGGACGCGACGCGTTTGCATTGATTGTGCGGTGGACCCCGGGATGTTCCAGGATTGAGAACTCCCGAAGTTCACGGAAAGTTAGCGAACATCTACCCTAGACGAGATAGGTCGCCGCCACAGCGGAATCAGCCCGAGTCAGGGATTCCGGTAGAGTAGTTGATGTCGCACTACTGAAATACAGACTTAGTACAGTCTACTGAAACATCGGTTAGAGAAGGATAGCTAGAAGACTATTCCTTAAGTGTCGACGAGATATAGGTCTGCCTAGTGTCAAGGAGACTTTAAGTTAGGACTTCAACGTGGAGCGAGATTTATGCAGAATTCGACCATTTTAGCTTGCGCGTCTCCACGCATCCTTGCCAGGTCCAATCCTAGTGAGGCCTAATGTTCAGGAGCGAGTAATCCGCCACCAGCAAAATTCTAATTGATGTTGAAATAAATGTTCGTATATCTTTTAACTAGAGTCCTCTTCAAATTATTATATCTGAAAGTGAATATATTTCTGTATGATCAGCTGTTGTCACTCCATCTTCCCGGTTCACAGATTTACATATTAAAGTGGGGAAGGCTTCGTTTGTTCGCTCGAACAGAGTGGGAGAGAGAGAGAGAGAGAGAGAGAGAGAGAGAGAGAGAGAGAGAGAGAGAGAGAGAGTGTGTTTCTGGGAAGCATAAACACTTCTCTGTTGTTGTGAGAGCCCATATAGCGCGGACACCTCAGATCCTTAAGTAGGAGGCAGCGCTAAGTCACGTGACGGCACATTCGCTCTTGCAGTCACAATAATGTGACTCTACCATGTATATGCCAACAATGTTAGGATCAACATTGTGTTTATTCTCTCAAATTGTAGCTGTACTGTTAGCATTTATTTAATGTCTGAGTGTTATAATATCAATCTCTTTGTTTGTTTGTTTCTATCAGAACTTTAGTTTGTTTGTTGTTATTTAACATTTTAGGTATTCCACCCATGAGGGCTTTTGATAAGGATGGTCTGAAATTAGATTTTGCTTTTGAGAAATCTCCTGCTAATCAGCAAATGACTGTGATGTCTTTAACAGCAACCAACAGTACACAGAACTTATTCACTGACTTCCTCTTTCAAGCGGCTGTCCCCAAAGTTAGTGACTTTATTTATTCGTGTGTTTGATATTTGTTGTGCTTTTTTTTTTTTTTTGCCACAGTACAGACTCATAGTGAGAATAATTGGCAGTGAAACACGTAACACACAAAACATTAGAATAATTCTTGATGTCGGCATATCACGCATAAGTTACGTACAAATTAGAAGTGGTGGGATGTTTCAGTAGTGGATTCTTCCTTCATCAGCCATGGAATGAAACACATGGTATAAGCAAAACAGGAATACTTATCCAATGAAACATTGATTCATCGGATAAGTATTCCTGTTTTGTATACAATGGTATCTACTACCAACAAAAACAAGGCATACTAATGGGCTCTCCTCTTTCCCCCTTACTTGCTGAAACTTATTTGCAGAATATTGAAAAATTAATCGTTGCCCCATCTCTCTTAAAACCCTTCATTTGGTTACGGTATGTTGATGGCATCTTCAACATTTGGCCACACCAGAAACCCTCTCTGTTTCAACTTATGTCCTCTATAACTTCCAAATTCTCTCGTAAAATATTCTCGTCTCATTAACAGACAACAATATTAGTTTTCTAGATGTTAACTTCAACATCAACCCAGACTTCTCACTTGGTCTCTCTGTTTACAGGAAACCTTCTGCCACCCATAATATCACCTTTTACCATTCCTGCATACATACATACATATCACTAAGCTGTTCTCCAAGATTCAGAGGTTAGCTTCAAAAAGAAATACAAACTACGAGATATTTTTACTTACTGTTGTTGTATAAACTTCTCCATTTACAGCGATCTTGACATACAACTCGGGCTTCACTGATATCCATTACACGCCATACACAAGATCTTTTATACTTCATACTCATAATTTTTTTCTCATACAGACACTCCTGAATCTGATCCACCCATGTCTTCCTTGGCCTTCCTCTGCCTTTCCATCCTGCCACTTGGGCTGAAAAAAATTTCTTAGTAAGCATCTCATCACTCATTCTTTCAACATGGCCAAACCACCGAAGCATATTAATCTCCACCTTGCTAACAACATTTTCCTTCACATTACACAACTGCAACACATCTTCATTCCTCACACGATCGGAACATGTATTGCCACAAACCCCACGAAAGTAACGCATTTCTTCAGCACACAAACGACTCCTATGTTTCTTCTGCAGTACCCAGATTTCACTGCCATACATCAGAGTAGGAACAATTACACTTTCATACACAGCCATGCGGGACTCTCTAGAGAACCCATCATTCCTGTAAAAACCTCCCAGAGCAGCTATGACTTTCAATGAAGAATTCACTCGCCTACTAATTTCACCATCCAACTTGTTCTCTCTGTCAAACATGCTTCCTAAATTCACAAACTCATTCACCTGGTCAATCACTGCACCACTTAGACTTGTATTACCTTCAGTACTACCAGTTCCTCCTTCAAAAGCCATAACTTGGGTTTTCCCTTATTTATACTCAGTTTGAATTTCATGCAGACTTCGTACATCCGGGACAACATACTCTGCAACTCACTTTCCTCTGCCAACAGAACAGTGTCATCAACATACAGCAATCTGCACACACGCATATCACCAAGACATAAACCACTATCATCTATTTTGGCCTCACGCATGCATGCGTCCATAAATATATTAAACAGCCATGGTGACATTACACAACCTTGTCTAACTCCTGCACCAATAGAAAACCATTTTGATAAAACACCATTCACTTGTACACGAGCTCTACTGCCAGCATACATGGCTTTTACACTATTAAGTAGATTCCCAGTAACACCATATTCATTTAATGCCTTCCACAAAAGTGTCGTATTTACTCGGTTGTAAGCTTTCTCTAAATCTGTGAAGGCAGCAAAAACTTTCTTACCAACAGCCAGATACTTTTCAATCATAGTGCGTAATGCAAAAATCTGGTTAGTGCAGTCTATACCAGGCATAAAACCACTCTGAACATCCCACACTTTCTCTGATGTAAGACCCCTTACGTTTTCAATAACTAATAACTTGCCATTCCTGCACCTTTGGTTAATACAAATTGGCTGCTTTAAAAGCATACATCCACATTGCTAACCTTATTTGCAACAGCCCTTCAGCTCTTCAAAACGAATATCAGAACATCATGGACAATGGCCAATTACATGGCTTTCCACCCCTCTTAGTACACATGCTAATTAAGAAATTTGAATCACATAATAGATCTACTAGTTTACTGCCTGAACTTTCCACCACTCGTCAGTTTGTTGGCACTTTGCCCTTTAGCCTGGCCGTCGCTCACAAAGTTTGCTCCATTTTCAAGTCTTTTGGCTACAGGATTGCTGTTAAAGCACCTCCGCATCTTCTTAACCATTTCCTTAAAGACAGAGATCCCAATAAACCCCTAGAGTTACAAGGTGTCTACTCTATCCCTGTCAACACTTCCACAGGCATTACCCACTATATTGGTAGTACTTACAGGGTTCCCACTCAACCTGGAAAACAGGGAAAACCTGGAATTCTCAGGGAATTTGAAAATGGTTCCAAAACTCAGGGGAAATTACCATTTTTTTTTTTTTTTTTTTTTTACTTTATTTTGCCAAAAAAAAAAAAATTATTTTTTCAAGATTTCAAACTTTTGCTTGCAATTACTGCCTGCCTAGAATTTGGTAGATCTTACTTTCCATTATATTAAGTATTCCCTTTATTCTCTAAAAAAAGATGCAAAATTGAATTTTTAAAATTGCCAGTCATTAAGCTTTTGTTCAATTTTTGCAGGCAGTTGTTATAACATGGAACAATTAGGCACAATGGCTCCTGCTTGAAGAAACACTTCACAAGAGAATCAACCAAATGATGGATCAAAGTCCTTTGTCTGTTGGTTCTCTTGAAACATGTTTCTTTGAATGGAGCCATTCCATCATTAAGCTTAGCTGCATTGTGTTATAGAAAAAGTGAAACTATTCAACTGACAGATTTTTTCTTACATATGACCTGTTTCTATGGGAATGTATTTGCAAATTCCGTGTGGGTAGTATTCACAAAAGTTCACGGAACTTTGGTACAGAAAGTAATGTGCACAGTTGTTATTCATGAAAAGCAGGTAACTTTATAACTTTAGACAAATTACGTAAAGAATTTACAAGTGTGTGCTTTGGTGAGAAAAATGAATGGAATGGAATGAAATGTAAAAATTATTTGCAACATGCCACTCTGGAAAACTTTTAAAACCACCTGGAAAAGTCAGAGAATTTTTTTATTA
Organism: Macrothele yani; assembly: GCA_039090855.1. Taxonomy (NCBI): domain Eukaryota; kingdom Metazoa; phylum Arthropoda; class Arachnida; order Araneae; family Macrothelidae; genus Macrothele; species Macrothele yani. The sequence goes on along the minus strand of CM077032.1, from coordinate 59,004,822 downwards.
CTATTGAGGGGAACCCTGACTTACCAAAGCATCAACCGGTGATTGGTGGAACATATCGCTGATATTAAGGAAGGCAACCCTTCCACCTCCCTTTCAATTTTAACCATCAGCGATGCGTCCGTGATTCTCGATTGGCAAAATGTTAAACGTGTCACTCCGTTCAGCAATCAGAAAGCCCTCAGGTGCCGCAAAAGCATTGAAATCTTCCTTACTCCTAACACCTGCAATACAGATTCACCTTTTAACATAACTATTATTTGGAAAGCTATTTTGAAATCTGGCAACAACTTAGCTTAGGTAGTTGAAATGGAATTAGTAATGACAACAATGGCATTTTTTACCACACATAGGTGATACAACACTGTAAGATGCATCTCCATAATTAATTTTTATTGATAGCCAAAAAATCTGAAAATATGAAGAAATAGAAACATTCATCTTTGGATAAGAACCATCATCATGGGGCTTTTTTTTTTTTTTTTATCGTGATTTATTTCTTATACATTTTAAATGTTTTATTAACCTCAAACAAAGATATTCACTCTTTCCACGTTTATAAGTGAGTCACGGAAAAATTCTCATTGGCCGCCACCGGGAGTCAAACCCAGGGTCTTCCAGTTACGTGCCGGATATGCTTCCACTACAAGACCCTGGGTTCAACTCCCGGTAGCAGCCAATGAGAATTTTTCTGTGACTCACTTATAAACGTGGAAAGAGCGAATATCTTTTTGATGTTCCTGGTCCAGGTTAAATTTATGTATTAATTATTCATTCGCCTTCTAATTATTTCTTCAGTTGCTGCTTACCATCTTTGGTGAATCCCCAGCATTGTGTGGGGCTCCAAGAGGCAACCTGCCAACTTGGCTTGGCAGTTAGCATGTGTGAGCCTGGAGGAATTCGAGGCCACTGTAATGTAGCGGAAGCACATCCGGCGTGTAACTGGAAGACCCTGGGTTCGACTCCCGGTGGCGGCCAATGAGAATTTTTCCGTGACTCACTTACAAATGTGGAAAGAGCGAATATCTTTGTTTGATGTCCCTGGTCCACGTTAAATTTCTGTATTAGTTTTATTAACCAATTTTCAATCCTTATTTTTTTTTTTTTTTTACTTTTTGTGCTTTCATAATTAAGTGAAATAATTTGTACATTACATATTTGTTTTAAATTTTGTTTTATAACTTTAACTAATACAACTATTAAATCAGCAAATGTAAATAAAATTTCTTATTTTTCAGTCTTTACAACTCCAGTTACTCCTCCTTCTGGTACAGAGATAGCTCCTAATAACACAGGATTTATCAAGCAGACACTTAAAATACTAAATCCTAATAAGGTTTGTAAGCATAATTTCACTTTGGTCATTATTTATTTTAGCATGCAGTGTCATGAATATGTGCAAGCTCATTGCTGTTGTATTTCAGTATGCTGTCATAAATATGTGCATGGACAAATGAACCCTTCACACATTTCAGTCATAATGTGTGGGAGTTTTTTTGTTTGCTCAAGGTAATCTTTTTAAAATCATAAACATATGAGGTTTGATAAAAAATGTAACCAGACTGGTTGTGTATGTTTAGACTCATAAACACACATAGGTTGACCTTGAAACCTTCTATGCATGTGCCGTGAGTCACATGTCCCCTGCTTGTCCGTTTTTAAAACAAGTGTCAGTGGTAAGAAATTGCTTGTTTTGTAGGTGTTGAAGAGTGGATCTGCGTTTTTTGTTTATTATGGTGACTTGTAGTACATCTAAAAGGACTCATCTGGAGGATTTTACCCTTGGGCGAATTGTTTGTAAACTGGGAGACTGGCGGACAACGAGAGGAGGCCGCCCCGGTGGCGCAGTGGTCTAAGCGATGGCCTCCGATCATTCGTCCGTAAGGGGTCCGGGTTCGAATCCCGGTCAGGCATGGTTGTTGTGTTTGTCTTACGCCACTGTCTCTCTCCCTTCCCTGGAACCAGTGACCCTAAATTAGGGACGGGCGACTGCTTATAGCCCATTGAGTTGCTCACGGTGGTCGTTAAACCTCCAATAAAAAAAAATAAAAAACAACGAGAGGAGTAGCGAAGGAGTTCGGAATTGCCCATAGCATACCAATAAGGAAGCAAAAAAATTCACGTATACCTCTTCCACAAACATCATCCAGTTTTACTCTAATACTGCTCTTTCCTATAAGCTTGCTGCTCTAAAATCACTCATTCACTGTTCCAATGTCATTTGCAATGAACCCCACTCATTGCAAAAAGAATATGTAATCATCCAAGAAATTACCACAAACCATCAATTTCCCCTCGGAATTGTCAAAAAACTTTTCAAAAAATTTGATGCCAATCGATTTGTCTGTCACCTTTCTTTTCTGCAGAAACCATACCTTTCCTTTATTGGTTCAATCACCACCATCATTCTTGTGCTCGCCAGGCGGCCGTGAACATGATGGAATCCAGAATGCGCGTCACCGACAATGCGAGGGCCCTGAAGATCCGACACCAGTCCATTTCAGCTATCCTGCAACGTTATAAGAAGACTGGGACCATCGAGAACAGTCCGCGATGTGGTAGGTCTCGTTCCACTACGTTGCGTCAGGATAGACGCATCGTCCGTCGATCTCGTGCTGATCCCACCTTGACTGTTGTGGATATCGCCACCGAATTCCGTGACAGCGACGACCTGAACATCAGCCTAATGACCATCTCCCGCTGTCTCATTGCTGGTGGATTGAATGGAAGACGCCCCACCAAGAAACCACTCATCGGAGTCAAGAATCAACGAGCCAGAGTCACGTTCGTGCGCCGTCATTGACACTGGACCGCGGCGGACTGGAGTAAGGTACTTTTCACCAACGAGAGCAAATTCAACTTGTTCGGAAGTGATGGCATCTGATACATACGACGTCCGAGTGACCAGAGATTCAACCCCAGTTCATTCAGCCGACTGTCAAGCACGGAGGAGGATCGCTCATGGTTTACGGCGGCTTCTCTAGCAATGGAATGGGCCCCATCATCAAGATTGACGGAATAATGACCGGCCAGAGCTACACGAACATGCTCATCAACGATGTCTTCCCATGGGCAAACCAGGACATGTTACCCGGAGGGAACATGCAGCAAGACAACGACCCGAAGCACACCTCCAGAGTAGCGAAGGCAGCCTTCCAGCAGCAACAGGTCACACTTCTACACTGGCCAGGCAAATCTCCAGACCTCAACCCCATCGAGCACATGTGGGAGAAGTGGAGAGACGATGTGCGAAGAAAACCTGCCGGAATAGGGCCCAGAAGTTCGGCCAGCTGTCTGCAGAATGGGCACGAATTCCACAGGTCACCGTCGAGAAGCTAGTGTACTCGATGCCGACCCGTGTGCAGCTGTTATTAAGTCTCGTGGTTATCCCACTAAGTATTAGTTATTGTTTTGTCGTTTTCTCGTACTTGTTTTCTGTTATCGTTGCATTAAATGAATGTGATACACACCTACTTTGTTGGTCAATTTGCATGATCTTTGCGATTAAGCTCGGTACCAGATCTGTGTTAAGGTTTCCGACCCATCTGCATATGGGTCATGTTTACAACTGAATAACAATATCATCTCCCAAAATGACCCGATTTGGTCCAGCAGAAAAAAAAATTATGGTCGAAAAAGTGTTTCGCCAAATACTTTTGTTCGCTACTGTAACTACCTAGCAAAAACCGATTCTGGACGGTTACAGTCACATTCCTGCGAAGTTTGGGTGTGCCCATTTCCGTCAGTAACGAGCAATGTCCAGATAAACTCAAGGAAACGAACATTTTTCACTTTGTCCCAATTAATTTGTATGCCACTGTGCCAGAAATGTCAGTAGTGGTCAGCGACTCAAAACTACTCCATCAAAGATCGTTATCTTGTTGTAACAGCTAAAAGATCTTGCCGAATAGCTGTTAACAAGTTAGCAAAACAGCTAAAATCGAGTACAAGTACCAAAATATTGAATCAAACCATGTCAAGGTTTGATTCAAGTAAGAAATGCTCGTCGGAAATTTTGAGATCTGGATTCCTTTGATGAAGACTGTTTTGTATATCGTTCTCAGTCGAATTTGAGGTTGGAATTATGGTTTTTATTTGGATTTTATTTATTCTTTGGATTAATTTTCTTTCAAGTTCTATTTTGAGGACAGGGTTTTTTGTGTGTTCAATAAAAGATTTTTAGAGGTTTTAGCTATCATAAATATTTCATTGTTGCCTACGGGGAATGTACATTTTATGGAACCTCGACTACGCAGTTTGTTGTTGCTTGAATGTATAACGGGAGCAACTAGTCAAAAGGAGACTGCAAACCAATGAGGTAACAATGTTATTATTTTAACCCCATCATTCTTCTTTTATTAAGATATAAGTTATGTGTTGTTTATTCCATGTTTTAAATAATTGAGCCATTCACCCTCAATATGATACCACCTGAATGAATAAGAGGTTAGGGAGTCCGGATATCGTAGTTTTCAGCAAACTCGAGTAAAAACGTGAAGAACAGAAAAAAAAAATGACAGGACTTTCTATGAATTCCTGCAAATGAACTTAGTATAATATGCCATGTAATAACGTTCTTTAAATAACGTGGAATTTAACATTTTTTGAACTGATATTAATATTAGCATGTCAAGGCATTTGAACCATTGGCACATGATGTTTCTTTGAGGAGCTAACCTCTGAATCTGAGAGAACAGCTGAATGGTATGTATGGATGGATGGAGGTGCTGGAGTCGTGCATAACCCCAGCACATGAAAGAACTCTGTATCAATGGTGTCGTGAACACTCCACATGGAGTGAAATACAATGGGCCAAAGAGTTTTTTCTTTTGCAGTACAACATGGATGCCGAACTCAAGACGTTGCTTAAAAGAACTTTCACAACCCTTTTATGTAACCCTTCAGAATCCAGGTATATCAGCTCCATGGACTGCATACCTGTTATTAACTCAATACTGTATAACGTTTGTCATAAGCATGAACTTAATTTTGGTGTGAAAACAACAAACGTTATTGCTTTGCCTAAAAATGACAGAGATCCCATTGATATCTCTAATAAAAGTGGCATTCATTGCATATCGTTGATCCTTGTGGGTGTGAATAGTGAACAACGCGCTTACATTAAATCCACGGTACATACCTTAGCTACTCGTCTCAACAAACATAAATACAATAGTAAGATGAGTTCACAAAATGCATCTTTAGCCAGCCTTGTTCACAGTGGTGATTATAGACCAGATTGGGATAATGTCACCATCCTTGCATCACCACCCAACAGGTTTTTGACTTTAATTACTGAAAGCTTGTATATACACTGGCGGAAAGTGAAAAAAGAACACCAGGAAAGAGACGTCCGATACCAACGAAATTTATACAGCATAATAACGGAATACAGAGGATAACGTGATCAAAACATTATGGCAAAATACAGCTGTATTAGCTGGCAAACTGAAAAATAACATTTCCATGTAACATGGTTAGTACGAGGTTGAACCGCCATGAAATGCGTCACACTGTGCAATTCTGGCATGGAGTCTGTCGTACAGATGTTGGATGTAAGTTTGGGGTATTGAGTTCCAAGCATCCTCAACCTGGACGCGTAAATCGGGGATGGTCGTGGCTGGCCGTGGAGACCGGATAAGTCGTTGTCCCATAAAATCCCACAAGTGCTCAATGGGGGACAAATCCGGTGGCCATGGAAGTTGTCTCATACCACGAAGTGCATGCTGCGTTGCACGTGCCGTGTGTGGCCATGCGTTATCTTGCTGGAAAACACCACGATGGACCGACCTTACAAATGGCACAATAACGGGCTGAATGATGCTGTTGATGTAGGAGGTGCTGTTTAACGTACCCGGTACAAAAACACTAGTTGTGTATGGGAGCGATAGCTTATCGCTCCCCACATCAGGAGACCAGGTGTAGGCCCTGTTTGTCGCTGGCGGATGCAAGAAGGGTGGAGGTGCTCCCCTGTGCATCTGAAAACACTCATACGGCCATCGGAGGCTCCCAAGCAGAATCTACTTTCATCGCTGAACACGACAGATCGCCATTGCTTTCTCCAGTGCAGACGTTGGCGACACCACTGCAGCCGTTCCTGGCGGTGGGCTGGAGTTACAGGTACACGTGCCAGAGGCACACGTGCACGTAGTCCTGCATCCACTAGAGGGTTGCGGATTGTTCGCACAGTCACCTCAGGTGCAGCGGCAGCTCGGATTTGCGTCGCAGTAGATGTTCTGCTTGACAACGCCGCTCTCCTTATGCGTCGATCGGTCCGCTCATCAGTCCGTCTGTGACTCCCGGTCCCACGTCTTCACGTGTGGGAATGTTCCTCGGACCATCTACGCCACCATCGTACGACCACCGATACTTCTCGTCCAATTCTCTCCGCAATACGATGATACGACCACCCGGCCTCGCGGAGTCTGACTAGACGACCTCGCGCAAAGTCCGATAACTGCTGAAATCGTACACGTCTTCCATGTCCAGGCATTGCAGCTTCTTCAGGGTCTTCGCACGTGTCTGTACGCCGACGACTGATTACATTCACTTCGCCGTACTCCTTAAATACCACCGACGATAATTTGCATATTATGCCGTGCTGTGGCATAAGCGCTCACCGGTTGGTCCCGAAATTAACATCACACCTACGTAAACTCGACCCCATGAACATATGTAAATTTCATGATCGTCCGCCAATTCCTTCTTGGTGTTATTTTTTCACTTTCTGCCAGTGTATTACAACACAAAAAGAGTGCCCTGTAATGATGATTTACCATATCATGTTCCCTGTCCATAGAAAATGCTTATAGATTGTGATGTATTAACTTAATTTTGTTTATTGTGTTTCCTATGTTTATGATAAGCTATCCATCTTTCTTTGCTGGTTAGCGCATGTGTTAAATACCTACCGTATGTCACTGATTCTGTTAACTATGTAACTCCGTAAGTTATCTTGCTCTGTTACTCACCCATCTGAAGATAGGAGTCACAGGCGACCCCGAAAGTTCTATATGTTTATCATTCATATGCTGTTTTTAACTGATTAAAGTTTTTAATATCATATGGTTTTGGATATCAACATCATGAATCATGCTTCCATGGCTATTTACTTTTGATATACCATAGTTAATGTGGATTATTACGTGTCTGTTTTGACAAAGCCGATCACATATGTCTGTAAGAAGCGTCTACACATCCACCATGGTAATGCTTGTCCTCGTGTGGCACAGAAAGCCACTACCTTCTTGATTGGAAAAAATATTGGAGCAATTCCACACCCTCCATACAGTCCAGATTTAGCACCCTGTGATTTTCTCCTTTTCCCAACTCCAAAAGAACTTGTGAGAGTGTAAGTTTACATCAACAAAAGAGGTAGTCAAAACTTCAGAGATGGCTCATAAAGTCACTACCTTCTTGGCTGAAAAAAATATTGGAACTGTTCCACACCCTCTATACAGTCCAGATTTAGCACCTTGTGACTTTTTTCTTTTCCCAACTCCAAAAAAAACTTGTGAGGGTGTAGGTTTGCATCAATAGAAGTGGTAGTCAAAGCTTCAGAGGCAGCTAAGAAAGTCACTACCTTCTTGGCCAAAAAAAATATTGGAACTGTTCCACACCCTCTATACAGTCCAGATTTAGCACCCTGTGACTTTCTCCTTTTTCCAGCTCTCAAAAAGAACTTGCGAGGATGTAGGTTTACATCAAAAGGTAGTCCAAACTTCAGAGGCGGCAATGAAAGTCATGCAGGAAGATGGCTTCCAGCACATTTTTGAGGAGTGGCAGCGATGTTTGGACAGGTGCATTGCCCCTAGAGAAAATTATTTGAAAAGGACCTCAATCATATCAGGGTGGCGAAAAACCTGGAAAATATGAAAAATCGGGAAAAGTCAGGGAAATTTGTGGCAAATCGAACGAAGTCTGGAATTTTTATTTCTGTCGTCTTAGCTCATCTTGCCAGCGACAAAATAATAAAACATTGGATGTTGTTTTAGCCAAATATATTTGCGAGCTTTATGTCTGCATACTATTTCATTAAAATGATGTAGTTTTATCGTCTAAATGGTTATGTTTTCTTTGATCAATCCACAATTCCGAATCTGCCCCTAATGCCAGCACTATGTTTCTGGGATGGCTTCATGTTGTAAATATGCATCATTCAAACTGAATTATGTGTACGCACACGATAAAAAAAATCGAAAAGAGATATAATAATGTGTTAAAAAAAAAAAAAGGAAGAAATCAATTTTGGAATCAGATTGTTTTTAATTCATGTTTATAGGTCGTATTTTCTCTTTTATTTACGAAGTGTAATAGAATAAATTATTTACTTTGTGTGCTTTGAAGTACCTTTTGCATCAGACGGACGCCCGCTGTGTGCATTATTTATTTTTCCTTTTGATTGTTTGGGTACAAAAGTTCGATATCGGAGATCACGATGTTACATACGCTTCACATTTTCTCGGGTTCGGCTTTAGGAGTGACCTTGAGGAAACATCCTTTGCGCTAGAGCAAGACCAGCCAGGTTTTCAGCAAATTTCGCAAGCTTTGTCTTTTTAGCACGTCTTTTGTTTAAAAAGATTGTGCTTCTGTTATCGGTATGCCCAGGGCTCGACAAATTCCTTGCGCCAGGTCGCCCAGGCGCCTAAAATTCGGGCTGTGGTGCCTAATTTTCTTCTTAGTTGAGATTTCGTAATATATTGCAGTAAATGCCATAATTTCTGTTGTGTAATCCATAGATTATCTATTAAAAGGTTATAAATTTAGGTGCTGTGGACACCAGTAAAAAAAAAAGAAAAAAGAAAAAAACGGTGCGTCGTTTTAAAAAATCCACGAGGTAATTGTCAGGAGAGGTGGTGTTATTGGGAAAGTACCAAAAATGCGGTAACAGAAAAAAATATAACGTAACAGCGAGATAGAAGACTGCAAAGAGATTGTAAGAATGTAAGAATATATTTTTTTCTTTTACTTAGAAGTATTTTGACAGAAAATATGATGCAAGGAAGGCGTTACTTATTTGCGTGTGCGTTTCGTAAAGATAGGGTACAACTTTTAATGAAATGACTCTCGAGCTAACCCTAACAACTGACCATATTGAAGCAAGATACAACTTTGGACAAAGAAACTCTCAATAACTACTGGCGTCGGACTGAACACGCACTTCCGTGAGTAACATTTTTAGGACTTTTAACCAATTTATATCTTAATTGAATAATTTAATGCATCACCGTAGACTGTATCCACTTTACGTAACGTGTAAAATAGAACTTACAGGCGTCAAAGCGTCTTCCTGAGGAATATGCAGTTCAAGTTCAGACATAGAGGTTTATACATGTCTGCGCAAGTCTTTCTTGAATGGGCCTTGTATTTTCAGTAATATCTAGATCAATTGAATAAGCAAAAGTTTTTTTCATCTTCAAGAAAGTATTTAAAACTAGATATGTTTTTAATATTTTTGCAAATCATATTTAATCCCCCACCCCAATATCCCCAGTATCTAAGGAATGCTTCAATGAGTAATTGTGTCAATGTCCCAAGAATTTGAGTTTCTGAAAACTTCCAATTCAGATCAGTGTTTAAGTAATCGTTACAATACATCAATTTAAAAGTATGTGACTGCTGTCGGGGGCGCACCCAGAAATTCGGAATGAAGGGGGTTCGGTTCTACAAGTAAAAATGCTCATGTATGTGTACTTACAGCCTTCCAACACCATGACTGTTCAGACCGAATGGATATTCTGAACTGGTATGTGAGTACTCCTAGATATAGTCGTTACCAATTATTTTTATCTGGCCGTACAACCTTGACACTGTAGTATGGAATTATAGGGGATTTTGATCTTCATGTTTTAATCATCACCAGTTCTAACTATCAACTATAATATTTTAACCCAACATAGCAACAAGTGTGATCATTGAACATTTCTGTCATCGTGTTTGCATGGACTATAAGTGGCTATTACTACAATAACAGAGGAGTGGCGAGTGTTACACAATCATTTTGTCCTGGATTTTATGAAGTACGTTGAAAATGCTCCAAATACGTGGCGACAGTAAATAAATAAATACATCGCTCTTAACTATGTTCTAGAAACACACAGCAACCGAAAAATTGTTTTTCAGCCGCCGCCATGGAGTTGATCCACGGAACTCTCGATAACTAGCTGAGCGCGTTAACTTTACACCACGGTGGCCAACAATCCATGGTGCTATGTGTATTTTTAAGTCAGCTTCTGACATCATAAATCCGTAAGATGGGCTCAGCTACTGAGACGTCTCCATCAGGTGGGCATTAACAACGGCACTGGCTATATATATTATAGCAGTTAAATCCAAAGGGCGAGATCCAAGGTGAAAATCCTCCAAATACGTGGCGTCAGTGAATAAATAAATACATCACTCTTTCCACGTTCCAGAAACACACAGGAGCCGAAAAATTGTTTTTCAGCCGCCGCTGTGGAATTGAACCAACAGAACTCTCTATATCTAGCCGAGTGCGTTACATATAGAACGTGGTTAAGAGCAATGTATTTATTTATTTACTGTTGCCACGTATTTGGAGTATTTTCAATTTGGATCCTAGCCCTTTGGATTTAACTGCTATAATATATATATAGCCTGTGCCATTAATGCCCACCAGATGGAGACGTCTCAGTAGCTGAGCCCATCTTACGGATTTATGATGTCAGAAGCTAACTTAAAAATACACATAGCACTGTGGATTGTTGGCCACCGTTGCGTATATGTAACGCACTCGGCGAGATATCGAGAGTTCTGTTGGTTCAATTCCACAGCGGCGGCTGAAAAACAATTTTTTGGTTGCTGTGTGTTTCTAGAACGTGGTTAAGAGTGATGTATTTATTTATTTATGAAGTACTTTATATTTGTTGCAAGCTTGATAATAAGAAACACTAATAAGTGGGATGCTTGTGAATATTGAATTACATCAAATGTTTTTGCATATTAGATGCAACTATAACTGACTTTTGAGTAGGACTGTTGGTAATTATTCACCATCTCGACTGTTGTTTGTTTCATGTCTTTTTTTTTTTTTTTTTTTTTTGATTGGAGGTTTAACGACCACCGTGAGCAACTCAACAGGCTATAAGCAGTCGCCCGTCCCTAATTTAGGGTCACTGGTTCCAAGGAAGGGAGAGAGCCAGTGCCGTAAGACAAACACAACATCCATGCCTCACCGGGATTCGAACCCGGACCCCTTCGGACGAATGATCATAGGCCAACGCCTTAGACCACTGCGCCACCGGGGCGGCATTTCATGTCTTCCTCAGGTATATTATTCTTAGTTCTTATGTGATGTATTTTAATATATATTTTCATTTGGAACCCAGGTCATGCTTTTTTATTAAATTGTTTAATACCTATGTTTCATATAATGGCTATATTTATTCACGTTTAATTTCAGAGTGTTTCATTTGGCATAAGGCTTAATGCGGTATTCGTCACAGATGTGTGTAACACAGAAAAAGTACTTCAGAGTGTTACTTCTTTATATTGTACAAACATGTGAAACAGAAATGTGACTAATTTTTATTCGGCATAACCCTAACGTTTATTTCCACGTAATACAGCATTAAGAACAGCTTGTTCTTGAGCTAAATACCTATTACTGTACTGGCGTCGGTGTTGCTACCCTCCCACCAGTTTGCCCCTGCCATCATTGGTTGCTTCCCTGCCTGCTCATGATTGTGGCTCACCTTGTCACCTAGGAGACGCTTCCGGTTTGAGCATGAAGAAATCACCCCAACCCCACCGAATGGGGAAACAGGTTTGAGACAGATGCCAGACATTCCTTTCTCATTTTCAACTGCTGACAAAGCAGAAACATCCCTTGGAGAAGATTGCAGATGAGGAAGGGAAAATGTGTGTCCATTTCAAAAGCATACATACATACATACATATCACTAAACTGTTCTCTGAGATTCAGAGGTTAGCTCCAAAGAGAAATACAAACTACCAGATAATTTTTACTTACTGTTGTCGTATCAGACTTCTCCATTTTACAGCGATCTTGACATATAACTTAGACTTCAGTGACATCCATCACACGACATACACAAGATCTTCTATGCTTCATACTCATAATCTTTTTCTCATGCTGACACTCCTGAATCTGATCCACCCATGACTTCCTTGGCCTTCCTCTGCCTTTCCTTCCTGCCACATGGGCTAAAAAATTTTCTTAGTAGGCATCTCATCGCTCATTCTTTCAGCATAGCCAAACCACCGAAGCATATTAGTCTCCACCTTGCTAACAACATTTTGCTTCACATTACACAACTTCAACACATCTTCATTCCTCACACGATCAGAACGTATATTGCCACAAACTCCACGTAAGTAATGCATTTCTCCAGCACACAAATGGCTCCTATGTTTCTTCTGTAGTACCCAGGTTTCACTGCCATAAATCAGAGTAGGAACAATTAACACTTTCATACACAGCCATGCGGGACTCTCTTGAGAGCCCATCATTCCTGTGAAAACCTCCCAGAGTAGCCATGACTTTCAATGAAGAATTCACTCGGCACTAATTTCACCATCCAATTTGTTCTCTCTGTCAAAAATGCTTCTTAAATAAACTCGCTCACCTAGTCAATCACTGTGCCATTTAGACTTGTATTACATTCAGTACTACCAGTTCCTCCTTCAAAAACCATAACTGTGGTTTCTCCCTTATTTATACTCAGTTTGAATTTCATGCAAATTTCGCACATCCGAGACAACATACTCTGCAACTCACTTTTGCTCTCTGCCAACAGGACAGTGTCATCAGCATACAGCAATCTGCACACACACACGTATCACCAGCACATAAACCAGTATTATCTATGTTGGCCTCATGCATGCATGAATCCAGAAATATATTAAAAAGCCAGGGTGACATTACACAACCTTGCCTGACTCCTGCACCAATAGAAAACAAATTTGATAAAACACCATTCACTGGTACACAAGCTCTACTACCAGCATACATGGCTTTTACACTATTAAGTAGACTTCCAGTAACACCTTCCACAGAAGTGTGTTATTTACTCAGTTGTAAGCTTTCTCTAAATCTGTGAAGGCAGCAAAAACTGTCTTACCAACAGCCTGATACTTTTCAATCATTATGTGTAATGCGAAAATTTAGTTAGTGCAGCCTTTACCAGGCATGAAACCTTTCTGAACATCCCACACTTTCACTGATGTAAGACTTCGTACTTTTTCAATAATGGCCTTACCAAACACTTTCTCCAACACACTCAGTACGCTAATACCATGACAATTCTTGCAGTCAGTCTGATCCCTTTTCCCTTATACAAGGGAACAATAATAGCATCCTTCCAATCCGGAGGGACTATTCCCAGCTCCGAGCACAACTGGCAAATTTCAGTTAACCAGTCAATTACAGAGTCACCACCGTATTTGAACATCTCAGCAGTTATGCCATCAACTCCTGGAGCCTTACCATTCTGAAGAGATTTTAGAGCTTTACACACCTCTCCTCTTGAGATCCCTCCTGTGCTTCTCTCCTTCACTGTGACATCATCTGCTTCTGCCTCGGAATCACCTTTGCTTTCTTGATCTAATAACTCACAGAAGTATTCACTCCATCTTTCACTTAATTCACTGGGCCCCCCCCCATATCAGTTCCCCAACCCTATTCTTCACACAACTTACAACTTTGTTTCCCCTATTTTTCCTGAGTCTCGTGAACTTCCAAAAAGCCGATTCACGCTTTTCCACCTTCTCCTTCCTACCTTTTGCCTTACTCTGGCGAACCAGCTTAGCTGCTTCATGCTTCTGACAGCGGTATTCATCCACAGAAACTTTACCTTGCAACATCCCCAAATAGGCTTCCTTCTTTCTCTTTACTGCCTCTTTAATCTCACTATTCCACCAACCATCACCTCTATTGTTACCCACTATTGTGGTGCCACATACCTCTTTAGCAGCAGTAACAACACAGTTCTTAAAACATTCCCACTTCTTTTCTACATCCCTTTCTCACATGACTTGAGCTCCTTCAGTAATTATTTGACTAAGTTAGCATAATGCTGATGATCCTCAGGAAGCCTTTCAGTCTTTATTTTTTCCACCCTAGGCTTCTTCCTATTCCTTTTCCTCCAACCAACATTCAATTTCACTCACGACACTACCAAGTAATGATCAGAGCCAACATCTGCACCTCTCATCACACAAGTGTCAACAACTAAGTGTTTCAGATGCTGATCATAAACAACAAAATCTATAACACTCTTTTGACCAAGAGTACGATTTTTCCAAGTATATGTGTGTATATACTTTTGGTTGAAAAATGTATTAGATACACACAAATCATTCTCAATGCAGAGTTCAATTAATCTTTCTCCATTATCATTCACACAAGGATCATTAAACTTACCCAGAACATTGTCAGAAATTTCATTCTTCACACCTACTCGAGCATTGAAATCCTCTGCTATTATAACTTTCTTTTTAGCACCAAACTGGCTCAAAAAATCTTTTAGCTCATTCCAGATATCCTCCATCATATCAGAAGGTTCTGAGTCACAAGGAGCATACACTACAACAATTACTATTCCCTGAAGTTTCATTTTCAGATGTAACCAAAAAAATTCTCTTATTAATGCAGCTGTAATGGATCAAGTTGTTCTTCATCTTTTCACTTAAAATCACACCTACACCAGCTTGTTCCCTAACATTATCCAATACTCCAGACCACTCACTCACTGTGCCATTCACTTCTTCTATCGCAATTTCCTTCTTTTTCGTTTCACTTACACACAGGACATCCAATTTATACTTATTCATTTCTTCAATCATCTCATTCAGCTTGCCATTTATACCTCTAGTATTCCATACACCAATCTTACACTCACTCAACCGTGATCTCTTTCTCATGTGCCTTTTAGAATTTCCTGGTCTATTCCGTGGTGGACCGTCCTTCTCAGGCGTGGTAGGTCCACCGTATTCCACACGGTCTTTACCAGGCATAAAACCACTCTGAACATCCCACACTTTTTCTGATGTAAGACCCTTTACTTTTTCAATAACGACCTTACCAAACACTTTCCCTGGCACACTCAGTAGGATAATACCATGATAGTTCCATTTCAAAAGCAACTGTTGTAGATCTAGCTAGCAAAAACAAGTACACTTGGTGAAAATTGGAGAACGGTTAGAGGGTTGGGAATCTCTTGTGTCAGACACCGATGGTGTCAGAATCATATTACAAAACACTTGGTCTCATGGGGGAGTGGGGGTCCGGACCCAGCCCCCCCCCTACCACCTTGGGTGCACCCCTGACTGCTGTCTATTTTCTTATTTAGCAGGATTTTTTAATGACAGATTTATTTTCTGTTGGTGTGGGGGGTGGGAGTAAATTTCCTAATAGTAAGTGTTTTGTCTATAAATCTCTAAAGTTTTTTTTTGGGGGGGGGGTGAGTGGAATTATATAAATATTCATTTGCACATTAGCCTATAAGGCTGAACTCCTCACACTGAGTCACGCTCAGTGTGGAGTCTGGGCACCTTAGTGGCACCCATGAATTTAGATCTGAGATTTAAATTATTCATGCAATTTCATTGCTTATTTCGTTTGTTCATGTATTTTATTTTGTATTTTAGAATCCTTTGCGAATGAAGGTTAGAGTTTCATATACTGTCAATGGAACATCCATTCAAGATCAAACAGAAGTAAATAATTTCCCTCCAGTTTTGTGGCAGTGATGATAGCTGTACATAGGAAAGGTAAGAATTCTTTGTTGCTTCATAATTTAGGAAATGAAAATTCTTAATTACTGAAGATGAGCAGTATGATTATGTGAGAGTAGGGCCGTCTGGTGTCAAATGTTCAGACTGCTGCTTTTTTGTGTATGTGTGCATGCTAAATTGATTGGTAATAATTATTTTTCACTTTTTTCTAACTGGTAATGTTTATATGTGATTTCTGTGCTAATCCAGTTATTTGAATGTAGTTTTTATTGCTTTTTCAATTTGGTTATACATAATTAATTTATACAATTTTTGTAATTTATGCTTTACATACAAATATAATATCAAAGGTACTGCATACCTAATACTGAAAGGTATATCGCACGTTACACGCTCAGTGAGACATGTGCTCCCACCCAGACAGGAGCCTAAATTATGCAACAAGTCTTAGTTACGAAAAATGCAATTCATGAGACTGCCTTATAGGTTGTCTCATGTTATAAACATGATTTTAATTATACTATACATAATATCAAAGGTATTTTACCTGATATTATCAAAGTATTTCTCACGTTGTTTGCTCGTGAGGCACGTGCTCCCGGCCCCGAGAGGTCCCTTACGTTACGGACCTTGGTTAGTTATAAAAAAATTTGCAGAAATAAAACAGTTAGGTTATATTTTTTCAGTTCCACATTCAAACGTTTAAAATTTACGATTAAGAGATTTTAGTAGAGAGAGTTATACTCATCGGGTCAGGAGACGTCTCACACGTTCGTTGTTATGGTGAGCGCTTTCTGCGGTACATTTACCGCCATCTTCGGGCCATTATTTCTACACGAGGGTTCCTCGTGTGTGTGTGGTTTTGGAGTTGCATGTCGGGAATCGATGGGAAGGTTTGCTGCCTGTATGTGTTAGGAGATTTATTTCCAATGTGTCGCCATCTATTGGATGAGTTGGTAGGTATCAGTCGTAAGTATAATGTGTGTCTATGAAGAAATTAACTCGTGCACCAAAAGAAAGCTCTTGAATTGAAAACAAATGTTGTCTCCTGCACGATACACTTTAATGATAAAAAACTATGTACAATTAAAATAAATGTGTTTAAGAACTTTCAACACCACAACGGCGTCATCATCAGAAACAGTGCAACAGTGAGCACAGAAGTGAGTAGCCTATATACTTTGCAAGACACATAGCAGTTAATGCGCATGTGCAATAATCGGCAAAGTCCAAGTTAAGTTCAGTGGGTACAATCATAGTTGGTGGGCGTAACCTGGCCCAAAAGTGTTCTCCAAGGAGGGGGATAAAAACAGGGGGTTCATCGTTACAGCATCTTTCACCATTGACGAATATGTGAATACTTTCACAAAAAAGTGTTGATCGACAGTTCCTGGGAGAATCCAGAATAATGGTGTCATTCCAACATGGTAAGTAAGAACCGTTTAAACAGAGTCTCGACAAAGATGTAGCACCAGAATGCGTCCTGAGATTATACTGATGTTCGTAAATGCAGCGCCCCAAATTATGAGTGGTAGAGCCAATATAACATAAATCGTGCTCTGCAGGGTTAGAAGATTTAAGTGGAACCAAATATACGCCGTGACGGTTCACACATTCAACACAGTCTCTGTCCTTTTTAACAGTGTTAAATAAAGTACGAGACCTTACACCAAACTTGAGTTTGTACTTATGACATATGTTCTTTAAAATGTTACATACTGGTGGTATATATGGAATGGATCCCACAAATTGGTAGTCAAATTTATCTGCAAGCAAAGCTGTGTGCGGCCGACCACTTGATTTCTTAACAATCAAGCGATCAATCGTGTGACGAGGGTAACCGAAAGTCAAGGCAAACTGTTTAATCCTAGCTAACTCTTGGTCCCGGAGATCCTGTGTGGACGAGTGTGTAAATGCACGATTAATAAGAAAATGAAAAGCAGATAATTTTTGCGACATTGGATGAGAAGAAGTAAAAGGTATAAACGTGGCAGAAAAAGTTGGTTTTCAGTAAACAGAAAATAATAAGAGTTATCGGAAAGATTGCGAAAAAGGCAAAAGTCGAGAAATTTAATTGTACATAGTTTTTTATCATTAAAGTGTGTCGTGCAGGAGACGGCATTTGTTTTCAATTCAAGAGATAATGTGTGTCTCTGAGTGTTAGGTGATTTGTTTCTAATGTGTCGCCACCTATTGGATGAGTTGGTAGGTATCAGTCGTAAGTATAATTCTTTTGTGTAAATATTTTTGGGACTATTATTTATTTGTTCATAGAAACAGGTGTATTTAAAAAAAATTACACCTGTTGAATAGTTTGTTTTACTATATCAAAAAATACACCTGTTTCTATGAACAAATAATAATAGCCCAAAAATATTTACACAAAAGAATTGTACTTATGACTGATACCTACCAACTCATCCAATAGATGGCGACACATTGGAAACCAAATCATCTAACACATACAAGCAGCAAACCTTCTCATCGATTCCCGACATGCAACTCCAAAAACCACATACACGCGAGGAACCCTTGTGTAGAAATAATGGCCCAAAGATGGCGGTAAATGTACCGCAGAAAGCGCTCGCCATAACGAACCACGTGTGAGACGTCTCCTGACCCGATGAGTATAACCCTTTCTACTAAAATCTCTGAATTAATAGTAAATTTTTAACGTTTGACTGTGCAAGTGAAGGAATGTGGAACTGAAAATATATAACCTAACTGTTTTATTTCTGCAAAATTTTTTTATAACTAACCAAGATCCGTAACGTAAGAGACCTCTCAGGGCCGGGAGCACGTGCCTCACAGAGCAAACAACGTGAGAAATACTTTGACAATATCAGGTAAAATACCTTTGATATTCTGTATAGTTTAAGTCTTAGTTAGTTAAAAGATATTTACAAATAAAACATTTCAGTTAAAATATTAATTTACAATTAAACACTCGCTCATTAGAACACTCATACATCTAAAACTATCCATTAATTAAAACATATCTCATTAGAAACGGCTAATGCTCGTCGGGTCGGGAGACATGGCTCACTCAAAAAACACTTCGTCGATGTTATCACGACGAGCACTGTCATGGTCCCATAAACAGTATCATCAGGCCACCAACAAACTGCACGAGGGTTCCTCACGTGTGTGCAGCATACAGAAGTTGCATGTCGGGAAACAAAGGAAGGGGTGCGGCTTTCACCACATGTCAGGCGAATCTCCTCAAGTGCCGCCGTCTATCGAAAGAGTTGGTAAGTATATCTACATAAGTACAAATCTTTTTCTGTTAAAGTAGAAATATTGAAATATTATTAACTTTTTATAAAAACAAATACAATATTATTAGCCTTTTATTAAATGGTGTGATTTTTATAATACTCTTTTGTTTCTCAATTTCTATGCATTTTTTTACTTTTTATAAATGACTTCCGAGCTGTATCAAGAGTAGTAGGGTTCTGTAAATTACATATTTTATCCTTTTTTTTTTTTTTGTTCAATTATAACACTTTCTGAAATCCTCAACTCTTTTTATATGTATGTAATTTGGAGCACGTTTTACCATGAAACTGTCCCTAGGGATATGTCTCATGATATGTATATGCTTTACATTTTGAATTTCAAATTATCAAAAATGTATGATTTTTTTATACATGACCTAACATGTTACAATTTTGAGAGAACTGAGACAGTATGGGTTTTTCTACAGCCATGAAATAGATGATGCAACTAAAAGTTTACTAAATACAAATTGCAGTTCATTTTTTTCTCTCTAAATTCAAGAAATTTGAAACAAACAAAGATTAGGGAATAGTTTTTTCAGCGCTAATGCTAAATCAACTGGTGGGCAAACTGCTTTATATAAGGGTCACTCAAATGAAAGTGAAACTCGTATAATAGTGTCGTCATAAAATTACACATGCATTTGTGCTGGTATATGTCATGTCAGGAATCACCCTGTTATCGGCGGCATGTGTAAGTGTGCTGTTTGCACGTGTGGTGGCAAATTGACTACATAGGGTTGTGACATGGATTTGTCCAAACAGTTCCAGTGGGCAGTTATGCAATTTTTGACGGTAGAAGGTGTTAGTAGAGCCAAAATTTATTGTCGTAGGAAGGATGTGTATTGGAATGGGAGTCAGTCATGGTTTACAGTGTTCCGCTGGTGTAGCGAATTTTGTAAAGGATGTATGAGCACAAAAGACATGCCAAGACCAGGGCTAGAACATGTGGCCAACGCCATGGAATTAATTGCTGCTGTGGACAACCTTGTAAAGGAGAATTGCCGAACCACCTTCTGTGAGCTTGCGACAAACATTGTCATTGAGTAAGGGAACTGTTAGCACCATTCTCCATATCACCAATTGGGATACAGGAAGGTTTATGCACAACGGATGCTCAAGTATCTCCAGAAGGAGCAGAAGACTCGGTGAATGGGTGCTTGCCTGGAGTTACCACTCAGAGGGAAGACCGTTTCTTTCCAAGATTGTGGCCACAGATGAAACTTGGTGCCACCACTTTGATCCGGCCACAAAACTGATGAGTATAAAATGGCAGCATCCCAACTCTCCACGTCCAGAAAAAGCTCAGTCCTCCTTAAGAGCTGAAGAAGTGATGCTCATGATTTTCTTTAATGAGAATGGCCCATTGATGTCGGATTGGCTGGATGCAGGCAGTACGGTCAAGAAAACACACACTGTGATACATTATGCAACCTCAAAACGGCCATCAAGTGTAAGCGACCCAATATGTTTTCAAATGGGGTTATTCTGCTGCGCAACATGCATGCCTGCATGTGGTGATAGTGTGCCAAGATTTGCTGCGGAGATTCTGCTGGGAGGTCCTCGATCATCCCTCCTATAGCCCCGATCTATCACCCTGTGACTACCACATCTTTGGACAACTGAAAAAAGCTCTCAAGGGGCGCCGGTTCGCTAATGACGCTGAGGTCCGGGACGCCATTGAAGACTGGTTCCACAGCCAACGACGGATGTTCTTCGCTCAGGGTATCCACAATCTCGTGCCATGCTGGTGCACTTGCTTAAACTGCCAAGGCGATTATGTGTAGCGGGTATGTAGCCCATGTGTCACTCGTACTTCCTGTATGTTGATATATTCCATCCTATGAACTCTTACGGCAAAAACCGAGAGTCTCAGTTTCATTGCAATGTCCAAAAAGTCACTTTCGCTATTGAACGAAAAATATATGTGGTACGTTACTAATTGTATTTACTACACACAATGTGTAGCAAGAAATTACTGTTACACACGATTTTATTACATGCGTAGTGGTTGTTGGATGAGGACGCGTTTAGGGTTACGCTATTGTTATACACTGGTGTGCAAAAATTAAAGATGAAGAGGAGAAATTAGCATAACAGCGGAATGAGCAGGCAGAACGGACCGAAAGACCACCTCAGGAGATAGACTAGGGTCCCGTACGGTAGGGCATGTGCATATATGCAGCATGACGTGGAGGGGAGTGTCAGAAGGGTATAAAGCACACGGGCGGTGTGCGCTCAGCAATTCGGTGAAAGCTATTGTACGGTGTGCATCGGTTTGAACGACGTCGAGTTGCTGCCACCGTGTGATATGGCCAACAGGCAATCCAGTAGACGACATCTGGATGACTTTACCCAAGGTCGTGTCATTGGGAAGTTGGAAGAAGGTCGAAGTGTGACTAGTGGCCGAGGAGTTCAAGATTGCTTACAGCATCGTTTCATGAGCTTGGAGAGCATTTCAAACGACCGGAACAGCTGTCCAAAACTTTAGTAGTGGTCGTCCACGAACAACCACGGTGGCTGACGACCGGTACACTGTCCTACAGGCGAGAAGAGGCAGACAGCGGGAGAAATCGCAAGGGGCATGCAACAGACAACTGGGCGTCCGTTATCGCGTTTTACCGTGGCCAGGAGGCTGCACAAAGGTGGTCTATTTGCACGACGACCAGTATGGTGTGTGCCATTAGCGGCCTGCTCATTGGAGACGGCGGTTTCTGTGTTGCCAGGAACACAAAAACTAGACACATAAGTAATGGGGTCGAGTTCTCTTTACGGATGAGAGCCGATTTAGTCTGACGAACGATTATGGACGTATACACATCTGGAGAGAGCAGGGAACACACAATCACACTTCCAGCATCATTGAAAGGGACTGGTTTGGAGGTGGCGGAGTTCTCGTTTGGGGCGGTATCATGCTTGGTAGCCATACTGACCTCCACATCTTAAAAAGGAGGTTCAGTCACTGGTGTCCGCTATTGTACCGAAGTTCTCCTGCCTCACGTGCGTCTGTTTAGAGATGCTCTGGGTCCTGAGTTCCTCTACATGGATGACAACGCTACACCTCATCGTACAGTGGCTGTTGCAGAGCTGTTGGAGAGTGAAGATATTCAACGCATGGATTGGCCCGCAAGGTCCCCGGACCTAAATCCAATCGAACACGTGTGGGACCTTCTCGGGAGACGCTTGGCAGCACGTCACCAGCCGCCAGCAATGATTGCACAGCTGCGATTGGTGCTACAAGAGAAATAGGCCGCGATACCTCAACAGCTCCTTGATAACCTCGTCCTCAGCATGGACAGACGTTGTAAATCCTGCAATGCAGTCAGGGGTGATCATATCCCCTACTGAAGACTGGATTTTTCTTGGCAGCCGCCCGTCACATGAACGTTTCTGTCTTCTGCCCAGTTTTGCTGATAGCTACCTTTTCAATAAAGTGCCTTTGTATCCTTTGGATTCCTTGTTTGGACGGTTTTGCTCACTTGTCCCATATTCTTACATCTTGGGAATCTTATGGTATGATTTGAGTCAATGTGGAGCACTTCTGCACGACGTTACATTCGAAAAACCGTCTCGTCCTTAATTTTTGCATGCCAGTGTATTTGATAAGAAATTCGGACTTACCCCATACGGCCTTGGAAGTTCAGTATTTCTTGGGTAGGATACGAATAGCGTTCAAATCATTGTTCAGTCTTCTTTTTAAAAAAATCTTGTAGTAAACAAAATTATGTACAATAAAAGCATTTAGGCTTGGAACGTATTGACTGCCGGAAATGCAATATAAGTTAACAATACACAAAGTCTTGTTAAGAGGAATTAAATTTACGATGAAAGATACTTAAAATCAATGAAAATTAAAACCTGAATCCTAAGAGAAAACCATAAAAACGAAATCCTCCTCTAACATCACCACCACAATCCAAACTTGTTTCGACATTCTGTATACTTTTTCAATGGAGTACTTTGGCATTCGAAATATGTGATCTTTACAGCTCAAAAGGATCACGCAGATTCACTATCTGCCATGGCCAGCGTCATAGTCGCAGTATCTATTTGTTCCATCATTCTCGTGTCGACTTGTAATGCCATCTATTGTTGTCCTTATTTCCTAATTGTTCCTATAGATTATGTTTCTTTCGTCTTTTTCTTTTTATTTTTAAACGTCTTCGGTTTTTGTTTTGTTTTTAAAGTAGTGTTTCCATGCATATGGTATTTCTGTTGGTGTATTATTGTTACAGCATTTTGTTTTAAATTTTTCAATAGCTAAAACCTCAGCATTTAGAATCTGCTTATGTGTTTTATGTGATGTAATGATCTTAGCATTTTCCCAATTAGACTGTACGTCGTTGTCTAAACAGTATTGTATCAATGATGTTTTGCTGTGTTTTGTGTCCCACTTATGCATGTGCTCCTGTAATCTTGTACGAAAACGTCTTTTGGTACTTCCAATATACACTATCTACCAACAAGTAATTGGACACCCCTGCAATCGACGATATCTGCGGTCCTGATACACGTCACGGCCGCAGCTGTTAAATATCGTGTGGGCAACAACAACGCAACCAGTCGCATGCAAGATGCCACGCAGTTCGGAGCTCTCTGATTTCGAGAAAGGTGTAATCGTCGGGTATCACAGAAATGGCCGATCCATACGTGACATATCCAGCGAGTTGAAGTACCCAAAATCGGCAGTGGCCTACGTGATTGGCAAGTGGAAGATGAGAGGTGACTGTCAGAATGTGCCCCGACCCAGCAGACCCACAAAACTGGGAGTTAGAGACTGACGGGTGCTGGCCAAAGAAATTCGGAAGAACCGCACCAAATCCATGGGCCACGTCCGCGAGGAGTTTCAGCAGGCATCCGGGAGTGTTCTTTCGATGAATACCATCTGTAAGGAAGCCCATCTGCTCGGTTATCATGGACGTGCTGCCGCCCACAAGCCTTTGATCACTAAGTCCAATAGCGCTGCTCGGCTAACCTGGTGCAAAGAACGTCGACAGTGGACCGTTGAACAGTGGAAACAGGTTCTCTGGAGCGACGAATCAAGGTTCACCCTCTACCGTTCGGATGGCAGGGTCTGGGTTTGGCGTCTGCCTGGAGAACACCTCCTGACCGAATGTATTGTGCCATCTGTGAAGTTCGGCGACGGTGGAATTATGCTATGGGGGTGTATCTCCTGGTATGGCATGGGACCCTTGGTTGCAATTCCTGGTAGACTCAACGCCGAGACTTACTACACCATTTTGGATGACCATGCGCGTCCTATGTTGTGGCAGTTTTACGGGGTGGACCCATGTTACTTTCAGGATGACAATGCCACCTGTCATGTTGCGAGGTCCACCATGGCTTAATATGGTGACAATGGGGTTAATCGAATGGACTGGCCTGCGCAGAGCCCAGACCTTAACCCTATCGAGCACCTCTGGGACGAGTTGGAGCGTCGACTTAAGGGGTGCCCCCACCGTCCGAAATCGGTGAAGGAAGTGACCTGTCTTCTCCAAGCCGAGTGAAAGAAAATACTACCAGCCGTCGTACGACTCCTGGTTGAGAGTATGCCCGGAGGGTCGCAGCTGTAATCGCCGCTCGTGGAGGCTCCAACTATTGAAGGTGAATAAACTTTGTTTTCCTTTGCTATCACAGGTGTCCAATTACTTGTTGGTAGATAGGTATGACTACAGAGTCAAGTGTCAGCCATGTGAGTAAAATAAGTGGGATGATGTATTTACAAATTGTGATGGGCTTCTGTTTACTGTGGTTAGGAACGCATTCTTGCCAGGGGGTGGTACTTCCAGGAATTGCTTGTGCTTCATGCATGGACCCTCTTATCTCCTGACTGCATCAAAAAAATGCGACAAAATCATTCACAGGGATCGCATTCCTCCTAAAATTCCTAAAATTCCTAATATTTTGTGACCCTCCTTAAATTCCTAAAATTAGACCTAAAATTTGCTATTCATCCTAAAATTTTCGTAAGCTTATTTTTATTAAAAACACAACCGTTATTAATGCCAATAAATTTACCATTACGGTAAGGTAAAAAGACCTGTTATTGTAGAAACACAGCCTATATGCTGTGCTGCTGAAGGGAGGGAAAATGACGCCATCGAGATGCACTTGCTTCGGGGCGGGCGTTCCATTTTTTTGCCTTCGAACAGTTTTCGAGAGTAACAAGAGATCTAAGGGAAAAGGGGAGGGGTCATTTTCACCCCTGGTTTGCGCTTTGCAGACGAACTCCGTGGCACGCAGAAGATCGTACTTTATTTTTGTACATGCCTTGTGGAACCTCCTCTTTCTGCTGATGTTTTGTTATTGTAAACCGCAGGTGGGTGGAAGCAAAGAGGAAACATGTGGTCTCCTTCCGTAACATCCGGTAATGACGATGGGATGGTAGCTGAGTGTTATCGTGACAGGCAGTAGAACACGTGATCATTGACCTTCGATCGTGCGTCGGCGACAGCGACCTTCGATGCGCAAATTATCTTGGCTTCGACTCGCTTTGACTGAACTTGCGTGAGATGCGTATGATAGTTTCTGGTTTTGCGTCTTTTATGGTGTTCTCTGTGCTGTGTGCAGGTTCAGTTCTCTAGTGGTGACCTGCTTTTTTTTTTTTTTTTTTTTCATATCTTCTGACATCCTCGCAGCCAAATTTCGGGAAGTTGTCTGGTTTTGCAATATTAGAACGTGTTTTTGTACTTCCCTTTCATTTTCTGGTTAGTAATACAAGTGTTTAAGATGCCTAAATCCAAAACGAAATTTCAAGATGCGTGGCTCGCCAAAGAATTGGACGGAGTGAAGTTGAAAGAATGGTGTTCTGCAACTGAAACAATATTTTCTGCTAAGTGTATGTTGTGTTCAGAAATTTTCAACATTTCTAATAGTGGCTTTTCACAAGTAAAAGCGCATCATAAAGGAAAAAAAACATTTGCAGAAATGTCAAAGTAAATTTCAAAATAAGTCCATCCTGAAAGCCTTTGGAGGACGGGATCTTCAGCCCAAAACAAATATTAGTGAAGTACTGAGTCATGATTTACAGTTGGCTAAAGCCGAAGCATTATGGGCCATGAAAGTTGCTAAGGACAATATGTCTTTTGTTTCATGCACTGAAACAGTTGAACTTTTCAAAGAAATGTTTCCTGATTCTGCTATTGCAGCCAAAATGCAACTTAAAGAAAAAAAAGTTGCTTGTGATATCACATGGATTGTCAAAATATTTTGAAGAGGATTTGAAAAAAGACATTGCATCTAGTAGCCCAGGAAAGGTTACTATAGCATTTGATGAAACTACAAATACACAAGTGAAACGGCAGTTGGATGTGTATCTCAGGTACTGGTCTTCAGAAATAAATTCAGTTTCTTGCCGATACTTAACAAGCGTTTTTCTGGGTCATGCAACAGCAGATATTTTGCTAAAAGAAATTCTTGATGTGTTATCATCCTTCAATATTTCGTTGAACAGAATTATTTGTGTATCCATGGACAGCCCAAATGTAAATAAGTGCTTTTTACGCAAATTCAATGAAGTTGTAAAACAAGAAACAGGCCAGAAATCTTTGGAACTAGGTTTTTGCAACCTGCATGTTGTTAGTAATGCATTTAAAATTTTTTTGACAAGCTTAAATATAGATTTTGACGAATTTGCTACTGATATGCATTACTTTTTAAAGAGTAGTGCTGCAAGACGAGAGGATTATAAATCTGTCGAGGATATAACATTGGTCACTGCCAAATTTCTTTTGCGTCATGTCAGCAACAGATGGTTAACCGTTGGTTCTGTAGCCCAGAGGCTCTTGGATCAATGGCTAAATATTACAGAATATTTTTTAAACTTCTTGCCATCTCAAAAAATATTTGAAAAACAACTGCGCAATTCGGCAAGGTATAAAAGAATTCACTGTTTCCTGAAAAATGAGCTTACTCCTTGCTATTTAGCATTAATTTCATTTTCACACCAAAATTTTGAAAAGTTTTCATTATGTTATCAGAGTGAAGAACCAAAAATACACCAGTTATATTCTGATTTAAATACTTTAATGAGGAATGTTATGGCTCAGTTTATCCAAGATGATGTTATAGCAGGGAAATTTGGAGAAGACCTAAAGAATGTAGATTTTGAAAACAAAAATTCATGGAAAAAACTAGGGAGTTAGAAGTTGGTATGAAGACAAAAAATCTCCTCAGGAATGTTCAGGAGACCAGGCAGAAATTATTTCTCTTAGATGTAAGATCATCACTAATTGCAACCACAAAATATTTAAATTCAAATTTGCCATTCTGCAATCAAAAGCTAAGAGACATAGAAGTTTTAAAGGTAAAAGAACCAAAGAAAGAGTCAACTCAACTTTCAGTCACTGAAGGACTTTCTGAAATAACCAGAATTTCAAGTGTTTTGCATCTTTCTGAGGAACAAATTGATAGAGTAAGAGAAGAGTGGAAACTTTTAAATTGCGATAAGCCAACTCTAGATGAACTAGTGAAATTTTCAGAGGAAGGGCATATTCCAGTGCGGATTGATCATTACTGGCGTAATATATTTAGTATTAAAGACTCTACCGGAAAAGAAAAATACTCAAATCTTGCTAAACTCATAAAGTCAATTTTAGTTTTACCTCATAATAATGTTGATGCAGAAAGGGGATTTTCGGTTAACACTGCTCTGTTAAGGAAGGACAAGGCTAACTTAAAAGACTCAACTATAACATCATTAAGAATAGTTAAAGGGGCCATTAAACACTATGGATGTGTAAGTAAAGTTCCCATAACAAGAAATTTGTTAAATAGTGTTTGTGATTCACATAAATTTTATAAAGAGTATGTTGATAAGCTGAAGGAAGAAGAATCAAAAAAGGTAAAAGAAAGGAAGCAGAAAGAGAGGGAAAATAAGGAAAAGCAGCTAGAGAAAAAAAGAAAAGCTGAGTTTGATGACAAAATAAAAGAAAATGATGCAGAAATAAATAGACTTAAAAACGATAAAGAAGCCTCCCTAGCAATAATTCAAGAGGGAACAGAAAGAATGAGAAAAGCTGTAGAAAAACAAAATACTGTTAAAATAGCAGTTGCCTCTAACTTGATCATACAAGGTTCAGCTGAAATAAAGAAAACTGAAAGTAAATTAGTTGTGGTAGAAGCAGAAAAAGATAGGCTAATCAGGAAAAGGTTAAAACAATAATATGAAAAAAGTAATTCAGTGAACAATTGTACATAGTTCTTGGTTTTCAGTTACCTTTTTAGGATATTATAATTTAATGTGAAATCTGAAAACTTTACTGTGAAAATCGTGAATTGCTTCTGGTTCAACAGCATATTAATGTTCAAAGTGAAACTTGAATGTGGTAAATATACTTGAATATGATAATAACACGTGAAAAGATAAGAACTGAACATTAGAAGTAAATCATACTTAAACTTTAGACATTAGACGTTATGCACAAAAATTTGGGTGTTAACTTCGACCATATATACTAATGGACTGCACATTGGCAATAGCTGCATCAAAGCCGCCATGGCCCAAACATTGGGCACGTCATCATCAGACTCCAAATTTCGTGTAAAAATGCTGTTATGATTACTAATTTACGCTGCAGAACTTCAGTGTTTTCGGTGTATTATGTGAATGCGCCTCATTTATAATGAAAACTCTTCAGGTAAGTTTACTTATGAGCTATATACATGCATGATCGGGTTGTTTACATTTTGTGATTTATAATGTGATGAACATTTGCGAAGAATTTGGAACATGCATTCCATTTTTTTTTTTCTTAAGTTACTGTATTTTTATATCAATAGCTGCAAGTTTCTGGTTAAGTAATTGAACTTTATTGACTTAGGTATTTAATTCGTTTCTTACCCATGAAAAATCATAGAACTTTCTTTACTATATCGCTCAGAGCAACCATAAGCACAGCAGGTGTAACCCATCTTTTTGACTGTTGTCATGTGATTTTATGTTGGAGCCAGAAATTTTGATGTCATGCGCAGTCTATCAGTATATATGGTTGAAGGGTGTGAAGCAAACTCTTTACAATGTATACAAAGTTGTTTTACTAGATGTATACAAATATACATCTAGTTTTTATTGAAATACACTCCTAAAATTTTCCTAAAATTTTTCTAAAAATTTCTAAAATTCCTAAAATTCCTACCTAAAATTTTCCAGAAGTATGCTATGATCCCTGCATTCATCAAAAGTAAAAGGTTAAAGCAAGCAAAATGAGTGTTATACCAGCAAATGAATACGAAAACAGTGTACCTTTCCAAAATATTCTGCAAGATAAAATGATTTCAAAAAATACCAAAACAGAGGGGCAATTCAAAGTTAATAAAATAAACGAACTGTGGGCAAGGGGTAATGGCAGGTCATTGAAGGTGTGCCAGTCCCAGCTAAGATTAATGGTGTGAACTTACTAAAATACCTACCTACTGACTGACGGACAGTACACACATATGATAATTCGGGTTTAAAAAGTCCTTGAATTTATTTTGCTTGGAAGAGTACGAACCTTGAGAATGAGTAAGAGGGGCATTGAAAATAAAACAAAATTATATTCAGATTTATCAGTTTTGTAAAATATTTCAAAGGTAAGATTGTCTTTTGTGTGTGTGTGTGTGTGTGTGTGTGTATTTAAAATATGAAATTGTACAGCATTTCTTGACGTAGTTTTTATAATAAAAAAATAAATAAATACAAAAGTCAAAATGGGCATAGGATTAAAGTAGTATTTATAATGTAAGACATATATGCAAAGTATTTCTGCATATATGTCTTACATTATAAATCAGTGTAATCTACGAGTGCCTTTTCGGCTTTTTTTTTCCGGTGGGGGGGGGCGGGCGAGATTCAAAATATTACAATACCTTTTAACATTTTGAAATTTCTTTTATATGTTTTCTTAAGACCACTCTCTCCCCTAGAAAATGTGTAACCAAGGATCCTCTATACCTTATTTTTTTCAGGTTCTCGTTTAAGATTTTTACCAGAGGGAAACATATGTTCCTAGTGTTCTGGAGTACAATATTCAGTCCGGTACCACATATGGCTATTCGGCAAAATACAGTCCATCAGAGTCTGCGGTCCTTCGCCAACTTTCAGCCAAAGATGCAATGCCGTTGAGATACCAGGCGGCTGGCTTGGATGCAAAAAACTCAATGATGCAATCTTTCACACCCTCCAAGGAATGGAACTGTCTGCCGGCCAAGAAGTGTGCCGTGGAACGAAACAGGTGAAAATCTGAAGGGGCAATATCCGGCCTATAGGCTGTGTTTCAGGATTTCGATGCCAAAATTCAGGATTTTGATGCCATCCAAATCCTGAATTTTCTGGCAGACAATCCATGACCTGGGGCATTGTTGAATTGCAGGAGGACCTTCTTTCGGTTCATTGCAAGGTGGCGCTGGTGTAGAACGTCATATATACATGTTGCAGCTGGTCGGCATACAAGTACCCATCGACAGCTTGACCATGTGGCACAAGCTCTCAGTGGACAGGACCCTTGAAATTCCACCATATAAATGTCCTCTTTGAACCACTGCTTGAGCCCCATTCCCTGGCCACAACCATTGGTTTCCAGTATCACCATAATGTAGGAAGACCCACTTCTCATCATTCGTTGTGATTTTTCACGAAAGCCGGTCATCACATGCATTTTGCAGCAATTCTCGACACAGAGTGTCATGCTCCTCAGCTTGCTTTGGGCTCAATTTGTGAGAAACCATTCGTGGATGTCTGGAGTGAAAACCGAGCTGGTGTAGGTGACAAGCAGTGCTGATTTGTGATGCATGGACCTCCTCTGCTAATCGTCGGGTGTTGGTTCCTGGATACTGTTTAACGTCGGTGGTGAGGAGTGGTCTCCCACACACACACACAATATATATATATATATGTATTTATTTATAATAAAAAAATTAAAAAATTATATTTTTATAATAATATAAAAAATAAATGTTTTATAAATAATTAATTATATTATTAATAATAATTGATTATTTATTTTATAAAAAAATTAATAATAATAAATAATTTTATTTTATAAAATAAATATATATTTAAAAAAATATTATAAAAATAATTATTTTTATTATCAAAAATAAATTAATTAATTACTAATAACTATTCTTAATAAACTTTGTTAATTAATAATATAATTATTAATAATAATTTATTTATTGTTTAATGATTAAATAAGTAATATAATTAAAAAATTTCATATATTATGTTATTTAAAGATCAAAAAATAGATAAATTATTTTATAAAAATAATTTATTATTTATTTTATAAAAAAAATTAATAATAATAAATAATTTTATTTTATAAAATATATATTTATAAAAAAATACTATTATAAAAATGTTTATTATCAAAAATAAATAACTTAATTAATTAATAATTATTGTTAATAATCATTGTTAATTAATAATATAATAATTAATTAATATATTGTAAATAATATGTTAATGAAGTAAAAATTAATACATTATTAATGTATTTATTAATAATGATATACTAATTATTATTACAATTAATATATTATTATAATAATAAAATAATTTATAACTTTTTTATTTAGTAAAGTTAAACAAATTTAATTAAAAAAAAAAATATATATATATAATATCGCTTGTCAGTGAGCTCTGTGTCTCTTGACCAAAAGCATTGGAGCCATTTTCTTGCTGTTGCAGGGTGCACTATCCCCACACCTTCTACACTACAAATTTTTTTTGTAGCAGCTGTCGCATTCAACCTTTTTTTTCCAATAATGGCATAGGAGCAGCACACAAACAACAAGTTTCTCCTCCAACCTTTTTTTTTTTTTTCTTGTATGAGCAGCACACATGTGTTGGGCCCGGCGCATGCCTACCTGTCTGAGCAGCAAATCAGGCGTGTGACACATTCCACCTTACTACACATGTCCCACCTGTTTGGTGGAGCTTCTCCATCTTACTGCGAAACACTTCAAACTTATGACTAACCCTGTTATATAGTAATTTGCCTTTAAATATTGATGTATTTCTTTTTTTCTTTTTTATAGGATTTCAAATGAAGAGAAGTCTTTGTGACATGCATAGAGAGAGATCTGTCCCACAAGTGATCTGATTCTTTTATCCTTAGTAAGATTTATGGAGGTGAAACAGTTCAACTACTACTATACCAGAATCACTCATCAAACATCCATCATGGCAAATCTCTTGCAATGGAGTCCAGTCCTTTTATTTTTCATCTCTCATATGATGCCTAAATATGTGCAAGAACCGCCATCTGACTGATACAGAGGTTTGTGGGAAGCGGGAAAAAAATATTCCCTACAGTGAAACATGTAGGTGTGCCATTATTAGAGTAAATTGTTTATGCAAGAAACTGAGAAGTGAGCAAATCTGGCAGCAAGTATTGAAGAGATAAAAAATATGGTGACCGTCATTGTTGAAAACTTGTGATGTTTCATGATCAGATAATTTAAAAACCAGTGTTCTTGTTTCTAACTTAAAAGTTCTTATACCAACATTTGTCATTCTAGCTAAAGATAAGTTACATTGCTGACCCAAATTTTATGGGCAGTAATCCCTTGTCCAGTGCATAGGTTATATCCCAGAATGCAAAGTTTACAAAGAAGGCTTTTAAAAAGAAGTATGCTTTTGAAAGGTGCATAACTTTTAAAAGCAGCTCAGGCAAGTCTAGACAGATTGTTAAGATACTCAAAGGTGAAGTTTCACTAAATGTAAGCAGTCAATTATGGGTTAGGACATCTGTGTATGACTGTTTTCCATGAGTGTTTTCTACGTGCCCCTTTAACAGTGTTAGAATTAGAAATAAATATTTTACTGGCCCAGCGGACCACTGGAATTTGTGAACCAATGGTCCACCAAAATGCCCACTGGTTCGTAAAAAAACTAAACAAATATATATATATATATATGTAAATGTGAACCAATTTTGAACTTAGAAAAAACAAAAAAAGGAAAACGAGAAAAAGAACAACAACCACAATTTTCCACCCACCCAAAGCAGGCGAGCTTCAAGCGATGAAAATTTAATGAACAGAAGAATGCAGGGAAGTATATTAATGACTGACTCCTTGTCGGCTTCATCAAGGGCAAGCAACAAGAAAATCACTCATTAATCTACTGAGACCAGAAAATTGTGGGTTTCTGCTATTTTAGTTTGCTATAGGGACCGATTAAATTTAGGGGGAAATGTCAATTAAAAGGTATTTCTAATAAAAACCCAAACCCAGCAAACTAAAACACATTTGTCCGACCACACAACAGCAAAGTTAACACACAAGAAAAATGAAAGATAGAGAGCCAAGCTCCCCAATAACACAAAAACCAGGTAAGTAAAAACCCAACCAATAAATGGTACAAAGGAGATACTTTAAACTTGTCACATAAAAAGTGAAACCTTAACCCCTGCCAGCCAAAAAATAATATATATATATTTTATTTTTTTTACTCAGTGAGTTTAATGACCACCGTGAGCAACTCAGTGGGCTATAAGCAGTCGTCCATCCCTAATTTAGGGCAATTGACTCCAGGGAAGGGAGAGAACCAGTGTTGTAAGACAAACACAACAACATCCATGACTCACTGGAATTCGAATCCGGACCCATCTCGCACAAATGATCAGAACCCATCGCTTAGATAACTGTGCCTTTGGGGTGGTGCTTAGACATTTATAATATATGTAGAAAATAACGTATCTCTTCAATGGAATTACTTCTAATATATTTTTTAACCAATAATTTGAAAGTGCAACTCACAGGACAAAGAATGTTTCCAGAATTAGATTCCGATGGATTGGTGATATAGCAGAATACGAGTACACTCCCAATCTGTTGTTTAGTAAGAAAGGGTACAAAAATTCACATACATTAGCAGACTTTTTTTAATACGTTTTTATTATTTAGGGTTTTACTTCCTCTTCCTTATTTTAGTCTTATTGCTCATACCTCCATACTTTCCCATGAAGTTAGTTTTAGTCCCCCCATTGAACACAATTTCATGTGAATTGCTCTTTTCGAAAAATTACCTTCACACATCCAATTGACCTCCTCCGCTAGCATTTTCTTGGGGCAGAAATAAAAGTCGGGGTGTGTCTGGTGTCAGTATCTGCTGCATTCACTTGGGTGGGTGAATCCAAGGAAGATCAAGACATTTATGTTGTTTACTTCTGCTCATTATGAATGATGTGGACAGAAATAACAAAAAAGGCTATTGTCGTTACAAGACAAGGACTGGGGAACTTTTTTGTGGATTTGTTGTTTCTTCCCCTTTTTACAAATCATGAAGGTTAAAAAAAAACTGTTATCCAATGGCATTTCATGTAGTTATCGCTAGTTTTCAATCTAAAAAGAAAACTGCACAGTAAGGTAAAAATAATAGAAATTCAGTTTTTAACTTGTAACAAGTTAGAAAGAAAAAAATTTACTGGCCATCCAGGCCAGTAAAATCAATAGTTCAGCGGCCTGGCATAAGTTTTCCTGGCCAGCGGACCACTGAGTAATTCGAACGCTGCTGTAATGGGTTTTTTGGTACTTGTTCTGCGGTTGATCCATGGAAGTTTGTGGCATGTACTGGAGCCAGCTTGCTACTTTCCTGCAGCAGTGTTTCTGTTAGACGAGGGTGAAGGCCTGGAAAAGAAAGTGACTTTCTCTGCACCACCAGCTAGCATTCAGCTGGGTAAGTTGAAACAGCCTTCGCGGCTGGAGTGTCCCTGCCAGGAGTGTAAACTCCGGATATGCTTTGTTCATTCCATCCAGGGACATTTTGTGTGACGTTGCGTAACTAATGAGATTTAGGGGGCAGTATTATCTCTTGTCAGTCCTGTTGGCAGAGAGCAAAAGTGAGTTGCAGAGTGAGTATGTTGTCCCAGAGGTACGAAGTTTGTATGAAACAGAAAAATTGGGCAGGCATACACCAGTAAATACTAACAAAACACTGAAATCCGTTTTTATTGGTGTAATATTACAAAAACTAGAACAAAATGCTAGCTTTCACCACTACAGGTGGCTTCTTCAGGCAGAAGTATTATTCAAAAACAGAGTTCCAGTTATGTATTCAAAAATAAACGTTTGTCCCAGATGTATGAAGTTTGTATGATAACGGAAAAATTGGGCAGGCATACACCAGTAAATACTAACAAAACACTGAAATCCGTTTTTATTGGTGTAATATTACAAAAACTAGAACAAAATGCTAGCTTTCACCACTACAGGTGGCTTCTTCAGGCAGAAGTATTATTCAAAAACAGAGTTCCAGTTATGTATGCAAAAATGAACGTTTGTCCCAAATGTACGAAGTTCGTATGATAACGGAAAAATTGGGTAGGCATACACCAGAAAATACTAACAAAACACTGAAATCCATTTTTATTGGTGTAATATTACAAAAACTAGAACAAAACGCTAGCTTTCGCCTCCACAGGTGCCTTCTTCAGGCGGAAGTATTATTCAAAAGCAAAAACAGAGTTCCAGTTATGTATTCAAAAATAAATGTTTGCTATGGATGTATGAAGAGTTCCAGTTATGTATTCAAAAATAAACGTTTGTCCCAGATGTACGAAGTTTGTATGATAACGGAAAAATTGGGTAGGTATAC
The DNA here is from genome assembly GCA_039090855.1 of Macrothele yani. NCBI lineage: Eukaryota > Metazoa > Arthropoda > Arachnida > Araneae > Macrothelidae > Macrothele > Macrothele yani. Next base: position 58,969,248 of record CM077032.1, on the reverse strand, counting down.
ACCAGTAAATACTAACAAAATGCTGAAATCCGTTTTTATTGGTGTAATATTACAAAAACTAGAACAAAATGCTAGCTTTTGCAACTATAGGCATCTTCTTCAGGCAGAAGTATTATTCAAAAGCAAAAACTAAAACAGAGTTCCAGTTATTTATTCAAAAATAAACGTTTGCTATAAATGTACGAAGAGTTCCAGTTATGTATTCAAAAATAAATGTTTGCTATGGATGTATGAAGAGTTCCAGTTATGTATTCAAAAATAAACGTTTGTCCCAGATGTACGAAGTTTGTATGATAACGGAAAAATTGGGTAGGTATACACCAGTAAATACTAACAAAGCGCTGAAATCCGTTTTTATTGGTGTAATATTACAAAAACTAGAACAAAATGCTAGCTTTTGCAACTATAGGCATCTTCTTCAGGCAGAAGTATTATTCAAAAGCAAAAACTAAAACAGAGTTCCAGTTATGTATTCAAAAATAAACGTTTGCTATAAATGTACGAAGAGTTCCAGTTATGTATTCAAAAATAAATGTTTGCTATGGATGTATGAAGAGTTCCAGTTATGTATTCAAAAATAAACGTTTGTCCCAGATGTACGAAGTTTGTATGATAACGGAAAAATTGGGTAGGTATACACCAGTAAATACTAACAAAGCGCTGAAATCCGTTTTTATTGGTGTAATATTACAAAAACTAGAACAAAATGCTAGCTTTTGCAACTATAGGCATCTTCTTCAGGCAGAAGTATTATTCAAAAGCAAAAACTAAAACAGAGTTCCAGTTATGTATTCAAAAATAAACGTTTGCTATAAATGTACGAAGAGTTCCAGTTATGTATTCAAAAATAAATGTTTGCTATGGATGTATGAAGAGTTCCAGTTATGTATTCAAAAATAAACGTTTGTCCCAGATGTACGAAGTTTGTATGATAACGGAAAAATTGGGTAGGTATACACCAGTAAATACTAACAAAGCGCTGAAATCCGTTTTTATTGGTGTAATATTACAAAAACTAGAACAAAATGCTAGCTTTTGCAACTATAGGCATCTTCTTCAGGCAGAAGTATTATTCAAAAGCAAAAACTAAAACAGAGTTCCAGTTATGTATTCAAAAATAAACGTTTGCTATAAATGTACGAAGAGTTCCAGTTATGTATTCAAAAATAAATGTTTGCTATGGATGTATGAAGAGTTCCAGTTATGTATTCAAAAATAAACGTTTGTCCCAGATGTACGAAGTTTGTATGATAACGGAAAAATTGGGTAGGTATACACCAGTAAATACTAACAAAGCGCTGAAATCCATTTTTATTGGTGTAATATTACAAAAACTAGAACAAAATGCTAGCTTTCGCCACCACAGGTGCCTTCTTCAGGCAGAAGTATTATTCAAAAGCAAAAACAGAGTTCCAGTTTTGTATTTAAAAATAAACGTTTGCTATAGATGTACGAAGAGATCCAGTTATGCATTCAAAAATAAACGTTTGTCCCAGATGTTCGAAGTTTGTATGATAACGGAAAAATTGGGGATGTGTACACCAGTAAATACTAACAAAATGCTAGCTTTTGCAACTATAGGCATCTTCTACAGGCAGAAGTATTATTCAAAAGCAAAAACTAAAACAGAGTTCCAGTTATGTATTCAAAAATAAACGTTTGCTATAAATGTACGAAGAGTTCCAGTTATGTATTCAAAAATAAACGTTTGTCCCAGATGTACGAAGTTTGTATGATAACGGAAAAATTGGGTAGGTATACACCAGTAAATACTAACAAAGCGCTGAAATCCGTTTTTATTGGTGTAATATTACAAAAACTAGAACAAAATGCTAGCTTTTGCAACTATAGGCATCTTCTTCAGGCAGAAGTATTATTCAAAAGCAAAAACTAAAACAGAGTTCCAGTTATGTATTCAAAAATAAACGTTTGCTATAAATGTACGAAGAGTTCCAGTTATGTATTCAAAAATAAATGTTTGCTATGGATGTATGAAGAGTTCCAGTTATGTATTCAAAAATAAACGTTTGTCCCAGATGTACGAAGTTTGTATGATAACGGAAAAATTGGGTAGGTATACACCAGTAAATACTAACAAAGCGCTGAAATCCGTTTTTATTGGTGTAATATTACAAAAACTAGAACAAAATGCTAGCTTTTGCAACTATAGGCATCTTCTTCAGGCAGAAGTATTATTCAAAAGCAAAAACTAAAACAGAGTTCCAGTTATGTATTCAAAAATAAACGTTTGCTATAAATGTACGAAGAGTTCCAGTTATGTATTCAAAAATAAATGTTTGCTATGGATGTATGAAGAGTTCCAGTTATGTATTCAAAAATAAACGTTTGTCCCAGATGTACGAAGTTTGTATGATAACGGAAAAATTGGGTAGGTATACACCAGTAAATACTAACAAAGCGCTGAAATCCGTTTTTATTGGTGTAATATTACAAAAACTAGAACAAAATGCTAGCTTTTGCAACTATAGGCATCTTCTTCAGGCAGAAGTATTATTCAAAAGCAAAAACTAAAACAGAGTTCCAGTTATGTATTCAAAAATAAACGTTTGCTATAAATGTACGAAGAGTTCCAGTTATGTATTCAAAAATAAATGTTTGCTATGGATGTATGAAGAGTTCCAGTTATGTATTCAAAAATAAACGTTTGTCCCAGATGTACGAAGTTTGTATGATAACGGAAAAATTGGGTAGGTATACACCAGTAAATACTAACAAAGCGCTGAAATCCGTTTTTATTGGTGTAATATTACAAAAACTAGAACAAAATGCTAGCTTTTGCAACTATAGGCATCTTCTTCAGGCAGAAGTATTATTCAAAAGCAAAAACTAAAACAGAGTTCCAGTTATGTATTCAAAAATAAACGTTTGCTATAAATGTACGAAGAGTTCCAGTTATGTATTCAAAAATAAATGTTTGCTATGGATGTATGAAGAGTTCCAGTTATGTATTCAAAAATAAACGTTTGTCCCAGATGTACGAAGTTTGTATGATAACGGAAAAATTGGGTAGGTATACACCAGTAAATACTAACAAAGCGCTGAAATCCATTTTTATTGGTGTAATATTACAAAAACTAGAACAAAATGCTAGCTTTCGCCACCACAGGTGCCTTCTTCAGGCAGAAGTATTATTCAAAAGCAAAAACAGAGTTCCAGTTTTGTATTTAAAAATAAACGTTTGCTATAGATGTACGAAGAGATCCAGTTATGCATTCAAAAATAAACGTTTGTCCCAGATGTTCGAAGTTTGTATGATAACGGAAAAATTGGGGATGTGTACACCAGTAAATACTAACAAAATGCTAGCTTTTGCAACTATAGGCATCTTCTACAGGCAGAAGTATTATTCAAAAGCAAAAACTAAAACAGAGTTCCAGTTATGTATTCAAAAATAAACGTTTGCTATAAATGTACGAAGAGTTCCAGTTATGTATTCAAAAATAAATGTTTGCTATGGATGTATGAAGAGTTCCAGTTATGTATTCAAAAATAAACGTTTGTCCCAGATGTACGAAGTTTGTATGATAACGGAAAAATTGGGTAGGTATACACCAGTAAATACTAACAAAGCGCTGAAATCCGTTTTTATTGGTGTAATATTACAAAAACTAGAACAAAATGCTAGCTTTTGCAACTATAGGCATCTTCTTCAGGCAGAAGTATTATTCAAAAGCAAAAACTAAAACAGAGTTCCAGTTATGTATTCAAAAATAAACGTTTGCTATAAATGTACGAAGAGTTCCAGTTATGTATTCAAAAATAAATGTTTGCTATGGATGTATGAAGAGTTCCAGTTATGTATTCAAAAATAAACGTTTGTCCCAGATGTACGAAGTTTGTATGATAACGGAAAAATTGGGTAGGTATACACCAGTAAATACTAACAAAGCGCTGAAATCCGTTTTTATTGGTGTAATATTACAAAAACTAGAACAAAATGCTAGCTTTTGCAACTATAGGCATCTTCTTCAGGCAGAAGTATTATTCAAAAGCAAAAACTAAAACAGAGTTCCAGTTATGTATTCAAAAATAAACGTTTGCTATAAATGTACGAAGAGTTCCAGTTATGTATTCAAAAATAAATGTTTGCTATGGATGTATGAAGAGTTCCAGTTATGTATTCAAAAATAAACGTTTGTCCCAGATGTACGAAGTTTGTATGATAACGGAAAAATTGGGTAGGTATACACCAGTAAATACTAACAAAGCGCTGAAATCCGTTTTTATTGGTGTAATATTACAAAAACTAGAACAAAATGCTAGCTTTTGCAACTATAGGCATCTTCTTCAGGCAGAAGTATTATTCAAAAGCAAAAACTAAAACAGAGTTCCAGTTATGTATTCAAAAATAAACGTTTGCTATAAATATACGAAGAGTTCCAGTTATGTATTCAAAAATAAATGTTTGCTATGGATGTATGAAGAGTTCCAGTTATGTATTCAAAAATAAACGTTTGTCCCAGATGTACGAAGTTTGTATGATAACGGAAAAATTGGGTAGGTATACACCAGTAAATACTAACAAAGCGCTGAAATCCGTTTTTATTGGTGTAATATTACAAAAACTAGAACAAAATGCTAGCTTTTGCAACTATAGGCATCTTCTTCAGGCAGAAGTATTATTCAAAAGCAAAAACTAAAACAGAGTTCCAGTTATGTATTCAAAAATAAACGTTTGCTATAAATGTACGAAGAGTTCCAGTTATGTATTCAAAAATAAATGTTTGCTATGGATGTATGAAGAGTTCCAGTTATGTATTCAAAAATAAACGTTTGTCCCAGATGTACGAAGTTTGTATGATAACGGAAAAATTGGGTAGGTATACACCAGTAAATACTAACAAAGCGCTGAAATCCATTTTTATTGGTGTAATATTACAAAAACTAGAACAAAATGCTAGCTTTCGCCACCACAGGTGCCTTCTTCAGGCAGAAGTATTATTCAAAAGCAAAAACAGAGTTCCAGTTTTGTATTTAAAAATAAACGTTTGCTATAGATGTACGAAGAGATCCAGTTATGCATTCAAAAATAAACGTTTGTCCCAGATGTTCGAAGTTTGTATGATAACGGAAAAATTGGGGATGTGTACACCAGTAAATACTAACAAAATGCTAGCTTTTGCAACTATAGGCATCTTCTACAGGCAGAAGTATTATTCAAAAGCAAAAACTAAAACAGAGTTCCAGTTATGTATTCAAAAATAAACGTTTGCTATAAATGTACGAAGAGTTCCAGTTATGTATTCAAAAATAAATGTTTGCTATGGATGTATGAAGAGTTCCAGTTATGTATTCAAAAATAAACGTTTGTCCCAGATGTACGAAGTTTGTATGATAACGGAAAAATTGGGTAGGTATACACCAGTAAATACTAACAAAGCGCTGAAATCCGTTTTTATTGGTGTAATATTACAAAAACTAGAACAAAATGCTAGCTTTTGCAACTATAGGCATCTTCTTCAGGCAGAAGTATTATTCAAAAGCAAAAACTAAAACAGAGTTCCAGTTATGTATTCAAAAATAAACGTTTGCTATAAATGTACGAAGAGTTCCAGTTATGTATTCAAAAATAAATGTTTGCTATGGATGTATGAAGAGTTCCAGTTATGTATTCAAAAATAAACGTTTGTCCCAGATGTACGAAGTTTGTATGATAACGGAAAAATTGGGTAGGTATACACCAGTAAATACTAACAAAGCGCTGAAATCCATTTTTATTGGTGTAATATTACAAAAACTAGAACAAAATGCTAGCTTTCGCCACCACAGGTGCCTTCTTCAGGCAGAAGTATTATTCAAAAGCAAAAACAGAGTTCCAGTTTTGTATTTAAAAATAAACGTTTGCTATAGATGTACGAAGAGATCCAGTTATGCATTCAAAAATAAACGTTTGTCCCAGATGTTCGAAGTTTGTATGATAACGGAAAAATTGGGGATGTGTACACCAGTAAATACTAACAAAATGCTAGCTTTTGCAACTATAGGCATCTTCTTCAGGCAGAAGTATTATTCAAAAGCAAAAACTAAAACAGAGTTCCAGTTATGTATTCAAAAATAAACGTTTGCTATAAATGTACGAAGAGTTCCAGTTATGTATTCAAAAATAAACGCTTGTCCCAGATGTACGAAGTTTGTATGATAATGGAAAAATTGGGTAGGTATACACCAGTAAATACTAACAAAGCGCTGAAATCCATTTTTATTGGTGTAATATTACAAATACTAGAACAAAACACTAGCTTTCACCACCACAGGTGGCTTCTTCAGGCAAAAGTATTATTCAAAAATAAAAACAGTTCCAGTTATGTATTCAAAAATAGATGTTTGCTGTAGATGTTAAAGAATTTGCACGTCATGGTCAAGATGTGTGATTAAGAGCGTGCATATTCAGTAACGTGCACTATACATGTGGGAGGTCCATTGATGTTTTGTCATTGCATATCACATGGCCAGATAGGATTTCTGTAGTCTCTCTGAGGAGGGTGGCTCAGAGGAGTTGCCAAGAACTCTGCAACACCTTTGTGGGGACATATGAAGAAAATCATACAATAAACGACCGCCAGAGCCACCCTCCTCAGAGAGACTATAGAAATCCTTTCCGGCTATGGGATATGCAACGAGGAAACATCAATGGACACACACACCCCCTCCCCGTATGGTGCACGCTCCTGAATATGCGCGCTCTTAATCACACATCTTGAATATGACACACACGTTCTCTAACATCTATAGCAAACCTCTATTTTTGAATACATAACTGGAACTCTGTTTTTGCTTTTGAATAATACTTCTGCCTGAAGAAACCACCCGTGGTGGCAAAAGCTAGCATTTTGTTCTAGTTTTTGTAACATTACAACAATAAAAATGGATTTCAGCGTTTTGTTAGAAGTTTGTACGGAATTCAAACTGAGTATAAATAAGGGGGAAAAGCCAAAGTTATGGTTTTTGAGCAAGGAACTGTTCCTACTGAATGCAAGATAAATCTTAATGGCACAGAGATTGACCAGGTGAATGAGTTTGTATATTTAGGAAGTACATTTGACAGAGAGAACAAATCAGATGGTGAAATTAGTAGGCGAGTGAATTCTTCATTGAAAGTCATAGCTGCTCTGGGAGGTTTTCACAGGAATGATGGGTTCTCAAGGAAGTCTCGAATGGCTGTGTATGAAAGTGTAATTGTTTCTACTCTGAGGTACAGCAGTGAACTCTGGGTACTACAGAAAAAGGCATAGGAGTAGTTCATGTGCTTGAGAGATGTGTTACTTAATGGGGGGGGGGTTGTGGTTAGACATGTGCTGATCATGTGAGGAATGAATATGTGTTGCACATCTGTAATGTGCGGCGAAATGTTAGTAGGGTGGAGACTAATAATATTCTTAGGTGGTTTGGCCATGATGAAAGAATGAGTGATGAGGTGCTTATTTATTCTGCCCAAGTGGCAGGAAAGAAAGGTAGAGGAAGGCCAAGAAAATCATGGGAGGACCAGATTCAGGAATGTCTGCAGTGCACAGTAAATGAAAGTAGGTTAAACCACTTGAAAGAAAAAAGCAAGAAAGTGGAGACACCACTGTTTCGAAGTGTTGGTGATGAGATTCGCGAACACGTGCGAGGCAGCTGGTAAAAGGAAGCATAAAGCAACTTCATTCTAACAAAAACATCTGTAGATGAGAAAATAAAAAACATAACAAACATAGAAGGAACATATTATTAAAGAAAACATTAATCGAAAGCATTACAAGCGATAATTTATAAGTTAATTACTTCTAAGACGGATTCTATTGTGGTGAACAGAGAACCATCCTGTAGCAGACATCCACATTGAATGGAATTTAGACAATTGTGCGGTTTTACGAGCAATGTGATATTCTAACGGGAGTCTTAAGATTAACTGTGATTTATATTGATTACATAAATGGTTTTGAGCATTTAATAAAGGCAAACAAATAACATCATTAGCATGATTAATAAAAAATGTATAAATAAAAATGTTTGCCAGTATGAAAAAATAAGTGTATAAAGCAGATCGACACTGAGTTGCAGAATTAGCCTTTGAAGTATACATATAATCACGTTTGGTGTGAGTTAATTCATGAAAATAAGGAAGATAATTTAGTTTTCTGAGCAGCACCACAACTTCGCAGGTGCAGCCCTTACGGCAACTTTTGCTTCCAAGATCGCAAAATTTCTCACCTGCGGCCCTTACGCTGATGCGGCTCTTAGTCCGAAAATTACGGTAGTTTTTTTCTTTTTTGTGATACTATAGATAATGATAGATAATGTATGCTTTATTCAGGATCCCACTGGCATAGATGACACATGGAAAATGTTAATAGAAAAAAAAATGAACCCAAAAGGAATTAATAAATTAATAACCACTCTTGATTAATTGCAATATATCTGCTGCATTTACATTCTAGAGTTGCAAGTAAAAAATGCTTTGGACTTATGAATTGATAGATGGACTGAGCTGATGATCAGGAAATCGGTGAAGGAACTGACCTGTCTTCTCCAAGATTCGCTTTTCGTCACCAGTTATCAGTTGCTTCAAAAAAGGATCGTTTTCCTCACGTTTAATGAGCATATCGCAGATGTTTATACGCGCCGTCAATTGAGCTTCTTTGAGTTCACGAGGAACCCACACACTGAGCATGCTTACGTGTCCCAGCTTCTTCAGGTGGTCGTGAACGCTTGAATGATGGATGTGCAATGTGTCTGCAATCTCTCGTGTTGTGTAACGTGGGTTTGACTCAATCAATGCCTTGATTTGGTCGTCATCAACCTCGGTTGGCCTCCTGGACCGAGGAGCATCGTTGAGGTTAAAATCACTTGCACAGAATTTTGCGAACCACCGCTGGAACCGACGTTCTTGTAGAGCATTGTCACCACAACTTTTCACAAGCTTGATGCGCGTTCTTCCCTTTACGGAAGTAAAACAGTAAAATATGGCGAAAATGCACAATTTGGTCTTCCATCTTCAACTTGATGTCAAATCTCCGCAAATCAACCAAATCGCTCGTTATTCCTTTTAGACTGCAGCTAGAACTAGCACCTGTCGAATACCATATCGATAACAGAGCTGTGCATGTCTCTAGTACTTCCAAAACCGCCCAACCGCCATCGGGTGCTGAAATACGTCATGACTTTTCCGACAACCCAATACATTAAATGTCATTCTCCCCAAAAGCTTTGTTAATGTTTCGAGTGGCAATTCCTGCAGAATGGCCCACTTTAAATTCATACAGGTAGATGACTCTCAGATTCAGTGTCTGAATGTTTCCTTTGCAAGCCACGTTACGTCCAAACAAACCACGCCTGAACCTTGTTCTTCACACATGTGCTAGCTATTTGTAGTAACTATGGGGCATAATACCCTTAACCACTCACGCCGGATATTTTATTTGCACCAACCCAATAGTTAGGAGTTCGAGACTATGGTATCACCACGAGCACTTTCAGAGAGAGAGAACAAAAGTGGGATGTAGGAACAGATGATCATGTCGTAACAGGTGGTCCAGTACCTCAGAGCTGATGGCTCAGCGTGCCCATTCAACACACGGCAAGTATTCAGTGGTTCATGGCAGTTCATCCTAAGTGGGATCAATCTTGCAACCATCTGGTCTGAAGGTGGTTGCTCTAACCACTAGGCCACCTGCTGCTCTCGGAGATACCTGTATTGGACAAGGGTTTATTATGTTATTTTTTTAATAACTTGTATCAGTTTCAGTTTATAAGGGCAAACTGGTCATGTCACTCACAGAGTATGAATGTTGTATTATTTACAGTAAAACTGATATAGAAAAATAGTGTTTGTCTAACTGCATATTACTGCACATATATACACTGGAGAGCAATTGAATTAGAGATACCTGTCTAGTAATGTGTAGCACCACCTTTCACCCTGATGACAGCGGTGATTCGTCTTGGCATGGGCTCGACAAGACACCAGAAGCTTTGGGAAGCCATATGAATCCACGACCCCTGAACAAGCTTCCACAGTTCACGAAGATTTGATGGAGGGGGGTCATCTCCTCGATGGGATTGAGGTCAGGTGACCTAGCTGGCCAAGGAAGCAAGGTCACGTCGGTGGAGTGTTCATCCAACCATTTGGATACAATTCGGGAGCGATGGCATGGTGCATTGTCTTGCTGCAGGATGAGGTCCCCAATGGGATGTTGAAGATGCACAAACAGGAGAAAATGGTCGTCCAGGATATCCTGGTAACGTTGACCTGTGAGGGACGATGTCACATGTACCAGGGGTCCCATTTCAGTCCTCGTAAACATTCCCCAGACCAGCTTGAAGAGTACCCTGTTGGCAAGAAGGAGCTTCATGTGGTTTGCGCCGTACTCGTATCCTGCCATCCGCATGTACCAACGTGAATCTCGACTCATCAGTCCAGGCAACATTTTCCCACATGTTTAAGGTCCAGTGGCGATGTTCCCACACCCATGCTAATCTTTGCACCCTGTGATGTGCGGTCAGCAGCGGCACTTTCGTGGGACGATGGCTTCTGTACCCATAGCGAGGAGATGGTTCTGGATGGTGTGGCTGCTTACACGTTTTTGTGCACCAGCGTTAAATTACCGAGTGCTTTCTTGCACTGTGGCCCATCTATCCGCTGTTACAATGCGAGCTATCCGACGATGACCCCGCTCATCCACACGCTGTTGTCCACGGCAGTTGGCTTTTGCAGGGATGGTTTTACCGGATTCAATGTACTCATGGTGCACTCATGACACAGTGGCTCGTGAAAATCCCAGTGCCTGTACAACTTCCGAGATGGAGTGACCCATTCATCGGGCCCCGACAATTTGCCCACGATCAAATGCGCTTAGATCCTTCGTCTTAGCCATACTGCGTTCGACTCTTACTGATTCCCGTCGCATCACTCCTTATATTGTCGGATCGCTGCATGCGTCATGTCGTTTCCGTTTACAGGGCCGCCCACAGCGCCACATTTGCATAACGCCAGCTGTCTCTAATTCAATTGCTCTTCAGTGTAGTACATTATGATAAGTTTTAAAGAACAACACTATGTCAGCTGATTTGCAACTTAATGAGGAGTGATATTACCACAACAATGAATGTATACTGTTCCAATGTTTGTGTTTTTATTTTTATTCTTCATTTCCGTTCTTGTCTTGTGTATGACCCCCACATCCATATATGGCTGCTATGTCATAAAACTTGTTCAATAATAAGTTGTAGTTACTAAACTATTGTTGAGAGATTTAGAGTTAAATGGTACTGGGACTAAGTGGGCCTGTTATGTACCAGTTACATGAGAAACTAGCATATTTCCACAACTTAAATGTGTTATACAAAATCTGTCTAAAATGTTTCACGATGCCATGAGTATTTAAAGCATATAAAGAAAAGTTATTCTGTCACTGACCACTTTTGTTAACATTAAAGAATAGCTTCACTGCCATTTTTAGTTGAAATACTAGAAAGAACTGATATGGAGAGAGAGAGAGAGAGAGAGAGAGAGAGAAATTTAAATTATTTTATTGAATGTATGAGATAATTTATATAAATCAGTGCATACTGGAACAAATGTTATAAATATTTGAAAAGTTAAACATTATTTTAATAAAAATTTTATTTAGATAAAATCTTTTTTTAAACCTATTACCAGTTTTTATTAAATAATTATCAGTTCACCATATTGAATTATTGTATATACTCGTTTATAAGCTACCCCCTAGTTCAGCAGCTAAAAAATTGGTTAAAAAACAAACAAACAGGACCTGCATATATGCCACCCTTAAACTTCAAGAGTTTGAAAAACCTGATATTTATTGAAATGAAATTATGCAAATTTCTAAAATCATTTTTTTTTTTTAGTAATCTTCAAAATCCGACTCACAATTAGAATTTCCAAATAATTCCTGTAAGCCAGTTTTGGTTAAAGTTATGTTACCAATATAAACATCACCATCATCAAAGTCATTGTGGCAGTTTTCTTCTCCATCCTCTGTACCCCCCCCCCTCCTCCCATGGCATTACTTCTGCAGCATTTTTTTAAAATAATCATGACTCTGCACTTCTGCAACAATGATGCCATGGACAATCACACTTTCTGTAAAAACATGAGAGATCACAGTTTTGCTCATTATTTTACTCCTAGTGACCTGCTCAAAATCTCGCAGGAAGTAAGAAAGTGATTACTTTCTTTTTTAGGAGCAAGAAATTATGTGGCCTGTGTTTGAAAAAGGATTAGGTTTCACTTATCAAGTTAGCAACAAGTATTCTGGAAGAACTGCAAATGGGTCATTTCTTGAAATTGTACACTGGGTTCAAAAATGCTTTATTATTTATATTATTAAATTATTCATATATAAGTCAACCCCTGGAGAATTTTTACCGGAACTTATGGTTTTGCAGACTCTACCAATCTATTTCCTATGCTGTTAGCATTCCCAAACATATTTAAAATCTGCACATGACACACTACTAGGTAACTTAGTGACCAAAATGTTCAACGTTCATGATGTGGCGGTGCGAAGAAAAAGACAAAGGCCCTTCACGATAATCCTGATTTTGTTATAACATCTGCGGACAAGTCTTAACAAATAGTTATCTTCAACAGGACATATTATGTTGAAAAATTGTTAAAAGCCATTTCGTCAATACCTCACAAATATGCTTTATTAATTATATTATTAAATTATTCATATATAAGTTAACCCCTGCACTTCAAAATGAGAATTTTTACCGGAACTTATGGTTTATGCATGAGTATTCACACCAATGAGCCATTACGTTATGACCACTACCTAATAAGCTGTAGGACGACCCCCTTTAGCTCGCACAACAGTGGCCACTCGGCGAGGCATCGATTCGATGAGGTGATCGATCTGTATCCTTGGGTATCTGGTACCATAATGTCAACACCAGGTCCTCCAGTTCCCGTACCTCTCGGGGGGGGGGGATTTAGCGCAAACCCGCTTTTCCAGGTCGAACCACAAATGTTGGATTGGGTTAGTGTCGGGTGAATTTGAAGAACAGGACATTAACAGAAAGTCGCCAGCATGTTCCTCGAACCACTCCTTGATGATTCTGGCAGGGTGGCACGACGCATTATCCTGTTGGTAATAGCCATCACCAGCAGGAAACACAGTTGCCATGACTGGGTGGAAAACGATATTCAGATACCTGACAGCTGTCGGGGATTGTGCTATTGGGAAAATGGGGCCGAAAGTGTCCCAAGAAAGTACCGCCTACAAAAAAACACCGCCAACAGCCAGTTTCCACCCAACAGTGCATCCAGGTGCCATAGCCTTCGTTGATAATCGGCATATCCGCACTCAGTCATCAACATGATGCACCAGGAATCTTGATTTGTCAGACCAGGCCACTTTCTTCAAATCATGCATAGTCCAATCTTGATGATCTTGGGGCCCATTTCATGCGTTGTTGGCCATGACGTCCAGTGAGCACGGAGACCCGCCCGGGTCTTTGGCTACGCTGGCTCATGCACAGAAGGCTGCGATGAACTGTGTGCTCGACACATTGCCCTAATCGCCACTGTTGTAGCTGCATGTGGCACTGTGGCCGTGCGGTCATTGTGAACAATGTGTGGCAGTCTCCACTCTGCTCTGGCATCAATGAACTGCAGACGACACACAGCTGGATGACGGTTCATCGTTTGCCCATCTGTGCACCACTTTTGATACGTACTTAATACAGTGGCACCTGAACAACCCACAATCCACTCCGTTTCTGAGATCGTAGTCCCAAGGTGCAGTGCCATCACAATTTGTCCTTTATCAAACTCCAATAAATCGGCAGCTTTTCCCATTCAGACTCCGATCACTCTACTAACTTAAAGCCGGTCCTCGGATAGTATATATACTGCTCTGTGAACTTCACCTGCGCCACCGTTCGGTGTCTAGGCACGCTCATTTCTCTAGGCTGGGGGTGGTCATAATGGAATGGCTCATTGGTATATGGTATTTTGTAAGAGTTCAGTTTTTTGTTATTTTAAATTTCCAAATGTAGCTCAAATATCAAAACAGCAAAAAATAAATAAAAGCGTAGGGCAGTGTAATACAGTGCTTGCTGTTTGTAAGAATTACTGTTGTAAGACTCAAAACTGGAAGCTTCAATGCAAATTGAGCTTTTGGATGTAAAAATCATCAATTGTAAGAGTCACTTTAAGCAGTTACAAAGCTCAACAGACAGTTTCTTTTTTAGATACTTTACATATATCTTCCGTATAAGGAAGTCACAAGTTATACGTGGTTAAAATACATAATACATAGAGATTCAGTACCTCTTTTAGAATTGCTATTACGCATGTTAAAATACGGACATGCGATTCTGGCCATTCATATTTCATTTTGTTTTTTTTAAATTCGTTCACTATCAGCCTTTTAGATTTGTTCGCTATAGTTTTTTGGATTGTTCATTGTTAGCCTTTTAACCTGCCTGTGGCATAGGTCATTACAGGGTTTTTATTCTCAGTTGTATTATTCTTTTGAGCTTACAATACAATATATAGCAAGATTCTTTGTGTCGACTACTACTTTGACATTGCTAAACACCATACTATAGTCACCATCGGACTTTTTGCAATGCATAGCCGCTGAACACCTGAGACCAAACAACTTGCGGAACTACGGTGGTATGCGAACAAAAACAACCTCTGGATGAATATATGTGAGTAATTGCTCTTGCTTTCTTTTAGTCTTTATTTTTTAAATAATAAACATCATAATTAACTGCATTACCATAATCACATGTCCGTATTTTAATGTGCGTAATGGCAATTCTAAAAGAGGTACTGAATTCTATGTATTAAGTTTCTTTGTTGCCACAATTTGGCTTTATTTTTGATAATTAACACAGCAATCAGACATCACTAAATTGACTGTAATTACTGTTTCACACGTGAATACAATCAAATGAGAAAACTTTAAAATTCATCGTCACGGAGCGCGAAAAGAACCTGCATCTCCCGATTACCGTTCGAGCATGCTATAGGCTATTAACTTTCTTTGTTTGAAATATTTTCAATTTAGCACACTTAAATCATCAGCTTTCCCTTTTTTAAAGAAATTTCTGAAATGCCTCTTATGTTTTTAATACCTTGTTGTCTTTCCTATTTGGAGTCTTCTAAATTCAGTGGTGTTTAGAACTATGACTTCTTCCTGTTTCCTTACATGTAAATATATTTAAGGTGAACTTTATTACCATATATACTCATGTATAAGCCAACCTTAAATTTTGAGATTTTGGAAAAGATTTATTGAAATGAATTATGGGAATTTCTGAGAATATCTTCTGAAAAAACCTTCAGAGTATGATTCACTATTAGAATTTCCAAATAACTCTAGTAGCATCAATTGCATTTACTTATACAGCATTTTTTGAGAGATTTATAACCATTTCTGGTGAAATTGCATCCCACAATTCTTTCACCCAAGAAGTAACAACGCAGTGTCAGCCATTTTGAGGTTACCACCTTTTGTAAAATACTGTGTCTTTGCTCTTCCATAGCAATCATGGCTTTTGCCAATGCAGAACAGAAGACATGCACACTCACGGTTACCGTGAAAACTTGGGAAAGAAGAGACACCTGATTGGCCATGGCCCACCTCAACAGGAAGTGATATACATGATTTCTGATTCACTGCATGTCTAGTTCAAAAGACAGTGTTCCATAGTTGCACATGGAAAATAGTGAGCAAGAAATTTCATGGTTGCAATTTGAAATGAGATTAGGCATTTCACTTTTCATATTAGTGGTACTTATTTCCCTAGAAATCCTACTCTGGGTGAAAAAATATTTCATTATTTTTTTATTTATTTTTTAAGTGCCATAATTTTCGTCGTATTATCCGCACCAGTGTATAATCCTCAGACCACGAAATTCACATAAAAAAAAAAAATTCCTTCGTATAATCCGCAGCCTGTGATATTCAGGAAAAAAAAATCGCTGTATAATCAGCACTTGATAGATGTTGAACCGGAAGTGGAATTTCCGACAAAAAGTCGGTCACATAAACACAAAAATGATTTTATTAAATGAAGAAATTCATTTTTAAAGGTTACTTTTTCATATTTTTATCTCCGGACAGATAAAGGGTGTGGCATCCATAGATCACCATTACACCTTGGCAATGACGAAAGGCTGATACAGAACAAGTCATAGAAATACTGTATGTACTCGCGTATAAGTCGAAAGTTTTTTGGGGAAATCCTGCTTTCAGAGTCGGGGGGATCGCCTTATACGTGGGCCAATAAAAAAACTTCTGTGAATTCTCCGGCGGAATTTACCTACAGATTTGTTTACGTTTTAAACCGCGGCACGGAGGCTTTCCGCCTGTTACTGCGCAATTGTTTTCTGACCTCAAAACTGTCACTGCACGATAGTTCGCAATTGTGTCCACCACTTCAAGTTTAAATTCGGCAGTGTAACTGAAACATTTCCTTTTCAAAGACATCATGAATAGCAATGAAGGAAAATAGCAGCAATGGCGATGGTCAAAACGGCAAAAGACGAACT
The DNA here is from genome assembly GCA_039090855.1 of Macrothele yani. NCBI lineage: Eukaryota > Metazoa > Arthropoda > Arachnida > Araneae > Macrothelidae > Macrothele > Macrothele yani. The sequence continues at coordinate 58,952,714 of CM077032.1, read as the reverse complement.
AAACACAAGGCAGTGCACGAGATCCGAAAGGAGGAACGCGTAGGTTTCGTGTAGCAAGCGCTGTGCGTACTTCTTTGGCTTTTTGCCAAAAACAGATGGCGCAATCTTCTCAGCAATACAAAATGACCTTGCCGTGCCTCCCCACAACTTTCTCGATCTTTCGTTACGACATTCCTTCCCCCTGCTCCCCGACCTCCTCGCTCTGTACAAACTCCTGAACTGAGGAAAATTCTTCCGAGGGAGTTCCTTTTCCAATTATTCCCCCCTGCACAATTACGCTGCAGATATTTTAAAAAATCGAAGGGTCGTAATTTTTTTTATTTTATTTTTTTAATCGACGTTTAATATGCAGAACATATATTTGTAACTTTTTCTCCAGATAATCCGCGGATTATACGACGAAAATTATGGTACTTCCGAAGAAATGTTATGTGAACCCTTGAACCCTTGCGCTGCAGTTGTCTGCAATTTGTTTACTTTGAGATTGTGGCTTTCCACGTGCCACTACATATACCCTATATCGACAAAAGTCAGCGGACACCTAGAAGAGAAACAACATAACATTTATTGACATACATGAGTACGGTGTCTGTCCAACTTTGGCCTTAATGCATGCACTCACCCTTTGAGACATGTTTTCGACAAGGTTTTGGAACACAGCGATAGGTATGCGCTTCCATTCAGTACATAATGCTGCCTCTAACTGTTGCTTAGTAGTAGGCCTTGGTTCCAAACTTTTTATGAAGCACTCTCATTCATCCCATAGGTGCTCTGTGGGATTAAGATCAGGGCTCTGTGCTGGCCAGTCCACACACGATACAGAATTATTGCCAAACCACGCCTTAACAGTCCTTGCTTTATGGTTCCGTGCATTATCCTGCTGGTACCAACAAGGCTCGGTTCTATAGTATTGCCACAGAGTTGGTAGGGCATAATTGTCCAGAATATCGAAGTTGACGTGCTGGTTAACAGATTTGTCCATGATAACCAATTGTCCGGGACCATACCATGAAAAGCACCTCCATACAAGTACACTGCCAGCTCCAAACTTGACCTTAGGAACACTACGCTGTGGTAAATAGCATTCCCCCAGCTGCCACCGTCAGACTGATGGATCGTGTATCTAGATTCATCAGTCCATAGAACCCATTTCCATTGATTTACGGTCCACAATAAATGTTTTTTACACCATGCTAAACGACAAGTAGCATTCCGAGTGGAGATGAAAGACTTATGAGCAGCCTCACGGCCACGGTAACCCATGGAATGAAGTTCTCTGCGAATGGTACGTGTACATATCGAGGTTCCAGCATTTTTACTCACCTGTTCACTGAGGTCTTGTGCAGTAGTACTCCATCGATTAGCTGTAACGAATCTCCTGAGGCTTCGACGTCCTCTATCACTGATTATCTTTGGTCTTCCGGTACATTTTGCTGCTTCAGGAACGCCATGTGTCTTCCACTTATTCAGTACATCCAAAACAGTTGACTTGGGTATATTTAAATGCCTCTCTGTTTCTCTTATGGACATCCCACTAATACAACACCCAACAATCTTTCCTTTCTCAAAGTCAGTTCTCTCCCGCTGCGACAGTTTCACTCTACAGTGCAATATGATTGCGGTCAGCTGCAGGCTTGCTTTTATACAGTTTGCAGCTGTACCGCACATCTTAACAATGCAGCGGATCCATTCATTTGCTTTTGAAAGGGTGTCCGGTGACTTTTGTCAGTATAGTGTATAATTGACAAAAATGCAAAACAGGGTAAACATTTTTTTTAAGAATACATACATGTATTTCAGTGAGTACAAGTAAAATCCGTAGAATGGAATGTGAAACACCTCTCTAATTGTAATTATTTTCTTCTGCAGTATGAAATCAATGCCTCCTTTTGCATTGCATATACACCATTGGCAGGTGGGAGGAGTGTCATTACTCCATGATGTCGTAAGAGCAGAATTACAATACCTACCTGTTATTATCCATAGCTATGCCCCTCTGAATGAAAGTGGAGGCAAAGCTGAGAATGTGAGTGATCCCCCCCTCCTCAAAGTTGGGGGTCAGAAAGCTATCGCGCAGGGACACGTGGAAGGCTGTAATATAAAATGTGAGCAAATCCACTGATAAATTCCACAGAAGAATTCATGGAAGTTCATCCCTATGTTTTACTGACCCACGCATAAGCTTTGAAATTAGGATTTCTTCCAAAAACTTTTGGCTTATACTAGAGTATATATGGCACTGTACTTATTATTTTCTACCCTTTATTCTGACATGTTTTCTAACTTTTGTAATGAAATTTTTTGACAGATTTATATAATATGTATAGTTTTTTTTTATTATCTGACAAATGTAAGATGTTTCAAAGTTCTTAAGAATACTCTCTAAATTTGTAATGTCATTAATTAATTTTTCTACAAGTCTTCAGGAGAGCTTCATGTTGAATTTCTATGGTATGCTAACAACAAGCCATGATATCTATGCTTCAGATGCATCATTTTTTTTTTTTGTTGTTTTTGATTTTAAAGTGAGGAACTGTGCATTTTTTAACATATTTTTTGTCTGCTGGGGTCCTGTTGCATGGGTTCCAGCGCTCCCGATCTCAATAATAGTTATGACAATTCCACTCCCAAAGTGATGAATATATTATTAGTGTACATGTTTTTAGCTTATTTGCCTCAAAATGATGATGGGCATTTATAAAAAAAATTGTGGACTTTCCTATTGCAGGTGTTTCCCACTACAGATATTTTTCATTTGTCTTTTTTTGTTGTTGTTGCACCTTCGCCTCCAAAGTGCAAGGGCCACTAAATTATCCAAAAATAATACTGCAAAGCAATTGTTGTGGTTAATATTATTTGCTTTGTTGAGTGCATTTGTTGTACTTTTAAATGTGCTGAAAATACTAAAGAGATACCTGTGCAATTTCCAACATAAAAAACAGTTGCTTTTCACAGATTTAACTGTACTATGATCCAAATTATTCTGGTTTATCTTGAGAATATTTCTTTTTGTAGAATAATATTTTGTTACAATTTTGTAGTCAGGCTGCCTTTTTTTATTGCTTTTTTTCATATCATAATTTTGTATGTCTGATCACAAATGAATGAATTTGTAGAGTCATTTACATGAAAAGTTCATGATAATCATAAATGCACTTAGGCGCATGAAAAAACTATTTCAAAATCGCCCCCCCCCCCCCCCCCTATGATTGTAATTTTGCATTTAATTGTACTTTTTGTATGATGATAATAATAATAATAATCTCTTATTGTAGAGAGAGTCTACAAACTGTGCTGCTTAAGGTTAGTATGTTTCCTTTTCATCAAGACAAATTCTAAGGCCTTGCTCTGTAAAATGTTGAATCATTTCATTTTTAAAAAGGCAGCAATGCATTTTAGTTCTTACTCTCGTAAAATGTTTGTTTTTGAGTCCTGCCTTTCTGTGATACTTTTATAAAATGTCTTGATTGTTGTACTCATTTGCAGTATCTTTAAATTGTGGAATCTCAACTGGGCTGGTGACCACTTGCTTCGTGTTGCAGGTCCGAATCTCCGCTTCCAAACTTCACAAACCTTTAATGAGAGTAATGAGAACCTTACCTTTGCTAGAAGGTCTGTTCTCATTTGGAAACTATACATTTCTCTGCACGTTTTTTTTTTTTTTTCCCATTATGAGTTCTACAGTTGGTTTGGGCTTCTGGTGCAGCGGTTTTATGTTGTCTTCAGCTCGTTGTTAATTTGACAGAATGAGTAAACCCATTCTTTAATCCGTACTGCGGCAATGATACTTGGTCTAAGAACCTCTATTTGACTTAAAAACCTATTATTTCACTGATGTTTATATAACTTTAACCGGTAGTTCAATTGACTTATAAAACTTACTATTCAGTAAACCCACATGCGTGAACATTCACTAACATAAACTAACTTCTTATTTACAAACACCAAAAAGATCTTAACTAAAAAATTAAAAACTAATATACAATTATTTACACAAACTCATCTCATTGCCCTCTATACCATTCTTTCATTCCTCAGAAGAAATTTCCACCTCATTCATAAACCACACCTCTGCCATTCCCCAACGTAGATTGCCTCTAGCAGCTTTCTACCCGGCCGGGGTCGTCTTCAGGAGGCTAGGTGGTATCGGCCCTGCTGATAAGCGATTATCAGCATCAGCCCATCTCTTACATCATATTGAAAACTTTGCCACCGTGGCTCCATCTGTTAGGAACTTTAGTTAATATTTTATTTTCTTCTGCAGTATTTTTTTTTTGTTCTATTTTTATAAGTTCTTTCCATTTTTCGTTAAGTATATTTGGGTCATTATGATAACATACTCGATCCCTATTTTTTTCAATCAGTACAGATTCTGTAATGCGCAAATGCCTTTCATTGTTACATGATTGAATTATTTTGATGTCTTCAAATTTCGGGTATCTTTGATTGTCTAAGCAATACTGTATCAGTGCCGTTTTTGCTTCTTTTTTTTTTTTTTTTTTTTTTGCTAATTTTTTATGTGTTGTTGCAGGAGATGTTTCAATTCAATTGGTTTTTAGTACTCCCTATGTATGATATTGGCGGGATGCCTGTTATAGGTATTTCATAAACCATTGCCGAATGGTTCGTTTGTAGGCTGTATTCTCCCCAAACACTTTGTTAATGTTTCGAGGAGCAGCAATTCCTGCAGAATGGCCCAATTTAAATCCATACAGGAAGATGACTCTTAAATCTGGCATCTGCACGTTTCCTTTGCCAGCCACCTTACGTCCAAACAAACCACGTTTGAACCTTATTTCTCACACACATGCTAGCTATTTATAGTAACTCTGTGACGTAATACCCGCAACACCTGTGGGCGGTTCCATTCCGCTGGGGTGGGGGCCTGTTGTTCCCCCTGCTCGTTCACTCCAGACATTTCATTCGCACCAACCCAATATTTGTGCTCCCCCTTCATCCACAGAATATTAGGTCTGATCAAAAAAAAAAAAAATTCTGACTGCATCTTTTATTCTCCTATACTAGACAGAGTATGGTACCAAGACTCAGTGGCATGTGACCTTGGTCTTAAGTGTGCATGTGCAAATTTTAGGCACAGTCTATTGGGTCATATGGTGTCTGGCAGTGAATATTTAGTGTTGTAAACTCCATTAATGCTGCAGCATTAAAAGTGGAAAACATGGTAATCAAGTAGTAATTTTACCCGACACAGAGAATTAGCGTCTCTGATGTCAGGTTATCTTCCAAATACTGTAATTTTTGGGCTAAGAGCAGCGGCTCTTACGTTACTAAAAGTGAAATTTTTTGGGTGTGCGGCCCTTATGCCGAATTTGTTTTCGATAAGACTATTTCTTCCCTCCTTTTTTTTTTTTTTTTTTTCCATGCAGATGCCTAGTAAATTCAGAAGTAAAATGTTTGCACATTTCGTGCCGCATGAGGGAGCAATTACTTTCAATGGTTTGGAGGAGTCCTTGAAATTTCTCGAGGATTTGGAGGATCATTTTGACTTATATAATATTCCTCAAGATTGCAAAGTGCAAATAGCAGGCACTTGCTTGATTTGCAGATCAGAGAGTTGAAAAATAAACTAGAACTAGAGCAAATCAACATAAACACACGACCGGGTCATGATGAATTCTTACCAAGAGTCATAAAATCTGTGGATAGTCTTCTTGCAGTACCATTACTGTACATTTATAATACAATATTTTTTCAAACCACGTCTTTTTTTTTTTTTCACAAACTCGACTGTGATCAAGTTTTCCCCCTTTTTATTCAAACGTTAGACACGTTTATTTAAACAATAACTCCACTGTCCTGATGTTGGTTTAAGAGGGAAAGTGGGGGAGGACAGGAATGACTGACTCAAACGCCCTTTGCATGGAGGATGGAATGGGGACATAAGCACACAGACGAGTAACTTGACGTCCGAGGCTTCTGTGGATAGCGCGCCCAGCCAGCATATCTCTTTCGTTGGCTGCAGCATACATCATGCAGGAAGGTGCGATGCAGCCAAGGGAAGAAACATTGATTTTCACTGGGGTGGGGAGACCGGTTTGATGGCACTTTTCTGGACAAAAGCTTAAGAACATGAACAATGCAAAAGCCTGCCCCAGGATGATTCCATTAGCAGTGACCCATTCCAAACAATACTGGCTGGACGGAAAGACAAATTCTGTTCACTCTTCTTGGTTAATCTGGCATGCGATACAGGTGTTTCTTGGTTCTGTGCCCCTGAGTTTTGCTTCGACATTTTTTTTTTTTTAATGAAGGCTTCGGCTGGAAAAGAAAAAAGGAGGGAGAACTTTCCCATTCATATAAAATCGAGGCTCAGTGCACAGGAAATGAAAGTAGGTCAAACCACTTGAAAGAGAGAAAGCGGCACCGCTGTTTCGAAGTGTTGGCGGCCAGATCCTCGAACATGTGCGAGGCAGCTGGTAAAAGGAAGCGCAACTTCATTCTAACAAAAACATCTGTAGATGAGAAAAAAGCATAACATAGAAGGAACATATTATTTAAAGAAAACATTAATCGAAAGCATTGCAAGCTATAATTTATAAGTTAATTGCTACTAAGACGGATTCTATTGTGGTTAACAGAGAATCATCCTGTAGCAGACATCCACATTGAATGGAATTTAGACAATTGTGCGGTTTTACGAGCAATGCGATATTCTAACGGCAGTCTTAAGATTAACCGTGATTTATATTGATTATATAAATGGTTTTGAGCATTTAATAAAGGCAAACAAATAACATCATTAGCATGATTAATAAAAAATGTATAAATAAAAATGTTTGCCAGTATGAAAAAATAAGTGTATAAAGCAGATCGACTCTGAGTTGCAGAATTAGCCTTTGAAGTATACATATAATCACGTTGGGCGTGAGTTAATTCCTGAAAATAAGGAAGATAATTTAGCTTTCTGAGCAGCACCACGACTTCACAGGTACGGCCCTTACGGCAACTTTTGCTTCCAAGATCGCAAAATTTCTCACCTGCGGCCCTTACGCCGATGCGGCTCTTAGTCCGAAAATTATGGTAATTGGTTGCCAAGGCATTTCCTCGCTCTTTGTTTGAGGCTCAAAGTATCATTTCATCGTTACTTAAAATTTCGTTTGTAGTCAAATTTTTGTTAATATTTAACATATTTAATGGCTTAAGGATGATTTTCTGATCTACATTTTTACAACTGTTAATGTGTTTTAAAACTTATACATTGTTGAGTCTCATTGTAACCGCCGTGTGCAGCACGGACAGCGGCTAGATGGGCTGGTAGCCCCATACATAAGCAGGGTTCACTAAACTGTCATTTTAGACACACTTCCGGTAGCCCCCTCGGTCAGTGAGTTGCTTCAGTGTAGCGTGCCGATCTGCGCTGGCTCACCTTCGCAGCTGACAATTACCTCTCACATCAATGGCACGTGGTGCTCCGGAGGTTTCCACATCGCTTATTCACAATGGTGCCGCTTCTCCAATCACGATACACTTTAACCACAGCAGCACACAAACTGCACTGCGTCAGAAATACTGCCACCCTTGTCCCGAAAGCCGATAATCATCCCTTTTTGCAAATCTGATAAATCGCTCCTTTTATCCATGACAGCAACAAGGGATATGTTTTCAGATTGTCTACAGCACACCTTATATACCCTCCAAGCCAGCTCACGACACGTGCCTTCTTTCATTGGCTATGCGCTGTTGACGTCAAATGTAGGAGGTGGTCACAATAATGTGACTCGACTGTGTAAATACATTTGCACACCATTTCAACACTATCATCAAAAACAAGCCATCATTCCTCAATAAAAATTTTGACAGTTTTCCCCTTTTAAGTGGCCTGTGTACAATCATTTGCAAAAGTTTAAGACCACCTATCAATTTATTGAAAATTAAGATTTTCAAAGAAACAACTAATTACTTGTCAGAGATATTATTTGAAAAAATGATGCGACAGATGAATACTTACATTCTTTAGAACACAAAAAGACCAAAATCAGTACCTTGTTTTAACTTGCCGCAGTATTTGTCATTTTATTGTAGGACTTCCGTCCACAGTGAGTAGAGTTTAGGTCCCAGCCCCCTACAGCGAGATCGCCTTTTGGGCAGGACACAGAAATGGATGGAATGAGAGCAACTCTAATGACTTTGACAGAACAGTTTTGTAGTGAGATTAGAGTACAGTAGATGGCACCACCATACAAGTATGATGTTGCACATAGAGGGGTGAGAGAATTTCAGGGGGGGCATAGGAAAGGATACCCATTTAACCAGTGGGTTCAGCCTGGAGGCCGTCACTTAAAGTGCTCGTCCGATGCACGGCAGATATTCAGCAATTGTTAGTAAATCACACCATCTCTGAAATATCAGCCCAGGTTCGAACCTGAGGACCTTGCATTGATAGTCTGACTCACTAACCACTAAGCCATCCGCGCCTCATCAGTACCTTGTGTGGCCACCTTTGTTTTTTTATAACGTACAGAATATGATGTGGCATACCCTCAATGAGGGATTTGCAGTAGTCACTTGAAATGTCTTTGCACCACACGTACTTTATCGAGTCAATCAAAGCTTGGGAAATTTGATGGCTGTTTTTCTGCTACCTTGTCTTTTAAAATGGTCCACAAATTTTTGATGGGGTTAAGGTCAGGACTATTACCGGGCCAGTCAAGCACAGTTATGTTTTTCCTCTGCAGGTAGTCCTTTACTCTCTTTGATCCGTGGCATGGAGCACCATCTTGCATAAAGATTGTGCATCTGTGCACTTGCACATGAGTTAACACCTTCTCACGTAACATTTCCAGATAAAAAGGACCCGTCATGATAGTGCCTATTGGCAAAAAGGATAATGAACCAGTACCAGATGCTGACATAGCACCCCCATATCATCTGACTAGGAGGATGTCTCACTGTCCCAACGGTGCATTTTTCATCAAATCTTTTGCCTTTTGGTCGTCAAACATGTGCTTCACTTGATTCATTGGAAAAAATAACTTGTCTCCAATTTTCAGCAATTCACGATTGATGACACTTCGCAAACTGGAGTCTCGTCTTTTTCATGGCAGAAGTTAGTCTAATTTTATGTGCAGGTTTATAAGACTTTAATCCAAAATCTTTGCTAAGACATCAGGAAACAGTGCTGATACTAATATCAGACCCTTTTGAATGTATAAAGGCCTTGATTTTCTTGCATGAACTCCTCTGAGAATGCATAACTATTCGCTTTATGGTATTGTCATAATGTGAGGTTGTTTTCCTTTGACACCACTTCTCTTTTGGTTGACAAATTCACCTGCTCACATTCACCTTTCTGCTTATGTCATGTTCAGAGTATCCTTCATGATATAAAGTCACTATTTGTGCCCTCTGAGTAACCCTTAATGAAGCTTTTTTGCCCATTTTTTGCTATGTAGAACATACGTACAAAACTTCTCTGTATGAAAACCAGAAGCAAACTGATGCTCCCATGCTTCTGCCAACTCTATCAACAGCTGCAGCTGTAGGATGATGCAACACCAACAGGAAGTTGAGTAATTGGTAGATCTTACTTTCAGCTATATTAAGTATTTCCTTTATTCTCTAAAAAAAGATGCAAAAATTGAATTTTTTAAAATTGCCAGTTATTAAGCTTTTGTTCAATTTCTGCAGGCAGTTGTTATAACAGGGAACAATTAGTCACAATGGCTCCTGCTTGAAGAAACACTTCACAAGAGAACCAACCAAATGATGGATCAAAGTCCTTTGTCTGTTGGTTCTCTTGAAACATGTTTCTTTGAACAGAGCCATTCCATCATTAAGCTTAGTTGCATTGTGTGTTATAGAAAAACTGAAACTATTCAACTGACAGATTTTTTGTTACACATGACCTGTATCTATGGTAATGTATTTACAAATTCCGTGTGGGTAGTATTCACAAAAGTTTACAGAACTTTGGTACAAAAAATGATGTGCACAGTTAGTTGTTATTAATGAAAAGCAGATAATTTTATAAAGACAATTACTTAAAGAATTTACAAGTGTGTACTTTGGTGAGAAAAATGAATGGAATGGAATGAAATGTAACAATTCTTTGCAACATGCCACTCTGGAAAACTTTAAAAATCACCTGGAGAAGTCAGCGAATTCTTTTTATTACTTTTGAGTGGGAACCCTGCAGACAGTAGCTGACACAATTGGCAGAAATCTCCTGATACCGATAGGTGGTCTTAAACTTTTACAAATGACTGTAAAATGAATCCCATGCTGATCAACTTTCATGAAAAGCATCGAAAACAGGAAACTTTTTTCAAAACCAGTAACTTCTCTGTTATTGGTTAACCCACAACACAGTGAGTCAAGAGTTTATTTACCTTATTATTTTTCTTTATAATTTCATATCATGGCTTCACCAGATTTAATTTAAACAAGAATTTTGTTCATATGATTTTTTTCATTGTGGTAGTTCCTATATATTTAGAGTAAATCAGGGGTTTTTTTGGGTTTTTTTTTTTTTTTTTTTTTTTTTTGTGTGTGTTTTATATAAAAAGAGGACTGTGTACAACTTAGGGTTGTTTTTTGGGGGGGGGGTTGTAAAATACACTGCTGGCCACCCAAAATGCGACACCAAGAAGGACATGAGATAGCAAAGCCAGATTTACTGGACACATAACAACAGATACAAAGATGAAACGATTGAGCTTAATGCCCGTGCGACTTGCGGAAAACGCAGACATCAATAGTTCGTGTGGCCCCCATGGCTGGCAATAACGGCCGCTACACGTCGCGGCATCAAACAAAAGAGGCTTTGGATGTGGGCTTGGAGTATGTCGGTCCAGGCTGCTTCCACACGTTGCCACAGTTCATCAGGCGTAGCTGCGGGTGGTGCTTGCCGGGCCACTTGGTTGCCGATCAGCGACCAGACATGTTTGACAGGCGACATATCGAGAGAACAGGCAGGCCACGGCAGCAGTGACACCTGGTGGGCCATGAAGAATTGTTGCACGATGTGTGCCACGTGTGGGCGCGTGTTGTCCTGTTGAAACGTGGCCACTGGCAGGTCTTGCAGGTAAGGGAGGACTACAGGCTCCAAAACGTCGGAGATGTAGCGGTGGCTGTTGAGTGTACCGGCGATGCATACCAGAGGGGTGCGGGTGTCATATCCAATTGCGCTCCAAACCATAACACCAGGCGACGTACCGTTATGGGGATGCATAATGCAGGCGCATACAGTCTCTCACCGCGGTGAAGCCACACGCGGATCCGACCGTCGTGGTGTTGCAGGCAGAAGCGGGATTCGTCAGAGAATAGAATATATTGGCCATTCCGTAGTCCAGGTGCGGCGTTTAACGGCCCACTTCCACCGTACTCGCCGGTGGTGTAACGTCAATGGTAATCGGAGCAATGGGCGCCGTGCGACAGGTCCCCGCTCCTGCAGACGACGTCGAACGGTACATGCTGACACAGGTTGTTGCGCAACACACCCTAATTCCTGCACTAACGTTCATGATGTGGCGGTGCGAGCCGTCAATGCCCGCCACACAACATGACAGTCCTCTCGTCCAGTGGTGTGCCGCGGCTGCGGCAATCGCTCACGTCGGTCCCTCCTGCACCCACCGTATCCATACTCACCTCACTGTGGCTGGATGTCGTCCCACACGGGCGGCGATGTCTCAGTACGATAAACCGCTATCTCAATAAGCCACTATTCGTCCTCTATCAAACTCCGAAACGTGCTGGAATGACTGCCGTATTCTGCGACAAGGCATCAGGAAGCTTCCCACGCACAGGTCCGGCAGCACAACACACTTCCACTACTTACACCCCGCCTTCTGTGCACCCTTCTTATAGTGCTTCTCGGTGGCGTGCCGGGCGCACGTGATTTGCATATGCCCTGCAATGCTAATCATTTGCATGTCCTCTCGCAGGCGACGCATGCTGCGAATTTCAGGCTAAATCAGATGCTTCCTTCTCGGTGTTGCATTTTGGGTGGTCAGTAGTGTAGTTACAATCGACCTATGTATCTGTCCATGGATGTTATTATTTATGTGCGCTCAGCAGTGATTTTATTATAAAAACCTACACAAAATTGTACCCTGCACAAACTTGTTATGTAAATTTTGAAATAACGGAATTAATATTTGATGGGCGGGAGAGTTTCATGCAGCAAAAATGTGGAATTCAACAGAATATGGGTAAAGCACCTAAATTTTTATCATATTAGAATCGTAAGTTATTGAATTGTGAATGGGAGCATGAAAATTAAAAGTTATATCTGAATTAAAAAGTGTGTTTAATCAGCTACACCGATAATAAACAGTGGTCTTAAATCATCCATTTGCTGGCATAGAATAATCTGACTCCAATATATATAGCCTCCCTGAGGAGAGAGAAAACTTCGTAGTTTTTGAGTTTATTCTACATCAATAAATGGATAATTTTAAGACCATTATTTATCAATATGTGTTATTGATATTGGTGTACTATTATACGTTATTTAATTGGGTTTAAGATACATAAAGATGAATAGACAGACAAACAGAAATGAAATCTAAGTAATGTTTAGGTGTGAATGAAAAGTCATTTGAACGCAGGTTATAGTTGCACTCTTAACTTTTTTAGCAAATCCACTATGTGTGTGTGATTAAAAACTGGGTCACTTTTACCTCCTGTTTGTAATGTATGGTTCTCTTTTGTTCAGTGAATTTTTTGATAAATGTTTTGTACGAAAAGCTTTCACCTTTGTGTTTTGCCATAGATTTTCATGTCATTACTGCAAAGCCTTTTTATAGAATCTCTTTTGTAAAATATGCATTCTTAATCAAAGTATATATCCCTTGTGTGTGAAGGGGGAAAAACTTTATAAGTGCTTTTTCTGTTGTTGTTGGGTTTTTTTTTTTTTTTTTTTCTTGCCATGCTCTCATGAAGGTGGTAACCATTGAATCTCTTATTTATGAAAAATATGTCCTTTATATTAGTAAATTGTGCTTTTCACTGGAAAGGCAAAAGCAGTTGCTTTTCGTTTATGTGTGGTAGTCTCCTTTAAGATGTTGAGAACGGCCTCATAACATTACTCAGTCAAAACACAGTTTGTTACCTTTATACAAAGGCGTAGTGTTGGAGGGGCACATAGCACCTCCACACACATGCACACACTTCAGAAAATTTAAATGCAAGGGCAACCCAGAGATGGTCAGCAAATATGAATGAGAGGTTTAATGGAGTCACTACGAAGTTTGAAGAACCAAGAGCTTTACACACACAGACACTGTTACTCACACCTTTTCTTAGAATTGGATGTGATTTGCTTTGTGTAAGGAAGTAAAACTATGGCACAAAATTTTATCAATGCAGAGAACTCATATAACTTTATTAATGTATCAGCAAAAATAATAATAATAATAATAATAATTGTGATATTTAAAACAATTTGTAAAAAACGAGAGGACTAATTTTTCAGAAAATGAGAAAATGTAGCATCTTGTTAAAAATGTGCTGGACAAATTTATAACGAGGAACAGTACACCAATTAAGTAGTAAATAGTAACACTGTACTAGTGATCCGATTTATTGGCGTAAGAAATAAACACATAAGCGTTTCCAAGCTTTCGCACATCAACCAGATGGCTTTTTCAAGGAAGTTAGACAGAAACTGTCTAACTTCCTTGAAAATGCCATCTCATTTACGTGTTACAACAGCCCTCACCAAGCCTTATTTATACACCTTGTATTTCCTAACACATAGGACCGGGGTTGGCAACATATGGCTTTTTTTTTTACCCAGATATGGTTCTTTGGTAATCTAAATATGGCTCTTTTGATACTTGAAGCAATGGAAAATTAGCAAAGTTTTAGCTTCTACTTCGACGTAATTCTACTTCAATGAAAAAAACCCCATTTACTCTCCAATGTGAGAGACTCCTGGAACCTAAAAATATTAAACCCTTGACGATGACTGGAAAACTTATTTTACAATGCTTGTGTATTTCTGAGTGATAGCAGGCTGCACGGCCGCACAGACCATCCCTCAAGCTTGTTTTCTCTCTGTCTGTCCAGTGCGGACGGCTCTGCACCCATTACACCTCTGCGCAACTCCACGGCTTGGTTCAAATTTCAGTTTGGAGGAGCAACAGAGCTTTCTACTCACCTGCCAGTGCGTCATTGCTCTGCATCAAATCCCACATTCAGCAAGAGAGTTCAGTGCAGGTGCACCGACAGAATATGCCTATCGTGCTTTGCCATCACAACTCCATCAGTAGTAGTCGATCTTTCATAGTAGTTGTGAAATCTCCATCGCGACATGCATGTTCTTGGAAAAACTCCCTTTCTTTTTTTGCTTGCTCTGTGTTTTTTTTTTTTTTTTATCTTTTAAAAGACAGTTCATCGGTACTCTGTTAACTGCACAGGTCTGTTTCATCCTGCTTTAAAGTAGAGATTTTGTGAAACCTCAATTCCGCTATGTGTTTTAAATTGAAGTCGAATCATTTAAATATGTATAATCAAGATTTATGTTAAATATTGTGCATACAATTTCGCAAATTTTGCCTGTGTCAGGCGAGGGCTGCAGTAGAACCCACAGTTCACATTGCCACCATTCATGGCTCTTCTAAAAGTAAAGAATGTATATTTTACAACTTTTTGGCCCTTCTTAAGTGCCGAGTTGCCGACCCCTGACATAGGAGAAGAGCTGCTTGCCTTACAGCAATTTAAAGAGATTAAGTAGCGAGAGAAGAATGTGTTTTATGTGCCATTAAAGTAATTCTGTACAGATGGGACAATCAAACAGCCCATTTTTATCAGTGCTGATCACTACCTAGTTAGTGTTAAATGAAACTTTGGAAGTATTTGTGATCTGTTGGCTTTCAGCTACTAATGGTAATTCCTGTTGTTTTGTGGTTTATTCTATCAATAGTGGAATATTTCCTGCCATAGATGTGGTTCCTTTAACTTGGACCACACTACATGTTGTACTGACCACAGTACATGTTGTACTGACCACAGTACATGTTGTACTGTTGCCAGGTGTTAGAGATTTCGTCCCGAAACCAAGGGCAGGTTTCAAGTTCAAAGGAAGACTGGATGTCATGTTCTACAGTCTCAGTTTTCTTCCTTCCCTGGAGTCAGCAACACTTCATTAAATTGGGGGAAGTGACTCCTCTTAACCTCAGGTATTCACAGAGTTGGAAGACTAAAGGGGAGAAATGTGCATGCCTGTGTACATACAAGGTCTGTCACAAAAGTAATGAGACTGATAGTAAAAACATTATTGCCCACATTTTTATACCTGCATGTCATCCCCTTCCAAATAGGTCCCTTCAGGAGCAACACACCATTGAAGGTAGTCTTTCTGCTCCTGGAAACACCACTAGAAGTTGTCTTCTATGATTTATTTCAAAATTAGGCCCCTTTAGAAACAACACACCACTGGAGGCCTTCCTTCCACTTCTGGAAACATTGCTGGAAGTCATCTTCTGTGAGATCCTTCAATATGATTCTTTCAAAATAGGTCTCTTTGGTAGGAACACACCACTGGAGGTGGTCTTTCAGCTCCTGGAAGCATTGCTGGAAGTCACTTTCTGTGATGTCCTTCAACATGATTCTTTCAAAATTGGTCTCTTCAGAAGCAACACACCACTGAAGGCAGTCCTTCAACATGATTCTTTCAAAATTGGTCTCTTCAGAAGCAACACACCACTGAAGGCAGTCCTTCAACATGATTCTTTCAAAATGGGTCTATTTGAAAGCAACATACCACTGAAGGTGGTCCTCCTGCTCCTAGAAGTGTTGCTGGAAGTCATCTTCTGTGAGGTCCTTCAACATTATTCTTTCAAAATAGGTCTCTTTGGAAACAACACACCACTGAAGGTGGTCCTTCTGCTCCTAGAAGCCTTGCTGGAAGTCATCTTCTGTGATGTCCTTTATGATTCTTTTAAAATAGGTCTCTTCAGAAGCAACACACCACTAGAGATGGTCCTTCCAAGCAACTGAAAACATGTCTCAATTGCTTGAAACTTCACTATTGTGGGTGGCGTAATGGTTAGCATACTTGAATAAAAATCGGGAAATGCGGGTTCGATTCCTGCTCCAGGGTGATGAAATTTTTCATGTTTTCTGAGAGGTGTTACATGGATAACCAAGCAAATTCAGAATTTATATTCTGTTTGCTTTAAATATTCTAGTAAAATGAAGCCTAAAAATAAAGCAAGACTCTTCAACTAATGTGTATTGCCTGTTATGATATATGGAGCAGAAACCTGGCCAATCAAAAAAAGAAATAATAAACAATGCAAAAAAGCAGAAAGAAGAATGGAAAGACGTCTGCTAAACATAAGACTCAAAGATAAAATAAAGAAATCAGAGCTAAAACAAAATTTTAGATATTGGAAAAAACATACTTCGAAAGAGATGGAAATGGGCTGGACACGTTGCAAGGCTGAAAGATAATAGATGGACAAAAGTTATGCTGGAGTGGTGGCCGTATAAAGGTGAAAGATCCATTGGAAGACCTGAAAGATGGTCATACGATATAAGGAAAACAATTGCAATTATTTGGCACCAACAAGCTTAGGACAGAAATAGATGGAAAGAACTGGGAGATACCTATAGCCAAAATTGTCTATAAAAAGGATTGAAAGGAGGAAAAACCTTCAAAGTACAATTTACTGTCATAGTTTCCAAATAACTGCGGTAACATCCATTGTATTATTTGAGAGACTTTATACCATTTCTGGTGAAATTCCATCCCACAATTCTTTCACCCAAGAAGTAACAAAGCTATGTCTGCCTTCTTTCAAGTTACCACCTTTCGTTAAGCACCATGTCTGTGCTATTTAATATCACAGATGGTTTTCACTAGCGTGGCGCACAAACATACATGCCCACGCTTTCTGTGAAAATTCGGGAGAAGAGAGATACCTGATTGGCAGTGGCACAGCCCAACAGCTAAATAATTTATGCAGTGATGCTGGCATTCTGCGATTGCACACAAGAAGTAAGGAGGTATCCCATGATTGGAAGCAAGAAATTTCAAAATCTTACTTAAAATGGGATTAGGTTTTTAACTTACATAATTAGCAGCACCTATTCCCATAGGAATTCTGCTCTGTGTGGAAAATTTTTTTTTCCAGGTCAAAAAACTATCATGTGAAAAGACACAGTCTAAGATGTAAACAAATCCTAAGTATAAAACACTTTAAAACACGCTTAA
Source organism: Macrothele yani (assembly GCA_039090855.1). NCBI lineage: Eukaryota > Metazoa > Arthropoda > Arachnida > Araneae > Macrothelidae > Macrothele > Macrothele yani. The sequence goes on along the minus strand of CM077032.1, from coordinate 58,935,532 downwards.
CTTAACGGAAGGAAATTTCATTTAAGGAAGCTTTCAACTGATAACTTTAGTTTTCTTCAGCCTTGTTGATAGATGGAAACGATGGTATCGGTTGCCAGATCCATAAAGTCTTATTCAATTCAATTTATTGGTTTAACTGTTAACATACACATACAAAATACTCATTAGAAATAACAAATTAATAGATATATAATAGCTAGAGAGATCAGAAAAAAGGCCATAATGACCTGACAAATCCCAATCTCCCTTCGAAAAAAAGCGCAAGTCAAGAAATAAAATACCTAACATCAAGTGAACATAATATTAGATATATTAGTAGTTACTAGAACCGTAATTTTCGTATATTATCTGCACTGGCATATAATCCTCAGACGGCAAAATTCACATTAAAAAAAAAAATTCACATTAAAAAAAATTGTATAATCCGCAGACTGTGACATTCAGGGAAAAAAATTGACGTATAATCCGCACATCATAGATGTTGAACCGGAAGTGGAATTTCCGACAGAAAAGTTGGTCACATAAATGACCCATGAGTCCGAAGAAGTAAGAGAAAAAAAACGATTTTATTAAATGAAGAAATTTATTTTTAAAGGTTAATTTTTCATATTTTTATCTCCGGACAGATAAAGGGTGTGGCATCCATAGATCACGCCGATGCAGCTCCAGAGTATTGCAGTACACCTTACCAATGACGAAAGGCTGATACAGAACAAGTCGTAGGAATACTGTATGTACTCGCATATAAGTCAAAAGTTTTTGGAGGAATTCCTGCTTTCAAAGTTGGGGGATCGGCTTATACGTGAGCCAATAAAAAAACTTCCACGGAATTTACCTACGGATTTGTTTACATTTTAGACCGCAGCACAGAGGCTTTCCGCATGTTACTGCGCGATTGTTTTCTGACCTCAAAACTATAGCACAGTGACATGATCATATCCTCAATTCTGTCCGCCACTTTAAGTTTAAATTCGGTAGTGTAACTGAAATCTTTTCCTTTCAAAGACATCATGAATAGCAATGAAGGAAAATAGCAGCAACGATGTAGGTCAAAACGGCGAAAGACAAACTAAACACAAGGCAGCGCACATGAGATCCAAAAGGAGGAACGCATAGGTTCGTGTAGCAAGCGCTGTGCGTAGTTCTTTGGCTTTTTGCCAAAAACAGAGATGGCGCAACAGTCACAGCTGTCCTCAACAATAACAAAATGATCCCTGCCGCCCCTCCCCACAACTTTCTCTATCTTTCGTTACGACATTCTTCCCCGCTCCATACAAACTCCTGAACTGAGGAAAATTCTTCCAAGGGAGTTACTTTTCCAATTATACACCCTGCCCTGCACAATTACGCTGCAGATTTTTTTAAATCTGAGGGTCTTAAAGTTTTTTATTTGTTTTTTTAAATCGGCATATAATCTGCAGAACCTATATTTTTAGCTGATAATCCACTGATTATACGGTGAAAATTATGGTAAATGCATGGTAACGGTACCACAACACACAGTATTTGTGATTTTCTTGTAGGACTTCCGTCCACAGTGAGTAGAGTTTAGGTCCCAGCCACCTACAGCGAGATCGCCTTTTGGGCAGGACACAGAAACGGAAGGAATGAGTGCAAGTCTAGCGACTTTGACAGAACAGTTTGTAGTGAGATTAGAGTACTGTAGATGGTGCCACCGTACAAGTACAATGTTGCACATAGAGGGGTGAGAGAATTTCAGGGGGGGCATAGGAAAGGATACCCATTTAACCAGTGGGTCCAGTCTGGGGGCCGTCACTTAACGTGCTCGTCCGGTGCACGGCGGATATTCAGCGATTGTTAGTAAATCACACCAGCTCTGAAAAGATCAGCCCAGGTTCGAACCTGTGGACCTTGCATTGATAGTTTGACTCGCTAACCACTAAGCCATCCGTGGCTCTACGGTACCACAATGTGTTGAGAGCAATATTTATAGGGAACAAGTAGCGGTGTGAAATTATATTTTCAAACAAAATCATACATTTATGTTTCATTTTTATAAATAACTAACCCGGCGTTGCCCAGGATAGACATAAAGTTTGTTTTCAAGTAACAACGTAAATCGCACTATAAAAAAATTCCTACCATGCTGTATAACGCTCAAGTCGGGCCTGACGCTGTTCCAAGGTCTCTGCCGCCCTAGATACACTGGCTCTTTCCCGCTGATCCATAAGTCTTTGATCACGTTGTTCGGTTGTCTCACTCTCTCGAAGTAATTTTGCTTTCGGCTGAACTTGTCCGATGGGTTTGTGTTTTTTTGGAGGCATTTCACCACACTTGATGAAAATTTTATTATAAAAATCACAATTTATAATCGCCGTTCTGAGCCCTAAAAACTCGAAATAGCAAACGTGCACAATAATTCACTTCCTGCACTCTGCTTTCTAGAGTGTAGTTATACAACCTGATCACACCCAACGTGAAGAAAGTAGTTCACGATAACATACGGAAATTTTTTTACTAATCTCAAAACTAAACTGATTCGGATAATTCTTTCACCGTTGGGAAACTTTCCGGAGGACATAGGCTATTTCGGTTGTTTTTTTATTATTATTATATTATTATTTGTTGTTATTTTGGGCTGTACTACCGAATAACATTGCTTTCAAGTAGTTTCCAATTTCCCATGTATCGTTCTGCTTTGTTTACATACAACCTGATTACACCATACGTGAAAATGAAGATATTTGATACATCAATAGCAAGTAAAATCTTGTAATAGTAACTCTGATTAGCAGATGACTTAAAATTAGAATCTCGGAGAACAAGTTAGTGACATACAGGGTGTTTCACAAAGAGTGTCCAAAAGGAATAGGAAAACAATGGTTGGTCGTAGCAGTCAGGGGACAATTCAGCTGTGGTAATTGCATCCCTGGAATGGATAATTTCTGAAAAATACAAAAATTAAATACAGTGGAACCTCTATATTCGTATAGTACATTTGCTCTATCTCAGTATGAAAGCAAGAATATACATGGTTCTGTACTTCATATTGTAGTACTCTCGTTGGTACATCAATTTTCTGTTCTACACGTTATTTACACTTCATATGTATGTCATGTGGTCCAAGTTCTAGATCCAATTTTCAATTATGATAGCATACTATAGATATCATGAAATAAATCAATAAAGCTTAACCTGTTACTCATCCACTATGAAGTCCCCTTGCCGTGTGCGCCGCCATTCTTTCAATCCAATTCTACCTGTTGGTACAAGTGTGCTCAAAGTAGAGCCCTGCAGAGGCAATATTTTTAGGCCCGACACTGCCCGTTCCCACCCAATTAATGTCAGTCCCGACCGGCTGGTGTTTTGTTTTTCAGGTCCGGCATAGGTTTTATTTGCGTAACTGTCACTTGCTTTAACACGGACGGTATTTGTACTGTAACTTTTTGGACTAACTTGAAACTCGTGTAAAAAGAGGGCATAAGTAAGTTAACTAACCCACCAGTAACCAGAAATATGGCAAATGCAATAAATAGTATTCAGTGAACTTAAGTAAATTTCATAATTGAACCCTTCTTAGGATCAGATCACTGTTTATATGAGTCAAGTATACTTTCTTCTTTGACACTTTTGCCCAGAACATAATATAAATTGATGCTCAGTTACACACATGCACACACAATAACATGCTTAATGGTTAATAGTTAATACAACAAACTCTCATACGCAGAATATGATTCCGTTCTGTTGGCCCGACATCTTTGATTTTAAAATTCTTCAGGTTTAGGATATAACTCCCAAAATCCAAATGCAACACAATTTTCTGATTGTTTTGCTCCTCGAACCTCTAATTTACCCAATCCAATAGTCATCCATATTTAAAACAAAGCAAGTAGTAAATCAAAATTATAAAGACTGAGCCTAAGAATAGTTTACTAGCGCATATTGAAGCTTTAACTTATTCTCCTTATTCCTATAAATGCAAATCATCGTACAGAGCAAGTGTTTTTCTGGTGTAAACTTCCGAAATAAATGGAATATGGATTCAAAGGGGAGTGTGATTGCCAAAGATCAAAGATGAAAAGACGCGCGCAAAATAAATAAAAAATAGCACAAGACGGGAGAGAAGAATGATTGTGAGAAACAAGAAATATGATCACGGGAAAGGAAAGACAGACTTCAAAAACAGAATGACCTAATTTTATCAACAGCCTGACTACACAGTACACATGCAAGTGCAGGCCCATCCAAGCTCACCTACGAAATTGTAGGGCTCTAGCTCAAAGGTTCACTTCGCGTATTCAATTCGATATATATGCCAGCCATTTGCTTTCTGTAATCCATATCGAATTGAATATGTGAAGTCAACCTTTGAGCGCACTTATACCAACAGGTAGAATTGGATTGAAAGAATGGCGATGCACATGATGAGGGAACTTCATAGCAGAGGAGTAACAGGGTAAGCCTTATTGATGTTTTATTTCACATCTATCATAATTGAAAGTCGAACCTAGAACTTGGATTGTGTGGCATACATATGAAGTGTAAATAATGTGTAGAACAGAAAATTGATGTACCAACGAGAGTACTACAGTACGACTATATTTATCCTTAATCCGTTTCTGAGGCACGGACGAATATAGAATCAATTTTTTCTATAGGAATTAACTAAACTTGAAATAATCCATTCCAAGCCCCGAATCTCGTACATAAATACTGTAAATAAAAATTTAACCAGAACTTTACCTTTACTGAGGAGCGATGATGGCCTGAGCTGAAATACTGTCACCAGCCATTTGCTTTTCTGTTATCCAATCTAATAAGAGATTCTTCCATCTCTTCATACATTTGTGATCTTTTAGCAGCAAGAATTTTACACCTTCAGCCGCTTTAATTGCTTCTTTATTTTTAACTAGCTTTACTACCCGATACAGAATGTATGGAATCTGTAGAATCAAACGGACCAAAAGCGTTACGAATTATTTAACACGCGTCCAGGAGACACAGCATTAGAACACTGACTGAACAAAATTCGGTAACAATTTGTTATCGACGATCAAATGCGTCAGGTGCTTTCAGTTTCAGACGTTTTTGAGGGGCGAATCTCTGGGATAAAAAAATTAAAAACGTATCTTTGCGAATATTTTATGAAACTGGCTGAAATTGTAATGAACACCATAAATCGTTAATAGGAACATGACCTTCAAATTTCGCCTGAATCGGTAAATAACTTTTTAAATTAGCCATCAAAATTTTATTAACCGGTTCTCCGTATACATTTCTGTTTACCAATGAATTAAAAATTCCATGCCTTTTTTTAAAAGTTTTGACCAGATTCCAGTGAAATTTTGAGGGACTGCTCTTATTACCAATTCATGGTGTTGATAAAAATTTCAGCCCATTTCGTTATAATTTTGCAAAGTTCGTCTCTGCATTTTTTTTTATGCACAGTTCTCAAAGAATAGAAACACCTGTGGGTGTGCCGCTGCCAGGGTTGTGCAATCACGTGTAAAAAGATTTTCTACGTGACACATAAATTACATGTAAAATACGTAGAAAACGTAAAAAATGCGTAAAACAGGTAACAAAATTTAAAAAAACATGGCTTTGTGCTGTTAATTAACTCACTGTGTAATCTTTGTCCTGTTAATTAACTTGCTATCAGTATCGAGAAAAATCTGGAAAATTTGTCAGCAGTTGCTTTGAAGTTAATCAACATCCCAGCATCTTCAGCCCAACTTGAAATACTTTTCTCTAATTGGTCTTTTGTCCATAGTACTACAAAAAAACGGCTCAGCTGCGAACGTTCGAAGAAATTGGTTCAAATATATTATATACGCTTCAGTTACAAGATCATAACAGTGAGGATTATTATTAGTGTGATTAAGGGTGTGTGAGAACTGAGAGTGACAATTACAAACATTTAAAGAGTTACATTTAAAACAAGTAGTTTAATGTTCTGTCAAATCTACAGCTTTTTTCCTTTAAGGGTATAAATATAGCACAATCAATATGAAAAATGTTTAGAGTTTTAAAAGGGTAAAATTATGATTTTGAGTGTACACCTGGATAACATGTCAAACACAAATGTTATTAAATGAAATGTTCAATATTTTGCATTATAGACATGCCATTGACATTCATGTCAAAATATTATCTTTGGTGAACAAACTGAACATAAAATTGTTTATTCTATAGAATTACATAAATATGAAAATACACTCTACGAATTTGAAGCTGTTAATAAAATCTTGAATTCTATTCAATATACATTGTGATTTTTATCGATGCTAGTGCAAGAGGTAGATTATTTTCTTCATTTTTAATATACAAGAAAGAACAGATACATTATAATTTCTAAAAAGAAATCTGTTAATTGGTGGCTGAGCTGTATGAACAATCTTAAGAGAATAATGATTTCGTAGTGAAATATACAAGAAGTTTTAAGTTTAAAATGTAATATAATTAAAGTGGTTTTTATATTATATTATTTATACACACACATGAAAGAAAATTAGTTTTTTACATCTGCGTAAAAAACTGGTTTTCTACGCCAAGTAAATTACCTGTATATTACGTGTAATTTACGTAAAATACGTAACGAGTAAATTACCTTGCCAACCCTGGAAGCGGCAAAGAATGCAGTCACATGCTTTCAGATTTGGAACAGGATCACAACGATGACGTAGCAAACGACGCTGACTTTATTGATTAGGTTATTAATTAATTCATAACTCGTGACCGGAACAGCATAGAGATCTTAAAATAGTTGCGTTGACCTAGAAATTCCAGTATTAATAAGCTATGCAAATTTCACGATGCCACAGTTCGGCGTTCGCGAGTTTTTGCTGCTTCAGACAAACAGACGTTTTGTGTTTTATATATAAGATTATGCTGCTTACCGTACTTCTCGGCATGTTAAATTATAACGCTAAGTTGGAAGCACGTGTTCCACTTTCAAACTTAGCAATGATTTCTTTTTTCAACTCAGTTGTGGTTTTCACAGCTTTCCTTTTTGGTTGTTTTTCTTCACTACACTTTTTTTGGGGCCATGGTCGCTTCTTTTTACAAAGATAACTGCAAAAAATTGAAAGAGATAATAACAGGTGATACACACTGGTGGGCTATCACACGGGGCTGGCTGTCTGACTGCGTGCGCGATTGCCCGAGGCTAGGATGGTCATGTGGTGGGTGACTTTTCGTGATGAATATAGAGGTTTCCCTCTATTTATACACACACACACACACACACACACACACCCTCCTCCGAAATCAAAGTCAATTAGACCAACCATTACTTTCCTATTCCTTTCGGACACTCTTCATGCAACACCCTGTACATGATATATCAGGCAACTTACCTTTTTAGGCCTGCCTCATTGTTATGACATTTCTTGCACATCATTAGCAGGAGTTTTTTGTAGCTTACAGCAGGGTAAGTTACTGTTTTTCTTCTTCTTCTGTCATTTTCTTGTAGGACTTCCGTCCACAGTGAGTAGAGTTTAGGTCCCAGCCACCGACAGCGAGATCGCCTTTTGGGCAGGACACAGAAACGGTAGGAATGAGAGCAAGTCTAGCGACTTTGACAGAACAGTTTGTAGTGAAATTAGAGTACAGTAGATGGCGCCACCGTACAAGTATGATGTTGCACACAGAGGGGTGAGAGAATTTCAGGGGGGGCATAAAAAAGGATACCCATTTAACCAGTGGGTCCAGCCTGGGGGCCGTCACTTAACGTGCACAGCGGATATTCAGCGATTGATAGTAAATCACACCATCTCTGAAAGATCAGCCCAGGCTCGAACCTGAGGACCTTGCAATGATAGTCTGACTCACTAACCACTAAGCCATCCGCGGCTCTCTTCTTCTTCTGTTCTGTACACTACATACTTATATGAGCAGGTCATGTCTATCAAGCATTATCACACAGGCTTGTTGTTCTTTTATACCGTTTGAGATTAACTGCCCTTCGATGTATTCCTTCCTTTTCAATCGAAGGGCAGTTAAACTCAAACAGTATAAAAGAACAACAAGCCTGTGTGATGATGCTTGATAGACATGACCTGCTCATACAAGTACATAGTGTATAGAACAGAAGAAGAAAAACAGCAACTTGCCCTGCTGGAAGCTACAAAAAACACGCTAATGACATGCAAGAAATGTCATAACAACGAGGCAAGCCTCAAAAGGTAAGTTGCCTTATATATCATTAATTGCTATGCTACACGTGAATTAAATTATAGCAATGGGTGTTAGACAGTCCAGTAAGCTATTATGGTGCACACCCTGTACATGTATGTACTTGATGCTAGTGTTGTGTAATGACCAAGTAGAAAATTCATTTCTGGCAACCTGAGGGGTTATTCTTAACATGTGCTCCCAGTAGCACAATAAAAAGTAGCGTGTAAGTGATAGAATGAGGACATACGTGGTATATATATCTTACTGACGAAGTGATATGTAGCTAACCATCTTGCATCAACAGACAGAGGTCGTTCAAATGGCACATGTTGGTAGAGTAACTCCTTCTCTATACAAAGGTACTACTCAAGTAGTCTCCATCACAAGCGATACATTTGTGCCAGCATTGAACCCAACTATCGAACCCTCTTTGAAAAAAATTCAGGTGTGGACTGTTGTACCAACTTCTTCATAGCCACATTCACCTCATCTGTGTCATCAAGTCGTTGTCCCTGGAGCCTGTCCTTCATTGGACCGAACAGGTGGAAGCCAGAGGGCACCAGATCTGGGCTGTACAGTGGATAGGCACCACTGACCAGCCTGATTTGAGCCAAAGATGTGTGTGGTCTCACATTGTCATGGTGAACATGGGTCTTTTTCAGATTCTTGTTCAGTTTCTTGCTCTTTATGGATTATCTAAGCTTCTCGAGTGTCTCAATGTACCACTCGCTGGTCACAGTATGGCCACGTTCCAGAAAATCAAGAAAAAATGACACCCCTATCATCCCAAAAACAGTCACCCTGGCTTTCTGTGCTGATCACTGGTGCTTGAACTTCTTAGGTCTTGGTGAAGAGGAGTGATGCCATTCCATGGATTGATTCTTCGTTTTCAGATCGTAAAGATATGCCCACCTTTCATTCTGTGTCAGCAGATCGGAGCAGACTTCTGTCCTTCAAATCTGCAATGAAGAAGGGTTACTATAGAGGAAGAGTCACTCTACCAACATGTGCAATTTGAACAACCTCTGTCAGTTAATAAAGTTATGCCCACTTTTGGTACAGCCCTCATATAATTGTAATGAATGTCACAGTAAAGAAATTCCTTGTGTTGGTAACTTCTTATTAAGAAGAAGGTAGTGTAGAACACGCTAAGTTACGTATAAAAGTTTAATGCAAATATATTTCAGCCATTACTATGGCCTTCATCAGTGCGACTACAATTGGTTTACATTGCCAGATTGGAAAGGTAAGTTCTGTAATGGTAACTCCGGGTGACATAATGCAATGAGTGATTTCCATATGTAAGGAACGAAAATGGGGAGCTCAGAGTTGCAATTTTTGGAAAATAAAATTTCCAAACTTTCTCTAAACCTTAGAGCATATCGATTTTGGAAGGGAGCCAACTTTTTAGTATCGGACCAAAGTGGAATAGCCGAAGTGTCAGCCATGGTAAGAAGAGATAAGGCGGATGAAGGTTTTCCAAATTTCACATCAAATTTGTGTTCCTGAAGTCTTGAGAGAATTTTCCGGAATGAACTTCCTATGTACGCGGCTAATCCAACGTTAGTCTTGATCGGAATTTTATACACTCCAGGCGAAGAAAGCAGAGGTCTTGGGTCTCTGTCATTACGGAGTATAACAGAAACCGAAAACCCGCTGTTGGTAGAAACTGAAAACCTGTTTCTACCAATAGCATTATTTCTTTCAATTCTCATACCTTCCACCAATATAAACTGTCAGCCCTCAAGTTTCATTCATCGGGCGCATTTGGTTTGTAACACTGAAGTTAATCTAACAAATGAATTAGCAAACATCCGCTTGATCGCTACTCAACATGGCTTTCCCCTCTCCTAGTTTCAAAATTAATTCAAAATGCTAGGAAAAAACCAGTTGTTGCTCTTCAACCTGTTTCACCCAAAAAGGAACTAACATTTGCTGGCTCAATCCCTTTCCACGAACCTTCTGCCTACAAACTCATCAGTATCTTCAAAAGAGAAGGATATAGACTTGCCATTCGTTCTTCCCCTTTAATTTCTGTTATACTCCGTAATGACAGAGACCCAAGACCTCTGCTTTCTTCGCTTGGAATGTATAAAATTCCGATCAAGACTAACGTTGGATTAACTGCGTACATAGGAAGTTCATTCCGGAAAATTCTCTCAAGACTTCAGGAACACAAATCTGATGTGAAATTAGGAAAACCTTCATCCGCCTTCTCTCTTCTTACCATAGCTGACACTTCGGCTATTCCACTTTGGTCCGATACTAAAAAGCTGGCTCCCTTCCAAAATCGATATGCTCTAAGGTTTAGAGAAAGTTTGGAAATTTTATTTTCCAAAAATTGCAACTCTGAGCTCCCCATTTTCGTTCCTTACATATGGAAATCCCTCATTGCATTACGTCAACCGGAGTTACCATTACAAAACTTACCTTTCCAATCTGGCAACGTAAACCAATCGTAGTCGCACTGATGAAGGCCATAGTAATGGCTGAAATATATTTGCATTAAACTTTTATACGTAACTTAGCGTGTTCTACACTACCTTCTTCTTAATTAGTTTGTTAGTTACGTGCATTGCCTACCACTCATTTATGTTGGTAACTTCTTCAAGAAATCAGAAGTCATGTTTTTCCTTGTTGCTGTGATTTAAGTTTAAAGCAAATTCTTTCCAGATGTTAATAAGGTTCCTCTTACTGTTAATCCTGACATTGTGTCACATCCAGTTTTTGCATAGAAACATTTTGCATGTTACTTTTCATTATTTTTAATGTTTGTGTTTAATCAAGAGCTTTAGTTTGCATTTATTGTAAAGTTATGCACTAAAAGATCACCTTCCTGTCTCTTACAGTGTTTCATATGATGTCATTAAAACATCTGCTTTTCTTTTGCATGTTTTCATGAATAAACCACGATATTTGAATATAGATTTGTCTGTACTTATCTGGATGTTTTGGACATTCATTTGTTATTAAAACAAGACGTGCAGGTTACAGTGGATAGAATTTTTACAAACTGCCTTATTACATAATGCTATAACCAGAAAAAATTGAATGTGATAATACTGTATAATGGAGGTACTGAATATTCATTATCCTTATATGTACTTCCTTAAAAGTGATACTAATTTTGTTATTTGCTGCTTCTGAAAAATGTATGACAAAGTTTTATGATTTGTAATATTATATTAAAGTGAATTTGAAAAATTTACTGTGCTACACCAATTGGTAATTTGTGATCAAGCTGTTTTGAAAATGCTTTTGTTTTGAGTGGTCTTCATGCTACTGTATATAGAATATTTATTCCTTGGTTTGTGTATATTAAGTTTTGCCTTTCATGCCAGGATGTAGTTAATCGATTTACAAAATGAAAACAGGTTTGTGTACTAAAGTTGGCTGTTGTTAGCTGATGTAATAACTCTTAAGTAATGTGAATAAACTGGATAAATTTGCCATTTCATATCTTCAATGTTTTATTTTATTCTGGTAAGATATATAGGGTGTCAGAGAATTATTGGACACATTACAAAACAAAACATTAAACAGATGGAAAGAAACTGACTGTACTAACTTGCAATGTAACTACACAAGTTAATAAATTTCAATGTGAGATCCCTTGGTTGCTCGTAGTACGTCCAAGCGATACTTGATTTCATGCCATGTATTGGTAAGCATCTGTGGAATTAATAGCAGCTGTGATATGCTACTTCAGTTCCTGCAAATCAGTACAAGGCATCTGATAGACACGATCCTTCACATAACCCGACATGAAATAATCCAATGGAGTTAGATCTGGAGAGCAAGGAGGCCACGGAATGGGACCACCACGCCCAATCCATCTGTTGGGGAAATGCTCATTTAGGCACTTACGTACATATATTGACCAATGCGGAGGCATGCCGTCTTGTTGGAAAACGACATTGTCATATCTTTTGATCAGGGGTATAGCGAAATTTTCTAGCATATCCAAGTAAATGTCCTCATTTATGGTTTTTTCGTAGCAGAAACTGCCAGTCACTTCTGTTTTTGATAGGGCGCACCACACATTAACTTTTGGAGAATCACGTTCCAGTTCAATAGCAGCATGAGGCGGTTCACAGCCCCATATCCTACAGTTGTGATGATTCAAAATACCTGATGCATGAAATGTGGATTCATCACTAAAAATTACAGTACTGAGAAAGTTTTCGTCGTTTTCCACTCGATTCAGCATATCCGCAGCCAAATCGTATCGCAGAGTGTGATCATTTACATGCACCTTTTGCACTATTTGAATTTTATAAGCATGAAACTTTAATTTCTTGTGCAAGATATTATGAACTGTCAATTTCGGAATGCACAGTTCACTGCTTGCTTTACGAACAGATTTCCCGGGGCTTCGTCGGAAACTTTCATTAACTTGGTCAACCGTCTCACCGCTGACGCTAGGCCTACCGGCTCTTCCACGATGTTCCACATTGCCAGTTTCCTTAAACTGTTTCATCCACTGCTTAGTTGAATTCGTTGACGGAGGATTACAACCATACTCTAAACGGTACCGTCTTTTAACTTTAATGACAGACTTTAATTCCGCAAGTCATAACACACACATCGCCTTCTGCTGTACCGCGGATGACATGACTGCTGATTGACATCACATTTCTCTTACATTTCTCATCAGGCCATACCTAGCGCCATCTATCGGATTCTGGAAATAACAATTCTGCAAAACAAAAATATAGAAACCGTGTTAGTAATATGTGACATAGTAAAACAGACAATGCTCACAGTTATTTTTTTTTACATAATTTTGTAACGTGTCCAATGATTCTCGGACACCCTGTATTTTAGCAATCTTATTACTGCATATTTTTCATCATCAACAACCATGGGTCTAGTTCCAACTGATGTCTGATTCACCAATTTTCTGCATAAGCAAGGTCTGATCAAAACATTTCTGGAATGACTTCAGTGAACTGCCACAAGTCATGAGATAGCAGTATGCAAATTTTTAACTGGTGCTGCCATCGTATAAAAGCTTCGACACACGCCACGATTTTTATCAATTGCGAGGTGTAATCTCACGAGTCAGGTTGAACCACCACCACTAGGATTATGGCAAGGCGACATGAATTATCAGAATTTGAACGAGGCTTCGTAGTGGGAGACAGACGGATGGGGACATTCAATTTCCAAAGTTGTGCGAACATTCCTCGATCTACTGTGTCACGTGTGTATCGAGAATATCTCGTGGGAGGCATTACCACCCACCATGGACAGTGCAGTGGTCGACCACTGGTGCTAAATGATCGTGACCAGCGGCATCTAACCAGAATTGTCCATGCTGATAGACAAGCGACACTGGCTCAAACAGCATCCACATTCAATGCAGGAGGTAACAGAGATACACTGAAGAGCAACTGAATTAGAGACAGCTGGCGTTGTGCAAATGTGGCGCTGTGGGCGGCCCTGAAAACGACATGATGTATGCAGCGATCCGACAATATAAGGAGTGGTGCGACGGGAATCGGTAAGAGTCGGACGCAGTATGGGTAAGACGAAGGATCTAAGCGCATTTGATAGTGGGAAAATTGTCGGGGCCCGACGAATGGGTCACTCCATCTCAGAAGTCGTGCAGGCACTGGGATTTTCACGAGCCACTGTGTCACGGGTGCACCGTGAGTACATCGAATCCGGTAAAACCATCCCTGCAAGGGCTAACTGCCATGGACAACAGCGTGTGGATGAGCGGGGTCATCGTTGGCTAGCTCGCATTGTAACAGCGGATAGACGGGCCACAGTGCAAGAAATCACTCGGCAATTTAACGCTGGTGCACAAAACCGTGTAAGCAGCCACACCATCCAGAACCATCTCCTCGCTATGGGGTACAGAAGCCATCGTCCCACGAGGGTACAGCTGCTTAACGCATATCACAGGGTGCAAAGATTAGCATGGGATCGGGAACATCGCCACTGGACCCTAGACACGTGGAAAATGTTGCCTGGACTGATGAGTAGAGATTCACATTGGTACGTGCGGATGGCAGGATACCAGTACGGCGCAAACCACATGAAGCGATGGATCCTTCTTGCCAGCAGGGTACTCTTCAAGCTTTGTGGGAATGGCATTCTCGTCTGGGGACTGTTTACGTGGACTGAAATGGGACCCCTGGTTTGTGCGACATCGTCCCTTACAGGTCAACGTTACCTGGATATCCTGGACGACCATTTGCTCCCGTTTGTGCGTCTTCAACATTCCACTGGGGACCTCATCCTGCAACAAGACAATGCAACTCCCAAATTCTATCCGAATGGTTGGATGAACACTCCACCGACGTGACCTCGCTTCCTTGGCCACCTAGGTCACCTGACCTGGGATGCCATCGAGAGAGATGACCCCCTCCATCAAATCTTCATGAACTGTGGGAGCTTGTTCAGGGGTCGTGGATCCGTATAGCTTCCCAATCAGGGCAAGATTTCATCTTTTTTGCTCACTAGCAAATTTTGCTAGTGACCAAATAGTTTGCTAGCAAAACATTTGCATGACTAGCAAGTAAAACTAAATCACATCGTAACTTATTTTCTAATAAAGTTACACAGAAATTTAAATATGTGTATAAATATTTTGACTTACCTTTTTGAATAATGAATAGAATCTTAGATAAGTTTAGTGACTATCTTTATTATTAATTTCTAACAAATTCTCATTCCACATGAATATATTTCACTGACATTCTAATTCAGATTTCTTCCCATATGGTTTACACTCAGGGTGTCTGACTTTGTCATCATACCACTTTATAACTGCTGACAGTGGATTAAAAATCTCTTCTTGTGGCCCTTCTATTTCAATTGTCATCGGAGCATTTAAAGTTTCAACAGACAAATTGTTCCTCAAATCCCCTTGTATTCTTTTTAAAAAACTGAATCCCACCTCACAACATGCAGTACTAAGTGGAAGTATTGCACAAATTTCTGCTAAACTTCTACACACTTCATATCTGCCAACTACCACACAATGCCGTAGTTTCTACGGAATTGTCTGACTACGGAACTCACTATCAAAACTACGGATTCTACAAATCTTCATTTTGTTTCAAATTTTTCTTTTGCTATTATTTTTATGATATACACGAGATTCTTACAGGGATTCGTGGAATCCCGCTTTTTTTTTTTTTTGTCATCAGTTAGATCATTCTGAAGATCGATATTTGGGAGAGGGGGGGTCGTTTTCCATCTGGAGACGAATTTTCGTGCTTCAAAACTTTCGAACACGGTAGTGAAACGGAGTAAGAAAATCTTGTCGTAATCGCAAATTTTTCTCCCAATGTTGTCTTTGCGTCCGCTTTTCTTGTTAAATATCATTTTATTGCATAAATGTTTGCATTTTAGCTTGAAACTGTGGAGAACAATTTGCAAAAACGGAACTTGGCTGCTGCAAAATTTTTCTGTAATCTTCAGGCATGAGATTCTTCCGCGAATTCAAGGAATTCCGGCTTTTTTCGTTATTATTGGAATTCCGGCTTTTTTCGTTATTATTGGAATTCCGTCTTTACGAAACTAGAAAACGATAGGTCGACGGAATTCGGATTTTTTCCATAATCATAATTTTTTTTTTCTCACGATGTTGCCTCTGTCAAGTATTATTGCTCATTAACATTTTACTGGATAAATATTTGTATTTCAGCTTGAAAATACAAGGAAAATTTCCAAAACCAGAAGTCAGACGAAGCAAAAGTTTCTTCCGTAATCATTTACCCCCTCCACGAACACGTTTCGTAAAAAGCCACGCAATAAGGCTAGTTACTATGGATAAGACTTTTGCCAGTGTTGGCAGGCTATTTTCCAGTAACATTTTGGTTTGCTTCTTTCGGTTTTGTCTACCATCCGAATAAGTGGAATTATTCTTGCTTATTCATCACTGATCATTAGAGCGCAGTATTTGGTGTATGCACGACTATCAAGACTTGTGGAAGTAGGCGATCGTTTGGCTTAGGGTACGACAGGAGTTGAGGACAAAGTTCGTGGGGCAAAAGACGGGAGGGTGGCAGAGCAGGTGGTCAAACAACCGATCCATCCCAGAGCTCTGGGTTGCCACAGCAACCATTGCCGACGTCACGTTCAGTTTCTGTAATAGACCAATGAGGGCACAATGGAGAGGAATTTCAATGCGCTTCTACACAGGGCCGTTCTACGACAGTTTCCACTGGAAGGGATGAAAGATATGGGGAGGATGGGTAATTAAGTGTCGAAAGGAAATTGGCGAAAGAGAATCGCTGATCGTCGCTGTTTTAACAAGTGATAATAGAAACTGTTATGTAAACTTCGTGGATTAATAATGATTTTTGGTTACTTTAAATAAAGAAATTACCTTACTAGCAATATTTGCTACTGCGATTTTTTTTCACTAGCAAATTTGATTTTTCACTAGCTATTTGCTAATCGGTGAAATCGCGCCCTGTTCCCAATGCTTCCGGTGTCTTGTCAAGTCCATGCCGAGATGAATCGCCACCATCATCAGAACGAAAGGTGGTGCTACACGTTACTAGACAGGCATCTCTAGTTCAATTGCTCTCCAGTGTATATCAATCTGGTCAGTGCAGCGTAATTTAGCATCCATGGGGTATGGGAGCAGAAGACCCACTAGAGTGACTGTTAATGTTACAACATTGGACACAGTGCCTCACCTGGGTTCGCAAACACAGTAATTGGACCCAGGAAGACTGGCAACATGTGGCGTGGTCCGATTACTCACGCTACCAGTAGTTACGAGCTGATGGTAGGGTTGGGGTGTGGCACAGACCCTATGAGATCTTGGACCCAAGCTGTCAACAAGGCACTGTGCAAACTGGTGGTGGTTCTATACACGTATGGAGTGTCTTTATGTGGCACAGTTTGGGTCCTTTGGTCCTCATTAACTGGTAAGCACTTTGTTGCGTTGACCATTTGCCACCCTTCATGGACTTCTTTTTTTTTTTTTTTGGTTGGAGGTTTAACGACCACCGTGAGCAACTCAATGGGCTATAAGCAGTCGCCCGTCCCTAATTTAGGGTCACTGGTTCCAAGGAAGGGAGAGAGCCAGTGCCGTAAGACAAACACAACATCCATGCCTGACTGGGATTCGAACCCGGACCCCTTACGGACGAATGATCAGAGGCCAGCGCCTTAGACCACTGCGCCACCGGGGTGGCCTTCATGAACTTCATATACCCCGACAATGATGGCATTTTCCACGTGGACAATGCACCATGTCGTCGGGCTTGTTGTCCAAAATTGTTTCGAGGAGCATTCTGGATAGTTTCGACAGATGGCGTGACCACCACGTTCGTCCGACATGAACCTAATGGAGCACGTGGTGGAAAGGTCCATTCACATCAAAGGTCCTGCACCTACAAATACCAGGGAATTGTGCGCAGCTGTTCAGACAACATGGCTCAGCGTCTCACTAAAAATCTTCCGGCCACTTGTGGAATCGATGCCACGTCGAGTTGCTGCACTTCGCCAGGCTAGAGAAGGTCCTGCACAATACCAGATATGTATCCCATGACTTTTGGCACTTTAGTGTATTGTATAAAAATTGGAAAAGGGGTGAGACAAGATGACACCATATCTCCAAAGCTCTTTAATGCCACATTGGAAAATGTCTTTCAATCACTGAACTGGGAAAACAAAGGGATAAAGATTAATGGGGATTATCTAACCCACCTGCGTTTTGCTGATGACGTAGTCAGTTTTGCAACTACCCCATCAGAGCTGCAGAGTATGATCCAGGAACTTGCTGACAAGAGTAAAGAAGTGGGATTAAAAATGAACTTTCAGAAGACAAAAGTGATGTACAATGCTTTTACAAGAAATGAAGATTGACCGATTGATGGAGAAAAGCTGGAGATAACAGATACGTACGTTTATCTTGGACAGCAGATATCAAGTGAGGGTCACATTGATGAAGAAATTAATCGGCATATAAAAGTTGCCTGGAGAGCTTTTGGAAGAAACAGCATAATTTTCAAGAGCAATATGCCATTATGTCTTAAAAGAAAAGTGTTTGATCAATGCATCCTTCCAGTGCTTACGTATGGTGCAGAGATACCTTAACTAAAAGAGACATACAAAGGCTGCAGGCGACTCAAAGAAGCATGGAAAGGTGCATGCTTTGTGTAACCAGGAGAGATAAGAAGAGGAACTCGTGGATCCGAAAAAAGACAAAAGTGGAAGACATCGTGATCAGAGTAAAATCCCTGAAATGGCAATGGGCTGCACATACTGCCAGAAGGACAGACCATCGATGGACAGCCGAAATTTTAGATTGGATTCCAAGGGACAGGAAAAGACCCAGAAGAAGACCACATGGAAGATGGGTGGATGAAATTCGAAAGTATGCGGGAGTAACATGAAGGAGACTGGCACAAGACAGACCTTTGTGGAAGAGGCTTGGAGAGACCTTCGTCCAGCAGTGGATTGATAATGATTGACAATGATGATGATGATGCTGTGGTTTAGACCTTGACCACCCTATAGAATAAAATGTGGGTGAGTAATACAATGCTTGAGGGGTTCTCTGTCTTGCTTTGGTGTCTAGTTTTACACAACACAGAAAGCATGTTAAATTCCCTTTGCAATTTTATTTAACTTCAAAGAACAGAATGTGTGCATCAAATTTTGTTTCAAATTAGGCAAGTCTCCATTGGAAATATTAAAAATGGCTTTGGGAGGAAAAAAACAAGATAAACAAGTTTTAAAATGGTGTGCCATTAGTTGAGGACACCCATCAACAAGCAAACCTGGTAAAAATGTGAATCAGGTTAAGAAAATTGTACAAGATAAAACATGCCACTCTTCAGAAATTGGGCATTTCCTTTTTGAACCTACATTTTAATAGAATGATCTAAATATCAGAAAAATTACCAGGAAATTTGTGACATGCATCTTGACTGATGAACAGAAGCAATCCTTAATGAATGCGGGCCCCAAGTTCGAAGTGGAACTGAACTTAACTTTCTTTTCGAGGTCATAATTAGTAAAGAATCAGATTTACAGGTAAAACCCTGAAACAAAATACCATATGCCTAATTTGAAAAAAAAATTTATGTATATGTGATCCTTGAAATCGGCATTCTTACATAACTGTATTTTTCACGAATGCGCCAAGTGTGTAATGCCGCAGTTCCCTTTATCTTGTTGGGTTGTTATTGAAAATAATGCCATGCACAGGTAAAACATACCCCAAAGGAATTTTTATTTGATACCCATCTGACACCTCTTTGCCAACATGGTAGCAGAGTATACTGTACAACTTTTACTGAAGGTAGTAGTTAGGAAAATTGTTTATTTATATATTTTCAATACACCTTAAATCGTGTAGATAAAAGTACAATTCGTACAATATTTCATGCAAAACAAATACCACCGTCTATGTACGATATTTAATAAAAGATTCAAACTATTTATAGATTAAAACCTCCACTAGCACTTTCGGGGTAACATTTACCCCATCATCAGGTGGAACAGAGAGGTAATGGAGTACTCGTGTAGACATTTATAGGAGTGCAGCAATGTACCATGGTATAGTTCTCAAGCGTCACAAGGTTAAGGTGTTGCCATTGTAACTGAGCAATACATGCAAATTTCCGACTTTAGTTACACATGATAATACATGATATGTACAGGGTGATTCATAAAAAAGTATACAGTTTCAACGCACTATAAAACTAGAACAATGTAAGATATTTTATGTCACCTGTAACAGAATTGTAGGGGAATGTTTCAAGTTTTTTTTTTAGAGACAGTCACAGATGTTCTATGTGTGCACCCTTAGTCACATGACACACATCGAGCTGGTAATCCATTTCCGACTCGATTCAAAGCGCTTTGTCTTGTCAATGTCAGTGAGATTTTGCAACATCTGCACTTTGTATGGACTCATTTTCAGCTTCTTTCTCAAAATTCTCCAGACAGTGGGCTGTGAAATCTGCACTTCACGACTCACCCTCTGCGTTGATTTTCCCTGGCTTCGTTAAATGGTGGTGCAAGCACTATCGACGACTTCTTGCGATACACGCGGTCATCCAGGACTTTTAAGTTTGCACAAACAGCGCGTAGATTCAAATTTTTTATGCCAATCGTAGATAGATTTCCTCGTTGGAGGTTCTTTTTCGAAACATGATCGAAAATGCTGTTGCACAACAGTTACAGATTCCGTTTTGCCCTATTCAAGAACACAAAACGCCTTCTCCACTGCAGACGCTGCCATTTTGACTGACTAGTCATGTGACATGCGCGCTATCGCCTACGTCGCTTCCCTCAGTAGCAGGACACAAACTTTATTAGTACATCTACCTAACGGTTCGCAGTTGTGGTTCGTGTCTTAAACTGTTACTGTTTTACAGCATCTGGAAACTGTATACTTCTTTATGAATCGCCCTGTATTATCATGTGTAACAAATTTACATGTATTGCTCAGTTACAATAAACATCCACGGTCCAATCTCGATGGTCTTGCGCCCATTTCATGCGTTGTTCGTGATGACGTGCAATGAGCAGGTGGACCCAGCTGGATCTTCGGCTACGCAGGCCCCTGCCCAGAAGTCTGCAATGTACTGTGTGCTGTGACACATTGCCCTGATCACCACTGTTGTAGCTGTGGCTGATTTGTCGCACTGTGACCCTGCAGTGGCTGAGAACGATTCCCGACAGCCTCCGCTCCTCTCTGGCATCAATGAGCTGTGGACGACACACGGATGACGTTTCGTCGTTTGGCCATCTGTGCACCATTTTTTATATGTGCTCGCTAAAGCGACATGTGAACAGCCCACATGCCACGCCGTTTCCAAGATCGTAGTTCTGAGGCGCAGTGGCATCACAATTTGTCCTTTATCAAACTCCGATAAATCGGCAGCTTTTCCCATTCTGACTCCGAACACTCGACTAACCGAAAGCCAATGCAAGTATGAGTCATTTTCTTGTAGGACTTCCGTCCACAGTGAGTACATTTTAGGTCCCAGCCAGCTACAGCGAGATCACCTTTTGGGCAGGACACAGAAACGGAAGTAATGAGAGCAAGTCTAGTGACTTTGACAGAACAGTTTGTAGTGAGATTAGAGTACAATAGATGGCGCCACCGTACAAGTACGATGTTGCACATAGAGGGGTGAGAGAATTTCAGGGGAGGGGGCATAGGAAAGGATACCTATTTAACCAGTGGGTCCAACCTGGGGGCCGCCACTTAATGTGCTCGTCCGATGCATGGCGAATATTCAGTGATTGTTAGCAAATCACACCACCTCCGCAAGATCAGCCCAGGAACGAACCTGAGGACCTTGCATCGGTAGTCTGAACTGCTAACCACTCAGCCATTCGCGGCTACTAACCGAAAGCCGGTCCTTGGGTTGTATAAATATACTGCTCTGTGAACTTCACCTGCACCACAATTCGGTCTCAAGGGGGAGGGGTGTCTTAATGAAATGGCTGATTGATGTATATGTATACTAGACTTGTCTTAAATGCAAAAGCAAGATATAAAAAATTGCTATATTTATTTTTCCTTTCTGAAAGGAAAAAAATTCATATCTACAAGGTAAGAAATGTTGAACTATACAAGCAGTTACAATTTATAATAAATATGCAAAACAGCAATACATTTCTTTTTCATACAAAAAGCTTTGCACAATCTTTACAAGCTAAGTTAATGTCTGAGAATTTGTACTTATAACCACTTTGTACTGTCCTCTGTGGCAGAACCTTTTGTCCTTCTGTCATCATTGTAGCTCTTTCCTCACTGAATGCCAGATTCAGGGCAAACGGAGGTAGAGGGATAACGGCTGGTCTCCACAGTGCACGACCAAATGCTGCAGTGAATTCGGCGTTGGTAATTATCTGTGGAGATACCCCATTCAACACTCCTTCTATACTGTCTGATTGAATGGCATGGGTGAAAATTCCAGCGATATCCTCAATGTGAATCCACGGCATGTACTGCTTGCCAGTCGCAATGCGTCCACCAAGTCCAAAGTAAAATGGCCAATACAACTGTTTTATCATCCCACCTTGCCTTCCAAGAACTATGCCTGAAATAGAAAATATACAACATTTCAAAAAAATAAAGTCCTGTATTATGAAATGTGCTAAAAAAAAAAAAAGCTTAGTAAAATCATGCAATGCATTGATTATGATACACTATCCAACATTACATACCAGAAATCATTACTCAAGTTATGAGGATGATGGCTGTGGAATAAATCTCGCTCCTGTGTCCTGACCTTTGACCCCATTTCGATATTTATTTTTGCATTCTTCCTATAGAATGAATCGATTCAGTATACCTTCTGAAAAACATACTAAAGTTTTTTCGCAATAGAAGCATTTTTAGTCGAGTTATGAGGATAATGGCTGTGGAATAAATCTCGCTCCTGTGTCCTGACCTTTGACCCCATTTCGATATTTATTTTTGCATTCTTCCTATAGAATGAATCGATTCAGTATACCTTCTGAAAAACATACTAAAGTTTTTTCGCAATAGAAGCATTTTTAGTCAAGTTATGAGGATAATGGCTGTGGAATAAATCTTGCTCCTGTGCCTTGACCTTTGACCTCATATGACTGGGCCACACTGAACCCTACCATCAGCTGGTAGCAGCCTTTGCAAAATTGCTGAAATGTCTACTAGCCAATGTGGCTAGTGGAATAAAAATTTCAATAGCCAAATGACAAAATCTACTGGCCATACGAAATTTAAAAAATAATAATTTAGTAACTTCTCTACTTACGTTTCTATGAAATTAAATGGGTGCATGTTTGTTTGTTTTTTCTAATGAGACACCTCCCCCATTAACTTCATAAAAACAGATGCCGAGCAGTTACTGCATAGAATCATTAGATTGACTGAAAATATTGCATATGCTTTTGTTCCAAAATGATTGATTTTTTCATAATTTATTTTCAGTGCTGTAATATCATTACTCTTACTTATCTTAATTTACACATACATAATTTATTTTTGAAAGGCCATTGAATTTAGGCCTGATTTCTTTTAATAATATTTCAAACAAAGAGACAAAAGCTAGGATATATACACTGAGTGGCCACTTTATTATGACCACCTGACAGTTTTAAGCAAATGAGCTATGGCTGCACGTTGTTGCAGCCAGAGGGCGAGGCTAGTATAAAAAGGGAAAGCTTAGTGCTTGCGACAGTAGTAGAAGTGATTTTTGGGTGACGAGATGGGTAAAAAATGCGATTTGAGGGACTCTCAAAGTGGGATGATTGTAGGAGCTCGGAGCCATGGAGCGAGTATCACCGAAACTGCTGCATTCGTGAAGACTGTCAGCCAAAAGCTGGGTCTCTGCGTACAACGTGTGGTCGTCTTTGACTAGTGACTGCTGGGCGGAACGGAGAGTGTCCAGACTGGTAACAGACAACAGAAGGGCAACAGTGCAGCAAATTACAGACCATCTTAATCAAGGATCCCCTCAAATGATCTCTGCACGCACTGTTCGCCGTACACTGCATCGGATGGGATATGGCAGCCGAAGGCCTGTTCGAAGACCTTTGCTGTCTGCAGTTAACAAAAGAAAACGTCTCCAGTTCGCACAGGAGCACAAGGATTGGACAGTAGATAATTGGAAACAAATTATGTGGTCCGATGAATCACGTTTTCAGTTGCACCATGCCGATGGCCGAGTGAGAATTTGGCGGAAACAGCACGAAAGCATGGACCCCAAATGCATTGCTACAACCCTTCAAGCTGGTGGAAGCAACGTTATGTTTTGGAGAATGTTTTCCTGGCATGCTTTGTGCCCTTTAATTCGTGTCTGACTGGCACATCATACCTAAACATCGTTGCAGACCAACTGCATTCTGTCATGTGGACGGTTTACCCCAATGGCGATGGCTACTTTCAACAAAATAATGCATCCTGCCATAGTGCTCATATTGTACAGGATTGGTTTCAGGAACATGCCGGTGAGTTTACTTTGCTTAGGTGGCCCCCCACAATCTCCAGATTGAGAATTTGTGGGATGAAGTTGAACGAGCCATCAGACAGCTGGATCCACAACCCTGCAATCTCACACTCCTGGAAAGTGCTATTCATCAAGCATGGTCTCAGATTCCACAAACCACCTATCAACATCTGGTGGAGTCCACGCCACGAAGAATCGACGCAGTATTAAAGGCAAAAGGTGGCCCAACGAAGTACTGAGGGGGTGGTAACTCAAGGTAACTAACAAGTCTTTGTTCCCTTAGCTATCGAATGACACTAGGTTGGTTTGGTTCACGTTGATAATATAGAAATTATTAGACCGAAATCGATGCCCATTTTTTCGTAACGCTCAATTTTCCGTACTGGCCACTTAAGTACTGGTCTGCTTTTAAAGACGTATTCACATCAAAACACCTTGCCACATACTTCCTATTGTTCCTAAGCTGCGGTGAATTTCCGAGATCCAACGCATGGAACATGCGGCCTCTTAACAGCGTTGTCGACGCACGAGGCCCGACAAGAAATATGTTTAAACATCGTGTCTGCATCGTGATGGGACTTTGATTGGGATCACTCACGAAGCTACAATGTTCACGATTACTCACCTGGCAGGCGAATTTCCGATGAGCAAACCCCCGATGTAGCGTCGGGAACGAGACAGCGCGGGAAACTACATCGGAAGTGCGTGCATGAGGATCAGCCGATATTCGCGTGCCTTGGACTGGGAAAATCGGTTTGAACAGTGCTTGGTCACGGCTTGGCGGTACGCGAGGGTGACGAATGAATCGTAGTTTCGTTAGTCGAAACACTGTAGCGTCGATGTTAAATTCACACCGTTTTTCGTGATGTATCAATACACTGCCGAGTCCTAGTGGGGGGTGGACAAAATAGTTGCTCACTTCGGGGGAAAATCTACTCGCCATCTTTGGCTACCATACTAAAAAATTTACCAGCCACTACGAAATATCTGGTCGCAACTGGCTACCAGCAACAGGTAGCTCAACTCATCGGACCACACCACATATTGCCAGTCTTTCAGTGTCTGATTACCGTGTTCACGAGCCCAGGTGAGGCGCTGTGTCCGATGTCATGGAGTTAACAAAGGCACTCTGGTGGGTCTTCTGCTCCCATACCCCATGGACGCTAAATTATGCATACCTGCCAACATTGGGTAGAGCCTTGTCAGTAGTAATCAGTATTATGCACGGCATACATAGACTTTTTTATGAAACGATTCATCTCGTTGTGAAAAAGAAATACGCACCACAACAAAACGTTACAAGAAACAAGGACTCTAATGAAACAAACTTAACTCATGTGAAACGCAAAGTTGATTCCCCCTGCTGGCAAGGGCATGATAGGTAACATTGCGAGATTTAAGTTCGAAACTTCCACCAATAAAAATCAGTCAAATGCGTTAAGAATTCCACAACACTTGACAGATGGGAAATCCAAGCAAGTGAATGTGCAGAGTGTGAACCTTCACTTACCATAAGATCAAACTGCCTCTAAAATTGCAGTTTGTGTCAAGATAAACCGAAGAAGGAAAAAAAAAAAAGCTGGATGCTTTAACTGGGTGAAAAAATCAAAACACACAGCAAGACTGCGGACCACTGTTAGTTTGTTTTTTATTGACCCTGTTTTATTGTTGATTTTCTTTCTTTTCTTTTTTTATTCCTTCTGATAACAATAATTTCTTCTAGCATGCTGAAAAAACTTTCAGCCTGAGGACCATGAGTGCATGATATCAAAGCTTCAACTATTTTAGATAAATGGTGTAACTTTGAGGATAACACGTTTGAACACTGTGCATCAATTTTTACAAATTTTCCAACTTTGTCACTTCCGTTTTCCGGAATATACCCCTCCCTTATCAAGCTTAAATGCAAAAACTTATGGGAAGGGGGGTATTTAACAATGCAGAAGACTGGAAACATCGCGGGGAGGGGGGGGGGGTGAGGTTAGCGATTACGGCGAATATCTTTGCTCCATAAGACGTCCAAGTTTTGGAAATTTTCAAGCTGAAATATAAATATTTATGCAGTAAAATGATATTTAGCAATAATACTGAAAAAAGAAAAAGAATTTACAATTACAGAAAAAATCTTAATTCCGTCGACCTTCCGTTTTCGAAAGTTTCGTAAAGATGGAATTCCGTTCTCCGACGCGAAATCTCCCCTTCCCATTCTCTTCACTTGTGTATCGATCTCGTAAATGACCAAAATAATAACGAAAGGACGGAATTCCTCGAATTCGCGGAAGAATCTCATGCCTGAAGATTACAGGAAAATTTTCGCAGCGTTCTAAGTTCCGTTTTCGCAAATTGTTGCCTGCAGTTTCAAGCTGAAATACAGACGTTTATGCAATTAAATGATGTTTAACAAGAAAAGTGGACACAAAGGCAACATCGAGAGAGAAAAAATGTGATTACGGAAAAAAATTTCACTCCGGTTAACTACCGTTTCAGAAAACTTTAAAACACTAAATACCGCTTTCGAGGACGATCTACATGATGACCTAAAAAAGGGGGGGGGGTCTGCAAATCCGCTTACAAATAAATGTATATCATGAAATACTAGAAAAATGAAA
This sequence comes from Macrothele yani, assembly GCA_039090855.1. NCBI lineage: Eukaryota > Metazoa > Arthropoda > Arachnida > Araneae > Macrothelidae > Macrothele > Macrothele yani. The sequence goes on along the minus strand of CM077032.1, from coordinate 58,908,849 downwards.
AAAAAATTAAACAAAATGAACATTCGTAGAATCCGTAGTTTCGACAGCGATGTCCATAGTTCCGTAGTCAGACAACTAAATCCGTAGAAACTACGGACATTTTTAGTAGTTGGCAGGTATGAATTACGCTGCACTGACCTGATGGATATCTCTCTGGTACTTCCTGCATTGAATGCAGATGTTATTTGTGCCAGTGTCACTTGTCTGTCAGCCTGGACAATTCTGGTCAGAGGCCAATGGTCATGGTCATTCAGTGCCTGTGATCGGCCACTGCATTGTCCACGATGGGTGGTAATGCCTTCCATTAGGTATTCTAGGTACGCAAGCGACAGCATGGATCGAGTATTGTTGAATATTCACACAACTTCGGAAATTGAATGTCCCATCCATCTAGCTCCCACTACCATGCCTCGCTCAAACTCCAATAATTCACTTCCGCTTGACATAATCCTACTAGCGGTTGTTCAACCTGACTCATGAGATCATGCATCGTGACTGATAAAAATTGTGGTGGGTGTTGAAACCTTCATACGACAGCAACACCAGTTATAAATTTGCATAAAGCTATCCCATGACTTTTGGAACTTCAGTATATAACATACACTGGCGTGCAAAAATTAAGGACTAGACGGTTTTTCGAATGTAACGTCGCACAGAAGTGCTCCACATCGACGCAAATCATACCATGAGATCCCCAAGATGTAAGAATATGGGACAAGTGAGCAAAACCATCCAAACAAGGAATCCAAAGGATACAAAGGCACTTTATTGAAAAGGTAGCTTCGAGCACAACTGGACAGAAGACGGAAACGTCCATGTGACAGGCGGCTGCCAAGAAAAATCTAGTCTTTAGTAGTTGATATGATCACCCCTGACTGCGTTGCAGGATTTACAACATCTGTCCATGCTGAGGACGAGGTTGTCAAGGAGCTGTTGAGGCATCGCGGCCCATTCCTGTTGTAGCGCCAATTGCAGCTGCAGAATCATTGCTGGCGGCTGGTGATGTGCTGCCAAGCGTCTCCCAAGAAGGTCCCACACGTGTTCGATTGGATTTAAGTCCGGGGACCTACCTTGCGGGCCAATCCATGCGTTGAATATCTTCACTCTCCAACAGCTCTGTGACAGCCACTGTACGATGAGGTGTAGCGTTGTTGTGCATGAAGAGGAACTCAGGACCCACAGCACCTTTAAATAGACGCACGTGAAGCAGGAGAACCTCGGTACAATAGCGGACACCAGTGACTGAACCTGCTTGGAAGATGTGGAGTTCAGTACGGCTACCAAGCATGATACCGCGCCAAACGAGAACTCCGCCACCTTCAAACCGGTACTTTTCTATGATGTTGGAGGTGTGATTGCATGTTCCCTGCTCTCTCCAGATGTGCATACGTTCAGAATCGCTCGTCAGACTAAATCGGCTCTCGTCCGTAAAAAGAACTCGACCCCATTGCTGATGTGTCCAGTTCTTGTGTTCCTGGCACCACAGAAGCCGCCGTCTCCGATGAGCAAGCGTTAATGGCACACACCGTACTGGTCGTCGTGCAAATAGACCACCTTTGTGCAGCCTCCCAGCCACGGCAAAACGCGATAACTGACGTCCAGTTGTCTGTTGCATGTGCCTTGTGATTTCTCCCGCTGTCTGCCGTCTGTCTCTTCTTGCCTGCAGGACAATATACCGGTCGTTCCCGGCCGTGGTTGCTCGTGGACGACCACTGCTAAACTCTCAGACAGCTGTTCCTGTCGTTTGAAATGCTCTCCAAGCTCGTGAAACGATGCTGTGAGCGATCCCGAACTCCTCGGCCACACTAGTCACACTTCGACCTTCTTCCAAATTCCCAATGACGCGACCTATGATAAAGTCAATCAGATATCGTCTACTGGATTGCCTGTTGGCCATATCACACGGTGGCAGCAACTCGACGTCGTTCAAACCGATATACACCGTGCAATAGCTTTCACCGAATTGCTGAGCGTACACCACTCGTGTGCTTTATACCCCGTCATGCTGCATATATGCGCACCTACCGTACCGGACCCTAGTCTATCTCCTGAGTGGTCTTTCGGTTCGTTCTACCTGCTCGTTTCACTGTTATGCTAATTTCTCCTCTTCGTCCTTAATTTTTGCACACCAGTGTAGTATCAGGTATTTTTCAACATTAAGTAAATAGAATAAATTTAAAAAAATAAAAAGGTTCTTAATGCAGGCATCTGATTTCTCCACTAATCAGCACAATTCCGTGAATTCACTTTTTAGAAAAAACGGAAATCCACTAAATTTGTCATTTGCGACCTCGGGCTTTTGACAAAAGTTTGTTATTGTTGATACATTGGAAAAAAAAAACAGGGCAAAAGAGAAAGAAATATTTGTTGGATAGGTGGCGATATTTTTAGTCGTGAGGCGTCATCTTTCTGCTGCTGTGTGGATGACTGACAACTCTGGGCTAACGCTGCTGCTGCTCAGCCAACGAGATAGCCGCGGGTAACGTCACTTCAAATGTCTCGGTTTGCTTGAAACCGTTTTTTGGGGTGGGTGGAACACTGCTGCTTCAGTTCACCTTCGTCCTTTCGACTGCTATTTACTTTATTTGTTTGCTGGGGGGCAGGGCAAAATCAGTTGATACATTGGGCGGAGCCCCGAGCCATAGTACACAAAGAAAAGAAAGAAAAGTTCTGTTCACATGTGATTGGACATTTACGTTACGAACCTTCTCTCTCACTGGTGGGCGAAAGTGTTATACGTGTCCAGATATGCTAACCATTGAGGATCCCCCCCCCCTGGGATTATGAAATTACAGGTGACTAACAAAAAATTACAAAAATTTAGAAGGTTTTACTGGTTTTGTAATTAATCAATGTAAAAGCCTCTGAACTAAGTTCATGACGCAGCTCCTGATTCCCTTTTTACCGAGGAGGAGGAAATTGTTTTGCTTGTTTGAAAGCTAAGTGGAAAGAATGCACCAAGGATAACCTTGGAACGCACAGTGTCGGCCGGAAGCCTCTGAACACAGTTCGTGACGCAGCTGTCCGTTTATTTTCGTTCTTTTTTCTGAGGAGAAATTTGTTTTGCTTGTTTGAAAGCTAAGTGGAAAGAATGCACCAAGGATAACCTTGGAACGCACGGTGTCGGCCAGAAGCCTCTGAACACAGTTCGTGACGCAGCTGTCCGTTTATTTTCGTTCTTTTTTCTGAGGAGAAATTTGTTTTGCTTGTTTGAAAGCTAAGTGGGAAGAATGCACCAAGGATAACCTTGGAACGCACGGTGTCGGCCGGAAGCCTCTGAACACAGTTCGTGATGCAGCTCTCCGTTTCTTTTCGTTCTTTGTTTTTTTCTGAGGAGGAAAAATTTATTTTGCTTGTTTGAAAGCTAAGTGGAAAGAATGCACCAAGGATAACCTTGGAACACACAGTGTCGGCCGGAAGCCGCTGAACACAGTTCATGACGCAGTTCTTTTTTTTTTTTCGTTCTTTTTTCTGAGGAGGAGAAATTTGTTTTGCTTGTTTGAAAGCTAAGTGGAAAGAACGCACCAAGGATAACCTTGGAATGCACAGTGTCGGCCGGAAGCCTCTGAACACAGTTCGTGACGCAGCTCTCCGTTTCTTTTCATTCTTTTTCTGAGGAGGAGAAATTTGTTTTGCTTGTTTGAAAGCTAAGTGGAAAGAATGCACCAAGGATAACCTTAGAACGCACCGTGTCGGCCGGAAGCCTCTGAACACAGTTCGTGATGCAGCTCTCCGTTTCTTTTCGTTCTTTTTTCTGAGGAGGAGAAATTTATTTTGCTTGTTTGAAAGCTAAGTGGAAAGAACGCACCAAGGATAACCTTGGAACGCACAGTGTCTGCCGGAAGCCTCTTTTTTTTTTTTTTTTATTGTAGGTTTAATGACCACTGTGAGCAACTCAATGGGCTATAAGCAGTCGCCCGTCCCTAATTTAGGGTCACTGTTTCCAGGGAAGGGAGAGAGCCGCCAGTGCCGTAAGACAAACACAACATCCATGCCTCACCGGGATTCGAACCCAGACCCCTTACGGACGAATGATCAGAGGCCAGCGCCTTAGACCACTGCGCCACCGGGGCGGCCCGGAAGCCTCTGAACACAGTTCGTGACGCAGCTCTCTGTTTCTTTTCGTTCTTTTTTCTGAGGAGGAGAAATTTGTTTTGCTTGTTTGAAAGCTAAGTGGAAAGAATGCACCAAGGATAACCTTAGAACGCAAAGTGTCGGCCGGAAGCCTCTGAACACAGTTCGAGACGCAGCTCTCCGTTTCTTTTCGTTCTTTGTTTTTTCTGAGGAGGAGAAATTTGTTTTGCTTGTTTGAAAGCTAACTGGAAAGAACGCACCAAGGATAACCTTGGAACGCACTGTGTCGGCCGGAAGCCTCTGAACACAGTTGGAGACGCAGCTCTCCATTTCTTTTCGTTCTTTTTTCTGAGGAGGAGAAATTTATTTTGCTTGTTTGAAAGCTAAGTGGAAAGAATGCACCAAGGATAACCTTGGAATGCATGGTGTCGGCCGGAAGTCTCTGAACACAGTTCGTGACGCAGCTCTCCGTTTCTTTTCGTTCTTTTTTTTTTTTTTTTCCAAAGAGGAGAAATTTGTTGTGCTTGTTTGAAAGCTAAGTGGAAAGAATGCACCAAGGATAACCTTGGAACGCACGGTGTTGGTCGGAAGCATCTGAACACAGTTCGTGATGCAGCTCTCCGTTTCTTTCATTCTTTTTTCCGAGGAGGAGAAATTTGTTTCGCTTGTTTGAAAGCTAAGTGGAAAGAATGCACCAAGGATAACCTTGGAATGCATGGTGTCGGCCGGAAGTCTCTGAACACAGTTCGTGACGCAGCTCTCCGTTTCTTTTCGTTCTTTTTTTTTTTTTTTCCAAAGAGGAGAAATTTGTTGTGCTTGTTTGAAAGCTAAGTGGAAAGAATGCACCAAGGATAACCTTGGAATGCATGGTGTCGGCCGGAAGTCTCTGAACACAGTTCGTGACGCAGCTCTCCGTTTCTTTTCGTTCTTTTTTTTTTTTTCCAAAGAGGAGAAATTTGTTGTGCTTGTTTGAAAGCTAAGTGGAAAGAATGCACCAAGGATAACCTTGGAACGCACGATGTTGGTCGGAAGCATCTGAACACAGTTCGTGATGCAGCTCTCCGTTTCTTTCATTCTTTTTTCCGAGGAGGAGAAATTTGTTTCGCTTGTTTGAAAGCTAAGTGGAAAGAATGCACCAAGGATAACCTTGGAATGCATGGCGTCGGCCGAAAGTCTCTGAACACAGTTCGTGACGCAGCTCTCCGTTTCTTTTCGTTCTTTTTTTTTTTTTTTTTCCAAAGAGGAGAAATTTGTTATGCTTGTTTGAAAGCTAAGTGGAAAGAATGCACCAAAGATAACCTTGGTACGCACGGTGTCGGCCAGAAGCCTCTGACCACAGTTTGTAACGCAGCTCTCCGTTTCTTTTCGTTTTTCTCTGAGGAGGAATGTGTTTTGCTCATTTGAAAGCGATGTGGAAGAAAGAACACATGGCGTCGGGCTGATATCAGAGCCCAATTTACACAGAATCGGGCCCTACGCACAACACAAGATGAGCTTCCCCTCATCCACATTCTTGAAAGAGTAAGTACATTTGTCGCTACTAAATATTATCCATTAATTTAAAAGTTAGTTTAATAAATGGGATACTGTGCTGGGAAAAATAGGAAATGATATATACAAGAAATAGAGGCGAAATTTTGACAAGAGTGAAAGATTTCTACTCCAAATTATATGAAAGGGATGATACATGTACTCCAGACGTCATGAAAGGTACCAGTACCAGAGTTCTTCCAGTCCTTCCAGCAGAAGTTGCACATGCAATCAAGAACATGAAGCGGGGAAAAGCTCCAGGAGAAGATGGAATTACGGTAGACATCATATGAGAAGCAAGTGAAGAAATTGAAACGGTAATCGCCCAAGTTTTCACTCGGTGCCTTAATGAAAGGAAGATTCCTGAGGATTGGTACAACGCTACAATGATCTTGCTACATAAAAAAGGTAACATTGAGGATCTCAGGAACTACAGACCTATCAGCCTCCTATCAGTGGTTTATAAAATCTTCACTAAAGTTCTTTCACACCGCTTGAAGGTGACACTGGACATGGCTCAACCGAGAGAACAAGCTGGATTCAGGAGTGGCTACAGCACAATAGATCATATCCACGTACTGAGAGAACTAATTGAAAGAGCGAGGGAATATGAACTTCCATTGTGCATGGCTTTTATCGATAATGAAAAAGCCTTTGATTCGGTGAAACCATCAGCAGTTACAATGGCCCTGAAATCCTGCGGTATTGAAGATGCGTACATTAATATTATTAATAACATCTATGAAAATGCAAGTGCAAAGATTCGGCTGTTTGGAAATACAGCACACATAAAAGTAGGAAAGGGAGTGAGACAAGGTGACACCATATCTCCGAAGCTCTTTAATGCTACATTGGAGGGTGTCTTTCAGTCGCTGAGCTGGGAAAATAAGGGGATAAAGATTAATGGAGATTATCTTACTCACCTTCGTTTTGCTGATGACGTAGTCATTTTTACAACTACCCCATCAGAGCTGCAGAGTATGATCCAGGAACTTGCTGACAAGAGTAAAGAAGTGGGGTTAAAAATGAACTTTCAGAAGACAAAAGTGATGTTCAATGCTTTTTCAAGAAATGAAGGTTTATCGATTGATGAAGAAAAGCTGGAGATAACAGACACGTACGTTTATCTTGGACAGCAGATATCAAGTGAGGGTCACATTGATGAGAAAATTAATCGGCGTACAAAACTTGCCTGGAGAGCTTTTGGAAGAAACAGCATTATTTTCAAGAGCAATATGCCATTATGTCTTAAAAGAAAAGTGTTTGATCAATGCATCCTTCCAGTGCTTATGTATGGTGCAGCGACGTGGACCTTAACTAAAAGAGACATACAAAGGCTGCAGACAACTCAAAGCAGCATGGAGAGGTGCATGCTTGGTGTAACGAGGAGAAATAAGAAGAGGAACTCGTGGATCCGAAAAATGACAAGAGGGAAGACATCATGATCAGAGTTAAATCCCTGAAATGGCAATGGGCTGGACATACTGCCAAAAGGACAGACCATCGATGGACAGCCGAAATTTTAGATTGGATTCCAAGGGACAGGAAAAGACCCTGAAGAAGACCACATGGGAGATGGATGGATGAAATTCGAAAGTATGCAGGAGTGACATGGAGGAGACTGGCACAAGACAGACCATTGTGGAGGAAACTTGGGGAGACCTTCATCCAGCAGTGTATTGATAATGGTTGACAATGATGATGATATACTCTTATTAAATCTTAATGCTAGCAAGGAAACTTGCACTTAAAAATATAGACGGGTAAGTAAAACACTTTAATAGTTCAGTATTGCTATTTTTGCATTTAATTTTACTTCCTTAAACAAACACACACACACACAATAAAATTAGCGATAATAATTTTTGTGTTTGTCTCGTTCACTTTATGTGTATCTTGGAGCAGCTTTTGGTGTTTTCAGTTAATTGGATGCTTAGACAATCACATGCCTGTTAATTTAGGTTTAGCGTTTTTCATTTATAGTACGAAGGTTTGATGAGTAAGGCTTAATGCATTAGGTTGCCTCTGGTGAAAAGTCTTTCAAAGTAAAGTGCATTTAAAATGTTTAAAGAAGTTACTGGAATTTAGTGCAAGGTAAACACATAAGTTACATACATCCTGATATTAGGTATTAAAATAAAGATTTCCCCTCAGAAAATAACACACTGTTTTCATCTGAATGTACAGTAAGTTGAACATGCATACTTAAACAGACACAAATGGCTGTGATTAAAAAGTTACCTGATCGAATTATGACGCGACGTACTTTTAAGTCCTGAGGTAAATTGCCTGCTTCCTCCCACTCTACACAGAGTTTAGCAAAAAAGTCATGGGAGCCTCCTGGACTGTCTTCGGTATACTCTTCATTCATACTTGGCTTATAATATCCTACACAAAAAAAGAAAGAAAAGGCATAGTACACCAAAAAGAACAAACTCTTTCTTTTTTCCAATTTCATGATCAAGAGCACAAAAATTTCATTTCAACTCATTCATTTGTGAAACTGTTTTAAGTTACAGAAACAATACATAACTAGATTTTTGCAATTAATACACACACTGAAGAGCAATTGAATTAGAGACAGCTGGCATTATGCAAATGTGGCGCTGTGGGCGGCCCTGTAGATGGAAACGACATGACGTATGCAGCGATCCGACAATATAAAGAGTGATGCGATAGGAATCGGTAAGAGTTGGACGCAGCATGGGTAAGACGAAGGATCTAAGCCCATTTCATCGTGGGCAAATTGTCGGGGCTCAACGAATGGGTCACTCCATTTCGGAAGTCTTGCAGGCACAGGAATTTTCGCGAGCCACTGTGTCACGGGTGCACCGTGAATACATCGAATCCGGTAAAACCTTCCCTGCATGAGGATGAGCGGGGTCATTGTCGGCTAGCTCGCATTGTAACAGCGGATAGACGGGCCACAGTGCAACAAATCGCTCGGCAATTTAACGCTGGTGCACAAAAACGTGTAAGCAGCCACACCATCCAGAACCATCTCCCCACAAGGGTACCACTGCTGACCGCACTCACAGGGTGCAAAGATTAGAAGGGGCGCGGGAGCATCGCCACTGGACCTCAGACTGGTGGGAAAATGTTGCCTGGACTGATGAGTCGAGATTCATGTTGGTAAGGCGGATGGCAGGATACGAGTATGGCACAAACCACATGAAGCGATGGATCCTTCTTGCTACCAGGGTACTCTTCAAGCTGGTGGGGGTGTCATTATCGTCTGGGGACTGTTTACATGGACTGAAATGGGACCCCTGGTACGTGTGACATTGTCCTTCACAGGTCAACGTTACCGGGATATCCTGGACGACCCTTTGCTCCCGTTTGTGCGTCTTCAACATCCCACTGGAGACCTCATCTTGCAACAAGACAATGCAGCTCCCGAATTGCATCCGAATGGTTGGATGAACACTCCACCGACGTGACCTCGCTTCCTTGGCCAGCTAGGTCATCTGACCTCAATCGTAACGAGCACATCTGGGATGCCATCGAGAGAGATGTTCGAGGCTCTGACCCCCCTTCATCAAATCTTCGTGAACTGTGGGAGCTTGTTCAGGGGTCGTGGATACGTATGGCTTCCCAAAGCTTCCGGTGTCTTGTCGAGTCCATGCCGAGACGAATCGCCGCCGTCATCAGGGCGAAAGGTGGTGCTTCACGTTACTAGACAGGTATCTCTAATTCAATTGCTCTTCAGTGTATATCACTATGCTATTCTGTGAGATTCAGAGGTTAGCTCCACAAAGAAATACAAACCACCAGATAAATTTTTAACTGATTATTTACTTACAGTTGCCATATCAGACTTCTCCATTTTACAGCGATCTTGGCACACAGCTCAGTTTTCACTGACATTCATCACACGCCGTACACAAGATCCTCTATACTTCATACTCAACTCCTGAATCTGATGCTCCCATGACTTCCTTGGCCTTCCTCTGCCTTTTTTCTCTTGGGCTGAAAAATGTTTCCTACTAAGCATCTAATCACTCATTCTTCCGACATGGCCAAACCACCTAAGAATATTAGTCTACACACCTCACTGACATTTTGCCTCACATTACACAACTGTGACACATTTTCATTCTTCATATGATCAGAGTGTCTTTCCACAAATATCCCGTAAATAATGCATCTTCCCAGCACACAAACGACTCCTAAGTTCTCACTTCTGTAGCACCCAGGTTTCACTGCCATACATTCAAGTAGGAACAATTACACTTTCATACACAGCCATGTAGGACTCTCTTGAGAACCCATCATTCCTGTGAAATCCTCTTAAAACAAAAACTTTTAAAGAAGAATTCGCTCGCCTACTAATTTTGCCATCTAATTTGTTTTATCTTATTAATAATCTAAAGCAACTTATGGGAATTTACTAGGAATTTTTTTCCTTAATAGCAAATTTTCGGAGAAAACTCTTCTCCTTCTTCAGGCTTTCTTGTTGTTGTCACTTTTTGCTTGTCACTATCATGGTTACAGTTTACCTTGACGGTTACGGTTAACCTTGACGGTTTAGGTTATTTTTCAACAAATCCTGCCAGATGTTAAACAGGATAAATCCTTTGCAGTCATTGATGATGGAATTTTGATTTTTCTCAATCTCTATTCCTTCTTTCAGTTTTCTTTTTTGGAAATTGCTTTGGAAACTGATTACTTTAAGGGAATTCCAATCCATGCTGTGCCCAGTTTCTCTAACATGCCTATCTAATCCAGTCTTGTTGGAGCAATTTTTTATAGCTGCTTTATGCTCAGCTATACAAGTTTCTAGTCTGCGAAACATGCTTCCCAAATATGCAAATTCGTTCACCTGGTCAATCACTGTGCCATTTAGACTTATTTTGCATTCAGTAATAACAATAGTTACATACATATAACTAAGCTGTTCTCCGAGATTCACAGGTTAACTCCAAAAGAAATACAAACCACCAGATATTTTTAGCATGTCTTTTGTGAAAAAAGATCATGCTTATGTTACCGGTTTGTCCGTCAGTCCGTCCGTCTGTGCCCACGATATCTCTGCAACTATTGGTCCAATTTGAAAAATTCTTGTTGCATTGGGAAGCTTGAAATATCTGAACGATGATCCTTTATTTTGTTGTTTTTTTTTATATTTACGATGTACAATTTTGCAGCTAGGGGACGTAAACACAGATGGTGTCGAATTCAAAAATACGTTTTATTCCACATATTTGCTCCTAAACATCCGATTGAAAAAATACTTTTATCTTTCGATTCCACTTATGTCGAAGAGCATTTTAGATATAGTTACTTTTTCAAATTATGCATAGATTTTCCGCTAGGGGGCGTAAAAGTAAATTACATTTTTCCTGATAACTCTTCTTCTAAAACTCTGATTTGAAAAAAATTTCCTTCAGCGGATACACCTCCTGATGGAAAATCTTTTGCATATAATTTCAAAATTTGGGTAAAGAATACTTTAGCCACCAGGGGGTGTAAGTGTTCATTTTTGCTTCTGATGTATTTGCCATAAAATCTGAGCTTCTAAAACATTGATTAAAAAAATTCTTTCGTGGACTGATGCCACTCACATCGATAAACATTATCGTAATATTTTCTTCTTAAAATATTCCACAGTTTCTCCGCCAGGGGGCGTAGATGTATATCTTATTTTTGTTAATATCTCTACTTCTAGGAGTCCGATTTGAAAAATTCCTTCTTTGTTGGATAGTGTTTTCCGTGCGACATGTTTTTCATATAATTTAAAAAATTTTAAGTAATTCATACACTTTCCGCTAGGGGCGTAGAGGTAAATTATGTTCCCCCTTATATCTCTGCTTCTAAACCTCCGATTTGAAAAATTCTTTCTGCACCGGATACAGCTCCTGGTGGGAAATCATTTGCACATAATTTCTAATTTTTGCAAAAAAAAATGGTTTGGCCACCAGGGGGCACAAATCTTAATTTCCGCTTCTGATGTATTTGCAGCAAAATATGAGCTTCTAAATTCTCGATTGAAAAAAATCGTCGTTTGTAGACCGATAATACTCATGTTGACAAACTTTTTAGAAACATTTTCTTAAAATAATGCATGGTTTCTACCTAAATGTATATCTTATTTTTGTCAATATCTGTACTTCTAGGAGTCCGATTTGAAAAATTCCTTCTTTGTTGGATAATGTTTCCGATGCAAAATGTTTTTCCTATAAATTCAAAATTTTCAAGTAAATCATAGCCTTTTGGCTAGGGGGCACAAAGGTAAATTGCGTTTTCTGCGTTATTTCTGCTTCTAAAATTCCGATTCGAAAAATTCTTCCTGTATCGCATACAAGACCCGATGGAAAATATTTTTCACATAATTTCTAATGTTTGGTAAAGAATAGTTTGGCCACCAGGGGCATAAGTGTTAATTTCTGCTTCTGATGTATGTGTAGCAAAATCTGGGCTCCTGAAAACTCAACTGTTTTTTTTTTTTCTTGGACCGATAGTGCTCATATGGAAAAAACTTTTGAGAATACTTTCTTCCTAAAATAATGCATGGTTTTCCCACCAGGGGACATAAAGTCACATCTTGTTTTTGTTGATATCTCTGTTTCTAAGAGTCCGATTTGAAAAATTATTTCTATGTTGGAGAGCGTTTCTGGTGCAAAATGTTTCTCATATAAATTCATGTTTTTCTTAACGCACAAGTCTGCAACCAAAGGGCGTAAGCTCATGATTCCGTTTACAGCAATATCTGAGGAATTAAAAACCAGATTGAAAAACTTCTTTCTTCCGTCAGATACTATTGTTTTCCATACTGGTTCCATTGACTTTGAATAGCTTTGATAAATTTAATTTGCATCAGAACGAATTCAAAAGACGTGCTTATTACACCAAAACGTTCAGTGTCATCTTTCTTGTTACTTACTGTTGCCATATCAAACTTCTCCATTTACAGCGATTTTGACATACAACTCGGGCTTCACTGATATCCATGACACGCCGTACACAAGATCTTCTATACTTCATACTCATAATCTTTTTCTCATGCAGACACTCCTGAATGTGATCCACCCATGTCTTCCTTGGCCTTCCTCTGCCTTTCCTTCCTGCCACTTGGGCTAAAAAGATATTCTTAGTAAGCATCTCATCACTCATTCTTTCAACATGGGCAAACCACCGAACCATATTCGTCTCCACCTTGCTAACAACATTTTGCTTCTCATCACACAACTGCAAAAACCATAACTTTTGTTTTTCCTTTATTTATACTCAGTTTGAACTTCATGCAAACTACAACATACTCTGCAGTTCACTTTTGCTCTCTGCAAACAGGACTGTGTCATCAGCATACAGTAATCTGCACACACGGATATTACCAAGCCATAAACTAGTAAGTTCATCTTAGCATCACGCATGGTAATTCAAATGATTTCTTGAAGAAATCATTTGAATTAGCATCATACATAAACAAAATCATTTTTTAATTTAAATTGATTAAATAATGAAAAAAGAGATTTCCATTAGAAGTGCTCTCACCTTTTTAGCAAACTTTCCAGCACTTTACAAAAATATATCATAAGTGCAGGCAAAGTGTGTTAGCATTCTGGGTTACTATTGGAAACGGTTAAATAAATACAAATAATTTATTCAAATAATACACTATAATGCAGTGCAAATCATGTGTAAGGTTATATATTCACAAATGTCAAAAAAAGTCACATAGCTGCTTAATTATTAACGTGCTATTTAGGCAATCTACATTTTGAGGTTACTCACCTTCATCCCAAATATCCTTTAGGAGTTTTTCATCTCTTACACACATTTCTAACACGTGATTTTCAGTAGTCACATTGTGGTTCAAGGCCCCAGAAACGCACATCACACTCACGCAACACTTAGTTGGTTTTTTTTACTTTCCCCAACAACTAAATGCCGATTCAAAATAATCAACTACAATGACACATAATTCAACTCCCTAAAAACGCCTATCTAATTAAAACCTCAATAAAAAACTCATATTAAGCATTTCCTAAAACATCAAAGTTAAAACTGCAACCCATAATTATTTACAACTGCACACCAGTAATTAATTGAAACAAACCAAACCTGACACAACCGCTATCCTCATTAATCTTGAACCTCTTCCCACTCAGCAATAAGTGTACTATCCTTGCACTTTCAGCCTCTGCCCAGGTCATTTTCAAGGAAATTAAGAAGAAGGTGATGTAGAACATGCTAAGTTATGTATAAAAAGTTTAAGGCAAATATATTTCAGCCATTACTATGGCTTTCATCAGTGCATGAAGGCCATAGTAATGGCTGAAATATTTTTGCCTTAAACTTTTTATACGTAACTTAGCATGTTCTACACTACCATCTTCTTATTTTGTTTGTTAGTTAGGTGCATTGCCTACCACTCATTTATTATCATTTTAAAGGAGTGGACACAACAGATGAACCTCTGTCGCCGCCCTCAAATGTAGCGAATGTTCTAGGTCTTGCTCGGAATCGCCTCATCATCATTATTCACTGCTCAACGCAGTGGCGCCATCTATTAACTGACCCATTAGTCTTCTTTTTCTCTTCGTACTTGTAAATATCCGTTCGACAGCCAGCTGCATTCGATTCTTGAAAATTAATCTTATATTCAATCATAATTTTTTTTAATATATTACGTTACATCATTTATTTATTTTTCTTCCTTTCTTTCCTTCTCCCCCCTCTGTTTTTCTCTATGGCTTTCCATTCTGATCAGATCTTTCCAATATGCGTTTAAGCTATTAGGATCGTTAATATTACATAACCTGTGTGTGTTTTTTCAATCAATACTGTCTCTACTAGTCTTAAATGCCTTTCCGTACGACAGTTCTTAACAATTTTTATTTCATCAAACTTTGGGGATTGTGTCATCCTAATATTTTATTTCGTGCCTCAATGTTTACACCTCAAGATAAAACTGTCTTTGCACGATTATAAAAACCTCCATCTAGTACACCACCACCATTCACAAGCAAAAATATTTATTATTTACACCTAAGAACAATATGTACAGGTAAAAGTATCAAAAAATTAACTAGGCGAGATCTTTGGGGTCCCCTGGGGATCCATTATCAAGCCTGAAAGCGCCACCCAAGTGCAGTGCACAAGACTTATATAAACAGACGACGCCCGTCATGCATCTGTAACCATGGACACAACAATGTATACAAATGTTATTGTACCCGGAAATTAAACACTTCATTAATACATATTATTTATAAACTGGGAGGTTTTAGAGTCTTTATATATTGGCGCTAAGATAGTGGTATGGCGGTGAGTAATTCTTCGTTACAACACAAATCATCAAACCACATAATGAACATTGATTCAGTGAAAAAAGTGTCCCTTTTGTTTCTGGTAAAGGCCAAGTGGTGTATGTCCGCCCAACATTGGGTATATCGTCCACCAGACACCAATCGAGCAAGTGCTGTGATTGTTGCTGCGGTTCTGACATCACATTCATGTTCCGACGCTCGAACCCTTAGCATCCGCAGTGTGGAACCAATATACACCATTGATTTATTGTCAGGGTAATCTGCTTGTAGAGGTATATAATATATACCATGTTTTTGTTCATTACACACTTGGTCCTGTCTTATCGTTGAAAAAATATTCGATGTCCGCATTCCGAAAGCCAGTTGTTCGATATACTGGACCAATGCAGTTGTTCAATATACTGGACCAGGGACTGTTTTTGTTCGATATACTGGAGCAATGCAGTCTTTGCTTCTTTTTTTCTGCCTATTCCGTAGATGCTGTTGTAACCGATGTTTTAGTTTATTTTTAGTGCTTCCTATATATGATACTGCATGGTTGCTACTTACAGGAATTTCGTAAACACCAGCTCTATCCAAGCATTTCTTGTTTTTCTTCGTATTGAGTACAATATTTTTAATGGTGTGTTGTTTGATGAAATTTAAAAGGAAAGAAAGGAAGAAAAAAAAATAAAAAGAAAGAAAGGAAGAAAAAAAATGCTGTAACGTAATATCTTAAAAAAAAATTATGATTGAATATAAGAAGATTAATTTTCAAGAATCAAATGCAGCTGGCTGTCGAACGGATATTTACAAGTACAAAGAGAAAAAGAAGACTAATGGGTCAGTTAATAGATGGCGCCACTGCGTTGAGCAGTGAATAATGATTGATGATGAGGCGATGCCAAGCAAGACCTAGAACATTCGCTACGTTTCAGGGTGGTGACGGAGGTTCATCTGTTGCGTCCACTCCTTGAAAATGGCCTGGGCAGAGGCTGAAAGTGCTAGGATAGTACGCTTATTGCTGAGTGGGAAGAGGTCCAAGATTAATGAGGACAGTGGTTATGTCAAATTTGGTTTGTTTCAATTAATTACCGGCGTGCAGTTGTAAATAATTATGGGTTGCAGTTTTAACTTTGATGTTTTAGGAAATGTTTAATATAAGTTTTTTATTGAGGTTTTAATTAGATCAGCAATTTTAGGGAGTTGAATTATGTGTTATTGTAGTTGATTATTTTGAATCGGCATTTAGTTATTGGGGAAAGTAAAAAAATATATTGCGTGAGTGTGATGTGCGTTTTTTGGCATTTAACCACAATGTGACTACTGAAAATTACGTGTTGGAAATGTGTGTAAGAGATGAAAACCTCCTAAAGGATATTTGGAATAAAGATGAGTAACCTCAAAATGTAGATGGGTAAGGTTATTCATTCCATGTTGGTTGTCGAAAGATATTTGCTTGGCACTTTGCCTTGTGAAGGAGCATACAGTGAAACCATGTGCAAAGGATAAGATCTGGCATTTTCACTTCCAGTAGTGGTCATGACAGTCTTCTTCACAGCCTCCTCTAACATGTCCCAGATTTCCTCAATCACATTTAGATTGGGTGAATTTGCAGACCAATCGAGATGTGGAACATCTCTCTCAAGTTCTTCAAACCAATCCAGCACAATTCTATCCCAGTGGACACGAGAGTTATCATCTTGAAACACGGGATCCAGGCCAATCAACATGCGGGACATCTCCTCATGTTCTTCATACCACTCCAGCACATTTCTAGCTCGATGGACATAAGAGTTATCATCTTGAAACACGGGATCCAGGCTAATCGAGATGTGGGAGGTCTCTCTCGTGTTCTTCAAACCACTCCAGCACAATTCTAGCCCGATGGACAGGAGAGTTATCTTGAAACACAGGATCCAGGCCAATCTAGATGTGGGACGTCTCTCTCATGTTCTTCAAACCAATCCAGCACAATTTCTAGCTCGATGGAACACGAGAGTTATCGTCTTGAAACACTGGATCCAGACCAATCGAGATGTGGGAACGTCTCTCTCATGTTCTTCAAACCAATCCAGCACAATTCTAGCCCGATGGACAGGAGAGTTATCGTCTTGAAACACAGGATCCAGGCCAATCTAGATGTGGGACGTCTCTCTCATGTTCTTCAAACCAATCCAGCACATTTCTAGCTCGATGGACGCGAGAGTTATCGTCTTGAAACACTGGATCCAGACTAATCGAGATGTGGAACGTCTCTCTCATGTTCTTCAAACCAATCCAGGACAATTCTAGCTCGATGGACACGAGAGTTATCATCTTGAAACACGGGATCCAGGCCAATCGAGATGTGGGACGTCTCTGTCTCATGTTCTTCAAACCACTCCAGCACATTTCTAGCTCGATGAACACGAGAGTTATCATCTTGAAACATGGGATCCAGGCCAATCGAGATGTGGGACATCTCTCTCATGTTCTTCAAACCACTCCAGCACATTTCTAGCTCGATGGACACGAGAGTTATCATCTTGAAACACGGCATCCAGGCCAATCGAGTTGTGGAACGTCTCTCTGAGAAGACAATCCTTTGTGAATCAGCAGAGGTCTGATTCCAATACTGCCGATGCATCTTCGTTAGCAAAGGTGCAGTTGGCCATCCATCTGCATCGGTGCCCTATACGTGGCAAGGTTCACTGAACTGTCATTTGAGACACACTTCCGGTAGCCTTCTGGTTCATTTGGCCGGTGAGTTGCTCTTCTGTAGCATGTCGATCGGCCCTCATGCACATTTGCAG
Source organism: Macrothele yani (assembly GCA_039090855.1). Lineage (NCBI taxonomy): Eukaryota > Metazoa > Arthropoda > Arachnida > Araneae > Macrothelidae > Macrothele > Macrothele yani. Next base: position 58,891,199 of record CM077032.1, on the reverse strand, counting down.
CCAACGTTCACCTCTCACATCAATAGCACGTGGTGCTCCGGTTTCCACGTCGCTTATTCGCAATGGTACCATTTCTCCAATCATGATACACTTTAACCACAGCAGGACGTAAACAGTTCACAAATTGCGCTGTTTCAGAAATACTGCAACCCTTGGCCTGAGAGCCGATAATCACCCCTTTTTGCAAATCTGATAAATATTTCCATTTACCCATGACAGCAAGAAGTGATATGTTTTCAGATTACCTACAGCACACCTTATATACCCTCCAAACCAGTGAACGACACGTCTTCTTTCATTGGCTACACGCTGTTGATGTCAAAAGTAGGAGGTGGTCACAATAATGTGACTCGACTGTGTAGTAGGATTTAGGGAGTTATACCTTTTTTTTTTTTTTTTTTGATTGAAGGTTTAACGACCACCGTGAGCAACTCAATGGGCTATAAGCAGTCGCCCGTCCCTAATTTAGGGTCACTGATTCCAGGGAAGGGAGAGAACCAGTGCCGTAAGACAAACACAACATCCATGCCTCACCGGGATTCGAGCCCGGACCCCGTTCGGACGAATTATCAGAGGCCATCGCTTAGACCCTGTGCCACCGGGGCGGCCTATACCTTATGAGGGAGACATCCCATAGAGTATTACATCCCCATGCTGTGTGCCCAAACCCGTGGGGTCACAGCATCTTGTACCATCTTGTCCACAGTTCTTGCTTACCCATCATCATTCATTCACTCGATGTAGTAGGAAATGTGACTCATCACGTAAGACAACTACCAGTCTTCCACAGTCAGACGAACCTGAAGCTACCTCTCTCTTCATGTATTAAGTAGCCATGGCTGTTCAACATGCACTTGCCCATAATGCATTGTGTCTCTTTCCACCTCTCTTGGTTACACTCTAACTACTTTGGCCAATAAAGAGCCACCAAAGTTCACTGTTTCCCAGATCCTGACACTCTCTGCTCTGAATTCGATGACTGTTCCATTTTCCCCAGGGTCAAACCTTGTCCCTTATCCATTACAACCACCACTTCAGCTGCAACTGATACTGCATGCGTCACAGATAGTAAGCATATGCTCTTGGCCTTCATGTGTGCACACAGCCACACAGGAAACAATCAAAATGTCAGATAAGAGACGGGGTCATAATGTATTGCTCCTACTATTGGGTTGTTGGAAAAGTCATGACGTATTTTGGCACCCGATGGCGGTTGGGCAGTTTTGGAAGTACTAGAAGGCGGTATGCGCAGCTCCGTTATCGCTATGGCATTTGACAGGTGCCAGTTCTAGCTGCAGTCTAAAAGGAATAGTGAGTGATTTGGTTGATTTGTGCAGATTTGACATCAAGTTGAAGATGGAAGACCAAACTGTGCATTTTCGCTATATTTTACTTCCGTAAAGAGAAGAACGCGCGTCAAGCTTGTGAAAAGTTGAATTAAGTGTACGGTGATAATGCTCTACAAGAACCTCAGTACCAGCGGTGGTTCGCAAAATTATGTGCTGGTGATTTTGACCTCAACGATGCTCCTTGGTCCGGGAGGCTAACCGAGGTTGATGACGACCAAATCAAGGCATTGATCGAGTCAAACCCACGTTATATGACACGAGAAATTGCATACACATTGCACATCCATCATTCAAGTGTTCAGGACCACCTGAGGAAGCTGGGATACGTAAGCAAGCTCGATGTGTGGGTTCCTCGTGAACTCAAAGAAGCTCAATTGACGGCGTGTATAAACATCTGCGATATGCTCATTAAACGTCAGGGAAACGATCCTTTTTTGAAGCAACTGATAACTGGTGACGAATAGTGGACTGTGTACAACAATGTGCTGCGCAAATGGTCTTGGTCCCGACGTGCTGCTTTGCCTCAAACGACATCCAAAGCAGACATTCATCAGTGGAAGGTTCTGGTCTCGGTGTGGTGGGATTTTAAAGGTGTCGTGTTTATCGAGCTCCTACCACGGAACCAAACAATCAATTCGAATGTGTACTGTTGGCAATTGGGCAGTTTGAACAAATCCATCATCCAGAAACGTCCAGAGCTCGTTCATCGTAAAGGTGTTGTGTTCCATCACGGCAACGCGAGACCACACACAAGTTTGATCACCAGCCAAAAATTATTGGAGCTTGGGTGGGATGTGTTGCCACACCCAGCATACTCGCCTGACCTTGCGCCGTCAGACTTTCACTTGTTTCACTCTCTTCAACAGTCCTTGCGTGGTATAACGTTCAATTCAGATGAGGCTGTAAATCAGCACCTTGTACAGTTTTTCGCCATGAAAGACAGGTCCTTCTATGAACAAGGCATTCTGCAGCTCAACGAAAGATGGCAAAAGGTTATCAAACAAAACGGGCATTATGTCATTGATTGATCTTTGTTCTTTCTATCAATAAATGGCCTTTGCAAAACATGGCTAAAATACGTCATGACTTTTCCGACAACCCAATATATGGTGGCCCTAACAAAAGTTCTGCACACTGTTCATTTTTGAGAAAGGTGTGAAGTAATGGAGAAAACTTACCTTACAGCTGTTCAATGTACTCCCCTCCAGTGCTAATGACAGCCAGCCAGCAGTGAGGTACGTCTTGGATGCCCCATAGCACGCCATCTTCATTCAGCTGTCGTATTACTCGGGTCATGTCCAATAATAGCTCGTCCAGCGATTCATAGTGGATGCTATGGAGCCGATTTTTTAACTTTGGGAAAAGTTCAAAGTCTGGTGGACTGAGATGGGGCTGTATGGAGAATGGGATATAGTTTCCTGTACCAATGCTGCACCCTGACACGATGCATTGCCATGCAGCAAAATCCCTCCCACTTCCAACAAGTTGGGATGATTTTGACGAATTTTTGGTCTCAAACTTTGCCCTCAGAAAGTCACAATAATATTGTGTGTTCACATTTTGCCCTACCGACACTCGATCAGAAACCACAACACCCTGGGCTTCGTACCCAAAAAATCATCATTTGCTGCATTCTGGATTGCTGCCAACAACACTTAATGACGGGCATGGGGAACTTGGATGCCTTTATTCCGCTGATTGTGACTTCAGTTCGGGCTCAAAATCTTGGCAACAATTCTGTTGAGGCAGGTGTCGCCCTCCTTTTCGAACCTGTGGAGGTGATCATGTGCGAATGCTCACTCTAGCTGTCTTCTGCTCAGGGGCGAGTTGACCCCCCCCCCCCCCCAGTGTCCAGCGATTATTCTTTTTCCGAGTGAGTTGGTCAACATCTGGTGAACAGACATGGTGGACAAATTTGCCTGATGAGCAATCTCCTCAACTGTCAAATGACGATTCTCTTCGAGAAGCATTGTAACAATGGTGACAGATGTTTTGTTTCCTCGTTCGAGGTCGGCCTGAGCGGTGATCATCTTTGATGCTGCGTTGGCCCCTCCCTAAAGCTTGATGCCCAGCAAAAAATTTTGTGCTTAGATCAAGAGTTATTTTCCCACAAACTTATTGCAAGGCAGTGTGGATCTGTGTCGGAGTTTTTCCCCAGAGAGTTTCCATTTTCACATATGAGTGATGGTCTAATGTCGTGACTCAACATCAGGAGCTGCACGCTTCCATTTCTAAACCCTCCCCCACATCCACACAGAAAATGACAGCATGTCATTCTGACACCACTGCATTGCTGAGAGTCTGACCCTGACATGACACAATCATTTTCTCGATCGCATCATCCACTTCCGTTTTTAATTAACGTAAGCAGAACTTTTGTTATGACACTTGTATATAAGTGTATAAAAATAAAAGATAATAAAATAATGGCCTACCTACTCCTGAAATTGTAGCAAATACCTTTGGAGGATTAGTCATATCTTTTATTGCTTCAGCTAACAATTTTGTTGTATTGATACGACTTGAAAAAACGTTTTGTTTAAAGCCAGGCGTCCACCTAACAAAAAGAAAAGATTTCTAACTAGTAAATGAGCTAATGACTACAATGTGCATGAATAAACAGAAGTCATTAAATTTTTAATTTACACTTTCCAACTAAATCTTTAGAGAACAAGATGTTTCACTTTCAGCTCATACAGTATAACCCATGTTAAGGAACACCTCAAAATCTTTAGAGAACAAGGTGTTTCACTTTCAGCTCATACAGTATAACCCATGTTAAGGAACACCTCAAAATCTTTAGAGAACAAGGTGTTTCACTTTCAGCTCATACAGTATAACCCATGTTAAGGAACACCTCAAAATCTTTAGAGAACAAGGTGTTTCACTTTCAGCTCATACAGTATAACCCATGTTAAGGAACACCTCAAAATCTTTAGAGAACAAGGTGTTTCACTTTCAGCTCATACAGTATAACCCATGTTAAGGAACACCTCAAAATCTTTAGAGAACAAAGTGTTTCACTTTCAGCTCATACAGTATAACCCATGTTAAGGAACACCTCAAAATCTTTAGAGAACAAGGTGTTTCACTTTCAGCTCATACAGTATAACCCATGTTAAGGAACACCTCAAAATCTTTAGAGAACAAGGTGTTTCACTTTCAGCTCATACAGTATAACCCATGTTAAGGAACACCTCAAAATCTTTAGAGAACAAGGTGTTTCACTTTCAGCTCATACAGTATAACCCATGTTAAGGAACACCTCAAAATCTTTAGAGAACAAGGTGTTTCACTTTCAGCTCATACAGTATAACCCATGTTAAGGAACACCTCAAAATCTTTAGAGAACAAGGTGTTTCACTTTCAGCTCATACAGTATAACCCATGTTAAGGAACACCTCAAAATCTTTAGAGAACAAGGTGTTTCACTTTCAGCTCATACAGTATAACCCATGTTAAGGAACACCTCAAAATCTTTAGAGAACAAGGTGTTTCACTTTCAGCTCATACAGTATAACCCATGTTAAGGAACACCTCAAAATCTTTAGAGAACAAGGTGTTTCACTTTCAGCTCATACAGTATAACCCATGTTAAGGAACACCTCAAAATCTTTAGAGAACAAGGTGTTTCACTTTCAGCTCATACAGTATAACCCATGTTAAGGAACACCTCAAAATCTTTAGAGAACAAGGTGTTTCACTTTCAGCTCATACAGTATAACCCATGTTAAGGAACACCTCAAAATCTTTAGAGAACAAGGTGTTTCACTTTCAGCTCATACAGTATAACCCATGTTAAGGAACACCTCAAAATCTTTAGAGAACAAGGTGTTTCACTTTCAGCTCATACAGTATAACCCATGTTAAGGAACACCTCAAAATCTTTAGAGAACAAGGTGTTTCACTTTCAGTTCATACAGTATAACCCATGTTAAGGAACACCTCAAAATCTTTAGAGAACAAGGTGTTTCACTTTCAGCTCATACTGTATAACCCATGTTAAGGAACACCTGAAAATCTTTAGAGAACAAGGTGTTTCACTTTCAGCTCATACCATATAACCCATGTTAAGGAATACCTCGAAAGATTTAGAAAGCACAAAATGCATCTATGATGCATCTGATGATGCAATCTCTTCAGTTTGAATATGCTTCCAATTACATTACCCAAGACAATGTACAGCAGATTCTGGTTGTTTGGGACACATCAGGGCTAGAACAATTTGGCCCGATTGAAGCTTTATCGCAAAGAACTAATTTGGGATGTTCTCCAAGAATTGATCCAAATAGAAAGCTGCTCTGATTAACTAATGGTCCAATTAACCAGAACGTACTGTATTTCCATATAACCAGGGAAGGTCTGTATTGATTTTTGAAAAAATATATGCGTAAGCCACATGCGCAATGATGACTACGACGTGGAAGCAGAACATGTCTTGGCAAGAAATCGATGTGGCATAGATGACTAGGCAGTTGGGGCAAGAACATCACCGACCACTGACGAAGATTGCGACTTCGGCAGTTGAAACGCATATGGAATGACTGGGAGGGCGTGTGTGAACAACATATGCATATCTGAAGTTTTTTGGAGGATTCGTCATTGTCAAGTTTGTTTCTTCAGTTTTTTATCGTAATCTTATTCAGATTTCATTCCGATTATGTTCGAATTTTATTCCCAATTTTATTTGAATTTTAAGGGTTTTTACTTCATTTTGGTTCGTACTAATTCAATGAATTAGGGATATAAGTACATCTGGCTTATGCCAATATCATCTAATACGCAATATATTAGGTGTGCAACTTAATTCTCTGCCACTAACCACAAGCGATCATAGAATGTCGGCAAATGCAAATAGCTGTGTGTGATAATGGCTGATTGTAGCACCATCCAACAGCTTTCCAGGCAACCGTAACCGGTTACAGCTGTAGTGACAGAAGGGACGAAAGTTGACTGTGAAAGCAATGTCGTTCGAGAAGCAACATTTGAGGCACTGCTTCCTGTTCGGGTTTCAGCTGAAAAAAGTGCCACAGAAGCCCAGCAAATGATATGGGCTACTTTGGGTGAGGCTGCTGTGTCTTACAGTATGTGTAAGAAGTGGTTCTGGCAGTTTAAGCAGGGAAATTTTAATCTCTGTGATGCAAAACGTCCGGGACAGCCACAGAAAGTTGACGATGAGGAATTGAAACAATTGTTGGACGCGGATCCCTGTCGCACACAGTCACAGCTTGCCCAGGAACTCGGAGTAACACGGCAAGCCATTGCAAAGCACCTGCACAACCTTGGATGGATTCATAAGGAGGGCCACTGGGTGCCCCACCAACTCACAGCTGCGAAGAAGTCTAGGTGCTACGATGTTGCCATGTCCTTGCTCTCCAGGTTCAAGAAGGATTTCCTCCACAAGATTTTGCCCTGTGATGAGAAGTGGATCTCCTACGATAATCCTAAGCAGTGCAAATCGTGGGTTTAACCAGGTCAGCCTATCACCAGTACCGCCAAACCGAAAATGCCTGCCAGGAAGTTGTTGCTGTGCATACGGTGGGATCAGCACAGTGCCGTACACTATGAGTTGCTCAAACCTGGTGAAACGGTCAATGCTGAGCGTTATTGTCAGCAACTCATTTGTGTGAGTGACGCAATAGAGGCAAAAAGGCCATACACCGGCAAGGGCAGAAGGTGGGTCCTGTTGCTTCAGGATAGCATGCTTCCTTACACAGCAAAAACGACTTTAAACACGCTCACCAACCTTGGATGGGAGATTTTGTCCCATCCGCCATATTCTCCAGACTTCGCCCCGTCAGATTATCACCTCTTTCGCTCCCTGCAACATCACCTGAGTGATATGCACTTCACTTCTGTCGAGGAGGTCCACACAAGTATTGATGACTTTATCAACTCGAAACTGCCCTCTTTTTTCCACAGTGGCATTCAGCAGCTCCCTGATCGATGGCTCAAATGTATCCAACATGACAGGGATTGTTTCCCTGATTAGGTACGTATTCGATTTGCTGTAATTTGCTGTCAATGTGTCGTGCCTGTGGCCGAGAATTAAGTTGCACACCTAATATATTGCGTGAACATCACGCAGCTAGCACGAAATCCATGAAGAACGAAGGTGAGTTAACATATTTTATAAAAAATCTCACTTACATAATTGTGCCTTCCATAGTCGCAAATGAAGAATTTTAACATGTGAAACAGAAAATTTAAGAACGAAATATATTCTTCAAAATTGCTATTAACATTGTAGAAATGTTACGATATTAAAAACATCCAATAAATGATCCCAAACATGTTTAATAAATGTTGGAAACTTTAAAACATAAAAATGAACTCTACAAAGATGTTTGATAACATTTCATCACGATTTCGACTTCCTTAGTACATTCTCATACTGTAAAGCGGACCAACAATTTCTGTGGTGATTTCAGATAGTCCGTAGCACTTGGGCTGTCTGTTTCTCCTCAGAAGCAAAGCTGGGTCACATGACAAAGTTTATCCAATCACTTCTGTTACTCACCCAATCAGAAGAGGAATGAAAGAAGGTCAGCTGGGAAAGGTGAAATCAAAATGGCTTCTTGAAGATAAAGGGAAATCAAGAATTTTGAAATAACAAAGAGTTCATCTTCCACCTGTTAAATGATCAATGGCAGGCATCAAAGAAGTCTGAAACACATGGTGATTCATAAAGAAGTATACAGTTTCAACGCACTATAAAAACTATAAAACAAGAACAATGTAAGATACAGTGTAACTTGTCTAATTTGAACGTTTTTAATTTGAGGGCTGCGGGTGGCGTAGTGGGCAACGTTCATGACTACCACGGAAAGGGCCTCAGGTTCGATCCCCGGCAGGTACGAACGTTCGATCCACTAAATATCCGCCGTGAGTCGGATGGGCACGTTAAGCCGTCGGACTCCGGGTACTGGCCCCCGGTAATAAATAAGGGCGTCTTCCTCCCCTTTTCTACTTCGCTTCCGTGTCACTTTTTTATTGGGCACTCTAGCCCAAATCTCCTAGCTTCCTATTTCTAAGGGTTGTTTAAGACCTGGGGTCAGATACTCCCTTCCTAAAATCCTCTACATATGATCACATGATCACGTTTTTAATTCAAATTCTTGGTTAATTCGAATTTTTCATTTGCTCCCTTGAAGTTTATGTATAATTAATGTTAAAAAAAACAATCTTTAATTCTAACTTGTTTTTGTTTAATTCGAAGAAAATCCCATTTTTGTAATCTCGTATTTTCAACAATTACCTTTTAAAATGGGTATGTACTGTTCTGGATGAAGCAACAAGTTAAACCTGAAACTACAGCCAACTGCTTCGGATAAGCAGGCTTCCAGCACCCCGATGATGAGTCTCAACTACATCAAGGTAATGGTGGTGAGGAGATCATACCCACTGTGGAGTACTGGGAAGATGTAGGTCGTGATGTACCGTATGAGGCTTTTGTGAGAGTTGATGATAATTTAGCTGTTTGTGGTGAGCTCACAGATGATGATATCTTGGCTGATGTTATGAATAAGACCTGCTGTGTATCTTCAGATGAAGAACTCGAACGGCCACAATTTCCTTAAGAGCGCCTTCCAAATTCAGTAGAGGCCTTGGTTCACCTCCAACAGTTAAGGAAGTTTATTGAGGGACAGCAGAATGTAAGTGACTCTCTATTTCTTTCACTCGATAAACTTGAGGAATTTACCCTTACCCATAACAAAAATTCTAAGAAGCAGGCCAAAATTTCCCATTTTTTTTACAAATTTTTTTTAAATTTACCATACTGTACTTTTTTTTGTATGTTATGAATAAATATGTTGTAATTTACAGTACTTGAATGTGCCCATATTCAAACTTGCCTAATTCGAATTATTTTTGTGGTCCCTTCAGCTTCGAAGTATCCAAGTTACACTGTATTTTATGTTACCTGTAACAGAATTGTAGGGGAATGTTTCAAGTTTTTTAGAGACAGTCACAGATGTTCTATGTGTGCACCCTTAGTCACACGACACACATCGAGCCGGTAATCCATTTCCGCCCAAACATGAGGTAAGATATCTGAATCAAGTGCAGTGATAGTGGCTGTGATACGCTGTTTCAGCTCCGCTAGATCAACAGGAAGGGGAGGGGCGAACACCTTGTCCTTTACGTACCCCCACAGGAAAAAGTCACAAGGTGTTAAGTCAGTTCTTTTGGATGGACATTGGTCAGGACTTCTGAGTGGCCACTCGCGCTATCTCTTATGCCACTTCCCTCAGTAGCGGGACAAAAACTTTGTGAGTGCGTCTACCTAACGATTCGCAGTTGTGGTCCATATCTTCAACTGTTACTGTTTTACAGCATCTGGAAACTGTACACTTCTTTTTGAATCACCCTGTACAATAATTCCCAAAGAGGAAAATTACAGTCATGGCCAAAAATCTTGCACCAGTAGACCAAAAGTCAATTTTTGATGTTTGAAGTCAACTTATACAGCGTAATGGTAAAGTCAGGAATACATATTATACATCATTTTAAAGGAAATTTTATGCTGAATTCAAATATTTTTACAGAATGTTATTACCAGTAATAGAAGTGAAGTTACAAACAAAAGTACAGCATCTAGTCAAAAAAGCAAAAAATAGTGAAATTAGTGTGCAATGCATTTAACGTAAAATAACTGTACAGTACATTATTGAAACTTGCAGGACACTTGAAATAACTGACCAACAAGCAAAATACACTTTAATATTTAATTAGATAACCACGGTTTCTTAGTAACAAAGTGCACCTTCTTGCCATGGAAGTAATGAGCCTCTCTAGTTCTCCATTGATGATAACACAGTGCCATACGGCCCTTACAGACTCAATTAATGCTGTTTTAGATGTGGGTCCTTTATGATGGATCTTTTGCTTAAATCTCACCCACAGATTCTCTTTGGGATTAAGATCTGGTGACTCTGCTGGCCACTAAAGTTTTCTTATAACTTTTCGATTAAACCACTCATCAACCAACTTTGACCGATGACATGGCACATTGTCGTCCTGAAAGATAAATTCCACCAACCCATGTCTTTCTTGTGCAGATGGTAACAGTTTGGACTCCAAAATATCCACATATTTCGATCCGTTCAATGTTCCATCAACAATGTGCAGATGGCTAACTCTGCTCTCTGAAATACAGGACCATAGCATCACCTAATGTGGGTTCCTGATTGTTGGCTGGGTGCAGCATGCCTTATATCTTTCACCAGCCTGACGACGTGCATAATAATTTCCATTATTAGCGGAAATAGTAGTAACAGTTGTTTCATCCCTAAAAATAAGATTTTTCCATTCATCAACAGTCAAATTCTTGTGTGTCTTGGCCTAAGCAATTCTTTTGAGCCGTTGTTGTTCAGTAAGGAAAGGTTTTTGTGCCCCTTTTCGTGCAGTCAGTCCATTTTCTTGTAGACTACGACGAACTGTACATGCAGATGCAATAATGCCTACTTCCTTCTCCCACTCCTTTCTTAAATCAGTGGCTGTTTTAAACCTTGATTTTAAGGAATGATGAATCAACATGCTATCATCACGTTCAGTGCACAGCCTTGGTCAACCTTTTGTTTCTCTGTTTCCCATACACATACATACAGCTTCTGCAAACCTTTTAATGGTGCGTGCGACAGTGGAATGATCACAGCCACATTTAACAGCAATTTTACGACTACTGAATCAAAGTTCATGCAAAGTAATAATTTTTGCCCTGGTCTGAAGAGGCAGGACCAATCTTCGGATCTTTGACATTCCGAAATTCAAATATCACCAGGAATTCTGAATAAACTTCCGTCAACTGACTACAAGCAGCTGTGTTCTAAGTCGGCAGACAATACAACATCCTTTTAAATCTCACTAGCGGACGCTGGAGAAAGCTATAGTGGAATAGAGGGGGCGCAAACGCTTTTTCAGAACTCGATTTGTGTTTTCTCAAGAAACGCATACAGCATATTAAATCCATTTATTTTTATGGCGTAATAAGCACAAAGATTCGCCAAGCTTTTGCACTCCACTGGGGGCTTTTTCAAGGCAAGTGGGAAACACAAATGGATTTGTGTTTTCTCACTTGCAAATTTTTGCTTGTAACTTCACTTCTATTACTGGTGATAACATTTTGTAAAAATATTTGAATTCAGTATAAAATTTCCTTTAAAATGATGTATAGTACACTATTCTACCAACAAACAATTGGACACCTGTGATAGCAAAGGAAAACGAAGTTTATTCACCTTCAATAGTTGGTGGAGCCTCCACGAGCGGCAATTACAGCTGCGACCCTCCGGGGCATACTCTCAACCAGGCGTTGTACGACGGCTAGCGGTATTTTCTTCCACTCGGCTTGGAGAAGACAGGTCAGTTCCTTCACCGATTTCGGACGGTGGGGGCACCCCTTAAGCCGACGCTCCAACTCGTCCCAGAGGTGCTCGAAAGGGTTAAGGTCCGGGCTATGCGCAGTCCAGTCCATTCGATTAACCCCATTGTCACCATATCAAGCCATGGTGGACCTCGCAACATGACAGGTGGCATTGTCATCCTGAAAGTAACATGGGTCCACCCCGTAAAACTGCCACAACGTAGGAAACGCATGGTCATCCAAAATGGTGCAGTAGGTCTCGGCGTTGAGTCTACCAGGAATTGCGACCAAGGGTCCCGTGCCATACCAGGAGAAACACCCCCATAGCATAATTCCACCGCTGCCGAACTTCACAGTTGGCACAATACATTCCGGCAGGAGGCGTTCTCCAGGCAGACGCCAAACCCAGACCATGCCATCCGAACGGTAGAGGGTGAACCTTGATTCGTCGCTCCAGAGAACCTGTTTCCACTGTTCAACGGTCCACTGTCGACGTTCTTTGCACCACGTTAGCCCAGCAGCGCTATTGGACTTGGTGATCAAAGGTTTGTGGGCGGCAGCACGTCCATGATAACCGAGCAGATGGGCTTCCTTATGGATGGTATTCATCGAAAGAACACTCCCGGATGCCTGTTGAAACTCCTCGCGAATGTGGCCCATCGATTTGGTGCGGTTCTTCCGAATTTCTCTGGCCAGCACCCGTTGGTCTCTACTCCCAGTTTTGTGGGCCTGCCGGGTCGGGACACATTCCGACAGTCACCTCTCATCTTCCACTTGCCAATCACGTAGGCCACTGTCGATTTTAGGTACTTCAACTCGCTGGATATGTCACGTATGGATCGGCCATTTCTGTGATACCCGACGATTACACCTTTCTCGAAATCAGAGAGCTCCGAACTGCGTGGCATCTTGCATGCGACTGGTTGCGTTGTTGTTTCCCACACGATATTTAACGGCGGCGGCCGTGACGTGTATCAGGACTGCAGATATCGTCGATTGCAGGGTGTCCAATTACTTGTTGGTAGATAGTGTATGTATTCCTGACTTTAACATTACATTATTTAAGTTGACTTCAAACATCAAAAATTGGCTTTTGTTCTTCTGGTGCAGGACTTTTGGCCACAACTGTAATTTAATTTAGTGACTTTTCCCAGAGACTTAGGGTAAATAATGAGAAAAATGTATGTTTATGTAGTTCTACTTAAATTTCAGGAACTTTACATATGACTTAAATATGGTGTTCTACGAATCAGTATGAATCTGGAAAAAAGCAATTAAGCACTAGAATTTAAAGATACGTGGTTAAGGTTCAAAAAGTGGCGTATAAACTGAAAGTTTTTGGAAGATATCCTGCTTTCAAAGTGGGGGATTCTGCTTGTACATAGGTCAGTAAAAAATATGGCTGGATTTATGTATTGCTAATGTGAATTTTCCCGCTTAATTTACCAGCGGGTTTGTTTACATTTTAGTCTGGCTTTCCAGGTCTCGGTATGCAATAGTTTTCTGACTTTCTGTTAGTAATATTTTCAGCTGTGCTTCCCGCTTTGAGGGAGGCAGAGCTATAGATAATACAGAGGGTGAGTCAAAAGTTTTGCAATATTTGGATCACTTTACATCTTCATACGTACCTTTACGACGAAAACTGACTAGCATTCAAAGTACAGGCCATCGTGTTGCGCTGTGTTTAGCCATCTGTCTGCCAGTTCGATTCCACAGCGGTACTAGTTCTTTGAGGTGAAGAACTCCTTCACCCCAGCTGTCACCTCCTCTAGGGTGTTGAAGTACCACCCATGAAGGAGTGGGCCATGGACCGGAACAAGTAATAATCCGACGGGGCAAGGTCTGAACTATATGATGGGTGTGACATCAGTTTGATGCCCATGAGTTTTGCCCGGGTCTTTCACACAGTATGAGGCCGAGCGTTGTCCTACTGTACGAGTAACACTGAAAACGTAAGGAAATTCAACTGTGAACTAGTAAGGAAAGCAATTGAAAACAACCAAAGCCTAAAGATAGCAAAGGAAAATCTCAGTAAGGAAGAAAACAGATTATGGCACTGAGAAATGAAGATGGTTCTGTAACAAGAAATAGAGGCGAAATTTTGACAAGAGTGAAAGATTTCCTCTCGAAATTATATGAAAGGGATGATGCATGTACTCCAGACATCATGAAAGGTATCAGTACCAGAGTTCTTCCAGTCCTCCCAGCAGAAGTTGCACATGCAATCAAGAACATGAAGCGGAGAAAAGCTCCAGGAGAAGATGGAATTACTGTAGACATCATACAAGAAACAAGTGGAGAAATCGAAACAGTACTCGCCCAAGTTTTCACTCCATGCCTTAATGAAGGGAAGATTCCTGAGGATTGGAACAACGCTACAATGATCCTGCTACATGCAAAAGGTGACATTGAGGATCTCAGGAACTACAGACCTATCAGCCTCCTATCAGTGGTTTATAAAATCTTCATTAAAGTTCTTTCACACCGCTTGAAGGTGACACTGGACATGGCTCAACCGAGAGAACAAGCTGGATTCAGGAGTGGCTACAGCACAATAGATCATATCCTCGTACTGAGAGAACTAATTGAAAGAGCGAGGGAATATGAACTTCCATTGTGCATGGCTTTTATCGATTATGAAAAAGCCTTTGATTCGGTGAAACCATCAGCAGTTGCAATGGCTCTGAAATCCTGCGGTATTGAAGATGCATACATTAATATTATTAATAACATCTATGAAAATGCAAGTGCAAATGATTCGGCTGTTTGAAAATACAACACGCAGAAAAATTGGAAAAAGAGTGAGACAAGGTGACACCATATCTCCCAACCTCTTTAATGACACATTGGAAAATGTCTTTCAATCCCTGAACTGGGAAAACAAAGGGATAAAGATTAATGGAGATTATCTAACTCACCTTCGTTTTTCTGATGACATAGTCATTTTTGCAACTACCCTATCAGAGCTGCAGAGTATGATCCAGGAACTAGCTGACAAGAGTAAAGAAGTGGGATTCAAAATGAACTTTCAGAAGACAAAAGTGATGTTCAATGCTTTTACAAGAAATGAAGATTTATCGATTGATGGAGAAAAGCTGGAGATAACGAGATAACAGATGTGTACGTTTATCTTGGACCGCAGATATCAAGTGAGGGTCACATTGATGAAGAAATTAATTTGTTTAAAAATATGCGGCGGCGCCAAAATCTCTTTTTTTTTTTTTTTTTTTTGTAGGTCTCTAGTGAGGTATTTGACATTGTTTTTTATTAGTATTTCAATGGCTAGTTCAATGTTGCACGTGCGCAGCGATCCTCAGATTTCCCTTTTTAGGGGTTTATCGGTTAGACGAGAATGACCTCTTGATTTCACCTATTTCATTACAGAAAATGGTTGTTCGCATAAGTACCGTAATTTCGGGTAGATAAGCCACAGCATATATGCCAAATTGGCTTGTAATTTCGTAATTTCGGGTAGATAAGCCGCAACCTGCCAAATTGGCTTGTAATTTCGTAATTTCGGGTAGATAAGCCGCAACCTGCCAAATTGGCTTGTAATTTCGTAATTTCGGTTGATAAGCCGCAACCTGCCAAATTGGCTTGTAATTTCGTAATTTCGGGTAGATAAGCCGCAACCTGCCAAATTGGCTTGTCAGTTAGCCTGTGTGAGTCTGGAGGAATTCGAGGCCGCTGTGGTGTAGCGGAAGCATATCCGGCGCGTAACTGGAAGACCCTGGGTTCGAATCCCGGTGGCGGCCAATGAGAATTTTTCCGTGATTCACTTATAAACGTAGAAAGTGCGAAGATCTTTGTTTGATGTTCCTGGTCCACGTTAAAATTTCTGTATTAATTATTCATTCGCAATACAATTATTTTTTCACTTGCTGCTTACCATCTTTGGTGAATCCCCAGCATTGTGCGGGGCTCCAAGAAGCAACCTGCCAACTTGGCTTGGCAGTTAGCGTGTGTGAGTCTGGAGGAATTCGAGGCCGCTGCGGTGTAGCGGAAGCATATCCGGCGCGTAACTGGAAGACCCTGGGTTCGACTACCGGTGGCGGCCAATGAGAATTTTTCCGTGATTCACTTATAAACGTAGAAAGTGCGAAGATCTTTGTTTGATGTTCCTGGTCCACGTTAAAATTTCTGTATTAATTATTCATTCGCAATACAATTATTTTTTCACTTGCTGCTTACCATCTTTGGTGAATCCCCAGCATTGTGCGGGGCTCCAAGAAGCAATCTGCCAAATTGGCTTGTCAGTTAGCGTGTGTGAGTCTGGAGGAATTCGAGGCCGCTGTGGTGTAGCGGAAGCACATCCGGCGTGTAACTGGAAGACCCTGGGTTCGACTCCCGGTGGCGGCCAATGAGAATATTTCTGTGACTCACTTATAAACGTGGAAAGAGCGAAGATCTTTGTTTGATGTATGAGTTCAAAATTAATTTATATATACAGCATTTTTTTTTTTTTTTTTTTTTTTTTTTTTTTTTTTTTTTGGCGGCTTGAAATTATTTAACAAAAAACGTTTTGGCTTGTTCCATTTTTTTTTCCCGTGGGAAGATATCTCAATAGAGAGGGAATAGAATAACGATGTTACAACCACGTGCAATAAATTCCACCCACCCCTCTTAAAAGAAGACATGACATTAATCAGGGGTGAATGTGAGGTAACACAAGAAACCCTGAAACTTTCAGCTCAGTGCCAATATAGACATAATGCATATTACAAATATTTATATATGTACATTACGCACATATAAACTAGCTACACATCAAATAGGCCCTAGTGCTTGTGCAGTTAAACTTCGCATCTTTTCTTGCACCCAATTTTCTTTCACTGTGCAAAATCGTTTAGGCATCACATCTTTGAAACCAAATTTCGCACTTCATATTATATGTTAATTGAGCAGTCTATTGTGGATCAATTTTACTTGAAGCCTATAGTGGATTCCATTCAATTTCTAAAAGTAGCTCATTGGATTAACTGAATCTAATACACTGAGTGGCTACTTTATTATGACCACCTGAAAGTTTTAAGCAAATGAGCTATGACTGCATGCTGTTGTTGCCAGAGGGCGAGGCTAGTATAAAAAGGGAAAGCTTAGTGCTTGCGACAGTAGTAGAAGTGATTTTTGGGTGACGAGATGGGTAAAAAATGTGATTTGACGGACTTTCAACGTGGGATGATTGTAGGAACTCGGAGCCATGGAGCAAGTATCACCGAAACCGCTGAATTCGTGAAATGTTCCAGAGCAGCTGTTGGTAAAGTGTTTAAAGACTGGACTGTCAGCCAAAAAAACTGGGTCTCTATGTGCAACGTGTGGTTGTCACTGACTAGTAGTGACTGCTTGGGCGGAACGGATAGTGTCCAGACTGGTAGCAGACAACAGAAGGGCAACAGTGCAGCAAATTACCGACCATCTTAATCAAGGATCCCCTCAAATGATCTCTGCACGCATTGTTCACCGTACACTGCATCGGATGGGATATGGCAGCCGAAGACCTGTTCGAACACCTTTGCTGTCTGCAGATAACAAGAGAAAATGTCTCCAGTTCGCACAGGAGCACAAGGATTGGACAGTCGATAATTGGAAACAAATTATGTGGTCCGATGAATGACGTTTTCATTTGCACCATGTCGATGGCCGAGTGAGAATTCTACGGAAACAGTACGAAAGCATGGACCCCAAATGCATTGCTACAACCCTTCAAGCTGGTGGAGGCAACGTTATGGTTTAGGGAATGTTTTCCTGGCATGCTTTGTGCCCTTTAATTCATGTTGATCAACGACTGACTGGCACATCACATCTAAACATCGTTGTGGACCAAGTGCATCCTGTCATGTGGATGGTTTATCCCAATGGCAATGGCTACTTTCAACAAAATAATGCGTCTTGCCATAGTGCTCGTATTATACAAGATTGGTTTCAGGAACATGCCGGTGAGTTTACTTTGCTTAGGAGGCCCGCACAATCTCCACATCTCAACCCCATTGAGAATTTGTGGGATGAAGTTGAGCAACCCATCAGACAGCTGGATCTACAACCCTGCAATCTCACACTCCTGGAAAGTGCTATTCATCAAGCATGGTCTCAGATTCCACAAGCCACCTATCAACATCTCGTGGAATCATACCACGAAAAATCGACGCAGTATTAACGGAAAAAGGTGGCCCAACAAAGTACTGAGGGGTGGTCATAATAAAGTGGCCACTCAGTGTATAATCAAACTATTTGATGTAGATGCAACTTTCAAAATAATGAAAAAAAGCCTTCCTTTCAGTAGGCTGTTATCTTGAGAGATTGTTTGATAACAAAAGAAACACTCAAGGTGTGACAAATCGATGCAGTGTTTTTAATCAAACACTGTAATTCCCAAAGAAAATGGATCTTGAACTTTTTGTTATTAATTCCTAGCATTTTTAGAAATGAAATGTCTGATGCATCTCAAATTCTCCTAAAACTTAAAACCCGGATTTGCGGGTTTGGAATGTGACAAGAACCCGGAATTCTGGGCTACATCCGGATTACAAACCGGCCTGAATAATAGGTTATAGGATTGAGGTGGGGCAGGTAAGAGAGAGGTGACTCCGATAAAACTCGGAAAAAGGGGGCGAAACTTTGCAGAGAATCGATCTTGTCAGCAAGAATCCCCCTTGTTAGTTGTTTCGTGCTCCGAGCAACTAACTCTCTTTGAACTCATGATGTCATCAGCTTCGCTCTTTCTCCCCTCTTGAAACGGGATATTCGACTACCATCCAAGATCGATTGTCATTGGTCAATGACTCAAGGACAGCATGAGCAAATTTCGTCAGTAGCGTGTGCGTGCGTTGCATTCAGTTCGACAAATCGCATTTTCTCGAGTGCGCATGGGTCTACGTTATCATGGAAAGTATAATGACAAAAAGCAGAATTTTTACTTCTAGTTTTAAGCTAATGGTAAATAATTATGTTTTTCCGAAACCTGGAAGAACATCAAAACTTCGACGATTATTTTGGGCTTTACTGAAGCAAACATTATTTCTAAAAACTGCGGTGAAATGTCAGAAGACAGCAAAAGTGATGCAAAAGTTTATTTAGATGATGAGCTTTTTAAATTTTTAATTCGGACAGTGAGGTTTCCGATTTTGATTGAAAAACTATGCGTACCATAAATTTTCAGAATGTTGTGTGTGTATTTTTTAAATTCTTGAGGCATAAATGCTTTATATAATTGGTTTAAGCACCTTATAATTTGCTTTATATAATTGGTTTAAGCACTTTATATATATATATATATATATGCTTTATATATTGGTTTAAGCACCTTATTAATTCTTTGAGTAAATTTTTATAAAATAGGTAGTAGGGTAAGTGTTATCCTTAAGCTTGAATCTTGTTTAATTGATATTTTTATTTATTATTTAGAAGATCAGCAAGCTCCTTCTAAAAATCGATGGGAGTCATTTCAATATTAGTTGTGAATGGTTTTGCAAACACGGTGTGGTGTGTATTTGAGTGTAACCTGAAAAAATATTCATACCTTTATTATGTACACTGCTGGCCACCTAAAATGCAGCACCAAGAAGGAAGCATCCGATTAGCCTGAAATTCGCAGGATGCTTCGCCCGTGAGAGGACATGCAAACGATTAGCATTGCAGGGCATATGCAAATCATGTGTGCCCGGCACGCCACCGAGAAGCACTATAAGAAGGGTGCACAGAAGGCAGGGTGTAAGTACTGGAAGTGTGTTGTGCTGCCAGACCTGTGCGTGGGAAGCTTCCTGATGCCTCGTCACAGAATACGGCAGTCATTCCAGCACGTTTCGGAGTTCGACAGAGGACGAATAGTGGCTTATCGCGACAGCGGTTTATCGTACCGAGACATCGGCGCCCGTGTGGGACGACATCCAGCCACAGTGAGGCGAGTATGGGTTCGGTGGGTGCAGGAGAGACGGACAGACCGACGTGAGCAATTGCTGCAGCTGCAGCACACCACCAAATGAGAGGACCGGCATGTTGTGTGGCGGGCATTGACGGCTCGCACCGTCACATCACGAACGTTAGCGCAGGAATTAGGGTGTGTTGCGCAATAACCTGTGTCAGCATGTACTGTTCAACGGCGTCTGCAGGAGCAGAGACTTGTCGCACGGCGCCCATTGCTACGATTACCATTGACGTTACACCACCGTTGAGTGCGGCGGCAGTGGGCCGTTGAACGCCGCACCTGGACTACGGACTGGCATGACATTGTTTTTTCCGACGAATCCCGCATCTACCTGCAACACCACGATGGTCGGATCTGCGTGTGGCGGTACCGCAGCGGCAGACTGTATGATGCCTGCATTATGCATCGCCATACCGGTCCGTCGCCTGGCGTTATGGTTTGGAGCGCAATTGGATATGATACCCGCACCCCTCTGGTACGCGTCGCCGGTACACTCAACAGCCACCGCTACATCTCCGACGTTTTGGAGCCTGTAGTCCTTCCTTACCTGCAGGACCTGCCAACGGCCACGTTTCAACAGGACAATGCGCGCCCGCACGTCGCACGCATCGTGCAACAATTCTTCACGGCCCACCAGGTGTAACTGCTGCAGTGACCCGCCTGTTCTCCCAATATGTCACACATCGAACACGTGGGGTCGCTGATCGGCAACCGAGTGGCCCGGCAAGCACCACCCGTGATGAACTGTGGCAACGTGTGGAAGCCCACATCCAAAGCCTCTTTCGTTCGATGCTGCGGCATGTAGCAGCCGTTATTGCCAGCCATGGGGGCCACACGAACTATTGATGTCTGCGTGTTCCGCAAGTCGCACGGGCCTGTAAAGCTCAATCGTTTAATCTTTGTATCTGTTGTTATGTGTCCAGTAAATCTGGCCTTGCTATCTCGTGTCCTTCTTGGTGTTACCTTTTGGGTGGCCAGCAGTGTATTTTTATGTACCACCGCCAGTCCCACGTAAAATGTTCATATCCCAATAATTTTTCATTTTTTCTATAAATGTTTGACTAATTTTTGTTTCGTGCTCTCCTAGGATTTTGTGCGCGCTGGCCACATACAATAAGGTCGAGGGCCGCAGGTTATGCATGTCTGATATAGTGGAATGTGGGAAAAGCTACAGTCTCAAAGTAAACGAATTGCCGACAAGGATTCACATAACATTTCTTCAGAAGTACGGTAAAATCCTGATTATCCATCACTAATGGGAACGGAGGTGTGATGAATAGGGGAAATTGTGATACAACGCCATCCAGTCGAGGTTAATAATATATTATTTATGATATCCAATTTTCGTTTATATCAATACCTCATTTGCTTTTCGCTCTCTTTCTGTCCACTTAAAAATCTGGAATGAAATGAACTCCCAACAGTGGCGTGATGTATGTCACAGTAAGGAATGTTCAATCATGCAACATCTAACATAGGTGGTGTGGTGGGAGCCATAGTGGAGAATGCCCAATCATGCACCTCCTTACCTAGGTTATGTCAACTGCACCAGAGTGGAGGGTGAATCAGCTTGTGAAGAAACCATCTGTTTGTTGAGTAAAGGTAGGATAGGGGAATGCAGGAGTGACAATCGCCATGAAATGGAAAAAAAATAAAACTGGAGTGAGAGGTGTTACAGTTAACTAAGTTACGAAAATTGCAATTCATGAGGCAACCTTATGGGTTGTCCTATGTCATAAACGTGCTTTTGATTAATATGTACATAATATCTAAGGTGTTTTACCTGATATTGTCAAAGTATTTTTCACGTTGTTTGCTCTTTGAGGCACATGCTCCCGACCCCAAGAGGTCCCTTACGTTACGGACCTTTGGTTAGTTATAAATAATTTTTTTGCAGAAATAAAACAGTTAGGTTATATATTTTCAGTTCCACATTCATTCACTTGCACAATCAAACATTTAAAATATACTATTAATGAAAAGATTTTAGTAGAAAGAGTTATACTCATCGGGTCAGGAGACGTCTCACAAGGGTTCTTTGTTACGGCGAGCGCTTTCAGCGGTGTTCAACCGGCATCATCTGGCCACTGTTTCTACACGAGGGTTTCTCGCCTGTATGTGTTTTTTGGAGTTGCATGTCGGGAATCGATGAGAAGGTTTGCTGCCTGTACGTGTTAGATGATTTTGTTTCCAATGTGTCGCCATCTATTGGATGAGTTGGTAGGTATAATTCTACATACAGACGCACAATAGAATTATACTTACGACTGATACCTACCAACTCATCCAATAGATGGCGACACATTGGAAACAAAACCATCTAACACATACAGGCAGCAAACCTTCTCATCGATTCCCGACATGCAACTCCAATCCAAAAACCACACACGCGTGAGGAACCCTCGTGTAGAAACAGTGGCCAGATGATGGCGGTTGAACACCGCTGAAAGCGCTTGCCGTAACAAAGAACCCTTGTGAGACGTCTCCTGACCCGATGAGTATAACTCTTTCTACTAAAATCTTTTCATTAATAGTAAATTTCAAACGTGTGACTGTGCGAATGAATGAATGTAGAACTGAAAATATATAACCTAACTGTTCTATTTCTGCAAAATTTTTATAACTAACCAAAGCTCCGTAATGAAGGGACCTCTAGGGCCAGGAGCACGTGCCTCACAGAGCAAACAACGTGCAAAATACTTCGACAATATCAGGTAAAATACCTTAGATATTATGTATAAGTTAACTAAGTGTGGTGGATAAATGTAAGTGCACTGTAAATAAAAATTTAAAACACAAAAAAAGAGTATAAATAAGGAAACAAACGAAGTTATGGGTTTTGAGTGAGGAACTGTTAATACTAAACACAAGATTAGTCTAAATGGTACAGAGACAGACCAGGCAAATTGAATTTCTATATTTGAAGAATATGTTTGACACAGAAAAGAGATTTCATGGTGAAATTAGTAGACGAGTGAATTTATCTTTAAAAGTCATGGCTGCTTTAGGAGGATTTCACAGGAATATTGGGTTCTTAAGAAAGCCCCAAATGGCTGTATAAGAAAGTATGATTGTTCCTACTCTGATGTATGGTAGTGTAACCTGGGTACTAGGTAGGACATACATAGGAGTGATTTGTATGCTGTAAAGATGTGTTACTTACAGAAGTTTGTGGCAAGACAGGTTCTAATCATGTGAGGAATGAAGATGTGGTGCAGATGTGCATTGTGAAGCAAAATGTTCTTAGTAAGGCAAAGACTAATATTGATATGTGGTTTGGCCACAATGTAAGAATGAGTGGTGAGATGCTTACTATGAGAATTTATTCAGCCCAAGTGGCAGCAAAGAAAGGTAGAGGAAGGCCAAGGAAATCATAGGAGGACCAGATTCAATTCCTGCAAGAGAGAAAGGATAATGAGTATGAAGTACAAAATTTTTTGTGTGTGTGCATGCATATGAGGCAGGCAATGGATGTCAGTGAAGCTCAAGTTCAGTGTGTTAAGATCACTGTAAATGGAGACGTTTAATACATCAGCACTTCAACAGCAAGTAAAATCTAACTTCATCAGTTTTAAACTTTAATCTGGCAGATGAATTATCTTTGAAGAGCCTCTCAATCTCAGAGAAAATATGAATGAATAAAAACTTTACATAATACGATATAACACATTAATATGTATTTTTAATACGTTAATAGGCGTAAAATTACAAAAGTTTCACAAGCTTTCACTGCCAACGGACAGCTTCTTCAGGCTTCTGAATATAAACGCTTAACAGAAACCGACAAAGAATAAATGCAAATGTAAAATTTAAAATCATTATAGCATAGCATGAAACTCATATTACGCCTCGTGCTCACCGATTGTCCAGAGAGCTCTTAATGTTTAACACCTTGAGCCAAATAGTTTAACACCTTGGGCTCTTAATGTTTAACACCTTGAGCCAAATAGTTTAACACCTTGGGCTCTTAATGTTTAACACCTTGAGCCAAATAGTTTAACACCTAGGGCTCTTAATGTTTAACACCTTGAGCCAAATAGTTTAACACCTTGGGCTCTTAATGTTTAACACCTTGAGCCAAATAGTTTAGCACCTTGGACTCTTAATGTTAACACCTCAAGGTGTTAAACATTAAGAGCTCACTGGACAATCCATGAGCACGAGGCGTAATACGAGTCTCATGCTATGCTATAATGATTTTAAATTTTACATTTGCATTTATTCTTTGTCTGTTTCTGTTAAGTGTTTATATTCAGAAGCCTAAAGAAGCTGTCCATTGGCAGTGAAAGCTTGCAAAACTTTTGCAATTTTACGTCTATTAACAGATTAAAATTACATATTAATGTGTCATATCGTATTATTGTAAGTGGCGTACAACCCACAATCCAATTTTCTATCTAAAAACTTTACATGTTCATCTTTCAAATGTTGCAAATCTTGTTGCAGTAGCATATTTCTCTTTTTTTTTTTTTTTTTGGTTGGAGGTTTAACGATCACTGTGAGCAACTCAATGGGCTATAAGCAGTCGCTCGTCCCTAATTTATGGCCACTGGTTCCAGGGAAGGGAGAGAGCCAGTGCCGTAAGACAAATACAGCTTCCATGCCTCACCGGGATTTGAACCAGAACCCCTTTCAGGCGAATGATCAGAAGCCATCGCTTAGACCACTGCGCCACCGGGGCGGCCTCATTTTGTTCAGTTGTAACTAAATTTATGGTACCTCTATTCATAGTTCACTGTGGAAACAACTTTTTTACTGGTCTTGTAGAGATTATTATTCAAAAAAGTTGATGGTCAAATTTTCGAATTAAAGCCTAGTTCATCATCAGGACTACGTCACTGGAGTAGTTACTGCCACTCAGTTGGAAGTGTCCAACCGATCGTTAATTGTGGTACTTCTTCTCACTATTTCCATCCCTTCTTGAAGTTTCTTCTTTATTAAGTTTGATTGGTGGGTGATTATGCTTACTGAGTCCCAATTTATGGAGTGTCCACTTGCTTGTATGTGTCTGTCTAGAACTGTTTTGTTACTAATGTTCCTAATAGCTGCTTGGTGTTCTTTCATTTGGACTTTAATACTTTTTCCTGTTTCTCCTATATAGCTGACCCAGCAGTTGCAGTCGATGCAACATACTACTCCTTCTTGCAATTGGATGTCTGTTTCTTTCTGTTTTAGAGCTAGCAGGAATTTCTTTAATTTGTTATTTAGATCTGGAGCAAGTCTGATATTATATTTTGCTCTGATCCTCTTCAGTTTTTCAAAAAGTCCCTTGTGGTACGTAATTTTGTTGGTGAACTTGAAGTTGTTTATTTCCTGCTTCTTTTTTGGCACTTTTCTAAATAACTTCTTAATATATGGGGAGGGGTAATTGTTCTCTGCCAATATTCTTTTTAATTTAGAAAAGTGCCAAAAAAAGAAGCACAAAATAAACAATTTCAAGTTCACCAGCAAAATTATGTACCATAAGGGATTTTTCGAAAAACTGAAGAGGCGGTTGACACTATAATTCGTGCATAAATACTAATATTAAAAGAAATCCGTCTTGTTGCACGATGATATTTATTCAGCTAAAAAATGAAATCTATATACAGTTTAAAAACACATGAGCACTTTCGGTGTCACATTGACACCTTCATCAGATGTAATTTCACCATGTGGCTACATGCTGGTCTTAAGTACGTGGAGTAGATGCATCATGGGAAAGGTAATGTCAATGTCACATGATATACCAGATAACAAGACAATCAAAAAAAGGCATAGTTAGCCAATGATCACTTAACAGAAGCAATTGCTATTGTGCTGTCCTTCCCAACAAGATTGCTCCAAGGTTCAGGTAAAACATAAGGATAATAGTCATTACAGCAACTTGTATTATAAGCCGAAATATAGAGGCTTTCTGCAAATAACAAGGAATGAACAGAGTTAGGTGTGTTTATGATTTTAGCGTATTAAAAAATGCTCAATGCCATTTCTAGTGTCCCTCATGTAATAGTGAAACGAGACCCCACCAGGGCTACTGTTAGTGCTTTAAGCCGCCTTAAGAACTCTTCAGCTCCTCCGGACTCCTTTTCAAAAGCCTTCAATCCACCCCCCGGCTGCCATGTGCCTGATTTATTTGGTAGATTAAAACTACACAAGGAAGGGTACCCTATTCGTCCTCTTGTATCAGGTTACATTGCCCCCACCTGACCTTTGGAAAAAGCTTTGGCAAGTTATCTCACCAAATTTACAGTGAATTCTTCCTACTCAATAAAGAGCACCACACAAGCTATTGATAGGTTAAAGTTAATTCAACCACTACCAAATTCCTATTTTTTGGCGTCCCTAGATGTAGTTTCGTTATACACTAATGTACCTATGGAAGCTACATTTCAGTTGATTCAGGCTTTGCTCATTGATTCTGACATTCCTGCCAATGATATTGCTTTCATAATGAATGCTCTTCATCTCATTAAAAAGCGTTCATTTTTCAAATTTCAGAACATATTTTACCAACAAACCAACGGGACAGCCATGGGTTCACCTTTATCCGCAGTCTTAGCGGAAATTCTTCTACAGCATATTGAAAATAAAGTCATACAAGAATTCCCACAAAAACCTAGTCTCTATATCCGTTACGTTGATGACATCTTGGTAATTTGGCCATATACCATAAATCAGTTACAGCAGTTTGTCAACGCTATGTCTGCTCAATACCCCTCCATCAAACTCACGATAGAACTTGAAAATAATTTCGTCTTACCTTATCTTGACTTTCAAATTACTCGTACCCCTTCTGACAATTCCCTGTCTTTTGCTGTTTATCGAAAACCTACATCCACACCCACTCTAATTCCGTACAATTCTGCTCACATTTTTCAGCATAAAATTTCTGCTCTGCACTTCCTATTTAGAAGAGCATATTCACATTCTTCTAGCCATTTCGCCAGAGCTCAAGAACTACAATGGATATCATCCCTTGCTAAAAACTATGGTTACCCGGACAACGTTGTTAGGGGAGTGCACAATAAAGTACGGTTTTCTATGTCAACTGCTTTAATTAGTGAGCAAGTGCCTAAAAAGTATGTTGGATCTGTTGATTTTAATCCACATATTGTAAACCTCCTTACCAACATATGTTCTCGTCATAAAATACAATTTGGAATACGATCATGCAATCTATATACCATTATCCGCAATGATCGTGACAAAATTGACAAAGGGAAAAAATGGGGTGTGTATGTTATTCCTATGCTTGACACTATCTCTGGTGAACTAAACAATCATTATGTGGGTTCTACCAAAAGAAATTTGGATTTGAGATTAAATGAACACAGATATGATCTAAAAATGAATCACCAAAGCACCTCTTTTGCAAGAACCATAAGTGCTGGAAATTCCATCCCAGACTGGGACAACGCTAAAATCATAAACACACCTAACTCTGTTCATTCCTTGTTATTTGCAGAAAGCCTCTATATTTCGGCTTATAATACAAGTTGCTGTAATGACTATTATCCTTATGTTTTACCTGAACCTTGGAGCAATCTTGTTGGGAAGGACAGCACAATAGCAATTGCTTCTGTTAAGTGATCATTGGCTAACTATGCCTTTTTTTGATTGTCTTGTTATCTGGTATATCATGTGACATTGACATTACCTTTCCCATGATGCATCTACTCCACGTACTTAAGACCAGCATGTAGCCACATGGTGAAATTACATCTGATGAAGGTGTCAATGTGACACCGAAAGTGCTCATGTGTTTTTAAACTGTATATAGATTTCATTTTTTAGCTGAATAAATATCATCGTGCAACAAGACGGATTTCTTTTAATATTAAAACTGAAGAGGATTGGAGCACAATATAAGATCAGACTTGTTCCAGATCTAAATAGCAAATTTAAGAAATTCCTGCCAGCTCTAAAACAGAAAGAAACAGACATCCAATTGCAAGAAGGAGTAGTATATCATGTTGACTGCAACTGCAGGCTCAGCTATATAAGAGAAACAGGAAGAAGTATTAAAGTCCAAATGAAAGAACACCAAGCAGCTTTTAGGAACATTCATAACAAAACAGGGCTAAACAGACATATACAAGCAAGTGGACACTCCATAAATTGGGACTCAGTAAGAATTATCGCCCACCAACCAAACTTAATAAAGAGGAAACTACAAAAGGGATGGAAATAGCGAGAAGAATAGGTATCACAATTAATGATAATTGCGGATGGACACTTCCAACTGAGTGGCAGCAACTACTCCAGTGATGTAGCCCTGATGATGAACTACACTTTAGTTCAAAAATTTGACCACCAACTTTTTTTAATAATAACCTCTATAAGACCCGTAATAAAGTTATTTCCTCATTTATTTATTTTTTTTTTTGCAAACACATTCAGAAACTAGAGAAAGAGATTTGTACCAACCTGTTTAGTTCATGTAAATCATCAATACATCATAAGAGAACAATTTAATTCAATCTGATACATAAATTGGCAAATTAATCAAAATTTTACAGAACATTACCTCCTCGTGGGATCAAGAACATTCTGCCCAGCTACATTTACTACTGCTACACATGATTCTGGCAAACCATCAGTCTTCAATTCGTTCTGTATGCCACAAGAAAAAATGAAGTACAGAATGGAAATGTTATTTATTTTTCCATTTTATATTTTTCAAAAAAACATATAATGGATAACTACCACAAAAAATCAATTTAGTGTAATAAAAAACTAGTAATGTTTCACCACTGGATGCAACATGAAGTAATTTAAATACACTAATCAAACAATGTGGATTCTGACAATTTTAATCACCATTGCACCTAAAAATGCAGTGCAGAAATAAGAAAAACTTACAGTGGAATAGAAGATAAAGAAACAAAAGTTAAATGCCAAATGAAGCAATTTTTGAAAAAAATTGTTTGGAGTACTAATATCAGCTCAAAACGTTATATTTAACTATTGAACGTTACTACGGCATATTATATTGAGTTCTTTAGCAGGATATCACAGAAGTCCTGTCATTATTTCTGTTCTTCACGTTTTTACACAAGTTCGCTGAAAACTACGACACCTGGACTCCTTAACTTCTTGTTCAATCTGGTGGTGTCATATTGAGGGTGAATGGTATATTTATTTAAAATATGAACTAAAAACATATAAATTATTTCTTAAAAGAAGAAGAATGAGAGAGTTGAAATAATAACATTGTTACCTCTTGGTCTGCAGTATCCTTCTGATTAGTTGCTCCCGGCATACATTCAAGAACAAAAAATTGCGTATTCGAAGTTCCATAAAATGAAAGTTCCCCGTAAACAACAATGAAGTATTTATGATAGCTAAAACCCATAAAAGTCTTTTATCGAAAACACAAAAATCTTGTCTTCAAAATAGAACTTGAAAGAAAATTAATCCAATGAAATAATAAAATCGAAATAAAATCCATTATTCTAACCTCAAATTCGACTGAGAACGATATGCAAAACAGTCTTCACCGAGGAATCCAGATCCCGAATTTCCGACGCGCGTTTCGGCACACTTTTTTTTTTTCAGGATCTGGATTCCTCGGTGAAGACTGTTTTAAATATCGTTCTCAGTCGAATTTGAAGTTGGAATAATGGATTTTATTTCGATTTTATTATTTCATTGGATTAATTTTCTTTCAAGTTCTATTTTGAAGACAAGATTTTTGTGTTTTCGATAAAAGACTTTTATGGGTTTTAGCTATCATAAATACTTCATTGTTGTTTACGGGGAACTTTCATTTTATGGAACTTCGAATACGCAATTTTTTGTTCTTGAATGTATGCCGGGAGCAACTAATCAGAAGGAGACTGCAGACCAAGAGGTAACAATGTTATTATTTCAACCCTCTCATTCTTCTTCTTTTAAGAAATAATTTATATGTTTTTAGTTCATATTTTAAATAAATATACCATTCACCCTCAATATGACACCACCAGATTGAATAAGAAGTTAAGGTGTCATAGTTTTCAGCGAACTTGTGTATAAAAACGTGAAGAACAGAAAAAATGACAGGACTTCTATGATATCCTGCTAAAGAACTCAATGTTTGGAGTGTAACAACCACGATAAATACGCAAGTCTAAATTGCTATAAGCAGCTACCATCATCCTTAATCCTTTAAGTGGCCGATGTTTTTGAGTCAAATGGTGCCCCAAATTTTCTAAGCTTCCCAAACAGAAATTGTTCACATAGCGACTTGATTCTACGAAAGCTACGAAAAAACAATACCTTTACCTCTCCCACGTCAGCAGTACCAAACATAAATGTGTCACTACTGATAAGATCTCGCTTCTACAGTCCTCTGTTCTCTGCTCCATGACCTTAGACATGATGAGGAAGGGCTTGTTCCCATGACAGGGTCAACATGCTACTGGGTAGAAACAAGTGCCTCAAACATCTACTCTCTTTCTTTTCTTCGGTTAGTTGACATTAAGTTGATGGTAGTTGAGAACATGCTAAGTTATGTACAATAGTTGACATGGCAAATATATTTCAGCCATAACTATGGCCTTCATCAGTGCGACTATGATTTGTTTCGTTGCCAGATTGGAAAGGTAAGTTTTGCAACGGTAACTCCATAGGGTGTGACGCAATGAGAGATTTCCAGATGTATGGAACGTACATGAGGAGCTCCGAGTGGCAATTTTTGGAGAATAAAATTTCCAAACTTTCTCTAAACCTCAGAGCAAAACAATTTTGGAAGGAAGCCAACTTTTTTGCATGGGACCAAAGTGGAATAGCAGAAGTGTCAGCCATGCTGAGTTGAGACAAGGAAGAGGAAGGTTTTCCAAATTTCGCATCAGATTTGTGTTCCTGAAGTCTTGAGAGAATTTATCGGAATGAACTTCCTATGTATGCTGTTAATCCAACGTTTGTCTTGATAGGAATTTTATACACTCCAGGAGAAGAAAGCGGAGGTCTTGGGTCTCTGTCATTAAGCATACATACATACATATCACTAAGCTGTTCTCTGAGATTCAGAGGTTAGCTCCAAAAAGAAATACAAACTTCCAGATATTTTTACTTATTGTTGTCGTATCAAACTTCGCCATTTGCAGCGATCTTGACATACAACTCGTGCTTCACTGATATCCATCACACGCCGTACACAAGGAGAAGAGCGAATGGCAAGTCTATATCCTTCTCTTTTGAAGATACTGATGAGCTTGTAGGCAGAAAGTTTATGGTAACGGATAGAACCTGCAAACATTAGTTCCTTTTTTGGTGAAACAGGTTGAAGAGCAACAACTGGTTTTTCTTAGCATTTTGAATTAATTTAGAAACCTGGTGTGGGGGAAGCCATGTTAAGCAGTGATCAAGTGGATGTTGGCTAGTTCATTTTTAAGAAAAACCTCAGTGTTACAAACCAAATGAGCTCGATGAATGAGAGACTTGAGAGCTGACAGTTTATATTGGTGGAAAGTATGAGTATTGAAAGGAATAATTCTACTGGTAGAAACTGGTTTTCGGTAGACTGAAGTGGATAGAAGATTATTCTTTTTAGAGATGCTGAAATCCAAGAAATTTATCTTGCCATCAATGTCTTCATGTTTGTTAGTTACCAGCATTGCCTACCACTCATTTAGTCGACATTGTTATAGCCCTTTTAGCATATAAAATCATCCTCTTAAATGATCACTTTGAAGAACAAACTGGCCATTTAGGGGGATCATTTAGGGACAGTCATCCACCTAAAATGACCACAACCACTTTGAGAAGCTAAGCAGAAAGCATCACCCTATGATGAACAAGTTCACTCAATCCAGACGTGTCCAGCACCCTTTTAAGACAGCAAATATATTCGTTTGAGCTGATTACAGCCAATTTTGCTTACCCTGAATTAATTTGTTACAATCAGTTAAAATGTTAATTTAGAGCCTATTTTCCCAGACAAAAAAACAAAAGAAGTTTAGTAAAATCATGCAATGCATTGATTATGATACGCTTTCCAACATACCAGAAATCATTACTCAAGTTAGGAGGATAATGGCAGCAGAATAAATCTCACTCCTATGACCTGACCTTTGAACCCATTTTGATGATATTCAACATAACCAGTAAAGTATACTTCCGGAACAACACGATAAAGTTTTGTCTCAATCGAAGCATTTTTACGTAAGTTATAACACATAAGGGCGATGGTATGAATCCCGATTCTATGTTCTGACCTTTGACCCCATTTCATTTATTTTCAATAGGGTTCATCCCCAGGTGGTCCCCTACCACATGGTCCCCTACCACATACTAAAATTTCATCGAAATGGAACCATTTTTAGTCAAGTTATGATGCATAAGGGCAATGGAATGGATCTCACTCCTACGTCCTGATCTTTGACCCCATTTCGTCCACTTTCAATAGGGTTCGTCCCCAGGTGGTCCCCTACCACATACTAAAATTTCATCAAAATCGAACCATTTTTACGCGAGTTATCGTGCGGACAGACGGACAAAGCTGAAGCATATACGCTTCTTCAACCTACGGTTGGGAAGCGTAAAAAAACACCCATGCCTCAAAAGTGTGGTGTTTGCAGAAGGGTAGGAAACCGTGGCATTAGCAAACGGTATGGTTATGCTATGAGTAAGAAACACCGACCTTTTAGAAGTAAGTAAAGAAATATATTTTTAATGCATTTTGGTCTATGAATTTGATGCTCATGACCATCTATATTTAAGCAGGGATTTTCTCTCGCAGTAAATAACTCAGCCATAGTTACGCAAGCAACAAATGGCAGAAAAAACCTGAAATGAAAGAACACACCTGAAGTAACTAATGAAATACTGGAGTAATCGCTTGCAAGGGAACGTAAGCTCGTCAAACAAATGAACCCCGTGATTGGAATCTTCTCGTTTCCTGTTGGTCAAGTGGGGAATCTGTACACATGTGACTGATGAGAAGGAAAAGTAATTCTAGGAAGAGGTGGGTGTTTCTTACTCATTGCATAACCGTCTGCTAATGCCACGATTTCATACCCGCCCACTAAGGCCACGGAACCGCCTCACACCAGAACCAAGCTCGATCACCAGACCTGTGGAAGAAGAAAGACGCAACTCCTGACAATGAACTAGGGTATAGATCAAAAATTTGAGAGGTAACATAGCTTAATAAATTTATCCTCGATAATTCCCATTAAATATTTATAATGCTGGAGGCAGAAATGTCAGTAAAAACAAAAAAACTCAGAAGATGTGAAAAATAACTGAAAGTTCTGCAAGTTAAAATTGAATTAAGAATATTAATCAGAGTAAAGCCTTGAGTGTTATAGTTTCTGTAAATAACATGTCTATTTTTTTAATCAGCAAGCAAAATCTGCTAATAACTTGGAAACTATGGGCATATAATGTAGGCCTACGCACATACACTACATTAACAAAAGTCACCGGACACCCCTTCAAAAGCAAATAAACGGATCTGCTGCATTGTTCAGATGCGCAGTACAGCTGCAAATGGTATAAAAACAAGCCTGCAGCTGACCGCGATCATATCACACTGTGAGGTTGTGTGAAAATGTTGCAGCGGGAGAGAACTGACTTTGAGAAAGGAAAGATTGTTCGGTGTTATATTAGTGGGTTGTCCATAAGAGAAACCGAGAGACATTTAAGCATACCCAAGTCAACTGTTTTGGATGTACATGGCATGCCTGAAGCAGCAAAATATACCGGCAGACCAAAGAAAATCAGTGACAGAGGACCTCGCAGCCTCAAGAGAGTCGTTACAGCTAATCGACGGAGTACTTGCACAAGACCTCAGTGTACAGGTGAGTAAAAATGCTGGAACCTTGGTATGCATATGTACCATTCACAGAGAACTTCATTCCATGTGTTACTGTGGTCATGCAACTGTTCATAAGCCTTTCATCTCCACTCGGAGTGCTACTAGTCATTTAGCATGGTGTAAAGAACATTTACCGTGGACCGTAGAACAATGGAAACGGGTCCTATGGACTGATGAATCCAGATACACGATCGATCAGTCTGATGGCCATGTGTGGGTATGGCGGCAGCCGGGGTAATGCTATTTACCACAGTGTACTGTTCCTATGGTCAAGTTTAGAGCTGGCAGTGTACTCGTGTGGGGATGTTTTTCGTGGTATGGTCCCGGCCCATTGGTTATCATGGACAAACCTGTTAACCAGCACGTCTACCTCGATATTCTGGACAATTATGCCCTACCAACTCTGTGGCAATACTATGGAACTGAGCCTCTTTGGTACCAATGCACCAAGCCATAAAGCAAGGACTGTTACGGCATGGTTTGACCATAATTTTGTATCGTGTATGGACTGGCCAGCACAGAACCCTAATCTTAATCCCATAGGCGCTCTAATTCCTGGGATGAATTAGAGTGCCACATAAGAAGTTTGGAACCAAGGCCTACTACTAAGCAACAGTTAGCGGCAGCATTATGTACTGAATGGAAGCGCCAACCTATCGCTGTGTTCCAAAACCTTGTCGAAAGCGTGTCTCGAAGGGTCAGTGCATGCATTAAAGCCAAAGGTGGACCGATACCGTACTAATGTATGTCAATAAATGCTATGTTGTGTTTCTCTTCTAGGTGTCCGGTGACTTTTATCAATATAGTGTATGTCTACATTCTGGTACTCTGATAATGAGTAGAGTTACTTCCTGCAATACCAAATTTTATAATTCATCAATAGTTCCGCACTTGCTTAACAAATATTTGTTGAGTAAAATATTGTAAACTTACCCATGACATGGCGTTTAGCCTTGGTTGTCGAGAAACTACAACAACTTCATACCCTATGTGACGTAATGATTTAGATATTGCAGACCCTATGAATCCACTGCCACCACCTGGCAAAGAAATATAAGATATTTTTAATAATTTTTAGAAAAAATAATCTCAAAATTTCTTTTTAAAAGTAATAATTTTTCAAATAGTAATTTCGAAAACTTCATAGCGTTTTCAAGTAATCAATGAAGGAAGAAATATTCTTCATAATACATGGAAAATCGACAGAATATTCAATTAATTCTAATAATTAATTACTTCATGGCTTCCTCTTATTTCAGTATTATAAATATTTAATGGGAATTATCGAGGATAAATTTATTAAGGTACATTACCTCTCAAAAGTTTGATCTATACACTAGATCATCTTCAGGAGTTCTTGCGTCTTACTACTTCCACAGGTCTGGCGACCAAGCCTGGTGGATTTTCCATCCAGCATGGTCGTTGATGTTGCCACCTTGTATCTTGTAAATTTCCAGGGATTCTTATAATTTCCGGATAATTGTGTAGGATTGATGCTTGATAACTTGTAAGGAGTCCCAGTCCATTTTGTGGCCAGTTTGTTGTATGTGCCTGTCTAATTCCTGTTTTATTTGAAATGTTCCTTATTGCTACTTTGTGTTGCTTAATTCATGTGGATTACAATGTATAAGAGAAACAGAACGAAGGTTAACCACCAGAATTAAGAAACACAAAACAGCAATAAGGAACATTTCAAATAAAATAGGATTAGACAGGCACATACAACAAACTAGCCACAAAATGGACTGGGACACCTTACAAGTCATCAAGCATCAATCCCATGCAATTATCCGGAAATTAGAAGAATCCCTGGAAATTTACAAAACACAAGGTGGCAACATCAACGACCATGCTGGATTTTCCATCCAGCATAAATGGAAAATCTCCTGAAGATGATCTAGTGTATAGATCGAAAATTTGAAAGGTAATGTACCTTAATAAATTTTGGAAGTAGTAAGACGCAAGAACTCCTGAAGATGATCTAGTGTATAGATCGAAAATTTGAGAGGTAATGTACCTCAATAAATTTATCCTCAATAATTCCCGTTAAATATAATACTGAAAGAATACTGTAGAATTAACTTTTTTACAGGTCTTATAGAGGTTATTATTCATAAAAGTTGGTGGTAAAATTTTCGAACTAAAGCCTAGTTTGTCATCAGGACTATGTCACTGGAGTAGTTGCTGCCACTCAGTTGGAAGAGTCTAACCGCAATTATCGTTAATTGTGGTACTTCTTCTTCTTGCTATTTTGTGTGGCACTTCCAACTATTTCGTGTGGCTCTTCCAACTGAGTGGCAGCAACTACTGCAGTGACGTAGTCCTGATGACGAACTAGGCTTTAGTTCGAAAATTTGACCACCAACTTTTGAATAACCTCTATAAGACCCGTAAAAAAGGTAATTTCACAGTACACTATGAATAGAGGTGCCATAAATTCATTTACAACTGAAAGAATATTCAAAGCAAACTGAATTTCCTTGTACCACTTACTGGTTATCCATGTAACAATTCTCAAAAAACTTGAAAATCTCACCCTCCTGGAACGGGAATCGAACCAAGCATCTCCTGATTACCGGTCGAGTATTCTACCCATTACACTAACCACGACAGTGAAGTTCCAAGCAACTGAGACTCAGGAATCTGAAAGCCCTCAGATTTTTGCTAGCCGAAGCATCCCTTGCTAACATTCTCGAAATTCATTGCTAGCATACTCGACCGGTAGTCGGAAGATGCGGGGTTCGATTCCCACTCCAGGACGGTGAGATTTTCAAGTTTTCTGAGAAGTGTTACATGGATGACCAGTAACTGGTACAAGCAAATTCAGTTTGCTTTGCTTGAATATTCTGTTTTCAAGTAATGTCAATCTACACATTATGCAATGATACAAAATAAACCTATTTTGAAAAGAAACAACTAGTTGTAAATGAATTTATGGCAACTCTATTCATGGTTTACTGTCGGAATAACTTTTTTACGGGTCTTATAGAGGTTATTATTAAAAAAGTTGGTTGTCAAATTTTCGAACTAAAGCCTAGTTCATCATCAGGACTACGTCA
Organism: Macrothele yani; assembly: GCA_039090855.1. NCBI lineage: Eukaryota > Metazoa > Arthropoda > Arachnida > Araneae > Macrothelidae > Macrothele > Macrothele yani. The sequence continues at coordinate 58,854,718 of CM077032.1, read as the reverse complement.
CTGGAGTAGTTGCTGCCACTCAGTTGGACTGTCTAGACAACGGAGTTCACATTCTGTTTGTGGTAGAGTATTATGATTTGTGAGACACCCTATTGCATAATCCAACTATGTAGATCAATCTACACAGTTTTTGTTTGTTTGTTTGCTTCTATTGGGTTGTCGGAAAAGTTGTGACGTATTTTAGCCATGTTTTGCAAAGGTCATTTATTGATAGAAAGAACAAAGATCAATCAATGATATAATACCAGTTTTGTTTGATAACCTTTTGCCATCTTTCAGTGAGCTGCAGAATGCCTCGTTCATAGAAGGACCTGTCTTTCGTGGCGAAAAACTGTACAAGGTGCTGATTTACAGCCTCATCTCAATTGAACGTTATACCACCACGCAAGGACTGTTGAAGAGAGCGAAACAAGTGGAAGTCTGACGGCGCAAGGTCGGGCGAGTATGCTGGGTGTGGCAACACATCCCACCCAAGTTCCAATAATTTTTGGCGGGTGATCGAACTTGTGCGTGGTCTCGGGTTGTTGTGATGGAACACAACACCTTTACGATGAACGAACTCTGGACGTTTTTGGATGATGGATTCGTTCAAACTTCCCAATTGCCAACAGTACACATTCAAATTGATTGTTTGGTTCCGTGGTAGGAGCTCGATAAACACGACACCTTTAAAATCTCACCACACTGAGACCAGAACCTTCCGCTGATGAATGTCTGCTTTGGATGTCGTTTGAGGCGAAGTAGCACGTCGGGACCAACCGTTTGCGCAGCACATTGTTGTACGCAATCCACCTTTCGTCACCAGTTATCAGTCGCTTCAAAAAAGGATCGTTTTCCTCATGTTTAATGAGTATATCGCAGATGTTTATACGCGTCGTCAATTGAGCTTCTTTGAGTTCGTGAGGAACCCACACATCGAGCTTGCTTACGTATCCCAGCTTCCTCAGGTAGTCCTGAACACTTGAATGATGGATGTGCAATGTGTATGCAATTTCTCGTGTCATATATGGTGGGTTTGACTCGATCAATGCCTTGATTTGGCCGTCATCAGCCTCTGTGGGCCTCCCGGACGAGGAGCATTGTTGAGGTCAAAATCACCAGCATGGAATTTTGCGAACCACTGCTGGCACTGACGTTCTTGTAGAGCATTATCGCCGTACACTTTACGCAACTTTTCACAAGCTTGATGCGCGTTCTTCCCTTGACGGAAGTAAAACAGTAAAATATGGCGAAAATGCACATTTTGGTCTTCCATCTTCAACTTGATGTCAAATCTCTGCAAATCCACCAAATCGCTCACTATTCCTTTTAGACTGCAGCTAGAACTGGCACCTGTCGAATGCCATAGCGATAACAGAGCTGCGCATGCCTCTAGTACTTCCAAAACTGCCCAACCGCCATCGGGTGCAAAAATACGTCATGACTTTTCCGACAACCCAATATGTTTAACAACTACCATGGGCAACTCGTATGGCTTTAAGCAGACTCATCCTTGATTGGGACTCGGTCATAGCTCGGAAGACCAAGGATGATAGCAGACTCATCCTTGGTTGGGACTCAGTCATAGCTCGGAAGAATGATCAGAAGCCTGTGTCTCAGACCACTCTACCACATGGCTGGCCATTTCTGTGGTATGAACATTCGATTAAGATACGAGTATGTTTGCATACATAACACAGTTTTACCTATTTTTGCATACATGATCATTTAAAAAAGTTCCTTTGCCCAGATTCTCTTGCCATGTAAGCACGAAAAGTGCCTTAGCTGCGCTAAGGCGTGCTAAGCCTCTTCTACAACACTGTCATGATCATCAGACAAATGCATAGCCAAAATCTGTTGAAGCTGAGTATGAGACAGAACATCGCATTCTTCATTTTCACTTCACTCCTGGTCATACTACAGCTACTAAAAACAACACGTTTCTGTACTTGATAACAAATTTTCTGATCATCCCCTATTTCCACGGCAGGATGTGCTATCTGAAGAACTTTTGATTGAGAGAGACTGGTGATAGTACGTCTGAATATATTCATTGTTTCAACCAAACTAAGTATTGAAGTCAATGGTTTAAAACTCGGGCTTCACGCGACAATAACACATAAACATATAAAACAAGCGAAACACACAGAGTCACATACGGTAAAAAGTTCGTTTAGCAGAAGCTTTTGGTCATAATGGGACCTTGATCACCCGCGATCGACTGAATGGGCTGGTTGCCAGAACTACAATTTTGAAGTTGGGGCGTTGAAAATGTTGCCAGATTTTAGAAGAGAGATCCAAATAAATGGGATTTGGTGAGGGGTCTCTGACTTGCAGTTCTTAGTGAACAAAATTTCACTGCTCTCTTGGAAACACAGAGATGCCTTCACAAGGTCGCGGGATGACCGACCTTGTGAAGGCATCTCAACAAGGCATCTCTGCGTTTCCAAGAGAGCAGTGAAATTTTGTTCACTAAGAACTGCAAGTCAGAGACCCCTCACCAAATCCCATTTATTTGGATCTCTCTTCTAAAATCTGGCAACATTTTCAACGCCCCAACTTCAAAATTGTAGTTCTGGCAACCAGCCCATTCAGTCCATCGTGGGTGATCAAGGTCGTAGGATGACCGAAAGCTACCACTAAACGAACCTTTTACCGTACGTGACTCTGTGTGTTTTGCTCGTTTTATACACTGGTGTGCAAAAATTAAAGACGAAGAGGAGAAATTAGCATAACAGCAGAACGAGCAGGCAGAACGGACCGAAAGACAACTCAGGAGATAGAGTAGGGTCTGGTACGGTAGGACATGCGCATATATGCAGCAAGACGTGGGGGACGGGGAGTGTCGAAAGGGTATAAAGCACACGGGCAGTGTACGCTCAGCAATTCGGTGAAAGCTATTGCACGGTGTACATTGGTTTGAACAACGTCGAGGTGCTGCCACCGTGTGATATGGCCAACAGGCAATCTAGTAGATGACATCTGGATGACTTTACCCGAGGTGTTCGGGATCGCTCACAGCATCGTTTCACCAGCTTTGAGAGCATTTCAAACGACAGGAACAGCTGTCCGAGAGTTTAGCAGTGGTCGTCCACGAGCAACCATGGCGGCGGACGACCGGTATATTGTCCTACAGGCAAGAAGAGACAGATGGCAGACAGCGGGAGAAATCGCAAGGCACATACAACAGACAACTGGACGTCCGTTATCGCGTTTTACCGTGGCCAGGAGGCTGCACAAAGGTGGTCTATTTGCACGACAACCAGTACGGTGTGTGCCATTAACGCCTGCTCATCGGAGACGGCGGTTACTGTGGTACCAGGAACACAAGAACTAGACACATAAGCAATGGGGTCGAGTTCTCTTTACGGATGAGAGCCGATTTAGTCTGACGAGCGATTCTGAACGTATACACATCTGGAGAGAGCAGGGAACATGCAATCACACCTCCAACATCATCGAAAGAGACCGGTTTGGAGGTGCCGGAGTTCTCGTTCAGGGCGGTATCATGCTTGGTAGCCATACTGACCTCCACATCTTCCAAGGAGGTTCAGTCACTGGTGTCCGCTATTGTACCGAGGTTCTCCTACCTCACGTGTGTCTGTTTAGAGGTGCTGTGGGTCCTGAGTTCCTCTTCATGGATGACAACGCTACACCTCATCGTACAGTGGCTGTCACAGAGCTGTTGGAGAGTGAAGATATTCAACGCATGGATTGGCCCGCAAGGTCCCCGGACCTAAATCCAATCGAACACGTGTGGGACCTTCTCAAGAAACGCTTGGCAGCATGTCACCAGCTGCCAGCAATGATTCCGCAGCTGCGACTGGCGCTACAAGAGGAGTGGGCTGCGATGCCACAACAGCTCCTTGACAACCTCATCCTCAGCATGGACAGACGTTGTAAATCCTGCAAAGCAGTCAGGGGTGATCACATCCCCTACTAAAGACTGGATTTTTTTTGGAAGCCGCCTGTCACATGGACATTTCTGTCTTCTGTCCAGTTGTGCTTGAAGCTACCTTTTCAATAAAGTGCCTTTGTATCCTTTGGATTCCTTGTTTGGACGGTTTTGCTCACTTGTCCCATATTCTTACATCTTGGGGATCTTGTGGTATGATTTGGGTCGATGTGGAGCACTTCTGCACAAAGTTACACTCGAAAAACCGTCTCGTCCTTAATTTTTGCATGCCAGTGTATAAACCTCTAAGTTGCAAATGTGTTTTACTGCCGCTCAAGCATTTATTTATTGATAGTTCCCTTTACCACAAAACCAATGACATTCAAAGGAAAATAGACACTGCAGTGAAAAGCAAATGGTGTGTTTTGTCTATTAAGAGTCTTCTCACTTTCGCATCACTAAACCATGTGGGGAAAAAATTTCTACCCCAAAACTGTGGTCATTTTTATACAATTGGAGACTCGTTCTCAGTGCAAGTAACAAAACAGATAGCTCTCTTCAAGTGCCAAAAGTTTTAGAAATGGAAATATTAATGCATGATCCCGCCATTTGGTGTCATCTGCACCTGTGGCAAGTACTGTATAACACTTTTCGGCTTCATGCACCACTGAAAGTATTAAAGCTGCTGGTAAGAATACCACACAGGAATTTTTAATTAATGACCATTCCGTATACAGTAAAACCTCAAAAATCCGGCACTTTACGTGAGAACATCCAATGTTTCGCCAATAACCATGGTAATCTCCCGATGTGCCATCTCAACACCACATCGCGAGATCATCCGATCTCAGCATGTGAATTACCGATAGCCGCCTACATGTAACATCGGGACATTTCTCAAATTTGTCATCTCATTGGGCTGCGCTGAAGTGACGGGGAACAATGAGGCAACGAATCAGTGTGTACATTTGAAATGCGTGTCGAACGTGTGATGATGATCTATGCTTGGTGGTGGCAGTATGTGGATTCGATCATAAAATTACATCTACATCGGTCTTCATGATGCATCGCGGTCATCGCCTTCGCAATGTACCGTAGTTTCGTCAGTTGAAAACTGTAACATCGATGTAAAATTCGCATCAGGTTTACGCGATGTATTGATACATCATCCAATCCTAGCAGTTGCTTTGGCTTTTTACAAGTTTTTGCCTAACCATTCACCAAATTCATTTTTTTTTTTCGACAGAGTTTTATAATAAATAGTACAAAAAGGTAATCGCAAATATTTTCGCCAAAACAATTTTTTCCCCCAATTACGAAGAAAGCGATCGGCAGCGCAACCTTTGCATATTTATAAGGCATAGACGCACAAATTTTCGTTAAAGTGACCTGTTATGTGTAAGTACATGCTTCAGGTAACGTAATTTTGGGAATGCTTCAGAAATCTGGAATTTTCATTAATCCGGCACTCGTCTGGTTCCCGTGGATGCCAGATTTTCGAGGTTTTACTGAACCACGAAATGGGCGTTAGAAGTAAATTTAAATAAAAAAAAGTGTGCTGTTTTCCAAATTACTTATTCATGTAGCATGCAGACTTCGAGACTTCAAATTATTTATAGCTTAGTGCAGCGGTGGCCAACGTTTTCTGAAATTGGGCCAGTAAATTCTTAGAAATCATTTGAAGTGCCACCATAACTAATTAAAATATAGACAACTATTATCTGCTAAAAATGAGGTTATTTTATATGTTTTTGTAAAGTATTGAAACATACAAGGTCTGTCCGGAAAGTAATGAGACTCATTCAATAACAGAAGTTTAATTAAAGTTATACTTACATAACATTAAAATTCCTCGAAATAACATCTTTGAACATCAATACACAGCTGGCAGCAGTTCTCCCACGCCACATAGCTTGCCTGGAAGTCGGGAACAGGGATCGCTTTCAAAGCACTCTTTGTGGCAGTTTGCATGTTTGTAACAGTCCCAAAATGGTGTCCTTTCAGGCTGGATTTGAGCCGGGGAAACAAAAAGAAGTCAGCCATGGCCAAGTTCGGACTGTAGGGAGGTTGGGGCAGCGTTGTGACCTTGTGTTTTGCCAGAAACTCTCTCGGCAACGCATGGCTCTGCGCATTATCGTGGTGAAGAACCCAAGTGTTGGTTATCTCCGGGCGAATGCGCGTAACTCTGTTCTTCAGCTGTTGGAGCACTTCCACGTGAAATGCAGCATTGACCATTTGTCCGGGTGGTATGAACTCGTTATGGACAACATCAAAGAAGACAATGAGCATCGATTTGCACATTCGAGCCTTCTTTGGTCAAGAAGACTCGGGAGTGTGCCACTCTGAGTTCTGTCTTTTCATCTCCGGATCGTACTCAAAGACCCACGTTTCATCACCTGTTATCACTTTTTCCAAAAAACAACAGGTTCACTCCTCACACGGTTCACAAGCTCACGAAAAATCGACAGACGGTTGTTCCTCTGTTCATCGGTCAAAACCTTAGGAACCGATTTGGCGCAAACTTTCCGTATCTGCAATTCTTGAATGATGATTTCATGCACAATGGGTTTCGTGCATCCCATGTGATCTGCTACCAATCTAACACTTAGAAGTTGGTCAGAGTCCAAAACCGCTTTCACCTTTTCCACATTGTCTGAAGTGTGAGACGTTGAAGGGCGCCCTGGGCGTGACTCATCCTCGATGCTCTCTCTTCCCTCTGTGAACGTTTCGTACCACCGAAACACTTGTGCTTTCGATAAAGCGTCCTTTCTGTAGGCTTTCTGTATCACAGCAAGCGTCTCGGTTGTAGATTTTTTAAGCTTAACCCAAAACTTTACCGTGTATCGCTGTTTGACACTCTTCTGCATTTTGACCGTTACGCGACGCTCACACAGCTGTCCACTTCGCATGCGATCGTCACTCTGTAAAAGCTCAGGGCCAACCGACAAGACATCGATCGTTTACCTAACATACCCCGCCATGCCCGGAGACTCCGGCCCTTCTGATTGGCACCTAGGAAAAGTGGTCTCCTTACTTTCCGGACAAACCTTGTATAGATTTTTTAACAGTCATTTTATTAAATCATTCACATAACATTAAAATTATTATGCAAAAAAAAAAATAAACTGAATTCTTATAATAAAACTTACTTTTTACCAGAAATTAAAGAGACAAAATTAATTAAAAAATTAAAGTTCCTATGAACTTTACACACCTGCAACACTAATGTGATTTTTGAACCTGCTTTTCACGTAACAATTTGTCAATATTGGGTGTAATTCTCGATGTATTTAAAAGAAACATATCACCAAGGTGTGCATCTGTGACAGTTGAACGAAATTTACTTTTTACAACATTCATAGATGAAAATGTTGTTCACAAATGTATGTGGATACAAATCTGCAAATGAACCTCAGAGCAAGGTCGTGAAGCTCGTGAAACTGTTCTTTAGGGACGTATTTCCAGAACTCAATCAAATTAGGAGAGATGGGTGATTCACATTGTTCTTTAAACTTAACATTAAGTCCTGAGTGGATTTGAATTTCTAATACATATTTCGATTTGCATTGATGGGAAATATATATGTACATCAGACTCCGAAATACAAAATGGATTTATGAATAAGTCTATGTTACTCCTTCAGATTCAAAAGCAGGAAATCGAGTTAAGAATGCCTTACACAAAGACAGCTGATTTGTATTTTAAATGATCCACAGTAAAATTACAATACTTAACATTTGCTGAATGGTTAGAAATGATCAAGTTTGCCCTGCTCTAAATTGTTACAAAACAATTTCAACTTTAATTTAAAACAGTTGACTTCATTGAACATCAGTGGAAATAAAGAATCTTTACCTTGCAATCTTCTGTTAAGAATATTCAAATGATGCGTAATGTCCACTAAAAACACTAAGTCACAAACCGACTCTCGATCTTTAAGTAGTCCGCACTCCACAAGCATAATATCTTTCAACTCCAAAAATGAAAGTACTTGGTCCTTTTAATTTGAAGAACCATGAAACCACTTCTCCCTTAGAAAGCCATCTAACTGAGTTGTGAAGTAGTTCACCAAACTCATTTATTTCTTCATCAAAAAGTTCCCTAAATTCCCTTCAGTTAAGCGCGAGTGATCAAATCATATTAACGCAACGCACAACAGGATTAATAGCATGATGAAAGTTCATTTCTTTAGAACACAAAGCCTCTGGGTGAATGATACAGTGGTATGAAAACTTCAGGTCTACATACTCCTGGAGCAAAGAAACACAGCCATTTCTCTTCCCTACTATGGATGGAGCACCATCCGTGCAAATACTCTCAAGTTTAGCCCACTGACGTTTACCACCATCAACATCCCATTTTGCTACACAGTTTTTCAATGTCTCAATATATATATCGATAATTGAGAGTCCTAAAAGTTCTTGAAAGACATCAAAATTCTCATTTATGCACCTTACAAACACAAGCAACTGAGCATTAACTGTCATGTACCAGCTCTCATCTATTGCAAGAGAGAAGTATGTGGAATTAGTAGTTAAATACTTTTTTTTTTTACACATCATCCGCCATTTCTTCAATGCGCCTCACAACTGTATTTCGAGAAAGGTAAATATTGTCCGCCATTTTTTTAATGTTTGTGTTACCAGTATGTTCGGCAAATATAGAGAGACTTTCTTTAAGAACCTCGCCATCAGAGAAAGGTTTTTTCTTTTGAGCGAGTAAATACGATATTTCACATGACACTCAAAGCATGTTATTTAGCTCTTCACATTTTGTTACAAATAAGCTTTGCTGGCAATGAAGTCCCCTCTTTTTTCTTGAAAAATATTCAGTTCTTAAAGCAGAGCCAGGAGGGTACGATGTGTTAAATGTATCATGAGTTTGTTTGAAATGCCTCTGGATGATGTATATTTTAGGTACTGCAACTGTTGCTGAACAGATCAAACAAATCGGTTTCAATGACTTCCCCATAGTAAATAGAAATTGTTCTTCCCATTCTTCATTGAATGTCTGGAACACCTTGTCGCTGTTGCATTTCCTTTTTGACGGTTCATGTTTCCTAAAAGCTAATTTACTTTACACTTCAAAACAATATACTACGAGTAAAACTGAATATCAACACGTTACTTAGGATCTAAAGCAGCACAATGTGACTGTGAGACGAATCTGACTGCAAATAGCGAGCCAGCGAGGGAAGGTAAGTGCTGTGTGTAGTCATGTGACACCTCTCCTCCATTGTCTCCCTTCCTCTACTGCACTGACTCACCTTCACCTCGTTAGAGGAGAGCGTGAGTCAGTGTTTACACAAAAATGTGTCGGTATGTGTTTTTCAAATTGCGACCAATTTCACATTGGCATAATTTATAAAATCTGAATAAATACTGTCAAAAATAAAATAAAAAGAATAAAACAAAATGAATCCAGAATAAAATAAAATAAAAATAAACAATAATAAAATAAAATGAATCCAGAATAAAATAAAATAAAAAAATAATAATAATAAGATAAATAAAAATAATTAATAATAAACTAAAATAAAAATAATTAATAATAAACTAAAAATAAAAATAATAAAATAAAATAAAAATAAATAATAAAATAAAATAAATAATATAATTAAATAAAAATAATTATTATTGTCAGTAAGAGTTAAATTAGAAAAACAAAGTTAGTGCTAGGGCTACTGGGGGGGCAATTCAAAATGTCCTGGCGGGCCAATGTTTGGCCCGCGGGACATTTGAAGCAACATTATGGCCCGTGGGCCTAGGTTGGCCACCCCTGGCTTAGTGTGTGCCATAAAATATCATGAATGACAGGTTGAAATGTATAGCTACTGAAAATTATTATAAACCACACTCAGTTTAAATGTCACATTTCGGAGCTGCATGTTGGTAAAATCAAGTTTGTTTTTTGTTTGTTTGGTGGTTTAATGACCACTGCGAGCAACTCTATGGGCTATAGAGCAGTTGCCCATCCCTAATTTAGGGCCACTCACCACTGGTTCCATGGAAGGAAGAGAATCAGTGTCTCACCGGAATTCGAACCCTGACCCATCTCGGACAAATCGTCAGAAGTCAGCGCTTAGACCTTTGAGGCCAATGGGGCAGCAAAATCAAGTTTGACGTTCTGGTGTTATAATTGGAAAATATGTTATAATAATAAAGTTTTTTTGTTGGTTTGTCTTGCAGTTTTTGTTTTAGAAAAAAAGTTATAGTATAAGCCATTAAAAATATAAGATTTTATGAACCTCACTTACCAATAACAACAGCTCCTAAAGACATGATTTTTCACAGCCTCTGAAATACAAATAAAAAATCATCATTTTTTTTCACTAAGTACATTTTAATACAATAATAATAAAATAACTTTTGTATGATTGTATGTGAGTTCTTCATTGAAAGTCATGGCTGCTTGGGGAGATTTTCACAAAAATGATGGGTTCTCAAGGGAGGAGTTGTAGCAAGACACATTCTGATGGTGTGAGGAATGAAAATGTGTTACAGTTACGTGTAATGTGAAGCAAAATGTTGCTAGCAAGGTGGAGACTAATGCGCTTCGGTGGTTTGGCCGTGTTAAAAGAATGAGTGATGAGTTGCTTACTAAGAAAATCTTTTAGCCCAAGTGGCAGGAAGGAAAGGCAGAGGAAGGCCAAGGAAGTCATGGGAGGATCAGATTCAGAAGTGTCTGCATGAGAAAAAGATTATGAGTATGAAGTATAGAAGATCTTGTGTACGGCGTGTGATGGATGTCAGTGAAGTGCGAATTGTATGTCAAGATCGCTGTAAATGGAGAAGTTTGATACAACAACAGTAAGTAAAAATTATCAGGTAGTTTGTATTTCTTTGTGGAGCTAACCTCTGAATCTCAGAGAATGGCTTAGTGATATGTATGTATGTATGTATGATTGTATAGAGAATACAATGTATTTAAATAGATGAATTACTTATTTTTCCATGTTTTTTTGGTAGTCATATAACCTTTGTTGTGTATGTTTTAAGAGTTGGACTAATTCCATGATGAGAGGTGGTCTTGATGGAAGTCTTTTTGAAAACTCAAATTCATATTTGTGTAGCTTGCCTACAAAGAAAAGGCATTAGGGCTAGTTCTCTTATTTTTTCTTTGATACTGCCCCCCCCCCTCCTCATTGTTTTTGTTTCCTTACCCAACAAAATTTTTTAACTTAAATTTACTTTTCACATACATTTCAATTCTCTCCATAGGGCCAATCCCCACATCTTTTTTTTTTTTTTTTTTCCACAGCACTTTCTTTTTTTTTTTTTTTTTCAATTTCCACTTTGCCTCACTCATCGAACAGAAATTTTAAATTAAGACCTTAAAAGCATACTCAACATAATATTTTTAAATTTAAATTTTCCTTCAAAGAATTTTTTCTCCTTCATTTTCTCTTTCTCCTTCTCACCCAACAGATACCTTAAATTAAGGCCCCTGAAATATGCATGTGATAAAATTTTTAATTCAAATTTCTTTTTATGCATGTTTCAGCTCTCCACATAGGACCTGCCCTGTCATTATTTTTCCATATATGACCTTCCCTGTCATTCTTCTTATTTTAACAGAATTTCTTCCACTTCTATTTTCCTTACAGCTTCCATCATCCAACAGAATTTTTAAATTAAAACCACTAAAACCATACTTAACAGAAATTTTTACATTTAATTTTTCTTTAGATACTTAACAGTATCTAAAGAAAAATTAAATGTACATTTCAGCTCTCTGCACAGGAACAACACTCTATGTTTTCTTTGACAGAAAATATTTTTACTTTTCTCTCTCTCTCTCCCATCAGAAAGTTTAAAGATTCCTAAACATATCTAATAAAATATTTTTAATTTAAAATTTATTTTCATACATATTTCAGCTCTTTGCATGAAACCAATCCTCTCATTCTTTTTTTTTTTAATATACATTTCTTTGCCTTTCTCACCTAACAGAAATTTTAAATTAAAAAAAAATATATATATATATATATATATATATGGGATGTAAGGTCAAGTGATGCGTAACATCACAGCCTCTCCTTGACAAATGTCAACCCCGCCTTCTCGTGGTGCATCCTGTTCCCACTAAAGGGGCTCTGACGACCGCCCATAGCGGTATAACTATACCATCGGGATTAGAGGAAATTCTATCCCACACTCACCAACCCGCTTGGCCAGCGTGGTGAGTTATGGCCAAACCCCTCCAAAATGATTCCACAACTTAAATCTTGGCCCTCAGTCTCCGGCAGCTGGAATGTACCTGACCAAGGCAGCGGCCAGTGCGACATGAAGGCAGAGGGTGCTAAGAATCCCCGGAGGACCGGACTAGGCTGCCATCTGATGCTGACCTTGGCTACTTACAATGGACGCTCCCTATCTTCTGATTCAAGGCTTCTTGAATTGGAAGAGGAATTACAAAGGATCAAGTGGAACATCGTGGGGCTAAGTGAGGTAAGGAGAAAAGGAGAAGATCTCATCGAACTGAAAAGTGGACATCTCTTCTACTATCGTGGGACAGATACTGGCAGAACTAGTGGTGTTGGATTTATAATAAACAAGAAACTGAAGGATAAAGTTGTAGAAGTTGAAAGTTCCTCTGACAGAGCTGCACGACTTGTTATCCAACTCTCGAAAAGATACCAGGCTCAGATTATTCAAACTTATGCACCCACCACAAGTCATCCTGAAGAAGAAATTGAAGAATTTTATGAGGAAATTTGTCATCTAAATAATAAAGGTAAGCAGCACTTGAAAATAATTATGGGAGATTTCAATGCAAAAATAGGGCAACGGCAACAGAATGAAACTTCAGTAGGTAAATTCGGTCACGGCAACAGAAACCAGCGTGGAAATACTCTCGTTGAGTTTGCAGAGGCAGAAGGGTTTTTCATCTTGAACTCCTTCTTCAAGAAAAAGCCACACAGGAAATGGACATGGAGACATCCAAATGGGACGACAAATGAAATTGATTTTATTATGTGTAACAAAAAATTCGTCATAGAAGACTGCAGTGTGCTAAACAAGTTCAACACAGGTAGTGACCATAGATTGGTGAGATGTAAGATGCACCTCAACGCTAAACTTGAACGTGGCAAGCTCATAAGACAAACAAAATCTATTGACATAACCAACCTCAAAAAACACCATAATACCTTCAAGTTAGAACTGAAGAACAGGTTCTCTGCTTTAGAAGGCCTAACATCGGAAGAAGTGGACATCTCTGAAGTTAACAGAAAAGTAACCAAAGCTCTTATGGAAACAGCAACAAAATTAGCTGGGTCTAAGAACAAGTTGCATGTGAACAAATTATCAGGAAAAACCAAAATGTTGATGCAAAAAAGAAGAGAGATGAGGACAACTAAAGAAGATGTGACTTCCAAAGTGGAATATATAGAGCTATGCAAGACAGTAAGAAAAAGTATCACTGAAGACGTAAGGAAATTCAACTGTGAACTAGTGAGGAAAGCAATTGAAAACAACCAAAGCCTAAAGATAGCAAAGGGACATCTCAGTAAGGGAAGAAAACAGATTATGGCACTGAGAAAAGAAGATGGTTCTGTAACAAGAAATAGAGGCGAAATTTTGACAAGAGTGAAAGATTTCTACTCCAAATTATATGAAAGGGATGATATATGCACTCCAGACATCATGAAAGATACCAGTACCAGAGTTCCTCCAGTCCTTCCAGCAGAAGTTGCACATGCAATCAAGAACATGAAGCGAGGAAAAGCTCCAGGAGAAGATGGAATTACTGTAGACATCATACAAGAAGCAAGTGGAGAAATCGAAACAGTACTCGCCCAAATTTTCACTCGATGCCTTAATGAAGGAAAGATTCCTGAGGATTGGAACACCGCTACAATGATCCTGCTACATAAGAAAGGTGACATTGAGGATCTCGGAAACTACAGACCTATCAGCCTCCTATCAGTGGTTTATAAAATCTTCACTAAAGTTCTTTCACACCGCTTGAAGGTAACACTGGACATGGCTCAACCGAGAGAACAAGCTGGATTCAGGAGTGGCTACAGCACAATAGATCATATCCACGTGCTGAGAGAACTAATTGAAAGAGCGAGGGAATATGAACTTCCATTGTGCATGGCTTTTATCGATTATGAAAAAGCCTTTGATTCGGTGAAACCATCAGCAGTTACAATGGCTCTGAAAACCTGCGGTATTGAAGATGCATACATTAATATTATTAATAACATCTATGAAAATGCAAGTGCAAAGATTAGGCTGTTTGAAAATACAACACACGTAAAAATTGGAAAGGGAGTGAGACAAGGTGACACCATATCTCCGAAGCTCTTTAATGCCACATTGGAGGGTGTTTTTCAGTCGCTGAGCTGGGAAAACAAGGGGATAAAGATTAATGGAGATTATCTAACCCACCTTCGTTTTGCTGATGACGTAGTCATTTTTGCAACTACCCCATCAGAGCTGCAGAGTATGATCCAGGAACTTGCTGACAAGAGTAAAGAAGTGGGATTAAAAAGGAACTTTCAGAAGACAAAAGTGATGTTCAATGCTTTTACAAGAAATGAAGATTTATCGATTGATGGAGAAAAGCTGGAGATAACAGACACGTACGTTTATCTTGGACAGCAGATATCAAGTGAGGGTCACATTGATGAAGAAATTAATCGGCGTACAAAACTTGCCTGGAGAGCTTTTGGAAGAAACAGCATAATTTTCAAGAGCAATATGCCATTATGTCTTAAAAGAAAAGTGTTTGATCAATGCATCCTTCCAGTGCTTACGTATGGTGCAGAGACGTGGACCTTAACTAAAAGAGACATACAAAGGCTGCAGACAACTCAAAATAGCATGGAGAGGTGCATGCTTGGTGTAACCAGGAGAGATAAGAAGAGGAACTCGTGGATCCGAAAAATGACTAGAGTGGAAGACATCATGATCAGAGTTAAATCCCTGAAATGGCAATGGGCTGGACATACTGCCAGAAGGACAGATCATCGATGGACAGCCGAAATTTTAGATTGGATTCCAAGGGACAGGAAAAGACCCAGAAGAAGACCACATGGGAGATGGGTGGATGAAATTCGAAAGTATGCAGGGGTGACATGGAGGAGACTGGCACAAGACAGACCGTTGTGAGGAAACTTGGGGAGACCTTCGTCCAGCAGTGGATTGATAATGGTTGACAATGATGATGATGATGATATATATATATATATATATATATAACCCACTAAGAACATACCCAACAAAAATAATTTTTATTTTATTTAAAATTTCTGCTGGCTAAGATAGGCAATGGGGGAAATGAAGGAAGCAAACATTTCTGTCACATGAAACAGAATGAGAGGCCAGGTTCTACATTTACTGGACACTCATTTAAACTTCTATTCAATACTATGTTGGACCTACTTTAGCCCAACTTACAGCACATATGCAGTTTAAAAAAGATTCCACAAGAAGTTGGCATTCATTTTACACAGTCCTTTAAGGTGGATCCACCTAAAAATTTTGCCTTGTATTTCTAATGGGAAAACTCCTGTAGTCATTTTCTTCACACTTAATGCGTTCCCAAGGATGAAAATTTAAACATCAATAAAAATAACTTCATATTATAACCCAGTATACTCAGTATTTTCAAAAACTTAACCATAACTTCATTAAAAATCATCTACATGCGACTTACTAAATGCTATCATGTTGCATTTTTTTCAATAATTTCATAATTTTTGGACTGCAATTAACACTTGTGTTCATCCATGTGATAGTCCGGAATGTTTAGAATGATTCAAGCCATTTAGATTAAATATCCTAACATTAATTCAGCTGAAACTGTTGCAGTGTGAGCTTGCTGGTTTATTTTGGAATTAAAAATCAGCAGCATCTACAATTCTGTTAACATTTTCAGCTAAATTATTAACAGAACATTTAATCTAAGTGGCTCAAAACACTCTAAACAATCCAGACTGTCACATGGATACACTCAAATTTAGATTCCATTCCAAAAATTAATAAAATTATTGAAAAAAAAAATTCAATGTGATAGCATTCAGTAAGTCACGTGTAGATGTGGTACCATCTATTTTCTGGTCTCAACTCCACCAAAGGAAAAGTTATTGATTTTTAATGTAATTATGGTTAAGTTTTAGAAAATATTAAGCGGACTAGCAGAGTTGGGCAGGAATGCATTACAAAGTAATGGAAGTACAGGATACAATTAACATGTAATGCATCACAAGGTAATCCCATGTATGGTTTGCATAAGGTAATGGAATTAATCTGTAATGCATTTCAATGAAGAGGATATAATTCAATTACGGTATTTATTAATGCCATTCAAACTCAATGGAATTATTTGGTAATGAAATTACACAATTTGCAAATAATAATTACATACTAATAGTTTATAGAAATGTATGTGTGCCAAAATTAAGAAGAAGGTAGTGCAGAACATGCTAAATTACGTATAAAAAGTTTAAGGCAAATATATTTCAGCCATTACTATGGCCTTCATCAGTGTGACTATGGTTGGTTTACATGGCAATGTAAACCAATCGTAGTCGCACTGATGAAATTTTTAACTGATTATTTACTTACTGTTGCTGTATCAAACTTCTCCATTTACAGAGATCTTGGTGACTTGAAGAATATTCGTGCAATTTGATACTTTGAGAATAAACGAGGAGCAAGCCATTGTTGCACGATATATGAAGACAAATGGTCAGAGATGGATAATTTAAAAACATTTATTTACAGTTAAAATAAATGAAATAAAATGACCACATGACATCTTTCGACTACCACTTTGGCGTCATCATCAGATCTCTGACAAAGGGTGGAATGGAGACCGGCATTAAATAAAGTAAATACATAACACGTGACCAGTACAATTGCGTAGAGTGATTTACATAAAGAGTCATATATTCATAACATCCAGAATTGAGTTTTGTCCATGAGTAATCAGTGATCTCCAAGTTTGTGATATATAACTAGGCAAATTATCATTACAGCAAAATGTAGTGTTAGCTATAATATGATAGCTTTTGCACAAGAGTAAGGAATTGTTATTAGTTGCTTTTTGCAGTATAGCTGCCTCCTTCCATTGGGGATAATGCTGTCCTTCCTGAACACAACGGGCTAAAGCCGTAGTTAACTTACCATATTTGAGATCATGCTTGTGTTCATTCATTCTAGTCTTTAATGTCCTCTTGGTAGAACCGATATTTAATTTTTTAGTTTGCGATGTGTCATGGGGAAATAGAGGAATGGAATAAATTCCATGTATGTTTTCCACACTCACCTTGTCACGATCACTCCTGGTTAGATGCAAGAGATTATGAGCCTTTGAGCCAAAGTCAATGCCATGATGTCTGCACAGGTTCTTTAACACCGGAGTTAAACTTGGGTGGTAGTCGAGTGAACCTACATACCTCCTTTTTGGGGTATCACGAATTAAGGAGAATTCCCGTGAGAACAGGTTTTTATTGTAGAGTCTGTCTACAGTAGTATTATTGAAACCAAAAAAGGAGGCCAGTTCCTTGATCTCTAAAAGTTCAGAACATCTGAGAGCGTCATTTGAGCAATGAGTTATTGCCCGTCTAACCATAAATGAAATTGAGGCTGACATAGTTAATCGGGTGAAAAGAATCCTTAGGTATCATCGTAGGCAAAGAGGTCATCCTTTTCAGTGGAGTGTGAAGAAAACTACACCTTGCCATATCTGGATTTTAACTTAATACGCAATCCTGTTACCCATCAACTGAGCTTTACACTTATCGTAAACCAACCTCTTCACCTACAATGATACCTAAGGACTCTTTTCACTTGAGTAATTATAAGTCAGCTTGAATTTCATTTATGGTTAGACGGGCAATAACTCATTGCTCGAATGACACTCTCAGATGTTCTGAACTTTTAGAGATCAAAGAACTGACCTCCTTTTTTGGTTTCAATAATACTACTGTAGACAGACTCTAGAATAAAAACCTGTTCTCACGGGAATGCTCCTTAATTCGTGACACCCCAAAAACGAGGTATGTAGGTTCACTCGACTACCACCCAAGTTTAACTCCGGTGTTAAAGAACCTGTGCAGACATCATGACTTTGGCTCAAAGGCTCTTAATCTCTTGCATCTAATCAGGAGTGATTGTGACAAGGTGAGTGTGGAAAACATGCATGGAATTTATTCCATTCCTCTATATCCCCATGGTCCATCGCAAACTAAAAAAATTATATATCGGTTCTACCAAGAGGACATTAAAGACTAGAATGAATGAACACAAGCATGATCTCAAATATGGTAAGTTAACTACGGCTTTAGCCCGTTGTGTTCAGGAAGGACAGCATTATCCCCAATGGAAGGAGGCAGCTATACTGCAAAAAGCAACTAATAACAATTCCTTACTCTTGTACGAAAGCTTACATACTATAGCTAACACTACATTTTGCTGTAATGATAATTTGCCTAGTTATATATCACAAACTTGGAGATCACTGATTACTCATGGACAAAACTCAATTCTGGATGTTATGAATATATGACTCTTTATGTAAATCACTCTACGCAATTGTACTGGTCACGTGTTACGTATTTACTTTATTTAATGCCGGTCTCCATTCCACTCTTTGTCAAACATCTGATGATGACGCCAAAGTGGTAGTCGAAAGATCTCATGTGGTCATTTTATTTCATTTATTTTAACTGTAAATAAATGTTTTTAAATTATTCATCTCTGACCATTTGTCTTCATGTATCGTGCAACGATGGCTTGCTCCTCGTTTATTCCCAAAGTAACTGTGTTAGTTGTATTTCTTGAATGTGACTAATACGTATTATTCACATGGATATTTGGAATCGTGTAGAATGGCACAGCAGTATTTAAATAACATTTAGCATTCTTAGAATATGACTACCACGTAACATTCTTTCTTTTATTTAAAACTGCTCAAATTGTGCAATTTTAATATAAACTGCTAAAAGTAATTAGTAATTAAAACTTAATAAAAATCACTAAATAATTGAATTAAATCAGATTTCAGTCATTTTGGAAACTTTGAGGGTATTCTTCCCTCGTTGAGGTTTCCTAATCCGTTCAGCGCTAAGGCACTTTTTTATTTTGAACTACATCACTGACCAAGATTGATGCAGCAATAGGGGTGGACCATTGTCGGACCTTATGTTCGCTAGTGGTGTCATTTGGGACAGTTGAAATTTTGATTACCGCGTCATCAAAACAATCTTCGGCACGTGCTGTGGCAGCCATATGTAGGGAGAAAACAATGAGACAGAGCAAGCCTTTGCATCTTGCAATGATATGCTTTGCTGAGGAAGAGTTCTAAATTTGTCATTATTGACTGTAGAAAGGGCATTACAACTCAGTTTTTAAGTGGATTACAAAAAACAAAACAAACAATATACATCTTTGTTTCAGCAGATTCACAAAATGGTTGCTAAAGCATGACTTGAAGTTCTTCATTTCGCTGGAGCCTTGGACGATATTGCTGAGGTGCTTGTGGGTAAGATCTGCGTATGTGTACATTGCCATACTTGAAGGTAAATTTTACGGTAAAATTCTTTAAAATGTGTTGTAAAGCTGAAATTTTCTCATCATTTCATATCAAATTACATACTTTATAGTACATATATAACTTTTTCTTGAAATTTTCAGCCAAATAATTTAGGACGCTAAACTGCACATTTACCATTCTTTTTTATGACTGCAAATAGTTACTTGCCTATTGACATTTCTCCTAAATTCTTTTTCATAATTTTTGAAAATAGTATTTCTCAAAATGCAAAATACTGATGTGATTCTGTAATCACTACAGTGGCAGATATAAAGTTTTCTGTATTGGAGATTTAACGACCAAGAACCAAAGTGAGCAACTCGATGGACTATACACCCTGATTCATAAAGAAGTATACAGTTTCCAGATGCTGTAAAACAGTAACAGTTGAAGACACGGACCACAACTGCGAATCGTTAGGTAGATGTACTCATTAAAGTTTGTGTCCCGCTACTGAGGGAAATGACGTAGGCGATAGCGTGCGTGTCACATGACTAGTCAGTCAAAATGGCAATGTCTGCAGTGGAGAAGGCGTTTTGTGTTCTTGAATTGAGCAAACCGGAATCTGTAACTGCTGTGCAACGGCATTTTCGATCACTATTCGGAAAAGAACCTACCAGAAAATCTATCTACGATTGGCATAAAAAATTTGAAACTATGGGCTGTTTGTGCAAACTTAAAAGTCCTGGATGACCGCATGCATCGGAAGAAGTTGTCGACAGTGTTTGCACCGCCATTCAACGAAGCACGGGAAAATCAACGCGGAGGGTGAGTCGTGAAGTGCAGATTTCACAGCCCACTGTCTCGAGAATTTTGAGAAAGAAGCTGAAAATTACTCCATACAAAGTGCAGATGCTGCAAAATCTCACTGACCTTGACAATACAAAGTGCTTTGAATTTTTGTGCCGAAATGCAGCACGGTTTTGAAAATGACTATTTTGCCGATCACTTAGTTTTCACCAATGAAGCTACATTTCACGTGAGTGGTCAGGTAAACAACCACAATGTTCGCTCTTGGGGAACGGAGAATCCCAGATTTACAGTGCAACACATGCAAGATTCCTCTAAGGTAAATGTGTTCTGTGCTGTGTCCAAAAAGAAAGTGTATGGCCACTACTTTTTTCACAAGAAAACTGCCGTGGGACGTTCTTTTCTGGATATGTTAAGTCTTTGGTTGATGCCATAGTTGCAAGATGACAGTAACAACTTTATTCTCCAATTGAATGGTGCACCACCGCACTGGTTAGGCATCGTGCGAGATTATCTCGATGAACATCTTCCTCACCGATGGATTGGACGAGCCGCAGACTACAACATGCCACTGACCCAATGGCCACCCAGAAGTCCTGACAACACCTTGTGACTTTTTCCTGTGGGGGTATGTAAAGGACAAGGTGTCTTCCTCCTGTTGATCTAGCGGAGCTGAAACAGCGTATCACAGCCACTATCACTGCACTTGATTCAGATATCTTACCTCGCGTTTGGGCGGAAATGGATAACCGGCTCGATGTGTGTCGTGTGACTAAGGGTGCACACATAGAACATCTCTGACTGTCTCTAAAAGAACTTGAAACATTCCCCTACAATTCTGTTACAGGTAACATAAAATATCTTACATTATTCTTGTTTTATGGTGTGTTAAAACTGTATACTTCTTAATGACTCACCCTGTATAAGGAGTTGCCTGTCCCTAACTTAGAGTCACTGGCTCCAGCAACAGGAGAGAGCCAGTGCCATAAGACAAACCTAACATCTATGACTCACCAGGATCCAAACACAGACACATCTCATGTGAATCAGAAGCCAGCGCTTAGATCACTGCGTCACTGGGGCGACTATAAAGTTTTGGGCAGTACACAGAGTAGCAGAAAGTAGATGCACGCGCTTATGCTGTACGTGGATAGTTTCCCAATTACTAGCAGATTTTGCAGATAGTTTTCGCTTGGAGATTTTAAAAAAAAATGTTATTTATACAGCAATTATAACACTTACTCTAGGCTTTACTCAGATTTATATACTTAATTCAATTTTAACTTGAAGAACTTTGAATTGTTTTTCACATCTTCTTCTGAGTTCTTTTGTTTTTACAGATGTTTCTGGCCTCTAGATTCCATCAAGGCCTGTTCTCAATGTATTGGAATTGTATCAAAAGTTTCGTTTACGGAGTAAGAATTTAAATTTATTGCCAGGTTCCTCTTGCAGTCACCATTTATTAAATTAAAATATTTTCCTTATATACTTTGTAAGTCTATTACTGTTTTTGAAATAAGTTGTTGAAAATTATATTTATAAGTTTTGAAGGTTCACTAATGGAACAGTTTTTTGGGATATAAAAACTTTCTTTAATTAATCTTTTGTTTTTATGTGGTTCATAGTCCAATATTTTAGTATTTTGCCATAAAAGTCCATTTTGCTGCACTTTCAGTAGTAATGTACTTATTTTTGTCCTCGTTGGAATCTGTAATGCTTTAATAATAATTATTATTTTATTAATTTTTCTATAAATTGTTTAATTCTATTGTTACAATAAATTTCCAAAAGACTGTCTGCATACGATAAGTTAATAAACTATACCCTTTCGGACTGCAAATCAAAATAGCACTCAACTTTCTGAAGATGAGGATTTTACAAAATATTTGTTTACTTACTTCCTTTGAACTTTAACTTAATATAATGGCATCATTTGTGCAAATGACAGAATGCATTGTGGGTGACGTATGATGTATATAGTGGTTGCCTTTCGGTGTTTCTTGGCACTTAGCCTGAGGATGGGGCATCGTGACCCTGAAAGATCGCACATGTTTTAACTAGACTTTTTAGAGTGTAAATAAAGTGATTTTAATTTGCAGTCCGAAAGGGTATAGTTTATTAACTTATCATACGCAGACAGCCTTTTGGAAATTTATTGTAACATTCCGTACAAAAATACTTGTTTTTATTATTATTTTATTGTTATTGTGGGTCGCGCTTCACAGGTTTCCAACAGGTTTTCAGTTTCAATGGTTGTGAACACAGATAATTTTATTTTTATACAACTCTGGCAGTGCATGGTGGAAGACCCTGTACTGTGCACCTGAAAAACATGTTTTTTAATCACAACAACATGTTTTCCTACTCTCACTGAAATATAACAGCAAATTTTTAATGTTTTTTTTTTTTTTTTGCTTGCCTGAAATTTTTCCATTTAAAATCTAATCTTTCCTGCTCACTGACAATATTAAATCTTGCCAGTTTATGATTGGCATTTATTCCTTTATGTCAGGTCAAATACAGGGGCATACTAATAAATTCTGGGGGTCATGGCTAAGAGGATCTCTAACTTCAGGAAAAAAATGTACAAAATATTTTGCAGAAACTGCACACAAAACTGGTTAAAGAAATAGCCAGGAGTTTTTAGTGCAGCTTCAAATGAAGTATTAAAAAGAAACGCAATTTTTGGTAGCTTTTTCAATAAACAAAATACTTGGAAATCATTTTTGCAGTTTTAGAGTATAAAATTTTGGATGACCGGAAAGTAGACATTCCAGACAACTTGATGCCCCTTTTTACAGCTATAGGTACACTTCCTATACATGTATATGAAAAAGAGAATGTGAAAGAAATATCAGTTAAAAGAATGAAATTTTTATACCAATGAAAATAAGGTGTTCTATATTACAGTTGTTTGCGCATACCATAGTATGGCATGCTTTTCGGAATATAAGATGTACTTTTTTCTTCCAAAAAAAATGCCGTTGGGTTCATTATTATCATGTTATATAGCAACTCAGTAGGCTATAAGCTGGCGCTCATCCCACCACTAGTTTCATAGAGGGGAAAAACCAGTGCCGTAAGACAAACATAACATCCATGCCTCACCGGGATTCGGGATTCGAACCCGTAGCTCAGACAAATGGTAGGAAACCAACGCTTAGAAATTCTTCTTTTTTTTTTTCTTTTTTTTTTTTTTGTTTTTTTTTTTTTTAGGTTGACAGTTTAACCCTTATCCAGAGACACTCAATAATAGGCTAGTTGCCCCTGGTAATGAATATGAGTGTCTTCCTCTTTTTCACCTCGCTTGCATGCGACTTTCCTATCGGACACTCTAGTCCAAATCTCCTAGCTTCCTATTTCTAAGGTTTATTTAAGACCTGGGGTCAGACACTTAGAGACGGGTCAAAAATCATGTAACTGTTACTTCATCACAGTTACTGAAATATCACTGTCACAGTTACAACAAGCAACCAAAAGTAACAGTTCCAAATTCACTATTTCGGGTTCTGCTATAGCCAGTGCCCAAACAAGTAGTAAACAGGTCCAATCCAAAATCACTCTCGCGGTTGAAGGTTGCCTTATGTCACAAGCAGCGGCGGAAAGTAACAGTTCTAAAAGTCTGTCTACCGGGGCGGTTCGTCATTAGGGGCCAGAGGGGCCGGGCCCCACCTAAAAATTTCTATTTTTAAAAATATTTTTTTTTCCCTGATTCTTATTCTCTCTCTTAACTACATGGTGATAAACCTTTCCCTTCAAAAACCATTACCTAAGGGAAAAGTTTCCTTCAAAAACGAAAAACTATTCCCTGAGGAAAGAGATCGCGTTCAGAGTGTGAGGTTATTGGGGCCAGCTCCAACAGGCCCCAGTAACATCACTACGCAAGCAAAGAGGAGACTATTTCCTCCCAGTCTCATTCAGTATGATGACATACATACAACACTGCCTTAACACGTGTGCAAAAGGCTGTGGGGCCAGATAGATCTGGCCCCGCGCTAATTTGATTGGCCAGGAGAGTATCCATTTTCTTAACGCTGTGGGTTGACAGAGAAGCTTACCCCGACCAAGCTCAAAGTTCAGTTAGTTGTTTTTATTGTGTGTGACTCTCTCGGTGATGTGTTGTTCTTTTGTGTCGTGACTTTTTTGCTTGTCGATTAAAATGAATGGAATGGATATTTTGTTAAAATCTCCGTTCTTTGCTTTAAATCTGGAAGTAAAGCTCACTTAAAAAACTCAGTGCTTATCACCCCAAGAATTTTTAGTTTGAGCTTCACTTAAAAAAACACAGTGCTCATTAGCCCAAGAATTTGAGTTGAAAAGCTTCACTTAAAAAACTTGGTGCTTATCAGCCCAAGAATTTGAGTTTCCAAGAGTATGAAGTTTACAAAGTGCTTTGCAGAACTAATTTCAGTTTTAACTGAGAGGATTTTCTATGTTAAAAATAAATAAATAAATGAGAAAACCTGTAAGTATAATTTGCACATGAGTACATATATGTTTTTAGGTTTTCGAAGTTCTTTAAAAAAAAGGTTAAACCTTTCAAATAATGCAAATGGTAGTATGGTACTCATTCTATATGGGACGAAATTCATGAAACATTTCCTCCCTGCATATATTTGGAGTTATTATTTTTTCACTACATTTTTTTATCCTGTGAATCCTGTGATTATTCCTCAGTTGAGAAATCTGAAGAAACACAAAGCACAACTAACATAAATTAATGCTCATATTTTTTAAGGTAAAAATTTTATTTAAGGAGTTTTAACATTTTTCTGTTAATAGTTATGCATTCTATTCTGAGGAAAAAAATTTTGTGTGCAATACAATAGTTGACACATTCCTACCTTATTTGGGCATTGTTGTGAGTCAAGGGGGTAAACAGAGGCAGAGTAAAGGAATCTTGGGGGTAGGGTGGGGGTCTGAATAGTTGGCCTAATAATGACAGGTTTTTTTATTTAATTGTTTGACTTCGGCTACTGACCCCAACTGTTTCACTTGCCACGAGCCGCCACGACTCAAAAACAAATCACGATAAATGTCCTGAATTAACGACACGTCTGTCTCTGTCTACTTTGTCAAATCTGATTTACGTGTTATCATAGTTTGTTTTGTTTTTTCGTTTTTAATTTATACAGAAAGTTTGGATTTAGTTCAGCAGTAAATATAATGGCTGATTTTAATACCAAAAATACTAATTACTAATACTATTTTAATACTTTTTCTAATTCCATCTTGCCCCTGGACCCATATATTTCTCCCTTGATATTCCTTAAAAACCTCATGTCTGCCACCTCAAATCTCATGAGGCCTTTGTTTCTCACCCAACTTTTACTACGACAAAGCAGGGTCGGTCTAAATACTGCACTGTACATCATGACCTTTTTTTTTTTAAACAAACCTCTTTCTTACTATGCACGACACGTTTCTGTCAGATTCTATTGTTATAGGGAATTGTAAATCATGTACAAATATATCTACCTGCATGATCAATACAGGTACTGTGAAACAACACAGAAAATCTTTCAACAAATTAAAAAGAACATATTACAGTTCTTTATTTATAAAACCCCACAAACTTGTGTAGCACAAATGCATGCATTTGAAACTTAAGAAATGGAATTTCAGGATGACCTTTTTTTTTAATTTCTAAAAATTCATAAGTGTGTATCCAAATGCAGATATTCAAAATGGAAGGAATATTATTTTATGATTATATATTTTTGCATTCTACAATAAAAAAAATTACGTCTAATCCTATAAAAATATTTCTCTTGTCATTTGGTTACTGGATATTGTCTGCAGCATTTCATTCCCCTCTTTAAATCCCCCCCCCCCCCGGATTGCAGTGCTAAAGAGCTCACAGTGTTTAACCGATGCTATATAATAATATTAAAAAGTGAAATTTATTATTTTGGTTCAAAGTTATGAAAAATAAAATTATATTTCTTACTAAACTCTGAGTGTTAAAAAAAAATGTCATTTATTTTTCCACAGATCAGATAGCAGGCTTGCAATTATCATAAAATGATGAAACTGCCATTTTCAGTGTGATTTTCTTCTGCCTCCCAATTTCTTAAATGTAATGAAAAATCCTTTCTCCAAGATATTAAATGTTTGTCGGAAACAAAGACCGCATTTGTTATTTGCTGCTTTATTTGTTTTGACCTGTTGGAAGAAATAACTGTATTATACGTTTCTGGCAATGGGCAGGCAATTTTTTTCAAATTTTTACATCATGCACTGTTTTTTTCGTTTTTTTTTTTTTTCCTGTTTTGATTTTGCATATTTTTATTGTTGTACAATTTTAAAAGTTGTATCACTCGTTTGATATTAAGATTTTCGTAAATAACGTTTCACGTTGTTAGTTCAAGCAGAACGCCATTCAGAAGTGCAAGTGCGCATTAACCCTTGGAACAGCTTGTCTGTCCCTGAGACACCACGACTTTCCCTGTCAACTCTATCCCGTTCCAATCCAAACTGTTACTGTCACAGTTTGGTTTGGGCAGGGCAGTTAAAAGGATCCTTAACTGTGACTTTTTCACAGTTACAAATCACTGTTACATTTGTGGAAAAGTCACATTTATCACTGTGACACGGAAATCACAGTTAAGCCCATCTCTACAGACACTCCTCTACAAATGATCTGACAGATATGATTGTGTGGAAAATTTTGAAACCCTGAAAATTTTGGCACGGAGTGAGAACGCACACTATTTCTAAAACTATTATTTTCAATTATAATTTGATATCATAATTCAAAATAAAACATTATATTAAAACTTATATTGAAAATTCCGTTTGTTATCCAGATCTTTTTATTCGATGGATGGTTAACGGGTAGATATTTTACTCTTGAAAATGATGTAGGATTTTAAGATTTGCCTGTCAATTTTTGAGATTCACTTACATTAGCTGTTACATTTTTTTTTTTTTTTTTAATTCTGGTAACTCTTGCTCTCCGATGGGAAAACAGGTTTCACTAATCCTCAACTTAGCTGCCCCGATGGTGCAGTGGTCTAAGCTATGGCCTCTGATCATTCGTCCGAAAGGGGTCCGGGTTCGAATCCCGGTCAGGCATGGATGTTGTGTTTGTCTTACGGCACTGGCTCTCTCCCTTCCCTGGAACCAGTGACCCTAAATTATGGACGGGCGACTGCTTATAGCCCATTGAGGTGCTCATGGTGGTAGTTAAACCTTAAAAAAAAAAAATCCTCAACTTATGTAATATACCACATCGTTTTATGTGCGTTGCTTTTCTGCACAGTGGAAAACAACGGAAAACAACGTCGGAATTTTAGCTTCGCGACCTAAACCGTCAAGACTAATGAAAACTGCGAAACGTATATGGCACTGCTACATAATTATTTAGCAGCTATTTAACACGAGGGACAGAATCATGACTAATCGTTTTAGTTTTGTTTTTTTAATACATTTTACAGGCGTCTGCACAATTTAAAAAGCTGTAAAAAGGAGTGGGATATGTTTTAAACAATAGACCACATCGTTTACCTGTGTCGGCACAATTTACATAGCGGGAAACCTCCTAGGAACGCAAACACCACTGATCTGATCTTTGAGCTCGATGAGCTAGCAGTCGCCTGATATTGGTATCTAACATAAACTTGAACTACAGCAAACTGCCCAGTAATTTCATTTTCAGCTGCTGTAACGAGCTTTACATGACCAATAATGCGAAAATCATACTACTACAAGTACTCGAACTATAATATATCAGTAAAAATTAAATACATTACGTTTCAATATGTATACAATGCAAGGTTACTTAGTCTCACGCATGACATTAACAGACGACACGGCTGCTTCTTCCCTTGTATTGTTTATGTTTTAACCCTGATCAAACTTTCGTTGCCAACAAATAAATGTCAGTTCCTAAAAAACAATGCAAACTTTTTCTTTTTTTGTTCAAAAATTTCTCTGGCTCAGAGTGTAAAAATTCGTCTTGTTGATTTTCTTTTCGTTTCGTGCTTAAATGAAACGACCCCAATGAACACCTGAGGAATCACTTGATCCTAATTTAAAGGCAGTGCAGCAGTCCCACACCGACCGACAGGTTTTTATTGTTGCTGTGGTTTTTTTTCCTTTTGAGGGTTTAAGGACATCCTAAGCAGCCCGAATAGCACAGTGGTGTGAGCGCTGGCTTTTCATAAAGTTATGTGGATTCGGACCATTTATCCGAGATGGTTCCCGATTCGAATGAGGCATAGATGTTGTGTTTCTCTTACTGCACTGGCTGTATTCTTTCTTCGGCTATTGGCTCTAAGTTAGGGAAGGACGACTGCTTATAGCCCAAGGAGGTTAGAATAATATTTCTGGAGATACCCCTGATCCGCAAATATATTTGATACCCTTTGACATTTAGTTGTGGGACCATTCAAAGAAAAGGGTGTTTAGTTTTTCATGAAAACGTGGGTCAAACCATTACAATGCCAGTTTGGATGGCCGTGACATCCAAGGCGGCACCTTATTCTCATGTGTTCAGATTTTCATTCTCGAAACTTGACAGCACACTTGAAAACATTTTGCATCTCATAACCCATCCTTAGAGTTTCAGGGTCGTCTTCCGAGCCCACTGAAAACATTTTGTCTTGTCCGGCGGAGATAGCAACAGTGCATGAACTCGTACCTCGTTATTGTTCCGCAGACGGTATAATGTACATCGTACAGTGCTTTGTGATGCTGTTGGACATTGTGTGACGTACTATAGAGGTGAATCACGTGTCAAGACGACAAATCTGCAGAAATACATTCCATCAGTGAAGCTTACAGGGTTAGAGCACTTCACTCCGGAGTGAGGGTACACGGCTTCGATCGCCGTCACTGACGAACTTCAATTTTCACATTGGCGCCCGAGCGTAAAAATGGATCTACTGGTCGTTGGATTCTTCGAAAAATCTGTGATGTTTGTTTCACATATCGTCTGCAATTAATGAAAATTCCTACTTCGCTTCAAAAAAAAAAAATAATAATTAAGAGGGAGAGGTGATGTAACGTACTACACAGGAGAATCACGTGTCAATAAGACAAATCTGCAGCGATACATTCCGTCAGTGTAGCTTAGTCAGTTACAAGGTAGTTAGAATGAGAGAGGTAGGTCGAAGATTGTAAACAAACCGCGGGTGGTCTCATCTGGCGGAGGCTTGTGACGTAGCTGGCCCCCAGCAGTCTTCGGGCGTGGTGGTAATGAATGGTGAAATGCGTGATTCTTAGTTCAAATTAAAAGGTTTTAAGAACACATAAGCGGAATTTTTACAATGGGAATTACAGAATTAAAACAAACCTTATCGATTATTAAAACTTGGAACTTTCCCTCCATTGTTTCTTTTTTTTAAAACTCCCTGGATTTTTTTTTATTATTATTTTAGGTTTAAAGACCACCGTGAGCAACTCAATGGGCTATAAGCAGTCGCCCGTCCCTAATTTAGGGTCACTGGGTCCAGGGAAGGGAAAGAGCCAGTGCCGTAAGACAAACACAGCATCCATGCCTCACCGGGATTCGAACCCAGACCCCGTTCGGACGAATGATCAGAGGCCATAGCTTAGACCACTGCGCCACCGGGGCGGCTCAATGGGCTATAAGCAGTCGCCCGTCCCTAATTTAGGGTCACTGGTTCCAGGGAAGAGAGAGATCCAGTGCCGTAAGAAAAGAGAACATCCATGCCTCACGGGATTCAAACCCGGACCCCCTTCGGACGAATGATCAGAGGCCATCGCTTAGACCCCTGCGCCACCGGGGCGGCCCCTGGAATTCAATGCATGTGCTTGGTTTTTTCGTCATTAATATATATTAAATATAATCAAAAGTATATATTAAATAAAAACAAAACTTTGAAATCAAGTTTTGTTGGTTGACGTCGTTAGTATATTTAATACGAAAAATTTTCTTGCAGTCGCATAGGTTTTAATGCCACCCACATCAACTTCTGGAAAGTTTATTTCAATTTCGATTGAAGTTTGTTTATGGCCTCTATATATTTTTTTTTTTTTTTTGATTGGAGGTTTAACGACCACCGTGAGCAACTCAATGGGCTATAAGCAGTCGCCCGTCCCTAATTTAGGGTCACTGGTTCCAGGGAAGGGAGAGAGCCAGTGCCGTAAGACAAACACAACATCCATGCCTCACCGGGATTCGAACCCGGACCCCGTTCGGACGAATGATCAGAGGCCATCGCTTAGACCACTGCGCCACCGGGGCGGCTGTTGAGAGTTAGAACATCAGCTATAAAAGACCCACCATGTAACAGTTTACGTGGGAAAAGTATATTTAACTTTGTAAGATTTTAGGCTAATAAAGGTGTTTATATTTAAAAGTTATAGAAAAAATTTTGAATTAAAACTATCAAAAAATTAATTAATATAATTCAACTATTCATTTCATCGAAAGCAACTGCTTCGCGTTCAACATGATTACGCTTAAATGAAGTTCACACACCTAAAAACATTAAAATTTGTTTTTAGTATTTCAGAAGATCAACTAGGTAAAATACATGTTATGATACCATTGTTTCTTTTACAGTTTTCTTCTTTCTTTCTTTTTTTTAAACAATATGCAACGAAAATTAGTTAACAACAAAACAAATAAATTATTTTACCTCTGTAGGTATTAATTAAAGTTTAAGGGAAGCAAACAAATGTTAAATGAGAAACAAGAATATTTTTATACGTTTTCTTTATATTTCATTTTATTGTTTATTGTGGTATTTTATTAGCCAGTATTTGAATTATACGTTTGAACCAAGGAGGTTATATTACTGGAGACACCACTCCTATCCAAGTAGCATTGGCCGCCATAAGTCACCGTCTGTGCTGCAAATGACGTCATGAGCAGGCACGACGCAGCCGCAGAAGAGAAGCTGCTTGGAAACCAATGGAACCAAAGCGTATAAACAGATAAAATGAGTAATTCAATAATCTTTATCAATGATACACAAGCTTGCTGTTTCATCAACGGTATAATTTAGTTCATTTTTGCCAGCTTGTGACGTCACACCACAGATTAGCTGTGACCTATGGCGGCAGAGCCAGTGGTGTCTCCAGTAATATAACCTCCTTGGTTTGAACCTATGAACTAGAGATCAGTCTTTCGCGACCGAATCGTTCCAAGTGACCCGGTCGACAGAGTGAATGAAAAGTTCCGTTCAGTGGTTCGCATCGGTTCTGGAGCCGAGGATCCAAATCGTTCGCGTTCCCTTCGGTCATCGGTTGGAGCTGGTGTTTCATTGCCCATTGATTAGTTACTGGATCGAATATTTTTTCGTGTAACTAGGACCATCTTATAACCATTTTATGTTAGGTTTTATCTAATAGTCTGCAGTGAAATGAAGATATATTGCATTTTTCAGATTCTGTGTTTTTTATATTTTGATTTTTTTAATTAAGGGTTCACTCACAAAATGGGGACATAAGCTTAGAACTCTGACATAACAGATGTATATTAATAAATACGAAAGGCAGTATTTGTACTTCCTCAGAAACAATTAATTATAAAAATAGTCACTCATCACTTTAAAACGTATTTTCATTTCGTTCGTCGGTCTCCCACGCGGAATGAGTAATGAGCTCGTGTTCAAAGTGCATCATATTTGTTCGTGTTCGTCACTCTATACTCCAATTCACCCTAAAAGTGTACTACTGGGAAAGGCGGCCTTATCACATCTCGTCGTGGAACGCAAGAACGGTGTATCCATCCGCATTAATGTGCTCTTCTACTGTTATCTTTCTGATCCCCCACCCACCCACACATCTCACAAGCAGTGGGGATTGTCAGTGGGGTCTGGTGGAGGCCGAACTCCTTCCCCTTCTGCCTTCGAGTTTCGCCGATTGTCAATTTATTGCCTCTGTGTTGTTAATGTCTTCCAACCCTTCCTCCTGTTCGAGTTTTTTTTCACAGTATTTGTCCTTTTTTTTGTAGGACTTATGTCCACAGTGAGTAGAGTTTAGGTCCCAGCCACCTATAGCGAGATCGCCTTTTGGGCAAGACACAGAAACAATGAGAACAGGTCTAGCGACTTTGACAGAACAGTTTGTAGCGAGATTAGAGTACAGTAGATGGCGCCACCGTACAAGTACGATGTTGCACACAGAGGGGTGAGAGCATTTCAGGGGGGTATAGGAAAGGATACCCATTTAACCAGTGGGTCCAGCCTGGGGGCCGTCACTTAACGTGCTCGTCCGATGCACGGCGGATATTCAGCGATTGTTAGTAAATCACACCATCTCTGAAAGATCAGCCCAGGCTCGAACCTGAGGCCCTTGCATCGATAGTCTGAATCGCTAACCACTAAGCCATCCACGGCTCTCCTGTTCGAGTTGTATCCCAAGTGGGAAGAAATAGACGAAAGTGCGAAGCTCTTGATTTTTTTTTGTTTGTTTGGAGGTTTAACGACCACCGTGAGCAACTCATTGGTCTATAAGCAGTCGCCCGTCCCTAATTTAGGGTCACTGGTTCCAGGGAAAGGAGAGAGCCAGTGCCGTAAGACAAACACAACATCCATGCCTCACCGGGATTCGAACCCTGACCCCGTTCGGACGAATGATCAGAGGCCATCGCTTAGACCACTGCGATGGCCTCTGATCATTCGTCCGAAGACCTGGTCAACGTATTCAGACTCAGTCAGCTTATATTCACTATTCCTGCTACAAATGCATCTGCTGAAAGGACCTTTTCTGCACTCAAATGAATCAAAACATTTAAAATATATATAGATCTGTTGCAATATGTATTCACAATGACGTTTCCGTGTTTCCCACATAAATTAAATTCTCGTAACCAACAAAATTTTTCACTGCTATTATTTTATACAGTATGTAATAGTATATATAATGTTTAAATATTTACAAGTACATAATTTTTAAATATATACGCGTATACACATTTATTTAACATTTGCATGCATATATAAGCATAACTTTTATTACATATGCATTGCATGTGTATTAATAAAGTGACTAAAGATAGGCTGGTCTGACCGCTTCCCTTTCCAGAAAAGTCACGCTACGGTACTGTGTCCTGCTCCTTTCGTCGTGTCACGCTGTTTTCGTCGGTCACTCAGGGTCGAAGATCACGCTCCCTGCCAAGATGTAACCTGAGGTTGTCCTCAGGCCTGTCCCAAGGCCGTGGAAGCTTCTCTGGACTTGGGCAGGTTGCCCGCAACGGCTCAAGGCTCAGGAGGTCTTTTACCAGTCAGTACCCCGGCCCCAAGGCGGGAAGGGATGTCAGTAGGTTGATCATCACTGAAACCACTTGCAAAATCTGGAGAGAGAGGAACACAGTTGTTCATAGTAACTACGGAAATGTGGGATTCAACCCCTTGAAAGTGGCCTGGCAGGTCAAGTGCAAGCTCAGGGATAGAACTGATTTGGATCCCCGCACTCTTTCGGATCTTGCCTTTCAGTTCCGGTGGGTCTTCTGGCCTAAAATTGTTACTGGAACAAAGGAAAAATATTTTTTTTTCATTGGGAAACTTAGTCTTCCCCCTTTTCAGCTTGTAATACTGTAAAATAAAATTTATGAAGACACGTGTTACAAGGCATATACCTGAAGTCTCAAATCACCTACTTTATTCGTGATGACTTGAATAATATGTCCCTTGTACTTGATTCCTGTGAAATGCTTTGGATTGAAATCAAAAGTCCCAAGTCCAAAAACCTAATTATTGGCGTTATCTACATATCGCCAAGTAGTGATCGAAAAACCTTTTGTGAATGCTTTGACAATATCTTAAACAAAATAAATAACGAAATTAAAAATTGCATTTTTCTGGGAGATATTAATATTAACATTAACAACCTATCTCTAAGTGAAATCTATCTTAATATGTTATCAGTCAATTTTTTTCAGATGTGCATTTCTTTACCAACTCGTGGTGCCAATATTCTAGACTATATTGGTACTAACTTACTTAATACTGCTTTAGAGTCCGGAGTGATTGATTTTAGTATTAGTGATCACAACCCTGTCTTCATTCATGTTCCGGTTTTTACAAATTACCATTACTCAATTAACCACAAAACAATCTCCTATTGTGACTACACCACGTTAGCTGACCTAGTCTCAAATTTTGACTGGGACAAGTCGGGTATCTTCAATACAACTTGTCCAACTATAGCTACCGAAATTTTGCAAGGCATTTTGAATGATTTCCTTGAGATCACAACCGTTCACAAGGCAGTTAACACTAATTATGACATTAAGATCCAACCTTGGATGACCAATGGAATCATTAGATCAATAAAAAAAGGATAAGCTTCGTAAAAAAAGTAGAAAGAATCCTTATAACAGTCACTTACGTGATAAGTATAAAAGGTGTAATTATGTCCTAAGAAATGTTATTCAGCATGCGAAAGTTGCTTATTACAATCTCGCTATTTCAGATGCAGGAAATAACTCATACCAAAAATGGAAAATAATCAAATCAGCAATTAACAAACGATTCTGTGCTACTGAAACTCCGCTGACGTTAATAGGAAATTCTGGTAATTTTAATGTTGATTCCAAATCAGTCGCTGATGAATTCAACAATTACTTCATTAACATAGGTCATGATTTAGCATCTCAGCAAAACTTGCTCACAAATACTAAAGGTTATGCTTCTTTATCCAAAATTAAGGAAGTTCCTTTTTCAATGTTTCTACGCCCTTTGGATGATACTGAAACCTAAAATATTATCACTTCATTGTCCCTAAAAAGAAGTGCTGGTTCAGACAATATTAATAGCAGAGTCATAAAAGACTCGATCTCTGTTTTAGTTCCACATATAACACATATTATTAATCTGAGTTTTTATTCAGGTCAGTTTCCTGACAGTCTGAAAATCGCTAAGGTTATTCCTATTTTTAAAAAAGGAGATAGGGAATCTACCTGTAATTACAGACCGATATCTTTGTTACCCGTTTTGAGTAAGATTTTTGAAAGGTCTATTCACAGCAGAATGGTTGATGTTTTACACACCCATGGTATGCTCTCTTTGGAACAGTTCGGTTTCCAAAGAAACAGATCTACTGAAACGGCTGTTGCTAAGTTGTCAAACTTCATTTCCGAAGCACTAGATGACAGTTATTATACTATTTGTGTTTTTATTGATTTCCAAAAAGCTTTCGACACGGTAAATCACGACATTCTGTTACATAAATTACCCAAATACGGTTTTCGTGGCAAAATTCTTTCCCTCTTAATGAGCTACCTCTCTCATCGCAAACAGTATGTCACTGCAAATAAAATAAACTCCGATCTACTTAATGTTTCATGTGGAGTGCCTCAAAGTTGGGTATTGGGACCGTTACTGTTCCTGTTATATATTAATGACCTTCCTCTGTGCCTGCAATCAACGCATGCTGATGGCACTGTCATTTTTCAAAAATGTCATGATTTGCATGTTACAGATAATGATCAATAATGATCTATTAAATTTATCTCATTGGTCATGCTCTAACAAATTATCACTTAATATTCTAAAAACCAACGCCGTATATTTCCGAAACGTTCATAAAAGAGAGGACATAAATAAATTTCCAGTCAGGATTAATGATCTCCCCCTTAAAATTGTGGACAAAGTTCAGTATCTTGGTGTTTGGTTTGATGAATTCTTTAACTGGAATACGCATGTTCAGTTTGTTTTAAAAAAAAGTTTCCTTACAGGTTGGCCTGCTTGGTAAAATTAAGCATCTCTTCCCTATCAATGTCCTAAAAACATTTTACTATGCTTTTATTTATAGCCATCTCTCCTATTGTCTGGAATCTTGGTATTCAAATAAGTTATGCTTGCTCAAATTACAGAAGAAATCTGTTCGCTATATGCTGAACACAGATTACATGTCTCATTCAAAACCATTATTTCTAAAACTAAATATTCAAAAAATTCATGAAATTTTTACCTTGAAACTAGGCATCATGTTTTTTTAAAATAATGCATCTTAAACTGCCTATTTTTCAATCTGATATCAAATATCTGGATTATTCTATCTTCACCAGATCTGTTGCTAACAACAAATTATGTCAGCCGTGTGTTAGACTTAATTATGGTTTAAATAGCATACTGCATAAAGCCATTATTCTATGGAATAATCTCCCAGAGAGCATCAGATCCCTGGAAAATATCAAAAGGTTTTCCTTGACTCTGCGAAATTGCATTGTAAATCCCCCTGATCTCCATAACGAATCTCAACCCTATCATTAAATTGCAGTTCCAAGCATGCTGCTAACAGTGGTGCTTCTGTTCTAACCATCTTACTTGCTATCATATATGCCATATGTTTTATTCTTTTTTACATATGATAGGGGGAATCGCCTTACAACCAATCTGTTCAGATTCCTCCTGGTGTATTGCATTTTCATATAACTGTAAGTTTTAATTGTGTGCAATAAATAATTGTATTGTAATTGTAAGTTAAAACCAAAATCATGCTGTCTAAGCACGTTAAATATAAAACATTATGAACCTCGCACTATAGGAGGACATAAATACATACAGTTAAAAACGTTAAAAACACACTAGTACTTTCGTGACCGATATCGGTCACTTCCTCAGGTGTGACTACTAGTTCTAAGTAGCAACGGTCAGGTCAGACGAGTGTGCAGAGAGACATAGAAAGAACAGGTGGTCAGGAGTCAGTAATAATTTTTACAATATTTAAATCACAGTAAGTCATGTATAAGGAATTTCCAAGCATCATGAATATAGTTAGGAATATCATCGTTGTAGCAACTTGTTCGGTGAGCCAGAATTGAAGGGCTTCTGTAAATAGTAATAAATTCTTATTCTTAGGTATAGTCAGAATAGTAACCTCAGACCATACTGGTTCGAAAGGTTTGCTTAGAAGCAAACGTGACATAGCTGTGGAGCCGTTACCGACTTTAATACTGAATTTGTGTCCCTGCAGTCTGACCTTTAGATTACGAGATGTGGAACCTATGTAGGAAGTATTCCCTTCATCGGGGTCAGAGGACAGGAGAGGGATTCTGTAAATTCCCATAATTATCTAATAAATCAGATCTGTCACGATTGCTACGAACCAACGAAAATATTTTACAAGAAGACAACCCAAAGTCAATACCGAAAGGTCTGCAGATATTTTTAAGTAGATGTGAAAGTGGTGGCAAAAACGGGATAGAACCCACAAGTTTTATGGTTCTAACTTCTCTGGTTAGTGTTGTAGTGTCAGAACGTTGGGATTTTTTAATAATTTTATTTAAATCTATCTCAATATGTAATTAGAGTCCTCTATTTCCGGAACCTGGATCTCTTCTGTTGCTGTTGAACTTTGTTATTTGTGTTTCTTCTGTTTAATCCCGGGAAGGAGTGAGGAGCTTATATTTCGACCTCCTTGTCGAGTGTCTCTTTTCGTACCATACGAGTCACCTCCAGCGGCGCTGGCTTTGGGGGCGGCTGGTCGGGTTTCTGTGTGAATCGGGGGCTCTGGGGCGGCTGGTCGGGTTTCTGTGTGAATCGAAGGCTTTGGGGGCGGCTGGTCGGGTTTCTGTGTGAAGCGGTGGGACTTTGGGGGTGGTTGGTCGGGTTTCTGTGTGAATCGGGGGTCTTTAGGGCGGCTGGTCGGGTTTCTGTGTGAATCGGGGGCTTTGGGGGCGGCTGGTCGGGTTTCTGTGTAAATAGGGGGCTTTGGGGGCGGCTGGTCGGGTTTCTGTGTGAATTGGGGGCGGCTGTTCGGGTTTCTGTGTGAATTGGGGACGGCTGTTCAGGTTTCTGTGTGAATTTGGGGGCGGCTGTTCGGGTTTCTGTGTGACTTGGGGGCGGCTGGTCGGGTTTCTGTGTGAATCGGGGCGGCTGGTCGGGTTTCTGTCTGAATCGGGGGTTTTGGGGCGGCTGTTTGGGTTTCTGTGTGAATCGGGGGGCTTTGGGGCGGTTGGCCGGGTTTCTGTGTGAATCGGGGGCTTTGGGAGCGGCTGGTTGGTTCCTGTTTGAATCGGGGGCTTTGGGGGCGGCTGGTCAGGTTTCTGTGTGAATCGGGGGACTTTGTGTTTCGGTGTGGTCTTTTCTCTCTTTCCCTTTCCGTGTGTGGTTTGCTTGTGACTATTTGCCTTTTTGGGAGGATGAGTGTTTGCTTTTTGTATTTGCTGTGTGTCAGTTCAGTGTGGTTGTGTGCAGGGTTGTGAGCCATTGTTGAGTCCGAAGCTGGTCTTGGCGCCACTCCGACGTCTCGGCGACCCGTTAGGTGGTGTCTTGGTTGGGACGTCATCACAAGGGCACCTGTGAAGGAGAGTCCTCTCCTACTTGAGTGTTTTTCGTGGAGATTCTTGTTTGAATTCGAATTTTAGAATTTCGTGAAAAAAAAATTTCTACGGAAATCCTATATTTATCGCCGTTCCGATTCCAATAACAAACCAAATTCAAATGAGAGCTGTAGAATATAGTTCCACATTGTGGAGTCAATAGAAAATATATCCTCAATATCTCCACTTGCCTTATGCAAAACTTTTACCAACAACAATTTGTAGTGGAAGACAAGACAATTTAATTAACATATTTAACCATGCACATGGAAGGTGAGTTTAGAATGTCATGTCTTGCAATTTATGCAAAGTTACCGTGGGTGACTTTTAGAATTTCCCAAGCACTTTCCTCATAAAAAGTACCCGAGCACAAGGCCAGGAGAAGAATGGAGGCAAGTGTCTTCTACTCTTCAGCTTTAATCATTGAGCAAGTATGAGTCATTTTCTTGTGGGGCTTCCGTCCACAGTGGGTAGATTTAGGTCCCAGCCATCTACAGCGAGATCGCCTTTTGGGCAGGACATAGAAACGGAAGAAATGAGAGCAAGTCTAGCGACTTTGACAAAACAGTTTGTAGTGAGATTAGAGTACAGTATATGGCGCCCCTGTACAAGTACGATGTTGCGCATAGAGGGGTGAAAGCATTTCAGGGGGGGCGTAGGAAGGGATACCCATTTAACCAGTGGGTCCAGCCTGGGGGCCGTCACTTAAAGTGCTTGTCCGATGCACGGCGAATATTCAGTGATTGTTAGCAGATCCCACCACCTCCGCAAGATCAGCCCAGGATCGAACCTTGCATTGGTAGTGTGAACTGCTAACCACTCAGCCATTCGCGGCTGCAGCTTTAATCATTATACTTTGTCACTGAAGTTATGGTTAACATTGCTCCCTTAAGAGTCACGGGTTCTCTAATCGAAATGCCAGGAGAAGAATGGAGGCTAATGTCTTCTACTTGTCAGCTTTAATCATATATTTTGTCAGACAACTTATAATTGATGTTATTCCCTTAAAAGTCAGCAGCTTTTCAAATCGAAAGACTCTGCACTGATTTGTCATAAAATATTGAAAATCTTCAAAGGAGTATCAAATTTTGTTTTTTAAATATGAAGGAAATTTAATAAACAAAGGAACGAAAACACTTATTAAGTAAAAAGTAACAACATTTTTCCTGGGAATAAAAGTATATACAGGGATTATAATATAGTAATTCAATATATAATATGAAAGTAAAGTCCCTTACACACATTTATTCCCATAGTCTCTTTACACAGTTTATGAACATGCACTTTTTCATTCTAATAAAAAAATATATATTTTGTATATTAAGAGTTGTACATAGCAGTATTTGCGCCAAGAATGCGTTTTCAACTGAAGTTCGAGAATGGTGCTTGACCAGAAGCAACGTTTTCGCACTTACAGTAACCAGATTGTGGAAATGTATTGGAGTGCAAATTTATGATATTGATGCATTTCTTCAAGTTCATGGTAAGACTGACTTTGCGGATTGTGTTTGCATAGCAGTATTTGCGCCAAGAATGCGTTTTCAACTGAAGTTCGAGAATGGTGCTTGACCAGAAGCAACGTTTTCGCACTTACAGTAACCAGATTGTGGAAATGTATTGGAGTGCAAATTTATGATATTGATGCATTTCTTCAAGTTCATGGCAAGACTGACTTTGCGGATTAGATTTTTCCACTTTTCTTTAAATGGACAAGGGAAAAAAACTGACCACCCGACAGTTTTAAGCAAATAAGCTATGATTGCATGCTG
This sequence comes from Macrothele yani, assembly GCA_039090855.1. NCBI lineage: Eukaryota > Metazoa > Arthropoda > Arachnida > Araneae > Macrothelidae > Macrothele > Macrothele yani. The sequence goes on along the minus strand of CM077032.1, from coordinate 58,814,532 downwards.
TTGCTGCCAGAGGGCGAGGCTAGTATAAAAAGGGAAAGCTTAGTGCTTGCGACAGTAGTAGAAGTGATATTTGGGTGACGAGATGGGTAAAAAATGCGATTTGACGGACTTTCAACGTCGGATGATTGTAGGAGCTCGGAGCCATGGAGCGAGTATCACCGAAACCGCCGCATTCGTGAAATGTTCCAAAGCAGCTGTTGTTAAAGTGTTTAAAGACTGGACTGTCATCCAAAAACTGGGTCTCTACGTGCAACGTGTGGTCGTCATCGACTAGTGACTGCTTGGGCGGAACGGAGAGTGTCCAGACTGGTAACAGACAACAGAAGGGCAACAGTGCAGCAAATTACAGACCATATTAATCAAGAATCCCCTCAAATGATCTCTGCACGCACTGTTCGCCGTACACTACATCGGATGGGATAAGGCAGCCGAAGGCCTGTTCGAACACCTTTGCTGTCTGCAGTTAACAAAAGAAAACGGCTCCAGTTCACACAAGGATTGGACAGTCGATAATTGGAAGCAAATTATGTGGTCCGATGAATCACGTTTTCAGTTGCACCATGCCGATGGCCGAGTGAGAATTTGGCGGAAACAGCACAAAAGCATGGACCCCTCCCCCAAATGCATTGCTACAACTCTTCAAGCTAGTGGAGGCAACGTTGTGGTTTGAGGAATGTTTTCCTGGCATGCTTTGGGCCCTTTATAATTCGTGTTGATCAACGTCTGACCGGCACATCATATCTAAACATAGTTGCGGACCAAGTGCATCCTTGTCATGTGGATGGTTTATCCCAATGGCGATGGCTACTTTCAGCAAGATAATGCGTCCTGCCATAGTACTCGTATTGTACAGGATTGGTTTCAGGAACATGCCGGTGAGTTTACTTTGCTTAGGAGGCCCCCACAATCGCCAGATCTCAACCCCATTGAGAATTTGTGGGATGAAGTTGAACGATACATCAGATAGCTGGATCCACAACCCTGAAATCTCACACTCCTGGAAAGAACTATTCATCAAGCATGGTCTCAGATTCCACAAACCACCTATCAACATCTCGTGGAGTCCATGCCACGAAGAATCGACGCAGTATTAAAGGTAAAAGGTGGCCCAACGAAGTACTGAGGGGGTGGTCATAATAAAGTGGCCACTCAGTGTATAAACACAACGGAGGAAAACATAATCGTCTCAACTCAAAATTGCCATGCAGGGAAATGACAATCAATGGTTCCAGCTGTCACTACACATCGATCATTGACGTCATTGGCTTCCATAGCAACATCCTCATGCAATGAACTCCAGGTTCTTACGTTGGCGCTCTTTACGGCTTGCATGGCCTAGGCATAGTCACAAAGTCATTAGTTCGTAGTGCCATTTGAAACTGCGTGCTCACACTTCTAGCTTGCTATTAGAAACGATAGGGCTTCACGTGGCCTACGCGCAGTCACGAAGTCATCAGTACGTAGTGCCATTTTAAACGGCGTGCTCAGACTTCCAGCTTGCTATTAGAAACGGAAGGAGTTTCACATGTCCTACGCACAGTCACAACGACATCAGTTATCAGTTCGTAGTGCTATTTGAAACGGCGTGCTCACACTTCTAACTTGCTGTTAGTAACGGAAGAGCTTCGCATGACCTGCGCACAGTCACAAAGTCATCAGTTCGTAGCTCCATTTGAAACGGCGGCGTGCTCACACTTCTAGCTTGCTATTAGCTATTAGAAACGGGAGAGCTTCACATGGCCTTCCCACAGTCATAAAGTCATCAGTTCGCAGTGCCATTTGAAACGGCGTGCTAACACCCCTAACTTGCAGTTAGTAACGGAAGAGCTTCACATGGCCTGCTCACAGTCACAAAGTCATCAGTTCGCAGTGCCATTTGAAACCGCGTGCTCAAATTCTAGCTTGCTATTAGACACGGAAGAGCAACGCATGACCTACGCACAGTCACAAAGTCATCAGTTCGTAGCTCCATTTGAAACTTCGGCGTGCTCACACTTCTAGCTTGCTATTAGAAACGGGAGAGCTTCACATAGCCTTCGCACAGCCACAAAGTCATCAGTTCGCAGTGCCATTTGAAATGGCGTGCTCACACTTCTAACTTGCTGTTAGTAACGGAAGAGCTTCACATGACCTGCGCACAATCACAAAGTCATCAGTTCGCAGTGCCATTTAAAACCGCGTGCTTACATTCTAGCTTGCTATTAGACACGGAAGAGCTACGCATGACCTACGCACAGTCACAAAGTCATCTGTTCGTAGCTCCATTTGAAACGGCGGCGTGCTCACATTCTAGCTTGCTATTAGAAACGGAAGAGCTTCGCATGACCTTCGCACAATCACAAAGTCATCAGTTCGTAGCGCCATTTGAAACGGCGTGCTCACATTTCTAGCTTGCGTTTAGAAACGGGAGAGTTTTCGTTTCAAAGCCACAGCATTTTCCATAAATCATTCTTGAAAAAGATCAAGTACTAATTTTAAGAAACCGTTAAATTATTTTTTTTCTTTCACAAATATTAGGTGCAGTTGAACTTCACTCATCAGCTAACGCCACTGGTAGCCGTAAAGTATTAATCAGTGGAATATATGGGGGTGCAACAAACAATGGAAGAGGCAGTTTTAATATACATGACATCCCGTGTTGATCATTATTGACGAAAGAAACTGCAATCGATTTAAGGACTCAACACACAATCTACAGGTTTCATGTTAGAGTTTTACATATTGGACCGATCAAGTTGTACTTGGCGTTCAATATAAAGCAGGGGACGATATTGGGTGACAACGAACGATGCAACAGCTGGTATCAGGGGGGCGAAGTGGGACGACAAATTCGACCAACATATCTACTGTGGAATACCTCAAAATTCCTCATGTAAAAAAATTCTCTTAGATCCTGGATAAAAGAGAACTTGAAAAATGCATTTGCAAGCGAAATCAGTCGTGAACGAATTCTTGTGTCAGAGACCTGGCAAATCTAAACCGCCCCCTCACACACACAGTACTGTTTTATTCTTAAATTGCAAAGTTTAATTTTTAATTATTAAGTAATAGAAGTAAATTATTTTAGGTACATGCTATTGCCAACATGATACCAAATAATTATGACTATTAGAATTTGAATGCTTTATTTATACATGAACTCTATTCTTCTTTCCTTTTGTGTGAACTTGAGTGTTACGTTTTCATAAAATGTGTCTTCCGAGTACTTTTTCATATTTAAAAAGAATGTTTTCCTCTATTGATAAATCAGCCAAGCTGCTCGAATGTACATGTCCTTGAGTGCCTCTAAGATATATCTTGATTCTTTTTAATGCAGTAGAACTTCTTTCGGCGGTTGCAGTTTTTGATGGAAATGTTAATATTAGGTCTGCCAGTTTGTACACCTCACTAAACACTATGTCCAATTTATTTAACTAGTAATGTCTCTTACTGAATTGTTTTCGCATTCATCAAGGGAATATAACACCTTCATTTCATTTTTAACTAGAGCTGTATCAAAATTTGAAGCGTAGAGTTTTTTAAATCCTGACAGTAGATGTTTAGGGAAAGTTTCGCAAAATTTATCAAACAGTTCGAATCAAAACCACGAATTTAAGATATAATATCACTGATTTAAATTCATTGACATTTCACACAAACTGAAACAACTCTCGCGAAACACGTGCTGTTACAGGCGGAAGTATGGGAGTGACTGAGGTAGTCGAAGTTTTCTCTTTTCTGAGCGAACCGTTGCGCAAAGCAATCTTCCATTCCCCTCCATACGATCATTCATGTTATCATGGAGACGCTAGCAGGCGATCTTATCGAAAGTTTTCGAATCAGAACTACGAAGACTCTGTAAGAGCTGCTTGCGTTATACCGTTGGGCTTCGCTCGCCAAACTGAGTCAGCGAAGCTAATCCGCACTCTCTTTTCGCAGTGAAAGCATTGGCATATCTTAATACCGTTGATAATTGACTTTTATTCGTGTATATGTAATTGATTTTTATTTGTGTATATTTAATTGATTTTTATTTGTGTATATTTAATTGATTTTTGTTTGAAAATATTTAATTGAGTTTTACTTGTGCAAATTGATTTTTATTTGTGTATATTTAATTAATTTTTATTTGTGTATATTTAATTAATTTTAACTTGTGTATATTTAATTGATTTTTATTTGTGTATATTTAATTGATTTTTACTTGTGTATATTTAATTAATTTTTATTTGTGTATATTTAATTGATTTTTGTTTGAAAATATTTAATTGAGTTTTACTTGTGCAAATTGATTTTTATTTGTGTATATTTAATTAATTTTTATTTGTGTATATTTAATTAATTTTAACTTGTGTATATTTAATTAATTTTTACTTGTGTATATTTAATTGATTTTTATTTGTGTATATTTAATTGATTTTTATTTGTGTATATTTAATTGATTTTTATTTGTGTATATTTAATTGATTTTTATTTGTGTATATTTAATTGATTTTTATTTGTGTATATTTATTTGATTTTTATTTGTGTATATTTAATTGATTTTTATTTGTGTATATTTAATTGATTTTTATTTGTGTATATTTAATTGATTTTTATTTGTGTATATTTAATTGATTTTTATTTGTGTATATTTAATTGATTTTTGTTTGAAAATATTTAATTGATTTTTATTTGTGTATATTTAATTGATTTTTGTTTGAAAATATTTAATTGATTTTTATTTGTGTATATTTAATTGATTTTTGTTTGAAAATATTTAATTGATTTTTATTTGTGTATATTTAATTGATTTTTATTTGTGTATATTTAATTGATTTTTATTTGTGTATATTTAATTGATTTTTATTTGTGTATATTTAATTGATTTTTATTTGTGTATATTTAATTGATTTTTATTTGTGTATATTTAATTGATTTTTATTTGTGTATATTTAATTGATTTTTATTTGTGTATATTTAATTGATTTTTATTTGTGTATATTTAATTGATTTTTATTTGTGTATATTTATTTGATTTTTATTTGTGTATATTTAATTGATTTTTATTTGTGTATATTTAATTGATTTTTGTTTGAAAATATTTAATTGAGTTTTACTTGCGTAAATTGATTTTTATTTGTGCATATTTAATTAATTTTTATTTGTGTATATTTAATTAATTTTAACTTGTGTATATTTATTTAATTTTTACTTGTGTATATTTAATTGATTTTTATTTGTGTATATTTAATTGATTTTTGTTTGTAAATATTTAATTGAGTTTTACTTGTGTAAATTGATTTTTATTTGTGTATATTTAATTATATGAAAGGGATGATATGTGCACTCCAGACATCATGAAAGATACCAGTACCAGAGTTCCTCCAGTCCTTCCAGCAGAAGTTGCACATGCAATCAAGAACATGAAGCGAGGAAAAGCTCCAGGAGAAGATGGAATTACTGTAAACATCATACAAGAAGCAAGTGGAGAAATCAAAACAGTACTCGCCCAAATTTTCACTCGATGCCTTAATGAAGGAAAGATTCCTGAGGATTGGAACACCGCTACAATGATCCTGCTACATAAGAAAGGTGACATTGAGGATCTCGGAAACTACAGACCTATCAGCCTCCTATCAGTAGTTTATAAAATCTTCACTAAAGTTCTTTTACACCGCTTGAAGGTAGCACTAGACATGGCTCAACCGAGAGAGCAAGCTGGATTCAGGAGTGGCTACAGCACAATAGATCATATCCACGTACTGAGAGAACTAATTGAAAGAGCGAGGGAATATGAACTTCCATTGTGCATGGCTTTTATCGATTATGAAAAAGCCTTTGATTCGGTGAAACCATCAGCAGTTACAATGGCTCTGAAAACCTGCGGTATTGAAGATGCATACATTAATATTATTAATAACATCTATGAAAATGCAAGTGCAAAGATTAGGCTGTTTGAAAATACAACACACGTAAAAATTGGAAAGGAGTGAGACAAGGTGACACCATATCTCCGAAGCTCTTTAATGCCACATTGGAGAGTGTTTTTCAGTCGCTGAGCTGGGAAAACAAGGGGATAAAGATTAATGGAGATTATCTAACCCACCTTCGTTTTGCTGATGACGTAGTCATTTTTGCAACTACCCCATCAGAGCTGCAGAGTATGATCCAGGAACTTGCTGACAAGAGTAAAGAAGTGGGATTAAAAAGGAACTTTCAGAAGACAAAAGTGATGTTCAATGCTTTTACAAGAAATGAAGATTTATCGATTGATGGAGAAAAGCTGGAGATAACAGACACGTACGTTTATCTTGGACAGCAGATATCAAGTGAGGGTCACATTGATGAAGAAATTAATCGGCGTACAAAACTTGCCTGGAGAGCTTTTGGAAGAAACAGCATAATTTTCAAGAGCAATATGCCATTATGTCTTAAAAGAAAAGTGTTTGATCAATGCATCCTTCCAGTGCTTACGTATGGTGCAGAGACGTGGACCTTAACTGAAAGAGACATACAAAGGCTGCAGACAACTCAAAGAAGCATGCAGAGGTGCATACTTGGTGTAACCAGGAGAGATAAGAAGAGGAACTCGTGGATCCGAAAAATGACAAGAGTGGAAGACATCATGATCAGAGTTAAATCCCTGAAATGGCAATGGGCTGGACATACTGCCAGAAGGACAGATCATCGATGGACAGCCGAAATTTTAGATTGGATTCCAAGGGACAGGAAAAGACCCAGAAGAAGACCACATGGGAGATGGGTGGATGAAATTCGAAAGTATGCAGAGATGACATGTAGGAGACTGGCACAAGACAGACCGTTGTGGAGGAAACTTGGGGAGACCTTCGTCCAGCAGTGGATTGATAATGGTTGGCAATGATGATGATGATGATGATATTTAATTAACTTTAACTAGTGTACATTTAATTGATTTTTTGTTTGTTCATTCTCTGGGCTTCGCAGCTAGCCTCGAATATACGCACCTTCTTCAATAAACCCATCGTTTGATCAATATGAACCAGTTTTGTGGTAAATCATTGCTGCTTTTTAGATAAATGTTGGAGGCACGCGAATTTCGGAATTTCTGTGCCCAAGAATCGCTTTTTCCCTATGTAAATAAGGGTGTGGGGATGAGAGAACATCACAATGGGTGCTTGTGTTGATCAAAATTAAGAAAGGATGGTAGGGCCTACCAGTTACTCTGAGCTGTAAGTCCAAAGATCTGCGTCTAATTGTAGTTAGCTTTTCCACAATTAATTTATAATAGTGTACTTCGTCCGACTGCACTTTTCTCGTGCAGATCAGATCAGATCATATGTAGAGGATTTTAGGAAGGGAGAGTCTGACCCCAGGTCTTAAACAACCCTTAGAAATAGGAAGCTAAGAGATTTGGTCTTGAGTGCCCGATAAGAAAGTGACACGGAAGCGAGGTAGGAAGACCCCTTATTTATTACCGGGGTCATTGCCCGGGCCCCGAAGGCTTAACGTGCCCAATAAGCAGTAAACAGATCAGATCAGATCATATGCAGAGGATTTTAGGAACGGAGTGTCTGACCCCAGGCCTTAAACAACCCTTAGAAATAGGAAGAGGGAGGAATACCCCTTATTTATTACCGAGGGCCAGTACCCGGGCCCCGACGGCTTAACGTGCCCAATAAACAGTAAACAGATCAGATCAGATCATACATGTAGAGGATTTTAGGAAGGGAATGTCTGACCCCAGGACTTAAACAACCCTTAGAAATAGGAAGCTAGGAGATTTGGGCTAGAGTGCCCGATAGGAAAGTGACACGGAAGCGAGGTAGAAGACGCCCTTATTTACTACCGGGGTCCGACGGCTTAACGTGCTCATACAATGCTATAGTAGATCAGATCAGATCATATGTAGAGGATTTTAGGAAGGGAGTGTGTGACCCCAGGTCTTAAACAACCCTTAGAAATAGGAAGCTAGGAGATTTGGGCTAGAGTGCCCGATAGGAAAGTGACACGGAAGCGAGGTAGAAGACGCCCTTATTTACTACCGGGGTCCGACGGCTTAACGTGCTCATACAATGCTATAGTAGATCAGATCAGATCATATGTAGAGGATTTTAGGAAGGGAGTGTGTGACCCCAGGTCTTAAACAACCCTTAGAAATAGGAAGCTAGGAGATTTGGGCTAGAGTGCCCGATAGGAAAGTGACACGGAAGCGAGGTAGAAGACGCCCTTATTTACTACCGGGGTCCGACGGCTTAACGTGCTCATACAATGCTATAGTAGATCAGATCAGATCATATGTAGAGGATTTTAGGAAGGGAGTGTCTGACCCCAGGTCTTAAACAACCCTTAGAAATGGGAAGCTAGGAGATTTGGGCTAGAGTGCCGGATAGGAAAGTGACACGGAAGCGAGGTAGAAGACGCCCTTATTTACTACCGGGGTCCGACGGCTTAACGTGCTCATACAACGCTATAGTATATCAGATCAGATCATATGTAGAGGATTTTAGGAAGGGAGTGTCTGACCCCAGGTCTTAAACAACCCTTAGAAATGGGAAGCTAGGAGATTTGGGCTAGAGTGCCGGATAGGAAAGTGACACGGAAGCGAGGTAGAAGACGCCCTTATTTACTACCGGGGTCCGACGGCTTAACGTGCTCATACAATGCTATAGTAGATCAGATCAGATCATATGTAGAGGATTTTAGGAAGGGAGTGTCTGACCCCAGGTCTTAAACAACCCTTAGAAATAGGAAGCTAGGAGATTTGGGCTAGAGTGCCGGATAGGAAAGTGACACGGAAGCGAGGTAGAAGACTATCTTATTTACTACCGGGGTCCGACGGCTTAACGTGCTCATACAATGCTATAGTAGATCAGATCAGATCATATGTAGAGGATTTTAGGAAGGGAGTGTCTGACCCCAGGTCTTAAACAACCCTTAGAAATAGGAAGCTAGGAGATTTGGGCTAGAGTGCCGGATAGGAAAGTGACACGGAAGCGAGGTAGAAGACGCCCTTATTTACTACCGGGGTCCGACGGCTTAACGTGCTCATACAACGCTATAGTATATCAGATCAGATCATATGTAGAGGATTTTAGGAAGGGAGTGTCTGAACCCAGGTCTTAAACAACCCTTAGAAATAGGAAGCTAGGAGATTTGGGCTAGAGTGCCGGATAGGAAAGTGACACGGAAGCGAGGTAGAAGACGCCCTTATTTACTACCGGGGTCCGACGGCTTAACGTGCTCATACAATGCTATAGTAGATCAGATCAGATCATATGTAGAGGATTTTAGGAAGGGAGTGTCTGACCCCAGGTCTTAAACAACCCTTAGAAATAGGAAGCTAATAGATTTGGGCTAGAGTGCCCGATAGGAAAGTGACACGGAAGCGAGGTAGAAGACGCCCTTATTTACTACCGGGGTCCGACGGCTTAACGTGCTCATACAATGCTATAGTAGATCAGATCAGATCATATGTAGAGGATTTTAGGAAGGGAGTTTCTGACCCCAGGTCTTAAACAACCCTTTGAAATAGGAAGCTAGGAGATTTGGGCTAGAGTGCCGGATAGGAAAGTGACACGGAAGCGAGGTAGAAGACGCCCTTATTTACTACCGGGGTCCGACGGCTTAACGTGCTCATACAATGCTATAGTAGATCAGATCAGATCATGTGTAGAGGATTTTAGGAAGGGAGTGTCTGACCCCAGGTCTTAAACAACCCTTAGAAATAGGAAGCTAATAGATTTGGGCTAGAGTGCCCGATAGGAAAGTGACACGGAAGCGAGGTAGAAGACGCCCTTATTTACTACCGGGGTCCGACGGCTTAACGTGCTCATACAATGCTATAGTAGATCAGATCAGATCATATGTAGAGGATTTTAGGAAGGGAGTGTCTGACCCCAGGTCTTAAACAACCCTTAGAAATAGGAAGCTATTAGATTTGGGCTAGAGTGCCCGATAGGAAAGTGACACGGAAGCGAGGTAGAAGACGCCCTTATTTACTACCGGGGTCCGACGGCTTAACGTGCTCATACAATGCTATAGTAGATCAGATCATATGTAGAGGATTTTAGGAAGGGAGTGTCTGACCCCAGGTCTTAAACAACCCTTAGAAATGGGAAGCTAATAGATTTGGGCTAGAGTGCCCGATAGGAAAGTGACACGGAAGCGAGGTAGAAGACGCCCTTATTTACTACCGGGGTCCGACGGCTTAACGTGCTCATACAATGCTATAGTAGATCAGATCAGATCATATGTAGAGGATTTTAGGAAGGGAGTGTCTGACCCCAGGTCTTAAACAACCCTTAGAAATAGGAAGCTAGGAGATTTGGGCTTGAGTGCCCGATAGGAAAGTCACACGGAATCGAGGGAGAAAGGGAATATTTATTTATTCGTTCTTTAAAAAAATTAAGATTAAAAGATTACGAGAAAGTGGGCCATTTCTCGAGTGGTACACCGGGAAATGTACCGGTTTCCCAGTAAGCCAATCCGCTTCTGGCCAATATGAAAATACGTGACACAGGGTCGACGATTTCACCAAAGTATTGTGGGGGCTCGTCTCTTCCATTTTAAAGGAGGAAAATAAGAAATAAGTTAGAAAATCATGCAATGCATTGATTATGATACGCTTTCCAACATACCAGAAATCATTACTCAAGTTATGAGGTTAATGGCTGTAGAATAAATCTCGCTCCTGTGACCCGACCTTTCACCCCATTTTAATGAAATTCAACAGAAACGGTAAAGTATATTTCCGGAACAACATGAAAAGATTTGTCTCAATTGAAGCATTTTTACATAAGTTATAAAGCACAAGGGCAATGGAATGGATCCCGATCCTATGTCCTGACCTTTGACCCCACTTCACCCATTTTCAATAGGGTTCGTCCCCAAGTGGTCCTCTACGACATACTAAAATTTCATCGAAATCGAACCGTATTTACACAAGTTATGATGCATAAAGGCAATGGAATGCATCCCGCTTTTATGTTCTGACCTTCGACCCCACTTCGCCCATTTTCAATAGGGTCCGTCCCCAGATGATCGAAATCAAACCATATTTTGCCCAAGTTACGACGCATAAGGGCTAAGGAATTCATCCCACTCCTATGTCCTGACCTTTGACCCCATTTCGCCCATTTTCAATAGGGTTCGTCCCCAGGTGATCTCCTATCATATACTAAATTTTCATCGAAATCGAACCATTTTCACGCTAGTTATCTTGTGGACAGACGGACAAAGCTGGAGCATATACGCTTCTTCAACCTGCGGTTTGAAAGCGTAAAAATGTGGTCAACAAGTTAGTAAAATCATGCAATGCATTGATTATGATACGCTTTCCAACATACCGGAAATCATTACTCAAGTTATGAGGATAATGGCTGTGGAATAAATCTCGCTTCTGTGCCCTGACCTTTGATCCCATTTCGATTATATTCAACAGAACTAATTCAGTATACCTCCGAAATAACATGATAAAATTTTGTCTCAATCGAAGCAATTTAACGTAAGCTATGATGCATAAGGGCTATGGAATAGATCCCGCTCCTGTGTCCTAACCTTTGACCCCATTTCTCCCATTTTCAATAGAATTCGTCCATAGGCAGGTCCCTACGACATACTAACATTTCATCCAAATCGAAACATTTTTACGTAAGTTATGACGCATAATGGCGATGGAAGTGATTCGACGACTATCTGCCGACCTTTGACCCCGTTTCGCCCATTTTCAATAAGGTTTGTCCCCAGTTGGTCCCTTACCACATAGTAAAATTTAATCAAAAGCGAACCATTTTTACGTTAATTATGATGCATAAGAGCAGTGGAATGGATCCTGCTCCTAAGTCCTGACCTTTGACCTCATTTCGTTCACTTTCAACAGCGTTTCTTCCCAGGTGTTACGCTACCACATACTAAAATTTCATCGAAATAGAATGATTTTTACGCGAGTTATCGTGCGGACGAACATACGCACGCAACGCGTGACGTAATGAGGCAGATGGGAATCGCGAGCATCTGCTCGCAAGAGTGTAACGTCATAAAACTTTAATAGGATCCACACACAACGCGTGACGCAATGAGACATATGGCGTGACCGCGCGCCAGCATTTGAATCGCGAGAGCATGACGTCATAAGATTTCTAAGCATGGATAACATTAAACTGGGCGACGCCATGACACTAAAAACTTGGTAATTCGGGGTGGTTATTTAACCCACTAAACGAATTTTCTTAAAGTCGAGATCAAGCTAAATCGATTTCTAGTACCAGAAAACGGTAGTTAAACGACTTTCTTCAAAATCCTTAGAGCCGTTTTCAAAATAAAATTTACATACATACAAGAATTGCTCCTTTAAGGTGAACGTCAAGTAATTTTGCTTCTTGTACTACGAATGGAAAAATTTCTGTACACATTTTCTTCCTAATTAATGCGTTCCCACAGATGAAAGTTTGAACATCCATTAAAATATCTTCATTTTATAACTTGAAATACTTAATATTTTCTAAAATATAACCATAATTTTGCATTCCAACATTTGTTTGTCTACTGACGTCACGAAAATACAGGTCGCGCCATCTTTTTTCTGGACAATTAATGCGTTCACAAGGATGAAAATTTGAACATCGATTAAAATAGCTTCATTTTATAACTTGCAATACTTAATATTTTCTAAAACATAACCATAACTATGCAATCCAACATTTATTTGTCTATTGACGTCAAGAAAGTAAAGGTCGCGCCATCCTTTTTCTGGTTTCAACACCACCAAAGGAAAAGTTATTGATTTTTAATATATTTATGGTTATGTTTTAGAAAATATTAAGTGTTCCAAGTTATAATATGAAGTTATTTTAATCTATGTTCAAACTTTCATCCTTGGGAACACATTAATTCTGAAGGAAATGTGTAAAAAAGTTTTTCCATTGGAAGTATAGGAAGCAAAATTACTTGGTGTCCACCTTAATAATGTGGGATAAGGGCGATGGAATGGATCCCAATCCTATGTCCTGACGTCTGACCCTATTTCGTCCATTTTCAATAGGATTCGTCCCCAGGTGGTCCCCTACCACATTCTAAAATTTCATCGAAATCGAACCATTTTTACGCACGTTATGACGCATAAGGGCAATGGAATGCATCCCGCTCTTATGTCCTGACCTTTGACCCCACTTCACCCATTTTAAACAGGGTTCGTTCCCAGACGGTCCCTTACCACATAGTGAAATTTCATTGAAATCGAACCATATTTACGCAAGTTATGACGCATAAAGGCAATGGAATGGATCCAGCTCCTACGTCGTGACCTTTGACCCCATTTGTCCCATTTTAAACAGGGTTCGTCCCCAGGTGGTCTCCTACCACATACTAAAATTTAATCAAAATCGAACCATTTTTACGCCAGTTATCGTGCGGACAGACGGACAAAGCTGGAGCATATACGCTTTTTCAACCTACGGCTGGAAAGCGTAAAAAAATTGTTAAAAAGGCAAACAACGAGCTTGACGCATATTTTAAAACACAACTCTAAATGCTCATGAGCCACGGACGTCGCCAAGGGGTGAAAACCCACCCTGAAATTTGTCTTGACCACCCAGTTTAAAATGGGCCATTTTGAACTCGGTGGGCGGCAGGTTTGGCAAGACAAATTTTATATTTTTTCACATAGCCGTACGTATTTTTCTCTAGGAAGTGCGTTGCTTGCGTCACAGAAAACTTTATCAAAATAGTATCAGTAGGACCATGAAAATTTTCATGTTCTCCGCTCATCCAATTCCTTAGCTTACGCCTCCTCTTCATGTTTGACCGGCCAGGGCGCTAATGAGGAGGGTGAATAGGAATTCTCTGAGGGGGTCACTACTAATTGCTCTGTTTGTTTTCTTCACAAAATAGGGGATTCCAAAACGGAAAATGGAGTCTAAAGAAGAGCAGGATCAGTGGCGTAAAACTGTTTCAAAATCCGGGGGGGGGGGTCCGATCGCACATTATAATATATAAAGGGTGCATAGGAAAGTCCCTTTAGCCTGAAATAACTTGCGAACGGAGAGAGGTACAGTTATGCAAGCGCCCCTAGTGGCGAAATGCGGAAGTTAGCCATTGCAAATCAAAAACGAAAAGAGACAGAGCAAAATTTTCAATTATAAAGTTGTAGAGCATCAATTAATTAGTACAAAACGACATTTGTTTCACACGGATAAGATAAATTGTCGCCTGAATACCCTAAAATGTCCGAAATCGATGCGCGACGTTTTGTGCGAACGTTTGAAGGGAACAGGCATAGGTATGAGCAAATACACACAATTTATTGCATAAATGCGTACTTATGTCAATACAGTTTGTAGACGTCAGATAAAACAAAAACAAAAAAGGAAGGCAATCTGGCGCACAGTGATAAAAAGTTAATGTCGAGTATGTTCGAAGAGTTCGCCATTGCCCTCGACACACATTTGTATTCGTGAAAGTAACTCTGCATGCACATTTATCAGGATGGAAGGTGTCACAGGATCTGTAACACGACGTAGATCCAGCAGACTTGTTGACGCTGTTGCCTGCACCTGATTTTTTACTGAACCCCAGAAATCCAAGCTCGCCATTCTCACACAGCGTACGTTGACCTAAACGTCTGATCAGGGTACATCCTGCTACTGGTTTTTATATTGTAGGTACGGTACAACGTCACGATCTGCATTTGCAATATGTGAATATGCAGATTCGAATCATCGCACATCGATTTCGGACATTTTAGGGTAATCAGGCGAAAATTTATCTTATCCGTGTGAAACAAATGTCGTTCTGTACTGATTAATTGATTGTCTACAACTTTGTAATTGGAAATTTTGCTCTATCTCTCTTTGTTTTCGATTTGCAATGGCTAACTTCCGCATTTCGCCACTAGGGGACGCTGCTATCGGATGCATTCGATCGGGCGTAGTCGCTTTATTATAACGTTATCATAAAACTAATATTGGCAGGACAGCATCTGAAGAAGGTAGTAAATAAAAGCGAAAAACAGGAATTTTAGGTGTGTGATAGGACCGCAACTGTAAACGAGAAAACATGTCGAGTTAGTTGTGCAAAATAGGTAGGGATCAGGTAAATGTTAACACAAGGGGATACCCAGTTAAGAGCAGTTCAACAGCACCCCCTACACGAAGAAAACGCAGAGGAAGTCAAAATGCCGCAATGGACGAAACTGTCAGAAAGTGAAATCCGCAAAATTTATTTACTGCATGCAAAACAAGATGTCACAGAGGAAAATTGTGGCTTCAGTGGGAAGGTCGAAAACAGCCATTGCCAACGTTCTGAGGAATGGTGAATCTTATCGTTCTAAACGACCATTGAAACTGTCTATGAGATCACAGAGATGACTGCATCGCTTTGTTTCAAATCATTCTGTGTCAGCACGAGATGTAATGGCTGCAACGTCAACTCCCATATGTCTGAATACGGCGTACAATTTTATTAAATGACATCCTTGTCTTGTCCGACGTAAACCTCAACTGAAGCCGAGGCATAAAATAGAACGGCTGGAATGGGCGAAAAAACACTTGGAAACCGAGAATGGCAATCAGTGGTGTTGTCGAACGAAAAGAAGTTCAACCTCGACGGACCAGATGGCTACGTTCCTGGAAATCGTTTTCTGATATCTTAATCCCCTTTCGTGAAACTGTTACACAAGAGGAAGACGAAATATCAACCACAGATCATTTTTGTTTAAAACCTTGTATTAAGAGCTGAAACTACGGTGTGATGTAATATATACATCTCCTTGCAGCACTTGTCTTAATCTATCCTTCCAAATTACAGCCTATCGGATGAGGAGAGAACTATATTTGGTTCTACTTTTATCCAGACTTAGTGTATTTGTTCCGGGGGACTTAATAGAAAATTTTTGAATATGCAAGATTATGAAAATATAAGAATATCGTACTTATATAAATTTTTGGTATCTGGGGCAAATATTCTTATGCAATAGTTGCTTTTAGCCTTATAATACCATCACATCAAAATTGTGTGATTTTCAGTTATTTAGGCTGTTGCTTGCATTGTTGCAATCCGGTGGTTTACACTTAGCATGCATGCCCTCGCACACCTCGTGTCTCCCACCTTCATGCAATTAAAAATTTAAAAATTAAATAATCATTAGAAAAAGAATTTCCGTTTCCTATCTAATTGAGGGAACACTTATATAGTATCCAGTCTTAAAATAGTACATTAAAATACACTTTTTATGTTTTCTTTATTTTTTCACATTTGCACCTAGAACAAAAAAAAATCACATTTTTATTTTTACTTTATATATCTATTTTTTTTATTTAATTTTTTTTTCACATATGCACACTATGAATTGAATAGTACACTTTGTACCAACTCTTTTACTTGAAAACCTTACTTATCTTTAATTTTTCTGGTTTTAACAGCTCTCATGTTGTAACCAGGTGGTGTTTCGGTTTTTCTGGATAGCTGAGTTAGAGTTGTTTTTTTTCTTTTCTGGAACTTTAGCCTTTTCTGTTTTTTGATTTGTTGTTAGGATTTTTTATTTTTTTGTGTGTGTGTGTGTTACTTTTTGTTTCAATGGTTTTTTCACCATATCTATGTACTTCATTGGTAACTTTTATTACCTCATTTTCCTTTTCTTGTTCTGTATGTTATGTTCTTTCCATGATTTTATCAGAGACTTTGCATTTCCTCATATGAGTCTGCTTCTTGTTCTGATTGGGTGTGTGTACTATGTGTACTGTTTGCGTTTGTTGATGTGTCCTCTTCTGATGTATTTTGTTGTGCAGAAGTGTCTTCTTCATCTGGGTGTTGTTTATGTATGTTTTGAATTGCTTCAGCAAATGTTTTGTTACTTTCTTCTGGTTGTGTGTGTTGTCTTGGAGTGGAGGTATTTATTGTACTAAATTCTTGATTGAATTCTTTTTCTCTTTGTTCTAGTTGAGATTTTTTATCCTGTTCTCTTATTTGCTGTTTTTTAGGACATTGATGTAATTTATGAGTTGTGCTACTGCACCCTCTGCATGTATCATTACATATGCTTCAAGTATGTCCTTTTTTATTGCAGTTAATGCAATAACTCTTGCTGCATTTTTCTATTGGGTGCTCTTCTGAGTCACACTTCCTGCAAGTTGGGATTTGGCCTCTGTAGGTGAATTTTCCCACATGAGACCCTAGTCTTAAAAATAATGGGATGTTTCTATTTATTTTCATTTTCACTATTCTATTTCCATTCAAAATCCCTTTGAATTCTGGACATATCCTATCTGTATATCTTTGATATACAATTTCAATTTTTGTCCTTCTGGACCAAATGGTGCAAGCATATTCTTTATGGCATCTTCTGAGTAACTTAGGGGGATATGTCTTATCATGATACTAGTAACTGCTTTAGTATTTATTATAGGGATCTTCTCCCCCATCATCTAAGACCAGGCTCTCACGTTGGATTACCTCTTGATAGTGCCTTTGTGATTTGATGGAGACGTGAAGCTGGTTCACGTCACTCATCATTTCTATCCCAATTATTTGCCCTGCTCTTACCTCTAAAACTGCTTGTTGCAAGTTATTGCATGGTAACATTATTACATGCTTAGCAGTGGCGCTATTACCTCATCGGTATTCATGATCTTTGAATTTATTTTATATATTTACTTAGTTTAAGTAAATATATAAGGTTATAAAGCAGTAATGCTTATTTATGCCAAATTGGCAGAGTCTATTGTTTTAAGTCTATTACATTATGCGTCGGGTTTTGCTACCACGTGCTATTTTCACTTAATTTCTCCGAGATTTCGCGACAAATGCACACTCCTAAATCCCGAAAATATATACATGCTAACTCAACAATTCTTATTCCATCTCAATTGAGGTAATTGTCTATCCTTTTAAGGAGCTAACACAAGAAAAATACGGATACTAATTCTCAGAGACACCGTTACATATATGCACGTGGTGTCCCGACAATGAAAAAAACCCTAAATCTCCTGCGTTCCTTCGATGAATATTTTTACCAACGGCTAAGGAATGCCGTGGCCTTACCTGTTTGCTGAAAGAAATAAAAAATATCCACTAACCCTTTGGTTGCGGAAACGAGCAATACTTACCTTCTCGTTCCGTTGAAGAGCCTAACACAAAGAAATTCACTCGATTATTCAATTCAGCTTTAAAAAAAATCACGCCGTAAAAAAAAATAATCCGTAAATGAAATAACAATCCACAATCCAATTCAACACTTTCACCCTCCCTTTGATTTCTGTTTCTTGGGAGTAGCTGTAGCACCAGACTCTGGCATGTTTTCGCTTCGTATAAGACTTCAAATCACAGGGGATGGGAGCAACATAAAGTGTACGTACATGAACTTTGTTGCAATGAACCGCACACCACACTGGATGGTATCGGCGTCTTTAATATTTCAATGTCAAAGACATTGTGTGTTTAATGCAATAATCATTAGGTTATACATATATTAATTCTATATTTGCAATAATATACTGTGTGTAATTTGCAAATGTGCAATTCGTCAATAAGTAGATATTGCGTATTCATCTGGCTGGTAATTTTATACTTTTATTTAAATTAATTAAAAAAAAATCACGAAAATCATAAATTTTAACGTTTTTGTTGAATTCATGATAACTGTATTGATTCCGTGCGAGCAAAAAATAATTTTTATGCGATGGGTAAGATGTTCTGATATAAATTTGAATTGTTAAGAGATCGGCTATATGAAGTTGTATATTTATTAGATTTCTTCCAGTGAAGGTTTTCTCATGAGACGTGGTATGAGTTATGTCATGAGTCATCCCGATATTCTCTTTCAATATCCGTGTATCTCAATGTTAGGTTTTACTTTCCGTCGGTTATATCTCCAAATGTGTCTTTCACGAAGGTAGGGAAACCACAGTTACACTTACTAACTAGATATATGATTGGACCATGTACTGTGTAATTCCTTTCAGAATAGGGATTTCAGCGAAGTGAAATATGTCACAAAAAAAAAAAACAACTTCGGTATTAATTGAGTATTAACATCTTAGCGAATTTCGTCAACTAATGGTGTACCTGAGTTTAACTACGACCTAGGGCGTTCGGCGCGGAAATAGTGTTATGAAGCGATGATCACGTTATCGCTACAACGTGAAGCATTTCATTTATTGTGAAATTGGCAAAGGAATAGAATAAAATGGATTAAAAGTGGCCCTTAACAGGACCTTTTTGAATATTTATTGTGGCATATGTGAAATATTTATTTTGACAAAAGAATTGTTTTCCCTCATGAATGTTAAACTGTCTAACTAGTAGAATAAAAGCAAGAAAAGTTTTATCTGCCAAGAAAGAACTATCTGATCGCACGAATCATGACTTCAAACCAATGTTCAGAGGAAAGACGGCAATTCCGTCTGAATAAATATTATAGAATATGGTCTGCCAAGTACATTTTGTGGTTCCCCTGTGTTAATTTATGTTTAAGGGGACGCCAATTGCTCTCGACTCCATGTGTATGTGCTACTGTGATGGGATAAATGAAGTTGAGGGAGTGGTTGACAGTGAAATGATCGTAGCCAGAGCTTGGCTGATTCCGATATGTAGCCCACTGTTCCGTCATAATCGTTGTTCCTGGCTCCACGTGTTTGAGGATGAGGGAAAGCAATATATCTGCAAATCTATTGCTATCAGGGCAGATCTCCAACCTGAACCGCTTGGTATCTCGTTCAAAGATACCAAGAATCCAGGTGCCCTCGACTAGACGACCGCAGTTGTACTTCCGTTTGCCCACTTTCGCTTCGTCCACTTCGACGATGATTCCAGCACCACCAAGCCTTCATTGCGATGCTACCATAAACTCTGAGACTAGTTGTCTGCAATACGAATACCAGTCGCTAACTGTCTCAGTGGATGTGGTAACATTACGATGTGACGTTTCTTCAATCGCCTCATCGTCAGACAATCCTTTGGCGAAACAATACGTCATAATCATCACTCTATAAATAGGAATCTGAGCATAAAATAAAAAATCCGTACCAAGTATGCGGAAAGAGTACATGTGTACTTTAGCGTCCTAAATGATTTCGTTGGAAAAATTTAACTGGGGGGGGGGAGTGAGACGTACAATATTTTAAGCATGCAAAATAATGGGGAAAGGTGCAAAAATATAATATTTTTACATGAAAGGAAAACGGGAGTGCGAAGGCTCGGAAGAGTGCGTGTGGTAGGCCTAACATAACGGAGCGCCGACGGCGTGAAGGCGAAGTCCGGTGAATGGAAGCGACTAGCGTCGTGGAGAACGGCAAGTTATGGGCGGAAGAATACACAAGGAAGCGGTTTAGCAGTACGTAGTCATCGAAGAGGGTTGTAGGAATCCGCTGAAGGAAAGAGGTCGGTTTTATGATGCATTGTAATATCCTGTTTTCGTGGGTAATTTTACAAAATTTTAATTAGAAAATTGGCAAAAATTGTTCTATCTGTGAATAGTGTCCTGACCATAAATTCACGAGAGTAGGAGCGGAAAAGTCCTCTTCGTGTTCCCATGTAAGACGTCACGTAGCCGTTAACGCGCGTGTCACATGACTAGTCAGTCAAAATGGCAGTGGAGAAGACGTTTTGTTTTCTTGAATTGAGCAATACGGAATCTGTAACTGTTGTGCAACGGCGTTTCCGATCACGATTCGGAAAAGAACCTCCAACCAGAAAATTTATCAACGATTCGTATAAAAGATTTGAAACTACGGGCTGTTTATGCAAACTTAAAAGTCCTGGACGACCGCGTGTATCGGAAGAAGTCGTCGATAGTGTTTGCACCTCCATTCAACGAAGCCCGGAAAAATCAACGAGTGACGTTAGTCGTGATGTGCAGATTTCACAGCCCACTGTCTGGAGAATTTTGAGAAAGAAAACTGAAAATGATTCCATACTAGTGTAGACCACAGCCACTAATTCAGATATCTTACCTCGCGTTTGGGCAGAAATATATTACCGGCTCGATGTGTGTCGTGGGACTAAGGGTGCACACATAGAACATCTGTGACTGTCTCTAAAAAAAAAAAAAAAACTTTAAACATTCCCCTACAATTCTGCTACAGGTAACATAAAATATCTTACATTGTTCTTGTTTTATAGTGCGTTGAAACTGTATACTTCTTTTCGAATCACCCTGTATTAGTGTCGTAATGCAAAGAACTTAATAATCCACGGTAGATTAATCGATATCTCGTTACGAAATTCGAGCTACCGCTGGGAATGTCTGTCGACCTTGAGCCTCAATGGAGCGTATCCATATTTCTTCTGTAACAATAACTTAGGAAACAGCCAAGATTGGATCTAAGATTTCGGATTTAAACATTGCCCAGACAGGTATAAAACATGAATAGCAAAGGAATTCATTCATGCTGATTATGAAAAGTAGCTTTATTTTTTCCTCTTTCAAGCGTAGTTGTGCATTAGGAAAACAAGTGAGAACCCAAATCAGAGATTCAGTGTGTGCAAATAAGTTCATAAGGGCCATCTTCTGATCTAAAGAAGATACAAAACGTAATTCCACATTTTTCGAAGTTTAGAAGAAGGGAAATTTGGAGTATTTGTCGGAGTGGAACCTGTGTTAATACCAAAAAAGTTATTAAATATTATTACCCTGACAGCAAATAAAACAGTGAGGCAACCAGAGAAAAAAAGAAATAAAGCTAGTTTTTAGCTTAAGGTTTTCATAATCAGGAGGAATGCATTTTATGGTACAACTTGCCTCTCGAATTACTGTATTATAGCTCTTTGTGCTATGTTGAAGAAAGAAAAATGGATTCGTTCCTGGCTTTGCTTCCTGGGTTACCGTTAAAAACGCAATTTCTAGACGGGTTCCTTAAAGGTTCAAGACTGATCGTTCGTCAGCAATGATAGCTGCCGTGTTTGACTGAATTTCGCCGCGAGATTTCGTTGCATCCCTCTGTGGGTTTCTAAGTTGTATGTGTTGGGGAGAAAGGGGGGGGGGTTCTGAAATAAAAATTATTTTTCGCCGTACGTTATACATAGATTGTGTTTTTGTTCTCTTATATTTTATTCGCACGCGAAATTCATCAATTTAAAACTTCCCATTTTTTTAAACACTAGCTTATATTCTTTATTAGTTACAAAAATTTTTGAAATTCATAAAACAAATATTTATATTTAAGATATTTTAGACATCTCGGCGGACTTTTAAGCCCTCAAAAACCCCGCTTGACTACGGTTATGTTCTGCCGATCAGGTTGTAGTAGACTTGTGTTACGAAACAGAGGAAGATATGAGACGACGTCGGAACTCTTTTCTGACAGCGGGGGCAAGATGTCGGAGAACAAAATGCTTTACCCTGGCATAAAATTTATCGTACTACTATTAAAGAAGACGTGCTGCCTTCATTCCAAAAATTTTTTTTTTAAACATTCACCTATAAAACAAAACACTTTTCATATCCATATAGTTTCTCAATGTAAACTAATCGTACACATGAACGGCGTTAAACTATAGATCTTGGTACTTCCGGATTGGTACGAATTCCACAGGAATTGTAGTCGTAGACGTTATAATTAAACATCGAAGGAACTTATATTTCATTCCTCACCCTAATTCCGTTTCCGTATTTATTTTTACTCAGTTTTTTTACAGGAAGACTAATTTTTTACACTTAACGAGACAAAACATTGCGGTCTTTAAACGGGAAACATCCCTTTGGACTGCTTAATGGGGCTAGCATTCCTTGGCGTCTCAGGAGTGAGTGACATTAAAAAAAATATTCATATTTCTGGATAGTTCATGGTAAAAAATGAAGAGTAATACTCAATTTTTATCAAAATGAACTTAAAAAGAAAAATGACCGAATGTTTAAAATATCCGATCACGAGCATGTGTAATTTGAAAAGGAAGAAAACTGAGGGGGCAAATGTTATGTTTTGCCCCCACACTCATTCGCGTGCGGGGGCAACTGCCCCCTCTGCCCCCGCGGTTCCGACGCCGCTGTGAGACAGCAATGAAATATGGAACAGCCAGTTTTGCAATATGATATCATGCGCTGTTCTTCATTAACAGAAGAGATGGCAATGGATTTAGAAGCTAAAAACACCCAAATAGTGCATTTGCATGTTAGTGTTGTACATATGTAGTCAGGGTGTAGAAGGCATGCAGCATAAATTAGTGGAAAGCATATGGAAGCGACGAACGATGGAACAGCCAGTGTTAATATCATGATTCACGAGCCGATTTCTTTATCTTGCGATGGTCTCCATTAACGAAGAAAATGGCAATCACTTTAGAAGCTAAAAACTCACAACTAGTACAGTTCCATATTAGAGTTAAAAACATTGTGCGAAGTCAGAGTGTAGCAGTGTGTAGTTAATTCAATGGAATCAATAGGTTGGCGACGAACAATGCAACAGCCATAACGGAACACACAGTCTTAGTGCCGCGGAAGGTCCTCGTGATTGAAAGGGACTGTAGACTCAAGAAAAGGATTATTCAACATTTTTGATTTTACAATATTCAATTCAGCTTTGGACGAAGTTTTAAGAACAAAAGTAATCTTTGCTTCTTTTTTTTTTTTTCAGGAAGTAGCGTACGTAAAATATTTAGAAATCATTTCCGGGAAAATGTGTACTTTAGCATCCTAAATTGGTTAACGTGAAGATTATTGGGGGAAATTATGGCGAAAAATTTCAAAAAAAACAGGATCGCATTTAAAGGTAAATATTACGATAAAAATCTTTAAACCACATTTAAAATATGAAATTTCTGCACCATTTGCCATTAATTTCTGAACTCTAAAATGTGTACGTCGCACTTTTTCCAGGTAGTAATATTTTTCCCACGAAATTATTTATGACGCTAATCTACACATTTACCGATTTAACAATCGAACAAATTTGTTTGCAAAGTAAAAATTCTATTAATATTTCCTCTAGTTTAAATAGATCCGTGGAGTAGTTACAATTTGTTTTAGAAACATTGAGGGTTTAAGAATTTCAACAGAACCAAGTAAAATACTTTCGCAAGTCTTCTAATGGAATCAATACGGTTATTTGCAATTCTACAATTACATTTAAATTTATTATTTTCATTTTTTCATTCACTTCATTTAAATTAAAACGAAATATTACCGGGCCATGTGGATACACAATATTTAGTTATGGAGCAGCTATACTTTTTGATATTTCAGGCAGTATATTATTAAAAACATAAAATAAATATATATAATGTTTAATAAAACTTTCCGCACTTAAGAGATATCACAAAAAAACTTTAAACATCCGTTCTGGGTGTATGTCACTTCGAAATGGATCCTCTGGGAGAACGCCCGCCAATCTGTGTGGTGTTGCCTGTTGGGCCGTGATACCAGTGTTTCCAAAGGTCAACTCTCATAGAGGTGACGTAAAACAGGCGGCAACAACGCCACCACATGTTAAGAGATAATATGCACTTCAGGAAAGTTAACATTCAGGAGCAAAACATGTTATGGGGGACTACGCCAGTGAAACTTTGATCCACGATGGGTTTTTTTCGATCTGATGACAATTTGCTTAGAGCAGTTTTTTGTTTTCTGATATCCTGCCCATCCTTTATTTTGGTGAGAAAAATATGCAATAACATTAGCATTCAACAGACTGTAGACGAACTTCGTGTTACAAGTGATACTCATATGGAAGTAGACATTCGTCATACATAACACGATATGCAACTTGCTCATTAACCACCTTTGACGAAATGATGAAGATCACTTCTACATTTAATCAAATTAAAAACGGTATTTACAAGTTAAAACATATGATAGATTAACACACTAGATCTTTCGATCACACTAGTGATCTTCATCAGGTAACTCACCTAATGACATCAAGGTACGTCGACACGCAATATATAGGGATTTTTGATGACCCAAACAATGGGTAAAGCGCATGCTCACGAAAGTTGTTGTGAACACAGAGAGAGAGAGGTAACAGTACAGTGAGAGACAGGTAACAGTACTGCAAACGAAGAAAGTAAAAATGATGTTATTAGTGCTTGTGTAACATCATTTTTACTTTCTTCGTTTGCAGTACTTTTACCTGTCTCTCTATGTCTCTCTCTCTCTCTCTCTCCCTGTGTTCACAACAACTTTCGTGAGCATGCGCTTTACCCATTGTTTGGGTCATCAAAAATCCCTATATATTGCGTGTCGACGTACCTTGATGTCATTAGGTGAGTTACCTGATGAAGATCACTAGTGTGATCGAAAGATCTAGTGTGTTAATCTATCATATGTTTTAACTTGTAAATACCGTTTTTAATTTGATTAAATGTAGAAGTGTTCTTCATCATTTCGTCAAAGGTGGTTAATGAGCAAGTTGCATATCGTGTTATGTATGACGAATGTCTACTTCCATATGAGTAACATTAGCATTACTATTTAAATTAAATATCAGCAAATATTACAGTTAGGCCTAAGGTTCCGTACAAAATGCAGACATTCCCTAGTATTTGGCATTAATGAAGAACAAACAAAAGCCTTAAATAACCCGATTGGCGTAACAAAACTAACATAACCGCTTTGCGAAGTGATTATGCTACCATGAAGGTACAATCACGTGCTGTGAGTAGCTCGGCTGATTGTTCTTTACCCAAATTACAGTGCCTAGAAGAGATAGTGTGACGTGCTCCCTAAGATGTCCCTCGCGGTTTTGTGACCAATCATCATGAAATGCCAGAGGGCGCTGGCATCGGAAGTTACGTTAGGATGCTTCATCGGCTTCATGCTATTCAGTGGTGGGAAGTTTGTTTGCCAAGTTTTTGCCGCCTTACGAAACTTCAAATTTTCAAAAAATAAAGTTTAGTTGAAAGAAATCTTTTTGTCAGTATCGTTCACGGAGGTAGGAATAAGGGGAGAAAGCACTCTCCGTTGGCGCAATGCCATCCAATTGAAGCCAGCGAAATGTTATGTCTGTGACATGAGCAGACTATGCAATAGCTGTTAGTGCTGTGCGAGGCATGAAGTTGGGAATTTGCTCTTAATATTAATAAATTTGCCCTTCTTTATTATATTAATCGTTGATATACCGTTCTCAACAATATCATTAGTGAGTGGATTTATCAATGTTTAGGGCGTTACGGCTACTTCCACATTTTTAGAATTTAGGAAACATTTCGGCTAACTTCTGGGGATGAGCTAAGTACCAGTATTTTTTCTCATTTTGTAGGTAACACCGCCGTGTAATTTCATAGTTTTTAAAGTTGTGTGTATGATAATCTAAGTTTAGTGACGGATTTTAACCTAATTTTAGTGACGTTTTACAGAGATCTGCTCTGTTAAAATGAAGAGAATATGATTGTGTACGCAAATTAATGTTAAGCTGTAATACCCCAATATTACTTTATCATAGAGATATTATGAGTTTACATTTTCACCTGTGAACACGCACATGCCATGAAAGATTACTTTTCCGAGGAAATTGCTTGGAACATACATCACATTGGTAAGGCTTTCCATCTGAATGAACAAGCAAGTGCCTTGAAAGATGATTTTTCTGAGCAAATTGCTTAGAGCACACATCACATTGATAAGGCTTTTCACCTGTGTGAAGGAGGATGGGTTGTGAATTGTTTGGAGCATACATCACATTAGTGAGGCTTTTCCTTGATGTGAATGAGTAAATGCTTCGTGCACCTACTATGGTTCAAAGGAAACTCTAGAACATTTATTCGTTGATTGTAACTTTTCAAAACATATTTGGAATTGGTTAAATCAATATTTAAATTATAAAGATAAATTTTCGACTCACCAAATTTTATATAATCTTCCCCTTTCCTGCTCTGAATCTAAAAATTTAATAATACATCTTGTAAATAATTGAAATTGCAAAATATATCATTTGGAAAAACAGAACGCTTTATCTTTTGAACAAAAATCTAAAAATACAGAGCAGATCAAAACTGCTATAAAATGTGACCTTAGAAGATATTTGGAATTTTGAAACCAGAAATAACGGTGCTCAAAATACTTTTAATAAATGGAAGTCTTTGGCTCCATTTATTTATAAGAAAGGATCGAAAGTTCTTAATAAAACTATAGAGTAACTAATTTTTATTTTAAATATTTGTAGCTAAGATGTTAATCGATATAAAACTTAAAGATATGCCATCTTAAAAATATATTATTTGGACTCCCTATGTAGTTTACTATTTTGTTTAAAACATTTAAATATAAAATTTAATTCAACTTTGACCATAGAATTAACTTTCCAACAATTTACAAAATAATAGTGAACTATACAAAATAATTCATTCCCCATACGGGATTATTATAGATAAAAAATAAAAATTAACTGTCACTAATAATAGTAATGTAAAGGATGTATTGATGTTTTTTTCAATCTCATCTTTCATATTTCTTGTGCAACTGTTTTACATCACTTTCCTGTCCTTTCTTGTTTTAAACAATTATTTCGCTTATTCTACTTTTAGGCAGCTTTTTTCCTGAAATGCCTTTGACAGGAATCTCATATGTTTTGAAGAGTGTTCTTCAAGGGGATTCCTAGATAAATTGTATACTTCCTGTTCTAAGCGGTCACTCCCACCTCCTCAGTTGGTTTTCTGCTCTGGATGGAAATATGACGATATGTTAGTTTTTACAGGTTCCACTCTTATGAATATTTCATATTTCAAAATTTAGAAAAAACTAATTAAACACAATATTTTATTCTTTACAAAAATTATGTATGAATGTGGGAATAAATGCTAAATTAAGGTAAAAGATTAATAGTTTCCTAAAACGGTTCTTTAACATACCCTCATGCGCCGGACTTTTGTAAGTTTCGGACATGAGGTATTAATCAAAGAAACAGTGCACTTTTTGAGCAAATTGCTTGGAACATATATCACATGAGTAAATACTTCGAAAGAAGACTTTTTGGAGCAAATCGTTTGGAGCATACAGCACGTGGGTGAGGTCCTCCCCACAAACATCCATGCCTCAGGGGATTCGAACCCGGACCCATTTCGGACGAATGATCAGCGGCCATCGCTTAGATCACTGCGACCACCGGGGCGGCGCAGATTATTTGGAGCATACATATGAGTAAATTGCTCGGAACATACAACACGTTGGTAAGGCTTTTTACTTGTGTGCATAAGGATATGCTCCGAAAGATGACTTTTCCGAGTTTAGAATTTTTTCCTTTGTTAGCACAACAAAATGTCATACTGTTCCGTGCCATTCTGTCAATCAAAATGGGAAATTAATTTGGTCAAATCTAAATTGACTTCATACACGCGCTTTACTACTAAATGATCTTCGGAAATTAAAAAAATTCATATTAAATGTTTGTCCTTTGCTTACCTGTGAAAAGTAACTGCAATTCAAAGGTTGATTGCTAAAACGCAATAGGCTTAATTCGGGTATTACTGTGCTAGTTTTATTCAACTGTGGATTGTTTATAACGAAATTTATTTCCGAAATTAGTAACTTTTTTTCGTGTTGGCTGTCACGCGTTAAACCTACTGTGTGGTTAACCTTAAGTGCAGTACTGAAATCGACTGCAACACTTATAAGATCATAGAGAAATAATGTCAGCCACGAAAGGACTGGAAAATTCTGCATTAGCAAATAATAAAAAACATAGAAAACGGAAAAGGCAAAGCAGCTGTTTCGTGCCACGATGTAATACTGGTCATAAATCCTGCGAAAATAAAATATCACTCTTTGCTGTCCCCTAAATTCCTGATATGTTGAGCAAATGGGAAAGGCGATTCCCAGAGCTTCAATACACTGCCGGACAATTGCTAAGGACGGATGACAATAGCAACGATAGCAACCATAAAATGGAAGGCAGGAAAATGTGGAAATTAGCATAAGTGCGGGATACAGTAAGACGTGTTGTGCGGATGCAAATTTTGGATTGCCGAACTTGTTCGTGACGTCATAGCGCTGATAAGAGATATAAAGAATTTGACGCGTATTGACCGTTGTTGTTCAAACACAAAGTTGAAAGGGAAAGAATCAATTGACGAACTTGCAATTTTCAGTATGTCTTCCCGACATCACCTAGATGATTTTACGCGTGGCCGTATTATTGGCAAGATTGAAGAAGGGCGAAAAATAACAGATGTTGCCAGGGAGTTCGACGTCAGCCACAGTGTTGTTTCAAGGCTTTGGAAATCATTTCAAACAAATGGAGAGTGTAGCAAACGTCACGGGGGAGGTCGTGTTCGCAGTACGACACCTGCAGAAGATCGGTACATAGCGCTATCAACAAAAAGACACCGGCGCAGCACAGCTAGTGAGGTAGCAAATCAGTTTATGGCTGCTACTGGCAAGCGGATCTCCCGAAAAACTGTCGCCAGACGTTTGCATGAAGGCGGACTATACGCCCGCCGTCCTGTTGTGTGTTTACCATTTTCCAGACGTCACCGTACCGCCCGTTTGCAATGGTGCCATCAACATCGCAATTGGACTGATAACGACTGGTCTGCTGTCTTCTTCTCAGATGAGAGCAGATACAGTCTATCGTCTGATCTGGCGTGATAGTGGCACTGCATATTGTCCAGCAAACATACAGGAAAGGGACCGATATCCGACATGTAGTGTCATGGTATGGGCTGGCATCATGATCAATAGCCGTACGTCCCTCTATGTGCTTCCAACTGGGACTATGACTGGCCAACGATACATTAATGATGTTCTGCTACCTCATGTTTGCATGTTCCGTGGTGCTGTCGCTGATAGATTCTTTTTCAAGGACGACAACGCAACATGTCATCGAACAGTCGCTGTCCAGGAGTGTCTTGAGAGCGAGGATATTCAACGCCTCGTATGGCCAGTACGTTTTCCAGATCTGAATCCCTTTAAAAATGTGTGGGATGCTTTGTGGAGGAGTCTTGCTGGTCGCCAATGCCCTCCAATAAACAAGGACACCCTCATCCGTGCATTGACAGAGGAATGGGATAAATTACCCCAACAGCTGCTTGATAATGTTGTGCAAAGCATGACACGACGTGTGGAATCTTGCATCGCCCTCCATGGTGGCCATATCCCGTATTGACATCTTACCCCAGAACTCCTGCGGGCGGTAATTGCATTTTTTTCACGTTTACGTATTCTGCACAAAATGGCCTGTTTGTCCCTTGAACACGTTCCAAAGCCTTCTGGATTTCAGAGCACAATAAATTGTCTTTCTTGTAATGTCCTGGCATTCTGACATTATTTTATTTTACTTGGCATCCAACCACACTTACTTTTTTATGCGCTATATAGCCGTTTATGATCCGTCCTTAGCAATTGTCCAGCAGTGTATTTATCTTGATCCCATGTTCCCACCAAGAAATTTAGTCACGCATTGCTGAAAAATGAAGTACATTATTAAATAATTTATAAAGTTTTTAGGTTACTGAATTTCAAGACCTAATTGGATTATTAGAATGCAAATTATAAAGCCGATGTCTCATTGAGAAAATATTTCCCCTTTTTTTTCCGTTAAGGTTTTGAAGGGCAAAACATTTTCTTTTTTTTTTAATATTTATTTTATACTGTAAGTTGATGTTTCAGTGATTGTAAGCTGCATATTGGTCTCCAGCGTTTTTTCATAATCTAACTATGTATACTAAAACTTCCGAAATATCTAACATTAATGTTGACGTTAGCACAGTGCAAAGCTTAGCTTAAACTACGATATACTTATTAATGTATCTTGACTCTTGAGCACCCCTTTCGTTCGTTCTTTTTTAGGGGGGGATAAGAGGTGTGTCGATTATTTCGTATATACTTAAGTTATCTGCTTATAAAATATCGATCAAGAAGTACACATAATACTGACGAGCTTGGTGTGTGTCATAGAAAAATGTACGTTTTCGTCGTCCTTCCTCCCTGAAAGCGACGTGACTTCCGATGGCAGCGCCATCTACCGCTTTCATGATTCCGGGTAGCAAGTTTTTCTGCGAGCAGGACACACTATCTCTTCTAGGCACTGTACCCAAATAATTGAAGGCAACAGAAATACGCATGCGCAGTCTGCTCCGGCATCAGCCTGTATGTTGGCTTCTGGGCACTGCAATTTTTTCCTGAAAATATGGCGGCGCTAGTTACGTCTCGCTGAGCCTTACTGTTATATTGCAACAAAGTTCGTGTATGGGGGAGGGGATGTCGTTTGGAGAGCACATTAGGGCGCTCCCCTCTCCCAGACCCTATGATTTGGGAGTCCTAAGTTGCGTCGATTGGAAGTTTTGCAGATGTTCTGTTTAAATCCGCTTACCCTGTAAATTGTCCAGTTGTTTTTAATTTTTGCTCAGCGTGTCCAAGTGAAAACTGTTCGTGTTTGCCAGGCTTTTTTCGGCTGTGTGACGTCGGAGGATTGGGTTGGGTTTTCCGTTCTGTGTGCATTTGTCTGATTTTTTTTTTTTTTTTTTTTTGTTTCTCGCTTCGTCGTTCTGCCCTGGTCTCGTGCCTTGCCTACTTCACGAACATCCGTTTCGTGTACTGTGGTTTTTTTTTTTTCCCCATCCTTTTATGGTATCTGTGATTTTTTTTTGGTCTTCTCTCTCTTTTGTTTTTTTCCGGCCCAAACTGTGTACCTCTTACATGATACACGGACGTATTCCATGGGTATGGGAGTCCCAGGGATGATGTGCTTCTTCTTTTGTATGCATAAGTTTCTCTGTTTGAGTTTTCCCATCTCGAACCTCTCTTTCCTTTGGGCACCAGGATACCAATCTTGGTACTTCTTCCGATTACGGGCCCTTCCCGACCGCGAATGTAGCGCCATCTAATGGGTAAATAAACAGTACATCGACGACAAGTTTTATCGAATGTTCGCTTCGTATCAGATAGATGTCGTAGTGTGCCCGAAAGGAGTTTGTTCAGCGACAGATTAAGGTGGACTTCAAGTAATTTTGCTTCCTAAACTTCCAATGGGAAAACTTCTGTACACATTTCCTTCACAATTAATGCGTTCCCAAGGATGAAAATTCGAACATCGATTAAAATAGCTTCATTTTACAACTTGGAATACTTAATATTTTCTAAAGCATAACCATAATTATGCAATCCAACATTTGTTTGTGTACTGACGTCACGAAAATACAGGTCGCGCCATCTTTTTTCTGGTTTCAACACCACCAGAGGAAAAGTTATTGATTTTTAATATAATTATGGTTATGTTTTAGAAAATATTAAGTATTCCAAGTTATAATAGTAAGTTATTTTAATCGATGTTCAAATTTTTATTCTTGGGAACGCATTAATTGTGAAGAAAATGTGTACAGAAGTTTTTCCATTAGAAGTATAGGAAACAAAATTACTTGACGTCCACCTAAGTTCAATTTTTACATAGCGTCTACCCTTTAATTTTGTAAACAGCATAGTGATTTTATTTTTCCCTCCCAATAGTATGCATATACTGAACGTGCGACATAAATAGTATTTATAAAGTATGTTATAGAACACCATAAATAGCATTTAAAATGTATTATATCTGGTTGTCTGCTCAAAAGAAATTTTCTACTTAATTTTGGCGTTCTTCACTTTCAGCTAAACGGCCCTTGATCGCATGAAGGATCTAAAACTTCCTGTTAAGAAAAATTTCACTGTCTGAGCAATACTTATATAAATACTAAATAGATTTTAATAATTTTCCATAAATATAGCGTAATGTATTAAATTATCCAATTTAATAAAATTATCCAATTTAATACATAAATATATCCAATTTAATACATAAATATAACGTAATGTATTAAATTATCCAATTTAATACATCGCGTTATCTTCGCCAAAACGGCGATCTTAGCACCAACTTCTGTAAAGTATTCCTCCCTTTCAGCCCAACGGACCTTGATCCGAAGAACACTCTAAATAGAACTCTATAAATATGATTTACAATTTAATGCTACGGGTAATGTCTCCAAAACGACGTTCCTAGCTCCAGCTTCGATAAAGCATTCCTCACTTCCCGCCCAATGGCCCTTGAACGGAAGACGGCTCTAAAAGTTCCTAGTAATAAGAAATTCATAATTAATTCAAACACTCGACGTGGATCAGGAACAACACCAAACAGAAATCATCGCTCTTTCCACGTTAATAAGTGAGTCTCGGAAAAATTCTCATCGGCCGCCACCGGGAATCGAACCCAGGTTTTCCAGCTACACGCGGGACATGCTATCACTGCACCACAGCGGCCTCGAATTCTCTTAGTTATTTGTTCTGTTGCTGCTTTCCATCTTTGGTGAATCCCCAGCAATGTGCGGGGCTCCATGAATCAATCTGCCATGTAGTTTGGCAGTTAATCACATGTGAGTCTGGAGAATTCGAGGCTGCTGTGGTGCTATGGTAGCATGTCCGGCGCGTAATCGGAAGACCCTGGGTTCGATTCCCGGTGGCGGCCGATGAGAATTTTTTCGAGACTCACTTATTAACGTGGAAAGAGCGATGATTTCTGTTTCGAATGAGAAATTCACTGTATTTTCCGTATGCTGTGTTACAGAAGTATTGTCCTTGATTTAATGCGGGGCCTTTATCTTGCCAAAAAGGATGTTCGTGGCAGCTAATTAGGTATACAAGCCTAGGCCTTTTTAGCACTTTTTATTCTACCGATGTCCTATTCATAAGTTTACATATTAAATCAAGTTAATAATATTGCGCTTGTACTTAAGCAAGAAATATTAATTCATATGCTCTTGGCCTAGGCTTTTTTAACAGTTTTAATTCTACCGATGTCAGATTCATAACGTTTACATATTAAATCAAGTTAATAATATTGTGCTTTTACTTAAATATGAAATATTAATTCATAGGCCCTAGGTCTAGACCTTTTTAACATTTTTTATTCTACCGATGTCATATTCATAACGTTTACCTATCAAATAAGTTAATATTGCGTTTTTATTTAAGCACGAAATATTAATTCACAGGCCCTAGGCCTATGCCTTTTAGACAATTTTTATCCTACCGTTGTCAGATTCATAACGTTTACCTATCAAGAAAACTTACTAATGTTATGCTAGTATTTTTAACTTTACTTAATATGTAAACGTTAGAGTATGACATCAGTAGAATAAAAAGTGTTACAAGGCCTGTGGCCTAGGTGCCTTGTAAAGACATGAGAAATGATATGATGAGTGCCTTTTGTAAGGTTTTATAAAAGGTTTACAAATACCAAGTGTCTAGGTTGTAACTCAAAATCTTCTAAAAAGGCCCGCGGCCTAGGTGCCTTGTAAAGACCTGAGAAATGATACGATGAGTGCCTTTTATAAGGTTTTATAAAAGGTTTACAAATACCAAATATCTAGGTTGTAACTCAAAATCTTCTAAAAAGGCCCCACGGCCTAGGTGCCTTGTAAAGACATGAGAAATGATACGATGAGTGCCTTTTATAAGGTTTTATAAAAGGTTTACAAATACCAAATATCTAGGTTGTAACTTAAAAAATTCTAAAAAGACCCGCGCCTAGGTGCTTTGCAAACAGCTGAGAAATGCTCCTTTGAGTGTCTTTTACCAGGTTTATGTAAAATGTTTACAATTACCAAATATACGGAAATGATCTTTCAAAAGGATATAATGAGTAGAATAATTTAAATCATTATTCCTTTCTGGAAAATAAAACCGTTTACCGTTGGTAAGATGATGCCATTGGACGAATCGGCGTTGGACGAATCGGCATTGGACCAATCGGCGTTGGACCAATCGTACCATTGGACGAATCGGCGTTGGACCAATCGTACCATTGGACGAATCGGCATTGGCCGAATCGGACATTGGACCAATCGGCGTTGGACCAATTGTCCTTTTGGACGAATCGGCGTTGGACCAATTGTCCTTTTGGACGAATCGGCATTGGACCAATCGTCGTTGGACGAATCGTCCGGGACCGAATGCTACGGGCTAAGTTCCCAGCTCCAGCAAAGCATTCGGCACTTTCCGCCTAACGGCCTTTCATCCGAAGATCGCTCTAAGAGCTCCTAACAACGAGAATTGCAGAGTACTTAGCGTATGCCGTGTTATATGTAGATTTTTGTGACCCGGACAGCAAAACTTGATCTAGGAGTTCCAATATGTCATTTACTCATAAAATGACATTAGAACGAAAATTTAAAAAAATTATCAAATAACAGCAACCATAAAGAAAATTAAACTTCACAAATTGAGGATATCTTTCCGGATAGTGAAGTAATATCTAACCTTTCTAATTTTAACCCGAGCGAAATTCAAAAACGGATTTTACGTTACAATTCGAAATTTGCGATTTCGAAAAAGGTGTCAATGTCCAATATCATTGCGTCGGTTGAGGAGTCCATGATAAAAAGCGATTTAAATTCAGATAAAAAAAAAAAGCGATTAGACATTGCGTTAGCTAGACGATAACGGCAAAGTCCATTCCACCATTTAAACCGAATCTCAGCAAGGAAGAATACTATGCTCTAAAAGAATTGCAGTCAAATCGCGATATTATCATCACTAAAGCTGATAAAGGAGGACAAGTTGTTATTCTGGACAAGAAACATTATGACGCAGAGATCCAAAAACATATTTCCGAGGGACCCTATAAGGAAATAAAAGATGACCCATCGGAGAAACAATTAAAGGAAATTCGGAAAGTGGTAACAAGTTGTGTAACCCTTGACCAATGCTCAAAAAATCATCTGAAACCCTTATATTCCCGTTGTCCACGTTTCTATGCACTTCCGAAGATACACAAGATTGGTGTCCCCTTTCGTCCCATAGTCAGCAATATAGGATCAGCTACACATAAGTTGGAGAAATTTCTATCTTCGAAACTATCGACTTTAACGACTTCTTTGAACACAACATCTGTAAAAAATTCCATTGATTTTTTCAATCGGTTAAAGCAACATCAATTCAACGATGAGTTCATGTTATCCTTCGATGTGAAATCTATGTTCACAAGTAAAAATAGCCATTCGTCCTGAGGAAGCCGAGCCAAACGCTCTGCGAAACTATAGTCGATGTATAATAAACATTTTATTGTGCGTAACGCTGTTATTATTATTCTATCTTAACACCGCAAGCTTTGTAGTCATAAATTACACTGGCGGAAAGTGAAAAAAGAACACCAAGAAGGAATTGGTGGACGATCATAAAATTTGCATACGTTAATGGAGTCGAGTTTACGTAGGTGTGATGTTTATTTCGGGACCAACCAGTGAGCGCTTACGCCACAGCATGGCATAATATGCAAATTATCGTCGGTGGTATTTAAGGAGTACGGCGAAGTGAATGTAATCAGTCGTCGGCGTACGGACACGTGCAAAGACCCTGAAGAAGCTGCAATGCCTGGACATGGAAGACGTGTACGATTTCAGCAGTTATCGGACTTTGAGCGAGGTCGTCTAGTCGGACTCCGCGGGGACGGGTGGTCGTATCTTCGTATTGCGGAGCAAATTGGACGGGAAGTATCGGTGGTGTCATAGATGGTCCGAGGAACATTCCCACACGAGAAGACGTGGAACCGGGAGTCACAGACGGACTGATGAACGGACCGATCGACGCATAAGAAGAGCGGCGTTGTCAAGCAGAACATCCACTGCTACGCAAATCCGAGCTGCCGTTGCACCTGAGGTGACTGGGCGAACAATCCGCAACCGTCTGCTGGATGCAGGACTACGTGCACGTGTGCCTCTGGCATGTGTACCTCTGACTCCAGCCCACCGTGAGGAACGGCTGCAGTGGTGTCGCCAACGTCTGCAGTGGTCTGCAGTGGTGTCACCAACGTCTGCAGTGGTCTGCAGTGGTGTCACCAACGTCTGCACTGGATAACGCAATGGCGATCTGTCGTGTTCAGCGATGGAAGCAGATTCTGCTTGGGAGCCTCCGATGGCCGTATGCGTGTTCGCAGACGCACAGGGGAGCGTCTCCACCCTTCTTGCGTCCGCCAGCGACACACAGGGCCTACACATGGTCTTCTGGTGTGGGAAGCGATCAGCTATCACTCCCGTACACAACTAGTGCTTGTACCTGGTACGTTAAACAGCATCTCCTACATCAACAATATCATTCAGCCCGTTGTTGTGCCATTTGTAAGGTCGGTCCATCGTGGTGTTTTCCAGCAAGATAACGCACGCCCACACACAGCACGTGCGACGCAACATGCACTTCAGGGTGTGAGACAACTTCCATGGCCTGCACGTTCACCGGATTTGTCCCCCATTGAGCACGTGTGGGATTTTATGGGACAACGACTTATCCGGTCTCCACGGCCAGCCACGACCATCCCCGATTTACGCGTCCAGGTTGAGGATGCTTGGAACTTAATACCCCAAACTTACATCCAACATCTGTACGACAGACTCCATGCCAGAATTGCACAGTGTGACGCTGTTCATGTCGGTTCAACCTCGTACTAACCATGTTACATGGAAATGTTTTTTTTCTGTTTACCAGCAAATACAGCTGTATTTTGCCATAATGTTTTGATCACGTTATCCTCTGTATTCCAGTATTATGCTGTATAAATTTCGTTGGTATCAGACGTCTCCTTTTTGGTGTTCTTTATTCACTTTCCGGCAGTGTATTTTGACTACTATATCTACATATATAGACAGGGGAGTATTTAGAAAGTACAGGGGAGTATTTAGAAGGGCCTTGCCCCCCTCCGAAAGCGTTTAATTTTTTCGTTTTTGGTTAAAATGCGACTTATATTAGAAAAAAAAAATGCCTTCATTTAACAAAAATGCATCAACTTACATTAAAAAAAATGCTGTAAAATTTCTTCTATTTTTCGTTAACTTTAATTTTGTTCTGGTGAGTTTCAAAAACTTCCATTTTTCGTCGCCCCCCCTCCTCCCGAAAAAATCCTATATACGCTCCTGATATAGTAATTACTTCTTCAAACATTTCAAGAACTAACTTTCTTCAGCTAAACGAGAGTGGTGGAGGGTCAATTCAAGGTGTGCGTGTTTGTTTCGGCAGGCTTGAAATTTTTATCTATTGAAATGTATTCAACACACTTCTGATCATGAATCGCGGTTACCTGACAAGGAGGTATGTTTAGTTTACTGATTACATTTTGTAGAATGGCATGCTTCTTTATACACTTTTTAGCAAAATAAACTATACAAATATTAAAAAAAATTATAATTGGAGAAAGATTTGCAGCATCAAGAGAAACGAAACTTCCTATTTCATTATACCCTGGATTTAATAACATTTGGCTTGGTAAGATAAAATGTCTGGGGGGGGGCGAAGCCCTCTTGGATGTATGCTTGAAAGAAACACTGGTAATGGTTGCAACGTCAACTCCCATATGTCTCAAAACGGCGTATAATTACATTAAACGACATAATTGTCTTGTCAGACGTAAATTTCAACGTGAACCTCAACTGAAGCCGAGGCATAAAATAGAACGGCTGGAATGGGCGAAAAAACACGTGTCTTGGGACCGAGAATGGCAATCAGTGGTGTTGTCCGACGAAAAGAGGTTCAACCTCGACGGACCAGATGGCTACTGTTGGCACGACTTACGTAAGGAGAAGCGACGTTTATTTAGTCGTCGCGCACATGGTGGCTCAGTGATGGTGTGGGCTGCATTTTGTGCAAAAGGTAAAACTGCTGTTGCTTTCCTAAACCATTGGTTAAAGTCTCCGCGCTATCAGAAACGTATTTGATACCATTTGTCAGCTGTTTCAGGGGACATGAATGGATCTTTCAGCAAGGCAATGGGTCTTATCATGTCTCCCGAGACACCGTAAACTGGTTTAATCACAAGCAAATCCGACGAATGCACTGGCCAGCAGTCAGTCCGGATTTGAATCCTATTGAGAACCTATGGGGCATCATTACGAGAGACGTTTACGCGCACAGTCAACAGTTTTCGTCAGTGAACGATTTAAAAACCGCTATTCGTCTACCATGGGCACGCATTTCACCCAAAACTGTGTCTTCTTTGATAGCATCCATGACTTAAAGAGTATTTCATGCCATAACCGCAAAGTGCAGCTATACTAAATATTAGTTCTATTTCGTCATGTGGTCTTATAATTTTTACACACCCTGTGTTCTGTTTTTCCTACGCTGCTAGGTGCAGCATCTGTTCAAACTATGTCCTCAGTATTGCTTGGACAAATGATTTGAGATATTAAATGACCCACAGTTATATGATCGTGCTGTGGTATTATAATTCTTGCGCTCACTGTACCTTCCTTAGTTCATCTCTTTTATTAAATGCAATATGAAGCCAAAGGGAACTTCCACAATTAACGGTTTCAAGTACAATTTGGGAGATCTGGGTGGATGGTAGTGAAAAGGCTGAAACTGAATCGCCGACACCGCTGTCCACACCAAAATGAAACCTTTACCCTTGGTAAGACAGTGTCTTGAAATCTGTTCGTCTTCAAGCCTCTGTTTCTTACCAAGTGGAAATCATACGAGACAAAAGTAGAACTATTTTATATAAACCTCTCTCACTCTCACTCTATTAATTTTCCAGGCATTCCTTCTGGGCCTTTTGTCATACTGGGCCCCAAGATTATAGCTCCTATAGATCCCCCTTAATCTGGCCCTGGTCTAAAGCTCCACAAGCGTTCATAAGATTATTCCGCCAAGAAGTTCTTTCAATTTCCACCAGACACGCCAAGAAGTTCTTTCAATTTCCACCAGACTCGCCAAGAAGTTCTTTCAATTTCCACCAGACGCGCCAAGAAGTTCTTTCAATTTCCACCAGACTCGCCAAGAAGTTCTTTCAATTTCCACCAGACGCGCCAAGAAGTTCTTTCAATTTCCACCAGACTCGCCAAGAAGTACTTTCAATTTCCACCAGACGCGCCAAGAAGTTCTTTCAATTTCCACCAGACTCGCCAAGAAGTTCTTTCAATTTCCACCAGACGCGCCAAGAAGTTCTTTCAATTTCCACCAGACTCGCCAAGAAGTTCTTCCAATTTCCACCATACTCGCCAAGAAGTTATTTCAATTTCCACCAGACTCGCCAAGAAGTACTTTCAATTTCCACCAGACTGGCCAAGAAGTTCTTCCAATTTCCACCATACTCGAGAAGAAGTTATTTCAATTTCCACCAGACACGCCAAGAAGTTCTTTCAATTTCCACCCGACTCGCCAAGAAGTTCTTTCAATTTCCACCAGACTCGCCAAGAAGTACTTTCAATTTCCACCAGACGCGCCAAGAAGTTCTTTCAATTTCCACCAGACTCGCCAAGAAGTTCTTTCAATTTCCACCAGACGCGCCAAGAAGTTCTTTCAATTTCCACCAGACTCGCCAAGAAGTTCTTCCAATTTCCACCATACTCGCCAAGAAGTTATTTCAATTTCCACCAGACTCGCCAAGAAGTACTTTCAATTTCCACCAGACGGGCCAAGAAGTTCTTTCAATTTCCACCAGACTCACCAAGAAGTTCTTTCAATTTCCACCAGACTCACCAAGAAGTTCTTCAAGAAAGCGGAAGCCAACCCAAATGGACTTGTTAGAAGCGCGGTTGATTACAATCCCAGCGAATTCCTTAGGCATCCCAGAACTAAGGCGGCGATCGTTGACCCCCTTTGACAGAGAGAGAGTAAGTATGTGAACAATGATGGGTGTTAGCCCCCCCTTCTTTTTCTGATTGGCATCGAGATGGTGAGAAGTGATTGCTGCTCCGGCAATTGGATTGGATTGGTTTCGGTGAGTTTCAGTCAAACCAAACCCGGGGGCGTCTGCGGCCGGGTGTTGTGGTTCTCTGTGATGTTGTGACGAAGTGTTGAGCTCGGGCTGTATAATATTTACTGCGGTTCGGGCTCGGGCTCTTAGAGAGAGGGAGAGCGAAATATTTTTTAAATACAGTATAAATGGGATTTTATATGATTTAGCAAATGAGACACTTTGTAGCTGGTGAAGAGAATTCTTCGGCAACTGGTTCTGACTGGGGAGCGGGCATTCGGGATGGCTATTTATTCCTGGCTTTGTTAGAAAATGCCATAGGCCGCGCATTAGCGTGTTTCTGCAGAAAAGAAAAAGCTGTTTCAAGAAGTATAGATATTGGATAGTTGATAGCATGCCAATGACAATTTACTCCCTATCTCCACGCAGTAGCTCCCTGCTAATTATATTTAGCATCGTACATATTGCAGCGCATTATGGCACCGTAATATCTGCATTATTTGAGCAACATACTGTACAACTGCAGCACCGTCCAATCATTTTGATTTCCGGCCGCCCGCAGCCCTTCAGGTGGAAACGAACGGTCAAAGAAAATCGTACAGTCACATTGTAAACATACAGGTCCCTTCCCCGCTCCCTATTTGAGAAATACATTGCTTAATTGCAGGAGGAAGAGAGAGTTGAAGTGTGAAAAAGGAGATGTTCTTTACTAATGGTTGAACAGGTTAGCCAGTTTTCGGGCTCGTTTGGGCCCGGGCTCTATCTTGCAATACAAAATTCGGGCTCGGGTAGGCTCGGGCTGAAACATCACGTGCTCGGGCTCCAAAAATTGAGCCCGAACTCAGCTCTATTGTGCAGTGCATGGTTCCCCTTCCCCCGGATTAGTGGCACGGTTCATAGTTTCAAAGTTTTGTCATCCTCTCATGTCACTAATTTTTCTGTTTGTCTTTCGTATTGAGTTCAC
Source organism: Macrothele yani (assembly GCA_039090855.1). Classification (NCBI taxonomy): domain Eukaryota; kingdom Metazoa; phylum Arthropoda; class Arachnida; order Araneae; family Macrothelidae; genus Macrothele; species Macrothele yani. The sequence continues at coordinate 58,773,051 of CM077032.1, read as the reverse complement.
TTACTCAGATCCCCTAGGTTCCTATTTCTAAGGGTAGTTTTAGATCTGGGGTCAGACACTCCCTTCCTAAAACTTGTTCAAATATCGTATTGTAAGACTGTTCCGGGAAAGTAACAATGCAGAAAATGTCTGACGACTGCTTTGTTGGAGAGCAAGCCAAGGTATAGTCGCTGGCAGGGAGTCTCATGAAGCAGATGGAGAGAGCGGTCTTTGGCTTCATTTGGGCCGGGAAGAAGACAGAAGAGATGGCTCGGGCGGTCCTATACTGTCCCAGGCCGGAGGGGGTTTGGAAGTCAAGCACCTTCCGACATGGCTCAGTGCACTCCAGTTTAAGAGTGTCAAGGGTGCCCTGGTTGCCGAGCACCCGTGTGTAGCCTTGGCCATCTATTTTACGGGGTGGGACTCGCCCAAGTACATGCCCGGCCACAGATTAGTTGGTCCTCTGCGCGAGAGCATGCATAGATCTTACCAGCTTAGAGGTCTTTGCAGAAGCTGACCGTGCCTGGAAAAGCACGCAGCAGATGTACATTGACCTGCTCCTTAAGCCTAGGGAACACGTCGTCAAAGATTTCAACGTTCCTGAAACTTCTTTATGAGAGAGGCCTGGATGAGCATGCAGTCGACGGGGAGCCCACAATGTCCTTCCAACGAGGAGTAGGCAGCTTCGGTGGGGAGGCATCTCCTCCGACAGGTGTCTTTCGTGTGAGGGCATTGAGGACAGGTTCCATCTCTTTTGGGCCTGCCCCATGGCGCACCAGGTTTGGCAAGAAATCTGGACTTGAACTTGGCACAAAAGGCTTGACGCCCTCCAGTTTCACCCGGCTAATGTGTTTTATCTACATCCTGCCCTGCCGGCGGGCAGGGACGCCTGGAGGAGGATTATCACCGAGGTCTGCTATATGATGTGGAGGGAGAGAACCGGGTTCTGCATTCCCGGACAGATAACTAGGGATTCTCTCTGAGAACGGTGATCCTTCAAGTCAAGTGTGAGCTCCGGGACAGGGCGGGAGTTGACTACCGCACTTTGACTGACCGAGCCTTTAGCTATCGGTGGGGGCCTTGGCCTCGGCTTATTACCGGGACCAAGAACAACTACACCTTTCACTGGGGTAACTTAGCCCCTTAGTTTCGGCCCTTGAAGCCCGAGGGATCTCTCTGGGGGAGTTGGGCTTTTTCTAGTGTTACGTTTTTGTGACTTGTGTTTGTTGTTTTGATTGAGGGGGAGGAGGTTAGCCTCCGACCCCTTCATCGGTAGTTTAATTTGTCTTGTCTCCGGTCGAGGTTGGCGGTGCAGGCCGCCGCCCGAGACAACAGAAGGTTGTTGTGTGAGTCGGAGTTGCGAGGGTTTTTTTTTTTCGGTTGTCTCTCCTTTTGTGTGTGTGTGTGTGTGTGTGTGAATGGATGGTTACTGTATGATGGGTGTTCTGTATTTGACGCTTGTGGTGTGTCGGTTCTGTGTGGATGTGGGTCGGGGAGGAGCTACTCGTCGGTAGTGTGAGTGCCTTGGTGCACCCGTTGACCCGGCGTCCTCTCTGACAGTCTCCCGTCCGGGCCGCTGTCACTTGGTCACATTTGAAGGGGATTTTGTCCGCTTACATGCAAGTACCGGGTGTAACTTCAGGTCACATCCGCCTTTCTAGGTGATCTCGCTGCTATTTTGTGTGCGAGTCCGTTCGAGTTTTTTGGCGGAACTGATTGATTCGGGGATTTGACTGGTGTTGCCTGTTGGGCCGCTGTGGGAGTGGATGTAAACATCAGTGATCCAAGTCCAGGTGTTTACCAGCAGCGTGGCGAGCAGTGTGAAGATGTTGTGTAGTAACAAAAGTTCGTGTATGGGGGAGGGGACGTTGTGCGAGAGCACACTATGTCGCTCCCCTCTCCCAGTCCCCATGATTTGGGGGTCCTATGCGATGACAAAATTCAGGACATGCGGAACAGATTTTCGCAAAGAAAAAAATAGTTCCAAAAGTCATCACCAGGGGACTTCTGGCGCTGAAGGCTGCAACAATATGGACAATTTACGGCTGTACGAGGTAAATGAGTACTTGTGGCGCTACGAACGACAAGAAAGCGTATCATTTGCATACTACACATGCACTACGGGCGACTTCCGGGTGTAAAACTGTCCTAGACATGGTGAATGTCATTCGGGCCGTGGGTGGCCTAGTGGGCAACGTTCGTGACTGCCACGGAACGGAAGTCAGGTTCGATCCACTAAATATCCGTCGGATGGGCACGCTAAGTCGTCGGACTCCGGGTAATAAATAAGGGCCCTTCCTTCCCCTTTCTACTTCGCTTCCGTGTCACTTTCCTATCGGGACTGTAGCCTAATATCCACTAGCTTCCTATTTCTAAGAGTTATTTAAGACCTGGGGTGAGACACTCCTTTCCTAAAATACTCTACATCTGATCTGAATGCCATTCGAAATTCGGATTCCGTCAACCGCAATGGGTGTCCCCTTAACGGGACACGCTCCTTTTGTGAAGCTGTTTTGTGGGAACGCGACCAATGCAGCCGCTGCGCTTCGAGAATTCCGACGTCGTAAGAGTATTTGTGTCGAGGTCTATTGACTTCATGTGCTCTTAGAAGAATGATTGCTCGTTTCGAGAAAATTAGATGTCTATGTGTTCAACTGGGACGAGCGCACTAATCCATAGTTCCACAAGCGGTTGAAGATACCGCCACGGCGTTTGTTGATTGTTCCATGGAAAATGTACCAGGTTCCAGTGGTGAACGCGCAGTGTCACAGTGTGGAAGGTACTGAGAAAGGTGATGCATTGTTTTCAATACAAGATCAGTCACACCCAACAGTTGATTGGCGGTGACAAGGACACCCGGTTGACCTTTGCATTGACCTTCCTTGCTAGAATGGAAGTGGAGGATGCGCGGCCATGAGAGATCTTGTGGAGGATCAAGGTAGTTAGAATTTTGGTGGAGGATTAGGCACAAATGCGTACTTTGGCGTCCTAAATTATTCAGTGCGGAAAAATTTCACTGTGTGTGGAAAGTGCGACGTACATTTTTTTAAGAATGCAAAATAATGGGGAAAGGTGCAGAAATACAGTAAGTTAAGAGAACGTGAAAGAATTTTACCGAAGTATTTATCTGCGAGTGCGATGGTGTGAGTAGTATAAAATGCCGGGTTCTGGCGCAAGGAGCAGCTCCTTCTAGAGAAGGAGCAAGGGGCGTGGCTTGCGGCAGAAGGATGGGGGCGTGGCATGTGACAGAAGGATGTGGGGGCGTGGCAGATGACGCTAGTGTGTTGGGTCGATGCTGCCTCCTAGCGGTGCTTCTTGGAACTTTATTATTATGTTAGATCTTTGTTTTTGAGAGATGGCAACGACCGAGTGGGGGAAAAGGAGATGTGCTGCCCCTAGCGGTGCTCCTTGGAACTTTATTATTATGTTAGATCTTTGTTTTTGAGAAATAGCAACGACCGAGTCGGGGAAAGGAGATGTGCTGCCCCCTAGCGGTGCTTCTTGGAACTTTTAATGGACCTTTGAGAGATGGCAACGACCGAGTGGGAGAAAGAGGGTGGATATAGGGGGATGTCAACGCGATGTGCTGCCCCTAGCGGTGCTTTTTGGAACTTTTAATGGATCTTTGAGGGATGGCAACGACCGAGTGGGGGAAAGGGGATGTGTACGTTGCCCCCTAGCGGTGCTTTTTGGAACTTTTCTCGGGAGATTTATTGGACGTTGACAAATTTTTAAGAAGTCTTTCCAATATTTATTTTTGCCGTCCCGGTGGCGCAGTGGTCTAAGCGATGGCCTCTGATCATTCGTCCGTAAGGGGTCCGGGTTCGAATCCCGGTGAGGCATGGATGTTGTGTTTGTCTTACGGCACTGGCTCTCTCCCTTCCCTGGAACCAGTGACCCAAAATTAGGGACGGGCGACTGCTTATAGCCTATTGAGTTGCTCACGGTGGTCGTTAAACCTCCAATCAAAAAAAAAAAAAAAATATTTATTTTTTTAATTTTCTCGGGAGATTTACTGGACTTTGTCAAATTTTTGAAGGAAGTTTTTTTGTCGTTTCCAATTTTTTTTTACTCGTATTTTTTTTGTCCTATTTTTTCTCTCTAATTTATTTTATTAAATTTATATTTTCAGGAATTCCCTGAGGTATTATAATTTTTATAGACGTTGCATTAGACTTTATCAAATTTTTGAAGGAAGTCTTTCCAATATGTTTTTTTTTTATTAAATTTATATTTTCAGGACTTCCGTGAGGTGTTATAATTTTTATAGACGTTGCATTATTTTTTTAATTCGTATATTTGTCCTCCCTCCAATTTTAATTTAGGCGAGGAAAGGCTTTGTTTGAAAAGATTTCGTTCCCGTTGATTCATGTTCCGCCATTTTAGTTTCACCACGTTGTCATTTTGTGAGCCATGTGTTTTGGGATGAGTCACAATTTTCTCTTTGACTCAGAAAATTTTGTATGACACGTGTTTTGGGATGAGTAATTATGATGAGTGATGCATTCGTGATAGCAGACATGACATCAGCCAACGTCGTTTTCTCCTCAGCAGGGTCGGCTTTATTTATTTTTTTTATTTTCTCGGGAGATTTACTGGACTTTGTCAAATTTTTGAAGGAAGTTTTTTTCAATCGAAGCATTTCCTCAAATTTGTTTTATTAAATTTATATTTTTAGAACTCCGTGAGGTGTTATAATTTTTATAGACGTTGCATTATTTTTTTAATTCTTATATTTTTCTTCCCTCCAATTTTAATTTAGACGAGGAAAGGCTTTGTTTGAAAAGATTTCGTTCCCGTCGATTCATGTTCCGCTATCTTTTGTGAGCCATGTGTTTTGGGATGACTCACAATTTTCTCTTTGACTCAGAAAACTTTGTATGACACGTGTTTTGGAATGAGTGACTATGATGTGTGACGCATGTCGTGATAGCAGACATGACATCAGCCAACGCCATTTCCTCCGCGGATTCGGCGGTTGACGTCATTTGAGATTCTGTAGCCACATTAAGTTCCAAGACTGATTTTTTTTTTCAATAACTTGATCATTTTGCAACGAATTTATTCCTTATTTTTTCCTCATAATTTCCCATTTTATATTCATAATTTTTCAACGTAACGATTTTTTTATTTTCTTTGAGGAGACTTCACGCATTTTCAACGGACGTTCCAACATAAAGACGTTTTCCAAAGTTTTGTGCTGCAGACATAATCTTAAAACACGATTGTTTATTAACGTATTTACGTGTTCATGACATTTTCTGTTACATTTTCTAACGTTTTACCTTTTTCCAACGTACAAAGCCACAATTTCTTATGCATAGTTAAAATATTTATTTTTTTATTTTTTCGTATTTTTTATTTCTTCATGATTATTCAGTGAAATGTACCTTTTAATGCATTATCTTAATCTACCTTTTTTTCTAAATGCTTGCATACTCGTTAAACTTCTCGTTGTACCAACATTATTTTATTTTCTTACTTTTCAATCTAACAACTACTTTTATCGAGGCTTTATTTTTTCTGATTCAAACAAGCAAACGTTTCTTCATTATTATTATTTCCGTTACCTATACAAACAACTTTTCTTACTTGCTTTTAATGTATGACTTAATCTGGTTTTCTATATAGCTGTTTCATGTTTGTGCAAGAAATATACAGATCTATAGCAACTAGCTATACATAACATTCGTTCGTAACAGTATCTTTTTTTTTCCAGATTTAAACCAACACACGCTTCTTAACGACTTGATATCGGTTTTCTGGGGAACTTTTCTTTTTCCTTTTTCCTTCATTCAATTTTATTCCAGATCATGAGACGAGGAAATGCTTCTTTAGAAACGATTTCGTTCCTGTTCGCAGTAATTATTGGATTTTGACAAAATTTTTGTGAAATGACTTCATGCTAATTCTGAGTTTTTCGCCTTTACAATTTTATTTTCTCGTAATTTTTCGTGTGTTCAAGAACTCTACAGGTCTTTCACAGTTAAAATTCTGGTGAAACAATATTTTCTTACTTTATTTAGCATATCATTATAGCTTCCAATTTTCGCTATTTTACTTCATCTTTTTTGAAATTTAGTAAAACTCAGTAGTTCAGTAATTTATTTCTTACTTGGCCAAACTTATAACTCCTTTTATTTAGACTATTTTTTTTCATTTCATTTCAGCAAAATTATTATTTTAGATGTAGCAAATCATCAGGTTTTTTGTTTCCTTATATATCATATTTTCCAACTTGCTTTTAAAGTATTTCTCAAAGCTTGCATGTATGTCAAATACGCATTTTTTTAATCCTTCCCTATTTTGCTATACTTTTTCGTGGACTGCCCCAACAGGAAAGCATTCATTGTCAAGGCATGAAATCTAAAACCTTTTTTCTTACGATAAAATTTGTATTCTTTGGGACATATTTTCTGTATATTGTTCTGTCTCGTCCGAAAAAAACATTCATTCTGGAGGCAAAGCGAGTAATTCCGTTCTTCCACTAAACATTATTTTTTTACATTTTATTAACTCACCACCCCCATAGCGAAAATAAAGAAATACTTACTTCTGTTCCCTACATATCGACTCAATCTATTTCTTTTCGAAATGCTGATCATGACATTTCAACTAAAATTTCATACTTTCACCAAAAATCATATTCTTAAACGAGCTATTTTTTACATTTATTTCATGTATAACTAAATTTTTGTTGTTTACTCACCTCATCAAAGTCAATAAGAACTCTCCTAATCTCATTCCTTTCCCTCATTTAGTTCGCTTAAATTGAGATGTTTCAAAACTTCGCGTATATTTCATTCCCTTAATGTCCAGTTCTCCCGTGTCTGCCCCATTCATTTTTAACTTCTGTGCATGCTGCATTTTATCTTTAGACGTTTAGTTTCATTGACCTTTTCTTTCGTTTTAATTAGGTTTTCATTATCGTATTTTTTATTCATTTTCTCAGCAGAAAAAACTTTCATTCTGGAGACATAGCGACTAAGTCCGTACTTCCTCTAAACATTTTTTTTCACGTTTTACTAATTGTTCAGAAAAGCAGTTGTTTCCAAACACCCATAGTGAAAATATCGTATTCCCCTTATAGTACGTATTATATTTTTCCTTCTGTTCAGTGTTGTATGATTCTTCAAACTTTGGTTTATTTTTACGAAACTTCTTTTTTCTGATTCAAGCTTTCAATCTTTTCCTATCGATTTATTTACTCTTATTTTCCCATTCGACTTTACTTTTGAACAGAAATGTTTCTAAAATCTTCAGATGTATTTTAGTCTACAAGGTCGATTCTTCCCTGTTTCAAATAAAGTCATTGTAGGATTTTAGTGTAAATGCCCCTAAATCTTTAAAACTTACTTTTCATAGTTAGATACAAATTCCTCGAGGTTTACATTAAAAAATGAAAGAAGAGTGTTTTTACGCTCTCTCCAGTGTGTGAGCTTTCCCCAAGAAATTAACTTTGAATTCCACCCTGTTTCTGTCGGAAACTGAAAATCTCCTGCGACTGTTTTCACGCGTCTCTTGCTTACAGGAAAACCTCATATGGCATGAAATCACTTTGCTTGGGAGATTAAACTAAATTCTGGTTTTGAACTTTGAATGCAAATTCAAGCTCGCAAAAGCATAGTTTTCTAAGCAAACTTAAACTGTCTAAGATGACAAAAATCTAAAACTGCTGACTCAATGGGACAGAGCGTTTGAACTTTGCCGTTCATTCACCATTTAAGAGATTCGTCGTGAACCACTAGAAGGGAAGTAAGCAGACCCTGATTTAGTAAACTTTTGCCAAGGAAGGTAGAAAGCTAGTGTCGTAATTCAAAAGTTCTTAACTCAAGCCTCCCCAGGATTCAATTTCGGACGAACGATTACTCAGATGTCAATGCTTAGACATTGAAAAATTGCTTCAGACAAATATTTTCTTACTTAAAGTGCTTCAATTCAGAATTTGTACCATTCATTCTGAAGCATTCTTTCTTACGATAAAAATTATATTCTTTGGAATATATTTTCAGTATATTTTTCTAAATCAACAGAAAAAACATTCATTCTGGAGACATAGCGACCAAGTCCGTACTTCCACTAAACATCGTATTCTTAGCAAACATTTTTTCCTCTACATAGCAATTTCCTAACTCACCAGAAAAGCAGCTATTCTCAACATGTAGCTAAAATATCGAATTTCTCCAAACAAATGTAATATTTTTTTTAAGAAAGACTTAGTTCTTTTCTCTGTATAACGACTTAATCTATTTTTCGAAAAACTGTTCTACGTTTACGTATTTTGTTTAACTTTGCTTTACACTGTACTTCGATTTTTTTTCTTTGTAGTACTTTTTTCCTGTTTCATTCCAACAAACTTGTTTCTTTTCGACTCGATCACTCTCACATTTCCATACAAACTTTCCTAATATCAGAAATGTAACAAAAACTTCAGATATATTTTTTAACTTTAGAATAAGTCTCACCGACATTTATTATCATGACATAAACTAAAATTTCATACTTTTCCCAAAAATAGTTTTCTTAATGAGTTGTTTTACACTTTTTTCATAATTAGCAAGGACGATTTTTTTTTTTTTTTTTTTAATATAAGGTTAGTTTCGAGAAAGTTAAATTTTCGTCTAGTGTTAATCGAACAGAAGAAATATACATCAAGGAAAGAAAACTGAAATTATACATATGCAAAGAATTTGCTACGGCTGAAGGTCCCCCGAGTGAGTTATTCAACCAATGCTCGTATTACCCATTCAAAGATGGAGGTATCAGGATGACCAAATCCCTCGTTGTTGCCTTCTTGTAGCAAAAGAGGTGGTGAACTTCACCAAACATGGTTCCATAATATTGGAGAAGCACATTAAAGTTTACGGAGCAATTAAGCTCACGCCAGTGACCTTCTTTGTTCACATACACTCACATTCAAACAGAAAAAAATATAAATGAATGACAAAAAATAATGAAATAAAAGTAGTCCTGAAAAGGACTGTTTTGTAGTCCTAAAAAGGACTTGGTTTTCTTTAAACCTCGAAATCATCATCACACTCCATATTTTGAACAGTCTTGAGAATTTCGCAAACATCAAGATCTTCAAGAATAAATCTGGGAACTGAAACTTTTGCAACTGAGCAGGCATTGGCGTAAGCAATCCCAAGTACTTTGGGTTCGATAAGTGCAAATGCCTTATCAAAGCATCTATGCCACCGATCGCTTGCTGTGGAATTCATACAGTCATGACCTAGCTGATTATTTGGCATAAGAAGCACTGGAAGATGACACTCCCTACAGTAGAAAACGTTTTCTACATTTTCTTAATGGTAGCTCTTACCACTTCCACGAGAACGTCTTTCAGTTTTTGAATGTCTACGGAAAAAGTAGTCAAAGTTCCTTGATGTTGTAACACGGCATTTTGGAAGGTGGATCCAAACTGTAATTTTTTTACACTGATCCAAAGCTTTTTGCATGCATCTTTCAGAGTTTCAAATTGGTCATATGTTAATGACACTGATGCTCGATTCAACATAAACGAATCATCAGTCAGAACGTGAAGTTGTTGAAAATGGTAAGCAATTTCACGAGGGGAAGGGAAACAGTTCATCATCAATTCCTTGTTGAAAACCGCGATTTCATTACTTCCATCATACATATAGCAGTTTTCCATAAATTCCTTAAATGTTTTAGCTGACATGGTGACTCCGTACTTGGAAGGAAACAGTTTTTCCTTTTTCACAACATAACTCCGAATGTGTACTCTCACAGTGCCTGTGAAATCAGACACTTTTGCTAACTTATTTCCACCCAAGGAAACATGATGTGGAGGAAGGCTTTCTAATGAGATGCCTGATTCAGCATGAGACTCAGGCTTTGTAGGAACACACACCTTCTTTGTAGCAGTAGCAGAGGAAACTTCGGCAGATCGCTTCATGTTCAAGGCAGTTCGATGAGTAACACAGTTCACGGTAGGTTGTAGCGATGATATTCCGTACGATAACACAACGTGTGAGCAGTTCGATGATTGAGAACAGAATAGTGAGCTCATTTGTCCTCAGGGAAAACTGATAAGAGATTTGCGCATGTGCGTCTGCTTGATGACGTCAGTCCTCCACGTGGAAAAATCATGACGTCAGATACACCCAACGTCTCCCTGACCGACGCCATCTTGAATCACCACGTGCTCCAGCACAGCAGAATGACGGGAAAGAGCTGATTTGTCCTCAGGCGATAAGAGACTTAAGCATGTGTGTCTGCTTGATGACGTCAGTCCTCCACGTGGAAAAATCATGACGTCAGATACACCCAACGTCTCCCTGACCGACACCATCTTGGATCGCCACGTGCTCCAACATATATCAGCTCTCGCAAAACTTGGGGTGACGTCACGGAATATCTAAAGGTTAGGTTTAGACGAATATTGGGAGCATTCTTGCAGTGTGGTGATCCACTAAATGAGTAACGGACATGATTATCACCGTAGGCCACATGTTGTCTAGGAATTTTATATGTTTTTCTATAAATCTTAATTTTGCTGAGATCATCACCAAAATATTCAACTTCATTTTCCAGGCGGTTAAAATAATCTGTAGCTTCAGAATCAGAAAATAATTTCTCATATGAAAAATGGAGGCCATCCTTATGACATATCTTAGAAGAATGCATTTCTTCAGACGAAAGAAAATGTAGCAGTAATTGAAAAAAGCAGTATCTTCACACCCAGCAACGAAGCGTGAATGAAACAGACAGACTTGAGATAAGACGTACGACTAACGAATACGTGAGTCATCGATGATGCAAGCACGAGCACATTACGAACAGGTGCAAATGATCAAGAATTAAGCACGTCGCTTTAAAACCAGTGTCAAATAAGCATTCAAAAAGTACAATTTCCCGAAGGGAGAAAATGAAATTGACTACGTGCGTGAGAAAAAAAATGGCGGTGATCGTGAAATGTCGAGCCCCTCTCCCACAAAAAATAAAATGGCGGCGACCGCTAGCAGGATGGCAACATCCAACATGGTGACTCACCCACACACGTGGCGCACAAATCACATCTCAAAGACCAATCGCGTCGCCTTTTCCTTGGCAGCATATTCTTTATTAATAGGTCACGTACATTAAATTTGGTGAACTACTGCCGGGAAAGGCAACGCGATTGGTCTTTGAGATGTGATTTGTGCGCCACGTGTGTGGGCGAGTCACCATGTTGGATGTTGCCATCCTGCTAGCGGTCGCCGCCATTTTTTTTTTTTTTTTTTTGTGGGAGAGGGGCTCGACATTTCACGATCACCGCCATTTTTTTTCTCACGCACGTAGTCAATTTCATTTTCTCCCCTTCGGGAAATTGTACTTTTTTTACTCATTTAGTGGATCACCACACTGCAAGAATGCTCCCAATATTCGTCTAAACCTAACCTTTAGATATTCCGTGACGTCACCCCAAGTTTTGCGAGAGCTGATATATGTTGGAGCACGTGGCGATCCAAGATGGTGTCGGTCAGGGAGACGTTGGGTGTATCTGACGTCATGATTTTTCCACGTGGAGGACTGACGTCATCAAGCAGACGCACATGCGCAAATCTCTTATCAGTTTTCCCTGAGGACAAATGAGCTCACTATTCTGTTCTCAATCATCGAACTGCTCACACGTTGTGTTATCGTACGGAATATCATCGCTACAACCTACCGTGAACTGTGTTACTCATCGAACTGCCTTGAACATGAAGCGATCTGCCGAAGTTTCCTCTGCTACTGCTACAAAGAAGGTGTGTGTTCCTACAAAGCCTGAGTCTCATGCTGAATCAGGCATCTCATTAGAAAGCCTTTCTCCACATCATGTTTCGTTGGGTGGAAATAAGTTAGCAAAAGTGTCTGATTTCACAGGCACTGTGAGAGTACACATTCGGAGTTATGTTGTGAAAAAGGAAAAACTGTTTCCTTCCAAGTACGGAGTCACCATGTCAGCTAAAACATTTAAGGAATTTATGGAAAACTGCTATATGTATGATGGAAGTAATGAAATCGCGGTTTTCAACAAGGAATTGATGATGAACTGTTTCCCTTCCCCTCGTGAAATTGCTTACCATTTTCAACAACTTCACGTTCTGACTGATGATTCGTTTATGTTGAATCGAGCATCAGTGTCATTAACATGTGACCAATTTGAAACTCTGAAAGATTTTTTCATATGAGAAATTATTTTCTGATTCTGAAGCTACAGATTATTTTAACCGCCTTATCCGGTCTCCACGGCCAGCCCGAGTCCACTTATTCCGGAAGAAGTCGCTCTACGCAAACGTTCGTTCCCGCTGCTATCTGCCGTTATGTCGTGTGCGTCCTGCGGGACAGGCACGTCACATACCCCCTCCCCTCGAAAGAAGGAAGGGCCCACGGGTCAGCCGTGACCATGAATCGTTGCAGGCAGCCATCCGCTGTAGAACGTGCACTGGAAAACTCCCAGTCAATCTGCTGTGTGGAATGCAACGTCACACACATTTATTTTTCGAAGCGCTAGAGAAGGGATTCTCGTACTTTTCTTATCTCGCGGGGTGGAAAGAACATCACACCATTGCGAGATCTTTAACGGCCGGGTCATCCGAAAAGTTCGGGTGCCATTATAACGAAGTAAATTTCTCCGCCATTTTTGGTCGACGCCGGGAATCGAACTCGAGTCCACTTATTCAGGAACAAGTCGCTCTACCAATTGAGCTACGCAGACGTTCGTTCTCGCTGCTTTATGTCGTGTGCGTCCTGCGGGGCAGGCACGTCATAATTCTTCCGCCCGTTACTTGCCTTTCTCAACGAAGCTTCCATTCACCGGACTACACCTTCACGCCGTCACCGCTCCGTCTTCCTAGGCCGACCGCACGTACTCTTCCAAACCATCGTACTTCCAGGTAAATATTTCTGAAAAATTATTTCCTGTTCTATAAAAATACTAAATTTTTTCCCCTTTCCCCATTTTTTTGCATGCTTAAAAAATTGAATTGTACGTCTCACTTTTCCCACACAGTGAAATTTTTCCGACGAAATAATTTCGGACGCTAATGTACCCATTTACCATATTTTCACCTCAACGGAACAGTCAACACCCACAACTGTCGCATTTGGGCATTGCAAAATCCTCATGCATTTCAACAGATTCAACTGCACTCGTCCAAAGTCACAGTGTTGTGGCTTCACAGCCACAGTTATCCGTTCTTGAAAGAAATCACACTCACGGGCTCTGTGACTTTCTCCCTTAATGCCCAGAGGTATCGGGAGATGCTGAACAGTTTGGTTCTACCGCAACTGCAGTAGTGACAGTGTCTTGCATCCACACTTTTTATGCACGATGGAGCTCCTCCTCATATCGGACGGTGCGTACAGATGTTTCTGCGACAACTTTTCACCGAGAACAAAGTGATTAGTCCCTCCTTTCCCACACCACTTCCACCTCGTTCTCCGGTCCTTAATCCCTGTGACTTTTGCTCGTAAGGTTTATTAAGGCGACTTTCCTAACCTGACAGCCTTGAAGGACAGTATCACATTGCATGTGAGCAACATCACGGAAGATCAGTTGCGTTCTGCCGTTGAACACACTTCACACAGACTTAAAGTTTTGCAATTTAACAATGGCGCCCACATTGAGCAGTACCGGTTGCACAGCTAAGGTAACTTTTTCTTTTTTTGAATGGAGGTTTAACGACCACCGTGAGCAACTCAATGGGCTATAAGCAGTCGCCCGTCCCTAATTTTGGGTCACTGGTTCCAGGGAAGGGAAAGAGCCAGTGCCGTAAGACAAACACAGCATCCATGCCCGACCGGGATTCGGACCCGGACCCCTTACGGACGAATGATCAGAGGCCATCGCTTAGACAACTGCGCCACCGGGGCGGCAGGTAGCTTTCTCTCTCTTGTGCAATTAAATACCGGAGACAATAAAACATCTTAAACAGAACACGTGTGTTGGTTTATGTTTTTGTGTCATTTTCCTCGTAGCGCTGAAAATTCTCTATATTATCGGAGTGCCAAATGTCCCCTACTGGTGACTTCTGGATAGAGATGAGCGTTATTTCACTACCTGTGATATGGTCACGGTTACCGAAAAGTCACAGGTAGCGCCTGCTACTGAAAACCGTGAGTAACAGAGATCGTCCAATAAACGTTCCTCACTCTGTCATTGCTACCCATCATGCTTTTCGTGATTTCTCACAGCTCCGACTTAACTGTTAACCAAGTGAATTCTGCTCCTGTAGCTGTTAATTGTTACTCGTTATCTGATGTTGCGATTTGCAGCTCCCTACTATTCGTGATTTTTTCACAGCGTTGTTTGTAAGCTCATCGTTCTCGCAGTGAGTGAGGTTCAATTTTTTTGAATTCGGAGAAAATAGTGAATTGTGAACGTTACTTAGTAAATTTTTAGTAGCTGTCATCCATTTCAAGGCTGAGAAAAAATGCTGCCTCGTTTCTTTCAAAGTTGTAACATACCATGTTAGGTATAAAACAACAGTATATTTTTTATAATCTGAATTCAAGTTTTAACTAACCGCAAAAAAAGTATAAAGATTTACGCATAATTCAGCTGAAAAAGCAGTAAAAATAACAGCAAAATATCAGGATTAGCGCAGAATTACGTATAAAAGATATAACTCACGATCCGTTGGATATGACCGCGACACACACGCACTCCCGCCGTTCTTCTGCTATTGGTTACTTTACTGTTACACAGAAGTGAAGGAACAGGTCCTAAACTGTGATTCGAATCACGGTTAAAAATCACTATTACTTTTCAATGGCAGTCACAGTTAGTGCCGTGATCACAAAATAACAGTTAAGCTCATCTCTACTCCAGGGAATCTTTTCGTGATATCCTAATTACTTCGTGATATTGCAACCACATATTTGTCTTCGTATAAGACCCACAAATCATGGGGACTGGGAGAGGGAAGCGCCCTAATGTGCTCTCGCACGACGTCCCCACTCCCATACACTAACTTTGTTGCAACACAACATCTTCACACTGTTCACCACGCCCCAGGTAAACACCTGGACATGGTTCACTGATGTTTACACACACTCCCACCACGGCCCAACAAGCAACACCAGACAAACCCCCGAGTCATACAGATCTTCCGAAGAATTCCAAAGGACCCGCACGCAAACAGGCGGCGAGGTCAGATAGAACGGCGGGTGCAACCCGAAGGTACACCCGGAACATCCATGTAGGCGGACAAAAGTCCCCTTCAAAGGTGACCAGGTGACAGCGACCTGGACGGGAGAGTGTCAGAGAGGACACCGGGTAGACAGGTGCAACAAGGCACTCACGTGACCCATGGCAGGTTCCTCCCCGGCCCACATCCACACGGAACCGGCACACCACAAGCAGCAAATACACAACACCCTCCCTTCAGATACCATCCATTCACACCAAACCATAAGATAAAGAGCAGAGACAGAACCAAAACACTCACTCCCCCCGACTCACACAGCCTCCTGCCGTCTTGGTCAGCGGCCAGCACCGCCAAACTCGACCGGAGAGAAGACAGATTAAACTACCGATGAAAGGGTCGGAGGCTGAACTCCACACCCTTCATCAAACACAAGTCACAAAAACATAACACTAGAAAAAGCCCAACACTCCCCGAGAGATCCCTCGGGCTTCAAGGGCCAAAACTAAGGGGTTAAGTTACCCCAATGAAAGGTGTAGTTGTTCTTGGTCCCGGTAACAATCCGAGGCCAAGTCCCCCACCGATACCTAAAGGCTCTGTCGGTCAAAGTGCGGGCGTCCACTCTCGCCCTGTCTCGGAGCTCACACTTGACTTGAAGGATAACCGTTGTCGGAGAGAAGCCAGAGTTAGCCGTCCGGGAATGCAGAACCCTGTTCCTCTCCCTCCACATCTTATAACAGGTCTCGGTGATAATCCTCCTCCAGACCTCCTTGTCCGCCGCCAGGGCTGGATGTAGATAAAACACATTAGGCGGTGAAACTGAAGGCCGTCAAGGCTTTTGTGCCAAGCCCAGACCCTATGCCAAACCTGGTGCGCCATGTGGCAGGCACAAAAGAGATGGAACCTGTCCTCAATGCCCGCCCACGAAAGGCACCTATCGGAAGAGATGCCACCCCACCGAAATTGCCTACTCCTGGTTGGAAGGACATTGTGGGCCAACCGTCATCCAAAGCCCCACTTCTTGCAGACACCGGTTGAGTGAATGCTCATCCAAGTCTCACTCATAGAGAAGTTCCAAAGAACGTTGAAATCTTTGTCTTCTAAACCAACACTTGGAGAACCAAGACTTGGCATCCAAGAGAGGGGGACGCCATTTTGCGTGAGCACGACGACCAATCTCCCGGCACGAAATTTTGTTGCCCAGCAACACCATCACACTCGCTTCGCCGAACCACATATAAAATGTGAGTTCGGTTTCACCGGTGTTTCAGTCAAACCCCGATGAAGCAACCACGGTTCCACAGTCAGCACATTCATACCCCCGAGTCACGCTGGCGGCCTGCCGAAGAACTCGAACAGGCCACAATTCACGCTTGCAGACAGGGACACCAAGAATGAAGAGGCTGGCCCTAAGCCACCCCGAAACACTCAAGTAGGAGAAGGCTCTCCTTCACGTGTGCCCCGTGTGACACCACCAGAAGGGTCGCCGAGCCGTCCGCGTGGCACAAAGACCAGCTTTCGACCCACCAATGGCTCCCAACCCTGCACACAACCACGCAGAACCGACACACCACAAACAGCAATCACACACCACCCACCCAAAAAGCAAACACACACACACAGGCAAACCACACCCGGAAAGGCAAAGTGAGGAAAGATCACAGCGAAACACAAAGTCGACCAGCCGACCCCAAAGCCAGCGCCGCTTGAGGAGACTGGTATGGTACGCAAACAGGCGCCCGGCAGGGAGGCAGAAGGGTAATCTCCTCACTCCATCCCGGAATCTAAAAAAGAAACATTCCAAAGATTAAAACACAAACAAAGTTCAACAAAAACACAAGAAACCAAGGGTCCGGAAATGCAGGATTACAAGTCGAAAAGATGGGGAGACTAAGTTCCCCAATGGAAAAAATACTTTTCCTTCGTTCCAGTAACAATTTTGGGCCAGAAGACCCACCGGAACTTAAAGGCACGGTCCGAAAGAGTGCGGGCATCCAACTCAACTCTATTCCTAAGCTCGCACTTGAGGTGCCAGGCCACTTTCAAAGGGTTGAATCCCGCATTTCCGTAATTACTAAGAACAACTCTGTTACTCTCTCTCCAGATTTTGTAAGTGGTATACCTCCCACCCGTCGAGTGAATGCTTATCCAAGACTCTCTCATAGAAAAGTTCCTAGGAAAGTTGAAATCTTTGACGACTAGTTCCCTAGGCCTAATCTGCTGCGGAACGTATTTAGACGAATCCCACCGCGTGTACTGAGCCATGTCGGAAGGTGTTAGCTTTTCACAGGATCGTCCGAGCCACCGATTTACATCTACTGTTTTCAATACTGCCACACCCCAGACTCAGAGGTTTTGGCGTTTTAAACTGTCAACGACAATAAAAAGGTTAAGTGAATCCTAAACATTCATTAAATTAAAATATTAACTTTGTATTTGCAATAATATACTGTACGTAATTTGCAAATCTGCAATTCGTCAATAAGTAGAAATTGCGTATTCATATGGCTGGTAATTTTACATTTTTTTTAAAATGAAGTAAACAAATCACGAAAATCATAAATTTAAACGTTTTTTTTTTTTGAGTTCATGATAACTGTATTGATTCCATGAGAGCAAAAAATTAATAAAAAAATAAAAAAAAGAGTTTTTATGCGATGGGTAAGATGTTATGATATAAATTTGAACTGTTAACAGATCGGCTATATGAAGTTGTATATTTATTAGATTCTTCCCAGTGAAGGTTGAGACATAGTTGTATGAGTTATGTCATGAGTCATCCCGATATTCTCTTTCAATATCCGTGTATCTCAATGTTAGGTTTTACTTTCTGTCAGTTATATCTCCAAATGTGTCTTTCACGTAGGTAGGAAAGCACAGTTACAATTAATAACTAGTTATATGATAGGACTATGTACTATGAAATTCCTTTCAGAAGAGGGATTTCAGCGAAATGTAATATGTCATAAGAAAACAACTTCGGTATTAATTGGGTATTAAACACTGAGCGAATTCCGTCAACCAATGGCGTAGGTGAGTTGCCCTAGAAACCTTCCGCGTTCGGCATGGAAATAGTGTTATGAATCGGGGATAGATGGCGACATGATATCGTTACATCGTGAAGTGTTTCGATACGTTGTGAAATTTGCAAAGGAAGGGAATAATGTGGATTAAAGGTGGCCGTTAACAGGACCTTTTTGAATGTTGATTGTGGCATATGTGAAATATTTATTTTGACCAAAGAATTGTTTTCCCTCATGAATATGAAACTGTCTAACTAGCAGAATAAAAGCAATAAATGTTTTACCCGCCAAGAAAGAACTGTCTGCACGAATCAGGACTTCAAACCAATGTTCAGAGGAAAGATGGCAAATCCGTCAGAATAGATATTCCAGAATATGGTCTGCCAAGTACATTTTGTGGTTCTCCTGTGTTAATTTATGTTTCAGGGGACGCCAATTGCTCTCTACTCCTTGTGTATGGGCGCCTGTGATGGGATCAATGAAGTTGAGGGAGTGGTTGACAGTGAAATGATCGTAGCCAGAGCTTGGCTGATTCCGATATGCAGCCCACTGTTCCGTCATAATCGTTGTTCCTGGCTCCACGTGTTTGAGGATGAGGGAAAGCAATGTATCTGCAGATCTATTGCTATCAGGGCAGATCTCCACCCTGAACCGCTTGGTATCTCAATTAGGCAGTACGGGATGGTTTTGCTTTCACAAGCAATCGGAGGGCCCTCTTTTTTACTTTATAATATTTAATATTTTTCAGTGGTTTATTTTAGGAATTTGTAAATCGGTGAGAAACATCGATGTTTCTATACTTTCTGTCTTCGGCAGTGGCGTCTGAAAGGGTGGGCCAACAGACCCCCGACCCAAACAGGGTCCCCAAATGGTGGCAAAGTGTTTTTATTTCGTAGTTTGGAGGTAAAAGATAAAGCAGTACATAACCAAAACAGTTAGGACGAGAACTTCCAGTTGTTCCAATAAAAATCTGTAAATTAAGAATACGAGCATAACAGGGGCGTATTTTTTAAAAGGCTTTAGTTAAAATGTGCCTTTCATAAAAAAAAATGCTTTAATTGAATAAAAATGCGTCAACTTTCATTAGAAAAAAAATGATTTAAAACAAATTTTTTTTCGAACCGGGCTCGTAGTTTCGTTTTCCCGAGTAAGCGGGAGGAAGATATTGGCATTTTTGACCCGCGCATTGTACTCTCTGGAAACGTCATAAAAAGATGCAGAAGAAAATCACGTGACATACCGCTGGAGTAACATGAGCACGATGGAATAAAATATGCCGACCCCAGATTTTCCCCTCACCTTGTCAGCCTGCCACTTGTAAGACCACCCCTTACTAAAAAAAGTCCAAATACTTATGAAACATCTGAAAGTTGGGATGAAAAAACGGAAATGCCGACCTCGGAAATTTTCCCTACCCATTTGGGAACTTTTTTGGATTACAAGCCATTCCTTCCGCGCGAATGTGCCGCCATCTAATGGGTGAATGAACAGTTCATCGATTACACATTTTATCCAATGTTCGTTTCGTATGGGATAGATGTCGCAGTGTGCCCGAAAGGATTTTGGTTACTGATAGATTTAGTGTATTTTTTATATAACGTCTGCCCGTCAATATTGTAAACATCACAGCGCTTTTACTTTTTCCTGCCAATCGTTTAGAAAGGATTCTCCCAATCTTATCTAACTACTGTATCTGATGATTATTTCTCACACAATTCGCGCACACATATATAGTGAACAGAACGGAACTCCATAAATAGTATACTATTAAATAATTTCTTTATGTGTATACTATTTACACTCATAATTGTATAAATAGTATACACATACTGAACGTGTAACAGAACTCCATAAATAGTATTTATAAAGTAAAACATCAAATTTATTTCTCCTAAAGAAAAATTCGTACCACGAACTTCCGTATGCCTTTCGTTATTTCTCGCTGGACGGCTTCTAATTGTAAGAAATATAAAAAAGTTTCCATAATATAGAATTTCACAGTTTTTCAACTGTGCACGTATTCTTTGGTGAATATTATTATTTTAAAAATATTAATATTCACCAAAATAATATTTCCGTTTTCCTTGTTTCTTTGCTGATGAGCAATTACAATTGCGTTTTAAAACAGACGTCGAAATCTCATAGTTTATCTTTTTGCCCACCCCATTTTTAAATTTACCACCTGGCAATTGAAGAGACGTGTTTCTCCTACGTATGAATACTTCAAACATGCCCCCCCCCTCAAATTGGTGAAGTCGGTTTCCTGCGACAAACTAAAGATAGGGATCCATTTCAGCCGAAGTGGGGATTGTGGACGGGACTGTGCTGGAGTCCGAACTTTATCCCCTACTGCGTGCTTAAGTAACACATCCCCTTCAAGTTCGTCCGATTGCCAATTTGTTGTCGTAATGTTGGGATAAGTTTTCTACCACTTCCTTCTTCTGCCAGCTGGACAGCATCAGGTGTAAGTGCCAATTTCTTGACTGAGTAACTTCTCACATAAAATTTATTTCTGAAAATACTGTGTCGTTTAGAAAAACTTGTTTCGCATAGCAATTTCGTCCAAAATAAAACTGCTGACCAAAGAAAAATGGATTCTAAACAGTCCTTATGCTGCTTTTTGCTCTTAACTCTTGGAACTATTTATCGTAGCGGAGGTAGCTCTTTCCGTCAGCGACAACAGCAAGGAGCAATGGCATCTGGTTCAGGTGAGGGCGTGGCTGCAGCAAAAATCATTAATCTCTGACGTTATGAAAACTTGTGTTTCATAGCAATTTGTTCACAAAACTGCTGAGCAAAGAAAAATGGATTCCGGAGAGTCCTTGTGTTGCATTTTGATCTTAACGTAAGGAATTATTTTTCGTAGCGGAGGTAGATGTTCCCGTTAACGACAAGCAGTGGCGCCTGACTCAGAGGATGCACCAAAACACTGATCTCTCTGGGCGTGCTCCCGCTTTGATCACCGGTACTTCTGCAGGTTAACGTGAAGATTATGGTGCAAAATTCAGAGACGAAAAATTAAAAAAAACTGTGACGTACATCATTTGAAATTAAAAATGATGTAAAATAACGAAAAAAATTGCTTTGATAGAGTCATTTTTGAAAAAGTTTTACGTCAAATTTACCTGTCTATGCGATACGCCGAAACCCAGACAGCTACAACGATGACGCTTGCGTGCCCGGGGTGAGCCGTGTCGTTCGGTTCGGGCAGAAGTACCGATGCAGGAAGACGTGCAGAAAAACTTGCTGCCCGGAATCATGGAAGCGGTAGATGGCGCTGCCATCGGATGTCACGTCGCTTTTCAGGGAGGAAGGACGACGGAAACGCAGATCTTTCTATGACACACATCCATCTCGTCAGTATTATGTGTACTTCTTGAACGATATTTTATAAGCAGATAACTTAAGTATATACGAAATAAGCGACACACCTCTTTATCCCCCTCCCCCCAAAAAAAGAACGAAAGAACGGGGTGCTCAAGATACATTAATAAGCATATCGTAGTTTAAGTTAAGCTTTGCACTGTGCTAACGTCAACATTAATGTTAGATATTTCGGAATTTTTAGTATACATGAGTTAGATTATGAAAAAACACTGGAGACCAATATGCAGCTTACAATCACTGAAACATCAACTTACAGTATAAAATAAATATTAAAAAAAAGAAAATCTTTTGGCCCTCGAAACCTTAACGGAAAAAAAAGGGGGAATATTTTCTCAATGAGACATCAAGTTTATAATTTGCATTTCAATAATCCAATTAGCTCTTGAAATTCAGTAACCTAAAAACTTTATAAGTTATTTAATAATGTATTTCATTTTTCAGCAATGAGTGACTAAATTTCTTGGTTAGAGCATGGGATCAAGATAAATATGAAACTTAATGCTTTCCATTTAGTTGCAGACTGTATGTTTGAAAAGAAGCCTTTTAATGAATTAAAAATAGAGTACAACACAACTTTCGTCAAGAGTTTCTGGGAATCGCCTTATCCCATTTGCTCAACATATCAGTAATTTTGGGGACAGCAAAGAAAGATATCTTATTTTTGCAGGCCAGTATTACATCCTGGCACAAAACAGCTGCTTTGCCTTTTCCGTTTTCTATGTTTTTTTTATTATTTGCTAATGCAGAATTTCGCAGTCCTTTCATAGCTGATATTATTTCCCTATGATCTTATAACTGTTGCAGTCGATTTCAGTACTGCACTTAAGGTTAACCACACAGCAGTAGGTTTAACGCGTGACAGCCAATACTTGATCAACTTCTACATCTTCACGAATAAAAAGTTACTAATTTTGGAAATAAATTTCGTTATAAACAATCTACAGTTGAATAAGACTTGCACACTAACACCCGAATAAGCCTATTGCGTATTAGCAATCAACTGTTGAATTGCAGTTACTTTTAACAGGTAAACAAAGGATAAACATTTAATATGAAATCTTTTAATTTCCGAAGATCATTTAGTAGTAAAGCGCGTATATGAAGTCAATTTAGATATGACCAAATTAATTTCCCATTTTGATTGACAGAATGGCACGGAACAGTATGACATTTTGTTGTGCTAACAGAGGACAAAATTCTAACAGAAACTCGGAAAAGTCATCTTTCGGAGCATATGCTCCTGCACACGGGTTAAAAGCCTTACCAGCGTGATGTGTGTTCCGAGCAATTTACTCAAAAAAGTGATCTTTCAGAGCATTTACTCATACACACGGGGAGAAAGCTTCACCAATGTGATTTATGCTTCAAACGATTTGCTCGAAAAAATATCTTTCGAAGCATTAACTCATTTAGACGGGTGAAAAGTTTCATTAATGCGATGTATGCTCTAAACGATTTATTCGAAAAGGTGAACATTGGAAGCATTTGCTCATTCACACTGGGGAAAAACCTCGCCAATGTGATCAATGCTCCAAATAATTTGCGCCGCGTCTGTGGTGCAGTGTTCTAAGCGATGGCCCCTGATCATTCGTCCGAAAGGGGTCCGGGTTCGAATCCCGTTGAGGTATGGATGTTGTGTTCGTCTTACGGCACTGGCTCTCTCCCTGCCCTGGAACCAGTGACCCTTAATTAGGGACGGGAGACTGCTTATTGCCCATTGAGTTGCTCACGGGGATCGTTAAACCTTCAATCAAAAAATAAAAATGTGATCGAAAAAGGGATCTTTAGAAGCATTTACTCATTCAGACAGGAAAGGGGGGAACCTCACCAGTGTGCTGTATGCTCTAAACGATTTGTTCGAAAAAGTGTTCTGTTTCTTTGATTTATGCCTCATGTCCGAAACTTACAAAAGTCTGGCGGATGAGGGACTGTCAATGAACTGTTTTAGGAAAGTATTAATCTTTTACCTTAATTTAGCATTTATTTGCACATTCATGTATAATTTTAGTAAAGAACAAAATATTGTGTTTAATTATTTTTTCTAAATTTTCAATTATGAAATATTCATAAGAGTGGAACCTGTAATAACTAACATTTCCTCATACTTCCATCCGCAGAAGACAACCAACTGAGGAGGTGGGAGCCTGCGCAAGAGAGTGACCGCTTGCAACAGGAAGTATACAATTTATCTAGGAATCCCCTTGAAGAACACTCTAGGTGCCTGTCAAAGGCATTTCAGGAAAAAAAATAACTGACAAAAAGGTACATACATACCACTAAGCTGTTCTCTGAGATTCAGAGGTTAGCTCCAAAAAGAAATGCAAACTTCCAGATACTTTTACTTATTGTTGTCATATCAAACTTGTCTTCGAATACCATTCACTGGAAACAGAAAGAAAGGGACGTCATATTGTGCAGAAGCACGAGGACCTCTCTCCCATCGTTCGCCATTTACAGCGATCTTGACATACAACTCGTGCTTCACTGATATCCATTACATGCCTTACAGAAGATCTTTTATACTTCATACTCATAATCTTTTTCTCATGCAGACACTCCTGAATTTGATCCACCCATTTCTTCCTTGGCCTTCCTCTGCCTTTCCTTCCTGCCACTTGGGTTGAAAATATTTTCTTAGTAAGCATTTCATCACTCATTCTTTCAACATGGCCAAACCACCGATGCATATTGGTCTCCACCTTGCTAACAACATTTTACCAAGAGTACGATTTTCCCAAGTATATGTGTGTATATACTTGTGGCTGAAAAATGTATTAGATACACAGAAACCATTCTCAATGCAGAGTTCAATTAATCTTTCACCATTATCACAGAACATTGTCAGAAATTGCATTCTGCACACCTAATCTAGCATTGAAATCTCCTGCTATAATAACTTTTTCTTTAGCACCAAACTGGCTCAAAACAGCTTTTAGCTCATTCCAGAAATCTTCTTTCTTATCAGAAGGTTCCGAGCCACAAGGAGCATACACTACAACAATTACAATTCCCTGAAGTTTCACTTTCAAACGAAACTAGAGAATTCTTTCACTTACGCAACTATAGTGAATCAAGTTGTTTTTCATCTTTTCATTTAAAACCACACCTACACCAGCCGGTTCTCTCACATTATCCAATACTCCAGACCACATACTCACTGTGCCATTCACTTTTTTTACCCCAATTTGCTTCCTTTTGGTTTCACGTACACCGAGCACATCCAGTCTATACTTATTCATCTCCTCAATCACCTCACTGATATTGCCAATTATACCTCTAGTATTCCATACACCAATCTTACATTCACTCAGCCGAGATCTCTTTCTCATACGCCGTTTAGAAAGTCCAGGTCGATTCCGTGGTGGACCGTCCTTCTCAAGTGTGGTAGGTCCACCACATCCCACACTTGAGTCATTCTTAATATTTCTTTTTGTCTTTTTAATCAGGTAAGTACATCGGTGTGGGGGATTAGCCTACAGCTGAGGGTTCCAGTTGGTCATTCAACCTAAGGATTCTGGAACAGAACCCAGTGAGTTGGGGTCTTTTCGCCAATGTCACACAGAAATAGCTTGCACCTCTCCAAGATTCACAGAGGCCTAGAACCATCAATAGATCCATTACATGACTATTATTAGTGAGAGTTATTTTTTTCTTTATCTATAATATTTGTCTTCGTATAAGACCCCCCCAAATCATGGGGGCTGGGAGAGAAGAGCGCCCTAATGTGCTCTCGCACGACGTCCCTTTCCCCATACACGAACTTTGTTGCAACACAACTTCACACTGTTCACCACGCCCAAAATCAACACCTGGACATGGTTCACTGATGTTTACACACACTCCCACCACGGCCCAAGAAGCGACACCAGACAAACCCCCGAGTCATACAGATCCTCCGAAGAACTCGAAAGGACCCGCACACAAATAGCCGGCGAGGTCACCTAGAATGGCGGGTGCAGCCCGAAGGTACACGCGGAACGTCCATGTAGACCGACAAAAGTCCCCTTCAGAGGTGACCAAGGGACAGCGACCCGGACGGGAGACTGTCGGAGAGGACACCGAGCCGACGGGTGCACCAAGGCACCCACATGACCCATGGCAGGTGCCTCCCCGGCCTACTTCCACACGGAACCGGCACACCACAAAAAGCAAATACACAACACCCTCCCTTCAGATACCATCCATTCACACCACATCATAAGAGAAAGAGCAGAGACAGAACCAAAACACTCACTCCCCCCGACTCACACAGCCTCCTGCCGTCTCGGCCAGCGGCCAGCACCGCCAACCTCGACCGGAGAGAAGACAGATTAAACTACAGATGAAAGGGGCGGAGGCTGAACTCCACACCCTTCATCAAACACAAGTCAAAAAAACATAGCACTTAAAAAAGCCCAACACTTCCAGAGAGATCCCTCGAGCTACAAAGGCCGAAACTAAGGGGGTAAGTTACCCCAATGAAAGGTGCAGTTGTTCTTGGTCCCGGTAACAATCCGAGGCCAAGTTCCCCACAGATACCTAATGGTTCGGTCGGTCAAAGTGCGGACGTCCACTCTCCCCCTGTCCCGGAGCTCACACTTGACCTGAAGGATAACCGTTGTCTGAAAGAAGACCGAGTTACCCGTCCGGCAATGCAGAACTCTGTTCCTCTCCATCCACATCTTATAACAGACCTCGGTAATAATCCTCCTCCAGACCTCCCTGCCCGCCGCCGGGACGGGATGTAAATAAAACACATTAGCCAGGTGAAACTGGAGGGCGTCAAGCCTTTTGTGCCAAGTCGAAGTCCAGATTAACTGACAAACCTGGTGCGCCTTGGGGAAGGCCCAAAAGAGATGGAACCTGTCCTCAAATAGGAGGCCAAAGGTCTACAAGGGTGTTCGGTGACCAGGGCTCTCTTCACAATCTTAAACTGGAGTGCACTGAACCATGTCGAAAGGTGCTTGACTTCCAAACCCCACTCCGACCTGGGACAGTATAGGACCGCCCGAGCCACCTCCTCGGTCTTCTTCCCGGCCCAAATGAAGCCAAAGACCGCTCTCTCCATCTGCTTCATGAGACTTCCGGGTGGGGACCCAATTTCCCCGGCAACAGTGCATTTTGAAACCAGAAGAGCATTAGCTAACTTGGCCCGATTCACTCTCGAAATGCCCACCTCCTGCCACCGTTCTTGCTCCTTCTTCATCTCCGCCAGAACTTTACCCCAGGTGCTCACGTGGACCCCTTCCTTAGAAAACTGGATACCGAGTATCCGAACGGGCCCATCGGTCACAGCTAAACCTCTAGCCGCAGACCTCTCCCATTTGCCCCAGAGCATAATACTCGACTTCTCCTCATTGAGACGGGCACCGGTCACAACGCAGTACTCACCGAGAGCATCTCGCATCCCGTTCAAGCTCCTTTCCGAGTCGACGAAGAAAGATACAACATCTGCGTACGCAAGGTACTTAAACGACTCCCCCTCCTCGGGACCGGAAAACCCCTAACACTATCCTTCTTGGCAACTCTTCTCAAAAGGGTCTCCAAGACCAAAACAAACAAAAGGAGAGAGAGGGCATACCTGCCTCACTCCTCTTTGAACCTCAAAAAGGGGGAGAGCCGACTGTCAATAATGACTCTCCCGGAGAGGTCTCTGTACAACGCTCCAATCGCACTTCAGACAAATACTTCGAAGCCGTGGGTTTCTAACAATCTTCCGACAAACTCGTGTGATACCCTATCGAAAGCCTTGCTCTGGTCTGCCAAGAAGAGCCCCATCTTAATGCCCTTCTCGCCCAGGTAAGTGATAGCGTCTCGTATGCACCTAGTATTCCATTGCATCCGGCGCCCTCTAATTCCACACGTCTCGTTAGCACCAATGAGATGAATAGCAAGCCTGCTATTGATGACCCTCGCAAGGATCTGATAGTCCACTGTGGAGAGAGACACCGGTCTCCAACCACTTAACTCCCTCGACGGGGCGTCGGGGGTTTTACACAGCAAAGTGACCATGCTCCTCCGCATGGTCCCCGGCATACGACCCACCTGCACATCTAGTTGTACACGATGGTAAGCCAGGGCGCTAACACATTAACAAACTTCTTGTAAAACTCTGACGGGAGATCATCACAACCATGAGACTTACCGGGCGAAAGGGCCTGAATCGCCACCGCCACCTCAGACACCGAGAACTTCCCTTCGAGACTATCCAAGTCCTCTTCTGAGATCCTCGGCGTACCCTCCAACCGCATATCAATGACGGCAGGATGAATTTCCTCGCTGGAAAAGAGACCACGGTAATACCTAGCAGCTTCCTGCAGGATCTGCTTATTGTCCCTCACCTCAAACACCGAGAACTCCTCTTCGAGACTATCCAAGTCCTCGTCTGGGATCCTCGGCGTACCCTCCAACCACATATACATGACGGAAGGATCAATTTCCTCGCTGGAAAAGAGACCACGGTAATACCTAGCAGCTTCCTGCAGGATCTGCTTACAGTCCCTCACCTCAGACACCGAGAACTCCTCTTCGAGACTATCCCAGTCCTCGTCTGGGATCCTTGGCGTACCCTCCAACCACATATCCATGACGGCAGGATCAATTTCCTCGCTGGAAAAGAGACCGCCGTAATACCTAGCCGCTTCCTGCAGGATCTGCTTATAGTCCCTCACCTCAGACACCAAGAACTCCTCTTCGAGACTATCCAAGTCCTCGCCTGGGATCCTCGGCGTACCCTCCAACCACATATCCATGACGGAAGGATCAATTTCCTCGCTGGAAAAGAGATCGCCGTAATACCTAGCAGCTTCCTGCAGGATCTGCTTATTGTCCCTCACCTCAGACACCGAGAACTCCTCTTCGAGACTATCCAAGTCCTCGTCTGGGATCCTCGGCGTACCCTCCAACCACATATCCATTACAGCAGGATCAATTTCCTCGCTGGAAAAGAGACCGCCGTAATACCTAGCCGCTTCCTGCAGGATTTGCTTACAGTCCCTCACCTCAGACACCGAGAACTCCTCTTCGAGACTATCCCAGTTCTCGTCTGGGATCCTTGGCGTACCCTCCAACCACATATCCATGACGGCAGGATCAATTTCCTCGCTGGAAAAGAGACCGCCGTAATACCTAGCCGCTTCCTGCAGGATCTGCTTATAGTCCCTCACCTCAGACACCGAGAACTCCTCTTCGAGACTATCCAAGTCCTCGTCTGGGATCCTCGGCGTACCCTCCAACCACATATCCATGACGGCAGGATCAATTTCCTCGCTGGAAAAGAGATCGCCGTAATACCTAGCAGCTTCCTGCAGGATCTGCTTATTGTCCCTCACCTCAGACACCGAGAACTCCTCTCCGAGACTATCCAAGTCCTTGTCTGAGATCCTCGGCGTACCCTCCAACCACATATCCATGACGGCAGGATCAATTTCCTCGCTGGGAAAGAGATCGCCGTAATACCTAGCAGCTTCCTGCAGGATCTGCTTATTGTCCCTCACCTCAGACACCGAGAACTCCTCTTCGAGACTATCCAAGTCCTCGTCTGAGATCCTCGGCGTACCCTCCAACCACATATCCATGACGGCAGGATCAATTTCCTCGCTGGAAAAGAGATCGCCGTAATACCTAGCCGCTTCCTGCAGTATCTGCTTATTGTCCCTCACCTCGGTACCATCAATATCAAGAACTTCCAGGTTCTCCCTCTTCTTCTCCGCCTCGAGCTTGCGGTAAATGTGATTAATATCCCGCTCCTGCTCAAAGCACCTAATAGCACCTTGAAGTTGAACTTCAGAGCCGATGCCTCTATAAAAATCGGAAATCTCTTGCCTGATCTGGGTAATGATCCCAACGGTTACACCCGTCTTCATTACCCTTGAGAGCCGCGTTCAGGAAGTTCATTAGAAAAACCTGAGTCCCCCTCTTAGCTTTCGCCAACTCCTTACCCCGAGCAACCAAGGTGCTCCGGACCTCATCCTTCGCCCTCTCCCAACCGCCGATCTCGGCATCGGTGGCCGTTTCTGCACCGGCCTCCAAGATCGAACGGACACGCGACAGCGCTTCAACGTCATCTAACATTGACACGCTTTGGCGCCACGTTGTCGCTTTCCTCTCCCTCGGTGCCGGCACACAGACGTCCATCACGACAACGCTGTGATCAGAGACAAACAACGGCTGTGAGTTAGGGTTAAAAACCTCGGCTCCCATTAGCCAGTCCATCTTCGAGACCAACAGCATGTCGATCCTTGAAGCCAAATGATGTAATTGCAGTTTCTTTCTCTCTTTTATATTTGCTTTCTCCATCCGACAGTTCTATTATCTCCTATACACTGTCATATTGATTGTACTGTGCCATCCAATATCTATAGAGTCCCCCATCTTTTTTCTACAGATACTCTAGTGGAATTATTATCTGTCCGCAGCCTTCTTGTTGTATTATCGCCTTCTCGTAGGCTCTTGTATTTATTGTACTGTGCCATCCTATATTTCTTATGTTTTCGTCCTTTCTCTACTGATATGGTAGTATTTGCACTGAATTATTAGCTCTCTGCATGCTTCTTGATGTAGTGTGCCATTCAATATGTGTCCACATGGAAGTCATTCTTTCTCAACTGATTTTGCAGATTTTGTATTGAATTATGAGCTGTCTGTATCCTTCTTGTTTCATATGAGATGTTTGTTCCACTGCTTTATGTATGCGTGCTAATAAAGAATTTGAACTTTGTTTTTTTCAATTTGTGTATGTTGAATGCTCACAAATGAGTTTGTGTGAATGAAGATTAATAAAATTTCTAAAGAGATCTGATTTTTAACAAATTTTTCTTTTTTACTAATAATATCATCCGCCTAACCGTAAAATCCAAAGGGTAAATGCCTGGCTTGTCCCCAGATCCTGACGGAGAACATGCTTGATACGTCTAGTTACTTTATGGTGTTCCCAAATTACATTGCAGCACCAAACAAATCCATATGACATGCAATATTTGTTTTGTAAATTTCCCCATTTCGATAGCGTCAAATTTGTTTGTCATTGTCATTTATTGACCAAGAGAGTTGTTTTACTACTCATTGTGCCGATACTGCTAATAACTCACCAAGAAATTGGAAGGTTGCACTCAAATTTTTCTGTTTTTATTCAATTTTGAAATCCAGTAACTCTGGGGTTATCGCCCTGAGTTACTGAATTTCAAAATTGCCTTAAGTGATTTGTTGCGCCAGAAATCTGTACTCAACTTTTTATCACTTGCAGTCCAATGTGTCACCAAATTTGACCTTTGTACTTATCGACTTGACTTGAGGCAAACTTAGGTGCCACCTTTGATTATTCTACCAGTGTTATTTTATTTTCAGAAAGGAAGCTATAGCGTAAAGTTATTTTACATTTCCCAGATTTTGAAATGAAAAATGTTCCCACGAAATATTGTGCCGAAACGCTGAATTTGGTGGTACAGTGGAGTGCATACGGGAAAGAATATGCATAAAAATTTCAGGAAAGTGATAATCAAGGCCTGTTATTGGTAGCTGTACCCGGAATTTATCATATTTAAGAATTTAATTTTTCCAATCAGAAATTTTTAGTACAAACGTTAGTATTTGGTGGTAAATTACACCAGCTACAAAGAATCTATGTTCTTTTATTGGAAAATCTGAAGAATACCATGGATCAGCATGATGTTACAACTCGATATAAAATATCAAACAGAAGTCATCGCTCTTTCCGCGTTAATAAGTGAGTCACGGAAAAATTCTGATCGGCCGCCACCGGGAATCGAACCCAGGGTTTTTCAGTTACGCGCCGGACATGCTTCCACTGCACCACAGCGGCCTCGAATTCCTCCAGACTCACATACAACTAACTGCCAAGCCACTTGGCAGATTGCTTCTGGTTTGGCAGTTAGTCGTATGTCAGTCTGGAGGAATTCCAGTCCGCTGTGGTGCAGTGGTAGCATGTCCGGCGCGTAACTGGAAGACCCTGGGTTGGATTCCCGGTGGCGGCCGATGATAATTTTTCCGTGACTCACTTATAAACGTGGAAAGAGCGATGTCTTCTGTTTGATGTTCCTAATCCACGTCACTTGTCTGTGTTAATTATTGATTCGCGATATAAAATATAATTTTCTCACTTCAGATAAACACAAACGAAAATTTTGAAGATACTTTGAAGTACAAATGAAATGAACATGGCACCTAAGTTTGCTTCAAGTCGGGTTGTAGCCCCGACTTGAAGCAAACTTAGGTATCACGGCAGGTTGTCCCCGCATTATCCAATATCCTTACTTCTAAACATCGGACTGCAAAAACTCTTCCGATACTATTTGTAACAAAGACTATTTTGGGTGCCGTTTGTTTTTCGAGTAGCGCATAGTCTTTTCGCTAAAGGGCGTAAAAGTAAATTGCAATTTCTGCTAAATCTATGTTTCTAAACGGTCGATTAAAAAAATATGTTTGTACCAGATAGAGCTGTTGATGGGAGATGTTATGCATATAATTTCTAATTTTTAGTAAAGAAAGGTTTTGCCACTTGTAAGCATAAGTGTATATTTCTGTTTCTCATGCATTTGCAACAATTCTGCGTTTCTGAAAACAAAAAAAAAATGATATGTATTCACATATCGTTCTCACTACGAGAAACCTTCCCAAAATATCTCCTGCTTCAAATGACACACTTTTACTGAAGTTACTAATTACAGGACATAAGGCCACGGCGCAACCTGCCGCGAGCTGTAAGGTACTAATTATTGTTTAGCTCACTGAACCGAAACCCAGATGAGCCTCCATGAAAAAATTACGGTCCATATCTTGATGAGACTAATTAAGATTTTATTAAAAATATATATTTTTAGTTTTCAAATTTATTACTGCTGAATATTCAATTGTCGGTTAAAGTATACTTCAATTCACTTTTCATTGTGCTATTAAAATTATCTGTGACAGATTTTTTCAGTTGTAATAACAAAACCACCCATCATTCAGATTACTATTCGCTCTCGGAACACGTTTTTAAAACCAAGATGAAGCTGACCTCAACATGATAAAAAAAGTATATTTTACAGTTAAACCGTAAAAACAGGTCAGCTTCGTCCTATACACATTACATGCTAATACTTCCGTAATTTCGTTACCTATCAAAAGTGATTGAAATATAAATAACTATTTGTAACCAAATCTGGACATCCAATATCCAAAACGACCTTAAGGCTCTCTTTGAATGAACTTCAACTTCCACCCTATATCTATAATATAAATCTTAAAATTCTTTTGTACACGTTTCCTCGAAGACTGTGACTTTTTAGTGTTTGAAATTTTGAGCATAAATAAAAACGACCCATAGTTTATATATGCCACAGTTATTATTAAAAAAAATATATTATTTTTGTTTAAATTCAATTCATCTGACTGGAAAGTATTCCAATTCGACGCTAGATAGCGCGACAAGTTAGCATAGTAGTGTTTCTGTCTGGTTTCTCTAATTATCTGAGTCAAATAGAAATAAATTAATAGGGGCAATAGGGAGATTGGAATCTTGCCTTCCATAAATTATCATAGATCCTATTCTAATGAAAACGACCCCTAATTTAATTATGCCGCAGTTATTATTAAAAAAATAGTTATTTTTGTTTAAATTCAATTCATTTGACTGGAAAGTATTCCAATTCGACGCTAGATGGCGCGACAAGTTAGCTAGCAGTGTTTCTGTCTGGTTTCTCTAATTATCTGAGTCAAATAGAAATCAATTAATAGGGGCAAAAGGGAGATTGGAATCTTGCCTTCCATAAATTATCTTAGATCCTATCCTAATAAAAACGACCCCTAATTTAATTATGCCGCAGTTATTATTAAAAAAAAATAGTTATTTTTGTTTAAATTAAATTTATTAGACTGGAAAGTATTCCAATTCGACGCTAGATGGCGCGACAAGTTAGCATAGCAGTGTTTCTGTCTGGTTTCTCTAATTATCTGAGTCAAATAGAAATCAATTAATAGGGGCAAAAGGGAGATTGGAATCTTGCCTTCCATAAATTATCTTAGATCCTATCCTAATAAAAACGACCCCTAATTTAATTATGCCACAGTTATTGTTAAAAAAAAAAGTTATTTTTGTTTAAATTCAATTCATCTGACTGCAAAGCATTCAAATTTGACGCAAGATGGTGCGACAAGTTAGCATAGCAGTGTTTCTGTCTGATTTCTCTAATTATCTGAGTCAAATAGAAATCAATTATTAGGAACAAAAGAGAGATTGGAATGTTGTCTTCCATTACCTTAGATCACATTCTAAGTTCATTTTTTGAAGAGTATATGTGTATGTTAACACCGAACCCCTAAACTTGAGCCACACAAACTCCACCCGTAAATGACGTTATTGGTTAAAACGTAATAGGGCGTGTTTTGTCTTTTCATTGTGGAGCCAACGAGAGACCGCTGCCATTGTGAATATGGCGAGGTCTGTAGTGATTCGCTGACGCTAATTTCTCTGAGAGTAACTCAAGACGTAAAAAGCCACACCCACGAAATGATTTTTTTCGCCACATAGCTCAGAAGATGAACCCTAACGCTCCTTCGAAGACAGTCAGAAGAGAGTGCAAAAAGCCTGAAATTTCGTTCTTTAAAACCAGGAAGCAATAACGCCTGAAAGTTCACGAGGTGGCGCTTTAACCGAGGAAAGCAACAACAAGGATTAGCTGCTGCTGGTGGTGGATGAGTGTGTTCATTTACAGAAGTAAAATACATAAATTTTCTCCACAGTCGTCAGAATTTTTTACTTTTTCTTACGAAAGCGATTAATAATGATATTATATGACTAATAAATAACATTGATGGTATATGAAAGACAATAAAAATAAAAAGTAAACTCCGTTTAGTAGGCGCATCAAGAAAGACCACTCCCTGATCTTCACCCTCACAGACCAGTCCGGACAAATTGCAGTAATGGACGAATCCGACTACTACAGGAAGCTGGAGGAGTTCATCACCCAGTCTGATTCCATTCTGCAAGCTGTAAATCCGCTTAACAAGTTGGGTACCCAAGATTAAGCGAATAGCAAGAATGAGGGCGCTACCTGAAGTACTTAGAAGGGCTGCGCCCGTTCAGCAAATTTGGAAAAAGCATTCTCGTCCTTCTTGCGGCCGTTCCTACCGATAGCCGAAGGTGCCCTACTCTCTTCAACTGACTTCTTTTCCAGAGTGAGATCCACGACAGTGTCTTCAGGCGACATAATTGGAAGCTTTGACATCGAATTCTTTATACCACTCAGTGCCGGTGCATGAAGCCACCACAAACCTGAAGCGCTCTATCGATGACTCGAACCTGTTCTCTTCGGAAACTGTGGAAGCTATTTCCAAACTACTGGATGCAGTCACGGACTCAAATTTTTTCAGCTTCCGATCCAGAATTTGCAAACAAAACAAAGGGGGTACCTATGGGGTCCTCGATGTCAGCGGTCCTTGCTGAAGCAGTCCTCCGACCTCTCGAAAATGAACTCTTGCAATCGTCGGCTACAGTTTCTAAAATATGGTTGAGATACGCTGACGACATTTTCTTTATTTGGCAGCATGGACAAGACAACCTAAGTGATTTTCTCGTCAGAATGAACGATGCGCACCCAGATATTAAATTCACAGCAGATTATGAATCCGAAGGGGCATTACCTTTTCTGGATGTACTAGTAAGAAGATTACCCTCTGGTGCTTTAGCACAGAGGTCTACTACAATCCCATCCACGTGGACAACCCCATACTCCCTGACTCAGCAGGCCCAACCGCACGCAAATATGCCCTTTTTAGGTACAGCTTTCGAACTCTCATCGAACAAGGCCACATGCGAGGAGAAGATCCGTAGCCTTAGAAACCTAGCGGCTGCAGCGGGATACGACATGATCACAATCGACCAAATAGTCAGAAAGGCTGCAAAAACTGCTCTCGCACAGCCTCGTGCCAACCCCACGCCACAGCCAGCCCGGTTCGTGGGTTCGATTCCCTACATTCCTAGGCTAATGTACTTCCTGAAGAATGATCTCCGAAGACTAGGTTATGATATCGGCGTGACGGCACCTAGACCTTTGTCAGATATCGTCGCAGCAGACTTTGTCAGATATCCTCGCAGTAGATCTTTGTCAGATATCCTCGCAGCACCTTCTACGCTCACTGAAGCCGGAGTCTATGCTATTCCTTTGGATTACCCTGACGCATCCGTTAAATCCTACATCGGGATGACAAAAAGATCGTTCCAAATCCGTATTTCCGAACACGAAAGGAACGTTAAGGTCGGAAAGCTTACGACGGCACTAGCCCGTGATGTTGCATCTGAAAGGGCAGTTCCCAGATGGGGAGATTTTAAGAAACTAGCACCTTACGTCAGCGCAAGAGCTACTGCGCTTCGCGAAACCATCGAGATCATCACGCGACGGAATATGTGTAACAAAGATGTAACCACGAGCCTTCCTTTCATATGGCACCGGCTTCTAGAAGTTACACGTGACCACCCGGCCCTGGGATCAAACAACCCGTGACATCGTGCAAGTGCTTTACTTATTTTGAATTTAATTATATTCTTAGAAATACATTTTTTCCAGTTGCTTCTGCGAACTTTAGCTACTAAATGCCTGACGAAGCTACCCGGAGGTAGTGAAAGCTAGCATCTTTTGATCCCTTATTTTATGCGCCTAATAAACGGAGTTTACTTTTTATTTTAATGTCTTTCACATTAATTGGGCGTACAGAAACCAGTTTCTTCATCGATCGTATATATATTTGTTATTGATGGTATAGTTTATCAGTCTTCTCCCATAATCTAGCATTCCGATATGTTCTGGATCAATGAAATTAATGGATTTCAGAACACATTAGAAAGAACGATGGCTTACTATATAGAATTGTAATAGGTTAACGTGAAGATATGGTGCAAAATTCAGGGACGAAAAATTTTAAAAAACTGTGACGTAAATCTTTTTGAAATCAAAAATGATGTAAAATAACAAAAAAAATTCATCCATAGAGTCTTTTTTGAAAAAGTTTTACGTAAAATTTACGTGTCTATCCGGCAAGCAGAATTCCAGTCAGAGGTGGCGATGATGCTGTGACTACCACTAGAGCATCTGCCCGTGGTCTCAGCGGAAGAATCCCCCAAAAACAGGTTAATAGACAGTAAGGTTTGCTCATCTCGCCGTCCTCGCCGACGAATAATCGTGACGTCACGGAGTGACATCACCGTCCTAACATGTGAATCTCAGATCCGAAGTGTAGCTATGGAGGAATATGCCTTGTCAACAATTTTTATAACTCAAACACAGAACAAAAGCTTAGGAAAAAGCACATTTAAATTAAATACAGAAGAAATTCAGTCATGTGTAAGGGAGATTTCAGAAATACCTCCTACATATTTTTGTTACGTAAAGGGGTGGAAAGCGTTATACTTTTTAAATGTTAATTTAGTTGCAAGAGGAATTTCTGCTGTTTTTATATAAATTTAGAAGGGAAATCGCACAGCAGGACATATATTATTGTGATATAATACAGCATTTCTTTACGAGGAATAAGAAAAGCATCTCGGCAACAGTCCCTAAATTTTTTTTTAAATTAGAAATTGAAAACCTTATGCATTAAAAAATCTAGTAGAATTTATGAAGATTATTCTAGATGGTTTACGAATAATAATTCCGACACCCTGCTATGGTGCAGATACAAAGAAACGTGGCGGTTAGGTAGTCTTACGATGGCGATTTTGACAGTGACGTCACAAAGCAATCACCGGAAGTGCAGGATGAGCATAACCTCTGACCGTCTCACACGTGCAGGGCAACCACCAGCTTGACTACCTGTGGAGAGCGCGGAAGGATACTACACACATGCAGAAGTACAGGATGGCTCCGCTTACACAAGCAACGAAAGCAGGGGCGGATTTCCGGCTACGCGCACTAGGCCCGCGCCTAGGGCCTCGCTGTTTGAGGGGCCCCGAAAACATATAATTGGATTTTCAGTTTTGTTTTTGGTTTTCACGGACCGAAGCAAATCAATCCTTAAAGCGACTACTTTGTATTGTCAATTTATATTTTACCTTCTCATATTAATAATAACATATTTTTTCTTGCTGTTGCTGATACTCCAAATTTTCGAGTTCTTACCGATGTACTTATTTTGAAAGGAACGGTTAAAATAATTTTGAGTTCCTTTTAGGGGTTGGTAAAGAAGGTATTCACGTTTCCCACACTTTTCATTGTTTAAGGCGAATTCTTAACTGCCCTGCTGTGCTATAAAATGCTTTCATGGTACTTCCAGCCAAGGGAACACATCTGTGTTGGAACCTTCCCACTCCCCCAGAGTTGCGATGTTGGAACCTTCCGACTCCCCCCAAAGTTGCGATGTTGGAACCTTCCCACTCCCCCCAGAGTTGCAATGAGGAGTGCAGATAAAAACTTTACTGACGGTCGGGGTTTTTTGCTGTTAATTGGTTTTTTCCTTCGTGGTAGGCTAATCAAAATCAATGAAGAAATAAATATTCTTCATAGGATAATTCTTCTTAGGACAATCAAGTTCTTTATCAGCCCTAACCCCTCTTAAACCAAAAGTGTCATTAATATTTAGGCTGAAAGAGTACAGAAATTTGCAAAAAATATCACACTGTCTTATTTAATAAGTGTTAAAAGTAATTTATATTGTATTGCAACAACATTTTCTCATTACTTTCTGCTCCCTGGTTTAATACTGATAATTATAAAGTATTCTCACTTTTTCTATTCCGTAAATCGACTTCAAACTAGCTTTTGAAAAAGCAATAAAAAGTTTCAATGATACTATTACTCAAAAACCTGCAGTTCCTACTTTTTCATTTTCAAACCGGATCTTTTGCATTTGATTTGTATGCTTCTGTTTCTGATAATTGCAGTGCAGGTATAAATGGAATACGGGTATTTAAAGTGCCAAACTTAATATCCATTGATATTCTATTAGCCGCAAAAATAATTTTTGAAATATCTCTAGAATCAAAAAATTCGATGTGCACGGACAGACGAAGTTATTACACTAGCAGTGTTTCTTACAGAACGTTCTACTAATAGGAAAATATAACGGCATTTCAAAAAAGCTTAAAGACCTTTTTCTGACCCCCCCCCCCCCAATTTTTTTTTTTGTTAATCTGACGGATGAAAATTTCTGAGCCGATTAGAAGGGGAGGGCGGCTAGGGCCACAAAAGATCTAAAGTCGCCTCTGAACGAAAGGTCATCCTATTTTTACTTTATAATATTTCCTATTCTTCAGTGGTTCATTTTAGGAATTTGTAAATCGCAGAAAACATCGATGTTTGTATATTTTCTGTCTTCGGCAGTGGTGTGTGAAAGGATGGGCCACCAGACCCCCGACCCAAACAAGGGCCCCAAAATGATAGCAAAGTTTATTTATTTATATGTTTGGAAGTAAAAAATAAAGCAATACATAATCAGAACAGTCAGGACCAGAAATTCCAGTTCATCCAATAAAAATCTGTAAATTAAGAATACAATAATATGGTCAAAATATGAACATACCAAGGGCGTATTTAGAGAGGAACCAATAAGAAACAATTTCGAAAGATTGTGCCCCCTCCCGGAAGCAAAGTAGAAAGGGGGAGGAAGACGACCTTATTTATTACCGGGGGTGGGAGCACCCGGGGTCCGACGGCTTAACGTGCCCATCCGACGCACGGCGGATAATTGGTGGACCAAGCGTTCGTACCTGCTGGGATTCAACCTGAGGTCCTTTCGGTGGCAGTCACGAACGTTGCCCAATAGGCCACCTGCGGCCCTGAGGTTTTGGTTAAAACGTGTCTTTTATTGAAAAAAAAATGCGTCAACTTTCATTAGCAAGAAATGCTTTAAAACAAATGCTTGAAATTCGGGGAGGGTTTTGACAGACACACACCCCACCCCGACCCCTCCAGTGGTTACGCCTTTGAGAGACTCGGAAGTTCTGCCTTTTTTTTTTTTTTTTCGAACCGGGCTCGTAGTTTCGCTTTCCCGAGCAGGCGGGAGAGAAGGTGACGGAGGCGCCGCATGTTGGCATTTTCGAAAGGTGCCTCGTACTGTCTGGAAACGTCATAAAACACTCAGAAGAAAGTCACGTGGCAATCGAATGGATTAATATGAGCACGAGGGAATAAAAAATGCCGACCTCAGATATTTTTCTCACCTTGTCAGCTTGCCACTTTTAAGATCGTTTGTTACTAAAAAAAAAAGTCGAAATACTTATGAAACAACTGAAAGTTGGGGGATTGTGGGATGGAAATTTCGATTACGGGCGGTTCCCTTTACGAATGTGGCGCCATCTAATGGGTGAATGAACAGTTCACCAGTGACACGTTTATGGAATGTGCGAATCGTATCTGATGGATGTCGCAGTGTGCCCGAAAGGATTTTGCTCACTAAAAATCCAACTTTTACATGACGTTTGGCCGTTAAATTTTGTAAACATCACGGTGATTTTACTTTTTTCTCCCAATCGTTTCGAAAGGATTCTCCCAATCCTTTCTAACTATTTGATGATTATTTCTCACACAATTCGCGCACACACATACTAAACGGAACAGAACTCCATAGATAGTATACACATACTGAACGTGTAACAAAACTCCATAAGGAGTATTTATAGAGTAAAACATCTAATTTATTTCTCCCAAAAGGAAAATTCGCACCACGAACTTCGGTATGCCTTCCGTTACTTCTCGCTGAACGGCCCCTAATTGGAAGAAATATCAAAAAAGTTTCCATAATACAGCATTTCACAGTTTTTCAACTGTGCACGTATTCTTTTGGTGAATATTGTTATTTAAAAATGTATTAATATTCACCAAAATAATATTTTCGTTTACCTTGTTCATTTGCTGATGAGCAATTACAATTGCATTTTAAAATACACGTCAAATTCTCGTTGTTTGCCTCCCCCGACTTTTTAAATTTTCCACCAATTAATGGAAGAGACGTGTGCCTGCCACATATGATCACTTCACGTACCCCCCCCCCCATCCATTCGGAATTTTTTTGTGTGAAGTCCGTTTCTTTGCAACAAGCTAAAGATAGAGACCAGTTTCAAGAAAAGCAGTGGGTATTGTGGATGGCAATGTGGTGGAGTCCGAGCTCTATCCCCTACGTGAGTTGTACTAGGACCTAGATATTTTGTATTCCAGCCTCACATTCGTACAGCCAAAGGCGTTTGACGTCGTTTTAAATTGTCATTCCCAGGACACGATCACGTGGCACCTTTTATTGGACATCCTTGCAAAAAAATATTTTCTTCACACAGAGCACGGCCCCACTCCATGAGCGTGAGGGGACGCTCTCTACGCCCTGTGCGGTTACCGCTGAACACATGATCATATGTTTAGGATTTTTGGAAGGGAGTGTCTGACCCCAGGTCTTAAACAACCCTTATTAATAGGAAACTAGGAGATTTCGGCTAGAGCGCCCCATAGGAAAGTGACACGGAAGCGAAGTAGAAAGGGGGAGGAATACGCCCTTATTTATTACCGGAAGGCCAGTACCCGGGGTCCGACGGTTTAACGTGCCCATGCGACGCACGGCGGATATTTAGTGGATCGAGCGTTCGTACCTGCCTGGGATCGAACCTGAGGTCCTTTCCGTGGCAGTCACGAACGTTACCCACTAGGCCACCCGAGGCCTTACCGCTGAAAACAGGAATCATAGGTAGTTTTAAATAAAATCCGCCAACGCAAGAGGGCGCTGATTGCCCACTGTACGAATATTATATTAGTTGCGAGCTATTGCAATTAATAGTAGTAATTCTTATTTTATTTCTCTGCAGCCAAATGTTTTTCGGTACATTTGGCTGGAACATTATACGAGTCAAATTAAATCTCGGGCTATTCCGTCATGATTTGTTTTCGTACAAAAACCAAACAAACAAAAAAGTGGGTAAGGATTGTAATAATGTTATACATAGCGAACTAATCCGAGTGAGTTACGGAATAAAAACGTATTGCATTCAGTCACTGAAACAATATAGGAAGGTGGTATGATTATGCTAGTAGCCATGACAATTGAAATACAGAATTCATAAAAGCAAGTATTTTCCCAAATGAGTTTCACTGAAATAAATGTTGCATTCCATAAAATCAGAAATAATTTTCAGTGTACTTTAAAACTTCTTAACAATGTCAGCTATGAATTAATATAATACTTATGATTTTTTAATTCATTTTTTTTCAAGAAGGTTGTTCCACGAACGTTTCATCAGTTCACTTCTAGTAGCTTTACGAAATATAACTTAACTGAATATTCAAACTGCCAGAATTGGGTGCAAAACACAGACAGGCAGAATATTTTACATCTTACATGCACAGTTGTTAAACAGTGATTTAAATACTTATGTTAATTTCAATATTTTCCTGTGCCATAATTTATTGTAAAATTCTTAGGTAGTTTTATCAGTCACTTGTTTTTGCTATGTACTTGAGCAGTATAGAAAGAAATTTTTCACAAATTAAAATGCTGATCTTCTCACTGTGTTGACTTCCTTCACATTTTAACAACGGACATTTTTTCGACTTTGGAAGAATATATGAAGACAAGTTTCGCAGCAGCAGGTTCTGTGGCAAATGGGGCAATAAATTTTCAGCAAAATCTTGTACAATTGATAGCATCATAACAAAGCTGGTGTTGGATTTTTAAGTCGACCACGATCTTGGCTTGAAATTAAGCTAAGAATGGGTGTTCTCCAGTCACAGTTTGCTAGCGTCTCTATACATGAAGTACAAATCAATATTTGATTCTACCATTTTCACTGAATAGCCAGCCACAAATACAAGGCTAGTAGATTTTAAGTTCGTCAATTGGGGCCGCAGGTGGCCCAGTGCGCAACGTTCGTGACTGCCACGGAAAGGGCCTCAGGTTCGATCCACTAAATGTGCGTCGGATGGTCACGTTAAGCCGTCATACCCGGGTACTAGCCTCCCGGTAATAAATAAGGGCATCTTTCTACTTCGCTTCCGTGTCAATTTCCTATCGGGCGTTCTAGCCCAAATATCCCAGTTTCCTATTTCTAAGTGTTGTTTAAGACCTGGGGTCAGACACTCCCTTGCTAAAATCCTCTACATATGATAATTTTTTTTCAGTTCGTCTTTGCGGGTGGCCTAGTGGGCAAAGTTCGTGACTGCCACTAAATATCCGCGGTGCGTCGGATGGGCACTGCCCTCCCCCTTTCTAATTCACTTCAGTGTCCCTTTCCTATCGGGCACTCTAGCCCAAATCTCCTAGCTTCCTATTTCTAAGACCTGGGGTCAGACACTCCGTTCCTAGAATAGATCATTTGATCCTGATCAAGTTCGTCTTGGCCTCCGGTGGCCATGGGGAAAACGTTCGTGACTTCCACTAAATGTGCGTCGGATTGGCACGTTAAGCCGTCGGACCTCGGTTACTGGCTCTCCGGTTATAAATAAGGGCGTATTCCTCCCTAGTTCTACTTTTCTTCCGTGTCACTTTCCTATCGGGCACTCTAGCCCAAATCTCCTAGCTTCCTATTTCTAAGACCTGGGGTCAGACACTCTCTTCATAAAATCCTCTACATTAGATCAAGTTCGTCCTAGGTATATCTAGTGGAGCTGAAACAAAAATTTAGATTTTAAGGCCGTTGGAAAAGGAGACAAAAAAGCAAAGAAACCCTAGATGGCGTTGGAGTCAAACGCGGGGGCTGCCAAAAACCTCAGCCTAAGGGGTCAATTACTTCACACTTCTCTCTGGGCCGTCGCTAATTGTTTCGGGAGGGGTAAGAAGGTCAATGGTCGGGTCACAGCTACAATGAAGACCTCCACTGGCAAACAATGAGTGAAGAGGACCTGTGCTTTCTAGGGAGCGTGGGTGAGCACCAAGGAGGTTAGAAGACGAAGATGTGAAAGGACCCGTTTTGAGTAAAGCCAAAACAGATAAGCTGCTTCGATCAGAGCTATAGAAGAGAGTACAAGATTCCTCTCGCAGCCTCTGTTTAATAAGAGGTGTAATACCCACTTCTCCTGTCTCAGGTCCAACATATCTTGAGATTGTTGTCCTGTGAGGTAGTTTCATAAGATTTCTTCCACGTACTAAATTATATCATTTGGGAGAGGTTGCATGACAAAATACACATTCACGCAAAGTTCTTTTACTCCAGGCTGGTTTAAAAAAAAAAAACCTCTTTCTGCAAGATAAACTGGCATGGTTATTCTCCGTTTCATCCATAACAATAAGTTTTTCAAGAGTTGAGACTTATTTTCTTGATAATATCAAATTATAAATTATTGGGATGTAAGGTCAGGTGATGCGTAACATCACAGCCTCTCCTTGACAAATGTCAACCCCGCCTTCTCGTGGTACATCCTGTTCCCACTAAAGAGGCTCTGACGACCGCCAATAGCGGTATAACTATACCATCGGGATTACAGGAAATGCTATCCCACACCCACCAACCCGCTTGGCCAGCGTGGTGAGTTATGGCCAAACCCTCCAAAATGACTCCACAACTTAAATCTTGGCCCTCAGTCTCCGGCAGCTGGAATGTACCTGGCCAAGGCAGCGGCCAGTGCGACATGAAGGCAGAGGGTGCTAAGAATCCCCGGAGGACCGGACTAGGCTGCCATCTGATGCTGACCTTGGCTACGTATACCGGACGCTCCCTATCTTCTGATTCAAAGCTTCTTGAATTTAAAGAGGAACCGCAAAGGATCAAGTGGGACATCGTCGGGCGAAGTGAGGTAAGGAGAAAAGGAGAAGATCTCATTGAACTGAAAAGTGGACATCTCTTCTACTATCGTGGGACAGATACTGGCAGAACTAGTGGTGTTGGATT
This sequence comes from Macrothele yani, assembly GCA_039090855.1. NCBI lineage: Eukaryota > Metazoa > Arthropoda > Arachnida > Araneae > Macrothelidae > Macrothele > Macrothele yani. The sequence goes on along the minus strand of CM077032.1, from coordinate 58,728,748 downwards.
TATAATAAACAAGAAACTGAAGGATAAAGTTGTAGAAGTTGAAAGTTCCTCTGACAGAGCTGCACGACTCGTTATCCAACTCTCGAGAAGATACCAGGCTCAGATTATTCAAACTTATGCACCCACCACAAGTCATGCTGAAGAAGAAATTGAAGAATTTTATAAGTAAATTCGTGATCTAAATAATAAAGGTAAGCAGTACTTAAAGATAATTATGGGAGATTTCAATGCAAAAATAGGGCAACGGCAACAGAATGAAACTTCAGTAGGTAAATTCGGTCACGGCAACAGAAACCAGCGTGGAAATACTCTCGTTGAGTTTGCAGAGGCAGAAGGGTTTTTCATCTTGAACTCCTTCTTCAAGAAAAAGCCACACAGGAAATGGACATGGAGACATCCAAATGGGACGACAAGTGAAATTGATTTTATTATGTGTAACAAAAAATTCGTCATAGAAGACTGCAGTGTGCTGAACAAGTTCAACACAGGTAGTGACCATAGATTGGTGAGATGTAAGATGCACCTCAACACTAAACTCGAACGTAGCAAGCTCATAAGACAAACAAAATATATTGACATAACCAACCTTAAAAAACACCATAATACCTTCAAGTTGGAAATGAAGAACAGATTTTCTGCTTTAGAAGGCCTAACATCGGAAGAAGTGGATATTTCTGAAGTTAACAGAAAAGTAACCACAGCTCTTATGGAAACAGCAACAAAATTAGCTGGGTCTAAGAACAAGTTGCATGTGAACAAATTATCAGGAAAAACCAAAATGTTGATGCAAAAAAGAAGAGAGATGAGGACAACTAAAGAAGATGTGACTTCCAAAGTGGAATATATAGAGCTATGCAAGACAGTACGAAAAAGTATCACTGAAGACGTAAGGAAATTCAACTGTGAACTAGGGAGGAAAGCAATTGAAAACAACCAAAGCCTAAAGATAGCAAAGGGACATCTCAGTAAGGGGAAAAAACAGATTATGGCACTGAGAAAAGAAGATGGTTCTGTAACAAGAAATAGAGGCGAAATTTTGACAAGAGTGAAAGATTTCTACTCCAAATTATATGAAAGGGATGATACATGTACTCCAGACATCATGAAAGGTACCAGTACCAGAGTTCTTCCAGTCCTTCCAGCAGAAGTTGCACATGCAATCAAGAACATGAAGAGGGGAAAACCTCCAGGAGAAGATGGAATTACTGTAGACATCATACAAGAAGCAAGTGGAGAAATCGAAACAGTACTCGCCCAAATTTTCACTCGATGCCTTAAAGAAGGGAAAATTCCTGAGGATTGGAACAACGCTACAATGATCTTGCTACATAAAAAAGGTGACATTGAGGATCTCAGGAACTACAGACCTATCAGCCTCCTATCAGTGGTTTATAAAATCTTCACTAAAGTTCTTTCACACCGCTTGAAGGTGACACTGGACATGGCTCAACCGAGAGAACAAGCTGGATTCAGGAGTGGCTACAGCACAATAGAACATATCCACGTACTGAGAGAACTAATTGAAAGAGCGAGGGAATATGAACTTCCATTGTGCATGGCTTTTATCGATTATGAAAAAGCCTTTGATTCGGTGAAACCATCAGCAGTTGCAATGGCTCTGAAATCCTGCGGTATTGAAGATGCATACATTAATATTATTAATAACATCTATGAAAATGCAAGTGCAAAGATTCGGCTGTTTGAAAATACAACACACATAAAAATTGGAAAAGGAGTGAGACAAGATGGCAACCATATCTCCGAAGCTCTTTAATACAACATTGGAAAATCTCTTTCAATCACTGAACTGGGAAAACAAGGGGATAAAGATCAATGGAGATTATCTAACCCACCTTCGTTTTGCTGATGACATAGTCATTTTTGCAACTACCCCATCAGAGCTACAGAGTATGATCCAGGAACTTGCTGACAAGAGTAAAGAAGTGGGATTAAAAATGAACTTTCAGAAGACAAAAGTGATGTGCAATGCTTTTACAAGAAATGAAGATTTATCGATTGATGGAGAAAAGCTGGAGATAACAGACACGTACGTTTATCTTGGACAGCAGATATCAAGTGAGGGTCACATTGGTGAAAAAATTAATCGGCGTACAAAACTTGCCTGGAGAGCTTTTGGAAGAAACAGCATAATTTTCAAGAGCAATATGCCATTATGTCTTAAAAGAAAAGTGTTTGATCAATGCATCCTTCCAGTGCTTACGTATGGTGCAGAGACGTGGACCTTAGCTAAAAGAGACATACAAAGGCTGCAGACAACTCAAAGAATCATGGAGAGGTGCATGCTTGGTGTAACCAGTAGAGATAAGAAGAGGAACTCGTGGATCCGAAAAATGACAAGAGTGGAAGACATCATGATCAGAGTTAAATCCCTGAAATGGCAATGGGCCGGACATACTGCCAGAAGGACAGACCATCGATGGACAGCCGAAATTTTAGATTGGATTCCAAGGGACAGGAAAAGACCCAGAAGAAGACCACATGGAAGATGGGTGGATGAAATTCGAAATTATGCGGGAGTGACATGGAGGAGACTGGCACTAGACAGACCGTTGTGGAGGAAACTTGGGGAGACCTTCGTCCAGCAGTGGATTGATAATGGTTGACAATGATGATGATGATTATTAAATTATTTGCTGTAATTTTTTTTAATTTCTAGCTTTTGTTGTTTTAACATACGTTTCTTTTTTCACAGAGACGATCTCAGAAGGAGTACTTCTTTATGCTTTTTTTTTAAGTTTGCCACTTTAGATGGTAAAGATTGACATTGTAATTCTTCGACAGAAGCAGCACTTGCTGTAAAGTTGGAACACTCATTTTCTAGTGCTGATCTCGAAAAATGCAAAAACAGTTCTGCTTCAGCCAAAGTGACCGACCTTGATTTGCTTCAGACATTTCTGTCATCTCATTACCTGGAAAAACATTTCCCAAATCAGGTTTGCTTCTGTCAGCATCATCATCATTGTCAACCATTATCAATCCACTGCTGGACGAAGGTCTCCCCAAGTTTCCTCCACAACGGTCTGTCTTGTGCCAGTATCCTCCATGTCACTCCCGCATATTTACGAATTTCATCCACCCATCTCCCATGTGGTCTTTTTCTGGGTCTTTTCCTGTCCCTTGGAATCCAATCTAAAATTTCGGCTGTCCATCTATGGTCTGTCCTTCTGGCAGTATGTCCAGCCCATTGCCATTTCAGGGATTTAACTCTGATCATGATGTCTTCCACTCTTGTCATTTTTCGGATCCACGAGTTCCTCTTCTTCTCTCTCCTGGTTATACCAAGCATGCACCTCTCCATGATTCTTTGAGTTGTCTGCAGCCTTTGTATGTCTCTTTTAGTTAAGGTCCACGTCTCTGCACCATACGTAAGCACTGGAAGGATGCATTGATCAAACACTTTTCTTTTAAGACATAATGGCATATTGCTCTTGAAAATTATGCTGTTTCTTCCAAAAGCTCTCCAGGCAAGTTTTGTACGCCGATTAATTTCTTCATCAATGTGACCCTCATTTGATATCTGCTGTCCAAGATAAACATATGTATCTGTTATCTCCAGTTTTTCTCCATCAATCGATAAATCTTCATTTCTTGTAAAAGCATTGAACATCACTTTTGTCTTCTGAAAGTTCATTTTTAATCCCACTTCTTTACTCTTGTCAGCAAGTTCCTGGATCATATTCTGCAGCACTGATGGGGTAGTTGCAAAAATGACTACGTCATCAGCAAAACGAAGGTGGGTTAGATAATCTCCATTAATCTTTATCCCTTTGTTTTCCCAGTTCAGTGATTGAAAGACATCTTCCAATGTGGCATTAAAGAGCTTCGGAGATATGGTGTCACATTGTCTCACTCCCTTTCCAATTTTTATGTGTGTTGTATTTTCAAACAGCCTAATCTTTGCACTTGCATTTTCATAGATGTTATTAATAATATTAATGTATGCATCTTCAATACCGCAGGATTTCAGAGCCGTGGTAACTGCTGATGGTTTCACCGAATCAAAGGCTTTTTCATAATCGATAAAAGCCATGCACAATGGAAGTTCATATTCCCTCGCTCTTTCAATTAGTTCTCTCAGTACGTGGATATGATCTATTGTGCTGTAGCCACTCCTGAATCCAGCTTGTTCTCTCGGTTGAGCCATGTCCAGTGTTACCTTCAAGCGGTGTGAAAGAACTTTAGTGAAGATTTTATAAACTACTGATAGGAGGCTGATAGGTCTGTAGTTCCTGAGATCCTCAATGTCACCTTTTTTATGTAGCAGGATCATTGTAGCGTTGTTCCAATCCTCAGGAATCTTCCCTTCATTAAGGCATCGAGTGAAAATTTGGGCGAGTACTGTTTCAATTTCTCCACTTGCTTCTTGTATGATGTCTATAGTAATTCCATCTTCTCCTGGAGCTTTCCCCCGCTTCATGTTCTTGATTGCATGAGCAACTTCTGCTGGGAGGACTGGAAGAACTCTGGTACCTTTCATGATGTCTGGAGTACATGTATCATCCCTTTCATATAATTTGGAGTAGAAATCTTTCACTCTTGTCAAATTTTCGCCTCTATTTCTTGTTATAGAACCATCTTCTTTTCTCAGAGCCATAATCTGTTTTCTTCCCTTACTGAGATGTCCCTTTGCTATCTTAAGGCTTTGGTTGTTTTCAATTGCTTCATTCGTTTTTGTTTTCTTGTTATTTCTAATATTTCCCATCTTTCTCTTTTGAACTTGTTTTTCTGAATGCTGATCAGCCTTACGGTCAACGGTACGTCGTTTAACAGGTGTTTTGGGCATTTTATAGGAGGTATAGCAGGGAAAAACAGTAGGAATTGTGCCTTGTTTTAGTTTAATAATGACAATTTCAAAAGTGTAGTCTTCTGGCTTAAAATTCTTGCTGCATACAACAGATGAAGCAGAATTGCTCTTCACCAAAACATTTTTACGTGATATTGCTTTTAGCTATTCTGCCTTTAGATGACGATCTGATGAAAAGTGATGAAAAGAAACTGTGCTTTGTTTCCCATGTACAAAATGGAACACAACAGTAAACCATGTTAATTTCCCCATACATATCACTAAGCTGTTCTCTGAGATTCAGAGGTTAGCTCCTAAAAGAAATACAAACTTCCAGATGTTTTTACTTATTGTTGTCGTATCAAACTTCTCCATTTACAGCGATCTTGACATACAACTCGTGCTTCACGAATATCCATTACACGCCATACACAAGATGTTTTATACTTCATACTCATAATTTTTTTCTCATGTAGAGACTCCTGAATCTGATCCACCCATGTCTTCCTTGGCCTTCCTCTGCCTTTCCTTCCTGCCACTTGGGCGGAAAATATTTTCTTAGTAAGCATTTCATCACTCATTCTTTCAACATGGCCAAACCACCGAAGCATATTAGTCTCCACCTTGCTAACAACATTTTGCTTCACATCACACAACTGCAATACATCTTCATTCCTCACACAAACATATCGTTTGCCACAAACCCCACGTAAGTAACGCATTTCTCCAGCACTCAAACGACTCCTATGTTTCTTCTGCCGTACCCAGGTTTCACTGCCATACATCAGAGAAGGAACAATTACACTTTCATACATAGCCATGCGGGACTCTCTAGAGAACCCCATCATTCCAGTGAAAACCTCCCTGAGCAGCTATTACTTTCAATGAAGAATTCACTTGCCTACTAATTTCACCATGCAATTTGTTCTCTCTGTCAAACATGCTTTCTAAATACACAAACTCACTCACCTGGTCAATCACAGTGCCATTTGTACTTACATTACATTCAATGCTACCAATTCCTTTCTCAAACACCACAACTTTGGTTTTTCCCTTATTTATACTCAGTTTGAATTTCATGCAAGCTTCGTACATCCGAGACAACATACTCTGCAACTCACTTTCGCTCTCTGCCAACAGTACAGTGTCATCAGCATACAGCAATCTGCACACACGGATATCACCAAGACATAAACCACTATTATCTATTTTGACCTCACGCATGCATGCGTCCATAAAAATATTAAACAGCCATGGTGACATTACACAACTTTGTCTAACTCCTGCACCAATGGAAAACCATTTTGATAAAACACCATTCACTCGTACACAAGCTCTACTACCAGCATATATGGCTTTTACACTATTAAGTAGATTCCCAGTAACATCATATTCATTCAGTACCTTCCACAAAAGTGTCCTATTTACTCGGTCGTAAGCTTTCTCTAAATCTATGAAGGCAGTAAAAGAGAAGTTAAATTAAATCTTTTCTCTAAATCTATGAAGGCAGTTTACGAGAAGTAAAAATTAAATAAAGTTACATACGTAAGTGAACTGCCTTAAAGTTAAATTCACGCATTCACAATGCAGTTTTAAGCTGATAATGTCCCAGATATATTCACATCACCCGTTCAGAATAAAGAACGGAGATAGGCCTTTGCAACGATGGGCTAACAGCGACCCCAGACGTACAAAAACGGAACTACTCAAAACGTCATAATTCATGGCTGAAGTGTCATTTTCTTCACATCGCACAGGCCGTAGAGAGCGTTTTCTGATGCTCCATCGAAATGGGCCTTGCAGAGAGTAAACATATTTATTTCCAGGGCTAAAGTCTGATTTAGAATATTATTTTGAAATAACAATACAATTCAAATTTCTTAAAGAATCGATCGAAATGGGCCTTGCACAGAGTAAACATGTTTATTTCCAGGGCTAAAGTTTGATTCAGAATATTATTTTAAAATAACAATACAATTCAAATTTCTTAAAGAATCGATCGAAATGGGTCTTGCACAGAGTAAACATGTTTCTTTCCATGTCTAAAGTTTGATTTAGAATATTATTTAAAAATAACAATACAATTCAAATTTCTTAAAGAATCGATCGAAATGGGCCTTGCACAGAGTAAACTTTATTTTCAGGGCTAAAGTTTGATTTAGAATATTATTTTAAAATAACAATACAATTCAAATTTCTTAAAGAATCGATCAAAATGGGCCTTGCACAGAGTAAACATGTTTATTTAAAAAATCTAAAGTTTGATTTAGAATATTATTTTTAAATAACAATACAATTCAAATTTCTTAAAGAATCGATCGAAATGGGCCTTGCACAGAGTAAATATGTTTATTTCCAGGGCTAAAGTTTGATTTAGAATATTATTTTAAAATAACAATACAATTCAAATTTCTTAATGAATCGATCGAAATGGGCCTTGCACAGAGTAAACATATTTCCAGGGCTAAAGTTTGATTTAGAATATTATTTTAAAATAACAATACAATTCAAATTTCTTAAAGAATCGATCGAAATGGGCCTTGCACAGAGTAAACATATTTCCAGGGCTAAAGTTTGATTTAGAATATTATTTTAAAATAACAATACAATTCAAATTACTCCAAGAATTAGAATTTCTGGAATTTTTCAAAGTACGGACAGAAGATGTGCCTTAATTTGAAGTGATAGAATTCAAAGAACATTGGAGTTTATACTGCATTCTGACCTGGCAGTATAATGCGAAGAGTGTCTCTTGAAGTTGAGGTTCCCAAAGATCGAAAAAAATTTTCCGTTCAATAGATTTAAAGAGAATCACATTTAATTCTCACTGCCGGCCAATATCATCAGATCATGTGAAATTACATAAGATACAATACGGTGCAATCCTTCTAAAATAAAAAAAATTAAAACTAATGAGCATCACCAGATCATAGTAAATAACAATTGATACAATAATGGTCCTAAACTATTCCTACTACCGTTTAACACAAGAATGGTGGCACCGATTTATCGGTTGTAATGAGCACGTCTTTTGAATCATTTTTCAAGGAAATAAAATTTATCAAAGCTATTCAAAGTCAGTGGAGCCCGTAAGGAAATCAACCAACCATTTTCAACAATCGATAAAAACAATCAGAAATAGAAACATCTGCTTAGTTCCACCAGTGGCTAAAAAGCATGTTACAAAAATTCCCAAATGGTGCAGAAAAAGTTTATCACATAGTATACAAGGAAGGTATCAGAGACAACAAGATTTTTAAATCCAACGATTAAAAGAAAGAATATGCGAGAGAAGGAAACTTTATTTAACTTTATTTCACCTAGCGGAAGAATTTTGAATAATCGAAAATTTGAATACAGGCGAAAAATCTTCTGCATTGAAAAGCTTAGCTAAGGAAAACAACTTTTCAAATACGTACCCCGGAAGTAAACATACGATAAAAAATTTCGACCTTTACGCCCCTGTAGGGAAATCTCTACATTATTTATAGTGGATAATGTCCCACATTTCTATTGTAGCGAATGGCATTTAGTAAAGAAGAAATTTCTAAATATCTTTTTAGAGGCGGTGATACAGCTCAAACGAAAGTGCACAAACATCAACCCCTGACAGAACTGTGAACTACAAATTTCTCATATACTAGCCTACAGTATTCCAAAAGGTTCATGGCATCCGGTGTTGTAGCAGAGATATTGAGAAAAATAATTAATACACACAATTGACGTATATCAGATGTAGAGGATTTTGGGAAGGGAGTGTCTCACCCCAGGTCATAAACAACCTTTAGAAATAGGAAGCTGGGAAAGTGACACGGAAGCGAAGTAGAAAGTGCAATGAGACGCCCTTATTTATTACCGGGGGGCTAGTACCCGGGGTCCAAAGGCTTAACGTGCCCATCCGACCCACGGCGTATATTTAGTGGATCGAACCTGAGTTCCTTTCCGTGGCAGTCACGAACGTTGCCCACTAGGCCATCCGCGGCTCCAATTGACGTGGATTAGTAACATCAAACACAAGTAATCGCTCTTTCCACGTTTAGGATGAGAATTTTTCCGTGACTCATTTTTAAACGTGGAAAGAGCGAGGACTTCTTTTGATGTTGAGAAGAATAGATTAAGCTTTAGTGTCACCTAGCGGAGAAATTGTGCATTATTTTGGAAAGAAAATACGCATACATAGCTTGCACAGTTTGTAATACCTGACCGGAGTAAGAAGTTTTTTCAAACGGGTTTTTATTCCCACAGATATTGTTAAGAACGGAAACGTGATCTTATTCTGTCATGTGACACTATTGGGCGTTAAGAAAAATTTGAAATTATATGAGAAAATTTCACAGTGGAACCGATCTCCAACAACGAAGAAATTTCTCAAATCGGAAATATTGACAAAAATAAGATATGCATGTACTCTCCCTCGCAAAAAATCGTTAATTATTTAAAAAATAAAGTATTCTTAATAGGTTTTTGGATGTCAGTGGTATCGGTCTACGGATGAAATTTTTCAATCGACTCTTCCGTAGCTCCGATTTTGTTGCAAATACATCAGAAATAGAAATAATCTCTTACGTGGCCAAATCATTCTTTATCACATATTAGGAATTATTTGTAAAGCATTTTCCATCAGAAAATCTACCTGATGCCGACAGGATTTTTCAAATCGGAGTTTTAGATGCAGAGATACCGCAGAAACGGAATTTTCCATTATGCCCTCTAGCGGAATGTCTACAAAATCTTCAAAATCTTGATACTCAGTAAAGAACAGAATTCTAGAAAAAAAAAAAAAAAGGAAAGAAAAGCATATGTCTACGCCCCTTGGAGGTGAAACAATGCATCATTTCAAGAAGAAAATATTCCGAGAAAGGTTTATTGGTACGAGTCGTGTCGGTCAGCGAACGATTTTTTTAAACGAGATTTTGAAAGCACAGATTTTGCTGCAAATGTCACAGAACTTTAATGCATTACTTCACACAGTGAGTGTACCTAAAATAGTATTCGACGTAAACAGAATCGAAAGGTAAAAAAGTTTTTTTTCCAGTCGGACGTTTTAAAGCAAATATATGGAATAAAATATATTTCGAATTCGATACCAAATGCATTTACACCCTCTAGAAGCGTAGTTGTTCATCGTGAAAATGAGAAAGAAATAAAGTATCAACGTTCGCGTATTTAAAGCTTCCCAATACACAAAGAATTTTTTCAGATCGGTCTGTTAGTTGCAGAGCTATGGTGTCCCCAGACGGAAGGACAGCCGATAACACAAAACGTCATTTTCAGATTTCTTTTCGGATTGCATCATTCAGTTTTCTATAGCATTCTAATAATGGTTTATTCCTCAATGAAAGTTAACTTTTCCTTTGCAAATTCCATAACTCAGGTTTCTACTTGACTTTGTTGCACATTTCATTTACGCATATTTTGTCATTGTTATCTCAACAATGAAAGATCTGACTCGGCTTTATATTCAATTCTGATTTGCATTCCATTTTCATCTGTTTCGATATCTACGTTGCTGGATTAGATTGTGAAAGGAGTTAAGGTTAAAGGTCGTGGGCAAAGCGGGAGGATCCGCACCTCAATCAGCAACCATTGCAAAGAATATGTAACGAGAAGTTAAGGCTCAGCTACACGTAAGTAGCGCAGCCAAATCTTCAGTTAAAACATGCAGTGCACAAAAGCAGGCTGATCGGCTGATGCCGGAGCAGACTGCGCATGCTCATTTCTGTTGACTTCAATTCTTTGGGTAAAGAACAGTCAGCTGAGCTACTCACAGCACGTAATTGTAACCTCGGTAGCATAATCACTTCGCAAATCAGATATGTTAGTTTTGTTACGTCAATCGGGTTAGTTAAGGCTTTTGTTTGTTCTTCAGTTTTTCAGAAATATTTTCAGTAATGCCAAATACTAGGGAATGTCTGCATTTTGTACGGATCATTAGGCATACATACAAACATTTATTTAAACAGTAATACTAATGTTATTGCATATTTTTCTCACCAAAATAAGGGATGGACGGGATATCAGAAAACAACAACAACAACAAAAAAAAAAACTGCTCTAAGCAAATAGTCGTCAGATCGAAGGAAACCATCGTGGATCAAAGAAAAGTTTCATTGCCATAGTCCCTCCTAACATGTTTTGCTCCTGGATGTTAACTTTCCCGCATAGCATATTATCTCTTCAGATGTGGTGGCGCTGTTGCCACCCGTTTTACGTTATCTCTATGAAAGTTGACCTTCTTTAAGCATTAGATATTCTTTGACCAATGGCTACAGGAGGAGGCAACGTCACAACTTGTTTCAGGACTTACGATCTATGTGGACACAGGAGTACGTTATTAATTTTTTTTGCGCTCACCGAACCGAAGCCCAGACGAGTCAACCTGAAAAACTTACGGTAAACACAACAAAGAAGCAATTGGAACATAATTTGTATTAGGTAAATATTTTGCTTTTTCAAATTTATTGCTGACAACAATTCAATTGTCGCATTTTTGGTTAAAGTATACATCAATTCACTTATCATTGTGCTATTAAAATTTTCTGTGACAGATTTTTTCAGTTGTATTAACAGATACACCCATCATTCAGATTACGATTCACTCTTTCGGAACACGTTTTTAAAACCGAGATGAAGCTGACCTCAACGCGAAGAGAAAAAAAAAAAAAAAAGGAGATTTTACAGTAAAACCGAAACAAAAGGTCAGCTTCGTCCTATACACATTACATACTAATAGTTCCATAATTTCGTTACGTATCAAAAGTGATTGAAATATAAATAACTATTTGTAACCAAATTAGGGCATCCAATATCCTAAACGACCTTAAGGCTGTCTTTGAATGAGTGTTAGACTTCAACTTCTACCCTATATTTATAATGTAAATTTTTAAATTCTTTTGTATACGTTTTCTCGAAGACTGTGACTTTCTGGTGTTTGAAATTTTGAGCATAAATGAAAACGACCCATAGTTAATATATGCCAATGTTATCATTAAAAAATATTGTTATTTTTTTTTTTTCTAAATTCATTTTATCTCACTGGAAAGTATTACAATTTCACGCCAGGTAGCGCGACAAGTGAGCATAGCAGTGTTTCTGTCTGATTTCTCTAATTATCTGAATCAAATAGAAATCATTTAACAGAAAATAAAGAGCGATTGGAATCTTGTATTGCATAAATTATCTTAGATCCCATTCTAAGTTCATTTTTTGAAGAGAAAATGTGTATATTAACAGAGAACCCCTAAACTTGACCTATACAAACTCCACCCATAAATGACGTTATTGGTTAAAACGTAAAAGGGCGTATTTTGTCTTTTCATTGTGGAGCCAACGAGAAACCGCTTCCATTTTTAATATGGCAAGGTCTGTAGTGATTCGCTGACGCTGATTTCTATGAGAGTCACTCAAGACATTAAAAGCACGCCCACGAAATGATTTTTTTTTGACATCTATCATTGAAAATTAATCCTAACCCTCATTCAAATACAGCGCATTCCGATACAAACGGAGTACGAACGAACGCCATATTTGAAATTTCAAAATTCCGAGAAGGGGGGGGGGGACTGGCGAAATGGAGCTGCCTAAGAGAGTGAAAGAATTAATACAGACATTTGACGTGGACCAGGAACATGAAATAAAGGTCTTCGCTCTTTTCACGTTTATAAGTGAGCCACGGAAAAATTCTCATTGGCCGCCACCGGGAGTCGAACCCAGGGTCTTCCAGTTACGCGCCAGATATGCTTCCGCTACACCACAGCGGCCTCGAATTCCTCCAGACTCACACACACTAACTGCCAAGCCAATTTGGCAAGTTGCTTCTTGGAGCCTCGCACAATGCTGGGGATTCACCAAAGATGGTAAGCAGCAACTGAACAAATAATTAGAAGGTGAATGAATAATTAATACAGACATTTGACATGGACCAGGAACATCAAACAGAGGTCTTCGCTCTTTCCTCATTTTATAAGTGAGTCACGGAAAAATTCTCATTGGCCGCCACCGGGAATCGAAACCCAGGGTCTTCCTGTTACGCGCCGGATATGCTTCCATGGCCCCGAATTAGTCCAGACTCTCACACTAACTGCCAAGCCAATTTAGAAGTTAGTTCTCAATTTTGCATATTTCGTGTACCTTTCGCTAAACGTTTGTAGTAAATTATCAGGTTTAGCATGAAGTATCGTTCTTAAGGCTCATTTCGTTCCGTTTGTGTTTTCAAAAATGTTCACTTGATCACATGAAATAAATGAGCGTGTTTTATTTTTAGTAGAGATAACTGTTTCATGCATTACTTTAAATAGTATGTACCTTTCGTGTGACAAGTCGGAGTTTTGTCGTGCGAAGCGGTAAAAGGTGACCTCGCATTGCTTTGAAAGAAAAGAAAATAGTGGTGATATTATATCCATAAATGTAAATTACTTTTTTTTTTTTTATCGCAAGATGGCTTTAAAAGTGCTAGCCTGCCAGAGGTTGTTAGTATGTAACTCCTTAGGCACAGCCGACGCGGGCGCCATAATGAAATTCTCAGCCAATGGTAAAGGGTCATGGGACTAATGCAGCTCTTATTCGCCAGAAAACATCTACTCCTGTTCAAATAATTTCCAACTGAGAAAAAGTTAAGGTTCGGCGAGACGTAACTAGCGCTGCCATATACTACGATAAAATATGCAGTGCCGTAACTTACGCAGGCCCTGATTTACGGGAGGGCACACGAGGCACGTGCCCAGGGCCCCCGATTTTGGGGCCCCCAAATTTGAATTAAATGTGTACTTAGTTAATGGGAATTTTGTGTGTGTATATGTAAAATTTATTTTTTTACTTTTGCATGCTCATGAGTCATGTGTTTATAAATGTGGTGCTTACATGCAGTGAGTTTGAGTTTCGAGTTCCACGTAAACACGTGGCCATTAATGAGTTTCAGTGGTTTAATAACCTTCAGGTGGCCATTGAGAAGGAGGACTGCTTTCATTGATTCACGTGACCTTTTCTTACTTCTCCGAACGCACCTAAACTTAACTGATCCTTCAACTTCCTGCACACGGATTGTCGTTGTCATAACTCGCAACTGTAACCGCAAACGCGATGGCATGGTTGTATTTTGCGTTGCGTTTCTTGTAGTCTGATGGAATGTTGGATGTATGTTAATTTTATATATAATCAAATTTAGTTAGTTGTAACAATATATTTAAGTTGAATTATTTAACAGTTAAATTATGTCAAAACGTACATATTTATCCGGCAGTGCTAAACGGAAAGCCAAACAATTGAAACTGAAGGATGATGACCTGCAGCATGGTAGAATTGAACGTTTTGCCATTAAAAAATTGGATATTTCACTTGGTCCCAAAATTCCTACACATTCCTCTAATTTTACTACTGGTGAGTCTCTTGAGGGTAATTTGTCTTTGGAAGCCAGTAATCTGACTTCAGAATCATCTAACATCACAGGTGCTCCTAATTTGGGAAATATTTTGAATTCATCTAATGAAGAGAGCACAAGTTCCACAATGAATGCAGTGGATCCTGCCTTATAGGGAGAAATTACAGAAGAAATGCGCGAATGCTTTTGAGCGATCCACCAGTCCAAGATTTGAAGTTGCTGGCATTCACAGGGAAGGATATATGTGGTAAAAAACGTTTTCTAACAGAAGGTAATTTTTTCAGAATAAAAAAAAATAATGAGAAGGTAAAACGCGACTGGCTTCTTTTATCCCCATCAACTTGTTTACTATTCTGCCGGATATGCAAATTGTATGCTAGGAGCACTACAGCATTAGGATCCACAGGTTTTTCTGACTGGAAGCATGCAAGTGCGCGTCTTACAGAGCATGAAAATTTACACATACACAGGCAAGCAGTATGTGACTATTCATCACGCATGAATGCTTCTGCACGCATTGACCGTCAGATATTTATGCAGTATCGGAAGGAATTCAAGTACTGGCAAGACGACGTTTTTTTATTGGAGGTTTAACGACCACCGTGAGCAACTCAATGGGCTATAAGCAATCGCCCGTCCCTAATTTAGGGTCACTGGTTCCAGGGAAGGGACAAACACAGCATCCATGCCGCACCGGGATTCGAACCCGGACCCCGTTCGGACGAATGATCAGAGGCCATCGCTTAGACCACTGCGCCACCGGGGCGGCAAGATGTTTTGTATAGAGTTTTTGCAACAGTTAAGTATCTCTCAGTTAGTGGGTTGGCAATGTATGGTGATCATGAAACAATTGGATCAGTTCCGAATGGAAATTTCCTGGGCTGCTTAGAATTAATTGCAGAATTTGATCCATTCTTAGCTCAACACTTGGAAAAAATGTGGGAATCCAGGAAGTGGTAACACCAGTTACTTATCTTCAACATGTGTGGATGAATTTGTTAAATTAATGGCTGTACGTGTTTTTAATGCCATCACTGATGAAATAAATTATCAAAATATTTTTCTGTCATAGTTGACTCTACTCAGATATTACACACATAGATCAACTGGCTTTTATCATAAGGTATGTCAACAAAGATTGTGAAGCAAAAGAACGGTTTTTGACATTTATTCCATTCCATGGATATACTGCAGAAAACATTACAAATACCATGATATCTTTTCCACAGGACGCTGGCCTGGAT
Organism: Macrothele yani; assembly: GCA_039090855.1. Taxonomy (NCBI): domain Eukaryota; kingdom Metazoa; phylum Arthropoda; class Arachnida; order Araneae; family Macrothelidae; genus Macrothele; species Macrothele yani. Next base: position 58,713,324 of record CM077032.1, on the reverse strand, counting down.
ATTATGAATGTCAGAGGAAAAAGCTACGACAATGCCAGCAACATGTCTGGGAAGTATTCTGGTGTTCAAACACGCATTATGGAAATCAATCCACTAGGGAATATGTGCCATGTTCTGCTCACAATTTAAATTTAGTTGGTGTGAATAGCATAAATAGTTGTAAAGTTATTTCTTTTTTCACATTTTTTGCAAAAACTCTATACTTTTTTTTTGCATGAACTCACCGTTGGAAGATACTTCAGGAGAAAGTCCAGAAAGCACATGGAAATTCATCACTCACACTGAAGAGTCGGTCAGTTACCAGATGGTGTACAGATGCTGCAGCTACACGATCAGTGAGGAAAATTTATCGTGAAATAGAGAAAGTTTTAGTATTTCTGTCAGAAAATGTAGATGATTCTCGACAGACAAGAGATGAAGCAAAATCACTGCTGAAGAAAATGCGAACAATGGAAATATCGATTAGCACAGTAGTTTGGGACACAATACTTCAGAGATTAAACTGCGCAAATCAAACTTGCCAGAATCCAAAAGGAAATATTTCTGAAGTACCTAAAATTTTCGAGTCGTTAATTGAATTCATTCAGTTCGTGAGGGAAAATTTTGAAGTCTATGAAGAGGAAGCTAAAACATTAGTGTCTGAAAATGTGCAATACCATGGTCATGAATTCCGAAGAAAGAAAGTGCCCAAGAATAAACTCCTAGATGAACGTTACAGTGAACATATAGAACTCAGTGCAAAGGATTTATTTAGAACTCAGGTTCATTATGTGCTTTGTGATGCTTTAATCACTCAGCTTTCAAGCAGAAAAAAGTGCTTATGAAAATATAATGAGAAAATTTCAATTTTTTACAAAAAAATCAAGATCTGAAATTTTTGAAGGGGCAAAAGCATTGCAGGAATACTATAACAATGACCTTGACGACCAGTTTGCTGATGAGTTTTTGCAATTCTCCTCAATGATGGGGGAGCATGCAACCGTTCCCCAGATGCTGCAAACTTTGAAGGTAAGCAGTTTAGAAGCCACATTTCCGAACACTGAGACTGCACTTGGAATGTTCATGACATTACCGATTTCAAATTGTACAAGTGAGAGATCATTTTCTTTGCTGAAAAATCTCTTACGATCAACCATGCGACAAACAAAACTGGCATCATTAGCTCTGCTGTCTTTGGAGAGTGATGTGACACAGTCTTTAAATTATGATTCTCTGATACATGACTTTGCATCTAGGAAATGTAGAAGAAAAATATTCAACCCAACTGTTTCGTCCTGATATAGGAGGTAAATTTTCAATTCTTTTTATTCATTCCTAAAAATAAAGAATAGTAAATGAGTTATTACAAATAAAAAGATCTGGTGCCCAAACACAGCACTTTGTCATCGTATTGTCATTTTTGTTTGACACTGGACAACTTATACATTCATGTCATTATGTGCTCATTAGATTTTGGTAAAAATTAGGTAAATGTGTAGTTTAGCGTCCTAAATTATTTGGTCGGAAAAGATGTAAAATTTCGAAAAAAGTGTGACGTACAGATTCTAAAATATGCAATTTAAGGGGAAATGGTGAAAAAAATTTCATCGTCAGAATGAATATTAAAGATGTTTACCGAAAAACTTGAACTCCAAGTATGACGAGTCAGAGGACGCTGCGGGAGGCCGTAAACAACGCTGCGGCGTTGACATGAAGCTGTGCTCCGTTGAAAGGAAGGATCGCTGCAGCCAGGTGATTCACGGGCGGAATAGTACAACAGGAACCGGGCACGCTGTTGTCAGGAAAGAGTGTAGTGCTACGCTACAGAAAATAGTTAATTTCGGTGTCAGTTCTTGACATCGCAATCGGACAGCTTCTTGTTTTTTTCGTATGGGATTCTTTGATGCTGAATGTATGAACTCATTTCTCCATGGAAGCTTTTTTTATTTAGTAATCAAACTTTCACATTGAGGCTTGCCATATAACTTCCGTTGGAGAGAATGCGACACCTACTCTAACGCTTTTCTAGAAACAAGAAAGGAATGTGCATACTTACTATTTCGTATCACGGAATTACATGCCAAAGAACGAAGACAATCTCTGCATGTTTCTTTAAAAAGTGAGACAGAAATTTCAAACTACATTCTTTAGCATAGAAGTATATTCTGTTACTCTTTCCTGACAAGAGCGTACCTGATTCGTGTTGTACTCTTCTGTCCATGAATTCCCCGCCACAGCAAAACCTTCCTTTCAACGGAGCAAAGCTTCAGGTCGTCGTCGCGGCGTGTGTTTACTCATCGTACTTGGAGGTAAATTTTTTCGGTAAACATCTGTAATATGACTTTTTTTTTTGTTTTTTTTTTTTGAAATTTTGCAAATTTTCTGACCAAATAATTTAGGATGCTGAAGTACAGATTTACCAAAAATTGAACCGGTACTAGGTGTTCCCCTCAGCTTTTCAGATTATTAATATAATGGGGTTTTTTTTTTGTATAACTCAGACTTTTCCCCATCAACACAAAATTTTATGTTTTGCAGTTTTCTGATATATTGATCATGATGTGCTGATTTGATCTTGGTAGAAACCGGGAAGCTGGAAGTAGGAGTTCCCATAGCACTTTTTCAATTGTTTATGCAGTTTCATATCTCTATTTATGAGAAGGTCCAATGGAGGTCACCATGGATTATTTTTTCTTGTTTTAATTCACATTTTTTGTAGGATGCATTGTTCTCATGTTGTAGACGCAAGAATCAGTACATTGCAAGACCACAATATTTACTAAAATTAAGATGTCCATCCATTTCGTCATAGATATATAGTTATAGTTGGAATCTATGGGGTCATTAACACCACAAACAACTGATCAACCAGTTGTCCCCGCACAGCCAGAGTTGTATAAAAATAAAATGTATCTGCGTACACAGCTATTGAAACAAAAAACTCGCTGCAAACCAGCAAACCATGATAACAATAGAATAAGATAATTTCAGGGAAAATTAATAAAACAAATAATTATTAGAACATTACAGATTCCAATGAGGACAAAATAAGTACATTCCATTGAATGTGCAGCAATGTGTGTAAAATGGACTTTTATGGCAAAATATTGGACTACGAACCTCATAAAAACAAGAGATTAATTAAAGAAAGTTTTTATATCCAGAAAAACAGTTCTATCAATGAACCTTCAAAAATTATAAATATGATTTTGAACAAGTTAATTCAAAAATACTGGACTTTACAAAATGCATAAGGAGATTATTTTTATTTAATTGGCAACTGAAAGTGGAACCTGCAATAAAATTTAAATTCTGTGTAAACAAAACCTTTAATACAGTTTGTATACATTGAGAACAAGGCCTTGATAAAATCTAGAGGCCAGAAATGTCTGTAAAAACAAAAGAACTCAGAAGATGTGAAAAAAAATTAAGTTCTTCAGTTGAAATAGAATTAAGTATATTAATCTGCGTAAAGTGTTGAGTAAGTGTTTTAATTGCTGTATATAGGCCTAACATTTTAATTTTTTAAATCTACATGCAAAAACTATCTGCAAACCTGTTAATGATTTGGAAACTCTCAGCGTACTCACGTACGCCTACATTTTGCTACTCTGCACACAGTGACTATTATTTGGTTGATAGAGAATAACGAGGGGGTCCCGGAAATGTTTTGTGCCCTGGGCCTCGCATGTAGTAAATCGGGCCCTGAACCTACGGGACTCACGCTGATGAGAGAAACCTGCTATTTCGGCCTTCAAAACCAGGATTCATTTACGCCGGAAAGCTCACCAGATGGCGCTTTTACCGATGATAACAACAACGATTAGCGGAACTGCTGTTGGTGGCAGGTCGGGTGCTGTCATACAGAATTAAATCGCATAAATGTTCTCAATAATCGCCAGAATAGTTTTATTTTTTTCTTGCGAAAGCCATAAATAATATTTTGACTAATAAAAAACATTGATTGCATAATTTATCAGTCTTCTAGCTTTCCGTTATGTTCAACGAAGTTACACAGCTCGGGACAATTAAATACATCGATGATCTGCTATATAGGATTTTAATATATATATATATTTTAGTAATTCACTGTTCCCAAATCATTTTGAAAGGTAATATTACATAACTAACTACTTTCTCTCTTTTTTTAACGCTTTCCACACTTAAAGGGTTCGTTATGTTCATGCTTTGCTGTTTCCGCAATTTCTCGCGTGAAAATATTTATTTAGGAGGAGCGTAATGCTCTGGCTTAATTGTCCAATTTTTAATTAAATTAAATCAGAGGAACTGTCCACAATTTAATATAAATATCGAATACTTTTAGATAATGTAATGGACGATGTCATCGCTCTTTCCACGTTATTTTTTAAACAAGGCATAGCGACTGAAAAATTGTATTCCGGCACCACTTAAAAATTTTACATTTCAAAATAAGGCAGAAGGGTAGTAATTCTTCATATTAGAATGCATGTTGTACACAAATGAATGTGGTTGTATGTGTCAGTCAGTTATACCCAAGGACGTTAGAATAAGATATCTGGAGGCTGCCGCCATGAAACGTTCCTGAAAGTTCAAAAGAAATATAGCGTTAATCGGGAAGTACTACTTTGCTTGTAGCCTACTACCACGAGCGTCAGCCATTAAAGTGTGGGAAAGCTGGTGGTTTCTAAGGTTATTGCAACGCATGTTGTTTTCGCAGAATTACATTTTTTCGTAGCAAATAGTTATAATTGTGTATCGTAACTTGCCACCGATGAGTGAAAAAACGCTGCTGAATTTAAAAAATTCGTAATTATTTTGAGGCATTTACCCATTTCTATTTCAAACTCAAATCGATGAGACGTCCGTGCAAGTTCCAAACAAATATAACGCTAAAATTAAAATCTTCACTCTTTTATGAAGCATAATTCATTCCAGTTTGTTACTAACACGATTAGTGCTATCAAAAACCACGGAACTCGAAAATGCAACTGAAACTGCATGAGTATCATGTAAACAATCAAAGTTTCCCCTATTACTTGCTCTAAACTTGCTTGTAAGAATATACCAAAGGCACACAGCAATACCTCATTTAATTTACATAAAGTAATTGAAAAAAAAACGAGAAGTAAGGAATTTCGTAACTTACGGCAGTATACTAAAAGCACTATCGGTAAGGCAAAGTTGTTCTCGGTAATAGCGGCCTCTGGAGTGTTGGACGTATTAAAAAGTGCTTCCGTTTCTGTTTTTTTTTCAGGAAATTTGGCCCAAAATAACAGGCTTCTTTAACGATCCTCGTAGGCTACGGTAGTGAACAAAAACCAACACACAGGCTGATGAGGAGCAAGCGGCGCATGCGTATTTCTGTTGACTTTAAGGTGGACGCCTAGTGATTTTGCTTCCTATACTTACAATGGACAAACTTCTGTACACATTTTCTTCATAATTAATGCTTTCCCAAAAATGAAAATTTCAACATCGATTAAAATAACTTCATATTATAACTTGTAATACTTAATATTTTCTGAAACATAATCATAATTAAGCAATCCAACAATTGTTTTTTTTTCTGGTCTCGACACTACTAAAAAGAAAGTTTTTTGATTTTTAATATAATTATGGTTATGTTTTAGAAAATATTAAGTATTCCAAGTTATAATATGAAGTTATTTTAATCAATATTAAAATTTTCATCCTTGGGAACGCATTAATTATGAAGAAATTGTGTACAGAAATTTGTCTATTCGAAGTACAGGAAGCAAAATCACTAGACGTCTACCTTAATTCTGGTAAAGAACAGTCAGCCGAGCTACTCACAGCACGTGATTGTTACCTTCTCGGTAGCATAATCACTTCGCAAATAGGATACGTTGGTTTTGTTAAGCTAATCAGGTAAGTAAAGGCTTTTGTTTGTTCTTCAGAAACAATTTCAGTAAAGCCAGATACTAGGGATTGTCTGCATTTTGTACGGATCCTTAGACCTTACTATAATATTTTCTAAATTCTAATTTAAATAGTAATATTAATGTTGCTACATATTTGTTTCACCAAAATAAGTGATGGGCGGGATATCAGAAAGCCAGAAAAAAAAAACAACTACTAAATGCAAATAGTCATCACATCGAAAGAAAACATCGTTGATCAAAGAAGCTTCAATTCCGTGGTCCCCCTAACGTGATTTGCTCCTGAATGTTTGCTTTCCGACAGAGCACATAATTTCTTAGTTTGTGGTGGCGCTGCTGTCGTCTATTTTAATTTATCTACACGAGAGTTGACATTCTCCACTCCATATTTTGTCAGGGCCCTACAGAGAAAAGGGCTAGTCCGTCCCTTTGAGGAGCTGAACGCCGACCCGTGTCTGAAAGCGTGGGTGGAAAACGGGTGGCCACTTGTTTCTACGTCATCGCGCTGGCCTGCTCCCTGAGCTTCGTTTGTCAACTTCTCTACAAGACCAAATTTTCTTCTGTTATGGTTTTGCACGTCCGCGTCTTTCCTTGGTTTATATCATCATCATCATCATCATCATCATTGTCAACCATTATCAATCCACTGCTGGACGAAGGTCTCCCCAAGTTTCCTCCACAACGGTCTCTCTTGTGCCAGTCTCCTCCATGTCACCCCTGCATACTTTCGAATTTCATCCACCCATCTCCCATGTGGTCTTCTTCTGGGTCTTTTCCTGTCCCTTGGAATCCAATCTAAAATTTCGGCTGTCCATCGATGATCTGTCCTTCTGGCAGTATGTCCAGCCCATTGCCATTTCAGGGATTTAACTCTGATCATGATGTCTTCCACTCTTGTCATTTTTCGGATCCACGAGTTCCTCTTCTTATCTCTCCTGGTTACACCAAGTATGCACCTCTCCATGCTTTTTTGAGTTGTCTGCAGCCTTTGTATGTCTCTTTTAGTTAAGGTCCACGTCTCTGCACCATACGTAAGCACTGGAAGGATGCATTGATCAAACACTTTTCTTTTAAGACATAATGGCATATTGCTCTTGAAAAATATGCTGTTTCTTCCAAAAGCTCTCCAGGCAAGTTTTGTACGCCGATTAATTTCTTCATCAATGTGACCCTCACTTGATATCTGCTGTCCAAGATAAACATACGTGTCTGTTATATCCAGCTTTTCTCCATCAATCGATAAATCTTCATTTCTTGTAAAAGCATTGAACATCACTTTTGTCTTCTGAAAGTTCATTTTTAATCCCACTTCTTTTACTCTTGTCAGCAAGTTCCTGGATCATAGTCTGCAGCTCTGATGGGGTATTGCAAAAATGACTACGTCATCAGCAAAACGAAGGTGGGTTAGATAATCTCCATTAATCTTTATCCCCTTGTTTTCCCAGCTCAGCGACTGAAAAACACCCTCCAACGTGGCATTAAAGAGCTTCGGAGATATGGTGTCACCTTGTCTCACTCCGTTTCCAATTTTTACGTGTGTTGTATTTTCAAACAGCCTAATCTTTGCACTTGCATTTTCATAGATGTTATTAATAATATTAATGTGTGCATCTTCAATACCGCAGGTTTTCAGAGCCATTGTAACTGCTGATGGTTTCACCGAATCAAAGGCTTTTTCATAATCGATAAAAGCCATGCACAATGGAAGCTCATATTCCCTCGCTCTTTCAATTAGTTCTCTCAGCACGTGGATATGATCTATTGTGCTGTAGCCACTCCTGAATCCAGCTTGTTCTCTCGGTTGAGCCATGTCCAGTGTTACCTTCAAGCGGTGTGAAAGAACTTTAGTGAAGATTTTATAAACTACTGATAGGAGGCTGATAGGTCTGTAGTTTCCGAGATCCTCAATGTCACCTTTCTTATGTAGCAGGATCATTGTAGCGGTGTTCCAATCCTCAGGAATCTTTCCTTCATTAAGGCATCGAGTGAAAATTTGGGCGAGTACTGTTTCGATTTCTCCACTTGCTTCTTGTATGATGTCTACAGTAATTCCATCTTCTCCTGGAGCTTTTCCTCGCTTCATGTTCTTGATTGCATGTGCAACTTCTGCTGGAAGGACTGGAGGAACTCTGGTACTGGTATCTTTCATGATGTCTGGAGTGCATATATCATCCCTTTCATATAATTTGGAGTAGAAATCTTTCACTCTTGTCAAAATTTCGCCTCTATTTCTTGTTACAGAACCATCTTCTTTCTCAGTGCCATAATCTGTTTTCTTCCCTTACTGAGATGTCCCTTTGCTATCTTTAGGCTTTGGTTGTTTTCAATTGCTTTCCTCACTAGTTCACAGTTGAATTTTCTACGTCTTCAGTGATACTTTTTCTTACTGTCTTGCATAGCTCTATATATTCCACTTTGGAAGTCACATCTTCTTTAGTTGTCCTCATCTCTTCTTTTTGCATCAACATTTTATTTTTTCCTGATAATTTGTTCACATGCAACTTGTTCTTAGACCCAGCTAATTTTGTTGCTGTTTCCATAAGAGCTTTGGTTACTTTTCTGTTAACTTCAGAGATGTCCACTTCTTCCGATGTTAGGCCTTCTAAAGCAGAGAACCTGTTCTTCAGTTCTAACTTGAAGGTATTATGGTGTTTTTTAAGGTTGGTTATGTCAATAGATTTTGTTTGTCTTATGAGCTTGCCACGTTCAAGTTTAGTGTTGAGGTGCATCTTACATCTCACCAATCTATGGTCACTACCTGTGTTGAACTTGTTCAGCACACTGCAGTCTTCTATGACGAATTTTTTGTTACACATAATAAAAATCAATTTCACTTGTCATCCCATTTGATGTCTCCATGTCCATTTTCTGTGTGGCTTTTTCTTGAAGAAGGAGTTCAAGATGAAAAACCCTTCTGCCTCTGCAAACTCAACGAGAGTATTTCCGCGCTGGTTTCTGTTGCCGTGACCGAATTTACCTACTGAAGTTTCATTCTGTTGCCGTTGCCCTATTTTTGCATTGAAATCTCCCATAATTATTTTCAAGTGCTGCTTACCTTTATTATTTAGATCACGAATTTCCTCATAAAATTCTTCAATTTCTTCTTCAGCATGACTTGTGGTGGGTGCATAAGTTTGAATAATCTGAGCCTGGTATCTTCTCGAGAGTTGGATAACGAGTCGTGCAGCTCTGTCAGAGGAACTTTCAACTTCTACAACTTTATCCTTCAGTTTCTTGTTTATTATAAATCCAACACCACTAGTTCTGCCAGTATCTGTCCCACGATAGTAGAAGAGATGTCCACTTTTCAGTTCGATGAGATCTTCTCCTTTTCTCCTTACCTCACTTAGCCCCACGATGTCCCACTTGATCCTTTGTAGTTCCTCTTTCAGTTCAAGAAGCCTTGAATCAGAAGATAGGGAGCGTCCATTGTACGTTGCCAAGGTCAGCATCAGATGGCAGCCTAGTCCGGTCCTCCGGGGATTCTTAGCACCTCTGCCTTCATGTCGCACTGGCCGCTGCCTTTGGAGACTGAGGGCCAAGATTTAAGTTGTGGAATCATTTTGGAGGGGTTTGGCCATAACTCACCACGCTGGCCAAGCGGTTTGGTGAGTGTGGGATAGCATTTCCTCTGATCCCGATGGTATAGTTATACCGCTATTGGCGGTCGTCAGAGCCCCTTTAGTGGGAACAGGATGCACCACGAGAAGGCGGGGTTGACATTTGTCAAGGAGAGGCTGTGAAGTTACGCATCACCTGACCTTACATCCCTTGATATATATATATATATATATAGCATTTGTTTCACGTTGTGTTTTATATATATATATATATATATATATATATATAGCATTTGTTTCACGTTGTGTTTTACTTAAGTTGTACAGTCAGTTTAATTTTTTTTTTAACGAGATGCCATGTGCTGATGTGACGTGCCGCAATACGCATATCCACACGAAAGGACAGGACATTGTTTTCACGCCTATTTCGAAATACTGTTCCGAAACTAATTCTGTTCAAGATATTTGGATAAGACTAATATCTGCTATCTGTTTGACAGTACCGTCATGTTCTTGGGATAATATTATTAAACAGTTTGAAAAGATTTTCTGCGCAGTTCACAACAGGATATTTAAAAAAGGGAAAGGTGTTATAAGGAAACTCATAAATGATTTAGAAAAACGTTTTCTATCTGTCAACAAAGATGCTATTTGCCGGTTTTGCAGAATACGAATATTTATTCGAATTTGTTTTCTGAACAGAAATTGATAATTAGTGCGGCGCAGGAAAACTCTGGAGAAAATGAAGAAAAAAATGAAATGACTCAAACGTAGTGAAAAAAAACACACGATTTTTTTTTGTTTTTTTTCATTTGGGCAATGAAGAAAACAGTTTTGCATTTTGTACAATGAAAAAAAAAACATTTTCCAGTTTGTGTAATAACGAACATACCTTCATTTCATGAAGTAAACTTTGTTCACAACTTTTTAAACTCAGTGACCTTCAGAAATCATGATGGATGCACAATGTAAGTAAATAGTTTTTATTTTATACATTAACAGAGTGAACTACTTTTGCGGAGTTTGAAGAACTCAATAACTTTCCGTGCCTTAAAAGTTTTGAACAATTAATGTTTGTGACAGAGAGAAAACGGGTTTAAACCACTTACTAAAAAAAAAAAAAAAAAAAGAACGATGCACTCAGTTTTTGACATAGTATAGTGAACAAAATAATTTTTAAAGAAAAAGCATTCATGACAGAAATTGCTCATTTAAAATTATCGCATTTATACACTGCCGGACAATTGCTAAGGACGGATGACAATAGCAACGATAGCAACCATAAAATGGAAAGCAGGAAAATGCGGAAATTAGCATAAGTGCGGTATACAGTAAGACGTGTTGTGCGTATGCAAATTTTGGATTGCCGAACTTGTTCGTGACGTCATAGGGCTGATAAGAGATATAAAGGATTTGACGCGTATTGACCGTTGTTGTTCAAAAGCAAAGTTGAAAGGGAAAGAATCAATTGACGAACTTGCAATTTTCAGTATGTCTTCCCGACATCACCTAGATGATTTTACGCGTGGCTGTATTATTGGCAAGATTGAAGAACGGCGAAAAATAACAGATGTTGCCAGGGAGTTCGACGTCAGCCACAGTGTTGTTTCAAGGCTTTGGAAATCATTTCAAACAAATGGAGAGTGTAGCAAACGTCACGGGGGAGGTCATGTTCGCAGTACGACACCTGCAGAAGATCGGTACATAGTGCTATCAACAAAAAGACACTGGCGCAGCACAGCTAGTGAGGTAGCAAATCAGTTTATGGCTGCTACTGGCAAGCGGATCTCCCGAAAAACTGTCGCCAGACGTTTGCACGAAGGAGGACTATACGCCCGCCGTCCTGTTGTGTGCATCCCATTGTCCAGACGTCACCGTACCGCCCGTTTGCAATGGTGCCATCAACATCGCAATTGGACTGATAATGACTGGTCTGCTGTCCTCTTCTCAGATGAGAGTAGATGCAGTCTATCGTCTGATTGTCGACGACAACTGATCTGCCGTGATAGTGGTACTGCATATTGTCCAGCAAACATACAGGAAAGGGACCGATATCCGACATGTAGTGTCATGGTATGGGCTGGCATCATGATCAATGGCCGTACGTCCCTCTATGTGCTTCCAACTGGGACTATGACTGGCCAACGATACATTAATGATGTTCTGCTACCTCATGTTCGCATGTTCCGGGGTGCTGTCGGTGATAGATTCATTTTCATGGACGACAACGCAACATGTCATCGAACAGTCGCTGTCCAGGAGTGTCTTGAGAGCGAGTATATTCAACGCCTCGTATGACCAGCACGTTCTCCAGATCTGAATCCCATTGAAAATGTGTGGGATGCTTTGGGAAGGAGTCTTGCTGGTCGCCAATGCCCTCCAATAAACAAGGACACTCTCATCCGTGCACTGACAGAGGAATTGGATAAATTACCCCAACAGCTGCTTGATAATGTTGTGCAAAGAATTACACGACGTGTGGAATCTTGCATCGCCCTCCATGGTGGCCATATCCCGTATTGACATCTTACGCCGGAACGCCTGCTGACGGTAATTGCATTTTTTTCACGTTTACGTATTCTGCACAAAATGGCCTGTTTTTCCCTTGAACACGTTCCAAAGCCTTCTGGATTTCAGAGCACAATAAAATTGTCTTTCTTATAATGTCCTGGCATTCTAACATTATTTTATTTCACTTGGCATCCAACCACACTTACTTTTTTATGAGCTATATAGTCGTTTATGATCCGTCCTTAGCAATTGTCCAGCAGTGTACTATTACATCAATGTTTTCTGATTTTAGGACCCAAAATCTTCAACTTTTGGTTTCGAAAAAGACAATTTCTAATATTTGAGTGCGCACTGAAATAGATTACACACTGTAATATGTTAAATACGGTAATAACATTGAGTGAAAGTGTCTTTCCTATGGTGGTCCTTTAGAGCACATCTCCCCGTGGCTCTTGGCTTCCGAAGGGAGAGCGCAGCTACGTCAACAAGCCCGGCTGTGTGTCTCAGGAGGTGAAGCGCTAAGGACTTGCCCTTTCCTCTCAACCCCTGATACTTTATATTCCTTGTCCTGTTGGAGGGACGGAGACAGGAAGATTGGGAGCCCCGTCTGCAACAAATCCGCTCTCACCGAGCAGAAGTCTCCCCATGTGTTTTTTCGGGGGAATTTAAGACCTCAAAATGGATCAAGACTCAAAACTTCAGTGGAGAGAAAGAGACAGCAGCATTGCACTCCTCTGAAAGGAGTAAATTTTTATGATAGATCAGCCCTTTCCTTTCGATCTAGGGAGAGAGCGCAGGAATCGGAAACTTGCAAATCATCCAACTGCCACACCTCCCTTCACGTGTGACAAGAAAATACTTTTCACCAGCCGGCTGGGCTTTTGGAGGAATCAAATTTTAGGGATAAGCTACTACAAAGGAACGCCTAATAAACATACACCAGCTAAAGAAAGATCAAACAAAACGGAATTAAAAATTAAGGTACACCCAGGAATAGATGAAGTTGCCTTCATAATTGCAATTCACTTGAAGACTGTCAAAGCTCGCATTATCACAACAATAAATATACTGTTCACACTTATACATAATACTCACATTACACTAAACTACAAATTTATGTATGTTACTTAGATACTGATCAATGAAAACACAACTAAAAAAAGCGCTAATTCTTTATCCTCATAATTGAAATCACCTTATATTTTTCCTTTTCTCCTCTGCTGCGGACAAAATGCCTTTTCTTTTCAAGCTGGAACACACAACGAGGGAGAAAAAATAAGTAAAACGAAGGAAAGAGAGATTTAGAAGAGGAAGAATAAAAAAAAAATACTTACGTAGGTCATTTCAAAAGTTTTGCACACTACGCAAGCGCTTCCCGTAAGATGATGCAAACCCCCAATCGTTGCTTCAGTTATGAGTCTGACTTCAATTCACAAAGTTGTGTTTACGTTTGGTGGTTAATTTGTTCCTATTCCGAAAAATTCTGCATGGAAATGAAGGAAGAAATCAAGTCAGACCAGATCTCGGTAAATGCGTACTTTAGCGTTATCAATTATTTCGTCGGAAAAATTTAAGTGTGTGAGAAAAGTGCCACGCACAATTTTTTATGCTTGCAAAGTAATGGGGAAAGGTGAAAAAATATAGCATTTTTAGATAAAGGGAAATATTTTTTTCCGAAGTATTTACCTAGGAGTGGTTTGGAACAGTACGTGCGGTAGACGACGGCGTCAAAGTGGAGTCCGGTGAATGGAAGAGCTTCGTTGAGAAGATAAAGTAACGAGCGGAAGAATACAGAAGGAAGCGGTTAAGCAGTACGTAGTCATCGAGGCGTCTTGTAGGAATACGCGAAAGGAAAGAGGTCGGTTTTACGCAGCATTGCATTTTTTTTTAAATGGTAATTTTGCAAAATCGTTAGTACAAAATCGTCAGTCTCCACACTTTATGTCGTATTTCGTCGGGGCTTAAAATTATATTATCCGCCACAACGCAAGAAGCTAGCTGCCATAATATGATATCTGAACTGAAAGAAATCGTTTATTTTGAAAAATATCCGTTTCACGAGGGAAAAATGTGAGTTACGATTTACGGAACAACAGCAGAACTACAAATGAAGTGCTTGAAGAAATCACCTAGCCCTGCACATCTTCCAAACCATAACCAAAACTTTGAGTTCAATCGGAACCAAAACTTCTTCCTCAAAACTTCTGTCGTACATGAATTCATTAACATTTCTTAATTTCTTTCCAATCGGAGATATTGTTAAACTAATAATAACAACATTTCGCACATATCTTTCTCAAAAATTAATAAAACAGGTTTGAACTACTTCTACTTGAGCACGAGTACACGACGCATCACACTCATCTGAAAAATACTCCCAACTCCTGTTGTATTCTTCCGCGCATTCCCTACCAACTCGTACTCCGTTCTGACGCACGGAACCTTCACGTGGTGGCCGCTAGGATCGCTTCAGCCTCCCGCACCAACTGCTGCAAAGCATCGCACTCGTAGGTTAATACTTCGGAAAAATTATTTCCTTTTAAGCAAAAATACTATATTTTTGCACCTTTCCCCGTTATTTTGTATGCTTAAAAAATTGAACGTCGCACTTTTCCCACACAGTTAAATTTTTTCCGACTAAATAACTTAGGACGCTAAAGGACACATTTACCATCCAGCGATCGTGCATTAAAATTGAAATTTTGCAAGGAAAATTTCCTACTGAAATTCATTTAGCTTTGTTTGAAGTTTGTGGGGTTACTCTAGTGGATCGTAGCTCAGTGGCACCGTGAAGTTCTCATTGAGATTTTGTACCAGAACTGAAAACTCAGTCCGCTCAGTGGATACTTCCAGGTTCACCTCGCCAGAGAAAAAATCTCCGCCAACAATCGGAGCTGGTGATGATTACGGACTATGACAAGGTTGGAATGATGGCAACAGACGCTCTTACAGTGTCCGAAGGGACTACTGTAACAGCTGAATACAGCACCATGGTTTCTGCAAAATGTTTTCTGCCCAAAGATTCGGAGGCAATGACTTGGGGTATGCTTTGGTTTGCTGCCCATTTCTGCTACACGAGAGGCGATGCTTGCAACGTGCTGCCATCTTTCGGGAGACGTGAAATACGCGGCGTGTGCTATTTTTGTAAGGAATGTGTTTGTGCAGTATTTCGGACATTTACTGTGACGGAAAAAATGTGTTTCCACCAGAATGAAAACCTGTCGGTAAACCTTTGCAAATGTGGCACAGAAATAGGAAACTGAAGCGACAATAGATGGCGACACGTTATCGCCACAGTGTAAAGTGTTGCGCTACGTTGCGAAAGTGGCAGAGGAAGTGCATAATATGGATTAAAGGTGGCCCTTAAAAGGACCTTTATGAATGTACATTATGGTATATGTGTGTAATATTTATTATGAGAGAAGAATAAGTTTTTCGCATGAATATGAAACTATCTACCTAGCAGAATAAAAGCCAGAAAAGCTTTATCTGCCAGGGAAGAACTTCCTGATAAAAAAAAACTGGACTTGAAAGCAATGTTCTGAGGAAAGACTGCAATTCCGTCGGAATAAATATTCCATAATATGCCCACTGGTCCGTCATAATGGTTGTTCCTGGCTCGACGTGTTTGATGATGAGGGGCAGCAATGTCTCTGCAGATCTGTTGTTATCAGGACAGATCTCCACCCTGAACCGCTTGGCATCTCTTTCAAAGATGCCAAGAATCCAGGTGCCCTCGAAGAGACGACCACAGTTGTACTTGCGTTTTCCCACTTTTGCTTCGTCCACTTCGACGAGGATTCCATCACCACCCAGTATTCCTACTATATCCATTGGAATGTGAGCATTAAAAAACCACGTACCAAGAGTATAAAGTGACGTAAGTAGCTATAACGCATTTTTGTCTTCGTATAAGACCCCCAAATCATGGGAGCTGGGAGAGGGGAGCGCCCTAATGTGCTCTCGCACGACGTCCCCGTCCCCATACACGAACTTTGTTGCAACACATCTTCACACTGTTCACCACGCCCAAAATAAACACCTGGACATGGTTCACTGATGTTTACACACACTCCCACCACGGCCCAACAAGCAACACCAGACAAAACCTCGAGTGATACAGATCCTCCGAAGAACTCGAAAGGACCCGCACACAAATAGGCGGCGAGGTCACCTAGAACGGCGGGTGCGATCCAAAGGTACACCCGGAACGTCCATGTAGGCGGACAAAAGTCCCCCTACGAGGTGACCAGATGACAGCGACCCGGACGGGAGACTGTCCAGAGAGGACATCGGGCCGACAGGTGCACCAAGGCACTCACATGACCCATGTCAGGTGCTTGCCCGGCCCACTTCCATACGGAACCGGCACACCACAAGCAGCAAAGACACAACACCCTCCCTTCAGATACCATCCATTCACACCACATCATAAGAGAAAGAGCAGAGACAGAACCAAAACACTCCTCCCCCCCCCCGTCTCACACAGGCTCCTGCCGTCTCAGTCAGCGGCTAGCACCGCCAACCTCGACCGGAAAGAAGACAGTTTTAAACCATTGATGAAAGGGTCGGAGGCTAACCTCCACGCCCTCTATGAAACACAAGTCACAAAAACATAACACTAGAAAAAGCACAACACTCCCAGAGGGAACCCTCGGGCTTCAAGGGCCGAAACTAAGGGGGTAAGTTACCCTAATGAAAGGTGTAGTTGTTCTTGGTCCCGGTAACAATCCGAGGCCAAGTCCCCCACCGATACCTAAAGGCTCGGTCGGTCAAAGTGTGGGCGTCCACTCTCGCCCTGTCTCGGAGCTCACACTTGATTTGAAGGATAACCGTTGTAGGAGAGCAGCCCGAGTTAGCCGTCCGGGAATGCAGAACTCTGTTCCTCTCCCTCCACATCTTATAACAGACCTCGGTGATAATCCTCCTCCAGGAGAGGTAAAGTGCTACATCAATCGGAGCGGGCCACTTTTGGAAGGTTAGCCAACCTGTCTTTCTGGTACAATACTGAAATTTGATTTATTAGGTACCAGGAAAGCACTGTTTGATGATGCTAATCATCACCTCAAAGCACTGTTCTGAGGACAGACGACAATTCCATCTGCATAAATATTCCAGAATGTGTTTATGTAATATTATGCCTGGTCCTTAAAAGATACTTTATTGAATATTGATTGCGTACCTATTCTGAAACATTTACTGTGACGGAAAAAATGTGTATCCACCAGAATGAAAACCTGTCTTTCTGGTACAATAATTAAATTTGATTTATTACGTACAAGGTAATAACTGTTTGAAGATGACAATTATCACCTCAAAGCAGTGTTCTGAGAAAAGACGAGAACTCCGTCGGAATAAATATTCCAGATTGTGGTCTGCCAAATGATTTTTGTGAGACTCATCTGAAAGTCTGCGTTTCAGGGGCCGTTGAAGAACGATAACCTTTAGGCGACCCAAAACTTTGGAGCGAACATCGATGACGGAACGCAAGCAGCAGCACTGTGTGGATGGAGAAAAAGCGCCACCATTCGGAAAACGTGTGATTTCCCATGATTGCCGGTTACTAACTTCTAGCAGACGACGGTGGCCACAAACCGAAGTGCATCCATGACTTGTTCCCAAAACTGAAGAAACCACTCCGCGGAAAACGATTGAGGATGTTCTGAAGAGGTGAACCGAGTAATTCAACAATGAAGGTGTCCTGACTGCATTACAAGACTTGCCCAAAAGTTGGGCCAGTTGTCACACAGAAAAAGGGAGGTATGTTGTGATATAAATTCGTTTTTTAAGAAATAACCCCACAGTTCATAAAATTTGCCGCGAATGGCTGAGTGGTTAGCAGTTCAGACTACCAATGCAAGGTCCTCAGGTTCGATCCTGGGCTGATCTTGCGGGGGTAGTGTGATTTGCTAACAATCACTGAATATTCGCCGTCTAACGGACGAGCACGTTAAGTGACGGCCCCCAGGTTGGACTCACTGGCAAAATGGGTGTCCTTTCCTATGCCTTCCCCCTGAAATTCTCTCACGCCTCTATGTGTAACATCGTACTTGTACGGTGGAGCCATCTACTGTACTCTAATCTCACTACAAACTGTTCTGTCAAAGTCGCTAGACTTGCTCTCATTCCTTCCGTTTCTGTGTCCTGCCCATAAGGCGAACTCGCTGTAGGTGGCTGGGACCTAAAATCTACTCACTTTGGACGGAAGTCCTACAAGAAAATGACTCATACTTTGTACATAAAACTTTTGAAATGACCCTCATATATAATTTGCTTGACTTTTTCAAAGACTCGTCCACTCCCGTATATCGTCTAGGTGGTTACAGGGAGTGAAATGCCAATAAAAATTTAACTAATAAGGATATTTATTTTTCTTCTTAATAATTCAAATTCTCGAAAATTTGCAAGGACTTTTTTTAAAATATTTGATTGGAGGTTTAACGACAACCGTGAGCAACTCGATGGGCTATAAGCAGTCGCCCATCCCCAATTTAGGGTCACTGGTTCCAGGGAAGGGAGAGAGCCAGTGCCGTTAGAGAACCACAACATCCATTCCTCACCGGGATTCAAACCCGGGCCACTTTCGGACGAATGATCAGGGACATCGCTTAGACCACTGAGACAAGGAAATTTTCGGCGTGGAAATGAGAAACAGATCACAAGCACAAAATAGAAAACACAGCACTTTTAAAATCGACGACACACTACGCCGTCCAGTTATTAGTAAATGTATTCATTAGCGTCCTAAATTATTTCGTCGGAAAAATATTAGTACCTGAGAAACGTGCGACGTACAGATTTTGGAGTTTGGAAATCCAAACTCCAAAATCGTGCAAAAATTTCATATTTTAAAAGTGTTTTAAAGGTTTTGTTCGTAATATTTACCAGTAAGTGCGGTATGTGAAGAGACGATGCCAAGCTTTGTTCCCTTTTAAGGAATATTCGGTGGGCCCTGTAATTCCTGCGCTCAGGACTACGAGTCCATAGTTCTTGCCATGGGAGCGAAGTATCATCTACGCTACAGAATATAGTTCGTTCATGTTTTGTCATTTTTTTTAAAGCAGATGTTGATAAATTTTTCGTTCTTTCGCATATGATTCCATGATTTAAAATATACAATTGTATAGAAAACTTCGAAACTATAACTTTCGGTTCTGGTTTGAATAGTTTCCATTCTTGGCAAATTTGCCGCGTTCCTGCGCTTTTAATAGCTCGTTCGCAGGTCAGTTTCTATCTTACGCATACGCATCTTTTGCAAATCTGACAGGTTTAAGCCGGTTTCTCCTGCCAACAACGTACAGGACACAACAAAATAAAAGGTGGGTGATGTGGATCTTTTTTCTGTAGCGTATCACTACAACATTTATCCCTCTCCTACCAACAACGTAACCTCTTTCTCTTGTACTCTTCCGCCCATCATTTTGCCACAGCAAAGAACCTTCCTTTAAACAGACCCAAACTTCACATCTTCCGCTGAGCAATGCGTTAGGCCTATGCAGTTTCTCTTCACAGCGTCGGACTCACATCACAATTCTACGATAAAAATCTTTAAACGATATTTAAAATTTGTAATTTCTGCACCTTTTGCCATAAATTTCCATACTCTAAAATCTGTACGTCGCACTTTTTTCAGGTACTAACATGGTATAGTAAAATACTGCTGCCAGTACTCCGAAGCCATCAAAAGATCTACCTCAAAAATACAAAAAAATTGGAAATGCCCACCAGAAAGTTTAGCGTCTGGGTACAGTAACAGAACAAAGGCAGGAAGATTCACTCCGTTGTCTCATTGGCAGGAATAAAAACGCAAGCAACCAATTGGCGTGCGTGAAAGGCCAGAGCAATAGTGCATTTTTGGCGGGTAGAATTCTGCTTGTTTTGATTGATATTTAGCGGGCTGTATTTAAATATTTCGCTGTGGCCATGCATACTGCGAACAGATTCACCTGTTCAATTTGTGGTGGTTCATTCGGGCTGAAATGAAATATAACTTAAAGAAGCATGTTAAAAAATTTCATCCTGATGGTTCCATTATACCTGAACCACAAATTGCAACGAGATGGGGGGGGTGGACACGTTGTGCTAGTAACGCTTATGGTGGTAATGCATACATAGGATAATGACACGTGCAAAGCAACAATCTCAAACGTGAACAAACACTACGATTAACTAGTCTGATTGAAAATAAAAGCACTATATAGCGGCTACAGATATCCGAGACACTGCAAAAATTGAGACGGCATTCTCGATGTGCGTAAAAAGTCACGCACGCCTTTCAAACCTGCATATTAATTTGCCCACATAGTTGCTAGGACGAACATCATTAAAAATGAATATGTATTAAACTCATAAAGTACCTGGTACTTCAATACAAACCTTTTTATATCCATCAAACGGACACATCAGAATTTTCTAGGACTAACATAAAACACGCGCTATCGCTCTCGCTCTGGCTGTCTGCCTGTGTTTCACTAATCACACACGCCAATTGATTGCTTGCGTTTTTATTCCTGCCAATGAGAGAGCGGATCTTCCTACATATGTTCTGCTTATGTATCCAGACGCTTAGCCGGAAAATTCGTCTCAAACAACCCGCCATTTCGGAACCTGGGATTTTTCTTGTGAATATTCCAGAAAAGTCGAAAGGTTGCGTGTTGAAGAACCAGCGATGTTAAGATAGCGTTTCATTCGACCGTCAGTAACATGTGTCAATCGTGACACAGGTCTAGGCGATGGATGATTTAAAATTTCATATACATATATATATTAATTTATTCGAATGAAAAAGTGAATGCTAACAATTATTAAATGGACTTTGATAATGAAGGTGTGAAGGGGAGTATACTGTAATCCCTTATACACTATACTTTGAATTTTTATACTATAGTCCCTTCATACACCTTTATTCTCAGGGAAAATTTTAGTATTTCTTGTTTGATAAGTGTTTTCGATTTTTTGTTAATGAAATTACTGTCATATTAAAAAAAATTCCATTCACATTTCAAGAATTTCAATATTTTATGACAAATCACTGTGAAGTCTTTCGATTTGAGAACCTGCCACACGTTAACCACACCTTTCTGAAAAACTATAGTGATTAAAGCCTACAAGTAGAAAACACAGAACCGAGGAAATTGCAATCGATTTAAGAGCTGAAAACCCACAACTAGCACAGTTTCATGTAAGAATTTTCATACTGGGCCAATCAGATTGTAGTAGGCGTGCAGTATAAATCAGTAGAAGGTGTGGGGTGGAGACGAACGATGGAACATCCAGTATTTACAAACTAAACGAACTATAAAAGGCGCTGCGCAAACATAAATAAATTTCTTTTAGTACGGATAAAGTCGCACCTGTTCCCGTAAAGTAGTATGTAGGAATGGCTGGTTTAACACTCTCAATCCTTGAGATAATGAAATTTCTGGACGCTACAAAAAATTCACGATGTACCAAAGCAGAGGAAGGGATTCCTAATGCAGGTCATGCAATTTCATGTGCAATTAAGAAAGAAAATAGGAAAGAACTATACATAGTTTCGAATTGCATTCAATCCACCGCAATAACGTCGTGGCCGATCAACGGTGCTTTAAACAAAAATAATTGTGAAATTCCTAGTCTTTTGAGTGCTCTTGTAAAGCGGGCGGAAGTGAAACGCGTGAGCACTGTGTAGCAGTAATGCTTTACTGTATTTAAATTTATACATTTGATATATTTTTACGTTTTCAGACAAGTGATATAGTAATACCGACAGGGTTAACATTTGGGTAAATGTGTAGATTAGCATCCTAAATTATTTCGTCGGAAAAATATTAGTACCTGGAAAAAGTACGACGTACAGAATTTTGATTATAGATATTAATGGCAAATGGTGCAGAAATTTATGTTTTTAATGTCTTTTAAAGATTTTTATCGTAAGATTTACTTGTAAGTGCGATGCTGTGAAGAGACGCAGCGGTAGGCCTAACACATCGCTACCGCGACAATGTCAAGCTTTGCTCCGTTGAAAGGAAGATTCGCTGCTGCGTGTAATTCACCCGCGAATGACTACAAGAGCAGCCGCGTACGTTCTTGCCAGGGAAAATAAGATCGTGTACTCATATGCTACAGAATATAGTTCACTTATGTTTGTCATTGCTTTTAAAGCAGATGTTGAGAAATGTTTCGTTCTTTCACAAGTAATTCCCTGATTCCAGATAAAAGGTACGAATATGCCTTTCCGTGTTGTACAGGAAACTGGGGAAGAATAACTTACGGTTCTGCTTTGAACGGCTTTCATTCGTAGCTGCTTGCGGTGCCACTGTACTTTTGGTTCTTCTGTTAATACTTTCTTCACAAAACAGTTTCTATCTCACTGATATGTATCTTTTGCTAATCAAAGAGTTTTTTTCCGGTTTTTCTTGCCAACAACGTACAGGATACAACAAAATAATTAATAAAGGGGAGATAGTCTGGACCTATTTTGTGTAGCTTATCACTACAACATTTATGGCTCTCCTGCCAACAACGTAACCGCTTACTCTTGCACTCTTCCGCCCGTAGTCTTGTGATCGAGTCGGGCCGTGTTTCGGTGCAGCAACAAACCTTCCTTTTAACGGAGCAACGCATATCATCGTGCCGTAGCGATGCGTTAGTTCTACCGCGGCGTTTCTTCAGATCATCGCATTTACAGGTAAACACTACGATAAAAATCTTTAAAACGCATTTAAAATCCGAAATTTCTGCACCATTTGCCATTATTTTCCATACTCTAAAATCTGTATGTCACACTATTTCCATGTACAAAAATTTTTCCGACGAAATAATTTAAAACGATAATCACATTTACCGACATTTCGTTTCACTTGACGATTTCCAGGATCCATTTTCAGTACTCTGTCAACAATAACAAATTTGTATTTTTTTAACATTCTGTACTTAAAACAGTGTTTTTGAATTGGTAATTGTTGATCATCATTCTGTTCGCAGTGTTTTTGCACTTAAAACTTTTTGGAATTTTAAATTATTACTATGCAACAAAAGCATGTCTTCATGAAAGAAATACGGGATTACGCCATATAATACAAATTTTGAAGATGACAATCCGATTTTTGGCGTAAATATGACAAGGATGGTAAGTCAGATAATATCTGAAAACTTGAAAATTTTCATCGTCCTGGAGCGGGACTCGAACCCGCGTCTCCCAGAAAACGCCTAGGTATGCTAACCACTACACCACCCAGAACGACCAAGTTTCAAGTTTTCGATCAATTTGAATTTAACCATCACAGGATTCGCTAGTCGAAGCAACCGGCATTCATGTTTAGCGAATCTGGAGGTTAATAATCCTATCCCGTGGTTGCCCGGAGAAGCAGATAAATCATGAAAGAAATACGGGATTACGCCATATAATACAAATTTTGAAGATGACAATCCGATTTTTGGCGTAAATATGACAAGGATGGTAAGTCAGATAATATCTGAAAACTTGAAAATTTTCATCGTCCTGGAGCGGGACTCGAACCCGCGTCTCCCAGAAAACGCCTAGGTATGCTAACCACTACACCACCCAGAACGACCAAGTTTCAAGTTTTCGATCAATTTGAATTTTCAGATATTATCTGACTTACCATCCTTGTCATATTTACGCCAAAAATCGGATTGTCATCTTCAAAAGCATGTCTTGTTTGTTATTCATTCAAACACGTTATTAGGTTAATAGTATTTCACTGTAAGGATTTCAAATCCAAAGCACATGCGTTTATAATAACTTGTGAAAGGCATATCTGGAACCTTCGAAACGACACTGCGAGACGCAACAATTTGAATTGTTATTTTTCATGGAATTCTCCATTATACTACTCTCTAATTCCAGAATGAAGGCAAAATTATCCCAAAACAAGCCAACCGAACCTAGGCAACGATCTGCTATAGTAATTCTTCCTTTCGACGTTAGAGGAAGAGCTGACCGCTGAGATTGCCAATTAATATTCATGATATCACAAGCTGATCTTTCATCACGATCTGGTCTTCATTAACTAAGGAAATTCTAACTGTTTTATCAGCTAAAAACCCACAACTAGCACAGTTTCATGTTGGAGTTTCACATATTAGTCAAATCAGATTGTTGCAGGCGGGAAATATTTTTCAGTATAAGTGACGGCGAATGATGAAACAGCGAGTATTAACATCGGCAGCTAATCATTCATCACCGGCGTCGGAACCGCTGGGGCAGTTGCCCCCGCACGTAGATGAGTGGGGGGGACATCCCATTTGCCCCCTCAGTTTTCTTCCTTTTCAAATTACATATGTTCGTGATTGGAGATCTCAAACATTCGTTTTTTGGGGTTTTTTTTTTTTTTTTTTTTGAAGTTCATTTTGATTATAATTGAGCATTGCTCTTCATTTTTTACCATGATTTCCAGATAGGAAATCTGAATATTTTTTTTAATGTCATTCACTCCTGAGACGCCAAGAAATGCTAGTTCCATTAAACAGTCCAAAAGGCTGGTTCCCGTTTGAAGACCAGCAATGTTTTGTCTCATTAGGAATACAAAATTAGTCTTTCTCTAAAAAAAATGAGTAAAAAGGAAGTAGGATGAGGAATGAGATATAAGTTCTTTCAATATTTAATTACAGCGTCCCCAATTCCTGCGGAATTCGCACCAATCCGGAAGTATCAAGATCTATAGTTTAATGCCGTTCATGTGTACAGTTAATTTACATTGAGAAACTATATGGATATGAAAAATGTTTTTCTTTTATAGATTAATGTTTAATCGAAAAAAATGTTTTTCAGCAAATTTTCGTAATGAAGTCAGCACATCTTCTTTTACAGTAGTACGATAAATTTTATGCCAAGGTGAAATATTTTAGCGTCCTAAATTATTTCGGAGGAAAAGTTTAACTGTGTGAGAAAAGTGCGACGTACAATTTTTTATGCTTGCAAAGTAATGGGGAAAGGTGAAAAAATAGTATTTTTAGTTAAAGGGAAAGATTTTTTCTGAAGTATGTACCTGCGAGTGTGGTGGTTTGGAACAGAACGTGCGGTAGGCCTAAAACGACGGATCGGCGACGGCGTCAAAGTGGAGTCCGGTGAATGGAAGAGCTTCGTTGAAAAGGGCAAGTTACGGGCGGAAGAATACAGAAGGAAGCGGTTGAGCAGTACGTAGTCATCGAGGCGTCTTGTAGGAATACGCGGAAGGAAAGAGGTCAGTTTTACGCAGGATTGTATTTTATTCTTTAAATGGTAATTTTGGAAAAGCGTTAGTATAAAATCGTCAGTCTCCACACTTTATGTCGTATTTCGTCAGGGCTTAAAATTATATTATCCGCCACAATGCAAAAGCTAGCTGCCATAGTATGATATCTGAACTGAAAGAAATCGTTTATTTTGAAAAATATCCGTTTCACGAGGGGGAAATGTGAGTTACGATTTACGGAACAACAGCAGAACTACAAATGAAGAGCTTGAAGAAATCACCTAGCCCTGCATATCTTCCAAACCATAACCAAAACTTTGAGTTCAATCGGAACCAAACTTCTTCCTCAAAACTTCTGTCGTACATGAATTCATTAACATTTCTTAATTTCTTTCCATTTGGAGATACTGTTAAACTAATAATAACGACATTCCGCACATATCTTTCTCAAAAATTAATGCAACACGTTTGAACTACTTCTATTTCAGCACGAGTACACGACGCATCACACTCATCTGAAAAATACACCCAACTCCTGTTGTATTCTTCCGCGCATTCCCTACCAACTCGTACTCCGTTCTGACGCACGGAACCTTCACGTGGTGGCCGCTAGCATCGCTTAAGCCTCCCGCACCAACTGCTGCAAAGCATCGCGCTCGTAGGTTAATACTTCGGAAAACTTATTTCCTTTTAACCAAAAATACTATATTTTTGCACCTTTCCCCGTTATTTTGTATGCCTAAAAAATTGTACGTCACACTTTTCCCACACAGTTAAATTTTTCGGACAAGTAATTTAGGATGCTAAAGTCCACATTTACCAAACACTTTGTTCTCCGACATCTTGCCCCCCCTGTCAAAAAAGAGTTTCGGCGCCACTGTCTTTCATCACGCGCTGGTTTTCACTAACGGAGAATATTACAATCAATTTATAAGCTGAACCCCACAATAAACACAGTTGCATGTTGTAGTTCTACTTTTTGGACCAATCAAATTGCAGCAGGCGTCAAGTATAAATCAGTAGAATGTGTGGCCTAGCGACGAACGATGGAACAGCCAGTGTTAACTTTCATTGAATCATGATTTGATCTTTCATCACGCGTTGGTCTTCGTTATTGGAGAAAATTGCAAAGTTCCTTTAAAACCTGAAAATCCCCAACTAACAAAGTGTTGTGTCATAGATTTCATACTGGGCTGTTCTGTTTTTACTAGGCCTTCTTTATAAATTAGTGGAAGCAAAGGGGGGCGATGAACGATGAAACAGCCAGTTTCAAGGGGTGGGACTCGTCCAAATACGTTCCCTGCCACAGATTTGTTGGCCCTCGGCGCGAGAGGATGCATAGGTCTTACCAGCTTGGAGGTCACCTGCAGGACTTTACGGAAGCTGACCGCGCTGGCAAGAACACGCAGCAGTTGTACATTGACCTGCTGCCTAGGGAACACGTCGTCAATGATTTCAACGTTCCTTGAGACTTCCCTATGAAAGAGGCTCGGATGAGCATCGGGTGTGGCCTGCAAGAAGAGGGACTTTAAGTGGCGGTTGGCCCACAATGTCCGTCCAACCAGGAGTAGGCAGTTTCGGTGGGGTGGCATCTCTTCCGATAGATGCCCTTCGTGTGCGGGCATTGAGGACAGGTTCCATCTCTTTTGGGCCTGCCCCATGGCGCACCAGGTTTGACATAGAATATGGACTTGGGCTTGCCACAAAAGGCTTGACGCCCTCCAGTTTCACCCGGCTAATGTGTTTTATCTACATCCTGTCACGGCCGAGGGCTGGGATGTCTGGAGGATGAATATCACCGAGGTCTGTTATAAGATGTGGAGGGAGAGGAACAGAGTTCTGCATTCCCGGACGGCTAACTCGGGCTTCTCTCGGACAACGGTTATCCTTCAAGTCAATTGTGAGCTCCGAGACAGGGCGAGAGTGGACGCCCGCACTTTGACCGACCGAGCCTTTAGGTTTCGGTGGTGGACTTGGCTTCAGATTGTTACCGGGACCAAGAACAACTGCATCTTTCATTGGGGTAACTTACCCCCTTAGTTTCGGCCCTTGGAGCCCGAGAGTTCTCTCTGGGAGTGTTGTGCTTTTTCTAGTTATGTTTTCGTGACTTGTGTTTAATGGAGGGCGTGGTGGTTAGCCTCCGACCCTTTCATCGGCGGTTTAATCTGTCTTCTCTCCGGTCGAGGTCGGCGGTGCAGGCCGTTGTCCGAGACGGCAGGAGGCTGTGTGAGTCTGAGGGAGGAGTGTTTTGGTTCTGTCTCTGCTCTTTCTCTTTTGGTATGGTATGAATCGATGGTGTCTGAAGGGAGGGTGTTGTGTATTTGCTGCTGGTGCTGTGCCGGTTACGTGCGGATGTGGGCCAGTGAGGCACCTGCCATGGGTCATGTGAGTGCCTTGGTGCACCTGTCGGTCCGGTGCCCTCTCTGATAGTCTACCGTCCGGGTCGCTGTCACTTGGTCACCTCTGAAGGGGACTTTTGTCCGCCTACATGGACGCTCCGAGTGTACCTTCAGGTTGCACCCGCCTTACTAGGTGACCTCGCCGCCTATTTGTGTGCGAGTTCTTCGGAGGATCTGTATGACTCAGGGGTTCGTCTGGTGTTGCTTGTTGGGCCGTGGTGGTAATGTGTGTAAACATCAGTGAACCATGTCCAGTTGTTCACCTGTGGCGTGGCGAACAGTGTGAAGATGTTGAGTTGCAACAAAGTTCATTTATGGGGGAAGGGACGTCGTGCGAGAGCACATTAGGGCGCTCCCTCTCCCAGCCCCCATGATTGTGGGTCTTATACGAAGATAAAATGTATTGCTTTGCGACGAACGATGAAACAGATAGTGTTAAGATTCATGAATCACGATCTGATCTTTCATCACGCGGTGGTCTTCTTTACTGGAGAAAATTGCAAACGTTTAGAAGCTGAAAACCCCCAACTGATAAAGTTTCATGTCATACATTTCGCACTGGGCTGATCTGTTTTTACTAGGCCTTTTTTATAAATCAGTGGAAGCAATGGGTGGCGATGAACGATGAAACAGCCAGTTTTAATATACTTGACATCACGCACTTATCTTCGCTACCGGAGGAAATTGCAATCCATTTAGCTGTACAACACACAACTTGCAGATTCGTGTTAGAGTTTTGTATATTCGGCTCATCAGGGTGTAATAGGAGTTCAGTACAATTGGTAGAAGTTTGCGAATGGCTCTTCCAACATTCGTCGACACCTCATAGGGTAGAGGAAAGGTGTAACCTACAGTTTTAATATACATATTCAAGAGCGGATTTATAGAGATGCAAGTGTTCTCGCAGTGCTAGAGGGAATTGGAAATTAAAAAATAATGATCTTTTTTTAATTTTCTTGCTAAATAAAATAAATAAAACTCATAGATAATACAGCTGTTCTGGTTTTAGGAGCATGTTTCCATCCGCATTCAAAATATGTCATCCTACTGTATAATATGGTAGAGTCCTTCTCCTCCTGCGTGCCACTTGTTAAGTCGTCATTGCAACAACAAAGAAACAAATGTTTGTGACGTCACGCTTAGCTTTTCGTATTTTCCTGTAAGTGACGTCATCATCTACACGCGCACAGTCAAAACCCGCTGGAGAGCAAGCCCCAGCGCGCGAACTGCGAATGGGTGTGACGTCACAGTCAGAGGGCCATCGCAATCCCTCTCGCCGGAGAGGTCAAATTCAAACGTAAGGGGAATGCCGATATTAGCTGCGCGTTCATGCGGCATTGATCAGTATTGAACTTTCGGTAGTGGTACACGTGAGTAAGCGTTTGCGTTTTTATACAACATGCTTGGAAAATATTGAGTGTTTTTATGTAGATCTATTTACAGAGCGCATCCAAAAGCTACTATTTCCAGCTTTCCTGAAGGTGAAAGCTTCGAAGAAGATGGATTTCTTCCGTACGAATAAAGAATTTTGAACCCACCGTGAATTCAAAGGTTAGTTAAGCCTAATTGTTCTCATGATAGCATGTTCTGCTTTTGTTGTAAATACGACTATGATTTAGTGAATTTTTATTCGTTACTTTGCTTGACGGAGTGAAATTTATGGGCTAGGGTTCCGATTATCAGCGCCGCCCCGGTGGCGCAGTGGTCTAAGCGATGGCCTCTGATCATTCGTCCGGAAGGGGCCCGGGTTCGAATCCCGGTCAGGCATGGATGTTGTGTTTGTCTTATGGCACTGGCTCTCTCCCTTCCCTGGAACCAGTGACCCTAAATTAGGGACGGGCGACTGCTTATAGCCCATTGAGTTGCTCACGGTGGTCGTTAAACCTCCATTCCGATTATAAGCTCATTATTTGTTGCGGTTTAAATAATGATATCACTCAACATTTCATTTCATAAAATAAGTTATTTTTCTTTACAAAATTCAGTTAGTAGTGTCCAAATTGAAAAAAAACAAAATAAAACAAAAAAAAAAAAAAAAAAGGAGATGTACAGATATTATCAGCGCATCAAGCACTGAGGTTAACCAGGCAAAGAAACTGGCAATAAATAACTACGTTATTTATTAATCAACATTTCATTTCCGTAAAACAAATATCATTTGTCTTCACAAAATTGGTGTGTAACAGTATCCTAATTAAAACAAGAATTCGAACAAAATGTACAGAACTACTTGATGTGCTGATAATCTGAAGGCTAGCCCAAAGAAAAGTTTATTGGTATGCCCAACAAATGTATCTGAAAGTTTGGAATGTGTCCGAAAAAATTCACTTTTATCGTTAAACTTCAGCACGATCCCAGAAGTTTACTGGCTGATAAGTTAAAATGCATGTATGTACCTACACTGGCATGCAAAAATTAAGGAGGAGACGGTTTTTCGAATGTAACGTCGTGCAGAAGTGCTCCACATCGACTCAAATCATACCATAAGATCCCCAAGATGTAAGAATATCGGACAAGTGAACAAAACAGTCCAAACAAGGAATCCAAAGGATACAAAGGCACTTTATTGAAAACGTAGCTTCGAGCACAACTGGACAGAAGACAGAAACGCCCATGTGACAGGCGGCTGTCAAGAAAAATGCAGTCTTTAGTAAGATGTATGATCACTCCTGACTGCGTTGCAGGATTTACAACGTCTGTCCATGCTGAGGACGAGGTTGTCAAGGAGCTGTTGAGGCATCGCGGCCCATTCCTCTTGTAGCGCCAATCGCAGCTGCGGAATCGTTGCTGGCGGCTGGTGACGTGCTGCCAAGTGTCTCCCGAGAAGGTCCCACACGTGTTCGAGTGAATTTAGGTCCGGGAACCTTGCGGGCCAATCCATGCGTTGAATATCTTCACTCTCCAACAGCTCTGCGACAGCCACTGTACGATGAGGTGTAGCGTTGTCGTCCACAAAAAGGAACTCAGGACCCACAGCACCTCTAAATAGACGCACATAAGGCAGGAGAACCTTGGTACAATAGCGGACACCAGTGACTGAACCTCCTTGGAAGATGTGGAGGTCAGTACGGCTACCAAGCATGATACCGCCCCAAACGAGAACTCCGCCACCTACAAACCGGTCCTTTTCGATGATGTTGGAGGTGTGATTGCTTGTTCCCTGCTCTCTCCAGATGTGTATACGTCCAGAATCGCTCGTCAGACTAAATCGGCTCTCATCCGTAAGAAGAACTCGACCCCATTGCTGATGTGTCCAGTTCTTGTGTTCCTGGCACCACAGAAACCGCCGTCTCCGATGAGCAGGCGTTAATGTCACACACCGTACTGATCGTCGTGCAAATAGACCACCTTTGTGCAACCTCCTGGCCACGATAAAACGTGATAACGGACGTCCAGTTGTCTGTTGCACGTGCCTTGCGATTTCTCCCGCTGTCTGCCGTCTATCTCTTCTCGCCTGTAGGATAATATTCCGGTCGTCCGCCGCCGTGGTTGCTCGTGGACGACCACTGCTAAACTCTCGGACAGCTGTTCTTGTTGTTTGAAATGCTCTCCAAGCTCGTGAAACAATGCTGTGAATGATCCCGAACTCCTCGGCCACACTAGTCACATTCGACCTTCTTCCAAATTCCCAATGACGCGACCTATGGTAAAATCAATCAGATGTAGTCTACTGGATTGCCTGTTGGCCATATCACACGGTGGCAGCAACTCGACGTCGTTCAAACCGATATACACCGTGCAATAGCTTTCACCGAATTGCTGAGCGTACACCGCCCGTGTGCTTTATACCCTTCCGACACGAGCCCCACCCTTACGTCGTGGTTCATATATGCGCATGCCCTACCGTACCGGACCCTAGTCTATCTCCTGAGTGGTCTTTCGGTCCGTTCTGCCTGCTCGTTCCGCTGTTATGCTCATTTCTCCTCTTCGTCCTTAATTTTTGCACACCAGTGTATATTCATAGGCTTACAATTTCTTAAATTAGTGAATGTACAATTTAATTTTAATTAAGTTGTGGTATAGAGATTGAGGTTCGGATTAGAGAACTATGAACTTGAATTGTCTACATTGAACTCTTTTGCAAAGCAGCACTTTAATTCCTAGTTACATTCATAGTCACATGTATAAGGGATAGTTTCAGAAATATTGGCAGAAAAACGTTCCTCCCTTGGCAGTGAAGCGTTCCTCCCTGCAAGAAGAACATCGTGCAAAAAAGAAAGTACTTATGCATAATGAAGGAACACATTTATTGATGCATGTGTTTTCCGCTTTTTAGGGAGTCTGTTAATGTGTTAATTGATATCTTCAATATTGTTACAGATATTGAAAAATGGAAAGAAATGTGACATTCAGATTTTCCAGCATAAAATTTGCAGTCCTAAATGATTCTAATTTATAATGATTATTTTTTTACCTTCTAGAAGTATTTGCAAGATTTGCGAACACATCTTACCGTATTTTCAGTAAATATACTCACTAAATTGGAAATTTTGCTTTCGCGTTCTTTACGTAATTAAGGAAAACATTTTTTTTTTCTTTCATTTTAGTGAATCGAACGCGAAGGGGAATTTCTAAAAGTTTTAAGTGAAATGATAATGTTCATACAGTCCTACCAATTTGCCATTAACGCACTTAGAAAAATCGTAGTTGCAAAAATACTTAACGTAAAATGCTGGGCTTTTCCCGTTATGCGTGAAAAAACTTATGTTTGTGCTCTTCTAGCCAAATTGCAAACAAAAAGAAAAATTTCGTGAAATATTTAGTTTTAAGAACCGTCATGAAATCATTTCCCAGAACAAAAGCAAGACTTCGGAATTCCCCGATTTACAGGTAAGACTAAGATTTACGACGTTGTCAAGGGAAGTCGTTCCCCCTATATACGTTGGTAAAGTTGATTTCATACCTCCCGTAGTTTCTATATTGCGGAGGGTATGTAATAAATATAATATTAAATTTGGAATTTGCACCAAAAACATTTTTTCTACCATACGTAACGACAGAGATCAAGTTGCCACTTTGAATAAAGCAGGAATATATCGTATCCCATTGCTTCCCTCGGCTCCTAACGATGATATCAAATACTACATAGGTTCTACCCTTAGAAGTCTGAACATTAGATTGTCTGAACATAAATATGCACTTCGAACTGACTGCATTTCTACTTCATTTACTACAGCTGTTCGACAGGGAGGTTACTCCCCCGATTGGCCTAATACAATAGTACTCTCCTCCAATGTAAACAAACAAACCGTCTTTTTTACCGAGAGTCTGTATATAATCTCTTATGGTGATACCTGTTGTAACTTGGACTTACCTGTTTTTGTTCCTAGACAATGGAGAAAAATAATTACTTCTCCCATTCAAAAAACTGAAGAAGAGGACCTTACTTAATCGATTATATTATTTGTACATATTACTTTTGTTCTGCTGTTTTTCTCAATTGGCATCACCTGCAGTTTTGAACAAATGTATTGTGGGTCTCGCGGGGGGGGGGGAGACTGGTTATATATTGCAGCACTTCCCTATGCTTTGTGGCACTGTTGGGTGGCCTGAGGACGGGTGCTATTGTAGCCCCGAAAGATCTTGCCATTTTTTAAATATTTTAAAATCATGTCTTTTATTGTAAATAAAGTTTTTTATTGTACAGTCAGAGATGTTGGTTTGATGATATCGTACGGAGACAGCACGCCTCTAAGTAATTATCTCCTAAACGTACGAATTTTTTAACAAGTATTACAGGTATCATTGCTGTAAACTGAGAAAAAAAAATGAAAGCTGAAGATGTAATCTTTCGTTGTTATCTAAGGATAAAAATTACAGAGAAAAAAATACATGGTCGATTTATTGCTGTGTGCGCAAATTGTCTAGTATCGCACTCAAGAAATTATTTCTCTGCGTAAACACAGCGGTACTTCGTCGGCGTTTTCAGGAGCAGAGAGCTCGAGGCTGGAGTCGGTCGGCCCACTAGCTCTGACTTCTCAGACCAGTTCGGAAGCTTTCTTAATCTTCAGGGGGTTGGGGCACAGTCCACGCGTATATCACTTTGTTTTGTTGTCATAGCAACAAGGAAGCCAGCAGCTGGTGCGACGTCATCTAAATCAAATCATTCTCACATGACGTCAGAGATGCGTTAGGTCACACCGCAATTCTTTAGAGATACGAAAACTTTACATCAGAAATTTTGATTCACTGCCTGAACCGGTGTTTAGCCATCTGCATGTGGCAACGTCAAGAGTACGACGATCTGACGCCGTCAAGATAAAAATAGTTCACGGAAAAGAACAGAGGAAATTGATAGAGGTTTCACAGTCAGTGTATACGGAAAATGTTGTGTACCAGGAAGTGTAGATGAAATAGGAACTAAAGGTTTTATGCAAAACACATAACAAACAGACAGCCCGTCGTATCAAATTCCATAATCGACTGCTCGGGAAATTTTCAGAAAGCTGTGAGCCAACGTCGCCATTTATTGACGTGGAACTCAAAAACACAATAAATAAATGTCAATAATTTCTGTATCATACATTTTATTTTCCCCCGTCATTATTGGCAGGCTTTCGTCTAGTCTATGAAAATTAATTTACTAACTAGCAGGTTCATTAAATATCATTTTTAGTGTTATATATTACTTTATGCTACGTGCATTACAGCTAAATTCAGAAATTCTGATGTTGACTTCTGGCAAATGTTCTTAGAATGCAATCAATATTTTGCTCTTTAGTTCTCATTCTAACATGAGTGCCATTCAGTGGCTCACACACATTTTCTTCATCGGGTGGCTCAAACTTTTGAAGATGCATATAAAATTATCCTAAAACAATAATCTTTCAAGTAATTGGGAAGCAATAAATACATCTCAGCCATATTAAAGTTCATTTCCAATGATTCGTGAAATATTTAATTTAAATCGTGTACAAATGAATTTAGAAATAAGCACCTAATGACAAAGTGACTCCCGGGACCCTGGGCTACCCCTACTGTTTGCGGCAGTGCTGTCCATCTTTCGCTTAAGATTTATTTTCCTCATTCATTCCAGTTTGACAGACAAACACAAGATTATTACCGTACCAGTAAAATAGAATACGAGAAGTGTCTTTTGCGAGAGACGGGAAAATATTTCATCTATTTTCGGCCTTCGCATGGGAACACCCAGGGGGTTGTAATATGGTGATATGAGACGGCAGATCACTCACGATATAAAAACAAGTTAGTAAAAATCACGCTTTCCAACATACCAATAAACATTCCTCAAGTTATTACTCAAATTATGAGGATAATGGCTGTGGAAGAAAACTCGCTCCTTTGACCTGACCTTTGACCCCATTTCGATTATATTAAACAGAATTGGCTCAGTATACCTCCGCAACAACATAATAAAGTTTTGTCGCAATCGAAGCATTTTTACGTAAGTTATGACGCACAAGGGCAATAGAATGGATCCCGCTCTTATGTCCAGACCTTTGATTCCATTTCCTGGATTTTCAATGGGATTCGTCCCCGGGTAATCCCCTACCACAAACTAAAATTTCATTGAAATCGAACCTTTTTTAAGCAAGTTATGACGCATAAGGGCAATGATATGGATCCCGCTCCTATGTCCTGACCTTCGACCCCATTTCACCCATTTTCAACAGGGTTCGTCCCCAGATGATCCCCTAGCACATACTGATATTTCATTGAAATCAAACCATTTTTACGCAATTTACGAAGCATAAGGCCAATGGAGTGGAACCCTCTGCTATGTCCTGACCTTTGACCCCATGTCGTCCAATTTCAATAGAATTTGTCCCCAGGTGGTCCCCTACGACATACTAAAATTTCATTGAAATCGAATCATTTTTACGCAAGTTAAAACAATGGAATGGATCCTGCTTCTTTACCCTGATCTTTGACCCCATTTCGCCAATTTTCAATAGGGTTCGTCCCCAGATGATCCCCTAGCATATACTGAAATTTCATTGAAATCGAACTGTTTTTAGCAAGTTATGACGCATAAAGGCATTGGAATGGACCCCGCTCCTATGTCCTGACCTTTGACCCCATTTCGCCCATTATCAACAGGGTTTGTCCCCTGGTATTCCTCTTCAACATACTAAAAATTAATTGAAATCGAACAATTTTTACGCAAGTTATGACGCATAAAAGCAATGGAATAGAACCTGCTCCTATGTCCTGACCTTTGATCCATTTCGTCTATTTTCAATAGGGTTCGTCCCCATGTGGTCCCCTACAACATACTAAAATTTCATCGAAACGAACGATTTTTACGCGAGTTATGCTGCTGACAGATAGACAGACGGACAAAGCTGAAGCATATACGCTTCTTCAACCTACGGTTGGAAAGCGTAAAAAAGGAGAATCAGTCTTATTAAATTGGATGAAACACATAGTATTTCATAATCATACACGTGTCTTCTGTTTAATGCTTGCATCTTTTCCAAATTCTTTAACCAATATTTCAGCATTACGTAGATTGCGGTAACGAGTCCAAGCTGCAGATCTAACAAAGGGCTTTGAATGTTGCCACTGACGCCCAGATGGGACAGTGTTCTATGCACTGGCATCTGATAATGTACCAGGTTTTAGTGGTGCACACGCAGTCTCACGGAGGCTGGATATACTCTACACCACCGTGTGGAAGGTACTGGGAAAGGTGTTGTATTTTTTTTCGTACAAGATCTACCACACCCAACAGTTGATTGACGGTGACAAGGACACCCGTCTGACCTTCGCATTGATCTTCCTTGCTAGAATGGAAGTGGCCATTGTAGATCTTGTGCAGTGACGAGACACATTTTCACCTCAATGGAACAGTCAACACTCATAACTGTCGCATTTGGGCATTGCAAAATCCTCATGCGTTGCAACAGATTCCACTGCAATCTCCCAAAGTGCCGCCCCAGTGGCGCAGTGGTCTAAGGCGCTGGCCTCTGACCATTCGTCCGTAAGGGGTCCGGGTTCGAATCCCGGTCAGGCATGGATGTTGTGTTTGTCTTACGGCACTGGCTCTCTCCCTTCCCTGGAACCAGTGACCCTAAATTAGGGACGGGCGACTGCTTATAGCCCATTGAGTTGCTCACGGTGGTCGTTAAACCTCCAATCAAAAAAAAAAAAAATCTCCCAAAGTCACAGTGTGGTGTGGCTTCATAGCCACATTTATCCTTGGTCCGTTCTTCTTCGGAGAATATACACCCCACGGGGCCCTGTGACTTGCTCCGTTAATGCCCAGCGGTATCGGGAGACGCTGAGCAGCTTTGTTCTACAGCAACTGCAGTGGCGACAGTGTCTTGCATCGACAATTTGTATGCACGAAGGGCGCCTCCACTTATCGGACGGTGCGTATAAATGTTTCTGCGACAACATTTCAGCGATAACAACAGCCGCGAATGGCTGAGTGGTTTGCAGTTCAGACTACCAACGCAAGGTTCGATCCTGGGCTGATCTTGCGGAGGTGGCGTGATTTGCTAAAAATCACTGAATATTCGCCGTGCATCGGACGAGCACGTTAAGTGACGGCCCCCAGGCTGGAGCCACTGGTTAAATGGGTATCCTTTCCTATGCCCCTCCTGAAATTCTCTCACCCCTCTATGTGCAACATCGTACTTGCACGGTGGCGCCATCTACTGTACTCTAATCTCACTACAAACTGTTTTGTCAAAGTCGCTAGACTTCGTTCCGTTCTGTGTTCTGCCCAAAAGGCGAACTCGTTGTAGGTGGATGGGACCTAAAATCTACTCAGTGTGGACGGAAGTCCTACAAGAAAATGACTCATACTTTCAGCGATAACGGAGTGATTCGTCGCTCCTTTCCAACACCATGGCCACCTCGTTTTCCGGACCTTAATCCATGGGACTCCTGGTTGTGGGGACGGTCCTAACCTGGCAGCCTTGAAAGACAGTATCACATTCCATGTGATTACACATCTGAAGTCAATGAGCAGTGTGTTCAACGCTCGGCCGTTGAACACACTGCTCATTGACTTCAGATGTGTTCTCACATAAACCACCGAGTCAATGAGAACTTCCGAAGAACACGCTCACAAATTGGCAGTGACGTAACCCGAAGTACACCCGCAACGTGCATGTACTAGCATCTCTAGATAGGAATGATTCCCTATGGGAGTCTTACTGCGCATGCTCACGGACAACAACGCTTGATGATCTCCGAGACTTCAGTTTCGGGGGTCGTACACATATTGTATTAATGAAGGCGGCAGACCGACTTCTAATCTCCAACTCGGGCGTTTAGATATTAGTATTCCATGAGCGTTGAATATGCTAAGAACATATCAGATGTTGCATTGTAAAAATGAGGAGTATCATCAGACATGAAAACATTTGGCTTTCAGGGAAAATTGGAGCAGCGGTTTTATATTTCAGCAAAAAATGGAATGAAGGCCTCTGCTGCAGGACGGGTATAATATAATATACCAAAATGGAATCCCTCATGGTTCCCATCATTTACCATAATGGAAGTTAACTGGAAGCCATGTTGATTTGTCCCATGAGTCGAATCTATCATTATGCACTCCATCCCATATAATTCCAACATCTTCTGTTGCGCATTGGTCATTAATGTCAACATAAATTCGTCTTCACTTATTGTAGGGAAACCAAGACGTAGTTCACCATTTGGCGTCCATATTAAAACAGGACATTTATTTCACTTTCTTTATTCTGATATCTATAGAAAAGACATCATTTGATGAAAAAATAAAATGACCCCTTGGTCAATTTTAAAATCTCTACAAATCCCTCGGTTTACCAAACTGATTGATGCGTTTTGTTGGTGAATAATTTTTTCGCAGTTTATTAAGCACAAATGATTTGGGTATTCCTTGGTTTGGAATAGTTTTGTCACTGCACTGAATAGGCGCTTTTTTTTTTTTTTTTGATTGCAGGTTTAACGACCACCGTGAGTAACTCAATGGGCTATAAGCAGTCGCCCGTCCCTAATTTAGGGTCACTGGTTCCAGGGAAGGGAAAGAGCCAGTGCCGTAAGACAAACACAACATCCATGCCTCACCGGGATTCGAACCCGGACCCCTTACGGACGAATGATCATAGGCCAACGCCTTAGACCACTGCGCCACCTGGGCGGCGAATAGGCGCTGATTCGCCATTCCTAGGATGTTTGTTTACCATGAAAGGCAATGCAAATTGTGGTTGTTTTATATACGCCCTTTGCCGATAATTTAAAATTGTATAAACAATCTGTTAATTATTCTTGATTTATGGCTTTTATTTAAAAATGTTTATTATTTTGTAACTCCGTGTTTTTCATGTCGACCGACAGATGACAGCACTGTATCAGTCATGTGTTTTTTTCGAACGAGAACAGATACCTACGACCCCACAAAACTGATGTCCCGAGATTACGAAGGGGAATCATTATTGTCTTGAGTCGCCACTAGATGACGAACTGAAAACGAACGAGACAGTAGTGATGGGCATAATCGAGTTGAAATAATCGATTCATTCGATTATGGAAATCTCTCGAAATATTCGATTACGCCAAATTCATTCGAATGAAAAAACCTCTCGAGAGAACTCTCGATTGCTCCTACTCGGTCGAACGAGTGCAATCACTGCATTCGAAAGGCGAAATCACTCGTCTCTGCTCGAGAACATGGGTTCCGAGCGAATCGCTCGTTTACTGAAAGACATCTCGAGAGGTACCGAGATCCGAGAGGTTCGGAAATACTCGCTTTTCACGTGATCGAATGATCTCTCTCAGGAAGGATCACTCGGGTTCCTTTTAAGTTATTGGGCTTGGTTATGCTATTCGAAATAAATCAGGCGTCATTATTCCATATTATCGGTTAAAGAGAGGAAATTGCCTTTTCAGTACGCACCACAAGTTTTTGAATACTGGTACTTTTAAATTTTTAGAGCGTTGCTGATTTCGAAAAGAAGCTCAACGAAACACGGGGAAAATAAAACATACTTTTTTAAATTACGAATTTTAAATTTGCATCTCTAATTATCGTATTTTTTTTAATTAAGAATTTTTAAATTTGCATCTTTTAAACGATTATGTTTTACCTTGGCTTGAAAACGGAATGTCGCTGTCCTGTGTACCACATAATCACATTTTTTGACTAAGTAATATGTTAGCTTAAATTTTAATATGCTTAGCGTATGCTCTTTTCTTGTTCGGTGTTGCGATTTTTAAGTATTTTTTTAATTTTTCGATGCTTTGGGAGTTAGCATTTTTGCAATGAATTATCCAGAAAGTTACTAATATACATATATTTGACAAAAAAAATTATTTATTCAGAATTTGCATTTGTAATTGGTTGTATTAGATATGAACAAGATTATACAAGACAAGTCAATCTATTCAATAAAATTTGCTGAAGCCAGTTTATATTCTAATTCAGTTCTCAAAGATGTGCACAAAAACTTACCTATAATTTAATTAAGGGATTTAAAAAAATTTAGACAAAAGATATCTGAAAAATATTATATTTTAATAACAAAATGTATCATTAAGCATATAAGTCATAATTAGCATAAAAACTTTAACCTGTTCAGTCACTGAAGATTATTTGCATGTCATATTTACAGAATAGAAGCATGCCTGATTTGAACTCGTGGTTTCTTGAATCAACAAGAAATTCTGGGAAAAAAATTAGCAGGAAAAACACTTTAATTAGGAGTACAAGCTTGTCTAGCTGAATAAATTTAACTGAAACCAGTTCAAATCTGAACTCAAATTTGCACAAAAATCTAACAAATTTAAACCAGTCATTACTAAGGGATTTCAAAAACAAATTTTAGGAAACAAAAATGTTTCATCAGGCATACAAGACATGGATGTCAAATATTTGAAACCATTTCAGATGCAGAAGATAATTTGCACATTATGTTTACAGAATGGAAATGTACATGCTTTAAGTGACACTCACTTTTATCATTTGTATAAGCAAGGAATTCAAAAAATAATAATAATAGGCAAAAACACTTTGATTAGAAGTCTGCCTAGCTGAATAAATTGCAAGTATTTGCACAAACTGGAATATTATTTAAGACAAATAAGAATTTCAAAAACAAATTTCAGTTAGAAGCAAAAATATTTCATTAGGCACAGAAGTCATAATCTGGTTGAAAAAAATGTGTGGAGCCAGTTCAAATTCTGAAGACAATCTACATATATTTACATAATAGAAATACACTGTGCATATTTTACAATGACATTTATTCCTGTGATTTGACATATTAGCAAGGAATTCTGAAAATAAAATACATGTCAATAACAGACAAAAACTACTGTGCTAGGAGTATAAGTTACAATCTGACTGAATTTTTTAAAACTAACTCAGCTAATGATGCATATTTGCATATGCTTCTTTGAAAACAAAATCAGGGTATTTATTTATATTAGTAAGAACATACTTTTTCTAAAAAACCTGAAACATTTTTGTTTGATTAAAAGCACTTAAAATAAATAGAACCTCCAGTAAATATGCTCAGAAAGTAAATTTCCCCCTGTTGGGAGTTTTACTGTTAAAAAAAATTGACAAAAAATAAGAACATACATTACCAGGGCAGCAAGTTTCCCACATTGTAAAACAGCTCGGTCCCAGCTTTTCCTATCTATGCACCCAAAACTTTCACATCAAAAGAACACAATGGACACACAATACAAAACCAAATTTTAGGAGTACCAACATATAAACTTTTCATTTTATGAAACATACTCTGATAAGATACATTATATTGACAAAAGTAACAGGACACCCCTTCAAAAGCAAATGAACGGATGCACAGCACAGCTACAAATGGTATAAAAACAAGCTTGCAGCTGACCGCGATCATATCACTCAGCAGCTACATTGTTTATTGAAATCACAGGCTATGGAGACCTCATTCATTGCTCTTTGCTGCACATATAATTGGCAAAAGATCATGAAACTCAGATTTGGTTAGGTGTTTCATTGTTTCAGGTCCTTTGTTGTATTTTTATGGCACTGGCTAATACATTAAACTTAAATCACAACCGCAAAATAAACCAGTAGGCTATGTCATACCCAATTAGCACTGAATCAAAATTTGTTTCATGAAATACAGATTCTATCAATTAATACTTGGAAAACTTACTATCTCACCAAAATTATGTCATGTTCTACTAATCTGAAGTGCTTTCAGTACACAGAAAAGAAACATTGGAACACTGTCATCAAGCAATGTAGAAAAGCATACTATACAGGTATATATATTTTGTTTTTGTTGTTGTTTTATCCTTTAAAAAATGTTTTAATTGTGGAATAACTTTTTTTTACGGGTCTTTTAGAGGTTATTTTTAATGAAAGTTGGTTGTCAAATTTTCGAACTAAAGCCTAGTTCGTCATCAGGACTATGTCACTGGAGTAGTTGCTTAGTAAAGAGAAAACTAGAAGAAGGGATCGAAATAGCAAGAAGAAGAAGTACCACAATTAACGATAATTGCGGATGGTCTCTTCCAATTGAGTGGCAGCAACTACTCCAGTGACATAGTCCTGATGACGAACTAGGCTTTAGTTCGAAAATTTGACAACCAACTTTCATTAAAAATAACCTCTAAAAGACCCGTAAAAAAAGTTATTCCACAATCACTATGAATAGAGGTGCCATAAATGCATTTAAAAATGTTTTAATGATGAAAAAAAATTACTTTCTGATCATCTTTGGATGAAGTTCTATTGATATGAAGTGTTTTTAGTGAAGAGAAATCTTTCAATTTGAAATAAAATTATGTCATCACTATTGTAAATGACTTCTCAATTCCGATATTTGTGTAGAATGTTTTAATACGAGTTAACAGTGGTGGGGACATATATTTCTGAAAGGGAAGCAAATTTTATTTTTCAGCAACTGTTTGTATACTGTAATGATCTTTCTATCAGATAACATCAGCCTCAGATTATTAAAGATCAAAATTAATATATTCAACACACCCTTCTGAATTGTTGTGTGTTGAGTAATATTATTTCAGTATAAATATATTCTGTAACATGTTATACCAGTTATAATTACATATACACGGAATTCAATATAGCATATATACTGAGGAACAAAACAGTCACTAAGAAACGTGAAGGAAAACAAAAGCATTTTTTGCTGACAGG
Source organism: Macrothele yani (assembly GCA_039090855.1). Taxonomy (NCBI): domain Eukaryota; kingdom Metazoa; phylum Arthropoda; class Arachnida; order Araneae; family Macrothelidae; genus Macrothele; species Macrothele yani. The sequence goes on along the minus strand of CM077032.1, from coordinate 58,670,706 downwards.
TAGTATATTAAATTTACTTACACAAACATAAGTATTGAATCAAAAACAGGCAGTGTTCCAAAAGTTTACTACTAGACAGGGATTAAAAATAACATTTGTGTTTATTTTCTTGTACACTTTAAAGAAAATTTGTGAATAAATGTCCTTGCTTTTTTTCTTTGAGTATGTCGTGAGATTTAAAAAGCTCAATGCTTATGGTAGTGTTCATTTGTTCTGTTCTATGTGTCTGAAATTTTACTGTGTGTGTTATTTGATAGGAAATAATGCTAAAATGGAAGCCTTTATTTCCAGTATTGTACGATCTCAATAAAATGCTATCAAATGTCATGTAAATAAAGTTTTTGTTACTAACTATAAAAGTTTCCATTTGAACAAAACTTACTCAACTGGTGGAGGGGTCGCAATTATTGTAAAAGATATTTCTAATGATTTTTCAATTATTCCACATCTCACAATCTTGAATCAAAATGCAGAAATTCTAACTATCCATAACCAATTTAATATAATTATTGTCTGCTATAGACCACCCAACTCAGATCTTGCAGCTTTCCTATCATTACTTACAGAATTATTTAACTACTCTAACCTATCAAAAAAAAAAAAAAAAAAACATTTCTCATGGGAGATATGAATGTTGACTTACTACAAAACACCAATCGTTCTTTTCAGCTTCTACAATCACTTAATGGTTCTGGACAGAAAAACATTATTTCAGTCCCAACTCGTATAACCCCTAACTCACAGACAATGATCGACCTCTCCATCACAAATGTATTATCTGAGACTATCATTTCGGGGGCCGTACAGTATGATATCAGTGATCACCTTCCTACATTTACAATTTACCCTCTTAAACAACTAACTACTACACCTCCAGGCAAATTAATAATAGAAATATGGAAAGTTTTCAAATTCATTTACAAAATATTAACTGGAGTAGTATCTTGAATCATGGTTCTGCCAACAAAAATTATGAGTCATTCATCACAATTATTACACAACTCTACAATAAATCCTTTCCAAAAACCATAAAACAAAATAAACTAAAGACAAAATTTCGTAAGCCTTGGATCACCAATGCTTTATTAAAAAAGATAAATAAAAATAATAACCTCTTCGCAAAATTCATCAAAAGCAAACTACCACAGGACTTCCGGTATTTTAAGAATTTTTGTAATAAACTGAATAGCGATATCAGACATACTAAGCGTAAGTACTATCTCAACATTTTTTCACATAACTCTTCAAAACTAACATGGAAACATTTAAATTTACAAATGGGTAGGAAATCAAATCTAATGCCTCCTCAACACTTAACAGATTGCAATAAGTTTCAGCTTACAAACATACAAGATATTAAAAATGCGTTAAATGAACATTTTAGTCTATTTCCACAAGCATTAAAAATAGTCTAACTACCCCAAAAATTCCATTCACTGATTACCTAGGAAGTGCACACAGGGATAATAATTTTCATCTTACCAATATTACTGAAACAGAACTATGGAAAGAATTCAACAATATCAATTCCAGGTCAGGCCCTGGATGGGATGATCTTCAGCCATTCATTATTAAAAATTATGCTAATCTTATTTTGGATCCTCTATTGTCTATTTTTAATGACATATTCCAAACTGGTGAATTTCCAGATCTACTTAAAATTTCAAAAATTATTCCAAAATACAAATCCGGATCGATAAATGAGGCAAATAACTACCGCCCAATAGCCAATTTATCTACTTTTGCTAAAATTTTTGAGAGATTAATTTACAATAGGTTAATCTCGTACATTCATAAACTAAAAATCATCCATCCAAATCAACATGGTTTCCAATCTGGAAAATCAACAGAATCAGCCTTACTATACCTACAACAAACTATCCAACATAATTTTGAACACAACATACATACCATTGCATTATTCTTAGACCTATCCAAAGCGCTTGATACCAAAAATCATTATTTCTACTTCATAAGTTACACACGATAGGAATTAGGAACATTGAACATACTCTTTTTAAAAATTATTCATCAAATAGACAACAATACACACAAATTAACCAACATCAATCCATGCTTCAATTTACACTAACTGGTGTCCCACAGGGTTCAATCTTAGGACAGTTGCTTTTCACTATATATATTAACGATATCTTTATTTCAATAAGTGACTTGGACCTACTCCTCTATGCAGATGATATAACCATTCTTTCCTCATTCAATTCAATGACAGACATTACTATGAATATTAATACTCAACTTAATAACATTTCAGATTGGCTAAACTCCAATGAATTACTAATAAATACTACCAAACAAAATATTTAATTTTCTCAAAACAAAATATCTCACTACCTACTTCTATCACATTATCTATTAATGGTATTAATATCAAAAGGGTTAACTCCTTACTTTATTTCGGGATTACCTTACATGGGGAACTTAAATGGAACCATCATGTTGACTCTCTTCTTCTCAAACTGTCTAAAAACATTGGAGTTATTAGCCTGATATTTACAAACCTTACCTACAAAACACTAATTCATTTATATTATACCATGTTCCAGACTATCTTATCATGGGGACAGACAACTAAATGTAATTTCAAAAAGCTTCAAATTCTTCAAAACAAATAAATATGATTAATTGACTTAAAATTTGATAAAAATTCACAACTAGCACTATATAATATTACAATAGTTTTTCCAAATAAATATAATATTCTAACGATTAACCAGTTATATTACTACAATATTGGGAAAATTATGTAGAAGCGCATTAAAAATAATTTACATTCCAATATTATACATATTACACCCCAGATGCACACGCATTACACATGCACTAAATCATATATTAGGCCTATTCTTCCAAAAACGGAAGCCATGAAGCAAAGTTTGAACTACATTGGCCCACATTACTGGAACTCGTTACCCATGGAGCTAACTACCTTAAATAACTTTAACCTTTTTTAAAAATATTTAAAAACTTTATAATGAATTGCGGCACCTCCAGTTGGTGATCACAGTTGATGGGAACTATATTTTACATAATGACTTTCTTTTGTATCGAGATGTGATATATTTTTTTTTTTGTAGTTGTTGTTGTTTGATTTTTTGGCTGTTTGATTTTTCTAATGATACTTTTATTGTTTGTAATTTAAAACTGCTGCTCTCATTGTAAAATTGATCTAGGGAGCATTGGACCTTGTCAGGCCTGGCTGGCCTCCCCCCCGATTCCTGGCTGGGCATCGTTTTAACTGTAGTACTGTTCTTTTGTTCTTTGCTCAGCAAAATAAATGAATTGAATTGAACATATGCAAGATATTTTGAAAATAAAATAACAAAAGAATAAGAAAAAAAATATTTGTTTTTGTACTAGATATGTTCTTACTCTACTATTTTTTTTTCTTGTAATTTGAATTCTGGTAAATATTTACATGTTACAATTTAAAAAGATGACATGATCCAAATTTTTGGATGAGAGTCTGTTTCTCCGATCATTTAATATTTGCCCAGCTTTTGAAAACACCCTTTCAGATGGAACAGATGTGGCTGGAATACACAAATATTTGCATTGCAAACTGTATAACTCTGGCAGAGAATGTTTTTGTTTCTCTCAGAAATCTAATGGATTATGTGATCCATTAATATTGGGCATTTCTAGGTATTGTCTTATCATTAAAGAAGTTCTAGTGCCTGCAGTAGTCACTGTTTTAACCTGTGCTAATTTGTTGTCAAATGTTCCCAAATTGAATATTTCTTTTTAGCTGGTGGTTCTTGCACTACTACATGTGCTTTAGCTGAAGAATCTGCAGTATCCACTTGTCTGTTTTGTTGACGTATAATCAGTTCCAATTCTTCATTTATCCATTTTTGAGCATTCTCAAAGTTTTGTTCAATGCCAAATGCAGCTTTTTTGAACCTTGGATCAAGGAAAGTGACTTTTGCAGCAGTTTTGTTTGTTTCCAAAGATCCAAGACGCCTTGCTATTATGTCCAGCAAAGAACTTTTTAAGAACTCACCAGCTGGGGTGCAGGGATTTTGCATCTTTATGGAATGCTGCAAACCTCTAACAAGTGGAACCATCATTGCCATTGTGGGGTATTTCTCCCCAGAAAGTTCAACGGTCATGCTCTCAACAGGTTTTTAATAATGGAATACAGTCTGCAATTGAATTCCACTCAGCACCATCTAAAGAAACAGGAGCTTGAGGTAGAGATGATATTGCTGCTGACAAGGTTATCTTTATCTCCAACAACCTTTCAAGCATTGCCAAAGAAGAATTCCATCTCGTTGCCACTTCTTGCTTTACCTTCAGTTCAGGAAGGCCCATTTTCTGCTGCATCTCTCTCAGTTTTTTTTTATGATGAAACACTGCTCTTAAAATGACACACCAATGCTTTGCATTTTTTTATCTCAGATAATGTCACATTTTTTTTATAGCTTCACTGATACTGAGGTTCAATGTGTGAGCTACACATGGATGGTGGTGTTTTTGAAGGTGTTCTGTGACAGCATTTTTGATGTTAGATCCATTGTCAGTTATAACTGCCACAATTTTATCTGTCACACCCCATTTATTAAAAATATACATGAGGACTGCTGCAATGTTTTTCCCAGTATGGTTTTGTAGTAATTCTGTAGTTTCAAGAACTGCAGCATGAAGTTTATCAGCATCTGAGTAGTGTGCAGTTACTGTTAGAAATGCTTTATTATTATTTGATGTCCACATGTTTCACCCTGTGTAGCAGATTTCTAACTTTTGTGCTATCCTCCTCATACATACAGCTCTGGCAGTATTTTCGTGGTTAGCATTTTTCTGCAAGGAGGATTGTACAATGGTTGAAGCTTTTTACTGTACTTTAAAAATCCTCCATTTTCCACTAGTGATAATGGCTGATAATCCAATCCGGTATTAATATAGATTAGCGGTCACATATAATTACCCCGAATATCTTCCTGAAATGAATTTTGTACAGTAGTCTGTGATCTCATGATACTAAATCAGTCTGCTGCGCAAGCACTTTTGCTGTTTAAATTGGTGAAAATGAATTTTATAAAATGTTACCTACCCACCGTGATGCTTCATGCACCCGCCATTTGCAATGGCACGTAAAGTTGTTTTCACTGCAAGAGTGTCGTCTGCTACTTGAAACTTCCGGTTGCCAACCGAAGTCCAGTGGATGAGTAAAAGTCTGATCATCATTCTCTCTAATTACAGCCGAGCGGAAAGAGCGTTCAACAACTATTTTGCGTAGGGTTTGGGTAAAAAGGGAAATTTCGTTTTCAATATTTCGCAACAATCAGAACTAAAATCAGTTCGAAGGCAGATGTAACGTAAATCGTAGATTTTTTTAAATAAAATAATTTGGAAAGCAGATACAACCTACATTTTTCAACATTTAGCTACCAATTGTCACATGCACAACCTTGACATTTCATTTCATTATTTAGAAATGTAGTTAAGTGTAACGAAATCATTTTGTTAACACAATATCTCCGGAAAATAAGTCTCCTCATTTCCTTATTTAGAAATTAAGTTAAGTATAACGAAATCATCTTGTTAGCATAATATCTCCGGAAAATAAAGGAGGAAATATTCCCTGAACATTTCCACTTTCGTACGAAATGTTTGGTAGGCATATAACAGATTTTTGGTAGGGCTAGCGCCCCCTTCATCCAACAGTTACTAGAAAATTAATGTTTTAATCCGTACAACAAAAATTTCGTCGTCCCAGTAGCCGAGTGGAACGAGACGCTGTCTTCTAATCGTCCGCTATGGATTCGGGTTTGAATCCATGATTTTATCCACAAACAAATGGAAATATTTACAAAAACAGTAAAATAAGGCGGTGGTCACGAAGGGAAGTGCAGAGATGTCATCAAAATATGTGGTTCCAAGATTTCATCAACACACCGGCGAACTTTTAAATTACCAGCAATAAAAACTAGATTGGATCAGCTGTCGTAGCTGATCCATCTCCAGACCATAACGTCCTGTGTGCCGCACAACGCAGTTGATGTATGGTACCGTTCGCCACGTCTTAACCATATGCGTTTCCGGCCATCATCGGAACCTAAGGAAAAGCGGGACACCATTATGCTGGTGGCCAGTTATCCTACACCGTGAGTGTAGGAGAACTGTATCGAAGTAAAGCGCAACATTATAAACTTTACATGTTATATCAACCTTGGATTCAAGTTCTCATACACCGTGTATGTAGGAGAAGTAACGCCAAAAATTTTATGGGACGTATAGAAAATGAAATATTGAAAAAAAAAGTAGTTTATGTACAATTTTTTTTTTTTTTTGATTGGAGAGTTTAACGACCAGCGTGAGCAATTCAATAGGCTATAAGCAGTCGCCCGTCCCTAATTTAGGGTCACTGGCTCCAGGGAAGGGAGAGAGCCAGTGCCGTAAGACAAACACAACATCCATGCCTCACCGGAATTCGAACCTGGACCCCTTTCGGACGAATGATCAGAGGCCACCGCTTAGACCACTGCGCCACCGGGGCGGCGTTTATGTACAATAGGTCTCCAGTTCTCTCAGTGGTCAGTTCCCCGGTGGCCACTTCTCTGTACCCGACCATACCGCATTTAATGTTTAATACAACAATCTGATATTCATGAATTCTACATAACAAGGTAATACCCCTGCACATTTATTTGGGCAATAAATGTTAATTAATAGACCGAAGGCTAAGGCCTTTTTTAACTATTGATTATCATTCTGCTGTGCTCCTATTCATAACGTTAATATAACAAGGGCCGCCCCGGTGGCGCAGTGGTCTAAGACGTTGGCATCTGATCATTCGTCCGTAAGGGGTCCGGGTTCGAATCCCGGTCAGGCATGGATGTTGTGTTTGTCTTACGGCACTGGCTCTCTCCCTTCCCTGGAACCAGTGACCCTAAATAAGGGACGGGCGACTGCTTATAGCCCATTGAGTTGCTCACGGTGGTCGTTAAACCTCCAAAAAAAATATATAACAAGGTAAGTTCATAATATTGCACTTTTACTTAGGAACGAAATATTAATTTGTAGAGCCTAGGTCATGTGATTTAATGTTTCGTGCCTAAATAAAAGCGCAATATTGCAAACTTGGTGTGTTATGTAAACGTTATGAACATAAGCATTGGACGAATCAAAGACTGTTAAAAAGGTGTAGGCCTAAGTCCTGATAATTAATATTTAGTGCCTAAGAAAAAGTGTAGCTTTATTTACTTGATTTATTCTGTAAATTTTATGAATATGAGATTGCCCTAAGTAACAAACAGTTTTAAAAGTACCACAGTTTACAATTCCCCCCCCCAAAACAGAAAGTAAAAAAATCCTAGCTTACTGTCCTTTTTCGAACATAGCAGGAGTCATGCCACAATTCTGTTGGTATAAGAGGAATTTATTTATTCGGTGGAGTTTCTAATTCAATATCATTTTATAAGTTACAGTAATATTTGTTGCGCACGTCAGATTAACAAAATACACTGCTGGAAAGTGAAAAAAGAACACCAAGAAGGAATTGGCGAACGATCACGAAATTTGCATATGTTAATGGGGTCAAGTTTACGTAGGTGTTATGTTAATTTCGAGACCAACCGGTGAGCGCTTACGCCACAGCACGGCATAATATGCAAATTATCGTCGGTGATATTTAAGAAGTACGGCGAAGTGAATGTAATCAGTCGTCGGCGTACGGACAAGTGCGAAGACCCTGAAGAAGCTGCAATGCCTGGACATGGAAGACGTGTACGATTTCGGCAGTTATCGGACTTTGAGCGAGGTCGTCTAGTTGGACTCCGCGAGGCCGGGTGGTCGTATCGTCGTATTGCGAAGCGAATTGGACGGGAAGTATCGGTGGTGGTATGATGGTGGCGTAGATGGTTCGAGGATCATTCCCACACGAGAAGACGTGGAACCGGGAGTCACAGACGGACTGATGAGCGGACCGATCGAAGCATAAGAAGAGCGGCGTTGTCAAGCAGAGCATCCACTGCGACGCAAATCCGAGCTACCGTTGCACCTGAGGTGACTGCGCGAACAATCTGCAACCGTCTACTGGATGCAGGACTACGGGCACGTGTGCCTCTGGCATGTGTACCTCTGACTCCAGCCCACCGTCAGGAACGGCTGCAGTGGTGTCGCCAACGTCTGCACTAGAGAACGCAATGGCGATCTGTCGTGTTCAGCAATGAAAGCAGATTCTGCTTGGGAGCCTCCGATGGCCGTATGCGTGTTCGCAGACGAACAGGGGAGCGTCTTCACCCTTCTTGCATCCACCAGCGGCATACAGGGCCTACACCTGGTCTCCTGGTGCGGGGAGCGATCAGCTATCACTACCGTACACAACTAGTGTTTGTACCGGGTACGTTAAGCAGCACCTCCTACATCAACAACATCATTCAGCCCGTTGTTGTGCTATTTGTAAGGTCGGTCCATCGTGGTGTTTTCCAGCAAGATAACGTACGCCCACACACGGCACGTGCAACGCACCATGCACTTCAGGGTGTGAGACAACTTCCATGGCCTGCACGTTCCCCGGATTTGTCCCCCATTGAGCACGTGTGGGATTTTATGGGACAACGACTTATCCGGTCTCCACGGCCAGCCACGACCATTCTCGATTTACGCGTCCAGGTTGAGGATGCTTGGAACTCATTACCCCAAACTTACATCCAACATCTGTACGATAGACTCCATGCCAGAATTGCACAGTGTGACGCAGTTCATGGCGGTTCAACCTCGTACTAACCATGTTACATGGAAATGTTATTTTTCAGTTTATCAGCAAATACAGCTAAGGTTTTGATCACGTTATCCTCTGCATTCCGTTATTATGCTGCCTAAATTTCGTTGGTATCAGACGTTTCCTTTTTGGTGTTCTTTTTTCACTTTCCGCCAGTGTAGTATATTTCCATACGTAAGTGAAGTGGCCAAAAAGGGAAATTTTTATGTGGCCCCTAACACTTTTGGGTCATTCCATGTCAAATCAACCAATGCATGGAACCTTAATGTCATGGATTTGGTTAATTTTTGGTACATTTGTACCTTACCATGAGATGTTTAAAAATTATTTTATTTCGAATTTTTTGTCCACCCGTTTTTGAAATACTGAATTTTCAAAATTGCCTAAACACGCCAAAATTCGTTAGCCACCATAAATTCAAATGTCATTTACGAGATACATATGGTGCCTACAGACATGGGACAGATGTCATTTTAAAGCTTATGAATAGGGCTTTCATTTGATGTACAACATGACAAAATTGTACATTTTCAAAAAATTCACAAATTAAAAAAATATTTTGAGTTTTTGGAAAAACGGAATTCTTTAAAATTTTCAAAAAATTAACACTTAAAGGTGTGTCTCTTGAAGCCAGTCTGTGCAAATTACAAGGTAGTATCTCAATGGCGTCATACAAAAATTAAATTTTCTTGTTGGCAGTGACAATGAATTAAACCCCTCAAGTCCATTTTTCTACAATTTACATTGATAAAAGTATGTGGTAAATTAAAATGAATCCAAAAAAAAAAAAATATATATAACGGGATTTTTACAAAGAGTGAGAGAGATGTGCATGTGTGTGTGTGTGGAGGGAGATGGGGCAAGCTATCTTGGCAAAGAGCTGTTCAAAACATGCAAGACAGGCCCTGACATGTTTGTGCCTGTTTATTCATGTTCCCTTCCCCCACCATGTTACCTTACAGATAGCTTAATTGTGGTCTGGCTCTCTGTGTGTGCACTTCAGTTTGTTTGAACAGTGGGTTTTTAGTGAAGCTTTCTAGGACATTTTTGCTGTGAAGCTGCTTTATTAGTTTTTATTAAGTTTATTTCATTAATTGACTGATAATTACTTGGTTTGAAATATGGAGGAGAATAAGTGGTCGAAAAACTGTTGCAACCCTTTAAAAAAGGGGGGCACTGGGTTAATAAGAACTTGAGGAAAGTATCTGATTTAATGGTTTTACAAAATAGTGAAATCAAACCACACATGAAAGTATGCATTTCATGCAGATTGAAGTTAGGAAAAGAGAAGCCTTGTCAGATGGAAAACAATATACTTGAAATGGAAATTCCTCCTGAGAATTATGAGATTCCTGGTCCTACTCATATTAAGGAGTCTCAGTATTTGGACCCTGATGCAGCTTTAAGCCACTTAAATGCCTCTTTGACCTCCCTTGGTGAGTCTCTGGTGGGTAAGAAGGAAGTATTAAATAGGTCTCAGAAGTAGTGCAAAGAAAACATGGGGAAGATTAAAAGGACCTACAAAAAGTTATTTTTTACTTCTAAAGATGATTTAGATGAAGAATGTCACTGTACTGATTCAGAAATTATTCAGCAACTAAAGGAGAATTTTAAAACTACGAACAGAAGTAAAAAGTTCATGATTTTGACAGTTTTACCAAAAGCTGGTCCTGTAAAAGAATAGAAAGTGAATTTGGAGTAAGTAACTACATTGCAAGGAAGGCAAAAACAACTTATGAAAGAAAAAGGAATTTTGTCTTCACCTAATCCCAAACCTGGAAAAATTTTATTACCTGAAAACACGGTCAACTTAGTAAAGGAATTGTACTGCAATGAAGAAGTCAGCAGGCAAATGCCCAGCAAGAAAGATTATATTTCAATCAAAGACAAAGATGGTTGTCGAACTCATGTTCAAAAGCATCTGATACTTGGTAATCTTAGAGAAATTTACCAACATTTCAAGTCCAAGTACCCATCTGAAAAGAGAGGGTTTTCAAAATTTGCTGAGTTAAGACCAAGGAACTGCCACAAGGAAATTTAATTTTTGTATGATACCATTAAGATACCACTTTGAAATTTGGACTGACTGGCTACAAGACATATAGCTTTAAGTGTGATTTTTTTGAAAATGTTAAAAAATTACGTTTTTCCGAAAACTGAAAATAAATGCTTTTGAAAATTTGTAATTTTTTTTTAAATTTACAATTGTGTCATGTTGTATATCAAATGAAATTCCTATTAATAAGCTTTAAAATATCACCTGTCCCATGTCTACAGCTATCATAGGTATCTCGTAAATGGCATTTGAAGTTATGGTGGCTAATTAATTTTTCATTTTTAGGCAATTTTAAATATTCAATATCTGAAAAACGCGTGAACAAAAAAATTTGAAAAACAATTTTCAAACATCTCATGGTAAGGTACAAATGTACCAAAAATTAACTAAATCCATGGCATCAAGTTCCAAAATGTATTTTTCATTGGTTGATTTGACATGGAATGACCCCTTTGTGGCCAATTGTCCATGTGACCAGTTGTCCGAACCACGGAGGTAAAACATCAATCATGTAATGCTTAAAAAGGGCCCAGACTGCATACACCTTTAGTTATTTTGTAATTTTCCCATTTGGGCATTGAAAAAGTCATGGATTTATGGATTAACATTTTCAAAATACTATTCTGGGTGCAGACTTATTACTGTAGTGCCCAGGGCCCCTCGTATCAGTTCTTAGAGATGCCTTGTTTGTGAGCCGTGAATTTCTTTTAATTTAATGAGTGTTAAGATTCATTCAGTTTGGGGGTCTCGTTAAAGTAGCTTCCTCTGTAATGCACCACTCCCAAATCCCTCCTGAAAAGAATGCTGGAAATACTTTGTTGGAAGTGTGGTTACTCTTTTGGAAGAGCCAAGCATGTGTTTCATTCAAACAATGAACCTCTTCCACCATTTTGGAAATTAACTATGATAGCCTTGTAATGCTAGGGAATGTTCAGTGCTTGAACATTTCCTAGAATTACAACGCTAGGAAATGTTCAACCACATAAAAACACACCACACATTTTTTCCTATTTTCGAGAAGTGGGCATTTTTCTGTGTTCATTCCTTCCTTATACCCAAAATCCCATTACATCTCAAACTATCATAGTGACTGCTGGAAGGACTACCTCACATTAGACCAACATGGAACTTTGTACATAAAACAAAGTAAAGAAGCTCAAAACAAACAAACAAACAAAAAAAAAACATTAACTATTAAAATACTACAGGAATATACGGAAGCACTTTTATCATTAATAATAGATGTGAAAGGAAAATGGGGTAATAGAAAAAGAAAGAGAAAAAAATATGGATTGTTATTCAGTTGACAACTTTAATGATATATTAACAACTAACCCTGATAATTCACTAAACATACACGTAAATACAGGATCACTAACTAACAAAATAACACTATTGGAATTTTTATTACACTCAATTAAAACAGTGACAGATATTGTGTGTATAACTGAAATGTGGTTCCCAATGGGGAGTTATAATGAACAATTAAATAACTACAATATATTTAATTTAAACAGAAATTACTCAAAAGAAGGGGGCATTGCAATATATGTTAATAATAAACATATGGACTTTAAAACTGTTAATAACTTGACAATAATAAACCCTAACATAGAAGTACTAACTATACAAAATCAATTTTATATAATTGCAGTATGTTATAGACTGTTGGTTGTTTGGTTGTGCAGTGGTATTTTAAAGGGATGGTTCAGTAGATTAAATTGTATTATTACTTATTTGCTGTGATATAACTAAAGCACTACTCCACCTTGAAATACTTATGCAATCACATTAGAAAACACATTAATTTATTACATAAAAAGACGAGCTCTTCGCTTTACAATTCACCACAACCTCTCTCTATGGCGGCTAATCCAGAAGTGATGCTGTTATGTCATACACAGAATGTCTGCAGTGCGCATCTGGCGCCATCTGTTAATCAAAATTGTATGTAAAAATATTGAGAATAACAAAATATGTACAACATAGACCGCCTAATTCTGACTGCAATGTAATTTTAAATATACTAAATGAATTTTTTAACTATGCTAACCTTACTAAAAAAAAAGCTTTTATTATGGGAGATTTAAACATTGACTTTTATAAAATAATTCTATAACTCTTCAATTAACATATATTTTAAATTCTTAAGGATTTCTGAATACCATCAGGTCACCAACAAGAATCACTCCAGATTCGAAAACAACTTTAGATCTTTGTTTTACTAACATTTAACAAGACCCTATTATTTCAGGATATTGGAATTTGGTTTCAGTGATTTTTTTTTTTTTTGATTGGAGGTTTAACAACCACCGTGAGCAACTCAATGGGCTATAAGCAGTCGCCCGTCCCTAATTTAGGGTCACTGGTTCCAGGGAAGGGAAAGAGCCAGTGCCATAAGACAAACACAACATCCATGCCTGACCGGGATTCGAACCCGGACCCCTTACGGACAAATGATCATAGGCCAGCGCCTTAGACCACTGCGCCACCGGGGTGGCGGTTTCAGTGATCATTTACCTATATTTATAATACATAGACATATACAACATGCAACCCAAATATGCAGAGTTCACAAAATGAGATCTATTAATAACAAAAACTTAGAAATATTTAGGACAAAATTAAAAAATATAAACTGGAGTGATATAAATACCAATTCTTCACTGAACATAAAATATAAAATATTTTTCACTAAACTAAAAGACATATATATGATAAAAGCTTTCCTATTTCTGTACAAAGTACTAAGTCGGCAAATTTTTGTAGAAAACCATGGAATATGGATTACTAATACAATACTGAATTTAAAAAAAAAAAAAAAAGGAATAAGTTATTTTCCAGATTTCTTAAAACCAGACAACAACCAGATTTTAATAATTTTAAGCAATATAGAAACAAATAAAAAACAAATATAGGAACACTGAATTCTGAAATATAGGAACACTGAATTCTGACGTTTTGCTCCGACTAGCACGGACAATGTCAGCTGGGCATTTCGGTGGTTCTCGCGGGCTGCTTCTGTCATCGGCTATCGCTTCTTCTTGGGCATTGTGGCACCATCTCTTGTTGGTCACTGATCTCATTTTTCGAACTTTTTCATTTTTTGCTCAATTTTAATTAAATTTCTCCAGCTGTTTCTCAAAATATTAGGGTCATTATGGTTGCAAACTTTGGCCCTATTGTTTTCAATCATTACCGACTCTGCTATTCTGAGGTGTTTTTCGGATTTACAGCTTTTAATGATTTTATATTTTCGAATTTAGGATATTTTTGGTTATCCAGACAGTATTGAATAAGTGCTGTTTTTTCTTCTTTTTTCTGCCAATTTTTTACGTGTTGTTTTAATCTGTGTTTAAGCTTATTTTTGGTACTTCCTATATAAGCCATTGGAGGATTTTCAGTAATAGAAATTGAGTAAATACCTGCTTTTTCTTACATTTTTATTTTTTCATTATTTTTTATTACCATATTTTTGATGGTATTTACTTTTCCTCCAATTTGAATATTATGCTTTTTACAAATATTATTAATTTCATTGGTAGTACCTTTAATGTAAGGAAAACCATTTAAATATTTGACTTCTTTTTTATTTACTACAGCATTATTTTTTCTTTATTACTTCTGTGTTCCATTTTTTTATTAAATAGTTAGGATAACCAAAGCTACCTGCAATTTTTTTTATGAATTTGATTTCTTCATTGATGAACTGACTATTTTCAGAGTGCGTATATGCTCTTTTAATTAAGGTTTTTAGACTATTGCATTTTTGAGGATAAGGATGTGCCGAATTGTATGGGATTAGAACCGGAACAAATGAACTTTTACGATAAACCCTGTATAGTAACTTATCTGTGGATTTGATAACTTGTACCTCCAAAAAGGCTATTGCATTATTTTTTTCTATTTCAACAGTGAGTTCTATAGTTGGATATAAAGAGCTGTAACATTTTGTTAATATTCTTAATTCTTCTTCTTTCAGTTTTGATAGAATGAAAATATCATCCACGTATCGACAGTACACTTCTGGTTTTTCTTCCATACGATACAGGACATTTTCTTCAATTTCGTTCATCACAACCTCAGCATATAAAGTTGATAATGGTGAGCCCATTGGGCTTCCTGAATTTTGCTTGAATATTTTGTTCTTGTATGTAAAAATATTATTTTCATGTAAATAGAATAAAACTTTTTTGAATTCATGAATTTGTGTGTTATTTAAAATTTTAAGATTTTGCAACTTCTTAATGATAATTTCAATAGCTTCTGGAACAGGAGTGCTTGGATATAATACTTTAACGTCCATGCTTGCCATATTTAAGTCCTTTAGGCCAGTTTTTACATTTTTAATTTTCTCAATAAATTCATACGTGTTCTTGATGGTGAACTTGTAAATGTTTTTCTCTAATGTTATCAATGGTGAGTTTTTTTTTGAAACTATCTGTCTCATTGGAGCACCATCTTTGTGCGTTTTTACCTTTGCAACAATACATGGTATGCCTGCTCCCATTGGTGGAAAAGAGCGCTTGATTTCATCAGGTAATGTGCTATGATTTCTTATATCTGCTAAGAATTTAATTTGGTTATCTGTTGGGTCTTTCTTTATTTCGGTACAATTTAATCCATCAATTGCTGCTGTCATTTTTTGTTCAAATTCATCAGTGTTGAGAATAATGATTTGGCCGGTTTTATCTGCACAGAATTTGATATATGGGTCATTTTTCAATTCCAATAGTTTTTTTTTCATATTTTAATTTTTTCTCTATATCATCATCATCATCATTGTCAACCATTATCAATCCACTGCTGGACGAAGGTCTCCCCAAGTTTCCTCCACAACGGTCTGTCTTGTGCCAGTCTCCTCCATGTCACTCCCTCATATTTACGAATTTCATCCACCCATCTCCCATGTGGTCTTTTCTGGGTCTTTTCCTGTCCCTTGGAATCCAATCTAAAATTTCGGCTGTCCATCTATGGTCTGTCCTTCTGGCAGTATGTCCAGCCCATTGCCATTTCAGGGATTTAACTCTGATCATGATGTCTTCCACTCTCGTCATTTTTCGGATCCACGAGTTCCTCTTCTTATCTCTCCTGGTTATACCAAGCATGCACCTCTCCATGCTTCTTTGAGTTGTCTGCAGCCTTTGTATGTCTCTTTTAGTTAAGGTCCACATCTCTGCACCATACGTAAGCACTGGAAGGATGCATTGATCAAACACTTTTCTTTTAAGACATAATGGCATATTGCTCTTGAAAATTATGCTGTTTCTTCCAAAAGCTCTCCAGGCAAGTTTTGTACGCCGATTAATTTCTTCATCAATGTGACCCTCACTTGATATCTGCTGTCCAAGATAAACATACGTATCTGTTATCTCCAGTTTTTCTCCATCAATCGATAAATCTTCGTTTCTTGTAAAAGCATTGAACATCACTTTTGTCTTCTGAAAGTTCATTTTTAATCCCACTTCTTTACTCTTGTCAGCAAGTTCCTGGATCATACTCTGCAGCTCTGATGGGGTAGTTGCAAAAATGACTACGTCATCAGCAAAACGAAGGTGGGTTAGATAATCTCCATTAATCTTTATCCCTTTGTTTTCCCAGTTCAGTGATTGAAAGACATTTTCCAATGTGGCATTAAAGAGCTTCGGAGATATGGTGTCACCTTGTCTCACTCCCTTTCCAATTTTTATGTGTGTTGTATTTTCAAACAGCCGAATCTTTGCACTTGCATTTTCATAGATGTTATTAATAATATTAATGTATGCATCTTCAATACCGCAGCATTTCAGAGCCGTGGTAACTGCTGATGGTTTTACCGAATCAAAGGCTTTTTCATAATCGATAAAAGCCATGCACAATGGAAGTTCATATTCCCTCGCTCTTTCAATTAGTTCTCTCAGTACGTGGATATGATCTATTGTGCTGTAGCCACTCCTGAATCCAGCTTGTTCTCTCGGTTGAGCCATGTCCAGTGTTACCTTCAAGCGGTGTGAAAGAACTTTAGTGAAGATTTTATAAACCACTGATAGGAGGCTGATAGGTCTGTAGTTCCTGAGATCCTCAATGTCACCTTTTTTATGTAGCAGGATCATTGTAGCATTGTTCCAATCCTCAGGAATCTTCCCTTCATTAAGGCATCGAGTGAAAATTTGGGCGAGTACTGTTTCAATTTCTCCACTTGCTTCTTGTATGATGTCTATAGTAATTCCATCTTCTCCTGGAGCTTTCCCCCGCTTCATGTTCTTGATTGCATGTGCAACTTCTGCTGGGAGGACTGGAAGAACTCTGGTACCTTTCATGATGTCTGGAGTACATGTATCATCCCTTTCATATAATTTGGAGTAGAAATCTTTCACTCTTGTCAAAATTTCTGCCTCTATTTCTTGTTATAGAACCATCTTCTTTCCTCAGAGCCATAATCTGTTTTCTTCCCTTACTGAGATGTCCCTTTGCTATCTTTAGGCTTTGGTTGTTTTCAATTGCTTTCCTCACTAGCTCACAGTTGAATTTCCTTACGTCTTCAGTGATACTTTTTCGTGCTGTCTTGCATAGCTCTATATATTCCACTTTGGAAGTCACATCTTCTTTAGTTGTAATCATCTCTCTTCTTTTTTGCATCAACATTTTGGTTTTTCCTGATAATTTGTTTACATGCAACTTGTTCTTAGACCCAGCTAATTTTGTTGCTGTTTCCATAAGAGCTTTGGTTACTTTTCTGTTAACTTCCGAAATATCCACTTCTTCCGATGTTAGGCCTTCTAAAGCAGAGAATCTGTTCTTCAGTTCCAACTTGAAAGTATTATGGTGTTTTTTAAGGTTGGTTATGTCAATACATTTTGTTTGTCTTATGAGCTTGCCACGTTCCAGTTTAGTGTTGAGGTGCATCTTACATCTCACCAATCTATGGTCACTACCTGTGTTGAACTTGTTTAGCACACTGCAGTCTTCGATGACGAATTTTTTGTTACACATAATAAAATCAATTTCACTTGTCGTCCCAATTGGATGTCTCCATGTCCATTTCCTGTGTGGCTTTTTCTTGAAAAAGGAATTCAAGATGAAAAATCCTTCTGCCTCTGCAAACTCAACGAGAGTATTTCCACGCTGGTTTCTGTTGCCGTGACCGAATTTACCTACTGAAGTTTCATTCTGTTGCTGGTGGCCTATTTTTGCATTGAAATCTCCCATAATTATCTTCAAGTGCTGCTTACCTTTATTATTTAGATGACGAATTTCCTCATAAAATTCTTCAATTTCTTCTTCAGGATGACTTGTGGTGGGTGCATAAGTTTGAATAATCTGAGCCTGGTATCTTCTTGATAGTTGGATAACGAGTCGTGCAGCTCTGTCAGAGGAACTTTCAACTTCTACCACTTTATCCTTCAGTTTCTTGTTTATTATAAATCCAACACCACTAGTTCTGCCAGTATCTGTCCCACGATAATAGAAGAGATGTCCACTTTTCAGTTCAATGAGATCTTCTCCTTTTCTCCTTACCTCACTCAGCCCGACGATGTCCCACTTGATCCTTTGTAGTTCCTCTTCCAATTCAAGAAGCCTTGAATCAGAAGATAGGGAGCGTCCGTTGTAGGTAGCCAAGGTCAGCATCAAATGGCAGCCTAGTCCGGTCCTCCGGGGATTCTTAGCACCCTCTGCCTTCATGTCGCACTGGCCGCTGCCTTGGCCAGGTACATTCCAGCTGCCGGAGACTGAGGGCCAAGATTTAAGTTGTAGAGTCATTTTGGAGGTGTTTGGCCATAACTCACCACGCTGGCCAAGCGGGTTGGTGAGTGTGGGATAGCATTTCCTCTGATCCCGATGGTATAGTTATACCGCTATTTGCGGTCGTCAGAGCCCCTTTAGTGGGAACAGGATGCACCACGAGAAGGCGGGGTTGACATTTGTCAAGGAGAGGCTGTGATGTTACGCATATATATTAACTATATTAAACTAACCAAAAGAAAAGAAAAGAAGGGAAGGGGAAGGTAACAGAAAGTTGGGGAGGAAGGAGTGATCTGTAATTGTAATGTCACAAAGATTTCATGTTATACCAATAGTAAACTAATTTCCTTTCTGTTCTGGATTCTTGACTTTACTTAGGGAGCTTGAGGCTAAGTCAGAACTCTGTGAGGCCTTTTCGCAGAGCTTTCTTGCTGTTGTTATAAAATATATAAATAATAGTGTAACAATAAATCATAAATCTGTAACAGCAGAAATAATAAATGAAATGAAATGAAATGTTGTCAGAAAATAGGATTCTGACTGCTGCCACAGCAACAAATAAAAAGAAAGGTATTGGTTCTAAAGTAACAGTCTCTCCTAAAGCAAGTTGATGACAGCAAGAAGTTTATGTTGCTTGTGTCAACATCAGTTTACCACTATTCTTTTTGTTCAATAATTCTTTTTAGATCTTTCTACTTGGGAAATATTACTATTTCCATATTTTTTATGGAAATATTTCATTCTATTATATTCTGTCACAATACCATTTATAAACAGTGTTGTATTCTGGTGGTGGCATAAATCATTCCAGAGACTTACGTGGTTGTTTTTTTTTTTTTTTTTTTTTTTTTGGCTGATTAAGTTAAGATTATATATATATATAAAATTATCTCCTGTAAAATATTGAGAAAAGAACATAACAAGGGTAGGCACTGAAAGATTGAAATGGTGGCATACAAGTTTTGTGTTTCTTCCTGCAATTATAATTAAGTCATATGTTAGCTATAATATGAACTGAAAGTCAAATTGGATTAAGCCCAGCATGATCAAAATAATAGACAGGAAGCTCTTTTCCTCTTGCAAACGAAGTTTAATTAAATTAGATAAAAATAATTGTTTCCAGCTGTAAGATGTTGATTGATAATATTCTATTATTATAAACTGCAACTTCACTGATGCAATAAATGCCGAAGTTTTGTTAAATTTTCAAAAAATTGTTAAAAATAAAACAGAAGTATCATCAAGAGACACCTGATGTATATTTGATGATATTTTCTTTACTTTTTTCCATGGTGAAATCTCCTTATTCTACAATATTTAAGCACTGTCACTTTTAATAAATTTTCATAATGGCTTAAATATCCATCAAAATGTTTGAAATTTAGAAATATCTTCTTTGTGTGGAAGCTCTCCATGTATACTGCTTAAAGGAATTTGGTTTCTATATTCTTCCTTTGTGGCAAACTGTGTCTGTGGTACTCACTAGAAATCCATTGATTATCACATAAATGCTGCCTGATGGAATGGTTAAAAAAATCTTATTATTAAAAAAAACTTGCTGTAGTCTTTCTGAAAAATCATGCAGGTTCAAAGCAGATTGAAGAATGACAGCCAGTGGGATTCGAAACAGATTGCATCTGTAATCACTAAAAGCTATGCTATTTTGGATATTAAATGGCACATAGCCTGTAATAAAAGTTAAGCAGTTATCTTGATCTAATGAATATTCAGCAATATTGTAATTGTTATTGCACCACAAAGTTTTATGGAATGAATTAACATGCTTTCTGAGAAATTCTTCTAGATCAAATTGTGGGAAAAGAGCTTCTGTGTTTGTATTCCAAGAAGTTTCGTGTTTCTTTGCAGTAAAAGAGATCCAAAGGAAGTTGAGGGAAATTATTAGATGACAGTCTTCTGAATAAGTGAAAATTGTAAGTTTATGAACATGGAATCACTGCACTGAAAAATCCTTCAGGGAAGTCATGGATTAATTAAATTCTAAGTGAATTAAGCAGCTGATTCATCACCGTACATTGTTCCAGAGGCTACTGAGAGTATGAAATATGCTCCCAGAAATTCAGAGAAGATTCCAGCTTTGCATGACTTTTATAACAGAATACAAATAACAAATCTTTCCAGTGTGATGTGTGTTTCAAAAAATTTGCCCACAAAAGAAGTCTTTTAAAGCATGTAAAGATCCACACTGGTGAAAAACCTTTCCAGTGTGATATGTGTTCCAAGATATTCACACAAAAATGTAAAATCTCAAGACATGTGCTGCTTCACAGTGGTGAGAAGCATCATCAGTACAATGTGTGTTCCATAAGTATACTAAGAAAGTTGAACTTTCAAGATGTATGTTTTTCACACACCTGAGAAACCTCACCAGTCTTCTGTATGTTCCAGGCAATTCACTAGGAGTGGTAATTTTACAAAATGTATGCTCCACTACTTGGTGACAAACCCTACCAATATGATGTATGTTCCAAGCAATTCAAATGGAGATCTGATGTTTCACATCATAACCACCAACACAAAGGTAAAAAGTCTCACTCATGTGTTGTATGCCTAAGGAATTCATATAGGATAGTCAGTTTTCAAAACATATGTTCATTTACAGCTGAAAAACCTTAGTAACATGATGTGCTCTAAGCATTTCAGTTGGAAAGTTCAACTTTCATCTCATGAACTTCATCACACTGACAGTAAACCTCACCAATGTGTTTGTGTGCTCTGAGATGTTCCCTAACAGAGATGATCTCTCAAAACATATGTACTACCACCCATGCCTCACCCACTAGTTAGAGACCCAAGCATTCTATGACTTGGCCACCAGGATAGTGTAGCAGAGGTCAGTTGGCATATTGTACACGCCTTTTCTCTACCAAAAATATTTACAGCTCTCAGAAATCATGTCGTGTAAAATCCAGATTAGCAAGTGTAACATGGATTCAAAACCCATAATCCTAACTCATCAGTTTCTGCTATTTTCTTTACAAGTGAACAGAATTTTAAAATGTATTGTTTCTCAGTCTTCTTATTTTCCTTATTAGTACAAACTGTATATTCAGTGACTTTATTTTAAGCATCGGAAAAACATTCATGGGAAATACTTCTATGTGTGAAACTTACAGAAAGTCTTCATTGGAAGAGCCTACGAAGAATGTTAATAAAATCTTCCTCAAAAAAGAACCATATCTGAACCTTCTTTCACATCAATGATAAATTAAGGTAGGATTACCACTGTAGCAATACCCTCCAATGATGCTACATGTTCAAAAACAAATGAACAGTTACAAACTCAAAGGCATATGTTTATGAAAATAAGTGAATAAAATGAAAAGTTCACATGAATATGAGAAATAAATAAATATATTAATTTGCATTCTTACCTTCATTTTTGTAACATAGAAGTGCTCGCTATTAATGAGACAAAAACTTTCTGCCTGCAAGCACGTTTTTTTCCTAAATAAAATTTTAAGAATGATTTTGTGATGTTCTCATAAATATCATTGTATTACACCTGACTTTTAACACCAGTCAGACAAAATCAAGTGATTGAATAATTTAGATACCAGCCTGAACAATGCTATGTAAGAGGCATGTAAACGACAGCCAACAAAATACTAAATTTAAATTTTTTATGAAAAGACATTTAAACATTTTTCAAAAACCATTAAAAATTAACAATCTCCTAATTTAATACAAACATTTCTCATTTTTAATTACCGTAATCTGCAAAATAATATGCTTTGAAAATGCTGAATGATAGATTTTCTGTTAGCCACTTGCCAGTAACAACTTCAGGTTTTCCTACACTAGGAACCAGAGATGGGCATGCATAGCCAAGCAGCTGTGCACTTGATGAATGTTGTTCTTTTAATTCTGTGATATGCACTGTTTTATTTGTTTCTTTTCATCCATATGGTTCAAAAACAGAAATCTCCTCATTTCATAATCAAAGGTATGTATACATTGTTATCCTACCATATTGTGGCATCAGATAACTTAATTTTGTAGTCCAAAGTTGTGAACCAAACTTTTAATCTGTTGTGACTCTCTAAATGTAAATTCTGGAACTGCCAATGCTGAAAACTCAGACATTCTGGTCTAATAATAATCTCTTTAAAAGAAGTAGAGCCTGTTTTTTGTTGTTGTTGTTTGTTTGAAGGTTTAACGATCACTGTGAGCAACTCAATTGGCTATAAAGCAGTCGCCCATGCCTTATTTAGGACCACTGGCTCCAGGGAAGGGAGAGAGCCAGTGTCATAAGACTAAGACAACACCCATGCCTCACCAGGATTCGAACCTGGACCCATCTCGGACAAGTGATCAGAAGCCATTGCTTAAGTCACTGTGCCACCGGGGAGGCAAAAGTACAGCCTGTATTGATATGCTTATGTGTTTACATGACCCTTATGAGAAACAGTCTCTATATGAAAACACCAATGTGCGGCTACAAAAAAGACAACTCATATTCTCCGTCATGCAGTATCAACTTCAGTCAAGTGTGGACAGGGCCGTCCTAGTAGGCAGCTAGAGGGGGCTCAACTCCCCTTAGAAGATGGATTTTATTTAAATTCTACGAACTCTTATTTGAGATGGTTTATGAAATTTCCTCTAGTACTGCTATATAAGCATAAGTACTTTATTTATTGATGTAATTAACTTTTTAAAAAATCAAAATTGAAAACACTACAGCATGAATGATGGATAAATCAAAAATTTTGGGGGTGAGTCAGTAGTGCCAATGGTTCTCAATAACAGGGCTTCTTGATATTAAGAGTCAGGAAGGATCAAAATGCTCCTTTTCTTCGATGAAACTTAAAACATGGGGGAAAAAAAGCAGTAAAAGCAACACATTCACTTTCTTGATCTCAAAAATAGTATATTGACCTAGCTTCATCAGGATGAATGGGACGCGAGTCTATGAAGCAGGTCAATACCAAGCAAAACCATGGTCGACTTGAAAAAAATAAACGTTTGGGAAGGAAAGTTCTTGTGCGACACAGAGATAAAAAGAGAAAGAGATTTCAATTTTTTCCTGTGATTTGATTTGGGGTCAGTAGGATTGTGTTTATTATTTGGAAGGGGTGTGTGTGTGTGCTAAAACTAGGTATTTACTACTAGCAGTAATAATAATACTTAAGTATTCGTCAAGTTAAACAAATGATTTATTGAGCATCGATATCACACTATCACAACAACATCTGAAGTCTCACTGTTGCCACTCACACATCTGCTGTACATAACTTCAATATGTTACAGGGGGAGGGGAGAAAATGTTTGTTGGTATGAATCTGAGAGCTCATGGTTTCGGAGTGGGGAACAGAGGTTTGGCTGTTTACCACGGCAAGAACAGGCTATTTCCAAGCACCAGCAAAGGAAAATGTGTTGTAAAAGAAGGAGGAAAAAGTTGAAAAATGGAAGGGAAGTAGAAAGAGGCAAGGTACAATGTTAATAACTCCTCAATGCTTTTATGCAGATTCACACAAAGAGACCAGAATAGTAAACAAAAAAATTAAATTGTTTACATCCAACAATAGGGAACCTCCAACTCAAATACAATCAAGTAAATTGAGATAATGTGAATTTAGTTTTATATTTCAAAAGAGTTTTCAGTTTTTTTTTCACCGCCTCATTTTTTATATTTTGTATTTATTTCCCTATTTTTACTCTTTGGCAAAGAGAAATTATTCACTAGTTAACTAAATTGTTTAACAAAAAGGGTGAAAACATGTAGAAAAACTTGAATTCGTATTCGTGGAAGAAGTTAGTTTGTAGTTGAAAACTCCACCCACTCTTTTTTCTTATGCAAAAATAAGCACTTTTAAACACCCCATAAAAAATAAATAAAAAATTAAGGTCCTTACCAATAATTGCATATGGGACAATGGCATATATATGCAAAAACATAATTTTACACATGACTTAACTACACAAATTGAAGTATGCTCATGAAGTTTGCAATATTTTTTGTTACATTTTAAGTTTGTGGACATAACAAATTGGAATTAATACAATTTAAAAGACAGTTCTGCTAGTCAAATCAGTTTTCCTGTATCAGAGAGTATTTGCATATGCAATAAAGTGTATGTAAATTGTAAAACTATAGTCAAAGCTATGATTCAAGATTTGAATTTTACACATAATCACCTCATGGTTTAAACTGCAAAACCAAAGTCAAAATTGCTTGTTTAATATTTCAGTTTTGTACCCAATTTTTTTGAGGTATAACTGAATAATGTAAGATTCTGTATTTATGGAGGTTTATGGCAAGACATGTTCTGATCACGTGAGGAATGAAGATGTGTTGCAGATGTGTAATGTGAAGCAAAAGGATGTTAGTAAAGGTTTGGCCATGTTGGAAGAATGAATGGAGAGATGCTTACTAAAAGAATTTCTTCAGCCCAAGTGATAAGAAAGAAAGCTAGAGGAAGGCCAAGGAAATCATGGGAGGATCAGATTCAGGAATGTCTGCTTGAGAAAAAGATTATGAGTAAGAAGTACAAAAGATCTTACGTGTGGCGTGTGATGGATGCTAATGAAGCTCGAGCAGTGTGCAGAGATTAGTGCAAATGGAGTCATTTGATACACCAACAGTAAGTAAATTCTAGTGCTATCAGTTAAATGTGCACTTGGCATATGGCCTTTTTTTAGGAGCTAACAAATATGTACTTGGCACAAGGCCTTTCTTTGAGGAGCTAATCTCAGAGAATAGCTTAACAATATGTATGAATGTATAAAATTTCAGTGCTGAAGAGCTCCATTTAAATTTTCTTGAAAATATAGTTATCCTCGTAAACTCCAAGCATGCATAAGCACACAAATTCACCCAATGCCATTGTTTTTAATTCCCAAGTGTAGTTTCTAAAACATGCTAGTGTAATGTAATTTTTTACGGAAGTCTTGGAAAACGGTGTGATTTCAATAGAAAGGGTTAGATGTAATATACGTTATAATTTTTTTAATGAGGTGTATATGTGTTGACTATTTTTGGCATGGGGTTGCTAGTTTGTGGCAACTTCAGCTGGCTTCAAAAAGCTACACAACTCCCGCCTGTTTTGAATATAAAAGAACTTTTATAATATTGATAGCACCCTTTTTAAAACACTCTTGAGCCTGGTGCTTTTTATAGCTGGCCACATGCATAATATATGGTGTGATGTATAAATGTTATGAAGTAGGCGTTTAGTTCTTCATAAAAAAAAAAATATTGGCCCTGAAAAGAGCCTTTTTCTAATTTGTTTTGCATTTTAGGCAACCTACCAAGGAAAATTAAGATTGCCCATCTTTGTACGTTTGATAATTCCCTTTTGAAAAACTTTTTTGGCCCTTAAAAGGACCTTTTTTTTTTACTTCATGTAGTAGTGCCTATGGAGGAGGATAGAGGTCAGCAATCATAAGGCAGAAGTGATGAAGCCGGAGATTCAAATCTGGAACACTTCGCTTGAACATGTATTCAGCTAAGTATCCAGCATAGTGCTCCCTTGACTCCACCAAATCTTGGGATATTACCTCTCACTTCCCGCCACTCTCTCTTTATGGTGTTGGTGTGAGCACCAGTTATGGGTGCAACAAAATTGATGCTATGATTGACTTTCAGGTGTTCCAATCCATGTTGATCAAGATAAAAAAAATATTGGCCCTGATCTTCCATATGCCTTCCAGCATATGGAAGATCAGGTCCATATGCCTTCCAGCAGTCACTCATAATTGTAGTTTGCGGCAATACGAAGTTTTGGATGACATTTATCAGTGTCCCTGCTGTACGGTCCTCTACTGGTACTAAAAACTTCTTCCTACTTCCACGTTCAATACCACCAAATACCCACTGTCCTTGAATATACCTTCCGGAATTGAACTTTCTTCGGCCGATCTTACATTCATCAACTTCTACAATCTTCCCTGGGCCTCCAAGCGACTGACTAGTTTTCTGGGCCCAGTTGAAACACACCTCACGACAAAAGGAGGACCAATCCACAACTGTTGCAGGGGATACCTGCATTTGTGTCTCAATCAAATTTTGTCTTGGAAATCTGATGAACAGCGAAAACATAACAAATTCCAAGACTTGTGCCAGAGACAAAGGAGTTTTGTGAAAAAAGGTGCCTGTTCTTGCAGATTGCTTGAAATTGCACTTAATCCTGCGTGCCCGATTATTATTCTGGGCAGGGATAGGTACAGAGGCACGGCACCTGAACTCAAGTGTTACAATATTGAGGGTCAATACTCTCTGGCACTTTGGGCATTGCATTTTCTTTTTGATGCAGCCGTGGTCGGCGAAAAAGTCGATCAGATCTGCCTGATTGTCTCGAAGTTTTGTAAGATCCAAGAGTTTCCACGAGCATCCTTGACAAGTAGGCATAATGAGCAAGAATTTGAACTCAAAACAAATTTTTCCTCAAGATACAGAGCACAGTACGAACCTTTTAGCGGGAAGCGAGAGGTACACATTGATGAATGACGAAACCAAATACGCGGGATGGTGTTCTGAGTGTTGCGAGATATTGAAAACGAAATTTCCCTTTTAGCCCAAAAATTTCCCTACGCAAACGCACATTATCGGATTTTCCTGTGTCACGTGATAATTGGTAGTTGAACGCTCTTTAGGCTCTTTCCGCTCGGCTGTAATTAGAGAGAATGATGATCAGACTTTTACTCATCCACTGGACTTCGGTTGGCAACCGGAAGTTTCAAGTAGCAGACGACACTTTTGCAGTGAAAACAACTTTACGTGCCATTGCAAATGGCGGGTGCATGAAGCATCACGGTGAGTAGGTAACAATTTATAAAATTCATTTTCACCAATTTGAACAGCAAAAGTGCTTGCGCAGCAGACTGATTTAATATCATGAGATCACAGACTACTGTACAAAATTCATTTCAGGAAGATATTCGGGGTAATTATATGTGGCCGCTAATCTATATTAATACCTTTTTCAGCTATCTGAAGTTGTATGCTTATTACATTTTTTCCAGTGAAGCTTTTGTGGTGTGACATAGTGGTATGGGTTATTCTTGAGTCATCCAGTTACTTCTCTTTCAATATCCGTGTCTCGCAATGATTGTTTGACATTTTGTCATTTACATCTCCAAATGTGTTTGTCCCTTAGGTGGGAAACCACAGTTATACTTAATAACTAGTTATATGATTGGACTATGCACTGTGAGATTCCTTTCCGAATAGGAATTTCAGCGAGGTATAATATGTCACATACAAGATGAATTTCAGTGGTTATTGGTTGTTGACATCTTAGAGAATTCTGTCAACCAATGGCGTACGTGACCAAGATATTTTCTATTCCAGCCCCGCGTTCCTACAGCCAATGGCGTTTGACGTCGATTTAAGTTGTCATTCCTAAGACACGATCACGTGGCACCTTTTATTAGTCATCCTTGCAAATAATTATTTTCTTCACACGGAACAAACATATTTCCACGCCTAAAGTATGAATTAGAATGTTATTTTAAAACAATAATACAATTCAAATTTCTCCAAGAATTAGAATTTCTGGAATTTTTCACAGTACGTACAGAAGATGTGACTTAATTTGAAGTGATAGAATTCAGTGGATATTGGAGTTTATACTGCATTCTGACCTGCCAGTATTAATAAAACTACCAATGCGAAGAGTGTTTCTTGAAGTCGAGGTTTCCAAAGATCTAATGAAAATTCCAATTCAATAGATTATACAGAATCATATTCAATTCTCAATGCTGGCCAATATGATCAGATCATGTGAAATTACATAAGGTACAATAAAAAAAGGGTAATCCTTCTAAAAAGAAAATCACATTCAACACTCATGACTAACCAGTATCACCAGACCATAGTAAATATAAATTGATACAATAATGGCCCTAAACTATTCTTACTACCGTTTAAAGCAAGAACGGTGGCACCGGTTTCTTGGCTGTAATGAGCACGTCTTTTGAATAATTTCTTAGGCGAATAAAATTTATCAAAGCTATTCAAAGTCAATGGAACCCGTACGGAAATCAATCAACCGATTTCAACAATCGAGAAAAACATTCAGGAATAGAAACATCTGCTTAGTTCCACCAGTGGTTAAACAACATGTTACAAAAATTAATAAATGGTGCAGAAAACGTTTTTCATTGTGCAAGGAAGGTATCAGAGACGAAAAGATTTTCAAATCCAATGTTTAAAAGAAAGAATATACTAGAGAAGGAAACTTTATATAACTTTATGCCATCTAGCGGAAGAATTTTAAATAATGGAAAATTTGAATGTAGGCGAAAAATTTTCAGGAAAAAGAATTTTTCATATACGTCCCCGGGAAACAAAAATAGCTAGAAAATTTTATGACCTTTACGCCTCCTCTCGGGAAATATCTGCATTATTTATAGAGAATAATGTTCCACATCTCTATTGTAGCGAATGGCATTCAGTAAAGAAGAAATTTCTGAATGTGTTTTTAGAGCCGGTGATAGAGCTGCGAACTGAAGTGCACAAACACCAACTACCGACAGAACTGTGAATTACAAATGTTTCATATGCTAGCCTAAAGTGTTCCACAAGGTAGATGACATCCGGTGTTGAAATAATTTTTTAAATCGTACATGTGTAGCAGAGATATTGAGAAAAATAATTGATATGCACAATTGACGTGGATTAGAAACATAAAACAGAAGTCATCTCTCTTCCACGTTTAGGATGACAATTTTTCCGTGACTCTGTTTTAAACTTGTAAAGAGCGATGACTTCTTTTTGATGTTGAGAAAAGTAAATTAAACTTTTGTGCCTCCTAGCGGAGAAATTGTGCATTGTTTTGGAAAGAAAGTGCGCCTGCATAGCTTGCATAGTTTGTAGTACCTGACCGAAGTAAGAAGTTTTTCAATCGGCTTTTTAGTCCCACAGATATTACTGAGAACAGAAACGTGATCTTACGCTCTCAGGTGACACTATTATGCGTTAAGAAAAATATGAAAAACATTTCGCAGAGGAAACGACCTCCAACAACGAAAGAATTTTTCGAATCGGAGATATTGATAAAAAAAAAGATTTGCATGTACTCTTGCTGGCGAAAAATCGTGAATTATTTAAAAAAATAAAGTATTCTCAATAGGTTTTTGGATGTCAGTGCTATCGGTCCGCGGATGAATGCTTTTAATCGAGGTTTCCGGAGCTACAATTTTGCTGCAAATACGTCAGAAATACAAAAAAAAACAAACACTTACGTCCCCTGATGGCCAAACCATTGTTTACCACATATTAGAAATTATTTGCAAATCAATTTCCATCAGAAAATCTACCCGGTGCCGACAGGACTTTCAAATCGGAGTTTTAGATGCAGTGAAATCGCAGAAACTGTATTTTCCATTTTGCCCCCTAGCGGAAATTCTACGAAAGCTTGAGATTACTTGAAAAAACATTTCGTACCAGATACTGTATCCAACGAAGCAGGAATTTCTCGAATCGAGCTCTGTAAAGCACAGATATGGAGAAAAAAGTAAAAATAAAATAAAGCCATATTTGCGTCCCCTAGTGGAGAAACAATGCTTCAGTTTAAGAACATAATATTTAGAAAAGGTTTATCGGAGTGAGTGGTGTCGGTCAACGAACGAATATTTTAAAATGAGAATTTAAAAGCACAGATTGTCCTGCAAATGCCACAGAACCCTAACTAAGTTTACGCACCCTAGTGGCCAAATCAGACTTTACCAAAAATTAGAAAGTATGTAATAAAGCTCTCCCACAGGTGCTGTATTCGCTGCAGAAAGGATTTTTCAAATCGGAGTTTAATTAGCAGAGATATCGGGGGGAAACGCAGTTTACTTATACGCCCTGTAGCGGAAAATATGTATGCATAACTGCACACAGTAACTGTACCTAAAATAGTATTTGACGTAAGTGGAATCAAAAAGTAAAATATTTTTATCCAATCGTACGTTTACAAGCAAATATATGGAAACAAATGCATTTCGAATTCGATATCATCTGAGTTTACGTCCTCTAGCGGCAAAGTTGTTCATCGTGAAAATAAAAAAGAAATAAAGGATCAACTTTCGCACATTTCAAGCTTCCTAATGCAAAAAGAATTTTTCAGATCGGACTGTTAGTTGAAGAGATATGGTGTCCACAGACGGACGGACAACCGATAACATAAGAACGTTCGTTTTTACAAAAGACGTGTTGAAAATAATTTTACTAATACCCAAATTCGATGTGAACACAGATAGAGGGAGTGGCATAGTATATGCTTGGGATAAAACAATAAAGTTTGAATTGTTTGTTTCCTTAAAACACCACCACAAGTGACTGCAAACGTGGTTACACTTCCAACTTTTGCCTGCTGTCCACAATTTAGAGGTCAGTAGTGTCGTCTATTGACTAAAATTGGATCTACATTATTCATTTAAAGAAACACAATATCTTGCCATCGTGGAAGACGTCATATATGACATCTTTTACGATTTCTTTTTGGTGTGCATCTTTCAGTTTTCTATAGCGGTCTAATAAGTGGCATTATTCTTATTTATTTCTCACTGATCGTTAACTTTTCTTTTGCAAATTCCATAACTTAGGTTGGTACGTGTCTTTGTTGTACATTTCATTCACGCATATTTTGTCATTGTTATCTCCACACTGTAAGCTGTGAATCGGCTTTACTTCCAATTCTGATTTGTATTTCATTTTCTCCTGTTTGGATATCTACGTTGCTGGCTTAGATATCTATTACGTTGACTCATATGGCTTAGACTGTGAAAGGAGTTAAGGATAAAGGTCCTGGGGCAGAGCTACAATGCCTAGAATTAGTGTGTCGTGCTCGCCTCGCAGTAAAACTTGCTGCCCGCAATCATGAAAGCGGTAGATGGCGCTGCGATCGGATGTCACGCAAAGAATATCTAACGAGAAGCGTTTATATTCTTTGGTGCGGCGGCGCTGCTGTTGCCTGTCTTACATTATCTCTACGAGAGCTGGCTTCTTCACGCGAAGCGTTTATATCAACGAGATAGAAATACGTATTCTATCTCGTTGGTTTATATTCTTATTTCTTTGTGTCACGTCGCTTTTCGGGACGACGAAAATGCACATCTTTCTATGACACACACCCAGCTCGTCAGCATTATGTGTACTCCTTGTGCGATATATTATAAGCAGATAACTTAAGTATTTACGAAATAATCGACACACCTCTTTCACCACCACCTCACCAAAAAAAAAAAAAAAAAAAAAAAAAAAAGAACGAACGGGGTGCTCAAGATTCATTAATAAGGGTATCGTAGTTTAATTTAAGCTTTGCATTGTGCTAACGTCAACATTAATGTTAGATATTTCGGAAGTTTTAGAGTCATACATGGGTTACATTATGCAAAAACACTGGAGACCAATATGCAGTTTACAATCACTGAAACATCAACTTACAGTATAAAGTAAAAATTAAAAAAAAGAAAATATTTTGCCCCTCAAAACCTTACCGGAAAAAAAAGGGGGAAATATTTTCTCAATGAGACATGGGCTTTATAATTTGCATTCCAATAATCCAAATAGGTCTTGAAATTCAGTTACCTAAAAACTTAATATTATTTAATAATGTACTTCATTTTTGAGCAATGAGTGACTAAATTTCTTGGTAAGAACATGGGATCAAAATAAATATTGAAACTGAATGCTTTCCATTTAGTTGCAGAGTGTGGCTTTGAAAAGAAGCCTTTTAATGAGTTAAAAAGTAGAACACAACAATTGCGATTACTATTTTTAAAATTGGTCTGTTTTTTAATAATATACCAACTCTAATCCATTTATAAAAATCCTTCCTAAAAAAACTTTGCCTGTGATACGATAAACAAAATGAATCATACTGAACAGAAGTAAATATACAAAACCTGAATGTATATGATGACATTCTTTTAAAGAAAAATAATTATAACATTTTTCTTTACTTTTCTTCACCTTATAATAATTATGTGATTAAATTTGCTATTCAAATGGGTTTGCAGTGAAGAGAGGAAAATTGTTTTGCACCTTAAATAAAAAGTTTAATAAGGTAAAAATTAAGAAGTGGGTGTTCATGGAGTCTGTCTAAATGGGATAATTCTATGCAGTCCTTGGAAACTATTTTTACCCTTAAAAAAAAAGGAAATTATTAATGTAGCATACACACAGGTGTAGCATGGGGAATGCACAGTAGGGCATGTGCCCCCCTCTCCCCACTTAAAAATTGGAAAAACTAATTAGTCCTTCTCCTTTTAAATGCCATAAAGTGTGATATACAGCGAAGGGAACACTACGTAATAGCCATCATTGTTATGACTGCTTTCCAGCAGAAATTCATGCACAATAGCATGCAGTCATCTTTACGATGGGTTTCATCATCAGATGACAGCATGAGGCCAGTGCCGTCTTAACGCTTTTGAGGGTCCTGGGCTGTCATATTTTTCGAGGCCCCCGATTATGTATATACAGAACATATACAACATATGGATATATATATACAATGTATCAGAATTATTATATACACCACCATTACCATGTTACCCCTATGAGAAGCAATATTCAATATCCAGTAACTTTTTAAATACCACTTGAACGAAAAATGCCGTGTTCGAAGTGGGCAGGTATGGCATACTGGTAGTTAACAAAAATTGAAGTGAGCATACCGGCAGTTAAAAAAACATTGTTTACCCATCCTGGTATGTAATAAATTATAAACCCGTCACAAACTACGTAAAGAAATTAGGTTGAAAGCACAAATTTTAACGCAAAAATCAGCAAATGATATTTTTAATGGCTAAAATTGAAAAATGATTAGCAGCTGGGACTGAAAAGACGTTAAGTGCTCTGCTGTTACATTACAGTTTTAGTGTAGCAGCAGAGCACTTAACATACTGAAGCAGAATGGCTTTCGATTTAAAATCTTGGTGTCGACCATATCGGCATTAGCTCTGTGCCACTTCGATCACTGGAAAAATGGTACATGACAAAAATTGTAGAACTTCATGAAGTGTACCAAATTGCATTCACATTTTGTTGTTCAACAAATTACAAGAAAATGGGTGCTGGAAGATATAATATTTCTTCCCTATCTTACAAATTATTAAACAAAAATTAAATTGAAACCGAAGAAAGATACCAACCAGCGCCCTTTTCAGACATGACCCACCGGACGAAAATGCGGATATGCAGCCCCCCATCAGTTATTTGTGTAAACAGCGACGATGTAAAAAAAAATATAAAAGTAGCCCAGGTGGGCAAACCCTAGTGATAAACATACGTGCGCTTCTTCATATATATAACACAAATGACGGTTTAAAAGTTAAAAAATGATTCCGAAAAAAATGCAATTTGTGCGTGGCCCTCAGGCCTCACCCACATTCAAGATCGGGAGGGATGCCGGCTTTGTTTTTTATTTTGTCACAAAAGATCCACCCGAACTTTCTTCCTGCCTCCTCGGGAAATCGAAGCTATGAGCAAGGTTTAAAAAAAAAAAAAAAAAGGCAAAAAAACTTCCAACTTTCTGGATTGGTGTTTCTTCTTTTCTTTAAATAAAAAACCTGCTGGTGAGTGGTAAAAGATTTTAACTTTTTGTAAACCCATAAGACTCTTGGGGCGTTAGGGGCCCTGGGCACCAGCCCCGTTGGCCCACCCCCTAAGATGGCCATGCACGAGGTGCTCCGAAAGGAGTTGCTTTTTTGTATTCATTAAGGTGAATCAACAAATCCTGGCACACCTTACAGGTTTGGCACCAATGGCAACTGAACAGGTGCCTTTTCAGGAAAAATATTTTCGAAAATGCTCCCCAACCCAAGAAAACACCAGTTTACACTTATCCGCCCCCCCCCCCCATCCAAAAAATGGTCACACTACGCCTATGTGCATACATGTCAGGAGAATTAAATTCTTAATGAATTGTTACTGAAAAGATTAAGCACAGAAATTTCAGGGTGACTCAAAGCTAAAGTTCAAGGCAGTGATATTTTATTAGAATACATGGCCAACTTCCATGTAATAGTGGGACACAGAATGCTGGTTTTAAACATTTGTGATAAAAATTATTATTATGAATTTGTTTCATGCTTACCTCTTCTTGTACTGCCTTCACAGATCTATTTTCTACACGACCAGAAAAAATGTACATAGCTAAGATTGTTTCCATTCAACCTGCACATTTCCCCCTTTCAATATGTAACATTAAATAGATGTTCTGCTTTTCGATCACATATTTCACTCCCAGCCCTGCAATAAGTAATAATGAATTGTGGTCCTGCTTTTGATTGCACTTTCACAGTCTTGTGGCTGATGCAGAGTTAACTGATAATCTCCTTTTGATGTGAGAGAAATAAATTTGTGCTCATGTTCTTCCTTTAACAGCCACAAGAAAATACAATAGCAGGCAATGGTAGTTAACACTACTGAATCTTTAGGATAGTTAAGCTTACCATAATCTGTTGCAGTTAAATAAACAAAGCTGTAAGATTATGCAAGATCTAAATCTATTAGTTTGTTATGAATAAATAAAAAAATTACACTTGAACAGTTTGTTTCAAACTTGGTTCGAAGAATGCCTAGTTATGTGTATCAGCACAGGCTTCATTTCTTCAGGAGTATCCGATATGCAGTACATGTTAACACAATAATTTTGTTCGGTTTCTTTAAGAAATTAGAAACATGTTGCAAGTTTAGTATTATATGCAGAATACCTATGACTGTGTATATCAGCACAGATATAAAAGTAGGTGGGATATAAAACTAATCATGCAGTATTTGGAATAGATATGTATAATCACAATTACAACCGAAGTATCACAATTATATTATTACTGTATTTGAATGTCTTCTTTCTGTTACTATTTCCAGTATAAATTTAATGGACTGACTCAAAAAGTTTTTTGACGATTTGCATATGAAACTGAATTTAGTAAACTGTTAATTGCAGGATCAATTGCACCTCCGCATTTTTAAGTGTTTTTGCCGTTCCCTTTTTTATAAACGATTCTTATTTTGTTGTTTTAAATAGAAATTAAGTCTTGTCATAATGTAATACTGAATAACTTTACTAGTGGTCTCTATTTCATGATTTTTTGCAACCAACTGTTTTCAAGGTGGAACCACGTAAAGCCTGTATGATGTCCAAAATGCTATCTTGGTGCAATTCAAGAAAAACTGAAGCACTTAGTAAATTTTTCTTCAATTTCATAGATCAAGGCAAAAAGTTTGTTTGACGAATATGTCAGCCCTCCCTGATCGAAATGTTTTGTGTATTCTGCATTAACATTATTGATAGACACCTTATCCTGTTGAAGAAGGCTTTTGCAAGTTTCACACACAATTTTTCTATTAAAAACACGAGCCACAAATCCTGAAATATAATATATGAGACGAACATATCTTTTGCTGGACCAGAATATTATGCTCCAAACTGCTTTCTTTGCGCGTAAGGTCAGAAGAATGTTCATTAAGACTTCCAGTTTCAAAAAATGAATCAATAACCAAAAGAGCTGATTCTTCTGGTTCCTTTGGTGAGACCCTGATTAGTGAATTTACTACACAAGGTGGAGCATTACCACCTCTTGGAGGTTTAGCAAGGTTATAAAAACTTAGCATTTCTACAATTGTCAGAAATTCAGTGCTATTGGGGTGATCATTACATCCTTTGCATTGGCGAATAACGCTGAAAAAGGTTTTCAATTTTATCCTGACTTAGTCTAGATGTTAAAAGGTAAGAATAATGAGCACTATGCGTCAAGTATTCAACAAGGGATAAAGCGCTGCTAATCGATACCTTTAAACCTGTAGCAGTACTTTCAGAGATGAAACCATTATCTTCGGCATGCATCTCCCAAATATCTAAGAACTGCAAGAACTCTTTAAGAAACTCATATTTTGAGCTATTCAGGTATAAAGAATTATAAGGAGTTCTTGATGTCATTATGTCAATGAGTGCATTCATTTTTGTTATGAACATAATAGTTGGCTCTGGATCCCCGTATTGAAAACTTATTTGGTCTTTATAAATAAACAGGCCTTTAAGAACTTCTAAACTGAATATCTGAAATGCCAAGTTAACTTTCATTTTTCAAAATTGTTTGGAGTAAGATGAGCTTGAGTTATTTTTGGCATTGCTCTAAACTAAGAGCGTTTCGATCCAACTTCCATGCAGCTTTTATAAATTCTGAATGTACTCGACCTTCTAAAAGACTGAATCCATTTTTTAAAAATGCATTACGTACACATTTGATTAAATGGGGAAAATCTGAAAAGAAGTGCAGATATCTGTGTCCATCAACAGGATGAGGCACCTTGCATTTAATGTCTCCTGCGCTAGTCACGCCAATGCCAAATTTACGCCACATGGATCTGTTCCATGATGCTCCATCACCTACTATGCCATCCACAAATAATCCAGCTTTTTCGGATAATATTATTGCTTCAGTTAAAAATTTACTGAGCATATCCCCTTTCATATTACTTTTTGTGGCAAATACTGCTAAAATTTGGGTCCAATCCCCAGTAAACGGCTGAAATAGAAATACCAAACCATGGTCACATAACTCATGTTTTTTTTCCGCAGGTGTAAACAATCCATAATCAACATATCCCTGAATAGTCCCACTTGACTTTAGTTGCAGGTGCTCAGAAAGTTTCATCTCATCAAAAACTATGCAACCATGCCTTTCGAAAGAATTTAATTCAGCAGTTCTACCTTTCAAAGTTTCAAACATTTTCTTATTAAATCCATAACCAGCTTGATATGATTTTACATATTTTTTCAAACAGGTTCGACTAGGCAAAATAAGTAATTTGTTTAACCTCATGTGCTCATAGAGCCGGGGACTTTTCATTCTCATTATAATGCATTCTAACAACCAACTGCTGTCATACCTCATACCTTTTACACTCTTCCGCTCTGAAGCTTTAATGCATTCACCTATGGCTAATTGTTGCTTATGAGATAAAAATTTCAACTTGTTAGTCAAGTTATTAGATGTATATTTTTTTGTTTCTAACTTTTAAGTTTTTAATTTTATTTCTCAAAAAGACTGTATGTTGTTTTAATCGCTTTGAAGTTTGATGTGCCATTTTTAACTTTATTCCACATGTCAGAACAGGTCTACCATTTCTTCATCTTTTTAACACAGATCTGTGATTTAATAAAAGCTTGCGCTGGTACTGACATGCTGAACATATTGCTCCATTTTCACTAACATGACCAACACATTTCCTGTTTTGCCAAAACTTCCGATTTCGAGTAAGGAGTTGCTCACCTGTTTTGTGCCTAGGTATTTCTGGAAATTCTTCAAGAGTTCCAACACCACGACAGCTGTGATAGGAATTGGCCTTTTCCAGTATGGTTTCCAAACTGTTACATGAATTTACTTTCTCTTTAACAATTTCTATACCTTTATGGTACACAATACATGAAATTTCAGATTCTGAACATTTTTCAACAACAATTTTGGTATCAGGATTGGTATGTTCTTTCCAGTATGTTTTCCATTTCATAAAGCACACAATATTTGGAGATTCTTCATATGTAACAGTTACCCAAAATTTTGTTGGCAAAGTAACGTTGCATATTTCTTCAAATGAAATAAGGTCTTCATTCATTTTTGTGTTGGTATCTATTAAACGAGGATTGTCCTCCAATTTTCTCTTTTTTTCTGGTACAGAAGATGTAATCCTTGTAGAACGTTTGTTTGGTATAGGTTTACTTAAATATTTCGGTAAATTTGGGAAAATAGTAGGTATGGCGTCAGGCTTGAGTAATGGTTTGTCTCGGCATGTTAGAACTTCCTTACCTTGAATAGTGGAACGATAATGCATCTCCATGAATTTAGATTCAAAGTGCAAGGCACATACAACACAACTTTCATCAAGTTTCTTATCAGCTCTGGGAATTGCCTTATCCCATTTGCTCAACATATCAGGTATTTTGGGGACAGCAAAGAGTGATATTTTATTTTTGCAGGGTTTATAGCCAGTATTACATCCTGGCACAAAACAGCTGCTTTGCCTTTTCCGTTTTCTATGTTTTTTATTATTTGCTAATGCAGAATTTACCAGTCCTTTCACAGCTGACATTATTTCCTTATGATCTTATAACTAACTGTTGCAGTCGATTTCTGTACTGCCCTTAAGTTTAACCACACAGTAGGTTTAACGCGTGACAGCCAATACTTGATCAACTTCTACATCTTCACGAATAAAAAGTTACTAATTTCGGAAATAAATTTCGTTATAAACAATCCACAGTTCACAGTTGAATAAAACTAGCACACTAACACCGGAATAAGCCTATTGCGTTTCAGTGATCAACTGTTGAATTACCTAGTGTGTTACTGTTATGATCGAGCTACAACGAGTTAGCAAAGATACTGCCAAAAAGATTTCCCTCCACTAACCTTTGTTTTGTGAAAATTTGAAGTTTTGTAAGGCAGCAAAACCTTGGTAAACAAACTTCCCACCATTGAATAACATGAAGCCGATGAAGCATCCTAACGTAACTTCCGATGCCAGCGCCCTCTGTCATTTCATGACGATTGGTCACAAAACCGTGAGGGACATCTTAGGGAGCACGACACACTAATTCTTCTAGGCACTGTAGCAGAGCTTCTGCACCTGAACAAAGAATATCTAAAGCTTAAAGATGAACAGAGATAACGTGAAACAACCGGCAACAGCGCCACCACATCTTAAGAGGTAATATGCTCTGTGGAAAAGTTAACATTCAGGAGCAAAACACGTTAGGGAGACTACTGCAGTGAAGCTTTTCTTTCATCCACTATGGTTTCCTTCAATCTGATGACTATTTGCTTAGAGCACTTTTTTTGTTGTTTTCTCATATCCCGCCCATCCCTTCCTTTGGTGAGAAAAATATGCAATAACATTAGTTAAATTTAATTTCAGAAAATATTACAGTTATGTCTAAGGATTCGTACAAAATGCAGACATTCCCTAGTATTTGGAATTATTGAAAATGTTTCTGGAAAACAAACATAAGCCTTAACTAACCTGATTGGCTTATCCGATTTGCGAAGTGATTATGCTACCGAGAAGGTAACAATGAGGTGCTGTGGTAGCTCGGCTGACTGTTCTTTACCCAAATAATTGAAGTCAACAGAAATACGCATGCGCAGTGGTTTGTGACGTCACCTGCGGTGGATCTACGCATATCATGAGAGAGCGAGTCTGCGCGCATCGGAGAATATTTCCGACGGTCACGATCGTTGTTTTAGAATTTCGGTATTACAGTGAACAATTGCATCACAAATGTCACATCGCTGCAAATGCTTAACGTAGTCTTTTATTAAAAAGAATGAGAAATAAAAATTGTTACGAAGTTGTAGCACCCGTCTTTTAAATCTCAAAATCATCCTGCGGATTCTGTACGTTTCTTTTTTTTTCAGTCAATAACTTTATAACAAGAATGAACGACCGTGGGAGAATGTTTCTGAGTCGGGGAATTTTTCCGATGGTCACGATCGTTGTTTTAGAATTTTGATATTTTTTTTTTTTTTTTTATTGGAGGTTTAACGACCGCCGTGAGCAACTCAATGGGCTATAAGCAGTCGCCCGTCCCTAATTTAGGGTCACTGGTTCCAGGGAAGGGAGAGAGCCAGTGTCGTAAGACAAACACAACATCCATGCCAGACCGGGATTCGAACCCAGACCCCTTACGGACGAATGGTCAGAGGCCAACGCCTTAGACCACTGCGCCACCGGGGCGGCAAAAATTTTGATATTACAGTGAAAATTTGAACCACAAATGTGACATATCGCTTTATTTCTCATTCTTTTTATTAAAAGAATAAGAAATAAAAATGATTAGGAAGTTGTAGCTTCCATTTGTTAAATCTCAAAATCAATCTGCCGATTCCGCAAGTTTTTTTTTTTTTTTTTTTTTCAGTCAATAACCTTAAGTAACAGAAATGAACGATCGTGGGAGAATGTTTCATAATCAAGAGCATTTTTCCGATGGTCACGATCGTTGTTTTAGAATTATGGTATTACAGTGAAAAATTACATCATAAATGTGACATATCACCGCAAATGCTTAACATATTCTTTTTCGTGAAAGAATGAGAAATAAAATTACTACGTGGTTGTAGCTCCCGTTTCTTTAAATCTGAAAATCAATCTACGGATTCCATATGTTTTTCAGTCAATAACTTTAGTAAGAGGAATGAACGATCGTGAGAGAATGTTTTTCAAAGACTACGCCACTGTTTTTAACTATTATAAAAAAATATCTGAACTAATTGTAGTGAAAACTATATATATATATATATATATATCGTAGAGTTTGCAGAGGCAGAAGGATTTTTCTTTTGAACTCCTTTTTCAAGAAAAGGCCACACAGGAAATGGACATGGAGACATCCAAATGGGACGACAAGTGAAATTGATTTTATTATGTGTAACAAAAAATTCGTCATAGAAGACTGCAGTGTGCTAACAAGTTCAACACAGGTAGTGACCATAGTTTGGTGAGATGTAAGATGCACATCAACACTAAACTCGGAAGTGGCAAGCTCATAAGACAAACAAAATATATTGACATAACTAACCTTAAAAAACACCATAATACCTTCAAGTTGGAACTGAAGAACAGATTCTCTGCTTTAGAAGGACTAACATCGGAAGAAGTGGATATTTCTGAAGTTAACAGAAAAAGTAACCCAAGCTCTTACGGAAACAGCAACAAAATTAGCTGGGTCTAAGAACAAGTTGCATGTGAACAAATCATCAGGAAAAACCAAAATGTTGATGCAAAACAGAAGAGAGATGAGGACAACTAAAGAAGATGTGACTTCTAAAGTGGAATACATAGAGCTATGCAAGAAAGTACGAAAAAGTATCACTGAAGACGTAAGGAAATTCAACTGTGAACTAGTGAGGAAAGCAATTGAAAACAACCAAAGCCTAAATATAGCAAAGGGACATCTCAGTAAGGAGAAAAGAAGATGGTTCTGTAACAAGAAATAGAGGCGAAATTTTGACAAGAGTGAAAATTTTCTACTCCAAATTATATGAAAGGGAAGATGCATGTACTCCAGACATCATGAAAGGTAACAGTACCAGAGTTCTTCCAGTCCTCCCAGCAGAAGTTGCACATACAATCAAGAACATGACGCGGGGGAAAACTCCAGGAGAAGATGGAATTACTGTAGACATCATACAAGAAGCGAGTGGAGAAATAGAAACAGTACTCGCCCAAATTTTAACTCGATGCCTTAATGAATGGAAGATTCCTGAGGATTGGAACAACACTACAATGATCCTGCTACATAAAAAAGGTGACATTGAGGATCTCAGGAACTACAGACCTATCAGCCTCCTATCAGTGGTTTATAAAATCTTCACTAAAGTTCTTTCACAACGTTTGAAGGTAACACTGGACATGGCTCAACCGAGAGAACAAGCTGGATTAAGGAGTGGCTACAGCACAATAGATCATATCCACGTACTGAGAGAACTAATTGAAAGAGCGAGAGAATATGAACTTCCATTGTGCATGGCTTTTATCGATTATGAAAAAGCCTTTGATTCGGTGAAATTATCAGTAGTTACAATGGCCCTGAAATCCTGCGGTATTGAAGATGCGTATATTAATATTATTAATAACATCTATGAAAATGCAAATGCAAAGATTCGGCTTTTTGAAAATACAACACACATAAAAATTGGAAGAGGAGTGATACAAGGTGACATCATATCTCCGAAGCTCTTTAATGCGACATTGGAAAATGTCTTTCAATCACTGAACTGGGAAAACAAAGGGATAAAGATTAATGGAGATTATCTAACCCACCTTCGTTTTGCTGATGACATAGTCATTTTTGCAACTACCCCATCAGAGCTGCAGAGTATGATCATGGAACTTGCTGTAAAGAAGTGGGATTAAAAATGAACTTTCAGAAGACAAAGTGATGTTCAATGCTTTTACAAGAAATGAAGATTTATCGATTGATGGAGAAAAGCTGGAGATAACAGACACGTACGTTTATCTTGGACAACAGATATCAAGTGAGGGTCACATTGATGAAGAAATTAATCGGCATACAAAACTTGCCTGCAGAGCTTTTGGAAGAAACAGCACAATTTTCAAGAGCAATATGCCATTATGTCTTAAAAGAAAAGTGTTTGAACAATGCATCCTTCCAGTGCTTACGTATGGTGCAGAGACGTGGACCTTAACTAAAAGAGACATACAAAGGCTGCAGATAACTCAAAGCAACATGGAGAGGTGCATGCTTGGCGTAACCAGGAGAGATAAGAAGAGGAACTCGTGGATCCGAAAATGACAAGAGTGGAAGACATCATGATCAGAGTTAAATCCCTGAAATGGCAATGGGCTGGACATACTGCCAGAAGGACAGACCATCGATGGACAGCCGAAATTTTAGATTGGATTCCAAGGGACAGGAAAAGACCCAGAAGAAGACAACATGGGAGATGGGTGGATGAAATTCGAAAGTATGCAGGAGTGACATGGAGGAGACTGGCACAAGACAGACCGTTGTGGAGGAAACTTTGGGAGACCTTCGTCCAGCAGTGGATTGATAATGGTTGACAATGATGATGATGATATATATTATTCCTACAGAAGATGAATATGAAACAAGTGTTCACTGTTACCATAATGGGCAGCAGCACCGCAGTAGGCATGTAAAAAATTATTTCTTTTAAAGTAGCCCCGAGCATGAAAATGGTGATGGCAGAAAAAGATTGAACTTTTCCCACATAGGAATATGCAAAAATAATTAATCTCTCAGCATTTATTAACCACCCTAAGCACCATATTATAAAAGCCACAAATTTTATGTCTAAAATTTTTTAAGAATGAATAAGAATTTTTATTTTAGTCAATGTGCTTACACCAAACCAATAATGTGAATCCCATATTTATCTAATCTGTTTCCCTTTCTAGATTTGAATAATTAGTTTACCGACACAAAAATTTACACGATGCAGGCACAAGTTCAGGATGCCTGATACCTATTGGCATATATGTATACAACACATGCTCTATTTTTTTATAAACAGCTATTTTTTTTTTCTCAATCTCAGGAACTCCCCAGATGACTTCCAAAAAGGAGGAATTCCACCTTTTGGCAGAACTCTTTCACCCCAACAATATCATTCTAAAATTATATTTTCACCAACAATATTTGTTAAATGCCATTTCAACAATATCCATTTGCTAAAATGCTTTTCTTTTTTTCCAAATACTTGACCAAATTATTTAAG
The DNA here is from genome assembly GCA_039090855.1 of Macrothele yani. NCBI lineage: Eukaryota > Metazoa > Arthropoda > Arachnida > Araneae > Macrothelidae > Macrothele > Macrothele yani. The sequence goes on along the minus strand of CM077032.1, from coordinate 58,626,964 downwards.
GTCTTGTGTATTTTCTAGAGGAAGATGGCATTGCATGAATTAAACAGGGAAAATTTGGTTGGAGTATAAAAAGTGGTGTATTATCGAGGTAATTTTAACAATTTTTAAGTAAAACGCATCACTGTGGGGGGGGGGGAGTATAAGTTAAACACATATGTAACTTGCCAAAACTTAGTTTTCCATCACTACCACTCTCTCTCTCTCTCATATATATCCTACACTAATTTATTTAAACCAGGACACAACACTAAAATTTCCCAAATGATTTTTGAGTGTGGTTTGCTAAGTTCTACAAAATATATACTTTAATAGCAGGCTGCAATAAACGAAATCCATTACACAATTTACTATAAACAATTTATTCATTTTACTGTATGCCAAAAATGAGCCATTTATGCAATTACATTTGACACAAAAAAGCATAAGCTCGCCAATATATTTGTAGCAAACAAAGTATTAATTACCACATAATATTATGGACGAATGACGGTAGGCTCATTGCCTTGCGTGCATTAAGAAATCTGAAATCTTTAATGTAAATAATGTTCTCAATACAAAATTGATTTGAGAAACTTAAAATGATTCTGTTAACATAGTAATTAACAGCACACAAAGAATAACTTATGCGATACACCATATGTCATATCAGAAGTAGCTGGTAGGGTTAACATTAATCAGAATTTTATGCTCTTTCTATACTCATTAGGCATATTATACAACCCCTGGCAAAAATTATGGAATCACGCCACATGAATACGTATGCGCATAGTAGGAGTGATAATTTAACTCATGGACAGGATAGAATAGTTACCTTAAATGTCATGTTCTGAATTATCCTGCCATTTAACTTTCTGAAAATACTCACCCCAGAACCTCACATATTTATGAGCTGTATGGGGCCTGGCGTTGTGATGGAGAAACCATGTTACAACTGACAGTTCGGGATGTTTTCATGAATGGCATGTCAAAGTTTGGTTTAGAGAACCGGTGAATAGGCCTCGTTGTTCAACTACGAACAACCAACCTTTTTTGGATGACTTGTCGATATCCTTCCTGAAGACGCTTCATAATTCTGTCCCTCGTTACCATTGATAACTCCCTCCTAGGAGCCATGCTGGTACTGCAGCCACAGAGTAATACTGCTACACCTCTTTATCCCCACACTTATTTGTATATTCCGAACGCACTGTATTGCAAGATTTCAATTGCAACCTATACTTTGATTCCATAATTTTTCCTGCAATGATGGAGAGTCTACAATTATTTTCCACACATGTTGCTACACATCATATATTTCCATCAGATACAGTACATACATATATCTGAGTACTGCTGTCTGTAGCTCAGTTGTGCAGCTTTCATTAAACTATGTTATCATTTTGCATTCTTCTTTTGTGTCATTTCTACGTACTTCCTACTTAGCACCTCCATGTTCATGTGGCGCCAATTCCATAATATTTGCCAGGGGTTGTACACTGAGTGAAACTTTTGCATTATGTGTCAGTGTTTGGAACATAATGCCCTAAAAACTTATTTTATTCATGTTGTGGTTATAGTACATAGGTACATTTGCTTTCAAACTAGTAAAAACTGTTCTAACCATACTACAACATCGATTCACTTTCTACTGTTGTTAAAAGTTCAAAAACAAGAACTACACTTAAGATCTATAGTGACTTATGACAAATCAAAATTCTTCTTATGTACACATCAACTGATTTAGCTGAACCTTTTATTGCAGATGCATTAGATACCATACAAAAGTAAATTTTCTTTCAGGAAAGATTTTAAACTTCGAAAATATATAACATGAACCTATTATAGAAATGGCCTACTTCTGCTTTAAATTTCATTGAACTACCCTTCACTACTTTGAGGGTAACATTAACAGGGGTTGATCCAGGTTTTTAAAAATTGATACCCATTTTTGTGAAATTCTGTCTACTGTTGTGAAATTTTGCCTATTTTTGTGGAATTTGCTTATTTTTTCTGTTTGTAGCAATTTTGACAAAAACTCTCAAAACTACACAAAAGTTTGCAGTGGTGTGAATTCATAGATAGAATCATTATCAGATCAAGACTTGCAAGATGCCATTGCCCAGATGCAATGGTCAACAAAATGATTGGTCTGGGCATGCGAATAAAAAATCTAGTTGCCTGGCCGGGTAGGTGGAAAAAATTAATGTACACCAACTATGGTTTCACAGCAAAATGAAGAGTCTGAATTCTCATCGACAAAGAGTCTGAATGGCGCATCGACAATTTTCATGGCACTTGCGTTAAATTGTTTTTATTAAAATTAAATTTTATTCAAAATATTTTGTGAAGATATCATTACAGTCCAAAATATTTTTGCAAAAATGCCGTTTGAGCTAAAAATATTTTTGTGAATCTACCATCCAATGGGTTTCAAATGTCAACTATATCGACCCCTGGTTAATAATTACTTTGTCAAAGTTGCTAATTTTCTTTTTTGTCATTAAAACTATTTTTTCAATAGTTGCAGCATCCTGTATTGATTTGTCATTTTTAACCTTATACAATAATTACTTAAAAACACATTTGTGGAAGCCCAAAGTATTCTTTTGTGTGCTTTTTCAATATAATGACCAGAGCAACAACTGCTATTGTCGAACAATTCTGCCTGATCAAGAGCATTACTTGTGATCAACATTAACACATTTCTTTGGTTAGACATGTCCTAAAACTCCTTCTCATAGTTACAACATATTTTTTGAAAAATAATGTAATTATACAAACAATATTAATATCAACATCAGTAGGACAGCTAAGACTACCTCTGTCTAATTTTTGAAGGAAATTAAACCTTGCATCTAATTCTATGTCTTTTACTATCAATAACAGTTGTTTGCAAAAATCTCACTTCAAACGCTTTAATACTGAAAATGCACAATACCCTGCTATGTATGCAATGACTGGGATATAATCATTACAATCAGATATATCAGAAGAAAGAACAGAAACATCAAATTTTAAATTGCAAGTCAATTTCAAACTCACTTCCTGAAAGTCATCCTTAAAATTTAAATCAGTTATTTCAATTTCCCCACGTGACATAGTTTGAAATTTCAACAGTGATTGGACTCTCAACTTGCTCTTATATTGTACTGGCTTCCGGCCAATTGCCTATAAAGACCAAACCTACTTTCCAAATCATCAGTCTGGAACTTTCCAGGAAGTACATACTTAAATTTTAGTTCCGTAATACAATATGAAGCAATTTCAAGTAATGAATGTGTACTTAATTTTAATGCAGTGTGGGTTTCTTTTGTTAGCATACCAGTTGTGCAACACATCCTCTCCCACCTATCCAACCACTCCAAAAATTTATTAAGAAACACATTATTTTCATCAGATTCTGAAGACGTTAAAGGAGCTTGGTATTTATTATTCAGATGGTTACCTTTATAAGGTGACTTCACATTCACAATTTGCCACCAAGTTAAAATTATTCCAATGTAACGTGATGTACCTTGGTACTCACACAATTTTTTCCTCCAATTTCTAGCAGACCTTTTATTACAAAATCATTAAATATTTGGAGAACTAATTTTACATTTTCTCTTTCCAGATTGCTGGGATTAAGAGCTTTATATGATAAGTTATACCCATATTTTGTTACCGAGTTGGCTTCAATTTTATGCAATTTCTGGAGTGTTGACACTGATGCTGTTTGAAATGATGCAATTTCATCTTCAAATTCAGGATAATGCATACATGTCCCCCCATTTTTCTGGTTTAGCCAGTTATTACGTATACATTTTAATAAGTGAACTGTATCAACAACAAAAAATAATGGTCTGGATTTATCAATTGGATGAGGATAAACAATTTGGACTTTAGGGGGGAGAAACAAATAATGACATACACTTACGATTGATGGAATTGTTATCAGTGACAACACAAATGACATTAAAACCTATATTTTCTAAGCCAATGATTATTTTCTTTGAAACATCAAAAAGTGTTTCAGCAGTCATTGTTTTTTGGCAGGCAGTACATGAACAACATCTCTGTACTTTGAAAGTAAACGTTTAATCATGAAGACATGGGCACTTGTTGCCATGCTTTCGGAATTAATTGACAGACCACAAATGTTACCACCTTTGTAATGGAAATATTGTTTCAAATGAATTTCGTCCAGCATTAATATTACCTTTTTATCAACATCATTTAAAAAGGATATTTTTCTTTGAATATAACATAGAAAATTTGAATCAATTATTTCAGCTTCAGTTTTCACACAAAACTGCTGGCAAACATGTCGAATAGTACTGAGATGTGGCAGCTTAATGCTACCACTCTCCCGAACAAAATTATATGCATGAGGTGCCATGCTACAAAAAAGGGGAGAAAAAATCATGAAATCTGGTGAATATCCTAGACCCATGTTTGTCTCGACCCAACAAAACCAGTTGTTCCTCAATAAACTTCAGGTGATTTTCAGAACCTACATTATTCTCACGGAGATTCTTTAAAACTATGCATATCTGATCAACTGCATTTCGTAAAATATTACCACTTATAGGTGACTCACACTGCTGCATTAAATGTTTTAAAATGTCATTTAGAATATCAGTATGAGTTACTTTACATGGAAATGAATATATCACCAAGTTTGGTAACTCCACATCTTTAACAAATGCCCTAATCATAAGCTCTGAATTTATAACAACAGAACATTTTACACTTGGAGCAGGATCAGCTGAAATATGCATAACCATTGCCATGTCGTTTTTACAAAAAAGAGACCATGAAGTGGTGTCAATAAATTCTACCTTTGATTGCAAATAAACAACAGAACAAAATGTATGTTTTTTATCATAGTCCTCTTTTTCTGTAATGGTTTCCTCGAGAACTGTTTTCAGTGCCTGTTCTTCAAGGCATTGTCTTCTACTTTCTGGCTCTTCACGTGTAACACATGGGGTGCCACTCAAATAGGATGGTAAATTAGGAAGTTTGGATGGCACACGTCCTGGAATTAGTTTGGGTACCTTCAAATCCACAGTTACTGTCTTCCCACTCTTCTCGTCAAAAGCGCTGGAACTGTATTTGAAGTCACTTTCACAAAAGTGTAATTCGCAAACCTATATGTAAAAAGAAATAGTCTAACTAAAATATTTGTGCCATTTAAAATAATTTCTCACATCTAAATTAAATAATTTGCTAAAGCTGGGTACTATTTGAAATCTACAATTGGTCATTAGTTATAGTATATCTGCATCAACCTTCCACTGTCCAAGATCAAATTCGATGTAGGAGTAGGAGACTGGATATTCGTGTTTTTTGTTGGGGGGTGGGGTTTAAAGTTCCCCTACTCAATGTTTACATTCATTCCACAGTTGTGTTGGAAATGTATGACTGACTGATTTGTATTTTCAAGAAATACAGACTGTGTGATTCTAGAGTGACTGTGATTTAGGATTATGAGTAAATGGATGTGCTCTTAATTTCAAAGACACGCACAGTCTTTATTTTAAAAGGTGCAGTCAACACTGATAAAAACACAGATTATAAAATACCAAAATATTTGTACCAAAAAAATCCATCGAAGTTTTCATAAACTAAACAGTTGCTATAAGCAGTCGCCTGTCCTTAATTTAGGGTCACTGGTTCCAGGGAAGGGAGAGAGCTAGTGCCGTAAGACAAACACAACATCCATGCTTTACTGGCATTTGAACTCAGACCCTTCTCATATGAATGATCATAACTCATAAGCCATCGATTCTTTGCCCGCACGGGGATAACTGGTTTACCAGTTATTTGGGGAGCGGCGCCCCCACGGCCCGAGCTGACCTTGTGACTGGTCAACATCTGATGTCATGCCACAGCTTGTTTTTTTCTTATTTTGGTGCTGTTGGTGTTTGCAGGGACGGCTGTTCATCCAGCTGTTGGGGAGTCGCGGCCCCACGATCCCGAGCTGGTCTTGTGTCTCGCTTTTTCGTTTTTTATTTATTTTCTCCACTGGCTAGTTGCCCGTGTTGTGTTCTCTACCTAATCTCTACCACGTTATGTACTAACACCCCGGTCTTGTGGTTTTGTTACCCTCCACCACTAACTGATTTATATTAACCGCTCAGTTCGTAGGTTGCTGAGATTCCGTTTAGGTTCCCTGCCAGGATTTGTCTTCTTTGGATTTCTTTTTTTTTCCTTTTAGCTGGTTTGGGTGCTAGACCTACCTGCATGTTTGCCGCGTGCGGAGACCCGTGAGGCGGAAATGGGATGTCTGGCGGCTGAGGTCGCAGGAGACCGGTTAAGTGCCTCCTGTGTACCAACACTCCTCTTCGACCCCGGCTTCGCTGTAAACGGGAGGCTAGAGCCTAACCCACCTCTGGTCAGAAGTCTTGTACCAAGTTGTGTGCAGGGCTTTAGCGGCTTTTTGTCGTATTGCACGGCAGGGTGAGCCCGGGGGCTGTGGGATCATGCCAAAGGCGTTGGCATGACGGTACCCGGAGGCCGAAGTGTCCGCCGAGTGCGTGTGATCACAGCCAACGGACTATATTTGCAACTAAGCTCTAGAACTGTGTCTTGCGTCATATGTTTGGCTTGCGGACCTCCAGTTCTCCCCTGTTGGGCTCGATTGTGGGCGGAGTACGTTGCAGATGAATTCTTTCTTACTCCCATGGGGAAACATAAACCCTCCTCAAAATTTAAAAAGCAACAGGATATGGTGATTGATCAGGCGCCAAATTTGCCTCAACCACCTCCCACACATAACACACTGAAGAGAACTTTCGTTGAAAAACGACATCACCGCGACGTATCTTTAGATCCAGGTGTTGAGCCGTCAGCTCAGAAACGTCGCATTACACTTGCAGATTCGATGCCTCAAGCTACTTTTCTCGTCATTTCTTCTACTGACCAGATGTTGAAACTTTCCTCAAAGTCTCCTTTTTCATCTCGAAGGCACTTGCGGGTGTTGCTGGCTCTTTGAAGTCAGTGAAGAAGCTACGCTCTGGAGACCTGCTTGTGGAAACTTGCACACTCTCTCAGAGCAAATCTCTTCTGCAGTTGACCAGACTTCAGGATATTCCAGTTCAAGTGACGGCACATCCGTATCTCAACACCTCCAAGGGAGTCATTTCTGAGCCCGACTTGTTGGTCTGCGATGAAGATGAACTTGTGTGTGAACTTGCTGATCAGGGTGTCATAGCTGCCAGACGCATGACTTTCAGGCGCGATGGCGCGCTGATCAAATCACGAAATGTTATTTTGACTTTTAACAGCCCGAAGGTACCTACTGAAATCAAGGCTGGTTACTTGTTATGTGCAGTTCGTCCTTATATACCAAATCCTCTACGCTGTTTTAAGTGCCAGAGGTATGGACATTCCCAGCGGTCCTGTAACAGTGTTGCGAGGTGCGCCAATTGTGGTTCCCGCGACCACGAAGGGACTGGATGCACTTCAGAGCCCTGCTGTGTAAACTGTGGTGACTCCCACGCTGCTTATGCCAGGTCCTGTTCGAAGTGGAACGACGAGAAGGCGATCCAGCGCCTCAAGACCCTGGAGGGCCTCTCGTACCCTGCTGCCAAGGCCAAGTTGGGTATTCCCAACAACCGACAGCGTACTTTTGCCGCAGTTGTTCAGTCTCAGCCACAACCCGTGCAGCCTTTTTGTTCCGCGCCCTGTAGCTCTCGCCGCACTTGCCAAGCGATCTACAGCTGAACAAGCGACACAGGTGGATTTCACCGAGCTCCAGCTTATTCGACCAGCTGCGTCTTCGCCTTCTCTTTTGAAGACGCCCGCCTCTTCCGGTTCCCAGCAGACAGCCTGCACGTGCGGAAGACCCGGCCCTCAATCCGCAAAGGTGTGCGGTGTCCATCAAACTGTCTCGGCCTCAGCGAGGTCCCCACCCTCACCCAACATTATAGAAGAACACGGGGGGAGGAGAGTGACAGTTCGTCCCCAGCCTCTACCAGCATTGCAGAGGAACATGGGGGGAGGAGAGTGACAGTTCGTCCCCGCCCTCTGCCAGCATTGCAGAGGAGTGTGGGGGGAGGAGAGTGACGGTTCGTCCTTTTCCATTAGTAAATATGTTACTTTTAATAAATTTCATTAACTACCTTTTCTTCACTGCTTTCTTCATACTCTTTTTCAACTTTTACCAAGAGTGTCTGATCTTAATCATTATTCACGTTTTTAAAAATCTGTGGCTGATCGTTCTTTGTCTGGCGCTCTTTGGCCAAACCTGGCCCTTGCGCCAATAAAATCTAACAACCAACCAACCAACCAACCATCGATTCTTTGCTTCAAATTATCTCAAGCTAGTTTTGTGTGGTGGCGAACTGCTAAGCGAGGTTTCCTGCAGGGGTGCAGAAAATGTTCAGGGCCCAATATTTCCTCAGAACACATTTTTTTTTTTTTTTTTTGTCTGAAATTTCCCCCAAAACCGTAGCGGATTTTCATATAAGTTTAGACGATTATTAGAGAGTACATGTTGATGATCAAGAACTATCCTTAAAGCCTATTACTTAAAACTTTGATAAAACAGAAAAAAAAGCAACTAATATTTATTCCTTTGAATAACTAGCTCTTTTTTTTTTTCACGGAAGAATTTTTTTTTTTTTTTTTTTTTTTTACGCACAAAAGATTTAGTGCTCCAGGTGAATGAATCCCCCTCTAGCAGGTGAAAGTTTCAGGCGAGACAGGAATAGGCGAATCAGGAATTCTTTCTTTTGCCTAAAATGGTGGAACCCATTAACTTTCGACGTACAAAGAATCGGCGAATCAAGAAGTGACCGGGGCAGAGGGGCTGAAAAATAAACAGCTAAAAAATTCTGCAATTAACTGTAATTTATTTCATTCTAGCATTCTAGGCATCTAATTGTGCCAGACAGTTTTACCGAATGAAATTTAAATTTGACTTAAATCCTTTGCAAAATGCATGGTTCATTCGCTTTAAAATATCCGGAACCCCCAATAATTTTTCAAATCGGCGCCTATGACACATTGGCTGCCATTATCATTATTATTTTTCTATTGTAGGTTTAACGATCACCTAGAGCAACTCAGTGGGCTATAAGCAGTCGCCCGTCTCTGATTTAGGGCCACTGGTTCCAGGGAAGGGCGAGAGCCAGCGCCATGAAACAAACACAACATCCATGGCTCACCAGGATTCGAATTCAGACTCATCTTGGACGAATGATCAGAAGCCATCGCTTAGACCACTGTGCCACTAACTTCAGTGTGTGTATATATATATATAGGGGATGCACCCGACTGAGACAATCTGTCTAAAGATGGGAACAAGGTGTCCCGAAAGATCTCACGGATTGTGAAGTCGTATGACTTTTATTAAAAGTTCTTAAAATTCACTACAGAGTTTTCTTCGAGTGAGTTACGTGTGTGAAGGTTTCTTGTACATAGTTTTTAGTTTTATCAGCACGTAAACTCCAGTTCATTTATTCATGTATTCATAACGACACATTTTTCAAAATGATTACCTGATTACCGTGAAGTAAATTACTCCTATTTTTCCCGCTATATTCTTTGTTAATAAGTCCATTTTTCGTTTTATTATTACTACCATTATTTTATCCCCGGGCAAAATTTTCCCCCAAACCTTGTTCGCGTGGTCGTACATATTCTGCACCCTTGGCTTCCTGTTCTTGTGGTGGACACTAAGCCTAAATCAAAGTAGGCGTAAAGTAAAAAAGTCCTTATATAAGTTCTAGCCAAGTAACCTGCTGCCATCAATACTAAACCAATGTCGCATAATAGAAATTAAAAATCAATAATAATAATAAAAAAAATATTAAACTTCTGGGATAAACGAGAAAAGTTTTCCCCATAAACAAAGCATGCGGACGGAATCTGTGGAAAAGAAAAACTGACTAATAAGTTATTGGGAACTTACCAATATACAAAAAATAATCACTGAATTCTGATTACCATTAGCAAAAGTGGATTCGGCGCGTTGACCACGTGATTTCTGAGAGGGCACAATCAGTCGACTAACTGAGCATATATAAGGTGTAAGTGGAGCAGCAGGTAATAAAATTCTAAGCGTGATGGGAAAATAGAAGGATTTATCAGACTAGCCAGTGGTATAGTGTGGGACATGTTCATTTGGCAGGAACTTTGTCTCGAATGGTGACTGTGTCTTCCTAGATGACAATGGTCTGAGTCACAGGTCCGAAATTATGCAAGACTGATTCAAGGAACACTGTTCAGACTCTCGGCATATCGCTTGGCCTCGGAACTCGCCCAATATCGATTCGCTAGAGCACTTGTGGGACACTATGGAACAGCACATCAGGCATCGGGATAAAGCAATCACCACCATACCTGCCTTGGATATGTGCTGTTCTGAGGGCAAAAGAGGGCCTGTAAAGTATCAGGTAGGTAAGCATAATTCAGTGATCACTTGGTGTATGTACTGAAAATGTGTCTGTGTGTGTTAACTACCTGTTAAAAAGTGTGTGTGTTAACTGGGTGTGTGTGTGTAAAACGTGACTCAACAGGGAACGAAAGCACGCAGTAGCGTTTTTGGAACATTAATTTTGATTTAAACAAAATAAAATATTTTTGCTCAGCTTACTTAATACATCAAAAAAAAAAAAAAAGGAAAAAAAAAAAAAGAAATGTTACTATGGATTGAGAAAACATGCTATTTAAGTGATATCAAATGTCAAAGATCGATACTGCATTGTACACTTTGCCATGATAAGAATTTTATGCGTCATGGAAATGGCAGATTCCACCATTGACAGATTAAGTACCAATTTTAAAATTGAATTTGGCTTTAAAAAAGAAAAAGGACAAAATGTTTATTATAATGATTGGTTGGTTTTGAAGTGACTCTTAGAAATAGGAAAACATGTATTTTGTTTTAAAAAATCCTTCTAATATTGAATCTATCTTTTAAGTGGAGAACAACTGCTCCGGAGCAGGAAGACGTGGTTCAAATTCACCACTGGCAAAAAGGTTATATATATCTTCTTGCCGATGGTAGGATTTCTTTTTGTATACTGATGAATAACTAGTGGCACCACAATAATGCTATTTTACTAGTCATGACTGCGTTCTTCCAATTTAGTTTAATGCTTTCAATATATGTGCGGGTGATGTTAATGTAAATAAATAGTTGAATAAGTTCCTGAGGTTTTGTATATCCACACTAGCTAACGTAATGAAGTGAAAGCTTCTTCCCATTGTTAACGGTTCTCTATATAATGCTAATTTTTTCTGTGCTAGTTCATTTCTCATTCTGCATTTCCGCTGAGTGTTGTGTTGTCTGTGTTCTCATAACTTTTACGACTTGCATGATTCTTGAATATCTACGTAGTTTAACATTTTTAGTAAAATTATGCCAAAAACTTAATGTACTGTTTTTGAACGATCATAATATTTTCTTATAACGGAGGTATGAGAATGTAAAAACTGTGTGCTATTTGAGTGAAAGTACGGAACTTTTTGGAACTCGAGGGAGCGTGATTCCAAGCACCCCCCCCTTTCGATAAGAAACGTCTGCTCCATCCCTGCTTTTAACAATGGACGTGCCCAGTACAATGGCGATAATTTTTGACTGCTGGTGGCATGCAAAGGGTACGTCGAGAAGTATCATCGACAGAAGCATAGTGCAAGTGATTAAGGGAAGACGTGATTTCAGAGCAAATAATAATCGTTGATCCCCTTTTAAAACTGTTTCTGAAAATTATAGTGTCATCAGAGGTATACTGCAGAAAGGCTCTCATTTTGTGCACCTTTCTTATACAGTGCACAGATTTCTCGGAAAGGAGACAATTAAAACATGAAATTCGTGCACCATTTGCAATTGATTTCCATAATCAATTACAAATGGTGAAGTATCATCCACAGAAGCATAGTGCAAGTGATTAAGGGAAGACGTGGTTTCGGAGCAAATAATAATCGTTGATCCCCTTTTAAAACTGTTTCTGAAAATTATAGTGTCATCAGAGGTATACTGCAGAAAGGCTCTCATTTTGTGCACCTTTCTTATACAGTGCACAGATTTCTCGGAAAGGAGACAATTAAAACATGAAATTCGTGCACCATTTGCAATTGATTTCCATAATCAATTACAAATGGTGAAGTATCATCCACAGAAGCATAGTGCAAGTGATTAAGGGAAGACGTGGTTTCGGAGCAAATAATAATCGTTGATCCCCTTTTAAAACTGTTTCTGAAAATTATAGTGTCATCAGAGGTATACTGCAGAAAGGCTCTCATTTTGTGCACCTTTCTTATACAGTGCACAGATTTCTCGGAAAGGAGACAATTAAAACATGAAATTCGTGCACCATTTGCAATTGATTTCCATAATCAATTACAAATGGTGAAGTATCATCCACAGAAGCATAGTGCAAGTGATTAAGGGAAGACGTGGTTTCGGAGCAAATAATAATCGTTGATCCCCTTTTAAAACTGTTTCTGAAAATTATAGTGTCATCAGAGGTATACTGCAGAAAAGGCTCTCATTTTGTGCACCTTTCTTATACAGTGCACAGATTTCTCGGAAAGGAGACAATTAAAACATGAAATTTGTGCACCATTTGCAATTGATTTCCATAATCAATTGCAAATGGTGAAGTATCATCCACAGAAGCATAGTGCAAGTGATTAAGGGAAGACGTGATTTCGGAGCAAATAATAATCGTTGATCCCCTTTTAAAACTGTTTCTGAAAATTATAGTGTCATCAGAGGTATACTGCAGAAAAGCTCTCATTTTGTGCATCTTTCTTATACAGTGCACAGATTTCTCGGAAAGGAGACAAATAAAACATGAAATTTGTGCACCATTTGCAATTGATTTCCATAATCTAAAATATGTACGTCACACTTTTTTAGGTAATAATATTTTTCTGATGAAATAATTTAGGACATTAATCTACACATTTACCAAAATTCGTACTCAATCCCCCTCGAAAGGGGTTCGTACACAAGGATCCACCCTGGCTACGCCTGTGGTCTTGCTCCAGATGTTGTTTATAGTCAGCTACAAGATGCAAGCTTCTGATGGAACCAGCCTCCTGTGTTTAGTGACAAAAGGCAAACAATTTAATGAAAGGAACATGGCAGAATCACCAAATTTCTCAAAAACCAATTTCATCATCATGCCAATTTCAACCTTAACTTCTTAAAACTTAATACACGCTTTTGTGCATTGAATGTTTTGAATACAGACCCTTAAAATGGAAATGCAAAACACGAAAACAAAGTTAGTTTCTTTAATTTAAAAAAATTAGGTTTCTGATTTTTTACCTTAAAAATAAATTTTCATGGGCATTTAGCTTTTACTACCTGTGCAAGTAAGTAATTTCTGCACATTCCCAGCTGGGCATGTAACTTCACAGATATTTTTCAAGCCCCGTAATATGTGGGAGAGGGTGCAGATCTCTACACTGGCGGAAATTCACCCGTATTGTTTAATACTTGAAAGAGACTTCTGTAGCAGCGTATCAGTGTTATAAATTTCAGTGGGTGTCCGCTACGCAACAATTTTACTATTAAACTACAAGTCAGTAACTTAGGGTGTCCATTCTCCAAAAGACTAGTAGTTTTCTTCACCTCTTGGCTTTGTGTTACTATCTGATATGAGGCTGCAGTTGGTACCTCTATAAAGGTATGTATTTGGCATAGTGTATACTGTGTGTACCTCTGCATATTCATATGCCTAGACAGCAACTCATCTGAATGTCTGGATGCATGCTACTCTGAGGTAACCTTAATACTTGAAACAATATTTTCTCCAGTAAAATGTGTGTGAATATAATAAATAACAGTGCAGTTACTAAATACAAATTCAGTTCTTACTGACCAGTAAATGTACTAATTTAGAATATACTACATAAATAATACTTAGCCACAAATTTCCAACAGTACTCAGTTATTACTGACCAGTAAAGGTACTAATTTAGAATATACAACATAAATAACACTTAGCTATGAGTTACCATCCAGTAAATTTTAATGATTAAGATTAAATAATACTACGTTTAGTGTTAGCTGCATTTATTGAAGCGATAATGAAATATAAATGTTAACTCATTCTGAAGCTACCACATGCTACAGTAATGAATGGAAGCACTTTGCGTTAGAAGTGGATTTTATACATATAGCATATCACTGAATATTTCACAGTAATAGAAAAATCAGATTAAAAAAATGTTCTATGTACATACCTTACTATGTGGCGTAACAGTGAAGTTATCCCTTTTAATGGCACGAATCCACTCCACTTTGCACGCAAATCTTCCTCTTTTGGAAATCCATAAACACGAACTTTGGGTCCTGTTTTATAATTTCCACGGCAGCCAGGAACACAACACGGATGTGGCATTATCAAATACCTAACTCACTGAATTATCGGTTTATAAAAACTATAATCAAAATGTTAGTTGAAACAAATCACGCAAGCATGGACAACCATAAAAACACCAGTCACACAGTTAGGCGTAGAAAGGCAGCGGATGGCTTAGTGGTTAGCAGTTTAGACTATCGATGCAAGGGCCCCAGGTTCAAGCCTGGGCTGATCTTTCAGAGATGGTGTGATTTACTAACAATCGCTGAATATCCGCCGTGCATCGGACGAGCATGCTAAGTGACGGCCGCCAGGCTGGACCTACTGGTTAAATGGGTATCCTTTCCTATGCCCCCCCCCTGAAATTCTCTCACCCCTCTACGTGCAAAATCATGCTTGTACGGTGGCACCATCTACTGTACTCTAATCTCACTACAAACTATTCTGTCAAAGTTGCTAGACTTACTCTCATTCCTTCCATTTCTATGTCCTGCCCAAAAGGCGATCTCGCTGTAGGTGGCCGGGACCTAAACTCTACTCCCTGTGGACAGAAGTCCTACAAGAAAATGACAAATATCAAGCTTAGGCGTAGCGACAGCATGGACAATAGATCGACGAGGTGTGATGTCACTGAAAAGGATGCCACGAGTTGATAGGCCTTCAAGAATATCGAAGGTAACGGCTGGGTTCCAACAGTAAACATCGCCGACAGGAGTGAGTAACGTCACATTCAGGGCGGCCAACAGTCCAATCTTTATATCGCCAAAATCACAAGCAAATATCTCCAGAAAATCACCAGATGAAGAAATCAGCAGTGCTGTATTACACAAGTCTGGAACGAAATATAAGTTATATTAATATGTTTATATATAATTTATAAATATATATATATTTAGATATAGACATATACACTGTATATAGAGATAGATGAAAACACAATGTAAGCGTTTATGTTGCGAATTTTAAAAACCTCAATGAACGCTAAGACTAGTCAAGATGCGAACTTTTAAAAACCTTAATGAATGTTAAGCCCAAGGATTTAGAATAAAACAATATGTACATGCAATAAAACTCTGTGAATAAAATCATGATAAAGTTAAAGTAACAAACAACGTTGAAACCAAGGACGTAGAGTTAAATTATATACAAATGCAATAAAATTAAGAGAATAAAACAATGACGTAGTTAAAGAATTAATACATATAAATATATATATATATATATATATATATGGGATGTAAGGTCAGGTGATGTGCAACATCACAGCCTCTCCTTGACAAATATCAACCCCGCCTTTTCGTGGTGCATCCTGTTCCCACTAAAGGGGCTCTGACGACCGCAAATAGCGGTATAACTATACCATCGGGATTAGAGGAAATGCTATCCCACACTCACCAACCCGCTTGGCCAGCGTGGTGAGTTATGGCCAAACCCCTCCAAAGTGACTCCACAACTTAAATCTTGGTACTCAGTCTCCGGCAGCTGGAATGTACCTGGCCAAGGCAGCGGCCCGTGCGACATGAAGGCAGAGGGTGCTAAAAATCCCCGGAGGACTGGACCAGGCTGCTATCTGATGCTGACCTTGGCTACGTATAATGGACGCTCTCTATCTTCTGATTCAAGGCTTCTTGAATTGGAAGAGGAACTACAAAGGATCAAGGGGGACATCATCGGGCTAAGTGAGGTAAGGAGAAAAGGAGAAGATCTCATTGAACTGAAAAGTGGACATCTCTTCTACTATCGTGGGACAGATACTGGCAGAACTAGTGGTGTTGGATTTATAATAAACAAGAAACTGGAGGATAAAGTTGTAGAAGTTGAAAGTTCTTCTGACAGAGCTGCGCCACTCTTTATCCAACTCTCGAGTAGATACCAGGCTCAGATTATTCAAACTTATGCACCAACCACAAGTAATCCTGAAGAAGATATTGAAGAATTTTATGAGGAAATGCGTCATCTAAATAATAAAGGTAAGCAGCATTTGAAGATAATTATGGGGGATTTCAATGCAAAAATAGGGCAACGGCAACAGAATGAAACTTCAGTAGGTAAATTCGGTCACGGCAACAGAAACCAGCGTGGAAATACTCTCGTTGAGTTTGCAGAGGCAGAAGGATTTTTCATCTTGAACTCCTTTTTCAAGAAAAAGCCACACAGGAAATGGACATGGAGATATCCGAATAGAACGACAAGTGAAATTGATTTTATTATGTGTAACAAAAAATTCGTCATAGAAGACTGCAGTGTGCTAACAAGTTCAACACAGGTAGTGACCATAGATTGTTGAGATGTAAGATGCACCTCAACACTAAACTCGAACGTGGCAAGCTCATAAGACAAACAAAACATATTGACATAACCAACCTTAAAAAACACCATAATACCTTCAAGTTGGAACTGAAGAACAGATTCTCTGCTTTAGAAGGCCTAACATCGGAAGAAGTGGATATTTCCGAAGTTAACAGAAAAGTAACCAAAGCTCTTATAGAAACAGCAACAAAATTAGCTGGGTCTAAGAACAAGTTGCACGTGAACAAATTATCAGGAAAAACCAAAATGTTGATGCAAAAAAGAAGAGAGATGAGGACAACTAAAGAAGATGTGACTACCAAAGTGGAATATATAGAGCTATGCAAGACAGTACGAAAAAGTATCACTGAAGATGTAAGGAAATTCAACTGTGAACTAGTGAGGAAAGCAATTGAAAACAACCAAAGCCTAAATATAGCAAAGGGACATCTCAGTAAGGGAAGAAAACAGATTATGGCACTGAGAAAAGAAGATGGTTCTGTAACAAGAAATAGAGGCGAAATTTTGACAAGAGTGAAAGATTTCTACTCCAAATTATATGAAAGGGATGATGCATGTACTCCAGACATCACGAAAGGTACCAGTACCAGAGTTCTTCCAGTCCTCCCAGCAGAAGTTGCACATGCAATCAAGAACATGAAGTGGGGAAAAGCTCCAGGAGAAGATGGAATTACTGTAGACATCATACAAGAAGCAAGTGGAGAAATCGAAACAGTACTCGCCCAAATTTTCACTCGATGCCTTAATGAAGGGAAGATTCCTGAGGATTGGAACAATGCTACAATGATCCTGCTACATAAAAAAGGTGACATTGAGGATCTCAGGAACTACAGACCTATCCGCCTCTTATCAGTGGTTTATAAAATCTTCACTAAAGTTCTTTCACACCGCTTGAAGGTGACACTGGACATGGCTCAACCGAGAGAACAAGCTGGATTCAGGAGTGGCTACAGTACAATAGATCATATCCACGTACTGCGAGAACAACTTGATAGAGCGAGAGAATAAGAACTTCCATTGTGCATGGCTTTTATCGATTATGAAAAAGCCTTTGATTCGGTGAAACCATAAGCAGTTACAATGGCTCTGAAATCCTGCGGTATTGAAGATGCATACATTCATATTATTAATAACATCTATGAAAATGCAAGTGCAAAGATTCGGCTGTTTGAAAATACAACACACATAAAAATTGGAAAGGGAGTGAGACAAGGTGACACCATATCTTCGAAGCTCTTTAATGCAACATTGGAAAATGTCTTTCAATTACTGAACTAGGAAAACAAAGGGATAATGATTAATGGAGATTATCTAACCCACCTTCGTTTTGCTGATGACTTAGTCATTTTTGCAACTACCCCATCAGAGCTGCTGAGTATGATCCAGGAACATGCTGACAAGAGTAAAGAAGTGGAATTAAAAATGAACTTTCAGAAGACAAAAGTGATGTTCAATGCTTTTACAAGAAATGAAGATTTATCGATTGATGGAGAAAAGCTGGAGATAACAGACACGTACGTTTATCTTGGACAGCAGATATCAAGTGAGGGTCACATTGATGAAGAAATTAATCGGCGTACAAAACTTGCCTGGAGAGCTTTTGGAAGAAACAGCATAATTTTCAAGAGCAATATGCCATTATGTCTTAATAAAAAAGTGTATGATCAATGCATCCTTCCAGTGCTTACGTATGGTGCAGAGACGTGGACCTTAACTAAAAGGGACATACAAAGGCTGCAGATAACTCAAAGCACCATGGAGAGGTGCATGCTTGGCGTAACCAGGAGAGATAAGAAGAGGAACTCGTGGATCCGAAAAATGACAAGAGTGGAAGACATCATGATCAGAGTTAAATCCCTGAAATGGCAATGGGCTGGTCATACTGCCAGAAGGACAGACCATCGATGGACAGCCCAAGTTTTAGATTGGATTCCAAGGGACAGGAAAAGACCCAGAAGAAGACCACATGGGAGATGGGTGGATGAAATTCGAAAGTATGCGGGAGGGGCATGGAGGAGACTAGCACAAGACAGACCGTTGTGGAGGAAACTTGGGGAGACCTTCGTCCAGCAGTGGATTGATAATGGTTGACAATGATGATGATGATATATGTTGTTAATATTGTGAATTCAACTGGCTTCTTTTGATATACTAAACATTTACCACAGAATATGAGATCTCAACAGCAGGAGAGTTAATTGGAGGACCCATAAGAAATGAAAATGTGGTATAAGATGGAATTTATCCCCATCACATGATAATTTTGTATTAAAATTTGAAACAATTTCTTAGTGTATTACTTACACAGCTAACGCCTTAAATATTCTTTCTGTCATCCATGTATAATTTACAAGTTTGGACATTAATTTATCTCCGGATTAGCTTTGTAAGAAAACTGAACAATTTTACAGTATATAAATAAAGACAATGTTGTATCAGTCAGTCTGCTCAAAAGTTTTCAAATTCATCATCTGAATATGGCATCTGAGAAGATGATGATTGACCCTCTGTAAATCTGTCATAACTTGCCATTGTGGCAATATTTTTTCAACTACTTCTTTTGGAAGCTCATATTCATGACAACACTTGCCCTCACGTTTCAAACCAAACTTTATGATCAGTATGCTGACTAAAGTGTCAGTTTTCATTGTATTTCTGGTTTTGTTTCTCACATGATTTACATAACTGAAAACTCGTTCAACATCTGCATTCGAATGTGGCAGTGTTAAAACATGTAACGCAAAATCAGAAAGTTCCTTAAAAGGATTTTCTCCATGTTGAGTCTTTGTATGATGCCATTTCACACCACAGCTTTACAGTGTCATGAACTTCAATCCATTTGACATAATGAAAATTTCACCACTGCCTTTCAATCTGCGTTAGTATAGATGCATCGGAATAAAAAGGTGCTCCGAAAATTTCAAAAGAAGCCTTCAGTGGTCTTAAACATTCTGATACAGATAACAAAGACATATGCTGCAAAATCTCAATGTTCGATGGTAATCGTTTCCTCAGCTGTGCTACAAGTTATTTCAAGAACAGACACATTTTTTTCGCATATCCTTTTCAATATTTTCTGGTGTTAAATTATTTTTAAAATTTTGAAATATAAGATAATTAGAAGATAGGATCCTTTAATGACAAACATTTGCTCATACTTCAATTCGGAGCAGACAACCAACTAAGGAGGTGGGAGCCTACGCAAGATTTACTGCTTGCAACAGGAAGTATACAATTTATTTAGAAATCTGCTTTTAGAACACTCTACATATTCGTGTGAGGTTCGAGTCAAAGGTATTTTAGGGAAAAAAGAAAATAATTGTTTAAAACATGAAAGGATAAAAAAGTGGTGAAATACAATAGAACAGGAAATCCGAACGTCAGTTCGGGAGGAGGGACGCGTGTCTGGCCGCCCACCCGGGTACGTGTGCCGGCGCAGAGTGCGGTGCCTGGCGGTCTAGCAGGGCTCTCGTGCCGGCCGTATTGGAGCTGTGGCAGATCACTGTGTCTTGTTTTCTGCAAGTTATATTCGGATCGTTTATCGATTGCCTTTTCGATTCCAAGATGGCGGTTTTTTTATATTGTTTGTTCGCTATCTCAGCAATTCCCTGGTAGACTTCTATTAATTTTTTTTTCTTCTCATTTCAAATTTCGGAGAACTTTGCTCCGCCAACAGTCAGGAAGTTTCTGAGCAGGTATTTTTGAATAACTCTATACCGCTTTTGATTAACGACCACGTGCCTTTCTTTTGCGGCCACGTGCTAAGTGTTGTGTGTGTGCTTGTGCCTGTTCGTTTGGATTGCCACGCTTAGGTGAATAGGTAAGTACTTTTTGCTTATTTTTCTTTAGCGAGGGTTTGTGTTTTATAAACTTTTTCTGCTGTGTGAGCTTCTGGAGGGGTCGGACTTTGTCCTCTACCACGATGGCTGCTAGGACTGAGCCCGATAGGGCTAATGCTATTGTTGTCACCCATAAGGGTATTTCTGCTACAGACGTTTTTTTATACGCTGTATAAACATTTAGGGTCTCCTTCGACTCCAGTTTTTGCCCTGATCCAAGAGGCAAATAAAAACAAACTCGAAGTGGTGCTTAATAAGAGGGAGCATTATTACAAGCTTCTGGATTGTGAGGTTGAGTGCAACAATATTTTGATGAAGTGCACTAACGCCCAGACATGTAAATATCTGCATTGCGGCATTACCAATGCCGAGGTTGCTACTGCTTTTTCGAAATTTGTTAAGGTGAGGACCGTTAAGTTTGAAGTGAGGAAGGAGAATGCTCCCCACATGAAAGGGGCCTTGTCAGGTACCCGTGTAATTTCCATTGATATGAAGGAACCTATTCCTAACTTTATGAAAGTGAACGGTCAGCGTTGCATGAACATTTACAGGGGCCAGATTCGGGTGTGTAGACGCTGCAGCCACGCTGGACACATTGCTGTAGACTGTGAAAAGTTCACTTGTAGCAACTGCCATATTTTAGGGCACTCTGCTGAAGATTGCAAGGAGGTGTGTGGAAATTGCAAATCTCCGCACCACCAGAGGAAGGCCTGCAGTCAGATGTCCTTTGCGCAGATGCTTGGAGGGGGCAAACATTCCCAGCGTGATGACGAAATAGAGGCTTGCGTCGCTGAGGAGGAGGGGGGCTCAGGGAGTGTTGCCGAGGCTGAGGTCTCGAACAAAACAGAAGGGGCCCACCAAATTCTCAGCTCCGTGCAAGCACAAGAGGCACTGGAGAAACAACAGGTAAGTGTTGTGCCTAAGAAAGTCAACAATACAGGTAAGGATACTAAAGAGAGTGTTTCTTTTACAGCGAAGAAAAGAGAAACCGTTCCTATCGGGGAAGATGGGAAGCGGGGTCTGTCTTCTTCGAGTTCGGATGAGGATGGTTTTACGAAGGTTATTAAAAAGTCAAGGAATTTGACTCCTGAACAGGTTCGGGTTCTTCAGTCTATCCCCGGAAGTGTGAGTATTGTGGAGGGTAGGGAGATGGCTGAAAATTGTGACGATACAGAGGATAAGAATATGGAGTTTGAAACCATTCCTAAGGGCCTTCAGACTCCAAGCAGTGCTCGAACCGAGTCTGGAGGTAGTGAGATGTCCAGCGAAGAAGGGGAGACCTCCAGTGCTGATGGTACGGAGGGCAGTAAGTATGATTCTGATCTTAGTGAGAGTGTTAAGGAGGGAATTGCTATTAGTGAAAGATCTAAAGATGATATAGAATGTAATGATGACAGTGATATTGATATTTCTAATGATTTAACTGATAATTGTAGTAATGTTGTTGATAATGATTGTGATAATAGTGTTATTGAGTGTTTTGGTGCTGCCACGAACCGTGAAAAATATGAAGTCCAATGTTTTGGTGCGAAGGAGGTGAATTTGGTTTCCACTGACCCAGTGCATGATTTATTTCCGGATCTTCCTAACGACACCGGTCAATGGGAAGTGACGGATATGAGGGCACCTGCCCTCCTGGCCAACGCAAGGGGCAGCGGTCTTCCTCCGCGGCTGTGAATGGTCAGGGCGTGCGTCTTTCCGAAAGGGAAGCTGCATACCTTACTCCACCCTCCGATGGGCGATCAGAGCACATCGGGGGTCCCGGAGGCGCACTTGCGCTTGGACGCGCTACGACCACGAGCGGCAGCCATGTCGCCGCTGACTCGGAAGCGATGTCGGAGACTGCCGGGACAATCTGGGCTCCGCTCGATGGAGCCCGGGCTGTCGGTGTTGGTGGTGCGCAGGTTCGCCAGCACTCTGGTACTGAGGCAATACGTGGCAAGTTCTGGGCTTCTACGGAGCCTGTGACGGGTGATGATGAAGATGTGGACCCTGTTTGGGCTAACTTACAGCACCAGTACCAGAGTAAGTTTAAAAACTCGGGCAAAGAATTCACGGCAGCTAATTTTAAGGCTGTCAACTAGCTTACCGCGGCGTTCGTTGTGATGTTGCACGGCACAGGTCACGTCGTTCCGACGGCAAACGGCCAGAGTTTTACTGCTGAGAAAATGGATCGCGGTGCAGCAAAGAAGGTGAAATTTGACAAGTAATGTATTTTCTTTTCCTCTCTCTCCGTTTCCAAGTTTTCATGACTCTTGTTTATTTTTGTCTTTGTTTAATCTCCACTTTCCCTTTTCAGCCCAAGGTAAGTATGCATACCAGTAGGGTCAATTTTCTCGGCACCAACATTAGGATTGGTACGTTGAATGTTCAAGGCCTTAACTCTGCGGAGAAGCATTGTTGGCTTGAAGGATTCTTCCGCCAGAGTAATCTGGACTTCCTTATGGTTCAGGAGACGTATCATACGGACTTGGCCAAGTTGCTTGCCTTTCGAAGAAATTCCGGACTAAGGTTTAAGTACTCTTTAGGCAGTACCGGCTACACGGGTGTTGCCGTTATTTTTAAAGAGAAGTTTGAGAAATATATTTCGCAATTTCAAACGGACGGGGAGGGTCGGCTGATTGCTCTGACCGTTCACAGTAGTAGTATGTCCATGAAGCTTGTTTGTGTTTACGATCCGAACCAGGGAAACATGCAACGGTCGTTTTACAACCAGCTCCCGTTTTTCCTTAGGAGTTCGGAGGACGTCTTGATTGTTGGCGGAGACTTTAATGCCGTCATCGATAGTCACCTTGATAGGGCGGGCAATTATAGGTGGTCTGAAGCCTATGAGAACGTGATTAAAGCTATCCTGGACACTCAGGGTCTTTACGATGTCTGGAGAACTCTTAACCCTAGAGAGCCAGGCTACACTTGGCACAGAGAGACCAGTGCGTCCCGCATTGATATTTTTCTTGTCTCCAAGATTGATTGGATTGACAAAGCTGAAAATTTCAGCCCTAACTCCCCTCTGAGGTACATTTCTGACCACTCGGCCGTCATGATGACTGTCTGTGTCCCGGTTCCGCGAGAGAGAGAGGGGTGCTACCCCCTGGCGAATGAACGTCTCCATGTTAGAAGACCAAAAAACGCTGGTGCACCTTCGTTCTATTTTGAACGCTGGGATATCCACGATTACGGACGATGAGTGCGGCGTCTGGGAGAGGGTTAAAAAAGATATTAGGGAGTACCTTATGAAGAAAGGTACTCCCTAATCTCTTGTCTGCCATATAAAGGAGGAATCGTCACATGATTTTGATGAATATCCTGAATGCGGCGATTCGTGGAGAGGAAGGAGGTTGTAATTCCTCTCTGATTAATAACGTTAGAAGTAGGATCAGTCATTTTTTTAAGGAAGAGGGTTCGGCGGTCAAATTGACCGGCTCCCTCGAAGTGCTCCGGCAGGAGAGTGACATAAACTACATTTTCAGAAAGATGGAGGCTGAGAGAGTTAGGGAGAACCTCCAATGTCTTGATATCGACAACAGGGAAGTCAGGGATCTCCCCGACATTCTGAAGGCCGCCGCGGACTATTACGGTGAGTTGTTCAGCAAGGAAGCGGTGGCCTCTGAGGTTATGGATGCCTGGTTGGAAGGCACGCCGGTTCTTGCGCAGGAGGATAGGAATCTCGTGGAAAGGGAGTTCACTGATAATGAGGTCAAGACTGTGATCCTGGATCTCAAGCTCAACAAGTCTCCTGGTATTGATGGCTCCTGGCCGAGTTCTATAAGAGATTTTCCAATAATCTGGTTCCGTGGCTTTGTAGAATTTACAACCACATTGTGAATACAGGAATCATGACTGAAACTATGAGAACCAGTATTGTTACTCTGCTTTGTAAGACCCCGGATAATCTTTCCAGGGATCTTGGTGGGTGGAGACCGGTGTCTCTGTATACCATTGATTACAAGATCGTGGCAAAAATCATCAATGCTAGGCTATTGCGGGTTGCGGAGAAGCTGGTTGGTGTTGGTCAGATCGGCAGTATACGTGGGAGACAAATGTTTCACAACATCAGGTGCGTAAGAGACTTGGTCACTTACGTTACCGAAAGAGATCTTAAGCTGGGAATGTTTTCTGCGGATCAAAGCAAAGCCTTTGATTGGGTCTAACACGATTTCATCAGGAAGTTGCTGGAAGCTCACGGCTTTGGCGATATATTCCGAAGGGCTGTGGACTCTTTGTATAGAGACCTCAATGGGAGAGTTATTGTTTTTGGCCGTCTTTCTCCCCTCTTTGAGGTTCGAAGAGGAGTGAGAGAAGGCTGCCCTCTCTCTCCATTGTTGTTTGTTTTGGTCATCGAGACCATGCTGATGAAGGTCCTGGCGCACCCGAACATCAAAGGGGTTCCTGTGCCTGGTTGTGCGTACTCCATGAAGTACTTGGCGTATGCTGATGATGTCACCTTCTTTGTGGACTCGGAAGGAAGTCTGACTAAGGTTCGGGAGGTTTTCGCGGGGTACTGTGGGGCCACCGGTGATAAGCTGAATGATGATAAGTCCAGTCTGGTGCTCTGGGGAAGATGGGATTGCACTGCCGTCCATGGGCTGGAAGTGACCGATGGACCCGTCAGGATACTGGGTATCCTTTTTGATAGAGACGGTGTTCATAAGAAAACTTGGAGGGACATCCTCTCTAACGTGCGGAGAGAGAGGGATAGGTGGCAGAAGCTTCATATTTCAATGACTAATCGTGCTAATTTGGCAAATGCCCTCTTGGTGTAAAAGTGTGCTTTTGCCGGAGAGCTTGAGTCACCCCCTCGGAGTCTTTTGAGGTTATTGGAGAGGGAGATTTTTGCCTTCATCTGGGCTGGTAAGGCCGTTGAGGCGATAGCCAGATCCGCCCTTTTTGTCCTAGGGAAGAAGGCGGTTTAGAGGGGTAAACACCTTTCCTCTTGGTTCAGCGCACTCCAGTTTCGTAGTACAAAAGGGGCTCTTAACTCCTCTCATCCGTGTAAGAACTTTGTGTCTTTTTTGACTGGATTATCCGCGGACAAGTTCTTGCCTGGCTATCGTTTTTTCGGGCCCCGCAGGGAAACTACCCATAAGTGTTACAAGCTTGGTGGGCACCTTCAGGCCCTTGCGGAGGCCAACCGGAACGGGAATAACTTGAAGCAGATGTACTTTCATATCCTTCCTAGACCCAGGGAGAAGATCATTGAGTTCAATGTTGTTAACTTCGATAAGAGGGAGGCGTGGATGTGTGTCCATGCTGCTGGGGTTGATTGCAAAAAACGGGACTTTAAGTTATGTTTGGCGCATGATGTCCTTCCTACGAGGAAACGGCAGTGCAGGTGGGGTGGTGCTGTCACTGACAGGTGTCTTTCCTGCAATCTTATCGAAGATAGACACCACTTGTTTTTTAGTTGCCCTATGGCTGTGCAGGTTTGGCGGTTGGTCTGGGATTGGGCTGACCGCCCTCAGCAGTTTATGCCTCAGCATGTTTTTTACAAGTATCCCGGTCCCAAAGCGGGAAGGGATGTCTGGAGGCTGATCATTACGGAGACGACGTACAAAATCTGGAGAGAGAGGAACAGAGTTCTTTATTGTAATCACGGTAATGTGGGATTCAGCCCTATGAAAGTTGCCTGGCAGGTCAAGTGCGAGATCCGGAACAGGGTTGAACTTGACGCCCACTCCCTTTCGGACCGTGCCTTCAGGTATCGGTGGTTCTTCTGGCCTCGGATTGTTACCGGTACTAGGGAAAAGTACTTCTTCCACTGGAGAACTTAACCCCCTCCCACCCCCTTGTTTCGGCTTGCAATCCTGCATTACCGGATCCTTTTGAATTTTTTGTTGATGTTTTGTTGCGTTGATACATGGTTTGTGTGTTCTACTAACTTCTCGGATCGAGCGTGAGGGGCTCCGGAGACGCCGTTTTCCGGACCCCCGATCGGTCGATTCGGTGCTTTTTGTTTCGTTTCAGCCACTTCTGCTTTGCGGTTTGGATCCACTTTCGGTTTCCGGACCCCCGGTTTCGGCGTTCGGTGTGCTGTGCTTCGAGGGTGTTGCTTGCGAGAGTGTTTTATTTATTTGTGTGTGTATGCGTGTTTTTTTTTTTTTGTGTGGAGCGGATGCCTTGGGGAGTTTTTTTTTTTTTGTTGACTGGTGTGTGTCTGGCGTGTGCCGGTTCTGTGTGTGTGTCTTTAGGGGGAGGCTTCCTCGTTTTTGGAGATGCCTGTTGCTCTCCGCCGTTGCCTCCTCTGATGTTGTCATCCGTTGGGTGACTATGTCACTGGGTCTCCTCCGAAGGAGGAACTTCCTACTACATGAACGTTTCGAAGGGCCTTGTCCCTCCGTCGTTCTAGGAGAGTCCGCCGTCGGTATGTATGGTGTTGCGTCGGGGCTGTGAGTGTCCTTGCTTGTGGAACCGTGTTGTGTGTATCGGGGCGTGTGTGAAACACCGGTGGAACCGATCCCATGTTCATACATGGGAGCGGGGAAACAAGCGTGTTGGTGTTGCTGGGCAACAAAAGTTCGTAATGGGAGAGAGGTCGTCGTGCTTCTGGACAATATGACGTCCCTTTCTTTCTGTTTCCAGTGAATAGTATTCGAAGACAAGCTAAAATAAAATAAAATAAAATAAAATATGTTCGAGAGTATAAGGTACCTTTAAGTTATATAACATTTTAGCTTCAAATATTTTAAATTTAAAAAGATTAATCAATAATCTTATTTAGTACTTTCGATAATTTTTTATAAATAACAGAAGCCAATGCTTTCAATTTATTAAAGGTTTTTTGATCACCGTTAGATCTCATTTCAAATTCCAGAAATCTTCTGAGGTCACACTTTATGGCCATATTTATCTGCTCTGTATTTTTGAAGTTTTGTTCAAAGGATAATGCCTTTCTATTTTTCCAAATATTGTATTTTGTAATTGCTATTATATGATGTATTATTAAATTTTTTGATTCAGAGCCGTGTAACGGAGTATATTACAAGATTTGGTGGGTAGTAAATTTATCTTTATAATTGAATTATTTTTGTAACCAATCCCAGATGTGTTTTGATTACAATCAACGAATAAATTTTCTAGAGTTTCCTCTGAATACAGAAGATGCAGTTTGGATTAGGCAATTTTTTTAATTTTAAACAGCCATTTTCCTGTAAGAACAATATTATGTGAAATTTTGAAAAAGTAAGCCTCTATTATGAGTACTTAATTTTATTTTGTATTGCTGTATCCAAATATTTTTTACTGTATTAGATAGTAGTATATTTTCTAATTTTGTTGAATGATTTTTGTTTAACGCCAGGTATATTTTAAATAATTTATCATCATGGGTGATATTTTTTAAAATGGATTTATCCGTTATTTCCTTCCAAATACTTCTCATTTTTGCATATTTATTTCCTGTGAAATAAACAAATGCTTTTTGAGGTATGGATTAGTTGAAGTACTGTATTTCTCTACCGACCTGAAATTTTAATATTTTAAATGCTGGGTGCTTCTCATTTTGAAAAACATTTCAAAGTGTAAGGAAACGGAGTAAATCACTTTTCAAAGATGGTCTCACAATACCTAATCGCCCATATTCAAAATTGTTATACATTACGTTTCCTTTTATTTTATCCCCTTTTCCTTCCCAAATGAAACGGAAAGGAAGTTGTTCTGCCTTTTTTATGACATCTTTAGGGATTTTAAAGGTTTTGACAAAGTAATAAAACTTTGAGAAATGTAAAGAGTCTATAATTTTGGCCTTTGAAAAGAAGGAATAACTTTTGGTGATAATTTTGTCACCAGACATAAATCATTATCTCCAGATCTGACGACATAATCGCTAATTTGGTCCCCCTGGTCAGATTCTGTTACAAGTCAACAGACGAGAAGAGTTCTAATATTTGTTTCTCAACGAATCGAAGCCCAGTTGAGTCTACGTGAAAATCTTACGGGCTATGTGAAAATCAAAAATTGTTTCTTAATAACATAGATCTTTATTTTTCAAATTTACTACTGAAAACATTTTAATTGTCCGGTTCTTGGTTAAAGTATACACCCTTTCACTTTTCATTGGCCTATTAAAATTATCTATGACAGATTTTTCAGTTGTATTAACAGAAACACCAATCTTTCAGATTACTACTCGCTTTTTCGGAACATGTTTTTTAAACCGAGATGCAGCTGACCTCGACACGAAAAAAAAAAAAAAAGTGTATTTTATAGTAAACGCGTAAAAACAGGTAAGCTTTGTCCAATACATGTTACATACTAATACTTCCATAATTTTGTTACGTATCAAAAGTGATTGAAATATAAATAACAATTTGTAACCAAATTAGGTTATCCAATATCTTAAACGACCTTAAGACTGTCTTTGAATGAGTGTTAGACTTCAACTTCTGCCCTAAATTTGTAATGTAAATACTTAAATTCTTTTGTACACATTTTCTCAAAGACTGTGACTTCGTAGTGTGTAAAATTTTGAGTATAAATAAGAACGACCCATAGTTGATCAAATGATCATATGTAGAGGATTTTAGGAAGGGAGTGTCTGACCCCATGTCTTAAACAACCCTTAGAAACAGGAAGCAAGGAGATTTGGGCTAGAGTTCCCGATGGGAAAGTGACACGGAAGCGTAGTAGAAAGGGGGAGGAAGACGCCTTTATTTATTACCGGGAGGCCAGTACCCGGGGTCCGACGGCTTAACCTGCCCATCCGACGCACGGCGGATATTTAGTGGTTCGAACCTGAGGTCCTTTCGTGGCAGTCACGAACGTTGCCCGCTAGGCCACCCGTGGCGCGACCCATAGTTATTATATGCCAGTTATTATTCCAAATATATTTTTTTATTTTTTTTTTTTAAATTCAATTTATTTGACTCGAAAGCATTACAATTTGACACTAGATGGCGCGATAAGTTAGCATAGCACTGTTTCTCTCTGATTTCTCTGGTTATCTGAGCCAAATAGAAATCAATTAATAGGGGCAAAAGTGAGATTGGAATCTTGTCTTCCATAAATTATCTTAGATCCTGTTCTACGTTCGTTTTTTGAAGAGAAAATTTGTACAATAGCAGAGAGCCCCTAAACTTGAGCTATAGAAACACAGCGTACTTAGTAAACTCCACACCTGAATAACTTTACTGGTTAGAACGTAACAGGGCGTATTTTATTACTTCATTGTGGAGCCAACGAGAGACAGCTGCCATTGTGAATATGGCGAGGTCTGTAGTGAATCACTGACGCCGATGTCTGGGACAGTCACTCCAGACGTAAGAGCCACGTCCACGAAGTGATATTTTTCGCCACATATCGCAGAAAGTGAACCCTAACGCTCATTCGAAGACAGCCTGATGAGAGTGCAAGAAGCTTGAAATTTCGTTCTTCAAAACCAGGAAGCAATAACGCCTGAGAGTTCACGAGGTGGCGCTTTAACCGAGGAAAGCAACAACAATTATTAGCTGCTGGTGGTGGTGGATAAGTGGGTAAACCTTCCAATTGTGGACCGGAAATAGTTTTATGAAGGGACGATAGATGGCGACCCGTTGTCGCTACATGGTAAAGCGTTGCTCTACGTTGTGAAAGTGGAAAAGGAAGTGAATAATATGGATTAAAGGTGGCCCTTAAAAGGACCTTTATGAATGTACATTGTGGCATATGTGTGAAATATTTATTACGACGGAAGAATAAGTTTTTCTTATTAATATCAAACTCTACCTAGCAGAATAAAAACAAGAAAAGTTTTATCCGCCAGGGAAGAACTTCCTGATCGCACGAAGCAGGACTTCAAAGCAATGTTCTGAAGAAAGACGGCAATTCCGTCGGAATAAATATTCCATAATATGCCCACTGGTCCGTCATAATGGTTGTTCCTGGTTCGACGTGATTTCAAAGATGTCAAGAATCCATGTGCTCTCGACGAGACGACCACAGTTGTACTTGCGTTTTCCCACTTTGGCTTCGTCCACTTCGACGATGATTCCACCACCACCAAGACTTCCTATTATATCCATAGGGATGTGAGCATAAAAAAAACACGTACCAAGAGAACAAAGTGACATAAGTAGCTATAACGCATTTGACGTGAAAGGAGGAGAGGGGAAGCACTACCGTGGCACCATCTATCGGATGGGGCCACTTTTGGAAGGTTAGCCGATAAGGTGTGCTGATTTACAGAATTAAAACGCATAAATTTTCTCCACAGTCCCCAGAATTTTTACGAAAGCGATGAATAATAATATTGTATGACTAATAAATAACAGTGATGGTATGATTTATCAGTCTTCTCCCATTATCTAGCATTTTTTCTTAATATGAGATTTTAACAAAAAACATCTTTCAGGGTAATTCGGTTCTTCGAATTTCACGTAATATTACACTGAAACAAGACAATCCGCTGTTTTACACTCAAAGGTTATTCTGTTTGGGCGAAATGACGAAAACGATTTCTTGACAGGTTTGCTGTCTCCGAGAAACCCTGGGGTCCTTCTGTTCGTTATCTCATTGGGCAGCACGGAGGTCACGGAGGCCAATTAGGTGACAGATGAACGTAAACTTACTGGGGTATTTGAAATGCGTGTGGAAAAGAAGCACTTGAAACCAAAGACCTTGGGTTGTAGCAGAGATGTTAGGAGATACAAACCTACGAAAGCGTGAGAGTGTAGCTGGTCCCCAGTGCAGAAATCGTTCTCTTCTGTAGCTAGATAAGATATTTGGCGTGAACTTTTAGGAATTTTTGCAGCCTGCATCAATTCTCGGCAGCTCTACCCCAAACCTATTATGTGTTCCATATTCTGTAGATATTCGGCTTTAAAAAAATTGAATAAACATTAAACATTTTCATCTCGATGTTTTCGTCGCACATTTACGTAATGTAACTACTAGAAATGGAAACAGATTAACATGATCACTGTGAAAGAAATATGGAATGAAAAAATGGGTAAATGTGTAGATTAGCGTCCTAAATTATTTCGTCGGAAAAATGTTGGTACCCGTAAAAAGTGCGACGTACAGATCTTAGAGTATGGAAATTAATAGCAAACGGTGCAGAAATTTCATATTTTAAATGTGTTTTAAAGATTTTTATCGTAATATTGACATGTTTGTCCGACGCTGCCGTAGGCGTAACATTGCTCCGCCGAAGACGTGAAGCTTTGGTCCATTAAAAGGAAGGTTCTTTGCTGTGCCGAAATGACGGGCGGAAGAGTACACGAGAAAGAAGTTACGTTTTTGGTAGGAGATCGATAAATGTTGTAGTGATACGTTACAGAAAATAAGTCCACATCATTCTCACTTTATTTTGTTGTGTCCTGTACGTTGTTGGCAGGAAAAACCGGATGAAACCTCTCTGATTTGCAAAAGATACGTAAGATAGAAACTGACCTGCTAACAACCTATTAACAGGAGAACCAAAAGTGCAGTGACACAGCAAACGTGCGACGAAGGGAAGCTCTTCAAATAAGAACCGAAGTAATAGTTTTCCAGTTTTCTGTACAACATAGAATAGCATATTAGTACTTCCTATTTCGAATCAGGGAATCACATGCGAAAGAACGAAATATTTCTGATCATCTGTTTTAAAAAACAAATGACAAAACATTAACGAAGTAAATTCTGTAGCGTATCAGTACATGAAGAAAACAGCGAACTTACAACTTATTCAACCTGCATTTAAATAATGTGCTTTGGTCAAGCATTGCACTCGACCGTGGCGTCTGTTAGAATGAAAACAAGCAAACAAAGTGAGGAATATTATTTTATATTTAGTATATATATCTATTTATTAGAATGAAAAAAGTGGTTACTAACAAATAATAGAGGGATTATGGTATTAAAGGTGTACAGGGAGTATACTGAAGTCCCTTATACACTATATATTGAATTTTTACACTATAGCCCCTTTATACACCTTTATTCTCAGAGAAATTGTTGTTACTTCTTGTTTAAAAAGTGTTTTCGATCCTTTGTTAATGTAATTGTTTTCATTTAAAAAAAAAAAGAGTTTCCATACTCATTTCAATGTTTTATGACGACGTCTATAGTGCGACGTCTTTCGATTTCAGAACCTGTCGTCTCTTAAAGAAACAAATTTAACCATAATTTTTCTGACCAAGTATAGTGATTAAAGTTTATGAGTAGAAAACACGGAACGCAGGTGGAGTATTTGCATCGAAAAGTTGGCCAAAATTATAATTGTACTTTAATCGCATTTGATGAAGATAATTTATTAGCTTATGAGGTAAGAAGTGGTTTCGGCCACTTTTAAAAAAGAAAAAATATATTTAATGCAATTATTTTGTACACTGGCCTTAAACATACTTTGAGCATGCTGTGCATTAAAGAAACACCTGTTGTTTAAGCCGATATCTCGGGATCCGTGAAAAATCTTCGGCTGGTATTCCAATTATTGGTGCTCCCAAACGTGAGTTTGGGAACATCTACAGCAATGCCCAGTTTGGTTTTAAATTCGTCTTGAACATATGCCTTTGTTTGTTTAACTGCACATCAATCGTTTTCACACCTTAGTTGTCAATTTTTGACGGGCCGACAAGTGAAGCAAACTATCGCATGATATTATTCTACCATGTAAAATGGATAAATCATATGTACTTCAGTGGTGAATCCTGGTATAGAATGGAGGTCATGCGGGCCGGAATTATGCAATATTGTAAGTAATTCTCTGCCTAATACCAACCGAACCATATAATAACCCCTTATGGGTTTTAATAACAATAACGCAACGTTGTGTATAGAGGTTGTCAAATCCAACCGAGCTCCAAGAACTGTCAGTTTTAGAAAATAAACACGGCCAGCAAAATAGTTCATTTAAATTTCTGCAGCCTGCCAACCATAGATACAAATCATACTGAGAAACCTGAAAATTCCGTGTATTGTTTTATATTTGCATATGTAAGAGAGGTAAAGGTGAGCATGGTTTTCCATCCTTTATTATATTCATCTTTTCCATTGTAGTCCTCCTTGAAAAAGGTATTTCTAACAAATCTTGAATAATACTTTTATCGACATTGCCTAAACTCATTGTTCAGTGAGAAAGTTTTAAAATTCTAGAAACACTGTTCAGGATTTAAATACATAATTTGCGATAAACACAAGGATCATCACTGCTTTAACAGAACCTGGTTTCCTTCCCCGTCTCTTGGTTCTGCCGTTGAAACCCACTCATGCGCTAAAGCGTAATTCTGAACCCCAGTAAAGCAGTGGGGTCTCAGCATCCCTAAGTTTCGAGCTTCCGATCGGCTTCCCAACAACAACGAGGCATGCGCGTGAGACATGGAATGATTGAAGCTAATCACATGCTCTGGCGTTATACAGCTGATTTCAGCATTCCAGCTTTTTATGAAATGGAATTTTCTTTTGTTTTCATTTACATAAGATGTAATTGCAGATATTCCAGCTTTTATGAAACGGAATTTTTGTCTCAATTTCGACAGTTTTAGTGGTCTGGCGGTGCACTATTAGCCATACCGCAGCATTCGCCACTGATGTACTTACATGAGTTTCCCTTCGTTTTGATAAATTATAAAATTCTTTCGATGTGGCTCAGCAGATGTAACATTGCATACTTTGGAATCGGTCATTTTAATGTCATCGTATGCTTTATAGACATCGTTCTACTTCGATTTTCGTCTTTTTTTTTTTTTTTTTCAAACTGTTGACTTTTGCCTGTACGTAATTTATTTCTTTGTTAATATGTCAGCGGATTCGTTAACAAATCTCATCCTGATCGGCGGACAGTGGCGAGAAGACGGTGTGGGATTTTGCAAGAATATCTGTTGTCTGTGCCACACAGCTTTGAAATATATTGGCATCTGATTCTGAGCTATTTTGAACCACCTCTTTAATATGTGCCTGTTGAGATAATTCGCATTCCCAATTCATCATTAATTCCAATGAACCACTGTCACATTCGCTCAGAGTTTGCACTACTTCTACCAAATGCAACAATAATCCTGAAGCAATATGGTCCAATAAAACTTTCAAATTGATCTCAGCCAAAGTAGCTATCACTCGATAAGATTTAGGAACAGGGTAACAGCATTTTTCAGCTTTTTGCAATACGGTGTAACATGGGAAAAGTTTTAGTGGCTGGTTCTGACGATCTCGCAATGTCTTCTTGACAAAAATACTTCTACACATATAGGAAGAGCTTCAAAAGATAATAATTGTTCTTTCTTTCTCTCTCTTTCTCACTTTTTTAGACTACTAGAGTACACTTTCCTGTATTTCATCGCTCTTCTAGGAGATTCAGTAATTTCCTTGAGAACTTTTGAAGCATCTGCCTTGCCGGATACTCCCAGCTTCATCAGGGCCGCGGGTGGCCTAGTGGGCAGCGTTCGTGACTGCCACGGAAAGGGCCTCAGGTTCGATCCACTAAATATCCGCCGTGCGTCGGATGGGCACGTTAAGCCGTTGGTCCCAGTGTACTGACCCCGGAAATAAATAAGGGCGTCTTCCTTCCCTTTGTACTTCGCTTCCGTGTCACTTTCCTATCGGGCACTCTAGCCCAAATCTCGTAGCTTCCTATTTCTAAGGGTTGTTTAAGACCTGGGGTCAGACACTCCCTTCCTAAAATCCTCTACATATGATCATCATCATCGCAGCTTCTGAGCTTCATCTGAGTGGCAAAAGGATATTCGTTGGTGTCCAGTGTTTTTGCAGATTTCTTCCATCTTTAATTCTTTTACTGAGTTCGGTTGCGTCGCTAAAAAACATCTTACGTCGCTCCAATTGACTAGTTGCAACGGGTATTTGTAAAGTCCCTTGCAACCAACTTTCATTCTTTTTTTACGCTTTGTAACCGTAGGTTGAAGAAGCGTATATGCTCCAGCTTTTCCATCCGTCTTTCCGTCCATCTGTCCGTCTGTCGGCACGATAACTCACGTAAAAATGGTTCGATTTCGATGAAATTTTAGTATGTGGTAGGGGACCACCAGGGGACGAACCCTATTGAAATTGGGTGAAGAGGGGTCAAAGGTCACGCCATAAGAGCAGGTTCCATTCAATTGCCTTTTTGCGTCCTAACATGCGTAAATATGGTTCGTTTTCGACGAAATTTCAGTATGCGGTAGGGAACGAACCCTATTGAAAATTGGCCAATTGGGGTCAAAGGTCAGGCAGGGCATAAGAGCGGGATTTATTCCATTGCCCTTATGCGTCATAACGTGCGTAAAAATGGTTCGATTTCGATGAAATTTTGGTATGTGGTAAGGAACCACCTGGGAACGAAACCTATTGAAAATGGGTGGAATGGGGTCAAAGGTCAGGGCGTAAAATTGGAATCCATTCCATTGTCTTTATGCGTCATAACATGCGTAAATATGGTTCGATTTCGATGAAATTTTAGTATGTGGTAGGGGACGACCAGGGAAACATATAACATGAACCAATTATAGAAATGGCCTATTTCTGCTTTAAATTTCATAGAACTACCCTTCACTACTTTGAGGGTAACATTAACAGGGGTTGATCGAAGTTTTTAAAAATTAATACCCATTTTTGTGAAATTCTGTCTACTGTTGTGAAATTTTGCCTATTTTTGTGGAATTTGCTTATTTTTTCTGTTTGTAGCAATTTTGCCAAAAACTCTCAAAACTACACAAAAGTTTGCAGTGGTGTGAATTCATAGATAGAATCATTCTCAGATCAAGACTTGCAAGATGCCATTGCCCAGATGCAATGGTCAACAAAATGATTGGTTTGGGCATGTGAATAAAAAATCTAGTTGCCTGGCCGGGCAGGTGGAAAAAATTAATGTACACCAACTATGGTTTCACAGCAAAATGAAGAGTCTGAATTCTCATCGACAAAGAGTCTGAATGGCACATCGACAATTTTCATGTCACTTACGTTAAAATGTTTTTATTAAAATTAAATTTTATTCAAAATATTTTGTGAAGATATCATTACAGTCCAAAATATTTTTTGTAAAAATGCCGTTTGAGCTAAAAATATTTTTGCGAATCTACCATCCAATGGGTGTCAAATGCCAATTATATCGACCCCTGGTTAATAATTACTTTGTCAAAGTTGCTAATTTTCTTTTTCTGTCATTAAAACTATTTTTTTTAATAGCTGCAGCATCCTGTATTGATTTGTCATT
Organism: Macrothele yani; assembly: GCA_039090855.1. NCBI lineage: Eukaryota > Metazoa > Arthropoda > Arachnida > Araneae > Macrothelidae > Macrothele > Macrothele yani. The sequence goes on along the minus strand of CM077032.1, from coordinate 58,590,428 downwards.
TTTAACCTTACAATAATTACTTAAAAACACATTTGTGGAAGCTTAAAGTATTCTTTTGTGTGCTTTTTCAATATAATGACCAGAGCAACAAATGCTATTGTCGAACAATTCTGCCTGATCAAGAGCATTACTTGCGATCAACATTAATACATTTCTTTGGTTAGACATGTCCAAAAACTCCTTCTTATAGTTACAACATATTTTTTGAAAAATAATGTAATTATTCAAAACAATATTAATGTCAACATCAGTAGGACAGCTAAGACTACCTCTGTCTAATTTTTGAAGGAAATTAAACCTTGCATCTAATTCTATGTCTTTGTCTATCAATAACAGTTGTTTGCAAAAATCTCACTTCAAACGCTTTAATACTGAAAATGCACAATACCCTGCTATGTATGCAATGACTGGGATATAATCATTACAATCAGATATATCAGAAGAAAGAACAGAAACATCAAATTTTAAATTGCAAGTCAATTTCAAACTCACTTCCTGAAAGTCATCCTTAAAATTTAAATCAGTTATTTCAATTTCCCCACGTGACATAGTTTGAAATTTCAACAGTGATTGGATTCTCAACTTGCTCTTATATTGTACTGGCTTCCGGCCAATTGCCTATAAAGACCAAACCTACTTTCCAAATCATCAGTCTGTAACTTTCCAGGAAGTACATACTTAAATTTTAGTTCTGTAATACAATATGAAGCAATTTCAAGTAATGAATGTGTACTTAATTTTAAGGCAGTGTGGGTTTCTTTTGTTAGCATACCAGTTGTGCAACACATCCTCTCCCACCTATCCAACCACTCCAAAAATTTATTAAGAAACACATTATTTTCATCAGATTCTGAAGACGTTAAAGGAGCTTGGTATTTATTATTCAGACGATTACCTTTATAAGGTGACTTCACATTCACAATTTGCCACCAAGTTAAAATTATTCCAATGTAACGTGATGTACCTTGGTACTCACACAATTTTTTCCTCCAATTTCTAGCAGACCTTTTATTACAAAATCATTAAATATTTGGAGAACTAATTTTACATTTTCTCTTTCCAGATTGCTGGGATTAAGAGCTTTATATGATAAGTTATACCCATATTTTGTTACCGAGTTGGCTTCAATTTTATGCAATTTCTGGAGTGTTGACACTGATGCTGTTTGAAATGATGCAATTTCATCTTCAAATTCAGGATAATGCATACATGTCCCCCCATTTTTCTGGTTTAGCCAGTTATTACGTATACATTTTAATAAGTGAACTGTATCAACAACAAAAAATAATGGTCTGGATTTATCAATTGGATGAGGATAAACAATTTGGACTTTAGGGGGGGGGGGACAAATAATGGCATACACTTACGATTGATGGAATTGTTATCAGTGACAACACAAATGACATTAAAACCTATATTTTTCTAAGCCAATGATTATTTTCTTTAAAACATCAAAAAGTGTTTCAGCAGTCATGGTTTTGGCAGGCAGTACATGAACAACATCTTTGTACTTTGAAAGTAAACTTTTAATCACGAAGACATGGGCACTTGTTGCCATGCTTTCAGAATTAAATGACAGACCACAAATGTTACCACCTTTGTAATAGAAATATTGTTTCAAATGAATTTCGTCCAGCATTAATATTACCTTTTTATCAACATCATTTAAAAAGGATATTTTTCTTTGAATATAACATAGAAAATTTGAATCAATTTTTTCAGCTTCAGTTTTCACACAAAACTGCTGGCAAACACGTCAAATAGTACTGAGATGTGGCAGCCTAATGCTACCACTCTCCCGAACAAAATTATATGCATGAGGTGCCATGCTACAAAAAAGGGAAGAAAAAAATCATGAAATCTGGTGAATATCTAGACCCATGTTTGTCTCGACCCAACAAAACCAGTTGTTCCTCAATAAACTTCAGGTGATTTTTCAGAACCTACATTATTCTCACGGAGATTCTTTAAAACTATGCATATCTGATCAACTGCATTTCGTAAAATATTACCACTTATAGGTGACTCACACTGCTTCATTAAATGTTTTAGAATGTCATTTAGAATATCAGTATGAGTTACTTTACATGGAAATGAATATTTCACCAAGTTTGGTAACTCCACATCTTTAACAAATGCCCTAATCATAAGCTCTGAATTTATAACAACAGAACATTTTACACTTGGAGCAGGATCAGCTGAAATATGCATAACCATTGCCATGTAGCTTTTACAAAAAAGAGACCATGAAGTGGTGTCAATAAATTCTACCTTTGATTGCAAATAAACAACAGAACAAAATGTATGTTTTTTATCATAGTCCTCTTTTTCTGTAATGCTTTCCTTCAGAGCTGTTTTCAGTGCCTGTTCTTCAAGGCGTTGTCTTCTACTTTCTGGCTCTTCACGTGTAACACATGGGGTGCCACTCAAATAGGATGGTAAATTAGGAAGTTTGGATGGCACACGTCCTGGAATTAGTTTGGGTACCTTCAAATCCACAGTTACTGTCTTCCCACTCTTCTCGTCAAAAGCGCTGGAACTGTATTTGAAGTCACTCTCACAAAAGTGTAATTCGCAAACCTATATGTAAAAAGAAATAGTCTAACTAAAATATTTGCACCATTTAAAATAATTTCTCACATCTAAATTAAATAATTTGCTAAAGCTGGGTACTATTTGAAATCTACAATTGGTCATTAGTTATAGTATATCTGCATCAACCTTCCACTGTCCAAGATCAAGTTCGGTGTAGGACTGGATGGATATTCGTGTTATTTTGTTGGGAGGGGGGGGTAAAAAGCTTCCCTACCCAATGTCTACATTCATTCCACAGTTGTGTTGGAAATGTATGACTGACTGATTTGTATTTTTCCAGAAATACAGTCTGTGTGATTCTAGAGTGACTGTGATTTAGGATTATGAGTAAATGGATGTGCTCTTAATTTCAAAGACACGCACAGTCTTTATTTTAAAAGGTGCAGTCAACACTGATAAAAACACAGATTATAAAATACCAAGATATTTTTACCAAAAAAATCCATCGAAGTTTTCATAAACTAAAACAGTTGCTATAAGCAGTAGCCTGTCCCTAATTTAGGGCCACTGGTTCCAGGGAGGGGAGAGAGCTAGTGCCGTAAGACAAACACAACATCCATGCTTCACTGGCATTTAAACCCAGACCCTTCTCATATGAATGATCATAACTCATAAGCCATCGATTCTTTGCTTCAAATTATCTCAAGCTAGTTTTATGTGGTGGCGAACTGCTAAGCGAGGTTTCTTGCAGGGGTGCAGAAAATGTTCAGGGCCCAATATTTCCTCAGAACACATTTTTTTTTTTGTCCGAAATTTCCCCCAAAACCGTAGCAGATTTTCATATAAGTTTAGACAATTATTAGAGAGTACATGTTGATGATCAAGAACTATCCTTAAAGCCTATTACTTAAAAATTTGATAAAACAAACCAAAAAATAGCAACTGATATTTATTCCAATGAATAACTAGCTCTTTTTTTTCACGGAAAAAATTGTCTTTTTTTTTTTTTTTTTTTTTACGCACAAAAGATTTAGTGCTCCAGGTGAATCCCCCTCTCTAGCAGGTGAAAGTTTCAGGCGAGACAGGAATGGGTGAATCAAGAATTCTTTCTTTGCTTAAAATGGCGGAACCCATTAACTTTCGACGCACGAGGAATAGGCAAAACAAGAGTAGGCAAATCAAGAAGTTTGCTCCAGGTGAATCCCTCCTCTCTAGCAGGTGAAAGTTTTAGGAGAGACAGGAATAGGCAAATCAAGAATTCTTTCCTCGCCTAAAATAGTGGAACCCATTAACTTTCGACGTACAAAGAATAGGTGAATCAAGAAGTGACCGGGGCAGAGAGGCTGAAAAAAAAACAGCTAAAAATTCTGCAATTAACTATAATTTATTTCATTCTAGCATTCCAGGCATCTAATTGTGCCAGACAATTTTACCAAATGAAATTTAAATTTGACTTAAATCCTTTGCAAAATGCATGGGTCATTCGCTTTAAAATATCCGGAACCCCCAATAATTTTTCAAATCGGCGCCTATGACACATTGGCTGCCATTATCATTATCATTATTATTTTTCTATTGTAGGTTTAACGATCACCTAGAGCAACTCAGTGGGCAATAAGCAGTCGCCCGTCTCTAATTTAGGGCCACTGGTTCCAGGGAAGGGCGAGCCAGCGCCATAAAACAAACACAACATCCATGCCTCACCAGGATTCAAACTCAGACCCATCTTGGATGAATGATCAGAAGCCATCGCTTAGACCACTGTGCCACTAACTTCAGTGTGTATATATATATATATATATATAGGGGACGCACCCGACTGAGACAATCTGTCTAAAGATGGGAACAAGGTGTATCGAAAGATCTTACGGATTGTGAAGTCGTATGACTTTTATTAAAAGTTCTTAGAAATCACTACGGAGTTTTCTTCGAGTGAGTTACGTGTGTGAAGGTTTCTTGTACATAGTTTTTAGTTTTATCAGCACGTAAACTTCAGTTCATTTATTCTTGTATTCATAACGACACATTTGTCAAAATGATTACCTGATTACCGTGAAGTAAATTACTCCTATTTTTCACACTATATTCTTTGTTAATAAGTCCATTTTTCGTTTTATTATTACTACCATTATTTTACCCCCGGGCAAAATTTTCCCCGAAACTTGTTCGCGCGTTCGTACATATTCTGCACCCCTGGTTTCCTGTTCTTGTGGGTGGACACTAAGCCTAAATCAAAGTAGGCATATTGTTAAAAAAAGTCCTGATATAAGTTCTAGCCAAGTAGCCTGCTGCCATCAATATTAAACCAATGTAGCATAATAGAAATTAAAAATCAATAATAATAATAAAAAAAAAATTTTAACTTCTGGGATATATGAGAATAGTTTTCCCCATAAACAAAGCATGCGAAATCTGTGGAAAAGAAAAACTGACTAATAAGTCTTTGGGAACTTACCAATATACACCAAATAATCACTGAATTCTGATTACCTCTAGCAGATTCGGCGCGTTGACCACGTGATTTCCGAGAGGGCACAATCAGTCGACTAAATGAGCATATATAAGGTGTAAGTGGAGCAGCAGGTAATAAAATTCTAAGCGTGATGGGAAAATAGAAGGATTTATCAGACTAGCCAGTGGTATAGTGTGGGACATGTTCACTTGGCAAGAACTATGTCTCGAATGGTGACTGTGTCTTCCTAGATGACAATGGTCTGAGTCACAGGTCCAAAATTATGCAAGACTGATTCAAGGAACACCATTCGGACTCTCGGCATATCGCTTGGCCTCTGAACTCGCCCAATATCGATTCGCTAGAGCACTTGTGGGACACTATGGAACAGCACATCAGGCATCGGGATAAAGCAATCACCACCGTACCTGCCTTGGATATGTGCTGTTCTGAGGGCAAACGAGGGCCTGTAAAGTATCAGGTAGGTAAGCATAATTCAGTGATCACTTGGTGTATGTACTGAAAATGTGTCTGTGTGGTAACTACCTGTTAAAAAGTGGGAAGGGTGTGTGTGTAAAACATGACTCAACACTCAACATGGAACGAAAGCATGCAGTAGCGTTTTTGGAACATTAATTTTGATTTAAACAAAATAAAATATTTTTGCTCAGCTTACTTAATACACACACAAAAAAAAAAAAAAAAAAAAAAAGAAAAAAGAAATGTTACTGTGGATTAGAAAACATGCTATTTAAGTGATATCAAATATCAAAGATCGATACTGCGTTGTACACTTTGCCATGATAAAAATTTTATGAGTCATGGAAATGGCAGATTCCACCATTGACGGATTAAGTACCAATTTTAAAATTGAATTTGGCTTTAAAAAAGAAAAAGGACAAAATGTTTACTATAATGATTGGTTGGTTTTGAAGTGACTGTTAGAAATAGGAAAACATGCATTTTGTTTTAAAAAATCCTTCTAATATTGAATCTATCTTTTAACTGGAGAACAACTGCTCCGGAGCAGGAAGACGTGGTTCAAATTCACCACTGGCAAAAAGGTTATATATATCTGCCGATGGTAGGATTTTTTTTTTTTTTGTATACTGATGAAAAACTAGTGGCACCACAATAATGCTATTTTACTAGTCATGACTGCGTTCTTCCAATTTAGTTTAATGCTTTCAAATATATGTGCGGATGATGTTAATGTAAATAAATAGTCGAATAAGTTCCTGAGGTTTTGTATATCCACACTAGCTAACGTAATGAAGTGAAAGCTTCTTCCCATTATTAACGGTTCACTATATAATGCTAATTTGTTCTGTGCTAGTTCATTTCTCATTCTGCATTTCCGCTGAGTGTTGTGTTGTCTGTGTTCTCATAACTTTTACGACTTGCTTGATTCTTGAATATCTACGTAGTTTAACATTTTTAGTAAAATTATGCCAAAAACCTAATGTACTGTTTTTGAATGATCATAATATTTTCTTATAACGGAGGTATGAGAATGCAAAAACTGTGTGCTATTTGAGTGAAAGTAGGGAACTTTTGGAACTCGAGGGAGCGTAATTCCAAGCACAAGCCCCCCCCCCTCGATAAGAAACGTCTGCTCCATCCCTACTTTTAACAACGGACGTGCCCAGTACAATGGCGATAATTTTTTATTGCTGGTGGCATGCAAAGGGTACGTCGAGAAGTATCATCCACAGAAGCATAGTGCAAGTGATTAAGGGAAGACGTGATTTCGGAGCAAATAGTAATTGTTGATCTCCTTTTAAAACTGTTTCTGAAAATTATAGTGTCATCAGAGGTATACTGCAGAAAAGCTCTCATTTTGTGCATCTTTCTTATACAGTGCACAGATTTCTCAGAAAGGAGACAATTAAAACATGTAATTTGTGCACTATTTGCAATTGATTTCCATAATCTAAAATATGTACATCGCACTTTTTCCAGATAATATTTTTTTGATGAAATAATTTAGGACATTAATCTACACTTTTACCAAAATTTGTACTCAATCCCCCTCAAAAGGAGTTCGTACACAAGGATCCACTCTGGCTACGCCTGTGGTCTTGCTCCAGGTGTTGTTTATAGTCAGCTACAAGATGCAAGCTTCTGATGGAAATAGCATCCGGTGTTTAGTAACAAAGGGCAAACAATTTAATGAAAGGAACATGGCAGAATCACCAAATTTCTCAAAAACCAATTTCATCATCATGCCAATTTCAACCTTAACTTCTTAAAACTTAATACACGCTTTTTGTGCATTGATTATTTTGAATACAGACCCTTAAAATGGAAATGCAAAACACGAAAACAAAGTTAGTTTCTTTAATTTAAAAAAATTAGGTTTCTGATTTTTTACCTTAAAAATAAATTTTCATGGGCATTTAGCTTTTACTACCTGTGCAAGTAAGTAATTTCTGCACATTCCCAGCTGGGCATGTAACTTCACAGATATTTTTCAAGCCCCGTAATATGTGGGAGAGGGTGCAGATCTCTACACTGGCGGAAATTCACCCGTATTGTTTAATACTTGAAAGAGACTTCTGTAGCAGCGTATCAGTGTTATAAATTTCAGTGGGTGTCCGCTACGCAACAATTTTACTATTAAACTACAAGTCAGTAACTTAGGGTGTCCATTCTCCAAAAGACTAGTAGTTTTCTTCACCTCTTGGTTTCGTGTTACTATCTGATATGAGGCTACAGTTGGTACCTCTATAAAGGTACCAACTGTAGCCTCATATCAGATAGTAACACGTAAATAACACTTAGCTAAGTACAACATAAATAACACTTAGCTACGAATTCCCAATAATACTTAGCTATGAGTTACCATCCAGTAAATTTTAATGATTAAGATTAAAGAATACTACGTTTAGTGTTAGCTGCATTTATTGAAGCGATAGTGAAATATAAATGTTAACTCATTCTGAAGCTACCACATGCTACAGTAATGAATGGAAGCACTTTGCATTAGAAGTGGATTTTATACATATAGCATATCACTGAATATTTCACAGTAATAGAAAAATCAGATTAAAAAAATGTTCAATGTACATACCTTATTACTATGTGGCGTAACAGTGAAGTTATCCCTTTTAATGGCACGAATCCACTTAGCACACAAATCTTCCTCTTTTGGAAATCCATAAACACGAACTTTGGGTCCTGTTTATAATTTCCACGGCGGCCGGAAACACAACACGGATGTGGCATAAGCAAATACCTAACTCACTGAATTATCGGTTTATAAAAACTATAATCAAAATGTTAGTTGAAACAAATCACGCAAGCATGGACAACCATAAAAACACAAGTCACACAGTTAGGCGTAGCGACAGCACGGACAGTAAATCGACGAGGTGTGACGTCACTGAAAAGGACGCCACGAGTTGATAGGCCTTCAAGAATCTCGAAGGTAACGGCTGGGTTCCAACAGTAAACATCGCCGACAGGAGTGAGTAACGTCACATTCAGGGTGGCCAACAATCCAATCTTTACATCGCCAAAATCACAAGCAAATATCTAAAGAAAATCACCAGATTTAAGGAAGAAATCAGCAGTGCCGTATTACACAAGCCTGGAACGAAATATAAGTTATATTAATATGTTTATATATAATTTATAAATATATATATATATATATATTTAGATATAGACATATACATTGTATATAGAGATAGATGAAAACACAATGTAAGCGTTTATGTTGCGAATTTAAAAACCTCAATGAACGCTAAGACCTATCAAGATGCGAACTTTTAAAAACCTTAATGAATGTTAAGCCCAAGGATTTAGAATAAAACAATATGTACATTCAATAAAACTCTGAGAATAAAACCATGCAAAAGTTAAAGTAACAAACAACGTTAAAACCAAGGACGTAGTGTTAAATTATATACAAATGCAATAAAATTAAGAGAATAAAACAATGATGTAGTTAAAAGAACGAATACATATAAATATATATATATATATGGGATAGATTGGTGAGATGTAAGATGCACCTCAACACTAAACTTGAACGTGGCAAGCTCATAAGACAAACAAAATCTATTGACATAACCAACCTTAAAAAACACCATAATACCTTCAAGTTAGAACTGAAGAACAGGTTCTCTGCTTTAGAAGGCCTAACATCGGAAGAAGTGGACATCTCTGAAGTTAACAGAAAAGTAACCAAAGCTCTTATGGAAACAGCAACAAAATTAGCTGGGTCTAAGAACAAGTTGCATGTGAACAAATTATCAGGAAAAACCAAAATGTTGATGCAAAAAAGAAGAGAGATGAGGACAACTAAAGAAGATGTGACTTCCAAAGTGGAATATATAGAGCTATGCAAGACAGTAAGAAAAAGTATCACTGAAGTCGTAAGGAAATTCAACTGTGAACTAGTGAGGAAAGCAATTGAAAACAACCAAAGCCTAAAGATAGCAAAGGGACATCTCAGTATGGGAAGAAAACAGATTATGGCACTGAGAAAAGAAGATGGTTCTGTAACAAGAAATAGAGGCGAAATTTTGACAAGAGTGAAAGATTTCTACTCCAAATTATATGAAAGGGATGATATATGCACTCCAGACATCATGAAAGATACCAGTACCAGAGTTCCTCCAGTCCTTCCAGCAGAAGTTGCACATGCAATCAAGAACATGAAGCGAGGAAAAGCTCCAGGAGAAGATGGAATTCCTGTAGACATCATACAAGAAGCAAGTGGAGAAATCGAAACAGTACTCGCCCAAATTTTCACTCGATGCCTTAATGAAGGAAAGATTCCTGAGGATTGGAACACCGCTACAATGATCCTGCTACATAAGAAAGGTGACATTGAGGATCTCGGAAACTACAGACCTATCAACCTCCTATCAGTAGTTTATAAAATCTTCACTAAAGTTCTTTCACACCGCTTGAAGGTAACACTGGACATGGCTCAACCGAGAGAACAAGCTGGATTCAGGAGTGGCTACAGCACAATAGATCATATCCACGTGCTGAGAGAACTAATTGAAAGAGCGAGGGAATATGAACTTCCATTGTGCATGGCTTTTATCGATTATGAAAAAGCCTTTGATTCGGTGAAACCATCAGCAGTTACAATGGCTCTGAAAACCTGCGGTATTGAAGATGCATACATTAATATTATTAATAACATCTATGAAAATGCAAGTGCAAAGATTCGGCTGTTTGAAAATACAACACACGTAAAAATTGGAAAGGGAGTGAGACAAGGTGACACCATATCTCCGAAGCTCTTTAATGCCACATTGGAGGGTGTTTTTCAGTCCCTGAGCTGGGAAAACAAGGGGATAAAGATTAATGGAGATTATCTAACCCACCTTCGTTTTGCTGATGACGTAGTCATTTTTGCAACTACCCCATCAGAGCTGCAGAGTATGATCCAGGAACTTGCTGACAAGAGTAAAGAAGTGGGATTAAAAATGAACTTTCAGAAGACAAAAGTGATGTTCAATGCTTTTAGAAGAAATGAAGATTTATCGATTGATGGAGAAAAGCTGGAGATAACAGACACGTACGTTTATCTTGGACAGCAGATATCAAGTGAGGGTCACATTGATGAAGAAATTAATCGGCGTACAAAACTTGCCTGGAGAGCTTTTGGAAGAAACAGCATAATTTTCAAGAGCAATATGCCATTATGTCTTAAAAGAAAAGTGTTTGATCAATGCATCCTTCCAGTGCTTACGTATGGTGCAGAGACGTGGACCTTAACTAAAAGAGACATACAAAGGCTGCAGACAACTCAAAGCAGCATGGACAGGTGCATGCTTGGTGTAACCAGGAGAGATAAGAAGAGGAACTCGTGGATCCGAAAAATGACAAGAGTGGAAGACATCATGATCAGAGTTAAATCCCTGAAATGGCAATGGGCTGGACATACTGCCAGAAGGACAGATCATCGATGGACAGCCGAAATTTTAGATTGGATTCCAAGGGACAGGAAAAGACCCAGAAGAAGACCACATGGGAGATGGGTGGATGAAATTCGAAAGTATGCAGGGGTGACATGGAGGAGACTGGCACAAGACAGACCGTTGTGGAGGAAACTTGGGAAGACCTTCGTCCAGCAGTGGATTGATAATGGTTGACAATGATGATGATGATGATATGGGATGTAAGGTCAGGTGATGCTTAACATCACAGCCTCTCCTTGACAAATATCAACCCCGCCTTCTCGTGGTGCATCCTGTTCCCACTAAAGGGGCTCTGACGACCTCCAATAGCGGTATAATTATACCATCGGGATTAGAGGAAATGCTATCCCACACTCACCAACCCGCTTGGTAAGCGTGGGGGAGTTATGGCCAAACCCCTCCAAAGTGACTCCACAACTTAAACTTGGCCCTCAGTCTCCGGCAGCTGGAATGTACCTGGCCAAGGCAGCGGCCAGTGCGACATGAAGGCAGAGGGTGCTAAGAATCCCCGGAGGACCGGACTAGGCTGCCATCTGATGCTGACCTTGGCTACGTAGAATAGACGCTCTATATTTTCTGATTCAAGGCTTCTTGAATTGGAAGAGGAACTACAAAGGATCAAGGGGGACATCATCGGGCTAAGTGAGGTAAGGAGAAAAGGAGAAGATCTCATTGAACTGAAAAGTGGACATCTCTTCTACTAGAGCTATGCAAGACAGTACGAAAAAGTATCACTGAAGACGTAAAGAAATTCAACTGTGAACTAGTAAGGAAAGCAATTGAAAACAACCAAAGCCTAAAGATAGCAAAGGGACATCTCAGTAAGGGGAAAAAACAGATTATGGCACTGAGAAAAGAAGATGGTTCTGTAACAAGAAATAGAAGCGAAATTTTGACAAGAGTGAAAGATTTCTACTCCAAATTATATGAAAGGGATGATACATGTACTCCAAACATCATGAAAGGTACCAGAGTTCCTCCAGTCCTCCCAGCAGAAGTTGCACATGCAATCAAGAACATGAAGCGGGGAAAAGCTCCAGGAGAAGATGGAATTACTGTAGACATCATACAAGAAGCAAGTGGAGAAATCGAAACAGTACTCGCCCAAATTTTCCCTCGATGCCTTAATGAAGGGAAGATTCCTGAGGATTGGAACAATGCTACAATGATCCTGTTACATAAAAATAAGGTGACATTGAGGATCTCAGGAACTACAGACCTATCAGCCTCCTATCAGTGGTTTATAAAATCTTCACTAAAGTTCTTTCACACCGCTTGAAGGTGACACTGGACATGGCTCAACCGAGAGAACAAGCTGGATTCAGGATTGGCTACAGCACAATAGATCATATCCACGTACTGAGAGAACTAATTGAAAGAGCGAGGGAATATGAACTTCCATTGTGCATGGCTTTTATCGATTATGAAAAAGCCTTTGATTCGGTGAAACAATCAGCAGTTGCAATGGCTCTGAAATCCTGCGGTATTGAAGATGCATACATTAATATTATTAATAACATCTATGAAAATGCAAGTGCAAAGATTCGGCTGTTTGAAAATACAACACACATAAAAATTGGAAAAGGAGTGAGACAAGGTGACACCATATCTCCGAAGCTCTTTAATGCCACATTGGAAAATGTCTTTCAATCACTGAACTGGGAAAACAAAGGGGATAAAGATTAATGGAGATTATCTAACCCACCTTCGTTTTGCTGATGACATAGTCATTTTTGCAACTACCCCATCAAAGCTACAGAGTATGATCCAGGAACTTGCTGACAAGAGTAAAGAAGTGGGATTAAAAATGAACTTTCAGAAGACAAAAGTGATGTACAATGCTTTTACAAGAAATGAAGATTTATCGATTGATGGAGAAAAGCTGGAGATAACAGACACGTACGTTTATCTTGGACAGCAGATATCAAGTGAGGGTCACATTGGTGAAGAAATTAATCGGCGTACAAAACTTGCCTGGAGAGCTTTCGGAAGAAACAGCATAATTTTCAAGAGCAATATGCCATTATGTCTTAAAAGAAAAGTGTTTGATCAATGCATCCTTCCAGTGCTTACGTATGGTGCAGAGACGTGGACCTTAGCTAAAAGAGACATACAAAGGCTGCAGACAACTCAAAGCAACATGGAGAGGTGCATGCTTGGTGTAACCAGGAGAGATAAGAAGAGGAACACGTGGATCCGAAAAATGACAAGAGTGGAAGACATCATGATCAGAGTTAAATCCCTGAAATGGCAATGGGCTGGATATACTGCCAGAAGAACAGACCATCGATGGACAGCCGAAATTTTAGATTGGATTCCAAGGGACAGGAAAAGACCCAGAAGAAGACCACATGGAAGATGGGTGGATGAAATTCGAAAGTATGCGGGAGTGACATGGAGGAGACTGGCACAAGACAGACCGTTGTGGAGGAAACTTGGGGAGACCTTCGTCCAGCAGTGGATTGATAATGGTTGACAATGATGATGATGATGGGATGTAAGGTCAGGTGATGCTTAACATCACAGCCTCTCCTTGACAAATATCAACCCCGCCTTCTCGTGGTGCATCCTTTTCCCACTAAAGGGGCTCTGACGACCGCCAATAGCGGTATAACTATACCATCGGGATTAGAGGAAATGCTATCCCACACTCACCAACCCGCTTGGTAAGCGTGGGGGAGTTATGGCCAAACCCCTCCAAAGTGACTCCACAACTTAAATCTTGGCCCTCAGTCTCCGGCAGCTGGAATGTACCTGGCCAAGGCAGCGGCCAGTGCGACATGAAGGCAGAGCGTGCTAAGAATTCCCGGAGGACCGGACTAGGCTGCCATCTGATGCTGACCTTGGCTACGTAGAATGGACGCTCTATATCTTCTGATTCAAGGCTTCTTGAATTGGAAGAGGAACTACAAAGGATCAAGGGGGACATCATCGGGCTAAGTGAGGTAAGGAGAAAAGGAGAAGATCTCATTGAACTGAAAAGTGGACATCTCTTCTACTATCGTGGGACAGATACTGGCAGAACTAGTGGTGTTGGATTTATAATAAACAAGAAACTGGAGGATAAAGTTGTAGAAGTTGAAAGTTACTCTGACAGAGCCGCGCGTCTCATTATTCAACTCTCGAGTAGATACCAGGCTCAGATTATTCAAACTTATGCACCCACTACAAGTCATCCTGAAGAAGATATTGAAGAATTTTATGAGGAAATGCGTCATCTAAATAATAAAGGTAAGCAGCATTTGAAGATAATTATGGGGGATTTCAATGCAAAAAAAGGGCAACAGCAACAGAACGAAACTTCAGTAGGTAAATTTGGTCACGGCAACAGAAACCAGCGTGGAAATACTCTCGTTGAGTTTGCAGAGGCAGAAGGATTTTTCACCTTGAACTCCTTTTTCAAGAAAAAGCCACACAGGAAATGGACATGGAGACATCCGAATGGAATGACAAGTGAAATTGATTTTATTATGTGTAACAAAAAATTCGTCATAGAAGACTGCAGTGTGCTAAACAAGTTCAACACAGGTAGTGACCATAGATTGGTGAGATGTAAGATGCACCTCAACACTAAACTCGAACGTGGCAAGCTCATAAGACAAACAAAATATATTGACATAACCAACCTTAAAAAACACCATAATACCTTCAAGTTGGAACTGAAGAACAGATTCTCTGCTTTAGAAGGCCTAACATCGGAAGAAGTGGATATTTCTGAAGTTAACAGAAAAGTAACCAAAGCTCTTATAGAAACAGCAACAAAATTAGCTGGGTCTAAGAACAAGTTGCATGTGAACAAATTATCAGGAAAAACCTAAATGTTGATGCAAAAAAGAACAGAGATGAGGACAACTAAAGAAGATGTGACTTCCAAAGTGGAATATATATAGAGCTATGAAAGACAGTACCAAAAAGTATCACTGAAGATGTAAGGAAATTCAACTGTGAACTAGTGAGGAAAGCAATTGAAAACAACTAAAGCCTAAAGATAGCAAATGGACATCTCAGTAACGGAAGAAAACAGATTATGGCACTGAGAAAAAAAAGATGGTTCTGTAACAAGAAATAGAGGCGAAATTTTGACAAGAGTGAAAGATTTCTACTCCAAATCATATGAAAGGGATGATGCATGTACTCCAGACATCATGAAAGGTAACAGTACCAGAGTTCTTCTAGTCCTCCCAGCAGAAGTTGCACATGCAATCAAGAACATGAAGCGGGGAAAAGCTCCAGGAGAAGATGGAATTACTGTAGACATCATACAAAAAGCAAGTGGAGAAATCGAAACAGTACTCGCCCAAATTTTCGCTCGATGCCTTAATGAAGGGAAGATTCCTGAGGATTGGAACAATGCTACAATGATCCTGTTACATAAAAATAAGGTGACATTGAGGATCTCAGGAACTACAGACCTATCAGCCTCCTATCAGTGGTTTATAAATTCTTCACTTAAGTTCTTTCACACCGCTTGAAGGTAACACTGGACATGGCTTAACCGAGAGAACAAGCTGGATTCAGAAGTGGCTACAGCACAATAGATCATATCCACGTACTGAGAGAACTAATTGGAAGAGCGAGAGAATATGAATTTCCATTGTGCATGGCTTTTATCGATTATGAAAAAGCCTTTGATTCGGTGAAACCATCAGCAGTTACAATGGCACTGAAATCCTGCGGTATTGAAGATGCATACATTAATATTATTAATAACATCGATGAAATTGCAAGTGCAAAGATTCGGCTGTTTGAAAATACAACACACATAAAAATTGGAAAGGGAGTGAGACAAGGTGACACCATATCTCCGAAGCTCTTTAATGCGACATTGGAAAATGTCTTTCAATCACTGAACTGGGAAAACAAAGGGATAAAGATTAATGGAGATTATCTAACCCACTTTCGTTTTGCTGATGACATAGTCATTTTTGCAACTACCCCATCAGAGCTGCAGAGTGTGATCCTGGAACTTGCTGACAAGAGTTAAGAAGTGGGATTAAAAATGAATTTTCAGAAGACAAAAGTGATGTTCAATGCTTTTACAAGAAATGAAGATTTATCGATTGATGGAGAAAAGCTGGAGATAACAGACATGTACGTTTATCTTGGACAGCAGATATCAAGTGAGGGTCACATTGATGAAGAAATTAATCGGCGTACAAAACTTGCCTGGAGAGCTTTTGGAAGAAACAGCATAGTTTTCAAGAGCAATATGCCATTATGTCTTAAAAGAAAAGTGTTTGATCAATGCATCCTTCCAGTGCTTACGTATGGTGCAGAGACGTGGACCTTAACTAAAAGAGACATACAAAGGCTGCAGACAAATCAAAGCAACATGGAGAGGTGCACGCTTGGCGTAGCCAGGAGAGATAAGAAGAGGAACACGTGGATCAGAGTTAAATCCCTGAAATGGCAATGGGCTGGACATACTGCCAGAAGAACAGACCATCGATGGACAGCCGAAATTTTAGATTGGATTCCAAGGGACAAGAAAAGACCCAGAAGAAGACCACATGGAAGATGGGTGGATGAAATTCGAAAGTATGCGGGAGTGACATGGAGGAGACTGGCACAAGACAGACCGTTGTGGAGGAAACTTGGGAAGACCTTCGTCCAGCAGTGGATTGATAATGGTTGACAATGATGATGATGATATATATTATTCCTCCAGAAGATGAATATGAAACAAGTGTTCACTGTTACCATAATGGGCAGCAGCACCGTAGTAGGCATGTAAAAAATTATTTCTTTTAAAGTAGCCCCGAGCATGAAAATGGTGATGGCAGAAAAAGATTGAACTTTTCCCACATGGAA
Source organism: Macrothele yani (assembly GCA_039090855.1). Lineage (NCBI taxonomy): Eukaryota > Metazoa > Arthropoda > Arachnida > Araneae > Macrothelidae > Macrothele > Macrothele yani. The sequence continues at coordinate 58,573,685 of CM077032.1, read as the reverse complement.
ATATGCAAAAATAATTAACCTCTCAGCATTTATTAACCACCCTAAGCACCATATTATAAAAGCCACAAAATTTTTGTCTAACATTTCTTTAGGAATGAATAAGAATTTTTATTTTAGTCAATGTGCTTACACCAAACCAATAATGGGAATCCCATATTTATCTAATCTGTTTTCCTTTCTAGATTTGAATAATTAGTTTACCGACACAAAAATTTACACGATGCAGGCTCAAGTTCTGGATGCCTGATACCTATTGGCATATATGTATACAACACATGCTCTATTTTTTTCTCAATCTCAGGAACTCCCCAGATGACTTCCAAAAAGGAGGAATTCCACCTTTTGGCAGAACTCTTTCACCCCAACAATATCATTCTAAAATGCTTTTCTTTTCTTTTTTTCCAAATACTTGACCAAATTATTTAAGGTCTTGTGTATTTTCTAGAGGAAGATGGCATTACATAAACTAAAAAGGGAAAATTTGGTTGGAGTATAAAAAGAGGTGTATTATCGAGGTAATTTTAATATTTTTTAAGTAAAACGCATCACTGGGGGGGGGGGGGAGTATAAGATACACACATATGTAACTTGCCAAAACTTAGTTTTCCATCACTACCACTCTCTCTCTCATATATATCCTACACTAATTTATTTAAACCAGGACACAACACTAAAATTTCCCAAATGATTTTTGAGTGTGGTTTGCTAAGTTCTACAAAATATATACTTTAATAGCAGGCTGCAATAAACGAAATCCATTACACAATTTACTATAAACAATTTATTCATTTTACTGTATGCCAAAAATGCGCCATTTATGCAATTACATTTGACACGAAAAAAAGCATAAGCACACCAATATCTTTGTAGCAAACAAAGTATTAATTACCACATATTATGGACGAATGACGGTAGGCTCATTGCCTTGCGTGCATTAAGAAATCTGAAATCTTTAATGTAAATAATGTTCTCAATACAAAATTGATTTGAGAAACTTAAAATGATTCTGTTAACATAGTAATTAACAGCACACAAGGAATAACTTATGTGATACACCATATGTCATATCAGAAGTAGCTGGTAGGGTTAACATTAATCAGAATTTTATGCTCTTTCTATACTCATTAGGCATATTATACAACCCCTGGCAAAAATTATGGAATCACGCCACATGAATACGGATGCGCATAGTAGGAGTGATAATTTAACTCATGGACAGAATAGAATAGTTACCTTAAATGTCATGTTCTGAATCATCCTGCCATTTAACTTTCTGAAAATACTCATCCCAGAACCTCACACATTTATGAGCTGTATGGGGCCTGGCGTTGTGATGAAGAAACCATGTTACAACTGACAGTTCGGAATGTTTTCACGAATGGCATGTCAAAGTTTGGTTCAGAGAACCGGTGAATAGGCCTCCTTGTTCAACTACGAACAACCAACCTTTTTGCGATGAGTTGTTGATATCCTTCTTGAAGACGCTTCATAATTCTGTCCCTCGTTACCATTGATAACTCCCTCCTAGGAGCCATGCTGGTACTGCAGCAACAGAGTAATACTGCTACACCTCTTTATCCCCACACTTATTTGTATATTCCGAACGCACTGTATTGCCAGATTTCAATTACAACCTATACTTTGATTCCATAATTTTTCCTGCAATGTTGGAGAGTCTACAATTATTTTCCACACATGTTGCTACACATCATGTATTTCCATCAGATACAGTACATACATATATCTGAGTCCTGCTGTCTGTAGCTCAGTTGTGCAGCTTTCATTAAACTATGTTATCATTTTGCATTCTTCTTTTGTGTCATTTCTACATACTTCCTACTTAGCACCTCCATGTTCATGTGGCGCCAATTCCATAATATTTGCCAGGGGTTGTACACTGAGTGAAACTTTTGCATTATGTGTCAGTGTTTGGAACATAATGCCTTAAAAACTTATTTTATTCATGTTGTGGTTATAGTACATAGGTACATTTGCTTTCAAACTAGTAAAAACTGTTCTAACCATACTACAACACCGATTCACTTTCTACTGTTGTTAAAAGTTCAAAAACAAGAACTACACTTAAGATCTATAGTGACTTATGACAAATCAAAATTCTTCTTATGTACACATCAACTGATTTAGCTGAACCTTTTATTACAGATGCATTAGATACCATACAAAAGTAAATTTTCTTTCAGGAAAGATTTTAAACTTCGAAAATATATAACATGAACCTATTATAGAAATGGCCTACTTCTGCTTTAAATTTCATAGAACTACCCTTCACTACTTTGAGGGTAACATTAACAGGGGTTGATTGAAGTTTTTAAAAATTGATACCCATTTTTGTGAAATTCTGTCTACTGTTGTGAAATTTTGCCTATTTTTGTGGAATTTGCTTATTTTTTCTGTTTGTAGCAATTTTGCCAAAAACTCTCAAAACTACACAAAAGTTTGCAGTGGTGTTAATTCATAGATAGAATCATTATCAGATCAAGACTTGCAAGATGCCATTGCACAGATGCAATGGTCAACAAAATGATTGGTCCGGGCATGTGAAAAAAAATCTAGTTGCCTGGCCGGGCAGGTGGAAAAAATTAATGTACACCAACTATGGTTTCACAGCAAAATGAAGAGTCTGAATTCTCATCGACAAAGAGTCTGAATGGCACATCGACAATTTTCATGTCACTTACGTTAAAATGTTTTTATTAAAATTAAATTTTATTCAAAATATTTTGTGAAGATATCATTACAGTCCAAAATATTTTTGTAAAAATGATATTTGAGCTAAAAATATTTTTGTGAATCTACCATCCAATGGGTGTCAAATGCCAATTATATCGACCCCTGGTTAATAATTACTTTGTCGAAGTTGCTAATTTTCTTTTTCTGTCATTAAAACTATTTTTTTTAATAGCTGCAGCATCCTGTACTGATTTGTCATTTTTAACCTTACAATAATTATTTAAAAACACATTTGTGGAAGTCCAAAGTATTCTTTTGTGTGCTTTTTCAATATAATGACCAGAGCAACAAATGCTATTGTCGAACAATTCTGCCTGATCAAGAGCATTACTTGTGATCAACATTAATACATTTCTTTGGTTAGACATGTCCAAAAACTCCTTCTTATAGTTACAACATATTTCTTGAAAAATAATGTAATTATTCAAAACAATATTAATATCAACATCAGTAGGACAGCTAAGACTACCTCTGTCTAATTTTTGAAGGAAATTAAACCTTGCATCTAATTCTATGTCTTTGTCTATCAATAACAGTTGTTTGCAAAAATCTCACTTCAAACGCTTTAATACTGAAAATGCACAATACCCTGCTATGTATGCAATGACTGGGATATAATCATTACAATCAGATATATCAGAAGAAAGAACAGAAACATCAAATTTTAAATTGCAAGTCAATTTCAAACTCACTTCCTGAAAGTCATCCTTAAAATTTAAATCAGTTATTTCAATTTCCCCACGTGACATAGTTTGAAATTTCAACAGTGATTGGACTCTCAACTTGCTCTTATATTGTACTGGCTTCCGGCCAATTGCCTATAAAGACCAAACCTACTTTCCAAATCATCAGTCTGGAACTTTCCAGGAAGTACATACTTAAATTTTAGTTCTGTAATACAATATGAAGCAATTTCAAGTAATGAATGTGTACTTAATTTTAAGGCAGTGTGGGTTTCTTTTGTTAGCATACCAGTTGTGCAACACATCCTCTCCCACCTATCCAACCACTCCAAAACTTTATTAAGAAACACATTATTTTCATCAGATTTTGAAGACGTTAAAGGAGCTTGGTATTTATTATTCGGACGGTTACCTTTATAAGCTGACTTCACATTCACAATTTGCCACCAAGTTAAAATTATTCCAATGTAACGTGATGTACCTTGGTACTCACACAATTTTTTCTCCAATTTCTAGCAGACCTTTTATTACAAAATCATTAAATATTTGGAGAACTAATTTTACATTTTCTCTTTCCAGATTGCTGGGATTAAGAGCTTTATATGATAAGTTATACCCATATTTTGTTACCGAGTTGGCTTCAATTTTATGCAATTTCTGGAGTGTTGACACTGATGCTGTTTGAAATGATGCAATTTCATCTTCAAATTCAGGATAATGCATACATGTCCTCCCATTTTTCTGGTTTAGCCAGTTATTACGTATACATTTTAATAAGTGAACTGTATCAACAACAAAAAATAATGGTCTGGATTTATCAATTGGATGAGGATAAACAATTTGGACTTTAGGGGGGGACAAATAATGGCATACACTTACGATTGATGGAATTGTTATCAGTGACAACACAAATGACATTAAAACCTATATTTTCTAAGCCAATGATTATTTTCTTTAAAACATCAAAAAGTGTTTCAGCAGTCATGGTTTTGGCAGGCAGTACGTGAACAACATCTTTGTACTTTGAAAGTAAACTTTTAATCACGAAGACATGGGCACTTGTTGCCATGCTTTCGGAATTAAATGACAGACCACAAATGTTACCACCTTTGTAATCGAAATATTGTTTCAAATGAATTTCGTCCAGCATTAATATTACCTTTTTATCAACATCATTTAAAAAGGATATTTTTCTTTGAATATAACATAGAAAATTTGAATCAATTTTTTCAGCTTCAGTTTTCACACAAAACTGCTGGCAAACATGTCGAATAGTACTGGGATATGGCAGCCTAATGCTACCACTCTCCTGAACAAAATTATATGCATGAGGTGCCATGCTACAAAAAAGGGAAGAAAAAAATCATGAAATCTGGTGAATATCTAGACCCATGTTTGTCTCGACCCAACAAAACCGGTTGTTCCTCAATAAACTTCAGGTGATTTTTCAGAACCTACATTATTCTCACGGAGATTCTTTAAAACTATGCATATCTGATCAGATGCATTTCGTAAAATATTACCACTTATAGGTGACTCACACTGCTTCATTAAATGTTTTAGAATGTCATTTAGAATATCAGTATGAGTTACTTTACATGGAAATGAATATTTCACCAAGTTTGGTGACTCCACATCTTTAACAAATGCCCTAATCATAAGCTCTGAATTTATAACAACAGAACATTTTACACTTGGAGCAGGATCAGCTGAAATATGCATAACCATTGCCATGTCGTTTTTACAAAAAAGAGACCATGAAGTGGTGTCAATAAATTCTACCTTTGATTGCAAATAAACAACAGAACAAAATGTATGTTTTTTATCATAGTCCTCTTTTTCTGTAATGCTTTCCTTCAGAGCTGTTTTCAGTGCCTGTTCTTCAAGGCGTTGTCTTCTACTTTCTGGCTCTTCACGTGTAACACATGGGGTGCCACTCAAATAGGATGGTAAATTAGGAAGTTTGGATGGCACACGTCCTGGAATTAGTTTGGGTACCTTCAAATCCACAGTTACTGTCTTCCCACTCTTCTCGTCAAAAGCGCTGGAACTGTATTTGAAGTCACTCTCACAAAAGTGTAATTCGCAAACCTATATGTAAAAAGAAATAGTCTAACTAAAATATTTGCACCATTTAAAATAATTTCTCACATCTAAATTAAAATAATTTGCTAAAGCTGGGTACTATTTGAAATCTACAATTGGTCATTAGTTATAGTATATCTGCATCAACCTTCCACTGTCCAAGATCAAGTTCGGTGTAGGACTGGATGGATATTCGTGTTATTTTGTTGGGAGGGGGGGGGGTAAAAAGCTTCCCTACCCAATGTTTACATTCATTCCACAGTTGTGTTGGAAATGTATGACTGACTGATTTGTATTTTCCAGAAATACAGTCTGTGTGATTCTAGAGTGACTGTGATTTAGGATTATGAGTAAATGGATGTGCTCTTAATTTCAAAGACACGCACAGTCTTTATTTTAAAAGGTGCAGTCAACACTGATAAAAACACAGATTATAAAATACCAAGATATTTTTACCAAAAAAATCCATCGAAGTTTTCATAAACTAAACAGTTGCTATAAGCAGTCGCCTGTCCCTAATTTAGGGCCACTGGTTCCAGGGAGGGGAGAGAGCTAGTGCCGTAAGACAAACACAACATCCATGCTTCACTGGCATTTAAACCCAGACCCTTCTCATATGAATGATCATAACTCATAAGCCATCGATTCTTTGCTTCAAATTATCTCAAGCTAGTTTTATGTGGTGGCGAACTGCTAAGCGAGGTTTCTTGCAGGGGTGCAGAAAATGTTCAGGGCCCAATATTTCCTCAGAACACATTTTTTTTTTTTGTCCGAAATTTCCCCCAAAACCGTAGCAGATTTTCATATAAGTTTAGACAATTATTAGAGAGTACATGTTGATGATCAAGAACTATCCTTAAAGCCTATTACTTAAAAATTTGATAAAACAAACCAAAAAATAGCAACTGATATTTATTCCAATGAATAACTAGCTCTTTTTTTTTCACGGAAAAAAATTGTCTTTTTTTTTTTTTTTTTTTTTTTACGCACAAAAGATTTAGTGCTCCAGGTGAATCCCCCTCTCTAGCAGGTGAAAGTTTCAGGCGAGACAGGAATGGGTGAATCAAGAATTCTTTCTTTGCTTAAAATGGCGGAACCCATTAACTTTCGACGCACGAGGAATAGGCAAAACAAGAGTAGGCAAATCAAGAAGTTTGCTCCAGGTGAATCCCTCCTCTCTAGCAGGTGAAAGTTTTAGGAGAGACAGGAATAGGCAAATCAAGAATTCTTTCCTCGCCTAAAATAGTGGAACCCATTAACTTTCGACGTACAAAGAATAGGTGAATCAAGAAGTGACCGGGGCAGAGAGGCTGAAAAAAAAACAGCTAAAAAATTCTGCAATTAACTATAATTTATTTCATTCTAGCATTCCAGGCATCTAATTGTGCCAGACAATTTTACCAAATGAAATTTAAATTTGACTTAAATCCTTTGCAAAATGCATGGGTCATTCGCTTTAAAATATCCGGAACCCCAAATAATTTTTCAAATCGGCGCCTATGACACATTGGCTGCCATTATCATTATCATTATTATTTTTCTATTGTAGGTTTAACGATCACCTAGAGCAACTCAGTGGGCTATAAGCAGTCGCCCGTCTCTAATTTAGGGCCACTGGTTCCAGGGAAGGGCGAGAGCCAGCGCCATAAAACAAACACAACATCCATGCCTCACCAGGATTCGAACTCAGACCCATCTTGGATGAATGATCAGAAGCCATCGCTTAGACCACTGTGCCACTAACTTCAGTGTGTATATATATATATATATATATATATATATATATATATATATAGGGGACGCACCCGACTGAGACAATCTGTCTAAAGATGGGAACAAGGTGTATCGAAAGATCTTACGGATTGTGAAGTCGTATGACTTTTATTAAAAGTTCTTAGAAATCACTACGGAGTTTTCTTCGAGTGAGTTACGTGTGTGAAGGTTTCTTGTACATAGTTTTTAGTTTTATCAGCACGTAAACTTCAGTTCATTTATTCTTGTATTCATAACGACACATTTGTCAAAATGATTACCTGATTACCGTGAAGTAAATTACTCCTATTTTTCACACTATATTCTTTGTTAATAAGTCCATTTTTCGTTTTATTATTACTACCATTATTTTACCCCCGGGCAAAATTTTCCCCGAAACTTGTTCGCGCGTTCGTACATATTCTGCACCCCTGGTTTCCTGTTCTTGTGGGTGGACACTAAGCCTAAATCAAAGTAGGCATATTGTTAAAAAAAGTCCTGATATAAGTTCTAGCCAAGTAGCCTGCTGCCATCAATATTAAACCAATGTAGCATAATAGAAATTAAAAATCAATAATAATAATAAAAAAAAAATTTAAACTTCTGGGATATATGAGAATAGTTTTCCCCATAAACAAAGCATGCGAAATCTGTGGAAAAGAAAAACTGACTAATAAGTCTTTGGGAACTTACCAATATACACCAAATAATCACTGAATTCTGATTACCTCTAGCAGATTCGGCGCGTTGACCACGTGATTTCTGAGAGGGCACAATCAGTCGACTAACTGAGCATATATAAGGTGTAAGTGGAGCAGCAGGTAATAAAATTCTAAGCATGATGGGAAAACAGAAGGATTTATCAGACTAGCCAGTGGTATAGTGTGGGACATGTTCACTTGGCAAGAACTATGTCTCGAATGGTGACTGTGTCTTCCTAGATGACAATGGTCTGAGTCACAGGTCCAAAATTATGCAAGACTGATTCAAGGAACACCATTCGGACTCTCGGCATATCGCTTGGCCTCTGAACTCGCCCAATATCGATTCGCTAGAGCACTTGTGGGACACTATGGAACAGCACATCAGGCATCGGGATAAAGCAATCACCACCGTACCTGCCTTGGATATGTGCTGTTCTGAGGGCAAACGAGGGCCTGTAAAGTATCAGGTAGGTAAGCATAATTCAGTGATCACTTGGTGTATGTACTGAAAATGTGTCTGTGTGGTAACTACCTGTTAAAAAGTGGGAAGGGGTGTGTGTAAAACATGACTCAACACTCAACATGGAACGAAAGCATGCAGTAGCGTTTTTGGAACATTAATTTTGATTTAAACAAAATAAAATATTTTTGCTCAGCTTACTTAATACACACACAAAAAAAAAAAAAAAGAAAAAAAGAAATGTTACTGTGGATTAGAAAACATGCTATTTAAGTGATATCAAATATCAAAGATCGATACTGCGTTGTACACTTTGCCATGATAAAAATTTTATGAGTCATGGAAATGGCAGATTCCACCATTGACGGATTAAGTACCAATTTTAAAATTGAATTTGGCTTTAAAAAAGAAAAAGGACAAAATGTTTACTATAATGATTGGTTGGTTTTGAAGTGACTGTTAGAAATAGGAAAACATGCATTTTGGTTTAAAAAAATTCTTCTAATATTGAATCTATCTTTTAACTGGAGAACAACTGCTCCGGAGCAGGAAGACGTGGTTCAAATTCACCACTGGCAAAAAGGTTATATATATCTGCCGATGGTAGGATTTTTTTTTTTGTATACTGATGAAAAACTAGTGGCACCACAATAATGCTATTTTACTAGTCATGACTGCGTTCTTCCAATTTAGTTTAATGCTTTCAATATATGTGCGGATGATGTTAATGTAAATAAATAGTCGCATAAGTTCCTGAGGTTTTGTATATCCACACTAGCTAACGTAATGAAGTGAAAGCTTCTTCCCATTATTAACGGTTCACTATATAATGCTAATTTGTTCTGTGCTAGTTCATTTCTCATTCTGCATTTCCGCTGAGTGTTGTGTTGTCTGTGTTCTCATAACTTTTACGACTTGCTTGATTCTTGAATATCTACGTAGTTTAACATTTTTAGTAAAATTATGCCAAAAACCTAATGTACTGTTTTTGAATGATCATAATATTTTCTTATAACGGAGGTATGAGAATGCAAAAACTGTGTGCTATTTGAGTGAAAGTAGGGAACTTTTGGAACTCGAGGGAGCGTAATTCCAAGCACAAGCCCCCCCCCTCGATAAGAAACGTCTGCTCCATCCCTACTTTTAACAACGGACGTGCCCAGTACAATGGCGATAATTTTTTATTGCTGGTGGCATGCAAAGGGTACGTCGAGAAGTATCATCCACAGAAGCATAGTGCAAGTGATTAAGGGAAGACGTGATTTCGGAGCAAATAGTAATCATTGATCTCCTTTTAAAACTGTTTCTGAAAATTATAGTGTCATCAGAGGTATACTGCAGAAAAGCTCTCATTTTGTGCATCTTTCTTATACAGTGCACAGATTTCTCAGAAAGGAGACAATTAAAACATGTAATTTGTGCACTATTTGCAATTGATTTCCATAATCTAAAATATGTACATCGCACTTTTTCCAGATAATATTTTTTTGATGAAATAATTTAGGACATTAATCTACACTTTTACCAAAATTTGTACTCAATCCCCCTCAAAAGGAGTTCGTACACAAGGATCCACTCTGGCTACGCCTGTGGTCTTGCTCCAGGTGTTGTTTATAGTCAGCTACAAGATGCAAGCTTCTGATGGAAATAGCATCCGGTGTTTAGTAACAAAGGGCAAACAATTTAATGAAAGGAACATGGCAGAATCACCAAATTTCTCAAAAACCAATTTCATCATCATGCCAATTTCAACCTTAACTTCTTAAAACTTAATACACGCTTTTGTGCATTGAATATTTTGAATACAGACCCTTAAAATGGAAATGCAAAACACGAAAACAAAGTTAGTTTCTTTAATTTAAAAAAATTAGGTTTCTGATTTTTTACCTTAAAAATAAATTTTCATGGGCATTTAGCTTTTACTACCTGTGCAAGTAAGTAATTTCTGCACATTCCCAGCTGGGCATGTAACTTCACAGATATTTTTCAAGCCCCGTAATATGTGGGAGAGGGTGCAGATCTCTACACTGGCGGAAATTCACCCGTATTGTTTAATACTTGAAAGAGACTTCTGTAGCAGCGTATCAGTGTTATAAATTTCAGTGGGTGTCCGCTACGCAACAATTTTACTATTAAACTACAAGTCAGTAACTTAGGGTGTCCATTCTCCAAAAGACTAGTAGTTTTCTTCACCTCTTGGTTTCGTGTTACTATCTGATATGAGGCTACAGTTGGTACCTCTATAAAGGTACCAACTGTAGCCTCATATCAGATAGTAACACGTAAATAACACTTAGCTAAGTACAACATAAATAACACTTAGCTACGAATTCCCAATAATACTTAGCTATGAGTTAACATCCAGTAAATTTTAATGATTAAGATTAAAGAATACTACGTTTAGTGTTAGCTGCATTTATTGAAGCGATAGTGAAATATAAATGTTAACTCATTCTGAAGCTACCACATGCTACAGTAATGAATGGAAGCACTTTGCATTAGAAGTGGATATTATACATATAGCATATCACTGAATATTTCACAGTAATAGAAAAATCAGATTAAAAAAATGTTCTATGTACATACCTTATTACTATGTGGCGTAACAGTGAAGTTATCCCTTTTAATGGCACGAATCCACTTAGCACACAAATCTTCCTCTTTTTGGAAATCCATAAACACAAACTTTGGGTCCTGTTTATAATTTCCACGGCAGCCGGAAACACAACACGGATGTGGAATATTCAAATACCTAACTCACTGAATTATCGGTATATAAAAACTATAATCAAAATGTTAGTTGAAACAAATCACGCAAGCATGGACAACCATAAAAACACAAGTCACACAGTTAGGCGTAGCAAGGCAGCGGATGGCTTAGTGGTTAGCAGTTTAGACTATCGATGCAAGGGCCCCAGGTTCAAGCCTGGGCTGATCTTTCAGAGATGGTGTGATTTACTAACAATCGCTGAATATCCGCCGTGCATCGGACGAGCATGCTAAGTGACGGCCGCCAGGCTGGACCTACTGGTTAAATGGGTATCCTTTCCTATGCCCCCCCCCCTGAAATTCTCTCACCCCTCTACGTGCAAAATCATGCTTGTACGGTGGCACCATCTACTGTACTCTAATCTCACTACAAACTATTCTGTCAAAGTCGCTAGACTTGCTCTCATTCCTTCCATTTCTGTATCCTGCCCAAAAGGCGATCTCGCTGTTGGTAGCTGGGACCTAAACTCTACTCACTGTTAACGGAAGTCCTACAAGAAAATGACAAATATCAAGCTTAGGCGTAGCGACAGCATGGACAATACTGAAAAGGATGCCACGAGTTGATAGGCCTTCAAGAATCTCGAAGGTAACGACTTTGTTCCAACAGTAACCATCGCCAACAGGAGTGAGTAACGTCACATTCAGGGCGGCCAACAATCCAATCTTTATATCGCCAAAATCACAAGCAAATATCTCCAGAAAATCACCAGATTTAAGGAAGAAATCAGCAGTGCCGTATTACTCAAGTCTGGAACGAAATATAAGTTATATTAATATGTTTATATATAATTTATAAATATATATATATATATATATATATTTAGATATAGACATATACATTGTATATAGAGATAGATGAAAACACAATGTAAGCGTTTATGTTGCGAATTTTAAAAACCTCAATGAACGCTAAGACCAATCAAGATGCGAACTTTTAAAAACCTTAATGAATGTTAAGCCCAAGGATTTAGAATAAAACAATATGTACATGCAATAAAACTCTGAGAATAAAACCATGATAAAGTTAAAGTAACAAACAACGTTGAAACCAAGGACGTAGAGTTAAATTATATACAAATGCAATAACATTCAGAGAATAAAACAATGACGTAGTTAAAGAACTAATACATATAAATATATATATATATATATATATATATATGGGATGTAAGGTTAGGTGATGTGTAACATCACAGCCTCTCCTTGACAAATATCAACCCCGCCTTATTGTGGTGCATCCTGTTCCCACTAAAGGGGCTCTGACGACCGCAAATAGCGGTATAACTATACCATCGGGATTAGAGGAAATGCTATCTCACACTCACCAACCCGCTTGGCCAGCGTGGTGAGTTATGGCCAAACCCCTCCAAAGTGACTCCACAACTTAAATCTTGGCCCTCAGTCTCCGGCAGCTGGAATGTACCTGGCCAAGGCAGCGGCCAGTGCGACATGAAGGCAGAGGGTGCTAAGAATTCCCGGAGGACCGGACTAAGCTGCCATCTGATCCTGACCTTGGCTACGTATAATGGACGCTCTCTATCTTCTGATTCAAGGCTTCTTGAACTGGAAGAGGAACTACAAAGGATCAAGGGGGACATCATCGGGCTAAGTGAGGTAAGGAGAAAAGGAGAAGATCTCATTGAACTGAAAAGTGGACATCTCTTCTACTATCGTGGGACAGATACTGGCAGAACTAGTGGTGTTGGATTTATAATAAACAAGAAACTGGAGGATAAAGTTGTAGAAGTTGAAAGTTCTTCTGACAGAGCTGCGCCACTCTTTATCCAACTCTCAAAAAGATACCAGGCTCAGATTATTCAAACTTATGCACCAACCACAAGTCATCCTGAAGAAGATATTGAAGAATTTTATGAGGAAATGCGTCATCTAAATAATAAAGGTAAGCAGCATTTGGAGATAATTATGGGGGATTTCAATGCAAAAATAGGGCAACGGCAACAGAATGAAACTTCAGTAGGTAAATTCGGTCACGGCAACAGAAACCAGCGTGGAAATACTCTCATTGAGTTTGCAGAGGCAGAAGGATTTTTCATCTTGAACTCCTTTTTCAAGAAAAAGCCACACAGGAAATGGACATGGATATATCCGAATAGAACGACTAGTGAAATTGATTTTATTATGTGTAACAAAAAATTCGTCATAGAAGACTGCAGTGTGCTAAACAAGTTCAACACAGGTAGTGACCATAGATTGGTGAGATATAAGATGCACCTCAACACTAAACTCGAACGTGGCAAGCTCATAAGACAAACAGAATATATTGACATAACCAACCTTAAAAAACACCATAATACCTTCAAGTTGGAACTGTAGAACAGATTCTCTGCTTTAGAAGGCCTAACATCGGAAGAAGTGGATATTTCTGAAGTTAACAGAAAAGTAACCAAAGCTCTTATAGAAACAGCAACAAAATTAGCTGGGTCTAAAAACAAGTTGCATGTGAACAAATTATCAGGAAAAACCAAAATGTTGATGCAAAAAAGAAGAGAGATGAGGACAACTAAAGAAGATGTGACTTCCAAAGTGGAATATATAGAGCTATGCAAGACAGTACGAAAAAGTATTACTGAAGATGTAAGGAAATTCAACTGTGAACTAGTGAAGAAAGCAATTGAAAACAACCAAAGCCTAAATATAGCAAAGGGACATCTCAGTAAGGGAAGAAAACAGATTATGGCACTGAGAAAAGAAGATGGTTCTGTAACAAGAAATAGATTCGAAATTTTGACAAGAGTGAAAGATTTCTACTCCAAATTATATGAAAGGGATGATGCATGTACTCCAGACATCACGAAAGGTACCAGTACCAGAGTTCTTCCCGTCCTCCCAGCAGAAGTTGCACATGCAATCAAGAACATGAAGTGGGGAAAAGCTCCAGGAGAAGATGGAATTACTGTAGACATCACACAAGAAGCAAGTGGAGAAATCGAAACAGTACTCGCCCAAATTTTCACTCGATGCCTTAATAAAGGGAAGATTCCTGAGCATTGGAACAATGCTACAATGATCCTGCTACATAAAAAAGGTGACATTGAGGATCTCAGGAACTACAGACCTATCAGCCTCCTATCAGTGGTTTATAAAATCTTCACTAAAGTTCTTTCACACCGCTAGAAGGTGACACTGGACATGGCTCAACCGAGAGAACAAGCTGGATTCAGGAGTGGCTACAGCACAATAGATCATATCCACGTACTGCGAGAACAACTTGATAGAGCGAGAGAATAAGAACTTCCATGGTGCATGGCTTTTATCGATTATGAAAAAGCCTTTCATTCAGTGAAACCATCAGCAGTTACAATGGCTCTGAAATCCTGCGGTATTGAAGATGCATACATTAATATTATTAATAACATCTATGAAAATGCAAGTGCAAAGATTCGGCTGTTTGAAAATACAACACACATAAAAATTGGAAAGGAAGTGCGACAAGGTGACACCATATCTCCGAAGCTCTTTAATGCGACATTGGAAAATGTCTTTCAATTACTGAAATGGGAAAACAAAGGGATAATGATTAATGGAGATTATCTAACCCACCTTCGTTTTGCTGATGACTTAGTCATTTTTGCAACTACCCCATCAGAGCTGCAGAGTATGATCCAGGAACTTGCTGACAAGAGTAAAGAAGTGGGATTAAAAATGAACTTTCATAAGATAAAAGTGATGTTCAATGCTTTTACAAGAAATGAAGATTTACCGATTGATGGAGAAAAGCTGGAGATAACAGACACATATGTTTATCTTGGACAGCAGATATCAAGTGAGGGTCACATTGATGAAGAAATTAATCGGCGTACAAAACTTGCCTGGAGAGCTTTTGGAAGAAACAGCATAATTTTCAAGAGCAATATGCCATTATGTCTTAAAAAAAAAGTGTTTGATCAATGCATCCTTCCAGTGCTTACGTATGGTGCAGAGACGTGGACCTTAACTAAAAGAGACATACAAACGTTTCAGACAACTCAAAGAACATGGAGAGGTGCATGTTTGTTGTAATCAGGAGAGCTAAAAAGAGGAACTCGTGGATCCGAAAAATGACAAGAGTGGAAGACATCATGATCAGAGTTAAATCCCTGAAATGGCAATGGGCTGGACATACTGCCAGAAGGACAGACCATCGATGGACAGCCCAAGTTTTAGATTGGATTCTAAGGGACAGGAAAAGACCCAGAAGAAGACCACATGGGAGATGGGTGGATGAAATTCGAAAGTATGCGGGAGGGACATGGAGGAGACTAGCAGAAGACAGACCGTTGTGGAGGAAACTTGGGGAGACCTTCGTCCAGCAGTGGATTGATAATGGTTGACAATGATGATGATGATATATGTTGTTAATATTGTGAATTCAACTGGCTTCTTTTGATATACTAAACATTTACCACAGAATATGAGAACTCAACAGCAGGAGAGTTAATTGGAGGACCCATAAGAAATGAAAATGTGGTATAAGATGGAATTTATCCCCATGACATGATAATTTTGTATTAATATTTGAAACAATTTCTTAGTGTATTACTTACACAGCTAACGCCTTAAATATTCTTTCTGTCATCCATGTATAATTTACAAGTTTGGACATTAATTTATCTCCGGATTAGCTTTGTAAGAAAACTGAACAATTTCTCAGTATATAAATAAAGACAATGTTTTATCAGTCAGTCTGCTCAAAAGTTTCAAATTCATCACCTGAATATGGTATCTGAGAAGATGTCGACTGACCCTCGGTGAATCTGTCATAACTTGCCATTGTGACAATTTTTTTAACTACTTCTTTTGGAAGCTCATATTCATGACACTACTTGCCCTCACGTTTCAAACCAAACTTTATGATCAGTATGCTGACTAAAGTGTCAGTTTTCATTGTATTTCTGGTTTTGTTTCTCACATGATTTACATAACTGAAAACTCGTTCAACATCTGCATTCGAATGTGGCAGTGTTAAAACATGTAACGCAAAATCAGAAAGTTCCTTAGAAGTATTTTCTCCTGTTGAGTCCTTGTATGATGCTATTTCACACCACAGCTTTACAGTGTCATGAACTTCAGTCCATTTGACATAATGAAAATTTCGCCATTGTCTTTCAATCTGCGTTAATATAGATGCATCGGAATAAATAGGTGTTCCTAAATTTACAACAGAAGCCTTCAGTGGTCTTAAACATTCTGATGCAGATAACAAAGACATATGCTGCAAAATGTCAATGTTCGATGGTAATCGTTTCCTCAGCTGTGCTACAAGTTCCTTCAAGAACAGACGCATTTTTTTCGCATATCTTTTTCAATATTTTCTGGTGTTAAATTATTTTTAAAATTTTGAAATATAAGATCCTTTAATGACAAACATTTGCTCATACTTCAATTCGGAGCAGACAACCAACTGAGGAGGTGGAAGCCTGCGCGAGAGTTACCGCTTGCAAAAGGAAGTATACAATTTATTTAGAAATCTCCTTTCAGAACACTCTACATATTCGTGTGAGGTTCGAGTCAAAGGTATTTTAGGGGGAAAAAAACTGACAAAAAGTAGAGAAAAGAAAATAATTGTTTAAAACATGAAAGGATAAAAAAGTGGTGAAATACAATAGAACAGGAAATCCGAACGTCCGTTCGGGGAGGAGGGACGCGTGACTGGCCGCCCACCCGGGTGCGTGTGCCGGCGCAGAGTGCGGTGCCTGGCGGTCTAGCAGGGCTCTCGTGCCGGCCGTATTGGAGCTGTGGCAGATCACTGTGTCTTGTTTTCTGCAAGTTATCTTCGGATCGTTTATCGATTGCCTTTTCGATTCCAAGATGGCGGTTTTTTGACATTGTTTGTTCGCTATCTCAGCAATTCCCTGGTAGACTTCTATTAATTTTTTTTTCTTCTCATTTCAAATTTCGGAGAACTTTGCTCCGCCAACAGTCAGGAAGTTTCTGAGCAGGTATTTTTGAATAACTCTATACCGCTTTTGATTAACGACCACGTGCCTTTCTTTTGCGGCCACGTGCTAAGTGTTGTGTGTGTGCTTGTGCCTGTTCGTTTGGATTGCCACGCTTAGGTGAATAGGTAAGTACTTTTTGCTCATTTTTCTTTATCGAGGGTTCGTGTTTTATAAACTTTTTCTGTTGTGTGAGCTTCTGGAAGGGTCGGACTTTGTCCTCTACCACGATGGCTGCTAGGACTGAGCCCGATAGGGCTAACGCTATTGTTGTCACCCATAAGGGTATTTCTGCTACAGACGTTTGTTTAGCGCTGTATAAACATTTAGGGTCTCCTTCGACTCCAGTTTTTGCCCTGATCCAAGAGGCAAATAAAAACAAACTCGAAGTGGTGCTTAATAAGAGGGAGCATTATTACAAGCTTCTGGATTGTGAGGTTGAGTGCAACAATACTTTGATGAAGTGCACTAACGCCCAGACAAATGTGAAGTTAGTTTTTTGTAAATATCTGCATTGCGGCATCACCAATGCCGAGGTTGCTACTGCTTTTTCGAAATTTGGTAAGGTGAGGACCGTCAAGTTTGAAGTTAGAAAGGAGAATGCTCTCCACATGAAAGGGGCCTTGTCAGGTACTCGTGTAATTTCCATTGATATGAAGGAACCTATTCCTAACTTTATGCAAGTGAACGGTCAGCGTTGCATGAACATTTACAGGGGCTAGATTCGGGTGTGTAGACGCTGCAGCCACGCTGGACACATTGCTGTAGACTGTGAAAAGTTCACTTGTAGCAATTGCCATATTTTAGGGCACTCAGCTGAAGATTGCAAGGAGGTGTGTGGAAATTGCAAATCTCCGCACCACCAGAGGAAGGCCTGCAGTCAGAGGTCCTTTGCGCAGATGCTTGGAGGGGCGAACAGTCCAAGCGTGATGACGAAATGGAGGCTTGCCACGCTGAGGAGGAGGATGGCTCAGAAGGTGTTGCCGAGGCTGAGGTCTCGAGCAAAACAGAAGGGGCCCACCAAATTCTCAGCTCGGTGCAAGCACAAGAGCCACTGGAGAAACAACAGGTAAGTGTTGTGCCTAAGAAAGGCAACAATACAGGTAAGGATACTAAAGAGAGTGTTTCTTTTACAGCGAAGAAAGGAGAAACCGTTCCTATCGGGGAAGATGGGAAGCGGGGTCTGTCTTCTTCGAGTTCGGATGAGGATGGTTTTACGAAGGTTATTAAAAAGTCAAGAAATTTGACTCCTGAAGAGGTTCGGGTTCTTCAGTCTATCCCCGGAAGTGTGAGTATTGTGGAGGGTAGTGAGATGGCTGAAAATTTTGACGATACAGAGGATAATAATATGGAGGTTGAAACCATTCCTAAGGGTCTTCAGACTCCCAGTAGTGCTCGAACCGAGTCTGGAGGTAGTGAGATGTCCAGCGAAGAAGGGGAGACCTCCAGTGCTGATGGTACGGAGGGCAGCAAGTATGATTCTGATCTTAGTGAGAGTGTTGAGGAGTGAATTGCTATTAGTGAAAGATCTCAAGATGATATAGAATGTAATGATGACAGTGATATTTATATTTCTAATGATTTAACTGATAATTGTAGTAATGTTGTTGATAATGATTGTGATAATAGTGTTATTGAGTGTTTTGGTGCTGCCACGAACCGTGAAAAATCTGAAGTCCAATGTTTTGGTGCGAAGGAGGTGAATTTGGTTTCCACTGACCCAGTGCATGATTTATTTCCGGATCTTCCCAACGACATCGGTCAATGGGAAGGGACGGATATGAGGGCACCTGCCCTCCTGGCCAACGCAAGGTGGCAGCGGTCTTCCTCCGCGGCTGTGGATGGTCAGGGCGTGCGTCTTTCCGAAAGGGAAGCTGCATACCTTACTCCACCCTCCGATGGGCGATCAGAGCACATCGGGGGTCCCGGAGGCGCATTTGCGCTTGGACGCGCTACGACCACGAGCGGCAGCCACCTCGCCGCTGACTCGGAAGCGATGCCGGAGACTGCCGGGACAATCTGGGCTCCGCTCGATGGAGCCCGGGCTGTCGGTGTTGGTGGTGCGCGGGTTCACCAGCACTCTGGTACTGAGGCAATACGTGGCAACTTCTGGGCTTCTACGGAGCCTGTGACGGGTGATGATGAAGATGTGGACCCTGTTCGGGCTAACTTACAGCACCAGTAAGTTTAAAAACTCTGGCAAAGAATTCACGGCAGCTAATTTTAAGGCCGTCAACGAGCTTGCCGCGGCGTCCGTTGTGATGTTGCACGGCACAGGTCACGTCGTTCCGACGGCAAACGGCCAGAGTTTTACTGCTGAGAAAATGGATCGCGGTGCAGCAAAGAAGGTGAAATTTGACAAGTAATGTGGTTTCTTTTCCTCTCTCTCCGTTTCCAAGTTTTCATGACTCTTGTTTATTTTTGTCTTTGTTTAATCTCCACTTTCACTTTTCAGCCCAAGGTAAGTATGCATACCAGTAGGGTCAATTTTCTCGGCACCAACATTAGGATTGGTACGTTGAATGTTCAAGGCCTTAACTCTGCGGAGAAGCATTGTTGGCTTGACGGATTCTTCCGCCAGAGTAATCTGGACTTCCTTATGATTCAAGAGACGCATCATACGGACTTGGCCAAGTTGTTTGCCTTTCGAAGAAATTCCGGGCTAAGGTCTAAGTACTCTTTAGGCAGTACCGGCTACACAGGTGTTGCCATTATTTTTAAAGAGAAGTTTGAGAAATATATTTCGCAATTTCAAACGGACGGGGAGGGTAGGCTGATTGCACTGACCGTTCACAGTGGTAGTATGTCCATGAAGCTTGATTGTGTTTACGCTCCGAACCAGGGAAAAATGCAGCGGTCGTTCTACAACCAGCTCCCGTTTTTCTTTAGGAGTTCGGAGGACGTCTTGATTGTCGACGGAGACTTTAATGCCGTCATCGATAGTCACCTTGATAGGGCGGGCAATGGTAGGTGGTCTGAAGCCTATGAGAACGTGATTAAAGCTATTATGGACACTCAGGGTCTTTACGATGTCTGGAGAACTCTTAACCCTAGAGAGCCAGGCTACACTTGGCACAGAGGGACCAGTGCGTCCCGCATTGATATGTTTCTTGTCTCCAAGATTGATTGGATTGACAAAGTTGAATATTTCAGCCCTAACTCCCCTCTGAGGTACATTTCTGACCACTCGGCCGTCATGATGAATGTCTGTGTCCAGGTTCCGAGAGAGGGGTGCTACCCCCTGGCGAATGAACGTCTCCATGTTAGAAGACGAAGAAACGCTTGTGCACCTTCGTTCTATTTTGAACGCTGGGATAGCCACGATTGCGGACGATGAGTGCGGCGTCTGGGAGAGGGTTAAAAAAGAGATTAGGGATTACCTTATGAAGAAAGGTAGGCTGTCTGCCATGGAAAGGAGGAATCGTCACATGATTTTGATAAATATCCTGAATGCGGCGATTCGTGGAGAGGAAGGAGGTTGTAATTCCTCTCTGATTAATAACGTTAGAAGTAGGATCAGTCATTTTTTTTTTAAGGAAGAGGGTTCGGCGGTCAAATTGACCGGCTCCCTCGAAGTGCTCCGGCAGGAGAGTGACATAAACTACATTTTCAGAAAGATGGAGGCTGAGAGAGTTAGGGAGAACCTCCAATGTCTTGATATTGACAACAGGAAAGTCAGGGATCTCCTCGACATTCTGAAGGCCGCCGCGGACTATAACGGTGAGTTGTTCAGCAAGGAAGCGGTGGCCTCTGAGGTTATGGATGCCTGGTTGGAAGGCACGCCGGTTCTTGCGCAGGAGGATAGGAATCTCGTGGAAAGGGAGTTCACTGATAATGAGGTCAAGACTGCGATCCTGGATCTCAAGCTCAACAAGTCTCCTGGTATTGATGGCCTGCCGGCCGAGTTCTATAAGAAATTTTCCAATAATCTGGTTCCGTGGCTTTGTGGAACTTACAACCACATTGTGAATAGAGGAATCATGACTGAAACTATGAGAACCAGTATTGTTACTCTGCTTTGTAAGACCCCGGAGAATCCTGCCAGGGATCTTGGTGGGTGGAGACCAGTGTCTCTGTCTACAATTGATTACAAGATCATGGCAAAAATCATCAATGCTAGGCTATTGCGGGTTGCGGAAAAGCTGGTTGGTGTTGGTCAGACCTGCAGTATACGTGGGAGACAAATGTTTCACAACATCAGGTGCGTAAGAGACTTGGTCACTTACGTTACCGAAAGAGATCTTAAGCTGGGAATGTTTTCTGCGGATCAAAGCAAAGCCTTTGATCGGGTCTCCCACGATTTCATCAGGAAGTTGCTGGAAGCTCACGGCTTTGGTGATATCTTCCGAAGGGCTGTGGACTCTTTGTATAGAGACCCCAATGGGAGAGTTATTGTTTCTGGCCGTCTTTCTCCCCTCTTTGAGGTTCGAAGAGGAGTGAGACAAGGCTGCCCTCTCTCTCCATTGTTGTTTGTTTTGGTCATCGAGACCATGCTGAGGAAGGTCCTGGCGCACCCGAACATCAAAGGGGATCCTGTGCCTGGTTGTGCGTACTCCATGAAGTACTTGGCGTATGCTGATAATGTCACCTTCTTTGTGGACTCGGAAGGAAGTCTGACTAAGGTCCGGGAGGTCTTCGCGGGGTACTGTGGGGCCACCAGTGCTAAGCTGAATGATGATAAGTCTAGTCTGCTGCTCTGGGGAAGGTGGGATTGCACTGCCGTTCATGGGCTGGAAGTGACCGATGGACCCGTCAGGATACTGGGTATCCTTTTTGATAGAGACGGTGTTCATAAGAAAACTTGGAGGGACATCCTCTCTAACGTGCGGAAAGAGAGGGATAGGTGGCAGAAGCTTCATATTTCAATGACTAATCGTGCTAAGTTGGCCAATGCCCTCTTGGTGTCAAAGTGTGTTTTTGCCGGAGAGCGTGAGTCTCCCCCTCGGAGTCTTTTGAGGTTATTGGAGAGGGAGATTTTTGCCTTCATCTGGGCTAGTAAGGCCGTTGAGGCGATAGCCTGAGCCGCCCTTTTTTGTTCCAGGGAGGAAGGCGGTTTAGAGGTTAAACACCTTTCCTCTTGGTTCAGCGCACTCCAATTTCGTAGTACAAAAGGGGCTCTTAACTCCTCTCATCAGTGTAAGAACTTTGTGTCTTTTTTGACTGGATTATCCGCGGACAAGTTCTTGCCTGGCTATCGTTTTTTCGGGCACCGCAGGGGAAACTACCCATAAGTATTACAAGCTTGGTGGGTACCTTCAGGCCCTTGCGGAGGCCAACCGGAACGGGAATAACTTGAAGCAGATGTACTTTCATATCCTTCCTAGACCCAGGGAGAAGATCATTGAGTTCAACGTTGTTAACTTCGATAAGAGGGAGGCGTGGATGTGTGTCCATGCTGCTGGGGTTGATTGCAAAAAACGGGACTTTAAGTTACGTTTGGCGCATGATGTCCTTCCTACAAGGAAACGGCAGTGCAGGTGGGGTGGTGCTGTCTCTGACAGGTGTCTTTCCTGTAATCTTATCGAAGATAGTCACCACTTGTTTTTTAGTTGCCCTATGGCTGTGCAGGTTTGGCGGTTGGTCTGGGATTGGGCTGGCCGCCCTCAGCAGTTTATGCCTCAGCATGTTTTTTACCAGTATCCCGGTGCCAAAGCGGGAAGGGATGTCTGGAGACTCATCATTACGGAGACGACGTACAAAATCTGGAGAGAGAGGAACAGAGTTCTTTATTGTAATCACGGTAATGTGGGATTCAGCCCTATGAAAGTTGCCTGGCAGGTCAAGTGCGAGATCCGGAACAGGGTTGAACTTGACGCCCACTCCCTTTCGGACCGTGCCTTCAGGTATCGGTGGGTCTTCTGGCCTCGGATTGTTACCGGTACTAGGGAAAAGTACTTCTTCCACTGGAGAACTTAACCCCCTCCCACCCCCCTTGTTTCGGCTTGCAATCCTGCATTACCGGATCCTTTTGAATTTTTTGTTGATGTTTTGTTTCGTTGATACATGGTTTGTGTGTTCTACTAACTTCTCGGATCGAGCGTGAAGGGCTCCGGAGACGCCGTTTTCCGGACCCCCGATCGGTCGATTAGGTGCTTTCTGTTTCGTTTCAGCCACTTCTGCTTTACGGTTTGGATCCAGTTTCGGTTTCCGGACCCCCGGTTTCCGCGTTCGGTGTGCTGTGCTTCGGGGGTGTTGCTTGCGAGAGTGTTTTATTTATTTGTGTGTGTATGCGTTTTTTTTTTTTTTTCCTGTGTGCGTGTTTTGGTGGAGCGGATGCCTTGGGGAGTTTTTTTGTTGTTGTCTGGTGTGTGTCTGGCGTGTGTCGGTTCTGTGTGTGTGTCTTATGGGGGAGGCTTCCTCGTTTTTGGAGATGCCTGTTGCTCTCCGCCGTTGCCTCCTCTGATGTTGTCATCCGTTGGGTGACTATGTCACTGGGTCTCCTCCGAAGGAGAAACTTCCCTACTACATGAACGTTTCGAAGGGCCTTGTCCCTCCGTCGTTCTAGGAGACTCCGCCGTCGGTATGTATGGTGTTGCGTCGGGGCTTTAGGGGGAGGCTTCCTCGTTTTTGGAGAAGCCTGTTGCTCTCCGCCGTTGCCTCCTCTGATGTTGTCATCCGTTGGGTGACTATGTCACTGGGTCTCCTCCGAAGGAGGAATTTCCTCCTACATGAACGTTTCGAAGGGCCTTGTCCCTCCGTCGCTCTAGGAGACTCCGCCGTCGGTATGTATGGTGTTGCGTCCGGGGTGTGAGTGTCCTTGCTTGTGGAACCGTGGTGTGTGTATCAGGGCGTGTGTGAAACACCGGTGGAACCGATCCCATGTTCGTACATGGAAGCGGGGAAACAAGCGTGTTGGTGTTGCTGGGCAACAAAAGTTCGTAATGGGAGACAGTTCGTCGTGCTTCTGCGCAATTTGACGTCCCTTTCTTTCTGTTTCCAGTGAATGGTATTCGAAGACAAGCTAAAATAAAATAAAATAAAATATGTTCGAGAGTATAAGGTACCTTTAAGTTATATAACATTTTAGCTACAAATATTTTAAATTTAAAAAGATTAATCAATAATCTTATTTAGTACTTTCGATAATTTTTTATAAATTACAGGAGCCAATGCTTTCAATTTATTAAAGGTTTTGTGAGCACCGTTAGATCTCATTTCAAATTCCAGAAATCTTCTGAGGTCACACTTTATGGCCATATTTATCTGCTCTGTAATTTTGGATTTTTGTTCGAAGGATAATGCATTTCTATTTTTCCAAATATTGTATTTTGTAATTGCTATTATATGATGTATTATTAAATTTTTTGATTCAGAGCCGTGTAACGGAGTATGTTACAAGATTTGGTGGGTAGAAAATTTATCTTTATAATTGAAATATTTTTGTAACCAATCCCAGATGTGTTTTGATTACAATCAACGAATAAATTTTCTAGAGTTTCCTCTGAACACAGAAGATGCAGTTTGGATTAGGCAATTTTTTTAATTTTAAACAGCCATTTTCCTGTAAGAACAATATTATGTGAAATTTTGAAAAGTAAGCCTCTATTATGAGTACTTAATTTTATTTTGTATTGCTGTATCCAAATATTTTTTACTGTATTAGATAGTAGTATATTTTCTAATTTTGTTGAATGATTTTTGTTTAACGCCAGGTATATTTTAAATAATTTGTCATCATGGCTGATATTTTTTAAAATGGATTTATCCGTTATTTCCTTCCAAATACTTCTCATTTTTGCATATTTATTTCCTGTGAAATAAACAAATGCTTTTTGAGGTGTGGATTAGTTGAAGCACTGTATTTCTCTACCGACCTGAAATTTTAATATTTTAAATGCTGGGTGCTTCTCATTTTGAAAAACATTTCAAAGTGTAAGGAAACGGAGTAAATCACTTTTCAAAGATGGTCTCACAATACCTAATCGCCCATATTCAAAATTGTTATACATTACGTTTCCTTTTATTTTATCCCCTTTTCCTTCCCAACTGAAACGGAAAGGAAGTTGTTCTGCCTTTTTTATGACATCTTTAGGGATTTTAAAGGTTTTGGCAAAGTAATAAAACTTTGAGAAATGTAAAGAGTCTATAATTTTGGCCTTTGAAAAGAAGGAATAACTTTTGGTGATAATTTTGTCACCAGATATAAATCATTATCTCCAGATCTGACGACAATATCGCTAATTTGGTCCCCCTGGTCAGATTCTGTTACAAGCCAAGAGAAGAGTTCTAATATTTGTTTCTCAACGAACCGAAGCCCAGTTGAGTCTACATGAAAATCTTACGGACTATGTGAGAATCAAAAAGTGTTTCTTAATAACATAGATCTTTATTTTTCAAATTTACTACTGAAAACAGTTTAATTGTCCGGTTCTTGGTTAAAGTATACACCCTTTCACTTTTCATTGGCCTATTAAAATTATCTATGACAGATTTTTCAGTTGTATTAACAGAAACACCAATCTTTCAGATTACTACTCGCTTTTTCGGAACATGTTTTTTAAACCGAGATGCAGCTGACCTCGACACGAAAAAAAAAAAAAAAGTGTATTTTATAGTAAACGCGTAAAAACAGGTAAGCTTTGTCCAATACATGTTACATATTAATACTTCCATAATTTTGTTACGTATCAAAAGTGATTGAAATATAAATAACAATTTGTAACCAAATTAGGTTATCCAATATCTTAAACGACCTTAAGACTGTCTTTGAATGAGTGTTAGACTTCAACTTCTGCCCTAAATTTGTAATGTAAATACTTAAATTCTTTTGTACACATTTTCTCAAAGACTGTGACTTCGTAGTGTGTAAAATTTTGAGCATAAATAAGAACGACCCATAGTTGATCAAATGATCATATATAGAGGATTTTAGGAAGGAGTGTCTGACCCCAGGTCTTAAAAAACCCTTAGAAACAGGAAGCAAGGAGATTTGGGCTAGAGTTCCCGATGGGAAAGTGACACGGAAGCGTAGTAGAAAGGGGGAGGAAGACGCCTTTATTTATTACCGGGAGGCCAGTACGCGGGGTCCGACGGCTTAACCTGCCCATCCGACGCACGGCGGATACTTAGTGGATCGAACCTGAGGTCCTTTCGTGGCAGTCACGAACGTTGCCCGCTAGGCCAGCCGTGGCGCGACCCATAGTTATTATATGCCAGTTATTATTCCAAATATATTTTTTTATTTTTTTTTAAATTCAATTTATTTGACTCGAAAGCATTACAATTTGACACTAGATGGCGCGATAAGTTAGCATAGCACTTTTTCTCTCTGGTTATCTGAGCCAAATAGAAATCAATTAATAGGGGCAAAAGTGAGATTGGAATCTTGTCTTCCATAAATTATCTTAGATCCTGTTCTACGTTCGTTTTTGAAGAGAAAATTTGTACAATAGCAGAGAGCCCCTAAACTTGAGCTATAGAAACACCGCGTACTTAGTAAACTCCACACCTGAATAACTTTACTGGTTAGAACGTAACAGGGCGTATTTTGTTACTTCATTGTGGAGCCAACGAGAGACCGCTGCCATTGTGAATATGGCGAGGTCTGTAGTGAATCACTGACGCGGATGTCTGGGACAGTCACTCCAGACGTAAGAGCCACGTCCACGAAGTGATTTTTTCGCCACATATCGCAGAAAGTGAACCCTAACGCTCATTCGAAGACAGCCTGATGAGAGTGCAAGAAGCTTGAAATTTCGTTCTTCAAAACCAGGAAGCAATAACGCCTGAGAGTTCACGAGGTGGCGCTTTAACCGAGGAAAGCAACAACAAGGATTAGCTGCTGGTGGTGGTGGATAAGTGGGTAAACCTTCTAATTGTGGACCAGAAATAGTTTTATGAAGGGACGATAGATGGCGACACGTTGTCGCTACATGGTAAAGCGTTGCTCTACGTTGTGAAAGTGGCAAAGGAAGTGAATAATATGGATTAAAGGTGGCCCTTAAAAGGACCTTTATGAATGTACATTGTGGCATATGTGTGAAATATTTATTACGACGGAAGAATAAGTTTTTCTTATTAATATCAAACTCTACCTAGCAGAATAAAAACAAGAAAAGTTTTATCCGCCAGGGAAGAACTTCCTGATCGCACGAAGCAGGACTTCAAAGCAATGTTCTGAAGAAAGACGGTAATTCCGTCGGAATAAATATTGCATAATATGCCCACGGTCCGTCATAATGGTTGTTCCTGGTTCGACGTGATTTCAAAGATGTCAAGAATCCATGTGCTCTCGACGAGACGACCACAGTTGTACTTGCGTTTTCCCACTTTGGCTTCGTCCACTTCGACGATGATTCCACCGCCACCAAGACTTCCTACTATATCCATAGGGATGTGAGCATAAAAAAAACACGTACCAAGAGAAATAAGTGACATAAGTAGCTATAACGCATTTGACGTGAAAGGAGGAGAGGGGAAGTACTACCGTGGCACCATCTATCGGATGGGGCCACTTTTGGAAGGTTAGCCGATAAGGTGTGCTGATTTACAGAATTAAAACGCATAAATTTTCTCCACAGTCCCCAGAATTTTTACGAAAGCGATGAATAATAATATTGTATGACTAATAAATAACAGTGATGGTATGATTTATCAGTCTTCTCCCATTATCTAGCATTTTTTCTTAATATGAGATTTTAACAAAAAACATCTTTCAGGGTAATTCGGTTCTTCGAATTTCACGTAATATTACACTGAAACAAGACAATCCGCTGTTTTACACTCAAACGTTATTCTGTTTGGGCGAAATGACGAAAACGATTTCTTGACAGGTTTGCTGTCTCCGAGAAACCCTGGGGTCCTTCTGTTCGTTATCTCATTGGGCAGCACGGAGGTCACGGAGGCCAATTAGGTGACAGATGAACGTAAACTTACTGGGGTATTTGAAATGCGTGTGGAAAAGAAGCACTTGAAACCAAAGACCTTGGGTTGTAGCAGAGATGTTAGGAGATACAAACCTACGAAAGCGTGAGAGTGTAGCTGGTCCCCAGTGGAGAAACCGCTCTCTTCTGTAGCTAGATAAGATATTTGGCGTGAACTTTTAGGAATTTTTGCAGCCTGCATCAATTCTCGGCATCTCTACCCCAAACCTATTATGTGTTCCATATTCTGTAGATATTCGGCTTTAAAAACAATTGAATAAACATTAAACATTTTCATCTCGATGTTTTCGTCGCACATTTACGTAATGTAACTACTAGAAATGGAAACAGATTAACATGATCACTGTGAAAGAAATATGGAATGAAGAAATGGGTAAATGTGTAGATTAGCGTCCTAAATCATTTCGTCGGAAAAATGTTAGTACCCGTAAAAAGTGCGACGTACAGATTTTAGAGTATGGAAATTAATAGCAAACGGTGCAGAAATTTCATATTTTAAATGTGTTTTAAAGATTTTTATCGTAATATTGACATGTGTGTCCGACGCTGCCGTAGGCGTAACATTGCTCCGCCGAAGATGTGAAGCTTTGGTCCATTAAAAGGAAGGTTCTTTGCTGTGCCGAAATGACGGGCGGAAGAGTACACGAGAAAGAAGTTACGTTTTTGGTAGGAGATCGATAAATGTTGTAGTGATACGTTACAGAAAATAAGTCCACATCATTCTCACTTTATTTTGTTGTGTCCTGTACGTTGTTGGCAGGAAAAACCGGATGAAACCTCTCTGATTTCCAAAAGATACGTAAGATAGAAACTGACCTGCTAACAACCTATTAACAGGAGAACCAAAAGTGCAATGACACAGCAAACGTGCGACGAAGGGAAGCTCTTCAAATAAGAACCGAAAGTAATAGTTTTCCAGTTTTCTGTACAACATAGAATAGCATATTAGTACTTCCTATTTCGAATCAGGGAATCACATGCGAAAAAACGAAATATTTCTGATCATCTGTTTTAAAAAAGAAATGACAAAACATTAACGAAGTAAATTCTGTAGCGTATCAGTACATGATGCTTCGCTTCCCTGGTATGAGCAAACAAAGGCGGATACAAGTGCATTATTCATTCACAGCACCGCCGTTACTGATAAATTTTACGATTTAAATCTTTAAAACACATTTAAAGTATGAAATTTCTTAACCGTTAGCCGTTAATTTAGGACGCTATTAATAATAAAGGCGGTATAGTAAAAATTCCGAAACACCGTTGTCAGATCTCCAAAGCCTGCAGAAGATCAAAGTTCTTTGATATAAAATACAAGAAATTTGAAAAAGATCTGCCATTTAGGGCGCTATCCTGCAATCTGCAGTTATTTTGCGAAAATTCCGAGAATCGACGACGAGTTATCTCGCACAGCCGAACGGGGACACGAAGAAACCTGTATTTAAATATCGTGCTTTGGTCAAGCATTGCACTCGACCGTGGCGTCTGTTACAATAAAAACAACAATCAACGTGGTGAGAAAAGAATTTATATTTAATACATATATGTATTTATTAGAATGAAAAAGTGGTTACTAACAAACAATAGAGGGATTATGGTATTAAAGGTGTACAGGAGTATACTGAAGTCCCTTATACACTATATATTGAATTTTTACACTATAGCCCCTTTATACACCTTTATTCTCAGAGAAATTGTTGTTTCTTCTTGTTTAAAAAAGTGTTTTCGATCCTTTGTTAATGTAATTGTTTTCATTTAAAAAAAAGAGTTTCCATACTCGTTTCAATGTTTTATGACGACGTCTATAGTGCGACGTCTTTCGATTTGAGAACCTGTCGTCTCTTAAAGAAATAAATTTAACGATAATGTTTCTGACCAAGTATAGTGATTAAAGTTTATGAGTAGAAAACACGGAACGCAGGTGGAGTATTTGCATCGAAAAGTTGGCCAAAATTATTATTGTACTTTAATCGCATTTGATGAAGATAATTTATTAGCTTATGAGGTAAGAAGTGGTTTCGGCCACTTTTAAAAAAGTTAAAAAATATATTTAATGCAATTATTTTGTACACTGGCCTTAAACATACTTTGAGCATGCTGTGTATTAAAGAAACACCTGTTGTTTAAGCCGATATCTCGGGATCCGTGAAAAATCTTCGGCTGGTATTCCAATTATTGGTGCTCCCAAACGTGAGTTTGGGAACATCTACAGCAATGCCCAGTTTGGTTTTAAATTCGTCTTGAACATATGCCTTTGTTTGTTTAACTGCACATCAATCGTTTTCACACCTTAGTTGTCAATTTTTGACGGGCCGACAAGTGAAGCAAACTATCGCATGATATTATTCTACCATGTAAAATGGATAAATCATATGTACTTCAGTGGTGAATCCTGGTATAGAATGGAGGTCATGCGGGCCGGAATTATGCAATATTGTAAGTAATTCTCTGCCTAATACCAACCGAACCATATAATAACCCCTTATGGGTTTTAATAACAATAACGCAACGTTGTGTATAGAGGTTGTCAAATCCAACCGAGCTCCAAGAACTGTCAGTTTTAGAAAATAAACACGGCCAGCAAAATAGTTCATTTAAATTTCTGCAGCCTGCCAACCATAGATACAAATCATACTGAGAAACCTGAAAATTCCGTGTATTGTTTTATATTTGCGTATGTAAAAGAGGTAAAGGTGAGCATGGTTTCCCATCCTTTATTATATTCATCTTTTCCATTGTAGTCCTCCTTGAAAAAGGTATTTCTAACAAATCTTGAATAATACTTTTATCGACATTGCCTAAAACTCATTGTTCAGTGAGAAAGTTTTAAAATTCTAGAAACACTGTTCAGGATTTAAATACATAATTTGCGATAAACACAAGGATCATCACTGCTTTAACAGAACCTGGTTTCCTTCCCCGTCTCTTGGTTCTGCCGTTGAAACCCACGCATGCGCTAAAGCGTAATTCTGAACCCCAGTAAAGCAGTGGGGTCTCAGCATCCCTAAGTTTCGAGCTTCCGATCGGCTTCCCCAACAACAACGAGGCATGCGCGTGGGACATGGAATGATTGAAGCTAATCACGTGCTCTGGCGTTATACAGCTGATTTCAGCATTCCAGCTTTTTATGAAATGGAATTTTCTTTTGTTTTCATTTACATAAGATGTAATTGCAGATATTCCAGCTTTTATGAAACGGAATTTTTGTCTCAATTTCGACAGTTTTAGTGGTCTGGCGGCGCACTATTAGCCATACCGCAGCATTCGCCACTGATGTACTTACATGAGTTTCCCTTCGTTTTGATAAATTATAAAATTCTTTCGATGTGGCTCAGCAGATGTAACATTGCATACTTTGGAATCGGTCATTTTAATGTCATCGTATGTTTTATAGACATCGTTCTACTTCGATTTTCGTCTTTTTTTTTTTCTTTTTTTTTTTTTTTCAAACTGTTGACTTTTGCCCTCCGTGCTTTTGCCTGTACGTAATTTATTTCTTTGTTAATATTGCAGCGGATTCATTAACAAATCTCATCCTGATCGGCGGACAGTGGCGAGAAGACGGTGTGGGATTTTGCAAGAATATCTGTTGTCTGTGCCACACAGCTTTGAAATATATTGGCATCTGATTCTGAGCTATTTTGAACCACCTCTTTAATATGTGCCTGTTGAGATAATTCGCATTCCCAATTCATCATTAATTCCAATGAACCACTGTCACATTCGCTCAGAGTTTGCACTACTTCTACCAAATGCAACAATAATCCTGAAGCAATATGGTCCAATAAAACTTTCAAATTGATCTCAGCCAAAGTAGCTATCACTCGATAAGATTTAGGAACAGGGTAACAGCATTTTTCAGCTTTTTGCAATACCGTGTAACATGGGAAAAGTTTTAGTGGCTGGTTCTGACGATCTCGCAATGTCTTCTTGACAAAAATACTTCTACAAATATAGGAAGAGCTTCAAAAGATAATAATTGTTCTTTCTTTCTCTCTCTTTCTCACTTTTTTAGACTACTAGAGTACACTTTCCTGTATTTCATCGCTCTTCTAGGAGATTCAGTAATTTCCTTGAGAACTTTTGAAGCATCTGCCTTGCCGGATACTCCCAGCTTCATCAGGGCCGCGGGTGGCCTAGTGGGCAGCGTTCGTGACTACCACGGAAAGGGCCTCAGGTTCGATCCACTAAATATCAGCCGTGCGTCGGATGGGCACGTTGAGCCGTTGGTCCCCGTGTACTGACCCCCGGAAATAAATAAGGGCGTCTTCCTCCCCTTTGTACTTCGCTTCCGTGTCACTTTCCTATCGGGCACTCTAGCCCAAATCTCGTAGCTTCCTATTTCTAAGGGTTGTTTAAGACCTGGGGTCAGACACTCCCTTCCTAAAATCCTCTACATATGATCATCATCATCGCAGCTTCTGAGCTTCATCTGAGTGGCAAAAGGATATTCGTTGGTGTCCAGTGTTTTTGCAGATTTCTTCCATCTTTAATTCTTTTACTGAGTTCGGTTGCGTCGCTAAAAAACGTCTTACGTCGCTCCAATTGACTAGTTGCAACGGGTATTTGTAAAGTCCCTTGCAACCAACTTTCATTCTTTTTTTACGCTTTGTAACCGTAGGTTGAAGAAGCGTATATGCTCCAGCTTTTCCATCCGTCTTTCCGTCCATCTGTCCGTCTGTCGGCACGATAACTCACGTAAAAATGGTTCGATTTCGATGAAATTTTAGTATGTGGTAGGGGACCACCAGGGGACGAACCCTATTGAAATTGGGTGAAGAGGGGTCAAAGGTCACGCCATAAGAGCAGGTTCCATTCAATTGCCTTTTTGCGTCCTAACATGCGTAAATATGGTTCGTTTTCGATGAAATTGCAGTATGGGGTAGGGAACTACCTGGGCACGAACCCTATTGAAAATTGGCCAATTGGGGTCAAAGGTCAGGCAGGGCATAAGAGCGGGATTTATTCCATTGCCCTTATGCGTCATAACGTGCGTAAAAATGGTTCGATTTCGATGAAATTTTGGTATGTGGTAAGGAACCACCTGGGAACGAAACCTATTGAAAATGGGTGGAATGGGGTCAAAGGTCAGGGCGTAAAAGTGGAATCCATTCCATTGCCTTTATGCGTCATAACATGCGTAAATATGGTTCGATTTCGATGAAATTTTAGTATGTGGTAGGGGACGACCAGGGAACCTACCCTATTGAAAATGGGTGAAGTGGGGTCAAAGGTCACGCCATAAGAGCCGGATCCATTTCATTGCTTTTATGAGTCATAACATGCGTAAATATGGTTCGATTTCGATGAAATTTTAGTATGTGGTAGGGCACCACCTGGGCACGAACCCTATCAAAAATGGGCGAAATGGGGTTAAAGGTCAGGCAGGACATAAGAGCAGGATTTGTTCCATTGCCCTTATGCATCATAACTTGCGTCAAAATGGTTCGATTTCGATGAAATGTTAGTATGGTAGGGAGCCACTGGAGAAGAACCCTATTGAAAATGGGCGAAATGGGGTCAAAGGTCAAGACACTGGAGTGGGATCCATTCCATTGCCCTAGTGCATCATAACTTACCAAAAAATGTTTCGATTGCGACAAAACGTTATCATGTTGTTCCAGAGGTATAGTGAACCGGTTCTGTTGAATATCAACGACATGGGGTCAAAGGTCATTGCACAAAAGCAAGATTTATTCCACAGCCATTATTCTCATAACTTGCGTAAACCTGCTTCTATTGCGACAAAACTTTAGTATGTTCATCTTGAGGTGTACTGAACCGGTTCTGTTGAATATCATCGAAATGGGGTCAAAGGTTAGGACACAGGAGCGAGATTTATTCCACAGCCATTATCCTCATAACTTGAGTAATAATTTCTAGTATGTTGGAAAGCGTATCATAATCAATGCATTGCATGATTTTACTAACTTGTTATATTTTTAATGTCTCATCTTCCTTGTGTGTAACCAACCACTTGCGTTTAAACTCTGACTTATTAAGATACTCGGCGCTTAAACGCTTTATATTGTTACTCCGTATAATTATCTCGGCTCTTTTCAATGTAATCCAATTTTTAGTTCATATCTTCATCTTTGAGTTGCTGCATATAATTGTCTCCGTGTCACTAATTGGATTTCGGAAAGCTCGGCAAACGAAAGAAAATCACATTTCTTGTAAAGTTAATAAAAATGTGAAAACTAGTATTTGTGATGCAAGCGCTTAAATTAATAATACCACGCGATTCCGCGGCTAATCCTCTTGGTTTTATAAACCCAAAGCTTTTCTCATTGTAATAACATGAGAAAAAACGTCCGGACGCACCCTGAAGTACAACAAAATAATTCGTGAAATGTTGCATTTGTAAAAAAAAAAAAAAAAATCACTGAATTATTGACTGTTTTCAAAGCGCGATAACTACATAAAGATAAATGATTTGAAAGTAAAAAGCTTTCAAAGTTGTTGTAGATGAGTGCCCCAGAAGTTTCCATAGTGCAAAACTTTACGCTGTTTCTTTGAAATGTATACAAATCCCTAATACACGTGCGATGTTCTAGAGACAGCCTAGAATAGTTACGCGCACTATGAGCAACCCTCAACTTTCGACTGAGCGGCGCCCTACCTCGGCATACAGGTGTAAAAAAGAAATCACGTTCCATCGCTCTCTATTTCTTGCCACAGCTCCCTCTGTGGCAAGAATTACACGCCTACGTCAAAATTTAGGACAGCACGTGACGTCATCGAGAAGTTTAAGTGAAGTGGCAACAGCTCCTGCAAGTTCCTGAAAGACAATCATAGCTGGCTGCGATGCAGTTAGTGTGTAAAGTGCGATATCGCTTCCATGCTTAATGAGGATAAGTCGAACCTACTTCTTTGGGGCAGGTGGGATCGCGCTGCGGTCCGTGGGCTGGCGGTGACAGATGGACCCGTCAGGATACTCGGTATCCTTTTTGATAGAGACGGTGTCCATTTGAAGACATGGAGGGACATCCTCTTCGCTATTAAAGAGAAGAAGGAAAGGTGGCAGAGTGTTGACATTTCGATGATTAACCGGGCTAAGTTAGCTAACGCTCTCCTGGTCTCGAAATGTGCCTTTGTCGGAGAACTTGGTTCTCCCCTCGGAGTCTCACGAGGCTTCTGGAAAGGCAAGTTTTTCAATTTATTTGGGCCGGTAAGCAAGTTGAGGCGGTTGCCAGAGCGGTCCTGTGCTACCCGAAGGAGGAGGGTGGTTTGGATGTTAAACACCTCTCCTCCTGGTTCAGTGCACTGCAGTTTAGGAGTGTGAAGGAAGCTCTGAACTACTCACACCCTTGTAGGAACTTTGTTGGGCATTTGACAGGATTGTCTGCGGAGAAGTTCTTACCTGGCTTCCGATTTATGGGGCCGCGTAGGGAGACCACTCACAAGCACTATAAGCTTGGGGGACACATTCAGGGTCTCGCGGAGGCTAACCGGAATGGGCTGAATTTGAAACAAATGTATCTGCACATTCTCCCTAGGCCTAGGGAGCAGGTTACTGAGTTTAGTGCCGTCAACTGCAACAGGAAGGAGGTGTGGATGAGCGTGTTGGCGGCTGGAGTTGACTGTAAGAAGCGGGATTTTAAATTCCGTCTGGCTCACGATGTCCTTCCGACTAGGAAGAGGCAGTACAGGTGGGGTACTGCCATCACCGACAAGTGCGCCTCTTGCAATCTCATTGAAGACCGGTACCACTTGTTCTGGAGTTGTCCCATGGCCGTGCAGGTGTGGAAGCTTGTTTGGACCTGGGCAGGTTGCCCGCACCGACTCAAGGCTCAGGAGGTCTTTTACCAGTACCCCGGCCCCAAGACTGGGCGGGATGTCTGGAGGTTGATCATCACTGAGACCACGTACAAAATCTGGAGAGAGAGGAACAGAGTTGTGCATAGTAATTACGGAAATGCAGGATTCAACCCTTTGAAAGTGGCCTGGCACGTCAAGTGCCAGCTTAGGAATAGAGTTGAGTTGGATGCCCGCACTCTTTCGGACCGTGCCTTTAAGTTCCGGTGGGTCTTCTGGCCCAAAATTGTTACTGGAACGAAGGAAAAGTATTTTTTCCATTGGGGAACTTAGTCTTCCCAGCTTTTCGGCTTGTAATCCTGCATTTCCGCACCCTTGGTTTCTTGAGTTTTTGATGAACTTTGTCTTGTGTTTTAATCTTTGGGATGTTTCTTTTCTAGATTCCGGGATGGAGTGAGGAGATTACCCTTCTTCCTCCATGCCGGGCGCCTGTTTGCGTACCATACCAGTTTCCTCCTGCGGCGCTGGCTTTGGGGGCGGCTGGTTGTCTTTGTGTGTGAATCGGGGGTCTTTGTGTTTCGCTGTGATCTTTCCTCACTTTGCTTTTCCGGGTGTGGTTTGCCTGTGTGT
Organism: Macrothele yani; assembly: GCA_039090855.1. Classification (NCBI taxonomy): domain Eukaryota; kingdom Metazoa; phylum Arthropoda; class Arachnida; order Araneae; family Macrothelidae; genus Macrothele; species Macrothele yani. The sequence goes on along the minus strand of CM077032.1, from coordinate 58,537,271 downwards.
GTTTGCTTTTTGGGTGGGTGGTGTGTGATTGCTGTTTGTGGCGTGTCGGTTCTGCGTGGTTGTGTGCAGGGTTGGGAGCCATTGGTGGGTCGAAAGCTGGTCTTTGTGCCACGCGGACGGCTCGGCGACCCTTCTGGTGGTGTCTCGGTTGGGACGTCATCGCAGGGCACACGTGAAGGAGAGTCTTCTCCTACTGGAGTGTTTCGGGGTGTCCTGGGGCCTGCCTCGTCATTCCTGGTGTCCCTGTCTGCAAAGTGAATTGGGGCCTGTTCGAGTTCTTCGGCAGGCCAGTGTGATTCGGGGTTCTGGATGTGCTGACTGTGGAACCGTGGTTGGTGCATCGGGGTGTGAGTGAAACACCGGTGGAACCGAACTCACATTTTATATGTGGTTCGGCGAAGCGAGTGTGTTGGTGTTGCTGGGCAACAAAATTTCGTGCCGGGAGAGGGGTCGCCGTGCTCACGCACAATGGCGTCCCCCTCTCTCGGATGCCAAGTCTTGGTTCTCCAAGTGTTGGTTTTAGAAGACAAACGCTATTGAAGAGTTAGACTTTTCAAAGACAGAGAACCTTTTCAAGGTTAGTTTTTTCCAGAAATCAGTAATGTTTCGTGGAGCAGAAAACATAATATTTATTTGTTCAAATGCTGTTGGCATGCGGTGCTTGCACTTATTGGGCCAGGCATTTCACTCGTTGATTTCAAGTTTTCAATTTTAATTTAAAAGGTGTTGGGTATTTTTTGCGTAGGTTTTATTGCTACTGATTATTTTCATATAGAACACTTTCAGAGTTTGTCTCTTAGTCAAAAATGTTCTTAAATCAACGCTTCGGTATCCAATCGGCACTTCTATACACGTGGGTTTTTCACCATCAGGGACTTTTATTCAGAAAGTTCCTGATTGATCTAGGGGCTGTTGAAAATTTTTATAGAGCTAAAAGTTAATTTTTTAGCCAGCCTGACTTTTAGTCACCATCAAATCTTTTTGTCTGTTCTGGATTTTTTAGAGACCTTGACCCACTTTTTTTGCGAATTTTTCGGCTTTTCACTTAGTATTTTCACTTTTAAGATTATGTGGCTCTCAGTGTTGGGAGTTTTTTACTTTACTATTTTGTTCTATATGGCATTACCTCCGAAAACTACCATTGATTTTATTTTTAGTACACCTGGATGTTTAACTGGAGCTGAAGCACATTTTTGCGGAAAAATGCAAACAGTGGATAAAATTATTTCCAAATAAAATTCCTTTTGGTGACTCGCTCTGTTTACATACCGGGATTACGCTGCTAAATTTATTTACAGATAAATAAATTAGGGCGCAAATCCAAGAAAAATTACTGTGTTTTTTTTACCACAATTTTGCGTGAAATAACAGATTTTTCTCTCAATTTTTCTGTCTTGAAAATTGCTTCTCAGAGCATAGAAAAACACTTTTTATTGAAGAGTTACTAATTGCTCACTAATCAGTGATCTCACTAAATTACCATGTAAAAGAATATCCCGATGAGAAATTGTTATATGCTTCAAGAATTTTATATGATTCTAATGCCTTTAACTGTTGTATGGTAATGGCGCTTCGACCATAGATAAAGTAATAGAAAATATTTACTATTTGCACTTCTGTAAAACTTTTCGCGTCACCTTCGAAGATTCTTACATTCAGCACATAGGGATCTTTTCCTTCAATCTCATTACTTTTTTCCAAATACCGCATTTTGTACTCGAAAGTTAAACTTTCAATGTAAAACACCATCATTTTTAACGAGGACTGGTTGTCCTTCACTTACGTTTACTAAGGCTCGTTGCCATGATGAAAGTCAACGTGTCTGTTACTTCCTCATTGCAAACGATTTAAGAGGTGAAAACAAACAACTAGCATAATTTCATGCAATCAGATTGGGCCAATCAAATTGTAGAGGCTTGCACTATAAATCAGTAGAAAGTGTGTGGTGGCGACGAACGATGGAACAGCCAGTATTAATATTCATGATTAACAAGCTGATTTTTTATCACGATCTGATCTTCATTAACTGAGGAAATTTTTTAATCGATTTACTAGCTAAAAACTCACAACTGACACAGTTTTAGTTTCACATTTTTAAGAAAAATCACATTGTTGCAATCATGCAGTACTTATAAGTTGAAACATCGAGTGGCGACGAATGATGGAACAGTGAGCATTAATATCGGGAGGTGATTTTTCATCACGCGCTGGCTTCATTAACGGGGCATTTTTCAATCAATTTAGAAGCTGAAAACACACAATTAACACAGTTTCATGTTAGAGTTATACTTTTTGGACCAATTAAATTGCAGCAGGCGTGAAGTATAAATCAGTAGAATGTGTGGCCTAGCGACAAACGATGGAACAGCCAGTGTTAACATTCATGAAAGACAATCTGAGTCTTCATTACTGGAGAAAATTGCAATCGTTTAGAAGCTGAAAACCCCCAATTGACACAGTTTCATGTCATAGATTTCATACTGGGCTAATCTGGTAGTAGTAGGCCTTCGTTATAAATCTGCGAAAAATATGGGAGGCGATGAACGATGCAACAGCCAGTTTTAATATACTTGACATCACGCACTAATTTTCGCTACCGGAGAAAATTGCAATCTATTTAGCTCTACAACACACAACTAGCAGTTTCAGGTTAGAATTTTGTACATTCGGCTAATCAAGTTGTACTGTAGTAGGAGTTCAGTACAATTGGTGGAAGTTTTTGAATGGCTATTCCATCATTCGTCGACACCTCACGGAAGAGGCAAGGTGTGGAACCTGCAGTGTTAATATCATGTTCAAGAGCGGATTTACAGAAACGCAAATGATCTCGCAGGGCTAGTAAAAAATAATGAACTTATTTTCATTTTCATGCTAAATAAAATAAATAAAACGCACGATAATTCAGCTGTTTTGGTTTTAGGGGCATGTTTCCATCCGCATTTAAAATACGTCACCTATGAGAATTAATTTATTAACTAGCAGGTTCATTAAAAATCATTTTGAGTGCTATATATTACTTTTTTTCTACAACACTACAGCTATGGGTGGCGATGAACGATGGAACAGCCATTTATTTTCTTCAGAAATTGTGATGTTATTTCTGGCCAATTTTCTTAGAATGCAATAAACATTTTGCTCTTTAGTTCTCTTTCTAACATGACTGTCCATCAGTGGCTCACCAAAGATTACTTTATCAGGTGGCTCAAAATTTTGAAAATGCATATAAAATTATCCGGGAGAAATCCCCTTTCAAATAATTGCGAAGCGATAAATGTATCTCCGCCATATTAAAGTTCATTTCCAATGATTCGTAAAATATATAATTAAAATCATGTACAAATGACTTTAGAAATAAAAAGCCAATAACAAAGTGAAACCTCAAATTGAAGTCCCGGGTCCCTGGGCTTCCCATATTTCCTTAAGATTTCTTTTTCTTATTCAGTCCAGTTTAACAAACAAGCACAAACACACATACCCGGACGTTTTCTGGGAGACGCGGGTTCGAGTCCCGCTCCAAGACGATGAAAATGTTCAAGTTTTCGGATATTATCTGACTTACCATCCTTGTCACATTTACGCCAAAAATCGGATTGTCATCTTCTAAATCTGTAGAATAGGAGAAGCTTGTTTTGCGAGACACGGGAAAAGATTTCATCCATTTTCGGCCTTCGCATGGGAACACTCAGGGGGATGTAATATGATTATGTAAGACAGCAGATCATTCATGATTTAAAAACAAGTTAGTAAAATCATGCAATGCGTTGATTATGATACGCTTTCCAACATACCAATAAGCATTACTCTAGTTATGAGGATAATGATTGTGGAATAAATCTCGCTCCTGTGACCTGACCTTTGACCCCATTTCGATGATATTAAACAGAATTGGTTCAGTATATCTCCGAAACTACATAATAAAGTTTTGTCGCAATCCAAGCATTTTTGCGTAAGTTACGACGCATAAGAGCAATAGAATGGATCCCACTCCTATGTCCTGACCTTTGTCCCCATTTCATCCATTTTCAATAGAGTTCGTCCCCAGATGTTCCCCTAGCACATACTGAAATTTAATTAAAATCGAACCATTTTTACGCAAGTTACGACGCATTAGGACAATGGAATGGATCCCTCTGCTATGTCCTGACCTTTGACCTCATTTCGTCCATTTTCAACAGATTTCGTCCCCAGGTTGTCTCCTACAACATACTAAAGTTTCATTGAAATCGAACCATTTTTACGCGACTTATGACGCATAAAAACAAATGAGTAGATCGTGCTCCTATATAATGACCTTTGACCCCATTTATCCCATTTTCCATAGGGTTCGTTCCCAGTTGATCCCCTAACACATAGTGAAATTTCATTGAAATCGAACCGTTTTTACACAAGTTATGACGCATAAAAACAGTGGAATGGATCCCGCTCCTATGTCCCGACCCTTGACATATTTCGCCCATTATCGACAGGTTTCATCCCCAGGTATCCGTACCATTTCGCCCATTATCAAACAACATACTAAAAATTAATTGAAATCGAACCATTTTTGCGCAAGTTATGATGCATAAGTGCAATGGAATGGAACCTACGTCTTGACTTTTGACCAAATTTCGTCCATTTTCAATAAGGTTCGTCCCCAGGTGGTCCCGTACAATATACTAAAATTTCATCGAAATCGAACCATTTGTACGCGACTTATCGTGCTGACGGACAGATAGACGGGCACGACTTATCGTGCTGACGGACAGATAGACGGACAAAGCTGAAGCATATACACTTCTTCAACCTACGATTGGGAAGCGTAAAAAAGGAATATCAGTCTTATTAAATTTAACGAAACACACAGAATTTCATACTCATAAACGTGTGTTCTGTTTAATGCATGCATCTTTCCAAATTCTTGAACGAATATTTCAACATTGCGTAGATTGCGGTAACGAGTTCAAGCTGAAGATCTAAGAAAGGGCTTTAAACGTTGCCACTCACGCCCAGATGGGACAGTGTTCTAAGCGCAGACTTCTGATAATGTACCAGGTTCCAGTGGCGCACGCGCAGTGTCACGGTGGCTGGATTTTCCCTACACCACCGTGTGGAAGGTACTGGGAAAGGTGCTGCATTTTTTTTTCCATTCAAGATGAGTCACACCTAACAGTTGATTGACGGTGACAAGGACACCCGACTGACCTTCGCATTGATCTTCCTTGCTAGAATGGAAGTGTCCATTGTAGATCTTGTGCAGTGACGAGACACATTTTCACCTCAATGGAACAGTCAACACTCATAACTGTCGCATTTGGGCATTGCAAAATCCTCATGCGTTGCAACAGATTCCACTGCACTCGCCCAAAGTCACAGTGTGGTGTGGCTTCACTGCTACATTCATCCTTGGTCGGTTCTTCTTCGTGGAAATTACACCCACGGGACCTGTGACTTGCTCCGTTAATGCCCAGAGCTACCGGGAGATGCTTAACAGTTTTGTTCTTCCGCAACTGCAGTAGAGACAGTCTCTTGCATCGACAATTTCTATGCACGATGGGGCGCCTCCACATATCGGACAGTGCGTACATATATGTTTCTGCGACAACATTTCACGGAGAACAGAGTGATTAGTCTTTCCTTTCCCATACAATGGCCATCTCGTTCTCCGAACCTTAATAACTGAGATTTCTGGTTTTGGGGACACTTAAAACGTAAGGTTTATCAAGCCGACGTTCCTAACCTAGTAGCCTTGAAAGACAGTATCACATTCCATGTGAGAAGCATTACGGAAGATCAGTTGCGCTAGGCTGTTGAACACACTGGTTATCGACTTCAGATTTTTTCAATTTAACCATGGTGCCCACATTGAGTGGTACCGGTTGCACCGCTAAGGTCGCTATCCCTCCCTTGTTCAATTAAAAACCGGAGACAATGAAAACGTCTTAAACGCAAAACATATGTTGGTTTCTGATTTGATTTTTGTCATTTCTCTCGTAGCGCCGACAATTATATATACACAGTGCGTCAAAGAATTTTTAAGACTGGCGCTAGATTTCAGTCTGCGGTGGCGCCACCAGTGTAATCGCGAATGCGTTATAAACCGTGACCATCTGCTTACTTTCTGCCAAAAGTACTGCGCAGTTGTTAAAGTAACTGAAACGAAACGGCAGTTCATTAGAGAAGTAAAATTTTTTTCATGTTGAATATTTAAGATGGAACAAAGGGCTGTTATTAAATTTAACGCAAAACTTGGTAAAAGTGCCTCGAAACGCACCAAATGATGAAACAAGTTTACGTTGAGTTTTATTTAAGTAAGTCAAATGTTTTCCTGTGGCACAAACGTTTTTTGGACGGAAGAGATACGCTAGAAGATGATAAGCATACCGGAAGACCAAGTTCATCTAGGACACCTGAGATTATTGAAAAAGTGCGTGATTTCGTGGCAAACAATCGATGTGCGTCACTAAGAACGATGGAAGAGTCTTTAAACATCAACAAAGAAACGATTCGAACCATCCTGCATGCAGATTTGGGCAAAACAAAAGTCTGTGCTAAATTTGTTCCTCACACGTTAACCAATGAACAAAAATCAAGGAGAAGTGCACATTGCAGAGACATCATTTCAGCCGCTGAAAATGATCCAAACTTCTTAAAATCGATTGTTACAGGTGATGAAATATGGTGTTTTCAATATGATCCTAAAACAAAGGGACAAAGTGCGGAATGGAGTTCGAAAAACTCCACACAAGCCAAAAAAAGAACAAGAAAAGTTCCATCGAAAATCAAAACAATGCTCATTACATTCTTCGATAGTAAGGGTATTTATTATCCTCAAAGAATTTGTTCCAAGTGGACAAACAATTATTGGTGAGCTTTATTTAAATGTTTTGAGGCGTTTTATGGGCAGAATTTGTCGCATTCGTCTAGAATATCGGGATGAAAACAGTTGGTGTATGTTGCACGATAATGCACCCAGTCACACCTCACTTCTTGTTTGTAGATTTTTGGCGAAAAGTAACGTCTGTGTGTTGAATCATCCATCGTATTCGCCTGATTTAGCACCCTGAGACTTTTCTTTATTCCGAAAACTTAAAATGACGTTAAAAGGGTGTTATTTTGATGATATTTCGACCATACAAACAGCTTCGACGCGTGCTTTGGAGGCAATTCCGCAAAGTGAACTGGAACAGGCATTCGAATCATTATTAAATCGCTGTAACAAGTGTATTGAAGCCGGAGGGACATATTTTGAATAACAAACCAAAACAAATTATAATTTCTTGTTTCTATTTCATTTTACAGACCCAGTCTTAAAAATGCTTTGCCACACTGTGTATTTCAGCAGCTTCCAGTGCCAGAAGTACCCTAGTGTTGACTTTTGGAGTTTATTTATTTATTTTTTTTTTTTTTTGCGGAAATCTCTTTGGCATGTCGTGATTTGTCAGCATAGCAGATTTGGTTGCTTTCAGACTCCTAGAAATATATCAACAGAGTGATGCCTAGGGATACTTTAATTACGATCACCATTAAGGGATATGCAAAAAACATCGATGATTTAAAAGCATTGATGTTTTCCACGGAACATCGAGTATTGAATACTCGATGTTTCATTCACTGACAGTATCGGTGAAACATCGATGTTTTGTGACGACGTTTTCTGCCTTCGTTATGAAGTCAACGACTACAGAAACAATAATTATGAATTTTGCCGCTTGCTGTCTGCCTCAGTTAGCAAGTAGCAAAGTACATAGTACACTGGTCTAGTAGATTTAAATTATATGCAAATGCAATAAAATTCAGAGAATAAAACAATGACGTAGTTAAAAGAACGAATATATGTTGTTAATATTGTGAATTCAACTGGCTTTTTTAATATACTAAACATTTGCCACAGAATATGAGTTATCAACAGCAGGAGAGTTAATTGGAGGACCCATACGAAATGAAAATGTGATATAAAATGGAATTTATCCCCATCACATGAAAATTTTGTATTAATATTTGAACCAACTTCTTAGTGTATTACTTACACAGCTAAAGCCTTAAATATACTTTCTGTCATTCATGTATAATTTACAAGTTTGGACATAAATTGATCTTCAAGTTAGCTTTGTAAGAAAACTGAACAATTTTAATCTATCATATGTTTTAACTTGTAAATACCGTTTTTAATTTGATTAAATGTAGAAGTGATCTTCATCATTTCGTCAAAGGTCGTTAGTGAGCAAGTTGCATATCGTGTTATGTATGACGAATGTCTACTTCCATATGAGAATTTTATAGTATATAAAGAAAAACAATGTTTCATCAGTCAGTCTGCTTAAAAGTTTTCAAATTCATCATCTGAATATGGCATCTGAGAAGATGACGACTGACGCTCGGTGAATCTGTCATAAATTGCCATTGTGGCAATTTTTCACCTACTTCTTTCGGAAGCTCATATTCATGGCACTACTTGCCCTCACGTTTCAAACCAAACTTTATGATCAGTATGCTGACTAAAGTGTCAGTTTTCATTGTATTTCTGGTTTTGTTTTTTACATGATTTACTTAACTGAAAACTCGTTCAGCATCTGCATTCGAATGTGGCAGTGTTAAAACATGTAAAGCAAAATCAGAAAGTTCCTTAAAAAGATTTCTCCTGTTGAGTCCTTGTATGATGCTATTTCACACCACATCTGTACAGTGTGATGAACTTCAGTCCATTTGACATAATGAAATTTTTGCCATTGCATTTCAATCTGCGTTAATAGAGATGCATCGGAATAAATAGGTGTTCCTAAATTTACAACAGAAGCCTTCAGTGGTCTTAAACAATCTTATACAGATAACAAAGACATATGCTGCAAAATCTAAATATTCCATGATAATCGTTTCCTAAGCTGTGCTACAAGTTCCTTTAAGAACAGAACACATTTATTTCGCATATCCTTTTCAATATTTTCTGGTGTTGAATTATTAAAAAAATTCTGAAATATAAGATAATTTAAAGATAGGATCCTTTAATGACAAACATTTTCTCATACTTCAATACAGAACAGACAAGCAACTGAGGAGGTGGGAGCCTACGCAAGAGTTACCGCTTGCAACAGGAAGTATACAATTTATTTAAAAATCTCCGTTTAGAAAACTCTACATATTCGTATGAGGTTCGAGTCAAAGGTATTTTAGGAAAGAAAAAACTGAGAAAAAGTAGAGAAAAGAAAATAATTGTTTAAAACATAAAAAAGATAAAAAAGTGGTAAAATATAATACAACAGGAAATACGAAAGACAAGATTGAAAAACATAATGGGATCCATTTGTTTATCAGTTTTGTTGTTAACAATTATTTTTATTCTTTGTCGGTGTTATTCCCATATTTAAAATGAAAAACAGTGTATATTACATTTGCTTTTAGTAAATTCTTGAAATATAAAGAAATAATTAAGTAAAATATGTTCAGCATATTACATTGTCAGCCGTGAATGACTTTGTGGTTAGTGTTGCAGACTATCGATGCTGGGCTGAACTCTCAGAGATGGTGTGATTTACTGACAATCGGTGGATATCCGCCGTGCATCGGACGAGCACGTAAAGTGCCCCCCCCTGAAATGTTCTCACCCATCTATGTGCGATATCGTACTTGTACGGTGGTGCCACCTACTGTACTCTAATCTCACTACAAACTGTTCGGTCAAAAATCGCTTCTGTTTCTGTGTCCTGCCCAAAAGGCGATCTCGCTGTAGGTGGCTGGGACCTAAACTCTACTCCCTGTGGACGGAAGTCCTACATGAAAATGACGAATTCTGTGAAGAGCTTACGTTGTCTTTAAGTTATATTACATTTTAAATTTCAGCTACAAATATTTTAAATTTAAAAAGCATAATCAATAATCATATTTAGTACTTTCGATAATTTTTTATAACGTACAGGAGCCAATGGTTTCAATTTATTAAAGGTTTTTTGAGCACCGTTAGATCAGATTTCAAATTCCAGAAGTCTTCAGAGGTCACACTTTGTGGCAATTTTTATCTGCTCTGTATTTTTTGATTTTTGTTCGAAGGATAATGCATTTCTATTTTTCCAAATATTATATTTTGTAATTGCTATTATTTGATGTATTATTAATTTTTTTATTCAGAGCAGTGTAACGGAGTATGTTACAAGATTTGGTGGGTAGTAAACTTTTTCTTTATAATTTAAATATTTTTGTAACCAATCCCTGATGTGTTTTGATTACAATCAACGAATAAATTTTCTAGAGTTTCTTCTGAACACAGAAGATGCAGTTTGGATTAGGTAATTTTTTAATTTTAAACAGCCATTTTCTTGTAGGAACATTATTATGGGAAATTTTGAAGAGTATGTCTCTAGTATGAGTACTTAATTTTATTTTGTATTGCTGTATCCAGATATTTTTTACTGTATTAGATAGTAGTATATTTTCTAATTTTGTTGAATGATTTTTGTTTAACTCTAGGTATATTTTACATAATTTATCATCATGGGTGATATTTTTTAAAATGGATTTATCCGTTATTTCCTTCCAAATCATCATCATCATTGTCAACCATTATCAATCCACTGCTGGACGAAGGTCTCCCCAAGTTTCCTCCACAACGGTCTGTCTTGTGCCAGTCTCCTCCCTGTCACCCCTGCATACTTTCGAATTTCATCCACCCATCTCCCATGTGGCCTTCTTCTGGGTCTTTTCCTGTCCCTTGGAATCCAATCTAAAATTTCGGCTGTCCATCGATGATCTGTCCTTCTGGCAGTATGTCCAGCCCATTGCCATATCAGGGATTTAACTCTGATCATGATGTCTTCCACTCTTGTCATTTTTCGGATCCACGAGTTCCTCTTCTTATCTCTCCTGGTTACACCAAGTATGCACCTCTCCATGCTTCTTTGAGTTGTCTGCAGCCTTTGTATGTCTCTTTTAGTTAAGGTCCACGTCTCTGCACCATACGTAAGCACTGGAAGGATGCATTGATCAAACACTTTTCTTTTAAGACATAATGGCATATTGCTCTTGAAAATTATGCTGTTTCTTCCAAAAGCTCTCCAGGCAAGTTTTGTACGCCGATTAATTTCTTCATCAATGTGACCCTCACTTGATATCTGCTGTCCAAGATAAACGTACGTGTCTGTTATCTCCAGCTTTTCTCCATCAATCGATAAATCTTCATTTCTTGTAAAAGCATTGAACATCACTTTTGTCTTCTGAAAGTTCATTTTTAATCCCACTTCTTTACTCTTGTCAGCAAGTTCCTGGATCATACTCTGCAGCTCTGATGGGCTAGTTGCAAAAATGACTACGTCATCAGCAAAACGAAGGTGGGTTAGATAATCTCCATTAATCTTTATCCCCTTGTTTTCCCAGCTCAGTGACTGAAAAACACCCTCCAATGTGGCATTAAAGAGCTTCGGAGATATGGTGTCACCTTGTCTCACTCCCTTTCCAATTTTTATGTGTGTTGTATTTTCAAACAGCCTAATCTTTGCACTTGCATTTTCATAGATGTTATTAATAATATTAATGTATGCATCTTCAATACCGCAGGTTTTCAGAGCCATTGTAACTGCTGATGGTTTCACCGAATCAAAGGCTTTTTCATAATCGATAAAAGCCATGCACAATGGAAGTTCATATTCCCTCGCTCTTCCAATTAGTTCTCTCAGCACATGGATATGATCTATTGTGCTGTAGCCACTCCTGAATCCAGCTTGTTCTCTCGGTTGAGCCATGTCCAGTGTTATCTTCAAGCGGTGTGAAAGAACTTTAGTGAAGATTTTATAAACTACTGATAGGAGGCTGATAGGTCTGTAGTTTCCGAGATCCTCAATGTCACCTTTCTTATGTAGCAGGATCATTGTAGCGGTGTTCCAATCCTCAGGAATCTTTCCTTCATTAAGGCATCGAGTGAAAATTTGGGCGAGTACTGTTTCGATTTCTCCACTTGCTTCTTGTATGATGTCTACAGTAATTCCATCTTCTCCTGGAGCTTTTCCCCGCTTCATGTTCTTGATTGCATGTGCAACTTCTGCTGGAAGGACTGGAGGAATTCTAGTACTGGTATCTTTCATGATGTCTGGAGTGCATGTATCATCCCTTTCATATAATTTGGAGTAGAAATCTTTCACTCTTGTCAAAATTTCGCCTCTATTTCTTGTTACAGAACCATCTTCTTTTCTCAGTGCCATAATCTGTTTTCTTCCCTTACTGAGATGTCCCTTTGCTATCTTTAGGCTTTGGTTGTTTTCAATTGCTTTCCTCACTAGTTCACAGTTGAATTTTCTTACGTCTTCAGTGATACTTTTTCGTACTGTCTTGCATAGCTCTATATATTCCACTTTGGAAGTCACATCTTCTTTAGTTGTCCTCATCTCTCTTCTTTTTTGCATCAACATTTTCGTTTTTCCTGATAATTTATTTACATGCAACTTGTTCTTAGACCCAGCTAATTTTGTTGCTGTTTCCATAAGAGCTTTGGTTACTTTTCTGTTAACTTCAGAGATGTCCACTTCTTCCGATGTTAGGCCTTCTAAAGCAGAGAACCTGTTCTTCAGTTCCAACTTGAAGGTATTATGGTGTTTTTTAAGGTTGGTTATGTCAATAGATTTTGTTTGTCTTATGAGCTTGCCACGTTCAAGTTTAGTGTTGAGGTGCATCTTACATCTCACCAATCTATGGTCACTACCAGTGTTGAACTTGTTTAGCACACTGCAGTCTTCTATGACGAATTTTTTGTTACACATAATAAAATCAATTTCACTTGTCGTCCCATTTGGATGTCTCCATGTCCATTTCCTGTGTGGCTTTTTCTTGAAGAAGGAGTTCATGATGAAAAACCCTTCTGCCTCTGCAAACTCAACGAGAGTATATCCACGCTGGTTTCTGTTGCCGTGACCGAATTTACCTACTGAAGTTTCATTCTGTTGCCGTTGCCCTATTTTTGCATTGAAATCTCCCATAATTATTTTCAAGTGCTGCTTACCTTTATTATTTAGATGACAAATTTCCTCATAAAATTCTTCAATTTCTTCTTCAGGATGACTTGTGGTGGGTGCATAAGTTTGAATAATCTGAGCTTGGTATCTTTTCGAGAGTTGGATAACAAGCCGTGCAGCTCTGTCAGAGGAACTTTCAACTTCTACAACTTTATCCTTCAGTTTCTTGTTTATTATAAATCCAACACCACTAGTTCTGCCAGTATCTGTCCCATGATAGTAGAAGAGATGTCCACTTTTCAGTTCGATGAGATCTTCTCCTTTTCTCCTTACCTCACTTAGCCCCACGATGTCCCACTTGATCCTTTGTAGTTCCTCTTCCAATTCAAGAAGCCTTGAATCAGAAGATAGGGAGCGTCCATTGTACGTTGCCAAGGTCAGCATCAGATGGCAGCCTAGTCCGGTCCTCCGGGGATTCTTAGCACCCTCTGCCTTCATGTCGCACTGGCCGCTGCCTTGGCCAGGTACATTCCAGCTGCCGGAGACTGAGGGCCAAGATTTAAGTTGTGGAGTCATTTTGGAGGGGTTTGGCCATAACTCACCACGCTGGCCAAGCGGGTTGGTGAGTGTGGGATAGAATTTCCTCTAATCCCGATGGTATAGTTATACCGCTATTTGCGGTCGTCAGAGCCCCTTTAGTAGGAACAGGATGCACCACGAGAAGGCGGGGTTGACATTTGTCAAGGAGAGGCTGTGATGTTACGCATCACCTGACCTTACAACCCATATATATATATATATCATCATCATCATTGTCAACCATTATCAATCCACTGCTGGACGAAGGTCTCCCCAAGTTTCCTCCACAACGGTCTGTCTTGTGCCAGTCTCCTCCATGTCACCCCTGCATACTTTCGAATTTCATCCACCCATCTCCCATGTGGTCTTCTTCTGGGTCTTTTCCTGTCCCTTGGAATCCAATCTAAAATTTCGGCTGTCCATCGATGATCTGTCCTTCTGGCAGTATGTCCAGCCCATTGCCATTTCAGGGATTTAACTCTGATCATGATGTCTTCCACTCTTGTCATTTTTCGGATCCACGAGTTCCTCTTCTTATCTCTCCTGGATACACCAAGCATGCACCTCTCCATGCTGCTTTGAGTTGTCTGCAGCCTTTGTATGTCTCTTTTAGTTAAGGTCCACGTCTCCGCACCATACGTAAGCACTGGAAGGATGCATTGATCAAACACTTTTCTTTTAAGACATAATGGCATATTGCTCTTGAAAATTATGCTGTTTCTTCCAAAAGCTCTCCAGGCAAGTTTTGTACGCCGATTAATTTCTTCATCAATGTGACCCTCACTTGATATCTGCTGTCCAAGATAAACGTACGTGTCTGTTATCTCCAGCTTTTCTCCATCAATCGATAAATCTTTCCTTCCAAATACTTCTCATTTTTGCATATTTATTTCCTGTGAAATAAACAAATGTTTTTGAGGTGTGGATTAGTTGAAGCACTGTATTTCTCTACCGACCTGAAATTTTAATATTTTAAATGCTGGGTGCTCCTCATTTTGAAAAACATTTCAAAGTGTAAGGAAACGGAAGTAAATCGCTTTTCAAATATGGTCTCTCAATACCCAATCCCCCTTATTCAAAATTGTTATACATTACGCTTCCTTTTATTGTATCCCCCTTTCCTTTCCAAATGAAACGGAAAGGAAGTTGTTCTGCCTTTTTTATGACACCTTTAGGAATTTCAGAGGTTCTGGCAAAGTAATAAAACTTTGAGAAATGTAAAGAGTTTATAATTTTGGCCTTTGAAAAGAAGGAATAACTTTTTGTTTCCAATTTTGTATTATATCTTCCCGTACTTTCGATACATTCTTTCCATTTTGTACTTAAATTTGGTTCCTCAAAAACCAAATGGTCCAACTGTCTGCCCTTCTGATGCTGCATGGAAACCACCTGGATTAATCGAAATGCACGTTCACTGTTAGGGTTGCAATTTGACTAAAACAGAGAGTAAGACTTAAAATCTCCAGATTTCTCACTACATGAGAAACGATATCTCTAGTATTGAGACATGTTGCTGGAATGATAATTTTGTCATCAGATCTGGCGACAAAACCGCTAAGTTGGTCAATCTTAAAGTTGTCTTTACCGCGCCCGATGTGACTTGGGCTTCAGCAATTAAGAGTTTCATGGTCTGAACAAAAATCTTCTAAAAGTATGTTTAAAATAATTTTTAGCTTTTCTATAATATACTGCTTGATATTTTCAAATGTGCATTTCGTCACTAACTAGACATTGCGTATTCATCTGCCTCGTAATTTTACCTTTTAATTTTATTGAGGTGAAACAAATCACAAAAATAATAAATTTACACATATTTGTTTAATTATATTAGTACACCTATTTGTTAAATTAAGTATTGTATTAATTCCGTTAGAGCAAAAAGGAATTTTCATTCGATGGGTAATATATTCTGATGTAAATTTGAATTGTTAAGAGATCGTAATTGATTTTCAGCTATACGAAGTTGCGCCCTTATTAGATTTTTTCCGGTGAAGCTTTTCTCGTATGACATAATGGTATGAGTTATGTCATAAATAATCCCGATATTTTTCTTTCAATATACGTGTCTCGCAATGTTAGATTTACTTTTTGTCAGTTATAACTCCAAATGTGTCTGTCCCGTGGGTAGGAGACCACAGTTCTACTTAATAACTACTTATAAGATCGCTCTGTGTGCTGTGAAATTCCTTTCAGAATAGGGATTTCATCGTAGTGTAATATGTCACAGGAGAACATTTTCAGTGGTTATTGGTTATTGAAATCTTAGCGAATTCCGTAAAACAATGGTGTACGTGAGTTGCATATGTATATATATTCAGTCAGACACAGTGAGGATGCAGGATTTGTCATTTTTATGTAGGACTTCCGTCCACAGGGAGTAGAGTCTAGGTCCCAGCCACCTACAGCGAGATCGCCTTTTGGGCAGGACACAGAAACGGAAGGAATGAGAGCAAGTCTGTCGACTTTGACAGAACAGTTTGTAGTGAGATTAGAGTACAGTAGATGGCGCCACCGTACAAGTACGATATTGCACATAGATGGGTGAGAGAATTTCAGGGGGACATAGGAAAGGATACCCATTTTACCAGTGGGTTCAGCCTGGGGGCCGTCACTTTACGTGCTCGTCCGACGCACGGCGGATATTCAGTGATTGTTAGTAAATCACACCATCTCTGAAAGATCAGCCCAGGCTTGAACCTGGGGACCTAGCATCGACAGTCTGAAACACTAACCACTTAGCCATCCATCCGCGGCTACGTGAGTTGCACTAGAACCTAGATCTTTTATATTCAAGCCTCAGATTCGTACAGCCAATGGCGTTTGACGTCGTTTCAAAATGTCATTCTCAGGCGGCCCCATTTTATTGGTCATTCTTGCAAACAATTACTTTCTTCACACACAGTAAACATATTTCCAGTTCTAAAGCATGATTCAGAATGTCATTTTAAAACAGTAATACAATTCAAATTTCCCCAAGGATAAGAATATTTGGAGTTGGCAAAGTATGTACACAAGATGTGATTTAATTTGAAGTGATAGAATTCAATGGATATTGGAGTTTATACTACATTCTAACCTGGCAAAATTGATAAAAATACCAACTCAAACAGTGTTTCTTGAAGTTAAGGTTTCCAAAGATCGATTGAAAATTCGTTTTCAATAGAATTACCCCGAATCAAATTTAATTCTCACTGCCGGCTAATATGAGCATATCATGTGATATTACTTCCGGTTCAATAAATTGCAATCCTTGTAAAAAAGAAATCACAATCAAAACTCATGACTATCTGGTATGACCAGTTCATAGTAAATAAAAAGCCTCACAAAAATTCCCCTAAGCTATTATTACTACTGTTTAAAACAAGAATGGTGGCACCAGTTTCTCGGCTGTAATGAGCACGTCTTTTGAATCATTTCTCACGGGAATAAAATTTATCAAAGATATTAAAAACTCAATGGGACCCGTAAAAGAAATAATCAATCGGTTTCAGCAATCCAGCAAACATTCAGAAATAGAAACATCTGCTTAGTTTTATCAGCGGCTAAAAAGCATGTTAACAATAGGCACAGAAAAGTTTCTCATAGTACAAGGAAGGTATCAGAGATAAAAAGATTTTCAAATTCAACGGTTAAAAGAAAGAATGTACCAGAGAAGGAAACTTTATATAACTCTATGCCATCTAGCGGTAGAATTTTGAATAATGGAAAATTTTAATATAGACGAAATAGCTACTGGATTGAAAAAGCTGTGCTAGAGAAAAAGAACTATTCAATTACGTCCCGCTTAAGTAAAAATAGCAAGAAAAAGTTTCGATCTCTACGCCGCTCCCGGGAAATCTCTGCATTATTTAAAGAGATAATGTTTCTCATCCCTATTGCAGCGAATGGTATAGAATAAAGAAGAAATTTCTAAATGTGTTTTATAGAAGGAGTTATACAGCTGCAAACAGAAGTGGACAAACACCATCTACAGACAGAACTGTGAACTACAAATTTTTCATGTACTAGCCTAAAGTGCTCTACAAGGTAGATGGCATCCGGTGTTGAAAGAATTTTTTAAATCGTACATGCAGAAGCAGAAATATTGAGAAAAACAGCTTAAGCTTTTATGCCACCTAGCAAAGAAATTCTTCATTATACAAAGAATATATGCATGAGTAGTTTGTAGTGTCTTAATAAAGTAAGAAGTTTTGCAATGGCGATTTCAGGGCCACAGATATTGTTCTGAACGGATACGTGGTCTTTCGCTCGCAGGTGACCCTATTGGGTGTTAAAAAAATTGAAAATATATGAAAATTATTTCGCAGAGGAAACGCCCTCCAACAACGAAAGAATTTTTAAATCCATGATATTGACAAAAATAAGATATGCATGTACTCTCCCAGGCGAAAAACTTCGCATTTTTTTAAAAATAAATTATTCTCAATAGGTTCTTGGATGTGCGTGGTATGGGTCAGCGTATGAGTTCTTTCAATCGAATTTTCGGTAGCTCCGATTTGGCTGCAAACACATCAGAAACAGAAATGAACTCTTTCGACCCCTGGTGACCAAACCATTTTTTACCAAATAGTAAAAATTATTTGCAAAGCAATTTCCATTAGAAAATTCAGCCGGTGCAGATAGGATTCTTTAAATCGGAGTTTTAGAAGAAGAGATATGGGGGAAACAGAATCTCCCAAAATGCTTCCTAGCGGAAAGATGGTATGAAAAAGTTTTCGTACTAGATACTGTATCCAACAAAGCAGGAATTTCTCAAATCGGACTCTGTGAATCACAGATATCGAGAAAAAAAAAACCAGATATCTGCGCTTCCTATAGGAGAAACAATGCATCATTTTAAGAAGAATATATTACAAAAAGGTATATCGGTGTGAGTGCCACCCGTCAACGAAAGAATTTTTTAAAATGAGGTTTTAGATACAAAGATTTTGCTGCAAATGCTACAGAAGTCGTAAATACGTTTACACCCCCTGGTGGCAAAATCAGACTTTACAAAAAAAATGATATTATATGCAAAAGATTTCGCATCAAGTGTTACATTGTCTGCAGAAAGGATTTTTTTCAAAGAAAATTTTTTCAACTGTACCCGATATCTCTGCTAATTGATTTTTTCAATTAGCTAGTTCAGTTTACTTTTATGCCCCTTAGCGGAAAATATAATGCATAACTTGGCATAGTGACTGCACCTAAAATAGGTTCGACATAAATGGAATCGAAAGGTAAAATATGTTTTTCTAATTGGACGTTTAGAAGCAATAATATGAAATAAAATGCCATTTGAATTCGACATGACCTGGGTTTACGCCTTCTAGCGGCAAAGTTATTCATCGTGAATATAAAAAAGAAATAAAGGATCAACGTTCGCACATTTTAAGTTTCCCACTTCGAAAAGAATTTTTCAGATCGGACAGTTAGTTACAGAGATGTGGCGCAACCAGACGGACGAACAAACCGATAGCTTAATTACATTCGTTTTCACCAAAGACTTGCTAAACATTAGTTTCATTAATACCCAAAATCGATATGAACACAGATTGAGGATTGGATATATACAAGGATGTTAGAATAATACTTCTGGAGATGCCCTAGTCTCTTAACAGTGAAGCCGCAAGGTGTCGTAATTTGCCGTTGTTTACGTGACGCGTATGTAATTTTAATTGTTTGTATTTTGAAATTGCATGGTTTTTGATTGCAGAATCCGTGTTAATATCAAAACGGAATGAATTATACTTCTTACACGAGTGAAGTTTACAATTGTAACGTTATGTTTTGTTTAAAATTCGCACTAACGTTCGTACATTTCAATTTAAAATAAAAATGGGAAGGAGTCTCAAAATATTTACGAGTTTTATAAATTCAGCATTTTATCATGAATTGGAAACATTGCTGATGAAGCCTTGAAAACCATGAGCTTTCCCACACTTTGACGGCCATCTCACGTGGTTATAGGGTTCACGCAAAGTGGTACTGTTTCATTAACAAGGGCCTCTCCAGGTACTTTATGTTAACCTCCTTGGATATATACACTTGGGATTTAAAAAAAAGGTTAGATTGTTTGTTTCCTTATAACTCCACCACAAGTGACTGCAACTGTGGTGATACTTCCAATTCTTGCTTGCTGTCCACAATTTGCAAGTCATCTATATCGTGGTCCCATCTATTGACTATCAGAGAAACTATCTGATTCATTTAAGGAAACACAATCTGTTGGAACTATGTTCAAGTCAGTAGGCTCAAAAACGCTTTCTGAAGTCACTGAATGAAGAAATATCTCGTGTATCAGTAGGATTATTAAACGGTAAACCTTCCGAAAGTGGCCCGAAAGTAGTTTCTGAAGCGATGATAGATGGCGACACGTTAGCGCTTAATCCTGAAGCGTAGTGTGACGTTGTGAAATGGGTAAACGAAGTTAATAATAACGATTTTAGGTGGCCCTTAAAAGGGCCTTTATGAATGTACATTCTGGCATATGTGGAAAATATTTAAAACGACGGAATAGTGAGTTTTCCTCATGAATCCTAAACTGTCTACCTAGCAGAAGAAAAGCCAGAAAAGCTTTATCTGCCAGGGAAGAACTGCCTGATCTCAGGAATCAGGACTTCAAAGCAATGTTCTGATGAAATTCGGCAATTCCGTGGGAATAAATATTCCATAATATGGTCTGCCAAGTACATTTTGTGGTTGCACTGTGTTAACTTATGCTTAAAGGGACGCCAATTGCTCTCTACTCCTTGTGTGTGCGCCCCTGTGATGGGATCAACGAAGTTGAGGGAGTGGTAGACTCTGAAATGTGCGTAGCCAGAGGTTTGGAGATTGCGATATGCAGCCCACTGGTCCGTCATAATTGTTGTTCCTGGCTCTACGTGTTTCATGATAAGGGGCAGCAATGTGTCTGCCGATCGGTTGTTATCAGGGCAGATTTCGACCCTGAAACGCTTGGTATCTCATTCAAAGATTCCAAGAATCCATCTGCCCTCGACAAGACGACCGCAATTGTACTTCCTTTTCCCCACTTTGGCTTCATCCACTTCGACAATGATTCCAGCACCACCAAGCCTTCCTTCGTCACATTGCGAGGCTACCATAAACTCTGAGACCAGTTGTCTGCAATACGAATACCAGTCGCTAACTGTCTCAGTGGATGTGGTAACATTACCATGTGACGCTTCCTCAATCGCCTCATCGTAAGACAATCCTTTGGCGAAACAATACGTCAGAATCATCACTGTATCCATAGGAATGTGAGCATCGAGATGAAAATTTTTAATATATTTATTGAAATCATTGTTTTACGCCGAATGTCTACAGAATATGGACAACAAAATTGGTTTTGGAGTTGAGATCACAAGAATTGATGCAGCCTGAAACAATTCCTAAAAGTTCACGCCAAATATCTTATCTAACTATTGAAGAGAATGGTTTCTCCACTGGGTTCCAGCCACACTCTCACACTTTCGTAGGTTAGTATCTCCTAATATCTCTGGTACAACCCAAGGTGTTTGGCTACAAGTGCATCCTTTCTAACGAATTTCAAGCGAATACCCCAGTAAGTTTACTTTCATCTGTCACCTAATTGGCCTCCGCCACCTCAGTGCTGCCCAATGAGATGACGAACAGAAGGACCCCAGGGTTTCTCAGAGACACCAACCTTGTCAAGGAATCCATTTCGTCATTTCGCCCAAAAGTGAATAACGTTTGATCGTAAAACAGCGGATTGTCTTGTTTCAGTGTAATGTTACGTGAAATTCGAAGAACCGAATTACCCTGAAAGATGTTTTTTGTTAAAATCGCATATTAACAACTGGAGTTCTTACTCTAGGGCGAAGTACTTTTCAAGTTTTCTGATGCTAATAGGAAACCGTAAGCTAAGTAAATGGGTACAAGACCAGCGTTATTCCTTCGAGACATTGGTTGGTAAAATCTTCAAGAACCAGAGTTATTTATTTGAGATTTTGGTTGCTAATATCTTTGTTCAATACGTACGTGATTTTTCACCGTTGAGAAACTAATTGTAATTCGTAAAATTCATTAAAACGTTGGATGTAGCAGTGGAAACCTCAATGCATTTTGGTTGCATCGGCTTCTGCAACGCCAAAGGTATCTTCCCGATTTGTAAAACATAGAGGATTTTTTCCCATACCTAATATCGACCTGTTTAAGAAATATAAGAAATAATACCGTCATTTCTGTACTTGCGTTACTGAATAAACTCGTTAATTATAATATTGTACCCGTTGTGCTGTTAACTATCAGCATCTCGAGTCTTTCCAAAGAGAAAAACTGAGACAGCTCTTACTATATCATTAATCTTAAATAAAGCTGTCTCGGCACGATGTACAACACTCCCATCTAATACACGCATACCTCAGAAGTGCAAAATATTTCTTTACACCTAAAACCAGTATGTACAGATAAAATCAACTTTAAGAAACAGGCAACTTTTGGCTGCACTTTGGCTTCAAAATGAGTCTTGTGAAGACTGGAAAAATCTTGCCTGTTTTTAGCACGTCTTTTGTAAAAAAAGATCGTGCTTATGTTACCGGCTAGTCCGTCTGTACCCACGATATCTCTGCAACTATTAGTCCGATTTAAAAAAATTATTTTTGCATTGGGAAGCTTGAAATATGCGAATGATGATCCTTCATTGCGTTTTTTCTTTACGATGTACAGTTTGGCGCTAGAGGGCGTAAAAGCAGATGATGTCGAATTCCAAACTACGTTTTATTCCTCATATTTGCCTCTAAACATCCGATTGAAATAATTATTTTATCTTTCGATTCCATTTATGTCGAAGAGTATTATAGATATAGTTACTTTTTTAAATTTCGTATAGATTTTCCGCTAGAGGGCGTAAAAGTAAATTACACTTTTCCCGTTAACTCTTTGTCTTCTAAAACCAACACTTGGAGAACCAAGACTTGGCATCCGAGAGAGGGGGACGCCATTGTGCGTGAGCACGGCGACCCCTCTCCCGGCACGAAATTTTGTTGCCCAGTAACACCAACACACTCGCTTCGCCGAACTACATACAAAATGTGAGTTCGGTTCCACCGGTGTTTCACTCACACCCCGATGCACCTACCACGGTTCCACAGTCAGCACAAAAATCACACTGGCCTGCCGAAGAACTCGAACAGGCCCCAATTCACTTTGCAGACAGGGACACCAAGAATGACGAGGCAGGCCCTAGGCCACCCCGAAAACACTCCAGTAGGAGAAGTCTCTCCTTCACGTGTGCCCTGTGATGGCGTCCCAACCGAGACACCACCAGAAGGGTCGCCGAGCCGTCCGCGTGGCACAAAGACCAGCTTTCGACCCACCAATGGCTCCCAACTCTGCACACAACCACGCAGAACCGACACACCACAAACAGCAATCACACACCACCCAACCAAAAGCAAACACACACAGGCAAGCCACACCCGGAAAAGCAAAGTGAGGAAAGATCACAGCAAAACACCAAGACCCCCCTGATTCACACACAAAGTCGACCAGCCAACCCCAAAGCCAGCGCCGCTGGAGGAGACTGGTATGGTACGCAAACAGGCACTCGGCAGGGAGGAAGAAGGGTAATCTCTTCACTCCATTCCGGAATCTAGAAAAGAAACATCCCAAAAATTAAAACACAAGACAAAGTTCATCAAAAACTCAAGAAACCAAGGGTGCGGAAATGCAGGATTACAAACCAAAAAGCTGGGAAGACTAAGTTCCCCAATGGAAAAAATATTTTTTCCTTCGTTCCAGTAACAATTTTGGGCCAGAAGATCCACCGGAACTTAAAGGCTCGGTCCGAAAGAGTGCGGGCATCCAACTCAACTCTATTCCTAAGCTGGCACTTGACGTGCCAGGCCACTTTCAAAGGGTTGAATCCTGAATTTCCGTAATTACTATGCACAACTCTGTTCCTCTCTCTCCAGATTTTGTACGTGGTCTCAGTGATGATCAACCTCCAGACATCCCGCCCAGTCTTGGGGCCGGGGTACTGGTAAAAGACCTCCTGAGCCTTGAGTCGCTGCGGACAACCTGCCCAGGTCCAAACAAGCTTCCACACCTGCACGGCCATGGGACAACTCCAGAACAAGTGGTACCGGTCTTCAATGAGATTGCAAGAGGCGCACTTGTCGGTGACGGCAGTTCCCCACCTGTACTGCCTCTTCCTAGTCGGAAGGACATCGTGAGCCAGACGGAATTTAAAATCCCGCTTCTTACAGTCAACTCCAGCCGTCAACACGCTCATCCACACCTCCTTCCTGTTGCAGTTGACGGCACTAAACTCAGTAACCTGCTCCCTAGGCCTAGGGAGAATGTGCAGATACATTTGTTTCAAATTCAGCCCATTCCGGTTAGCCTCCGCGAGAGCCTGCATGTAACCCCCAGCTTATAGTGCTTGTGAGTAGTCTCTCTACGCGGCCCCATAAATCGGAAGCCAGGTAAGAACTTCTCCGCAGACAATCCTGTCAAATACGCAGCAAAGTTCCTACACGGGTGCGAGGAGTTCAGAGCTTCCTTCACACTCCTAAACTGCAGTGCACTGAACCAGGAGGAGAGGTGTTTAA
Organism: Macrothele yani; assembly: GCA_039090855.1. Lineage (NCBI taxonomy): Eukaryota > Metazoa > Arthropoda > Arachnida > Araneae > Macrothelidae > Macrothele > Macrothele yani. Next base: position 58,513,228 of record CM077032.1, on the reverse strand, counting down.
CATCCAAACCACCCTCCTCCTTCGGGCAGCACAGGACCGCTCTGGCAACCGCCTCAACTTGCTTACCGGCCCAAATAAATTGAAAAACTTGCCTTTCCAGAAGCCTCATGAGACTCCGAGGGGGAGAACCAAGTTCTCCGACAAAGGCTCATTTCGAGACCAGGAGAGCGTTAGCTAACTTAGCCCGGTTAATCATCGAAATGTCAACACTCTGCCACCTTTCCTTCTTCTCTTTAATAGCGAAGAGGATGTCCCTCCATGTCTTCAAATGGACACCGTCTCTATCAAAAAGGATACCGAGTATCCTGACGGGTCCATCCGTTACCGCCAGCCCACGGACCGCAGCGCGATCCCACCTGCCCCAAAGAAGCAGGTTCGACTTATCCTCATTAAGCATGGACCCGGTGGCACCGCAGTATCCCGCGAAGACTTCCCGGACCTGCCTAAGACTAAGTTCCGAGTCAACAAAGAAAGTGACGTCGTCAGCATATGCAAGATACTTTAAAGACCCCGCGCAGCCAGGGATGTGGGCTCCCTGAATGCTAGGATGAGCTTGAACCTTCCTTAAAATGGTCTCAATGACCAAGACAAACAACAACGGGGAGAGTGGGCAGCCTTGTCTCACACCTCTTCTAACCTCAAAGAGGTGAGAAAGACGGCCAGAAATAATAACTCTTCCGTTGAGGTCCCTGTATAAAGAGTCCACCGTTCTTCGGAAAAACTCTCCGAAGCCGTGGGCTTCCAGCATCTTTCTAATAAACTCGTGAGAAACACGGTCAAAGGCCTTACTCTGATCCGCGGAAAACATTCCCAACTTAACATCCCTGTCTCCGATATAAGCAATCATGTCCCTCACACACCGAATATTATGGTACATCCGCCTACCACGGATGCTACACGTCTGCCCAACGCCCACTAGCTTCTCTGCCACCCGCGAAAGCCTCGCGTTGACGATCGCCGCCATGATCTTATAATCAATGGTAGACAGAGACACCGGCCTCCATTCAGCAAGATCACGAGCAGGATCGTCGGGGGTTTTGGAAAGAAGAGTCACAACACTACTCCTCATAGACTTAGACATAATACCTTTGTCAGCAATGTTGTTATAAATACTGCATAACCTGGGAACCAAAATATTAAGAAATTTCTTGTAAAATTCGGCCGGAAGCCCGTCAATACCCGGCGACTTTCTGGGCTTGAGGTTCAGGATCGCCCACCTGACTTTAGTTTCGGTGAATTTCCCTTCCAACAACTCCCTATCTTCATCCGAAATTCTCGGAGTACCTTCCAGCCAAGTTTCCATGACCTGAGGCTGCACTTCCTCTTTGTCAAATAACCTGCCATAAAATTCCGCCGCCGCCTGCAGGATATCGGGAAGATCCCGGACCTCCCTACCGTCAATGTCGAGGCATTGAAGGTTCTCCCTAACCCTCCCCGTCTCGACTTTCCGGTAGATGAAGTTAATATCACTCTCCTGCCGCAGCGCTTCCAAGGCCCCATTCAACTTGACCGCCGATCCCTCCTCCCGATAGAAGTGACTAATTTCGCTCCTGATATTAGTAATCAGAGAGGAATTACACAGATCTTTATCACCTCGAATCGCCGCATTAAGAATGTTCATCAAAATCATGTGGCGCTTCCTCTTCGACGTGGCCAACTGTCTACCCTTCTGAGAAAGGAAATCCTTCACCTCCTCCTTGGTCCGTTCCCACACACCGCACTCATCGTCAGTGATCGTGCCTGCGCCCGCGTTCAGGATCGAGCGAAGGTGCACTAGCGTATCTTCATCTTCTAACATGGAGATGTTCAAACGCCACGGGGTAGCCCCTCTCTCTCTCGGAACCGGCACACACACGTCCATCAGGACGGCAGAGTGGTCCGAAACATACAACAGTGGAGAGTTCGGACCAAAGATCTCAATCCTGTCAATCCAGTCAATCTTCGACACAAGAAACATATCCAGGCGGGAAGCGCTGCCCCCTCTAAACCAGGTATAACCCGGAATACTGGGGTTAAGTCTCCTCCAGGCATCGCACAGCCCCTGGCTATCCAGGAGGACCCTAACCACGTTCCCATAAGCTTTCGACCACCTACTGGTTCCGGCCCTGTCGAGGTCGCAGTCGGCGACAGCATTAAAATCCCCGCCAACAATCAACACATCTTCCGAACTTCTGATGAAATGCGGAAGTTCATTATAGAACGACATCTGCATATTACCCTTATTAGGAGCGTAAATACACACAAGTTTCATTGAGATTTTCCTACTGTGGACGGTTAGTGAGATCACCCGACCTTCCCCGTCCGATTCAAAGTGAGTGATATCTCTTTCAAACTTCTCTTTGTAAATTATAGCAACTCCCGTGTAACCAGTACTCCCAAGCGAGTACCTAAATCTGAGACCGGACCTTCTGCGAAAAGCAAAAATCTGTTCCCTGTCCTTATGGTGGGTTTCCTGAATCATGAGGAAGTCCAGATTATTCTGGCGAAAGAACCCTTCGAGCCAACACTGCTTCGCCTCCGAATTGAGGCCCTGAACGTTCAAGGAACCAACCCTAATGTTTGTGCCTGCAAAATTAACTCTACCAGAGTTCATACTTACCTGGTCCTGAAAAAAGAAAGATTTACAACAACAAACACAGAGAAAAAATGCAAAACCCATACTCCAACCTAGGAGCGAGAGGAACCGCAACCAAGTTACTTTTTGGTACTATCCTTCTTACCCACACTTCTTGTCGACCTTTCTTCTCGAAGAACTTGGCCATTCGCTGTTGGAATCACATGTCCCGTGCCATGCAACATTACAGAGGCAGCGGCAGCAAGATCGTTAACCGCTTTAAAATTGGCCACAGTAAACTCTTTCCCAGTTCTTTTTATCTTGTTCTGATACTGACGTTGCAGGTCAGCACAAAGGGAGTCAGTATTCTCGTCATCCACTTCGATATCAGTACTCGCCCAAAACTTACCGTTTACAACCGCAGCATCCGAGCATTGATTCTCCTCACTCCCGACGCCGACGTTCAGCGGTCCTGCTGGAGGACCCCAGAACGTCCCGGAGGCCTCCGGCGTCGCCTCAGAGCCGGCGACAACGTGGCCGCCGCCCGCAGTAGTGGGAACACTAAGCGAAAGTGAGCCTCCGGGACCCCTAACGGGCTGCTTCTGCCCGTCTGAGGGTGGAGTAGGGCACGCGGCTTCTCTTTCGGGAGGCCGCCAGTCCTGGCTATCCACGGCCGCGGAGGTGTACCGCTGCCCCTTGGTTTTGGCCAAAAGGGCGGATGCAGTCATTTCCGTTTCTTCTTCTAAAACTCCGATTTGAATTATTATTATTTTTATTCAGCGGATACAATTGATCATGGAAAATCTTTTGCATATATTTCAAATTTTTGGTATAGAATACTTTGGCTAGCAGGGGGCGTAAGAGTTAATTTTTGCTTTTGATGAATTTTCCATAAAATCTGAGCTTCTAGAATATCGATTGAAAAAATTCTTTCGTGGACTGATGCCACTCACATCGATAAACGTTTTTGGAATATTTTCCTCTGAAAATATTCTACGTTTTTTCCTTCAAGGGCGTAGATGTATATCTTATATTTGTTAATATCTCTACTTCTAGGAGTCTGATTTTAAAAATTCCTTCTTTGTTGGATAGTGTTTTCAGTGTGACATGTTTTTCAAATAACTTCAAAAGTTTCAAGTAATTCATAGACTTTCCGCTAGTGGGCGTAGAGGTAACTAGCGTTTCCCCCTATATCTCTGGGTTTTTTCACATAATTTCTAATTTTTGTAAAAAAATTGTTTGGCCACCAGGGGGCGCAAAACTTAATTTCCGCTTCTGTGTATTTGCCATGTTTTTCATATAATTTCAAAATTTTCAAGCATTTCGTCGATTTTCCGCTAGGGGGCGTAAAGATAAATAAGTTTTTCCCTTATATCTTAGCTTCTAAATCTCCGATTTAAAAAATCTTTATGCACCGGATACAGCTCCTGATGGGAAATCCTTTGCACGTAATTTCTAATTTGTGTAAAAAATGGTTTGGCCACCAGGTGGTGTAGTCCTGAATTTCCGCTTCTGATGTATTTGCAGCAAATATGAACTTCTAAAATCCAGATTGCAAAAAAGTCATTTGTTGACTGATACTACCCATGGGGGCGTAGATGTATATCTTATATTTGTCAATATCTCTACTTCTAGGAGTCCGATTTGAAAAATTCCTTCTTTGTTGGGTAGTGTTTCCGATGCAAAATGCTTTTCCTATAAATTCAAAATTTTCAAGTAAATCATAGACTTTTCGGTAGGGGCCATAAAGGTAAATTGCGTATTCTGCGTTATTTCTGCTCTAAAACTCCGATTTGAAAACTTCTTCATGTAGCGCATACCAGACCTGATGGAAAATATTTTTCACATAATTTCTAATGTTTGGTAAGGAATGGCTTTGCCACCAGGGGGCATAAGAGTTAATTTCTGTTTCTGATGTATTTTTAGCAAAATCTGGGCTCCTGAAAACTCGACTAAATTTTTTTTTTCGTGGACCGATAGTGCTCATATGAGGAACCTTTTTTGAATATCTTCTTCCTAAAATAATGCATGGTTTTCCCACCAGGGGACGTAAAGTTACATCTTATTTTTGTCGATATATCTGTTTCTAAGAGTCCGATTTGAAAAATTCTTTTGGTGTTGGAGAGCGTTTCCGGTGCGAAATATTTCTCATATGAATTCATGTTTTTCTTATCGCACAAGTCTGCAACCAGAGGGCGTAAGTTCACGATTCCGTTTACAGCAATATCTGAGGGATTAAAAACCTGATTGAAAAACTTTTCTTCCGTCCGATTCTATTTTTTTTCCATACCGGTTCCATTGACCTTGAATAGCTTTGATAAATTTAATTTGTGTTAAAACGAATTCAAAAGACGTACTTATTACACTCGAAAATTCGGTGTCATCTTGTTCAAAGTTCCCTTTATCTGTACATACTGGTTTTAGGTGTAAATGAATATTTTATACTTCTGAGGCTTGCGTGTATTAGATGGAAGTGTTCTACATCATACCGACACATTTTAAGATTAATTCCATGGCTGCACGATACATATTGTCTCTTCTTACGATATCCGTGGCTTAGGATAGTTTTCTGATTCTCTATGAGTTATATCCTCTGCTGTGTAGCCGTAAAGTGATACAGCAGTGATTAATATCAAGAGCAGTGGCGGCGGAACCGCCTGGGCAACCAGGGCCCAGGCCCGGTCAATAATTTCAGCCAAGATTTTTATTTTTATTATTTTTTTATTTGACATATGTGTGATTGTTGTGATGTGCTTCAGGAATTTCCTCTAGGTAAGTGGTTGGGTGGTCCTAATTCCCAACAAAGCTCCTTAGGCACAGTAGCGCACCCAGAAATTTTCCAAGGGAGGAGCCCGTGCGCTCTGGCACACAGAATTTTCCCAAGGTGGGGGTGACCCCTCCACTAAATTTACCGGGAAAAGTAGTCAGGTGCTGTAACAATTAAGGAGGTTGACTTTTATGCATTTATTCTTATCCAGTTACTACTAATGTTACAGTACAAGAAAGTTAAATGATTAGAAGAAGCAATGAAATTGTTTCCTTGTTAGATTTTTCTAAATTTATTTAACAGAACTACTCCCTTATAATTATTATATGTTATAATTACATGGTACATGATTAAGAAGCATATGTAGATCGCGTATTGTGACTTTTTGTTTCAAACTTCTACATAATAATTTTCCACTCTATCAGTCGGGGAGCCACTGCTTAAACATTGTTTTTCTTCTGTTTGTTCCGGGAAGGTAGAGGGCGAATTTCACTTTTCCGCCGCCCTGATCAAGAATAAACCTGTAGATCATAAACTTTCATAAGGTTTTTCATTTTAGAGAAACATCAGTGGCATACAAGCGTTGCAGAAGGATCAATGCTGTACTTCCATTATGAAGAAAATGTCCTTTGTCGTAGATGACAATGAGCATTTTAACGGCACTGCTGTGATGCATCGCCCTCTATCGGTAGTTCCTTTCATACAAATAATTCACGGTAAGTGGGCAAAGCTCATATTTCATGCTGGGTAAATGAAACGAAAAAACTCTCTTTAATAATAGTTTGTAATTAGTGATTCCGTTTGATTTTTAGCTTCAATCTTCCCTTGCTGCGTTAGATCGCTTAGCAGTATATCTGTATTGCTTAAAAATAATCAGAACAAATTCTTTTGCATCCACGAAAATTGTATTTTTCTGTTTACAATAACATTATTTTCAGAGGCCCGTGATCCTTTCTGCTGCGAACAGTGTTTTTAAATTTTATATTTCTAAAAAAGTATTTCGGCTATCGCCTATGCTGTAGAAACGTCTTGGAGAAATAGCACAAATACATTCTCCAGAGAATGTGTAGAAGACGTCAAATATTAATGGAGCCAGTGCATTCGTTGTGACCAGATGGCGAAGATGGTTGGGAGCCATTTATTGGTGCTTTAGTGCGTGCAAAGTATTTTACTCATCGAGTAAAAACTACATGAATCAGTGTGCGTTGAGAGAGCTTTTTCTGGTGGTGGAGGGATTACAAATTTCAAGAGGGCTAAAACTTTTTGACTCATTATATACATACAATCACAATTTTGTTATATATCATCATCATCATCATTGTCAACCATTATCAATCCACTGCTGGACGAAGGTCTCCCCAAGTTTCCTCCACAACGGTCTGTCTTGTGCCAGTCTCCTCCATGTCACTCCCGCATACTTTCGAATTTCATCCACCCATCTTCCATGTGGTCTTCTTCTGGGTCTTTTCCTGTCCCTTGGAATCCAATCTAAAATTTCGGCTGTCCATCGATGGTCTGTCCTTCTGGCAGTATGTCCAGCCCATTGCCATTTCAGGGATTTAACTCTGATCATGATGTCTTCCACTCTTGTCATTTTTCGGATCCACGTGTTCCTCTTCTTATCTCTCCTGGTTACAATAAGCATGCACCTCTCCATGCTACTTTGAGTTGTCTGCAGCCTTTGTATGTCTCTTTTAGTTAAGGTCCACGTCTCTGCACCATACGTAAGCACTGGAAGGATGCATTGATCAAACACTTTTCTTTTAAGACATAATGGCATATTGCTGTTGAAAATTATGCTGTTTCTTCCAAAAGCTCTCCAGGCAAGTTTTGTACGCCGATTAATTTCTTCATTAATGTGACCCTCACTTGATATCTGCTGTCCAAGATAAACGTACGTGTCTGTTATCTCCAGCTTTTCTCCATCAATCGATAAATCTTCATTTCTTGTAAAAGCATTGAACATCACTTTTGTCTTCTGAAAGTTCATTTTTAATCCCACTTCTTTACTCTTGTCAGCAAGTTCCTGGATCATACTCTGCAGCTCTGATGGGGTAGTTGCAAAAATGACTACGTCATCAGCAAAACGAAGGTGGGTTAGATAATCTCCATTAATCTTTATCCCCGTGTTTTCCCATCTCAGCGACTGAAAAACACCCTCCAATGTGGCATTAAAGAGCTTCGGAGATATGGTGTCACCTTGTCTCACTCCCTTTCCAATTTTTATGTGTGTTGTATTTTCAAACAGCCTAATCTTTGCACTTGCATTTTCATAGATGTTATTAATAATATTAATGTATGCATCTTCAATACCGCAGGTTTTCAGAGCCATTGTAACTGCTGATGATTGACCCAGCAGTGGATTAGTAATGGTTGATGATGATGATGCTATATATATATATATATATATCATCAACCATTACTAATCCACTGCTGGGTGAAGGTCTCCCCTAGTTTCTTCCACAATTGTCTGTCTTGAGCATGTCACTCCAGCAAACTTCGAATTTGATCCATCCATCTCCCATGGGGTCTTCTTGTAGGTCTTTTCCTGTCCCTCGGAATCCAGTCTAAAAGTTCGGTTGTTCATCGGTGGTCCGTTCCTCTGGCAACATGTCCAGCCCATTGCCATTTCATTCTCGTCATGATGTCATCCACTCTTGTCGGTTTTCTGATCTACGAGTTCCTCTTCTTATCTGTCCTCGTTACACCAAGCATGCACTTCTCCATTATAACCGGTGCAAAATTACGGTATCTCCGGATTTTGTACCACAAAACATTCAGGCGCCTCCTATAAGTCTGAAAAATCTCTCTTCTGCCACGAATATTCAGACGCCTCTTATAAGTCTGAATACCTCTGCTTCTACTACGAAAAATCAGACGCCCTCTATAAGTCTGTAAAACCACTCTTTTTCATCGAATGAGCCGTGTGATCAACGTAACCCGGTTTCTCCGTATCTGCTTTTTGCACGAACTGCTAATATTCTAACGACGATTGTTTTGCCACCTATTACCAATTACCCGTATGTTTAATCACCTATTATAGGTCTGAACACCCTCCCTTGATTAAAATTATACTACAGCCAAGTCGGCTCGATGATGTAAATCGCCAGCCTCCAAGCCTGCAAGCTCCACCTACAAGCCAACAAGGTCCACCCACTAGCACACACGCTGCAATCAGAAGAAAGCCAAGGCTGCTGATGGAAGACACGAAATGCCAGCCACCAAACCCACAAGCTCCAAGTACGAATACTCCCATTTTACGATAGTCAAAACGACAGCACGATTTTAACTTCACGAAAAATGTTAAAAATATCATTACACCAACCAACCCTAACCAAAGTTCTAGTAATGATGTTTCTTCCCTACTCACTGCAATTTTGAACACTAACCCCATTACGTCGGTGTCCCCACCCCCAAGAACCAAAACCTACACCGGTAATTCCAAGACACTCCTGAACCTTCTTATTTGGAATGCCAGAAGTATTTTCATACAGAAAGCTCAAATTTATGCAATTTCTTCAAGAGGAAATAATTGACATCGCAATTATTTTCGAAAGCTGGCTAAAACCCCAACACCGATTCACTATCCCTAATTTTCAGGTCTACAGGAAAGATCGAACCACTGATAGAGGTGAAGAAGCCATCATTATTGTTTATAATAAAATAAAGCAAAGCGATTACCCATAAACACCCCTCTACAAGTCCTCGAAGCACACGGTGCTTTAGTTGAATTCGATTATGGCTCCAAAAAGAAATTCATCAGCGTCTACAACCCCTCAAGTAATTCAGACATATCCAGTGATTTGAAAAAAACTCACTGAAGATAAATTCTCGACCTTTATTGGAGGTGACTTCAGTGCTACGCACCCCGATGGAATTGTATCCGCACGAATAGAGCAGGCCGAAATCTAGCAGAATTCTCAACGAAATACAGGGCAGTAGCTAGCGGGAGGCTAGAGGGGCTCAGCCCCCTGGAAAATTTGCCCTTACAAAAATGACTTAAACTTTGTCTTCGTATACCATTCACTGGAAACAGAAGGAAAGGGACGTCATATTGTGCAGAAGCACAACGACCTCTCTCCCATTACGAACTTTTGTTGCCCAGCAACACCAACACGCTTGTTTCCCCGCTCCCATGTATGAACATGGGATCGGATCCCCCAGTGTTTCACACACGCCCAGATACACACACCACGGTTCCACAAGCAAGGACACTCACACCCCCGACGCAACACCATACATACCGACGGCGGAGTCTCCTAGAACGACGGAGGGACAAGGCCCTTCGAAACGTTCATGTAGGAGGAAGTTCCTCCTTCGGAGGAGACCCAGTGACGTAGTCACCCAACGGATGACAACATCAGAGGAGGCAACGGCGGAGAGCAACAGGCATCTCCAAAAACGAGGAAGCCTCCCCCTAAAGCCAGACACACACACCAGACAACAACAAAAAATCTCACCAAGGCACTGACTCCACCAAAACAACACACACACACACACACACACACAAATAAATAAAACACTCTCGCAAGCAACACCCCCGAAGCACAGCGCACCGAATGTGGAAACCGAGGGTCCGGAAACCGAAACTGGATCCAAACCGCAAAGCAGAAGAGTCTGAAACGAAACAAAAAGCACTGAATCGACCGATCGGGGGTCCGGAAAATGGCGTCTCCGGAGCCCCTCACGCTCGATCCGGAGAAGTTAGTAGAACACACAGACCATGTATCAACGAAACAAAACATCAACAAAAAATTCAAAAGGATCCGGTAATGTAGGATTGCATGCCGAAACAAGGGGGGAGGGGGTTAAGTTCTCCAGTGGAAGAAGTACTTTTCCCTAGTACCGGTAACAATCCGAGGCTAGAAGACCAGCCGATACCTGAAGGCACGGTTCGAAAGGGTGTGGGCGTCAAGTTCACCCTGTTCCGGATCTCGCACTTGACCTGCCAGGCAACTTTCATAGGGCTGAATCCCACATTACCGTGATTACAATAAAGAACTCTGTTCCTCTCTCTCCAGATTTTATACGTCGTCTCCGTAATGATGAGTCTCCAGACATCCCTTCCCGCTTTGGGACCGGGATACTGGTAGAAAACATGCTGAGGGCGGCCGGCCCAATCCCAGACCAACCGCCAAACCTGCACAGCCATAGGGCAACTAAAAAACAAGTGGTGCCTATCTTCGATAAGATTGCAGGAAAGACACCTGTCAGTGACAGCACCACCCCACCAGCACTGCCGTTTCCTCGTAGGAAGGACATCATACGGCAAACGTAACTTAAAGTCCCGTTTTTTTGCAATCAACCTCAGCAGCATGGACACACATCCACGCCTCCCTCTTATCGAAGTTAACAACATTGAACTCAATGATCTTCTCCCTGGGTGTAGGAAGGATATGAAAGTACATCTGCTTCAAGTTATTCCCGTTCCGGTTGGCCTCCGCAAGGGCCTGAAGGTGCCCACGAAGCTTGTAATACTTATGGGTAGTTTCCCTGCGGGGCCCGAAAAAACGATAGCCAGGCAAGAACTTGTCCGCGGATAATCCAGTCAAAAAAGACACAAAATTCTTACACGGATGAGAGGAGTTAAGAGCCCCTTTAGTACTACGAAACTGGAGTGCGCTGAACCAAGAGGAAAGGTGTTTAACCTCTAAACCGCCTTCCTCCCTAGGACAAAAAAAGGGCGGCTCTGGCTATTGCCTCAACGGCCTTACCAGCCCAGATGAAGGCAAAAATCTCCCTCTCCAATAACCTCAAAAGACTCCGAGGGGTGACTCAAGCTCTCCGGCAAAAGCACACTTTGACACCAAGAGGGCATTTGCCAACTTATCACGATTAGTCATTGAAATATGAAGCTTCTGCCACCTTTCCCTCTCTTTCCGCATGTTAGAAGACCTCCCGGACCTTAGTCAGAATTCCTTCCGAGTCCACAAAGAAGGTGACATCATCAGCATACGCCAAGTACTTCATGGAGTACGCACAACCAGGCACAGGAACCCCTTTGATGTTCGGGTGCGCCAGAACCTTCCTCAGCATCAGTTAGGATTAGATATTAGTTTAATTCTATACAACCATTTTCTTGTCGGGATAATATTGTGCGAAATTTTAAAAAGTAGATCTCTAATATGAGTGCTCAGTTTTATTTTTGATTGAAGTAACCAAATACAATGTACCATATTGGATTGCAGTGCATCTTCTAATTTTGTTGGATGTATTTCCTTTAATGCTAAATATATTTTACATAACTTATCATATTCTTGTTAGAAATAATATTTCATCCCGGAAAACAAATTTTCTCCCTAGAAACTGTTCAACACACAATCGATAGTTATTGATTGTTATTTTTTGACTATCGAAAACTATCGATAATCATAACTATCGATAGTTCTCCACCTCCAAGTGAGAGTCTCTTAGTAGAACGAATCCATTTCCGTGCAAATCGGTTGTTTCTAGGTGGGGTTATGAGCTTTTGTTCGGTGGGACGGACGGACAGACACGCGGACGACGGGCGGAACGTAATATTGTATCGTACCTGATAGGTGTGAGACGTCCCTGAGTAGAAAGGAATAATTTCTGTGCAAATCGGTTGTTTCTCGTTGAGGTTACGTGCTTTTATACTTCCGGACGAATAGACAGACAGACGGCGGACAGTTGGAAAGTAATTTTCTCTCGCATCTACTAGGTATGCGGCGTCCCTGAGTAGAATGAATTAATTGCCGTGCAAATCGGTTGTTTTTCGGCGGTGGTACGTGCTTTAATACTTCTGACGGGCGGACGGACAGACAGACTTCGGACGAATGGAACGTAATTTCTATCATATCTGATAGGTGTGAGGCCTCCGTGAGTAGAAAGGAGTCATTTCCGTGTGGAACGGTTGTTTCTCGGTTAGGTTACGTGCTTTTATAATTCCGGACGGACGAACAGACAAACGACGGACGGATGCAATGAAATTTTCTATCACATTTGATAAGTGTGAGGCGTACCTTAGTAGAAAGAAATCATTTACGTGCCAACTGGTTTTTTTTCGGCTGGGTTACGTGATTTTATACTTCCGTACTGATGGACAGACAGACTTCGGACGGATGGAACGTGCTTTTCTACCGTATCTGTTAGGTGTGAGGCGTCCCTGAGTAGAAAGGAATCATTTCCGTGCAAATCGGTTGTTTCTCGTTGTGGTTACGTGGTTTTATACTTCCGGACGGACGGACAGACGACGGATGCATGGAACCAAAATTTCTCTGATATCTGATAGGTGTGAGCCGTCCCTGAGTACAAAGAAATCATTTCCGTGCAACTCGGTGGGGTTGCGGGCTTTTATTCTTAGGGACGGACAGACTTCGGACTGATGGAACGTAATTTTCTATCGTATCTGATAGGTGTGAGGCGTCTCTGAGTAAAAAAAAAATAATTTCCGTACAAATCAATTATTTCTCGCTGAGGTTGAAGCTATTATTCTTTGGGACGGACAGACAGACGGCCGACAAACGAAACGTAATTTCGTATCGCACCCAACAGGTGTCAGGCGTCCCACAGTAGAAAGAAATCATTTCCGTGCAAATCGGTTGTTTCTTGGTGAGGTTATGTGCTTATATACTTCAGGACGAATGGACAGACCGATGGCGGACGTATGGAATGAAATTTTGTATTGTATCTGATAGGCGTGAGGCGTCGCTGAGTCGAAAGTAATAATTTCCGTGCAAATCGGTTGTTTATCGGTGGAGATATTTTTTTTATTCTTCTGGAAGGACGGACAGACGGCGGACGGATGGAACGTAATTCTGTTTCGTATGGCATAGGTAATTCGTTCCTGAGTAGAAAGAGACCATTTACTTGCAAATCGGTTACTTACTTGCTAAGATATGTGGCCGTAATAACTGACATTTAAATTTGTTGATGGTCCCTTAAGAGAACCAGTCTTCGTTTCCTAGGTGAATTTTACATTTGCAATTTGTTTACGGTCCCTTTAACGTTACGAGAGTTGACAGTAGTTCTTTCCGTGACACGCGTCCTCGGCAGTACTTCTGGCCGCAAAGCTGAGTTGCATATGACGATGAATTTCAAAGGTGCTTGTATTAGGACATTACCTAAATGTTTAAAGAAATGGCTAAGAAATTTCACCGGAATCTTCAAATGAAAAACTAAACAGAATTTTCAGTATGTTTTTAATATATAAGCAAAATATTTTGAGAGGCGGTTTAAGGGTCTTTGCTCAAGGATCATTAATTTTGTAAGCACAACAGTGACGTTCGTATTTTTTAAACATTCTCTCAATGATGTAGAACTAGTCAATGATTATTTATGATATAGTTCGAGCATTCATTAATAATCTGCTGTTTCCCTTTTGGCGGAAGCGACGATTGGTATACTTAAGTAGTAGCTGTCACGAACATGAATTTGATACGGAACATGTTTTTTAAAATATCAATGAAATTTTATAAACAAAAGTACAAAAACACGCATTAAACAAACAAAATTTAGGTCATGCAATATCATGAAATAATTTTCATGACCTAATTTTTGTAATAAAATTAATCAGTAACTTGAAACTTGGTCTTTCTGTGTGGTGCAGTGGTTAGCATTCCCGTGCGCTATCTGAGAGACGCGGGTTCGAGTCTCGCTCCAGAACGATGACATTTTCAAGTTTTCGGATATTATCTGACTTTACCATCCTTTTCACATTTACACCAAAAATCGGATTGTCATCTTCAAAATTTGAAAAAATTAGGTTTTAGGTGAGAATCTAAATGTAACATACCTATACAACTATTTTTTTGCAAGCAGTATTTCTTTTTAATAAATTAATATAATTGAAAAATTTAAAATGTACTGTTTTTTACATACACTTTATTGTTCCTCTTGCTCATAGTCTGGCATTCTTGCCAGACTAAGATAATGAATGCAAATAGCAACTTCGTATTGAACCCGTCGTTTTAGGTGACCTACCCGCCCAATTGTGAGCGGTCCTTTCGAGTTCTTCATAGGACCTGAAGAACTCTGGGGGTTGTCTGCTCTTGCCTCTTGGCCCGTTGTGGGAGTGTGTGTTGACATCAGTGATTCATGTCCAGGTGTTTACCTACGGCATGGTGAAGATGTTGTTTTCCAACAAAGTTCGTGTATGGGTGAGTGGACGTCCCTCTCACACACCCATGATTTGCGCGTCCTATCCGACAACGATCATCCTTCAAGTTAAGTGTGAGTTCTGGGACAGAGCGAAAGTGGACGCCCGCACTTTTACCGACCGACCCTTTAGGTTTCAGTGGGGACTTGGCCTCGGATTGTTACCGAGCCCAAGAACAACTATACCTTTCATTGTGGTAACTTACCCCTTTGTTTCGGCCATTGAAACCCAAAGAATCGCTCCGGGTGTGGAGGTTAACCTCCGACCCTTTAATCGGTTGTTTAATTTGTCTTGTCTCCGGTAGAGGTTGGCGGTGCAGGCCGCTGACCGATACGGTAGGAGCCTGTGTGTTTTAGTTCTTTCTCTGCTCTTCGTCTTTTGGTGTGGTGCAAATGGATGGTGTCTGAAAGGAGGGTGTTGTGTATTTTCTGCTTGTGGTGGGCCGGGGAGGCACCTGCCATGGGTCATGTGAGTGTCTTGGTGCACCTGTCGGCCCGGTGTCTTCTCTGACAGTGTCCCTTCCGGGTTGCCGCCACTTGTTCACCTCTGAACGGGACTTTTGTCCGATTACATGGACGTTCCGGGAGAACCTTCGGGTCGCACCCGCCGTTCTAGGTGACCTCACCGCTATTCTGTGTGCTGGTCCTTTCGAGTTCTTCAAAGGATCTGTATGACTCGGGGGTTTGACTGGTGTTGCTTGTTGGGCAGTGGTGGGAGTGTGTGTAAACATCAGAGAACCATGTCCAGGTGTTTATTTTGGGCGTGGTGAACAGTGTGAAGATGTGTTGCCCCAAAGTTCGTGTATGGGGGTGGGGACGTCGTTCGAGAGCACATCAGGGCTCTCCCACACCCCTTATCCGTCAACGGTCGTCCTTCAAGTTAAGTGTGAGCTCCGAGATGAAGCGAGAGTGGACGCCAGCACTTTGACCGCGCGAGCCTCTAGGTATCGGTGGGGACCTCGGAATGTTACCGGGACCAAGAACAACTACACCTTTCATTGTGGTAACTTACCTCCTTAGTTTCGGCCCTTGAATCCTGAGGGTTGTCTCGGGTGTGTTGGGCTTTTTCTAGTGTTATGTTTTTGTGACTTGCGTTTGTTGTTTTGATGGAGGGTGTGGAGGTTAGACTCCGACCCTTTCATCGGTAGTTTAATTTGTCTTGCTTCGGTCGAGGTTTGCGTTGGAGGCCGCTGACCAAGACTACAGGAGACTGTGTGAGACGGGGAGAGTGAGTGTTTTGGTTCTGTCTCTGCTCTTTGTGTTTTGGTGTGGTGTAAATAGATGGTGTCTGAAGGGAGGGAGTTGTGTATTTGCTGCTTGTGGTGTGCCGGTTCCTTCGGGACGTGGCCGGGGAGGCACTTGCCATGGGTCATGTGAGTGCCTTGGCGCACCTGTCAACCCGGTGTCCTCTCTGACAGCCTCTCGTCCGGGTCTCTGTCACTTGGTCACCTCCGAAGGGGACTTTTGTCCGCCTACATGGACTATACGGGTAACACCCGCCGTTCTAGGTGAACTCGCCGCTACTTTGTGTGCGGGTTCTTTCGAGTACTTCGGAGGATCTGAATGACTTGGGGGTTTGTCTGGTGTTGTCTGTTGGGCCATGGTGGGAGTGTGTGTAAATATTAGTGAACCATGTTCAGCTGTTTACCTGCTGCGTGGTTAACAGTGTGAAGATGTTGCGTTGCAAAAAGTTCGTGTATGGGGTAGTGGACGTCGTGCGAGAGCACATAAGGGTGCTCCCTCTCCCAGCCCCCATGATTTGGGGGTTCTATACGAAGACAATGAATGCAACTAGTAGTGGTGTTTTAACGACACCAGTTGTGTCGTGATATATGTATGACAGCTAAAATCGCGCTATCGTTGGTTATGACTGTGGCCTCTTGGAACTCAATGGGGTCGTCTCCGTATCGCTTTTATAACACTACACTAGAAAACAGCCAATATTTCTGCTTCAAAGATTGCACTAATAGCAAAGGAATTACGTAATTACTAGTTCATTCACACTGATCATGAAAATTAGGTGAAAATTTGCTTTATTTTGTCCTCTTCCAAGCATAGCTGTGCATTAGAAAAACAAGTGAGAGCCGAATTAGAGATTCAGTGTATCCAAATAATTCCATCCCCTGCTGATCTAGGGAAGATAAAGAAATGTAATTCCACATGTGTCAAAGTTTAGAAGAACTGAAATCTGGAGTACTTGGTGAAGTGGAACCATGGCTAATACCAAAAAAAATATTAAATGTCATTACCCGACAGCAGGGAAAACAGTGAGGCAACTAAAGAAAATATGGAAACCAATCTAGTTTTTAACTTAAGGTTTTCTTAATCGGCATGAATGCCTTTAATGGTACACCCTGCGTTTCGAATTACTGTATTATAGCTATATTGCTATATTGAAGACAAATATGGATCCGTTCCTGACCTTGTTTCCACGGTTACTGTATAAAACACAATTTTCAGTCGGGTTCCTTAGAAATCGACGAGTGGACGGTTCTGAACAAAGATAGCTGCCGTGCTTGACCATGAACTTCGCTGAGAGATTTTGTTGCTGATCATTCCACATTGACAGCGATTTCATAAGTATGGTTGGTGATAGCAAATAGAAATATACTATTATGTTCAGCATTAATTGAAAGAATTGTTGTCAAAACTTATTTATAAAACAAAAAAATGAACTTTTGTGAATTACTTATTTATAAAACAAAAAAATGAACTTTTGTTTTATTAAATCAAAAATATTTTGTTTAGAAAAGAACTGAGGGCATCGTTTCATTTATGACTAGACATTAATGATTCCATATGGGAGTCTTAACTGCGCATGCTCACGGACATTGATGCTTGATGATCTCGGGGACGTTAGTTTTGGGGTCGTACACATATTACATTAATGAAAGCGGCATACCGACTTCTATTCTCCAACTCAGGTGTTATTTAGATATTAGCATTCCAGGAACGTAGGATATACCAAGAACATATCAGTTGCTGCATGGTGAAAGTGAGGAGCATCATCAGATATGAAAACATTTCGCTTTAAGAGAAAATTGGAGCAGCGGTTTTGTATTTCAGCCAAAAATGGAATGAAGGCCTCTGCTGCAGTTCGGGTAGAATATAATATACCAAAAGGGAATCCCTCATAATTCCCATCATTTACCACAATGGAAGTTAGCTGGGAGCCATGTTAATTAGTCCCATGTGTCGAGTCTACCATTATGCACTCCATTTCATATAATTACATCTTCTGTTGGATATTTGTCATTAACACCAACATAAATTCTTCTATACTTATTACTGGGAAACCAGGAAGTAGTTTGCCGATTGGCTTCCATCGTACACCTATTGTATCTTAAGAACACAGCTTGCCGTCTTTACACGATTTTAAAAAAATACGGTTAGAATGATATGTACATTAGAACATGAGCACTTTCAAGTCCACTGTGGACCCGTCATCAGAGGGTGTGGATCAAAATTGTATCAATAAAGGCGGCAGCTCGATTTCTACTCTCGTGCGCAGATGAAAAGTAGTTCGAACTTGAAATATGTGGAACACCACAACTGTTTCTTGTGTAAAGCAGCTTAGAATCACGGGTAATATGACGTTTCGTGACTGTGACCGTGCTGCCATCTATCGGTCGGTATAAAAACACGAAGTTACAAAATAATAAACATGAAATAAAAGTCATACATTTAGAATCATTAACAGATTGTTTATACAATTTAAAATTTTTAAATTGCGCTAAAATATTGGCAAAGAATGTATATAAAATATCCACAATTTGCATTGCATTCAAATGTAAACAAACGCCCCAAGATATGGCAAAACAGCGGCAATTCCGTGCAGACTGTCCAAGCGAAAACATGTCAGAGTGTGGTGTTGTTGCTGCGCCTAAAAAAAGGATTGGATTGTGGTGTGTTATTTCTTTTTTTTTTTTTTTTGATTGGAGGTTTAACGACCACCGTGAGCAACTCAATGGGCTATAAGCAGTCGCCCGTCCCTAATTTAGAGTCACTGGATCCAGGGAAGGGAGAGAGCCAGTGCCGTAAGACAAACACAACATCCATGCCTGACCGGGATTCGAACCCGGACCCCTTACGGACGAATGATCAGAGGCCAACGCCTTAGACCACTGCGCCACCGGGCTTGTTATTTCTTGTACAGAGTATTTTTTTTTTTTTTAACAGCGAGTTTCTTGTTATTAAGATGAATTGGGTAATGGAGTAGTTTTTTTCGTGTGGCTCTTCAACGGAACGACAAAGGGAGTATTACTCGTTGCCGCAACCAAAGGTAAGTGAATATTTCATTATTGTTTCAGCATACAGTTAAGGCCATGGCAGTTTTTAGCCGTAGGTAATATTTCAAGGAATTAACGTAGGAGTGTTAGTTATTTTAAATTATCGGGGTACCAAGTGCATACATGTAAAGGTGTCTCGGACAAGTAGAATACGAAATTACTCAATACTAGGTCCTTAACTGATAGTTTTTGGCATTGACTGAGATGCATTAGGAAGTGTAGCGATAGTGTTTTTATATTGTCGGGATTTTAGGAGTGTGCACTGTGAAAAAATCCCGGAGAAATAGGAGTAAAAATAGCACGTGGTCGAAAACCCCTGTGTTCAAAAATAATTAGTTTAACATTATATCAATATACACACATGAACAACACCAACTAAATTAATATCGGTACTTTGCACAGCATAGCTACTCATTCGTTTTAATAATTATTGGATATTATCTAATTTAATAATGAATGCAGAAGAAGAGACAGCTACCAGGAGCCAAGTGCTCCTGGTGGAATGCCGCAGTATCCCTGAGGCAATAATGGAAGTCAGAGCAATTAATAAGATACTAAAAGAAAAAGGTCAAATTATTGGCATTGAAATGCTAAGTGATATGAACCAACTTCATGTTTCAATAAAGTCAAAGAAACATTATAATAAGTTACTACAGCAAGAGACTCTTTTACTAGGCAATGGTGATAGAGTTCAGGTTATTAAAAATAATTCCAGAACAAGTATTATGCTCAGGCACATTCAACTAAGTTACACTGAGGATACTATAAGGAGTTTATTTAGGCAATTTGGCTCTAAAGAACAAAAGATAGAAATCACTTATCAGAGATACTCTGAAAAAATCAGCCCTGAGTTTAAGGGAATCCTTAATGGAAACAGGATAATTAAAATGAAGGTTAATACCAATATTCCTTCATATCTGAAACTTGGACAATATTATGGAAGAGTCACATATAGGGGTCAGATCCCCACATGCAGAAAATGTGATTCAATAGATCACACTATTGAAAAATGCAATAAGAGTCATTGCATAAATTGCAATGAAAAAGGGCATTTGTCAGGGAACTGTAAAGCCCCATGTAGGGGCTGCAACAGTCAAGCACACAAGCTGAATCAATGTCCACTAAAAAAGCAAGTAAGAGAAAATGATAGAGTAATACCAAGAAACACAATTAATTTAACTGAAGCTGAAATACAGAAGGAATTAAACAGAATGGGAAAAGAAAAGGAATTTCCACACCTTAAAGCTTCTACACCGATACAGCGAACAGAACAACACCAAAACACTCACAACATGAACTTTGCTGAAGCAGCATCATTCTCCAGAAGGAAAAGTGTTCCAGAAGGAGGATACACAATACATACAGAACAACAATAATCAGATACAGAAGACAACACACCAGATACAGAAGACAACACACCAACTCCAGACACAGAAGACGACACACCATCACCAGACACAGAAGCATACAGAGACAACACACCACACACAGACAAATCCAACACAGACAATTCAACAGACAAATCAGCATCAGATACCAGCACAGACGACAGTACACACAGTACACCAAAAAAAAAAACAAAAAAAAAAAACTACACAGCCACAAATAAACAATACAAAAAAATCAATACAGCATCCAACATTAGACTCACACAGTACAAAAAATTAAGTCATGAAAAGGAAGCACAGAGAGAAAATTCAGCCAGATTTCTTAGAAACAAGGCCAACACAGTTCTTAAATAAATAAATAAAAAAAAAAACACTTTTCTAGTTGGGTTTTGGAAGGAGTAAAAAATAAAAAAAAAAAAAGAAATGTATACAAATACTATTCAATTTAAAATTGCTACCATGAACGTACAAGGTTTTAATCAGAAACAAAGAAAACACAGGGTTATGTCATATATGCTAAATGAAAACATTGATGTCCTTTGCATACAGGAGGTTTACTTCAGTGAGATGAAGGACATCAAGGGTTTCAGGAATCACTTTGGAGTCAAATCGTGGTTTTCTTTAGGCACCTCTCATAGTAGAGGTGTAGCAGTTATTATTAACCCTAAGACAGATGCAACTCTAAAGAGATTTGAATGCGATGTGGCAGGAAACTTCATAACAGTGGAAGTAATATACAAAAACAAACATATTGTTATACACAACACATATGCTCCATGCTATGCAAAACCTAGACAAGTTTATTTTCAAAATATCACACAAAAAATGAATAACTTTGGAGGAACTGAGTTTCTCTGTGGGGATTTCAACACCACTATTCCAAATAATAACACTATTAGGACTAACGCAGAAACTACACATAAAATCCTAAGCACCCTAATCCAAAAGAGAAAATTAAAGGACACTTGGGAATTTGCAGATGCTGCAGAGAATGGGGTCACCAGGATTGGCAACACCTAAACACAACCAACTATCACATTTCAGATCATGCCATTGTTACTTTAACATGTAAAATTGACATTAATTCTGAAATCCATAGACACAGGGAACCATATTGGAAACTTAATAAGGGGATTTTAGAAAATGAGGAAAGTCTTATTGAAATTAAACACTACATTAACAGCACCATTGAAAATATAACCAATACAAAGAAATGGGATAAATTTAAAAGTAACCTCCAAGGGAAACTCAAATTAATTAGTAAGGAACACATACATAAAAAAAGAATTAAAATCAGTAAATGTAAAAGAATGATTGAACTTTTAGAAAACACAGATCAGAACATTGAGATTAATAAAATGCTTCTAGAAGATTGGAAAAACACTCTTGAGAAAGCTTGCAGAGAAAGATCTGAAATGGGAGCCCATTTAATCCAAAGAAAAAAACTTTTGGCTGAAAGGGACATCAATAAGGGAATAAAAGGTAAAAAGAAAATTATTCAAAATAAAGATAATGTTAACATTACTTCTAATAAAACTACTGAGGAAAAATTTCAAAACTACTTCAAGAATTTATTGGGTTATAAAAGTAACGATAATGATATAGAACCAGAAATCAAATTTAAATTTAATGAAGAAGAAAAGAAGGCTCTTGAAAAAAGATTTGATAAAATAGAAGTGAGAAAAGCAGTTTTCTCGCTTCCAAATGGCACTTTCCCAGGAATAGAGTTCTACAAGAAAACATGGGAGGGTATTGGTAAATACTTTACCAAAATTATGAACAATATGTTATATGCTTCTAAATGCCCCAAATCAACGAAAACTAATTTAATTAAACTTCTATTTAAAAATAAAGGAAATAGGGAGAATCCTGAGGGTTGGAGGCCCATATCTATTTTAAATACAGATTGTAAAATATTTGCAAAACTCATGGTAAACAGAATATCAACACACCTTGACAGATGGTTAAGTCCCAGTCAGGCATGTGGAGTTAAAGGGAGATATATTCACAATAATATTTTAGGCTTAAAATACATAATTCAGTATATTAATAAAAAAGGAATTAAATCAGCAACTATCTCCTTAGATCAGAAAAAGCTTTTGATATGGTTAATAGGAACTTCTTATTTTATATATTAGAAAAGCACATGCTTCCCAGAAAAATTATCAAAATTCTCAAAGAAATATATACCAACACTAATTGCAGAATAATATTCAAAAATAAGTTAAGTGAGTACATTCAAACTGAGAGAGGAATTAGGCAAGGGTGCCCACTTTCTCCAGTTTTATATATCATATGTATGAATGTACTCCTTGAAAAGTTGGATAGTAGCCCAAGTATAAAAGGGATTCCTATACTAGGATTGGGAAATAGCACCATAAAACACCTGGCATATGCAGATGACTTGGTGCTATTTGCCAAGGAAGAAAAGGACGTTGAAAATATATTTAAGGTTTATGATGAGTTTAGCAAAATGACTGGGGCTGAAATAAATACTACCAAAACCAACACTCTTTTATTTGGGAAATGGAAAGAAAAATATAAAAGGTTAGGTAACATAAATCAGGAGATTCAAGTTTTAGGGATTAATTTTGACATCAAAGGAGTTAAAATGTCTGATACTTGGGAGGACAAATTTTCTAAATTACAACAGTACACTCATACTTTTAAAGATGAAGATCTCTCCTACTATGCCAGAGCACAGATAGTGAATGCTGTCTTTTATCCAGCATTTATGTACGTCTTCCAGGTGGAAACACCAGGGAGGGATATCACTGTGAGATTGGAGAGGGCAGCATTCAGTTTTCTGTGGGATGGAAGAGGAGAAAAGATAAAGAGAGTAACCATGTGTAACTATCAACACGATGGAGGAGTGGGACTAAAGAGTCCTTTAATTTTGGCTAAAATTTGTAAACTCAAAGGGATTCATAATCTCTTGAAAGCTGAACAGCGCCCATCTCAAGGCTTCTTAAAATACCTGTGTGGTGATTATTTTCAAAAAATTATGAACAAACCTAATAGTAAACCTTTAGACTTTTTTCCGGCAGAAGAAATTAGAAATAACAGTAATGACTTATTAGAAATCATAAAAAAGCATAGGTAACAACATCATTCCAGATGATAAAATAAGAATTCTTTATAATTGTTATTATAAAAAAGGACCTACCAATCTCAGCACTAAAGTCAATAAACAAACTGAAAAAAAAATTTGGCAAAACCTTAGTAAAATAAAATTACAAGCTACCATAAGAAATCTAAATTTTAAAATAATTCACAACATTATTCTCACAATGGAATGGTGCAACAAAATAAAAATAGCTATTAGTGATAAGTGTCCTCATTGTGATCAAACTGAAAACTTACAGCACCTCTTTGTGCAGTGCACACAAAATGAAGAAATATGGAGATGGGTGGAAAAATACCTTAAATTAAACAAAACTCTCAGTACTGAAAATATTCTCTATTATACCACAATACACGAGAAAAAATACATTGACAACATAATACAAATCATTATCTCTATAAGTAAGTTTCAAATCTGGAAAAAGAAGGAATGACAAGGTACACAACAATTCTGTGAAAACAATTGGCAAAACAAAACTCTCCATATTATGTGAATTAAGGGAGCTAATAAGGGAGGATTGGAAAACAAAATCCAAAAAATCCTTTAACAAAAAATGGTAAGTACACAAAAACATAGTTTACATTGACAAAAAAACATATATACTAAATGTTATCATGAGATTCACATAGATGTTTTTTTTAATAAAGGAAAATACCTTAATGGGAATCTCTCTTTACACAATTTATGCAGACACAAGGACATGAAGAACATGAAGACACAAGTTCAAACTATATGCTGTATGTGTCTCTTTATTTCACAAAAACATAATACACAAGTCATAAAAAAAAAAAAAAAAAAGATCGAAGCTGAAGTAAAGAACTGGTGCATATACACTACGAAAAAGAAGTAAGGTATGAAACTGCAAAGATTATGGCATACGTAAGTATATACAAAGGTAAGTATACATATTGAATGAATGCATAGAAAGATGAGTGAAAAAAGTGAATGGAAAAAGTATGTGCATAAGTTCAGTGGTATGTAGTTTCATAGAATGAAAAAAAAAAAAGAGTGTAATTTATGTTGTGTTTGGAAATACTGTATTATGCTTAAATATTATAAAAGTATGCCCTATTTGTTTAGGAAGTGGAAAATTCTTTTTCTGATGATCGTTTAATAATCTAAATCTTTAATTGCATGAAGGTGGGAGACACGAAGTGTGCGAGGGCATGCTAGGTGTAAACCACCGGATTGCAACAATGCAAGAAACAGCCTAAACAACTGAAAACCACACAATTGTGATGGGAGGTTGTTATAAGGCTAAGAGCAACTATTGCATAAGAATATTTGCCCCAGATACCAAAATTTTATATATGTACAATATTGTTATATTTTCATAATCTTGCATATTCAAAATTTTTCTATTAAGTCCCCCGGAACAATTACACTAAGCCTGGATAAAAGTAGAACCCTAAGCGATTCTCCCTCCATCCGATAGGCTGTAATTGGGAAGGATAGATTAAGACAAGTGCTGCAAGGAGATGTACTATTACATCACACCGCAGCTACAGTTCTTAATACAAGCTTTTAAATGGAGTGGCACAGCTTTGTATTATACGAATAATCGCAGAAAGCCATGGCCAAACCAAGGAATACCCAAATCATTTGTGCTTAATAAACTGCGAAAAAATTATTCACCAACAAAACGCATCAGTTTGGTAAACCAAAGGATTTGCATAACATTTGTAAAGATTTTAAAATTGACCAAAGGGTCATTTTATTTTTTCATCAAATGATGTCATTTCCATAGATATCAGAATAAAGAAAGTGAAATAAATGTTATGTTTTAACATGGAAGCCAATTGGTGAACTACATCTTTGTTTCCCAACAATAAGTTAAGACGAATTTATGTTGGCGTTAATGACCAATGCGCAACAGAAGATGTTGGAATTATATGGGATGGAGTGCATAATGATAGATTCGACCCATGGGACTAATCAACATGGCTTCCAGTTAACTTCCATTATGATAAAGGATGGGAACCATTAGGGATTCCCTTTTAGTATATTATATTCTACCCGAACTGCAGCAGAGGCCTTCATTCCATTTTTGGCTGAAATACAAAACCGATGCTCCAATTTTCCCTTAAAGCCAAATGTTTTCATGTCTGATGATGCTCCTCATTTTTTACAATGCAACAACTGATACTTTCTTAGCATATTCAACGCTCATAGAATACAAATATGTAAGCGCCTGTTGGAGAGGAAAAGTCGGTCTACCGCCTTCCTTAATGCAATATGTGTGCGACATACGAAACTGAAGCTCTCCAAGATCATCAAGCATTGTTTTGCGTGAGCATGCGCAGTAAGACTCCCATTCAGAATCATTCCTATACAGAGATGCCAGTCTGGAGAATGAGCTTCCATTTTCCTTCGCTCCTTCAAATCGTTTAGCTGCGAGCTGTAACCCTGGAAAATATCTTTGAACTAATCCTTTGTCATCCGTGTGTTTACAGGTTTTCAGTTTACAATCACATTATTTTTAGAGGCACAGATCTTTTCGAAAGAATAAAATTTATCAAAGCTATTCAAGGTCAATGAAACCGGTATGGAAAAGAATAGTATCTGACGTAAGAAAGAAAGTTTTCAATCGGGTTTTCAATCTCTCAGATATTTCTGTAAACGGAATCGTTATCTTACGCCCCCTGGTTGAAGACTTATGCATTAAAAAATCGAATTTAAATGAGAAACATTTCACAGCGGAAACGCTCTCCAACAAACAAAGATTTTTTTCATATCGGACTCTTCGAAGCAGAGATACGGACAAATATAAGATATGTGTTTAGACCCCTGGCGGGAAACCATGCATTATTTTAGGATGAAAGTATCCTCAAAAGATTTTTCGATGTGAGCAGTATCGGCCTAAGAATAAATTTTTTAGGTTGAGTTTTCAGGAGCTCAGTTTTTGCTGCAAATACATTTGAAGCAGAAATTAACTCTTACGCCCCCTGGTGGCCAAGCCCTTCATTACCAAATATTAGAAATTATATGAAACACATTTTTTAATCAGGAGCTGTATGCAATACACAAAGAATATTTCAAATCGGAGTTTTAGAAGCAGAAATAACGCAGAAAATGCACTTTGCTTTTGCGTCCTCTAGCGGAAAGGCTATGATTTACTTAAAAATTTGAATTTATATGAAAAATATTTCGCATCATAAACACTATCCAACAAAGAATGTATTTTTCATATCGGACTCCTAGAAGTATAGAGATATTGACAAAAGTAAGATATATATCTTCCCGCCCCCCCCTGGCGTAGACACCATGAATTAGCTTAAAAAGAAAATATTCCTAAAAGGTTTGTTGACATGAGTAGTAACGGTCCACAAACGAAATTTTTGTAGTCGAGATTTTAGAAGCTCAGATTTTGCTGCAAATACATCAGAAACAGAGATTAAGTCTTTTGCCCCCTGGTGGCCAAACCATTTTTCACCAAAGAAATTATATGCAAAGGATCTCCCATCAGGATCTGTATCAAGTGCAGAAATAATTTTTCAAATTTGAGTATTAGAAGCAGAGATATCGATAGAAAGGCAATTTATCTTTACGCCCCCTGGCGGAAAGTCTATGAGTTAATTGAAAATTTTGGAATTATTTGAAAAACGACACCCCGAAAACTCTAAGGAATTATTTTTTAAATCGGACCATTAGAAGCAGAAATATGGATAAAAATGCGATATGAGATATACATCTACGCCCTCTGGCGGAGAAACCACACAATATTTTAATTGAAAAATGTTTGAAGAAAGTTTATCGACGTGAGTGGCATCGGTCCACGAAAGAAGTTTTTCAATCGAGATTTTAGAAGCTCAGATATTATCACAAATACATCAGAAGCAAAAATTAACTCTTACGCCCGTTGGTGGACAAAGTATTCTTTACCAAAAATTAGAAATCATAGGCAAAAAATGTTTCATCAGGAGGTGTATCCGTTGAAGAAAACATTTTTCAAATCGGAGCTTTAGAAAAGAAATCGGAGGAAACGTAATTTACCTTTAACCCACTAGCGGAGAATCTATGTTTAACCTGAAAAAGTAACTTTCAGTTTTTTAAGTTTGCAATATAATGGCGAATGGGGAAAAAATTTTGCATCATTATGGTGCGTTTTAAAGATTTTTACCGTAATATTTACGTTCAAGTACGACGCTCTGAACAGAATCTGCGGCACGCCTAACACAACGCTTCGGCGACCACAAGCTTTGTTTCGCTGAAACGATGGTCTCGTTCGGGCTGCCATTTTGCTTGCGGAAGAGTACAAGAGTAACGGGGAACGGTCTTGTCAGGACAGCGTTCCAATTTGTAGTGCTGCGCTGCAGAACATAGATCACTTCTGTCCCATTTTTTGACATAACATCGTGATAATTTCTTGTTTTCTTCCAGCATGATTCTTTGATGCGCAATGTATGAACTCACTCATTCGATAGTTTTATTGTTTGTGTTTTGTAATCCAATGTTGCTTTAAAAACAATAACAAAACATGAACAAACAATATTCCCAACAGCTGCTTTAAAAACAATAACAAAACATAAACAAACTATATTATGTATCGCATGAACACAACGTTTTTCGATCTCGTAGCAAGAGCATACCTGGTTGCACTTGTAGTCATCCGCTCGCGAATCACACGCCGCAGGGAATGGTTAGGCCTACCACAGCGTCTCTTTCGTGGAGGTAGGAACACCTTCATAGTCTCTTTACAGCATCGTAGTTACAGATTAATATTATGCTAAAAATCTTTAAAAGGTATTTCAAATATGAAAATTCTGCATCATTTGCCATTAATTTCCATACACTAAAATTTGTACGTCGTACTTTTTCCAGGTACTAATATTTTTCCAAAGAAAAAATTTAAGACGCTAACCTACACACTTACCGAACATTTTCTACTTTTTTTGGTTTTTCTGGATGCGGAAACGAAAAATTGAAGCATTTGAAATCCCCCAGGACCAAATAAAAGCTAAAGGAAATTACAAGAAATTAAAGCATTTTTCAAATGTAAGTTGATATATTTTTATTAAATTAAAGACTTTTATTTTCTTACTTAAGTCACATTTTAACCAAAAACATTAAAAATGAGCCATTTCAGGAGCAAGACCATTTGTCTCTCCCTTTCTAAAATAACCTGTTATTCAGAAGATTTGGAGAAAATACCTCCGGTTGGGCACAGATCATCTGACTTCTTCAGGATCACAATCTCGTAGCATTCTTGCAATGGTACACACACTTCGGCTGTTCAATCTACCGCACGTACCCAGAGAACGAGAATCCAACCGTATACATACAAAGCAACACGTCATGGCTGCTCAATTTTCGCCGTTTCTAACGCAAGGCAATATCACTATACTCACAAAATATGGCTGCCATGTTTTCCGCATTTTTCTATGATTTTGGAAGGGTGCTTAATGTTAAGTATGAGGTTAGAAAGGAGCCTTCTCGGGAACGAGCATTGTCACCCTCGACATGGACAAAGCCGTTCCTAATTTCATGTATGTTTCCCATTTTAGATGTATGAATGTGTACAATGGGCAGGTACGTGTGTGCCGGCGCTGTTGACTGTGCTAAATACTCTTGCGAGAATTGCAGAGCTCTCGGTCATAATATCAAGGACTGTAAAGATCCTTGCGGGAAGTGCAAGTCTCCACAATACAAGAGACCAGAATGTGGTGTCCGTACTTTTGCCCAGATGGCCGGAGCCGGACAATCCCAGGTAAACCAAGATGATATTTTAGAGGCGCTTGACGCCACGGAGAAGGTGGAGGAAGCTCCTGAAGCTGGGGGAAATTCCTCGAGTGGTGAGGTAGTAGAAACCCACCAACTTCGTGGCTCGGGGAGTGCCCAGGAGGAAGCCGAAGGTATTTCGAATGTGGAGCAGGTAAGTGAAAGAAATGGTGAGGCGGAGAAAGTTTCTCCAGAAAATGATAAAGATAATTCTTTTTCTACAGGTGAACCCACGGTGGACAAGAGGGTTCGTTCACCAGAGGCTGGAGACGGTTACACTACGGTTATCAAAAAGTCAAGAAAATTCTCTAGTGAGGATATTAAGCAAATGGCAAATCAGTTAAATGGAGTCAGTATTATTGACGAGGATGTGAAAATGGTGGGCAAAGATAGTGAGAAAATGGAGGTTTGGTCAGGTTAAAAGGAAGGAGAAATTTGTGTGACTGGTGTGGATGAGAATGTGGAATCTTTCGACGGTAATGATTTCCAACTTGAAGTTGATAATGGTTTTGAAAAGGTAAAAATTGATGTCACTAGTGTATGTAAAGTTAGTGATGATTATGTTCGTATTGTCGAGGAGATCTGCACTCCCATCTCCTCAAAAAACAACGAAGTTGAGAGTTTTGGTGCAGTCGACCCGACTGAAATTGATGAAATCCCGAGTTTTGATGAAGCCGAGCCAGCGACGGATCCAATGCAGGATATGTTCCCGGGGCAATCCGACGACGCCGGTGGTTGGATTGAGCTGGGAATGAGTGCACGAGCTCTCCTGCAAGTAGGCAGGAAGCTTGCATCCCATAGCGGTGCTGTGGAGGTTCAGCAGCGGCCCTGGACTCCCGAGGGGGAATCTGGGACGGCTTCTCCACCGCCCCTGCATACGCCAACGGAGTCCGAGGAGGTCCCCGCAGTGAAGCGGTGCTTTTGACCTAGTCTTCTGCGAACGGCGGCCACCATGGTAACGAGGCGAAAGTGCCGCGGGAGGCCGCCTGTGCAGGCTGGCACTCTGTCTAAGAGAGCGCGCCTGCCGGCGACAGGAGTTCAGAAACCAAGCAGCACCCCGATACTAGGTGCAATAGATTTTTTTTCAGGGAATTCGAGCTTTCTGCGGATTCTGAGGAAGAACAGTTGGCTGAGCAGATGGCTAAAGATCTGAGCAAAGTTCAAGCTTCAGGGAAGACAGCTGACCCAGGCCAACGTTGATGCGGCGAAGGATCTTGCCAAACTGGCGAAGTCGGGATTCGACGGAATGGAGCACGTCGTTCCGACGGTTACCGGTCATAAAAGCCAACGACGGAGAAACAGTGCGGATACGAAGGAGACAGAGGGACGCAATAGATCGAGATCTTTAAGGTGAGTTGCTTTTTTTGCTTGGGTCCCTCTCCCTCTGTTTTTGAACATGGGTGTTTGTTTTATGTGGTGTTTTTTGCTAACATACTACTTCTTTCTTCAGATTGTGGTAAATATGACGCATAATTACCAAGGCACCGATCTGCGTATTGGCACGTTGAACGTTTACGGTCTCCGCACCGTCGAAAAGCAGAAGTGGCTCGCGGGCTACTTGAGGCAGTTGGGTGTTGATTTTTTGCTGGTGCAGGAAACACACCATAAGAAGCCCGAGCAGGTTTTTGCGTTCCGTAGAAACACCGGCTGAATTGTAGGTATTCTCTTGGAGCGAATGGTTTCACCGGGGTGGCCATTGTATACAGGCCGCAGTACGAGCGTAGCATCACGCAGATGCATACTGATGGTAACGGTCGCGTGGTGGCTATTTCGATTAATAGCGGATTGATGTCCATTAAGATGGTGTGTGTTTATGTTCCGGTGGAGGGTCCTCTCCGGAGCGGTTTTGATGACCAGCTGCCGTTCTTCCTTAGGGGAAGCGAAGATTTTCTGGTAGTCGGTGGGGATTTCAACTCGGTTGTGGATAACCATATCGATCGGTTGAGCACTCACAAGTGCAGGTGGTCAGAGCCGTACAGAAGGGGTCTTACGGATCTGATTAAGAACCAGCAACTTAAGGACGTGTGGAGGCAGCTGTTCCCGCAGGAGCCAGGGTTCACCTGGCACAGGAATCATTTGGCTTCTAGGATCGAGATGCTGTTGATCTCAAAGATGGACTGGGTTATGAGAGCCGAGTATTTTAACCCTAACTCACAGCCGTTGTTTGTCTCTGATCACAGCGTTGTCGTGATGGACGTCTGTGTGCCGGCGCCGAGGGAGAGGAAAGCGACCTCGTGGCGCCTAAACGTGTCAATGTTAGGCGACGTTGAAGCGCTGTCGCGTGTCCGTTCGATCTTGGAGGCCGGTACAGAAACGTCCACCAATGACGAGATCGGCGGTTGGGAGAGGGCGAAGGACGAGGTCCGGAGCACATTGGTTGCTCGGGGTAAGGAGTTGGCGACAGCTAAGCGGGGGACTCAAGTTTTTCTGATGAACTTCTTGAACGCGGCTCTGAAGGGTAATGAAGACGGGTGTAACCTTGGGATCATTACCCAGATCAGGCAAGAGATTTCCGATTTTTATAGAGGCATCGGCTCTGACGTTCAACTTCAAGGTGCTATTAGGAGTTTTGAGCAGGAGCGGGATATTAATCACATTTACCGGAAGCTGGAGGCGGAGCGAAAGAGGGAGACCCTGGAAGTTCTTGATATTGATGGTACCGAGGTGAGGGACAATAAGGAGATCCTGCAGGAAGCTGCTAGGTATTACGGCGATCTCTTTTCCAGCGAGGAAATTGATCCTGCCGTCATGAATATGTGGTTGGAGGGTACGCCGAGATTTCCAGACGAGGACTTGGATAGCCTCGATGAGGAGTTCTCGGTGTCCGAGGTAAGGGTGGCGATTCAGGCCCTTTCGCCAGGTAAGTCTCCAGGTTGTGATGGTCTCCCGTCGGAGTTTTACAAGAAGTTTGTTAATGTGTTAGCGCCCTGGCTTACCAAGGTGTACAACGAGATTGTGCAGATGGGTCGTATGCCGGGGACCATGCGGAGGAGTATGGTCACTTTGCTGTGCAAGACCCCCGAAGCCCCGTCGAGGGAGTTAAGTAGTTGGAGACTGGTGTCTCTCTCCACAGTGGACTATAAGATCCTTGCGAGGGTCATCAATAGAAGGCTTGCTAAGGTGGCCGTTCATCTCATTGGCGCTAACCAGACGTGTGGTATCGGGGGCGCCGGATGCAATGGAATACTGGTTGCATACGCGACGCTATCACTTACCTGGGCGAGAAGTGCAATAAGATGGGGCTCTTCTTGGCAGACCTGAGCAAGGCTTTCGATAGGGTATCGCACGAGTTTGTCAGAAGATTTTTAGAAGCCCACGGCTTCGGAGTATTTCTCCGAAGTGCGATTGGGGCGTTGTACAGAGATCTCTCCGGGAGAGCCATTATTGCCGGTCGTCTCTCTACCCTCTTTGAGGCTCAAAGAGGAGTGAGGCAGGGATGTCCTCTCTCCCCTTTTGTTTGTTTTGGTCTTGGAGACCCTTTTGAGAAGAGTTGCTAGGAAGGATAGTGTTAGGGGTTTTCCGGTCCCGGGGTGGAGGGAGTCGTTGAAGTACCTTGCGTACGTAGATGATGTCTCCCTCTTCGTCGACTTGTAAAGGAGCTTAAAGGGGATGCGTGATGCTTTCGCTGAGTACTGCATTGCGACCGGTGCCCGTCTCAATAAGGAGCAGTCGAGTATTATGCTCTGGGGCAAATGGGAGAGATCAGCGGTTACAGGTTTAGCTGTGACCGATGGGCCCGTTCGGATACTCGGTATTCAGTTTTCTAAGGAAGGGGTCCACGTTAGCACCTGGGGTAAAGTTCTGGCGGAGATGAAGAAGGAGCAAGAACGGTGGCAGGAGGTGGGCTTTTCTAGAGTGAATCGGGAGAAGTTAGCTAATGCGCTTCTGGTTTCGAAATGCACTGTTGCCGGGGAAATTGAGTCCCCACCCGGAAGTCTCATTAAGCAGATAAAGAGAGCGGTCTTTGGCTTCATTTGGGCCGGGAAGAAGAAGAAGGAGGTGGTTCGGGCGGTCATATACTGTCCTAGGTCAGAGGGGGTTTGGAAGTCAAGCACCTTCCGACATGGCTCAGTGCACTCCAGTTTAAGAGCGTGAAGGGAGCCATGGTTGCCGAACACCCGTGTGGACTTTTGGCCTACTATTTCACGGGGTGGGACTCGTCCAATTACGTTCCCGGCCACAGATTTGTTGGCCCTCGGCGCGAGAGGATGCATAGGTCTTACCAGCTTGGAGGTCGCCTAAAGGACTTTGCGAAAGCTGACTGCGCCGGAAAGAACACGCTGCAGATGTACATTGACCTGCTCCCTATGGCTAGGGAACACGTCGTTAAAGATTTCCACGTTCCTAGGAACTTCTGTATGAGAGAGGCTTGGATGAGCATTCACTCGACGGGTGTGGACTGCAAGAAGAGGGACTTTAGGTAGCTGTTGGCTCACAATGTCCTTCCAACCAGGAGTAGGCAGTTTCGGTGGGGTGGCATCTCTTCCGATAGATGCCTTTCGTGCGCGGGCATTGAGGACAGGTTCCACTTTTTTGGGCCTGCCCCATGGTGCACAAGGTTTGGCAGGGAATCTGGACTTAGGCTTGGCACAAAAGGCTTGACGCCCTCCAGTTTCACCCGGCTAATGTGTTTTATCTACATCCTGCCCCGGTGGCGGGCAGGGAGGTCTGGAAGAGGATTATCACCGAGGTCTGTTATAAGATGTGGATTGAGAGGAACAGGGTTCTGCATTCCCGGACGGCTAACTCTGTCTTCTCTCCGACAACGGTTATCCTTCAAGTCAAGTGTGAGCTCCGAGACAGGGCGAGAGTGGACGCCCGCACTTTGACCGACCGAGCCTTTCGATATCGGTGGGGGATTTGGCCTCGGATTGTTACCGGGACCAAGAAAAACTACACTTTCATTGGGGTAACTTACCCCCTTAGTTTCGGCCCTTGAAACCCGAGTGATCTCTCGGGGAGTGTTGGGCTTTTTCTAGTGTTATGTTTTTGTGACCTGTGTTTGCTGAAGGGTGTGGAGGTTAGCCTCCGACCCTTTTATCGGTAGTATAATCTGTCTTCTCACCGGTCGAGGTCGGCGGTTCTGGCCGCTGACCGAGACGGCAGGAGCCTGTGTGAGTCGGGGGGAGTGAGTGTTTTGGTTCTGTCTCTGCTCTTTCTCTTATGATGTGGTATGAATGGATGGTATCTGAAGGGAGGGTGTTGTGTATTTGCTGTTTGTAGTGTGCCGGTTCCGTGTGGAAGTAGGCCGGGGAGGCACCTGCCATGTGTCGTGTGAGTGCCTTGGTGCACCCGTCGGCCCGGTGTCCTCTCTGACAGTCTCCCGTTCGGGTCGCTGTCACTTGGTCACCTCTGAAGGGGACATTTGTCCGCCTACATGGACGTTCCGGATTTACCTTCGGGATGCACCCGCCGTTCTAGGTGACCTCGCCGGCTCTTTGTGTGCGGGTCCTTTCGAGTTCTTCGGAGGATCTGTATGACTCGGCATTTTCTCTGGTGTTGCTTGTTGGGCCGTGGTGGGAGTGTGTGTAAACATCAGTGAACCATGTCTAGGTGTTTATTTTGGGCGTGGTGAACAGTGTGAAGATGCGTTGCAACAAAGTTCTTGTATGAGGGAGGGGACGTCGTGCGAGAGCACATTAGGGCGCTCCCGTCTCCCAGCCACCATGATTTCGGGGTCTTATACGAAGACAAAAAAAAAATAACAAAATAAAATTAAAAAAAGCATACTAACGGAGCTTAAAAGAATACAGTGATGGGGGGTGTTCTCCCACTCCATTAATGATATGATGGAGGGGATTGCACTCCTCCAAGCCTAACAGGTAAGTGAAATTTTGTTTGACTTTTCTACATTTCAATAAATGACAGGCTTTCCAATATTAACTATCCTCTTGTTTTGGTTGTCTTCAAGATGTCACGGGATTAGGCATGGCATTACACGGTGGTACTATTGGGATTGCTAGTGTACACCATGTCTCTTTCCTCGATCCACATCTTCCAGTGCATATAGCCCAAACTGATCGGAAACTGCTCGATGCAGTGAAAGCGAGGTTAGGCTTAGAGCAACTTGCAAAATAAGGACGCATGTCTCTCGTTTCTATTTAAAAAAAATCCTTCATAATTTTATTTTCTTTTTGTTACACGTCCTTATGTCTTTGCACTCAAAATTTTATGTATTTCATCCGCCGGACCAGAGCACATTTCACCAGGAAAAACCCTTTTTAGGGATAGGCCTTTCCGATAGGTGGTGCTCGGTGAAGGGAGATTGAGACAGCATCACAAATTGATCAATGCAAGGTCCTCAGGTTCGAAGCTGGGCTGATCTTTCAGAGATGGTGTGATTTACTAACAATCGCTGAATATCCGCCGTGCAACGGACGAGTACGTTAAACTCACAGCCCCCAGACTGGACCCACTGGTTAAATGGGTATCCTTTCCTATGCCCCCCTGAAATTCTCTCACCCCTCTGTATGCAACATCGTACCTGTACGGTGGCGCCATCTACTGTACTCTAATCTCACTACAAACTGTTCTGTCAAAGTCGTTAGACTTGCTTTCATTCCTTCCGTTTCTGTGTCCTGCCCAAAAGGCGATCTCGCTGTAGGTGGCTGGGACCTAAACTCTACTCACTGTGAACGGAAGTCCTACAAGAAAATAACAAATGCTGTTTTAAATGAATTGTCAAGGAAGTGGTTTATTTAGAAGATCGCTGCCCAAGAAATTTTTTCTGGTACCATTCGTTCTGCTCCCAAATGACTGTTAATTGAATTATGCTAATAATAGGAACGTTGGGATACAAAAGTGGAGCAAGTTGCGAATAGTTATTTGTTACATCTGCTTTATTTCCGCTTTGGTCAGATGAAGACCACAGAGAAACAAGATACGAACCAGTATTTTATGTTTGCATCTGCTTTATTTCCGCATCAGTTACACGAATTTTCTGACGGCTTCAAAAATACAATGTTTACATCTGCTCTGCCCATAGTGATATTATATCAGTTTATGGGTAGTACAGGCATATCACTGAGACCTCAACATGTACTGGCCTTGTGAAATTAGCATCTCCTGGCAATTTCGCTATATTTACCCAAAGAACAAACTGTGGCTGTTCCATCTACCACGAGCACTCAGTGCAATGGTAATCACGCAGTTTTGATGCAATGCTACTCACTATGACTTTTTTATCTTTCCTGCAGACCCAGGGCAAGACAGATCACCAAATTTCAGCAGTGTTTCAGACAAGGCTGTTCAATCTTCCGCGCTCACCCAATGAAGGACAATCACCATTTTCCTCCAATTCTGCGCAGTATACCTGTTCTATTAGTGTCAAATTAGCGTCTGGGTACAGCAACAGAAAAAACGTAGGAAGATCCACTCCGTTGTCTCGTTGGCAGGAATAAAAACGCAAGCAACCAATTGACGTGCGTGATGCGTGTGATAGTGGAAACACAGGCAGACAGCCAGAGCAATAGCGTGTTTTTGATGTTAGTCCTAGCAAATTCTGATGTGTACGTTTGATGGATATAAAAAGGTTTGTATTGAAGTACCAGGTACTACTATGAGTTTAATACATATTCATTTTTAGTGATGTTCATCCTAGCAACTCTGTGTGCAACAATAGCGCGTTTTTATGTTAGTCCTGGCAAATTCTGATGTGTACATTTGACCGATATTAAAAGACTTGTAATGAAGTACCAGGTACTACTATGAGTTTAATACATATTCATTTTTAGTGATGTTCGTCCTAGCAACTGTGTGTGCAACAATAGCGCGTTTTTGATGTTAGTCCTAACAAATTGTGATGTGTACGTTTGATGGATATAAAAAGGTTTGTAATGAAGTACCAGGTACTACTATGAGTTTAATACATATTCATTTTTAGTGATGTTCTTCCTAGCAACTCTGTGTGCAACAGTAGCGCGTTTTTATGTTAGTCCCAGCAAATTCTGATGTGTACGTTTGATGAATATAAAAAGGTTTGTATTGAAGTACCAGGTACTACTATGAGTTTAATACATATTAATTTTTAGTGATGTTCGTCCTAGCAACTCTGTGTGCAACAATAGCGCGTTTTTATGTTAGTCCTGGCAAATTCTGATGTGCACATTTGACGGATATTAAAAGATTTGTAATGAAGTACAAGGTACTACTATGAGTTTAATACATATTCATTTTTAGTGATGTTCGTCGTAGCAACTCTGTGTGCAACAATAGCGCGTTTTTATGTTAGTCCTGGCAAATTGTGATGTGTACATTTGACGGATATTTAAAGATTTGTATTGAAGTACCAGGTACTACTATGAGTTTAATACATATTCATTTTTAGTGATGTTCGTCCTAGCAACTCTGTGTGCAACAATAGCGCGTTTTTATGTTAGTCCTGGCAAATTCTGATGTGTACATTTGACGGATATTTAAAGATTTGTATTGAAGTACCAGGTACTACTATGAGTTTATTACATATTCATTTTTAGTGATGTTCGTCCTAGCAACTCTGTGTGCAACAATAGCGCGTTTTTATGTTAGTCCTGGCAAATTCTGATGTGTACATTTGACGGATATTTAAAGATTTGTATTGAAGTACCAGGTACTACTATGAGTTTAATACATATTCATTTTTAGTGATGTTCGTCCTAGCAACTCTGTGTGCAACAATAGCGCGTTTTTATGTTAGTCCTGGCAAATTCTGATGTGTACATTTGACGGATATTTAAAGATTTGTATTGAAGTACCAGGTACTACTATGAGTTTAATACATATTCATTTTTAGTGATGTTCGTCCTAGCAACTCTGTGTGCAACAATAGCGCGTTTTTATGTTAGTCCTGGCAAATTCTGATGTGCACATTTGACGGATATTAAAAGATTTGTAATGAAGTACAAGGTACTACTATGAGTTTAATACATATTCATTTTTAGTGATGTTCGTCGTAGCAACTCTGTGTGCAACAATAGCGCGTTTTTGATGTTAGTCCTAGCAAATTCTGATGTGTACGTTTGATGGATATAAAAAGGTTTGTATTGAAATACCAGGTACTACTATGAGTTTAATACATATTCATTTTTAGTGATGTTCTTCCTAGCAACTCTGTGTGCAACAATAGCGCGTTTTTATGTTAGTCCTGGCAAATTCTGATGTGTACATTTGACGGATATTTAAAGATTTGTATTGAAGTACCAGGTACTACTATGAGTTTAATACATATTCATTTTTAGTGATGTTCGTCCTAGCAACTCTGTGTGCAACAATAGCGCGTTTTTATGTTAGTCCTGGCAAATTCTGATGTGTACATTTGACGGATATTTAAAGATTTGTATTGAAGTACCAGGTACTACTATGAGTTTAATACATATTCATTTTTAGTGATGTTCGTCCTAGCAACTCTGTGTGCAACAATAGCACGTTTTTATGTTAGTCCTGGCAAATTCTGATGTGTACATTTGACGGATATTTAAAGATTTGTATTGCAGTACCAGGTACTACTATGAGTTTAATACATATTTATTTTTAGTGATGTTCGTCCTAGCAACTCTGTGTGCAACAATAGCGCGTTTTTATGTTAGTCCTGGCAAATTCTGATGTGTACATTTGACGGATATTTAAAGATTTGTATTGAAGTACCAGGTACTACTATGAGTTTAATACATATTCATTTTTAGTGATGTTCGTCCTAGCAACTCTGTGTGCAACAATAGCGCGTTTTTATGTTAGTCCTGGCGAATTCTGATGTGTACATTTGACGGATATTTAAAGATTTGTATTGAAGTACCAGGTACTACTATGAGTTTAATACATATTCATTTTTAGTGATGTTCGTCCTAGCAACTCTGTGGGCAACAATAGCGCGTTTTTGATGTTAGTCCTAGCAAATTCTGATGTGCACGTTTGATGGATATAAAAATGTTTGTATTGAAGTACCAGGTACTACTATGAGTTTAATACATATTCATTTTTAGTGATGTTCGTCCTAGCAACTCTGTGGGCAACAATAGCGCGTTTTTGATGTTAGTCCTAGCAAATTCTGATGTGCACGTTTGATGGATATAAAAAGGTTTGTATTGAAGTACCAGGTACTACTATGAGTTTAATACACTGTCAAAGCAGTATGTGCAGAAATATCACCTGCATTAGTAACATTAATTGAATACTTACCTGCATACTTACTTGCATTGGAATTTTCATCCGAAACAGCGGCAAGTTTATCCGAATGGAACTTTCTGAGATGCGTGTGTAGACTTTGTTTAACTCCAAATGTTATCTGACAATAGCTGCATGTCAATCTCGTTGCAGTTCGTGGATCAGGTATAATGGAAACATCAGGATGAAATTTTTTAACATGCTTCTTTAAGGTATATTGCAGCCCGAATGAACCACCACAAATTGAACAGATGTATCTGTTCGCAGTATGCATGGTCACCGCGAAATATGAAAAT
Source organism: Macrothele yani (assembly GCA_039090855.1). Lineage (NCBI taxonomy): Eukaryota > Metazoa > Arthropoda > Arachnida > Araneae > Macrothelidae > Macrothele > Macrothele yani. The sequence goes on along the minus strand of CM077032.1, from coordinate 58,473,838 downwards.
GCAGCCCGCTAAATATCAATCAAAACAAGCAGAATTGTACCCGCCAAAAATCCGCAGTAAGAAGTAAGAACAGTAAGAATTGTATCTGCCAAAAATGCGCTTTTGCTTTGGCCTTTCACGCACGCCAATTGGTGGCTTGCGTTTTTATTCCTGCCAATGAGACAACGGAGTGAATCTTCCTCCGTTGGTTGTGTTGCTGTACCCAGACTCTAGTGAGAGACAATGGGCTGTTAGTAAAATAAGCTTAGGATTTTAATCTGGCCCCTTCTGCCGTCGGACAGTTAGGGATCTGTTTCCATTATTGTTAATGATAATGATGCGTGTTCACTGTACTGCCGTACCCAGTGCAACTCAATATCGCCACATTCTGACAATGATACAGTTTACGACATTTAGTCCTCCGCACCTACCCAGAGTACAGGCACTGTACCCAGAGCATGGCTATATGACCATATCCTAGCAATACTACACACTACGGATATTCTGTCTTTGTCTGCCCATCACAGGGCGTCTTCCCAATCTCATGAATGGCAACATTGAACAATAGATATTCGGCCGCCTTTTCACGTCATGAAGCATGAGGTTATCCCAAAAAAATATACTATGTCCATATGTGATGTCCATGAAGTTCACTTTAATGTCGATCACTAAAGTATAACTTCTAGAAGAAATGATGTTAACAAACTGAAATTGTTGCTTTGATTATTATCAACAATTAAAAATCAGTTAATTTTACACTATATTCTTACAAATAGTTTTTATAGATACCTTAAATTTGGGTTTCAAGGAGTAATCTTCTATTCAGGAAGTTGCCGCTTGGGCTGGGAAGTAGACGCGGTTATTTTGAAACCACGCATGACTCTCAGTCTTTCGACTTCTTGCATCCCTGTTCGTTTACATTTGATGTGTTTATGTTTTGTTTATTTTGATATTCACACGTATTTATCACTGAAATTCATTCTTTCTGTGTTTCGTAAGAAACGCAATAATGCCGGGTTGTGCAGTGGCCTGTTGTACTACGTACAATAGGAAAACCAAGAACACTGATATTATGTACCACTACTGCGGGCGGCGGCCACGTTGTCGCCGGCTCTGAGGCGACGCCGGAGGCCCCGGGACGATCTGGGGTCCTCCAGCAGGACCGCTGAACGTCGGCGTCGGGAGTGAGGAGGAGAATCAATGCTCGGATACTGCTGTTGTGAACGGTAAGTTTTGGGCTTGTACTGATATCGAAGTGGATGACGAGAATACTGACTCCCTTTGTGCTGGCCTGCAACGTCAGTATCAGAACAAGAAAAAAAGAACTGGGAAAGAGTTTACTGCGGCATATTTTAAAGCGGTTAACAATCTTGCTGCCGCTGCCTCTGTAATGTTGCATGGCACGGGACATGTGATTCCAACAGCGAATGGCCAAGTTCTTCGAGAAGAAAGGTCGACAAGAAGTGTGGGTAAGAAGGATAGTACCAAAAAGTAACTTGGTTGCGGTTCCTCTCTCTCCTAGGTTGGAGTATGGGTTTTGCATTTTTTTCTCTGTGTTTGTTGTTGTAACTCTTTTTTTTACAGGACCAGGTAAGTATGAACTCTGGTAGAGTTAATTTTGCCGGCACAAACATTAGGGTTTGTTCCTTGAACGTTCAGGGCCTCAATTCGGAGGCGAAGCAGTGTTGGCTCGAGGGGTTATTCCGCCAGAATAATCTGGACTTCCTCATGATTCAGGAAACCCACCATAAGGACAGGGAACAGATTTTTGCTTTTCGCAGAAGGTCCGGTCTCAGATTTAAGTACTCGCTTGGGAGTACTGGTTACACGGGAGTTGCTATAATTTACAAAGAGAAGTTTGAAAGAGAGATATCACTCACTTTGAATCGGACGGGGAAGGTCGGGTGATCTCTCTTACCGTCCACAGTAGGAAAATCTCTATGAAACTTGTGTGTATTTACGCTCCTAATAAGGGTAATATGCAGATGTCGTTCTATAATGAACTTCCGCATTTCATCAGAAGTTCGGAAGATGTGTTGATTGTTGGCGGGGATTTTAATGCGGTCGCCGACTGCGACCTCGACAGGGCCGGAACCAGTAGGTGGTCGAAAGCTTATGGGAACGTGGTTAGGGTCCTCCTGGATAGCCAGGGGCTGTGCGATGCCTGGAGGAGACTTAACCCCAGTATTCCGGGTTATACCTGGTTTAGAGGAGGCAGCGCCTCCTGCCTGGATATGTTTCTTGTGTCGAAGATTGACTGGATTGACAGGATTGAGATCTTTGGTCCGAACTCTCCACTGTTGTATGTTTCGAACCACTCGGCCGTCGTGATGGACGTGTGTGTGCCGGTTCCGAGAGAGAGAGGGGCTACCCCGTGGCGTTTGAACATCTCCATGTTAGAAGATGAAGATACGCTAGTGCACCTTCGCTCGATCCTGAACGCGGGCGCAGGCACGATCACTGACGATGAGTGCGGTGTGTGGGAACGGACCAAGGAGGAGGTGAAGGATATTCTTTCTCAGACGGGTAAGCAGTTGGCCACGTCGAAGAGGAAGTGCCCCATGATTTTGATGAACATTCTTAATGCGGCGATTCGAGGTGATAAAGATGGGTGTAATTAATCTCTGATTACTAATATCAGGAGCGAAATTAGTCACTTCTATCGGGAGGAAGGATCGGCGGTCAAGTTGACTGGGGCCTTGGAAGTGCTCCGGCAGGAGAGTGATATTAACTTCATCTACCGGAAAGTCGAGACGGAGAGGGTTAGGGAGAACCTTCAATGCCTCGACATTGACGGTAGGGAGGTCCGGGATCTTCCCGATATCCTGCAGGCGGCGGCGGAATTTTATGGCTGGTTATTTGACAAAGAGGAAGTGCAGCCTGAGGTCATGGAAACGTGGCTGGGAGGTACTCCGAGAATTTCGGATGAAGATAGCGAGTTGTTGGAAGGGAAATTCACCGAAACTGAAGTCAGGTGGGCGATCCTGAACCTCAAGCCCAGAAAGTCGCCGGTATTGACGGTCTTCCGGCCGAATTTTACAAGAAAGTCCTTAATATTTTGGTCCCCTGGTTATGCAGGATTTATAACAACATTGCTGACAAAGGTATTATGACTACGTCTATGAGGAGTAGTGTTGTGACTCTTCTTTTCAAAACCCCCGACGATCCTGCTCGTGATCTTGCTGGATGGAGGCCGGTGTCTCTGTCTACCATTGATTATAAGATCATGGCGGCGATCGTCAACGCGAGGCTTTCGCGGGTGGCGGAGAAGTTAGTGGGCGTTGGGCAGACGTGTAGCATCCGTGGTAGGCGGATGTACCATAATATTCGGTGTGTGAGGGACATGATTACTTATATCGGAGACAGGGATGTTAAGTTGGGAATGTTTTCCGCGGATCAGAGTAAGGCCTTTGACCGTGTTTCTCACGAGTTTATTAGAAAGATGCTGGAAGCCCACGGCTTCGGAGAGTTTTTCCGAAGAACGGTGGACTCTTTATACAGGGACCTCAACGGAAGAGTTATTATTTCTGGCAGTCTTTCTCACCTCTTTGAGGTCAGAAGAGGTGTGAGGCAAGGCTGCCCACTCTCCCCGTTGTTGTTTGTCTTGGTCATTGAGACCATTTTAAGGAAGGTTCAGGCTCATCCTAGCATTCAGGGAACCCCCATCCCAGGCTGCGCGGGGTCCCTAAAGTACTTGCATATGCTGACGACGTCACTTTCTTTGTTGACTCGGAAGTTAGTCTTAAGCAGGTCCGGGAAGTCTTCGCGGGATACTGCGGTGCCACCGGGTCCATGCTTAATGAGGATAAGTCGAACCTGCTTCTTTGGGGCAGGTGGGATCGCGCTGCGGTCCGTGGGCTGGCGGTGACGGATGGACCCGCCAGGGTACTTGGTATCCTTTTGATAGAGACGGTGTCCATTTGAAGACATGGAGGGACATCCTCTTCGCTATTAAAGAGAAGAAGGAAAGGTGGCAGAGTGTTGACATTTCGATGATTAACCGGGCTAAGTTAGCTAACGCTCTCCTGGTCTCGAAATGTGCCTTTGTCGGAGAACTTGGTTCTCCCCTCGGAGTCTCATGAGGCTTCTGGAAAGGCAAGTTTTTCAATTTATTTGGGCCGGTAAGCAAGTTGAGGCGGTTGCCAGAGCGGCCCTGTGCTGCCCGAAGGAGGAGGGTGGTTTGGATGTTAAACACCTCTCCTCCTGGTTCAGTGCACTGCAGTTTAGGAGTGTGAAGGAAGCTCTGAACTCCTCACACCCGTGTAGGAACTTTTGCGTGTTTGACAGGATTGTCTGCGGAGAAGTTCTTACCTGGATTCCGATTTATGGGGCCGCGTAGAGAGACTACTCACATGCACTATAAGCTGGGGGGGGGGGGGGTACATGCAGGCTCTCGCGGAGGCTAACCGGAATGGGCTGAATTTGAAACAAATGTATCTGCACATTCTCCCTAGGCCTAGGGAGCAGGTTACTGAGTTTAGTGCCGTCAACTGCAACAGGAAGGAGGTGTGGATGAGCGTGTTGGCGGCTGGAGTTGACTGTAAGAAGCGGGATTTTAAATTCCGTCTGGCTCACGATGTCCTTCCGACTAGGAAGAGGCAGTACAGGTGGGGTACTGCCATCACCGACAAGTGCGCCTCTTGCAATCTCATTGAAGACCGGTACCACTTGTTCTGGAGTTGTCCCATGGCCGTGCAGGTGTGGAAGCTTGTTTGGACCTGGGCAGGTTGCCCGCAGCGACTCAAGGCTCAGGAGGTCTTTTACCAGTACCCCGGCCCCAAGACTGGGCGGGATGTCTGGAGGTTGATCATCACTGAGACCACGTACAAAATCTGGAGAGAGAGGAACAGAGTTGTGCATAGTAATTACGGAAATGCAGGATTCAACACTTTGAAAGTGGCCTGGCACGTCAACTGTCAGCTTAGGAATAGAGTTGAGTTGGATGCCCGCACTCTTTCGGACCGAGCCTTTAAGTTCCGGTGGATCTTCTGGCCCAAAATTGTTCCTGGAACGAAGGAAAAATATTTTTTCCATTGGGGAACTTAGTCTTCCCAGCTTTCGGCTTGTAATCCTGCATTTCCGCACCCTTGGTTTCTTGAGTTTTTGATGAACTTTGTCTTGTGTTTTAATCTTTGGGATGTTTCTTTTCTAGATTCCGGGATGGAGTGAGGAGATTACCCTTCTTCCTCCCTGCCGGGTGCCTGTTTGCGTAATATACCAGTCACCTCCAGCGGTTCACTTTTGCAGAGAGGGACACCAAGAAAGACGAGGCAGGCCCTAGGCCACCCCGAAACACACCAGTAGGAGAAGGTTCTCCTTCACGGGTGCCTTGTGATGTCGTCCTAACCGAGACACCACCAGAAGAGTCGCCGAACTGTCCGCGTGGCACAAAGACCAGCTTTCGACCCACCAATGGCTCCCAACCCTGCACACAACCACGCAGAACCGACACACCACAAACAGCACTCACACGCCACCCTCCCAAAAAGCAAACCCACACAGGCAAATCACACCCGGAAAGGCAAAGTGAGGAAAAATCACAGTGAAACACAAAGATCCCCCGATTCACACACAAAGTCGACCAGCCGCCCCCAAGGCCAGCGCCGCTGGAGGAGACTGGTATATTACGCAAACAGGCGCCCAGCAGGGAGGAAGAAGGGTAATCTCCTCACTCCATCCCGGAATCTAGAAAAGAAACATCCCAAAGATTAAAACACAAAACAATGTTCACAAAAACACAAAAAACAAGTGTCCGGAAATGCAGGATTATTAGCCGAAAAGATGGGGAGACTAAGGTCCCCAATGGAAAAAATACTTTTCCTTCGTTCCAGTAACAATTTTGGGCCAGAAAACCCACCGGAACGTAAAGGCACGGTCCGCGAGAGTGTGGGCATCCGACGTAACTCTATCCCTGAGCTGGCACTTGACGTGCCAGGCCACTTTCAAAGGGTTGAATCCTGCAATTCCGTCCTTACTAGGAACAACTCTGTTCCTCTCTCTCCAGATTTTGTACGTGGTCTCAGTGATGATCAACTTCCAGACATCCAGCCCAGTCTTGGGGCCGGGGTACTGGTAAAAGACCTCCTGAGCCTTGAGTCGCTGCGGACAACCTGCCCAGGTCCAAACAAGCTTCCACACCTGCACGGCCATGGGACAACTCCAGAACAAGTAGTACCGGTCTTCAATGAGATTGCAAGAGGCGCACTTGACGGTGATGGCAGTACCCCACCTGTACTGCCTCTTCCTAGTCGGAAGGACATCGTGAGCCAGACGGAATTTAAAATCCCGCTTCTTACAGTCAACTCCAGCCGTCAACACGCTCATCCACACCTCCTTCCTGTTGCAGTTGACGGCACTAAACTCAGTAACCTGCTCCCTAGGCCTAGGGAGAATGTGCAGATACATTTGTTTCAAATTCAGCCCATTCCGGTTAGCCTCCGCGAGATCCTGAATGTGCCCCCCAAGTTTATAGTGCTTGGGAGTAGTTTTTCTACGCGGGCCCATAAATCGGAATCCAGGTAAGAACTTCTCCGCAGACAATCCTGTCAAATACGCAACAAAGTTCCTACACGGGTGAGAGGAGTTCAGAGCTTCCTTCACACTCCTAAACTGCAGTGCACTGAACCAGGAGGAGAGGTGTTTAACATCCAAACCACCCTCCTCCTTCGGACAGCACAAGACCGCTCTGGCAACAGCCTCAACTTGCTTCCCGGCCCAAATAAAGGCAAAAACTTCCCTTTCCAGAAGCCTCATGAGACTCCGAGGGGAGAACCAAGTTCTCCGACAAAAGCACATTTCGAGACCAGGAGATCGTTAGCTAACTTAGCCCGGTTAATCATCGCAATGTCAATACTTTGCCGCCTTTCCTTCTTCTCCTTAATAGCGAAGAGGATGTCCCTCCAAGTCTTCAAATGGACACCGTCTCTATCAAAGAGGATACCGAGTATCCTGACGGGTCCATCCGTCACCGCCAGCCCTCGGACCGCAGTGCGATCCCACCTGCCTCAAAGAAGTAGGTTGGACTTATCCTCATTAAGCATCGACCCGGTGGCACTGCAGTATCCCGCGAAGACTTCCCGGACCTTCTCAAGACTCACTTCCGAGTCAACAAAGAAAGTGACGTCGTCAGCATACGCAAGATACTTTAGGTACCCCGGGCAGCCAGGGATGGGGACCCCTTGAATGCTAGGATGAGCCTGAACCTTCCTTAAAGTTTTCTCAATGACCAAGACAAACGACAACGGGGAGAGTGGGCAGCCTTGTCTCACACCTCTTCTAACCACAAAGAGGTGAGAAAGACGGCCAGAAATAATGACTCTTCCGTTGAGCTCTCTGTATAAAGAGTCCACCGCTCTTCGGAATAACTCTCCGAAGCCGTGCGCTTCCAGCAGCTTTCTAATAAACTCGTGATAAACATGGTCAAAGGCTTTACTCGGATCCGCGGAAAACATTCAAAACTTAACATCCCTGTCCCGGATATAGGCAATCATGTCCCTCACACACCTAATATTATGATACATCCGCCTAACACAGATACTACACGTCTGCCCAACGCCAAATAACTTCTCCGCCACCTGCGAAAGTCTCGCATTGACGATCGCCGCCATGATCTTGTAGTCAATGGTAGACAGAGACACCGGTCTCCATCCAGCAAGATCACGAGCAGGATCGTCGGGGTTTTAGAAAGAAGCGTCACCACACTACTCCTCATAGACTTAGTCATAATTTCTTTATCAGCAATGTTGTTATATATTCTTCATAACCAAGGGACCAAAACATTGACAAATTTCTTGTAAAATTCGGCTGGTAGCCTGTCAATACCCGGTGACTTTCTGGGCTTTAGGTTCGAGATCGCTCACCTGACATCAGGTTCGGTGAATTTGCCTTCCACCGACTCCCTATCTTCCTCCGAAACACTCGGAGTACCCTCCAGCCAAGCTTTCATGACCTCAGGCTGCACTTCCTCTTTGCCAAATAACCTGCCATAAAACTCAGCCGCCGCCTGCAGGATACCGGGAAGTTCACGGACCTCCCTACCGTCAATGTCGAGGCATTGAAGGTTCTCCCTAACCCTCTCCGTCTCGGCTTTCCGGTAGATGAAGTTAATATCACTCTCCTGCCGGAAAACTTTCAAGGCCCCTGACAACTTGGCCGCCGATCCTTCCTCCCGATAGAAGTGACTTATTTCACTCCTGATATTAGTAATCAGCGAGGAATTACACCCATCAGTATCACCTTGAATCGCCGCATTAAGGATGTTCATCAAAATCATGTGGCGCTTCCTCTTCGTCCTGGCCAACTCTCTACCCTTCTGAGAAAGGAAATCCTTCACCTCCTCCTTGGTCCGTTCCCGCACACCACACTCATCGTCAGTGATCTTGCCTGCACCCGCGTTGAGAATCGAGTGAAGGTGCACTAGCGTATCTTCATCGTCTAACACAGAGATGTTCAAACGCCACGGAGTAGCACCTAGTAGCACCCGTGTAACCAGTACTCCCAAGCGAGTACTTAAATCTGAGACCAGACCTTCTGCGAAAAGCAAAAATCTGTTCCCTATCCTTATGGTGAGTTTTCTGAATCATGAGGAAGTTCAGATTATTCTGACGAAAGAACACTTCACGCCAACACTGCTTCGCCTCCGAACTGAGGCCCTGAGCGTTCAAGGAACCAACCCTAATGTTTGTGCCGTCAAAATTAACTCTACCAGAGCCCATACTTACCTAGTCCTGCAAAAAGAAAGAGTTACAACAACAAACACAGATATTAAACGCAAAACCCATACTCCCAACCTGGATAGAGAGAAAACGCGACCAAGTTATTTTTGAGTATTAGCCTTCTTAACAACACTTCTTGTTAACCTTTCTTCACAAAAAACTTGGCCATTCGCTGTAGGAATCACCTGTCCCGTGCCATGCAACATTAGAGAGACAGCAGCAGCAAGATCGTTAACCGCTTTAAAATTGGCCGCTGTATATTCTGTTCCTGTTCTGATACTGACGTTGCAGATCAGCACAAAGGGACTCAGTATTCTCGTCATCCACTTCGATATCAGTACAAGCCCAAAAACTTACCGTTCACAACAGCAGTATCCGAGCATTGATTCTCCTCCTCACTCCCGACGCCGACGTTCAGCGGTCCTGCGGGAGGACCTCAGAACGTCCCGGGGGTCTCCGGCGTCGCCTCAGAGCCGGCGACGGCGTGGCCGTCGCTCGCAGAAATGGGAACACTCAGCGGAGGTGAGCCTCCGGGACGGGCTACTTGAGCCCGTCTGAGGGTGGAGTAGGGCACGCGGCTTCTCTTTCGGGAGGCCGCCCGTCCTGGCTATCCACGGCCGCGAAGGTGTACCTCCGCCCCCTGGCATTGGCCAATAGGGCGGACGCAGTCATATCCGTTTCTCCCCAATGATAAGGGTCCTTGGGGAGACCCGGAAACATGCTATGCACCGGATCCTCACTGGAAACCGAAATTTCGCCGATTTCACCGAAACACTGGGCTACACTTTTTCCTTCATTTTCACACTTTTCAGCACACTCGTTATGCACTTCACTCTCCATAAGAACATTATTATTACTAAAATCGGGGAATATGTCAGCATCGCAGCTCTCATTACTTCCGCTTTCACTCAAAACACCCTCCATCACAGAACTGGTGTCGGAGAATTCAGACTCACATTCCTTGTTCTCTGAGACATCAGTACTTTCAACACTAGAATTTTGTTCTCCATCGCTGGAAAAGTCCCTACTTTCTCCAGGCTCTTTTCGGGCACTACTGGGAGCCTGTTCATCCTCTTCGATGGAAATAACCCCAGCGCTGGATTCCACTGGAATAGTAGCACCGGAGACATTGACATCAACCTCCATATTTACCTCATATTGCCCCTCCACGACGCTTATGCTTCCGGTCCTGGACTTGAGCACATCAAGGTCTTTGACAGACAACTTTCTGGATTTCTTCGTAACTGTAATATACCCGTCGTCATCAGAAGTTGCAGGGGAGAGACCCTCTTCCCATCTTCACCGATAGGAAAGGTTTCTCTCTCCTTCACTGGAACAGAAACATGCTCTTTATTCACATTTTTCCTTATTACACTCTTCTTACCTGAACTAGCATCATTACCTTCCTCGGTGATTCTGCGAGGTTTTGAGGAGTGCTCTGAACTGGTAATTTGGTGGGCCCCATCAGTCTTACTCGAGGCCGCAGCCTCGGCAATTCGAGCCCTCTTCCTTACCAGCGTGGCACTCCTCCATCTCTTCATCTCTACTGGTAGTCTCTGGACCTCTGGTCATTTGTGCAAAGGACTTCTGTGTGGTAGTCTCTGGACCTCTGGTCATTTGTGCAAAGGACTTCTGTGTGGTAGTCTCTGGACCTCTGGTCATTTGTGCAAAGGACCTTCCTTTGATGGTGTGTTGATCTGCAGTTGCCACACGGCTCTTTGCACTCCTCATCAGTGTGACCCAAAATGAAGCAATTGCTGCAGGTATACTTACCGCAGTCCACAGCTATGTGCCCAGCATGGTTGCAGCGCCTGCACACCCGGATTTGTCACCTATACACATTCATGCACCGCTGCCCTTTGACCTCCATGAAATTGGGGACAGCTTGTTTCATGTCAATTGTAACAACACGAGTCCCGGAAAGGGATCCCCTCATGTGCGCAGCCATTTCTTTTCTAACCTCGAACTTCATAGTTAATGCTTTACCATATGGTCCAAATGCTGTAGCGACTTCTGCATTGGAAATTCCACAATGCAAAAACTTACAAAAAAAAATTTTTACATTAGTTTGAGCATTAGTGCATTTCAAAACAGTGTTATTGCACTCTATATTGCAATCAAGCAACTTTAAGTAGTGATCTCTACTGTTTAGTACTACTTCAAGCTTGTTCTTATTCACCTCTTGAATTAAGGCAAATACTGGGGTGGGGGTGAACCCACGTGTTTGTGCAAGGCAAGACAAATGTCCGAAGTAGAAATACCCTTATGGGTAAACACGACGGCATTAGCCCTATTGGGTTCAGTCCTAACAGACTCTATTCTTCAAAGAGGACAAAAGTCCGACCCCTTCCAAAAAGCTAGCAACACACAGTCCTAACCAAAGAAAAAGTGAAAAAGTACTCATAAAATTCCCGGCTTGAAATCCAATCCAGTAACAGTGGCACAAACACAATACACAATAGATGAAGACACGTGCAGCACAATAGAAGTATGCCACGTGCACCTCGAAAAATACGGTTATAGGCAATCTGCCAAAATAACGCAAACGGAGTCGCCGGAGCAAAATTCTTCAATCGAAATAGAAGAAAATTACCAAAAATCCCACGCAAATCCACCAGGGAGTTCTCTATAGATTTATTAATGACCGAATACCAGCGGCCATATCGCCAAAGCAATCGATTACTACAGCAAGCAGAGATCCCTCACCGCCAGTCACGCGTTCCTCATCACGAACGGATTTTCGGAAAACAGCCTGCAAATTTCACAGTATTATATTTTATTGTTTCCAAACAAATACTGACACAATATCGGAAACAAAATTATATGGGTTTAGGAGTTTAATTTATACTTTTTAGTTTTATTTTCACTTTTTTTGCTATTAATATTTTAATTTTAAATGCTTTTTCTATAAATTTGTTTTGGTATTTTTGTTCCTTTTTATTTATATAATACTGGTGCTAACACTTTCCGTTTTTTGAGCTCCAAACGTTCTAGTTCCAAACTGCCGTATTCTTCTGAGATCATATTTAATAGCTATTTTAATCTGCTCCGTATTTTTTTATTTTTGTTGGTAAGATACGGCATTTCGATTTTTCCATACATTATATTTTATTATTGTTATTAAATAATGAATTGTTAGATTATTAGATTCAGAGCAGTCTAGAGGTACATGGTACAAAATTTGGTCTGCAGTAAATTTATGTCTATAATTTAAGTATTGTTGTAACCAATCCCAGATATATTTTGCAAAATTGCAATCTACAAATAAATGTAGAAGAGTGTCTTCTGAACCACAGTAATTACAGTTAGGATTAGATATTAGTTTAATTCCATACAACCATTTTCTTGTCGGGATAATATTGTGCGAAATTTTAAAAAGTAGATCTCTAATATGAGTGCTTAGTTTTATTTTTGATTGAAGTGTCCAAATACTATGTACCATATTGGATTGAAGTGTATCTTCTAATTTTGTTGGATGTGTTTCGTTTAATGCTAAATATAATATACACAATTTCTCATATTCTTGTCAGAAATAATTTTTCATCCCGGAAAACAAATTTTCTCCCTAGAAACTGTGCCAACACACAATCGATAGTTATTGCTTGTTATTTTTTGACTATCGAAAACTATCGATAATCATAACTATCGATAGTTCTCCACCTCTATGTGAGAGTCAATTAGTAGAATGAATTCATTTCCGTGCAAATCTGTTGTTTTTCGGCGGGGTTACGTTATTTTATACTTCAGGACGGACGGACAGACAGACTTCGGACGAATGGAACTCAATTTTCTATCGTATCTGATGGGTGTGAGGCGTCCCTGAGTAGAATGAATTAATTTCCGTGCAAATCGGTTGTTTTTCGGCGGTTTAACGTGCTTTAATACTTCTGACGGGCGGATCGACAGACAGACTTCGGACGAATGGAAAGTAGTTTCTATCATATCTGATAGGTGTGAGGCCTCTGTGAGTAGAAAGGAGTCATTTCCGTGGTAAACGGTTGTTTCTCGTTGGGGTTACGTGCTTTAATACTTCCGGACGGACGGGCAGACAGACGACGGACGGATGGAATGAAATTTTCTATCATATCTGATAGGTATGAGGCATCTCTGAGTAGAAAGGAATCATTTCCGTGCAAATCGGTTATTTCTCGTTAGGGTTTAGGGCTTTCATACTTCCGGACGGACGGACAGACAGGCGGCCGACAGACGGAACGTATTTTTGTAACGTACCTGGCAGGTGCGATGTGTCCCCCAGTAGAAAGAAATCATTTCCGTACAAATCGTTTGTTTCTCGGTGAGGTTATGCGCTTTTATACTTCAAGACAAATGGACAGACAGACGGCGGACGGATGGAACGTTATTTTCTATCATATCTGATTGGTGAGAGGCGTATCTGAGTAGAAAGAGACCATTTCCGTGCAAATCGGTTATTTCTCGGTCGAGTTATGTGTTTTTATACTTCCGGACGGACGGAAAGACAGACTTGGGGCGGATGGAACGTAATTTTGTAATGTATCTGATAGGTATGAGGCGTCGCTGAGTCGAAAGTAATTATTTCCGTGCAAATTGGTTGTTTATCGGCGGATAATTTTTTTATTCCTTTGGACGGATGGACAGACGGCGGCCGGATGGAACGTAATTCTGTTTCGTATCGCATGGGTAATTCGTTCCTGAGTAGAAAAATACCATTCGCTTGCAAAACGGTTACTTACTTGCTGAAAATCAATTACGATCTCTTAACAATTCAAATTTACATCAGAACATCTTACCCATCGCATGAAAATTCCTTTTTGCTCAACGGAATCAATACAATACTTAATTTAACAAATATATATAATTACTAGACAGGTTTGAAAATAGCAAGCAGTTAATTATTGCAAAGGTAAAATATTAATACTTATTTTTAAATGCTTGTTCAGTTTCATATAAAACTTTGGCATTAGTCGTTTTGTAACGCCCAAGCCGCCTTGTGTGGTGTGCGGTAAATAACTATCATGTTAACATTCGAAAGCAGAACACATGGAGAGGACTACGGCAATGAGGTTTTCTTCGATCTGATAACTATTTGCTTAGAGTTGGGTATCGTTCACTTGATCGAAAGATTACTTCACCAAAAAGTTCATTTGATCGATAAGTTCATTTCACCGAAGGGAAAATAGCAAGCAGTTAATTATTGCAAAGGTAAAATATTAATACTTATTTTTAAATGCTTGTTCAGTTTCATATAAAACTTTGGCATTAGTCGTTTTGTAACGCCCAAGCCGCCTTGTGTGGTGTGCGGCAAATAACTATCATGTTAACATTCGAAAGCAGAACACATGGAGAGGACTACGGCAATGAGGTTTTCTTCGATCTGATAACTATTTGCTTAGAGTTGGGTATCGTTCACTTGATCGAAAGATTAATTCACCAAAAAGTTCATTTGATCGATAAGTTCATTTCACCGAAGGATAACTTTAGCTATTTCACCGAATGGTCAGTTTATCGAAAACTTAGAATTTTGTTGTTAGAGATCTGTTGGAGTGTGGTGCGGGTTTTTGAAAACCTGGCCAACTAAACATTATCGGATTGCATAAAAAATACGCTTTTTATTTCTATGAAACACCTCCCCATGAGCTTTTTTAACGGAAGCAAGGACTCTTGCTTCCGTTAAAAAAGCTTGTAAGACTTTCGCCTTACACTGCGGTCCTTCTTGACTTAATATTTCGAATTGGGACCAAGCGAGCCGTCTCTGATACAACCGTTGGAATTTCGAGTACGTGTCTGGCCGCCCGCCCGGGTGCGTGTGCCGGCGTGGAGCACGGTGTTGGCGGCCTTTGTGAGGTGCTCGTGCCACCCGTACGTGGGCGCCTAGACTTACCAGTGCAGGAAAAGTACACGTGGTCATAGCCACGCTACTTCGCTCCGCCGATACTGCGGTATTTTTGGACGTAGCCTTTATCGCTATTGTTTAGCGAGCGCGTGGTCTTCACTGTTGGTGTTAGCGAGCACGTGGTCTCCACTGTTAGGGTTAACGAGCACGTGGCCTTTATTGTTAGTGTTGTGTTTTGTGTGCCTTTTACTTTGGATTACTTAAGAAAGAACTGTAAGTACTTTTACATTATTTTCATTAAGTAGAACTTGTTTTCGTGCTTTTTATACATTTTTTATTTGTTAAAAGACAGAATTTGGTCCTAAACAATGGCTTTGAGCAAGGCCTCCGCTAAGAAGGAAAACTATCTCCTTGTTACCCATACGGGTCTTACTGCTTCCCAAGTCGGTAAAGCGATCTGGGAACACTTGGGTTCACCTGCTGAACCGCTTTTTCATTTTGTGCGGGTAGTGAATCCGCGAAAATTTGAGATCGTTTTGAAGCGTACTGACTATTATTTGCAGCTCGTGGGCAAAACTCTCTACCACGAGTCGTCCGAGATTCACTGTTCTAAAGATGACACAAACATTAAAGTTGTCTTCTGTAAATACCTCCCATGCCAGGTAACTAATGAAGCAGTTAAAGCCGTTTTCAATGATTTTGGAAGGGTGCTTAATGTTAAGTATGAGGTTAGAAAGGAGACCGAAATATACATGAAAGGAGCCTTCTCGGGAACGAGAATTGTCACCCTCGACATGGACAAAGCCGTTCCTAATTTCATGTATGTTTCCCATTTTAGATGTATGAATGTGTACAATGGGCAGGTACGTGTGTGCCGGCGCTGTTGACTGTGCTAAATACTCTTGCGAGAATTGCAGAGCTCTCGGTCATAATATCAAGGACTGTAAAGATCCTTGCGGGAAGTGCAAGTCTCCACAACACAAGAGACCAGAATGTGGTGTCCGTACTTTTGCCCAGATGGCCGGAGCCGGACAATCCCAGGTAAACCAAGATGATATTTTAGAGGCGCTTGACGCCACGGAGAAATTGTGGGAAGCTCCTGAAGCTGGGGGAAATTCCTCGAGTGGCGAGGTAGTAGAAACCCACCAACTTCGTGGCTCGGGGAGTGGCCAGCAGGAAGCCGAAGGTATTTCGAATGTGGAGCAGGTAAGTGAAAGAAATGGTGAGGCGGAGAAAGTTTCTCCAAAAAATGATAAAGATAATTCTTTTTCTACAGGTCAACTCACGGTGGACAAGAGGGTTCGTTCACCAGACGCCGGAGACGGTTACACTACGGTTATCAAAAAGTCAAGAAAATTCCCTAGTGAGGATATTAAGCAAATGGCAAATCAGTTAAATGGAGTCAGTATTATTGACGAGGATGTGAAAATTGTGAGCAAAGATAGTGAGAAAATGGAGGTTTGGTCATGTGAAAAGGAAGGAGAAATTTGTGTGACTGGTGTAGATGAGAATGTGGAATTTTTCGACGGTAATGATTTCCAACTTGAAGTTGATAATGGTTTTGAAAAGGTAAAAATTGATGTCACTAGTGTATGTAAAGTTAGTGATGATTATGTTTGTATTGTCAAAGAGATCTGCACTCCCATCTCCTCAAAAAAAAAAACGAAGTTGAGAGTTTTGGTGCAGTCGACACGACTGAAATGGATGAAATCCCGAGTTTTGATGAAGTCGAGCCAGCGACGGATCCAGTGCAGGATATGTTCCCGGGGCAATCCGACAACGCCGGTGGTTGGATTGAGTCGAGAGTGAGTGCACGGGCTCTCCTGCAAGTGGGCAGGAAGCTTGCATCCCATAGCGGAGCTGTGGAGGTTCAGCAGCGGCCCTGGACTCCCGAGGGGGAATCTGGGACGGCTTCTCCACCCCTCCTGCGGACGCCAACGGAGTCCGAGGAGGGTCCCCGCAGTGAAGCGGTGCTTTTGACCGAGTCGTCTGCGAACGGCGGCCACCGTTTTAGCGAGGCGAAAGTGCCGCGGGAGGCCGCCGGGGCAGGCTGGCACTCTGTCGAAGAGAGCGCGCCTGCCGGCGACGGGAGTTCGGAGGCCAAGCAGCACTCCGATACTAGGGGCAATAGATTTTTGCAGGGAATCCGAGCTTTCTGCGGATTCTGAGGAAGAACGGTTGGCTGAGCAGATGGCCGAAGATCTGAGGGCTAAGTTCAAGCGTCAGGGAAGACGGCTGACCCAGGCCAACGTTTATGCGCCGAAGGATCTTGCCAAATTGGCGAAGTCGGGATTCGACGGAATGGAGCACGTCGTTCCGACGGTTACCGGTCATAAAAGCCCACGACGGAGAAACAGTGCGGATACGAAGGAGACAGAGGGACGCAATAGATGGAGATCTTGAAGGCGAGTTGCTTTTTTGGTTGGGTTAATCTCCCTCTGTTTTTGAATATGCAGGGATCGCATTTCTCCTAAAATTCCTAAAATTCCTAATATTTTGTGACCCTCCTTAAATTCCTAAAATTATAACTAAAATTTGCTATTCTTCCTAAAATTTTCGTAAGCTTATTTATTAAAAATACAACCGTTATTAACGCCAATAAATTTACCATTACGGTAAGGTAAAAAGACCTGTTATTGTAGAAACACAGCCTATATGCTGTGCTGCTGAAGGAGGGAAAATGACGCCATCGAGATGCACTTGCTTCGAGGCGGGCGCTCCACTTTTGTACCTTCGGACAGTTTTTGAGAGTAACAAGAGATCTAAGGGAAAAGGGGAGGGGTCATTTTCACCCCTGGTTTGCGCTTTGCAGACGAACTCCGTGGCACGCAGAAGATCGTACTTTATTTTTGGACATGCCTCGTGGAACCTCCTCTTTCTGCTGATGTTTTGTTATTGTAAACCGCAGGTGGGTGGAAGCAAAGAGGAAACATGTGGTCTCCTTCTGTAACCTCCGGTAATGACAATGGGATGGTAGCTGAGTGTTATCGTGGTAGGCAGTAGAGCACGTGATCATTAACCTTCGATTGTGCGTCGGCGACAGCGACCTTCGATACGCAATATATCTCGGCTCCGACTCGCTTTGACTGAACTTGCGTGAGATGAGTATGATAGTTTCTGGTTTTGCATCTTTTATGGTGTTCTCTGTGCTGTGTGCAGGTTCAGTTCTCTAGTGGTGACTTGCTTTTTTTTTTTTTCTATCTTCTGACATCCTCGCAGCCAAACTTCGGGAAGTTGTCTGGTTTTGCAATATTGGAACGTGTTTTTGTACTTTCCTTTCATTTTCTGGTTAAGAAGCCCGAGCAGGTTTTTGCGTTCCGTAGGAACACCGGGCTGAATTGTAGGTATTCTCTTGGAGCGAATGGTTTCACTGGGGTGGCCATTGTCTACAGGCCGCAGTACGAGGGTAGCATCACGCAGATGCAGACTGATGGGGACGGTCGCGTGGTGGCTATTTCGGTTAATAGCGGATTGATGTCCATTAAGATGGTGTGTGTTTATGTTCCGGTGGAGGGTCCTCCCCGGAGCGGTTTTTACGACCAGCTGCCGTTCTTCCTTAGGGGAAGCGAAGATTTTCTGGTCGTCGGTGGGGATTTCAACTCGGTTGTGGATAACCATATCGATCGGTTGAGTACTCACAGGTGCAGGTGGTCCGAGCCGTACAGAAGGGGTCTTACGGATCTGATTAAGAACCAGCAACTTAAGGACGTGTGGAGGCAGCTGTTCCCGCAGGAGCCGGGGTTCACCTGGCACAGGAATCATTTGGCTTCTAGGATCGACATGCTGTTGGTCTCAAAGAAGGACTGGATTATGGGAGCCGAGATTTTTAACCCTAACTCACAGCCGTTGTTTGTTTCTGATCACAGCGTTGTCGTGATGGACGTCTGTGTGCCGGCGCCGAGGGATAGGAAAGCGACACCGTGGCGCCTAAACGTGTCAATGTTAGACGACGTTGAAGCTCTGTCGCGTGTCCGTTCGATCTTGGAGGCCGGTGCAGAAACGGCCACCGCTGACGAGATCGGCGTTTGGGAGAGGGCGAAGGACGAGGTCCGGAGCACATTGGTTGCTCGGGGTAAGGAGTTGGCGAGAGCTAAGCGGGGGACTCAAGTTTTTCTGATGAACTTCTTGAATGCGGCTCTGAAGGGTAATGAAGACGGGTGTAACCTTGGGATCATTACGCAGATCAGGCAAGAGATTTCCGATTTTTATAGAGGCATCGGCTCTGAAGTTCAACTTCAAGGTGCTATAAGGAGTTTTGAGCAGGAGTGGGATATTAATCACATTTACCGGAAGCTCGAGGTGGAGCGGAAGAGGGAGAACCTGGAAGTTCTTGATATTGATGGTACCGAGGTGAGGGACAATAAGCAGATCCTGCAGGAAGCTGCTAGGTAATACAGCGATCTCTTTTCCAGCGAAGAAATTGATCCTGCCGTCATGGATATGTGGCTGGAGGGTACGCCGAGGATCCCAGACGAGGACTTGGATAGCCTCGAAGAGGAGTTCTCGGTGTCCGAGGTAAGGGTGGCGATTCAGGCCCTTTCGCCAGGTAAGTCTCCGGGTTGTGATGGTCTCCCGTCGGAGTTTTACAAGAAGTTTGTTAATGTGTTAGCGCCCTGGCTTACCAGGGTGTACAACGAGATTGTGCAGGTGGGTCGTATGCCGGGGACCATGCGGAGGAGTATGGTCACTTTGCTGTGCAAGACCCCGACGCCCCGCCGAGGGAGTTAAGTGGTTGGAAACCGGTGTCTCTCTCCACAGTGGACTATAAGATCCTTGCGAAAGTCATCAATAGCAGGCTTGCTAAGGTGGCCGTTCATTTCATTGGCGCTAACCAGACGTGTGGTATCGGGGGGCGCCGGATGCAATGGAATACTAGGTGCATTCGAGACGCTATCACTTACCTGAGCGAGAAGGGCATTAAGATGGGGCTCTTCTTGGCAGACCAGAGCAAGGCTTTCGATAGGGTATCGCACGAGTTTGTTAAAAGAGTGTTAGAAGCCCACGGATTCGGAGTATTTGTCCGAAGTGCGATTGGGGCGTTGTACAAAGATCTCTCCGGGAGAACCATTATTGCAGGTCGTCTCTCCCGCCTCTTTGAGGTTCAAAGAGGAGTGAGGCAGGGATGTCCTCTCTCTCCCCTTTTTTTTGTTTTGGTCTTGGAGACCCTTTTGAGAAGAGTTGCTGGGAAGGATAGTGTTAGGGGTTTTCCGGTCCCGGGGAGGAGGGAGTCGTTGAATTACCTTGCGTACGCAGATGATGTCTCCTTCTTCGTCGACTCGGAAAGGAGCTTGAACGGGATGCGTGATGCTTTCGCTGAGTATTGCATTGCGACCGGTGCCCGTCTCAATGAAGAGAAGTCGAGTATTATGCTCTGGGGCAAATGGGAGAGTTCAGCGGTTACACGTTTTGCTGTGACCGATGGACCCGTTCGGATACTCGGTATCCAGTTTTCTAAGGAAGGGGTCCACGTGAGCACCTGGGGTAAAGTTCTGGAGGAGATGAAGAAGGAGCAAGAAAGGTGGCAGGAGGTGGGCATTTCTAGAGTAAATCTGGCCAAGTTAGCTAATGCGCTACTGGTTTTGAAATGCACTGTTGCCGGGGAAATCGAGTCCCCACCCGGAAGTCTCATGAAGCAGATGGAGAGAGCGGTGTTTGGCTTCATTTGGGCCGGGAAGAAGATAAAAGAGGTGGCTCGGGCGGTCCTATACTGTCCCAGGTATGAGGGGGGTGGGGTTGAAAGCCAATCACCTTCCGACATGGCTCAGTGCACTCCAGTTTAAGAGCGTGAAGGGAGCCTTGGTCGCCGAACACCCGTGTAGACTTTTGGCCTCCTATTTCACGGGGTGGGACTCGTCCAAATACGTTCCTGGCCACAGATTTGTTGGCCACCGGCGCGAGAGGATGCATAGATCTTACCAGCTTGGAGGTCGACTGCAGGACTTTGCGAAAGCTGACCGCGCCGGGAAGAACATGCAGCAGATGCACATTGACCTTAGGCCTAGGGAACACGTCGTCAAAGATTTCCACGTTCCTAGGAACTTCTGTATGAGAGAGGCTTGGATGAGCATTCACTCGACGGGTGTGGACTGCAAGAAGAGGGACTTTAGGTGGAGGTTGGCCCACAATGTCCTTCCAACCAGGATTAGGCAGTTTCGGTGGGGTGGCATCTCTTCCGATAGATGCCTTTCGTGTGCGGGCATTGAGGACAGGTTCCATCTCTTTTGGGATTGCCCCATGGCGCACAAGGTTTGGCAGGGAATCTGGACTTGTGCTTGGCACAAAAGGCTTGACACCCTCCAGTTTCACCCGGCTAATGTGGTTTATCTACATCCTGCCCCGGCGGCGGGCAGGGAGGTCTGTTATAAGATGTGGAGGGAGAGGAACAGGGTTCTGCATTGCCGGACGGCTAACTCGGGCTTTTCTCTGACAACGGTTATCCTTCAAGTCAAGTGTGAGCTCCGAGACAAGGCGAGAGTGGACGCCCGCACTTTGACCGACCGAGCCTTTCGGTATCGGTTGGAGGACTTGGCCGCGAATTGTTACCGGTATCAAGAACAACACCTTTCATTGGGGTAACTTACCCTCTTTGTTTCGGCCCTTGAAGCCCTAGGGATCTCTCTGGGAATGTTGGGCCTTTTCTAGTGTTATGTTTTGGTGACTTGTGTTTTATGGAGGGTATGGAGATTAACCTCCGACCCTTTCATCGGTAGTTTAATCTGTCATCTCTCAGGTCGAGGTTCGCGGTGCTGACCGCCAACCTCGACCGGAGAGAAGTTTTGGTTCAGACACAGAACCAAAACTCTCACTCGCCCCTGTGTGAGTCGGGTGAGTGAGAGTTTTGGTTCTGTGTCTGCTCTTTCTTTTATGGTGTGGTATGATTGTATGGTATCTGAAGGGAGGGTGTTGTGTATTTGGTACTTGAGGTGTGCCGGTTTCGTGTGGATGTGGGCCCAGGAGGCACCTGCCATGGGTCATGTGAGTGCCTTGGTGCACCTGTCGGCCCGGTGTCCTCTCTGACACTCTCCCGTCCGGGTTGCTGTCACCTGGTCTCCTCTGAAGGGGACTTTTGTCCGCCTACATGGACGTTCCAGGTGTATCTTCGGGCTGTACCCGCCGTTCTAGGTGACCTCGCTGTCTATTTGTGTGCGGGTGCTTTCGAGTTCTTTGGAGAATCTGTATGACTCGGGGGTTTGTCTGGTGTTGCTTGTTGGGCCGTGTTGGTAGTCTGAGTAAACATCAGAGAACCATGTCCAGGTGTTTATTTTGGGCGTGGTGAACAGTGTGAAGATGTCTTGCAACAAAATTCGTGTATGGGTGAGGGGACGTCGTGCGAGAGCACATTAGGGCCTTCCCCTCTCACAGCCCACATGATATGGGGGACTTATACGAAGACAAATTTTAAACCGATGACAAACGGCATTGGCTGAACGAATATATGACATGACATCTCTTATGCAACATGAGTACAACATCGGTTGGCAAAATAAGTGCTGTTGCCCAATGATGTCAACAAACAATTACAAGCCATATCGTTCTCATTCTGGTTTTACCACGTCGCCAATTTTTCGAATCTGAGAGAATTTCTCAGTAAATAATTGAATCATATTACTAACCTTCGAGTGTCGTGACTGCCATGGAGAAGACCTCAGGTTCGATCCCAGTCAGGTACGAACGCTCGATCCACTAAATATCTGTCGTGCGTTGGATGGGCACGTTAAGCCGTCAGACTCGGGGTACTGGCCCCCGGTAATAAACAAGGGCGTCTTCCTCCCTCTTTCTACCTCGCTTCCGTGTCACTTTCCTTTCGGACACTCTAGCCCAAATCTCCTAGTTTCCTATTTCTAAGGGTTGTTTAAGACCTGGGGTCAGACACTCCCTTCCTAAAATCCTTTACATATGATCATGATCATTTAGCCTTAGAGTGTTATTATCTACAACTGACATCTCCCAATTACAGGATGGACACATTACGGGATATTTCTGTAAGCAAGTAAAATTAGCATTGCGATACACAAATGTTAAAAGAGCAGTGTTCGAGATAACTTGTATCATATACCGTAAGGTACACGACAAAAAGTTTAGCAGAGTAAAATCTAAAAATTATAATAATAAAAACATGATGAGAAAAGAGTCAAGAAACCAGTGCACATTTGTTCAACGAAATATTGACCGTTAGCATCAATGACCTTTTGCAATTTTTCAGGCAACAAATGAATGCCTCTGTGATAGGACTCCGGTTTTGAGCTCAAGAACGCAGTGACGAAATTTTCTACCTCTGGAAAAGTGGTGAACAGCTGTAGGGCTAGGGTATGTTGCATAGAGCGAAAATGGTGAAAGTCTGAGGGTGCAATGTCCGGGGAGTTAACTGGGTGCGGTAAAACCTCTCAGGTTAATTGTTCAAGAGGTGATTTCGTGGTGTCACCGACATGTGGTCTGGCATTATCGTGTAATAGGATGACTGGACGGAGTCTTTTACTTGCCCATGGGCGTTTCATCAAATGGTCGTTATATAGTTTCAAATGGTCGTTATAGTTTCATCAAATGGTCGTTATATAGTTTCAAATGGTCGTTACAGTTTCATCAAATGGTTGTTATATAGTTTTATCAAATGGTCGTTATATAGTTTTATCAAATGGTCGTTATATAGTTTCAAATGGTCGTTATAGTTTTATCAAATGGTCGTTATATAGTTTTATCAAATGGTCGTTATGTAGTTTCATCAAATGGTTGTTATATAGTTTCATCAAATGGTCGTTATATCGTTGTGCAGTGATTTTTTCGCTCGGTTTCAACAGTTCGAAGTTGTATAGCACTCTGTAACGTATACTCTAGATTCACTTTCCTTTTGATTTTTACTATCTCTGGTTATTTTATTTTTCTATGTAAATTATCTTCTTACTGAACGAGATGTTATTTCACCCGCTGAATGAGATCTGGCAATGAGTGTAAGTCATGACGTGGTGGTAGCCAGTATAAATAGGCGCGTTCAACGATACCTAAGGAGAGCGTTTGTTGTTGTACGGAGAGTGTTGGTTTATGTGAAAGAGAGCGTTTGTTTATGAGTATAGAGCTCCGTTCATGTGCAAGGAGCTACGTGTTATTTGAGTAGCTGTGTGTGATGATACCAGTAGAAGTTCATAATAAAAGGTTTTTACGTAAGTACGTCTTTCTCAGTTCATAGTACTGTCAGACCTCTGTCTGGCTGTTAGGGTTATTTCAATTAATATTACTAGTAACAACCAGCATAAGACTTTATTCATCTTAATTACTGCTACAACATTACTACCAGTTATAAGTTTGTTCATTACTATTACTACACTACTAGCAGGTGACTTTATTCATGATATTAATTAACTAGTAACAACAACCATTTGAATTCACTATTTGAAGCTTAGTACAAGCATGTAATTCAGTAGCAGAAGCATTATACTTAGCTGGTAAAAGAGTTTATTCATTATAACTCCATTCATAGTCCACCACACACACACACACACACACACACAATAGCATATTGTCCCCATGGATATCCTGATTTGCAGTGTATGATGATGGCTGGCCTGGGTCGACCCAGGATCACTTGTGAATGGGGTTGTCGCAATAGACCCATTTTTCATCTCCGGTGACAACCTTCCACAAGTTATTCTTCCCTTGAAACCTATTTAGCAACGACATGCAGATGTCCAATCGTTGACAAATATTACCCTCCGTTAAAGTATGCGGAACCCATTTGCCAATTTTCCGGATCTTCCCCAAAGATTGTTAACTCCGAACCGCCGTCGATTGAGCCACTTTCAAACGTTTCGCCAGTTCCGTGGTAGGATGTGCGGCATCCTTTTGCAACAATGATTGCAGCTCCTCGTCTGAGATTTCCTGTGGTCTACCTGCACGTGGCTTGTCTTCCAAGCTTAGATCACCTTTCTTAAAATTGGCAAACCACTCTCAACACGTCCGCTGACCCATAACGGTTTCGCATTCGCCCGACATATTGAACCGTGTTCTTCACTCTCACTTCTCCCTAAATTAAACATGAATAACAAACAGTGCCGCAAATGAACTTCATCGACCGCCATGCTTGACTTCATGTACGAACTGGCAGCATGGGTCGCCGGCTGGTTATCTCCTATAGTGCCCACTATTTGGGGCGGCGGAAACTTTTGTGTACCTCTAATACTAACTGACGAAAACGACTTTTTTCTGGGTTTGTTTCACCTAACCCGTTCACCGCTAAGGCACTTTTTTCTTAGAAATAAAAAAATCCATCGTTGGAGTAACGAGTTAAACTCCGACATGACGCTTCCGCTGGTGATGTCTCTTCGCAGGTGACAACGCCACTAAGTTACCTCTGAATGGTATTATCTTCCTACTTGTACAAATCGAGAACGTCAGTTTAAAAACAGGGGCGTAACTAGGCACATCTGCGCCCGGGGCGAACCGCAAAATATTGCGCCCCAATCTGCCTCTCTACCCCATTTCTCTCTCTGTCTATCTTTCTCTTAAACTCTCTTTCTATCTCTCTCTTTTTTCTTTCACTCTCTCTATCTCTCTCTTTTTCTTTCACTCTCTCTCTCTCTCTCTCTCTCTATTTCTTTTTCTCTCTCTTTCTCTCTCTCCCTCACACACACACACACACACACACACACACACACACACACACACACACACACACACCAAAAGAACAGAAAACAGCATTGGAAACCTAAACGAGCACAAGCTACAGAGAGGAATTTTCAAGAAAAATAGCTTTAAATTAATGACAGCGAAAAGCAGATACAATTTCAGATACAATTTCAAAAACATAACAGTACTACAAAGACTTTCTAACGAAACTAGGCGTAAAAATGCATTTCTAAGTTCTAACGAAACTAAGCTCAAAAAAGACAAAATCAAAATGTCATTAATTTTACAGCTTTTCGTAAATTTTTTTGGAGTTTGGACCTTCGGCACAGCATTAAGGTGACCGAATATAGCAGACAGTTGTGGAATGCAGCCACAATAAAGATTGAATAGCATTCAGAAAATTTTCAAAAATGTAAACATCCTTATCTTGTAACGCACGTATAGTCCTTCCAACTAATGAAATACTGGGAGGCCCATTACTGTAGTAGGGGGCGATAGTTCTTCTTCATTTGGACGAACTATACAGCCACACCTTCATTACTGAATCTGAGCAACTAACAACTCCTGAACATTTTGAGGAGAAAATTATCATTTTAATTGTACCAAAAACTTGTGCAAAGTTTAAGTTCCAATTGTAATCACATTCCAAACCGTGATTTCTGATCCCTCTTTTGAGCCGCTTTAGTTACGGCTCTGCTGACATTCACAGCGTCCAAAGTGACACCGCCTTCGGTTAGACAGGGTTCAGTTCCTCTGCATGACGAGCATATTTCGGGGTTCCAGTGTTGTTGTCTGTAGAACCATGGTGTGTGCATCGGGGCGTCAGTGAAACACCGTTGAACGAAATAGTGATGGACATATAATCGAGTAAAAATATTCCATTCATTCGATTATGGAAGCCTCTCGAAACATTAAATTACGCCAAATTCATTCGAATGAAAAGTCCTCTCGATAGAACCCTCGATTGCTCCTGTGCTGTCTCGTTTAAACTTTTCTCGTCCGAAAGGCGAAATCACTTGTCTCTCCTCGAGAATTTTGGTTCCGAACAAAATCGCTCGTATGCCCCAAAACTTCTCTGAGAGATACCGAGATCCGAGAGGATTGGAAGTACTTGTTTTTCGAGTTATCACATTTTTCTCGCAGGGAGGATCACTCCGGTTTCTTTTAAGTTCTTGAGCGATGTTATGCTACTCGAAAAAATTTAGGCGTCATTCCGTCCAACGAAAGAAAGCTCTGAGGAGTATAGCACCGATTAGAAATCATTTGAATGATTATTTCGAATGAATACCTTGATTTGTCGGTAAATGTGTAGATTAGCGTCCTAAACTATTTCTTCGGAAAAATATCAGTACCTGGAAAAAGTGTGACATACAGTTTTTAAAGTATGGAAATTAGTGGCAAATGGTGCAGAAATTTCATATTTCAAATGTCTTTTAATTATTTTTATCGTAATACAGACCTCTAACTTCGGTGCTGTGAAGAAGTGCTGCGGTAGGCCTAACGTACCGCTACGGGGACGATATGAAGCTTTGTTTCGTTGAAAGGAAAATTCGCTTTGAAGTGTAATTCACGCGCGGACGACTACAAGTCCTAGCGCGTACCTACCTGCCAGCAGAAAGAAACATGTTGTACTCATACTCTACAAAATACAGTTCGGTAATATTTTGTCTTTTTTTTAATAGCAGATCTTCAGAAATTTTCCATTTTTTCGCATATGATTCCCTGATTCGAAATAGAAAGTACTAATATGTTTTCCTTTGTTGTACAGAAAACTGGAGAACTATAAATTACGGTTCTAGTTTGAATGGCTTCCATTCCTAGCTGATTTGCTGTGTGACCACTCTTTTTTCTCCTGTCAAAAGCTTGTTCCCAAATATACACAGTGCGTCAAAGAATTTTTAAGACTGGCGCTAGATTTCAGCCTACGGTGGCACCACCAGTGTAATTGCGAATGCGTTATAAACCGTGACCATCTGCTTGCTTTTTGCCAAAAGTACTGCGCAGTTGTTAAAGTAACTCAAACGAAACGGCCGTTCATTAGAGAAGTAAAATTTTTTCATGTTGAATTATTAAGATGGGACAAAGGGCTGTTATTAAGTTTAACGCAAAACTTGGTAAAAGTGCCTCGGAAACGTACCAAATGATGAAACAAGTTTACGGTGATTTTTGTTTAAGTAGATCAAATGTTTTGCTGTGGCACAAACGTTTTTTGGACGGAAGAGATACGCTAAAAGATGATAAGCATACCGGAAGACCAAGTTCATCTAGGACACCTGAGATTATTGAAAAAGTGCGTGATTTCGTGGCAAACAATCGATGTGCGTCACTAAGAATGATGGAAGAGTCTTTAAACATCAACAAAGAAACGATTCGAACCATCCTGCATGAAGATTTGGGCAAAACAAAAGTCTGTGCTAAATTTGTTCCACACACGTTAACCAATGAACAAAAATCAAGGAGAAGTGCGCATTGCAGAGACATCATTTCAGCCGCTGAAAATGATCCAAACTTCTTAAAATCGATTGTTACAGGTGATGAAACATGGTGTTTTCATATGATCCTAAAACAAAGCGACAAAGTGCGGAATGGAAGTCAAAAAACTCACCACAAGCCAAAAAAACAAGAAAAGTTCCATCGAAAATCAAAACAATGCTCATTACATTCTTTGATAGTAAGGGTATTATCCACAAAGAATTTGTTCCAAGTGGACAAACAATTACTGGTGAGTTTTATTTAAATGTTTTGAGGCGTTTGATGGGCAGAATTCGTTGCATTCGTCCAGAATATCGGTATGAAAACAGTTGGGGTTTGTTGCACGATAATGCACCCAGTCACACCGCACTTCTTGTTCGTAGATTTTTGGCGAAAAATAACGTCTGTGTGTTGAATCATCCACCGTATTCGCCTTATTTAGCACCCTGCGACTTTTCTTTTTTCCCAAAACTTAAAATGACGTTAAAAGGGTGGTTTTTTTTATGATATTTCGAAAATACAAACAGTTTCGACGCGTGCTTTGGAGGCAATTCCACAAAGTGAACTGGAACAGGCATTCGAATCATTATTAAATCGCTGTAACAAGTGTATTGATGCCGCAGGGACTTATTTACAGACCCAGGCTTAAAAATTGTTTGCCACACTGTGTATCTCAGGTGGCACGTGTCTTTTGCAAATTGAAAAGGTTATTCCGGTTTTTCCTACCAACAACGTACAGGATTCAACAAAAAAAAAAAAAAAAAAGGGGTGTGTGGTGATTTGTACCTATTTTCTGTAGCGTATCACTACAACATTTATCACAGTCTTGCCAACAACGTAATAAGAAAGCTTTCAAGTAGTTCCCGATTTCGAAAGCAGAACATAGAGCCGTGGGCAACAGATGCACAGTGAGCGTTCTCTATGCGTACCACATATGAGCAGTAATCACGTTCTTTTGCCCGTTTGTCTGCGCTTGAAAGTATAACACAAACTCGTAGGGGCGCCGTAGGGGCGCTGTAGGAGCGCTGTAGGAGCATATTGGATTCGTACCTATATGAATTTATGTGGCGAAAAAGATTGAAAGTTAATGACGATCCATTTTTAGAAATTATGAAAGATATCGTAGCGTATTGGCCCCCAAAGAGATATTGGTACCTAATTTGTAGCTATTTGTTTTCTTATACTCTCTATTTTTTTCTCTTTTATATATTTCTTAAACAGTTTACATTTTATTGAAAAGTGAATAAGTGGGTTTCTGCTATATACAGTGTCATTTTATATAACAATAAAAAAATTCCATAGCCTTTATCGTGAATTACTTTCTTTAATGTTGGATGGGATCAGGTTTCATGCAAACAAGGCGGACCGATACACTCAAACTCGGGAACTGTTTGAAAGCGTTCTTATTCGGAAGTCAAATACGTAGTTTCATTTAACGTAACAACGAACAAAAGCAAACAGTGGCGGACAGTTAACAGGAAAGGTCCAAAATAAATAGCTAAACTGACTATCAGTCAGTTTGAAGTATCGTTGTCGTGAAAAAAAGACATTAATAGAAGTAATAGGACGGTATGCTGTCGAACAAGTTTATTTAGATCTAAGTTTATTTAGATCTAATATGAAGATATGGAATATGTAACAAGTAGAATAAACAGGAGTACTTAACATATGAGAATGAAGCACAGAATCGTGCACAGCACCGTATGATGCAAGTGCAAAAACAAAAAACATAAATTTAGATTTTTAAGTTGCAGAGATATTCACACAACAGCAATGCAAAATTCTTCTAGTTGTGCGGGTAATAAGAGACCCCTGGTGAGACGCTTGTGCGTAAACATTTGAAATAATGAGACGCCACAGTTTGCCATTTGGTTAGGTCTTTCTCTAATCACATGTGGGTCTAGTCCTCGTAGGCTACGGTCTAGATATCTCGATTACAACATTTCGATTTTTACCTTCAATCGATTATGCTCAACAATAGAGCGAAACCCATGTCTTATATACATCTGGTGAGGGGAAGCAAGTGTGTTGGTGTTGCTTGGCACTAAACTTAGTTGCGGAAGAGTGGTCGTCATGAGTGAGCACACTATGACGTCAATCTCTTCCAATTTCCTAATGGGTCGGTTATTCGAAGACACTAGATGAACCTTGAAAACAAAAGATTTTCCGTGATTGGCCAATGGGCGTTAAGGCCAAAAGAATTTCGTTCGGTGATTGGCCAGTGGGCGGCAAACACAACTTCTGGCGTTATATGGAACTGCTAACCAAGACTGAGGCAAAGCAGTTTCCGCGTTATCTGAATGGCTGGACTGAGTTTGTCAAAAAAAAAATTAAAAAATCCACTCCAATATTTCAACCAAACTGTTCTTTTTTAAAATAAGATGTAATCCATTTGCTATACGCTGTACTGCTGTTTGCCGATGTGCATATATTAGGGTATATCATTTCACGTGTTCTTATCAAATCAGAACCTGAAGAAACTGTTTTGAGTGCAATATCTCGGCAGGATTTCCAACAGCATATAGTTATTTTCTTGTATTAAAAAAACTAGACGAAACCCGTCGGAAACGCCGGTAAGTGTTTTTTTTTTTTTTTTTTTTTGAGAATAATAAACTGATATGAAACAACAAATGTAAACCTTATTTGATTGACAAATTCATTCAACCACTTCAGTAAAGACAATAGTCCAGGTTCCTTATTTTTTTTTTTTTTGTGTGACTGAAGATTTAACCAGGGCTGTTAAAATACTAGGGCTGGGTCACTCCTTTGAAGAAACTTTGCCGCCACGGATCCCCTCAGTGGTGACAGTTGACCTGTTTCTGACGTCACCCTGTTGGAACTCCGTTTGGAACGATGGACGAGTGAAGCTGCTGTGAAGTGTCTCTACTTTCGCTACATTCTTTCCTTTGCTTTTTTGTGGATAAGTATTCAGCTCTTAGAACTTGCTTTTTTGTCTTCGTATAAGACCCCCAAATCATGGGGGCTGGGAGAGGAGAGCGCCCTAATGTGCTCTCGCACGACGTCCCCTCCCCATACACGAACTTTGTTGCAACACATCTTCACACTGTTCACCACACCCAAAATAAACACCTGGACATGGTTCACTGATGTTTACACACACTCCCACCACGGCCCAACAAGCAACACCAGACAAACCCCCGAGTCATACAGATCCTCCGAAGAACTCGAAAGGACCCGCACACAAAGAGACGGCGTGGTCACCTAGAACGGCGGGTGCAGATCGAAAGTACACCCGGAACATCCATGTAGGCGGACAAAAGTCCCCTTCAGAAGTGACCAAGTGACAGCGACCCGGACGGGAGACTGTCAGAGAGGACACCGGGCCGACGGGTGCACCAAGGCACTCACATGACCCATGGCAGGTGCCTCCCACGCCTACTTCCACACGGAACCGGCACACCCCAAGCAGCAAATACACAACACCCTCCCTTCAGATACCATCCATTCACACCACATCATAAGAGAAAGAGCAGTGACAGAACCAAAACACTCACTCCCCCCGACTCACACAGTTTCGTGCCGTCTCGGTCAGCGGCCAGCACCTCCGACCTCGACCGGAGAGAAGACAGATTAAACCACCGATGAAAGGGTCGGAGGCTAACCTCCACACCCTTCAACAAACACAAGTCACAAAAAACATAACACAAGAAAAAGCCCAACACTCCCAGAGAGATCCCTCGGGCTTCAAGGGCCGAAACTAAGGAGGTAAGTTACCCCAATGAAAGGTGTAGTTGTTCTTGGTCCCGGTAATAATCCGAGGCCAAGTCCCCCACCGATACCTAAAGGCTCGGTCGGTTAAAGTGCGAGCGTCCACTCTCACCCTGTCTCGGAGCTCACACTTGACTTGAAGGATAACCGTTGTCGGAGAGAAGCCCGAGTTAGCCGTCCGGGAATGCAGAACCCTGTTCCTCTCCCTCCACATCTTATAACAGACCTCGGTGATAATCCTCCACCAGACCTCCCTTCCCGCCGCCGGGGCAGGGTGTAGATAAACCACATTAGCCGGGTGAAACTGGAAGGCGTGAAGCCTTTTGTGCCAAGCCCAAGTCCAGATTCCCCGCCAAACCTGGTGCGCCATGGGGCAGGCCCAAAAAGGACGGAACCTGTCCTCAATGCCCGCACACGAAAAGTATCTATCAGAAGAGATGCCACCCCACGGAAACTGCCTACTCCTGGTTGGAAGGACATTGTGGGCCGACCGCCACCTAAAGTCCCTCTTCTTGCCGTCCACACCCGTCGAGTGAATGCTCATCCAAGCCTCTCTCATACAGAAGTTCCTAGGAACGTGGAAATCTTTGACGACGTGGTGCCTAGGCCTAGGGAGCAGGTCAATGTACATCTGCTGTGTGTTCTTTCCGTTCGCGGTCAGCTTTCATAAAGTCCTGCAGGCGACCTCCAAGCTGGTAAGACCTATGCATCCTCTCGCGCCGGGGTCAACAAAACTGTGGCCGGGAACGTATTTGGACAAGTCCCAATCCGTGAAAGAGGAGGCCAAAGTCCACACGGGTGTTCGGCAACCAGAGCTCCCTTCACACCCTTAAACTGGAGTGCACTGAGCCATGTCGGAAGGTGCTTGACTTCCAAACCCCCTCCGACCTGGGACAGTATAGAACCGCCCGAGCCACCTCTTTGGTCTTCTTCCCGGCCCAAATGAAGCCAAAGACCGCTCTCTCCATCAGCTTCATGAGACTTCCGCGTGGGGACTCAATTTCCCCCGCAACAGTGCATTTTGAAACCAGAAGCGCATTAGCTAACTTGGCCCCATTCACTCTAGAAATGCCCACCTCCTGCCACCGTTCTTGCTCCTTCTTCATCTCCACCAGAACTTTACCCCAGGTGCTCACGTGTACCCCTTCCTTAGAAAACTGGATACCGAGTATCCGAACGGGCCCATCGGTCACAGCTAAACCTGTAACCGCTGACTTCTCCCATTTGCCCCAGAGCATAATACTCGACTTCTACTCATTGAGACGGGCACCGGTCGCAATGCAGTACTCAGCGAAAGCATCACGCATCCCGTTCAAGCTCCTTTCCGAGTCGACGAAGAAGGAAACATCATCTGCGTACGCAAGGTACGTCAACGACTCAATCCTCCCCGAGACCGGAAAGCCCCTAACACTATCCTTCCCATCAACTCTTCTCAAAAGGGTCTCCAAGACCAAAACAAACAAAAGGGAGAGAGAGGAAATCCCTGCCTCACTCCTCTTTGAACCTTAAAGAGGGGGAGAGACGACCGGCAATAATGGCTCTCCCGGATTGATCTCTGTACAACGCCCCAATCGCACTTCGGACAAATACTCCGAAGCCGTGGGCTTCTAACAATCTTCCGACAAACTCGTGCGATACCCTGTCGAAAGCCTTGCTCTGGCCTGCCAAGAAGAGCTCCATCTTAATGCCCTTCTCGCCCAGGTAAGTGATAGCGTCTCGTATGCACGTAGTATTCCATTGCATCCGGTGCCCCCGATAACACACGTCTGGTTAGCACCAATGAGATAAACGGCCACCTTAGCAAGCCTGCTATGATGACCTTCGCAAGGATCTTACAGTCCACTGTGGAGAGAGACACCGGTCTCCAACCACTTAACTCCCTCGACGGGGCTTCGGGGTCTTGCACAGCAAGCTGACCATGGTCCTCCGCATGGTCCCCGGCATACGACCCACCTGCACAAACTCGTTGTACACCCTGTAAGCCAGGGCGCTAACACATTAACAAACTTCTTGTAAAACTCCGACGGGAGACCATCACAACCCGGAAACCTCTCCGCCTCGAGCTTCCGGTAAATGTGATTAATATCCGGCTGAAAACCCGTAATAGCACCTTGAAGTTGAACTTCAGAGCCGATGCCTCTATAAAAATCGGAAATCTCTTGCCTCATCTGGGTAATGATTCCAAGGTTACACCCGTCTTCATTACCCTTCAGAGCCGTGTTCAGGAAGTTCATCAGAAAAACTTTAGTCCCCACTTAGCTCTCGCCAACTCCTTACCCTGAGCAACCAAGGTGCTCCGGACCTCGTCCTTCTCCCTCTCCCAAATACCGATCTCCTCATCGGTGGCCGTTTCTACGCCGGCCTCCAAGATCGAACGGACACGCGACAGCGCTTCAACATCGTCTAACATTGACGCGTTTAGGTACCACGGTGTTGCTTTCCTCACCCTCGGCACACAGACATCCATCACGACAACACTGTAGTCAGAGACAAACCTCGGCTCCCTTAAATCAGTCCATCTTTGAGACCAACAGCATGTCGATCCAAGAAGCCAAATGATTCCTTGTCTTCAAATACCATTCACTGGAAACAAAAAGAAAGGGACGTCATATTGTGCAGAAGCACGACGACCTCTCTCCCAATACGAACTTTTGTTGCCCAGCAACACCAACACGCTTGTTTCCCCGCTCCCATGTATGAACATGGGATCGGTTCCACCGATGTTTCACACACGCACCGATACACACACCACGGTTCCACAAGCAAGGACACTCACACCCCAGACGCAACACCAAAACAAACCGACGGCGGAGTCTCCTAGAACGACGGAGAGACAAGGCCCTTCGAAACGTTCATGTAGGACGAAATTCCTCCTTCGGAGGAGACCCAGTGACATAGTCACCCAACGGATGACAACATCAGAGGAGGCAACGGCGGAGAGCAACAGGCATCTCCAAAAACGAGGAAGCCTCCCCCATAAAGACACACATACAGAACCGGCACACGCCAGACACACACCAGACAACAACAAAAAAACTCCCCAAGGCATCTACTCCATCAAACAAAACAAAAAAAAACACGCATACACACACAAATAAATAAAACACTCTCGCAATCAACACCACCGAAGCACATCACACCGAACGCGGAAACCGGGGTCCGGAAACCGGGGGTCCGGAAACCGGGGGTCCGGAAACCGAAGCTGGATCCAAACCGCAAAGCAGAAGTGGCTGAAACGAAACAAAAAGCACCGAATCGACCGATCGGGGGTCCGGAAAACGGCGTCTCCGGAGCCCCTCACGCTCGATCCGAGAAGTTAGTAGAACACACAAACCATGTATCAACGAAACAAAACATCAACCAAAAATTCAAAAGGATCCGGTAATGCAGGATTGCAAGCCGAAACAAGGGGGTGGGAGGGGGTTAAGTTCTCCAGTGGAAGAAGTACTTTTCCCAAGTACCGGTAACAATCCGAGGCCAGAAGACCCACCGATTCCTGAAGGCACGGTCCGAAAGGGTGTGGGCGTCAAGTTCAACCCTGTTCCGGATCTCGCACTTGACCTGCCAGGCAACTTTCATAGGGCTGAATCCCACATTACCGTGATTACAATAAAGAACTCTGTTCCTCTCTCTCCAGATTTTGTACGTCGTCTCCGTAATGATGAGTCTCCAGACATCCCTTCCCGCTTTGGGACCGGGATACTGGTAGAAAACATGCTGAGGGCGGCCGGCCCAATCCCAGACCAACCGACAAACCTGCACAGCCATAGGGCAACTAAAAAACAAGTGGTGTCTATCTTCGATAAGATTGCAGGAAAGACACCTGTCAGTGACAGCACCACCCCACCTGCACTGCCGTTTCCTCGTAGGAAGGACATCATGCGCCAAACATAACATAAAGTCCCGTTTTTTGCAATCAACCCCAGCAGCATGGACACACATCCATGCCTCCCTCTTATCGAAGTTAACAACATTGAACTCAATGATCTTCTCCCTGGGTCTAGGAAGGATATGAAAGTACATCTGCTTCAAGTTATTCCCGTTCCGGTATGCCTCCGCAAGGGCCTGAAGGTGCCCACCAAGCTTGTAACACTTATGGGTAGTTTCCCTGCGGGGCCCGAAAAAACGATAGCCAGGCAAGAACTTGTCCGCGAATAATCCAGTCAAAAAAGACACAAAGTTCTTACACGGATGAGAGGAGTTAAGAGCCCCTTTAGTACTACGAAACTAGAGTGCGCTGAACCAAGAGGAAAGGTGTTTAACCTCTAAACCGCCTTCCTCCCTAGGACAAAAAAGGGCGGCTCTGGCTATCGCCTCAACGGCCTTACCAGCCCAGATGAAGGCAAAAATCTCCCTCTCCAATAACCTCAAAAGACTCCGAGGGGTGACTCAAGCTCTCCGGCAAAAGCACACTTTGACACCAAGAGGGCATTGGCCAACTTAGCACGATTAGTCATTGAAATATGAAGCTTCTGCCACCTATCCCTTTCTTTCCGCACGTTAGAGAGGATGTCCCTCCAAGTTTTCTTATGAACACCGTCTCTATCGAAAAGGATACCCAGTATCCTGACGGGTCCATCGGTCACTTCCAGCCCATGAACGGCAGTGCAATCCCATCTTCCCCAGATCAGCAGACTGGACTTATCATTCAGCTTAGCACCGGTGGCCCCACAGTACCCCGCGAAGACCTCCCGGACCTTAGTCAGACTTCCTTCCGAGTCCACAAAGAAGGTGACAGCATCAGCATACGCCAAGTACTTCATGGAGTACGCACAACCAGGCACAGGAACCCCTTTGATGTTCGAGTGCGCCAGAACTTTCCTCAGCATGGTCTCGATGACCAAAACAAAGAACAATGGAGAGAGAGGGCAGCCTTGTCTCACTCCTCTTCGAACCTCAAAGAGGGGAGAAAGACGGCCAGAAACAATAACTCTCCCATTGAGGTCTCTATACAACGAGTCCACAGCCCTTCGGAAGATATCACCAAAGCCGTGAGCTTCAAGCAACTTCCTGATGAAATCGTGGGAGACCCGATCAAAGGCTTTGCTTTGATCCGCAGAAAACATTCCCAGCTTAAGATCTCTTTCGGTAACGTAAGTGACCAAGTCTCTTACGCACCTGATGTTGTGAAACATTTGTCTCCCACGTATACTGCAGGTCTGACCAACACCAACCAGCTTCTCCGCAACCCGCAAAAGCCTAGCATTGATGATTTTTGCCATGATCTTGTAATCAATTGTAGACAGAGACACTGGTCTCCACCCACCAAGATCCCTGGCAGGATTATCCGGGGTCTTACAAAGCAGAGTAACAATACTGGTTCTCATAGTTTCAGTCATGATTCCTGTATTCACAATGTGGTTGTAAATTCTACAAAGCCACGGACTAAGTGAGCCATCAATACCAGGAGACTTGTTGAGCTTGAGATCCAGGATCGCAGTCTTGACCTCATTATCAGTGAACTCCCTTTCCACGAGATTCCTACCCTCCTGCGCAAGAACCGGTGTGCCTTACAACCAGGCATCCATAACCTCAGAGGCCACAGCTTCCTTGCTGAAGAACTCACCGTAATAGT
The DNA here is from genome assembly GCA_039090855.1 of Macrothele yani. Taxonomy (NCBI): domain Eukaryota; kingdom Metazoa; phylum Arthropoda; class Arachnida; order Araneae; family Macrothelidae; genus Macrothele; species Macrothele yani. The sequence goes on along the minus strand of CM077032.1, from coordinate 58,436,940 downwards.
CCGCGGCGGCCTTCAGAATGACGGGGAGATCCCTGACTTCCCTGTTGTCGATATCAAGACATTGGAGGTTCTCCCTAACTCTCTCAGCCTCCATCTTCCTGAAAATGTAGTTTATGTCACTCTCCTGCCGGAGCACTTCGAGGGAGCCGGTCAATTTGACAGCCGAACCCTCTTCCGTAAAAAAAATGACTGATCCTACTTCTAACGTTATTAATCAGAGAGGAATTACAACCTCCTTCCTCTCCACGAATCGCCGCATTCAGGATATTCATCAAAATCATGTGACGATTCCTCCTTTCCATGGCAGCCAGCCTACCTTTCTTCATAAGGTAATCCTTAATCTCATTTTTAACCCTCTCCCACACGGCGCACTCATCGTCCGTAATCGTGGCTATCCCAGCGTTCAAAATAGAACGAAGGTGCACCAGCGTTTCTTCGTCTTCTAACATGGAGACGTTCATTCGCCAGGGGGTAGCACCCCTCTCTCTCGGAACCGGGACACAGACATTCATCATGACGGCCGAGTGGTCAGAATTGTACCTCAGAGGGGAGTTAGTGCTGAAAATTTCAACTTTGTCAATCCAATCAATCTTGGAGACAAGAAACATATCAATGCGGGACGCACTGGTCCCCCTGTGCCAAGTGTAGCCTGGCTCTCTAGGGTTAAGAGTTCTCCAGACATCGTAAAGACCCTGAGTGTCCAGGATAGCTTTAATCACGTTCTCATAGGCTTCAGACCACCTACCATTGCCCGCCCTATCAAGGTGACTATCGATGACGGCATCAAAGTCTCCGCCGACAATCAAGACGTCCTCCGAACTCCTAAAGAAAAACGGGAGCTGGTTGTAGAACGACCGTTGCATGTTTCCCTGGTTCGGAGCGTAAACACAAACAAGCTTCATGGACATACTACCACTGTGAACGGTCAGAGCAATCAGCCGACCCTCCCCGTCCGTTTGAAATTGCGAAATATATATCTCAAACTTCTCTTTAAAAATAATGGCAACACCCGTGTAGCCGGTACAGCCTAAAGAGTACTTAAACCTTAGCCCGGAATTTCTTCGAAAGGCAAACAACTTGGCCAAGTCCGTATGATGCGTCTCCTGAATCATAAGGAAGTCCAGATTACTCTGGCGGAAGAATCCTTCAAGCCAACAATGCTTCTCCGCAGAGTTAAGGCCTTGAACATTCAACGTACCAATCCTAATGTTGGTGCCCAGAAAATTGACCCTACTGGTATGCATACTTACCTTGGGCTGAAAAAGGAAAGTGGAGATTAAACAAATACAAAAATAAACAAGAGTCATGAAAACTTGGAAACGGAGAGAGAGGAAAAGAAACCGCATTACTTGTCAAATTTCACCTTCTTTGCTGCACCGCGATCCATTTTCTCAGCAGTAAAACTCTGGCCGTTTGCCGTCGGAACGACGTGACCTGTGCCGTGCAACATCACAACGGACGCCGCGGCAAGCTCGTTGACAGCCTTAAAATTAGCTGCCGTGAATTCTTTGCCAGAGTTTTTAAACTTACTCTGGTACTGGTGCTGTAAGTTAGCCCGAACAGGATCCACATCTTCATCATCACACGTCACAGGTTCCGTAGAAGCCCAGAACTTGCCACTTATTGCCTCAGTACCAGAGTGCTGGCGAACCTGCGCACCACCAACACCCACAGCCCGGACTCCATCGATCGGAGCCCGTGGTCGTAGCGCGTCCAAGCGCAAGTGCGCCTCCGGGACCCCCGACGTGCTCAGATAGCCAATCGGAGGGTGGAGTAAGGTATGCAGCTTCCCTTTCGGAAAGACGCATGCCCTGACCATCCACAGCCGCGGAGAACGACCGCTGCCTCCTTGCGTTGGCCAGGAGGGCAGGTGCCCTCATATCCGTCCCTTCCCATTGACCGGTGTCGTTGGGAAGATCCGGAAATAAATCATGCACTGGGTCAGTGGAAACCAAATTCACCTCCTTCGCACCAAAACATTGGACTTCAGATTTTTCACGGTTCGTGGCAGCACCAAAACACTCAATAACACTATTATCACAATCATTATCAACAACATTACTACAATTATCAGTTAAATCATTAGAAATATCAATATCACTGTCATCATTACATTCTATATCATCTTTAGATCTTTCACTAATAGCAGTTCCCTCCTCAATACTCTCACTAAGATCAGAATCATACTTACTGCCCTCCGTACCATCAGCACTGGAGGTCTCTCCTTCTTCGCTGGACATCTCACTACCTCCAGACTCGGTTCGAGCACTACTGGGAGTCTGAAGGCCCTTAGGAATGGTTTCACTAGGAATATCAACCTCCATATTCTTATCCTCAGTATCGTCACAATTTTCAGCCATCTCACTACCCTCCACAATACTCACACTTCCGGGGATAGACTGAAGAACCCGAACCTGTTCAGGAGTCAAATTCCTTGACTTTTTAATAACCTTCGTAAAACCATCCTCATCCGAACTCGAAGAATACAGACCCCGCTTCCCATCTTCACCGATAGGAACGGTTTCTCTTTTCTTCGCTGTAAAAGAAACACTCTCTTTAGTATCCTTACCTGTATTGTTGCCTTTCTTAGGCACAACACTTACCTGTTGTTTCTCCAGAGCATCTTGTGCTTGCACCGAGCTGAGAATTTGGTGGGCCCCTTCTGTTTTGCTAGAGCCCCCCTCCTCCTCAGCGTGGCAAGCCTCCATTTCGTCATCACGCTTGGACTGTTCGCCCCCTCCAAGCATCTGCGCAAAGGACCTCTGACTGCAGGCCTTCCTCTGGTGGTGCGGAGATTTGCAATTTCCACACACCTCCTTGCAATCTTCAGCTGAGTGCCCTGAAATATGGCAATTGCTGCAAGTGAACTTTTCACAGTCCACAGCAATGTGTCCAGCGTGGCTGCAGCGTCTACACACCCGAATCTGGCCCCTGTAAATGTTCATGCAACGCTGACCGTTCACTTGCATAAAGTTAGGAATAGGTTCCTTCATATCAATGGAAATTACACGGGTACCTGACAAGGCCCCTTTCATGTGGGGAGCATTCTCCTTTCTTACTTCAAACTTGACGGTCCTCACCTTACCAAATTTCGAAAAAGCAGTAGCAACCTCGGCATTGGTGATGCCGCAATGCAGATATTTACAAAAAACTAACTTCACATTTGTCTGGGCGTTAGTGCACTTCATCAAAGTATTGTTGCACTCAACCTCACAATCCAGAAGCTTGTAATAATGCTCCCTCTTATTAAGCACCACTTCGAGTTTGTTTTTATTTGCCTCTTGGATCAGGGCAAAAACTGGAGTCGAAGGAGACCCTAAATGTTTATACAGCGCTAAACAAACGTCTGTAGCAGAAATACCCTTATGGGTGACAACAATAGCGTTAGCCCTATCGGGCTCAGTCTTAGCAGCCATCGTGGAAGACGACAAAAGTCCGACCCCTCCAGAAGCTCACAGAACAGAAAAAGTTTATAAAACACAAACCCTCGCTAAAGAAAAATAAGCAAAAAGTACTTACCTATTCTCCTAAGCGTGGCAATCCAAACGAACAGGCACAAGCACACACACAACACTTAGCACGTGGCCGCAAAGAAAGGCACGTGGTCGCAAAAACAAATGCACGTGGCCGCAAAACTAATGCACGTGGTCGTTAATCAAAAGCGGTACATAGTTATTCAAAAATACCGACTCTGGAACTTCCTGACTAGTGGCGGAGCAAAGTTCTCCGAAATTTGAAGTGAAAAAAAAAAAAATTAATAGAAGTCCACCAGGTAATTTCCAAGATAGCGAACAAACAATGCCAAAAAATCCCTATCTTGGAATCGAAAAGGCAATCGATAAACGATCCGAATAAAACTTGCAGAAAACAAGACACAGTGATCTGCCACAGTCAGGGCGGCCAACAATCCAATCTTTATATTGCCAAAATCACAAGCAAATATCTCCAGAAAATCACCAGATTTAAGGAAGAAATCAGCAGTGCCGTATTACAGAAGTCTGGAACGAAATATAAGTTATATTAATATGTATATATATAATTTTAATATATACATATATATATATATATATGAAAACACGTTTATGTTACGAATTTTAAAAACCTCAATGAACGCTAAGACCAATCAATATGCGAACTTTTAAAAACCTTAATGAATGTTAAGCCCAAGGATTTAGAGTAAAACAATATGTACATGCAATAAAACTCTGAGAATGAAATCATAATAATGTTAAAGTAACAAACAACGTTGAAACCAATTACGTAGAGTTAAATTATATGCAAATGCAATAAAATTCAGAGAATAAAACAATGACGTAGGTAAAAGAGCGAATATAAATATATTTTATATGTTGTTAATATTGTGAATTCAACTGGCTTCTTTTGATATACTAAACATTTACCACAGAATATGAGTTCTCAACAGCAGGAGAGTTAATTGGAGGACCCATAAGAAATGAAAATGTGATATAAGATGATATTTATCCCCATGACATGATAATTTTGTATTAATATTCGAAACCATTTCTTAGCGTATTACTTACACAGCTAAAGCCTTAAATATACTTTCTGTCATCCATGTATAATTTACAAGTTTGGATATAAATTTATCTTCAGGTTAGCTTTGTAAGAAAACGGAAAAAATTTACAGTATATAAAGAAAAACAATGTTTTATCAGTCAGTCTCCTCAAAAGTTTTCAAATTCATCATCTGAATATGGCATCTGAGAAGATGACGACTGACCCTCAGTGAATATGTCATAACTTGCCATTGTGGCAATATTTTTTCAACTACTTCTTTTGGAAGCTCATATTCATGACACTACTTGCCCTCACGTTTCAAACCCAACTTTATGATCAGTACGCTCACTAAAGTGTCAGATTTCATTTATTTCTGGTTTTGTTTTTTACATGATTTACATAACTGAAAACTCGTTCAACATCTGCATTCGAATGTGGCAGTGCTAAAACATGTAACGCAACATCAGAAAGTTCCTTAAAAGGATTTTCTCCTGTTGAGTCCTTGTATGATGCTATTTCACACCATAGCTTTACAGTGTCATGAACTTCAGTCCATTTGACATAATGAAAATTTCGGCAATGCCTTTCAATCTGCGTTACTATAGATGCATCGGAATAAAAGGTGCTCCGAAATTTACAACAGAAGCCTTCAGTATTCTTAAACATTCTGATACAGATAACAAAGACATATGCTGCAAAATCTAAATGTTCGATTGTAATCGTTTCCTCAGCTGTGCTACAAGTTCCTTCAAGAACAAAACACATTTTTTTCGCATATCGTTTTCTGTATTTTCTGGTGTTAAATTATTTTTAAAATTTTGAAATATATGATAATTATAAGATAGGATCCTTTAATCACAAACATTTTCTCATACTTCAATTCAGAACAGACAACCAACTGAGGAGGTGGGAGCCAGCGCAAGAGTTACCGCTTGCAACAGGATGTATACAATTTATTTAGAAATCTTCTTTTAGAACACTCTACATATTCGTATGAGGTTCCAGTCAAAGGTATTTTAGGGAAAAAAAAACTGACAAAAGTAGAGAAAAGAAAATAATTGTTTAAAACATGAAAGGATAAAAAAGTGGTGAAATACAATATTGAAAAACAAAATGGATCCATTTGTTTATCAGTTTTGTAAACAAATATTTTTATTCTTTGTCGGTGATATTCCCATATTTAAAATGAGTAAGGGAGTATATTACATTTACTTTTGGTAAATTCTTGAAACATAAGTAGTTTAGTCAAAATTGAATTAAATATTTTCTTTTAATTTTTGCAAAGAATTACTGCTAATGTCTTGAGAGCTAAAATAAAATAAAAAATGTTCGAGAGTATAAGGTACCATTAATTTATATTACATTTTACATTTTAGCTACAAATATTTTAAATTTAAAAAGCTTAATCAATAATCTTATTTAGAACTTTTGATAATTTTTTATAAATTACAGGAGCCAATGCTTTCAATTTACTAAAGGTTTTTTGAGCACCGTTAGATCTGATTTCAAATTCCAGAAATTTTCTGAGGTCGCACTTTATGGAAATTTTTATCTGCTCTGTCTTTTTGGATATTTGTTCAAAGGATAATGCATTTTTTTCACATATTAAATTTTGTAATTGCTATTATATGTATTATTAAATTTTTTTGGTTCAGAGCAGTGTAACGGTCTACGGTACAAGGTTTGGTAGGTAGTAAATTTATCATTATAATTTAAATATTTTTGTAACCAATCCCAAATGTGCTTTGATTACAGTCAACGAATAAATTTTCTAGAATTTCCTCTGAACACAGAAGGTGCAGTTTGGATTAGGTAATTTTTTAATTTTAAACAGCCATTTTCTTGTAGGAACAATATTATGTGAAATTTTGAAGAGTAAGTCTCTAGTATGAGTACTTAATTGTATTTTGTATTGCTGCATCCAAATAATTTTTACTGTATTATATAGTAGTATACCTTCTAATTTTGTTGAATGATTTATGTTTAACGCTAGGTATATTTTACATGATTTATCATCATGGGTGATATTATTTAAAATGGATTTTTCCGTTATGTCCTTCCAAATACTTCTCATTTTTGCATATTTATTTCCTTTGATATAAACAAATGTTTTTTGAGGTGTGTATTTGTTGACGCACTGTATTTCTCTACCGACCTGAAATTTTAATTTTTTAAATGCTGGGTGCTTCTCATTTTGAAAACCATTTCAAAGTGTAAGGAAACGGAGTAAATCGCTTTTCAAAGATGGTCTCATAATTCCCAATCCCCTATATTCAAAATTGTTATATATTACGTTTCCTTTTAGTTTATTCCCTTTTCCTTCCCAAATGAAACGGAAAGGAAGTTTTTTTGCGTTTTTTATGACATCTTTAGGAATTTCAAAGGTTCTGGCAAAGTAATAAAACTTTGAGAAATGTAAAGATTTTATAATTTTGGCTTTTTGAAAAGAAGGAATAACTTTTTGTTTCCAATTTTGTATTATATCTTCCCATACTTTCGATACATTCTTTCCATTTTGTAGTTAAATTTGGATCCTCATAAACCAGAAGGTCCTACTGTCTGCCCTGCAGATGGTACATGGAAACCACCCGGTCGCGGACTTGTTGGAATAATCGAAATAGACGTTCACTGTTAGGGTTGCAATTTGATAAATACAGAGAGTAAGCGTAAAAATCTCCAGATTTCTCGCTAGATGAGAAACGATATCTCTAGTATTGAGACATGTCGCTGGAAGGATAATTTTGTCACCCGTTGTAAATCATTATCTCCAGCTCTGGCGACAAAATCGCAAAGTTAGTCACCGTGGAGAGAAGACTGAGTTAGACGTCTAGATCTGGCAGGAATGCCAGACCGTGAGAAAGAGAATGATTCGTGTGTCTGTGAAAATAAAACGCTGAATAAATTTAAATTAATAATTATATTAATTTATTAAAAAGAAATACTGCTAGTCAAAAATTATTTTATAAGTATATTGCATTTTACTTTCTCACCTAAAACCTAATTTTTGAAAATTTCGAAGATGACAATCCCATTTTTGGTGTAAATGTGACAAGGATGGTAATTCAGATAATATCCGAAAACTTGAAAATGTCATTGTCCTGGAGCGGGACTCGAACCCGCGTCTCTCAGATAGCGCACGGGTATGCTAACCACTACACCATCCAGAACGAACAAGTTTCAAGTTACAGATTAATTTCAATACAAAAATTAGGTCATGAAAATTATTTCATGATATTGCATGACCTAAATTTTCTTTGTGTAATGAGTGTTTTTGTATCTTTGTTTATAAAATTTCATTGATATTTTAAAAAAAGTTTTCCGTATCAAATTCATGTTCGTGACAGCTACTACTTAAGTATACCAATCGTCGCATCCGTCAAAAGGGAAACAGCAGATTATTAATGAATGCTCGAACTCTATCATAAATAATCATCGATTAGTTCTACATCATTGAGGGAATGTTTAAAAAAGGAACGTCACTGATGTGCTTACAAAATTAATGATCCTTAAGGAAAAACATGGCCGACCAGATATCAAAAAATGCTGTCACTGTTGAACAATTCTTAAGTCACAAGATGGCGCCACATTTCCCGGAACCGAAAGACCCTCTCTTCACCGCTACCACAGTATTTGTCATTTTCTTGTAGGACTTCCGTCCACAGTGAGTAGAGTTTAGGTCCCAGCCACCTACAGCAAGATCGCCTTTTGGTCAGGACACAGAAACGGAAGGATTGAGAGCAAGTCTACTGACTTTGACAGAACAGTTTGTAGTGAGATTAGAGTACAGTACATGACACAACCGTACAAGTACGATGTTGCTAATAGAGGGGTGAGAAAAGCCAGGAGGGGGGACGTTCGTGACTGCCACGGAAAAGGTCTCATGTTTGATCCCAGCAGTTACGAACGCTCGATCCACTAAATACCCGCCGTGCGTAGATTGAACAGCCGCAGTGTGTGTACCATTGCAAGAATGCTACGAGATCGTGATCCTGAAGAAGTCAGATGATTTGTGCCCTACCGGAGGTATTTTCTCCAAATCTTCTGAGTAACAGGCTAATTTAGAAAGGGAGGGACAAATGGTCTTGCTCCTGAAATTGTCTCGTTGTTAATATTTTTGGTTAAAATGTGACTTAAAAATCCTTAATTTAATAAAAATACATCAACTTACATTTAAAAAAACCTTTAATTTCTTGTAATTTCCTTTAGCTTTTATTTGGCCTTATGGGATTTCTAATACTTAAATTTTCGTTCCCCACTCAGAAAAACTAAGAAAAGCAAAAAATGTTTGGTAAATGTGCACAGATTAGCATCTTAAATTTTTCTTTGGAAAAATGTTAGTACCTGGAAGTAGTGCGACGTACAAACTTTAGTGTATTGAAATTAATGGCAAATGGTGCAGAAATTTCATATTTGAAATGCCTTTAAAATTTTTTATCGTAATATTAATCCGTAACTACAATGCTGTAAAGAGACCATGGAGGTATTTCTACCTACATAAAAGAGATGCTGCAGTAGGCCTAACCATTCGCTGCGGCGTGTAATTCACGCGCAACCGGGTATGCTCTTTCTAGGAGAGAGAAAAACGTTCTACTCATACGATACATAATATAGTTTGTTCATGTTTCGTTATTGTTTTTAAAGCAACATTGGATTACAAAAAACAAACAAAAAAACTATCGAATAAGTGAGTTCATACATTGCGCATCAAAAAATCATGCGCGAAAAAACCAAGAAATTATCAAGATGTTATGTCAAAAAATGGGACAGAAGTGATCTGTGTTCTGCAGCGCAGCACTACAAATTGTTACGCTGTCCTGACAAGACCGTTCATCGTTCCTCTTGTACTCTTCCGCAAAGCAAACTGTCAGCCGGAAGGAGACCATCGTTTCAGCGAAACAAAGCTTTGGTCGCCGAAGCGTTGTGTTAGGCCTGCCGCAGGTTCTGTTCAGAGCGTCGTACTTGAACGTAAATATTACGGTAAAAATCTTTAAAACGCACCATAATGATGCAAATTTTTTTCCCCATTCGCCATTATATTGCAAACTTAAAAAACTGTAAGTTACTTTTTCAGGTTAAACATAGATTCTCCGCTAGAGGGTTAAAGGTAAATTACGTTTCCTCCGATTTCTTTTTTAAAGCTCCGATTTGAAAAATGTTTTCTTCAACGGATACACCTCCTGATGAAACATTTTTTGCCTATGATTTCTAATTTTTGGTAAAGAATACTTTGTCCACCAACGGGCGTAAGAGTTAATTTTTGCTTCTGATGTAATTTTGATAATATCTGAGCTTCTAAAATCTCGATTGAAAAACTTCTTTCGTGGACCGATGCCACTCACGTCGATAAACTTTCTTCGAACATTTTTCAATTAAAATATTCCGTGGTTTCTCCGCTAGAGGGCGTGGATATATATCTCATATCGCATTTTCATCCATATTTCTGCTTCTAATGGTACGATTTAAAAAAAATATTCCTTAGAGTTTTCGGGGTGACATTTATCAAATAATTCCAAAATTTTCAAGTAACTCATACACTTTCCGTCAGGGGGCGTAAAGATAAATTGCCTTTCTATCGATTTCTCTGCTTCTAATACTCAAATTTGAAAAATTATTTCTGCACTTGATAGAGATCCTGATGGGAAATCCTTTGCATATAATTTCTTTGGTGAAAAATGGTTTGGCCACCTGGGGGCAAAAGGCTTATTCTCTGTTTCTGATGTATTTGCAGCAAAATCTGAGCTCCTGAAAACTCATCCCAAATATTTTATTCTTAAGCCGATACTGCTCACATCGAAAAATCTTTTGAGGATACTTTCATCCTAAAATAATGCATGGTTTCCCGCCAGGGGGCCTAAACACATATCTTATATTTGTCCGCATCTCTGCTTCGAAGAGTCCGATATGAAAAAAATTTTTGTTTGTTGGAGAGCGTTTCCGCTGTGAAATGTTTCTCATTTAAATTCAATTTTTTTAATGCATAAGTCTTCAACCAGGGAGCGTAAGATAACGATTTCGTTTACAGAAGTATCTGAGAGATTGAAAACCCGATTGAAAAATTTCTTTCTTACGTCAGATACTATTCTTTTCGATACCGGTTTCATTGACTTTGAATAGCTTTGATAAATTTTCTTCTTTCGAAAAGATCTGTGCCTCTAAAAATAATGTGATTGTAAACTGAAAACCTGTAAACACACGGATGACAAAGGATTAGTTCAAAGATATTTTCCAGAGTTACAGCTCACAGCTAAACGATTTGAAGGAGCGAAGGAAAATGGAAGCTCATTCTCCAGACTGGCATCTCTGGATAGGAATGATTCTGAATGGGAGTCTTACTGCGCATGCTCACGCAAAACAATGCTTGATGATCTTGGAGAGCTTCAGTTTCGGATGTCGCACACATATTGCATTAAGGAAGGCGGTAGACCAACTTCTACTCTCCAACAGGCAATTGCATATTTGTATTCTATGAGCGTTGAATATGCTAAGAAAGTATCAGTTGTTGCATTGTAAAAAATGAGGAGCATCATCAGACATGAAAACATTTGGCTTTAAGGGAAAATTGGAGCATCGGTTTGTGTTTTAGCCAAAAAATGGAATGAAGGCCTCTGCTGCAGTTCGGGTAGAATATAATATACTAAAAGGGAATCCCTAATGGTTCCCATCCTTTATCATAGTGGAAGTTAACTGGAAGCCATGTTGATTTGTCCCATGAGTCGAATCTATCATTATGCACTCCATCCCATATAATTCCAACATCTTCTGTTGCGCATTGGTCGTTAACGCCAACATAAATTCGTCTGCACTTATTATTGGAATACTAAGAAGTAGTTCACCAATTGGCTTCCATGTTAAAACATAACATTCATTTCACTTTCTTTATTCTGATATCTATAGAAATGACATCGTTTGATGAAGAAATAAAATGACCTTTTGGTCAATTTTAAAATCTTTACAAATGTTATGCAAATCCTTTGGTTTACCAAACTGATGCGTTTTGTTGGTGAATAATTTTTTCGCAGTTTATTAAGCACAAATGATTTGGGTATTCCTTGGTTTGGCCATGGCTTTCTGCGATTATTCGTATAATACAAAGCTGTGCCACTCCATTTAAAAGCTTGTATTAAGAACTGTAGCTGCGGTGTGATGTAATAGTACATCTCCTTGCAGCACTTGTCTTAATCTATCCTTCCCAATTACAGCCTATCGGATGGAGGGAGAATCGCTTAGGGTTCTACTTTTATCCAGGCTTAGTGTAATTGTTCCGGGGGACTTAATAGAAAAATTTTGAATATGCAAGATTATGAAAATACAAGAATATTGTACATACATAAATTTTTTGGAATCTGGGGCAAATATTCTTATGCAATAGTTGCTCTTAGCCTTATAACAACATCCCATCACAATTGTGTGATTTTCAGTTGTTTAGGCTGTTTCTTGCTTTGTTGCAATCCGGTGGTTTACACTTATCATGCCCTCGCACACTTCGTGTCTCCCACCTTCATGCAATTAAAGATTTAGATTATTAAACGATCATTAGAAAAAAAACCTTTCCACTTCCTAAACAAATAGGGCATACTTTTAAAATATTCAAGCATAATACAGTATTTCCAAACACAACATAAATTACACTCTTTTTTTTTTTTTCATTCTATGAAACTACATACCACTGAACTTATGCACATACTTTTTCCATTCACTTTTTTCACTCATCTTTCTATGCATTCATTCAATATGAATACTTACCTTTGTATATACTTACGTATGCCATAATCTTTGCAGTTTCATAATCTACTTCTTTTTCGTAGTGTATATGCACCAGTTCTTTACTTCAGCTTCGATCTTTTTTTTTTTTTTGAATAACTTGTGTATTGTGTTTTTGTGAAATAAAGAGACACATACAGCATATAGTTTGAACTTGTGTCTTCATGTTCTTCATGTCCTTGTGTCTGCATAAATTGTGTAAAGAGAGATTCCCATTAAGGAATTTTCCATTATTAAAAAAAACATCTATGTGAATCTCATGATAACATTTGGTATATATGTTTTTTTGTCAATGTAAACTATGTTTTTGTGTACTAACCATTTTTTGTTAAAGGATTTTTTGGATTTTGTTTTCCAATCCTCCCTTATTAGCTCCCTTAATTCATATAATATGGAGCGTTTTGTTTTGCCAATTGTTTTCACAGAATTGTTGTGTACCTTGTGATTCCTTTTCCAGATTTGAAACTTAATTATAGAGATAATGATTTGTATTATGTTGTCAATGTATTTTTTCTCGTGTATTGTGGTATGATAGAGAATATTTTCAGTACTGAGAGTTTTGTTTAATTTAAGGTATTTTTCCACCCATCTCCATATTTCTTCATTTTGTGTGCACTGCACAAAGAGGTGCTGTAATTTTTCAGTTTGGTCACAGTGAGGACACTTATCACTAATAGCTATTTTTATTTTGTTGCACCATTCCATTGTGGGAATAATGTTGTGAATTATTTTAAAATTTAGATTTCTTATGGTAGCTTGTAATTTTATTTTACTAAGGTTTTGCCAAGCTTCTTTTTCAGTTTGTTTATTGACTTTAGTGCTGAGATTGGTAGGTCCTTTTTCATAATAACAATTATAAAGAATTCTTAGTTTATCATCTGGAATGATGTTGTTACCTATGCTTTTTTTTTATGATTTCTATTAAGTCATTACAGTTATTTTTAATTTCTTCTGCAGGAAAAAAGTCTAAAGGTTTACTATTAGGTTTGTTCATAATTTTTTGAAAATAATTACCACAGAGGTATTTTAAGAAGCCTTGAGATGGGTGCTGTTCTGCTTTCAAGAGATTATGAATCCCTTTGAGTTTACAAATTTTAGCCAAAATTAAAGGACTCTTTAGTCCCACTCCTCCATCGTGTTGATAGTTACACATGGTTACTCTCTTTATCTTTTCTCCTCTTCCATCCCACAGAAAACTGAATGCTGCCCTCTCCAATCTTACAGTGATATCCCTCCCTGGTGTTTCCACCTGGAAGACGTACATAAATGCTGGATAAAAGACAGCATTCACTATCTGTGCTCTTTCATAGTAGGAGAGATCTTCATCTTTAAAAGTATGAGTGTACTGTTGTAATTTAGAAAATTTGTCCTCCCAAGTATCAGGCATTTTAACTCCTTTGATGTCAAATTTAATCAATAAAACTTTAATCTCCTTATTTATGTTACCTAACCTTTTATTTTTTTCTTTCCATTTCCCAAATAAAAGAGTGTTGGTTTTGGTAGTATTTAGTTCAGCCCCAGTCATTTTGCTAAACTCATGATGAACCTTAAATATATTTTCAACATCTTTTTCTTCCTTGGCAAATAGCACCAAGACATCTGCATATGCCAGGTGTTTTATGGTGCTATTTCCCAATCCTACTATACGAATTCCTTTTATACTTGGGCTACTATCCAACTTTTCAAGGAGTACATTCATACATATGATATATAAAACTGGAGAAAGTGGGCACCCTTGCCTAATTCCTCTCTCAGTTTAAATGTACTCACTTAACTTATTTTTGAATATTATTCTGCAATTAGTGTTGGTATATATTTCTTTGAGAATTTTGATAATTTTTCTGGGAAGCATGTGCTTTTCTAATATATAAAATAAGAAGTTCCTATTAACCATATCAAAAGCTTTTTCTGATCTAAGGAGATAATTGCTGATTTAATTCCTTTTTTATTAATATACTGAATTATGTATTTTAAGCCGAAAATATTATTGTGAATATATCTCCCTTTAACTCCACATGCCTGACTGGGACTTAACCATCTGTCAAGGTGTGTTGATATTCTGTTTACCATGAGTTTTGCAAATATTTTACAATCTGTATTTAAAATAGATTTAGTTCAGCCCCAGTGGTGAGTTATGGCCAAACCTCTCCAAAATGACTCCACAACTTAAATCTTGGCCCTCAGTCTCCGGCAGCTGGAATGTACCTGGCCAAGGCACCGGCCAGTGCGACATGAAGGCACAGGGTGCTAAGAATCCCCGGAGGACCGGACTAGGCTCCCATCTGATGCTGACCTTGGCTACGTATAACGGACGCTCCCTATCTTCTGATTCAAGGCTTCTTGAATTGGAAGAGGAACTACAAAGGATCAAGTGGGACATCGTCGGGCTAAGTGAGGTAAGGAGAAAAGGAGAAGATCTCATTGAACTGAAAAGCGGACATCTCTTCTACTATCATGGGACAGATACTGGCAGAACTAGTGGTGTTGGATTTATAATAAACAAGAAACTGAAGGATAAAGTTGTAGAAGTTGAAAGTTCCTCTGACAGAGCTGCACGACTCGTTATCCAACTCTCGAGAAGAAACCAGGCTCAGATTATTCAAACTTATGCACCCACCACAAGTCATGCTGAAGAAGAAATTGAAGAATTTTATGAGGAAATTCGTGATCTAAATAATAAAGGCAAGCAGCACTTGAAGATAATTATGGGAGATTTCAATGCAAAAATAGGGCAACGGCAACAGAATGAAACTTCAGTAGGTAAATTCGGTCACGGCAACAGAAACCAGCGTGGAAATACTCTCGTAGAGTTTGCAGAGGCAGAAGGGTTTTTCATCTTGAACTCCTTTTTCAAGAAAAAGCCACACAGGGAATGGACATGGAGACATCCAAACGGGACGACAAGTGAAATTGATTTTATTATGTGTAACAAAAAATTCGTCATAGAAGACTGCAGTGTGCTAAACAAGTTCAACACAGGCAGTGACCATAGATTGGTGAGATGTAAGATGCACCTCAACACTAAACTCGAACGTAGCAAGCTCATAAGACAAACAAAATGTATTGACATAACCAACCTTAAAAAACACCATAATACCTTCAAATTGGAACTGAAGAACAGATTCTCTGCTTTAGAATGCCTAACATTGGAAGAAGTGGATATTTCTGAAGTTAACAGAAAAAGTAACCAAAGCTCTTATGGAAACAGCAACAAAATTAGCTGGGTCTAAGAACAAATTGTATGTGAACAAATTATCAGGAAAAACCAAAATGTTGATGCAAAAAAGAAGAGAGATGAGGACAACTAAAGAAGATGTGACTTCCAAAGTGGAATATATAGAGCTATGCAAGACAGTACGAAAAAGTATCACTGACGACGTAAGGAAATTCAACTGTGAACTAGTAAGGAAAGCAATTGAAAACAACCAAAGCATAAAGATAGCAAAGGGACATCTCAGTAAGGGAAAAAAACAGATTATGGCACTGAGAAAAGAAGATGGTTCTGTAACAAGAAATAGAGGCGAAATTTTGACAAGAGTGAAAGATTTCTACTTCAAATTATATGAAAGGGATGATACATGTACTCCAGACATCATGAAAGGTACCAGTACCAGAGTTCTTCCAGTCCTTCCAGCAGAAGTTGCACATGCAATCAAGAACATGAAGCGGGGAAAAGCTCCAGGAGAAGATGGAATTACTGTAGACATCATACAAGAAGCAAGTGGAGAAATCGAAACAGTACTCGCCCAAATTTTCACTCGATGCCTTAATGAAGGGAAAATTCCTGAGGATTGGAACAACGCTACAATGATCTTGCTACATAAAAAAAGTGACATTGAGGATCTCAGGAACTACAGACCTATCAGCCTCCTATCAGTGGTTTATAAAATCTTCACTAAAGTACTTTCACACCGCTTGAAGGTCACACTGGACATGGCTCAACCGAGAGAACAAGCTGGATTCAGGAGTGGCTACAGCACAATAGATCATATCCACGTACTGAGAGAACTAATTGAAAGAGCGAGGGAATATGAACTTCCATTGTGCATGGCTTTTATCGATTATGAAAAAGCCTTTGATTCGGTGAAACCATCAGCAGTTGCAATGGCTCTGAAATCCTGCGGTATTGAAGATGCACACATTAATATTATTAATAACATCTATGAAAATGCAAGTGCATAGATTCGGCTGTTTGAAAATACAACACACATAAAAATTGGAAAGGGAGTGAGACAAGGTGACACCATATCTCCGAAGCTCTTTAATGCCACATTGGAAAATGTCTTTCAATCACTGAACTGGGAAAACAAAGGGATAAAGATTAATGGAGATTATCTAACCCACCTTCGTTTTGCTGATGACATAGTCATTTTTGCAGCTACCCCATCAGAGCTAGAGAGTATGATCCAGGAACTTTCTGACAAGAGTAAAGAAGTGGGATTAAAAATGAACTTTCAGAAGACAAAAGTGATGTTCAATGCTTTTACAAGAAATGAAGATTTATCGATTGATGGAGAAAAGCTGGAGATAACAGACACATATGTTTATCTTGGACAGCAGATATCAAGTGAGGGTCACATTGGTGAAGAAATTAATCGGCGTACAAAACTTACCTGGAGAGCTTTTGGAAGAAACAGCATAATTTTCAAGAGCAATATGCCATTATGTCTTAAAAGAAAAGTGTTTGCTCAATGCATCCTTCCAGTGCTTACGTATGGTGCAGAGACGTGGACCTTAACTAAAAGAGACATACAAAGGCTGCAGACAACTCAAAGAAGCATGGAGAGGTGCATGCTTGGTGTAACCAGGAGAGATAAGAAGAGGAACACGTGGATCCGAAAAATGACAAGAGTGGAAGACATCATGATCAGAGTTAAATCCCTGAAATGGCAATGGGCTGGACATACTGCCAGAAGAACAGACCATCGATGGACAGCCGAAATTTTAGATTGGATTCCAAGGCACAGGAAAAGACCCAGAAGAAGACCACATGGAAGATGGGTGGATAAAATTCGAAAGTATGCGGGAGTGACATGGAGGAGACTGGCACAAGACAGACCGTTGTGGAGGAAACTTGGGGAGACCTTTGTCCAGCAGTGGATTGATAATGGTTGACAATGATGATGATGATGATTTAAAATAGATATGGGCCTCTAACCCTCAAGATTCTCCCTATTTCCTTTATTTTTAAATAGAAGTTTAATTAGATTAGTTTTCATTAGTTTGGGGCATTTAGAAGAATATAACATATTGTTCATAATTTTGGTAAAGTTTTTACCAATACCCTCCCATGTTTTCTTGTAGAACTCAATTGGGAGCCCATCTATTCCTGGGGAAGTGCCATTTGGAAGCGAGAAAACTGCTTTTCTCACTTCTATTTTATCAAATCTTTTTTGAAGAGCCTTCCTTTCTTCTTCATTAAATTTAAATTTGATTTCTGGTTCTATATCATTATCGTTACTTTTATAACCCAATTCTTGAAGTAGTTTTGAAATTTTTCCTCAGTAGTTTTATTCGAAGTAATGTTAACATTATCTTTATTTTGAATAATTTTCTTTTTACCTTTTATTCCCTTATTGATGTCCCTTTCTGCCAAAAATGTTTTTCTTTGGATTAAATGGGCTCCCATTTCAGATCTTTCTCTGTAAGCTTTCTCAAGATTGTTTTTCCAATCTTCTAGAAGCATTTTATTAATCTCAATGTTCTGATCTGTGTTTTCTAAAAGTTCAATCATTCTTTTACATTTACTGATTTTAATTCTTTTTTTATGTGTGTGTTCCTTACTAATTAATTTGAGTTTCCCTTGGAGGTCACTTTTAAATTTATCCCATTTTTTTGTATTGGTTATATTTTCAATGGTGCTGTTAATGTAGTGTTTAATTTCATTAAGACTTTCTCATTTTCTAAAATCCCCTTATTAAGTTTCCAATATGGTTCCCTGTGTCTATGGATTTCAGAATTAATGTCAATTTTACATGTTAAAGTAACAATGGCTTGATCTGAAATGTAATAGTTGGTTGTGTTTAGGAATTCTTTTTTAATGTTTATGTTTCTCTTACAAATATACTCTGGAGTGAAAATATAATCCAGTCTGGATTCTATGCCATTGTTGCCAATCCTGGTGACCCCATTCTCTGCAGCATCTGCAAATTCCCAAGTGTCCTTTAATTTTCTTTTTTGTATTAGGGTGCTTAGGATTTTATGTGTAGTTTCTGCGTTAGTCCCAGTAGTGTTATTATTTGGAATAGTGGTGTTAAAATCCCCACAGAGAAACTCAGTTCCTCGAAAGTTATTCATTTTTTGTGTGATATTTTGAAAAAAAACTTGTCTCTGTTTTGCATACCATGGAGCATATGTGTTGTGTATAACAATATGAGTGTTTTTGTATATTACTTCCACTGTTATGAAGTTTCCTGTCACATCGCATTCAAATCTCTTTAGAGTCGCATCTGTCTTAGGGTTAATAATAACTGCTACACCTCTACTATGAGAGGTGCCTAAAGAAAACCATGATTTAACTCCAAAGTGATTCGTGAAACCCTTGATGTCCTTCATCTCACTGAAGTAAACCTCCTGTATGCAAAGGACATCAATGTTTTCATTTAGCATATATGACATAACCCTGTGTTGTCTTTGTTTCTGATTAAAACCTTGTATGTCCATGGTAGCAATTTTAAATTGAATAGGGTTCGTAGACATTTCTTTTTTTTTTTTTTTTTTTTTTTACTCCTTCCGAAACTCCACTAGAAAAGTGTTTGGTTGTGGATATGTCATGTTTGTGGATGTTATTATTTTGTATTTTTATTTAAGAACTGTGTTGGCCTTGTTTCTAAGAAATCTGGCTGAATTTTCTCTCTGTGCTTCCCTTTCATGACTTAAGTTTTTGTATTGTGTAAGTCTAATGTTGGATGTTGCATTGATTTTTTTTTTTTGTTTATTTGTGGCTGTGTAGTTTTTTTTTTTTTTTTTTTGGTGATTTTTGGTGTACTGTGTATACTGTTGTCTGTGCTGGTATCTGATGCTGATTTGTCTGTTGAATTGTCTGTGTTGGATTTGTCTGTGTGTGGTGTGTTGTCTCCGTATGTTTCTGTGTCTGATGATGGTGTGTTGTCTTGTCTTCTGTGTCTGGAGTTGGTGTGTTGCCTTCTGTGTCTGGTGTGTTGTCTTCTGTGTCTGGTGTGTTGTCTTCTGTATGTACTGTGTCTCCTTCTTCTGGAACACTTTTCCTTCTGGAGAATGATGCTGCTTCAGCAAAGTTCATGTTGTGAGTGTCTTTGTGTTGTTCTGTTTGCTGTATCGGTGTAGAAGCTTTAAGGTGTGGAAATTCTTTTTCTTTTCCCATTCTGTTTAATTCCTGCTGTATTTCAGCTTCAGTTAAATTAATTGTGTTTCTTGGTATTACTCTATCATTTTCTCTTACTTGCTTTTTTAGTGGACATTGATTGAGCTTGTGTGCTTGACTGTTGCAGCCCCTACATGGGGCTTTACAGTTCCCTGGCAAATGCCCTTTTTCATTGCAATTTATGCAATGACTCTTATTGCATTTTTCAATAGTGTGATCTATTGAATCACATTTTCTGCATGTGGGGATCTGACCCCTATATGTGACTCTTCCATAATTTTGTCCAAGTTTCAGATACAAGGAATATTAGTATTAACCTTCATTTTAATTATCCTGTTTCCATTAAGAATTCCCTTAAACTCAGGGCTGATTTTTTCAGAGTATCTCTGATAAGTGATTTCTATCTTTTGTTCTTTAGGACCAAATTGCCTAAATAAACTCCTTATAGTATCCTCAGTGTAACTTAGTGGAATGTGCCTGAGCATAATACTTGTTCTGGAATTATTGTTAATAACCTGAACTCTTTCACCATTGTCTAGTAAAAGAGTCTCTTGCTGTAGTAACTCATTATAATGTTTCTTTGACTATATTGAAACATGAAGTTGGTTCATATCACTTAGCATTTCAATGCCAATAATTTGACCTTCTTCTTTTAGTATCTTATTAATTGCTCTGACTTCCATTATTGCCTCAGGGATACTGCGGCATTCCACCACGAGCACTTGGCTCCTGGTAGCTGTCTCTTCTTCTGCATTCATTATTAAATTAGATAATATCCAATAATTATTAAAACGAATGAGTAGCTATGCTGTGCAAAGTACCGATATTAATTTAGTTGGTGTTGTTCATGTGTCTATATTGATATAATGTTAAACTAATTATTTTTGAACACAGGGGTTTTCGACCACGTGCTATTTTTCTCCTATTTCTCCGGGATTTTTTCACAGTGCACACTCCTAAAATCCCGATAATATAAAAACACAATCGCTACACTTCCTAATGCATCTCAGTCAATGCCAAAAACTATCAGTTAAGGACCTAGTATTGAGTAATTTCGTATTCTACTTCTCCGAGACACCTTTACATCTATGTACTTGGTGCCCCGATAATTTAAAATAACTAACACTCCTACGTTCCCTCGTTGAAATATTACCTACGGCTAAAAATTGCCGTGGCCTTACCTGTATGCTGAAACAATAATGAAATATTCACTTACTTTTGGTTGCGAAAACGAGCAATACTTCCTTTCTCGTTCCGTTGAAGAGCCACACAAAAAAAATTACTCTATTATCCAATTCAGCTTAAAAAAAAGAAACTCGCTGTAAAAAAAAATACTCCGTACAAGAAATAACACACCACAATCCAATTCAACACTTTCCTCCAGTCTTCGCACTCCTTTTTTTAGGAGTAGCAACAGAAGGAGAAGCTGTGGTTTCAGCACCAGACTCTGACATGTTTACGCTTGGACAGTCTGCACGGAATTTTGTCTTCGTATAAGACCCCAAAATCATGGGGGCTATGAGAAGGGAGCTCCCTAATGTGCTCTCGCACGACGTCCCCTCCCCATACACGAACTTTGTTGCAACACATATTCACACTGTTCACCACGCCCAAAATAAACACCTAGACATGGTTCACTGATGTTTACACACACTCCCACCACGGCCCAACAAGCAACACCAGATAAACCCCCGAGTCATACAGATCCTCCGAAGAACTCGAAAGGACCCGCACACAAAGAGCCGGCGAGGTCACCTAGAACGGCGGGTGCAGCCCGAAGGTACACCCGGAACGTCCATGTAGGCGGACAAAAGTCCCCTTCAGAGGTGAACAAGTGTCAGCAACCCGGACGGGAGACTGTCAGAGAGGACACCGGGCCGACAGATGCACCAAGACACTCACATGACCAATGGCAGGTGCCTCCCCGGCCCACCACATGCAGAAAATACACAACACCCTCCCGTCAGACACCATCCATTTACATCACACCAAAAGACAAAGAGCAGAGAAAGAACCAAAACACACAGGCTCCTGCCGTATCGGTCAGCGACCTGCACCGCCAACCTCTACCGGAGACAAGACAAATTAAACAACCGACTAAAGTGTCGGAGGTTAACCTCCACACCCGGAGCGATTCTCTGGGTTTCACTGGCCGAAACAAAGGGATAAGTTACCACAATGAAAGGTGTAGTTGTTCTCTGGCTCGGTAACAATCCGAGGCCAAGTCCCCACCGAAACCTAAAGGGTCGGTCGGTAAAAGTGCGGGCGTCCACTTCCGCTCTGTCCCAGAACTCACACTTGACTTGAAGGATGACCGTTGTCGGATAGGACCCGCAAATCATGGGTGTGTGAGAGGGACGTCCACTCCCCTATACACGAACTTTCTTGGAAAACTCCTGGACATAGATCACTGATGTCTACACACACTTTCACAACGGCCCAACAGGCAAGAGCAGACAACCCCCAGAGTTCCTCAGTTCCTAAGAAGAACTCGAAATGACCCGCACACAAATGGGCGGATAGATCACCTTGTCTTCAAATACCATTCACTGGAAACAGAAAGAAGGGGACGTCATATTGTGCAAAAGCACGACGACCTCTCTCCCATTACGAACTTTTGTTGCCCAGCAACACCAACACGCTTGTTTCCCCGCTCCCATGTATGAACATGGGATCGGTTCCACCGGTGTTTCACACACGCCCCGATACACACACCACGGTTCCACAAGCAAGGACACTCACACCCCCGACGCAACATCATACAAACCGACGGCGGAGTCTCCCAGAACGACGGAGAGACAAGGCCCTTCGAACCGTTCATGTAGGAGGAAATTCCTCCTTCGGAGGAGACCCCGTGACATAGTCACCCAACGGATGACAACATCAGAGGAGGCAACGGCGGAGAGCAACACGCATCTCCATAAACGAGGAAGCCTCCCCCTAAAGCCCCGACGCAACACCACACATACCGACGGCGGAGTCTCCTAGAACGACGAAGGGACAAGGCCCTTCGAAACGTTCATGTAGTAGGAAGTCCCTCCTTCGGAGGAGACCCAGTGACATAGCCACCCAATGGATGACTACATCAGAGGAGTCAGAGGAGGCAACGGCGGAGAGCAACAGGCATCTCCAAAAACGAGGAAGCCTCCCCCTAAAGACACACACACAGAACCGGCACACGCCAGACACACACCAGACAACAACAAAAAACTCCCCAAGGCATCCGCTCCACAAAAAAAAACAAAAAAAAACACATACACATACAAATAAATAAAACACTCTCGCAAGCAACACCCCCGAAGCACAGCACACCGAACGCGGAAACCGGGGGTCCGGAAACCGAAGCTGGATCCAAACCGCAAAGCAGAAGTGGCTGAAACGAAACAAAAAGCACCGAATCGACCGATCGGGGGTCCGGAAAACGGCGTCTCCGGAGCCCCTCACGCTCGATCCGAGAAGTTAGTAGAACACACAAACCATGTATCAACGAAACAAAACATCAACCAAAAATTCAAAAGGATCCGGTAATGCAGGATTTCAAGCCGAAACAAGGGGGGCGGGAGGGGGTTAAGTTCTCCAGTGGAAGAAGTACTTTTCCCTAGTACCGGTAACAATCCGAGGCCAGAAGACCCACCGATACCTGAAGGCACGGTCCGAAAGGGAGTGGGCGCCAAGTTCAACCCTGTTCCGGATCTCGCACTTGACCTGCCAGGCAACTTTCATAGGGCTGAATCCCACATTACCGTGATTACAATAAAGAACTCTGTTCCTCTCTCTCCAGATTTTGTACGTCGTCTCCGTAATGATGAGTCTCCAGACATCCCTTCCCGCTTTGGGACCGGGATACTGGTAGAAAACATGCTGAGGCATAAACTGCTGAGGGCGGCCGGCCCAATCCCAGACCAACCGCCAAACCTGCACAGCCATAGAGCAACTAAAAAACAAATGGTGTCTATCTTCGATAAGATTGCAGGAAAGACACCTGTCAGTGACAGCACCACCCCACCTGCACTGCCGTTTCCTCGTAGGAAGGACATCATGCGCCAAACGTAACTTAAAGTCCCGTTTTTTGCAATCAACCCCAGCAGCATGGACACACATCCACGCCTCCTCTTACCGAAGTTAACAACATTGAACTCAATGATCTTCTCCCTGGGTCTAGGAAGGATATGAAAGTACATCTGCTTCAAGTTATTCCCGTTCCGGTTGGCCTCCGCAAGGGCCTGAAGGTGCCCACCAAGCTTGTAACACTTATGGGTAGTTTCCCTGCGGGGCCCGAAAAAACGATAGCCAGGCAAGAACTTGTCCGCGGATAATCCAGTCAAAAAAGACACAAAGTTCTTACACGGATGAGAGGAGTTAAGAGCCCCTTTAGTACTACGAAACTGGAGTGCGCTGAACCAAGAGGAAAGGTGTTTAACCTCTAAACCGCCTTCCTCCCTATGACAAAAAAAGGGCGGCTCAGGCTATCGCCTCAACGGCCTTACCAGCCCAGATGAAGGCAAAAATCTCCCTCTCCAATAACCTCAGAAGACTCCGAGTGGGTGACTCAAGCTCTCCGGCAAAAGCACACTTTGACACCAAGAGGGCATTGGCCAACTTAGCACGATTAGTCATTGAAATATGAAGCTTCTGCCACCTATCCCTTTCTTTCCGCACGTTTGAGAGGATGTCCCTCCAAGTTTTCTTATGAACACCGTCTTTATCGAAAAGGATACCCAGTATCCTGACGGGTCCATCGGTCACCTCCAGCCCATGAACGGCAGTGCAATCCCATCTTCCCCAGAGCACCAGACTGGACTTATCATCATTCAGCTTAGCACCGGTGGCCCCACAGTACCCCGCGAAGACCTCCCGGACCTTAGTCAGGCTTCTTTCCGAGTCCACAAAGAAGGTGACATCATCAGCATACGCCAAGTACTTCATGGAGTACGCACAACCAGGCACAGGAACCCCTTTGATGTTCGGGTGCGCCAGAACCTTCCTCAGCATGGTCTCGATGACCAAAACAAACAAAAATGGAGAGAGAGGGCAGCCTTGTCTCACTCCTCTTCCAACCTCAAAGAGGGGAGAAAGACGGCCAGAAACAATAACTCTCCCATTGAGGTCTCTATACAACGAGTCCACAGCCCTTCGGAATATTTCACCAAAGCCGTGAGCTTCCAGCAACTTCCTGATAAAATCGTGGGAGACCCGATCGAAGGCTTTGCTTTGATCCGCAGAAAACATTCCCAGCTTAAGATCTCTTTCGTTAACGTAAGTGACCAAGTCTCTTACGCACCTGATGTTGTGAAACATTTGTCTCCCACGTATACTGCAGGTCTGACCAACACCAACCAGCTTCTCCGCAACCTGCAATAGCGTAGCATTGATGATTTTTGCCATGATCTTGTAATCAATTGTAGACAGAGACACTGGTCTCCACCCACCAAGATCCCTGGCAGGATTCTCCGGGGTCTTACAAAGCAGAGTAACAATACTGGTTCTCATAGTTTCAGTCATGATTCCTCTATTCACAATGTGGTTGTAAATTCTACAAAGCCACGGAGCCAGAATATTGGAAAATTTCTTATAGAACTCGGCCGGCAAACCATCAATACCAGGAGACTTGTTAAGCTTGAGATCCAGTATCGCAGTCTTGACCTCATTATCAGTAAACACCCTTTCCACGAGATTCCTATCCTCCTGCGCAAGAACCGGCGTGCCTTTCAACCAGGCATCCATAACATCAGATGCCACAGCTTCCTTGCTGAACAACTCACCGTAATAGTCCGCGGCGGCCTTCAGAATGACGGGGAGATCCCTGACTTCCCTGTTGTCGATATCAAGACATTGGAGGTTCTCCCTAACTCTCTCAGCCTCCATCTTCCTGAAAATGTAGTTTATGTCACTCTCCTGCCGGAGCACTTCGAGGGAGCCGGTCAATTTGACCGGCGAACCCTCTTCCTTAAAAAAGTGACTGATCCTACTTCTAACGTTATTAATCAGAGAGGAATTACAACCTCCTTCCTCTCCACGAATCGCCGCATTCAGGATATTCATTAAAATCATGTGACAGCCAGCCTACCTTTTTTCATAAGGTAATCCTTAATCTCATTTTTAACCCTCTCCCACACGCCGCACTCATCTTCCGTAATCGTGGCTATCCCAGCGTTCCCACAACGGCCCAAGAGGCCAGAGCAGACAAACCCCACAGTTCTTCAGGTGCTATGAAGAACTCGAAAGCACCCGCGACGGGTTCGAAACAAAGTTGCTTATTGTGATCATTATGTAAGTCTGGCTTTTTTAATATACTTATTTATTAAAAAGAAATAGTGCATGCCAAAAAATAATTGTATAGGTATGTTACATTTTAGATTCTCACCTAAAACCTATTTTTTTCAAATTTTTAAGATGACGATCCGACTTTTGGTGTAAATGTGAAGAGGATGGTAAGTCAGATAATATCCGAAAACTTGAAAATGTCATCGTCCTGGAGCGAGACTCGAACTCGCGTCTCTCAGATAGCGCACGGTAATGCTAACCACTGCACCACCCAGAAAGACCAAGTTTCAAGTTACTGATTAATTTGATTACAATATTTAGGTCATGAAAATTATTTCATGATATTGCATGACCTAAATTTTGTTTGTTTAATGCGTGTTTTTGTACTTTTGTTTATAAAATTTCATTGATATTTTAAAAACATGTTCCGTATCAAATTCATGTTCGTGACAGCTACTACTTAAGTATACCAATCGTCGCATCCGCCAAAAGGGAAACAGCAGATTATTAATGAATGCTCGAACTATATCATAAATAATCATTGACTAGTTCTACATCATTGAGAGAATGTTTAAAAAAAGGAACGTCACTGTTGTGCTTACAAAATTAATGATCCTTGAGCAAAGACCCTTAAACCGCCTCTCAAAATATTTTGCTTATATATTAAAAACATACTGAAAATTCTGTTTAGTTTTTCATTTGAAGATTCCTGAAAAATTTATTAAATATTTCTTTAAACATTTGGGTAATGTCCTAATACAAGCATCTTTGAAATTCACAACCAGGTGCAGCTCAGCTTTGCGGCCAGAATCCTGCCGAGGACGGCGTGTCACAAAAAGAACTACCGTCGACTCTCGTAACGTTAAGGGGACCGTAAAGAAATTGCAAATGTAAAATTCACCTAGGAAACGAAGACTGTTCTCTTAAGGGACCATCAACAAATTTAAATGTCAGTTATTACGGCCACATATCTTAGCAAGTAAGTAACCGATTTTCAAGCAAATGATCTCTTTCTACTCAGGAACGAATTACCCATGCCATACGAAACAGAATTACGTTCCATCCGTCCGCCGTCTGTCCGTCCTTCCAGAAGAATAAAAAAAATATCTCCACCGATAAACAACCGATTTGCACGGAAATTATTTCTTTCAACTCAGGGATGCCTCACACTTAAGAGATATGATAAAAAATTACGTTCCATCCGTCCGCCGTCTGTCCATCCGTCCAGAAGAAGAAAAAATATCTCCGCCGATAAACAACCGATTTGCACGGAAATTATTTTTTTCGACTCAGGGATGCCTCACACTTATCAGATGCAATACAAAATTACGTTCCATTCGTCCCAAGTCCGTCTTTCCGTCCGTCCGCACGAAAGTATAGAAGCACATCTCGACCGAGAAACACCCGATTTGCACGGAAATGAATTCGTTCTACTCAGGTACGGCTCCCACCAATAAGATATAATAAAAAATAACGTTCCATCCGTCCGCTTTCTGTCCTTCCGTCCAGAAGATTAAAAAAATATATCTCCGCGGAGAAACAACCGATTTGCACGGAAATTATTTCTTTCTACTCAGGGATGCATCACACTTATGAGATATGATAAAAAATTACTTTCCATCCGTCCAGAAGAAGAAAAAAAAATATCTCCGCCGATTAACAACCGATTTGCACGGAAATTATTTATTTCGACTCAGGGAAGCCTCACACCTATCAGATGCAATACAAAATTACGTTCCATTCGTCCCAAGTCCGTCTTTCCGTCCGTGCGCACGGAAGTATAAAAGCACATCTCGACCGAGAAACACCCGATTTGCACGGAAATGAATTGTTCTACTCAGGCACGGCTCACACCAATAAGATATAATAAAAAATAACGTTCCATCCGTCCGCCTTCTGTCCGTCCATCCAGAAGAATAAAAAAATTATCTCCGCCGCGAAACAACCGATTTGCACGGAAATTATTTCTTCCTACTCAGGGATTCCTCACACTTATGAGATATGATAAAAAATTAAGTTTCCATCCGTCCGCCGGTCCATCCCTCCAAAAGAAGAAAAAATATCTCCGCCGATAAACAACCGATTTGCACGGAAATTATTTATTTCGACTCAGGGTCGCCTCACACCTATCAGATACAAAACAAAAATACGTTTCGTCCGTCGGCCGCCTGTCTGTCCGTCTGCCCGTCCGGAAGTGTAAAAGCACGTAACCCCAACGAGAAGTAACCGATTTGCACGGCAATGATTCCTTTCTACTCAGGGACGCCTCACACCTATCAGATACAATACAAAATTTCGTTCCATCCGTCCGCCATCGATCTGTCCATTCGTCCTGTAGTATATAAGCACATAACCTCACCAAGAAACAACCGATTTGCACGGAAATGATTTCTTTCTACTGTGGGACGCCTGACACCTGTTGGGTGCGATACGAAATTACGTTTCGTTTGTCCCAAAGAATAATAGCTTCAACCTCAACGAGAAATAATTGATTTGCACGGAAATTATTTTTTTTTTACTCAGGGACGCCTCACACCTATCAGATATGATAGAAAATTACGTTCCATAGGTCCGAAGTCTGTCCGTCCCTAACAATAAAAGCCCGCAACCCCACCGAGATATAACCGAGTTGCACGGAAATGATTTCTTTGTACTCAGGGACGCCTCACACCTATCAGATATCAGAGAAATTTTGGTTCCATGCATCCGTCGTCTGTCCGACCGTCCGGAAGTATAAAACCACGTAACCACAACGAGAAACAACCGATTTGCACGGAAATGATTCCTTTCTACTCAGGGACGCCTCACACCTAACAGATACGGTAGAAAAGTACGTTCCATCCGTCCGAAGTCTGTCTGTCCGTCCGTACGGAAGTATAAAATCAAGTAACCCAGCCGAAAAAAAAAAATCAGTTGGCACGTAAATGATTTCTTTCTACTAAGGTACGCCTCACACTTATCAAATGTGATAGAAAATTTCATTCCATCCGTCCGTCGTTTGTCTGTTCGTCCGTCCGGAATTATAAAAGCACGTAACCCCACCGAGAAACAACCGTTCAGCACGGAAATGACTCCTTTCTACTCACGGAGGCCTCACACCTCTCAGATATAATAGAAATTACGTTCCATTCGTCCGAAGTCTGTCTGTCCATCCGCCCGTCAGAAGTATCAAAGCACGTTAAACCGCCAAAAAACAACCGATTTGCACAGAAATGAATTCATTTACCTCAGGGACGCCTCACACCCATCAGATACGATAGAAAATTGAGCTCCATTCTTCCGAAGTCTGTCTATCCGTCAGTCCTGAAGTATAAAATTACGTAACTCCGCCGAAAAACAACAGATTTGCTCGGAAATTAATTATTTCTACTAGGGACGTCTCACACCTCTTAGATACGAGATAAAATTACGTTCCAACTGTCCGCCGTCTGTCTGTCTATTCGTCCTGAAGTATAAAAGCACGTAACCTCAACGAGAAACAACCGATTTGCACGGAAATTATTCCTTTCTACTCAGGGACGTCTCACACCTATCAGGTACGATACAAAATTACGTTCCGCCCGTCGTCCGTGTGTCTGTCCGTCCGTCCCACCGAACAAAAGACCGCAACCCCACCTAGAAACAACCGATTTGCACGGAAATGGATTCGTTCTACTAAGGGACTCTCACATGGAGGTGGAGAACTATCGATAGTTATGATTATCGATAGTTTTCGATAGTCAAAAAATAACAATCAATAACTATCGATAGTGTGTTAGCACAGTTTCTAGGGAGAAAATTTGTTTTCCGAAATGAAATATTATTTCTAACAAGAATATGATAAGTTATGGAAAATATATTTAGCATTAAAGGAAATACATCCAACAAAATTAGAAGATACACTGCAATCCAATATGGTACATAGTATTTGGTTGCTTCAATCAAAAATAAAACTGAGCACTCATATTAGAGATCTACTTTTCAAAATTTCGCACAATATTATCCCGACAAGAAAAAGGTTGTATAGAATTAAACTAATATCTAATTCTAACTGTAACTACTGTGGTTCAGAAGACACTCTTCAACATTTATTTGTCGATTACAATTTTGCAAAATATATCTGTGATTCGTTACAACAATACTTAAATTATAGACATAAATTTACTGCAGACCAAATTTTGTACCATGTACCTTTAGACTGCTCTGAATCTAAAAGCCTAACAATTCATTATTTAATAGCAATAACAAAATATAATGTATGGAACGATCGAAATGCTTTATCTTACGAACAAAAATAAAAAATTACAGAGCAAATTAAAATACCTATTAAATGTGATCATAGAAGAATACTGCAGTTTGAAACTAGAACGTTTGGAGCTCAAAAAACTTTAAAAAATGGAAAGTGTTAGCACCAGTAATGAATCGAAAGAAATAAATCCCGTGCAAATGGGTTGTTTATCGGCGGAGATATCATTTTTATTCTTTTGGACGGACGGACAGACTTGAGACGGATGAAACGTAATTTTGTTATGTATCTGATAGGTGTCAGGCGTCCCTGAGTCGAAAGAAATAATTACCGTGCAAATCGGGTGTTTATCACCGGATATATATTTTTTATTCTTTTGGACGGACGGACGGACAGACGACGGACAGCTGGAACGTAATTTTGTATTGTATCTGATAGGTGTGAGGCGTCGCTGAGTCGAAAGTAAGTTCCGTGCAAATCGGTTGTCTATCGGCGGAGATATTTTTTTTATTCTTCTGGAAGGACGGACAGACGGCGGACGGATGGAACGTAATTCTGTTTCGTATGGCATAGGTAATTCGTTCCTGAGTAGAAAGAGACCATTTACTTGCAAATCGGTTACTTACTTGCTAAGATATGTGGCCGTAATAACTGACATTTAAATTTGTTGATGGTCCCTTAAGAGAACAGTCTTCGTTTCCTAGGTGAATTTTACATTTGCAATTTCTTTACGGTCCCCTTAACGTTACGAGAGTCGACAGTAGTTCTTTCCGTGACATGCGTCCTCGGCAGGATTCTGGCCGCAAAGCTGAGCTGCACCTGGTTGTGAATTTCAAAGATGCTTGTATTAGGACATTACCCAAATGTTTAAAGAAATATTTAATAAATTTTTCAGGAATCTTCAAATGAAAAACTAAACAGAATTTTCAGTATGTTTTTAATATATAAGCAAAATATTTTGAGAGGCGGTTTAAGGGTCTTTGCTCAAGGATCATTAATTTTGTAAGCACAACAGTGACGTTCCTTTTTTAAACATTCTCTCAATGATTTAGAACTAGTCAATGATTATTTATGATATAGTTCGAGCATTCATTAATAATCTGCTGTTTCCCTTTTGGCGGATGCGACGATTGGTATACTTAAGTAGTAGCTGTCACGAACATGAATTTGATACGGAACATGTTTTTAAAATATCAATGAAATTTTATAAACAAAAGTACAAAAACACGCATTAAACAAACAAAATTTAGGTCATGCAATATAATGAAATAATTTTCATGACCTAATTTTTGTAATAAAATTAATCAGTAACTTGAAACTTGGTCTTTCTGGGTGGTGTAGTGGTTAGCATTCCCGTGCGCTATCTGAAAGACGCGGGTTTGAGTCTCGCTCCAGAACGATGACATTTTCAAGTTTTCGGATATTATCTGACTTTACCATCCTTTTCACATTTACACCAAAAATCGGATTGTCATCTTCAAAATTTGAAAAAATTAGGTTTTAGGTGAGAATCTAAATGTAACATACCTATACAATTATTTTTTGGGAAGCAGTATTTCTTTTTAATAAATTAATATATTAAAAAAATTTAACCTCCATCAATGTTTTTTTTAAATACACTTTATTGTTCCTCTTGCTCAAGTCTGGCATTCCTGCCAGATTTAGATAATGAATGCAAATAGCAACTTCGTTTTGAACCCGTCGTTTTGTGAGCGGGTCCTTTCGAGTTCTTCGTAGGATCCGTATGACTCGGGGGGTTGACTGGTGTTGCTTGTTGGGCCGTGGTGGGAGTGTGTGTAAACATCAGTGAACTATGTCCAGGTGTTTATTTTGGGCGTGGTGAACAGTGTGAAGATGTGTTGCCCCAAAGTTCGTGTATGGGGGAGGGGACGTCGTTCGAGAGCACATCAGGGCTCTCCCACACCCCTATCCGTCAACGGTCGTCTTTCAAGTTAAGTGTGAGCTCCGAGATGAAGCGAGAGTGGACGCCAGCACTTTGACCGCGCGAGCCTCTAGGTATCGGTGGGGGACCTCGGAATGTTACCGGGACCAAGAACAACTACACCTTTCATTGTGGTAACTTACCACCTTAGTTTCGGCCCTTCAATGTTGAGGGTTGTCTCCGGTGTGTTGGGCTTTTTCTAGTGTTATGTTTTTGTGACTTGCGTTTGTTGTTTTGATGGAGGGTGTGGAGGTTAGACTCCGACCCTTTCATCGGTAGTTTAATTTGTCTTGCTTCGGTCGAGGTTTGCGTTGGAGGCCGCTGACCGAGACTACAGGAGTCTGTGTTAGACGGGGAGAGTGAGTGTTTTGGTTCTGTCTCAGCTCTTTGTGTTTTGGTGTGGTGTAAATAGATGGTGTCTGAAGGGAGGGAGTTGTGTATTTGCTGCTTGTGGTGTGCCGGTTCCTTGGGGATGTGGCCGGGGAGGCACTTGCCATGGGTCATGTGAGTGCCTTGGCGCACCTGTCAACCCGGTGTCCTCTCTGACAGCCTCTCGTCCGGGTCTCTGTCACTTGGTCACCTCCGAAGGGGACTTTTGTCCGCCTACATGGACTATTCGGGTAACACCCGCCGTTCTAGGTGAACTCGCCGCTATTTTGTGTGCGGGTTTTTCGAGTACTTCGGAGGATCTGAATGACTCGGGGATTTGTCTGGTGTTGCCTTTTGGGCCGTGGTGGGAGTGTGTTCAGGTGTTTACCTGCGGCGTGGATAACAGTGTGAAGATGTTGCATTGCAAAAAGTTCGTGTATGGGGTAGTGGACGTCGTGCGAGAGCACATAAGGGTGCTCCCTCTCCCAGCCCCCATGATTTGGGGGTTCTATACGAAGACAATGAATGCAACTAGTAGTGGTGTTTTAACGACCCCAGTTGTGTCGTGATATATGTATGACAGCTAAAATCGCACTATCGTTGGTTATGACTGTGGCCTCTTGGAACTCAATGGGGTCGTCTCCGTATCGCTTTTATAACACTACACTAGAAAACAGCCAATATTTCTGCTTCAAACATTGCACTAATAGCAAAGGAATTACGTAATTACTAGTTCATTCACACTGATCATGAAAATTAGGTGAAAATTTGCTTTATTTTGTCCTCTTCCAAGCATAGTTGTGCATTAGAAAAACAAGTGAGAGCCGAATTAGAGATTCAGTGTATCCAAATAATTCCATCCCCTGCTGATCTAGGGAAGATAAAGAAATGTAATTCCACATGTGTCAAAGTTTAGAAGAACTGAAATCTGGAGTACTTGGCGAAGTGGAGCTTTGGCTAATACCAAAAAAAATATTAAATGTCATTACCCGACAGCAGGGAAAACAGTTAGGCAACTAAAGAAAATATGGAAACCAATCTAGTTTTTAACTTAAGGTTTTCTTAATCGGCATGAATGCATTTAATGGTACACCCTGCGTTTCGAATTACTGTATTATAGCTATTTGTGCTATGTTGAAGACAAATATGGATCCGTTTCTGACCTTGTTTCCACGGTTACTGCATAAAACACAATTTTCAGTCGGGTTCCTTAGAAAGCGACGAGTGGACGGTTCTGAACAAAGATAGCTGCCGTGCATGACCCTGAACTTCGCCGAGAGATTTTGTTGCTGATCATTCCACATTGACAGCGATTTTATAAGTATGGTTGGTGATAGTAAAAAGAAATATACTATTATGTTCAGCGTTAATTGAAAGAATTGTCGACAAAACTTATTTATAAAACAAAAAAATGAACTTTTGTTTTATTAAATCAAAAGTATTTTGTTTAGAAAAGAACTGAGGGCATGGTTTCATTTATGACTAGACAGGAATGATTCCATATGGGAGTCTTAACTGCGCATGCTCACGGACATGGATGCTTGATGATCTCGGGGACGTTAGTTTTGGGGTCGTACACATATTACATTAATGAAAGCGGCATACCGACTTCTACTCTCCAACTCAGGTGTTATTTAGATATTAGCATTCCAGGAGCGTAGAATATACCAAGAACATATCAGTTGCTGCATGGTGAAAGTGAGGAGCATCATCAGATATGAAAACATTTCGCTTTAAGGGAAAATTGGAGCAGCGGTTTTGTATTTCAGCCAAAAATGGAATGAAGGCCTCTGCTGCAGTTTGGGTAGAATATAATATACTAAAAGGGAATCCCTCATGATTCCCATCATTTACCACAATGGAAGTTAGCTGGGAGCCATGTTAATTAGTTCCATGTGTCGAGTCTACCATTATGCACTCCATTTCATATAATTACATCTTCTGTTGGATATTTGTCATTAACACCAACATAAATTCTTCTTTACTTATTACTGGGAAACCAGGAAGTAGTTCGCCGATTGGCTTCCATCGTACACCTATTGTATCTTAAGAACACAGCTTGCCGTCTTTACACGATTTTAAAAAAATTACGGTTAAAATGATATATACATTAGAACATGAGCACTTTCAAGTCCACTGTGGACCCGTCATCAGATGGTGTGGATCAATATTTTATCAGCAAAGGCGGCAGCTCGATTTCTACTCTCGTGCGAAGATGAAAAGTAGTTCAAACTTGAAATATGTGGAACACCACAACTGTTTCTTGTGTAAAGCAGCTTAGAATCACGGGTAATACACTGCTGGACAATTGCTAAGGACGGATCATAAACTGCTATATAGCGCATACAAAAGTAAGTGTGGTTGGATGCCAAGTGAAATAAAATAATGTCAGAATGCCAGAACATTACAAGAAAGACAATTTATTGTGCTCTGAAATCCAGAAGGCTTTGGAACGTGTTCAAGGGACAAACAGGCCATTTTGTGCAGAATACATAAACGTGAAAAAAATGCAATTACCGTCCGCAGGCGTTCCGGCGTAAGATGTCAATACGGGATATGGCCACTATGGAGGACGATGCAAGATTCCACACGTCGTGTCATGCTTTGCACAACATTATCAAGCAGCTGTTGGGGTAATTTATCCCATTCCTCTGTCAGTGCACGGATGAGGGTGTCCTTGTTTATTGGAGGGTATTGGCTACCAGCAAGACTCCTCCCCAAAGCATCCCACACATTTTCAATGGGATTCAGATCTGGAGAACGTGCTGGCCATACGAGGCGTTGAATATCCTTGCTCTCAAGACACTCCTGGACAGCGACTGCGTTGTCGTCCATGAAAATGAATCTATCACCTACAGCACCACGGAACATGCGAACATGAGGTAGCAGAACATCATTAATGTGTCGTTGACCAGTCATAGTCCCAGTTGGAAGCACATAGAGGGACGTACGGCCATTGATCACGATGCCAGCCCATACCATGACACTACATGTCGGATATAGGTCCCTTTCCTGTATGTTTGCTGGACAATATGCAGTACCACTATCACGCCAGATCAGTTGTCCTCGACAATCAGACGATAGACTGTATCTACTCTCATCTGAGAAGAGGACAGCAGACCAGTCGTTATCAGTCCAATTGCGATGTTGATGGCTCACTAGCTGTGCTGCGCCTGTGTCTTTTTGTTGATAGCACTATGTACCGATCTTCTGCAGGTGTCGTACTGCGAACACGACCTCCCCGTGACGTTTGCTACACTCTCCATTTGTTTGAAATGACTTCCAAAGCCTTGAAACAACACTGTGGCTGACGTAGAACTCCCTGGCAACATCTGTTATTTTTCGCCCTTCTTCAATCTTGCCAATAAAATGGTCACGCGTAAAATCATCTAGGTGATGTAGGGAAGACATACTGAAAATTACAAGTTCGTCAATTGATTCTTTCCCTTTCAACTTTGCGTTTTAACAACAACGGTCAATACGCGTCAAATCCTTTATATCTCTTATCAGCGCTATGACGTCACGAACAAGTTCGGCAATCCAAAATTTACATACGCACAACACGTCTTACTGTATCCCGCACTTATGCTAATTTCCACATTTTCCTGCCTTCCATTTTATGGTTGCTATCGTGCTATTGTCATCCGTCCTTAGCAATTGTCCGGCAGTGTATGACGTTTCGTGACTGATACCGTGCTGCCATCTATCGGTCGGTATGAAAACACGAAGTTACAAAATAATAAACATTATGAAATAAAAGTCATACATCTAGAATCATTAACAGATTGTTTATACAATTTAAAATTTTTAAATTGCGCTAAAATATTGGCAAATAATGTATATAAAATATCCACAATTTGCTTTGCATCCAAAGATAAACAAACGTTCCAGGATATGGCGAATCAGCGCCAATTCCGTGCAGACTGTCCAAGCGAAAACATGTCAGAGTCTGGTGTTGCAGCTTCTACTTCTGTTGCTACGCCTGAAAAAAGGATTGGAGGAAACTGTTGAATTGGATTGTGGTGTGTTATTTCTTGTACAGAGTATTTTTCTTTTTTTAACAGCGAGTTTCTTGTTATTAAGATAAATTGGATAATGGAGTAATTTTTTTTGGTGGCTCTTCAACGGAACGACAAAGGGAGTATTACTCGTTGCCGCAACCAAAGGTAAGTGAATATTTCATTATTGTTTCAGCATACAGGTAAGGCCATGGCAGTTTTTAGTCGTAGGTAATATTTCAAGGAAGGAACGTAGGAGTGTTAGTTATTTTAAATTATCGGGGTACCAAGTGCATACATGTAAAGGTGTCTCGGAGAAGTAGAATACGAAATTACTCAATACTAGGTCCTTAACTGATAGTTTTGGGCATTGACTGAGATGCATTAGGAAGTGTAGCGATAGTGTTTTTATATTGTCGGGATTTTAGGAGTGTGCACTGTGAAAAAATCCCGGAGAAATAAGAGTAAAAATAGCACGTGGTCGAAAACCCCTGTGTTCAAAAATAATTAGTTTAACATTATATCAATATACACACATGAACAACACCAACAAAATTAATATCGGTACTTTGCACAGCATAGCTACTCATTCGTTTTAATAATTATTGGATATTATCTAATTTAATAATGAATGCAGAAGAAGAGAGAGCTACCTGGAGCCAAGTGCTCGTGGTGGAATGCCGCAGTATCCCTGAGGCAATAATGGAAGTCAGAGCAATTAATAAGATACTAAAAGAAGAAGGTCAAATTATTGGTATTGAAATGCTAAGTGATATGAACCAACTTCATGTTTCAATATAGTCAAAGAAACATTATAATGAGTTACTACAGCACGAGACTCTTTCACTAGACAATGGTGAAAGAGTTCAGGTTATTAAAAATAATTCCAGAACAAGTATTATGCTCAGGCACATTCCACTAAGTTACACTGAGGATACTATAAGGAGTTTATTTAGGCAATTTGGTCCTAAAGAACAAAAGATAGAAATCACCTATCAGAGATACTCTGAAAAAAATCAGCCCTGAGTTTAAGGGAATCCTTAACGGAAACAGAATAATTAAAATGAAGGTTAATACCAATATTCCTTCATATCTGAAACTTGGACAATGTTATGGAAGAGTCACATATAGGGGTCAGATCCCCACATGCAGAAAATGTGATTCAATAGATCACACTATTGAAAAATGCAATAAGAGTCATTGCATAAATTGCAATGAAAAAGGGCATTTGTCAGGGAACTGTAAAGCCCCATGTAGGGGCTGCAACAGTCAAGCACACAAGCTCAACCAATGTCCACTAAAAAAGCAAGTAAGAGAAAATGATAGAGTAATACCAAGAAACACAATTAATTTAACTGAAGCTGAAATACAGCAGGAATTAAACAGAATGGGAAAAGAAAAAGAATTTCCACACCTTAAAGCTTCTACACCGATACAGCAAACAGAACAACACAAAGACACTCACAACATGAACTTTGCTGAAGCAGCATCATTCTCCAGAAGGAAAAGTGTTCCAGAAGGAGGAGGCACAATACATACAGAAGACAACACACCAGATACAGAAGACAACACACCAACTCCAGACACAGAAGACGACACACCATCACCAGACACAGAAACATACAGAGACAACACACCACACACAGACAAATCCAACACAGACAATTCAACAGACAAATCAGCATCAGATACCAGCACAGACAACAGTACACATAGTACACCAAAAAAAAAAAACAAAAAAAAAACTACACGGCCACAAATAAACAAAAAAAAATCAATACAACATCCATTAGACTCACACAGTACAAAAATTAAGTCATGAAAGGGAAGCACAGAGAGAAAATTCAGCCAGATTTCTTAGAAACAAGGTCAACACAGTTCTTAAATAAAAAAAAAAAAAAAAAAACACTTTTCTAGTTGGGTTTTGGAAGGAGTAAAAAAAAAAAAAAAAAGAAATGTATACAAATACTATTTAATTTAAAATTGCTACCATGAACGTACAAGGTTTTAATCAAAAACAAAGACAACACAGGGTTATGTCATATATGCTAAATGAAAACATTGACGTCCTTTGCATACAGGAGGTTTACTTCAGTGAGATGAAGGACATCAAGGGTTTCACGAATCACTTTGGAGTTAAATCGTGGTTTTCTTTAGGCACCTCTCATAGTGGAGGTGTAGCAGTTATTATTAACCCTAAGACAGATGCGACTCTAAAGAGATTTGAATGCGATGTGGCAGGAAACTTCATAACAGTGGAAGCAATATACAAAAACACACATATTGTTATACACAACACATATGCTCCATGGTATGCAAAACAGAGACAAGTTTTTTTCAAAATATCACACAAAAAATCAATAACTTTGGAGGAACTGAGTTTATCTGTGGGGATTTCAACACCACTATTCCAAATAATAACACTACTGGGACTAACGCAGAAACTACACATAAAATCCTAAGCACCATAATACAAAAGAGAAAACTAAAGGAAACTTGGGAATTTGCAGATGCTGCAGAGAATTGGGTCACCAGGATTGGCAACAATGGCATAGAACTCAGACTGGATTATATTTTCACTCCAGAGTATATTTGTAAGAGAAACATAAACATTAAAAAAGAATTCCTAAACACAACCAACTATTACATTTCAGATCATGCCATTGTTACTTTAACATGTGAAATTGACATTAATTCTGAAATCCATAGACACAGGGAACCATATTGGAAACTTAATAAGGGGATTTTAGAAAATGAGGAAAGTTTTAATGAAATTAAACACTACATTAACAGCACCATTGAAAATATAACCAATACAAAGAAATGGGATAAATTTAAAAGTGACCTCCAAGGGAAACTCAAATTAATTAGTAAGGAACACATACATAAAAAAAGAATTAAAATCAGTAAATGTAAAAAAATAATTGAACTTTTAGAAAACACAGATCAGAACATTGAGATTAATAAAATGCTTCTAGAAGATTGGAAAAACACTCTTGAGAAAGCTTGCAGAGAAAGATCTGAAATGGGAGCCCATTTAATCCAAAGAAAAAAACTTTTGGCAGAAAGGGACATCAATAAGGGAATAAAAGGTAAAAAGAAAATTATTCAAAATAAAGATAATGTTAACATTACTTCTAATAAAACTACTGAGGAAAAATTTCAAAACTACTTCAAGAATTTATTGGGTTGTAAAAGTAACGATAATGATATAGAACCAGAAATCAAATTTAAATTTAATAAAGAAGAAAAGAAGGCTCTTGAAAAAAGATTTGATAAAATAGAAGTGAGAAAAGCAGTTTTCTCGCTTCCAAATGACAATTCCCCAGGAATAGAGTTCTACAAAAAAACATGGGAATGTATTGGTAAAAACTTTACCAAAATTATGAACAATATGTTATATTCTTCTAAATGCCCCAAATCAACGAAAACTAATCTAATTAAACTTCTATTTAAAAATAAAGGAAATAGGGAGAATCCTGAGGGTTGAAGGCCCATATCTATTTTAAATACAGATTGTAAAATATTTGCAAAACTCATGGTAAACAGAATATCAACACACCTTGACAGATGGTTAAGTCCCAGTCAGGCATGTGGAGTTAAAGGGAGATATATTCACAATAATATTTTAGGCTTAAAATACATAATTCAGTATATTAATAAAAAAGGAATTAAATCAGCAATTATCTCCTTAGATCAGAAAAAAGCTTTTGATATGGTTAATAGGAACTTCTTATTTTATATATTAGAAAAGCACATGCTTCCCAGAAAAATTATCAAAATTCTCAAAGAAATATATACCAACACTAATTGCAGAATAATATTCAAAAATAAATTAAGTGAGTACATTCAAACTGAGAGAGGAATTAGGCAAGGGTGCCCACTTTCTCCAGTTTTATATATCATATGTATGAATGTACTCCTTGAAAAGTTGGATAGTAGCCCAAGTATTAAAGGGATTCCTATAACCAGATTGGGAAATAGCACCATAAAACACCTGGCATATGCAGATGACTTGGTGCTATTTGCCAAGGAAGAAAAGGATGTTGAAAATTTATTTAAGGTTTATGATGAGTTTAGCAAAATGACTGGGGCTGAAATAAATACTACCAAAACCAACACTCTTTTATTTGGGAAATGGAAAGAAAAAAATAAAAGGTTAGGTAACATAAATCAGGAGATTAAAGTTTTGGGGATTAATTTTGACATCAAAGGAGTTGAAATGTCTGATACTTGGGAGGACAAATTTTCTAAATTACAACAGTACACTCATACTTTTAAAGATGAAGATCTCTCCTACTATGCCAGAGCACAGATAGTGAATGCTGTCTTTTATCCAGCATTTATGTACGTCTTCCAGGTGGAAACACCAGGGAGGGATATCACTGTAAGATTGGAGAGGGCAGCATTCCGTTTTCTGTGGGATGGAAGAGGAGAAAAGATAAAGAGAGTAACCATGTGTAAATATCAACACGATGGAGGAGTGGGACTAAAGAGTCCTTTAATTTTGGCTAAAATTTGTAAACTCAAAGGGATTCATAATCTCTTGAAAGCTGAACAGCACCCATCTCAAGGCTTCTTAAAATACCTCTGTGGTAATTATTTTCAAAAAATTATGAACAAACCTAATAGTAAACCTTTAGACTTTTTTAGGGCAGAAGAAATTAGAAATAACAGTAATGACTTAATAGAAATCATAAAAAAAAGCATAGGTAACAACATCATTCCAGATGATAAAATAAGAATTCTTTATAATTGTTATTATGAAAAAGGACCTACCAATCTCAGCACTAAAGTCAATAACAAACTGAGTAATAGTTGCTAGAGGATGCGCGGAAAAATACAAGAGTGGGTCGTACATATGTCTCGGAGGAGTATGATGCGTCGTGTAATCGTGTGCAAAAGAAGTAGTTCGGAAATATTTCATTTATTATTAATAAAGAAATGTGCTAAATGTTTTTGTTTTTATTGGAAAAAATGTCTGGGAATGAAATTAAACGAAGGACTGTAAACGATATAATGCGCGGCAGAAGTTTTGAGTAAGAAGTTTTGGTTCCGGTTGACCCGAAGTTTTGGTTATGGTTTCGGAGATGTTAAGGGTCGGTGATTTCTTCAAGCACCTCATTTGTACTTCTGCTGTTATTCCGTCCATCGTTCGTCTCCTTTTTTCCCTCGTGAAACGGATATTGTTGAAAATAAACGATTTTCTTATAATCAGGATTCGTACTATGGCAGGGAGGCCCAGAGCTTCGTGTCGAATTGTAGGGGATTATGAAATTTTAAGCCTTTTTGGTAATTTTTTAGTTGCGATTTCGCAAAATTACCCTTGAAAAATGATATTACATTGCAGCATAAAACCGAACTCTTTCCTTCATCGTATTCCTACAACCCGCTTCCTTGTGTATTGTTCCGCGCTTAGCTTGCCATTCTCAACGACGCTTCCCTTCACCGAACTCAACCTTCACGCCGTCGCAACTTTTTCATCTTAGGCCTACCGCTGGCAAGGTAGTTAGAATGAGAGAAGGTAGGTCAATGAGTTCGCCCAACCCACTCCGGCTTAGCGTTCCAAGAATCAGTGACGTCACTCGTACCCTCTTGGAGCTGTCCTACGCTCTCTCTCCACAGTACAGAATTCTACTCGTTATCGTGAACTCATTTTCAGATTAATTTTACTATCAACCGTTGCTAACTGATTTCAAGCACAAGCGCAAAATGCTATGGCTTGGATAAAAGCTTCTGCTGCCGACAAACGGCAACGTTAAGAACAAAGAAGCAGGACCCGCTGGAACATAAGGGCAACCGGGGCGGTCACCCTGGGCCCCGCATTTAAAGAGAAAAAAATCAGCAAGCAAGGTATGAATCATTTTGTTGTAGGACTTCCGTCCACAGTGGGTAGATTTTAGGTCCCAGCCACCTACAGCGAGTTCGCCTTTTGGGCAGGACACAGAAACGGAAGGAATGAGAGCAAGTCTAGCGAATTTGATAGAACAGTTT
This sequence comes from Macrothele yani, assembly GCA_039090855.1. Lineage (NCBI taxonomy): Eukaryota > Metazoa > Arthropoda > Arachnida > Araneae > Macrothelidae > Macrothele > Macrothele yani. The sequence goes on along the minus strand of CM077032.1, from coordinate 58,394,527 downwards.
GTAGTGAGATTAGAGTACAGTAGATGGCGCCACCGTACAAGTACGATGTTGCTCATAGTAGGGTGAGAGAAAGCCAGGGGGTGGGGGAACGGCCGCGGTTGGCCAAGTGGGCAACGTTCGTGACTGCCACGGAAAAGACCTCAGGTTTGATCCCAGGCATGTACGAACGCTCGATCCACTAAATATCCGCCGTGCGTCGGATGGGCACGTTAAGCGGTCGGACCACGGTACTGGCCCCCGGTAATAAATAAGGGCGTCTTCCTTCCCTCTTTCTACGTCGCTTTCGTGTAACTTTCCTATCGGGCATTCTAGCCCAAATCTCCTAGCTTCCTATTTCTAAGGGTTGTTGAAGACCTAGGGTCAGACACTCCCTTCTTAAAATTCTCTACAATCAATCAATCAATAGGGGGGGCGTAGGAAAGGATACCTTTTAACCGGTGGCTCCAACCCGGGGGCCGTCATTTAACGTACTCGTCCGATGCACGGCGAATATTCAGCGATTGTTAGTAAACACACCCTCTCTGAAAGATCAGCCCGGGATCGAACCTTAGGACCGTGCATTGACAGTCTGATGCGTTAACCACTAAGCCATCTGCGAGGGAGGGAAAAAAAGATTTTTTGTAAAAAAATTTTATAATTATTTTTGTGAGTTTTGGAACGCGAGGCCCTTAAAAAGATATTTATTAAGTGTTTTTTGTTTCCAACCCCCCTTCCCCCACTCCCTTTTTGAATAGTTTATCGCCCTCCGCCGTACAGATACTGAGATTTTCAGATTTCAAATGATTTGTATAACCACCTTAATGTTTTCTGCATTCAGGAAATATCAAATTATATTTCATCATTTTGCGGGCCCTGCTTTTATATGTTCAAGAATTTGTGTATAAACCAAATACTTAAATTTAATAAAAAAAAAAATCAATCACTGCAACATGTAAATGAATTATTTTAGAAGAGTCCTTAAAATTTCTTTCCCAAAAACATTCGGAATGCAAAAAATATCGCTAAATTTTATAAAAGTCACAATACTTTTTATAAAGGTCACAATACAACCTCGACCGCGCTCGACCTGGAGAGAAATTCGTGGATACTTTTACTCTCTCTCTCGGAATTTTCAATCCATGTTATGGTCTTTTTCTTAAACTTAAAGCCAATACGTATTTCTCTGAGATAATCAATATGTCTTTAGGACAGCTTTCGTGTGTGTTCTTTATGAACGGCAGGTTTCACGTAACGATTTTATTAAAATATGAGATTAATTTTTTAGTGCCCGCAATGAAATTTTGCTCCGGGCCCGGCAATGGCCCCGCAGAAACTCCATCCGGCCCTGCGACGAAGACAAAATAATAAGGGCCAATTTGTTTTTCAATTTAATGGAAACACAAGACGAGGCAAAATATTCGAACGCCTGTGTGATGGACAATGTGTTTTTTAATAATTGAATTTTTGCTAATCCTGACGAGGAAGAAGCCATACGCTATTTTGCTGGATATTTAGCCTTTCTTCACAAGGATAAAGAATTGGAAACGTTTTCCTACTTAACGGGGAACGAAAATAAAGCCTGGATTGAGACTTTATCAAAAGGCTGAGGGTACCAAACAACATTTGGATACAAACAGTTTGAATCAGTTGTTTTTTTCAGAATTTCATGGAGCTATAAATCCCAAGAGGCCATAAACAAACTTCAATCGAAATTGAAATTAAACTTTCCCGAAGCTGACGTGGGTGTCATTAAAACCTATGCGAGAGCAAAAACATTTATTCAATATATTAACGACGTCAACCAACAAAACTCAATGAAGAGAAAAAACCAAGCACATGCATTGAATTCCAGGGAGTTAAAAGAAAGAAAACAATGGAGGGAAGATTCCAAGTTTTAGTAATCGGTAGGTTTTGTTTTAAATCTGTAATTCCTATTTTAAAAAAATCCTGCCTATGCATTCTTAAAAGCTTCTAATTTAAACTAAGAATGACGCATTCGCCATTCTTTAACATCTGCTGAGGACCAACTACGTCACAGGCCTTCACGAGGGAGACCTCCCACTGTTTGTTTACAATCTTTCACCTACCTCTCTTATTCTCACTACCTTGTACCTCATGAACTCTTCCGAACCTGCACACTCCAAGGTAAGTTCTTAAGAAAATATTTTTCCTTTCATGTAAAAATACTATATTTTTGCCCCTTTTCCCATTATTTTGCATGCTTAAAAAATTGTACGTTGCACTTTTCCCACACAGTTAAATTTTTGTGAAGAAATAGTTTAGGTCGCTAAAGTACACATTTACCTTTCATTTTTCTCATAAGAACACGAGTTAAGATTCCCATATTTTATCCTACATTTTTTAATGATTTAGTATGGTATGCTTTCTTAGTGCATCTTTTTTGTAATGCAATGTGAAGCCATAGGGGACTTGGGTTATTAAAGGTTCCAAGGGCGAATTGCGATTTGTGGGTGAATTACGTAAAAAAGCTGAAACTCTCTAGCCGACCGAAGCCACTGTATACAGCGACATGAGTAGTATAAAAGGACGGGGACTGCCCCAAGGATCATCCTTCTAGAGAAGGATGGGGGCGTAGCCTGGCGCCGAAGGATGTGGGGCGTGGCTTGTGACCGAAGGATGTGGGGCGTGGCTTGTGACCGAAGGATGTGGGGGCGTGGCAGATGACGCTAGTGTGTGTAGGGTCGATGTGCTGCCCCCTAGCGGTGCTTTTTGGAACTTTTAATGGATCTTTGAGGGTTGGCAACGACCGAGTCGGGGAAAGGAGATGTGCTGCCCCCTAGCGGTGCTTCTTGGAACTTTTAATGAATCTTTGTTTTTGAGAGATGGCAACGACCGAGTCGGGAAAGGAGATGTGCTGCCCCCTAGCGGTGCTTTTTGGAACTTTTAATGGATCTTTGAGGGATGGCAACGGCCGAGTGGAAGAAAGGGGGTGGATAGAGGGGGATAGACGTAGCCCGAAGGAGCCGAATAACAAGGAGGCGACACAGGGAGGGAGCTCCTTCGGGCTTCGTTCCTGCGTCTCCTGCTCCTTCTTGCTAGAAGTTTTGGTGGGAAAAGGCAATCTGATTGTTTTTGCATGGCTGGGAAGAAAAAACGCGGAAGAGGCATTTTCTAAGACGGTTGTTCAAGTAAATTTCTGTTCGCATAGAAAAAAAATGATGTCAGAGGGGGGAACAGCGTATCTCCTACTACTAGCCGCTGGATAGGTTGACGTCACGTGTCGTTCTCTCTTTTGTCAGTCCAAGTATTTGTTTAATTTTTTTTAGAGAGATTTATTGGACTTCGCTAAATTTTTTGTGGGAATGGAAGAATGGGAAATCTTTCGCCCCTCCAATATTTTTCCTGGAATTTCTTTTTTATATAAAACTTATATTTTTTTTATGTTTTGGGGAATCCTGCTTATGCATTATTTTTTTAATTCATATATTTTTCCTCTCTCCAGTTTTAATCAATGTTGTTTGGAACCGTTGACCCCTTTCATGAGAGCTATTCCCCACTCAAAGGAATGCGTAAGTGGAGATTTCCACCACGTGTTAAATTTCACTCAGGAAAAAGTGGGTCAGGACGGCGAGATTTCGAAATCTGAAATTTTCCTGTGTGGAGAACAAAGAATTTCATAGTTCACTCGTTTTTCAAAACCAGCGTTAATGCCAAGATGAATTCTTTGAAGGTGTCTGATTAAATTCTCACGCTTTCCGTATACCACCATCATTTTAGTGGAAATTCAGCCTTGAAGAATTTCTTTACGCTTATTATGTACTCTATAAAGATTTTTTTAGTTTATTCTCTCAAGATATGAAAGTTATAATGAAATCCTTTCGTTTATCTCTCAAGCTGAAGTTAGCTTTGTCTGATTAGAATCAATAGCATGTTCGTTGCGAGATGACCAGATAAGGAAACAGTCATCGCGCAGTTAGTGTGCTGACGCATCGTGACGCATCAATCACCACGTGGTGATAAGGGTCATGTGTTGGTTACAGTATGCAAAGGAAACGCTGAGCGAATTGTAGTTCTTTTCTAAGTTTGAATAAAGTAAGAAGTCTTCAAGTCTTTCAAATTCTGGTTCCGGATTTTTCACTTAACAACAGGAGTTGCATTAACCAGAAAGCAGTTTAAGAAACTCCAAATTATTTTGGATGGCGTGTGGGACAGCATCCAGGAATTGTTAATGGGTTCAGAATTCCAGAAAATCGTACTCGGAGAATCCCGAAAGTTTCAAAGTACATCGATTGAGGAGTGTGAACTTTGACACAATTTAATTGAATGTTTAAAAAATTTAATCGGGGAGAGCATCCTGAAGGTATGTAGATGTCGCGAATGCATTTCTGAAGTACTTCCACCTATTCAGATGCATCCTCCATGCCTAACCACTGAGTGGAACAGGAAAGCGATTTCAAGTTTCGAGAACGCTGTGGCCTTGTTGAATCCTAAGGAAGTAGCTCAAGCTTTTATGAACACATGTGGAAAAGTGAAGATTTCAGAGAGTTCCTCACAACAATCAGGGGAAAAGAACTACTTGGAGAAGTAATGATTTCGATTATATAAATTCAGAATTTTTTTTTAAATGGGCAAGGTAGAAGGTGAGTTTGTGAATATTTATTATTTATTGAAATATTAAGCGTAAATATTTTTTAGTTTTAAGATATAAATTTAAAGAGTAATTATTATTTTTTAAAATTAAATTTTAAGTGAATTTTTTTAAATGGGTCATAATTTAAGCTTTCAAGATTTTAAAAGTAAAAGTGAGAATGTAAACTTCTTTTTTGAAATTTTTAAAACAGTAACAGAAAGAATCCAATTGTTTTAATGGGGAACTAGTGCTTTTTTTTCTATACTTTTCTTAAGGATATTTGGGGATTGTTATTGGAAAGGGGTCTGATGTTTTCCATTAGGCAACCAATCGGTGCGGAATTCCGACTGGTCTGAGAGCAATGCTTTACAGTATTGAGTCGAAACCAGAGTACACAGCTTAATTTCGGGGAGTTTGAAATGTTTCAAACTGACTCGCTTTATTCTTTGAGATGAAAAAAGAAGCGCTCTCACTGAAGACCCCTTAGCCTGGAAAAACTAAACAGTCTGTGTTTTATAAAAATTTCTTTCCTTAGACATTTTTAGTACATCCAATTTTCAACTTTCATGAACTTGCTGTGACTGTTTTTACTTCATTCCATTTCCAACTTTTTCGAAAACGAACTTCAACAGATTTTTATTCGTTTCGAAACAGTCTTTTTATGCATACTAGTTTTCCTATGTTATTCTATGGGAATTTCCCTGCTTTTAATGAAATGTGTTTTCTCAAAATTGTCTACTAAGAAAAATGAAGTGTTCCATTTTTAACCCCAGGAAAGAATCAACTGTTCCGAAAAAAAAAAGAATGACACTTTTCTTCAACTAATTTTTTTTTAATATGGAATCCAACGAACATTTTTACATATTTTCTTAGAATTTGTCTTTTTTCGTTTAGAAGTTACAACAGAATTTCCTTCTTGTACAGGAACTTTCAACATTTGTTTATCTTTAATGTACTTTTTAGGCAAATTTATGCTTTCCTATGAAAGTTTTTCTCAAAGGACTCCATTAGGTTGATCTCAATTGAGTCTTTGAAGTGAATGGAAGGAAAAATAACATGTCTATGTGTTATGAGAAAATGAATGAATTTCCTTAAGACAGTGTAAAGTGAATTGAACATCAAGCAGTAAGTAGTAAGATATTTTACTATCGTAATATGTACATACATTTTGGGACAATATCTTCTAAAGTTAGAGGAAGAAATTTCTTTTTAAAATAGTAACAGAATGAATTGATTTAATGGGGAACTAGTATTTTTTGCTAAAGACTTTTCTTAAGGATATTTGGGTATTTATTAAGGGAAATGGGCCTGATGTTTTCCATCAGGTGGCCAATCGGGGGATTTCCGACTGGTCTGAGAGCAATGCTTTACAGTATTGAGCCGAAACCAGAGTACACGGCTTATTTTCGGGGAGTTTGAAATGTTTCAAACTGACTCGCTTCATTCTTTGTGTTGAAAAAGAAGAAGCGCTCTCACTGAAGACCCCTCTAGCCTGAGAAAACTAAAGCAATTGTGTTTTATAAAAAATTCTTTCCTTAGACATTTTTAGTACATCCAATTTTCAACTTTTAGGAACTTGCTGTGACTGTTTTTACTATATTCTATTTCCAACTTTTTCGAAAACGAACTTCAACAGATTTTTACTCGTTTCGAAACAGTCTTTTTATGTATACTAGTTTTCCCATGTTATTCTATGAGAATTTCGCTGCTTTTAATGAAATGTGTTTTCTCAAAGCTGTCCACTAAGAAAAAATGAAGTGTTCCATTTTTAACCCTAAGAAAGAATGAACTGTTCCGAAAGTGCATACATTTAAAAAAAAAAAAAAGAATGACACTTTTGTTCAACTAAATTTTTTTAATATGGAATCCAATGAACATTTTTACATATTTTCTTAGAATTTGTCTTTTTTCGTTTAGAAGTTACAACAGAATTTCCTTCTTGTACAGGAACTTTCAACATTTGTTTATTTTTAATGTACTTTTTGGGCAAATTTATGCTTTCCTATGAAAGTTTTTCTCAAAGGACTCCATTAAGTTGATCTCAAGTCTTTGAAGTGAATGGGAAGAAAAATAACATGTCTATGTGTTATGAGAAAATGAACGAATTTCCTTAAGACAATGTGAAGTGAATTGAACATCAAGCAGTAGTAAGATATTTTACTATTGTAATATGTACATACATTTTAAGACAATATCTTCTAAAGTTATAGGGAAAATTATATGAATATTTAAAAAAAACTTCCTTAGATTTACAAATAGAGTATTTGAAGTAGAAAGAGGGATGGAATGCTTTGAATAGGAATTTCTTGTTTCAGTGAAGGGATTCTTATTCTGGAATTTTTTTTAAAAGAGAAACTATCATTTTCAGAAAATGTCTGGGGGAGTCGAACTTGGACATTTAACAAAATTCTTGGATGTATAGGAATTTGAAGAAAGTTTATGGAATGAAACATGAAGAGAAAGAAATGGTTAACATTCAAGCTTCATCAATTTTTTTGGTTCCTCATACAATCTGAGGAAATTTTACATTTTTGTGGGAACTCGTTTTTTTTTTTTTTATTTATTTATTTTTTTTTTTTCAAAATCAACCCTTTAGAAGTTTTTAAGATAGAAAAAATATTGACTAAGGGAAATCTTAAGTAGTACAAATTCTGAATTGAAGCACTTTAAGTAAGAAAATATTTGTCTGAAGTAATTTTTCAATGTCTAAGCATTGACATCTGAGTATTCGTTCGTCCGAAATTGAATCCTGGGGAGGCTTGAGTTATGAGCTTTTGAATTACGACACTAGCTTTCTACCTTCCTTGGAAACAGTGGACTAAATCAGGGTCTGCTTACTTCCCTTCTAGTGGTTCACGACGGATCTCGTAAATGGAGAATGAAGGGCAAAGTTCAAACGCTCTGTCCCATTGAGTCAGCAGTTTTAGATTTTTGTCATCTTAGACAGTTTAAGTTCACTCAGAAAACTATGCTTTTGCGAGCTTGAGTTTGCATTCAAAGTTCAAAACCAGAATTTAGTTTAATCTGCCAAGCAAAGTGATTTCATGCCATATGAGGTTTTCCTGTAAGCAAGAGACGCGTGAAAACAGTTGCAGGAGATTTTCAGTTTCCGACAGAAACATGGGGAAATTCAAAGTTAATTTCTTGGGGAAAGCTCACACATTGGAGAGAGCGTAAAAACACTCTTCTTTCATGTTTTAATTTAAACCTCGAGGAATTAGTATCTAACTATGAAAAGTAAGTTCTAAAGATTTGGGGGCATTTACACTAAAATCCTACATGACTTTATTTGCAACAGGGAAGAATCGGCCTTATAGACTAAAATACTCCTGAACATTTTAGATACATTTCTGTTCAAAAGTAAAGTCGAATGGGAAAATAAGAGTAATTAAATCGATAGGAAAAGATTGATAGTCTGGATCAGAAAAAAAAACTAAGAAAAAAAGAAGTTTCATAAAAATAAACCAAAGTTTGAAGAATCATATAACACTGAATAGAAGGAAAAATATAATAAGTAAAATAAGGAGAATACAATATTTTCACTATGGGAGTTTGGAAACAACTGCTTTTCTGACGAATTAGTAAAACGTGAAATAAAAATGTTTAGAGGAAGTACGGACTTAGTCGCTATGTCTCCAGAATGAAAGCTTTTTCTGCTGAGACAATGAATAAAAAAAATATGATAATGAAAACTTAATTAAAACGAAAAAAGGTCAATGAAACTAAACGTCTAAAGAAAAATGCAGCATGCACAGAAGTTGAAAATGAAGGGACAGACACTTGAGAACCGGACATTGAGTGAATGAAATATACGCGAAGTTTTGAAACATCTCAATTTAAAGCGAGTATAAATGAAGAAAAGGAATGAGATTGACTTTGATGATGCGAGTAAACAATAAAAATTTAGTTATACATGAAAAAAAAGCGCGTTTAAAAATATGATTTTTGGTGAAAGTATGAAATTTTGTTATAGCAAACAGGATGCCTTTTTGACCCCCCGACATTGGAAGAAACGTCATTGGTTCGAATTTGAAACAGTTTCTGAAATTCTTCTGGGATCTGTTCACAAAGATGACATCACGAAAAACACGTCGCCGTAGGTCATCGCTTCAAGCAGTATGATGACATTCCAAGTTCACAAGGATGACATCACGACGTACCCGTCACCCATGCGTCATCGCTTCAGGCAGTAACTGCACGGAGACGTTATCTGGTCACAAACATGCTATTGATGAATCACCTCTAACCAGACAAAGCGAACTATAGCTCAGGACTTATTTTAAGGAAAATTCTTAGCGATAGAAAAGTGAAAGGATTTCGTTATAATTAATTTTCATATCTTGAGATAATAAACTAAAAAATTCTTCATAGACAGAAAAAATAAAGCCTCGATAAAAGTAGTTGTTAGTTTGAAAATAAAATAATGTTGGTACATCGAGAAGTTTAACGAGTATGCAAGCATTTAGAACGAAAAGATTAAGATAATGCATTAAAGGGTACATTTCACTGAATATTCATGAAGAAATAAAAAAACATTTTGACTATCCGTAAAAAATTGTGGCTTTGTACGTTGGAAAAAGGTACAACGTTAAAAAAATGCCATGAACACGTAAATACGTTAATAAACAATCGTGTTTTAAGATTATGTCTGCAGCACAAAACTTTAAAAAACGTTTTTATGTTGGAACGTCCGTTGAAAATGCGTGAAGTCTCCTCAAAGAAAATAAAAAAATCGTTACGTTGAAAAATTATGAATATAAATTGGGTGGAAATTATGAGGAAAAAATAAGGAATATATTCGTTGCAAAATGATCAAGTTATTGAAAAAAAAATCAGTCTTAGAACTTAATGAGGCTACAGAATCTCAAATGACGTCAACCGCCGACCCCGCGGAGGAAATGGCGTTGGCTGATGTCATATCTGCTATCACGACATGCGTCACACATCATAGTCACTCTTCCCAAAACACGTGTCATACAAAGTTTTCTGAGTCAAAGAGAAAATGGTGAGTCATCCCAAAACACATGTCGGACAAAAGATAGCGGAACATGAATCAACAGGAACGAAATCTTTTCAAACAAAGCCTTTCCTCGTCTAAATTAAAATTGTAGGGAAGAAAAATATAAGAATGAGAAAAATAATGCAACGTCTATAAAAATTATAACACCTCACGGAGTTCTAAAAATATAAATTTAATAAAACAAATTTGAGGAAATGCTTCGATTGAAAAAACTTCCTTCAAAAATGTGTCAGCGTCCAATAAATCTCCCGAGAAAATAAAAAAAATACTGCAACGTCTATAAAAATTATAACACCTCAGGGAATTCCTGAAAATATAAATTTAATAAAATAAATTAGAGAGAAAAAATAGGACAAAAAAATATGAGTAAAAAAATTGGAAACGACAAAAAAACTTCCTTCAAAAATTTGACAAAGTCCAGTAAATCTCCTGAGAAAATTAAAAAAATAAATATTGGAAAGACTTCCCCAAAATTTGTCAACGTCCAATAAATCTCCCGAGAAAAGTTCGAAAAAGCACTGCTAGGGGGCAACGTACACATCACCTTTCCCCACTCGGTCGTTACCATCTCTCAAAGATCCATTAAAAGTTCCAAAAAGCACCGCTAGAGGGCAGCACATCTCCTTTCCCCCACTCGGTCGTTGTCATCTCTCAAAGATCCATTAAAAGTTCCAAAAAGCACCGCTAGGGGCAGCACATCGAGTTGACATCCCCCCTCTATCCACCCCCTTTCTCCCACTCGGCCGTTGCCATCCCTCAAAGATCCATTAAAAGTTCCAAAAAGCACCGCTAGGGGGCAGCACATCTCCTTTCCCCCACTCGGTCGTTGCCATCTCTCAAAGATCCATTAAAAGTTCCAAAAAGCACCGCTAGAGAGCAGCACATCGAGTTGACATCCCCCTCTATCCACCCCCTTTCTCCCACTCGGCCGTTGCCATCCCTCAAAGATCCATTAAAAGTTCCAAAAGCACCGCTAGGAGCAGCACATCTGCTTTCCCGACTCGGTCGTTGCCATCTCTCAAAAACAAAGATCCATTAAAAGTTCCAAGAAGCACCGCTAGGGGGCAGCACATCTCCTTTCCCCGACTCGGTCGTTGCCATCCCTCAAAGATCCATTAAAAGTTCCAAAAGCACCGCTAGGGAGCAGCACATCGACCCTGCACACACTAGCGTCATCTGCCACGCCCCCACATCCTTCGGCGCCAGGCCACGCCCCCATCCTTCTCTAGAAGGATGATCCTTGGGGCAGTCCCCGTCCTTTTATACTACTGACATGAAGCTTTTAGCCATGGTGAGAAACTGGCTGGAAATCTGTTCGTCTTCTAGCCTCTGTTTCTGACCAAGTTGAAATCATAAAAGACAAAAGTAAAACTATTTTATAAATCTCTCTCTCTGTCTCTTGCTCTGTATCTATCTGTTACTTGTCCAGGCATGCCTAATGGGCATTTGGTCATGATGGATTCCAAGGCTATAGCTCTTAATCCGGCCCTGTTTCCCAGGAATATCTTCAGTGATGGGTGACCTAAAATTCCAGTAGGGATCTGGACTGAGTGCGGCTTTGATACAAAGTTTATTTTAAAACTACACGTGCCATCATTCGTCGCCACCTCATTTCTACCACTGATACATCCTGCACCTTTACTACAACCTCATTAGCCTAATATGTTAAATTCTAACAAGAATCTTTGCTAGTTCGTTGAGCTCCTAAATCGATTGCAATTTTCTCCGTTAGCGAATTTGAGTGTATGACAGCATGTATAATAAAACTTGATGTTCCTCGCTGGTGGCCACCTAATTTCTGCCATTGATTTTTAAAGAACGCTTATTACAACCTGATCGTCCCAATTTGCAAACCCCTAAAATGAAACCACTCTACATGTGGATTGAGCTCCTAACTGTATGGAAGTTTTTCCGTTAGCGAAGATCAGCTTATGATAACTTGCAATTTAAAAGTATCCGTTACATCGGTCAACGCCATGTGATATATATGTGACTGGATTTTGTTGCAGACGAACACGCCTTCTACAACCTGTTAGGACCAATAAGTGCAACCTGTTCGGAAGAACATGAAAACCCGTTAGTTGTGGGTTTAACTCAGATATCGGTTGTAATTTTATTGTTTAGCGAAGATCATTGCATCATGAGATGAATATTAAAACCTGCTGTTTCGTCGCCACGTCTTATCTTCCCCTGATTAATGACAGACATCTAAATCTACTACAACCTTAAAAGCTAATAAGTAAAACTCTAACATGAAGCTCTGTTAGTTATGGTTTAAGCTCCAAAATCGATTGGAATTTTTTTTTTTTTTTTTGTAACCGTTGATGGGCGATTGAAATCATACTGTATGTATTAAGGTGGGCGTGAAGTAATTTTGCTTCCTATATACAGTATTTTCTAAAACATAGTCATAATTATATTCAAAATCAATAACTTTTCCTCTGGTGGTGTTGAAACGAGACAAAAGATTGCGCGACCTGTACTTTGATGACGTCACTAGACAAACAAATGTTGGGTTACGTAATTACGGTTATGTTTCAGAAAAGATTTACTCCAAGTTATAAAATGAAGATGTTTTAATCGATGTTCAAATTTTCATCCTTGGGAAAATATTAATTGTGAAGAAAAGGTGTACAGAAGTTTTTCCATTGGAAGTATAGGAAACAAAATTACTTGACGCCCACATTAAAGAAGCCTGTTATTTTAGAGGAAATTTTCTGGAAAAAAGGAAAGGCCGTGTTATATCCCCAACGACACCAGAGGCCGCTTTTACCGAGGACAATATTGCCTTTCCGATAGTGGTTTCAGAATACTGACGTAGAAAAAGAAACTGTACACTTCTTGTTTTTTTTGTTGTTGTTATTTTTATATAAAAAAAATGCGGTATTGCTGTTTGCCTTTTGTATATTCTCACAAGCAAGTTTAGAACAGGTAACTGTGGAAATTTTGATTTGTTTATATGATACTCATGCAATTTAAGCTATGTGCATTTTCGAATTGCGTGGTTTTGGGCAGCAGCAATCGTGTTAATATCAAACTGGAATGAATTATACTTCATAAAAGAATGAAGTTTTTAATTTTAACGTTATATTTGTTTTGAACTTGCCCGAACGCTTTAGGAATTTTAGTCTGAAATAAAAATGGGTAGGTGCCTCAAAAAATTTACGAATTTTATAAATTCAGCAGCGCTTTCTCACACATCGGCAGAAAATTACGATGAACAATTAGAAATGTTTTCTACGAAAAAATGCGATTAAGCGAAAACAACATGCATTGCAATAGCATTAGAAACCACCGGCCATAAAGGAAGGATATATAGAGAAGACACTGGCTGTATAAAGCTGAAACTCATGACGTCATGAAGTCGACTGTTGCGCACCAGCGAGCTAAAACAGAACTACAGTTCATTGGCAGCTGGTTTCCCAGGGAACACCCGTGCACCAGGTGATTTTTGTCCGAACGAATGATTTTTGTCCGAAAGATTCTTTTTGGTTTTCAATTCCTCTAGCGTTTTAATAAGTGGGTATTATTTTGCCTATTACTTACTGATCGTATACTTTTCCTTACAGAATTCATAACTTTTGGGTTTTTACGTGTCTGTTCATTTGATTGTTTCTTCCATAACCACTCTGCTTCACTTACAATTCTAATTAGTATTCAATTGTCATCTGCTTCGACATCTACGTTATTGGCTTCGTTAGCTTTTCGGCTTATCTTTTTTTACTCGGCATTTGTGTAGCCTGTATTTCCATAATTGGCCAACATTTGTGAAAATTGTTTTCCATCTTCGTAATTTTTTTGTTATTTCTGACGTTGTTTCCTCCGAGCGCTGGGTTGCCGTAGCAACTATTGCCGACGTTACGGGGTCACGTCACATTTTGCTTCTGTTTTAGGTCCATGGGGGCGCAACTTTCTACGTGAGGAATTTCCATGGGCTCCTATGTCTGTGTCCACTCTATAGATCCTTCCTTTATGCCACCAGCTTTCCACACTTTGATGGCCGCAGCTCGAGGTAGAAAGCTTCAAGCAAAGTGGTACTTGCCGATTAGCGTTATATTTGTTTTGAACTTTAACGAGTGTGTCATGGCCGTAATCTCCAGATATTTTATTCTGACCTACTTGAGCATAACTGAATGAGACATAACATTATATTCATTTGTGTACAAAATGCATTCTAATATGAGGAATTGCACTAATGCCTCATTTTATAATATAAAATTTCTAACCAAATTGTGGACAATTCCCTTGATTTATTTTTTAAAAAAATGGACAAGTATGCCAGAGCATTTAGCTTTTTTAAATTAAATACCTTCACACGAGAAATTGCGCAGACAAAAAAGCATGAGCATAACGATCCCTTTAAGGGTGGGAAGCGTTCAAACAAAGAAGAAAGTGGTGGTTATGTAATCTTACCTTTCAAAATGATTTGAGAACAGTGACTAAGGTCCGGGAGGTCTTCGCGAGGTACTGTGAGGCCACCGGGGCTAAGCTGAATGACGATAAGTCCAAGCTGCTGCTCTGGGGAACATGGGATTGCACAGCCGTTCATGGGCTGGAGGTGACCGATAGACCCGTCAGGATACTGGGTATCCTTTTCGATAGAGACGGTGTTTATAAAAAAACTTGGAGGGACATCCTCTCTAACGTGCGGAAAGAGAGGGATAGATGTCAGAAGCTTCATATTTCAATGACTAATCGTGCTAAGTTGGCCAATGCCCTCTTGGTGTCAAAGTGTGCTTTTGCCGGAGAGCTTGAGTCACCCCTCGGAGTCTTTTGAGGTTATTGGAGAGGGAGATTTTTGCCTTCATCTGGGCTGGTAAGGCCGTTGAGGCGATTGCCAGAGCCGCCCTTTTTTGTCCTAGGGAGGAAGGCGGTTTAGAGGTTAAACACCTTTCCTCTTGATCCAGCGCACTCCAGTTTCGTAGTACGAAAGGGGCTCTTAACTCCTCTCATCCGTGTAAGAATTTTGTATCTTTTTTGACTGGATTATGCGCGGACAAGTTCTTGCCTGGCTATCGTTTTTCGGGCCCCGCAGGGAAACTACCCGTAAATGTTACAAGCTTGGTGGGCACCTTCAGGCCCTTGCGGAGGCCAACCGGAACGGGAATAACTTGAAGCAGATGTACTTTCATATCCTTCCTAGACCCAGGGAGAAGATCATTGAGTTCAATGTTGTTAACTTCGATAAGAGGGAGGCGTGGATGTGTGTCCATGCTGCTGGGGTTGATTGCAAAAAACGGGACTTTAAGTTACGTTTGGCGCATGATGTCCTTCCTACGAGGAAACGGCAGTGCAGGTGGGGTGGTGCTGTCACTGTCAGGTGTCTTTCCTGCAATCTTATCGAAGATAGGCACCACTTGTTTTTTAGTTGCCCTATGGCTGTGCAGGTTTGGCGGTTGGTCTGGGATTGGGCCGGCCGCCCTCAGCATGTTTTCTACCAGTATCCCGGTCCCAAAGCGGGAAGGGGTGTCTGGAGGTTCATCATTACGGAGACGATGTACAAAATCTGGAGAGAGAGGAACAGAGTTTTTTATTGTAATCACGGTAATGTGGGATTCAGCCCTATGAAAGTTGCCCGGCAGGTCAAGTGCGAGATCCGGAACAGGGTTGAACTTGACGCCAACACCCTTACGGACCGTGCCTTCAGGTGTCGGTGGGTCTTCTGGCCTCGGATTGTTACCGGTACTAGGGAAAAGTACTTCTTCCACTGGAGAACTTAACCCCCCCCCCTTGTTTCGGCTTGCAATCCTGCATTACCGGATGTTTTTGAATGTTTTGTTGATGCTTTGTTTCGTTGATACATGTTTTGTGTGTTCTACTAACTTCTCGGATCGAGCGTGAGGGGCTCCGGAGACACCGTTTTCCTGACCCCCGATCGGTCGATTCGGTGCTTTTTGTTTCGTTTCAGCCTCTTCTGCTTTATGGTTTGGATCCAGTTTCGGTTTCCGGACCCCCGGTTTCCGCGTTCGGTGTGCTGTGATTCGGGGGTGTTGCTTGCGAGAGTGTTTTATTTATTTGTGTGTGTGTGTATGCGTGTATTTTTTTCCTGTGTGCGTGTTTTGGTGGAGTGGGTGCCTTGGGGAGATGTTTTGTTATTGTCTGGTGTGTGTCTGGCGTGTGCCGGTTCTGTGTGTGTGCCTTTAGGGGGGAGGCTTCCTCGTTTTTGGAGATGCCTGTTGCTCTCCGCCGTTGCCTCCTCTGATGTTGTCATCCGTTGGGTGACTACGTCACTGGGTCTCCTCCGAAGGAGGAACTTCCTCCTGCATGAACGTTTCGAA
Source organism: Macrothele yani (assembly GCA_039090855.1). Taxonomy (NCBI): domain Eukaryota; kingdom Metazoa; phylum Arthropoda; class Arachnida; order Araneae; family Macrothelidae; genus Macrothele; species Macrothele yani. The sequence goes on along the minus strand of CM077032.1, from coordinate 58,378,659 downwards.
AGGCCTTGTCTCTCCGTCGTTCTAGGAGACTCCGCCGTCGGTATGTATGATGTTGCGTCGGGGGTGTGAGTGTCCTTGCTTGTGGAACCGTGGTGTGTGTATCGGGGCGTGTGTGAAACACCGGTGGAACCGATCCCATGTTCATACATATAAGCGGGGAAACAAGCGTGTTGGTGTTGCTGGGCAACAAAAGTTCGTAATGGGAGAGAGGTCGTCGTGCTTCTGCACAATATGACGTCCCTTTCTTTCTGTTTCCAGTGAATGGTATACGAAGACAAGGGCTGTTCAGATATGGCTTGATTTTAAACTATATTTATGTTCCTGCAGCCTGAGGCACAGTTTCCTCCGAGTGGAGCCTATGTAATAGTTTATACACTCATGCGATTCATTGTCCAATAGCGGGATGCAATAAACACCCCACCTCCATGAATCATCAGTTCTTGGGCAGTCTTTTCTCAAAATGGATGATAGGTTGTTTACTCCCACGCCTAAATGTAGACGGTGTTTAGAGCAAATTTAAGACATGAAGGTGGTAAAACCTGGTAAAAGATCCATTTTTCCAACAAACTTTTTAACAACATGTTGATCACCGACCAGAGTTGAAAGGGGTCGACGGGAGGCATAAACTCGACGAAAAATTTTACAAACAGCCTGTCGGGGATAGCCGAATGAGTGGGCTACATCAAAAATGTAATTGATTTCTTGATAAAATAAAAACCTAGTGGAAGAATATTGATTTTTGATTTTTGGTCCCGAAAGGAAAATTCGGTTCGGAAAATTCGGTTCTCACCCACTTCAGTTCTCCTTTCTTACTTTCTGTCCGACAGCACTATTTGGGAAAAGGGACTGAAGGCCTAACACTGACTAGCGTCTCTAGATAGGAATGATTCCCAATGGGAGTCTTACTGCGCATGCTCACGGAAAACAATGCTTGATAATCTCGGGGATTTCAGTTTCGGAGGTGGTACACATATTGCATTATTGAAGGCCGCAGATCGACTTCTACTCTCCAACTCAGGTGTTGTTTAGATATTAGCATTCCGTGAGCGTTAAATGTGCCGAGAACATATCAGTTGCTGCATGTTAAAAATAAGGAACATCATCAGATGTGAAAACATTTGGCTTTAAGGGAAAACTGAAGCAGCGGTTTTACATTTCAGTAGAAAATGAACTGAAGGCCTCTGCTGCAGTTCGGGTAGAATACAATGTACCAAAAAGGAATCCCTCATGGTTCCCATCATTTACCATAATGGAAGTTAACTGGAAGCCATGTTGATTAGTCCCACGGGCCCTTATACACTCCATCCCATATAATTCCACTATCTCCTGTCGGGCATCGGCCATTAATGCCAACATAAATTCGTCTTCACTTCTTGTTGGAAAACCACAAAGTAGTTCACCAACTGGTTTCCGTATTAAAACAGGATATTTCTTTCACTTTTCATTTTCTTTATTCTGATATCTATAGAAAGGACATCATTTGATGAAAAAATAAAATGACCGCTTGGTCAATTTTAAAATCTCTACAAATGTTATTCACTGATACCTTTTGTTGGCGAATAATTATTTCGCAGTTTATCAAGCACAACTGATTTGTGTATTCCTTAGTTTAGCCATGTCTTTCTGAGATTAATCGTATAATACAAGGCTTTACCACTATTCCTTTATCGCTAATGTGCCAGCCAAAGTTCATATTTTTTTCCGTTGCACTGAATAGGCGATGATTCGCCATCCCAAGGATGTTTGTTTAGCATTGAGTGCAATACAAATTGTGGGTGTTTTATATACGTCCTTTTCCTGTAATTTATCTTGCTTTCGCAATTTAAAATTGTATAAACAATCTGTTAATTACTCTTGATGCATGGCTTTTAACTTTTTTTTTGTAACGCCGTGTTTTTCATGTCACCCGATAGACGGCAGCACAGTATCCATCGGGACGTCATATTTATACTCCTGATTCCGCGTTGCTCTACACAAGGCCGCGGGTGGACTAGTGGGCAACGTTCGTATCCGCCACGGAAAGGACCTCAGGTTCAATTCCAGGCAGGCACGAACGCTCGATCCACTAAATATCTGCGGTGCGTCAGATGGGCACGTTAAGCCGTCGGACCCCGGGTACTGGCCCCCAGTAATAAATAAGGGCGTCTTCCTCTCCCTTTCTACTTCGCTTCGGTGTCACTTTTCTATCAGGCACTCTAGCCCAAATCTCCTAGCTTCTTATTTCTAAGGGTTGTTTAAGACCTGTGGTCAGACACTCCCTTCCTAAAATCTTCTACATATGATCATTTGATCATTTTGCTCTACACAAGAAACAGTTGTGGCTTTCCACATAGTACTTCAATTTTTTTCGAACTACTTATCTTCTGCGCACGAGAGTAGATGCCTTCCGATCTGAATGCAATATATACAGCACCTGCGCTCGAGAGTAGAAATCGGGCTGCCACCTTTCTTTAATACAATATGTGTTCGAGTACGACCCCCAGAACTGAAGTCCCCGAGGTCAGCAGGAATCTATGTCCGTGCGCATGCGTTCTAAGCATAGGCGTAACCACTAGGGGCGGGAGTCAGGACCTCTCCAGATTTTCAGTCGGGAATCCCCAATGTAAAGGACCGCACCCCACATTTTTCGGGAATATAATGATATAATGCACACTTTTTTATGATGTGAACCGACTAAATTTAATAATATAAGATTACGATTTTTCGTGGAATGCAAACACGTGTATAATGTCTACTTAATTGAACAGCGATATCGATTCCTAATAAGCAAAGTCAGCTTTACAACTTTGTAATTTACATTTCTGCCCTATCTATCATAGTTTTACAGTTGTGTTCGCAACTGCAACTCTAAAACTATGATAGATCCGGCAGAAATGTAAGTTAAATTACGACATAGGGCGCCTCTGTTGGAGAATTGTGGAACTAAAATTAATTTAAATTCCACAAATTGCCAACAGAGGCGCCTATGTCGTGCCCGTTAGTTCGCGCCTCAGAACTGCTTTGCTCGTGCGTGTGTGTGTGTGTAGGGGGTGGGGAAGGTATCCCCAAACTATTTTACACAGTATGTATATATTCTTCTACTATCGTGGGACAGATACTGGCAGAACTAGTGGTGTTGGATTTATAATAAACAAGAAACTGAAGGATAAAGTTGTAGAAGTTGAAAGTTCCTCTGACAGAGCTGCACGACTCGTTATCCAACTCTCGAGAAGATACAAAGCTCAGATTATTCAAACTTATGCACCCACCACAAGTCATGCTGAAGAAGAAATTGAAGAATTTTATGAGGAAATTCGTGATCTAAATAATAAAGGTAAGCAGCACTTGAAGATAATTATGGGAGATTTCAATGCAAAAATAGGGCACCGGCAACAGAATGAAACTTCAGTAGGTAAATTCGGTCACGGCAACAGAAACCAGCGTGGAAATACTCTCGTTGAGTTTGCAGAGGCAGAAGGGTTTTTCATCTTAAACTCCTTCTTCAAGAAAAAGCCACACAGGAAATGGACATGGAGACATCCAAATGGGACGACAAGTGAAATTGATTTTATTATGTGTAACAAAAAATTCGTCATAGAAGACTGCAGTGTGCTAAACAAGTTCAACACAGGTAGTGACCATAGATTGGTGAGATGTAAGATGCACCTCAACACTAAACTTGAACGTGGCAAGCTCATAAGACAAACAAAATGTATTGACATAACCAACCTTAAAAAACACCATAATACCTTCAAATTGGAACTGAAGAACAGATTCTCGGCTTTAGAAGGCCTAACATCGGAAGAAGTCGATATTTCTGAAGTTAACAGAAAAGTAACCAAAGCTCTTATGGAAACAGCAACAAAATTAGCTGGGTTTAAGAACAAATTGCATGTGAACAAATTATCAGGAAAAACCAAAATGTTGATGCAAAAAAGAAGAGTGATGAGGACAACTAAAGAAGATGTGACTTCCAAAGTGGAATATATAGAGCTATGCAAGACAGTACGAAAAAGTATCACTGAAGACGTAAGGAAATTCAACTGTGAACTAGTAAGGAAAGCAATTGAAAACAACCAAAGCCTAAAGATAGCAAAGGGACATCTCAGTAAGGGGAAAAAACAGATTATGGCACGGAGAAAAGAAGATGGTTCTGTAACAAGAAATAGAGGCGAAATTTTGACAAGAGTGAAAGATTTCTACTCCAAATTATATGAGAGGGATGATACATGTACTCCAGACATCATGAAAGGTACTAGTACCAGAGTTCTTCCAGTCCTTCCAGCAGAAGTTGCACATGCAATCAAGAACATGAAGCGGGGAAAAGCTCCAGGAGAAGATGGAATTACTGTAGACATCATACAAGAAGCAAGTGGAGAAATCGAAACAGTACTCGCCCAAATTTTCACTCGATGCCTTAATGAAGGGAAAATTCCTGAGGATTGGAACAACGCTACAATGATCTTGCTACATAAAAAAGGTGACATTGAGGATCTCAGGAACTACAGACCTATCAGCCTCCTATCAGTGGTTTATAAAATCTTCACTAAAGTTCTTTCACACCGCTTGAAGGTGACACTGGACATGGCTCAACCGAGAGAACAAGCTGGATTCAGGAGTGGCTACAGCACAATAGATCATATCCACGTACTGAGAGAACTAATTGAAAGAGCGAGGGAATATGAACTTCCATTGTGCATGGCTTTTATCGATTATGAAAAAGCCTTTGATTCGGTGAAACCATCAGCAGTTGCAATGGCTCTGAAATCCTGCGGTATTGAAGATGCATACATTAATATTATTAATAACATCTATGAAAATGCAAGTGCAAAGATTCGGCTGTTTGAAAATACAACACACATAAAACTTGGAAAAGGAGTGAGACAAGGTGACACCATATCTCCGAAGCTCTTTAATGCCACATTGGAAAATGTCTTTCAATCACTGAACTGGGAAAACAAAGGGATAAAGATTAATGGAGATTATCTAACCCACCTTCGTTTTGCTGATGACATAGTCATTTTTGCAACTACCCCATCAGAGCTACAGAGTATGATCCAGTAACTTGCTGACAAGAGTAAAGAAGTGGGATTAAAAATGAACTTTCAGAAGACAAAAGTGGTGTACAATGCTTTTACAAGAAATGAAGATTTATCGATTGATGGAGAAAAGCTGGAGATAACAGACACGTACGTTTATCTTGGACAGCAGATATCAAGTGAGGGTCACATTGTGGACAGCAGATATCAAGTGAGGGTCACATTGGTGAAGAAATTAATCGGCGTACAAAACTTGCCTGGAGAGCTTTTGGAAGAAACAGCATAATTTTCAAGAGCAATATGCCATTATGTCTTAAAAGAAAAGTGTTTGATCAATGCATCCTTCTAGTGCTTACGTATGGTGCAGAGACGTGGACCTTAACTAAAAGAGACATACAAAGGCTGCAGACAACTCAAAGATTCATGGAGAGGTGCATGCTTGGTGTAACCAGGAGAGATAAGAAGAGGAACACGTGGATCCGAAAAATGACAAGAGTGGAAGATATCATGATCAGAGTTAAATCCCTGAAATGGCAATGGGCTGGACATACTGCCAGAAGAACAGACCATCGATGGACAGCCGAAATTTTAGATTGGATTCCAAGGGACAGCAAAAGACCCAGAAGAAGACCACATGGAAGCTGGGTGGATGAAATTCGAAAGTATGAGGGAGTGACATGAAGGAGACTGGCACAAGACAGACCGTTGTGGAGGAAACTTGGGGAGACCTTCGTCCAGCAGTGGATTGATAATGGTTGACAATGATGATGATGATGATATAGCAAAATCCTGTGGGCTTAATGATTAGTACAATATTTTGTAAATATTTGAACTTGTAACAGCAAAGCACCAACTCCCATGTAATCTCATCTTTTAATTGTTTGTAGGTTGTGTTTATTTTATTTTTTTAGGGATTAGTGAATTTTCGTTTATTAAAAATGTGCACTAAACTTAGTTTTTTAATGTTTTCTTGTGTGTCTAGGACATATAATTTGCTTCTCTGTGACTTGCAACCTAGCACTTTGGTACTAAACTAGATTTTTTTTTTTTTTTTTTTTTGCTGTTGGTGTTGTGCATTTACCTTGCCATTCTGAGACATGCAACTCGGTTATTTGGGTTCACTCTGGGGATATACAACGGTAAATTGCTCCTTGAGCACCTTTTTCTTCTTTATTCCTAAATTTGTTGCTTTGTTTCTACCTTTTTCAAAATTGTAATGCTGATATTTTTGTTTATATTATTTTTTTCTGATGCTTCCTGCTTTTCTTTTTATCTGGGAGGATAATGGTTTCACTTTTTCTCTGACAAGCTTAAAGATATAATTTCTGTACTCTGGATTTTTCAGTTCCAATTTCTTTCTTGGTTTTGTTTTTTGGAGTGCTCGGCTCCCTTTCTTTTTATTTTAAATGTGATTTTCTTGGTTGTTGGGTTGGGGTTTTTTTAGAAATCCCTTTTAATTTGACAAATTTATCCCTAAATTTAATCTGTCCTTACAGCAAACTAAAATAGCTGAAACCCACAACTCTCTGGTCTCAGTAGATTAATGAGTGATTTTCTTAATTCTTGCCGTTGACGAAGCCAACAGAGAATCAGTCACTAATATGCCTCCCTGCATTCTTTTGTTCCTTAATTTCCCATTGTTTGAAGCTCGCCTGCTTAGGGTGGTTGTAAAGTGGTGATTGTTGTTCTTCTGCTCGTACCCAGAATTTTTTGTGTTATTTTTTCTTTCATTCAAAATTTTCTCATTGGTTTCACATTTCTATTATTGTATATATATGTATGGGATGTAAGGTCACGTGATGCGTAACATCACAGCCTCTCCTTGACAAATGTCAACCCCGCCTTCTCGTGGTACATCCTGTTCCCACTAAAGGGGCTCTGACGACCGCCAATAGCGGTATAACTATACCATCGGGATTAGAGGAAATGCTATCCCACACTCACCAACCCGCTTGGCCAGCGTGGTGAGTTATGGCCAAACCCCTCCAAAATGACTCCACAACTTAAATCTTGGCCCTCAGTCTCCGGCAGCTGGAATGTACCTGGCCAAGGCAGCGGCCAGTGCGACATGAAGGCAGAGGGTGCTAAGAATCCCCGGAGGACCGGACTAGGCTGCCATCTGATGCTGACCTTGGCTACTTACAATGGACGCTCCCTATCTTCTGATTCAAGGCTTCTTGAATTGGAAGAGGAACTACAAAAGATCAAGTGGGACATCGTCGGGCTAAGTGAGGTAAGGAGAAAAGGAGAAGATCTCATTGAACTAAAAATTAGTAGACATCTCTTCTACTATCGTGGGACAGATACTGGCAGAACTAGTGGTGTTGGATTTATAATAAACAAGAAACTGAAGGATGAAGCCAGAAGAACAGACCATTGATGGAGAGCCGAAATTTTAGATTGGATTCCAAGGTACAGGAAAAGACCCAGAAGAAAACCACATGGAAGATGGGTGGATGAAATTCGAAAGTATGCGGGAGTGACATGGAGGAGACTGGCACAAGACAGACCGTTGTGGAGGAAACTTGGGGAGACCTTCGTCCAGCAGTGGATTGATAATGGTTGACAATGATGATGATGATATATGTATATACATAACCTGGGGTAGGGGGAGGTCCGGTCACTGTGTGTGTGTTATCCGACCCCCAGATTTTGATATATGGTTACGAAAATTGTAAGAGACGCTAGTCTCACACTGAGATGTTTACAAAATTAACAGGAAGACATACAGAGTTATGTAAAAGACACAGGTAGACTGTTAGTGAGAAAAATCCATTCGGGTACACTGCGACATTTATCAGAAATGAAACGAACATGCGGAAGCCTGTATCACTGGTGAACTGTTCTTTCACTCAGTAGATAGTTCCACACTAGCGGGAGCAAACTATCCGTAATCGGAAGAAGTATCTTTTATTGCTCGTCGCTGATACCTGGATATTTTTTCGCCATAATACCCCAACAGATTTGGATCTGCATATCGATATCAGACTGGCATTAGAAGTTCAACAAAGCTTTCTTTTCCATAGCGAGTTAGCTTGCAGAAGTTCAGATCTTCGGGGAAGGGATTAGCAATCCAAAGTTCTACGACAGATGTTCGAAGAAATTTAGATCTAGATTTCCTCTTACTTTGACTCCATTTCGATTGAAATGAGAAATAAACGAATTCCCTCGTTTTTCGAGAATCGGCAGAAAAATCCTCGAGGGCCGCAGGTGGGGAAACATATTATTATTTCATATTTAGAGGATTTCAGAAAAGGATTGTCTGACCAAAGGTCTTAAACATACATGGATTGTCTGACCAAAGGTCTTATCATACATGTTTATGCTTAACTCTTAGAAACAGGAAGCTAGGAGATTTGGGCTAGAGTACCCAATAGTAAGGTGACACAGAAACGACGTAGAAGACGCCCTTATTTACTACCGGGTGAGGTGGGGGGGGGAAGTACCCAGGGCCCGGCGTATATTTAGTGGTTCGTGCCTGCCTGGGATCGAACCCAAGGTCTTCTCCGTAGAAGTCACGAACGTTGACTAATAGGCCACCCGCGGGCCTAAGGTTGGGAAACACAGTCCTATGGTCTCCTAGAGGCATTTCCTTGATCTTCCCTGCTGTTATCATACATGTTTATGCTTAACTGTTTAGAAGTATTAATTTTATTATGTAACATAAAGATCAATAAATGAAATAAGACACTTGTGGTCCCGTCAGCATTTGCTTGACACTCCTGTACATGCAAAAGCAGACGATTTTCCGTAGGAAAGCAGTACTGAAACTGTTCTATTTTCAAGATTTTAGAATGTTTCACATTTAACACGAATTGTAATGCAGTGGATTAAATCAGGTCATATGTAGAGGAATTTAGGAAAGGGAGGTCTGACCCCAGGCTTTAAACAACACTTAAAAATAGGAACCTAGGAGATTTCCGCGAGAGTGCCTGATAGGAAAGCCACTGGGAAGAGATGTAGAAAGTGGGAGGAAGACGCCCTTATTTTATGTCTTCGCATAGGAACCTCCGAAACGGGCCTGGAAGGGAAGAACGCCATAATGTAATCTCGCTCGAAGCCCTCTCCCAGTACGCAAACTTTTGTTGCCCAGAATATCAGCACACGTGGTATCCTCGTCGATGAACTCACGTGGACTCGGTTTACTGATGTTTTCGTCACGCCCCGAGGCACACACCACGGTTCCACAGCCAAACCCCCGAGACATTCAGGTTACCCGAAGAACTCAAATTTTTCCATCGTATTAGACCCCCAAGAAGGGGCTGGAAGGGAGGGACGCCATAATGCGATCTCGCACGACGCCGTCCCCTAGTACGCACACTTTTGTTGCCCAGAACGTCAGCACACATGGTCTCCTCGTCGCATGTACTCACATGGACTCGGTTCACTAATGGTTTTTTTTTTTTAATTGGAGGTTTAATGACCACCGTGAGCAACTCAATGGGCTATAAGCAGTCGCCCGTCCCTAATTTAGGGTCACTGGTTCCAGGGAAGGGAGAGAGCCAGTGCCGTAAGACAAACACAACATCCATGCCTCACCGGGATTCGAACCCGGACCCCGCTCGAACGAATGATCAGAGGCCATCGCTTAGACCACTGCGCCACCGGGGCGGCCACTGATGTTTCAGTCACGCTTCGAGGCACACACCATGGTTCGACATTCAGGTCAGCCGAAGAACTCAAAATTTGCCTTCGTATTAGACCCCAAGAAAGGGCTGGAGGGAAGGAACGCCATAATGGGATCTCGCACAACGCTTTCCCATGGTACACACACTTTTGCTGCCCAGAACAGCAGCACACATGGTCTGCTCGTCGCATGTGCTCACATGGACTAGGTTCACTGATGTTTCCGTCACGCTCCGAGGCACACACCACGGTTCCACAGCCAAACGCCCGAGATATTCAGGTTACCCGAAGAACTCAAAATTTTCCTTCGTATTAGAACCCCAAGAAAGGCTGGAAGGGAGGGACGTCATAATGTGATCTCGCACGACGCCTTCCCCTAGTACACACACTTTTGTTGCCGGAACATTAGCACACATGGACTAGATTCACCGATGTTTCCGTCACGCCCCGAGGCACACACCACGGTTCCACATCCGAAACCCTGAGACATTCAGGTCAGCCGAAGAACTGATATTTTGCCTTCGTATTAGACCCTCAAGAAAGGGCTGGAAGGGAGAGACGCCATGATATAATCTCGCACGAAGCCTTCCCCTAGTACACACACTTTTGTTGCCCGGAACATCAGGACACACGGACTAGGTTCACTGATGTTTCCGTCGCGCCTCGGGGCACACACCACGGTTCCCTATCCGAACCCCCGAGACATTCAGGTCAGCCGAAGAACTCAAATATTGCCTTCGTATTAGACCCCCAAAAAAGGGCTGGAGGGAGGGACGCCATAATGGGATCTCGCACGACGCCTTTCCCTAGTACACACACTTTTGTTGCCCGGAACATCAGCACACACGGACTAGGTTCACTGATGTTTCCGTCACGCCCAGAGGCACACACCAAGGTTCCCTATCCGAACCCCCGAGACATTCAGGTCAGCCGAAGAACTCAAATTTTGCCTTCGTTTTAGACCCCCAAGATAGGGCTGGAAGTGAGGGACGCCATAATGTGATCTCGGTGACGCCTTCCCCTAGAACACACGCTTTTGTTACCCGGAACATCAGCACACATGGTCTCTACGTCTCATGGGCTCACATGGACTTTTTTGGTTCACTGATGTTTCAGTCACGCCCGGACGCACACACCACGTTTCCACAACGGAATCCCCTAGACATTCTGGTCAGCCGAAGAACTCGAATTTTGTCTTTGTATAAGACCCCAAAAAGGAGACTAGAAGGGAGGGACGTCATAATGTGATCTCGCATGACGCCATCTCCCAGTTATAACGTACAAGTCAGTCCGCGCCGGACATCAAATCCCCTCATTCCGGAGTAAGTCGCTCTTCCAACTGAGCTACGCGGACATGTGCTGTTACTGACATCTGCTCTTATCTCATGTGCGTCCTGTGGTGCAGGCACGTCACATCCCCCCGAAAGACTTACGGAGTCATGGCCCACGGGTCATCAGGGACCATGTGTCGCTGTAGGCAGTCATCCCATGAAGAACGTGCATTTGAAAAATCCCAGATTTTTTTTTTTTTTTTGGTGTGTGGAACGTAACATCACACTGATTTATTTTTTCAAAGCACTGAAGCTTGGATTCTCATATTTCTATCTCGCCGTGTTCAAAAAACATCACATCATTGCGAGAAACTTAACAGCCGGGTCTTCCTGGAAGTTCGGGCACCAATATAGCGTACAAGTTTGTCCGCGTCGGACATCGAATCCGGGTCCCATCACTCTGGAGTAAGTCGCTCACCCAACTGAACTACGCGGAGTTGTGCGGTGCAATCACGTTACACAGTACACGAACTTGTGTTGCACAGCTACATCAACACACATGATCCCCTCGTCGCATGTACTCACATGGACTTGGTTCATTGATTTTTCACTCACACTCCAAGGCATATACCACGGTTCCACAGCCGAACCCCCTAGACATTCTGGCTAGTTGAATAACTGGAATTTTGTCTTTATATAAGGTCCCCAAGAGGAGACTAGAAGTGAGGGACGTCAAATTCTGCTCTCTCATGACGTCATCACCCAGCACACACAGACTTTTGTTGCCCTCACATGTACTAACATACAGGGTGTTCGTAAACTGTTTTGACAAAAGAAGAGGGGTGATAGTACACATCAAGACGAAAAATATTTACAATGCAACCTAGTGTCGCATTCCACTCTGAGTGTCAGAAAAGAGTAAAGTTAGATGTCCACGTTGAACTCTCAACAGTGCAAAGATAGGGAATCAACGACATAATAAGTTGCACTATCCCATTTATGGAGATCAGGGACAGACTCAAAATAGATACTCAAATTGGCGGGCACGGTTGCCGTTGCACAATTCACACCGGCGAATGAAAGACTGGCGCACCCTCTTGAAGACTCCCGGTGTCGTGTTTATCCTGTGCGCTGCAACAACGATTCTCGCGACGAGACCTTCCACGGAGTCCACAGGCGCCTCGTACACCAGTGATTTCATGTGCCCCCAGAAGAAGAAGTCCAGTGGGTTTATGTCCGGTGAGCGTAGAAGCCATGCCACAGGTCCGCCACGTCCAATCCATCGTGCGGGATATGTGGCATTCAGGAAGTGTCTATTGCACCTTGATAAGCCAATCAGCTGCAACTGTCGATGCTGCGTCTTTTTTCTGGAAATTTGCATACGGTAAGTGCTTGACGGTAATTTTATGGCGATGTGCTACTTTTCCGGCACGAAAGAAATGTCGGTCTGAGTTCATTAATTCTGTTTGCACTTTTATATTGTTACGGGGCCCCTGGGATACGAATCCCTCTTTAAAAAATAAATAAGAACTGGTCAGAGGTATAGCTTGGAGCCTTAGATCCCTGAGAGAGAACAAGGTACTAGCACTAAGAAACTTAGGACAACACAGGCACATTTAATGAATTACATCTATTTACAAATTAATTACACCGCTCATTAAGTTCAGGGAGCGAAGAGGGCGAGAACGCGTCCCAATAAACGCATTAGCAGTTCACAAGTTCAGATCTGCGCTCCTTAAAAGGCAGTCTGCTCTGCTTATTCACAGTTCTGCTAGTTGCATGCGAAAGTAACACGACTTATAGTACTTACAGATAGGTATCCTTCATGAGTTTCGGTAATGCATATGTTCAGGAACTGGCTAGCAATCCCCAGCCTTGAGATGGCGCACACACACACACACACACACACACACACACTGCCTCCGTAGTGTACCCACAATCTTGCTGACGAGGCGTTCAGCTGCAGGTTCTCGCGACTAGACACGGGTCAAGCCGTCAGACAGAGGAGACAGAGCCGCTGAAATATCTAGAAGGAACTTCCTTTTCTCTCTCCCTCTTTAGCCAGAAAGATCGCTGGGCATCAACATATTTCGTTCCTAGTGGGCTCGAAGAGATTCATCTCTTCGATTCCGCTTCATCCACGGAACAGATCTTCGCCAGATCCCAGTTGCACACTTCTCTTGGCTTCTCTTATCCAGTGACCTCTTGACCCTGACGCTCTTTCGAGGGTGTCAGGGATCTCTCTCAGTCACACACATTCCTCCTGCTCGCTTGCTCTAAACAAAACAGTTCAATATCCTCTCAACAATGAGCAGCGGGACTTACAGAAGAACTTTTGTGTAACTTCAGCTCTAAGCGATTCCAACAAACGCAAAACAGACCTTGTAAAGAACTCAGCGCGAATACCCTTTCCTATTGGACTTCGTAACAATATTTTTATTGGTATTACTGGATTCTTGGACTTTTGTTGTTTATTATGATTGAAGATGTAGTCCCAGGTGTGGATGGACTGAATTCGGTTTGATTGTGGTGAGGCATAAAATTGTTGTTAAATAAATAAATGTGGTACCTTTCGTAACAGACGAAATTGGATAGTTGCATGTTGTAGATCTCCTTTGCTTCTCATTGTGATCTTTCTTGGGAGATATTCTGGGCCCTTCCACTCTTCGTTTCTATCTCCAGACCGGGGATATAGTGAAGGTTCCTAGCCGTGTGGTACCCTTCCTAACAGGCGATGTTGGATTGCTTATTATTATAGATCTACTTTGTTCCTCATTCAGATCTTTCTTCTTCGACATTCTGGGCCCTAACACTCTTCACTGCTATCTCCAGCCACCGGATACAGTGAAGCCGCCAAGGCAAGTGGTACCCTTCGTGGCACGCGAGATTGCCCTGTTGTTGGTCTCCTTTGCTTCTCATTTTGATCTTTCTTGGGAGATCTATGATAAGAAACAATCCAATAGCTCTTCTCATTTTGATCTTTCTCATTGTGATCTTTCTTGGGAGATATTCTGGGTTCTCATGCTCTTCGTCTCTATCTCCAGACCGGGGATATAGTGAAGGTTCCTAGCCATGTGGTACCCTTCCTAACAGGCGATGTTGGATTGCTTCTTATTATAGATCTACTTTGTTCCTCATTCAGATCTTTCTTCTTGGACATTCTGGGCCCTCACACTCTTCACTGCTATCTCCAGCCACCGGATACAGTGAAGCCGCCAAGACAAGTGGTACCCTTCGTGGCACGCGAGATTGCCCTGTTGTTGGTCTCCTTTGCTTTTCATTTTGATCTTTCTTGGGAGATCTATGATAAGAAACAATCCAATAGCTCTTCTCATTTTGATCTTTCTCATTGTGATCTTTCTTGGGAGATATTCTCGGCCCTCCCACTCTTCGTTTCTATCTCCAGACCGGGGATATAGCGAAGGTTCCTAGCCGTGTGGTACCCTTCCTAACAGGCGATGTTGGATTGCTTCTTATTATAGATCTACTTTGTTCCTCATTCAGATCTTTCTTCTTGGACATTCTGGGCCCTCACACTCTTCACTGCTATCTCCAGCCATCGGATACAGTGAAGCCGCCAAGACAAGTGGTACCCTTCGTGGCACGTGAGATTGCCCTGTTGTTGGTCTCCTTTGCTTTTCATTTTGATCTTTCTTGGGAGATCTATGATAAGAAACAATCCAATAGCTCTTCTCATTTTGATCTTTCTCATTGTGATCTTTCTTGGGAAATATTCTCGGCCCTCCCACTCTTCGTTTCTATCTCCAGACCGGGGATATAGTGAAGGTTCCTAGCCGTGTGGTACCCTTCCTAACAGGCGATGTTGGATTGCTTCTTATTATAGATCTACTTTGTTCCTCATTCAGATCTTTCTTCTTGGACATTCTGGGCCCTCACACTCTTCACTGCTATCTCCAGCCATCGGATACAGTGAAGCCGCCAAGGCAAGTGGTACCCTTCGTGGCACGCGAGATTGCTCTGTTGTTGGTCTCCTTTGCTTCTCATTTTGATCTTTCTTGGGAGATCTATGATAAGAAACAATCCAATAGCTCTTCTCATTTTGATCTTTCTCATTGTGATCTTTCTTGGGAGATATTCTGGGCCCTCCCACTCTTCGTTTCTATCTCCAGACCGGGGATATAGTGAAGGTTCCTAGCCGTGTGGTACCCTTCCTAACAGGCGATGTTGGATTGCTTCTTATTATAGATCTACTTTGTTCCTCATTCAGATCTTTCTTCTTGGACATTCTGGGCCCTCACACTCTTCACTGCTATCTCCAGCCATCGGATACAGTGAAGCCGCCAAGACAAGTGGTACCCTTCGTGGCACGCGAGATTGCCCTGTTGTTGGTCTCCTTTGCTTTTCATTTTGATCTTTCTTGGGAGATCTATGATAAGAAACAATCCAATAGCTCTTCTCATTGTGATCTTTCTTGGGAGATATTCTCGGCCCTCCCACTCTTCGTTTCTATCTCCAGACCGGGGATATACTGAAGGTTCCTAGCCGTGTGGTACCCTTCCTAACAGGCGATGTTGGATTGCTTCTCATTATAGATATACTTTGTTCCTCATTCAGATCTTTCTTCTTCGACATTCTGGGCCCTAACACTCTTCACTGCTATCTCCAGCCACCGGATACAGTGAAGCCGCCAAGGCAAGTGGTACCCTTCGTGGCACGCGAGATTGCCCTGTTGTTGGTCTCCTTTGCTTCTCATTTTGATCTTTCTTGGGAGATCTATGATAAGAAACAATCCAATAGCTCTTCTCATTTTGATCTTTCTCATTGTGATCTTTCTTGGGAGATATTCTGGGCCCTCCCACTCTTCGTTTCTATCTCAAGACCGGGGATATAGTGAAGGTTCCTAGCCGTGTGGTACCCTTCCTAACAGGCGATGTTGGATTGTTCCTTATTATAGATCTCCTTTGTTTTTCATTCAGATCTTTCTTGAAAATACTGGAAGACCCAGGGTTCGATTCCCGGTGGCGGCCAATGAAAATTTTTCCGTGACTCACTTTTAAACGTGGAAAAAGCGAAGATATTTGTTTGATGTTCCTGGTCCACGTCAAATGTCTGTATTAAAAATTCATTCGCTTTCTAATTATTTCTTCAGTTGCTGCTTACCATCTTTGGTGAATCCCCAGCATTGTGCGGGGTTCCAAGACGCAACCTGCCAAATTGGTTTGGCAATTAGCGTGTATGAGTCTGGACGAATTCGAGGCCACTGTGGTGTAGTGGAAGCATATCCGGAGCGTAACTTGAAGACCCAGGGTTCGATTCCCGGTGGCGGCCAATGAGAATTTTTCCGTGACTCACTTATAAACATGGAAAGAGTGAAGACCTTTGTTTGATAGTCAATATAAGCCTTTTTTCCCGCTATCTATAAAAAATATAATTACATTAATATTCATTCACTTTAACTCCCTCCTGTGTTGTTACACTGATCAAAACATAAGCGTTTCGAACTCTAGACAACGACGCCAGTTGTTAACATTTGTTTTCCCACGTTACTGGCACCTTTGAAAGAGCTAACGCATTGGAGGGAGCACCAGTATGAGACCAATGTTCCCTCTCAACTGCGCACGCGCGGTGTCTTAACTTTCTCCGCGCAGCTGAAGTATCTTCCTCGCAGAAAGCATTTTAAATTAAAATTTCGAAATCCCTAATTAATTTTCATTGAACGAAAATCAATTACTTGCAATAATAATAATAAATAAATAAACAAAATTTGGGCTCTCTAAAATAAATAGGCGTACTTCAACGACTGCAGTACCTTGCGTACGCTGATGATGTATAGAGACTTTACTAAGTTTAGCCTTGATGTAGTAGCACTTTACCCGAACACTCCCACAGATGAAGCAATTCATTTAATTAATCAGCAATTGTCAACAGATGGAACTAAAGATAAAGAAAGGAACAGTATTATCTCGTCTTTGAAATATATTACTAACAGCAATTATTTTTCAGAAGATGAGATAATTTATAAACAAACATTTGGAGCTCCCATGGGATCCCCCTCTCCTGCTTGTTGGCGGAAGTAGTGTTAAAGCATATTGAGAAAACAATCTTCCAACAACCTAACCTGGACTCACCTTGCTTATACTTTCGCGACGTAGGTGACGTTCTTCTCTTCTGGTTCTTCTCATTAGAAGAAGAAATTAGTAAAAAACTAAATTTTTTGGATTTCAGTTTATTCCGGTACGATGATTCCATTGAATATAGTGTTTTAAGAAAGTCAACTTATGTTCAAGCATTGATCCCATGCGATTCTTGGCATTCCTGAAAGTACAAAACAGCTGCTTTTTCTTACTATATCAAAAGAGCAATTAAACATTCTTCTTCCTTACAATCAGAATAGGCTGAATTACAGTGGATCAAGAATACTACAGTAGCATTTGGTTATACTGGTAGATTGATTACTTCCATTTACGACAATATCAAAAATAACTTTCAAATTTTGCATGAAAAGAGTGAATATAAAGCTTACTTATCAATTTCTTTCTTATCACCTATTTGTTAAACAAAAAATGTGCAGAGCAAATATATTTTTGGCTGTAACTATCACCGATAATGACAACAAGTCAATCTTCGATAAATCGGGCGATATTGTATCCCGAAATAACGAACCCCAATCAAAAAGATTCTATGTACATAGGAAGTACACTGCCGGACAATGGCTAAGGACGGATGACAATAGCAACGATAGCAACCATAAAATGGAAGGCAGGAAAATGTGGAAATTAGCATAACTGCGGTTTACAGTAAGACGTGTTGTGCGTATACAAATTTTGGATTGCCGAACTTGTTCGTGACGTCATAGCGCTGATAAGAGATATAAAGGATTTGACGCGTATTGACCGTTGTTGTTCAAACGCAAAGTTGAAAGGGAAAGAATCAATTGACGAACTTGCAATTTTCAGTATGTCTTCCCGACATCACCTAAATGATTTTACGCGTGGCCGTATTATTGGCAAGATTGAAGAAGGGCGAAAAATAACAGATGTTGCCAGGGCGTTCGACGTCAGCCACAGTGTTGTTTCAAGGCTTTGGAAATCATTTCAAACAAATGGAGAGTGTTGCAAACGTCACGGGGTAGGTCGTGTTTGCAGTACGACACCTGCAGAAGGTCGGTACATAGTGCTATCAACAAAAAGACACTGGCGCAGCACAGCTAGTGAGGTAGCAAATCAGTTTATGGCTGCTACTGGCAAGCGGATCTCCTGAAAAACTGTCGCCAGACGTTTGCATGAAGGAGGACTATACTCCCGCCGTCCTGTTGTTGGCATCTCATTGTCCAGACGTCACCGTACCGCCCGTTTGCAATGGTGCCATCAACATCGCAATTGGACTGATAACGACAGGTCTGCTTTCCTCTTCTCAGATGAGAGTAGATACAGTCTATCGTCTGATTTCGACGACAACTGATCTGGCGTGATAGTGGTACTGCATATTGTCCAGCAAGCATACAGGAAAGGGACCGATATCCGACATGTAGTGTCATGGTATGGGCTGGCATCATGATCAATGACCGTACGTCCCTCTATGTGCTTCCAACTGGGACCATGACTGGCCAACAATACATTAATGATGTTCTGCTACCTCATGTTCGCATGTTCCGTGTCGGTGATAGATTCGTTTTCATGGACGACAACGCAACATGTTATCAAACAGTCGCTGTCCAGGAGTGTCTTGAGAGCGAGGATATTCAACGCCTCGTATGGCAGACACGTTCTCCAGATCTGAATCCCATTGAAAATGTGTGGGATGCTTTGGAGAGGAGTCTTGCTGGTCACCAATGCCCTCCAATAAACAAGGGCGTGCACTGACAGAGGAATGGGATAAATTACCCCAACAGCTGCTTGATAATGTTGTGCAAAACATGACACGACGTGTGCAATCTTGCATCGCCCTCCATGGTGGCCATATCCCGTATAGACATCTTATGCCGGAATGCCTGCGGACGGTAATTGCATTTTTTTCACGTTTACGAATTCTGCACAAAATGGCCTGTTTGTCCCTTGAACACGTTCCAAAGCCTTCTGGATTTCAGAGCACAATAAATTGTCTTTCTTGTAATGTCCTGGCATTCTGACATTATTTTATTTTACTTCGCATCCAACCACACTTACTTTTTATTGCGCTATATAGCCGTTTATGATCCGTCCTTAGCAATTGTCCAGCAGTGTAGTACTAAGAGACGCCTTATTACTCGATTAAAAGAATATGTATACGATTTGGAAAAGAAAAGGCCTAAAACAGCATTTATTCAATATTGCATCGAACACAATGCTGTACCCGATTGGGAAAATGTCAAAATTCTAACATCACTTCAGAGGCTCTAATTATTGAAAAATATGAAGGGAAGTTTTGTAACAGTAATTGACCTATCGATATTCCACACTCATGGAGATACCTGTTACATTCTGAAAAACAACGTAATACGTATTAAACAGAGGTCAGATAAACTCTGCTTGCTTGGCTTGATCGATCAGCAGGACGAATACGTCGGCGAAATCCCCACAGATGGCGCTATACAAAAACTGCACGATAGGGTATAGGTGCTCATAGCTTATGCGATGAAGTTAGCAGACTGTCTTTCTATCAGGCATGTCATATTACATCTGAGTTAATTGCGTAGGACTAGGCACTTGTGAACTCTTCCACTGATGAAAGCATAATATTTGCTGAAACATGAATGGATGCGAGGACTAGGCATTTGTGAACTCTTCCACTGATGAAGGCATAATATTTGCTGAAACATGAATGGATGCGAGGACTAGGCACTTGTGAACTCTTCCACTGATGAAAGCATAATATTTGCTGAAACATGAATGGATGCGAGGACTAGGCACTTGTGAACTCTTCCACTGATGAAAGCATAATATTTGCTGAAACATGAATGGATGCGAGGACTAGGCACTTGTGAACTCTTCCACTGATGAAGGCATAATATTTGCTGAAACATGAATGGATGCGAGGACTAGGCATTTGTGAACTCTTCCACTGATGAAGGCATAATATTTGCTGAAACATGAATGGATGCGAGGACTAGGCACTTGTGAACTCTTCCACTGATGAAAGCATAATATTTGCTGAAACATGAATGGATGCGAGGACTAGGCACTTGTGAACTCTTCCACTGATGAAAGCATAATATTTGCTGAAACATGAATGGATGCTGGTAGCATGGGTAGAATGTAGATAGGTTCCATGGTTGTGTCATTTTCAACATTTAACTTTGTTGGTTTTACTTCTCAATAGATTTTAATGTTCTCATTTCATTCGAATTTCACCACTTTATACTTGGTTTTGTACCGTTCAATTCACGTTTTACTCAATTGGTCGTTCTTACCGTTTCTTTGTGATATATATCTTATCGACTGCTGATATTCGTTCACTAACTATAGAAGCCGGACGACAATGGATGTAGGCCCACTTTTCAAAGGGTAAGTTCTTTTGATTGTGCTGCTTGTAGTTTGCTTTTTGTTAATATTACCAGGAACCTGTTGACTTCTGCTTAATATTGTTAGTATATGCACGTGAAGAACGGTATTTTGCTACTGTAAATAGTAGTTTTAAATTAATTTCCTTTAGCCACGTATTATTCACTATGTGCATTTATGCACTTAGGATTTTCTAGTTAAATTATTTCCTATTCTATACATATACTATATTTTTGCACCTTTCCCCCTTATTTTGCGTGATTAAAATACTGTACGTCGCACTTTTTCCACACAGCTATATTTTTCCCACGAAATAATTTAGGACGCTGAAGTATACAATTATTAATTACGGAAGCCATTTGTATTTTTTAATATAAAGAAATAAACTGAAGAAGTACCCGTAATCGGAAGAAATACCATTTGGGTATTGCAGGCAGCTTTTCCCTTTCGGACTCCGAACACCCTACTAATCGAAAGCCGGTCCTCGGGTTGTATATATACTGCTCTATGAACTTCACCTGCGCCAACATTCGGTCTCCAGGCGCGCTCATTTCTCTAGGCTAGGGGTGGTCATAATGTAACGGATCATCAGAACATCGGTGTAGCAAACTGATAACTTCCTTTTGAAATTACAAAGTGAAATTAACTTAAATATACACTGAAGTACCAGAAAAACTGGTGCACCGGTCTAAAACTTGGTAGGTCCCACACGGGAGCGCAGGATTGCAGAAATACGACGGGGCATGGACATCACTAGCTTCTGGAAATATGCTGTAGGTAATGCACACCATACTTCCTGCAGAGCTTTCCGCAATTAGGGTGTATTCTGAGGTCTCGGATTCCTGTGTTCGATAGCGCGTTGCATGGCATCCCAAATGTGTTCTATCCCGTTCATATCTGGGGACTTGTTTGGGAATGGCAACACCCCAAACTCAGAAGAATGCTCCTCTAATAATAATGTAGCGTCCCGACACTTGTGTGGAGGTGCATTGTCCTGCTGGAACAGGCCCAACCCATCAGCATGAATGCAGGACATGAACGGGTGTACCTCATCAGAAACGATGGGCACATAACGGTGTCCTGTCACAGACGTTTGCACGCGTACCAGGGGTCTCAGTGAAGTCCAGCTAAACACACCCCATACGATTACGGACTCATTACCAGTCGGTACAGTTTCCTGTTGACAGGCGGGCTTCATGGCTTCATAGGGTTTGCGCCACACACGAATCCTTCCGTCTGCCCGATACAGTTGGAAACGCGACTCGTCAGACCAGGCTACTTGTTTCCAGTCATCAAGTGTCCAGTGGCGGTGTTGCCGTGCCCAAGCGAGGCGCATAGCTCTGTGTCGTACACCCATCAAGGGAACTAGAGTTGGGCGTCGGCTCCCAAGGCCCATATCGTGCAGGGTACGTTGTACAGTCCGGACGCTGATGCTCTTTGAGGCTCCAGCATTGAATTCCGATGATACCTGCGAAAGTTTTGCACGCCTATCGCGTGAAATGATTCTTGACAGCCGACGATGGTCACGTTCACCCAATGTCTTTTTATGGCCACACTGGTATCGCTGGTTGGTGGTTTTGCCAGAATTCTTGTAGTCACGGTACACCCTCGCGGTGGTTGCCCGTGAAAACGGAACTTTGTTTCTACCTCCGTAATACCATGCCTCATCGCACGAGCGCCAACTATTCATCGCGTTGAAATCGCTTAAATCGTTTTTACTTGTGATTCTCATGCCGAAATGAGCTCTGAGAGCTGGCAAGGATGTCAATGGCTTTATATATGCACTGGCGGGCGCAACCGAGTACGTGGATAGGTGACGTTGCTATTGATTTTGCGTAAGCTCGTCGGTACGGGTTTTTCTGGCACTTATATCGTATGATATATTCACAGTAATTAAATGTTTCAAATCATACCATACAACATCTTAACATACACAGACTGGGGAATCAAGATCAATCCGTCATAGAGCAGTGCGCTGTTGTTTTTTGGATCTGTCCAAGGAGTATCGAAACTCGTTATGTTTCAAGAGACAATCCCCTGGGCTACCTCCACTAAGTACCTAGGACTCCAACTAGATTGTCGACTTTCGTGGATGGCAAACACCAGCTACCACAGGAATAAAGCAAGACAGTGCCTTGAGAAGCTAGCTCCACTACTCCACCGAAGAAGCTTCGTTACAACACGGCACAAAGTACCGCTGTACAAACCAGTTTTCAGACAGTTGCTTACCTACGCCTCCTTCATCTAGATAGGTATTTGTAGGAATCAGCGAGGGAGGATCGAGAGGGTGCAGAGCCGAGCACTTTGTATGATCACTGGGCTCCCCCTTGGACCCCACTTCGGAACCATAGGAACAGACTTGGAATCGATAAGGTACAGGAGTTTTCCACGAGACTCGCCAAGACGTTCTTCAAGAAATCGGAAACCCACCCTAATGGTATTATTAGGGACGCGGTTGATTACAATCACAGATAATTCCTTAGGTATCCCAGAACTAAGATGACGACTGTTGACCTCCCCCCCCCCTGACAGAGAGAGAGAGTATGTGAACAATGGTGGGTGCTAGACAGACCACTACCTCCTTCTTTTTCAGATTGGCATCGAGAAGTTGAAAATGGATTCTGCTCGGGCATTTGGATTTGGTCTCGTTGAGTTGCAGAGAACCGCTGGTGTGTCGCCGGCCGGTTGGTGTTGTGGTTTCTTGTGGTGTTGTTATTTCTTGTGGTGTTGTGCGGTGCTTGGTTCCCCTTGCCCCCCTTCCCCCGGACTGGTGTTATGGTTCACAGTTTGAAAGATATATCACCCTCTCCTTTCACTCAATTTTTTTGTTTGTCTTTCCTATTGAGTTCACTTACTCAGATCTCCTAGCTTCCTATTTCTAAGGGTAATTTTAGACCTGGGGGTCTGACACTCTTCCTAAAATTTCTTCAAATATCGTATGGTATCGTTTCAAAACATACCATACAACATCTTAACATAAACATCAAATTTGTATTTTTTCCGGAAAGTAGGGATTTTGTTTCTCACTCCTTCCAGCTATCTGTATGAGAACACTCTACTTTTTAAATTGTATTTATTGTGACTAGTACAACGCGGTCACAGAATTAAATAACTTTTTTATATTCAACACCGAGATCCCAGCTGAAAGTTTCAAATTAGCTTTAAATTTCATGTACAAACCATCAAACACAAAACTTTTCAACTTGCATAGCGTTTCCAACTCTTAATCTTCAGTTTAAAAAAGTGACGAAGGTCTTTGCTTGGTCTGTAGCAAACGGCAGTAAATCCTGGGCTGATCTTTCAGAGATGGTGTGAGTTACTAGCAATCGCTGAATATCCGCCGTGCACGTAAAGTGACGGCCCCCAGGCTGGACCCACTGGTTAAATGGGTATCCTTTCTTATGCCCCCTGAAATTCTCTCATCTCTCTGTGTGCAAGATCGTACTTATACGGTGGCGCCATCACTGTAATCTAATCTCACTACAAACTGTTCTGTCATAGTCGCTAGACTTGCTCTCATTCCTACCGTTTCTGTGTCCTGCCCAAAAGGCGATCTCGCTGTAGGTCGCTGGGACCTAAACTCTACTTACTGTGGACGGAAGTCCTACAAGAAAATGACAAATTCAGAATAATAATAAACATAATTTTTTTTTGAGGTGTTTGAGTTTAAGGTGACGGACATGTTCCGATTTTTCCGCGTTTCTTTTTCAATATATTTATTTTGAAGATCGAAATGCATTTCGTTGCCTATTTATACTGCCATGTGAAAATATTCTTCATTAATGTCGTGTAAAATTTTCTGAAACGTAAGCAGAAAAAGTTTTGAACGTTTTTCTCCCGAAGTGTTCTCTCAAACGTTTGTCAAATGCTAAACAGGAAACTTCGGTGCTCAGCCCGGTTACGGACCTACTTTGGTTGAAGCGAAGAATATCTAACGCCAACTGTCATATAGATAACGTAAAGCAGACGGCAACAGCGTCACCACATCTTAAGAGTTAATATACTGTGCGGGAAAGTTAACATTCAGGAGGAAAACACGGCTGAGGGGGGGGTGGGGTACTACGGCAGTGAAGCTTTCCTTTAATCCACGATGTTTTTTTCCGATCTGATGACTATTTGCTTCGAGCAGTTTTTTGTTGTTGTTGTTTTCTGATACATCCCTTATTTTGGTGAGAAAAATATGCAATAACATTAGTATTACTATTTAAATTAAATTTCAGCAAATATTACAGTTAGGACTAAGGATCCGTACAAAATGCAGACATTCCCTAGTATTTGCCAAAGAATTGAGGTCAACAGAAATGCGGATGCGCAGTCTGCTCTGGCATCAACCTGTGTGTTGGCTTCTGTGCAGTGCATGGTTTCCCTGAAGATATGGCTTCTGCCGTCATAGCTGGTTACGTATCGCAGAGCCTTTACTTCTCGTTAGATATTCTTTGTTTGAAGTTCCCCTGCTATGACGTCAGAAGCAGGTCCGGAACTTGGCGGAAATACTTAGCTTTCAGTAGTTCCTTGAAATAAATATATTCTAATTAAAATCTTTGCAGAGTTCATCTCCGTTTCAAAACCAAAACTAAAGTTATGTGACGGTCCGGCATACCTATGCTAGATCATCATTATCAATCCACTTCATATGTGGTCTTCTGGGTCTTTCCCTGTCCCTTGGAATCCCATTTAAAATTTCGGCTGTCCATTGCAATTTCAGGGATTTAACTCTGATCACGATGCCTTCCACTGCTGTGATTTTTCGGATCCTCGAGTTTCTCTTCTTATCTCTCCTATTTACACCAAGCATGCACCTCTCCGTGCTATTTTGAGTTGTCTGCAGCCTAGGTATGTTCTTTTAGTTAAGGTACAGTGCCCAGAAGAAATAGTGTGTCGTGCTGCCCGGAATCATGAAAGCGGTAGATGGCGCTGCCATCGGAAGTCACGTCGCTTTTCAAGGGAGGAAAGACGACGAAAATGTACATCTTTCTATGACAGACACCTAGCTCGTCAGTATTATGTGTACTTCTTGATCGATATTTTATAAGCAGATAACTTAAGGATATACGAAATAATCGACACACCTCTTTATCTCCTCCTCACCCCCTAAAAAAGAACGAACGAACGGGGTGCTCAAGATACATTAATAAGCATATCGTAGTTTAAGCTAAGCTTTGCATAGTGCTAACGTCAATATTAATGTTAGATATTTCGTAAACATGGGTTACATTATGAAAAAACACTGGAGACCAATATGCAGTTTACAATCACTAAAACATCAACTTACAGTATAAAACAAATATTAAAAAAAAGAAAATGTTTTGTCCCTCAAAACCTTAACGGAAAAAAAAGGAGCAATATTTTCTCAATGAGACATCGGCTTTATGATTTGCATTCCAATATTCCAATTAGGTCTTGAAATTCAGTAACCTAAAAACTTTATAAATTATTTAATAATGTACCTCATTTTTCAGCAATGCGCGACTAAATTTCTTGGTGAGAACATGGGATCAAGATAAATATTGAAGCTCTGGGAATCGCCTTATCCCATTTGCTCAACATATCAGGAATTTCGGGGATAGCAAAGGGTGATATTTAATTTTTGCAGGATTTATAGCCAGCATTACATCCTAGCACAAAAGAGCAGCTTTGCCTTTTCCGTGTTCTGTGTTTTTTATTATTTGCTAATGCAGAATTTCGCAGTCCTTTCATAGCTGACATTATTTCCCTATGATCTTATAACTCTTGCAGTCGATTTCAGTACTGCACTTAATTTCAACCACACAATAGGTTTAACGCGTGACAGCCAACACGATTAAAAAGTTGCTAATTTCGGAAATAAATTTCGTTATAAACAATCCACAGTTGAATAAAACTAACACAAGCATAAGCCTATTGTGGTTTAGCGATCAACTGTTGAAATGGAGTTACTTTTCACAGATAAGCAAAGGAGAAACATTTAATATGAAATCTCTTAATTTCCGAAGACCATTTAGTAGTAAAGCGCGTATATGAAGTCAATTTAGATATGATCAAATTATTTTCCCATTTTGATTGACAGAATGGCACGGAACATTATGATATTTTGTTGTGCTAACAGAGGAAAAAATTCTAATAGAAACTCGTAAAAGTCATCTTTCGGAGCATATCCTTATGCACACAGGTAAAAAGCCTTACCAACGTGTTGTATGTTTGAGCAATTTGCTCAAAAAGTGTTCTGTTTCTTTGATTTATACCTCATGTCCGAAACTTACAGAAGTCCGGCGCATGAGGGTCTGTTAAAGAACTGTTTTCGGAAACTCTTTATCTTTTACCTTATTTTAGCATTTATTCCCACATTCATGCATAATTTTAATAAAGAATAAAATACATTGCTTAGCTATTTTTTTCTAAATTTTGAAATATGAATAAATCATAAGAGTGGAAGCTGTAATAACTAACATATCCTCATACTTCCTTTCAGAGCAGACAACCAACTGAGGAGGTGGGAGCTTGCGCAAGAGTGACCGCTTGCAACAGGAAGTACACAATTTATCTAGGAATCCCCTTGAAGACCACTCTACAAAACATATGAGGTTCCTGTAAAAGGCAATTCAGGAAAAAAAAGCTGACAAAAGTAGAATAAGCAAAATAATTGTTTAAGATAAGAAAAGACAGTTCAGTGATGTAAAACAATAGCACAAGAAATATGAAAGATGAGATTGGAAACAACATCAATAGATCCTTTACATTATTACTATTATTAATGACAGTTATTTTTATTCTTTATCTATAATAATCCCGTATGTGGAATGAATTAGTTCATATGTTTTACTATTAGTAAGTAAATTATTAAAAATTTATAATACAGTAGGGATGGGCAAACAATTTCAAAATTTTGCCACCGATGATCGATGTTTTAACCTCGATGTTACATTAATCGATACATCGAGGTTTCGCCACCGATGTTTGGAACTCGAAGAGAATATCTTCTACGAAAAGTTAATGCATTTCTTTTTGTTACATTCATAACTATACAGAAGAAAGAAATATCACCTTCCTATTGATTGTTTTACTTGATTCGTTAGCGAAAACCAAGATATTTTCCTCGAAGGCATGTGAGCCGATGCATCGAAAAAACATCGAGGTTTCCACCGATACATCGAGGCTTTTAAGAAATATTATTAATTACTTGGGGTTGAATTGGTGAGCAATTACCATTACATTGAACAGAGATCTTACCCACCGATATGCCCATTCGGTGCTGCAGATCAAGAAGTGTGAAATCTTTGGCTGTGTTAGCAAGACATCGTGGTTCACACCGATACATCGAAAAAACATCGAGGTTTCCACCCATACATTGGGTGTTTTAACAGATATTCCGTTACTAGATGTTGCATTGTAACAATATTACGTTACTAAATGTTGTATCACCGTTACATTGAATGGAGATTTTACATATAGATCGCCCATTCATTGCTGCAGATGGAAAAGTGCGAATTTTTCAGTTTATTAGCAAAGCATCGAGGTTTCCACCGTGCATCGTAGAAACATTGAGGTCTTCACGATGCAGCGAGCGTTTTAACAAATATTATGTTAATGGTTGTTGAACTGGTGAGTATCATTGTTATATTAAAGAGAGATTTTACAAATCGTGTGCCCATTCCATTTACTGGTGCAGGTGGAAAAGTGCGAGCTTTACACCGATGAATCGAACAAAAACATAGGTTTCTAATAACACATCGAACATTTTAATATATATTATTACTTACGCGATGATATTGGTGAGTAACCACTGTTATATTAACAGAGATTTTGCACATCTGTTGCTGCAGATAGAAAACAGACGAATTTTCGGAACCGATGTCGATCATCAATGTTATTTGCTAAGTTTCCATCCCTTAAACACAGGGTTACTTGTATTAAACTTTATATTATAAATTTTAAACAAAATACTAACACTATATCAGGAGCCCAAATAATATGTTTTTAAGAAAATGGCATATCTTAAAGTTTCATATCGTTTAACATCTTAGCTACAAATATTTAAATAAAAATAAGTTACTCTATATTTTTTTTAAGAACTTTTGATCGTTTCTTATAATATATTCTTAAAAGTCTTTTGAGCACCGTTATTTCTGGTTTCAAAATTCCAAATATCTTCTAAGGTCACATTTTATGGCAATTTTGATCTGCTCTATATTTTTAGATTTTTGTTGAAAAGATACGCGTTCTTTTTTTCCAAATGATATATTTTGTAATTGCAATTATTTACATGATGTATTATTAAATTTTTAGATTCAATGCAGGAAAGAGGAAGATGATATAATATTTGGCGAGTCGAAAATTTATTTTTATGATTTAAATATTGATGTAACCAATTCTAAATAGGTTTTGAAAAGTTACAATCAACGAATAAATGTTCTGGAGTTTCCTCTGAACCGCAGTAGGTGCACGAAGCATTTACTCCTTCACATCAAGGAAAAGCCTCACCAATGTGATCTATGCTCCAAACAATTAACATCTCATCCTTCTTCACACAGGTGAAAAGCCTCATCAATGTGATGTGTGCTCTAAGCAATTTGCTCAGAAAAATCATCTTTCTAGGCTCTTGCTTGTTCATTCAGGTGGAAAGCCGTACAATGTGATGTATGTTCCAAGCAATTTCCTCGGAAAAGTATTCTTTCAAGACATGTGCGTGTTCAATGGTGAAAAGGTAAACTCATAAAATCTCTATGATAAAGTAATATTGGGGTAATACAGCATTAATTTGCGTACACTATCATTTCTCTTCATTTCAACAGAGCAGATATCTGTAAAACGCCACTAAAATTAGGTTAAAACCCGTCACTAAACTTAGATTAGCTTACACACAACTTTAAAAACTATGAAATTACACGGCGGTTTTACCTACAAAATGAGAAAAACACTGGTACTTAGTTCATCCCCCAGAAGTCAGCCGAAATGTTTCCTAAATTCTGAAAATGTGGAAGAAGCCGTAACGCCCTAAACATTGATAAATACACTCACTAATAATATCGTTGAGAACAGTATATCAACGATTAATATAATAAAGAAGGGCAAATTTATTAGTATTAAACGCAAATTCCCAACCTCATGCATCGCACAGCACTAACAGCTATTGCATAGTCTGCTCATGTCAGGCTTAAGATGGTTGCAGTGGCGTTTCGCTGGCTTCAATTGGATTGCATTGCGCCAACGGAGAGTGCTTTCTCCCCTTATTCCTACCTCCATGAAACATACTGACAAAAGATTTCCCTCCACTAACTTATATTTTTTGAAAATTTGAAGTTTCGTAAGGCGGCATTAACTTGGCAAACAAACTTCCCACCACTGAATAACATGAAGCCGATGAAGCATCCTAACGTAACTTCCGATGCCAGCGCCCTCTGTCATTTCATGATGATTGGTCACAAAACCGTGAGGGACATCTTAAGGAGCACGTCACACTGTCTCTTCTAGGCACTGTAGTTAAGGTCCACGTCTCTGCACCATATGTAAGCACTGGAAGGATGCATTGATCAAACACTTTTCTTTTAAGACATAATGGCATATTGCTCTTGAAAATTATGCTGTTTCTTCCAAAAGCTCTCCAGGCAAGTTTTGTACGCCGATTAATTTCTTCATCAATGTGACCCTCACTTGATATCTGCTGTCCCACCAGGTGTTTATTTTCGGCGTGGTGAACACTGTGACCATGTGTTGTAACAAAGTTCGTGTATGGGGGAGGGGACGTCGTGCGAGAGCAAATTATGGCGCTCCCCGTTTCCAGCTCCCATGATTTGGGGGTCTTATACGAAGAGAGGATTAAAGCGTGGACAGAAAAGATAAGTTAGGACGCATCGCCATCTATTGACGTAGTTCGCATTAACAAACTGACTCCGTTTCATTACTTACATTTGAGATTTTATTTATATTCATTTCCACATGAAGAGATGGATATTGCATTCTGCATTCCTAGTACTTGGGCAAGAGAATTTTTCTGTAGTAACTGATGTATTTGATGATTAAATCTCATTCCTCCTTTATTCTTCAACGTACTAGGGCTTTTGGTCCTGCCCCATGGCGCACCAGGTTTGGCAGGGAATCTGGACTTGGGCTTGGCACAAAAGGCTTGACGCCCTCCAGTTTCACCCGGCTAATGTGTTTTATCCACATCCTGTCCCGGCGGCGGGCAGGGAGGTCTGGAGGAGGATTATCACCGAGGTCTGTTATAAGATGTGGAGGGAGAGGAACAGGGTTCTGCATTCCCGAACGGCATACTGGGGCTTCTCTCCAACAACGGTTATCCTTCAAGTCAAGTGTGAGCTCCGAGAGAGGTCGAGAGTGGACGCCCGCACTTTGACCGACCGAACCTTTAGATATCGGTGGGGGACTTGGCCTCGGATTGTTACCGGGACCAAGAACAGCTACACCTTTCATTGGGGTAACTTACTCCCTTAGTTTCGGCCCTTGAAGCCCGAGGGATCTCTCTGGGAGTGTTGGGCTTTTCTTAGTGTTATGTTTTTGTGACTTGTGTTTGATGGAGGGTGTGGAGGATAGCCTCCGACTATTTCATCGATGGTTTAATCTGTCTTCTCTCCGGTCGAGGTTAGCGGTGCTGGCCGCTGACCGAGACGGCAGGAGCCTGTGTGAGTCTGGGAGAGTGAGTGTTTCGGTTCTGCCTCTGCTCTTTCTCTTATGATGTGGTATGAATGGATGGTATCTGAAGGGAGGGTGTTGTGTATTCGCTGCTTGTGATGTGCCGATTCCGTGTGGAAGTGGGCCGGGGAGGCACCTGCCAATGGTCATGCGAGTGCCTTGGTGCACCCGACGGCCCGGTGTCCTCTCTGACAGTCTTCCGTCTGGGTCGCTGTCACCTGGTCACCTCTGAAGGGGACTTTTGTCCGTCTACATGGACGTTCCGGGTGTACCTTCGGGCTGCACCCGCCGTTCTAGGTGTCCTCGCCGGCTATTTGTGTGCGGGTCCTTTCGAGTTCTTCGGAGGATCTGTATGACTCGGGGGTTTGTCTGGTGTTGCTTGTTGGGCCGTGGTGGGAGTGTGTGTAAACATCAGTGAACCATGTCCAGGTGTTTATTTTGGGCGTTATGAACAGTGTGAAGATGTGTTGCAACAAAGTTCGTGTATGGGGGAGGGGACGTCGTGCGAGAGCACATTAGGATGCTCCCTATCCCAGCCCCCATGATTTGGGGGTCTTATACGAAGACAGATCTACACATTTACCTACTATTTTACTTAATATGAGATTATATAGCTGAGGTTTCTTTCTAAACTTGAATTAGGTACGTAATTATCAGAATGAAATTGCTTACCACAAACAACAGTTGAAGGTAACTTGCCATTTGGAGCAAATTCCTGACGAGATATTTCTTTCAGCAACAGTTGCTTTAGGTTCTGATCTGAGGGGAACTCATGGAATGAAAATCCCACGTTTTTCTTCTCAGAAGATGTGCACATCGGCACACAACAGTAAACCATTTTTTAAATGGGTTAGATTTTGTTGTGAAAATAACAGTTTGGTTTTAAACCTGCAAGGTTTTTTAAAAGAAACACAAGAAAAAACGACGAACATACACAATCCAGCAATTCAAACAGTTGCACATTAATTACGTTCACAGCGGAAACTCCATCACACCAAATGTAAACAAACAGTGATGCGGAAAGCCAAAGACTAGGCGCCCACGCCATTTCAAATTAACCGCGTCGGATACTGTGCAGCTTAAGCAGGAATCCTAGGGGTTTTTTTTCATTTTGTGTTCTCCTTTTTTAATTTCTGTACGGTTTTTTTTTTCATTAAAATATTGAGCAGGGACAAGTCAACATTAGGATGAATTTCTGTCAGCAGGGTTTGGAAAAGAGGGATTTCTCGAGAAATGTTATATAACTCTTTACAAGAACGAATTAAATTTCTTATCATTTTTGTTTACGTTAATAAAGTAAAACCGCAGTAAGATAAAAGCTGCTCTACCCGCGAAGATAGTACCATTGAAGCATTATGAAGTCTATATTAAAAACTTTGAACGATACATAGGCTGACAATTGATGTAAAAAGCCCATTGGTCTGGTGCAAAGCTAAATGATGGTGGAGATATCGAGGAATTGGAGTTCTATGAGTGGTATGTGAAATTTGTAATGCACTTGTTGTATTGCTACAGATCTTAAGACAGAAAACAATTTTAGTGCCGGGGCTGCGGGCGCTGAAATGTCCACTTGTGCATTAATTTTTTTTAAAGTGCAGAAAGGACGACCTGTGCAAGATGCATAGAATTTTAAGAGAAAAGAAACACTGATCACAAGTATGTTATCAAGCCCTAGCCCTACCATATGCTGTTTGAAGTTATTAACAAAAGCCTCGCACACGTCGTTTCCCTGCAGAACTAATTTGCTGGAGTTTCCCAGATGGTTGGCCAGTTTTTGGTGGATGAAAACCTCCCACTACAAGCTTCGGATATAAAAAAACCCAGATGACCAGTGATATTTCTTTGAAAAAAAAAAGAGAATAAAAAAAAAGTAGCATATAAATTTTACAGTTCATTCTTTATGAATGATTGGTTTGTGTTTGCTTATATCTGGGGGGTACAGTCAGGGCGGCCAACAATCCATTCTTTATATTGCCAAAATCACATGCAAATATCTCCAGAAAATCACTAGATTTAAAGAAGAAACCGGCAGTGCCGTATTACACAAGTCTGGAACAAAATTTAAGTTACATTAATATGCATATATATAATTTATATAGGTAGATAGATATAGACATTTATAGAGAGATAGAAGAAAACACAATGTAAGCCTTTATGTTGTGAATTTTAAAAACCTCAATGAACGCTAAGACCAAACAACATGCAAACTTTTTAAAACCTTAATGAATGTTAAGCCCAAGGATTTAGAGTAAAACAATATGTACATGCAATAAAACTCTGATAATAAAATCATGATAAAGTTAAAGTAACAAACGACGTTGAAACCAAGGACGTTGAGTTAAATTATATGCAAATGCAATAAAATTAAAAGAATAAAACAATGACGTAGTTAAAAGAACGAATATATATAAATATATGCGTTAATATAGATGCATCGGAATAAAAAGGTGTTCCTAAATTTACAACAGAAGCTTTCAGTGGTCTTAAACATTCTGATACAGATAACAAAGACATATGCTGCAAAATCTAAATGTTCGATGTCAATCGTTTTCTCAGCTGTGTTCCTTCAAGAACAGAACACATTTTTTTTGCATATCCTTTTCAATATTTTCTGGTGTTAAATTAATATTAAAATTTTGAAATATAAGATAATTATAAGATAGGATCCTTTAATGACAAACATGTTCTCATACTTAAATTCAGAGCAGACAACCAACTGAGGAGGTGGGAGCCTGCGCAAGAGTTACCGCTTGCAACAGGAAGTATGCAAATTATTTTGAAATCTCCTTTCAGAACACTCTACATATTCGTATGAGGTTCGATTCAAAGGTATTTTAGGAGAAAAAAAACTGACAGAAAGAAGGGAAAATAAAATAACTGTTTAAAACAAGAAAGGATTAAAAAGTGGTGAAATGCAATAGAACAGGAAATACGAAAGAAAGATTGAAACACATAAATGGATCCATTTGTTT
Organism: Macrothele yani; assembly: GCA_039090855.1. Lineage (NCBI taxonomy): Eukaryota > Metazoa > Arthropoda > Arachnida > Araneae > Macrothelidae > Macrothele > Macrothele yani. Next base: position 58,344,706 of record CM077032.1, on the reverse strand, counting down.
ATCAGTTTTGTTGTTAGCAATTATTTTTATTCATCGTCGGTGATATTCCCATATGTAAAGTGACTAAGGGTGTATATTACATTTACTTTTAGTAAATTATTAAAAAATAAATATTATAGACAAAATGAAACTAATTTTAAAATTAAAATTTTACAAATAAGTAGTCAACCATCTTGGGATCTAAAATAAAATAAAATTAGTTCGAGGGTATAAGGTACCTTAAGTTATATTACATTTTAGCTACAAATATTTTAAATTTAAAAAGCTTAATAAATAATCTCATTTAGTACTTTTGATAATTTTTTATAAATTACAGGAGCCAATGCTTTCAATTAATTAAACGTTTTTGAGCACCGTAAATCTGATTTCAAATTCCAGAAATCTTCTGAGGTCACACTTTATGGCAATTTTTATCTGCTCTGTATTTTTGGATTTTTTGTTTAAAGGATAATGCATTTCTATTTTTTCAAATATTATATTTTGTTATTGCTATTATATGATGTATTATTAAATGTTTTGATTCAGAGCAGTGTAACGGTGTATGGTACAAGATTTGGTGGGTAGTAAATTTATCTTTATAATTTATATATTTTTGTAACCAATCCCAGATGTGTTTTGATTAAAATCAACGAATAAATTTTCTAGAGTTTCCTCTGAACACAGAAGGTGCAGTTTGGATTAAGTAATTTTTTAATTTTAAACAGCCATTTTCTTGTAGGAACAATATTATGTAAAATTTTGAAGAGTATGTCTTTAGTATGAGTACTTAATTTTATTTTGTATTGCTGTATCCAGATATTTTCTACTGTATTAGATAGTACTATATTATCTAATTTTGTTGAATGATTTTTGTTTAACTCTAGGTATATTTTACATAATTTATCATCATGGGTGATATTTTTTAAAATGGTTTATTCCGTTATTTCCTTCCAAATACTTCTCATTTTTGCATAATTATTTCCTGTGAAATAAACAAATGTTATTTGAGGTGTGGATTAGTTGAAGCACTGTATTTCTCTACCAACTTGAAATTTTAATATTTTAAATGCTGGGTGCTTCCCATTTTGAAAAACAATTGTAAGTGTAAGGAAACGGAGTAAATCACTTTTCAAAGATGGTCTCACAATACCCAATCCCCTATATTCAAAATTGTTATACATTACGCTTCCTTTTATTTTATCCCCCTTTCCTTCCCAAATGAAACGGAAAGGAAGTTGTTGTGCCTTTTTTATGACATCTTTAGGAATTTCAAATGTTCTGGCAAAGTAATAAAACTTTGAGAAATGTAAAAAGTTTATAATTTTGGCCTTTGAAAAGAAGGAATAACTTTTTGTTTCCAATTTTATATTATATCTTCCCATACTTTCAGTACGTTATATCCATTTTGTAGTTAAATTTGGTTCCTCATAAACCAGATGGCGCTACTCTCTGCCCTGCAGATGCTACATGGAAAGCACCCGGTCGGGGACTTCTAGTTGGAATAATCGAAATAGACGTTCACTGTTAGGGTTGCAATTTGACAAAAACAGAGAGTACGACTAAAAATATCCAGATTTTTCGCTAGATTAGAAACGATATCTCCAGTATTGAGATATGTCGCTGGAATGATAATTTTGTCACCAGATGTAAATTATTATCTCCAGATCTGGCGACAAAATCGCTAAGTTGCGTACCCTGGGTACAGTGCACCCCTGTACACATATTGTTATAACTAAAGCGGCAAACTGATATCTGCTCTCGAACGCAGGTGCTGTTTATATTGCTGTCCGGTCGTTAAGCATTTACTCTCGTGCGCAGAAGATAAGTTGTTCGAAGAAAATTGAAGTATGTGTAACGCCACAACTCTCTTGTGAAGAGCAACACTGAATCACGGGTTATATGACGTTCCTAATTGATATCGTTCTGCCATCTATCGGTCGACATGAAAAACACGGCATTACAAAATAATAAACATAAAAAAAAAGCCATCCATCAAGAATATTTCACAGAATGTTGATACAATTTTAAATTGTGAAAGTGAGTTAAATTTTTGGCAAAGGGCGAATACAAAACATCCACAATTTGCATTGCATTCCATGGTAAACCAACATCCCAGGGGATGGCGAATCAGCGCCTATTCAGTACAGCGTCAAAAATATGAACTTTTGCATGTACATTAGGTATAACGGGGTGGCATAGCCTTGTATTATACGATTAATCGCAGAAAGCCATGGCTAAACCAGGGAAGGAATACCCAAATCATTTGTGCTTGATAAACTGCAGAAAAATTATTTACCAACAAAACGCATCAATCTAGTGAAACAAAAGGATTTACATAACATTTGTAGAGATTTAAAAAATTGACCAAGAGGTCATTTTATTTTTTCATCAAATGATGTCCTTCCAATAGATATCAGAATAAAGAAAATGAAACGTGAAATAAGTATTCTGTTTTAATATGGAAGCCAATCGGCGAACTATTTCCTGGTTTCCCAACAATAAGTTAAGAAGAAGTTATGTTGGTGTTAATGACAAATATCCAACAGAAGATGTTGGAATTATATGAAATGGAGTGCATAATGGTAGACTCGACACATGGGACTAATTAACATGGCTTCCAGCTATTTTCCATTATGGTAAATGATGGGAAACATGAGGGATTTCCCTTTTGGTATATTATATTTTATCCGAACTGCAGAAGAGACTTTCATTCCATATTTTGCTGAAATATAAAACCGCTGCTCCAATTTTCCATTGAAGCCAAATGTTTTCATATCTGATTATGCTCCTCACTTTCACCATGCAGCAACTGATATGTTCTTGGCATATCAAACGCTCCTGGAATGCTAATATCTAAATAACACCTGAGTTGGAGAGTAGAAGTCGGTCTGCTGCCTTCATTAACGTAATATATGTGTACGAATCCCAAAACTGATGTCCCCGAGATCATCAAGCGTTGTTTTCCGTGAGCATGCGCAGGTGTCACATTCGCGGTAGGGAAAAATCCTCTGCATATGAACATGATCATCCCTATTTCCACGTTTATAAGTGAGTCCCGGAAAAATTCTCATTGGCCGCCACCGGGAATCGAACTCAGGGTCTTCCAGTTACGCGCTGGATATGCGTCCACTGCACCACAGCGGCATCAAATTCCTCCAGACTCACACACACTAACTGCCAAGTCAATTTGCAGGTAGGTAGGGGAAGGTTTTCCGGTGGGGGCGACCAAAGAAAATTTTTCCCTGACTCACTTATAAACGTGGAAAGAGTGATGACTTCTGTTTGATGTTCCTAGTCCACGTCAAATGTCTGTATTAATAAATTAGATGTATTATATGTCAATTATAGTTATCAGTTTGCTCGGTCGTTAATTCTACGTCTTGAACAAAACCGTAATGTCTGCAAGCGCAGATGGCAACCAGAACGGATAAAGTCCACGCGGAAGTTTGCTGGGCTAGGAATACACTAGCGTTTACATACATTTTTGGTTGTCGGTCATTTCAATTCTGTAAATATGCCATTCGGGATAATTTTTTCGTAGTTACTGTTTCTTCATAATTTATAAACGTTCGTCATGTTTCTTTACTTTTCTTCATAGTTTCTAAACACACTTCATGTTTCATCAACCCGTGTCTCATTGGAGGAAGACGGTCACGTGGAAAGTCAAATATCATCAATTGTGTTCATCTTCTAGAATAGCTAGGTTTCAGCAGTGAAATGGAACAACTGGAACATAACAACAATGTGGCTATGTTCTTTGTAGATTAAAAAAAAAACGGGGAGAAAGGGAAGGTTGTATCACTAATACTGGAAAATAACCTGTGTTCATTCTTAGAGTTTTAAATCTCTAAAGACTATTTCAAACCAAAGCTATACAGTATGGGCGAACACCGTGAGCAAACACGTCGTAGCACTTTGGCAGTTTTTTGCTACAAACCTCTCATTGTTCTTATGAGTGGTTCCAAATTAACTCTGCGATTATTACGTGCAACACTATAGACACAAAGTGTGGAAATATTTTTTGCGTCGACTTTATGTTAATTCCTTCTTACAATTAAGTAATGTAAGCTCTGACATAAGAATGTATATCCATATTTAGTGACCAGAAAGAGCAACAATATTTCGAACAACCATGGGCCTTTGATAATATTATGGGAAAGTCCATGTGAACAACAGAAAATTAGCAGACATGTAAAAATTGAAAGTTAATGTGTTACGAAATTATCAAATACGAAGTATTTATTTAAATTTCTTGACTCGAGTATAAACTGCAAAAATAATTTCGAAAGACTTTAAATGAAAAGTAATAAAGTATTTTGCTCATTTGTTGTGTGATAAATGTTTTGTGTTGCGATAAATTTATCTTATGCATATATATATTGTTGAAACTTCCTTTTAGCTAGCAGTAAAAAAATAGGGAAAATAAAATATAAATTCAAAAAATCTGATGTATGAAGTTAATTTTCTGCGCAATATCCAAATGTTTTCATTTTAGAGCGAGAGCTCTCTTTGAAGGTCGTAGGCCGAGCATTCTCCCAAGTACTTGTCGGTCGGCGTGGATTGATGCCCATTAAGTTGCCTCCCTCGCAGCGGAAGTGACGGTCTTTTACGTAGTGACGTCAGGATGGATGGACTGTTAATACAATTGAAGTACTCGCGGGAGAAATGTAACAACTTTTTACTGAAATACGCCCTGAATCTGAAAACTTGCAACCAAGATGTAATGCAAAAGCACATCTGTAATATAATCAGGAAAAACGGATATCCATGTGAATATTTTATTGAGAGTAAACCGAGAATGTGAAGAAACTTATTATGCATTTCTTTCATTTTTTTTCAAATCTGTTTAATCTAAATAGGATATTGACATGACACTAAGGAAAAGTGCAGGGGCTGTCCAAAAAAATACGGGTTTTCATGAATAGTTTGATGGCAGGGTGCACATTTGGAGGGAACTGATGGGCAGAAGCTTCCACTGCGGTGTGAACAATTCTTTTAACTTTCCTTAAATTATTTTTCCCATGTAGTTTTAAAAAAATGTCTTCTAGTTGGATAACCATGCTCATCTACTCATTTGTTGGATGTTGCAAGCAGACTCTGCTTATGACGCTAATCCAGTCGCAAAGAATTCCTTTTTCTTGCACTAGGTCCAGAGGATGTGTGTTTCACTCATATTATACGCTATTTTTAATTCCTTACTGTCCTTCTCTAATAGCTTTTCAAATAGGGAGCAATTTATCACTATATTTCTTATTTTTATTCCACTGTCCAAAATATGGTTTCGCAATAACTTTACCATATGCGGAATGTCAGCAAATACATTTATATGTCTGTTTTTGTCGAAAGGATTTTCAAAGAACGGACTCTCAGGCGATATAGCCAATTCTTTCCATAATTTCTGGTTTAAAGCTCCCAGATCTGAAGTAAGAGCAAATACAGGAAACATGATATTTTCTACGGCACAAATTACTTTCATTAATATTTCTCTGGGAATGGAACCACTAACGTCAAAATCGTAAAATACTGGTTGTTTCCAGGGTTTAACAAGTCCTCTTGCCATGAATACCAGTACGTACCTACACGGTCCTATAACTTCATCTGTTTCAATATTATAGCACATTTTGCTGGAAACTTTCATTTCATCTATAGAAATTACACATGTTCTTTCGGCTTCAGTCATTTGCATTCCTTGGCTCGGCATCAGTTTTAAAGTTGTGGCTTGAATTCCAGGTGAACATTTAATTGTAGCTACCCATCGGCGCAACGTTGACAAAGCAGGAAGCGGAATATTAACTTTATTTCTCAAGTAGTGATATGCTCTCCTGGAAACAGTTCTTAATGTTATTGCAGCTGCAATATCAGTAGAATTCCAAACAATCCGTTTTTGGCCTAACAAAACCCTTATCTGTCCTGGAGTAAACACTGTAGAAAGCAAATTTTTTATGCACATTTCTCTGTCTTTTTTCTCATCTTTCCGTAACCTTCGCAATTCTAATAATTCTTTCTGCATTTGATTCTGTTTTACTTTGAGGACTTTTACACATAAAGTTAGTCTATGGTTTGAAGAGTTCAAATATAATATTTGTTTTTTCAGCTTTTCCTTTTCCTTCATCAAAATATAATTTTCCTTCAATAGAATTTCATTTTCTGTTTTCAGGTCTTTCATACATTCAATTTCAGTATTTTCATCATTGGCACTCCACATGTCTTCCAAAATTTCCTCTGCATTATCAGAGTTTATCAAATCGCCAACAAGATCAGTTCGTTTCCTTTTCTCCTGTCTGTTCTTTCTCTCTGAATTAGAATTTACATTAAAGTTTCCCGGGAGGTTTAAACTTGGTACAGCTGTGTCCTTTAGCATTTTACGGATAGGCAAAGCCAGAAGTTCATTCCTTAAATCGCGTTCGTAGTCTTCCTCAAGAAAATGTTCCGAACAAATAGCTGAATTCGTTTCGTTGAAACTGTCAGCTCGTTTGCATCTCAATTTCCATGTTTTACGCAAAACTTCATTTTTCGGAAACCTATGGTAATGAATGCCATTCCTTCTGGTTTTCGAATAATAATTTTGACACGTTGCTATTGCGCACGAACCAGGCATGTTCAGTATGACCAAGGAAAAGAAAATTTGTTTGCTACAAATACCTAGCTTCAAATGAGACAATGTAGCTTTCAGACCCTGAACCAGAAAAACGGGAGCAAGCAGCTTTAGGCGGAAGGGGTGTGGAGATCTCCCGGACTGTGACGTCACGAAGGCGACCCCTGAGACAGTGCTCAGCGGAAGTGTCGGATAAGCATAACCTTGGAGTCTACTAACCTTGTCACAGGTGCAGGTGGTCAGAGCCGTACAGAAGGGGTCTTACGGATCTGATTAAGAACCAGCAACTTAAGGACGTGTGGAGGCAGCTGTTCCCGCAGGAGCCGGGGTTCACCTGGCACAGGAATCATTTGGCTTCTAGGATCGACATGCTGTTGGTCTCAAAGATGGACTGGGTTATGGGAGCCGAGATTTTTAACCCTAACTCACAGCCGTTGTTTGTTTCTGATCACAGCGTTGTCGTGATGGACGTCTGTGTGCCGGTGCCGAGGGAGAGGAAAGCGACACCGTGGCGCCTAAACGTGTCAATGTTAGACGACGTTGAAGCGCTGTCGCGTGTCCGTTCGATCTTGGAGGCCGGTGCAGAAACGGCCACCGATGACGAGATCGGCGGTTGGGAGAGGGCGAAGGACGAGGTCCGGAGCACCTTGGTTGCTCGGGGTAAGGAGTTGGCTAGAGCTAAGCGGGGGACTCAAGTTTTTCTGATGAACTTCTTGAACGCGGCTCTGAAGGGTAATGAAGACGGGTGTAACCTTGGGATCATTACCCAGATCAGGCAAGAGATTTCCGATTTTTATAGAGGCATCGGCTCTAAAGTTCAACTTCAAGGTGCTATTAGGAGTTTTGAGCAGGAGCGGTATATTAATCACATTTACCGGAAGCTCGAGGCGGAGCGAAGAGGGAGAATATCGCACGAGTTTGTCAGAAGATTGTTAGAAGCCCACGGCTTCGGAGTTTTTGTCCGAAGTGCGAGTAGGGCGTTGTACAGAAACCTCTTCGGGAGAGTCATTATTGCCGGTCGTCTCTCCCCCTCTTTGAGTTCAAAGAGGAGTGAGGCAGGGATGCCCTCTCTCTCCCCTTTTGTTTGTCTTGGTCTTGGAGACCCTTTTGAGAAGAGTTGCCAAGAAGGATAGTGTTAGGGGTTTTCCGGTCCCGGGAAGGGGGAGTCGTTGAAGTACCTTGCGTACGCAGATAATGTCTCCTTCGTCGTCGACTCGGAAAGGAGCTTGAACGGGATGCGGGATGCTTTCGCTGAGTACTGCACTGCGACAGGTGCCCGTCTCAATGAGAAGTGGAGTATCATGCTCTGGGCAAATGGGAGAGTTCTGCGGTTACAGGTTTAGCTGTGACCGATGGGCCCGTTCGGATACTCGGTATCCAGTTTTCTAAGGAAGGGGTCCACGTGAGCACCTGGGGTAAAGTTCTGGCGGAGATGAAGAAGGAGCAAGAACGGTGACAGGAGGTGGGCATTTCTAGAGTGAATCGGGCCAAGTTAGCTAATGCGCTACTGGTTTCGAAATGCACTGTTGCCATGGAAATTGAGTCCCCACCCGGAAGTCTCATGAAGCAGATGGAGAGAGCGGTCTTTGGCTTCATTTGGGCAGGGAAGAAGACAGAAGATGTGGCTCGGGCGGTCCTATACTTTCCCAGGTCGGAGGGGGTTTGGAAGTCAAGCACCTTCCGACATGGCTCAGTGGACTCCAGTTTAAGAGTGTGAAGGGAGCCCTGGTCTCCGAACACCCGTGTGGACTTTTGGCCTCCTATTTCACGGGGTGGGACTCGTCCAAATACGTTCCTGGCCACAGATTTGTTGGCCCTCGGCGCGAGAGGATGCATAGGTCTTACCAGCTTGGAGGTCGCCTGCAGGACTTTGCGAAAGCTGACCGCGCCGGGAAGAACACGCAGCAGATGTACATTCACCTGCTCCCTAGGCCAAGGGAACACGTCGTCAAAGATTTCCACGTTCCTAGGAACTTCTGTATGAGAGAGGCTTGGATGAGCATTCACTCGACGGGTGTGGACTGCAAGAAGAGGGACTTTAGGTGGCGGTTGGCCCACAATGTCCTTCCAACCAGGAGTAGGCAGTTTCGGTGGGGTGGCATCTCTTCCGATAGATGCCTTTCGTGTGCGGGCATTGAGGACAGGTTCCATATCTTTTGGGCCTGCCCCATGGCGCACAAGGTTTGGCAGGGAATCTGGACTTGGGCTTGGCACAAAAGGCTTGACACCCTCCAGTTTCACCCGGCTAATGTGTTTTATCTACATCCTGCCCCGGCGGCACGCAGGGAGGTCTGGAGGAGGATTATCACCGAGGTCTGTTATAAGATGTGGAGGGAGAGGAACAGGGTTCTGCATTCCCGGACGGCTAACTCGGGCTTCTCTCCGACAACGGTTATCCTTCAAGTCAAGTGTGAGCTCCGAGACAGGGCGAGAGTGGACGCCCGCACTTTGACCGACCGAGCCTTTAGGTATCGGTGGGGGACTTGGCCTCGGATTGTTACCGGGACCAAGAACAACTACACATTTCATTGGGTAACTTACCTCCTTAGTTTCGGCCCTTGAAGCCCGAGGGATCTCTCTGGGAGTGTTGGGCTTTTTCTAGTGTTATGTTTTTGTGACTTGTGTTTAATGGAGGCTGTGGAGGTTAGCCACCTTTCATCGGCGGTTTTATCTGTTTTCTCTCCGGTCAAGGTCGGCGGTGCTGGCCGCTGACCGAGACGGCAGGAGCCTGTGTGAGTCTGGGGGAGTGAGTGTCTTGGTTCTGTCTCTGCCCTTTCTCTTTTGATGTGGTATGAATAGATGGTATCTGAAGGGAGGGTGTTGTGTATTTGCTGTTTGTGGTGTGCCGGTTCCGTGTGGAAGTAGGCCGGGGAGGCACCTGCCATGGGTCGTATGATTGCCTTGGTGCACCCGTCGGCCCGGTGTCCTCTCTGACAGACTCCCGTCCGGGTCGCTGTCACTTGGTCACCTCTGAAGGGGACATTTGTCCGCCTACATGGACTTTCCGGGTGTACCTTCGGGCTGCACCCGCTGTTCTAGGTGACCTCGTCGGCTCTTTGTCTGCGGGTCCTTTCGAGTTCTTCGGAGGATCTGTATGACTCGGGGGTTTGTCTGGTGTTGCTTGTTGGGCCGTTATGGGAGTGTGTGTAAACATCAGTGAACCATGTCCAGGTGTTTATTTTGGGGGTGGTGAACAGTGTGAAGATGTGTTGCCAGAAAGTTCGTGTATGGGGGAGGGGACGTCGTGCGAGAGCACATTAGGGCGCTCCTTCTCCCAGCCCCATGATTTGGGGTGTTATACGAAGACAAAGTTTGTCTTCGTATAAGACTCCCAAATTATAGGGGCTGAGAGAGGGGAACGCCATAGTGTGTTCACACACGACGACCCCTGCCCCGTACACGAACTTTTGTCGCCACGCAATATTACACTGTTCACCAAGCCGCAAGTATACACATGGACTTGATTCACTCATATTTACACACACTTCCTGAAACTCTCACTATGGCCCAATGATTTCGTAAGTTAATTTTTGTTTGTTGACAATTTTACAGCTTCATTCAGTGCTTTTACTTCGAATATTTATTCTTTCTTATTTTCAATAATTGCGATTAGAAGTTTTGACGAAGGTGTTGACAATATTTCAGCTTTAATCAGTGTTTTAACTTCGGATATTTCGTTTTTATTTTCAATATTTTTTAATAGAAATTCGGTTTCCGAAATTCCGACGAAGTTGATTGTTTGTTGACAATTTTTTTGCTTCATTCAGTATTTTAGCCCTTATTTTCAATGTTTGCGGTACAAACGGACTGCAAACGAATGGCATATTCGGAATTTCAATATTGCGTGGTAAGGGTGGGGGCTGCCGTAACCCCCCCCCCCGCTTTGAAATGAGAATAACTCTTTACTGTAAGTGGTAGAAACGAAAATTTTTGCGGTACAAACGAATGGCATAGTCGAAATTTCAATATTGCGTGGTGTGGGGGCTACCGTTCCCCAGCCCCCTCTTTGAAATGGGAATAACTCGTTACCGGATGTGGTACAAACGAATGGGCATAGTCCAAATATCAAAATTCCGAGGTCGGGGGTTTTATACGAAGACAAAAATAAACCTTTTTTCAAACTGCAGCAGTAAATACGCAATGGATGTGCAAAATCTCTGTACCTGTACCAGTAAATGGGCACACGATCAACAACCATTAACATAACATTTGTTAAAACGAACGATGCATCGTAAAAACCTCGATGTTTTGATAATAAACTAAAGAATTCGAACTTTTCCATCAGCAGCAATGAATGGGCGACCTATTTGTAAAATCTCCGTTCAAAGTAACGGTGATACTTAACATTACAACATCAAGTAATGTAATATTTGTTAAAACACCCAATGTATCGGTGGAAACCTCGATGCTTTTTGGATGTATCGGTGTAAACCACGATGTCTTGCTAACAAGCCGAAGATTTCACACTTTTTGATCTGCAGCAGCGAATGGGCATATCGGTGGGTAAAATCTCTGTTCAGTATAATGGTGATTACACACCAATTCAATCCTAACTAACTAATAATATTTCTTAAAAGCCTCGATGTTTTTTTGATGCATCGGCTCACATGCCTTCCAGGAAAGGATTTCGGTTTTCGGCAACGAATCAAGTAAAACAACCAATAATAGGAAGGTGATATTTCTTTCCTCTGTATAGTTATGAATGTAACAAAAAGATATGCATTTACCTAGAAGATATTCTCCTCCATTTCGAAACATCGGTCACGAAATCTCGATTTTTTTATGTATCGGCTTCTGCAACATCGAAATTAAAACATCGATCATTGGTGGCAAAACATCGAGTTTTTTTTTTTTTTGCCCGTCATTAATCACGGATAGTGAAAGTCATGCACCTTCCGATTTGGCGCAGTGCACTCCAGTTTTAAGAGTGTGAAGAACGCCGAGCACCTGCGTGTGGCCTTCGGTGGGACTCCCCAAGTACGTGCCCGACCACAGTTTTGTGTAAATGTGTACTTTGGCGTCCTAAAATTATTGCGTGGAAAAAGTGCGACGTACAATTTTTTAAGCATACAAAATAATGGGGAAAGGTGCCAAAAAATGGTATTTTTAGATAATAGTAAATTATTTTTCAGAAGTATTAACCTATAAGTACGACGGTTTGCAGTAGTTGGTGCGGGAGGCTGAAGCGATGCCAACGGACACCACGTGCAGGTTCTGTGCGTCGGAACGGAATGCGAGTTGGCTGTGATGCGCGGAAGAATACAACAGGAGTGGGGTGTATTTTTCGGAAGAGTGTGATGCGTGGTGTAATCGTGCGCAAGTACAAGTAGTTCAAATCCTTGTTTATTAGTTTTTGAGAAAGATATGTGCGGAATGTCATTATTTTTAGTTTCACAATGTTTCCGAATGGAAAGAAATTAAGGAATGCTAATGAATTTATGTACGACAGAAGTTTTGAGGAAGAACTTTTGGTTCTGGTTGAACTCAAAGTTTTGGTTCTGGTTTGGAAGATGTGCAGGGCTAGGTGATTTCTTCAAGCGCTACATTTGTAGTTCTGCTGTTGTTCCCTACATCGCAGCTCACATTTTTTCCTCATGAAACCGATATTTTTCAAAATAAACGATTTCCTTCATTTCAGATATCGTACTGTGGCAGTGAGGCCTACAGCTCCTTGCATTGTGGTGGATAATGAAATTTCAAGCCCTGACGAAATACGACATAAAGTATGGAGACTGACGATTTTGTACTTACGCTTTCTCAAAATTTCCGTTTAAAAAGACAACTTACAATGCTGCGTAAGACCGACCACTTTCCATCTGCGTATTCTTACAAGACGCTTCAATGACTACGTACTGCCGCACCGCTTCCTTCTGTATTCTTCCGCCGGTTACTTGCCCTTCTCAACGAAGCTTCCATTCACAGGACTCCACTTTGACGCCGCCGCCGATCTGTCGTCTTAGGCCTACAGCCCGAACTCTTCCAAATCATCGCACTCCCAGGTAAATACTTCGGATTTTTTTTTTCCTTTTATCTAAAATTACTATATTTTTTCACCCTTCCCCCATTATTTCGGATGCTTAAAAAAATTGTATGTCGTATTTTTCTTACACGCTTAAATTTCTTCCGACGAAATAATTTAGAACGCTAAAGTACACATTTTCTTCTTTTTCTTAAGCTTAAAGCAAATACTTTTTGGAGATAATATACTTCTACCTTGAATATTTTCGTCAAAACTTGCTGGGAACTTACCTAGACTGATTCTCTTGTCAACAATTTTACTTTAAAGAAGCAGCAAAAAATCTACCTTATAGGCGTAATTTTCGGGAAAACTCGATGTTATTACTGTAACATTGTAATCCATGTTGAGATTGATATCTGAAGCAGCTGTTCTTCTGTCTTCCGGTTCGTTTCTCCCGTGTAAGGTGTCATATGATTACGTAAGCCAAACATGGAATTTTTAGAACTTTCTGAAGAGTTTCTTTGTAGGTTTTGTGAACATGCTTACTGTTCCGGAATCCGCATGTGGTTTCTGTGAGTTTTAATTCCTCCTGGGGGTGTCGGCGGCTGGGTGGTTTGTGGTACGTTGAGATTAATGCTTGGTTTTCCCACTCTACCTTCCTGCCTTGGACTGGTGTCGCGGTTTCTCTCAAAAGATAAGCCCTCCTTTCCTTTCTTTTATTTTTTTGTTTATCTTTCCTATTGAGTTCACTTACTCAGATCTCGTAGCTTCGAAATTCTAAGGGCAGCTTTAGACCTGGGGTCAGACACTTCTTTCCTGAAACTTTTTAGAACGTAATTAGCCGGTGATTCAGGAAGGGAAAAGTAAACAATCACGAAGACATGTCTTACTTCAGAAGTACCGACAAAATTTATAACAAAGGTATTCTGAGAGGGCGAGTGAGTTTTGTAGTTTTGTAAATGACATGCTACAAACAATTATTTTCTATCTAATAATGAAACGCATATAGCGCATGCAATCCGTTTATTTTTGTGCTGTAGTCAGCACAAATATTCAATATTCGCCAAGCTTTCGCACTCCACTTGCAGGCTTCTTCAAGACAATGGTAGACATAAAACTGCAGGGAATTGGAACATGTAAAGAACGAAGATGATTAATATAGACATTTGACGTGGACCAGGAACATCAAACAAAGGTCTTCGCTCTTTCCACGTTCATAAGTGAGTCACGGAAAAATTCTCATTGGCCGCCACCGGGAATCGAATCCAGGGTCTTCCAGCTACGCCCCGGATATGCTTCCACTACACCACAGCGGCCTCGAACTCCTCCAGACTCACACACGCTAACTGCCAAGACAATTTGGTAAGAGGAAGACCCTGGGTTCGATTCTCGGTGGCGGCCAATGAGAATTTTTACGTGACTCACTTATGAACGTGGAAAGAGCAAAGACCTTTGTTTAACGAAGATGATTTTTTGAAAATAACGCGGGAGACATAACGAGCATATTACATGAATTCTTATCACGTAATTATACAGAGCGCAGTGATATGTTTCCATCTTTTAATAACGCATGCCACAAAAATAAACGGATTTCTAACGCTATATGCGTTTAATTATTATTCAACTCTGGTGTATTTAAAATAAAGTTATTTTCTGTCTTTTAAACGACACCGTACGGTCTCAAATAGTTATTGTTATAGTGCACATTTCTTTTCTTGCAACAGGCATGTTCACAAAGAACAACTTCGTTTCTTTGCGAACCTAAAGCGTTTAGTCCCTTGTTAAATTTGAGTGGAAAATCTGCCTTTCTTGAGATGAAGGTGCAGGAAAGTTGAGTAATTTGGGCACTTCGAGAAACGAAAACATTGTATAAGAGACTTTACTTCCTGCTGCTTGTGACGAGCCTGCACGGTATGACGCACATGAGATAAAAGCAGATAGCAGCGAGAGCATACGTCCGCGGAGCTCAGTTGGGAGAGCGACTAACTTCGGAGTGAGAAGACCCGAAAGCATATTTCACAAGTGAATGTGTGAAATTGCGATTAGAGCCATTTCCGCCACGCTGATTAGTTCAGGGCTACTTTGGAGATTGCGAGTGGGCGGGGCCTATGAGGAGGGTCATTTGACAGAAACACCGTCTTTTTATCTGGGGAAGTTCTGTTTGCTAAGAAATTCATTGTGAGGTTACTTAACATATGTGACAAATATTTCATACGGAATTATATCGTGGGAAGTTCTGCTTCCTAAGAAGTTCAATGTGAGGTTACTTATCATGTGTGAGAAATGATCATATTGAATTATATCGTGAAAAGTTGTTTTATCGTGGGAAGTTCTGCTTCCTAAGAAATTCAGTGAGGTTACTTAACAAATGTGGCAAATGATCATATTGAATAATACGATAAGGAATATCTGCAGTTTCTCAGATGAATACAAGTCGAAATCAATATTAAAATTGAGGACGACTTTAGTAACTAAGTAGTTGAATACCGTACTCCGTATCGGCCAATAGATGGCAGCACGTCAACTATCTATCACTACTCGTGCTGTTGTGAAAGTGCGTATAGAAGGATACTAAAAGAATCCTTTTAAAGGTCCTTTCTATTACCCTTAAAAGGACCTTTAACAATGAAAGGTATGTCTCCACAACGAAATATTCTGACGATCAAGTTTTTTTCCTCATGAATTTGAGGAGGTCTAGCTAGAAAATAAAATCAAATAGAGTGATTTTGTATTAGCTAAGAACTACCTAATTTAACGAAGTACGACCAGTGATGTATTCAGGCATCTTTTCGGGGGTCTTAGCCCCCTCACCCGGAAATCCCCATGGAAACCTCCCCGTAGGTTTTTGAGAGATCACCCTTTATATTTAGTCTATTTTTTTGTTTACAGATGAAAATTTGGAGAAATTAATTTTAAAAATTTAAGAAAACAGGGGAAAATATTATAATAAAAAAAACTCATTCACATGGACTTCATATCTCAGTAGCATTAAGATTATTTTAAGTATTAAATTAATTGCTTTGCTTTATACACTAAAACTAAAATTGCTATCGGCATGTATATTTACTTTTCCAAAATCCAACGAGTCAATGCAGCCAATCGAGCGAAAAATAAAACTGGAATTTCCGTTGTTAATTAGAGGCATAAATGACTTCACACTTTAAATAACTTTTTTTTTTTAAATGTAGCTCTGAAATCAAAGTAGTTATGAAAATATATGTACTCTATAGAAAAATTTGTTGATCTAGATGATAATGCTTTTGTAAATTTGTTTATAAATGGAACAATTGTCCATGTTAAAAATCTATTATGAAGTCCTACCAAAATTACTCAATAATTTCTCCTGATAAAGATCAGGAGGGTAGAAAAAGACCAGTTCATCTTGATCACATATGCAACAGGGGCAAACAAGAAAACCAAGCATTGTTTCACAATTCGGTAATTTTTTTAGAGCCTTTGTATTTGATAGTTAAGTTTACTGTGTATTTGTAATCACCAACGGCATGCTGCTTGCACTGCAATACCTCTGACCTCATCATATTTTGGAAGCTGGCATTTATCTTTATTTCAGTCTTCTGTATGCCTACTTCCCATGTATTTGGTTAAGTAAGCCTCAATGTAGCTAACGTTACGTTAGCGCTTCCAATAAAACAAAATATTTGCCCTACCTAATTTTTAACGATAGCAAATTATTAAAATTGATTCCCATATTTTTTTTTCTCCTGGCGGTATGTGGTTTATGCTCTGTGACAAAAAGAAAATCCAGGAATTTCAAACGATTAATTAGTTGTTGTTTTTTACTACTATGTGCTAACCTAAATAATCTAAAGGGGCTGAATGAAACCAAGTGGCAGCGGAATGATTTGCACCATACGTTTTCAGGTAACACTGTAATGATTCCTTAATAATCAGAAAAACGCTTGTTGTAAGGTTAACTATTTTTGCCACTCCTAATGTTTAGGGGTGGGGATAATTTTCTCTAGCACAGCAGCGTTATCTTACTAGCATCCATAATATTTTACACCACTGCAGCATGTTGAAATCCGTGGTGCATTATTGAATTAAAATAAAAGTATAACTTTTTTACATTTTTTATCACTTGCATGTGTAGATTTCAGAATTTTTTTTATATGTATTAATGTATATATATATATATAATATAATATGTGTTAATGTATATATAACTAATATAATATGTGTCAATGTATAAATAAATAACAAATAATAACAAGTTTGAGCCCTCTCAAAATTGGCGATTGACCCCCCTGGAAAAACTCTCTGAATGTAATGCTGAGTACGACCTCAAAACAGTATTCTGTTGAAATAAGACACTTCCGTTGGAATAAATATTCCAGAATGTTGTTTGCCATATATTGTGTCAGATAAAATAGTAAGTGATCTGTCATATATATATATATATATATATATTTATAATATTTAGGAAATTCCTCATTTTTTTTTCCTCCAAACTTAATCAAAAATGCCTTCAATTCCGCATCTCAACCGGCCTTCTCCACAGAAAAAACAAAAAAATACAAACGTTAAACAGCTCATGGGACTCCATACAAAACACATCAGTACTAATCCTGTTCTACAGCAGTGCGCGCTAACGTGCTAACATCTATCGTCTCTGTGAGAACTATATAGATTGAAGCATGGCTTCTGCGTTTAATCAAAGATAAGTCACAAGTCCATGAAGTCACGTTGATATAAAAACACAAAAGTTCCCCTACGAATAAAGTTTACTCTCTATTTACCTCCTGTCGCATTGCGACTGTACGGGTAAAACAACTGGGGTTAACCATTGTCGCAATGAAAACAACGGAACATTAAAATGGCTCATGGCGTGTGCAGCAAAGCTTACATGTCTCACTCAGCTGACTCTCCTCGTAGGCCCCACCTACTCGCAATCTCCAAAGTGGCTCTGAACCAATCGCGTGCCGGAAATGGCCTTAATCGCAATTCCGTACATTTACTTGTTAAAAACGCGACCGGCTTTCGATGCCAGGCATGGACAAAGATGATGGATAAATTTACTTCGTCATATGAGGTTTGGGTGCCACAAATAACTGCGTACTCATGCAAGTTCACTAAGCGGAACGCAAATAAGTGAAGTGATCTAGAAGAAAGTGATTAATATCTGCAAAAATGTAATGAAATGGTTGATGAATTATTTTTGTAATGTAGGCAGACAGGAAATCCGATTTCTAATCAAAATGATTGCTAATTAAAAGTAAATACTGTCAGTAATTTATAAAAATATAAAATTATTATACTATTTTCACGAAGTAAACCTGTTACTCCTTAAAGTTCTTCTTTTGTTAAACACGGGCGTCTGCTTTGCATCAGATCGTCCACGCCTCAGAAAGGGACATTAAAGATGTTTTCGCGATTGAATTTAAGAATCGAAAGGTTGCAATCGAGAGATTCATTCGAACGATTTCTAATTTCAGAATTTACCGGTAGATGGTGGGATACGCTCAGAGCCGCGATATGCGTTTGGCAAATCGAGATATTCATTCGAAATAACCATCGAATGATTTGAAATTGATGCTACACGCACAGAGCTTTCTTTCGCTGGACGGAACGACGCTAAAGACGCCTGAATGTTTTCAAATAGCATAACCTAGCTTAAGAAGTTAGAAGGAACCCAAGTGATTCTTCCTGTGAGAGATAATTCAAACACGTGAAAAGCGAGTACTTCCGAACCTCTCGAGATGTTTTCGGGTAGACGAGCGATTTCGCGTTTCGAATGCACTCGTTTAAACGAGACAGCGTATGAGCAATCGAGAGCTTTTTTTCATATGAGTGAATTCGGAGTATTCGAATGAATCGATTTTTCTACTCATCCCTACAATACACAAGAAAAGTAGGGAAAGATTGTAGAACAGCGCCACCTAAGGGAGTCCGGAAACCGTGGCGTCTTTTCTTTTAACAGAGGTCGTACATTGCGCTTTCGGCATACCCACTTATGGAAGTAATTGTGTATACGGATAAACAGATATTTTTGGTCGATTGACCGTTGCAAACATATAGCCCAAGTTCAACGCTCTTAGCTTTAATTCACATTTGTAAACATTTTTAATTGTATATATTTATTCGAAATTTTGACAAGAGTGAAAGATTTCTACTCCAAATTATATGAAAGGGATGATACATGTACGCCAGACATCATGAAAGGTACCAGAGTTCTTCCAGTCCTCCCAGCAGAAGTTGCTCATGCAATCAAGAACATGAAGCGGGGGAAAGCTACAGGAGAAGATGGAATTACTATAGACATCATACAAGAAGCAAGTGGAGAAATTGAAACAGTACTCGCCCAAATTTTCACTCGATGCCTTAATGAAGGGAAGATCCCTGAGGATTGGAACAATGCTACAATGATCCTGCTACATAAAAAAGGTGACATTGAGGATCTCAGGAACTACAGACCTATCAGCCTCCTATCAGTGGTTTATAAAATCTTCACTAAAGTTCTTTCACACCGCTTGAAGGTAACACTGGA
The DNA here is from genome assembly GCA_039090855.1 of Macrothele yani. Classification (NCBI taxonomy): domain Eukaryota; kingdom Metazoa; phylum Arthropoda; class Arachnida; order Araneae; family Macrothelidae; genus Macrothele; species Macrothele yani. The sequence goes on along the minus strand of CM077032.1, from coordinate 58,325,668 downwards.
CATGGCTCAACCGAGAGAACAAGCTGGATTCAGGAGTGGCTACAGCACAATAGATCATATCCATGTACTGAGAGAACTAATTGAAAGAGCGAGGGAATATGAACTTCCATTGTGCATGGCTTTTATCGATTATGAAAAAGCCTTTGATTCGGTGAAACCATCAGCAGTTACCACGGCTCTGAAATCCTGCGGTATTGAAGATGCATACATTAATATTATTAATAACATCTATGAAAATGCAAGTGCAAAGATTCGGCTGTTTGAAAATACAACACACATAAAAATTGGAAAGGGAGTGAGACAAGGTGACACCATATCTCCGAAGCTCTTTAATGCCACATTGGAAAATGTATTTCAATCACTGAACTGGGAAAACAAAGGGATAAAGATTAATGGAGATTATCTAACCCACCTTCGTTTTGCTGATGACGTAGTCATTTTTGCAACTACCCCATCAGAGCTGCAGAGTATGATCCAGGAACTTGCTGACAAGAGTAAAGAAGTGGGATTAAAAATGAACTTTCAGAAGACAAAAGTGATGTTCAATGCTTTTACAAGAAATGAAGATTTATCGATTGATGGAGAAAAACTGGAGATAACAGATACGTATGTTTATCTTAGACAGCAGATATCAAGTGAGGGTCACATTGATGAAGAAATTAATCGGCGTACAAAACTTGCCTGGAGAGCTTTTGGAAGAAACAGCATAATTTTCAAGAGCAATATGCCATTATGTCTTAAAAGAAAAGTGTTTGATCAATGCATCCTTCCAGTGCTTACGTATGGTGCAGAGACGTGGACCTTAACTAAAAGAGACATACAAAGGCTGCAGACAACTCAAAGCAGCATGGAGAGGTGCATGCTTGGTATAACCAGGAGAGATAAGAAGAGGAACTCGTGGATCCGAAAAATGACGAGAGTGGAAGACATCATGATCAGAGTTAAATCCCTGAAATGGCAATGGGCTGGACATACTGCCAGAAGGACAGACCATAGATGGACAGCCGAAATTTTAGATTGGATTCCAAGGGACAGGAAAAGACCCAGAAAAAGACCACATGGGAGATGGGTGGATGAAATTCGTAAATATGCGGGAGTGACATGGAGGAGACTGGCACAAGACAGACCGTTGTGGAGGAAACTTGGGGAGACCTTCGTCCAGCAGTGGATTGATAATGGTTGACAATGATGATGATGATGATATTTATTCGAAATAATAACTGCGTGTTCTAAAAATTGCAGAATGTGGTAGAATTATTTCTACATTTCAAGCTAAAACCTACAATACACAAGAAAAGTAAGGAAAGATTGTAGAACGGCGCCACCTAAGGGAGTCCGGAACACCGTGGCAATTTTTTCTTTTAACAGAGGTCGTACATTGCGCTTTCGGCATACCCATTAAACAGAAAATTTTGGTCGATTGACCGTTGCAAACATGCAGTTTAAGTTCAATGCACATAACTTAAACCCACGGCTGTAAAAAATTTTAATTGTATATATTTATTCGAAATAATAACTGCATGTTCTAAAAATTGCAGAATGTGGTAGAATTATTTCTACATTTCAAGCTAAAATGTAAATATTTTTTTCTTAATGAGTGTTTGCTACTTTTGTAGATGAAATTTTTACAAGCGCCTTAAATAAGTCTTAGGTCATTGATGGGGACTTTTGTCCGCCTACATGGACGTTCCAGGTGTACCTTCGGGTTGCACCCGCCGTTCTAGGTGACCTCGCCGGCTATTTGTGTGAGGGTCCTTTCGAGTTCTTGGGAGGATCTGTATGACTCGGGAGTTTGTCTGGTGCTGCTCGTTGGGCCGTCGTGGGAGTGTGTGTAAACATCAGTGTACCATGTCCAGGTGTTCATTTTGGGCGTGGTGAACAGTGTGAAGATGTGTTGAAACAAAGTTCGTGTATGGGGGAAGGGACGACGTGCGAGAGCATGTTAGGGCGCTCCCCTTTCCAAGCCCCCATGATTTGGCGGCCTTACACGAAGACAACAATTGATTTGGGGCTGATCCCACAACTAAATGAGTTACATGTTAGAGTTTTACTTATTGGCTTTCCGCGTTGTAGTAGATCTAGATGTTCATCATACATGAGGGGAGATATGAGGCGGCGACGAAAGATAAAACAGCCGGTTTTAATATTCATCTGATGATGCAATGATCTTCGCAAAAGAATAAATTACAACCGATTTCGGAGTGCAACCCACAACTAACGGAGTTTTGTGTTCTGCCTATCAGGGTTTCAGGTGTACTCGTGGTGTACAACCAGTTTTAAAATACATTATATCAGGATGTAATCTTTGCTAACGGAAAAAACTGCCATAGAGTTAGAAGTTCCATCCACAGCTAAACGAGTTTCATTTTAAATTTTTAGAAATTGGGCCGATCAGGTTGTTGTAAACGTGCATTAAAATCATTCGTAGCAAAATTTTTAGTATCTTTTTAATAAATAAGTAAAATATTTTTAGAGGCGGTTTAAGGGCCGTCCGGTCCGCACGTTTTTGCTCACGGAACATCAATTTTGTAAGCATATCGGTGTCGTTCCTTTTTTTTAAACATTCTCTCAATGATCTATAACTACTTTAAGATTATTTATGAAAACTGTTTCCCTTTGGCGGATGGAACGATTAGTATAATTAAGTAACTAGCTGGGACGAACATTAACTGGATATATGGTAAACTTTTTTAAAAGTATCAAGGCAATTTTAGAAACCAAAGAACAAAAACACGCATGAAACAAACAAAAATTACGTTTCAGGTGGGAATGTAAAATTGAATTTACTTACTCATATAATTTTCTCAGCTTACAGTAGTTCCTTCTTATAATGAATTATATATATAAATCCAAAGGATCAATAAATGGTTGGAGATTTACAAAAGCCATTGCTTCTCTTTTGAAATTTTTAATTACGGCCGGAAAGAACACGCAGAGATGTACATTGACCTGCACTTAGGGAGCACGCAGTCAAAGATTTTAACGTTTTTTGGAACTTCTCTCTGTGAGAGAAGTTCTTACCAAGAAATTTAGTCACTCATTCCTGGAAAATGAAGTACATTATTAAATAATCTCTTCCGATAAGTGCCTTTCGTGTGTGGGCATTAAGGACAGGTTCCATCTCTTTTAGGCCTGCACCATGTTTGACAGGGAAAATGGACTCAGGCTTGACGCCTTCCAGTTTCACCTGGCTAATGTGTTTTATCTACATCTTGCCCCTGCGGCGGGCAGGGAGTTCTAGAGAAGGATTATCACACCGAGGTCTGTTATAAGATGTGGAGGGAAGGGAACAGGGTTCTGCATTCCCGGACGGCTAACTCGGGCTTCTCTCCGACAATGGTTATCCTTCAAGTCAAGTGAGAGCTCCGAGACAGGTCGAGAGTGGACGCCCGCACTTTGACCGACCAAGCCTTTAGGTATCGGTGGGGGACTTGGCCTCGGATTGTTACCAAGAACAACTACACCTTTCATTGGGGTAACTTACGCCCTTAGTTTCGGCCCTTGAAGCGCGAGGGATCTCTCTGGGAGTGTTGGGCTTTTTCTAGCGTTATGTTTTTGTGCCTTGTGCTTGATGGAGGGTGTGGAGGTTAGCCTCCGACCCTTTCTTTGGTAGTTTATTCTGTCTTCTATCCGGTAGAGGTTGGCGGTGCTGACCGAGACGGTAGGAGGCTGTGTGAGTCGGGGGAGTGAGTGTTTTGGTTCTGTCTCTGCTCTTTCTCTTTTGATGTGGTATAAATGGATGGTATCTGAGGGGAGGGTGTTGTGTATTTGCTGCTTATGGTGTGCCGGTTCCGTGTGGATGTGGGCCGGGGAGGCACCTGCCATGGGTCATGTGATTGCCTTGGTGCACCTGTCTGCCCGGTGTCCTCTCTGACAGTCTCCCGTCCGGGTCGCTCTCACCTGGTCTGAAGGGGACTTTTGTCCGCCTACATCGACGTTCCGGGTGTACCTTCAGGTTGCACCCGCCGTTCTAGGAGACCTCGCCGGCTATTTGTGTGAGGGTCCTTTCGAGTTCTTCGGAGGATCTGTATGACTCGGGGTTTGTCTGGTGGTAGGAGTGTGTGTGAACATTAGTGAACCATGTCCAGGTATTTACCTGGGGTGTGGTGAGCAGTGTGATGATGTTGTGTTGTAACAAAGTTCGTGCATGGGGGAGCGGACGTTGTGCGAGAGCACATTAGGGCGCGCCCCTCTCCCAGCCCCCATGATTTGGGGGTCTTACACAATGACAAAAATATCGGTCAAATTTTTCAATGTATCGGGAGTTCGTAGGCCAAGAAGCACTCCGTTACTATGGGTAATAGTAGTTTTTTTTTCAGGGAATTCGAGCTTTCTACGGTTTCTGAAGAAGACCAGATGACCGAAGATTCGAGAGTCAGGGAAGGCGGCCGTCGTAGGCCTACGTTGATACGGCGAAGGATCTTGCCAAGTTGGCGAAGTAGGGATTCGACGGAATTTGGCGGGTCGTTACGGAGGTTGCCGCACATTAAAGCCGGCAAACGAGAAACGCAATAGATCAAGGGCTTGTAGGTGAGTTACTTTTTTGGTTGGGTTCCTCTCCCTCTGTTTTTGAACATGGGTGTTTGTTTTATGTGGGGTTTTTGCTAACATACTACTTCCTTTTTCAGATTAAGGTAAGTATGGCACCTAATTAACAAGGCACCGATCTGCCTATTGGTACGTTGAACGTTTACTGTCTCCGCACCGTCGAAAAGCAGAAGTGACTCGCGGGCTACTTCAGGGAGTCGGGTGTTGATTTTTTGCTGGTGCAGGAAACTCACCATAAGATGCCCGAGCAGGTTTTTGCGTTTCGTAGAAACACCGGGCTGAAGTTTACGTACTCGCTTGGAGCGAATGGTTTCACCGGAGTGGCCATAACCTACGAGCCGCAGTACGAGGGTAGCATCACGCAGATGCAGACTGATAGGGACGGTCGCGTGGTGGCTATTTCGGTTAATAGCGGATTGATGTCCATTAAGATGGTGTGTGTTTATGTTCCAATGGAGGATCCTCTCCGGAGCGGTTTCTATTACCAGCTGCCGTTCTTCCTTAGGGGAAGCGAAGATTTTCTGGTTGTCGGTGGGGATTTCAACTCGGTTGTGGATAACCACTTCGATCGGTTGAGTACTCACATGTGCAGGTGGTCAGAGCCGTACAGAAGGGGTCTTACGGATCTGACTAAGAACCAATAACTTAAGGACGTGTGGAGGCAGCTGTTCTCGCAGGAGCCGGGGTTCACCTGTCACAGGAATCGTTTGGCTTCAAGGATCGACATGCTGTTGGTCTCGAAGATGTACTGGGTTATGGGGGCCGAGGTTTTTAACCGTAACTCACAGCCGTTGTTTGTCTCTGATCACAGTGTTGTCGTGATGGACGTCTGTGTACCGGCGCCGAGGGATAGGAAAGCGACACAGTGGCGCCTAAACGTGTCAGTGTTAGAGGACGTTGAAGCGCTATCGCGTATCAGTTCGATCTTGGAGGCCGGTGCGGAGACGGCCACCGATGACGAGATCGGCAGCTGGGAGAGGGCGAAGGACGATTTCCGGAGCACCTTGGTTGCCCGGGGTAAGGAGTTGGCTAGAGCTAAGCGGGGAACTCAGGTTTATCAGATGAACCTCCTGAAATCGGCTCTGAAGGGTAATGAAGACGTGTGTTATCTGGGATCATTACCCAGATCTGGCAAGAGATTTCCGACTTTTATAGAGGCATCGGCTCTGAAGTTCAACTTCAAGGTGCTATTAGAGGTTTTGAGCAGGAGCGGGATATTAATCACATTTACCGCAAGTTTGAGGCGGAGAGGAAGAGGGAGAACATGGAAGTTCTTGATATTGATGGTACCGGGGTGAGGGACAATAAGCAGATCCTGCAGGAAGTTGCTAAGTATTACGGCGATCTCTTTTCCAGCGAGGAAATTGATCCTGCCATCATGGATATGTGGTTGGAGGGTACGCCGGGGATCCCAGACGAGGAATTGGATAGCCTCGAAGAGGAGTTCTCGGTGTCCGAGGTAAGGTTGGCGATTCAGGCCCTTTCGCCATGTAAGTCTCCGAGTTGTGATGGTCTCCCGTCGGAGTTTTACAAGAAGTTTGTTAATGTGTTAGCGCATGGGCTTTCCAGGGTGTACAACCTGATTGTGCAGGTGGGTCGTAAACCGGGGACCATGCGGAGGAGCATGGTCACTTTGCAGTGCAAGACCCCCGACGCCCCGTCGAGGGAGTTAAGTAGTTGGGGACCGGTGTCCCTCTCCACAGTGGACTATAAGATCCTTGCGAGGGTCATCAATAGCAGGCTTGCTAAGGTGGCCGTTCATCTCGTTGGTGCAAACCAGACGTGTGGTATCGGGGGGCGCCGGATGCAATGGAATACTAGGTGCATTCGAGACGCTATCACTTACCCGGGCGAGAAGGGCATTAAGATGGGGCTCTTCTCTGCTGACCGGAGCAAGGCTTTCGATAGGGTATCGTACGAGTTTGTCGGGAGATTGTTAGAAGCCAACGGGTTCGGAGTATTTGTCCGAAGTGCGATTGGGGCGTTGTATAGAGACCTCTTCGGAAGAGTCTTTATTGCCGGTCTTCTCTCCCCCTCTTTGAGGTTCAAAGAGGAGAGAGGCAAGGATGCCCTCTCTCTCTCTCTCTCTCTCTCTCTCTCTCTCCTTTTGTTTGTTTTGGTCTTGGAGACCCTTTTGAGAAGAGATGCCGGGAAGGATAGTGTTAAGGGTTTTCCGGCCCCGGGGAGGGGAAAGTCGTTGAAGTACCTTGTGTCGCCGATGATGTCTCCTTATTCGTTGACTCGGAAAGGAGTTTGAACGGGATGCGAGATGCTTTCGCTGAGTACTGCATTGCGACCGGTGTCCGTCTCAATGAGGAGAAGTCGAGTATTATGCTCTGGGGCAAAGGGAGAGAGGTCAGCGGTTACAGGTTTAGCTATGACCGATGGGCCCGTTCGGATACTCGGCATCCAGTTTTCTAAGGAAGGGGTCCTCGTGAGCACCTGGGGTAAAGTTCTAGCGGAGATGAAGAAGGAGCGATAACGGTGTCAGGAGGTGGCCATTTAGAGAGCGAAGTGGGCCAAATTTGCTAATAAGCTTCTGGTTTCGAAATGCGCTGTTGCCGGGGAAATTGAATCTCTACCCGGAAGTCTCAAGAAGAAGATGTAGAGTCTTGTCTTCATTTGACTTCATTTGGGCCGGGAAGAAGACCGAGGAGTTGGCTCTGGCGGTCATGTACTGTCCCAGGTGGGAGGGGGGTTTGGAAGTCAAGCACCTTCCGATAAGGCTCAGTGCACTCCAGTTTAAGAGTGGGAAGGGCGCCCTGGTCGCCAAGCACCCTTGTAGAGCCTTGGCCTCTTATTTCACGGGGTGGGTCTCGTTTAAATAGGTCCCCGGCCACAGATTTCTTGCCCCTCGGCGCGAGAAGATGCAAAGGTCTTATTAGCTTGGAGGTCGCCTGCAGGACTTTGCGGAAGCTGACTGCGCCGGGAAGAACACGCAGCAGATGTAAATTTACATGCTCCCTAGGGATATGGAACACGCCGTCAGAGATTTCAACGTTCCTAGGAACTTTCTGTATGAGAGAGTTGTGGCTGAGCATTCGCTCGACGGGTGTGGACTGCAAGAAGAGGGACTTTAGGTGGCGGTTGGCCCACAATGTGTTTCCAACCAGGAGTAGGCAATTTCAGTGGGGTAGCATCTCTTCCGATAAGTGCTTTCCGTTTGCGGGCATTGAAGACAGGTTCCATCTCATTTGGGCCTGCCCCATGGCGCACCAGGGGATATGGGCTTGACGCCCTTTACTTTCACCCGACTAATGTGTTTTATCTACATCCTGCCCCGGCGGCGGGCAGGGAGGTCTGGAGGATGATTTTCACCGAGGTTTGTTATAATATGTGGAGGGAGAGGAATAAGGTTCTGCATTCCCGGACGGCTAACTCGGGCTTGTCTCCGACAACGGTTATCCTTCAAATCAAGTGTGAGCTCCGAGACAGGGCGAGAGTGAACACCCGCACTTTGACCGACAGAGCCTTTAGGTATTGGTGGGGGACTTGGCCTCGGATTGTTCCTGGGACCAAGAACAACTACACCTTTCATTAGGGTAACTTACATCGTTAGTTTCGGCTCTTGAAACCCAAGGGATCTCTCTGGGGGTGTTGGGCTTTTTCTAGTGTTATGTTTTTGTGACTTGTGCTTGACGGAGGGTGTAGTGGTCAGCCTACGACCCTTTTTTCGGTAGTTTAATCTGTTTTCTCTCCGGTCGAGGTTGGCGGTGCAGGCCGCTGACCGTGACGGCAGGAGGGTGTGTGAGTCGAGGGGAGTGGGTGTTTTTGTTCTGTCTCTGATCTTATAGTGTGGTGTGAATATATGGTATCTGAAGGGAGGGTGTTGTGTGTTCGCTGCTTGTGGTGTGCCAGTTCCATGTGGATGTGGGCCAGGTAGGCACCTGCCATTGGTCATGCGAGTGCCTTGGTGCACCCGTCGGCCCGGTGTCCTCTCTGACAGTCTCCCGTCTGGGTGGCTGTCACCTGGTCACCTCTGAAGGGGACTTTTGTCCGCCTACATGGACGTTCCGGGTGTACCTTCAGGTTGCACCCGCCGTTCTAGGTGATCTCGCCGCCTATTTGTGTGCGGGTCCATTCGAGTTCTTCGGAGGATCTGTATGACTCAGGGGTTTGTCTGGTGTTGGGCCGTGGTGGGAGTGTGTGTAAACATCAGTAAACCATAAACCATGGCGTGGTGAACAGTGGGAAGATGTTGCGTTGCAACAAAGTTCGTGTATGGGGGAGGGAACGTCGTGCGAGAGCACATTAGGGCGCTCCCCTCTCCCAGCCTCCATCATGATTTGGGGGTCTTACACGAAGACAAAGAAAAAAACCTTTGAATTTTCGATGTTTTGGCGTTGTCTAAAAAGTAACATCGAATTATCGATGTTTTGCTAAACTGGTGTAACTCGATGGTGTGTTCAGTAGGCATGAGATTCTCCGTATATTTATCGAATGCCGCCTATTTCTTATTTGTTTCTGAAAAGAAAAAAATTAGGGGGTGGTGAGGGAAGAAATTTTTGTGGGGGATCGGTATTCTGTTTCAAAACTTTTGAAAACGGAAGATTAATGAAGAATTTTCTCATAATCGCATATATTTTTTTTTCTTCAGTTTTCGTTTTGTGCAGTATTGCGAAATGTCATTTTATTACGAAAATATTTGCATTTCAGCTTGAAAATGGCGAAAAATTGCTGAAAACGGTTAGACGGTGGGAAAATTTCTTCTAATTGTTTTTTTTTTTTTTTTTAATTTGTAGTGCTCTCGTTGATACTTCAATTTTCTGTTCTACACGTTATTTACATGGGGGGAGGGGGGGGGGGAGGGGTATGTATTATACTGGCGCTTGATGACCAAAAGCACTATTAGTTTGTGATTTCACTACTGTAAAATCAGAAACTTGCAGGATCAGTTTTTTGCACTGTAGAATAACTAGTGCCACACACAATTTCAGTAACATCAACATCCATGTTGTTACCTGGTAATGTAGGAATTTGCAGCTGGACTGCACTACTATCAGCAGAGCAACTTGACGCTTGATTAGCTGCACCAATCCTTTTATTAGCAGTTCAATTTCCGTGCACGCGATCAATATGCCCTTTCAAATTGGATGTGTTCTCTGAAGTTTTTAGTTTTTTTAAAACATGACTTGCAGGTTGCTGTTCAATCATCATTTTTTACGAATAATTTCCATACAGCACTTCTTGGTGGGCCCATCTTCAAATGAGACACGCTATTTTAACTACAAAAGTTTTTTTTTTAGATTAAAAAAATTAATTAGCGACTTCTGTTTAATGCCCAAGCCCAAGAACATACCAAGGATACTTAAAGAAAGCTTTTGTTTTTCTGTATCTTAGTTGTGCAACGACTGTAATAATCGGATGGGAGATTATTAATCTAGTTGCACAGCTCGATCCATCGGGGATGACACACTGACAAAAGGCAATCCACCAATATTTTCAACGTACCTCTGCACTCTGCAACTGCACAAGGAGAAGCACGGAGAAAGACTGAACGGTGTTATTCACGGTTCAGCGATGTATCGCTTTCGCTAACATCGAGGTTTTGCTGACGTGTGGGTGGTGGTGCCGTGTCCCCACGCCCTCCACGGGCACCAATGTTTTTCAAGATTAAAATAGGTGAAAGTTCGTGCTTAGTTAGTCATGGAATAAAAGATTGCCGTCCCATGCACGATTAAAATAACTAAAAGTTAAAAGAACTGATGTTCCTGTTCACACCAAATGTGGTGAAAATGCTCTAAATGACAGATTAAAACAACATAAGATCTTTCGATTAGAGATGAGCGTTATTTCACTACCTGTGATTTGATCACGGTTACCGAAAAGTCACAGGTAGCGCCTGCTACTGAAAACCGTGAGTAACAGTGATCGTCCAATAAGCGTTCCTCACGCTGTTATTGCTACCCATCATGCTCTTCGTGATTTTTCACAGCTCCGTCTTAACTGTTACCGAGTGAATTCTGCTCCTGTAGCTGTTACTCGTTATCTGCTGTTGCGTTTGGCAGCTGCCTGCTATTTGTGATTTTTTCACAGCGTTGTTTCTGAGCTCATCGTTCTCGCAGTGAGTGGGGTTAAAATTTTTGAATTCGGAGAAAATAGTGAATTGTGAACGTTACTTAGTAAATCTTTAGTAGCTTCATCCATTTCAAGGCTGAAAAAATGCTGCCTCGTTTCTTTCAAAGTTGTAACATACCATGTTAGGTACAAAAGAACAGTGTGTTTTAGATAATCTGAATCCAAAATTTAACCAACCGCGAAAAACGTATAAAAGAATTACGCATAATTCAACTGAAAAAGCCGTAAAAACTACAGCAAAATATCAGAATTCGCGCAGAATTACCTATAAAAGTTTAAAACAAGTTTAGGACATAACGGACTTTTGGGCACAAATCTTTAGGGGCCGTACAAAAATTGCAGTTTCTTGGCGCTGTGAGGGGAATTGAATGGAGATAACGTTCCCAGTAAGACAAACGACAATTACAACTGAATTTTAAAAAAATTACAAAGCACAAATTTTGAAGATGAAAATCCGTTTTTTGGTGTAAATATGAGAAGGACAATATCCGAAAACTTGAAAATTTCGTCGTCCTGGATCGGGATTGCATAGCACATAATCATGAATATGGATTACATCATATTCATGATTACATAACACATTTCTTAGGTTTCAACGAAACAAAGCAATTACATCAGAACTCATACTATGTTCGGAAAAAGACGACAAACAGGGATTTTTTTATAACGCTGCACTTTTACTTAGGTACTAAATGTTTACATAACATTTCAAGTTATTAATATTTCTCTCTTGCTTAATTAGGCACTAAATTACTATGCCTCATTCGTAGGACCTTTTGACAGTCTTTCTTCTACCGATGTTATATTCATAAAGTTTACGTATCAACTCAAGGTAATAATATTGCGCTTTTACTTAAGCACTAAACATTATTTCACAGGACCTATGCCTTTTTAACAGTTTTTGTTCTATCGATGCCACATTCATAACAATTAGGTATCAACTCAAGTTAATAATATCCCGCCTTTAATTTTTCACTAAAAACTTTCTCACGTTCCCTAGGCCTAGGCCGTGGCCTTTTTAATAGTTTTTATTCAATTAATGTCGTATTCACAACTATTACTTATCAAGTGAAGTTAATAATATTCCGCTTTTACTCAGGCACGAAATATTCATTCGTTACCCTATGCCTAGGCTTTTTAAATAGTTTTTACTCAATGTCATATTCGCAACGTTTATGATTCAAAAAAAGTTAGTAGCATTGCGCTTTTACTTTGGCACTAAATGTTATTTCACAGGCCCGAGGCCTAGACATTTTTAACAGCTTTTGTTCTATCGATGTCACATTCATAACAATTCCGTATTAACTCAAGTTGGGTGTAGGATCTCAGATCAGATCTTCAGTAGAGGATTTTATGAAGGGAGTGTCTGACCCCAGGTCTTAAACAACCCTTAGAAGTAGGAAGCTAGGAGATTTGGGCTAGAGTGCCCGATAAAAAAGTGACACAGAAGATAAGTAGAAAGGGGGAGGAAGACGCCCTTATTTATTACCGGGGGGCCAGTACCCGGGATCCGACGGCTTAACGTGCCCATCCGACGCACGGCGGATATTTAGTGGATCGAGCGTTCGTACCTGCCGAACCTGAGGTCCTTTCCGTGGCAGTCACGAACGTTGCCCACTAGGCCACCCGCGGCCTGGGTGTAGGAGAACTGGCCACAAACATTTTAAGGGGCCGTATAAAAATTACGTTTTTGACCGTCTCGTGGCCACGACCCCACAACAGAGGTTGGTAATCTAAGTCATATAAAGCTTCTGTAATTTCGTCGTTTCTTAATTGCGATAATTAATGTAATTCTTTACAACAAATGTTTGATCTGCATCTCAACAAAATATTTTAGGGTTTTCAAACTACAAGTCTGACAATTATCAGAGTGCATGTGACTACTCGGCAACAAAACTGTCGGCGGGGGTTATACCCCCCAATTGTAAAATATAAAAAAAAATTCTCGCCCGATCGGGAGATTTTCAGCATTTACAAGCTACAACTCGACACATTATCTGAGGGCATGTGCCTACTCAGAAAACCTGTCGGGGGGGGGGGGGGAATACCAAAATTGTAAAATGTAAACAAATTCTGGTCCGGTCGGGAGATTTTCAGCATTTATAAGCTACAACTCGACCCACTATCTGAGCGCATGTGCCTACTCTGGAAACCTGTCGGGTCGGGGGGGGGGGGGGGTTAATACCAAAATTGTAAAATATAAAAAAATTCTCGTCCGATCGGGAGATTTTCAGCATTTATAAGCTACAACTCGACCTATTATCTGAGCGCATGTGCCTACTCTGGAAACCTGTCGGGTCGGGGGGTTAATACCAAAATTGTAAAATATAAAAAATTCTCGTCCGATCGGGAGATTTTCAGCATTTATAAGCTACAACTCGACCCATTATCTGAGGGCATGTGCCTACTCTCGAAACCTGTCGGGGGGGGGGGGTAAAACCAAAAGTGTAAAATAGTAAAATATGAAGAATTTATGGTCTGATCGGGAGATTTTCAGCATTTACCAGCTACAACACGACACATTACATTATCTGAGCGCATGCGCCATATTATACACTGTTTATATACACCCCCCCCTACACACACACACACAGGTATCCTGAGTAGGTACACCTCAGATAGTTTGCTGAGTTGTAGCTGGTAAATGCTGAAAATCTCCCAATCAGACGAGGAATTTTTCATATTTTACACTTTTGGTATTAACCCCCACCCCGACAGGTTTGCTGAGTAGGCACATGCCCTCAGATAATGTCTATTTGTAGCTTGTAAATGTCAAAAATCTCCCGATCGGACGAAAAATTCTTTATTTTTTACAATTTTGGTATCCGCCCTCACCCCGACAGGTTTCCTGAGGCAGCAGATGCCCTCAGATAATTCGAGACGCTTTTCTCCTTCCTGGTATAAACAATATCCTGATATAGAGTAAAGCATTGTTAAAGATACTGCTTATTGCTTTGAGTTTGTTTTCTTTTCCCTGAAGGTCCAGACAGGGAGAAATTAGATTGTACTTGGAATGAAACAGGTGTAAGGCAATGACACAAAATGAAGAGTGTGGGTAAATATAAATTAGGAAAATTATCCCAGCATTTCTCTTTTAAAGCTCACAAAGCTGCACTAGTGGATTGTTGCCATTTTTCACAAAAAGATAAATACGTCGATATTCTTTTAGACAAAAATAAAAGGGCTAGTGTAATTTTCAAGAAGAACATGATAAAGAATTTAATACTAAAGTTTTAAATATTTTATTTGATGTTGCTAGAACATTGGCCAGGCAAGGCATTGCTCTTTGCGGAAATAAGTCAGATGAAAATGGGAATTTTCGTCCAATCGTAGTTTAGTTTATCGTCATTGCTTGATAATGAAGAAATGGTTAGATAAAAAGAGACTAGACAAAACCGATCGGAATCGACAGTTAGTTTTTTTTTTCCTGAAAAGAATAAACTCATATAATGTATTTATTTACACATTAGAAAAAATCCTGCAGAATTGACAATCATCACCTTAGATTTCACTGTCTCTACTTTGCGTTTCAGTGTTCCACTCTCCAGCGACATCAAAGTCCTGCTTCAAATAAAGATTTTACTGAGTGAATTGGTTTTTAAATTGAGCTGCACTTCCATCAGAAAAAATTGTTAACTTTCTATTTCTGGAAATTTGGCCTTTAATGTAGCTATAGCAATTTTTAAGGCCTGCACAGCATTTTTGTAATGGTTGAGCTCATCACTTATTACAGCTACAGTATGCTTAATATTTCATGCACAACTGGTAAATATACAGTAGTTATTTGCTGGTGCCTCCAGTGTCTACTCTGGATTTCATCTTGGGAGATAGTACTGTAATTTTCAAAAAAATCAATTTGGAGCAGACCTTCATTTGGTGACTGAACTGTTCTTACAAAAGAATGAATTTTATAATAATGTAACTGATTATGAAGCACAAACAGAACCATCAATCTCAACCACTTTTTTGAAACCATCTATATCTTTCCATGTTACAAATGTGTCTATATGTATCTCTTCAACACACATGCAAACATCACTTTTACAGTCTGTGCAAAATCCAATCATGCAGTTCTCATTTTGAATGCTGCAGCACAAAACACTCATCAATTCTATTTCATTTGAAGGAAACTTTGGGGAATTGGAATTTTGCTGGCCAAGGATTGTATAAAAAAATGTAAATTTGCATGATATTTGCAAGCACATAATTCCGTGGTGTTTACAAAATTAATGTCACATATCCAGGACACAGGTCGTAAAACTTAGTTTTTTAATTAAAATGTTCTAATTTTCATTTTTGAACTGTGTGAAAGCATCACTTATAGTCATTAGCATGTGTCTTTTTTGTATTAAATTGTGCCTCCTTGATAGTGAGTCCTTTATTGATTTCACACATTTCCTGGTACCTGTCTACTTACAATATATCATTATGGCATAAAAATCTTTTCTTTTTCTTTGTGCTATCTGATATACAGCGTGAAGTCTTTTCTTTTTCATTAAACAGAGTTGTGGCAATGTCAGGCAACACCTCAGTACCAAAGTGTGACATCTAAGTGAGACTTTCAATAATGTCACACACGTCACACCTCAGTTTTTTCTACATGACTTTTTCTACACTTATTCAGACTGCTGACAGTCAAACTTCCACAAAGTTTGAAATTTCTACACAAAGGGTATGTTAGTATAAACTATCTTTATGGTCATTTCAGTCAGCAGACTAAAAAAAAATGTTTTTAAATTTTCAATTATTTTTAAGTGTAAAATATGTTATTACAAAGTGTTTTGGACTCTGCTACATCTAGCAAATACAACTGCAAGTGAAAAACAGTTGTCAAAACATTTCCAGAACTGGTATTAGAATTGTCTAATTACTAAATGTAAATTCTACCTTTTGTTCTGGATGTTTAAGACTGAAATGCAAGGAGACAATGATTTATATAGCATTTTTTGTTGTGAATTCAAATTCTATGTAGTACTCATACCTTCAATTTGATGTATCATAAATAATAATATGATACAATTTAATTTTTTTCCTGTTTGTCCACTTTTTCATGGAATGGCTGTAAAGAATTCTTCGTTTGAGGAGTGTGTAATCATTGCTCTTTTGATTAAAGTTTTAATACTATTGTATTTCTGTGTGTATGGATGTGTTGAATTATATGGAATCAGAACAGGAATAAATGACTGTTTTCTATGTAGTCTGTATTGTAGTTGGTCTCTTTGCTTGACAACTTTAACATCAAGGAAGATCAAAGTATTCTCCTCCTCATGTTCTATTGTCAACGTTGGATAGATATTACCAAATTGCTGAGTTAATGATTCAAGTTCATAAATACTCATTCGTGACAAAATAAAAATGTCATTCACATATCTACAGTAAACCAAAGGAGTTTCTTCCATTGTACAGATTATTTGTTCCTCAATATTGCTCATAGTCACTTCTGCAAATAGATTTGACAGAGGGAAACCCATTGGGCCTCTATTTTTTTGTTTGCAATGTTCTCTTCAAATTTGAAAATATTGTTTTCATAAATGTATAACAAAACTGCTTTTGATTCTTGAAATTGTGTGTTATTAAGATTTTTGTCCTGTTTTAATTTTTTATTAATGTTTTCAATTGCTTCCGGTACAGTGGTACTTGGAAAAAGGGCCTTGGCATCCATACTTGCTACAATCCTGTAGATCTTGGTTTACATTTTTAATTATATCAATAAACTCATAAGTATTATAGTTTTTACAGTAAATTGTGTTTTCACATTTTTTTAGATGCGCGTTGATCTCAAAGTCAATACCAAAAACAACAGTCTTTTTTCGTGCTTAAATATTGTAATACTCTATTGTGATGTTTACAATCATAATATCAGTACTCACAGTTTCTTATTTTGTTTCTTTTTCTGTATTCAAAAATTACAAAAAAGTAGTTCAGCTCAGGGTTCCCCCTGAACTTGATGAACAGGTAATAATTTGATGTCATGGCTATTTCTAGACTTGATGTATTACAAATTTCACTAAATTATAGGATTTACTTGGGAATAAAAGGATATTACTTACAGTCGAATTTTCAGGTAGCATCCCTACCCGTCCACAAGACTACACTATAGTAGGTGTTGTCATTCGTAAGCTAAATACCCCTTAGGTTAGTAGGTGTCCAACCTTATGCTGGAATTTAGCTCACGAATGGCAACATCTACTATAGTGTAGTTTTTGAGGAAGCCTAGGTTTTTTTTTTATTGGAAGTTTAACGACCACTGTGAGCAACCCAATGAGCTATAAGCAGTCGCCCGTCCCTAATTTAGGATCACTGGTTTCAGGGAAGGGAGAGAGCCAGTGCCATAAGACAAAAACAACATCCATGCCTCCCTGGGATTCGAACCCGGACCCCTCTCGGACGAATGATCAAAGGCCATCGCTTAGACCACTGCGCCACCGGGAGGCTTTTTGACATTAACTCTGCTGTATATACTATTAGAATGCTAGTTACTTTATTTCCTGTAGACTCTGCATTCTTCTGTATGGAGGTCTAGTCCACAATTCGGTAACACATTTATGTTAATTATTAACTGCCGATTTAGGGTCGTGCCAGTGTGGCAATTCCCTCCAAATAATACACACACATGCAAGCTATAGATATACCTTCACAGAAATTTCCCCAACAGGGAGGTAATCAGTTGCTTAAATTTAGTCTTATATTTGTCCACAATTTATGACCCCCCCCCCCCTCTCCATTCCCTACAAAAATCATCAGGTATTAACCACTTTACAAAATCTGATAGATATTATGACTATGACTACCGACTGAAATTTCTGTCAGAGAACTTTACGTGGGCTGTGCCCATATCTTCTGTCGGAAAATTATAGTTCATAATTTTGTAATCTGTGGCAGACAGTAGTATCTCAGTTATACATTTTACTATGGAATGGCTTAAAAAACATGTGACTGAAATTTCAAAATATTAAATACTATTGTACAATTTTAAATGCTTCCAAAAAGAAAAAAAAAGGGGAAGAGGGCTCGCAATTTTAGATTATGCTAATGAATACTTTGTTCGCTACCTGTCCATTCTATTTTGTTCTTGCCTGTCTATTTTGACCTTTAATTTTTTGTTTTTGTTTTTTTACATTATAAAACAAATTAAGAAATTCTGCATGATTTCATATTTTCAATATATGAAAGAACTCTTACCTTTGAAATATTAGGTAGTAAATCCGAATGTGTTCTTATATTCAACACCCTTAGAACACATTATTTACTTATAATACTTGGCCCTTTTCAAAGAATTTTGTTCACTAGTTGATTTACCATTAATGCTGGGTAAAATATCACTACTTTCTGTTTGTTTTAATTTTTTTGAATTTGGAGAAATTTGTGAATTTTGTGTGAACATTAGATGATAATTTTTTTGTTGCTTCGTCCATTTCAAGGCTGAAAAATAAATGCTGTCTCATTTTTTTCAAAGTTGTAGCACCATGTTATGTATAAAAGAACTGTATATTTGATAATCTGAATTCAAAATTTAACCTATAAATCGCATAAAAGAATTACGCATAACCCAACTGAAAAAGCCATTATAACAACAGCAAAATATCGGGGTTAACGCAGATTTATGTTTAAAAGTAAAAAACATATAACCCAGGATCCGCTGTATTATGGCCAACCCACCGTTCCATTAAGTGATTCTGCTATCAGTTACTTTACTCGTTCGTTAGTCGTTACTGGTGCACGAATTCACGGAAGGGAAACAAATAACAGGTCCTAAACTGTGATTCCAATCACAGTTAAAAATCACTGTTACTTTTGAGTAGCAGTCACAGTTAGCGCCGTGAACACCAAGTAACAGGTAAGCTCATCTCTACTTTCGATCCCTCTTCGGATCATCCTCAGATGTGCTCACGAATTGGTGATTCCGACCTTAAATAACAGAAGGGCAGGTGTCAATCTGTGCGTTCACTGCGCATGCCTGGGATTATTCACGGGAGGATCAGGGTTGCCGAGTGGGCGGCTATGTCATTTGGTGTTAAGGTATTCAAGGTGTTGTCATTCTGAGTATTATTTGATTCCCTTGGCAGGATATCGGTTCCGTCTTCGGCCTGCTCGATAGATGGCGCCACGATATACCGTAAGCTGTGTTCTCCTCTAGCAGTTTAACGTGAAATGCGTGTGCTTTTCTCGCAATTTAACGTTCAAGAGTTAGTTTTGGTTCTGGTTGTTCATCCGTGTGTGTGCCTTGTGTTGGGTTCATTTGTTCGGCATCTGTTTTTCGCCATGTCAGCGCTGTGGAATTGGAAAAGATTGTTCAACGAAGTAGGGAAGGATGAAGCTACTGCGACTTCGTGGGCAGAAGAACAGCGTTTGCTTCCAACTTCAAAGAAATGTTCAGAGGGTCATGTCATGTCACTTCGTTTCGGTCCGTCGCATCGTTTGGGACAATTCAGATGTCAGAAGAAGCACGCTTCAGGGAATGCTCAGTACTGTTCCCGTACACTTGGTACGTGGTTCTTTTATGCTAACATTTCCATTGATAGAGTTATGATTCTGACATATTCTTTTGCCAAAGGATTGTCTTTTGCTGATTCGATTGAAGAAAGCTCACATTGTGGTGTTACCACATCCAAGGAGACAGTTAGTTACTGGTATTCGTATTGCAGAGAAGTATTGTCCGAGTTTATGATAGTATCGCAATGTGAGGAAGGAAGGCTTGGAGGTCAGGGAGTGATCGTAGAAATTGACGAAGCAAAAGTAGGAAAACGGAAGTTTAACTGTGGTCGTCTCGTGGAGTGGACCTGGATCCTCGGAATATTAGAAAGCGGTACGAAGCGTTTCAGGGTTGAGATCTGCCCTGAAAACAACCGATCTGAGAAAACGTTGATCCCCCTCGTAATGAAACACGTTGAAGCAGGAATAACCATCATGACAGACCAATGGGCTGCTTACAACAATCTCCAAACATTGGGATACAGCCATTTATCTGTTAATCACTCACTTCACTTCGTTGATCCAACAACAGGCGCTCATACACAAGGCATAGAGAGTAACTGTCGTCCCCTGAAAAGACAACTCACAGAGGGCAATCAAAAATTTTACTTGGCAGATCACATTCTTGAATATTTATTCAGACGGAATTGCCGAATTTCCTCCGAACGTTGCTTTCAGGTCCTTCTCCGGGCGATAAAACAGTACTTTCCTAGCACGTAAAAATTGTTGTTTACATGCTAGAAAGACATTTCAAAATTCATGAGGAAAAACATTGATTCAATCTCCATAAATATTCATGTAATCTGCAAGAAATACAACTCATTCTTGTCCTTTAAAACGTCACGTACGTCGTAACACTCCCCGATCAAGCGAGAACGTGTCGCCACTTTTGCAAACCATGTCGCCATCTATCGAGCAGGTCAAAAACGGAACTTTATCCAGGATACTTTTCCAAGGATTGGGGATGTTTATTGGCAGATAGTCGTTGCAACATTGATTACCCTTAATGAATATCATCAAACTCCCGGGAAAAAGCAAGTAAACCTTCCAAGTTTGGCCATAAAAATAGTTTTGTGAAGCGATGATAGATGGGGATACGTTATCGCTACATCGTGAAGCGTTTCGTTACGTTGGGAAAGTGGAAGGTGGCCCTTAAAAGGACCTACATGAATGTACATTGTAGCATATGGGTAAAATATTTATTATGACGGGATAATAAGTTTTCCTAATTAATATTAAACTGTCTACATAGCAGAATAAAAGCAAGAAAAGGTTTATCTGCCAGGGAACAAGTTCCTGATCGCACGAATCAGGACTTCAAAGCAATGTTCTGAGGAAAGAGGGCAATGCCGTCGGAATAAATATTCCGGAATATGGTCTGCCAAGTACATTTACATTGCGAGGCTGCCATAAACTGTGAGGCTAGTTGTCTGCAAAACGAATACCAGTCGCTAACTGTCTCAGTGGATGTGGCCATGTGAGGTTTCTTCAATCGCCTCATCGTAAGACAATCCTTTGACGAAAAAATACGTGAGAATAATCACTCTATCAAAAGGAATCGCACCATGAAAAAACACGTAGCAAGTGTGCGGGAAGAATACTCATCATTCGCTGAAGCGCACTTCTTCCGACACATGAATTGTACTAAACGATGAGACGCATCGACACATAGAATGATGAGATGGCTGAATGCATTTCACGGGCGAGAAGAGCGGAGGATAGGTGAAGTGCTCCGTGGCGCCATCTATTCTTGCTTTCGGAACTAGCGGAGCCAAACGTGGAAGTTTAGCCAAAAACAACTAGGTTTTGTTCCATGGTGTTGTACCGATGGAAGCTTCCAGCTAAGCTGGGAAATAAGAACCTTTGTTGTTAAGGCGTGATAATGCAATTTTATCGTTTCGAGCCTTGGTGTCATATATATGTTCTTTCACTCTTATATCTAACGTCCTCTGGGTAGATCCTATGTAAGTGAGAGGTGGGTCATCTGGCTCAGTACTGTAAAGAGGTATGCTATATATTCCATGACGGGATCCCTGTTTGATTTGATCGCGGTCGTTGCGAATAATAGAGAAGGTATTTGATGTTCTGAGGCCAAAATCGATTTTATGACGGTGACACAAGTTTTGCATAGTGCGAGTAACGTGTGGGTCATACATAGCACATGGACCCAACAAATTTCTTATTCCTAGTTTCTCTCTCGAGGGTAGATATGGTTGAGTTTCTGGGTCTTTTATAAACCTAATCCACCAAATGATCTTCATAGCCACGGTTTCGGGCGATTTCTTTAATTTTTGCAATCTCTTGTTGTTTTCAGTTGGTTACTGGAGGACTGTTTAATGGCTCGTTGTATCATGAATCGAATGGCTGCAAGTTTATGACTTAGAGGGTGCATAGAGTTGTAAGGGATGGTGCTAGGGACAGACATAGGCTTCCTGAAAACTGAGGTTTGAATAGTATGATTTGTATTGTTTCTGGTTAGTAAGGTGTCCAAAAATGGTAAGACTCCTTCAGATTCCAGTTCCAACGTGAATTTCACTGATGGATTTAGTGAAGACATAAAATCCTTAAAGTTCGGTAATTTTTCTTCAGTACCCAACCAAAAAACCAAAATACCATCGACATACCTCATATATAGACCCAGATCTTCAGGTAAAGGGTTCAGTGCCAAGTGCTCTAGATGTTGCATAAATATCTCTGCTGAAAGTGGTGATAAAGGGGAACCCATTGGGACCCCCTCTTTTTGCCTGAAAATGATGTTGTTGAAGGAGAAGTATGATCGATTTTGAATAAGTCTTAGGGCACAGGCATGTCTAATGCTTTCAGTTTGTCTTAAATTAAAGAGTGAACTAGAGGTAGGCTACAGACACACTTGGGCATAGGGCCGCAACGTCCAGTGAGCCCATAATGAAGGGTGCCTCCTGACTACAGAAGGTTTGAATCCTCGATAAGGCTTTATTCGAGCTGGAAACAGAGTAGCCTTGAGTTAGGGTAATGGGTTTAAGGAATGAAGCCAAGGCTGCTTCAAGTGGACGGGTTGGATTAGAATGCCCCGATACCAGTGGTCTCATGGGTTGGTTTTCTTTATGAGTTTTTAAGGTTCCGAATAGTTCAGGAACTTTATACCCATTTGGTGGATGCATGTGAGAGGAGATGGTAGACGCGAGAGTTCCAGAATTTTAAGTCTGCTGAGTGCCGTTACCGTGGCATTTGTTGGGTCACGGATGACAATATCACGTGGGATCTCCTGAATAGCAGTCTCCATTTTTTGGAATTTTTTTTTTAAGTCTGCTGAGTGCTGTTACAATATCATGTGTGATCTCCTGAATAGCAGTCTCCATTTTTTAGATGAACGTAGGTTTGTCTAGAATGACTGCCTGGACTGTTTTATCGGTTGAAAAAATGGCCAGGTTCGAATCCCTGCGTAATTTCTTCAACTGAGCACGTTCGACTTTAAGCGACGGTCTTCGTCACCGCAATGCCTTAATAATCTCAAATCTAGCCACTTCCTGATCAGTTGCAGGGAGGTGGAGAATTATATCCTCGGCTTGCGGAATAAAAGTCAGCGGGGTGGGGGGGTTAGGCGGATATGAAAACTTCAGCCCCCTGTTCAAGGCAAGTTGTTGAATTTGGTTAAGCTGAACGCTGCTCAAATTGATGAAAGATGACTGAGTAGTGACAATGGAGTTAATCGAATGGACTGGCCTGCGCAGAGACCGGACCTTAACCCTATCGAACAGCTCTGGGACGAGTTGGAGCGTCGACTTAAGGTGTGCCCCCACCGTCCGAAATCGGTGAAGGAACTGACCTGTCTTCTCCAAGCCGAGTGGAAGAAAATACCGCTAGCCGTCGTACAACGTATGTTTGAGAGAATGCCCCGGAGGGTCGCAGCTGTAATCGCAGCTCGTGGAGGCACCACCAACTATTGAAGGTGAATAAACTTCGTTTTCCTTTGCTATCACAGTTGTCCAATTACTTGTTGGTAGATAGTGTATATCACAAGCCCCATCAGAGACATAGCTAGAATTAAAGGGTTGCTTTGAAAAAAATTAAGGGTAGACTCTGCTACATCGTTTCCACCTTCACAGCTGCATAAGAATCATTGATATGTGGTAAAAACAGTGCGGAAATGTATTATAAACGCATTAATTCTATAATAACTCTTTCTTTCTATAAACTGTTTTTGAAGGTCCAACTACTCACACAACAATGGGTATCAAGTTTACGATCAGAACGCGAAATATTTTTCTCCCACTGAGGCAGTAACAGCACATCAACAGGTGCCTTAAATAACTATGCGTTGGCGGCCTCTCTGGAAAGAGGGGATCGCATTTTAAACCGAGTAATAAGCCTTCTACAGTAGCAAGGTACTCCTTTTTCTAAGTACCTAGTTCTACAGTCCTGGAAAATTTTCTTTTAAACGTTTACTGTGTACATATAAAAAAATCCCAACGATATCTAGTCCACTCTAACACATTTAAACAACAGCACAGCAATACACAAGAAAAGTAGAGAAAGATTATAGAACAGCGCCACCAAAGAGAGTTCAGAAAACCATGGCATCTTTTAACAGAGGTCGTACAGCGTGCTTTCGGCATGCCCACTTAGGAGCGTCATTCTGTATTTCGATAATTTGTTTTCGTATAAGACCCCCAAATCATGGGAGCTGGGAGAAGGGAGCGCCCTAATGTGCTCTCGCACGACGTCCCCTCCCCCATACACGAACTTTGTTGCAACACATCTTCACACTAATCACCACGCCCAAAGTAAACACCTAGACATGGTTCAATGATGTTTACACACACTTCCACCACGGCCCAACAAGCAACACCAGACAAACCCCAGAGTCAGACAGATCCTCCGAAGAACTCGAAAGGACCCGCACACAAAGAGCCGGCGAGGTCACCTAGAACGGCGGGTGCAGACCGAAGGTACACCCGGAACGTCCATGTAGGCGAACAAAAGTCCCCTTCAGAGGTGACCAAGTGACAGCGACCCGGACGGGAGATTGTCAGAGGGGACACCGGGCCGACGGGTGAACTAAGGCACTCACACGACCCATGGCAGGTGCCTCCCCGGCATACTTCCACACGGAACCGGCACACCACAAACATCAGATACACAACACCCTCCCTACAGATACCATCCATTCATACCACATCATAAGAGAAAGAGCAGAGACAGAACCAAAACACTCACTCCCCCGACTCACCCAGGCTCCTGCCGTCTCGGTCAGCGGCCAGCACCGCCGACCTCGAACGGAGAGAAGAAAGATTAAACCGCCGATGAAAGGGTCGTAGGCTAACCTCCACACCATTCATCAAACACAAGTCACAAAAACATAACGCTACAAAAAGCCCAACACTCCCCGAAAGAACCCTCGGACTTCAAGGGCCAAAACTAAGGGGGTAAATCACCCCAATGAAAGGTGTAATTGTTCTTGGTCCCGGTAACAATCCGAGGCCAAGTCCCTCACCGATACCTAAAGGCTCGGTCGGTCAAATTGCGGGCGTCCACTCTCGCCCTGTCTCGGAGCTCACACTTGACTTGAAGGATAACCGTTGTCGGAGAGAAGCCCGAGTTAGCCGTCCGGGAATGCAGAACCCTGTTCCTCTCCCTCCACATCTTATAACAGACCTCGGTGATAATCCTCCTCCATACCTCCCTGCTGGCCGCCGGGGAAAGATGCAGATAAAACACATTAGCCGGGTGAAACTGGAGGGCGTCAAGCCTTTTGTGCCAAGCACAAGTCCAGCTTCCCTGCCAAACCTTGTGCGCCATGGGGCAGGCCCAAAAGAGATGAAACCTGTCCTCAATGCCCGCACACGAAAGGCACCTATCGGAAGAGATGCCAAATCACCGAAACTGCCTACTCCTGGTTGGAAGGATATTGTGAGGCTACCACCACCTAAAGTCTCTCTTCTTGCAGTCCACACCAGTCGAGTGAATGCTCATCCAAGCCTCTCTCATACAGAAGTTCCTAGGAACGTGGAAATCTTTGACGACGTGTTCCCTAGGCCTAGGGAGCAGGTCAATGTACATTTGCTGCGTGTTCTTCCCGGCGCGATCAGCTTTCGCAAAGTCCTGCAGGCGACCTCCAAGCTGGCAAGACCTATGCATCCTCTCGCGCAGGGGGCCAACAAATCTGTGGCCAGGAACGTATTTAAACGAGTCCAATCCCGTGAAATAGGAGGCCAAAAGTCCACATGGGTGTTCGGCGACCAGGGCTCGCTTCACAATTTTAAACTGCAGTGCACTGAGCCATGTCTGAAGGTGCTTGACTTCCAACCCCCCTTCCTCCGACCTGGGACAGTATAGGACCGCCCGAGCCACCTCTTCGGTCTTCTTCCCGGCCCAAATGAAGCCAAAGACCGCTCTCTCCCTCTGCTTCACGAGACTTCCGGGTGGGGACTCAATTCCCCCGGCAATAGTGCATTTCGAAACCAGAAGCGCATTAGCTAACTTGGCCCGATTCACTCTAGAAATGCCTACCTCCTGCCACCGTTGTACCTCCTTCTTCATCTCCGCCAGAACTTTACCCCAGGTGCTCACATGGACCCCTTCCTTAGAAAACTGGATACCGAGTATCCGAACGGGCCCATCGGTCACAGCTAAACCTGTAACCGCTGAACTCTCCCATTTGCCCCAGAGCATAATACTCGACTTCTACTCATTGAGACGGGCACCGGTCGCAATGCAGTACTCAGCGAAAGCATCACGCATCCCGTTCAAGCTCCTTTCCGTGTCGACGAAGAAGGAAACATCATCTGCGTACGCAAGGTACTTCAACGACTCCCTCCTCCCCTGGACCGGAAAACCCCTAACACTATCCTCCTAAGCAACTCTTCTCAAAAGGGTCTCCAAGACCAAAACAAACAAAAGGGGAGAGAGAGGACATCCCTGCCTCACTCCTCTTTGAACCTCAAAGAGGGGGAAGAGACGACCGGCAATAATGGCTCTCCCGGAGAGATCTCTGTACAACGCCCTAATCTCACTTCGGACAAATACTCCGAAGCCGTGGGCTTCTAACAATCTTCCGACAAACTCGTGCGGTACCCTATTGAAAGCCTTGCTCTGGTCAGCCAAAAAGAGCCCCATCTTAATGCCCTTCTCGCCCAGGTAAGTGATAGCGTCGCGTATGCACCTAGTATTCCATTGCATCCGGCGCCCCCCGATACCACACGTCTGGTTAGCACCAATGAGATGAACGGCCACCTTAGCAAGCCTGCTATTGATGACCCTCGCAAGGACCTTATAGTCCACTGTGGAGAGAGACACCGGTCTCCAACCACTTAACTCCCTCGACGAGGCGTCGAGGGTCTTGCACTGCAAAGTGACCATGCTTCTCCGCATGGTCCCCGGCATACGACCCACCTGCACAATCTCGTTGTACACCCTGGTAAGCCCATGCGCTAACACATTAACAAACTTCTTGTAAAACTCCGACGGGAGACCATCACAACTCGGAGACTTACCCGGCAAAAGGGCCTGAATCGCCACCCTTACCTCAGACACCGAGAACTCCTCTTCGAGGCTATCCAAGTCCTCGTCTGGGATCCTTGGCGTACCCTCCAACCACATATTCATGACGGCAGGATCAATTTCCTCGCTGGAAAAGAGATCGCCGTAATACCTAGCAGCTTCCTGCAGGATCTACTTATTGTTCCTCACCTCGGTACCATCAATATCAAGAACTTCCAGATTCTCCTTCTTCTGCTCCGCCTCGAGCTTCCGGTAAATGTGATTAATATCCCGTTCCTGCTCAAAACCCCTAATAGCACCTTGAAGTTGAATTTCAGAGCCGATGCCTCTATAAAAATCGGAAATCTCTTGCCTGATCTGGGTAATGATCCCAAGGTTACACCCGTCTTCATTACCCTTCAGAGCCGCGTTTAGGAAGTTCATCAGAAAAACCTGAGTCCCCCGCTTAGCTGTCACCAACTCCTTACCACGTGCAACCAAGGTGCTCCGGACCTCGTCCTTCGCCCTCTCCCAACCGCCGATCTTGTCATCGGTGGCCGTTTCTGCACCGGCCTTCAAGATCGAACGGACACGCGACAGCACTTCAACGTCGTCTAACATTGACACGAAGCCACGGTGTCGCTTTCCTCTCCCTCTGCACCGGCACACAGACGTCCATCACGACAACGCTGTGATCAGAGACAAACAACGGCTGTGAGTAAGGGTTAAAAACCTCGGCTCCCATAACCCAGTCCATCTTTGAGACCAACAGCATGTCGATCCTAGAACCCAAATGATTCCTGTGCCACGTGAACTCTGGCTCCTGCGGGAACAGCTGCTTCCACACGTCTTTAAGTTGCTGGTTCTTAATCAGATCCGTAAGATCCCTTCGTACGGCTCTGACCTCCTGCACCTGTGAGTACTCAACCGATCGATATGGTTATCCACAACCGAGTTGAAATCCCCACCGACGATCAGAAAATCTTCGCTTCCCCTAAGGAAGAACTGCAGCTGGTCATAAAAACCGCTCCGGAGAGGACCCTCCACCGGAACATAAACGCACACCATCTTAATGGACATCAATCCGCTATTAACCGAAATAGCCAAAATGCGACCGTCCCCATCAGTCTGCATCTGCGTGATGCTATCCTCGTACTGCGGCTTGTAGACAATTGCCACCCCGGTGAAACCATTCGCTCCAAGAGAATACCTACAATTCAGCCCGGTGTTCCTACGGAACGCAAAAACCTGCTCGGGCTTCTTATGGTGAGTTTCCTGCACCAGCAAAAAAACAACACCCGACTCCCTGAAGTAGCCCGCGAGCCACTTCTGCTTTTCGACGATGCGGAGACCGTAAACGTTCAACGTGCCAATACGCAGATCGGTGCCTTGGTAATTAGGTGCCATACTTACCACAATCTGAAAAAGGAAGTAGTATGTTAGCAAAAAACCCCACATAAAACAAACATCCATGTTCAAAATCAGAGGGAGAGGAACCCAACAAAAAAAGCTACTCACCTTCAAGATCTCGGTCTATAGCGTCCCTCTGTCTCCTTCGTATCCGCACTGTTTCTCCGACGTCGGCTTTTATGACCGGTAACCGTCGGAACCCGACTTTGGCAAGATCCTTCGCCGCATTAACGTTGGCCTGGGTCAGCCGTCTTCCCTGACGCTTGATCTTGGGCCATCTGCTCAGCCAACTGTTCTTCCTCAGAATCCGTAGAAAGCTCGGATTCCCTGCAAAAAAATCTATTGCCTATATTATCGGAGTGCTGCTTGGCCTCCGAACTCCCGTCGTAGGCAGGCGCGCGCACTCTTCGACAGAGTGCCAGCCTGCCCCGGCGGCGTCCCGCGGCACTTCCGCCTCGTTACCACGGTGGCCGCCGTTCGCAGAAGACTCGGTCAAAAGCACAGCTTCACTGCGGGGACCCTCCTCGGACTCCGTTGGCGTCCGCAGGAGGGGTGGAGAAGCCGTCCCAGATTCCCCCTCGGGAGTCCAGGGCCGCTGCTGAACCTCCACAGCTCCGCTATGGGATGCAAGCTTCCTGAATACTTGCAGGAGAGCCCGTGCACTCATTCCCGGCTCAATCCAACCACCGGCGTCGTCGGATTGCCCAGGGAACATATCCTGCATTGGATCCGTCGCTGGCTCGGCTTCATCAAAACTCGGGATTTCATCAATTTCAGTCGTGTCGATTGCACCAAAACTTTCAACTTCGTTGTGTTTTGAGGAGATGGGAGTGCAGATCTCCTCGACAATACAAACATAATCATCACTAACATTACATACACTAGTGACATCAATTTTTACCTTTTCAAAACCATTATCAACTTCAAGTTGGAAATCATTACCGTCGAAAAATTCCCCATTCTCATCCACACCAGTCACACAAATTTCTCCTTCCTTTTCACCTGACCAAACCTCCATTTTCTCACTATCCTTGCCCACCATTTTCACATTCTCGTCAATAATACTGACTCCATTTAACTGATTTGCCATTTGATTAATATCCTCAATACAGAATTTTCTTGACTTTTTGGTAACCGTAGTGTAACCGTCTCCAGCCTCTGGTGAACGAACCCTCTTGTCCACCGTGGGTTGACCTGTAGAAAAAGAATTATCTTTATCATTTTTTTGGAGAAACTTTCTCCGCCTCACCATTTCTTTCACTTACCTGCTCCACATTCGAAATACCTTCGGCTTCCTGCTGGCCACTCCCCGAGCCACGAAGTTGGTTGGTTTCTACTACCTCGCCACTCGAGGAATTTTCCCCAGCTTCAGGAGCTTCCCCCACCTTCTCCGTGGCGTCAAGCGCCTCTAAAATATCATCTTGGTTTACCTGGGATGGTCCGGCTCCTGCTATCTGGGCAAAAGTACGGACACCACATTCCGGTCTCTTGTGTTGTGGAGACTTGCACTTCCCGCAAGGATCTTTACAGTCCTTAATATTATGACCGAGAGCTCTGCAATTCTCACAAGAGTATTTAGCACAGTCACCAGCGATGTGCCCCCGTGTCCACATCGCCGGCACACACGTACCTGCCCATTGTACACATTCATACATCTAAAATGGGAAACATACATGAAATTAGGAACGGCTTTGTCCATGTCGAGGGTGACAATTCTCGTTCCCGAGAAGGCTCCTTTCATGTATATTTCGGTCTCCTTTCTAACCTCATACTTAACATTAAGCACCCTTCCAAAATCATTGAAAACGGCTTTAACCGATTCATTAGTTACCTGGCATGGGAGGTACTTACAGAAGACAACTTTAATGTTTGTGTCACCTTTAGAACAGTGAATCTCGGACGACTCGTGGTAGAGAGTTTTGCCCACGAGCTGCAAATAATAGTCAGTACGCTTCAAATTTTCGCAGATTCACTACCGGCACAAAATGAATAAGCGGTTCAGCAAGTGAACCCCAAGACTGTATCCAAATCGGGTTTCGTTCGAGCTTCACATAACTCGACCGTCGGTAAGAATTCAACAATGACTTCTGATTCTGGGGAAAAGTAAGTTGAAGATTTTTACTTCTATTTATTTGTAGGAATAAATTACTAAATGCTAAAACCACTGTATACAGTGAGCATACTATTTTCGCATTCTTACCTAAAACGTAATTTTTTTAATGCGTGTTTTCTTACTTCTATTTATAAAATTTTTGTTGATTTTGTTTGTTGAGTGCATTTGGCAATTTATTTTCCGTTATACAGTTACACATTTTCAATATTTTCTGATAAATTAGTGCAAAATCGGTCGAATAGAGAACGCGCTGATTCGTAGTAGAGCAACTTTAAACATAGCTTCCCTTAGCAGCTATAGCGCTTGGAGCTACAAATAAAAGACATTCCTTTCGTCTTGTAGCTGGTTTTTCTAACGGGGGAGATAGTAGCCAAAGATTTTAAATTACCTATGTCTACTTTCCGTACAATGCAGATCTTGGCATTCTAAACTCAACTTCGATGCTCTAAACGTATGTAAATATATACAGTGCTTTGCGCTCTAAAAAATATTTAATAAAATGCCCTGCTGTTCAACAAAGACATTTTTTTAATATGTCATATTCTACTAGAAATTATTGTTGATAACATTATTGCTTTAAGAAGTAAAGACATGGAGGACAAATCATCTGTTGACTCCACAATGTGAATTTATTCTTCACAGATTTCATTCTTATTTGATTTGTTCTTTCAGTTGGAAAGGTGATAAAGTGTCGATTTTATGCAGCTTGTAGCTTAACTTGGCAATTTTCTATAAAAATTATTTAGTTTTCACCAACGGAACTTTAACGACACGATATTTGAAAAAGTTTTAGGAAGGGAGTGTCTGACCCCAGGTCTAAAACTACCCTTAGAGATAGGGAGCTTGGAAATCTGAGTAAAGGAACTCAATAGGAAAGACAAACACAAAAGTTGAGTGAAAGGAGAGGGTGATATATCTTTCGACTGTGAACGGTGACACCCCTCCGGGGGGAACCACAACACCTCCCGGCCACCGACACACCAGGGAGTCACTGCAACTCAACGAGATCAAATCCAAATGCCCGAACAGAATCCTTTTTCAACGTCTCGATGAAAAAGGATTCAACGTCTCAATCTGAAAAAGAAGGGGTGGTAGTCTGTGTAACACGTATCAGTGTTCGCATAGTTACTCTCTCCGTCAAGGGGGGTCAACGATCCCCGCCTTAGTTCTGGGATACCTAAGGAATTCGGTGGGATTTTAGTCAACCGCGTCCCAAACAAGTTCATTAGGGTGGGTTGCCGCTTTCTTGAAGAACTTCTTTGCGAGTCTGGTGGAAAACTCATTTACCTTCTCGATTCCAAATCTGTTCCTCAGGTTCCGAAGTGGGGTCCAAGGGGGAGCCCCAGTGATCATTCGAAGTGCTCGGCTCTGTACCCTCTCGATTCTCTCTCGCTGATTCCTACTAATACCACTGAAGATGGAGGAGGCGTAAAAAAAGAACCGGCCTGACGATCGTCTTATACAACAGTACTTTGTGCCGTGTTGTAAGGAAGCTCCTCCGGTGGAATAGTGGAAGGCATTTGTCTAGCTTTAGTCGTGTGGTAGATGGTGTTCGTCTCCCACGAAAGTCGACAATCGAGTTGGAGCCCTAGGTACTTAGTGGAGGTAGCTCAGGGGATTGTCTCTTGAAACATAACGAGTTTCGGTACTCTTTTGACAGATCCAAAAACAACAGTGCACTGTTCTTAGACGGATTGATCTTGAACCGCCAGTCAGTGTAGTAGGTAGTGGTCAGAATAGAGCAGCACTATAAAATAGCTTGTTTTTGTATAATCTAATAATTACAATTTAAAATGTTCATGTGAAATTAAAACTGTAGAATGAAACCCCCAGTTCGGATGAGCAATTTACAAATGGTTTTTAGTACTTACATAAAAAATACAGCACGGGAAATAATCCGTGAAATTCATAATGGACAGTTCATTTAATCACTTTCACTCAGCTACAGTGTTGTTTTTTTCGTTTTGTTTTTTTAATGTCCGCTTCACTAAATTGCTTGAAATTCTCATCTATTAAAAGGCATTCAATACATTCTTGATCACGAATTGCGATTCCTTGACTATGAGGTAGGATTAGTCTACTTATTATAATTTGAAGAACGGCATGTGTCCTAATACACTTTTTGACAAAATAAACTGCAGTTGAACAAATATTTAAAAAATTACAATTGGAGAAATATTTGTAGCATCAAAAGAAACGAAACTTTCTTTTTCATTACAGCCTGAATTTATTAACATTTGGTTTAGTAATATAAAATGTAAATGGTCATTTCCGGGGCTTCGCCTTCCCGGATGTATGCCTGAAAGAAACACTGCTTATGACCATTAGTCCGGGTCTGGGTATGAAACCCCTGAGTCATGGATGTTATGTTTGTCTTACGGTACTGGCTGTATCAATTAGCTGGAGCCAGTGGCTCTAAATTAGGGACGGTCGATAGCTTTTAGACCGTTGAGTTCCTCAATGTGGTTGTTAAACCTTCAAAGAAAAAGAAATTCGTTTATTCTACGTAGAAAATATGTGTAGTTTAGCGTCCTGAATTATTTCGTCGGAAATGTCGAAGAATTTAGAAAATGTGAAACGCACAGATGTTAAAGAATGCAATTTCATGGCAAAAATGTGATCTGTGAAATGCATTTTAAAGATTTTTACCGTAAAACTGACCTCCCAAAACGACAACGTGAGCACATCTGCTGCAGGAATAACAAAACTCCGCCGCATCAACAACGGTCTCGTTCCGGCGGCCATTTTAATGGCAGAAGAGTACAAGAGTAACGAGGAACGTTCTTGTGAGCAAAGCGTACGAATTTGTAGTGCTACGCTAAACAAAGTAGTTCTTCATTTCTGCAGTAATTTTTCAAAATACATGGTGACAATTGCTTTGATGAGTTAAAAATCCAAACACCAAATACGGAAATTTCTCCCACATGGCAATAATACTTGCAAAACATCTGCAATTTGCAGAAAAAATCGAAATGCCGGACCCGGAAATTTGCCCCACATATTTGTGCTACTTGTAAAGCTGTCGTTTGATTTGAAGTGCTTGAAAATGGAATTGGTGAAACCGGAAATCTCTCCACACATCCGATATTTTGTGTAAAATTCAATTTGTGCACGGTACCTGACTGAAAAAGATGGGAGAAATTTTCGTGGG
The DNA here is from genome assembly GCA_039090855.1 of Macrothele yani. Classification (NCBI taxonomy): domain Eukaryota; kingdom Metazoa; phylum Arthropoda; class Arachnida; order Araneae; family Macrothelidae; genus Macrothele; species Macrothele yani. Next base: position 58,292,438 of record CM077032.1, on the reverse strand, counting down.
GGAATTTTCTTCTGGAGCAGTTTTCCAATGTGGGGCAATTAACCGAATGTGGGGGGATTTACCGAAATTTCTGGTACTCAGCTTACGAGCTGTCATCTACTGGGAGATCTGAGTTTTTGGTATTCAATTAGCCATTTATTGAAGTCGTCGTAAGATTTTAAGATGCATTTTGACTGCATTACATCTGAGGATATACAAATACCGCTTATGATATCTGAGATAAACTTACTTTGCAGTACATTATTCATTTCGATCGTTTGTCACATGACGTGTCCTACTATGAATTTCTTTGCAATCAGAACTTCCCACGGAAAAAGACAATGTTACTCTCACGTGACTGCCCTTGAAGACCCCGCCTACTCCAAGCTTCCAAACAGCTCCGAACCAATGGCGTGTCCGAGATAGCTTTAATCTGAATTCCGTATACACTTATGAAATACTTCCGCTGATCAAGCTCCAGGCTCGTATGGGGGCATAACTAAGGGAGCGAGCTTTCCACACATCTCTCTATTTCATGGAAATGAGAACCGCACACAGTTTTATGAAGGAAGCTCTATACCACCACAGTATTTGTCATTTTCTTGTAGGACTTCCGTCCACAGTGAGTAGAGTTTAGGTCCCAGCCACCTACAGCGAGATCGCCTTTTGGGCAAGAAACACAAACGGGAGGAATGAGAGCAAGTCTAGTGACTTTGACAGAACAGTTTGTAGTAAGATTAGAGTACAGTAGATGGCGCCACCATACAAGTACGATGTTGTACACAGAGGGGTGAGAGAATTTCAGGGGGGCATAGGAAAGGATACCCATTTAACCAGTGGGTCCAGCCTGGGGGCCGTCACTTTACGTGCTCGTCCGATGCACGGCGGATATTCAGCGATTGTTAGTAAATCACACCATCTCTGCAAGATCAGCCCGGGTTCGAACCTGAGATCCTTGCATTGACAGTCTGACTCGCCACCCACAGAAAGCCCTATAACTCTGAGCAGTGACGTATGTAGAAAACTTTTTTTTTGGTAAATGTGTACTTTAGCGTCCTAAATTATTTTGCCGGAAAAAATGTAACGGTGTGGGAAAAGTGCAAGTACAATTTTTTAAGCATGCAAAATAATGGGGAAAAGTGCAAAAATATAGTATTTTTAGATAAAAGGAAAGAAATTTTCTGAAGAATTAACCTGGGAGTACGATGGTTTGGATGAGTACGTGCGGTAGGCCTAGGACGACGGAGCGGCAACAGGGTGTAGGTGGAGTCCAGTGAATGGAAGCTTCGTTCATAAGGGCAAGTACCGGGCGGAAGAATACAGAATTAAGTGGTTTAGCAGTACGTAGTCATACAAGTGTCTTGTAGGAATACGCTGAAGGAAAGAGGTCGGCTTTACGCAGCATTGTAAGTGGTGTTAGTACCTTTTTCACCAGTGTGAGTGGCTCTTTCAAAAGTCGTGAGTCTGCATACTTCATTTCCGATTTCGTCAGGGTTTAAAATTTAATTATCCGGCACAATACGACAAGAAACTCTTGGCAGCCCTGCCATACTAAGATTTCGAAATTTAAGAAACTCCTTTATTTTCAAAAATATCCATTTCAGAACGAAAAATATTAGCTACGTAAACGGAATAACAACACAACTACAAATGAAGTGTTCGAAGATATCAACTACCCCTGTACATCTTCGAAATCATAACTAAAACTTAGGATTACAGATTTGAAGTACCAAACACATTTGAACGCTGCTTGTCTTCTGGACTCTGGTACGAGTCAGTAGGCTCGTGGGGTATAATCAATGCGAGTATGTAGGAACTTCAATGGAGGAAAGAAAAGAGAGGAGGTACCTTAAGCGATAGCTCGCACGCTTGAAAATCGTGGATAGTTTCTCAGGGGATCACGGGATACATCTAACACAAAACAATTCAGAAGCATTGCACGCTTCTGAAATGTTTTGGTGTTTTAAGTGTATGTCATTGCTTTGGTTTGCGCTGTGTGGAATTAATGTTTTTTTTTATTTATCTGCTTAGTGGATCGAAAAATTGCCTTTCTGTTCAGCTTTTGGATGAACGAATCGACCTTCTAAAAGTATTCCAGGAGTCACATTTCACATGTAAGTGTTATTTTGCATTTTTAGTTTATAATTCATATGCTTCTGAGTGAATGGGTGGGGGACTTTACAGGAGTTTCAAAGAACTTTAAATGGGTCCTTAAAAGTTTTTTCAAATTCTGGAAAGAAACTGCTGACCATGTTGATAAGCATGTTTTTGCTTTGGTTCTAGACATTCTTATGCATATTCTTAAAGATAAAATTTCTCTTAAAGAATTTTCCAGTAATTATGTAACCATTAGGTTTCTAAATAAAACCTATGATCTTCTCAATGTTAGGAACCTGTTCTACAATAATGCAATTTTTTTTCAAATCCACAGGCACCAGTCTATTGTAAGTTTTAAATATGTTAAGACCTTAGGGTCAATAGTTAAAAACTACAAACTTAATTCTTCAAGTTACATTCCTGTAATTACTACATGTTCTTGTGATGAACATAAAGAAACAGTTCACTATGATAAGAATTACAACCATATTATCACTGGAAACTTGAGTTTTGTTGAAAATTACAAGCTTAGGAATTTATTAGAGTATGGTTCTAAATTTAGACCTTCCTTCACAATTTCCAAAGAAAGGATTCTTGAGAGCTTCACTCAAGATGTTAATAGGTACATTGTAAAAACCAGTTTCACATACAATCAGCCTATCGAGGCCTTCGCAGAATGGAAATATAACGTATTCAATAGCTTCACTTGTGAGTTGGCAGGTCTGGACTTTTGTTTCGATAGAGATCTCTTTTTCTCTGGAGATGCAAAAAGGTCACTCTCCAAACTACAAGACCTATTTATTTTTACCACTATGGATAAAGCTAGCAATAATTTTGCAATTATCTGTAAGAAGTTCTATTTTGAATTGTTAACTATGGAACTCAATAATAGAGTAACCTACGAGCCCGTAAGTTATTCTACCAAGCAGTTAGAAAATCGGTTTAAGGCATTCTTCAAGAAACTTAAAATTCCACAAACTAGAAGATATGAGCCTGAATTTCCATTTCTTTTTGCAACGGTTAAGTTTCATAAAGATCCTGTGAAGTTCAGGTTCATAGCTAGTGGAGTAAGGAGTCATAAAAAGAAAATAGATCTTGCTTTTGAAGATATCTTAGAGAAGGTTTTGAAACACATTAGAAACTGTACTAATTTGATGTACAGAGATTTTTGGATAATTAATAATAATGCAGAAGTAATTTCCACTATACTCAAAGTAAGTCCCTTAGATATTAATAGTTATGATTTTGAGAACCTATATACTAATCTGCCTCTATCAGATATAATCACTACCTTTAAAGAGCTGTATGCAGAATTTAAACTTAACCAATTTGTTAATGTAGGAGCCTGGAACTCTTATCTCAATTGCTGCATAAAAAATAACCATATCTTATATAATAATACTCTCTATAAGCAAGTGAACGGTATACCCATGGGAACATCAACCTCCACGAGTATTGCTAATCTATTCCTATTCTTTAAGGAATATAAATTCATTAAAAATCACTCCACCTGCTCAGATAACTACCTTTACACATTTAGATATATTGATGATCTGCTGTGTATCAATAATTCAGAAGTTATAGAGAGTGATTTTGATAATATCTATCCTAGCTCTCTTAACTTATGTAAAACCAACCACAGTAATCAGGAACTTGAGTTCCTAGACTTAAGCATTAAGCTCAACAGAGGTAACCCACCTATTAACCTCTTTGATAAAAGAGTTAATTTTCCTTTCAAAGTAATTAAATATCTACACTGGAATAATAACATATCAACCAAAGTAATTGAGAATGTACTAATTTCTCAGGTCCTAAGAATTTCAAGAATTTGCAGCAACAATTTGGACTTCAATTACCACATTAATATACTATTAGAAAGTTTTCTAGAGAACAAAATTCCTTCTTCTTTCATCAAAAGAACTTTAAGAAAAATTATTCTGAATAACAGAGTAAGGTTGGCAGATCTGCTTTAATTTTCACACACAGTTAATAATATGATTCTGACCAATCAAAGCCCTTTGGAAGTTGGCTAGAGGATGCCTATTAACTACTAAAAGGAACCTTAGTGCTATGGATATGAAGGTCCTATTAAAATAAAAAATTAAATAATATAGACAAAATCAAAAAAATCTTAAAAATCTGTTTATAAAAGAAAATAAAAACAAATAAAAAAGAAAACTAGTTATTCACTCACTAGAATAGCTATACTAAAAATAGTAAAACTAACATTAAAATTAATAAGATTCTGAATAATCTATAGAAGCTCACTAAGGTGATTTAATACATGCAAAGATTATTAAATACATCACTTGTGTATTTTATGATATTTCTCATGTATTCTGGAGAGTTAATTCTGCTCTTTCTGATCATACAGGTCCACAGTCTTAAGTATATATATTTTTGTCTCTGGTTAAAATCTCCGCGAGTTGGTTTCTTTCAGTGTGAGGAGGCCATCAGCCCCACCCACACTGCCCCCCAGCGACTGGGGAGTGGCAGGGGTGTTTGGACGTTTGGGGAAAAGGTCGGCCATGTTTCTTCTTTTGTGGAGAAAGTTTAGTTGCATAAGAGGTAAGCTCTCTTCATTGTCTTTGGGTTTTAGGTCTTATAAGTTCAATGTTTGTACTTCTTGTACTTTTTTTCTCTGTTGTTTTTTGCTTTTTAGCATTTAGGCACTGGCTAGTCTGTTAACTTTTTTGCGGGTTTTAACTCTTTCTTTTCTTGGTAACTTTGCGCGTTTTTTTAGGAAACTTAGGCCCAGCAGCTGGCCAAGCATAGTTCCTTTGCATTGCGCTGTATTTTCAAAGTAGTTAAGTTCTTAATAACTACTTAATTATGCACTTAAAGCACTGCTGAAATACTTTGTACATATTGCAACTAATTGTTTATGTCATATAACTTTCACAAAGCATGTCTTTAGTTAATTATTGTCTTTAATTTATTCTCGTTTTTGTGTTGTCAGAAGTTGTGGAGTAGGGGGTTTTAAAATCAAGTTTTCTTTCAAAAATCTGAGTTTTAAATAATTAATATTTCCTTTTTAATTGCAATGTAAGAATTTGGAATACTTTTGCATTGCTATTCAGGTTTAAATTCTCTCTCAGGCGAACTTGGCATTTCGTTATAGCTGAACATTATTTCTAATTATTATGTCACTCTCACAACTTGAGTTCTCTTTAATCTTCTTCTTTCTGTTTAATAGTAACAGATGAAGAGCATGGGTCGGGCCATGAAATTTATGGATGCAAGCTAAATTGTTAACTAAAGCTAGATCATACAAAATCTGCGGAGGTCATGACATATATATATATTTTAAAACAATTTTTGGTGGGCTTATTACTCGCATCTATGGCTTTGCAGAAACCCATTTCCAACTAGGTCTTTGTGGAAGTGAGAAAATGCAGAGTTTTTGCTGGTCCTTGATAAAGCCAAGGCTCAGTATTCTCGACACTTTCTACATTCAGTTGTTTTATTTTATTTTTTAATCTTTTCTACTTATACTCACACCAGTAGATACATAACCTTTTCTATGTTGTACTTGGCATGAGTCAAAAATATATATATTTTTTGCTTAGGTCTCTTCTTAATAGAATGTGAATTCTGAATTTTCATAACTGCTGCGTTGCGCGTTTTGATCTTCAGGTTATTTTGCAACTTTCGTTTTAAATTCAAAAGTTTTTCCTTAGTTTTCAGCTTTACTCTTCAGTAACTAATTTCAATTTACTATTTAGCAACTCATGCGCAAATTCTAGTTGAAATGTTTTATTATTTTTTATTACTATTTTTTTATTTTTTCATTTTTTATTTTTTTACAATTCACTTTTATTTTTATTTCTAATTTTTAATTTTAGTGTGTTTTGGATGCTGCCTTTTGGAGTGTAGTTTATACTCGAGTTTGGTATTTTCTTGGACTGCTTATTTCTAAAAAGTTTTTTCCTAGTTGGTTTGCTCAGAATTTCTATGTTTTGGCCCAAGTGGAGTTCTAAGGACGATGAAAGGATTGGAGGTCAGCTCAGATATTTTAAGTCCTCCCGCTCGGTTAGGCTAGCACCCTTTCCCATAGTGTATGAACTCGCTGGCAAAGGTAATCTAAAGTTATGAAATGACAAACGTTGTTTGACATGTAAATCTGCAGATCCTAACCTGTATTCTTCTGTTGCGGATAATTGCTCCAACAAGTTTTGCAAAGCCTACAATACCATCTATAAGCTCACCTGTACTGTCTGCAACCTTAGCTATATTGGCCAAAGCAAAAATCCTCTTCATCTTAGGATAAATGGTCACAGGTCTCTAGTTAACAAGTTCTCTAATTCTGGAGTGAACCCCTCCACAAATGCTAACCAGTACTCTACCTTTGGATTAGAGCATTTCCATACTCATGGTTTTGACAAAGTGAAAATAGAGGTACTGCATATTATCCCTGACCTCTATGCTCGGCTAGAAACTGAATCCCTTGAAATTTTGCAGCATCAGTCTCTTTATCCCTATGGTCTTAATTCCACTCTATCTGACAATAAGCATAATCAGCATAAATTTTCTATACGTGAACTCTTCTTTCTTGTTAATAACAAGAGCTGCACTAGAGGTAATAGAGGACAGAGGTTATTTCGCACATCAAGCAAGGTTGATTTTGCTAACTTGCAAAAAACTCTGGAAAGCTTTAAAACTGGCACTAATTTTGTTAAAAATACTTACAAAATACTTAAGTCCTTCAAGCACTCTGTCCTTAAAAGTTTTTTTCAAATTCTGGAAAGAAACTGCTGACCATGTTGATAAGCATGTTTTTGCTTTGGTTCTAGACATTCTTAAGCATATTCTTAAAGATAAAATTTCTCTTAAAGAATTTTCCAGTAATTATGTAACCATCAGGTTTCTAAATAAAACCTATGATCATCTCAATGTTAGGAAGCTGTTCTACAAAAATGCAATTTTTTTTTCCTATCCACAGGCACCAGTCTATTGTAAGTTTTAAATATGTTAAGACCTTAGGGTCAATAGTTAAAAACTACAAACTTAATTCTTCGAGTTACATTCCTGTAATTACTACATGTTCTTGTGATGAACATAAAGAAACAGTTCACTATGATAAAAATTACAACCATATTATCACTGGAAACTTGAGTTTTGTTGAAAATGACAAGCTTAGGAATTTATTAGAGTATGGTTCTAAATTTAGACCTTCCTTCACAATTTCCAAAGAAAGGATTCTTGAGAGCTTCACTCAAGATGTTAATAGGTACATTGTAAAAACCAGTTGTAAATGCATTTATGGCACCTCTATTCATAGTGATTGTGGAATAACTTTTTTTTTTTTTTTTTTTTTTTTTACGGGTCTTTTAGAGGTTATTTTTAATGAAAGTTGGTTGTCAAATTTTTCGAACTAAAGCCTAGTTCGTCATCAGGACTATGTCACTGGAGTAGTTGCTGCCACTCAATTGGAAGAGACCATCCGCAATTATCGTTAATTGTGGTACTTCTTCTTCTTGCTATTTCGATCCCTTCTTCTAGTTTTCTCTTTACTAAGTTTGACTGGTGGGCGATTATTTTCACTGAGTCCCAATTTATGGAGTGTCCACTTGCTTGTACATGTCTGTCTAGCCCTGTTTTGTTCCCAATGTTCCTAATAGCTGCTTGGTGTTCTTTCATTCGGACCTTAATACTTCTCCCTGTTTCTCCTATATAGCTGAGTCCGCAGTTACAGTCGATGCAGTAAATTACTCCTTCCTGCAATTGGATGTCCAATTCTTTCTGCTTTAAAGCTGGCAAGAATTTCTTTATTTTGTTATTAAGATCTGGAGCTAGCCTGATATTATATTTTGCTCCGATCCTTTTCAGTTTCTCGAAAAGTCCCTTGTGGTACGTAATTTTGCTGGTGAATTTGAAGTTGGTTTTTTCCTGCTTCTTTTTTGGCACTTGTTTAAATATTTTCTCAACATATGGGGAGGGGTAATTGTTTTCTGCCAACATTTCCTTTAATTCTTCTTTGTGAAGATCTTTTTTGAGAAGCTGAAGAGACCAGGATTTCAATTTTTTCCAAAAAATTGTCTCGCTCTATTCGATTTAATATAATCAGGGTGGAATGAGCAGAAGTCTAACATCTTCCCTGTGTTGGTGGGTTTTCTAAAAAGCTGAGTGAATATTTTCCCTTCTCTTGAGGTCAAGGTTAAATCCAGGTAATTGATGCTATGGTCTTTTTCCTGTTCCAGGGTGTACTTCAAGGTATTCTCTAGTAAGTTAAATTCTTCCAGAATCTGAGAGGGTAGAGATTGGTCCACAGTATCTACTATAATTAGGACATCATCCATGTACCTTACATAGAGAGCAAACAAGGAGGGTTGTATAAGGATTTTTGCCTCTAGTTTACTTATATAATAATTTGCTAGCAGAGGTGCTAGTGGAGAACCCATTGCAAGTCCTGAAGTTTGCCTGTAATATTTCTTTCCAAACTGGAAGAAATTATTCTTGAAGGAAAATAGGAGCAGTTCATATATGCCAAGTAGTATTTCTCTATTGTGATTATGGAATACTATTTTTTCCGCAAGGTCATCTGCAATGAATTCCAGTAGGAGGTCCAGGTTAATGTTGGTATACATAGAGACTATATCCAGGCTTGCCATTACTGGATGAATTAATTCTGGCAAGTTGTCCAGTTTTCTTTTTAGCTGCATGGAATTTTTTTTTTTAGTAGGTAGGGAGGAGAAGGGAAAATATCTCTGAGGTGACCAAGCAAATAATAATTAATGTTGGAGAGTGGCGAATTTCTAGTGTCTATTATAGGTCTTATTGGATGGCCTTCTTTGTGAACTTTTATCGTACCATAGATCTGTGGAATTCTTGACTGGATTTTGGAGAAGTTTTTTGAAGAGCTCATTAAGCTGTTTTTTATTTCTTAAAGAGCTGATTAATTTCTTAAGATTTTTTACAGTTTGATCTATAGGATTACCATTGAGTTCTTCATAATAAGGCTTGCTCAATTCAGCTTCCATTTTTATTGTAATACTTCTCTTTTTCTACCAATACCAAAACTTTGCTCTTATCTGCTCTCAGTGCTACTACTTTGTCATTGGCTTTGAATTTTTTAAGGTCAGTAATGGCACTTCTATTAAAATTGTAATCAACTTTTACTGGCTTTTTTACAAATTTTGAGACGCAGTCTGAGAATTCTTTCCTTAAAGTAACTGCTGTATTTTCATCTTCTCTTTCTACCTTACTACAGATGCTTTCTAAATCAATCAGTATACGTTTTTTTATCAAGTGTTGCGGAGAAAAAAATAAAAAAGAAAACTGGACAACTTGCCAGAATTAATTCATCCAGTAATGGCAAGCCTGGATATAGTCTCTATGTATACCAACATTAACCTGGACCTCCTACTGGAATTCATTGCAGATGACCTTGCGGAAAAAATAGTATTCCATAATCACAATAGAGAAATACTACTTGGCATATATGAACTGCTCCTATTTTCCTTCAAGAATAATTTCTTCCAGTTTGGAAAGAAATATTACAGGCAAACTTCAGGACTTGCAATGGGTTCTCCACTAGCACCTCTGCTAGCAAATTATTATATAAGTAAACTAGAGGCAAAAAAATCCTTATACAACCCTCCTTGTTTGCTCTCTATGTAAGGTACATGGATGATGTCCTAATTATAGTAGATACTGTGGACCAATCTCTACCCTCTCAGATTCTGGAAGAATTTAACTTACTAGAGAATACCTTGAAGTACACCCTGGAACAGGAAAAAAGACCATAGCATCAATTACCTGGATTTAACCTTGACCTCAAGAGAAGGGAAAATATTCACTCAGCTTTTTAGAAAAACCCACCAACACAGGGAAGATGTTAGACTTCTGCTCATTCCACCCTGATTATATTAAATCGAATAGAGCGAGACAATTTTTGGAAAAAAATTGAAATCCTGGTCTCTTCAGCTTCTCAAAAGATCTTCACAAAGAAGAATTAAAGGAAATGTTGGCAGAAAACAATTACCCCTCCCCATATGTTGAGAAAATATTTAAACAAGTGCCAAAAAAAGAAGCAGGAAAAAAAAAAAACCAACTTCAAATTCACCAGCAAAAATTACGTACCACAAGGGACTTTTCGAGAAACTGAAAAGGATCGGAGCAAAATATAATATCAGGCTAGCTCCAGATCTTAATAACAAAATAAAGAAATTCTTGCCAGCTTTAAAGCAGAAAGAATTGGACATCCAATTGCAGGAAGGAGTAATTTACTGCATCGACTGTAACTGCGGACTCAGCTATATAGGAGAAACAGGGAGAAGTATTAAGGTCCGAATGAAAGAACACCAAGCAGCTATTAGGAACATTGGGAACAAAACAGGGCTAGACAGACATGTACAAGCAAGTGGACACTCCATAAATTGGGACTCAGTGAAAATAATCGCCCACCAGTCAAACTTAGTAAAGAGAAAACTAGAAGAAGGGATCGAAATAGCAAGAAGAAGAAGTACCACAATTAACGATAATTGCGGATGGTCTCTTCCAATTGAGTGGCAGCAACTACTCCAGTGACATAGTCCTGATGACGAACTAGGCTTTAGTTCGAAAATTTGACAACCAACTTTCATTAAAAATAACCTCTAAAAGACCCGTAAAAAAAAAAAAAAAAAAAAGTTATTCCACAAAGTAAAAACCAGTTTCACATACAATCAGCCTATCGAGGCCTTCGCAGAATGGAAATATAACGTAATCAATAGCTTCACTTGTGAGTTGGCAGGTCTGGACTTTTGTTTCGATAGAAATCTCTTTTTCTCTGGAGATGCAAAAAGGTCACTCTCCAAACTACAAGACCTATTTATTTTTACCACTATGGATAAAGCTAGCAATAATTTTGCAATTATCTGTAAGAAGTTCTATTTTGAATTGTTAACTATGGAACTCAATAATAGAGTAACCTACGAGCTCGTAAGTTATTCTACCAAGCAGTTAAAAAATCGGTTTAAGGCATTCTTCAAGAAACTTAAAATTCCACAAACTAGAAGATATGAGCCTGAATTTCCATTTCTTTTTGCAACGGTTAAGTTTCATAAAGATCCTGTGAAGTTCAGGTTCATAGCTAGTGGAGTAAGGAGTCATAAAAAGAAAACAGATCTTGCTTTTGAAGATATCTTAAAGAAGGTTTTGAAACACATTAGAAACTTACTAATTTGATGTACAGAGATTTTTGGATAATTAATAATAATGCAGAAGTAATTTCCACTATACTCAAAGTAAGTCCCTTAGATATTAATAGTTATGATTTTGAGAACCTATATACTAATCTGCCTCTATCAGATATAATCACTACCTTTAAAGAGCTGTATGCAGAATTTAAACTTAACCAATTTGTTAATGTAGGAGCCTGGAACTCTTATCTCAATTGCTGCATAAAAAATAACCATATCTTATATAATAATACTCTCTATAAGCAAGTGAATGGTATACCCATGGGAACATCAACCTCCACGAGTATTGCTAATCTATTCCTATTCTTTAAGGAATATAAATTCATTAAAAATCACTCCACCTGCTCAGATAACTACCTTTACACATTTAGATATATTGATGATCTGCTGTGTATCAATAATTCAGAAGTTATAGAGAGTGATTTTGATAATATCTATCCTAGCTCTCTTAACTTATGTAAAACCAACCACAGTAATCAGGAACTTGAGTTCCTAGACTTAAGCATTAAGCTCAACAGAGGTAACCCACCTATTAACCTCTTTGATAAAAGAGTTAATTTTCCTTTCAAAGTAATTAAATATCTGCACTGGAATAATAACATATCAACCAAAGTAATTGAGAATGTACTAATTTCTCAGGTCCTAAGAATTTCAAGAATTTGCAGCAACAATTTGACTTCAATTACCACATTAATATACTATTAGAAAGTTTTCTAGAGAACAAAATTCCTTCTTCTTTCATCAAAAGAACTTTAAGAAAAATTATTCTGAATAATAGAGTAAGGTTGGCAGATCTGCTTTAATTTTCACACACAGTTAATAATATGATTCTGACCAATCAAAGCCCTTTGGAAGTTGGCTAGAGGATGCCTATTAACTACTAAAAGGAACCTTAGTGCTATGGATATGAAGGTCCTATTAAAATAAAAAATTAAATAATATAGACAAAATCACAAAAAAATCTTAAAAATCTGTTTATAAAAGAAAATAAAAACAAATAAAAAAGAAAACTAGTTATTCACTCACTAGAATAGCTATACTAAAAATAGTAAAACTAACATTAAAATTAATAAGATTCTGAATAATCTATAGAAGCTCACTAAGGTGATTTAATACATGCAAAGATTATTAAATACATCACTTGTGTATTTTATGATATTTCTCATGTATTCTGGAGAGTTAATTCTGCTCTTTCTGATCATACAGGTCCACAGTCTTAAGTATATATATTTTTGTCTCTGGTTAAAATCTCCGCGAGTTGGTTTCTTTCAGTGTGAGGAGGCCATCAGCCCCACCCACACTGCCCCCAGCGACTAGGGAGTGGCAGGGGTGTTTGGACGTTTGGGGAAAAGGTCGGCCATGTTTCCTCTTTTGTGGAGAAAGTTTAGTTGCATAAGAGGTAAGCTCTCTTCATTGTCTTTGGGTTTTAGGTCTTATAAGTTCAATGTTTGTACTTCTTGTACTTTTTTTCTCTGTTGTTTTTTGCTTTTTAGCATTTAGGCACTGGCTAGTCTGTTAACTTTTTTGCGGGTTTTAACTCTTTCTTTTCTTGGTAACTTTGCGTTTTTTTAGGAAACTTAGGCCCAGCAGCTGGCCAAGCATAGTTCCTTTGCATTGCGCTGTATTTTCAAAGTAGTTAAGTTCTTAATAACTACTTAATTATGCACTTAAAGCACTGCTGAAATACTTTGTACATATTGCAACTAATTGTTTATGTCATATAACTTTCACAAAGCATGTCTTTAGTTAATTATTGTCTTTAATTTATTCTCGTTTTTGTGTTGTCAGAAGTTGTGGAGTAGGGGGTTTTAAAATCAAGTTTTCTTTCAAAAATCTGAGTTTTAAATAATTAATATTTCCTTTTTTAATTGCAATGTAAGAATTTGGAATACTTTTGCATTGCTATTCAGGTTTAAATTCTCTCTCAGGCGAACTTGGCATTTCGTTATAGCTGAACATTATTTCTAATTATTATGTCACTCTCACAACTTGAGTTCTCTTTAATCTTCTTCTTTCTGTTTAATAGTAACAGATGAAGAGCATGGGTTGGGCCATGAAATTTATGGATGCAAGCTAAATTGTTAACTAAAGCTAGGTCATACAAAATCTGCGGAGGTCATGACATATATATATATTTTAAAACAATTTTTGGTGGGCTTATTACTCGCATCTATGGCTTTGCAGAAACCCATTTCCAACTAGGTCTTTGTGGAAGTGAGAAAATGCAGAGTTTTTGCTGGTCCTTGATAAAGCCAAGGCTCAGTATTCTCGACACTTTCTACATTCAGTTGTTTTATTTTATTTTTTAATCTTTTCTACTTATACTCACACCAGTAGATACATAACCTTTTCTATGTTGTACTTGGCATGAGTCAAAAATATATATATTTTTTGCTTAGGTCTCTTCTTAATAGAATGTGAATTCTGAATTTTCATAACTGCTGCGTTGCGCGTTTTGATCTTCAGGTTATTTTGCAACTTTCGTTTTAAATTCAAAAGTTTTTCCTTAGTTTTCAGCTTTACTCTTCAGTAACTAATTTCAATTTACTATTTAGCAACTCATGCGCAAATTCTAGTTGAAATGTTTTATTATTTTTTATTACTATTTTTTTATTTTTTCATTTTTTATTTTTTTACAATTCACTTTTATTTTTATTTCTAATTTTTAATTTTAGTGTGTTTTGGATGCTGCCTTTTGGAGTGTAGTTTATACTCGAGTTTGGTATTTTCTTGGACTGCTTATTTCTAAAAAGTTTTTTCCTAGTTGGTTTGCTCAGAATTTCTATGTTTTGGCCCAAGTGGAGTTCTAAGGACGATGAAAGGATTGGAGGTCAGCTCAGATATTTTAAGTCCTCCCGCTCGGTTAGGCTAGCACCCTTTCCCATAGTGTATGAACTCGCTGGCAAAGGTAATCTAAAGTTATGAAATGACAAACGTTGTTTGACATGTAAATCTGCAGATCCTAACCTGTATTCTTCTGTTGCGGATAATTGCTCCAACAAGTTTGCAAAGCCTACAATACCATCTATAAGCTCACCTGTACTGTCTGCAACCTTAGCTATATTGGCCAAAGCAAAAATCCTCTTCATCTTAGGATAAATGGTCACAGGTCTCTAGTTAACAAGTTCTCTAATTCTGGAGTGAACCCTCCACAAATGCTAACCAGTACTCTACCTTTGGATTAGAGCATTTCCATACTCATGGTTTTAATCCTAGTTGTAAATGCATTTATGGCACCTCTATTCATAGTGATTGTGGAATAACTTTTTTTACGGGTCTTTTAGAGGTTATTTTTAATGAAAGTTGGTTGTCAAATTTTCGAACTAAAGCCTAGTTCGTCATCAGGACTATGTCACTGGAGTAGTTGCTGCCACTCAATTGGAAGAGACCATCCGCAATTATCGTTAATTGTGGTACTTCTTCTTCTTGCTATTTCGATCCCTTCTTCTAGTTTTCTCTTTACTAAGTTTGACTGGTGGGCGATTATTTTCACTGAGTCCCAATTTATGGAGTGTCCACTTGCTTGTACATGTCTGTCTGGATATATGGCGAAACATCAGAAAGATAGAAAGGAGTAAATGCAAAAGCGACAAATGTAAGTCACAACTGTATTTTCTTAAGAAATGTAAAAGAGCTAATTTTGTTCCACCTTCTTTGAGACTCACGAAAAACATCGCGGAAAATCTGTAAAGAAATTTTATTAGAAAAATAGAACTAAAAACGGTGAATGGCGCGCTTCGTAATAAATTCAAAACTATTGAGCAATGCGAACGAATAGAAGCTCGTATTTGGACCTCTTCATTAGGTGAAATTCCGGAAGCAGAAAAGAAAAATATTGATAATTGGTTAGCTAAAGCAGTTAGAGATAAAAACAAAAAGTTTAAGGAAAAATTGAAAATTAAAGAAAATAAATGGTTAAGTCCAAAGTTAATGTCTACAGCACCTGGCCCACAGTTAATACCATCCACCACTAACAAACATGTCATGGATCTGACGGAAGAAGGAGTAGATGAAAACCTGATTAATCTCCTCAATAAGGGATATAATTACAACCTTTCCTCCGCAACACTTGATAAAAAACGTATACTGATTGATTTAGAAAGCATCTGTAGTAAGGTAGAAAGAGAAGATGAAAATACAGCAGTTACTTTAAGGAAAGAATTCTCAGACTGCGTCTCAAAATTTGTAAAAAAGCCAGTAAAAGATGATTACAATTTTAATAGAAGTGCCATTACTGACCTTAAAAAATTCAAAGCCAATGATAAAGTAGTAGCACTGAGAGCAGATAAGAGCAAAGTTTTGGTATTGGTAGAAAAAGAGAAGTATTACAATAAAATGGAAGCTGAACTGAGCAAGCCTTATTATGAAGAACTCAATGGTAATCCTATAGATCAAACTGTAAAAAATCTTAAGAAATTAATCAGCTCTTTAAGAAATAAAAAACAGCTTAATGAGCTCTTCAAAAACTTCTCCAAAATCCAGTCAAGAATTCCACAGATCTATGGTACGATAAAAGTTCACAAAGAAGGCCATCCAATAAGACCTATAATAGACACTAGAAATTCGCCACTCTCCAACATTAATTATTATTTGCTTGGTCACCTCAGAGATATTTTCCCTTCCCCTCCCTACCTACTAAAAAATTCCATGCAGCTAAAAAGAAAACTGGACAACTTGCCAGAATTAATTCATCCAGTAATGGCAAGCCTGGATATAGTCTCTATGTATACCAACATTAACCTGTTCCTCCTACTGGAATTCATTGCAGATGACCTTATGGAAAAAATAGTATTCCATAATCACAATAGAGAAATACTACTTGGCATATATGAACTGCTCCTATTTTCCTTCAAGAATAATTTCTTCCAGTTTGGAAAGAAATATTACAGGCAAACTTCAGGACTTGCAATGGGTTCCCCACTAGCACCTCTGCTAGCAAATTATTATATAAGTAAACTAGAGGCAAAAATCCTTATACAACCCTCCTTGTTTGCTCTCTATGTAAGGTACATGGATGATGTCCTAATTATAGTAGATACTGTGGACCAATCTCTACCCTCTCAGATTCTGGAAGAATTTAACTTACTAGAGAATACCTTGAAGTACACCCTGGAACAGGAAAAAGACCATAGCATCAATTACATGGATTTAACCTTGACCTCAAGAGAAGGGAAAATATTCACTCAGCTTTTTAGAAAACCCACCAACACAGGGAAGATGTTAGACTTCTGCTCATTCCACCCTGATTATATTAAATCGAATACAGCGAGACAATTTTTGGAAAAAATTGAAATCCTGGTCTCTTCAGCTTCTCAAAAAGATCTTCACAAAGAAGAATTAAAGAAAATGTTGGCAGAAAACAATTACCCCTCCCCATATGTTGAGAAAATATTTAAACAAGTGCCAAAAAAGAAGCAGGAAAAAACCAACTTCAAATTCACCAGCAAAATTACGTACCACAAGGGACTTTTCGAGAAACTGAAAAGGATCGGAGCAAAATATAATATCAGGCTAGCTCCAGATCTTAATAACAAAATAAAGAAATTCCTGCCAGCTTTAAAGCAGAAAGAATTGGACATCCAATTGCAGGAAGGAGTAATTTACTGCATCGACTGTAACTGCGGACTCAGCTATATAGGAGAAACAGGGAGAAGTATTAAGGTCCGAATGAAAGAACACCAAGCAGCTATTAGGAACATTGGGAACAAAACAGGGCTAGACAGACATGTACAAGCAAGTGGACACTCCATAAATTGGGACTCAGTGAAAATAATCGCCCACCAGTCAAACTTAGTAAAGAGAAAACTAGAAGAAGGGATCGAAATAGCAAGAAGAAGAAGTACCACAATTAACGATAATTGCGGATGGTCTCTTCCAATTGAGTGGCAGCAACTACTCCAGTGACATAGTCCTGATGACGAACTAGGCTTTAGTTCGAAAATTTGACAACCAACTTTCATTAAAAATAACCTCTAAAAGACCCGTAAAAAAAGTTATTCCACACTCATGGTTTTGACAAAGTGAAAATAGAGGTACTGCATATTATCCCTGACCTCTATGCTCGGCTAGAAACTGAATCCCTTGAAATTTTGCAGCATCAGTCTCTTTATCCCTATGGTCTTAATTCCACTCTATCTGACAATAAGCAACATCAGCATAAATTTTCTATATGTGAACTCTTCTTTCTTGTTAATAACAAGAGCTGCACTAGAGGTAATAGAGGACAGAGGTTATTTCGCACATCAAGCAAGGTTGATTTTGCTAACTTGCAAATAACTCTGGAAAGCTTTAAAACTGGCACTAATTTTGTTAAAAATACTTACAAAATACTTAAGTCCTTCAAGCACTCTGTCCTTAAAAGTTTTTTTCAAATTCTGGAAAGAAACTGCTGACCATGTTGATAAGCATGTTTTTGCTTTGGTTCTAGACATTCTTAAGCATATTCTTAAAGATAAAATTTCTCTTAAAGAATTTTCTAGTAATTATGTAACCATCAGGTTTCTAAATAAAACCTATGATCATCTCAATGTTAGGAAGCTGTTCTACAAAAATGCAATTTTTTTTCCTATCCACAGGCACCAGTCTATTGTAAGTTTTAAATATGTTAAGACCTTAGGGTCAATAGTTAAAAACTACAAACTTAATTCTTCGAGTTACATTCCTGTAATTACTACATGTTCTTGTGATGAACATAAAGAAACATTTCACTATGATAAAAATTACAACCATATTATCACTGGAAACTTGAGTTTTGTTGAAAATGACAAGCTTAGGAATTTATTAGAGTATGGTTCTAAATTTAGACCTTCCTTCACAATTTCCAAAGAAAGGATTCTTGAGAGCTTCACTCAAGATGTTAATAGGTACATTGTAAAAACCAGTTTCACATACAATCAGCCTATCGAGGCCTTCGCAGAATGGAAATATAACGTAATCAATAGCTTCACTTGTGAGTTGGCAGGTCTGGACTTTTGTTTCGATAGAAATGTCTTTTTCTCTGGAGATGCAAAAAGGTCACTCTCCAAACTACAAGACCTATTTATTTTTACCACTATGGATAAAGCTAGCAATAATTTTGCAATTATCTGTAAGAAGTTCTATTTTGAATTGTTAACTATGGAACTCAATAATAGAGTAACCTACGAGCTCGTAAGTTATTCTACCAAGCAGTTAAAAAATCGGTTTAAGGCATTCTTCAAGAAACTTAAAATTCCACAAACTAGAAGATATGAGCCTGAATTTCCATTTCTTTTTGCAACGGTTAAGTTTCATAAAGATCCTGTGAAGTTCAGGTTCATAGCTAGTGGAGTAAGGAGTCATAAAAAGAAAACAGATCTTGCTTTTGAAGATATCTTAAAGAAGGTTTTGAAACACATTAGAAACTTACTAATTTGATGTACAGAGATTTTTGGATAATTAATAATAATGCAGAAGTAATTTCCACTATACTCAAAGTAAGTCCCTTAGATATTAATAGTTATGATTTTGAGAACCTATATACTAATCTGCCTCTATCAGATATAATCACTACCTTTAAAGAGCTGTATGCAGAATTTAAACTTAACCAATTTGTTAATGTAGGAGCCTGGAACTCTTATCTCAATTGCTGCATAAAAAATAACCATATCTTATATAATAATACTCTCTATAAGCAAGTGAATGGTATACCCATGGGAACATCAACCTCCACGAGTATTGCTAATCTATTCCTATTCTTTAAGGAATATAAATTCATTAAAAATCACTCCACCTGCTCAGATAACTACCTTTACACATTTAGATATATTGATGATCTGCTGTGTATCAATAATTCAGAAGTTATAGAGAGTGATTTTGATAATATCTATCCTAGCTCTCTTAACTTATGTAAAACCAACCACAGTAATCAGGAACTTGAGTTCCTAGACTTAAGCATTAAGCTCAACAGAGGTAACCCACCTATTAACCTCTTTGATAAAAGAGTTAATTTTCCTTTCAAAGTAATTAAATATCTGCACTGGAATAATAACATATCAACCAAAGTAATTGAGAATGTACTAATTTCTCAGGTCCTAAGAATTTCAAGAATTTGCAGCAACAATTTGACTTCAATTACCACATTAATATACTATTAGAAAGTTTTCTAGAGATTGAAATTCCTTCTTCTTTCATCAAAAGAACTTTAAGAAAAATTATTCTGAATAATAGAGTAAGGTTGGCAGATCTGCTTTAATTTTCACACACAGTTAATAATATGATTCTGACCAATCAAAGCCCTTTGGAAGTTGGCTAGAGGATGCCTATTAACTACTAAAAGGAACCTTAGTGCTATGGATATGAAGGTCCTATTAAAATAAAAAATTAAATAATATAGACAAAATCACAAAAAAATCTTAAAAATCTGTTTATAAAAGAAAATAAAAACAAATAAAAAAGAAAACTAGTTATTCACTCACTAGAATAGCTATACTAAAAATAGTAAAACTAACATTAAAATTAATAAGATTCTGAATAATCTATAGAAGCTCACTAAGGTGATTTAATACATGCAAAGATTATTAAATACATCACTTGTGTATTTTATGATATTTCTCATGTATTCTGGAGAGTTAATTCTGCTCTTTCTGATCATACAGGTCCACAGTCTTAAGTATATATATTTTTGTCTCTGGTTAAAATCTCCGCGAATTGGTTTCTTTCAGTGTGAGGAGGCCATCAGCCCCACCCACACTGTCCCCCAGCGACTAGGGAGTGGCAGAGGTGTTTGGACGTTTGGGGAAAAGGTCCGCCATGTTTCCTCTTTTGTGGAGAAAGTTTAGTTGCATAAGAGGTAAGCTCTCTTCATTGTCTTTGGGTTTTAGGTCTTATAAGTTCAATGTTTGTACTTCTTGTACTTTTTTCTCTGTTGTTTTTTGCTTTTTAGCATTTAGGCACTGGCTAGTTTGTTAACTTTTTTGCGGGTTTTAACTCTTTCTTTTCTTGGTAACTTTGGGCGTTTTTTAGGAAACTTAGGCCCAGCAGCTGGCCAAGCATAGTTCCTTTGCATTGCGCTGTATTTTCAAAGTAGTTAAGTTCTTAATAACTACTTAATTATGCACTTAAAGCACTGCTGAAATACTTTGTACATATTGCAACTAATTGTTTATGTCATATAACTTTCACAAAGCATGTCTTTAGTTAATTATTGTCTTTAATTTATTCTCGTTTTTGTGTTGTCAGAAGTTGTGGAGTAGGGGTTTTAAAATCAAGTTTTATTTCAAAAATCTGAGTTTTAAACAATTAATATTTCCTTTTTTAATTGCAATGTAAGAATTTGGAATACTTTTGCATTGCTATTCAGGTTTAAATTCTCTCTCATGCGAACTTGGCATTTCGTTATAGCTGAACATTATTTCTAATTATTATGTCACTCTCACAACTTGAGTTCTCTTTAATCTTCTTCTTTCTGTTTAATAGTAACAGATGAAGAGCATGGGTCGGGCCATGAAAGTTATGGATGCAAGCTAAATTGTTAACTAAAGCTAGGTCATACAAAATCTGCGGAGGTCATGACATATATATATTTTTTAAAACAATTTTTGGTGGGCTTATTACTCGCATCTATGGCTTTGCAGAAACCCATTTCCAACTAGGTCTTTGTGGAAGTGAGAAAATGCAGAGTTTTTGCTGGTCCTTGATAAAGCCAAGGCTCAGTATTCTCGACACTTTCTACATTCAGTTGTTTTATTTTATTTTTTAATCTTTTCTACTTATACTCACACCAGTAGATACATAACCTTTTCTATGTTGTACTTGGTATGAGTCAAAAATATATATATTTTTTGCTTAGGTCTCTTCTTAATAGAATGTGAATTCTGAATTTTCATAACTGCTGCGTTGCGCGTTTTGATCTTCAGGTTATTTTGCAACTTTCGTTTTAAATTCAAAAGTTTTCCCTTAGTTTTCAGCTTTACTCTTCAGTAACTAATTTCAATTTACTATTTAGCAGCTCATGCGCAAATTCTAGTTGAAATGTTTTATTATTTTTTATTACTATTTTTTTATTTTTTCATTTTTTATTTTTTTACAATTCACTCTTATTTTTATTTCTAATTTTTAATTTTAGTGTGTTTTGGATGCTGCCTTTTGGAGTGTAGTTTATACTCGAGTTTGGTATTTTCTTGGACTGCTTATTTCAAAAAAGTTTTTTCCTAGTTGGTTTGCTCAGAATTTGTATGTTTTGGCCCAAGTGGAGTTCTAAGGACGATGAAAGGATTGGAGGTCAGCTCAGATATTTTTTTGTCCTCCCGCTCGATTAGGCTAGCACCCTTTCCCATAGTGTATGAACTCGCTGGCAAAGGTAATCTAAAGTTATGAAATGACAAACGTTGTTTGACATGTAAATCTGCAGATCCTAACCTGTATTCTTCTGTTGCGGATAATTGCTCCAACAAGTTTTGCAAAGCCTACAATACCATCTATAAGCTCACCTGTACTGTCTGCAACCTTAGCTATATTGGCCAAAGCAAAAATCCTCTTCATCTTAGGATAAATGGTCACAGGTCTCTAGTTAACAAGTTCTCTAATTCTGGAGTGAACCCCTCCACAAATGCTAACCAGTACTCTACCTTTGGATTAGAGCATTTCCATACTCATGGTTTTGACAAAGTGAAAATAGAGGTACTGCATATTATCCCTGACCTCTATGCTCGGCTAGAAACTGAATCCCTTGAAATTTTGCAGCATCAGTCTCTTTATCCCTATGGTCTTAATTCCACTCTATCTGACAATAAGCATAATCAGCATAAATTTTCTATACGTGAACTCTTCTTTCTTGTTAATAACAAGAGCTGCACTAGAGGTAATAGAGGACAGAGGTTATTTCGCACATCAAGCAAGGTTGATTTTGCTAACTTGCAAATAACTCTGGAAAGCTTTAAAACTGGCACTAATTTTGTTAAAAATACTTACAAAATACTTAAGTCCTTCAAGCACTCTGTCCTTAAAAGTTTTTTCAAATTCTGGAAAGAAACTGCTGACCATGTTGATAAGCATTGTTTTGCTTTGGTTCTAGATATTCTTAAGCATATTCTTAAAGATAAAATTTCTCTTAAAGAATTTTCCAGTAATTATGTAACCATCAGGTTTCTAAATAAAACCTATGATCATCTCAATGTTAGGAAGCTGTTCTACAAAAATGCAATTTTTTTCCTATCCACAGGCACCAGTCTATTGTAAGTTTTAAATATGTTAAGACTTTAGGGTCAATAGTTAAAAACTACAAACTTAATTCTTCGAGTTACATTCCTGTAATTACTACATGTTCTTGTGATGAACATAAAGAAACATTTCACTATGATAAAAATTACAACCATATTATCACTGGAAACTTGAGTTTTGTTGAAAATGACAAGCTTAGGAATTTATTAGAGTATGGTTCTAAATTTAGACCTTCCTTCACAATTTCCAAAGAAAGGATTCTTGAGAGCTTCACTCAAGATGTTAATAGGTACATTGTAAAAACCAGTTTCACATACAATCAGCCTATCGAGGCCTTCGCAGAATGGAAATATAACGTAATCAATAGCTTCACTTGTGAGTTGGCAGGTCTGGACTTTTGTTTCGATAGAAATGTCTTTTTCTCTGGAGATGCAAAAAGGTCACTCTCCAAACTACAAGACCTATTTATTTTTACCACTATGGATAAAGCTAGCAATAATTTTGCAATTATCTGTAAGAAGTTCTATTTTGAATTGTTAACTATGGAACTCAATAGTAGAGTAACCTACGAGCTCGTAAGTTATTCTACCAAGCAGTTAAAAAATTGGTTTAAGGCATTCTTCAAGAAACTTAAAATTCCACAAACTAGAAGATATGAGCCTGAATTTCCATTTCTTTTTGCAACGGTTAAGTTTCATAAAGATCCTGTGAAGTTCAGGTTCATAGCTAGTGGAGTAAGGAGTCATAAAAAGAAAACAGATCTTGCTTTTGAAGATATCTTAAAGAAGGTTTTGAAACACATTTAGAAACTTACTAATTTGATGTACAGAGATTTTTGGATAATTAATAATAATGCAGAAGTAATTTCCACTATACTCAAAGTAAGTCCCTTAGATATTAATAGTTATGATTTTGAGAACCTATATACTAATCTGCCTCTATCAGATATAATCACTACCTTTAAAGAGCTGTATGCAGAATTTAAACTTAACCAATTTGTTAATGTAGGAGCCTGGAACTCTTATCTCAATTGCTGCATAAAAAATAACCATATCTTATATAATAATACTCTCTATAAGCAAGTGAATGGTATACCCATGGGAACATCAACCTCCACGAGTATTGCTAATCTATTCCTATTCTTTAAGGAATATAAATTCATTAAAAATCACTCCACCTGCTCAGATAACTACCTTTACACATTTAGATATATTGCTGATCTGCTGTGTATCAATAAATCAGAAGTTATAGAGAGTGATTTTGATAATATCTATCCTAGCTCTCTTAACTTATGTAAAACCAACCACAGTAATCAGGAACTTGAGTTCCTAGACTTAAGCATTAAGCTCAACAGAGGTAACCCACCTATTAACCTCTTTGATAAAAGAGTTAATTTTCCTTTCAAAGTAATTAAATATCTGCACTGGAATAATAACATATCAACCAAAGTAATTGAGAATGTACTAATTTCTCAGGTCCTAAGAATTTCAAGAATTTGCAGCAACAATTTGACTTCAATTACCACATTAATATACTATTAGAAAGTTTTCTAGAGAACAAAATTCCTTCTTCTTTCATCAAAAGAACTTTAAGAAAAATTATTCTGAATAACAGAGTAAGGTTGGCAGATCTGCTTTAATTTTCACACACAGTTAATAATATGATTCTGACCAATCAAAGCCCTTTGGAAGTTGGCTAGAGGATGCCTATTAACTACTAAAAGGAACCTTAGTGCTATGGATATGAAGGTCCTATTAAAATAAAAAATTAAATAATATAGACAAAATCACAAAAAAATCTTAAAAATCTGTTTATAAAAGAAAATAAAAACAAATAAAAAAGAAAACTAGTTATTCACTCACTAGAATAGCTATACTAAAAATAGTAAAACTAACATTAAAATTAATAAGATTCTGAATAATCTATAGAAGCTCACTAAGGTGATTTAATACATGCAAAGATTATTAAATACATCACTTGTGTATTTTATGATATTTCTCATGTATTCTGGAGAGTTAATTCTGCTCTTTCTGATCATACAGGTCCACAGTCTTAAGTATATATATTTTTGTCTCTGGTTAAAATCTCCGCGAGTTGGTTTCTTTCAGTGTGAGGAGGCCATCAGCCCCACCCACACTGCCCCCAGCGACTAGGGAGTGGCAGGGGTGTTTGGACGTTTGGGGAAAAGGTCGGCCATGTTTCCTCTTTTGTGGAGAAAGTTTAGTTGCATAAGAGGTAAGCTCTCTTCATTGTCTTTGGGTTTTAGGTCTTATAAGTTCAATGTTTGTACTTCTTGTACTTTTTTTCTCTGTTGTTTTTTGCTTTTTAGCATTTAGGCACTGGCTAGTCTGTTAACTTTTTTGCGGGTTTTAACTCTTTCTTTTCTTGGTAACTTTGCGCGTTTTTTTAGGAAACTTAGGCCCAGCAGCTGGCCAAGCATAGTTCCTTTGCATTGCGCTGTATTTTCAAAGTAGTTAAGTTCTTAATAACTACTTAATTATGCACTTAAAGCACTGCTGAAATACTTTGTACATATTGCAACTAATTGTTTATGTCATATAACTTTCACAAAGCATGTCTTTAGTTAATTATTGTCTTTAATTTATTCTCGTTTTTGTGTTGTCAGAAGTTGTGGAGTAGGGGTTTTAAAATCAAGTTTTCTTTCAAAAATCTGAGTTTTAAATAATTAATATTTCCTTTTTTAATTGCAATGTAAGAATTTGGAATACTTTTGCATTGCTATTCAGGTTTAAATTCTCTCTCAGGCGAACTTGGCATTTCGTTATAGCTGAACATTATTTCTAATTATTATGTCACTCTCACAACTTGAGTTCTCTTTAATCTTCTTCTTTCTGTTTAATAGTAACAGATGAAGAGCATGGGTCGGGCCATGAAATTTATGGATGCAAGCTAAATTGTTAACTAAAGCTAGGTCATACAAAATCTGCGGAGGTCATGACATATATATATATTTTAAAACAATTTTTGGTGGGCTTATTACTCGCATCTATGGCTTTGCAGAAACCCATTTCCAACTAGGTCTTTGTGGAAGTGAGAAAATGCAGAGTTTTTGCTGGTCCTTGATAAAGCCAAGGCTCAGTATTCTCGACACTTTCTACATTCAGTTGTTTTATTTTATTTTTTAATCTTTTCTACTTATACTCACACCAGTAGATACATAACCTTTTCTATGTTGTACTTGGCATGAGTCAAAAATATATATATTTTTTGCTTAGGTCTCTTCTTAATAGAATGTGAATTCTGAATTTTCATAACTGCTGCGTTGCGCGTTTTGATCTTCAGGTTATTTTGCAACTTTCGTTTTAAATTCAAAAGTTTTTCCTTAGTTTTCAGCTTTACTCTTCAGTAACTAATTTCAATTTACTATTTAGCAACTCATGCGCAAATTCTAGTTGAAATGTTTTATTATTTTTTATTACTATTTTTTTATTTTTTCATTTTTTATTTTTTTACAATTCACTTTTATTTTTATTTCTAATTTTTAATTTTAGTGTGTTTTGGATGCTGCCTTTTGGAGTGTAGTTTATACTCGAGTTTGGTATTTTCTTGGACTGCTTATTTCTAAAAAGTTTTTTCCTAGTTGGTTTGCTCAGAATTTCTATGTTTTGGCCCAAGTGGAGTTCTAAGGACGATGAAAGGATTGGAGGTCAGCTCAGATATTTTAAGTCCTCCCGCTCGGTTAGGCTAGCACCCTTTCCCATAGTGTATGAACTCGCTGGCAAAGGTAATCTAAAGTTATGAAATGACAAACGTTGTTTGACATGTAAATCTGCAGATCCTAACCTGTATTCTTCTGTTGCGGATAATTGCTCCAACAAGTTTGCAAAGCCTACAATACCATCTATAAGCTCACCTGTACTGTCTGCAACCTTAGCTATATTGGCCAAAGCAAAAATCCTCTTCATCTTAGGATAAATGGTCACAGGTCTCTAGTTAACAAGTTCTCTAATTCTGGAGTGAACCCCTCCACAAATGCTAACCAGTACTCTACCTTTGGATTAGAGCATTTCCATACTCATGGTTTTAATCCTAGTTGTAAATGCATTTATGGCACCTCTATTCATAGTGATTGTGGAATAACTTTTTTTACGGGTCTTTTAGAGGTTATTTTTAATGAAAGTTGGTTGTCAAATTTTCGAACTAAAGCCTAGTTCGTCATCAGGACTATGTCACTGGAGTAGTTGCTGCCACTCAATTGGAAGAGACCATCCGCAATTATCGTTAATTGTGGTACTTCTTCTTCTTGCTATTTCTATCCCTTCTTCTAGTTTTCTCTTTACTAAGTTTGACTGGTGGGCGATTATTTTCACTGAGTCCCAATTTATGGAGTGTCCACTTGCTTGTACATGTCTGTCTGGATATATGGCGAAACATCAGAAAGATAGAAAGGAGTAAATGCAAAAGCGACAAATGTAAGTCACAACTGTATTTTCTTAAGAAATGTAAAAGAGCTAATTTTGTTCCACCTTCTTTGAGACTCACGAAAAACATCGCGGAAAATCTGTAAAGAAATTTTATTAGAAAAATAGAACTAAAAACGGTGAATGGCGCGCTTCGTAATAAATTCAAAACTATTGAGCAATGCGAACGAATAGAAGCTCGTATTTGGACCTCTTCATTAGGTGAAATTCCGGAAGCAGAAAAGAAAAATATTGATAATTGGTTAGCTAAAGCAGTTAGAGATAAAAACAAAAAGTTTAAGGAAAAATTGAAAATTAAAGAAAATAAATGGTTAAGTCCAAAGTTAATGTCTACAGCACCTGGCCCACAGTTAATACCATCCACCACTAACAAACATGTCATGGATCTGACGGAAGAAGGAGTAGATGAAAACCTGATTAATCTCCTCAATAAGGGATATAATTACAACCTTTCCTCCGCAACACTTGATAAAAAACGTATACTGATTGATTTAGAAAGCATCTGTAGTAAGGTAGAAAGAGAAGATGAAAATACAGCAGTTACTTTAAGGAAAGAATTCTCAGACTGCGTCTCAAAATTTGTAAAAAAGCCAGTAAAAGATGATTACAATTTTAATAGAAGTGCCATTACTGACCTTAAAAAATTCAAAGCCAATGATAAAGTAGTAGCACTGAGAGCAGATAAGAGCAAAGTTTTGGTATTGGTAGAAAAAGAGAAGTATTACAATAAAATGGAAGCTGAACTGAGCAAGCCTTATTATGAAGAACTCAATGGTAATCCTATAGATCAAACTGTAAAAAATCTTAAGAAATTAATCAGCTCTTTAAGAAATAAAAAACAGCTTAATGAGCTCTTCAAAAACTTCTCCAAAATCCAGTCAAGAATTCCACAGATCTATGGTACGATAAAAGTTCACAAAGAAGGCCATTCAATAAGACCTATAATAGACACTAGAAATTCGCCACTCTCCAACATTAATTATTATTTGCTTGGTCACCTCAGAGATATTTTCCCTTCCCCTCCCTACCTACTAAAAAATTCCATGCAGCTAAAAAGAAAACTGGACAACTTGCCAGAATTAATTCATCCAGTAATGGCAAGCCTGGATATAGTCTCTATGTATACCAACATTAACCTGTTCCTCCTACTGGAATTCATTGCAGATGACCTTGCGGAAAAAATAGTATTCCATAATCACAATAGAGAAATACTACTTGGCATATATGAACTGCTCCTATTTTCCTTCAAGAATAATTTCTTCCAGTTTGGAAAGAAATATTACAGGCAAACTTCAGGACTTGCAATGGGTTCCCCACTAGCACCTCTGCTAGCAAATTATTATATAAGTAAACTAGAGGCAAAAATCCTTATACAACCCTCCTTGTTTGCTCTCTATGTAAGGTACATGGATGATGTCCTAATTATAGTAGATACTGTGGACCAATCTCTACCCTCTCAGATTCTGGAAGAATTTAACTTACTAGAGAATACCTTGAAGTACACCCTGGAACAGGAAAAAGACCATAGCATCAATTACATGGATTTAACCTTGACCTCAAGAGAAGGGAAAATATTCACTCAGCTTTTTAGAAAACCCACCAACACAGGGAAGATGTTAGACTTCTGCTCATTCCACCCTGATTATATTAAATCGAATACAGCGAGACAATTTTTGGAAAAAATTGAAATCCTGGTCTCTTCAGCTTCTCAAAAAGATCTTCACAAAGAAGAATTAAAGAAAATGTTGGCAGAAAACAATTACCCCTCCCCATATGTTGAGAAAATATTTAAACAAGTGCCAAAAAAGAAGCAGGAAAAAACCAACTTCAAATTCACCAGCAAAATTACGTACCACAAGGGACTTTTCGAGAAACTGAAAAGGATCGGAGCAAAATATAATATCAGGCTAGCTCCAGATCTTAATAACAAAATAAAGAAATTCCTGCCAGCTTTAAAGCAGAAAGAATTGGACATCCAATTGCAGGAAGGAGTAATTTACTGCATCGACTGTAACTGCGGACTCAGCTATATAGGAGAAACAGGGAGAAGTATTAAGGTCCGAATGAAAGAACACCAAGCAGCTATTAGGAACATTGGGAACAAAACAGGGCTAGACAGACATGTACAAGCAAGTGGACACTCCATAAATTGGGACTCAGTGAAAATAATCGCCCACCAGTCAAACTTAGTAAAGAGAAAACTAGAAGAAGGGATCGAAATAGCAAGAAGAAGAAGTACCACAATTAACGATAATTGCGGATGGTCTCTTCCAATTGAGTGGCAGCAACTACTCCAGTGACATAGTCCTGATGACGAACTAGGCTTTAGTTCGAAAATTTGACAACCAACTTTCATTAAAAATAACCTCTAAAAGACCCGTAAAAAAAGTTATTCCACACTCATGGTTTTGACAAAGTGAAAATAGAGGTACTGCATATTATCCCTGACCTCTATGCTCGGCTAGAAACTGAATCCCTTGAAATTTTGCAGCATCAGTCTCTTTATCCCTATGGTCTTAATTCCACTCTATCTGACAATAAGCAACATCAGCATAAATTTTCTATATGTGAACTCTTCTTTCTTGTTAATAACAAGAGCTGCACTAGAGGTAATAGAGGACAGAGGTTATTTCGCACATCAAGCAAGGTTGATTTTGCTAACTTGCAAATAACTCTGGAAAGCTTTAAAACTGGCACTAATTTTGTTAAAAATACTTACAAAATACTTAAGTCCTTCAAGCACTCTGTCCTTAAAAGTTTTTTTCAAATTCTGGAAAGAAACTGCTGACCATGTTGATAAGCATGTTTTTGCTTTGGTTCTAGACATTCTTAAGCATATTCTTAAAGATAAAATTTCTCTTAAAGAATTTTCCAGTAATTATGTAACCATCAGGTTTCTAAATAAAACCTATGATCATCTCAATGTTAGGAAGCTGTTCTACAAAAATGCAATTTTTTTCCTATCCACAGGCACCAGTCTATTGTAAGTTTTAAATATGTTAAGACCTTAGGGTCAATAGTTAAAAACTACAAACTTAATTCTTCGAGTTACATTCCTGTAATTACTACATGTTCTTGTGATGAACATAAAGAAACATTTCACTATGATAAAAATTACAACCATATTATCACTGGAAACTTGAGTTTTGTTGAAAATGACAAGCTTAGGAATTTATTAGAGTATGGTTCTAAATTTAGACCTTCCTTCACAATTTCCAAAGAAAGGATTCTTGAGAGCTTCACTCAAGATGTTAATAGGTACATTGTAAAAACCAGTTTCACATACAATCAGCCTATCGAGGCCTTCGCAGAATGGAAATATAACGTAATCAATAGCTTCACTTGTGAGTTGGCAGGTCTGGACTTTTGTTTCGATAGAAATGTCTTTTTCTCTGGAGATGCAAAAAGGTCACTCTCCAAACTACAAGACCTATTTATTTTTACCACTATGGATAAAGCTAGCAATAATTTTGCAATTATCTGTAAGAAGTTCTATTTTGAATTGTTAACTATGGAACTCAATAATAGAGTAACCTACGAGCTCGTAAGTTATTCTACCAAGCAGTTAAAAAATCGGTTTAAGGCATTCTTCAAGAAACTTAAAATTCCACAAACTAGAAGATATGAGCCTGAATTTCCATTTCTTTTTGCAACGGTTAAGTTTCATAAAGATCCTGTGAAGTTCAGGTTCATAGCTAGTGGAGTAAGGAGTCATAAAAAGAAAACAGATCTTGCTTTTGAAGATATCTTAAAGAAGGTTTTGAAACACATTAGAAACTTACTAATTTGATGTACAGAGATTTTTGGATAATTAATAATAATGCAGAAGTAATTTCCACTATACTCAAAGTAAGTCCCTTAGATATTAATAGTTATGATTTTGAGAACCTATATACTAATCTGCCTCTATCAGATATAATCACTACCTTTAAAGAGCTGTATGCAGAATTTAAACTTAACCAATTTGTTAATGTAGGAGCCTGGAACTCTTATCTCAATTGCTGCATAAAAAATAACCATATCTTATATAATAATACTCTCTATAAGCAAGTGAATGGTATACCCATGGGAACATCAACCTCCACGAGTATTGCTAATCTATTCCTATTCTTTAAGGAATATAAATTCATTAAAAATCACTCCACCTGCTCAGATAACTACCTTTACACATTTAGATATATTGATGATCTGCTGTGTATCAATAATTCAGAAGTTATAGAGAGTGATTTTGATAATATCTATCCTAGCTCTCTTAACTTATGTAAAACCAACCACAGTAATCAGGAACTTGAGTTCCTAGACTTAAGCATTAAGCTCAACAGAGGTAACCCACCTATTAACCTCTTTGATAAAAGAGTTAATTTTCCTTTCAAAGTAATTAAATATCTGCACTGGAATAATAACATATCAACCAAAGTAATTGAGAATGTACTAATTTCTCAGGTCCTAAGAATTTCAAGAATTTGCAGCAACAATTTGACTTCAATTACCACATTAATATACTATTAGAAAGTTTTCTAGAGATTGAAATTCCTTCTTCTTTCATCAAAAGAACTTTAAGAAAAATTATTCTGAATAATAGAGTAAGGTTGGCAGATCTGCTTTAATTTTCACACACAGTTAATAATATGATTCTGACCAATCAAAGCCCTTTGGAAGTTGGCTAGAGGATGCCTATTAACTACTAAAAGGAACCTTAGTGCTATGGATATGAAGGTCCTATTAAAATAAAAAATTAAATAATATAGACAAAATCACAAAAAAATCTTAAAAATCTGTTTATAAAAGAAAATAAAAACAAATAAAAAAGAAAACTAGTTATTCACTCACTAGAATAGCTATACTAAAAATAGTAAAACTAACATTAAAATTAATAAGATTCTGAATAATCTATAGAAGCTCACTAAGGTGATTTAATACATGCAAAGATTATTAAATACATCACTTGTGTATTTTATGATATTTCTCATGTATTCTGGAGAGTTAATTCTGCTCTTTCTGATCATACAGGTCCACAGTCTTAAGTATATATATTTTTGTCTCTGGTTAAAATCTCCGCGAGTTGGTTTCTTTCAGTGTGAGGAGGCCATCAGCCCCACCCACACTGTCCCCAGCGACTAGGGAGTGGCAGAGGTGTTTGGACGTTTGGGGAAAAGGTCGGCCATGTTTCCTCTTTTGTGGAGAAAGTTTAGTTGCATAAGAGGTAAGCTCTCTTCATTGTCTTTGGGTTTTAGGTCTTATAAGTTCAATGTTTGTACTTCTTGTACTTTTTTCTCTGTTGTTTTTTGCTTTTTAGCATTTAGGCACTGGCTAGTTTGTTAACTTTTTTGCGGGTTTTAACTCTTTCTTTTCTTGGTAACTTTGGGCGTTTTTAGGAAACTTAGGCCCAGCAGCTGGCCAAGCATAGTTCCTTTGCATTGCGCTGTATTTTCAAAGTAGTTAAGTTCTTAATAACTACTTAATTATGCACTTAAAGCACTGCTGAAATACTTTGTACATATTGCAACTAATTGTTTATGTCATATAACTTTCACAAAGCATGTCTTTAGTTAATTATTGTCTTTAATTTATTCTCGTTTTTGTGTTGTCAGAAGTTGTGGAGTAGGGGGTTTTAAAATCAAGTTTTCTTTCAAAAATCTGAGTTTTAAACAATTAATATTTCCTTTTTTAATTGCAATGTAAGAATTTGGAATACTTTTGCATTGCTATTCAGGTTTAAATTCTCTCTCATGCGAACTTGGCATTTCGTTATAGCTGAACATTATTTCTAATTATTATGTCACTCTCACAACTTGAGTTCTCTTTAATCTTCTTCTTTCTGTTTAATAGTAACAGATGAAGAGCATGGGTCGGGCCATGAAAGTTATGGATGCAAGCTAAATTGTTAACTAAAGCTAGGTCATACAAAATCTGCGGAGGTCATGACATATATATATTTTTTAAAACAATTTTTGGTGGGCTTATTACTCGCATCTATGGCTTTGCAGAAACCCATTTCCAACTAGGTCTTTGTGGAAGTGAGAAAATGCAGAGTTTTTGCTGGTCCTTGATAAAGCCAAGGCTCAGTATTCTCGACACTTTCTACATTCAGTTGTTTTATTTTATTTTTTAATCTTTTCTACTTATACTCACACCAGTAGATACATAACCTTTTCTATGTTGTACTTGGTATGAGTCAAAAATATATATATTTTTTGCTTAGGTCTCTTCTTAATAGAATGTGAATTCTGAATTTTCATAACTGCTGCGTTGCGCGTTTTGATCTTCAGGTTATTTTGCAACTTTCGTTTTAAATTCAAAAGTTTTTCCTTAGTTTTCAGCTTTACTCTTCAGTAACTAATTTCAATTTACTATTTAGCAGCTCATGCGCAAATTCTAGTTGAAATGTTTTATTATTTTTTATTACTATTTTTTTATTTTTTCATTTTTTATTTTTTTACAATTCACTCTTATTTTTATTTCTAATTTTTAATTTTAGTGTGTTTTGGATGCTGCCTTTTGGAGTGTAGTTTATACTCGAGTTTGGTATTTTCTTGGACTGCTTATTTCAAAAAAGTTTTTTCCTAGTTGGTTTGCTCAGAATTTGTATGTTTTGGCCCAAGTGGAGTTCTAAGGACGATGAAAGGATTGGAGGTCAGCTCAGATATTTTTTTGTCCTCCCGCTCGATTAGGCTAGCACCCTTTCCCATAGTGTATGAACTCGCTGGCAAAGGTAATCTAAAGTTATGAAATGACAAACGTTGTTTGACATGTAAATCTGCAGATCCTAACCTGTATTCTTCTGTTGCGGATAATTGCTCCAACAAGTTTTGCAAAGCCTACAATACCATCTATAAGCTCACCTGTACTGTCTGCAACCTTAGCTATATTGGCCAAAGCAAAAATCCTCTTCATCTTAGGATAAATGGTCACAGGTCTCTAGTTAACAAGTTCTCTAATTCTGGAGTGAACCCCTCCACAAATGCTAACCAGTACTCTACCTTTGGATTAGAGCATTTCCATACTCATGGTTTTGACAAAGTGAAAATAGAGGTACTGCATATTATCCCTGACCTCTATGCTCGGCTAGAAACTGAATCCCTTGAAATTTTGCAGCATCAGTCTCTTTATCCCTATGGTCTTAATTCCACTCTATCTGACAATAAGCATAATCAGCATAAATTTTCTATACGTGAACTCTTCTTTCTTGTTAATAACAAGAGCTGCACTAGAGGTAATAGAGGACAGAGGTTATTTCGCACATCAAGCAAGGTTGATTTTGCTAACTTGCAAATAACTCTGGAAAGCTTTAAAACTGGCACTAATTTTGTTAAAAATACTTACAAAATACTTAAGTCCTTCAAGCACTCTGTCCTTAAAAGTTTTTTCAAATTCTGGAAAGAAACTGCTGACCATGTTGATAAGCATGTTTTTGCTTTGGTTCTAGACATTCTTAAGCATATTCTTAAAGATAAAATTTCTCTTAAAGAATTTTCCAGTAATTATGTAACCATCAGGTTTCTAAATAAAACCTATGATCATCTCAATGTTAGGAAGCTGTTCTACAAAAATGCAATTTTTTTCCTATCCACAGGCACCAGTCTATTGTAAGTTTTAAATATGTTAAGACTTTAGGGTCAATAGTTAAAAACTACAAACTTAATTCTTCGAGTTACATTCCTGTAATTACTACATGTTCTTGTGATGAACATAAAGAAACAGTTCACTATGATAAAAATTACAACCATATTATCACTGGAAACTTGAGTTTTGTTGAAAATGACAAGCTTAGGAATTTATTAGAGTATGGTTCTAAATTTAGACCTTCCTTCACAATTTCCAAAGAAAGGATTCTTGAGAGCTTCACTCAAGATGTTAATAGGTACATTGTAAAAACCAGTTTCACATACAATCAGCCTATCGAGGCCTTCGCAGAATGGAAATATAACGTAATCAATAGCTTCACTTGTGAGTTGGCAGGTCTGGACTTTTGTTTCGATAGAAATGTCTTTTTCTCTGGAGATGCAAAAAGGTCACTCTCCAAACTACAAGACCTATTTATTTTTACCACTATGGATAAAGCTAGCAATAATTTTGCAATTATCTGTAAGAAGTTCTATTTTGAATTGTTAACTATGGAACTCAATAATAGAGTAACCTACGAGCTCGTAAGTTATTCTACCAAGCAGTTAAAAAATCGGTTTAAGGCATTCTTCAAGAAACTTAAAATTCCACAAACTAGAAGATATGAGCCTGAATTTCCATTTCTTTTTGCAACGGTTAAGTTTCATAAAGATCCTGTGAAGTTCAGGTTCATAGCTAGTGGAGTAAGGAGTCATAAAAAGAAAACAGATCTTGCTTTTGAAGATATCTTAAAGAAGGTTTTGAAACACATTTAGAAACTTACTAATTTGATGTACAGAGATTTTTGGATAATTAATAATAATGCAGAAGTAATTTCCACTATACTCAAAGTAAGTCCCTTAGATATTAATAGTTATGATTTTGAGAACCTATATACTAATCTGCCTCTATCAGATATAATCACTACCTTTAAAGAGCTGTATGCAGAATTTAAACTTAACCAATTTGTTAATGTAGGAGCCTGGAACTCTTATCTCAATTGCTGCATAAAAAATAACCATATCTTATATAATAATACTCTCTATAAGCAAGTGAATGGTATACCCATGGGAACATCAACCTCCACGAGTATTGCTAATCTATTCCTATTCTTTAAGGAATATAAATTCATTAAAAATCACTCCACCTGCTCAGATAACTACCTTTACACATTTAGATATATTGATGATCTGCTGTGTATCAATAATTCAGAAGTTATAGAGAGTGATTTTGATAATATCTATCCTAGCTCTCTTAACTTATGTAAAACCAACCACAGTAATCAGGAACTTGAGTTCCTAGACTTAAGCATTAAGCTCAACAGAGGTAACCCACCTATTAACCTCTTTGATAAAAGAGTTAATTTTCCTTTCAAAGTAATTAAATATCTGCACTGGAATAATAACATATCAACCAAAGTAATTGAGAATGTACTAATTTCTCAGGTCCTAAGAATTTCAAGAATTTGCAGCAACAATTTGACTTCAATTACCACATTAATATACTATTAGAAAGTTTTCTAGAGATTGAAATTCCTTCTTCTTTCATCAAAAGAACTTTAAGAAAAATTATTCTGAATAATAGAGTAAGGTTGGCAGATCTGCTTTAATTTTCACACACAGTTAATAATATGATTCTGACCAATCAAAGCCCTTTGGAAGTTGGCTAGAGGATGCCTATTAACTACTAAAAGGAACCTTAGTGCTATGGATATGAAGGTCCTATTAAAATAAAAAATTAAATAATATAGACAAAATCACAAAAAAATCTTAAAAATCTGTTTATAAAAGAAAATAAAAACAAATAAAAAAGAAAACTAGTTATTCACTCACTAGAATAGCTATACTAAAAATAGTAAAACTAACATTAAAATTAATAAGATTCTGAATAATCTATAGAAGCTCACTAAGGTGATTTAATACATGCAAAGATTATTAAATACATCACTTGTGTGTTTTATGATATTTCTCATGTATTCTGGAGAGTTAATTCTGCTCTTTCTGATCATACAGGTCCACAGTCTTAAGTATATATATTTTTGTCTCTGGTTAAAATCTCCGCGAGTTGGTTTCTTTCAGTGTGAGGAGGCCATCAGCCCCACCCACACTGTCCCCCAGCGACTAGGGAGTGGCAGAGGTGTTTGGACGTTTGGGGAAAAGGTCGGCCATGTTTCCTCTTTTGTGGAGAAAGTTTAGTTGCATAAGAGGTAAGCTCTCTTCATTGTCTTTGGGTTTTAGGTCTTATAAGTTCAATGTTTGTACTTCTTGTACTTTTTTTCTCTGTTGTTTTTTGCTTTTTAGCATTTAGGCACTGGCTAGTTTGTTAACTTTTTTGCGGGTTTTAACTGTTTCTTTTCTTGGTAACTTTGGGCGTTTTTAGGAAACTTAGGCCCAGCAGCTGGCCAAGCATAGTTCCTTTGCATTGCGCTGTATTTTCAAAGTAGTTAAGTTCTTAATAACTACTTAATTATGCACTTAAAGCACTGCTGAAATACTTTGTACATATTGCAACTAATTGTTTATGTCATATAACTTTCACAAAGCATGTCTTTAGTTAATTATTGTCTTTAATTTATTCTCGTTTTTGTGTTGTCAGAAGTTGTGGAGTAGGGGTTTTAAAATCAAGTTTTCTTTCAAAAATCTGAGTTTTAAATAATTAATATTTCCTTTTTTAATTGCAATGTAAGAATTTGGAATACTTTTGCATTGCTATTCAGGTTTAAATTCTCTCTCAGGCGAACTTGGCATTTCGTTATAGCTGAACATTATTTCTAATTATTATGTCACTCTC
Organism: Macrothele yani; assembly: GCA_039090855.1. NCBI lineage: Eukaryota > Metazoa > Arthropoda > Arachnida > Araneae > Macrothelidae > Macrothele > Macrothele yani. The sequence continues at coordinate 58,255,168 of CM077032.1, read as the reverse complement.
ACAACTTGAGTTCTCTTTAATCTTCTTCTTTCTGTTTAATAGTAACAGATGAAGAGCATGGGTCGGGCCATGAAAGTTATGGATGCAAGCTAAATTGTTAACTAAAGCTAGGTCATACAAAATCTGCGGAGGTCATGACATATATATATTTTTTAAAACAATTTTTGGTGGGCTTATTACTCGCATCTATGGCTTTGCAGAAACCCATTTCCAACTAGGTCTTTGTGGAAGTGAGAAAATGCAGAGTTTTTGCTGGTCCTTGATAAAGCCAAGGCTCAGTATTCTCGACACTTTCTACATTCAGTTGTTTTATTTTATTTTTTAATCTTTTCTACTTATACTCACACCAGTAGATACATAACCTTTTCTATGTTGTACTTGGTATGAGTCAAAAATATATATATTTTTTGCTTAGGTCTCTTCTTAATAGAATGTGAATTCTGAATTTTCATAACTGCTGCGTTGCGCGTTTTTGATCTTCAGGTTATTTTGCAACTTTCGTTTTAAATTCAAAAGTTTTTCCTTAGTTTTCAGCTTTACTCTTCAGTAACTAATTTCAATTTACTATTTAGCAGCTCATGCGCAAATTCTAGTTGAAATGTTTTATTATTTTTTATTACTATTTTTTTATTTTTTCATTTTTTATTTTTTTACAATTCACTCTTATTTTTATTTCTAATTTTTAATTTTAGTGTGTTTTGGATGCTGCCTTTTGGAGTGTAGTTTATACTCGAGTTTGGTATTTTCTTGGACTGCTTATTTCAAAAAAGTTTTTTCCTAGTTGGTTTGCTCAGAATTTGTATGTTTTGGCCCAAGTGGAGTTCTAAGGACGATGAAAGGATTGGAGGTCAGCTCAGATATTTTTTTGTCCTCCCGCTCGATTAGGCTAGCACCCTTTCCCATAGTGTATGAACTCGCTGGCAAAGGTAATCTAAAGTTATGAAATGACAAACGTTGTTTGACATGTAAATCTGCAGATCCTAACCTGTATTCTTCTGTTGCGGATAATTGCTCCAACAAGTTTTGCAAAGCCTACAATACCATCTATAAGCTCACCTGTACTGTCTGCAACCTTAGCTATATTGGCCAAAGCAAAAATCCTCTTCATCTTAGGATAAATGGTCACAGGTCTCTAGTTAACAAGTTCTCTAATTCTGGAGTGAACCCCTCCACAAATGCTAACCAGTACTCTACCTTTGGATTAGAGCATTTCCATACTCATGGTTTTGACAAAGTGAAAATAGAGGTACTGCATATTATCCCTGACCTCTATGCTCGGCTAGAAACTGAATCCCTTGAAATTTTGCAGCATCAGTCTCTTTATCCCTATGGTCTTAATTCCACTCTATCTGACAATAAGCATAATCAGCATAAATTTTCTATACGTGAACTCTTCTTTCTTGTTAATAACAAGAGCTGCACTAGAGGTAATAGAGGACAGAGGTTATTTCGCACATCAAGCAAGGTTGATTTTGCTAACTTGCAAATAACTCTGGAAAGCTTTAAAACTGGCACTAATTTTGTTAAAAATACTTACAAAATACTTAAGTCCTTCAAGCACTCTGTCCTTAAAAGTTTTTTCAAATTCTGGAAAGAAACTGCTGACCATGTTGATAAGCATTGTTATTGCTTTGGTTCTAGATATTCTTAAGCATATTCTTAAAGATAAAATTTCTCTTAAAGAATTTTCCAGTAATTATGTAACCATCAGGTTTCTAAATAAAACCTATGATCATCTCAATGTTAGGAAGCTGTTCTACAAAAATGCAATTTTTTTCCTATCCACAGGCACCAGTCTATTGTAAGTTTTAAATATGTTAAGACTTTAGGGTCAATAGTTAAAAACTACAAACTTAATTCTTCGAGTTACATTCCTGTAATTACTACATGTTCTTGTGATGAACATAAAGAAACAGTTCACTATGATAAAAATTACAACCATATTATCACTGGAAACTTGAGTTTTGTTGAAAATGACAAGCTTAGGAATTTATTAGAGTATGGTTCTAAATTTAGACCTTCCTTCACAATTTCCAAAGAAAGGATTCTTGAGAGCTTCACTCAAGATGTTAATAGGTACATTGTAAAAACCAGTTTCACATACAATCAGCCTATCGAGGCCTTCGCAGAATGGAAATATAACGTAATCAATAGCTTCACTTGTGAGTTGGCAGGTCTGGACTTTTGTTTCGATAGAAATGTCTTTTTCTCTGGAGATGCAAAAAGGTCACTCTCCAAACTACAAGACCTATTTATTTTTACCACTATGGATAAAGCTAGCAATAATTTTGCAATTATCTGTAAGAAGTTCTATTTTGAATTGTTAACTATGGAACTCAATAATAGAGTAACCTACGAGCTCGTAAGTTATTCTACCAAGCAGTTAGAAAATCGGTTTAAGGCATTCTTCAAGAAACTTAAAATTCCACAAACTAGAAGATATGAGCCTGAATTTCCATTTCTTTTTGCAACGGTTAAGTTTCATAAAGATCCTGTGAAGTTCAGGTTCATAGCTAGTGGAGTAAGGAGTCATAAAAAGAAAATAGATCTTGCTTTTGAAGATATCTTAAAGAAGGTTTTGAAACACATTTAGAAACTGTACTAATTTGATGTACAGAGATTTTTGGATAATTAATAATAATGCAGAAGTAATTTCCACTATACTCAAAGTAAGTCCCTTAGATATTAATAGTTATGATTTTGAGAACCTATATACTAATCTGCCTCTATCAGATATAATCACTACCTTTAAAGAGCTGTATGCAGAATTTAAACTTAACCAATTTGTTAATGTAGGAATCTGGAACTCTTATCTCAATTGCTGCATAAAAAATAACCATATCTTATATAATAATACTCTCTATAAGCAAGTGAATGGTATACCCATGGGAACATCAACCTCCACGAGTATTGCTAATCTATTCCTATTCTTTAAGGAATATAAATTCATTAAAAATCACTCCACCTGCTCAGATAACTACCTTTACACATTTAGATATATTGATGATCTGCTGTGTATCAATAATTCAGAAGTTATAGAGAGTGATTTTGATAATATCTATCCTAGCTCTCTTAACTTATGTAAAACCAACCACAGTAATCAGGAACTTGAGTTCCTAGACTTAAGCATTAAGCTCAACAGAGGTAACCCACCTATTAACCTCTTTGATAAAAGAGTTAATTTTCCTTTCAAAGTAATTAAATATCTGCACTGGAATAATAACATATCAACCAAAGTAATTGAGAATGTACTAATTTCTCAGGTCCTAAGAATTTCAAGAATTTGCAGCAACAATTTGGACTTCAATTACCACATTAATATACTATTAGAAAGTTTTCTAGAGATTGAAATTCCTTCTTCTTTCATCAAAAGAACTTTAAGAAAAATTATTCTGAATAATAGAGTAAGGTTGGCAGATCTGCTTTAATTTTCACACACAGTTAATAATATGATTCTGACCAATCAAAGCCCTTTGGAAGTTGGCTAGAGGATGCCTATTAACTACTAAAAGGAACCTTAGTGCTATGGATATGAAGGTCCTATTAAAATAAAAAATTAAATAATATAGACAAAATCACAAAAAAATCTTAAAAATCTGTTTATAAAAGAAAATAAAAACAAATAAAAAAGAAAACTAGTTATTCACTCACTAGAATAGCTATACTAAAAATAGTAAAACTAACATTAAAATTAATAAGATTCTGAATAATCTATAGAAGCTCACTAAGGTGATTTAATACATGCAAAGATTATTAAATACATCACTTGTGTATTTTATGATATTTCTCATGTATTCTGGAGAGTTAATTCTGCTCTTTCTGATCATACAGGTCCACAGTCTTAAGTATATATATTTTTGTCTCTGGTTAAAATCTCCGCGAGTTGGTTTCTTTCAGTGTGAGGAGGCCATCAGCCCCACCCACACTGTCCCCAGCGACTAGGGAGTGGCAGAGGTGTTTGGACGTTTGGGGAAAAGGTCGGCCATGTTTCCTCTTTTGTGGAGAAAGTTTAGTTGCATAAGAGGTAAGCTCTCTTCATTGTCTTTGGGTTTTAGGTCTTATAAGTTCAATGTTTGTACTTCTTGTACTTTTTTTCTCTGTTGTTTTTTGCTTTTTAGCATTTAGGCACTGGCTAGTTTGTTAACTTTTTTGCGGGTTTTAACTCTTTCTTTTCTTGGTAACTTTGCGCGTTTTTTAGGAAACTTAGGCCCAGCAGCTGGCCAAGCATAGTTCCTTTGCATTGCGCTGTATTTTCAAAGTAGTTAAGTTCTTAATAACTACTTAATTATGCACTTAAAGCACTGCTGAAATACTTTGTACATATTGCAACTAATTGTTTATGTCATATAACTTTCACAAAGCATGTCTTTAGTTAATTATTGTCTTTAATTTATTCTCGTTTTTGTGTTGTCAGAAGTTGTGGAGTAGGGGTTTTAAAATCAAGTTTTCTTTCAAAAATCTGAGTTTTAAACAATTAATATTTCCTTTTTTAATTGCAATGTAAGAATTTGGAATACTTTTGCATTGCTATTCAGGTTTAAATTCTCTCTCAGGCGAACTTGGCATTTCGTTATAGCTGAACATTATTTCTAATTATTATGTCACTCTCACAACTTGAGTTCTCTTTAATCTTCTTCTTTCTGTTTAATAGTAACAGATGAAGAGCATGGGTTGGGCCATGAAAGTTATGGATGCAAGCTAAATTGTTAACTAAAGCTAGGTCATACAAAATCTGCGGAGGTCATGACATATATATATTTTTTAAAACAATTTTTGGTGGGCTTATTACTCGCATCTATGGCTTTGCAGAAACCCATTTCCAACTAGGTCTTTGTGGAAGTGAGAAAATGCAGAGTTTTTGCTGGTCCTTGATAAAGCCAAGGCTCAGTATTCTCGACACTTTCTACATTCAGTTGTTTTATTTTATTTTTTAATCTTTTCTACTTATACTCACACCAGTAGATACATAACCTTTTCTATGTTGTACTTGGTATGAGTCAAAAATATATATATTTTTTGCTTAGGTCTCTTCTTAATAGAATGTGAATTCTGAATTTTCATAACTGCTGCGTTGCACGTTTTGATCTTCAGGTTATTTTGCAACTTTCGTTTTAAATTCAAAAGTTTTTCCTTAGTTTTCAGCTTTACTCTTCAGTAACTAATTTCAATTTACTATTTAGCAGCTCATGCGCAAATTCTAGTTGAAATGTTTTATTATTTTTTATTACTATTTTTTTATTTTTTCATTTTTTATTTTTTTACAATTCACTCTTATTTTTATTTCTAATTTTTAATTTTAGTGTGTTTTGGATGCTGCCTTTTGGAGTGTAGTTTATACTCGAGTTTGGTATTTTCTTGGACTGCTTATTTCAAAAAGTTTTTTCCTAGTTGGTTTGCTCAGAATTTGTATGTTTTGGCCCAAGTGGAGTTCTAAGGACGATGAAAGGATTGGAGGTCAGCTCAGATATTTTTTTGTCCTCCCGCTCGATTAGGCTAGCACCCTTTCCCATAGTGTATGAACTCGCTGGCAAAGGTAATCTAAAGTTATGAAATGACAAACGTTGTTTGACATGTAAATCTGCAGATCCTAACCTGTATTCTTCTGTTGCGGATAATTGCTCCAACAAGTTTTGCAAAGCCTACAATACCATCTATAAGCTCACCTGTACTGTCTGCAACCTTAGCTATATTGGCCAAAGCAAAAATCCTCTTCATCTTAGGATAAATGGTCACAGGTCTCTAGTTAACAAGTTCTCTAATTCTGGAGTGAACCCCTCCACAAATGCTAACCAGTACTCTACCTTTGGATTAGAGCATTTCCATACTCATGGTTTTGACAAAGTGAAAATAGAGGTACTGCATATTATCCCTGACCTCTATGCTCGGCTAGAAACTGAATCCCTTGAAATTTTGCAGCATCAGTCTCTTTATCCCTATGGTCTTAATTCCACTCTATCTGACAATAAGCATAATCAGCATAAATTTTCTATACGTGAACTCTTCTTTCTTGTTAATAACAAGAGCTGCACTAGAGGTAATAGAGGACAGAGGTTATTTCGCACATCAAGCAAGGTTGATTTTGCTAACTTGCAAATAACTCTGGAAAGCTTTAAAACTGGCACTAATTTTGTTAAAAATACTTACAAAATACTTAAGTCCTTCAAGCACTCTGTCCTTAAAAGTTTTTTCAAATTCTGGAAAGAAACTGCTGACCATGTTGATAAGCATGTTTTTGCTTTGGTTCTAGACATTCTTAAGCATATTCTTAAAGATAAAATTTCTCTTAAAGAATTTTCCAGTAATTATGTAACCATCAGGTTTCTAAATAAAACCTATGATCATCTCAATGTTAGGAAGCTGTTCTACAAAAATGCAATTTTTTTCCTATCCACAGGCACCAGTCTATTGTAAGTTTTAAATATGTTAAGACCTTAGGGTCAATAGTTAAAAACTACAAACTTAATTCTTCGAGTTACATTCCTGTAATTACTACATGTTCTTGTGATGAACATAAAGAAACAGTTCACTATGATAAGAATTACAACCATATTATCACTGGAAACTTGAGTTATGTTGAAAATGACAAGCTTAGGAATTTATTAGAGTATGGCTCTAAATTTAGACCTTCCTTCACAATTTCCAAAGAAAGGATTCTTGAGAGCTTCACTCAAGATGTTAATAGGTACATTGTAAAAACCAGTTTAACATACAATCAGCCTATTGAGGCCTTCGCAGAATGGAAATATAATATAATCAATAGCTTCACTTGTGAGTTGGCAGGTCTGGACTTTTGTTTCGACAGAAATCTCTTTTTCTCTGGAGATGCAAAAAGGTCACTCTCCAAACTACAAGACCTATTTATTTTTACCACTACGGATAAAGCTAGCAATAATTTTGCAATTATCTGTAAGAAGTTCTATTTTGAATTGTTAACTATGGAACTCAATAATAGAGTAACCTACGAGCCCGTAAGTTATTCTACCAAGCAGTTAGAAAATCGGTTTAAGGCATTCTTCAAGAAACTTAAAATTCCACAAACTAGAAGATATGAGCCTGAATTTCCATTTCTTTTTGCAACGGTTAAGTTTCATAAAGATCCTGTGAAGTTCAGGTTCATAGCTAGTGGAGTAAGGAGTCATAAAAAGAAAATAGATCTTGCTTTTGAAGATATCTTAAAGAAGGTTTTGAAACACATTAGAAACTGTACTAATTTGATGTACAGAGATTTTTGGATAATTAATAATAATGCAGAAGTAATTTCCACTATACTCAAAGTAAGTCCCTTAGATATTAATAGTTATGATTTTGAGAACCTATATACTAATCTGCCTCTATCAGATATAATCACTACCTTTAAAGAGCTGTATGCAGAATTTAAACTTAACCAATTTGTTAATGTAGGAATCTGGAACTCTTATCTCAATTGCTGCATAAAAAATAACCATATCTTATATAATAATACTCTCTATAAGCAAGTGAATGGTATACCCATGGGAACATCAACCTCCACGAGTATTGCTAATCTATTCCTATTCTTTAAGGAATATAAATTCATTAAAAATCACTCCACCTGCTCAGATAACTACCTTTACACATTTAGATATATTGATGATCTGCTGTGTATCAATAATTCAGAAGTTATAGAGAGTGATTTTGATAATATCTATCCTAGCTCTCTTAACTTATGTAAAACCAACCACAGTAATCAGGAACTTGAGTTCCTAGACTTAAGCATTAAGCTCAACAGAGGTAACCCACCTATTAACCTCTTTGATAAAAGAGTTAATTTTCCTTTCAAAGTAATTAAATATCTGCACTGGAATAATAACATATCAACCAAAGTAATTGAGAATGTACTAATTTCTCAGGTCCTAAGAATTTCAAGAATTTGCAGCAACAATTTGGACTTCAATTACCACATTAATATACTATTAGAAAGTTTTCTAGAGAACAAAATTCCTTCTTCTTTCATCAAAAGAACTTTAAGAAAAATTATTCTGAATAATAGAGTAAGGTTGGCAGATCTGCTTTAATTTTCACACACAGTTAATAATATGATTCTGACCAATCAAAGCCCTTTGGAAGTTGGCTAGAGGATGCCTATTAACTACTAAAAGGAACCTTAGTGCTATGGATATGAAGGTCCTATTAAAATAAAAAATTAAATAATATAGACAAAATCACAAAAAAATCTTAAAAATCTGTTTATAAAAGAAAATAAAAACAAATAAAAAAGAAAACTAGTTATTCACTCACTAGAATAGCTATACTAAAAATAGTAAAACTAACATTAAAATTAATAAGATTCTGAATAATCTATAGAAGTTCACTAAGGTGATTTAATACATGCAAAGATTATTAAATACACCACTTGTGTATTTTATAATATTTCTCATGTATTCTGGAGAGTTAATTCTGCTCTTTCTGATCATACAGGTCCACAGTCTTAAGTACATATATTTTTGTCTCTGGTTAAAATCTCCGCGAGTTGGTTTCTTTCAGTGTGAGGAGGCCATCAGCCCCACCCACACTGTCCCCCAGCGACTAGGGAGTGGCAGAGGTGTTTGGATGTTTGGGGAAAAGGTCAGCCATGTTTCCTCTTGTGTGGAGAAAGTTTAGTTGCATAAGAGGTAAGCTCTCTTCATTGTCTTTGGGTTTTAGGTCTTATAAGTTCAATGTTTGTACTTCTTGTACTTTTTTTCTCTGTTGTTTTTTGCTTTTTAGCATTTAGGCACTGGCTAGTTTGTTAACTTTTTTGCGGGTTTTAACTCTTTCTTTTCTTGGTAACTTTGGGCGTTTTGTAGGAAACTTAGGCCCAGCAGCTGGCCAAGCATAGTTCCTTTGCATTGCGCTGTATTTTCAAAGTAGTTAAGCTCTTAATAACTACTTAATTATGCACTTAAAGCACTGCTGAAATACTTTGTACATATTGCAACTAATTGTTTATGCCATATAACTTTCACAAAACATTTCTTTAGTTAATTATTGTCTTTAATTTATTCTCGTTTTTGTGTTGTCAGAAGTTGTGGAGTAGGGGTTTTAAAATCAAGTTTTCTTTCAAAAATCTGAGTTTTAAATAATTAATATTTCCTTTTTTAATTGCAATGTAAGAATTTGGAATACTTTTGCATTGCTATTCAGGTTTAAATTCTCTCTCAGGCGAACTTGGCATTTCGTTATAGCTGAACATTATTTCTAATTATTATGTCACTCTCACAACTTGAGTTCTCTTTAATCTTCTTCTTTCTGTTTAATAGTAACAGATGAAGAGCATGGGTCGGGCCATGAAAGTTATGGATGCAAGCTAAATTGTTAACTAAAGCTAGGTCATACAAAATCTGCGGAGGTCATGACATATATATATTTTTTAAAACAATTTTTGGTGGGCTTATTACTTGCATCTATGGCGTTGCAGAAACCCATTTCCAACTAGGTCTTTGTGGAAGTGAGAAAATGCAGAGTTTTTGCTGGTCCTTGATAAAGCCAAGGCTCAGTATTCTCGACACTTTCTACATTCAGTTGTTTTATTTTATTTTTTAATCTTTTCTACTTATACTCACACCAGTAGATACATAACCTTTTCTATGTTGTACTTGGTATGAGTCAAAAATATATATATTTTTTGCTTAGGTCTCTTCTTAATAGAATGTGAATTCTGAATTTTCATAACTGCTGCGTTGCGCGTTTTGATCTTCAGGTTATTTTGCAACTTTCGTTTTAAGTTCAAAAGTTTTTCCTTAGTTTTCAGCTTTACTCTTCAGTAACTAATTTCAATTTACTATTTAGCAGCTCATGCGCAAATTCTAGTTGAAATGTTTTATTATTTTTTATTACTATTTTTTTATTTTTTCATTTTTTATTTTTTTACAATTCACTCTTATTTTTATTTCTAATTTTTAATTTTAGTGTGTTTTGGATGCTGCCTTTTGGAGTGTAGTTTATACTCGAGTTTGGTATTTTCTTGGACTGCTTATTTCTAAAAAGTTTTTTCCTAGTTGGTTTGCTCAGAATTTGTATGTTTTGGCCCAAGTGGAGTTCTAAGGACGATGAAAGGGTTGGAGGTCAGCTCAGATATTTTTTGTCCTCCCGCTCGATTAGGCTAGCACCCTTTCCCATAGTGTATGAACTCGCTGGCAAAGGTAATCTAAAGTTATGAAATGACAAACGTTGTTTGACATGTAAATCTGCAGATCCTAACCTGTATTCTTCTGTTGCGGATAATTGCTCCAACAAGTTTTGCAAAGCCTACAATACCATCTATAAGCTCACCTGTACTGTCTGCAACCTTAGCTATATTGGCCAAAGCAAAAATCCTCTTCATCTTAGGATAAATGGTCACAGGTCTCTAGTTAACAAGTTCTCTAATTCTGAAGTGAACCCCTCCACAAATGCTAACCAGTACTCTACCTTTGAATTAGAGCATTTCCATACTCATGGTTTTGACAAAGTGAAAATAGAGGTACTGCATATTATCCCTGACCTCTATGCTCGGCTAGAAACTGAATCCCTTGAAATTTTGCAGCATCAGTCTCTTTATCCCTATGGTCTTAATTCCACACTATCTGACAATGAGCATAATCAGCATAAATTTTCTATACGTGAACTCTTCTTTCTTGTTAATAACAAGAGCTGCACTAGAGGTAATAGAGGACAGAGGTTATTTCGCACATCAAGCAAGGTTGATTTTGCTAACTTGCAAATAACTCTGAAAAGCTTTAAAACTGGCACTAATTTTGTTAAAAATACTTACAAAATACTTAAGTCCTTCAAGCACTCTGTCCTTAAAAGTTTTTTCAAATTCTGGAAAGAAACTGCTGACCATGTTGATAAGCATTGTTTTGCTTTGGTTCTAGATATTCTTAAGCATATTCTTAAAGATAAAATTTCTCTTAAAGAATTTTCCAGTAATTATGTAACCATCAGGTTTCTAAATAAAACCTATGATCATCTCAATGTTAGGAAGCTGTTCTACAATAATGCAATTTTTTTCCCATCCACAGGCACCAGTCTATTGTAAGTTTTAAATATGTTAAGACCTTAGGGTCAATAGTTAAAAACTACAAACTTAATTCTTCGAGTTACATTCCTGTAATTACTACATGTTCTTGTGATGAACATAAAGAAACAGTTCACTATGATAAAAATTACAACCATATTATCACTGGAAACTTGGGTTTTGTTGAAAATGACAAGCTTAGGAATTTATTAGAGTATGATTCTAAATTTAGACCTTCCTTCACAATTTCCAAAGAAAGGATTCTTGAGAGCTTCACTCAAGATGTTAATAGGTAAATTGTAAAAACCAGTTTAACATACAATCAGCCTATTGAGGCCTTCGCAGAATGGAAATATAACGTAATCAATAGCTTCACTTGTGAGTTGGCAGGTCTGGACTTTTGTTTCGATAGAAATCTCTTTTTCTCTGGAGATGCAAGAAGGTCACTCTCCAAACTACAAGACCTATTTATTTTTACCACTACGGATAAAGCTAGCAATAATTTTGCAATTATCTGTAAGAAGTTCTATTTTGAATTGTTAACTATGGAACTCAATAATAGAGTAACCTACGAGCCCGTAAGTTATTCTACCAAGCAGTTAGAAAATCGGTTTAAGGCATTCTTCAAGAAACTTAAAATTCCACAAACTAGAAGATATGAGCCTGAATTTCCATTTCTTTTTGCAACGGTTAAGTTTAATAAAGATCCTGTGAAGTTCAGGATCAGAGCTAGTGGAGTAAGGAGTCATAAAAAGAAAATAGATCTTGCTTTTGAACATATCTTAAAGAAGGTTTTGAAACACATTAGAAACTGTACTAATTTGATGTACAGAGATTTTTGGATTATTAATAATAATGCAGAAGTAATTTCCACTATACTCAAAGTAAGTTCATTAGATATTAATAATTATGATTTTGAGAACCTATATACTAATCTGCTTCTATCAGATATAATCACTACCTTTAAAGAGCTGTATGCAGAATTTAAACTTAACCAATTTGTTAATGTAGGAATCTGGAACTCTTATCTCAATTGCTGCATAAAAAATAACCATATCTTATATAATAATACTCTCTATAAGCAAGTGAACGGTATACCCATGGGAACATCAACCTCCACGAGTATTGCTAATCTATTCCTATTCTTTAAGGAATATAAATTCATTAAAAATCACTCCACCTGCTCAGATAACTACCTTTACACATTTAGATATATTGATGATCTGCTGTGTATCAATAATTCAGAAGTTATAGAGAGTGATTTTGATAATATCTATCCTAGCTCTCTTAACTTATGTAAAACCAACCACAGTAATCAGGAACTTGAGTTCCTAGACTTAAGCATTAAGCTCAACAGAGGTAACCCACCTATTAACCTCTTTGATAAAAGAGTTAATTTTCCTTTCAAAGTAATTAAATATCTGCACTGGAATAATAACATATCAACCAAAGTAATTGAGAATGTACTAATTTCTCAGGTCCTAAGAATTTCAAGAATTTGCAGCAACAATTTGGACTTCAATTACCACATTAATATACTATTAGAAAGTTTTCTAGAGAACGAAATTCCTTCTTCTTTCATCAAAAGAACTTTAAGAAAAATTATTCTGAATAATAGAGTAAGGTTGGCAGATCTGCTTTAATTTTCACACACAGTTAATAATATGATTCTGACCAATCAAAGCCCTTTGGAAGTTGGCTAGAGGATGCCTATTAACTACTAAAAGGAACCTTAGTGCTATGGATATGAAGGTCCTATTAAAATAAAAAATTAAATAATATAGACAAAATCACAAAAAAATCTTAAAAATCTGTTTATAAAAGAAAATAAAAACAAATAAAAAAGAAAACTAGTTATTCACTCACTAGAATAGCTATACTAAAAATAGTAAAACTAACATTAAAATTAATAAGATTCTGAATAATCTATAGAAGTTCACTAAGGTGATTTAATACATGCAAAGATTATTAAATACACCACTTGTGTATTTTATAATATTTCTCATGTATTCTGGAGAGTTAATTCTGCTCTTTCTGATCATACAGGTCCACAGTCTTAAGTACATATTTTTTTTCTCTGGTTAAAATCTCCGCGAGTTGGTTTCTTTCAGTGTGAGGAGGCCATCAGCCCCACCCCCACTGCCCCCCAGTGACTAGGGAGTGGCAGAGGTGTTTGGATGTTTGGGGAAAAGGTCAGCCATGTTTCCTCTTGTGTGGAGAAAGTTTAGTTGCATAAGAGGTAAGCTCTCTTCATTGTCTTTGGGTTTTAGGTTTTATAAGTTCAATGTGTGTACTTCTTGTACTTTTTTTCTCTGTTGTTTTTTGCGGGTTTTAACTCTTTCTTTTCTTGGTAACTTTGCGCGTTTTGTAGGAAACTTAGGCCCAGCAGCTGGCCAAGCATAGTTCCTTTGCATTGCGCTGTATTTTCAAAGTAGTTAAGCTCTTAATAACTACTTAATTATGCACTTAAAGCACTGCTGAAATACTTTGTACATATTGCAACTAATTGTTTATGCCATATAACTTTCACAAAACATTTCTTTAGTTAATTATTGTCTTTAATTTATTCTCGTTTTTGTGTTGTCAGAAGTTGTGGAGTAGGGGTTTTTAAAAGTTTTCTTTCAAAAATCTGAGTTTTAAATAATTAATATTTCCTTTTTTAATTGCAATGTAAGAATTTGGAATACTTTTGCATTGCTATTCAGGTTTAAATTCTCTCTCAGGCGAACTTGGCATTTCGTTATAGCTGAACATTATTTCTAATTATTATGTCACTCTCACAACTTGAGTTCTCTTTAATCTTCTTCTTTCTGTTTAATAGTAACAGATGAAGAGCATGGGTCGGGCCATGAAAGTTATGGATGCAAGCTAAATTGTTAACTAAAGCTAGGTCATACAACTCTGCGGAGGTCATGACATATATATATTTTTTAAAACAATTTTTGGTGGGCTTATTACTTGCATCTATGGCGTTGCAGAAACCCATTTCCAACTAGGTCTTTGTGGAAGTGAGAAAATGCAGAGTTTTTGCTGGTCCTTGATAAAGCCAAGGCTCAGTATTCTCGACACTTTCTACATTCAGTTGTTTTATTTTATTTTTTAATCTTTTCTACTTATACTCACACCGGTAGATACATAACCTTTTCTATGTTGTACTTGGTATGAGTCAAAAATATATATTTTTTTTGCTTAGGTCTCTTCTTAATAGAATGTGAATTCTGAATTTTCATAACTGCTGCGTTGCGCGTTTTGATCTTCAGGTTATTTTGCAACTTTCGTTTTAAGTTCAAAAGTTTTTCCTTAGTTTTCAGCTTTACTCTTCAGTAACTAATTTCAATTTACTATTTAGCAGCTCATGCGCAAATTCTAGTTGAAATGTTTTATTATTTTTTATTACTATTTTTTTATTTTTTCATTTTTTATTTTTTTACAATTCACTCTTATTTTTATTTCTAATTTTTAATTTTAGTGTGTTTTGGATGCTGCCTTTTGGAGTGTAGTTTATACTCGAGTTTGGTATTTTCTTGGACTGCTTATTTCTAAAAAGTTTTTTCCTAGTTGGTTTGCTCAGAATTTGTATGTTTTGGCCCAAGTGGAGTTCTAAGGACGATGAAAGGGTTGGAGGTCAGCTCAGATATTTTAAGTCCTCCCGCTCGGTTAGGCTAGCACCCTTTCCCATAGTGTATGAACTCGCTGGCAAAGGTAATCTAAAGTTATGAAATGACAAACGTTGTTTGACATGTAAATCTGCAGATCCTAACCTGTATTCTTCTGTTGCGGATAATTGCTCCAACAAGTTTTGCAAAGCCTACAATACCATCTATAAGCTCACCTGTACTGTCTGCAACCTTAGCTATATTGGCCAAAGCAAAAATCCTCTTCATCTTAGGATAAATGGTCACAGGTCTCTAGTTAACAAGTTCTCTAATTCTGAAGTGAACCCCTCCACAAATGCTAACCAGTACTCTACCTTTGAATTAGAGCATTTCCATACTCATGGTTTTGACAAAGTGAAAATAGAGGTACTGCATGTTATCCCTGACCTCTATGCTCGGCTAGAAACTGAATCCCTTGAAATTTTGCAGCATCAGTCTCTTTATCCCTATGGTCTTAATTCCACTCTATCTGACAATGAGCATAATCAGCATAAATTTTCTATACGTGAACTCTTCTTTCTTGTTAATAACAAGAGCTGCACTAGAGGTAATAGAGGACAGAGGTTATTTCGCACATCAAGCAAGGTTGATTTTGCTAACTTGCAAATAACTCTGAAAAGCTTTAAAACTGGCACTAATTTTGTTAAAAATGCTTACAAAATACTTAAGTCCTTCAAGCACTCTGTCCTTAAAAGTTTTTTCAAATTCTGGAAAGAAACTGCTGACCATGTTGATAAGCATTGTTATTGCTTTGGTTCTAGATATTCTTAAGCATATTCTTAAAGATAAAATTTCTCTTAAAGAATTTTCCAGTAATTATGTAACCATCAGGTTTCTAAATAAAACCTATGATCATCTCAATGTTAGGAAGCTGTTCTACAATAATGCATTTTTTTTTCCATCCACAGGCACCAGTCTATTGTAAGTTTTAAATATGTTAAGACTTTAGGGTCAATAGTTAAAAACTACAAACTTAATTCTTCGAGTTACATTCCTGTAATTACTACATGTTCTTGTGATGAACATAAAGAAACAGTTCACTATGATAAGAATTACAACCATATTATCACTGGAAACTTGGGTTTTGTTGAAAATGACAAGCTTAGGAATTTATTAGAGTATGGTTCTAAATTTAGACCTTCCTTCACAATTTCCAAAGAAAGGATTCTTGAGAGCTTCACTCAAGATGTTAATAGGTAAATTGTAAAAACCAGTTTAACATACAATCAGCCTATTGAGGCCTTCGCAGAATGGAAATATAACGTAATCAATAGCTTCACTTGTGAGTTGGCAGGTCTGGACTTTTGTTTCGATAGAAATCTCTTTTTCTCTGGAGATGCAAAAAGGTCACTCTCCAAACTACAAGACCTATTTATTTTTACCACTACGGATAAAGCTAGCAATAATTTTGCAATTATCTGTAAGAAGTTCTATTTTGAATTGTTAACTATGGAACTCAATAATAGAGTAACCTACGAGCCCGTAAGTTATTCTACCAAGCAGTTAGAAAATCGGTTTAAGGCATTCTTCAAGAAACTTAAAATTCCACAAACTAGAAGATATGAGCCTGAATTTCCATTTCTTTTTGCGACGGTTAAGTTTCATAAAGATCCTCTGAAGTTCAGGATCAGAGCTAGTGGAGTAAGGAGTCATAAAAAGAAAATAGATCTTGCTTTTGAACATATCTTAAAGAAGGTTTTGAAACACATTAGAAACTGTACTGATTTGATGTACAGAGATTTTTGGATTATTAATAATAATGCAGAAGTAATTTCCACTATACTTAAAGTAAGTTCATTAGATATTAATAATTATGATTTTGAGAACCTATATACTAATCTGCCTCTATCAGATATAATCACTACCTTTAAAGAGCTGTATGCAGAATTTAAACTTAACCAATTTGTTAATGTAGGAATCTGGAACTCTTATCTCAATTGCTGCATAAAAAATAACCATATCTTATATAATAATACTTTCTATAAGCAAGTGAACGGTATACCCATGGGAACATCAACCTCCACGAGTATTGCTAATCTATTCCTATTCTTTAAGGAATATAAATTCATTAAAAATCACTCCACCTGCTCAGATAACTACCTTTACACATTTAGATATATTGATGATCTGCTGTGTATCAATAATTCAGAAGTTATAGAGAGTGATTTTGATAATATCTATCCTAGCTCTCTTAACTTATGTAAAACCAACCACAGTAATCAGGAACTTGAGTTCCTAGACTTAAGCATTAAGCTCAACAGAGGTAACCCACCTATTAACCTCTTTGATAAAAGAGTTAATTTTCCTTTCAAAGTAATTAAATATCTGCACTGGAATAATAACATATCAACCAAAGTAATTGAGAATGTACTAATTTCTCAGGTCCTAAGAATTTCAAGAATTTGCAGCAACAATTTGGACTTCAATTACCACATTAATATACTATTAGAAAGTTTTCTAGAGAACGAAATTCCTTCTTCTTTCATCAAAAGAACTTTAAGAAAAATTATTCTGAATAATAGAGTAAGGTTGGCAGATCTGCTTTAATTTTCACACACAGTTAATAATATGATTCTGACCAATCAAAGCCCTTTGGAAGTTGGCTAGAGGATGCCTATTAACTACTAAAAGGAACCTTAGTGCTATGGATATGAAGGTCCTATTAAAATAAAAAATTAAATAATATAGACAAAATCACAAAAAAATCTTAAAAATCTGTTTATAAAAGAAAATAAAAACAAATAAAAAGAAAACTAGTTATTCACTCACTAGAATAGCTATACTAAAAATAGTAAAACTAACATTAAAATTAATAAGATTCTGAATAATCTATAGAAGCTCACTAAGGTGATTTAATACATGCAAAGATTATTAAATACACCACTTGTGTATTTTATAATATTTCTCATGTATTCTGGAGAGTTAATTCTGCTCTTTCTGATCATACAGGTCCACAGTCTTAAGTATATATTTTTTTCTCTGGTTAAAATCTCCGCGAGTTGGTTTCTTTCAGTGTGAGGAGGCCATCAGCCCCACCCCCACTGCCCCCAGCGACTAGGGAATGGCAGAGGTGTTTGGATGTTTGGGGAAAAGGTCAGCCATGTTTCCTCTTGTGTGGAGAAAGTTTAGTTGCATAAGAGGTAAGCTCTCTTCATTGTCTTTGGGTTTTAGGTTTTATAAGTTCAATGTGTGTACTTCTTGTACTTTTTTTCTCTGTTGTTTTTTGCGGGTTTTAACTCTTTCTTTTCTTGGTAACTTTGCGCGTTTTGTAGGAAACTTAGGCCCAGCAGCTGGCCAAGCATAGTTCCTTTGCATTGCGCTGTATTTTCAAAGTAGTTAAGCTCTTAATAACTACTTAATTATGCACTTAAAGCACTGCTGAAATACTTTGTACATATTGCAACTAATTGTTTATGCCATATAACTTTCACAAAACATTTCTTTAGTTAATTATTGTCTTTAATTTATTCTCGTTTTTGTGTTGTCAGAAGTTGTGGAGTAGGGGTTTTTAAAAGTTTTCTTTCAAAAATCTGAGTTTTAAATAATTAATATTTCCTTTTTTAATTGCAATGTAAGAATTTGGAATACTTTTGCATTGCTATTCAGGTTTAAATTCTCTGTCAGGCGAACTTGGCATTTCGTTATAGCTGAACATTATTTCTAATTATTATGTCACTCTCACAACTTGAGTTCTCTTTAATCTTCTTCTTTCTGTTTAATAGTAACAGATGAAGAGCATGGATCGGGCCATGAAAGTTATGGATGCAAGCTAAATTGTTAACTAAAGCTAGGTCATACAACTCTGCGGAGGTCATGACATATATATATTTTTTAAAACAATTTTTGGTGGGCTTATTACTTGCATCTATGGCGTTGCAGAAACCCATTTCCAACTAGGTCTTTGTGGAAGTGAGAAAATGCAGAGTTTTTGCTGGTCCTTGATAAAGCCAAGGCTCAGTATTCTCGACACTTTCTACATTCAGTTGTTTTATTTTATTTTTTAATCTTTTCTACTTATACTCACACTGGTAGATACATAACCTTTTCTATGTTGTACTTGGTATGAGTCAAAAATATATATTTTTTTTGCTTAGGTCTCTTCTTAATAGAATGTGAATTCTGAATTTTCATAACTGCTGCGTTGCGCGTTTTGATCTTCAGGTTATTTTGCAACTTTCGTTTTAAGTTCAAAAGTTTTTCCTTAGTTTTCAGCTTTACTCTTCAGTAACTAATTTCAATTTACTATTTAGCAGCTCATGCGCAAATTCTAGTTGAAATGTTTTATTATTTTTTATTACTATTTTTTTATTTTTTCATTTTTTATTTTTTTTCTATTCACTCTTATTTTTATTTCTAATTTTTAATTTTAGTGTGTTTTGGATGCTGCCTTTTGGAGTGTAGTTTATACTCGAGTTTGGTATTTTCTTGGACTGCTTATTTCTAAAAAGTTTTTTCCTAGTTGGTTTGCTCAGAATTTGTATGTTTTGGCCCAAGTGGAGTTCTAAGGACGATGAAAGGGTTGGAGGTCAGCTCAGATATTTTAAGTCCTCCCGCTCGGTTAGGCTAGCACCCTTTCCCATAGTGTATGAACTCGCTGGCAAAGGTAATCTAAAGTTATGAAATGACAAACGTTGTTTGACATGTAAATCTGCAGATCCTAACCTGTATTCTTCTGTTGCGGATAATTGCTCCAACAAGTTTTGCAAAGCCTACAATACCATCTATAAGCTCACCTGTACTGTCTGCAACCTTAGCTATATTGGCCAAAGCAAAAATCCTCTTCATCTTAGGATAAATGGTCACAGGTCTCTAGTTAACAAGTTCTCTAATTCTGAAGTGAACCCCTCCACAAATGCTAACCAGTACTCTACCTTTGGATTAGAGCATTTCCATACTCATGGTTTTGACAAAGTGAAAATAGAGGTACTGCATATTATCCCTGACCTCTATGCTCGGCTAGAAACTGAATCCCTTGAAATTTTGCAGCATCAGTCTCTTTATCCCTATGGTCTTAATTCCACACTATCTGACAATGAGCATAATCAGCATAAATTTTCTATACGTGAACTCTTCTTTCTTGTTAATAACAAGAGCTGCACTAGAGGTAATAGAGGACAGAGGTTATTTCGCACATCAAGCAAGGTTGATTTTGCTAACTTGCAAATAACTCTGAAAAGCTTTAAAACTGGCACTAATTTTGTTAAAAATACTTACAAAATACTTAAGTCCTTCAAGCACTCTGTCCTTAAAAGTTTTTTCAAATTCTGGAAAGAAACTGCTGACCATGTTGATAAGCATTGTTTTGCTTTGGTTCTAGATATTCTTAAGCATATTCTTAAAGATAAAATTTCTCTTAAAGAATTTTCCAGTAATTATGTAACCATCAGGTTTCTAAATAAAACCTATGATCATCTCAATGTTAGGAAGCTGTTCTACAAAAATGCAATTTTTTTCCTATCCACAGGCACCAGTCTATTGTAAGTTTTAAATATGTTAAGACCTTAGGGTCAATAGTTAAAAACTACAAACTTAATTCTTCGAGTTACATTCCTGTAATTACTACATGTTCTTGTGATGAACATAAAGAAACATTTCACTATGATAAAAATTACAACCATATTATCACTGGAAACTTGAGTTTTGTTGAAAATGACAAGCTTAGGAATTTATTAGAGTATGGTTCTAAATTTAGACCTTCCTTCACAATTTCCAAAGAAAGGATTCTTGAGAGCTTCACTCAAGATGTTAATAGGTAAATTGTAAAAACCAGTTTAACATACAATCAGCCTATTGAGGCCTTCGCAGAATGGAAATATAACGTAATCAATAGCTTCACTTGTGAGTTGGCAGGTCTGGACTTTTGTTTCGATAGAAATCTCTTTTTCTCTGGAGATGCAAAAAGGTCACTCTCCAAACTACAAGACCTATTTATTTTTACCACTACGGATAAAGCTAGCAATAATTTTGCAATTATCTGTAAGAAGTTCTATTTTGAATTGTTAACTATGGAACTCAATAATAGAGTAACCTACGAGCCCGTAAGTTATTCTACCAAGCAGTTAGAAAATCGGTTTAAGGCATTCTTCAAGAAACTTAAAATTCCACAAACTAGAAGATATTAGCCTGAATTTCCATTTCTTTTTGCGACGGTTAAGTTTCATAAAGATCCTCTGAAGTTCAGGATCAGAGCTAGTGGAGTAAGGAGTCATAAAAAGAAAATAGATCTTGCTTTTGAACATATCTTAAAGAAGGTTTTGAAACACATTAGAAACTGTACTGATTTGATGTACAGAGATTTTTGGATTATTAATAATAATGCAGAAGTAATTTCCACTATACTTAAAGTAAGTTCATTAGATATTAATAATTATGATTTTGAGAACCTATATACTAATCTGCCTCTATCAGATATAATCACTACCTTTAAAGAGCTGTATGCAGAATTTAAACTTAACCAATTTGTTAATGTAGGAATCTGGAACTCTTATCTCAATTGCTGCATAAAAAATAACCATATCTTATATAATAATACTTTCTATAAGCAAGTGAACGGTATACCCATGGGAACATCAACCTCCACGAGTATTGCTAATCTATTCCTATTCTTTAAGGAATATAAATTCATTAAAAATCACTCCACCTGCTCAGATAACTACCTTTACACATTTAGATATATTGATGATCTGCTGTGTATCAATAATTCAGAAGTTATAGAGAGTGATTTTGATAATATCTATCCTAGCTCTCTTAACTTATGTAAAACCAACCACAGTAATCAGGAACTTGAGTTCCTAGACTTAAGCATTAAGCTCAACAGAGGTAACCCACCTATTAGCCTCTTTGATAAAAGAGTTAATTTTCCTTTCAAAGTAATTAAATATCTACACTGGAATAATAACATATCAACCAAAGTAATTGAGAATGTACTAATTTCTCAGGTCCTAAGAATTTCAAGAATTTGCAGCAACAATTTGGACTTCAATTACCACATTAATATACTATTAGAAAGTTTTCTAGAGAACGAAATTCCTTCTTCTTTCATCAAAAGAACTTTAAGAAAAATTATTCTGAATAATAGAGTAAGGTTGGCAGATCTGCTTTAATTTTCTACACAGTTAATAATATGATTCTGACCAATCAAAGCCGTTTGGAAGTTGGCTAGAGGATGCCTATTAACTACTAAAAGGAACTTTAGTGCTATGGATATGAAGGTCCTATTAAAATAAAAAATTAAATAATATAGACAAAATCACAAAAAAATCTTAAAAATCTGTTTATAAAAGAAAATAAAAACAAATAAAAAAGAAAACTAGTTATTCACTCACTAGAATAGCTATACTAAAAATAGTAAAACTAACATTAAAATTAATAAGATTCTGAATAATCTATAGAAGTTCACTAAGGTGATTTAATACATGCAAAGATTATTAAATACACCACTTGTGTATTTTATAATATTTCTCATGTATTCTGGAGAGTTAATTCTGCTCTTTCTGATCATACAGGTCCACAGTCTTAAGTACATATTTTTTTTCTCTGGTTAAAATCTCCGCGAGTTGGTTTCTTTCAGTGTGAGGAGGCCATCAGCCCCACCCACACTGCCCCCCAGCGACTAGGGAGTGGCAGAGGTGGTTGGATGTTTGGGGAAAAGGTCAGCCATGTTTCCTCTTGTGAGGAGAAAGTTTAGTTGCATAAGAGGTAAGCTCTCTTCATTGTCTTTGGGTTTTAGGTTTTATAAGTTCAATGTTTGTACTTCTTGTACTTTTTTTCTCTGTTGTTTTTTGCTTTTTAGCATTTAGGCACTGGCTAGTCTGTTAACTTTTTTGCGGGTTTTAACTCTTTCTTTTCTTGGTAACTTTGCGCGTTTTGTAGGAAACTTAGGCCCAGCAGCTGGCCAAGCATAGTTCCTTTGCATTGCGCTGTATTTTCAAAGTAGTTAAGTTCTTAAGAACTACTTAATTATGCACTTAAAGCACTGCTGAAATACTTTGTACATATTGCAACTAATTGTTTATGTCATATAACTTTCACAAAGCATTTCTTTAGTTAATTATTGTCTTTAATTTATTCTCGTTTTTGTGTTGTCAGAAGTTGTGGAGTAGGGGGTTTTAAAATCAAGTTTTCTTTCAAAAATCGAGTTTAAAATAATTGTTGGCTTGAAGGAGTAATCGGACTTCCGCCAGAGTAATCGGACTTCCTTATGGTTCAGGAGACGCATCATACGTAATTTACTGCATCGACTGTAACTGCGGACTCAGCTATATAGGAGAAACAGGGAAAAGTATTAAGGTCCGAATGAAAGAACACCAAGCAGCTATTAGGAACATTGGGAACAAAACAGGGCTAGACAGACATATACAAGCAAGTGAACACTCCATAAATTGGGACTCAGTAAAAATAATCGCCCACCAGTCAAACTTAGTAAAGAGGAAACTAGAAGAAGGGATCGAAATAGCAAGAAGAAGAAGTACCACAATTAACGATAATTGCTGATGGACTCTTCCAATTGAGTGGCAGCAACTACTCCAGTGACATAGTCCTGATGACGAACTAGGCTTTAGTTCGAAAATTTGACAACCAACTTTGATGAAAAATAACCTCTATAAGACCCGTAAAAAAGTTATTCCACAATCATAATTTTTGTTGGCAGAACCATGATTCAAGATACTACTCCAGTTAATATTTTGTAAATGAATTTGAAAACTTTCCATATTTTTATTATTAATTTGCCTGGAGGTGTAGCCGTCTACAGGTGTAGTAGTTAGTTGTTTAAGAGGGTAAATTGTAAATGTAGGAAGGTGATCACTGATATCATACTGTAAGGCCCTCGAAATGATAGTCTCAGATAATACATCTGTGATGGAGAGGTCGATCATTGTCTGTGAGGTAGGGGTTATACAAGTTGGGACTGAAATAATGTTTTTCTGTCCAGAACCATTAAGTGATTGTAGAAGCTGAAAAGAACGATTGGTGTTTTGTAGTAAGTCAACATTCATATCTCCCATGAGAAATGTTTTTTTTTTTGATAGGTTAGAGTAGTTAAATAATTCTGTAAGTAATGATAGGAAAGCTGCAAGATCTGAGCTGGGTGGCCTATAGCAGACAATAATTATATTAAATTGGTTATGGATAGTTAGAATTTCTGCATTTTGATTCAAGATTGTGAGATGTGGAATAATTGAAAAATCATTATAAATATCTTTTACAATAATTGCGACCCCTCCACCAGTTGAGTAAGTTTTGTTCAAATAGAAACTTTTATAGTTAGTAACAAAAACTTTATTTACATGACATTTGATAGCATTTTATTGAGATCGTACAATACTGGAAATAAAGGCTTCCATTTTATCATTATTTCCTATCAAAGTACTTTATTAAGTTGCTCAAAATAACACATACAGTAAAATTTCAGACACATAGAACAGAACAAATGAACAGTACCATAAGCATTGAGCTTTTTAAATCTCACAACATACTCAAAGGAAAAAAGCAAGGACATTTATGCACAGATTTTCTTTAAAGTGTACAAGAAAATAAACACAAATGTTATTTTTAATCCCTGTCTAGTAGTAAACTTTTGGAATACTGCCTGTTTTTGATTCAATACTTATGTTTGTGTAAGTAAATTTAATATACTACCTGTCAGCAAAAAATGCTTTTGTTTTCCTTCACGTTTCTTAGTGACTGTTTCGTTCCTCAGTAGATTTCAAATTTTTTTTGCTATATTGAATTCCGTGTATATGTAATTATAACTGGTATAACATGTTACAGAATACATTTATACTGAAATAATATTACTCAACACACAACAATTCAGAAGGGTGTGTTGAATATATTAATTTTGATCTTTAATAATCTGAGGCTAATGTTAACTGATAGAAAGATCATTACAGTATACAAACAGTTGCTGAAAAATAAAATTTGTTTCCCTTTCAGAAATATGGGTCCCCACCACTGTTAACTCGTATTAAAACATTCTACACAAATATCGGAATTGAGAAGTCATTTACAATAGTGATGACATAATTTTATTTCAAATTGAAAGATTTCTCTTCACTAAAAACACTTCATATCAATAGAACTTCATCCAAAGATGATCAGAAAGTAATTTTTTTCACCATTAAAACCTTTTTTAAAGGATAAAACAGCAACAAAAACAAAATATATATACCTGTATAGTATGCTTTTCTACATTGCTTGATGACAGTGTTCCAATGTTTCTTTTCTGTGTACTGAAAGCACTTCAGATTAGTAGAACATGACATAATTTTGGTGAGATAGTAAGTTTTCCGAGTATTAAACATGACAGAATCTGTATTTCATGAAACAAATTTTGATTCAGTGCTAATTGGGTATGACATAGCCTACTGGTTTATTTTGCGGTTGTGATTTAAGTTTAATGTATTAGCCAGTGCCATAAAAATACAACAAGGGGCCTGAAACAATGAAACACTTAACCAAATCTGAGTTTCATGATCTTTTGCACATTATATGTGCAGCAAAGAGCAATGAATGAGGTCTCCATAGCCTGTGAT
This sequence comes from Macrothele yani, assembly GCA_039090855.1. Taxonomy (NCBI): domain Eukaryota; kingdom Metazoa; phylum Arthropoda; class Arachnida; order Araneae; family Macrothelidae; genus Macrothele; species Macrothele yani. Next base: position 58,229,981 of record CM077032.1, on the reverse strand, counting down.
TTCAATAAACAATGTAGCTGCTGAGTGATATGATCGCGGTCAGCTGCAAGCTTGTTTTTATACCATTTGCAGCTGTGCTGTGCATCCGTTCATTTGCTTTTGAAGGGGTGTCCTGTTACTTTTGTCAATATAGTGTATCTTATCAGAGTATGTTTCATAAAATGAAAAGTTCATATGTTGGTACTCCTAAAATTTGGTTTTGTATTGTGTGTCCATTGTGTTCTTTTGATGTGAAAGTTTTGGGTGCATAGATAGGAAAAGCTGGGACCGAGCTGTTTTACAATGTGGGAAAACTTGCTGCACTGGTAATGTATGTTCTTATTTTTTGTCAATTTTTTTAACAGTAAAACTCCCAACAGGGGGAAATTTACTTTCTGAGCATATTTACTGGAGGTTCCATTTATTTTAAGTGCTTTTAATCAAACAAAAATGCTTCAGGTTTTTTAGAAAAAGTATGTTCTTACTAATATAAACAAATACCCTGATTTTGTTTTCAAAGAAGCATGTGCAAATATGCATCATTAGCTGAGTTAGTTTTTAAAAATTCAGTCAGATTGTAACTTATACTCCTAGCACAGTAGTTTTTGTCTGTTATTGACATGTATTTTATTTTCAGAATTCCTTGCTAATATGTCAAATCACAGGAATAAATGTCATTGTAAAATATGCACAGTGTATTTCTATTATGTAAATATATGTAGATTGTCTTCAGAATTTGAACTGGCTCCACACATTTTTTTTTCAACCAGATTATGACTTCTGTGCCTAATGAAATATTTTTGCTTCTAACTGAAATTTGTTTTTGAAATTCTTATTTGTCTTAAATAATATTCCAGTTTAAATTTAATATAAGTATCTTGTGCAAATACTTGCAATTTATTCAGCTAGGCAGACTTCTAATCAAAGTGTTTTTGCCTAATATTATTTTTTTTTGAATTCCTTGCTTATACAAATGATAAAAGTGAGTGTCACTTAAAGCATGTACATTTCCATTCTGTAAACATAATGTGCAAATTATCTTCTGCATCTGAAATGATTTCAAATATTTGACATCCATGTCTTGTATGCCTGATGAAACATTTTTGTTTCCTAAAATTTGTTTTTGAAATCCCTTAGTAATGACTGGTTTAAATTTGTTAGATTTTTGTGCAAATTTGAGTTCAGATTTGAACTGGTTTCAGTTAAATTTATTCAGCTAGACAAGCTTGTACTCCTAATTAAAGTGTTTTTCCTGCTAATTTTTTTCCCCAGAATTTCTTGTTGATTCAAGAAACCATGAGTTCAAAACAGGCATGCTTCTATTCTGTAAATATGACATGCAAATAATCTTCAGTGACTGAACAGGTTAAAGTTTTTATGCTAATTATGACTTATATGCTTAATGATACATTTTGTTATTAAAATATAATATTTTTCAGATATCTTTTGTCTAAATTTTTTAAATCCCTTAATTAAATTATAGGTAAGTTTTTGTGCACATCTTTGAGAACTGAATTAGAATATAAACTGGCTTCAGCAAATTTTATTGAATAGATTGACTTGTCTTGTATAATCTTGTTCATATCTAATACAACCAATTACAAATGCAAATTCTGAATAAATAATTTTTTTTGTCAAATATATGTATATTAGTAACTTTCTGGATAATTCATTGCAAAAAAGCTAACTCCCAAAGCATCGAAAAATTAAAAAAATACTTAAAAATCGCAACACCGAACAAGAAAAGAGCATACGCTAAGCATATTAAAATTTAAGCTAACATATTACTTAGTCAAAAAATGTGATTATGTGGTACATAGGACAGCGACATTCCGTTTTCAAGCCAAGGTAAAACATAATCGTTTAAAAGATGCAAATTTAAAATTCTTAATTTAAAAAAGTATGTTTTATTTTCCCCTTGTTTCGTTGAGCTTCTTTTCAAAATCAGCAACGCTCTAAAAATTTAAAAGTACCAGTATTCAAAAACTTGTGGTGCGTACTGAAAAGGCAATTTCCTCTCTTTAACCGATAATATGGAATAATGACGCCTGATTTTTTTCGAATAGCATAACCAAGCCCAATAACTTAAAAGGAACCCGAGTGATCCTTCCTGAGAGAGATCATTCGATCACGTGAAAAGCGAGTATTTCCGAACCTCTCGGATCTCGGTACCTCTGGAGATGTCTTTCAGTAAACGAGCGATTCGCTCGGAACCCATGTTCTCGAGCAGAGACGAGTGATTTCGCCTTTCGAATGCAGTGATTGCACTCGTTCGACCGAGTAGGAGCAATCGAGAGTTCTCTCCACAGGTTTTTTCATTCGAATGAATTTGGCGTAATCGAATATTTCGAGAGATTTCCATAATCGAATGAATCGATTATTTCAACTCGATTATGCCCATCACAACCATGAGAGATGGAACAGACAGTTTCAATATTCATGATGTCACGTGCTGATTATTACTAACAGGAAACATTGCAGTCGATTTAGGATTAGAACTAACAGAATTTCATGGTAGAGTGTTACAAATTGGGTTCATCAGTTTGTAGTAGGCGTACATTATGATTACTAGACAATTTTGAATGGCTATTCCATCGTTCGTTGCCACTTTATGGAAGCCACATAAGAAGGAACAATAATATTACAATATGATTTCAAGCGCCGAACAACGTTGCAAAAAATATATTGCAATCAATTTTGGAGCTAAACTCTCAACTAACAGAGCTTCGTGTTAGAGTTTTACTTATTGGCCTACCAGGTTGTAATGTACGTAGATGTCCGTCATAAATCAGAAGATAAGAAGTGGCGACGATAGATGGAACAGTCTGTTTTAATATTCATCTCATGATGCAATGATCTTCTCTAAAAAAAATTACAACCGATTTCGGATATCAAACCACAACAAACAGGTTTTCGTGTTCGGTCGATCCAGTTATGCTCATTGGGCTGAAAAGGTTGTAGTAGGCGTGCTCGCCTGCAACAAAATTCAGTCACATATCATAAGGTGGCGTTGAACGATGGAACAGCCGGTTTTACATTACATGATATCAGGAGCGGATCTTCCCTGAAGGAAAACAACTGCCGTAGAGTTAAGACCTCAATCAAACACTAAACGAGTTTCATTTTAGATTTTTACAAATTACGGCAATCAGGTTGAAGTAAGCGTTCTTTAAAGATAAGTTGCAGTTATCAGGTGGCGACTAGCGATGGAACATCCAATTTTAATATAGATTATCATACGTTCAAATTCACTAAAGGAGAAAATTGCAATCGATTTAGGATCTCAATGAACTAACAAACATTGATGTTAGAATTTAACATATTAGGCTAATTAGGTTGTAATAGGGGTGCAGGATAAATCAGTGGTAGAAATGAGGTGGCGATGAATGAAGGCAGACGCAGTTTTATATAATTTGTATCAAAGCCGTAGATAGTCCAGATCCCTTCTGGAATTTTAGGTCCTCCATCACTGGGGGCATTGCTAGGAAACAAAAGCATTTCGTTCACATATGATGTACCGTATACTTTTACGATTTACTTGAGAATGTAATCACGCTACGCATGATTTTTGAGAACGCTGCAAGCACAATTTAATTTTTAAAAATTAATTTTCCACACATAAATTCAAAAATTTACTAGACATTGTGTTTTCCTTTAAAAAAAATAATGTTAAATAATTACTTTAATTTCTTTAAAGCAGCACGGCTGTTTCTTTCTATCCCTCTTCTACTTTTTTTTTATTATTATTTGTTTTAACTCAGGGAGAAGTTGGGTTCCGCCACCCGTTCTCAAAACATTGAAAATGCAAACCTTGGGCAAGGGATTTTTATTTCCACCTCCGGAATAAAATTTTGCAAATTCTTTTTTGGTAGTTTCCTTTGAATGATCAAAGATATAGCCAGTATATTTTCCCAGTAGCTTTAAATGAAAAACAAAAACTAAACAGAATTTTCGGTATGTTTTTTATAAATAAGAAAAACTATTTGAGAGGCGGTTTAACTGACGTCAGGTCCCGACTAGTTCAGGAGTGACACCATTTAACGATATCTGGTAGACCACGTTTTGGCTCAAGGAACGTTAATTTTATAAGCACATAAATGACGTTTGTTTTGTTAAACATTCGCCCAAGGATCTGTATCTAGTTGATGAATATTTATGACACAGTTTGCGCACTCATAAATCATCTGCAGTTTAGCTTTGGCAGATGGGACGATTGTAATAATTAAGTAGCTAGCTGTCACGAACATGAACTGGATATGGAAAACTTTAAAAAAAAGTACAAATCACGCATTGAACAAACAAAAATTACGTTTCAGGTTGAACACAGTAGTTCTTTGGAATAAATATATATAAATATAATCTGAATTTTCTATTTTTGTACGATTTTCTTCTTCTTTCAAAATAATTTGCGACGGATACGTCTGACCGAAATACATTTAATTATTACGCGCAGTGGTGGTGTTTCAGGGAATGTCAATAGATATTGCTGTCGAAAGCTTAAAAAAAAAAACGGGTACGTGCAACCCGGTAATATATAAGGGCGTCCTTCTGCTTCGCTTCCATATCGCTTTCCTGTCGCGCACTCTGGCCCAAATCTCCTATTTCTAAGGGTTGTTTAAGATCTCATCTCATCTGATTTCTTGGTTCTCTGCAGATATTTAAAGTCCTTCTTACCTTTTCTTCATTTACATCAAATCTTACTTTTTTTTTTTGGTAAAATCAGCGAGATGTAAGTAGCTAAAAGGTCATTCCTTGCACAGTGGGTGTGGCATGTGTGTTTTGTCTATCAAGTTTAGAGTTAACGTGTAGATTATGGTGCAAAATTCAGGGAAGAAAAATTTCAAAATACTGTGACGTACATCTTATTTGGAATCAAAACGATGTAAAATAAAAAAAAAAGTTCATTGATAGAATTATTTTTGAAAAAGTTTTACGTAAAAGTTACCTGTCTATACGGTACGCCGAAATCCAGTTAGCGATGACGCTGTGACTGCCGTTAGAGCATCTGCCACGGCTGCCTGTGGTCTCAGCGGAAGCATACCGGCAAAACAGGTTAGGCCTAGCCGTGCAGCGCGACCTCCTGCTTGGCTAACTGGTGAGCGCGGTAGGACACATGCAGCAGTACAGTGTGGCTCCGCTTTCACAAGCCGTAATTCACCGGCAGGTCCAGCTGAGCTTCACGGCCTGAAGTGATAGCGAGGACGGCGTGTCACGGAAGGAACGACTGTCGATTCTCGTAGCCTTAAGGGGATCGTACACAAATAGCGAATATAAAATTATCAATTAGGAAACGAAGATAGGTTCTCTTAAGGGACCATCAACAAAATGAAATGCGACTGATTACGGCAACACGAAAAATCATGTTTCTTAACAAGCAAGAAACCGATTTCCAAGCAAATGGTATCTTTCTACTGTGAAACGAATTACTCATGAGATACGATACAGAATGACGTTCCTTCCGTCCGTCCACAAACGACTTATTACGGCCACAGGTAAAACCATGTTTCTTAACAAGTAACCGATTTGCAAGCAAATGGTTCCACACAGGAACGAATAACATATGAGATACGATACAAAATTACGTTCCATCCGTCCAGAAGAATAAGAAAAATATATCCGACGCAAAACAACCAATTTGCACGGAAATGATTTCTTTCGACTCAGGGACGCCTCACACCAATCAGATACAATACAAAATTACGTTCCATCCGTCCCAAGTCTGTCTTTCCGTCCGTCCATCCGGAAGTATAAAAACACATAACTCAAACGAGAAACAACCGATTTGCACGGAAATGGTCTCTTTCTACTCAGGAACGAATTACCCATGAGATACGATACAGAATTACGTTCCATTCGTCCGCCGTCTGTCCGTCTGTCCAGAAGAATAAAAAAAATATCTCCGCCGAGAACCAACCGATTTGCACGGAAATTATTTCTTTCGACTCAGGGACGCCTCACACCTATCAGATACAATACAAAATTACGTTCCATCCGTTCCAAGTCTGTCTTTCCGTCCGTCCATCCGGAAGTATAAAAACACATAACTCAAACGAGAAACAACCGATTTGCACGGAAATGGTCTCTTTCTACTCAGGAACGAATTACCCATGAGATACGATACAGAATTACGTTCCATTCGTCCGCCGTCTGTCCGTCTGTCCAGAAGAATAAAAAATATCTCCGCCGAGAACCAACCGATTTGCACGGAAATTATTTCTTTCGACTCAGGGACGCCTCACACCTATCAGATACAATACAAAATTACGTTCCATCCGTTCCAAGTCTGTCTTTCCGTCCGTCCGGAAGCATAAAAACACATAATTCGACCGAGAAACAACCGATTTGCAGGGAAATTAATTCGTTCTACTCAGGTACGCCTCACACCAATCAGATATGATAGAAAATAACGTTTCATCCGTCCGCCGTCTGTCTGTCCATTTGTCCCGAAGTATAAAAGCGCATAACTTCACCGAGAAACAACTGATTCGTACGGAAATTATATCTTTCTACTGGGGTACCCGGGCCCCGACGGCTTTACGTGTCCAATAAACAGTAATCAGATCATATCACATGTAGAGGATTTTAGGAAGGGAGTGTCTGACCCCAGGTCTTAAACAACCCTTAGAAATAGGAAGCTAGGAGATTTGGGCTAGAGTGCCCGATAGGAAAGTGATATGGAAGCGAGGGAGGAAGACGCCCTTATTTATTACCAGGGGGTCAGTACCCGGGTCCCGACGGCTTTACGTGCCCAATAAACAGTAATCAAATCAGATCATATGTAGAGGATTTCAGGAAGGGAGTGTCTGACCCCAGGTCTTAAACAACCCTTAAAAATAGGAAGCTTTGAAATTTGGGTTAGAGTGCCCGATAGGAAAGTGACACGGAAGCGAAGTAGAATGGGGAGGAAGACGCCTTTATTTATTACTGGGGATCAGTACCCGGGGTCCGACGGCTTAACGTGCCCATCCGACTCACGACGGATATTCAGTGGTTAGAGTGTTTGTACCAGCCCGGGATCGAACTTGAGGTTCCTCAATGGCAGTCAGGAAAGTTGACCAGTAGGCCATCCGCGGACCGAATTAGATGGTTTAATTGTAAAAGCACAGTGTGTCCAAATGTCCTCTTTTGGACTACTGATAAAGTCCTTTTTTGTCCTTTATTTTCAGTAAAATGCATTTTATTTTAAATTAACCTAATTCATTTTGTCTTGATATCTTTTGTTTGTAAGGGCAATGATGAACTATAATACTGAGCCCTTATTTCTTAACATTGCTACTACTTTTATTAATTTGTTTTAACGAAGTTCTGAAGTATTAAATAGCATATGACTGGATATCTCTGTGGTTTTGCTTCCTTTCTTATATGAGCCTTTGGTTTACCACATTAATTTTTTTTTTTTTTTAGTTGAGTTTGTTTTGTAGCTTTTTTAATGATGAAATGAAGACTAATTTTTATCTTTACTCCACAGAGTTCTAGTTCAACATGTCTAAACGACAGGGCCACTATCAAAGTGATTGGTCCTCTTCTTGTCAAAAAGACAATAATGATGATGAAATTGGCAAATGGTGCAGACCAGGAAAGAAGAACACTCAAGCTTCCTGTGTGTGGTACTCAAAAGAATTTTCAGGGTCTACAATGGGTGTTCAAGCAGTTTTACAACATTCAAGAAGTGAAAATCACAGGAGAAAAAAGAAACTGTACCAAAGTCAAAGGACTTGACAAAAAGTTTCAAAAGTCAAACAATATTTAGTAATCAAGTTACTACTGCTGAAGTTTTGTGGGCCGCGGCACTTGTTGAACACAATATTCCATTTAGATTTTGTGATCATTCAACACAGTTGTTTCAGAGAATGTTTCCTGACTAAAATTGCTGAATCATTTTCAATGCACCGAACAAAGATGTCTTACCTAGTTAGATATGGTTTGGGGCAAACATATGGAACCATTTTAAAGGAAAGTTTGAAAGGGAAATATGTGTCAATTGGACTAGATGAAAGCAATGACAGTGGTGTGCATAATAAAAAGACCTTGAAATAATCGTACGATATTTTAATGATGTGCAACAGCGAATTGTAATAGATTTTTTTTTGAAAGGGTATATTTGCCAGAAGCTAAAGCACTTCCCATGAAAGAAAAATTGATTTCTGGTTTAAAAATGTTAGGCATTAATATATATTAAGGTAATATGCATTATGACTGATAGTCCACAAGTTATAAAAAAAAAAAAAGGCTGTAAAAAAAGGCATGCTGACTCTTTTAAAGCAAGAAAGTCCCCACTTGCTTGATATAGGTCGATGTTCCTTACATCATGTCATTTATGCTGTAAAAAAGGCTGTAAAAGAATTCGATTCTTCACTTTCTGAATTTGCAGTGGATGTATTCTACTATTTCCATGGCAATAGTGTAAGGTCAGCTGATTATGGCAAGAGTCGGGAACATGTAGGTGCTCCAAAACATGTATTTATGAGACCTGTTGAAGCTAGAATTTTAACTTTTAGACCAGTATTTGATCGTTTAGTGGAGCAAAAAGATGCCTTGATTCACTACTTCTTATCCTTTGTATACCTGCACATCGTTCCAAAGAACTGAAAACCAGTGAAAAGTTGCACAGAATAATTTCTGCATTGAAACAATGTGACATTTTCATCCACTATCAGTTTATACATGGTGTGTTTAGCATTGTGAATATATTTCAGTTATTTTTTCAGAAAGAAGAACCTCTGGCTCATCTTCTTTATTATGAAATGACTTCATTAGTAAAGATGGTAATAAAAAGAGTTATGGTAGATGAAGTTGTTGATAACACTCCAGGCCATAAACTTGCAGATTTAGATGTCAGTCAACATTCGAAACCTTTGGAAAGGATGGCTATTGGTGTTTTGACAAAGAGTGCAATGAAGTCTATAACAGAGACAAAGAGAAAAATGCTACTTTTACAGTGGAAAAAATTCTTCAATGTGTTAATTAAAAATTTGCTGTACTTATCTTCCATTGCAGAACAAAATATTAAGAGACTTGCGTGTACTGCAGCCAGACCAAAAGAACAGCCCAAAAAGTGTTGCTTCACTTATGAACATTGCTAAAAGTCTTCCTAATGTTGTTCCAAACCTAAAGCTAAATGAATTGTCCACGGAAGGGGATTTGTGCAAGCTGGAGAATGTTGATGGCAAAAAACGCATTGATGAATATTGGGCAGAAATTTTCAAAAAGAACCCTCAGAGGTATGCAACCCTTCGAGGCTTGATCATGGCATGTTTGACCATACGTCATGGCAACAGTGATGTGAAGCGAAGTTTTTCATTTGACAGAGACATTTTGACTTGTAAAAGAACTCAACTACATGATGAAACTGTGACTTCTTTGAAAAGAGTTAAGTCTCATATGAAGAGGACAAAAACTGTGTGTAATGAAATCGAAGTTACGCCACCTCTTAAAAGACCATGTGTGGATGCTCACAAAATGTTTGCTGAACATCTAGCTGAAGAGAAACGTATGCGATTGGAAGAAGAACAGAAGAAACAGGCCACGAAAGATCAAGAGGCAGCTCTCCTCAAACAAGCTGAGGAATTAAGAAAGAAGGAAGAAAAACTTCAAATAAAACAGCGAGAAAAGAAAGCTGATGAGAAGAGACTTAAAGCAAATCATCAAAGACAAACTGTCAAAGATTTAATGGCCAAAGTACAAAAATCACTGAATGAGGCTGAAAAGGAGATGACGAAAATACAGAGAGATAAAGCCACGTTTAAACAAAGTGTCTTATCCTCTTTTGCTTTTGTTCAGGAGAAACATTAAAGTTGCGGGGTGATGTGGTTTTTTGTTTTTTGCAGAAAAAGGCATGAGTAAGACTAAGGAAAGATTACATAGTTTTGTTTTGTGTGTTTGAAATATAGCAGTTACTTTCAGTTTTTGTGAAGTTATGACATTTAAAAGGTATTTGTGTAACATTTTCCAATTTTAACCCACTAGGCACTTGCGCATTATATTTTTCACTCTTTTTCATACTGGTATGTGATGTTGTACTTATTTTTATTTGGGAAAAAAAAGTTGTGCATTAGAAACGTTAAGTTGCTGAAACTTTTTTTATAAAATGTATTCAATTTATATGTATTTCGTATACCGGTACCTACGTCAAAGTATATTATTTTATGTACAATCAATTATAAATGTGGGAGGAACGGAATGGCTACAAGGGGTGAAGAGGAGGCCATTTTGAAAAATAAAAATTCTTTCTTTTTTTAACATGTTTAAAACAGATTTCAGCTGAAAACAGGAACCTTTTCTTCAAAAAATTTTTTTGCCCCAATCGGGGGAGGTGGACCACCAGTACTTTTCAGATGTCCTTTATTTTTTAAGTTTGCTGCTGGACACTCTGAAAGTACCTATTTATATTGTCGGCCAGCCTTTTATATCCTGGGCTGTCTGCCCCCTGCCCCTGATGGGAGATGACACAACTGCGGACATTCCTCATTTCAAAATTAATAATGCGTTGTTTAAATTGCAAAAGTCAAGATCACAAACCTAAAAAACAAAAGCAGTCGGCAAACGCCACGCAGCACATCGGAAGTACTTAAGTATGCCCGAAGTTTCCAGAAATCACAACTAACACTCCGCTGACTGTTATCTCAAATGCAAGTGTCCCGCTGAGCTCGTTCTCTGATTCCTTTTAGAAACAGCGTATTAGTCAGTATGTCCAGAACTGCAGTTCAAGAATTCGTATTACTGTAAGACAGAAAAAAGTAGTAAATATATACACAGTGCGTCAAAGAATTTTTAAAACTGGCGCTAGATTTCATCCTACGGTGGCGCCACCAGTGTGATCGCGAATGCGTTATAAACCGTGAACATCAGCTTGCTTTCTGCCAAAAGTACTGCGCAGTTGTTAAAGTAAATCAAACGAAACGGGCGTTCATTAGAGAAGTAATATTTTTATCATGTTGAATTATTAAAATGGAACAAAGGACTGTTATGGAATTTAACGCACAACTTGGTAAAAGTGCTTCGGAAACGTACCAAATGATGAAACAAGTTTACGGTGAGTTTTGTTTAAGTAGATCAAATGTTTTCCTGTGGCACAAACGTTTTTTGGACGGAAGAGAGACGCTAAAAGATGATAAGCATACCGGAAGACCAAGTTCATCTAGGACACCTGAGATTATTGAAAAAGTGCGTGGTTTTGTGGCAAACAATCGATGTGCGTCACTTAGAATGATGGAAGTCTTTAAACATCAACAAAGAAACGATTCGAACCATTCTGCATGAAGATTTGGGCAAAACAAAAGTCTGTGCTAAATTTGTTCCACACACGTTAATCAATGAACAAAAATCAAGGAGAAGTGCACATTGCAGAGACATCATTGCAGCCGCTGAAAATGATCCAAACTTCTTAAAATCGATTGCTACAGGTGATGAAACATGGTGTTTTCAATATGATCCCAAAACAAAGCGACAAAGTGCGGAATGGAAGTCAAAAAACTCACCACAAGCCAAAAAAACAAGAAAAGTTCCATCGAAAATCAAAACAATGGTCATTACTTGGAACAAAGAATTTGTTCCAAGTGGGCAAGCAATTACTGGCGAGTTTTATTTAAATGTTTTGTGGCGTCTGATGGGCAGAATTCGTTGCATTCGTCCAGAATATCGGGATGAAAACCGCTGGTGTTTGTTGCACGATAATGCACCCAGTCACACCTCACTTCTTGTTCGCAGATTTTTGGCGAAAAATAACGTCAGTGTGTCGAATCATTTACCGTATTCGCCTGATTTAGGATCCTGTGACTTTTCTTTATTCCCAAAACTCAAAATGACGTTAAAAGGGTGTTATTTTGATGATATTTCGACCATACAAACAGCTTCGACGCGTGGTTTGCAGGCAATTTCGCAAAGTGAACTGGATCAGGCATTCGAATCATTATTAAATCGCTGTAACAAGTGTATTGAAGCCGGAGGGACTTATTTTGAATAAGAAACCAAAACAAATTATAATTTCTTGTTTCTATTTCATTTTACAGACCCAGTGTTAAAATTTCTTTGCCACACTGTGTAGATCTCATTAAAAAAAAAAGTATGTGCATATAAAAAGCAGCAAAGCAAATATTTTGTTAATAGAGACATTTAACGTGGACCAGAAACATCAAACAAAGATCTTGCTCTTTCCACGTTTATAAGTGAGTCACGGAAAAATTCTTATTTGCCGTCACCGGGAGTCAAACCCAGAGTCTTCCAGTTACGCGCCGGATATGCTTCCACTACAAGACATTGGGTTCGACTCCCGGTGGCGGCCAATGAGAATTTTTTTCGTGATTCACTTATAAACGTGGAAAGAGCGAAGATCTTTGTTTGATGTTCCTGGTCCACGTTAAATGTCTGTATTAATTATTCATTCGCCTTCTAATTATTTGTTCAGTTGCTGCTTACCATCTTTGGTGAATCGCCAGCATTGTGCGGGGCTCCAAGAAGTAACCTGCCAAATTGGCTTGGCAGTTAGCGTGTGTGAGTCTGGAGGAATTCGAGGCCGGTGTGTAGTGGAAGCATATCCGGTGCGTAACTGGAAGACCCTGGGTTCGACTCCCGGTGGCGGCCAATGAGAATTTTTCCGTGACTCACTTATAAACGTGGAAAGAGCGAAGATCTGTGTTTGATGCAAATATTTTGTGTAGGTGAATCTCAATGCATTCACTCACCACAGACTGTGTGACGTACTACAGAGTTGAAAACATGTGTCACGACGGCAAATCTGCAGTGAGACATTCATTCTGTCAGCGTAGCTTAGTTGGGAGAGCGACTTACTCCGGAGCTAGGGGGGAACAAGGCTTAGATGCACGTCGCGGACAAAGTTGTGTTTTCAGATATGCGCCCGATTGCGGAAAATGGATCCACTGGCCGTTGGATTCTTCGAAAAATGTGTAATGTTTGTTCCACACATTGTTTGGAATTAATGAAAAATTCCTACTTCGCTTCAAAGAAAAGAAAAAAATTAGGAGGCAGATGATGTGATGTACTACAGAGGTAAAAACATATGTCAAAACGACAAATCTTCAGCGAGACATTCTGTCGGCGTAGCTTAGTTGGGAGAGCGGCTTGCGCCAGAGTAAGCGAACATGGCTTTGATGTCCGTCGCGGACAAACTTGTGATTTCACAACTATTGATGGGACTGATCATCACCCCGTAATAGCTTAACAGGCCCGCGCACCGGTATGTGACGTCACTAGAGTAGTCCGTAGTCGCGGAGAGGGAGCATTGCGGCGATGTGCGAAACGAACGCGTCTTACGTACACCAACTAACCAGGTCGTGCGTTCTTTTAGAGTTTCACAGCATTTAAAAAATAACTTGTGTGTTAGTTTTTAAGTAACTACAGAGTTAACAAGTTTGTTTCATAATCTTTTAAAATACAGAAGAAAAAGAAATTACAGCGTAAAATTTAGCGCAGCAATAATTTCGACGTGAAAGTGTAAGCAAGACAGATTCGTCAACTTAATGAAAGCATCGCTGTCATTTCACTGGAAGTAATAAACCATTCATGTAATCGAAATTATAAACTGGTGTCGTAGTTTCATTTGAAGTTATAGTGTTTTTATACACTGACGAAAAAAATCCCAACACCACGAAAAAATAGTTGTAGAGGAATGAAATGGTGGCAATACATTTGTATAGGTAGCATATTGAATCGATTAAGGTTTCAAGATCACACCTTATTGTAAGCGCGAGAAGAGCCATTTTAAATGTGAAATGCTGGTACATTAATAACCGGTGTAACCGCCAGAATGTTGAATGCAAGCACGCAAACGTTCATACATTGTGTCGTACAGGTGCTGGATGTCAGATTGTGGAATGGAGTTCCATGCCTGTTGCATTTGGTCGGTCAATACAGGGACGGTTAATGCTGGTTGAGGGTGACGCTGGAGTTGTCGTCCAATGATGTCCCATACGTGCTCGATTGGTGAAAGATCTAGTGATCTAGCAGGCCACGGCAACATGTCGACATTCTGTAGAGCATGTTGGATTACAACAGCGGTATGCGGGCGAGTGTTATCCTGTTGGAAAACACCCTGGAATGCTGTTCATGAATGGCAGCACAACAGGTTGAATCACCAGACCGGCGTACAACTGTGCCGTCAGGGTGCGTGGGATAACCACGAGAGTGCTCCTGCTGTCATAGGAAATTGCTGCCCAGTCCATAACTCCAGGTGTAGGTCCGGTGTGTCTCGGCTGCAGACAGGTTGGTTGCCGGCTCTCACCTGGCCTTTTTCTAACCACCACACGGCCATCACAAGCACCCAGGCAGAACCGGCTTTCATTAGAAAACACAACAGATCTCCACTCCGTCCTCTAATGAGCTCTCGTCTGACACCACTGACGTCGCAAACGGCAGTGGTTGGGAGTAAGTGGAATGCACGCTACAGGGCGTTTGGCTCGGAGCTGTCCTTCAAGTAACCGATTTGTAACAGTTCGTTGTGTCACTGTGGTGGCAACTACAGCTCAAATTGCTGCCACAGACGCGGTACGATGCGCCACGACCATACGCCGTACTTGGAGGTCTTCCTCTCAGTAGTGCCACGTGGCCGGCCGGAACCCGGTCTTCTTGAGGCAGTCCCTTCCCTTGACCACCGCTGCCAACAATCATGCACAATGGCTACATTCCTGTTAAGTCGTTCTGTAATATTGCGGAAAGAAAATTCACCTTCTCGTAGCCCTATTACACGACCTCGTTCAAACTCCGTGAGCTGTTGATAATGGCTTCTTCGTCTTCTTAAAAGCATTCTTGACTAACATCAACACCCTACGTCCAATCTCAACGATAACTAACGCTCACGAACGTTATAGCGCGTATTTACAGCAAACCTGCTTTACATGTTCCGAGGGGCGCTACCAGCGCCACACATATGCGCCGAGCGCGAAATTTGCATAGACGTCATCTTATAGATGTGCTCTCACCGCCTACCAACTGTCGTTTATCTAACACAACCCCTTCTTGGTGTTGGGATATTTTTTCCGTCAGTGTAGTTAACCGAATGATTCCTGTACTTGTGAACAAATCGTTCTTGTACTTGAAAGATTAGTTTGGGGGTCCATTACGAAGTATCGCCGTAGTTTCAAAAAAAGTCAATTGACTAATTTAAGGAATCAGATTTTTCATTCATTGCAAACTTATGACTATGAAAATTTCAGTAATGAAATAATTCCTTTAGTGAAAATGTATTTTATATGCAATTCGTGATCACTAATATATAAAAAAAGGTCAAGAAAAACTGATTTTTTTTTCTGTGTTTTTTAATTATTACCTAAGGCTCAATAAAACACGTTTTAACATACAAACAGTAAAATGCTGCTTGATCCACTGATTGCATCAAATAAATTAATATTTCAAGAAAATTATGCAATTGCTACATTATTAAACGTACAATAATGACATAACAAGTTTTCCTAATTTTAGTACCATCTAGTAGCGTGTTTGGACAACTTCATTTTGATAAGCCAATATAAAGTTTATAATTTTTGTCTTCCAGAGCACTATTTCAAAAAAGTTACCTTGCAAAAGTTCAACACATCTGTATTAAGTATATTAGTAGCATTAAGCAAAACTATTTGGATCCACAATATAAGTATTTCTTTTTAACTGGAAAAATACAAGTAACTTATTGGCCGAAATTTCCTGAAATTTGATTTTCAAGAAGTATTCAGGAAAACTGCCAATGTACAAATAATTATGGTTGTGTAGTTCTTTGGGTATCACAAACACAATTTAAATATGTGTCCGTTAGCTGTTCCTTGAAGAATTTCAAAGTCACATTTCTAAGAAAATCTGAAATTTGTTCCAATAATTTCTTAAAGTATTTTTCCAGATAATTATTATACTTTTTGAGAACCTGACAAATGCACATGCAGTGATTGTACTGAATAAATCTAAGCGATTGTTTTGGTACTATAGGATGTATTTTAAAAGATGTACATGTTTCATTATAAATTGACTAACTTGATGTACCATTTTCTCAGAAACTATAAAAAGCAATGGTATAAAATTTTGCACAAATGTTTTGTCATTACTAAAGCTATTGAAAAAGATTGTTTTTTCCTCTTTTTATGATTTTGGTTTCAAAATAAATTCTATGAAGGATTGATGAAGTTTTCCCCATACAAAAATTGACACCCACCCCCACGTTTGGAAGCACACTTTCCAGTAGTTATCGGATAATATGAGATATATTAGTTCCAGTTATTATTGCTGTAGCTTGTGAAGACACAGTGCAGGAAATCTGGAAACAGAGCCAGTGAAGTTCAACTGAGGCGTTCGTTCATTTTGTTGAAGCAGGAAGCGAAGCCAGTTATTCCGTGGAT
Source organism: Macrothele yani (assembly GCA_039090855.1). Classification (NCBI taxonomy): domain Eukaryota; kingdom Metazoa; phylum Arthropoda; class Arachnida; order Araneae; family Macrothelidae; genus Macrothele; species Macrothele yani. Next base: position 58,213,668 of record CM077032.1, on the reverse strand, counting down.
TTTGGAAGGGCACGTAGCTGCCATTTTTATTCAACATTAGTTGCTGTTCGTCTTGCAGGTTAAGCTCCGAACGTCCGTTTGGGAGGAGGGACGCGTGTCTGGCTGCCCACCCGGGTGCGTGTGCCGGCGCAGGGCGCTCGTGCCGGCCGTATTGGAGCTGTGGCAGATCACTGTGTCTTGCTTTCTGCAAGTTATTTTCGGATCGTTTATCGATTGCCTTTTCGATTCCAAGATGGCGGTTTTTTGACATTGTTTGTTCGCTATCTTGGCAATTACCTGGTGGATTTCTATTATTTTTTTTTTTTTTTTTTTATTTTCTCATTTCAAATTTCGGAGAACTTTGCTCCGCCACCAGTCAGGAAGTTCCTGAGTCGGGGTTTTTGAATAACTCTGTACCGCATTTGATTAACGACCATGTGCATTAGTTGTGTGACCACGTGCCTTTCTTTTGCGGCCACGTGCTATGTGTTGTGTGTGTGTGTGTGTGTGTGTGTGTGTGTGTGTGCTTGTGCCTGTTCGTTTGGATTACCAGGCATAGGAGAATAGATAAGTACTTTTTGCTTATTTTTCTTTAGCGAGGCTTTGTGTTTTATAAACTTTTTCTGTTGTGTGAAGGGTCGGACTTTTGTCCTCTACCACGATGGCTGCTAAGACTGAACCCGATAGGGCTAACGCTATTGTTGTCACCCATAAGGGTATTTCTGCTACAGACGTTTGTTTAGCGCTGTATAAACATTTAGGGTCTCCTTCGACTCCAGTTTTTGCCCTGATCCAAGAGGCAAATAAAAACAAACTCGAAGTGGTGCTTAATAAGAGGGAGCATTATTACAAGCTTCTTGATTGTGAGGTTGAGTGCAACAATACTTTGATGAAGGGCACTACCGCCCAGACAAATGTGAAGTTAGTTTTTTGTAAATATCTGCATTGCGGCATTACCAATGCCGAGGTTGCTACTGCTTTTTCGAAATTTGTTAAGGTGAGGACCGTCAAATTTGAAGTAAGAAAGGAGAATGCTCCCTACATGAAAGGGGTCTTGTCAGGTACCCGTGTAATTTCCATTGATATGAAGGAGCCTATTCCTAACTTTATGCAAGTGAACGGTCAGCGTTGCATGAACATTTACAGGGGCATTTACATTCGGGTGTGTAGACGCTGCAGCCACGCTGGACACATTGCTGTGGACTGTGAAAAGTTCACTTGTAGCAATTGCCATATTTTAGGGCACTCAGCTGAAGATTGCAAGGAGGTGTGTGGAAATTGCAAATCTCCGCACCACCAGAGGAAGGCCTGCAGTCAGAGGTCCTTTGCGCAGATGCTTGGAGGGGGTGAACAGTCCAAGCGTGATGACGAAATGGAGGCTTGCCACGCTGAGGGAGAGGAGGTCTCAGGAAGTGTAGCCGAGGCAAGCAAAGCAGAAGGGGCCCACCAAATTCTCAGCTCGGTGCAAGCACAAGAGGCTCTGGAGAAACAACAGGTAAGTGTTGTGCCTAAGAAAGGCAACAATACAAGTAAGGATACTAAAGAGAGTGTTTCTTTTACAGCGAAGAAAAGAGAAACCGTTCCTATCGGTGAAGATGGGAAGCGGGGTCTGTCTTCTTCGAGTTCGGATGAGGATGGTTTTACGAAGGTTGTTAAAAAGTCAAGAAATTTGACTCCTGAAGAGGTTCGGGTTCTTCAGTCTATCCCCGGAAGTGTGAGTATTGTGGAGGGTAGTGAGATGGCTGAAAATTGTGACGATACAGAGGATAAGAATGTGGAGGTTGATATTCATAGTGAAACCATTACTAAGGCCCTTCAGACTCCGAGTAGTGCTCGAACCGAATCTGGAAGTAGTGAGATGTCAAGCGAAGGAGGGGAGACCTCCAGTGCTGATGGTACGGAGGACAGTAAGTATGATTCTGAACTTAGTGAGATTATTGAGGAGGAAATTGCTATTAGTGAAAGATCTAAAGATGATATAGAAGGTAATGATGACAGTGATATTGATATTTCTAATTATTTAACTGTAATGCTGTTGATAATGATTGTGATAACAGTGATATTGAGTGTTTTGGTGCTAACACGAACCGTGAAAAATATGAAGACCAATGTTTTAGTGCGAAGGAGGAGAATTTGGTTTCCACTGACCCAGTGCATGATTTATTTCCGAATCTTCCCAACGACACCGGTCAATGGGAAGGGACGGATTTGACGGCACCTGCCCTCCTGGCCAACGCAAGGGGGTAGCGGTCTTCCTCCGCGGCTGTGGATGGTCAGGGCGTGCGTGTTTCCGAAAGGGAAGCTGCATACCTTATTCCACCCTCCGATGGGCTATCAGAGCACGTCGGGGTCCCGGAGGCGCACTTGCGCTTGGACGCGCTACGACCACGAGCGGCAGTCACGTCGCCGCTGACTCGGAAGCGATGCCGGAGACTGCCGGGACAATCTGGGCTCCGCTCGATGGAGTTCGGGCTGTCGGTGTTGGTGGTGCGCAGGTTCGCCAGCACTCTGGTACTGAGCCAATAAGTGGCAAGTTCTAGGCTTCTATGGAGCCTGTCACGGGTGATGATGAAGATGTGGACCCTGTTCGGGCTAACTTACAGCACCAGTAACAGAGTAAGTTTAAAAACTCTGGCAAAGAATTCACGGCAGCTAATTTTAAGGCTATCAAAGAGCTTGCCGCGGCGTCCGTTGTGATGTTGCACGGCACAGGTCACGTCGTTTCGACGGCAAACGGCCAGAGTTTTACTGCTGAGAAAATGGATCGCGGTGCAGCAAAGAAGGTGAAATTTGACAAGTAATGTGGTTTCTTTTCCTCTCTCTCCGTTTCCAAGTTTTCATGACTCTTGTTTATTTTTGTCTTTGTTTAATCTCCACTTTCCCTTTTCAGCCCAAGGTAAGTATGCATACCAGTAGGGTCAATTTTCTCGGCACCAACATTAGGATTGGTACGTTGAATGTTCAAGGCCTTAACTCTGCGGAGAAGCATTGTTGGCTTGAAGGATTCTTCCGCCAGAGTAATCTGGACTTCCTTATGATTCAGGAGACGCATCATACGGACTTGGCCAAGTTGTTTGCCTTTTGAAGAAATTCCGGGCTAAGGTTTAAGTACTCTTTAGGCAGTACCGGCTACACGGGTGTTGCCATTATTTTTAAAGAGAAGTTTGAGAGATATATTTCACAATTTCAAACAGACGGGGAGGGTCGGCTGATTGCTCTGACCGTTCACAGTGGTATTATGTCCATGAAGCTTGTTTGTGTTTACGCTCCGAACCAGGGAAACATGCAACGGTCGTTCTACAACCAGCTCCCGTTTTTCTTTAGGAGTTCGGAGGACGTCTTGATTGTCGGCGGAGCCTTTAATGCCGTCATCGATAGTCACCTTGATAGGGCGGGCAATGGTAGGTATTCTGAAGCCTATGAGAACGTGATTAAAGCTATCCTGGACACTCAGGGTCTTTACGAAGTCTGGAGAACTCTTAACCCTAGACAGCCAGGCTACACTTGGCACAGAGGGACCAGTGCGTCCCGCATTGATATGTTTCTTGTCTCCAAGATTGATTGGATTGACAAAGTTGAAATTTTCAGCCCTAACTCCCCTCTGAGGTACATCTCTGACCATTCGGCCGTCATGATGAATGTCTGTGTCCCGGTTCCGAGAGAGAGGGGTGCTACCCCTGGCGAATGAACGTCTCCATGTTAGAAGACGAAGAAACGCTTGTGCACCTTTATTCTATTTTGAACGCTGGGATAGCCACGATAACGGACGATGAGTGCTGCGTCTGGGAGAGGGTTAAAAAAGAGATTAGGGAGTACCTTATGAAGAAAGGTAGGCTGGCTGCCATGAAAAGGAGGAATCGTCACATGATTTTGATGAATATCCTGAATGCGGCGATTCGTGGAGAGGAAGGAGGTTGTAATTCCTCTCTGATTAATAACGTTAGAAGTAGGATCAGTCATTTTTTTAAGGAAGAGGGTTCGGCGGTCAAATTGACCGGCTCCCTTAAAGTGCTCCGGCAGGAGAGTGACATAAACTACATTTTCAGGAAGATGGATGCTGAGAGAGTTAGGGAGAACCTCTAATGTCTTGATGTCGACAACAGGGAAGTCAGGGATCTCCCCGTCATTCTGAAGGCCGCCGCGGACTATTACGGTGAGTTGTTCAGCAAGGAAGCTGTGGCCTCTGAGGTTATGGATGCCTGGTTGGAAGGCATGCCGGTTCTTGCGCAGGAGGATAGGAATCTCGTGGAAAGGGAGTTCACTGATAATGAGGTCAAGACTGCGATCCTGGATCACAAGCTCAACAAGTCTCCTGGTATTGATGGCTTGTCGGCCGAGTTCCATAAGAAATTTTCCAATATTCTGGCTCCGTGGCTTTGTAGAATTTACAACCACATTGTGAATAGAGGAATCATGACTGAAACTATGAGAACCAGTATTGTTACTCTGCTTTGTAAGACCCCGGAGAATCCTGCCAGGGATCTCGGTGGGTGGAGACCAGTGTCTCTGTCTACAATTGATTACAAGATCATGGCAAAAAATCATCAATGCTAGGCTATTGCGGGTTGCGGAGAAGCTGGTTGGTGTTGGTCAGACCTGCAGTATACGTGGGAGACAAATGTTTCACAACATCAGGTGCGTAAGAGACTTGGTCACTTACGTTACCGAAAGAGATCTTAAGCTGGGAATGTTTTCTGCGGATCAAAGCAAAGCCTTTTATCGGGTCTCCCACGATTTCATCAAGAAGTTGCTGGAAGCTCACGGATTTGGTGAAATATTCCGAAGGGCTGTGGACTCGTTGTATAGAGACCTCAATGGGAGAGTTATTGTTTTGGCCGTCTTTCTCTCCTCTTTGAGGTTGGAAGAGGAGTGAGACAAGGCTGCCCTCTCTCTCCATTGTTGTTTGTTTTGGTCATCGAGACCATGCTGAGGAAGGTTCTGGCACACCCGAACATCAAAGGGGTTCCTGTGCATGGTTGTGCGTACTCCATGAAGTACTTGGCGTATGCTGATGATGTCACCTTCTTTGTGGACTCGGAAAGAAGTCTGACTAAGGTCCGGGAGGTCTTCGCGGGGTACTGTGGGGTCACCGGTGCTAAGCTGAATGATGATAAGTAAAGTCTGGTGCTCTGGGGAAGATTGGATTGCACTGCCGTTCATGGGCTGGAGGTGACCGATGGACCCGTCAGGATACTGGGTATCCTTTTCGATAGAGACGGTGTTCATAAGAAAACTTAAAGGGACATCCTCTGTAACGTGCGGAAAGAAAGGGATAGGTGGCAGAAGCTTCATATTTCAATGATTAATCGTGCTAAGATGGCCAATGCCCTCTTGGTGTCAAAGTGTGCTTTTGCCGGAGAGCTTGAGTCACCCCCTCGGAGTCTTTTGAGGTTATTGGAGAGGGAGATTTTTGCCTTCATCTGGGCTGGTAAGGCCGTTGAGGCGATAGCCAGAGCCGCCCTTTTTTGTCCTAGGGAGGAAGGCGGTTTAGAGGTTAAACACCTTTCCTCTTGGTTCAGCGCACTCCAGTTTCGTAGTACTAAAGGGGCTCTTAACTCCTCTCATCCGTGTAAGAACTTTGGGTCTTTTTTGACTGGATTATCCGCGGACAAGTTCTTGCCTGGCTATCGTTTTTCGGGCCCCGCAGGGAAACTACCCATAAGTGTTACAAGCTTATTGGGCACCTTCAGAGACCTTGCGGAGGCCAACCGGAACGGGAATAACTTGAAGCAGATGTACTTTCATATCCTTCCTAGACCCAGGGAGAAGATCATTGAGTTCAATGTTGTTAACTTCGATAAGAGAGAGGCGTGGATGTGTGTCCATGCTGCTGGGGTTGATTGCAAAAAATGGGACTTTAAGTTACGTTTGGCGCATGATATCCTTCCTACGAGGAAACGGCAGTGGAGGTGGGGTGGTGCTGTCACTGACAGGTGTCTTTCCTGCAATCTTATCGAAGATAGACACCACTTGTTTTTTAGTTGCCCTATGGCTGTGCAGGTTTGGCGGTTGGTCTGGGATTGGGCTGACCGCCCTCAGCAGTTTATGCCTCAGCATGTTTTCTACCAGAATCCCGGTCCCAAAGCGGGAAGGGATGTCTGGAGACTCATCATTACGGAGACGACGTACAAAATCTGGAGAGAGAGGAACAGAGTTCTTTATTGTAATCACGGTAATGTGGGATTCAGCCCTATGAAAGTTGCCTGGCAGGTCAAGTGCGAGATCCGGAACAGGGTTGAACTGGACGCCCACTCCCTTTCGGACCGTGCCTTCAGGTATCGGTGGGTCTTCTGGCCTCGGATTGTTACCGGTACTAGGGAAAAATACTTCTTCCACTGGAGAACTTAACCCCCTCTCACATCCCTTGTTTCGGCTTGCAATCCTGCATTACCGGATCCTTTTGAATTTTTGGTTGATGTTTTGTTTCGTTGATACATGGTTTGTGTGTTCTACTAACTTCTCGGATCGAGCGTGAGGGGCTCCGGAGACGCCGTTTTCCGGACCCCCGATCGGTCGATTCGGTGCTTTTTGTTTCGTTTCAGCCACTTCTGCTGTGCGGTTTGGATCCAGCTTCGGTTTCCGGACCCCCGGTTTCCGCGTTCGGTGTGCTGTGCTTCGGGGGTGTTGCTTGCGAGAGTGTTTTATTTATTTGTGTCTGTACGCGTGTTTTTTTTTTTTTTTTTTTGGTGGAGTGGTGTTGCCTTGGGGAGGTTTTTTGTTGTTGTTGTTGTCTGGTGTGTGTCTGGCGTGTGAGGTTCTGTGTGTGTGTCTTTAGGGGGGAGGCTTCCTCGTTTTTAGAGATGCCTGTTGCTCTCCGCCGTTGCCTCCTCTGATGTTGTCATCGTGTTGGGTGACTATATCACTGGTTCTCCTCCGAAGGAGGAATTTCCTCCTACATGAACGATTCGAAGGGCCTTGTCCCTTCGTCGTTCTAGGAGACTCCGCCGTCGGCATGTATGGTGTTGCGTCGGGGCTTTAGGGGGAGGCTTCCTCGTTTTTGGAGATGCCTGTTGCTCTCCGCCGTTGCCTCCTCTGATGTTGTCATCCGTTGGGTGACTATGTCACGGGGTCTCCTCCGAAGGAGGAATTTCCTCCTACATGAACGTTTCGAAGGGCCTTGTCTCTCCGTCGTTCTAGGAGACTCCGCCGTCGGTTTGTATGGTGTTGCGTCTGGGGTGTGAGTGTCCTTGCTTGTCGAACCGTGGTGTGTGTATCGGGGCGTGTGTGAAACACCGGTGGAACCGATCCCATGTTCATACATGGGAGCGGGGAAACAAGCGTGTTGGTGTTGCTGGGAAACAAAAGTTCGTAATGGGAGAGAGGTCGTCGTGCTCCTGCACAATATGACGTCCCTTTCTTTCTGTTTCCATTGAATGGTATTTGAAGACAAGGTTGTCGGTAAACTAGTTTACCGGATCCTTTTGAATTTTTTGTTGATGTTTTGTTTCGTTGATACATGGTTTTTGTGTTCTACTAACTTCTCAGATCGAGCGTGAGGGGCTTAGGAGACACCGTTTTCCGGACCCCCGATCGGTCGATTCGATGCTTTTTGTTTCGTTTCAGCCACTTCTGCTTTGTGGTTTGGATCCAGCTTCAGTTTCCGGACCCCCGGTTTCCGCGTTCGGTGTGCTGTGCTTCGGATGTGTTGCTTGCGAGAGTGTTTTATTTATTTGTGTGTGTATGCGTGTTTTTTTTTTTCCCTGTGTGCGTGTTTTGGTGGAGTGGGTGTCTTGGGGAGTTTTTTTTGTTGTTGTGTGGTGTGCGTCTGGCGTGTGCCGGTTCTGTGTGTGTGTCTAGCGTGTGCCGGTTCTGTGTGTGTGTCTGGCGTGTGCCGGTTCTATGTGTGTGTCTTTAGGGGGAAGGCTTCCTCGTTTTTGGAGATGCCTGTTGCTCTCCGCCGTTGCCTCCTCTGATGTTGTCATCTGCTGGGTGACTATGTCACGGGGTCTCCTCCGAAGGAGGAATTTCCTCCTACATGAACGTTTCGAAGGGCCTTGTCTCTCCGTCGTTCTAGGAGACTCCGCCGTCGGTTTGTATGGTGTTGCGTCGGGGGTGTGAGTGTCCTTGCTTGTGGAACCGTGGTGTGTGTATCGGGGATTGTGTGAAACACCGGTGGAACCGATGCCATGTTCATACATGGGAGCGGGGAAACAAGCGTGTTGGTGTTGCTGGGCAACAAAAGTTTGTAATGGGAGAGAGGTCGTCGTGCTTCTGCACAATATGACGTCCCTTTCTTTCTGTTTCCAGTGAATGGTATTTGAAGACAAGGTTGTAATCCTCTCTAACGTGCGGAAAGAGAGGGATAGGTGGCGGAAGCTTCATATTTCAATGACTAATCGTGCTAAGTTGGCCAATGCCCTCTTGGTGTCAAAGTGTGCTTTTGCCGGAGAGCTTGAGTCACCCCTCGGAGTCTTTTGAGGTTATTGGAGAGGGAGATTTTTGCCTTCATCGGGGCTGGTAAGGCCGTTGAGGCGATAGCCAGAGCCGCCCTTTGTTGTCCCAGGGAGGAAGGCGGTTTAGAGGTTAAACACCTTTCCTCTTGGTTCAGCGCACTCCAGTTTCATAGTACAAAAGGGGCTCTTAACTCTTCTCATCCGTGTAAGAATTTTGTGTCTTTTTTGACTGGATTATCCGCGGACAAGTTCTTGCCTGGCTATCGTTTTTTCGGGCCCCGCTGGGAAACTACCCATAAGTGTTACAAGCTTGGTGGGCGCCTTCAGGCCCTTGCTGAGGCCAACCGGAACGTTAATAACTTGAAGCAGATGTACTTTCATATCCTTCCTAGACCCAGGGAGAAGATCATTGAGTTCAATGTTGTTAACTTCGATAAGAAGGAGGCGTGGATGTGTGTCCATGCTGCTGGGGTTGATTGCAAAAACGGGACTTTAAGTTACGTTTGGCGCATGATGTCCTTCCTACGAGGAAACGGCAGTGCAGGTGGGGTGGTGCTGTCACTGACAGGTGTATTTCCTGCAATCTTATCGAAGATAGGCACCACTTGTTTTTTAGTTGCCCTATGGCTGTGCAGGTTTGGCGGTTGGTCTGGGATTGGGCCGGCCGCCCTCAGCAGTTCATGCCTCAGCATGTTTTTTACCAGTATCCCGGTCCCAAAGCGGGAAGGGATGTCTGGAGACTCATTATTACGGAGACGACTTACAAAATCTGGGGAGAGAGGAACAGAGTTCTTTATTGTAATCACGGTAATGTGGGATTCAGCCCTATGAAAGTTGCCTGGCAGGTCAAGTGCGAGATCCGGAACAGGGTTGAACTTGACGCCACACCCTTTCGGACCGTGCCTTCAGGTATCGGTGGGTCTTCTGGCCTCGGATTGTTACCGGTACTAGGGAAAAGTACTTCTTCCACTGGAGAACTTAACCCCTCCCACCCCCCGTATTTCGGCTTGCAATCCTGCATTACCGGATCCTTTTTAATTTTTTGTTGATGTTTTGTTTCGTTGATACATGGTTTGTGTGTTCTACTAACTTCTCGGATCGAGCGTGAGGGGCTCCGGAGACACCATTTTCCGGACCCCCGATCGTTCGATTCGGTGCTTTTTGTTTCGTTTCAACCACTTCTGCTTTGCGGTTTGGATCCAGTTTCGGTTTCCGGACCCCCGGTTTCCGCGTTCGGTGTGCTGTGCTTCGGGGGTGTTGCTTGCGAGAGTGTTTTATTCATTTGTGTGTGTATGCGTGCTTTTTTCCCCCTGTGTGAGTGTTTTGGTGGAGTGGGTGTCTTGGAGAGTTTTTTTGTTGTTGTCTGGTGTGTGCCTGGTGTGTGCCGGTTCTGTGTGTGTGTCTTTAGGGGGAAGGCTTCCTCGTTTTTGGAGATGCCTGTTGCTCTCCGCCGTTGCCTCCTCTGATGTTGTCATCCGTTGGGTGACTATGTCACTAGGTCTCCTCCGAAGGAAGAACTTCCTACTACATGAACGATTCGAAGGGCCTTGTCCCTTCGTCGGTTTAGGAGACTCCGCGTCGGTATGTATGGTGTTGCGTCGGGGCTTTAGGGGAGGCTTCCTCGTTTCTGGAGATGCCTGTTGCTCTCCGCCGTTGCCTCCTCTGATGTTGTCATCCGTTGGGTGACTATATCACTGGTTCTCCTCCGAAGGAGGAATTTCCTAATACATGAACGATTCGAAGAGCCTTGTCCCTTCGTCGGTTTAGGAGACTCCGCGTCGGTATGTATGGTGTTGCGTCGGGGCTTTAGGGGGAGGCTTCCTCGTTTTTGGAGATGCCTGATGCTCTCCGCCGTTGCCTCCTCTGATGTTGTCATCCGTTGGGTGACTATATCACTGGTTCTCCTCCGAAGGAGGAATTTCCTCCTACATGAACGATTCGAAGGGCCTTGTCTCTCCGTCGTTCTAGGAGACTCCGCCGTCGGTTTGTATGGTGTTGCGTCTGGGGTGTGAGTGTCCTTGCTTGTGGAACCGTGGTGTGTGTATCGGGGCGTGTGTGAAACACCGGTGGAACCGATCCCATGTTCATACATGGGAGCGGGGAAACAAGCGTGTTGTTGTTGCTGGGCAACAAAAGTTCGTAATGGGAGAGAGGTCGTCGTGCTCCTGCACAATATGATGTCCCTTTCTTTCTGTTTCCAGTGATTGGTATTTGAAGACAAAGTTGTAATGTACTGTTAATAAAGTTAATTGTGTTTTTGTTAATTCTAGGGCTGTACATTTTTCTATACACTAGAATTGCAGAATTTCAAAATGAACCATTCCTTAAAATATGCTAAAACTCCAGTTTTTATACATGATTTTGGTGCACATTTTTTTATAACTTCAAATAGGAATAAAAAATGTGAAAACCATGAATTGCTTTCAGTATATGGAATTGACTGTAAAGTTCGCTTAATCAAATCAAAATCATTTTCTAACATCAGTCACTTCTATCGGGAGGAAGGCTCGGCGGTCAAGTTGGCTGGGGCCTTGGAAGTGCTCCGGCAGGACAGTGATATTAACTTTATCTACCGGAAAGTCGAGAAGGAGAGGGTTAAGGAGAATCCCTGAGATCTTCCCGATATCCTGAAGGCAGCGGCTGATTTTTATGGCAGGTTATTTGGCAAAAAGGAAGTGCAGCCTGAGGTCATGGAAGCTTGGCTAGAGGGTACTCCGAGTATTTCGGATGATGATAGAGAGTTGTTGGAAGAGGAATTCACCGTGTAACGTACCAGAAGATGTGACGTACCTGCCAGAAGGACGCACACGACATAAAGGCAGATAGGAATCAGAATAAAACGTCTGCGTAGCTCATTTGGTAGAGCGACTTGTTCCGGAATAAGCGGCCTCGGGTTCGAAACCCGGCGTAGACCAAAAATGACGGAGAAATTCACTTCGTTATAATGGCGCCCGAACTATCCGGATGACCCGACCGTTCAAAATCTCGCATTGGTGTGATGTTATTTCCACACCGCGAGATAGGAAAAATAAGAGAATCCTTTCTCCAGCACTTCGAAAAAAAAAAAAAAAAAAAAAAAAAATAAGGGGAAGATGATGTAACGTACCAGAAGATGTGACGTACCTGCCAGAAGGACGCATACGACATAAAGGCAGATAGGAATCATAATAAAACGTCCGCGTAGCTTAATTGGTAGAGCAACTTATTCCGGAGTGAGAGGACCCGGGTTCGAATCCCGGCGTAGACCAAAAATGACGGAGAAATTCACTTCGTTATAACCGAAACTGAAGTCAGACGGGCGATCCTGAACCTCAAGCCCAGAAGAAAGCCACCGGGTATTGACGGGCTTCAGGCCGAATTTTGCAAGAAATTTGCTAATATTTTGGTCCTCTGGTTATGTGGAATATTTAACAACATCGCTGATAAAGGAATTATGACTAAGTCCATGAGGAGTAGTGTTATGACTCTTCTTTCTAAAACACCCGACGATCCTGCTCGTGATCTTGCTGGATGGAGACCGGTGTCTCTGTCTCCCATTAACTATAAGATCATGGCGGCGATCGTCAATACGAGACTTTCGAGGGTGGCAGAGAAGTTAGTTGGCGTTGGGCAGACCTGTAGTATCCCTGGTAGACGGATGTACCATAATATCCGGTGTGTGAGAGACATGATTGCCTATATCAGAGACAGGGATGTTAAGTTGGGAATGTTTTCCGCGGATCAGGGTAAGGCCTTTGACCGTGTTTCTCACGAGTTTATTAGAAAGCTGCTGGAAGCCCACGGCTTCGGAAAATTTTTCCGAAGAGCGGTGGACTCTTTGTACAGAGACCTCAACGGGAAAGTCATTATTTCAGGCCGTCTTTCTCACCTTTTAGAGGTTAAAAGAGGTGTCAGACAAGGCTGCCCGCTCTCCCCGTTGTTGTTTGTCTTGGTCATTGACACCAATTTAAGGAAGGTTCAGGCTCATCCTAGCATTGAGGAGGTCCTGTCCTTGGCTGCGCGGGGTCCCTAAAGTATCTTCTTATGCTGAAGACATCACTTTCTTTGTTGACTCGGAAGTGAGTCTTTAGCAGGTCCGGAGTGTCTTCGCAGGATACTGCGGTGCCACCGGGTCCATGCTTAATGAGGTTAAGTCAAACCTGCTTCTTTGGGGCAGGTGAGATCAAGCAGCGGTCCGAGGGCTGGCGGTGACGGATGGACCCGTCAGGATACTCGGTATCGTTTTTAAAAGAGACGGTGTCCATTTGAAGATTTGGTGTGACATCCTCTTCGCTATTAAGGAGAAGAAGGAAAGCTGGCAAAGTGTTTACATTTCGATGATTAACCGTGCTAAGTTAGCTAACGCTCTCCTGGTCTCGAAATGTGCTTTTGTTGTAGAACTTGGTTCTCCCCCTCGGAGTCTCATGGGGCTTCTGGAAAGGCAAGTTTTTCAATTTATTTGGGCCGGTAAGCACGTTGAGGCGGTTGCCAGAGCGGTCCTGTGCTGCCCGAAGGAGGAGGGTGGTTTGGATGTTTAACACCTCTCCTCCTGGTTTAGTGCACTGCAGTTCAGGAGTGTGAAGGAAGCTCTGAACTCCTCGCACCCTTGTAGGAACTTTGTTGCGTATTTGACTGGATTGTCTGCGGAGAAGTTCTTACCTGGCTTCCGATTTATGGGGCCGCCTAGGGACACCACTCAGAAGCACTATAAGCTTGTGGGGAACATTCGGGGTCTCTCGGAGGCTAACCGGAATGGGCTGAATTTGAGGCATATGTATCTGCACATTCTCCCTAGGCCTAGGGAGTAGGTTACTGAGTTTAGTGTCGTCAACTGCAACATGAAGGAGGTGTCGATGAGCGTGTTGGCGGCTCGAATTGACTGTAAGGAGAGGGATTTTAAATTCCGTGTGGCTCACGATGTCCTTCCGACTAGGAAGAGGTAGTACAGGTGGGGTACTGCCATCACCGACAATTGCGCCTCTTGCAATCTCATTGAAGACCGGTACCACTTGTTCTGGAGTTGCCCCATAACCTTGCAGGTGTGGAAGCTTGTTTGGACCTGGGCAGGTTGCCCGCAGCGACTCAAGGCTCAGGAGGTCTTTTACCAGTACCCCCGGCCCCAAGACTGGGCGGGATATCTGGAGGTTGATCATCACTGAGACCACTTACAAAATCTGGAGAGAGAGGAACAGAGTTGTTCATAGTAATTACGGAAATGCGGGATTCAACCCTTTGAAAGTGGCCTGGCATGGCAAGTGCGAGCTTAGGAATAGAGTTAAGTTGGATGCCCGCACCCTTTCGGACCGTGCCTTTAAGTCCCGGTGGGTCCTCTGGCCCAAAATTGTTACTGGAACAAAGGAAAAGTATTTTTTCCATTGGGGAAATTAGTCTCCCCATCTTTTCGGCTTGTTTTCCTGCATTTCCGGACACTTAGTTTTTTGTGTTTTTGTTGAACTTTGTTTTGTGTTTTAATCTTTGGAATGTTATTTTTCTAGATTCCGGGATGGAGTGAAGAGATTACCTTTCTTCCTCCCTGCCGGGCGCCTGTTTATGTACAATACCAGTCTTCTCCTGGCGCTGGCTTTGGGGGCGGCTGGTCGACTTTGTTTGTGAATCGGGGGTGGGGGTCTTTGTGTTTCGCTGTGATCTTTCCTCACTTTGCCTTTCAGGGTGTGGTTTGCCTGTGTGTGTTTGCTTATTGGGTGGGTGGTGTGTGATTGCTGTTTGTGGTGTGTCGGTTCTGCGTGGTTGTGTGCAGGGTTGTCAGCCACTGGTGGGTCGAAAGCTGCTCTTTGTGCCACGCGGACGGCTCGGCGACCCTTCTGGTGGTGTCTCGGTTGGGACGTCATCACAAGGCACACGTGAAGGAGAGTCTTCTCCTACTGGAGTGCTTCGGGGTGGCCTAGGGCCTGCCTCGTCATTCTTGGTGTCCCTGTCTGCAAGCGTGGACTGCGGCCTGTACGAATTCTTTGGCAGTCCAGCGTGTTTCGGGGGTCTGGATGTGCTGACTGTTGAACCGTGTTTGGTGCATCGGGGTGTGAGTGAAACACAGGTGGAGCCGAACTCACATTGTATATATGGTTCGGCGGAGCGAGTGTGTTGGTGTTGCCGGGCAACAAAATTTCGTGCCGGAAGAGGCGTCACCGTGCTCAAGCACAATCGCGTCCCGCTCTCTCGGATGCCAAGTCTTGGTTCGCCATGTTTTGGTTTCCGAAGACAAAGTTAATTGTGTTTTTGTTAATTCTAGGGCTGTACATTTTTCTATACACTAGAACGGCACAATTTCAAAATGAACCATTCTTTAAAATATGCTAAAAACTCTAACTTTTATACATGATTTTGGTGCACATTTTTTTTTATTCCTTCAATTAGGAATAAAAAAATTGAAAACCATAAATTGTTTTAAGTATATGGACTTGACTGTAAAGTTCGCCTAATCAAATCAAAAATCCTTTTCTAACATTAAAAAGAAACTTATGGGCACGAGTTAGTTTTCTAACTGTTAATGTTACATTTTTCGAAGGACATACATGAAAAATCTAGAGCAATTGGTAAAAATCCTCTAAATACGTGGCGTCAGTGAATAAACAAAGACATCGCTCTTTCCACGCTTTAGCAATACACAGCAACCGAAAAATTGTTATTTGGCGACTGCTGTTCAAACGAATTCCAAATCTCTCAGCTGGATATCTGGGATCCGTTTCCCGAGCAGTGGCCAAAAAACAATTTTTCAGTTGCTAAAACGTGAAAAGAGCGATGTCTTTGTTTATTTATAGCAATTGGATTGATACTTTTTGTTCCACCAACAGGGTATTAAAACTAAGTTTTATTACTTTTAAACTTCAATTTCCCTAAGGTAATGCTATTTATGGCACACTGTTGGGACAAAAATGAGAACAGTTCGAACTATTAAACTGACGGTGCAAAAATATTTCTTAACTAAAGATAAACCACTTTTTCCATCTAATATTCAGAAAAAAATTCGTTTAGCTTAAATGCCCTAGATAGTGTGTGTTGTAACTTTGCAGCAACGGTAAATATTAGTGGTAGTAAGGAAAAACTATTTGTGAATGTGAAAGTTAAATAAAACTGAAAATTTTAAATGTGTCAAACAAACACTAGAACATACACTGCTGGCTACCCAAAATACAACACCAAGAAGGAAGCATCCGATTGGTCTGAAATTCGCAGCATGCGTCGCCCGCGAGAAGATACAAACGATTAGCATTGCAGGGCATATGCAAATCATGTGCGCCCTGCACGCCACCGAGAAGCACTATAAGAAGGGTGCACAGAAGGCGAGGTGTAAGTAGTGGAAGTGTGTTGTCATGCCGGACCTGTGCGTGGGAAGCTTCCTTATGCCTCATCGCAGAATACGGCAGTCATTCCAGCACGTTTCGGAGTTCGACAGAGGAAGAATAGTGGCTTATAGCGACAGCGGTTTATTGTACCGAAACATCGGCGTCCGTGTGATACGACATCCAGCCACAGTGAGGCGAGTATGGATTCGGTGGGTGCAGAAGGGACGGACGGACAGACGTGAGCGATTGCCGCAGCCGTAGCACACCACCGAACGAGAAGACCTGCATGGTGTGCGGCGGGCATTGACGGCTCGCACTGCCACATCACGAACGTTAGCGCAGTAATTAGGTGTGTTGTGCAACAATCTGTTTCAGCACGTACCGTTCGACATCGTCTGCAGGAGCGGGGACTTGTCGCACGGCGCCTATTGCTCCAATTACAATTTACGTTACACAACCGGCGAACGCGGCGGCAGTGAGCCGTTGAACGCCGCGCCTGGGCTACGGAATTGCACGACATTGTCTTCTCCGACGAATCCCGCTTCTGCCTGCAACACCACGATGGTCGGATCCGCGTGTGGCGGCACCGCGGCGATAGACTGCATGACGCCTGCATTATGCATCGCCATACCGGTCCGTCGCCTGGCGTTATGGTTTGGGGCGCAATTGGATACGACACCCGCACGTCTCTGGTACGCATCGCCGGTACACTCAACAGCCACCGCACCATCTCCGACATTTTGGAGCCTGTAGTCCTCCCTTACCTGCAGGACCTGCAGGCGGCCACGTTTCAACATGACATTCGCGCCAGCACGTGGCACGCATCGTCCAGCAATTCTTCTCGGCCCACCAGGTGTCACTGCTGCCGGGGCCCGCCTGTTCTCACGATATGTCGCCCATCGAACACGTGTGGTCGCTGATCGGCAACCGAGTGGCCCGGCAAGCACCACCCGCGGCTACGCCTGATGAACTGTGGCAACGTGTGGAAGCAGCCTGAACCGACATAACCAGCGCCCACATCCATAGCCTCTTTCGTTCGATGCCGCGGCGTGTAGCGGCCGTTATTGCCAGCCATGGGGGCCACACGAACTATTGATGTCTGCGTGTTCCGCAAGTCGCACAGGCCTGTAAGCTCAATCGTTTCATCTTTGTGTCTATTTTTATGTGTCCAGTAAACCTGGCTTTGCTATCTCGTGTTCTTCTTGGTGTTGCGTTTTGGGTGGACAGCAGTGTATATCGTTATCATGTTCGACTTCTTGTCGGTATTACATTAGAGAAATAGTAATATAATTATAAATTTATCAAAAAAGTTGACAAAGGCAGCTACTGTAAGACCTGCGGATGCGATAAAAAAAATGAAATTAATAGTAAAAAAAAAGGCTCATTTTAAGGGCCAAAGAAAATTTTGCAAAAAGGAATTATTTTTCTTGTGCTGCATACCTCTCCCACTTAAAAACAATGGGTTGCTTATCTTGTCTTTCTTATAAAAATTTTTAGATCTGTCTAAAAATAAAAAATATAAAAAAAAAAGGGCCGAGCAAAGTGGTTCACAAAAGATTTATCTTTTTAGTACTGAATATCTCTCCACCTAACTTGCAAGGTGTTGTTTGGTCCTGCCTTTTATTTTAAATTGTTTTTTCTCTCACGCATCAGTTCTGACTAAAAAAAAAAAAAAAAAAGAAAGAAAGAAAACAATAAATAAATAAAACAGGACTTAATTTTTCCGCTGTTGCACATAATTGTGCTACTTGTCTGCTTGTTGCACATAATTGTGCAACAAGCAGACAAGTAGCGAAGGGGAAAAAAAATTATGATTGGCCCTTATACTACCGGCTCCCTAAATAAGGAATAAAAACCCTGATTGTGGCTTTTTTTTTTTTTTTTTCGGTTGGCTACTCAAAATGAGTATCTATCGGTGTAATCTTGTGATCACACCACCTCAGCTATGGTTACTCTGACATGCGTGTCAAGAATCAACAAATGTAAGCCTGAGAAAAAACCATTAAACCAATGGGGAAAAATCTTTTCTCTCATTGGCTGACGAGTAACGAAGCAAGAGCGGACCCGTGAGACACACTGAGCAAATGGCCAGTTTTGTCTTACCCGGTGTTGAACGTCGATTTTTCTTTGGGAAACTTATTCTGCGTGTGATGTTTTTTTTTTTTTTCAGGTTCCCCTTTCCCGTGTCATTTCCTTCTTTTCCCCTGTACTCATCTGTGGCACAGGTGTACCGGGCATTTTTCTGCAGAGAGAGATATCGCTTGGAATGGCTTGTTGTTGCAGGTAAGTATGTAGGGCACCTTACAACTTCACTTCTTAACGGGTGACCGTCTACTCCTTCTGCTCTAATATTTCCATACTTTTCTTTCGTACTATTTTATCAGGGAATTCTGTTCCCAAATATCTTATCTTCTTCTTTTTCACCTGACAAAAGGTGCAGAGCGCTGAGGGTTCGGGTCTCTCAACCTCAGATAGGAATTCTCTCTCTCTCGGTTAACATTTTGTCCGCCGTCCGTTATTAAATAACGGCATCTTCCTCCCCATTTCTACTTTGCTTCTCTGTCACTTTCTTATCGGGCACTAGCCCAAATCTCTTAGCTTCCTATTTCTAAGGATTGTTTAAGACCTGGGGTCAGACACTCCCTTCATAAAATCCGCTACATATGATCATTTGAGAAAGTTTTCAACATTTTCTTGACTAATATTATAACGTAGTCAGTGAATTATATAATTATTACTGAACATCATAAAACATTTGGTACTAATAAAATAAAATAAAAATTTGAATCCATTTATGTTGTTTCATCTTCATCTTCATCTTTTTTTGTATTTCGTGTACTAACGTGTTACACTTCTTTCCCATTTTTTCAGAATTTAAAAATGTTATTTTGTTTAGTCTAATTTTTTAATTTAAAATACCTTTACCATGAACCTCTTACTAAGTATATGTAGAATGTTTTAAAAGATGATTTCTAAATAAATTGAATACTTCCTGTTGCAAACGGAAACTCTTGGGCAGTCTCCCACCCTGAGCAGTTGGTTGTCTGATCTGTGTGGAAAGAAGTAAAAATTGAATTTTTAAAAGATCCTATCTTGAAGTTAAAGAAAATTTAAAAACGGTTAAAAGAAAGTATCTATTAAGCATCTTAGTTTACTAAAAGAATGAATGAATGAGCATGGAAAAATAAGGTAAAAGATTAATAGATTCCTTAACAGTCCCTCATGCGTCGGCCTTTAATTGTTTCTTTAAACAAGAAACAAATATTTTTGCTGAATAAATAGAATAAGATCTATAAACTCAATGAACCGAGGTTGTCTTATTTATTAACTTTGGGGGGGGGGGGGTCTTTCCAGTGCAAGTGGAAAAATTTAAACGGAATTTCAGTTTTTATTTAACCATCAAAATAATTTAAAATCCAGTTGCTAAACAAACTTCCTAAGTTTTATTGCATTTGTATTTCACTAATAAATTCAAAATATTCTATCACTTGCCCTCGAAACCACCCACCCCTGCTCCATCTAAAAAAATTAATAAATAAAAAAAAAACTTATAACATTGAGTTTATAGATCTTGTTCTATTTACTCAATACAAATACCTTTTTTAACATCACAAATATCTGTTTCAAATAGTTGGAAAGAACATGGTTTCAACTGTTATAGTTTCGTAAGAATCTAAGTACGGGAGATCACCGTCATGTTAGATAGCACCAGTTCACAAGGTAGGGCGGTCACGGCAAGGTCTTCCTGTGATGACGTCAAGAACTGGTGCTGCGGCCTTGTTTCAGGAGGCGTTGCCACAGCGGACACGTGTACCACTTTGCTTTGTTTTAGCAAGAACCGATTTTCAACAGCTGCAGGTGTGACGCCATTTCATCTAAATCATTCTGACATGACGTCAGCGATGCGTACGTCACACGATTAACATCACATAATAAATCATGAAAGAAATACGGGATTACGCCATATAATACAAATTTTGATCCTGTGATGGTTAAATTCAAATTGATCGGAAACTTGAAACTTGGTCGTTCTGGGTGGTGTAGTGGTTAGCATACCCGGGCGTTTTCTGGGAGACGCGGGTTCGAGTCCCGCTCCAGGACGATGAAAATTTTCAAGTTTTCGGATATTATCTGACTTACCATCCTTCACGCCAAAAATCGGATTGTCATCTTCAAAATCACATAATAAACTTTTTTAAATAAGAAAGCGTTACATCAGGTATTTTAGTTCTACTTTGTCGTTCATAAACGTCATATAGAATTTTTCATTTAGAATCCTATCGTCTCTTTTCCTGTCTGTTAACCCTTTTTATAGCCAATTCTGGCAATAGGTATCTCTCAATTCTTTATTCAAGAGGGTAATATCCCACGTTGACCAGACGGCTTGGGAAATGTATTTCTCTGCTACTGACAGCACGAGAAGAAACAAACAAAGTGCATCCGGAACCGACTTGACAGGGAACCATCTACCCATTGGCGTCCCCAAGCCCAGGGAGGCTGTGGAAAACCCCGGAAAAACCGCAGATTAGATGGCCGGCCGGTCCGAGATTCGAACACCCGAGAAAAATATTGTCATATGAAATTTAATGTTAAGATTTCCTTTGCGAACCTAAAATGTTTATTTTAGATTGTCAAACCAGTTTCTTTTCCCATTTAAATCTAAAAATTGAGAGTTCCAATAAAGTAGGTGAGAATGTATTTTCCTTTTTTCATGCGCAGGCTGAAGAAACATGATTTGGGAACTTTTTTCCCTTTTTTCTTAAACTACGAAATTCTCAGAATATAACTATTTATTCTTATCGCGGAGTATAACCAGTTATTATTTTATTTATATTTGTAGAAGAAATGAAAAAGAAAACAAAAAGAAAAGAAAAATGCAATTAGAACCGTATTAAACTACACTAAGTAATTTTTTTTTTTTTTTTGATTGGAGGTTTAACGACCACCGTGAGCAACTCAATGGGCTATAAGCAGTCCTAATTTAGGGTCACTGGTTCCAGGGAAGGGAGAGAGCCAGTGCCGTAAGACAAACACAACATCCATGCCTAACCGGTTTTCGAACCCGGACCCCTTTCGGACGAGTGATCAGAGGCCATCGCTTAGACCACTGCGCCACCGGGGCGGCACACTAAGTAAGCTTGATGCTCCAAACCCTATTGGTTACGGTTATATTCTTAACCGGTAGTCGAAAACGACGAATGCCGAAAAGAAAATTTGCGTGCAGATCAAAGCTACACACGTAGATTTGGCTTCAGCATTGCAGGAAAAGGCAGTTCCGCTTTGTATATTACAGACAGTTTAAGCAGTATAACTTCAATGTAATATGTCAATGAATCGAAACGATATGCAATTACATGCGTATTATACTGTACCATAATTTGTGACGGAATGGACACAACAGCAAATCTGCAATATAAAAATAAACAAATCAGGTACACGGAATCACTCGTGCAGGGAACAATTTGGAATTTTCATTTTCATGACCACAGTTTCATAATTTAACGAAGCTGTAAAGGTATTTTTGTAAAAAATAAACAGAAGATACGTACGAAGCTTTCGTTTTGTGGAACGTACTGTTTTTTTGCGTTTTTGAATTAAACAATATACAAGAGTCATCTATGTCACCAATAGGCAAAAATCAAATATGTAATTGCACGCACTATGTCGTAAGTTAGTTATTTTTTGCAAAACTATAAACGTATGATATTCATCATTAAAAGCCGCAATTCTGAATTTAATGGTATGACATTATTACTGCTTCCTGCAACCAACTTTACGTAGAAACACTATCTTCTAAGCGTTTTTCAGTAAGTAGAGGAAAATATGATTTTTTATGCGCGGCCCCTTGTATGCTTGAGTTGTCGCTTATATCTCAGCAAGGTTTTATGCTACCACGCTGAAAATTTGAATTTAAGCGTTTAATGATATTTTGCATTCAATGGACTACTAACCAGATATAGTCATAACTATTTCTTTTTCAAGATCATATTTCATAATTCCCTTAATATACCCATTCTGATCTTGTATAGGGGCTCATATTATCTGGGCCCCATTGCCTTTTTCTGTTTCAACACCGAATCAATGTATCTGTTCCCGATTAAATGATACAAGTCAAAAAAACTTTTGCAGTTTAACATTAGCGGCATCTTTTTTTCCAAAGCTCACTGTATACGTATTTATTGGTCAATTCGTGTGAAATTTGGAATTTAAGGGTTTTATTATGTACTGAAAAGAACTCGTAAAATAACATATCTTTTATGTGGAATAATTCGGAGACAGATAGCTAATTAGCATGTTAATTAGCTTAATTAGCATGTATCTTCATACCACATGATAGTTCCCTTCAAGTGCTTTCCAACGGTACCTTACTTGTTCGCATGTGACAAACGGTTCGAAAGATAAAGGGGGGGGGGACTCGTTGTCATATGGTACCGGTGATTGCGTACCACGACAATATCATGTATTAAGTGTTTGTTTTTCGGTCTGCCTTCAAAATTTGAAAAATAAATTGAAAATAAAACGAAATATTCCGAGTTAAAATACTGAATAAAGCTGCAAAATTGTAAACAAACAACCACTTTCGCCAGGATAGAAAAAATTACAACCACAGGGGACAACTTTTCTAGCAACCCTTATCAATGGTCGAATAGCAGACGTCACACTATTTGTCAGAATAAATCTATTGATTACGTGACAATAAGATCAATTATTTACGTGGAAAAACATGGAAACATTGAAAGAGCTATCTGATGACTTTCGTTTGTGGTAGTCATGCCGAGAATGCACACAACCCGCCAAAAATCCATAAAGATCCCACTAAATACCTTAATTACCGTACGTAGCTACAAAAGAAAACCGTTTTTCAGCCAGATTGCAAAAGGCCACGGGTGGCCTAGTGGGCAACATTCGTGGCTGCCACGGAAAGAGCCTCAGGTTCGATCCACTAAATATGCGCCATGCGTCGGATGGGTACTCCCCCCCCCCGGTAATAAATGAGGGCGCCTTCTTATATATAATTTATGACTACAAAGCTTGCGGTGTTAAGATAGAATAATAATAACAACGTTTCGCACAATAAAATGTTTATTATTCATCGACTATAGTTTCGCAGAGCATTTGGCTCTGCTTGCTCAGGACGAATTGAGCGTAAACATTCAAAAACATTCAAATCATTGTGACATCATCAGAATTCTGACGATCACAGGTTTCGGCGAGTTGTTTCCACGCGCTTGAAAGAAATGGAGTCGACGTCATGTCGTTGACCAGCCGTGACGAGTTCCGATATAGGTGGAAAGCTTCTAATATATTCAGCTTGTAAGTCCAGTCCGGTTTATTAATAAGTGTAGCGTTTCCAAACAAAAAGGTTATGGTTATTTTCGTGACAATGTTGAGCTATAGACGACTTCTTCAGTTCATAGTTCCGTACATATGTCTTGTGTTCCTTCACACGGAAACTTAAAGCCCTGCGGGTCTGTCCTATATATGAAAGTACACATTCACAAGGTATCTGATAAATTCCCCAGGAGTTTAAGTCTTCGATGTAGTCTTTTGATCCGTAAAAATTCATCTTGTTTATGGGTTTGAAAATAACTTTGAAATTAAAACTTTTAAGGATTTTTGAAATCGTGAAGCAAATCTGAGGAGCAAATGGGATAACTGCCCAATTCTTTTGTATTGGGAGGTCTATAGGCATGAGCGTGCAGACAGGCTTTGGTTTCCTAAATTTTTGGACAGCTTTGTCTATAACGGAAGGGCTGTATCCTCTGTGTGCTGCAATTCGTTTAAGAAAATCAAGCTCTTTCTGTAAGGAATCCTCAGTTGAGGCAGATATGTATTGCACGATGCACGAATGTGAAGGCCGAGATCTTTTGTCTCCATGGATGATTTGATTTTGCATGAGAGTGTTAGGAAAAAGCAAATGATTTTCGATAAACTGTTGACCTAAAGGATCCTTGAGAGCGTGACACAAGCACATCGAGGAATGGTAAGCAGCCAATATTCTCAGTCTCATATATGAACTGCATATGAGGATCGATTGAATTGATAAGTTCAACTAATTTTGGTATTTCCGAGTTCATGCCATTCCCGAGAACAAAAGTATCATCTACATATCGAATCCACAATTCAAATGTAACAAGCTGAAATAGTTGGTCTTCAAAGTGGCGCATGTAGACTTCGCATAAAATAGGTGACAATGGGCTACCCATTGCAAGGCCTTCTGTCTGTTGGAAAAATCTTCCACGAAAAATGAAACTGTTTTGTCTTATATAAATTTCTACTAGCCTCAGAAACTCTTGCTTAGAAGAGATGAATGATCTTTAAACAAATCAGATCATATGTAGAGGATTTTAGGGAGGTAGTGTCTGAACCCAAGAAAACAACCCTTAGAAATAGGAAGCTAGGAGATTTGGGCTAGAGTGTCCGATAGGAACAACACGCGGAAGCTAGATTCTAAAGTGGAAAAAGACGCCCTTATTTATTACCGGGGTTCAATAGGCCCATACGACACACAGAGGATATTTATTAGTTTGAGGGTTCATAACAGCATGGGGTCAAACCTGAGATCCTACCGTGGCAGTACAGAGGATATTTATTGGTTTGAGGGTTTATACCAGCATGGGGTCGAACCTGAGATTCTACCGTGGCAGTCAGGACCGTCGACAACTAGGTTTTTGCAGATCATTCTTGAACAGAATTCATAAAGAACACGAAAGCACGATATATGAAGAAGTTTTAAGAAGGATGTGTCTGACCCCAGGTGTAAAACTACCCTTAGAAATAGGAAGCTAAGAGATCTGAGTAAGTGAACTCAATAGGAAAGACAAACAAAGAAGTTTTAGGAAGGGAGTGTCTGACCCCAGGTCTAAAACTACCCTTAGAAATAGGAAGCTAGGAGATCTGAGTAAGTGAACTCAATAGGAAAGACAAACAAAGAAGTTTTAGGAAGGGAGTGTCTGACCCCAGGTCTAAAACTACCCTTAGAAATAGGAAGCTAGGAGACCTGACTAAGTGAACTCAATAGGAAAGACAAACAAAGAAGTTTTACGAAGGGAGTGTCTGACCCCAGGCTTAAAACTACCCTCAGAAATAGGAAGCAAGGAGACCTGACTAAGTGAACTCAATTGGAAAGACAAACAAAGAAGTGTTAGGAAGGGAGTGTCTGACCCCAGGTCTAAAACTACACTTTGAAATAGGAAGCTAGGAGATCTGAGTAAGTGAACTCAATAGGAAAGACAAACAAAGAAGTTTTAGGAAGGGAGTGTCTGACCCCAGGTAAAACTACTCTTAGAAATAGGAAGCTAGGAGATCTGAGTAAGTGAACTCAATAGGAAAGACAAACAAAGAAGTTTTAGGAAGGGAGTGTCTGACCCCAGGTAAAACTACCCTTAGAAATAGGAAGCTAGGAGATCTGAGTAAGTGAACTCAATAGGAAAGACAAACAAAGAAGTTTTAGGAAGGGAGTGTCTGATCCCAGGTCTAAAACTACCCTTAGAAATAGGAAGCTAGGAGAACTGAGCAAGTGAACTCAATATTAAAAAAGACAAACAAAGAAGTTTTAGGAAGGGAGTGTCTGACCCCAGGTCTAAAACTACCCTTAGAAATAGGAAGCTAGGAGATCTGAGTAAGTGAACTCAATAGGAAAGACAAACAAAGAAGTTTTAGGAAGAGAGTGTCTAACCCCAGCTCTAAAACTACCCTTAGAAATAGGAAGCTAGGAGATCTGAGTAAGTGAACTCAATAGGAAAGACAAACAAAGAAGTTTTAGGAAGAGAGTGTCTTACCCCAGCTCTAAAACTACCCTTAGAAATAGGAAGCTAGGAGATCTGAGTAAGTGAACTCAATAGGAAAGACAAACAAAGAAGTTTTAGGAAGGGAGTGTCTGACCCCAGGTCTAAAACTACCCTTAGAAATAGGAAGCTGGGAGATCTGAGTAAGGGAACTCAATAGGAAAGAGAAAGAGAAAAATGTAGTGAAAGGAGAGGGTGATCCGTGACACTAGTCAGTGGAGAAGGGGGCAAAGGGAACGAAGCACCGCACAACATCACAGAGAACCACAACACCACGCGGCCGCCGACGCACCAGGGAGCAACGGAAACTCAATGATACCAAATCCAAATGCCCGAGCAGAATCCATTTTTACCATCTCGATACCTATCTGAAAAACAAGGCGGTGGTGGTCGGTCTAACGACCCACCAGTGTTCACATACTCTCTGTCAAGAGGGGTACAACGATCGACGCCTTAATACTGGGTTACCTAAAGAATTCGCTGGGATTGTAATCAACCGCGCCCCTAACAAGTCATTAGGGTGGGTTTCCGCTTTCTTGAAGAACTTTTTGGCGAGTGTGGTGGAAAACTCAGGTACCTTCTCGATTCCATGTCTGTTCCTCAGGTTCCGAAGTGTGGTCCAAGGGGGAGCCGCAGTGATCATACGATGTGCTGGGCTCTGCACCCTCTCGATTCTTTCTCGCTGATTCCTACTAATACTTATCCAGATGAGGGAGGCGTAGGTAAGCAGTACTTTGTGCCATGTTGTAAGGAAGCGTCTCTGGTGGAGTTTAAAACTCAGATCAGATCATCAAGTGGCGCTGCATGAGGAGAATTCTTGGGGTTTCGAGAAAGGCACTCGTCTTGACACCACTCGTTTTGACCAGAACAAAATAATATTTAGTTAAACCTAGAACAAAGATTTAGGCAATTTTGGTAAATGTGTACATTAGCGTCCTAAATTATTTCGTCAGAAGAATGTTAATTACAGGAAAAAGTGCGACGTACAGATTTTAGAGTATGGAAATTAATAGCAAATTGTCATAATTTTCATATTTTAAATGCCATTCAAAGAATTTTATCAGAATTTTTACCTGTAAGTGCGATGCAGTGAAGAGATAGGCCTAACGAATCGGTAAGGCGACCATGTGAAGCTTTGCTCCTTTAGAAGAAAATTCACTGCGGCGCTGAGGGTAATTCATGCGCGGACTTCAACGGCGTATGCTCTTGCCACGAGAGCGAGCCACGTTGTACTCATACGCTGCAAAATATAGTTCGTCCACATTTTGTAAATTTATTTACAGCAGATGCTGAGAATAGTTTCATTCTTTCGCATATTGATCCCTGAATCGAAATTTAAAACAGGAATGTGGCTTTCTATGTTTTACATAGGAAGTATACCATTCGGGTCCGCTTTGAGCCGCCATCCAATTTTGGTTCTCCTCCTAATAACTTCTTTACAGGCCAGTTTCTATCTCACTGATACGTATGTTTTGAAAATTAAAGGGTTTTTATCTGGTTTTTCCTGACAACAACGTACAGGATACCACAAAATAAAGAGTGAATAATGTAGAGCTATTTTTGTAGCGTATCAATACAACTGTGACATGTTTTAGCGAGCCTGTGGTTCCCAGGCCCGTTTGGTTCGTTTCGTCCTTTACAAAGTACGGCCTTAAGGAAAATACCTCCAGTTCAGGAATCCATTTGCCAAGAAATCCGAATATTTATTCAAGGTATATATATACAACTGTACATTATTTACATGCTTTATGGATTATATCCCATAAAACGAAAAAAAAACATTATGGTGTATCACCGTGACCCCTCATTCTCCTCGCCTTCCAATCTCTAATGTCCTCCTCGTCTCCCTTCCTCCGCGAACCCCCCAACGTTTTCGGGGGTTGCATTGTTGACACCTCGTAACGAATGTTCTTTAAGTTCCGCCTCCAAGCATGTAAGAAGGCGTACCGAATATCACCATGTATTTGACAACCAACGACTATCTTACGAGTTCGAGCAAAATGGCGTCGTTGAGGACCAATGTCCCCAAAATGTCCAGCAGTGAGTTTGCATGGATAAATTGTTCGTTCTCGTACAAGATATCTTACACGGCTGTCACTTGAACACATACATATACACACGAAAAAGACACAAAAATCATATATAAGTATTTAAAAGGGGCCTCTCGTTCGCAGAGATCCTCACAACAACATTTATCGCTCTCCTGCCAAAAACGTAACCGCTTTCTCTTGCACTCTTCCGCGAGTCATTTCCGTACAGTAAGGAACCTTCCTTTTAACGGAGCAAAGTTCACATCGTCGCCGAAGCGATGCGTCTGGCCTTCTGCAGCATCGCACTTACAGGTAAATACAACAATAAAAATCTTTAAAAGATATTTGAAATATCTGCACCATTTGCTATTAATTTCCATACTCTATTATTATCTATACATCGCACTTATTCCATGTATTAATATTTTTCCGACGAAATAATATAGGACTCTAATCGATGCACTTATCCGAAAGACAACTACAAAACACGCATTCAACAAACGCACTAGACAATGTATGATGGTTATTGTTTGCTATAAAAAAATTCCCGAGTTTTCAAATGCTGTGTAAAACGCACGTTTTTATCTTGCTTGGACAGCATTTGAAACTCAGGAATTAACACACAAGAACCAAAACCTACTAAGCACTCGAAAGAAAGAGCGGACGTGCTACCATCTATCAGGTAATATGTAATCACAATAAATTAAAATAATGAAATTGAGCAGGCCGCATTTGGAAATATAGCCAAGACAAATCCTTTACATAATCTCAGCTTTCAAGCGTGAAAAATGTCCTATAAGACATTTTATCCATTAAAAATCTGCCATTAGAAATTCCTGGATAAACTATTAAATTACTCTCGTTTTTCTTTAACGAAAAGTAGTCCTCCAAAATAACCAATCAAAGAGCTCTGGGAGCCTCTGAATACTTGACGTTCTTCTTGTCTGCGTTACAATGGACAACTTTGAATTGTTGTGCAAGATGCATGTATCCGTTCGCGAAATTATGCGTTTGGTACTCAAAGTTTAACACTATACCCGGGAAGACATAAACCTCCACAATTTGATTTTGGATATTGTAGGCTTTCTGTTCAAATGGCATGTAGAAACAACCGTTATGCAGCTTAATATCACGAAGAAAAGAAAACAGTAGATGCTTGGTGCCTCTATTAGGGCAGTATAATCATCTTTACAACTCTTGTCACCTCACCAAGCACCCACTTACCGAGAGCAACGCAATTAGGAATTTTAAACCTTATAATTTAGGTATTTTTAATAGAAAATAATGCAGGCACACGTTTAAGTGACACACACACTGAACCGGAGAAAAACGTGGTAAATGTGTAGTTAAGCGTCCTAAATTATTTCATCGGAAAAATTTCACTGATTAGGAAAAGTGCTACGTACAATTCTGTAAGGATGCAAAATTATGTGGAAAGGTGGAAAAACTATAGTATTTTTACATGAAAGGAAAATTTTTTCCGAAGAACTTACCTTGGAGAGCGAAGTTTCGGAAGAATACGTGCGGTAGGCCTAATATGACGGAGCGGCGACAGCGTGAAGGAGGATTCCGGTGAATAGAAGCGTCGTTGAGAACGACAAATTACGTGCGGAAGAATACACAAGGAAGCGGTTCAACAGTATGTAGTCATTGAAGCGGGTTGTAGGAATACGCTGAAGGAAAGAGGCCGGTCTAATGCTGCATTCTAATATAATTGTTTCAAGGGTAATTTTGCGAAATGGTAAGTAGCAAATTTCCAAGTATTGTTCTGTCTCTGAATAGTGTCCTAAACATGAATTTGGATTTGGACAGGGCTTAAAATTTCAGCATCCCCACAATTCGACAGGAAGCTCTGGGCCTCCCTGCCGTAGTATACGATTCCTGATAATAAGAAATTCGTTTATTTTCAACAATATCTGTTTCACGAGGGAAAACAAGGACGAACAATGGACGGAATAACAGCAGAACTACAAATGAGGTGCTTGAAGAAATCACAGACCCTAAATATCTCCGAAATCATAACCAAAATTTGGGGTTCAACCGGAACCAACATTTCTTACTCAAAACTTCTACCGCACATTATATCATTTAAATTCCTTCATTTATTTACATTCTTAGACATTTTTATAATAGAAATAAAAACATTGAGCACAGTTCTTTTACAATAATTAATGAAACATTTCTGAACTACTTGTTGTTGCACACGATTACACGACGCAGCACACTCCTCTGAGACGCACTCCACTTTTGTTGTATTCTTATGCGCTAAATGTTTGTTTCTATTGTAAAAATGTCTGAGAATGTATATTCACGTAGTGGCCGTTAGCATCTCTTTAGCCTCCCGCCCCAACTGCTGCAAACCATCGTACTTTCACGTAAATTCTTCGGAATTTTTTTCCTTTCATGTAAAAATACAATATTTTTTTACCTTTCCCCATTATTTTGCATGCTTAAAAATTTTTACGTAGCACTTTTACCGCACAGTGAAATTTTTCCGACGAAATAATTTAGGACGCTAAACTACACATTTACCAAAAACTTAATAAGCATTTCAGAATCATATCGTGAAAAAGAAGGAGAAATCAAAATTGCTTTTTAGAAGGAATGCTCCTTAAAATTGTAAAGCAACGTAAATTTCAAATTTCACTTTGAAATAAATCTAAAACATTTGGTTCAAATTATTTGTAAAGCATGTAAATTGAATCCAGAAGAGAAATGGCCCAATAAAGCTACTGTCAATGTGATATGTTTCGAATAGCAGATACTTTCACTTAAAATAATTCAAAATTTTGTATAAATAATTTTAATGTAATCTAATGTTTGGATCGGGGATTAATACGAACCTAGTCCTCTGGAACACCGGTACTAGTGCTTTTGGTGTACAAAGTCGCGCAAAACAAATGTCTTGATTAACAGTCATTCTGTATGTCCTACTGTCCGCTTCCAGAAGTGAAAGCTATGGGTCCTTAGCATAAGAAATATTCATTTCCATGTGTGTTTTAGGATACAATTATCGGGTTTGTTCGTGTTGCAATTCTACTGATTTATCAGTAAATCTATTAGTAGATTTCAGCATGGAAATGTACTGATTTTTCTTGGTAACAAAACAACCTCCCGTATTATCTCCTGTTATGCTTAAGCTTTTGACGAAATATTTTGAGAGATGCTTTCTCCTAAGAACTCAAAAACATTTGTATGAAGTTCTGCTGTTTAATAATTTTGCAAGTTTTTTTTTTTATTATTTACGCTTTCTAACCGTAGGTTGAAGAAGTCGATATGCTCCAGCTTTGTCCGTCCGCCCGTCTGTCCGCACGATAACTCGCGTAAAAATGGTTCGATTTCGATGAAATTTCAGTATATGATAGGGGATCACCTGGGTATGAATCTTATTGAAGATGCGTGAAATAAGGTCAAAGGTCAGAACTTAGGAGCGGGATCCATTTCATCGCTCTTACGCGTCATAACTTATATAAAAATGCTTCGATTTCGATGACATTTTAATATGTGGTAGGGAATCACCTGGAGACAAAACCTATTGAAAACGGACGAAATGGGGTCAAAGGTCAGGGCATAGGAGTGGGATCTATTTCATCGCCCTTGTGCGTCATAACTTACGTAAAAATGCTTCGATTGCGACAAAACTTTATCATGTCCGGATATACACTGAACCGGTTCAGTTGAATATCATCGAAATGGGGTTAAATGTCAGTGCACAGGAGCGAAATTAATTCCACAGCCATTATTCTCATAACTTGACAAGAAATGCTTCTATTGCGACAAAACTTTAGTATGTTGTTCCGGAGGTACGCTGAACCAATTATGTTGAATATCATCGAAATTGGGTACAAAGCTCAGCGCCCAGGAGCGAGATCCCAAAGTTAGTTTTCAATGAATTCTTATTTTTTGCGTAAATTGATTAAAAATGAATGATGAATTCGCACATTGTTGGAGAAAATTTTAGGAAAGTGGTGTTTTACTTAAGGTATTAAAAGGCCCTTTCGAGTAGGATGCTAGAAATCTGAGTTAGGGTTTCTGATACAAAAGCCACATGGAAGTCAGAGAGAGAGAGAAAGATGTTCCTGTGAGTCATTTCTGACTTACACCCAGCTGCCGCTTTTTTGGTCGTACTAACTCCCAGCCCTGACTAACCACACTGAAGGACATGTTTTCTCTTATCTGGAAGCCTTAGCATCCTTACTGAACTCACTATCTATTGACCCTCTTGATAAAAATCAAACCAGCATTTTTTCAAAAAGAAAAGGCTAAATGTTCTTGAAATTTTTACAATTGCTACCTAAATTAATCGAATGGTGCGTGTACATACTGAGGTTCCAGCATTTTTACTCACCTGTAAACAGAGCAATACTCCGTCGATTAGCTGTAACGACTCTCCTGAGGCTTCGACGTTCTCTATCACTGATTATCTTTGGTCTACCGGTACGTTTTACAGCTTCAGGCACGCCATGTGTCTTCCACTTAGTCAGTACATCCAAAACAGTTGACTTGGGTATATTTAAACGCCTCTCTGTTTCTCTAATGGACAATCCACTAATATAACACCCAACAATCTTTCCTTTCTCAAAGACAGTTCTCTCCAGACGCGACATTTTCACTCAAACTCACAGTGCGATATGATCATGGTCAGCTGCAGGCATATTTTTATACCGTTTGCAGCTGTGCCTCGCATCTTAACAACGCGGCGGATCCGTTCATTTGCTTTCGAACGGCTGTCCGGTGACTTTTGTCAATATTAATATATATATATATATGAGGAATTAATGTCATATATATATATATACATACCTATACATACGTACGTTTGTATAAACTCACTTTTTCCAACAGCAAAATGACCTTGAGGAAGTCTACGATTGCAATAATCTCCACCGAGAAGTTGTGTCTCTTGAGGGCAATTTCTCATGAGGCGGTAGAGACTGGGAGTGCAACTGACTCTTTACGGAGTTTCTTCAGTGCAACCGACCAACAGCCATCCTTCCTACGAGACTAGTTCAGTACTTAGTCTGTTCAAATAATAAAACATTATAAGGTTAATGTTCTTAAGGGGAAAGATTATCATGAAGGAACAGATACAGATATACAGTAATGAAATAAGAAACTTCGTTTTCCCCTAAAAATATTCAAAGAAATTCGTTCTATATTTATAGATTGCACGGTGATAGGATGTCACGGATCAATTAAAAGTACGTTTCAAACTTTTTAAAGGAAATAAACTCATTTTGAAATTTTTCTTGCAGTATTTAAATGGAAAAATAATATATTTTTCAGAAATAAGTACGCTAGTCTTCCTTCGTCTAGAACTCAATGATAGTTATTGAAATCACTTCGTTCCCTCCTGGTGTACGACGTATTGTTTGAAAAATAAATTGGTATTTTAATCTCCCGAACAACTTGTGATATTAAAATTTGTCGGAAGATGGGTAGGTCACTTGCTTCTACGTCATCGCGCTGACCTTTTCCCCGAGTTCGTTTGCCAACCTGCCTACAGGATCCCATTTTCCTCTTTTCTTTTCTTGGTTTATAGTATTTGTTTCACGTTGTGCTTTACTTAAGTTGTACACTGAGTGTTGATTTTTATTTCCGTTATTTTAACGAAAAAGTTAATACGACTGAACTGTTGGAAAATGCTTTCAGAATTGAAGAAGTAGAGGATCTCGTGGCAATGACTTCGATCGAAAACAGCAGTGAGGATATGAACTTTGAATTTTTTGAAGACGCATCTCCAATTGCTTGGGAGATTGACTTGAACGAGCAGTCAAGAGAACTCTCCATTTCTGAGCACGAAGCCATTGCCTACATAGCATATCGCTTTCGCGATAAAGATCCTTCTTTAGGAACTATTTCTAAAAAATTTCCTCGATACTAATTCTGTTCTAGGTAATTGGGCAAAATTAATATCTCTTGGCGGTTTGACAGTACCATCATGTTCTTGGAATAATACTGTAAAACAGTTTGAACAGATTTTCTGCGCAGTTCATGGCAGGACATTTAGAAAAGGAAAATGTGTTATTTGGGAATTCATAAATGAGCTAGAAAAACATTTCCCATCTGTCAACAAAGATGCTATTCGTCTGTTTTGCAGAATCCGAACATTTATTCGAATTCGTTTTCTGAACAGAAATTCACTATTAGTGCCGCGCAGGAAATTCCGCAGAAAATGAAAAATTGATTGACTCAAACGCAGTGAAAAAAAAAACCTTTTTTTTTTTTTTTTCTCCTGTTTGTGCAATGAAGAAAAAAGTTTCACATTTGGTGCAATGAAGAAAACAGTTTCCAGTTCGTTCAATAAGGAACATATCTTCAATTCGTGAAGTACATTTTGTTCACCCCTTTTTAAACGCAGTGAACTTCGGAAATCATGATGGATATAAAATGTAAGTAAGTAATTTTGATTTTATTCATTAACAGAGGGTTTGAACTTCTTTTGCAGAGTTTGAAGAACTCAGTAGCTTTCCGTGTCTTACAGGTTTTAAATAACTAATGTTTGTGAGAGGGAAAAAGTTTTTAAACCACTAATTCTAGGGAATTACTAAAAAAAAAAAAAAAAAAAAAAAGGGAAGTTGCACGGAGTTTTCGACATCAGAAAAATAGGGTTAGTATATTAAGCAAAATACTTTTTTAAAGAAAACGCAATCATGACAGAAATTGTTCGTTTAAATTTATCGCATTTATACTATTACATCAATGTTTTCCGATTTTAAGACTCAAAATCTTTAACTTTTATTTCCGAAAAAGGCAGAGTGTAATATTTTAGTGAGCATTGCAATAGATGACACATTATATTCTGTTAAATACGGTAATAACATTAACTGAAGGTGCCTTTCCTATGGTGGTCCGTTAGAGCACAGCTCCTAGTGGCTCTTGGCTTCCGAAGAGCCAGCGCAGCTACGTCATCAAATTCGCCTGCGTGTTTCAGGGGTGAAGAGCTGAAGACCAGCCCTTATCTCCCAAGCCCTGCAAACTTGAAAATCGTATCGCGCCATCTTCCAAAGAAATGGGAAGATGGCGCGATACGCTCAGATCTTCCGTCTGCATTTGACAAATCGAGATATACGTTCCAAATAATCATTCGGATGATATCTAATTTGTGCTATATGCTCAGCGCGGGTCTTAACAAAAAACAACCGAACAAAGTCTTTTCTTGATGCCTAAATTTAAATCATGAAGAGGACATGGTTCGGTGTGAAATCATTGCATCAGGTTAGCGTAAAGAACATGACTTTGGAGTGTGCAGTCTGCAAGACAACTTTCTGTCGGAAATTTGAAGAAAAATGCCACCGCAACCCAGTGAAGAAAGCAGCAAAGGCACAGGAAGTAAGTGTGTGCGGACGATAAGAAGAAGCTCAACTACGATAGCGTCTGTCACGTGACACGGTACCAGTGGCTATATAAGTAGTACCGCGGAAAGAGTTGAACACTCTTACGGCTGTGGGTGGCCTAGTGGGCAACATTCGTGACTGCCAAGGAGAAGACCTCAGGTTCGATCCACAAAATATCCGTCGTGCGTCGAATGGGCACGTCAAGCCGTCGGAGACCAGACACTGCCCCACCCGGTTATAAATAAGGGCGTCTTCCGCCCCCCCTTTCTACTTCACTTCCGTGTCACTTTCTTATCGGGCACTCTAGCCAACTCCCTTCCTAAAATCCTCTACATATGATCTGAATTGTAAACTCCACCGGAGATGCTTTCTTACAACACGGCACAAAGTACACCTTACAAGACGGTCGTCAGGCCGGTGCTTACCTACGCCTCCTCCATCTTGATAGGTATTAGTAGAAATTAGCGAGAGGGTGCAGAGCCCAGCACTTCGTATGAACACTGGGATCCACCTAGGACACCACTTCGGAAACTGAGAAACAGACTTGTAATCGAGAAGGTACATGAGTTTTCCACCAGACTCGCCAAGATGTTCTACAAGAAAGCGGTAACCCAACCTAATGGGCTTGTTAGGGGCGCGGTTAATTACAATTCCAGTGAATTCCTTAGGTAACCCAGAACTAAGGCGGCGAACGTTGACTCACCTTGACAGAAAGAGTAAGTATGTGTACACTGGTGGGTGTTAGAGACACCTCCCCACCCCCTTCTTTTTCAGATTGGCATCGAGATGGTGAAATGAATTCCGCCCGGGCATTTGGATTTGGTCTCGTTCAGTTTCAGTCACTCCCTGGTGCGTTCTCGGCCGGGTGGCGTTCTGGTTCTCTGTGATATTGAGCGGTGCTTGGTTCCTCCTCTACTTTTCCTTGCCCCCCTTCGCCCCGGACTGCTGTCACGGTTCACATGTCCCCCTCTTCTTTCACTCATTTTTCTGTTTATCTTTCCTATTGAGTTCACTTACTCAGATCTCCTAGCTTCCTATTTCTAAGGGTAATTTTAGACCTGGGGTCAGTCACTCCCTTCCTAAAACTTCTTTGTTTGTCTTTCCTACTGAGTTCACTTACTCAGATCTCCTAGCTTCCTATTTCTAAGGGCAGTTTTAGACCTGGGGTCAGACACTCACTTCCTAAAACTTCTTTTTTTGTCTTTCCTACTGAGTTCACTTACTCAGATATCCTAGCTTCCTATTTCTAAGGGCAGTTTTAGACCTGGGGTCAGACACTCCCTTCCTAAAACTTCTTTGTTTGTCTTTCCTATTGAGTTCACTTACTCAGATCTCCTAGCTTCCTATTTCTAAGGGTAGTTTTAGACCTGGGGTCAGACACTCTCTTCCTAAAACTTCTTTGTTTGTCTTTCCTACTGAGTTCACTTACTCAGATCTCCTAGCTTCGTATTTCTAAGGGCAGTTTTAGACCTGGGGTCAGACACTCACTTCCTAAAACTTCTTTGTTTGTCTTTCCTACTGAGTTCACTTACTCAGATCTCCTAGCTTCCTATTTCTAAGGGAAGTTTTAGAAATGGGGTCAGACACTCCCTTCCTAAAAACTTCTTTGTTTGTCTTTCCTATTGAGTTCACTTACTCAGATATCCTAGCTTCCTATTTCTAAGGGCAGTTTTAAACCTGGGGTCAGACACTCCCTTCCTAAACCCTCTGCAAATATCGTATCGTATCGAGTTGTAAAATCGTGTCACGGATATTTCCTGACAGTCACGGAGGAATCTCAGGTTCGATCCCAGCCAGGTACGAACGCTCGAACTACTGAATATCCGCCGTGCTTCGGATGGGCACGTTAAGTTGTCGGATCCCGTGTACTTCCCCACCCGGTTATAAATAAGGGCGTCTTCCTCCCTCCGTCTACATCAATTTCCTATCGGGCAGTCTAGCCCAAATCTCCTAGCTACCTGTTTCTAAGGGTTGTTTGAGACCTGAGGTCAGACACTCTCTTCCTAAAACCCTCTACATATGATCTGATCTGAATTGTAAACTCTTAAAAAAAAATATTAATAACATCAATAAGGCAGGTGGTTACGTTTCGACGTTTTATTTCCGTGTCCGTCCACTGGCGCCCTGTTCTATTGACATCTGCGTGACAAAATTGTTGCCCTAAGGCCCATGCTTTGTGGTTTTAATATTTCATTCAAGCTGCCGTCAAAATTTCCTGGCTATTTCTTTAACGAGTTTCATATGAAACTCTCAAAAAATTTTAAAAATCCTTTTGTTAAAGCTAAAGGTCTTCTTTGCCGTGAGGCCTATCTCCCGCACTGCTGGGGATGCAAGGCTATCATTACGCCCATGGTTGTAGAGAAAATCTCTGTAGCACCTCTTAAGACCAGAAAAGGCATGGACCTATTTCCAGGGGGAGGGGAATCATATATATGGGAGCCGATATCGTGGTGATTTTAGATTGTGCTTCATTCTTCATTTTTCCTTTCTTTTTTTTTTTTTTTTTTTTTTTAGTTCTAGGATATAATGTTTCCACAAAGACTACGAAAGTAGACTTGTTTATTTATACAAGTATATTATTAATACAGGGTTGCTGCGAATGAAATATCCGGCGCGAACGGGCAGTGGAGATAGGCCCCCGCATCACAGCGGAACGGAACCAATCACAGGTGTTGCGGGTATTACGTCACAGAGTTACTATAAATAGCTAGCACGTGTGTGAAACAAATTTCCGAACGTTCGTGACTGCCACGGAGTAGACCTCAGGTTCGATCCCAGTCAGGTACGAACGCTCTAACCACTAAATCTCCGTCTTGTCTTGGATGGACACGTCGGACCCCGGGTACTGGCCCTCCGGTAATAAATAAGGGCGTATTCCTTCCCCTTTCTACCTCGCTTCCGTGTCAATTTCCTATCAGGCACTGTAGCCCAAATCTCCTGGTTCCTATTTCTAAGGGTTGTTTAAGACCTGGGGTTAGACACTCCCTTCTTAAAATCCTCTACATATGATCTGATCTGATCTGAAACAAATTTCCACCCAAACACAACTGCTTTCACGTTTAATTTACCCAGGTAAGGTAAGTGCATCAGCAATACAGTTTTTGACCGTAAAAATTATTTTCCCACATCCTTGTTCGGCCCCGAAAAGAGACCTTCTTTTTTCGCGGCCGACCGACTTCTTTCTATTAAAATTTCTACATCTCCCAATTTCCGGGAGAAATCTCTTTTAACCAAAAAAAGATTGTTATTATTTCGTTTTCAAGCAACTATGTCCCTAGTTTGGCCCTTAAAATGAGAAATTGCTCAGCTCCCTAATTTCCCAACCAACTACTCAAAAGCAGTCTTCTCCGTACTCACATTTTACGTTACAAAAATATATCATCATCATCATCATCATTGTCAACCATTATCAATCCACTGCTGGACGAAGGTCTCAGCAAGTTTCCTCCTCAACGGTCTGTCTTGCGCCAGTCTCCTCCATGTCACTCCCGCATACTTTCGAATTTCATCCACCCATCTTCCATATGGTCTTCTTCTGGGTCTTTTCCTGTCCCTTGAAATCCAATCTAAAATTTCGGCTGTCCATCGATGGTCTGTCCTTCTGGCAGTATGTCCAGCCCATTGCCATCTCAGGGATTTAACTCTGCTCATGATGTCTTCCATTCCTGTCATTTTTCGGATCCATGAGTTCCTCTTCTTATCTCTCCTGGTTACACCAAGCATGCACCTCTCCATGCTGCTTTGAGTTGTCTGCAGCCTTTGTATGTCTCTTTTAGTTAAGGTCCATGTCTCTGCACCATACGTAAGCACTGGAAGGATGCATTGATCAAACACTTTTCTTTTAAGACATAATGGCATATTGCTCTTGAAAATTATGCTGTTTCTTCCAAAAGCTCTCCAGGCAAGTTTTGTACGCCGATTAATTTCTTCATCAATGTGACCATCACTTGATATCTACTGTCCAAGACAAACGTACGTGTCTGTTATCTCCAGCTTTTCTCCATCAATCGATAAATCTTCATTTCTTGTAAAAGCATTGAACATCACTTTGGTCTTCTGAAAGTTCATTTTTAATCCCACTTCTTTACTCTTGTCAGCAAGTTCCTGGATCATACTCTGCAAATCTGATGGGGTAGTTGCAAAAATGACTACGTCATCAGCAAAACGAAGGTGGGTTAGATAATCTCCATTAATTTTAATCCCTTTGTTTTCCCAGTTCAGTGATTGAAAGACCTTTTCCAATGTGGCATTAAAGAGCTTCGGAGATATGGTGTCACCTTGTGTCACTCCTTTTCCAATTTTTATGTGTGTTGTATTTTCAAACAGCCAAATCTTTGCACTTGCATTTTCATAGATGTTATTAATAATATTAATGTATGCATCTTCAATACCGCAGGATTTCAGAGCCATTGTAACTGCTGATGGTTTCACCGAATCGAAGGCTTTTTTCATAATCGATAAAAGCCATGCACAATGGAAGTTCATATTCCCTCGCTCTTTCAATTAGTTCTCTCAGTACGTGGATATGATCTATTGTGCTGTAGCCACTCCTGAATCCAGCTTGTTCTCTCGGTTGAGCCATGTCCAGTGTCACCTTCAAGCGGTGTGAAAGAACT
Organism: Macrothele yani; assembly: GCA_039090855.1. Classification (NCBI taxonomy): domain Eukaryota; kingdom Metazoa; phylum Arthropoda; class Arachnida; order Araneae; family Macrothelidae; genus Macrothele; species Macrothele yani. The sequence goes on along the minus strand of CM077032.1, from coordinate 58,174,245 downwards.
TTAGTGAAGATTTTATAAACCACTGATAGGAGGCTAATAGGTCTGCAGTTCCTGGGATCCTCAATGTCACCTTTTTTATGTAGCAGGATCATTGTAGCGTTGTTCCAATCCCCAGGAGTCTTCCCTTCATTAAGGCATTGAGTGAAAATTTGGGCGAGTATTGTTTCGATTGCTCCACTTGCTTCTTGTATGATGTCTACAGTAATTCCATCTAATCCTGGAGATTTTCCCCGCTTCATGTTCTTGATTGCATGTGCAACTTCTGCTGGGAGGACTGGAAGAACTGTGGTACTGGTACCTTTCATGATGTCTGGAGTACATGTATCATCCCTTTCATATAACATGGAGTAGAAATCTTTCACTCTTGTCAAAATTTCGCCTCTATTTCTTGTTACAGAACCATCTTCTTTTCTCAGTGCCATAATCTGTTTCCTTCAATTACTGAGATGTCCCTTTGCTATCTTTAGGCTTTAGTTGTTTTCAATTGCTTTCCTTAGTAGTTCACAGTTGAATTTCCTTACGTCTTCAGTGATACTTTTTCGTACTGTCTTGCATAGCTCTATATATTCCACTTTGGAAGTCACATCTTCTTGAGTTGTCCTCATCTCTCTTCTTTTATGCATCAACAATTTGGTTTTTCCTGATAATTTGTTCACATGTAACTTGTTCTTAGATCCAGCTAATTTTGTTGCTTTTTCCATAAGAGCTTTGGTTACTTTTCTGTTAACTTCAGAAATATCCACTTCTTCCGATGTTAGGCCTTCTAAAGCAGAGAATCTGTTCTTCAGCTCCAACTTGAAGGTATTATGGTGTTTTTTAAGGTTGGTTATGTCAATGCATTTTGTTTGTCTTATGAGCTTGCCACGTTCGAGTTTAGTGTTGAGGTGCATCTTAGATCTCACCAATCTATGGTCACTACCTGTGTTAAACTTGTTTAGCACACTGCAGTCTTCTATGAGGAATTTTTTGTTACTTATAACAAAATCAATTTCACTTGTCGTCCCATTTGGATGTCTCCATGTCCATTTCCGTGTGTGGCTTTTTCTTGAAAAAGGAGTTCAAGAGAAAAACCCTTCTGCCTCTGCAAACTTTACGAGAGTATTTCCACGCTGGTTTCTGTTGCTGTGACCGAATTTACCTACTGAAGTTTCATTCTGTTGCCGTTGCCCTATTTTTGCATTCAAATTTCCCATAATTATCTTCAAGTGCTGCTTACATTTATTATTTAGATGACGAATTTCGTCATAAAATTCTTCAATTTCTTCTTCAGGATGACTTGTGGTGGGTGCATAAGTTTGAATAATCTGAGCCTAGTATCTTCTCGAGAGTTGGATAACGAGTCATGCAGCTCTGTCAGAGTAACTTTCAACTTCTACAACTTTATCCTTCAGTTTCTTGTTTATTATAAATCCAACACCACTAGTTCTGCCAGTATCAGTCCCACGATAGTAGAAGAGATGTCCACTTTTCAGTTCAATGAAATCTTCTCCTTTTCTCCTTACCTCACTTAGCCCGACGATGTCACACTTGATCCTTTGTAGTTCCTCTTCCAATTTAAGAAGCCTTGAACCAGAAGACGGGGAGCGTCCATTGTACGTAGCCAACGTCAGCATCAGATGGCAGCCTAGTCCGGTCCTCCGGGGATTCTTAGCACCCTCTGCCTTCATGTAGCACTGGCCGCTGCCTTGGTCAGGTACATTCCAGCTGCCGGAGACGGAGGGCCAAGATTTAAGTTGTGGAGTCATTTTGGAGTGGTTTGGCCATAACTCACCACGCTGGCCAAGCGGGTTGGTGAGTGTGGGATAGCATTTCGTATAATCCCGATGGTGCAGTTATACCGCTATTGGCGGTCGTCAGAGCCCCTTTAGTGGGAACAGGATGTACCACGAGAAGGCGGGGTTGACATATATATATATATATATATGCATACAGGTAAGTTAAGTCTCGAACTGGGAGCCGCGGGTGGCCTAGTGGGCAACGTTCGTGCCCGCCACGGAAAGGACCTCAGGTTTGATCCCAGACAGGTACGAACGCTCGATTCACTAAACATCTGCCGTGCGTCGGATGGGCACGTTAAGCCGTCGGTCCCCATGTATTGGCCTCCTGTAATAAATAAGGGCGTCTTCCTCCCCCTTTCTACTTCGCTTCCGTGTCACCTTCTTATCGGGCAATCCAGCCCAAATCTCCTAGTTTCCTATTTCTAAGGGTTGTTTAAGACCTGGGGTCAGACACTCCTTTCCTAAAATCCTGTACATATTAAAAAAAAAAAAAGTCTCGAAATATGCTGCTTAGAGTAAAAACCTCATAAAACGCTCTTATGCCTTCTCAATTTCTAGTTCACCACCATTTCTTCACGCCAGCTCCCCAGGAGTTACCGTCACCTTCGTCCATCTACTCTCCAGTGTCTCGCCGGGAATCACCGGCCTCTCCCTTGGCCAGCATTAACTCAGTTTTCCCTGGTAGTGTTAGGAGTTAATACTTTTTTCTAAACTGTTGAAAGGGCAATATGTTCGCGCTCACTTTTCACAGTATACACTGAAGAGCAATTGAATGAGAAACAGCTGGCGTTATGCAAATGTGGCGCTGTGGGCGGCCTTGTAAACGGAAACGACATGACGTATGCAGCGATCCGACAATATAAGGAGTGATGCGACGAGAATCAGTAAGAGTCGAACGCAGTATGCGAAAGATCTAAGCGCATTTCCTCGTGTGCAAATTGTCGGGGCCCGAAGAATGGGTCACTCCATCTCGGAAGTCGTGCAGGCACTGTAATTTTCACGAGCCACTGTGTCACGGGTGCACCGTGAGTACATCAAATCAGGTAAAACCATCTTTGCAAGGGTCAACTGCTGTGGACAACAGCGTGTGGATGAGCGGGGTCATCGTCGGCTAGCTCGCATTGTAGCAGCAGATATACGGGCCACAGTACAAGAAATCACTCGGCAGTTTAACGCTGGTAGACAAAAACGTCTAAGCAGCCACACCATCCATAACCATGTCCTCGCTATGGGGTACAGAAGCCATCGTCCCACGAGGGTACCGCTGCTGACCGAACATCACAGGGTGCAAAGATTAGCATGGGCGCGGGAACATCGCCACTGGACCCTAGACATGTGGGAAAATGTTGCCTGAGCTGATGAGTCGAGATTCACGTTGGTACATGCGGATGGCAGGATACGAGTACGGCGCAAACCACATGAAGCGATGGATCCTTCTTGCCAGCAGGGTACTCTTCATAATAAAATCAATTTCACTTGTCGTACCATTTGGATGTCTCCATGTCCATTTCCTGTGTGGCTTTTTCTTGAAAAAAGAGTTCAAGATGAAAAACCCTTCTGCCTCTGCAAACTTTTTTTTTTTTTGTTCCTATCCCTGTAATCTTCCGACGATGTATCCCAACCTTGTGGGCGTTTTTCCACTTCCAAAATTAATAATTCAATATCAACATTAAAAGCAGACATGATAGACAGAGGTTGTAGCGCAAAATATACTAAAAAATCTGAGTATTTCTGTTGAAAACTAACAAAGCACACAACCCCAAAGCGATTGACAATCGACCTCGCCTGACAGCATTGCTTTCGGCCCCTCCCCTCTGACAAGAGTCATTGTTTTTTTTTGCTAAGCGGAGAGCCCGTTCACCGATTGTGTGAATGTCTTGCCTTACATCTGTGTTTCTCCAAATTTGGACGGTATCGCAGGCGGCCGGTTTGTAGCGAACCCCGTGGAAGCTCAGCGGCTGCCGGATCGGATTTTCTACCGATTCTGCTCGTCTGAAAGTCTCGATATAACTCGTTGGACAGCTGAATAATTTATTGGTTCCGCGGAAGAACCCGTCTGTGTGAAACGGGCCTTAGAGGAGTCACCTTTTCTAAATGCGCTTCTCATTGGTGGAACAGAAGACGTCACGTAAGGGACGCTATATGCAATTACCATTGAGTGTCTTGCAAGTGTCTGATATTATACATGAAAGTGAGGGTCAAGTACTCAGAAAAAGTACAATATTTGAAGCCACTCCCATGAAGAATATATCATATGTAGAGGATTTTAGGAAGGGAGTGTCTGACCCCAGGTCTTAAACAACCCTTAGAAATAGGAAGCTAGGAGATTTGGGCTAGGGTGCTCGATAGGAAAGTTACATGGAAGCGAAGTAGAAAGGGGGAAGAAGACGCCCTTATTTATTACCGGGGGCCAGTACCCGGGGTCCGGCGGCTTAACGTGCCCATCCGACGCACGGCGGATATTTAGTGGTTCGAGCGTTCGTACTTACCTAGGATCGAACCCAAAGTCTTCTCCGTGGCAGACACGAACGTTCACCACTCCCATGAAGAAGCCATTCTGGATGCGCTTTTGACTCAATTTAGGGATAATGTTTACGCCACCTTTACTGGTTACATTAATGTCGCTGGATTGTAACACTGTTTAACAACAACAACAACAACAACAAAAAAGCCTACCAGGGAGGAAATATCCTAGGAGGTTATATTACTGGAGACACCACTGGCTCTGCCGCCATAGGTCACAGCTAATCTTTGGTGTGGCGTCACAAACAGGCAAAACCGAACTAAATTATACCGTTGATAAAACAGTAAGCTTGTGTATCATTGATAAAGATTATTGAATTACTCATTTTGTTTGCTTATTCGCTTAGAAGCTTTTGTTCCATTGGTTTCAAAGCAGCTTCACTTCTGCGGCTGAGTCGTGCCTGCCAATGACGTCATTTGCAGCACGGACGGTGACTTATGGCGGCCAATGCTGCGTGGATAGGAGTGGTGTGTCTTCAGTGATATAACCTCCTTGGAAATATCCAATTGAGACAAAATGGAGTACGTTTAATGTACAACTTTGCACATGTATAAAAAACGAAGTGATTAGAATTTCAGAACAATTGAATGATTTATGGGACAGCAGGAGCTACACAAAGTGAGTATGTCAATATGGCGTTGGCCTACCTCTGGCCTGGATACAAGCTGTTACCCGATGTCGCATTGATTCTTAACGTTGGTTGATGGTGTTCTGAGGGCTGTCTTGCCAAGGGCTTCAAATTGGGGGTGCCCATCCATCCACATCCGGAGAAGTCCGCCGGCGACGCCACATCACATCCCAAGTGTGCTCAATGGGAGACGGATTTGGCGATCTGGCGAGCCAAGAAAGTGTGTCGCAGGCGCGAAAACAATCCATGGAGAGGCGTGTCGTGTATGGCCGGGCGTTATCTTGCTGCAAAGTAAGCCTGGGGTACCGCGAAAGGAACGGTCACACAAGGGATCATATAACTTTGTCAACGTACCGCTGTGCTGTGAGGATGCCATGGAGGGGATCCGGTTATCAAACGAAATAGCGCCACAGACCATAACTCCCTATTGGTATGCTGTGCGGCGAGCGACAGTAAGAGCGGGATCCTGACAATACCCGGCCCGTCTCCAGACAAGTCTGTGCTGGTCGTCGGGGCTTAGGTCAAAACGGGACTCATCACTGATGAAAATTTGTCCCCAATCGGAACAATTCCACGTTGTTCTGGCCCGGTACTATTGCAATCGCTCTCGACGGTGCGTACTGGTCAGTGTTATGCGGCGTAACGGGCGCCGTGAGCGTAGATTCCGCTGCAGCAGACTTCTACCAATGGTCTGGGGGTCACTGACGTATTGGTCACACGTCGGATGGTTGATAGCGACGATTCTAGTGCTGCAACAGCTGCTCTGACAATCGCTCTATCATCCCGTGTTGTTGTTGCCCGAGGCCGTCCACTGCCCTCTTGGCGCTGAAACCTGCCGTTCAGGACACATTCCTACCAGCATCGTGTAACTGACGCATCGCTCTGACCCAAATAGCGATTCGTCGGTTACTGCATCCGGCCTCATATGGTCCGAAGGCACGTCATCTTTCAAACTCCGTCGTATGATCGTAGTGGCCGCTAATTCGCGGGCGAGGCATAGTTACAGTTAATGTGGGAACACGCAATCCGAATCCATCATGTTGCGCCGGCCACTCTTTCATTTGATGCGAATTTTTGACATTTGCATATCCGGTTGACAGGTTTTTGCATGTGTAGTTTCATTCCTAAGGGAGTATTTTTTGGTAAATGTGTACTTTATCGTCCTAAATTATTTCGTCGGAAAAATGTAACGGTGTGAGAAAAGTGAGACGAACAATTTTTAAAGCATACAAAATAATGGGGAAAGGTGCAAAAATATAGTATTTTTAGATCAAAGGAAAGGATTTTCCCGAAGTATTAACCTGCGAGTTCAATGGTTTGGAACAGTACGTGCGGCAGGCCTAAGACGACGGAGCGGCGACGGCGTCAAAGTGGAGTCCGGTGTATGGAAGCTTCGTTGAGAAGGGCAAGTAACGGGCGGAAGAATACGGAAGGAAGCGGTTGAGCAGTGCGTAGTCATCGAAACGTCTTGTAGGAATACGCGGAAGGAAAGAGGTCGGTCTTAATCAGCATTGTAAGTTGGGTTTTTTTAAATCGGTAATTTTGAGAAATCGGTAGTACAAAATCATCAGTCTCCACACTTCATTTCGGATTTCCTCAGGGCTTAAAATTTCATTATCTGCCACAATGCAAGAAGCTGTAGGCCTACCTGCCATAGTACGATATCTGAATTGAAGGAAATCGTTAATTTTGAAAACCATCCGTTTCACGAGGGGAAATGTGAGGTACGATGTACGCAACAACAGCAGAACTACAAATGAAGCGCTTGAAGAAATCACCTAGCCCTACACATCATCCAACCCATAACCTAAACTTTTCAAGCGGAACCAAAACTTCTGTCGTCCATAAAATCATTAGCATTCCTTAATTTCTTTCTATTCGGATACATTGTGAAACTAATAATAACCACATTCCGCACATATCTCTCAAAAATTATTAAAACAGGTTTGACCTACCTCTACGCGCGAACGATTACACGACGCGTCACACTCTTCGGAAAAATGCACCCCACTCCTGCTGTATTCTTTCCTCGCATTCACTACCAAACTTCAAAAGAGCTTTCATTTTAATAACAAATAATTAAAAAAAACCTCACCGGGATAAAAAAAAAAAAAACATACACGAATACTCACCGGTTTCAAGAGAAAAAAAATTGTCCACATCAGCAGCAAGTAAACGACTTTAGAAACGCATATCAGCAATTAAACAATGCTAACTAAAGTTCAGGCAATCAACTCAAAACCCCACAGGGGTTCAGTCCAGGCTTCAAAAACAGCAAACAATTCATGGGTACATACGACGAAAGTTGCACTGGAACGTCCAAAAGTCCCGATAAACAGCACATCGATCTGGTCTAGTCGTAGGAAAGGTCCAACTCTCTCCTCCATCAACCAAAGAAACAGTTCCACAATATTCTAGAAACTCCCGTGGACTAAGATCAAACATCGAAACAGGCAAATCCGGGCAAGGACGACACGTTCGTGAAGACTTCTGCGGATGAAGATACTTGGTAAAATGGGACCAGAGGCCCATGCGCACATCAGGATCCGCACAGTAACCAAGCCAAACAAAAAGATTCCTCCAGCTGAGACGAAAGACAGTGCTCAGAAGAAGAACGAAATCCGAAGATGCAAGATCGACCACAGCAGGCGGAGCCACACAAAAATTCTGGGCATCTGAGATGTCCGAGGGGGCTATCGTCAAATTGACCTGTGAAAGAATGGCCTGTGCTTCTGCAGATGGTAAAACTTGATGAGAGCGAAACAGCGTCCAATCAAAAATGGGATTTGCAAGATGAAGAAGTAACTCGGATGTCAAAGGTTCTGAAGGACCAAACGGAGGTACAGGGTTGGACACAGGAGGCGTAGAAGAGACATCAACAGCTAAACAAGAAAAACAATTAGAAGTAACAACCGGAGCAGTAACAGGCATCGGCTCAGAGGAAGGTGACGGAGAAACTGCTGTTTTCTTAGCTTTTAAACGCTCAGACGAGCGGGGCGGACGAATCGTTGAACCAGGAGAAATCTGGCGTTTAATCCTTGGGGCCTGAGGGGTAGAAGCCCCCTCAGACACCTACTGGGAAGAAAGATCTTGCAGAACAGAAGACACTTGAGCAAGAGGAACATCAGTAGGCGACACAGGTACAGGAGAACGAGGCTTAGCAACCAGGTCAGGTGGAGGGTGGGGGATAGAGGTTGAAGCAGCAAGTGCAGATTCAGCTGAGGCAGTAGCGTCACGAGAAAAAGGTGGACGAGTTCCGGCAGCAGAATGGGGGCAGGTCGACATAAGGTGACCCTCACCCCGACACCCGAAGCACTGGACTCCGGCAAACAAATTGAAGATGTAGGTACGTTCATCAGTACACAATTCCAAAGTAGACGGTCTGTCAGAGAATGCTTGAGCAGTAGGGAAAAGCACCCGATATTGTCGACGCCCTCCCTGCACATGGGGCAGGGGGAGTCCCGAGCCTCAGCCGGCAAGAATTTCGTAGAGCCAACCACACGTCTAAAGGTGTTGAGCGCGTCAATTAAGATTGAGTCTGGAATAGCAGTAGGTACCGGGGATAGTGTAACAGTTAATGGTCGCTGCGTAGCAGCCACAGGCCTAAGATGGACAGAGCCGATATCAATTCCATGTGCAAGAATCTTCGTCACAGCATGCTGGGAGGTGAAGTGAACGACCACTCCCCCTGGCGTATAATAGATACAATACTTTCACTAGGAATAATGGCAGAAACGGCAGATAGATACTGGGGGAGGGGGTGTCACGAAGAGCCGAAAAAACCACACTAAGCAATATTCTTTACCTTGTGTGCAGTCCTGTGGAAGTAAAATCCGTAGCGAAGACGCAACACGTTTGAACACGGGACGGGAAGTCCCCACATCACTCGAAGAAGGCAAACCAGCACCAACAGCAGCAGCAAACGTCTTAGGCTTAGGGTGAGAGGTCGAAAGCGCACTCGACCCATGCGCCAGCACTGGAGAGGTTGACGACATATCAGCACTCAAAGAACCACCAGCGGCAGTTATATCTAAGTGAGAAGGCGAAGAAGGCACAACATCAGTAGCAGAAGGCATATCACCAGCAGAAGAAAACACAGGCAGAGGTGAAACACTCATGACGGCTTTAGGCGTGGCCAGCACGACCACTAACCCTAACACTCATGCGTTGCAACTCGCAAACACACAACAACAACAACAAAAAAAGAACAAAAGCAACGTGCACATTCGGCACGCAGCTTCACTCAGAAAGCGAAGTGCAAAAATGAACTCCAGAATGCAAACCCAAGCACCAAAAACACAACAAAAACAAACGCTCGTAGGCCTAACTCAGGAGCTCGAAAAACATGCGTACCCCGTTCCGATGCGCGGAACCTTCACGTGGTGGCCGTTAGCATCGCTTCAGCCTCCCACACCGACTACTGCACACCATCATATGCTTAAAAATTTGCACGCCACATTTTTCCCACACAGTTATATTTTTCCGACTAAACGATTTAGGACACTAAAGTGCACATTTACTGATGATGTTTTTTGAATACGAATAGAAACGTGCTACTTAAACCAGAACAACTAAATTTTCTATGTCTTTTATTTATTTTATTTAGGATTAAAATGAAAATATAGATCATTATTTTTTATTTTCCAATTACCTCTAGCCCTGTGAGATCACTTGCATCTCTATAAATTCGCTCTTGAACATGATATTAACACTGCAGGTTCCACATCTTGCCTCTTCCATGAGGTGTCGACGAATGATGGAATAGCCATTCAAAACTTCCACCAATTGTACTGAACTCCTACTACAGTACAACTTGATTAGCCGAATGTACAAAATTCTAACCTGAAACTGCTAGTTGTGTGTTGTAGAGCTAAATAGATTGCAATTTTCTCCGGTAGCGAAAATTAGTGCGTGATGTCAAGTATATTAAAACTGGCTGTTGCATCGTTCATCGCCTCCCATATTTTTCGCAGATTTATAACGAAGGCTTACTACTACCAGATTAGCCCAGTATGAAATCTATGACATGAAACTGTGTCAGTTGGGGGTTTTCAGCTTCTAAACGATTGCAATTTTCTCCAGTAATGAAAACCACCGCGTGATGGAATATCAGATTGTGTTTCAAGAATGTTAACACTGGCTGTTCCATCGTTCGTCGCTAGGCCATACTAATATATAATTCGCGCCTGCTGAAATTTGATTAGTCCAAAAAGTGTAACTCTAAAATGAAACTGTGTTAATTGTGGGGTTTCAACTTCTAAATGGATTGCAATATTCTCTCCTAGTGAAAACCAGCGCGTAATGAAAGATCAGCTTCCGATATTAGTACTCGCAGTTCCATCATTTGTCGCAACTCCACAGCTAATACTGATAAACACTGCACGCCTGCTACAATCTGATTGGCCCAATATGAAAACTCTAACATGAAACTGGGCTAGTTGTGGGTTTTCATCTCTTAAATCGATTGCAATTACCAGGGTTCCGTGTTTTCTACTTGTAAGCTTTAACCATTCTAGCTTGTCAGAAAAGCAATTGTTAACGTTGTTTGCTTAAGAGTAGCAGGTTCTCAAATCGAAGGACTTCACAGTGATTTGTCATAAAAATATTGAAATTCTTGAAATGAGAAAGTAATTTTTTTAAAAGTATGACAGCAATTTGAGCCCATTATTTTGCATTGTTAAAAAATTGCACGTAGCACGTTTCCCACACAGTGAAATTTTTCGGAAGAAATAATTTAGGATGCTAAACTACACATTTAACAGCAATTTAATTAACAAAAGATCGAAAATACTTATCAAACAAGAAGTAATAAAATTTTACCTAAAAATAAAGGTGTATAAAGGGAGTATAGTATAAAAATTCAAAGTATAGTGTATATGGGGTTACAGTACACTCCCCTGTACACCTTTATACCCTTTACAATTTGTTAGCTTTTACTTTTTCATTTGAATAAACAAGTATATAAACAAAAATATTAGCGGTTTTTTCTCTTCAGCGTAGTCGTGGATTTTATCAATCTTTTGTTAATGACGGTCGAGTTCAATTCTTGCCCGGAACTCTATGCCGTCGTGAAGATAGTTCCAAGGCTTCTGTCTCGTTACAAATTTGCTCAAGCTTTTCTGTGCTGCAATGACCTAACTGATTGTCTACATTTTAGTACGTTTACTCTTGGTCGTTGGTGGAAGTTGATTTTAGTTATCCGGATCAAGACATCCACTCTTGCCGTCATCACGGACGCCATGATATTCGTCTCTGAAACAACCGTTAGAATTTCGAGAGTACGATGTTGGCGGCCGCTGTGAGGTGCTCGTGCCAGCCGTACGAGGGTGTCTAGACTTACCAGTGACCACGCTATCGATTCAAGTAGAGATGAACTTACCTGTTACTTGGTGATCACGGTGTTAACTGTGACTGCTACTCAAAAGTAACAGTGATTTTTAACTGTGATTGGAATCACAGTTTAGGATCTGTAATTTGTTTCACTTCCTTGAATCCGTGCACTGGTAACGACTAAAGAACGAGTAAAGTAACTGATAGCGGAATCACTTAAAGGAATGGTGGGTTGACCATAATACAGCGGATTCTGAGTTATTTATTTTTTTACTTTTATACATAAATCTGCGTTTACCCCGATAGTTTGCTGTAGTTTTTATAACTTTTTCAGTTGGGTTATGCGTAATTCTTTTATGCGATTTATAGGTTAAATTTTGAATTCAGATTATCAAAAATACACTTCTTTTGTACCTAACATGGTGCTAAAACTTTGAAAAAAATGAGACATTTATTTTCCAGTCTTGAAATGGATAAAGCAACAAAAAAATTACCAACTAATGTTTACACACAGTGCAATATTTTCTCCAAATTCAAGAAAAATTAAAATAAGCAAAAAGTAGTGATACTTTAACCAGCACTAATGCTAAATCAACTAGTGAACAAAATTCTTTGAAAAGGGCCAAGTATTATATGTAAATAATGTGTTCTAAGGGTGTTGAACAAGATATTCGGATTATCACTTAGTATTCAAAGGTTCTTACATTGTTTTATAATGAAATTAAAATAAAAAAATTAACGGTTAAAATGGACAGGTCGTGAGCAAAGTATTCATTAGCATAATCTAAAATTGCGATCCCTCTCCCTCGTTTTTTTCTTTTTGGAAGCATTTAAAATTTTACAATAGTATTTAATACTTTGAAATTTCAGTCATATGTTTTTTAAGCCATTCCATAGTAAAATGTATAACTGAGATACTACTGTCTGCCACAGATTACAAAATTATGTACTTCATAATTTTCCGACAGAAGATATGGACACAGCCCACTTAAAGTTGTCTGACAGAAATTTCAGTCGGTAGTCATAGTCATAATATCCTTAGTAATAAGTCATAATATCAGATTTTGTAAAGTGGTTAATACCTGATGATTTTTGTAGGGAATGGAGGGAGGGGGGATTCATGTAAATTGTGGACAAATATAAGACTAAATTTGAGCAACTCATTACCTCTCTGACGATGTCATCGCTCTTTTCCACGTTATTTTTTAAAACAACGCATATAGCGACTGAAAAATTGAATTCCGGCACCGCTGGGATCGAACCCCAGAACTCTCGATAACTAGTCGAGTGCGTTCGAATTTACGCTGCGGCGCCAACAATTCTCAGCGCCATGCGTGGTTTATCAGTCAGCATCTGACTACACGAATACGTATTGATGGTCTCAGCAACTGAGATGTCGTTTAGCATGTCGTTTAGATGAGTTTAGCATCAATACGTATTCGTGCAGCCAGATGCTGACTGAAAAACCACACATGGCGCTCAGAATTGCTGGCGCCGCAGCGTAAATTCGAACGCACTCGACAAGTTAGGGGGTTCGATCCCAGCGGTGCCGGAACACAATTTTTCAGTCGCTATGCGTTGTTTAAAAAATAACGTGGAAAGAGCGATGACATCGTCCATTTATATTAAAATCTTTATCATGTTCTTCTTGAAAATTACACTAGCCTTTTTATTTTTGTCTAAAAGAATACCTTTTTGTGAAAAATGGCAACAATCCACTAGTGGAGCTTTGTGAGCTTTAAAAGAGAAATGCTGGGATAATTTTCCTAATTTATATTTACCCACACTCTTCATTTTGTGGCATTGCCTTACACCTGTTTCATTCCAAGTAGAATCTAAATTCTCCCTGTCTGGATCTTCAGGGAAAAGAAAACAAACTCAAAGAAATAAGCAGTATCTTTAACAATGCTTTACTCTAAATCAGGATATTGTTCATACTACGAAGGAGAAAAGCGTCTCGAATTATCTGAGGATCTGCTGCCTCAGGAAACCTGTCGGGGTGAGGGGGGATAACAAATTGTAAAATATAAAATATTTCTCGTCTGATCGGGAGATTTTTGGCATTTACAAGCTACAGCTAGACACATTATCTGAGGGGGCATGTGCCTACTCAGCAAACCTGTCGGGGGTGAGGGTGGGGTGAAGGTTAATAACAAATGTGTAAAATATGAAGTATTCCTCGTCTGATTGGGAGATTTTCAACATTTACCAGCTACAACTCAACAAACTATCTGAGGTGTACCTACTCAGGAAACCGGGGGTGGGGGTGGAGGGTGGTAATATAAAAAAAATATGACACATGCGCTCAGATAACGTGTCGAGTTATAGCTGGTAAATGCTGAAAATCTCCCGATTAGACGATAAATGCTTGATATTTTACACTCCTTTAGTATTACCCCCCCCCCTCCCCGACAGGTTTCCAGAGTAAGCTCATGCGCTCAGATAATGTGCCGAGTTGTAGCTGGTAAATGTTGAAAATCTCCCGATCGGGTGAGAAATTGTTCATATTTTACACTCGCAGCAGGGTGGTAAGGAAAGCGAAAACTAAAATAAAATGAAAAACTTGGAATTTTTTTTTTTTTTTTTTTTTTTTGGAAGTCGCAGCTCGATGGCAGCGGTAGGAAAGAAATGCTTAACTATGCGGGGTTCCAGAAGTCGATCGTCACGGAGGCAGGACGTTTAGACACCCGTGAAATTTAGAGGAAAAATCTTAGAAATCTACCGACTGCGTTTTATCCACGGATGGTACCAGCCAATGACTACGGCCACCAAACGACAAGCGCCCTCCTCAACCGCCGGATCGGTGCAGCACAGCAGTAGTTCTATTCAGGGTAAGACATTATCCAAATATTTTAATCCCTTGCATGCTGAGTATTTTATTGAAAGTTTAAAAATGAAATATTATTGCTCATCTCGTACTAGTTGGATTGTTAGGGATATTTGTAGTTTTACAATTATCAGAGGAAACCATAACTTCTTTTCTTTGAGATGGCCTATTATAACTTAAACTGGAACACACCATTAAATTGTACCTAAATTAAGAACTATGTACACTGACGGGAAAAAAATCCCAACACCAAGAATGGGTTGTGTTAGATAAACGACAGTTGGTAGGCGGTGAGAGTGCATCTGTAAGATGATGTCTATGCAAATTTCGCACTCCGGCCCATACGTGCGGCGCTGGTAGCGCCCCTCGGAACATGCAAAGCAGGTTTGCTGTAAATACGCGCTGTAACGTTCGTGAGCGTTAGTTATCGTTGAGATTCGACGTAGTGTGTTGATGTTAGTCAAGAATGCCTTTAAGAAGACGAAGAAGCCATTATCAACAGCTCACGGAGTTTGAACGAAGTCGTGTAATAGGGCTACGAGAAGGTGGATTTTCTTTCCGCAATATTGCAGAACGACTTGGCAGGAATATAGCCACTGTGCATGATTGTTGGCAGCGGTGGCCAAGGGAAGGTACTGCTCCAAAAAGACCGGGTTCCGGCCCGCCACGTGGCACTACTGAGAGGGAAGAGTGCCGTGTACGGCGTATGACCGTGGCGCATCGTACCGCGTCTGCGGCAGCAATTCGAGCTGCAGTTGCCACCACAGTGACGCAACGAACTGTTACAAATCGTATACTTGAAGGACAGCTCCAAGCCAGACGCCCTGTAGCGTGCATTCCACTTACTCCAAACCACTGCCGTTTGCGACGTCAGTGGTGTCAAGCTAGAGCTCATTGGAGGACGGAATGCAGATCTGTTGTGTTTTCTGGTGAAAGCCGGTTCTGCCTGGGTGGCAGTGATGGACGTGTGTTGGTTAGAAGGAGGCCAGGTCAGCGCCTGCAACCAACCTGTCTGCGACCGAGACACACTGGGCCCACACCTGGAGTTATGGTCTGGGGAGCAATTTCCTATGAAAGCAGGAGCACTCTCGTGGTTATCCCACGCACCCTGACGGCACAGTTGTACGTCGGTCTGGTGATTCAACCTGTTGTGCTGCCATTCATGAACAGCATTCCAGGGGGTGTTTTCCAACAGGATAACGCTCGCCCGCATACCGCTGTTGTAACCCAACATGCTCTATAGAGTGTCGACATGTTGCAGTGACCTGCTAGTTCACCAGATCTTTCACCAATCGAGCACGTATGGGACATCATTGGACGACAACTCCAGCGTCACCCCCAACCAGCATTAACCGTCCCTGTATTGACCGACCAAGTGCAACAGGCATGGAACTCCATCCCACAAACTGACATCCAGCACCTGTACGACACAATGCATGAACGTTTGCGTGCTTGCATTTAACATTCTGGCGGTTCACCGGATATTAATGTACCAGCATTTCACATTTAAAATGGCTCTTCTCGCGCTTAAATTAAGCTGTGATCTGGAAACCTTAATCGATTAAATATGTTACCTATATAAAAGTATTGCCGCCATTTCATTCCTCTACAACTATTTTTTCGTGGTGTTGGGATTTTTTTCCGTCAGTGTATATATATATACACACAAATAAATTTTATATTTGTTTCTTTAAACAACGTGTTTTTCTTCTCTCTACTTCGCAAATGAGTGCGAGTGTCTGTGTATCAGTTTAATTTGAAGTAATAGCTTTCTTTCTTCACAGATACCCCTATTCACGCGCAAAACTAAAATGTTAGTTTTTAAATTCAATTTCTTTGCGACAACGCTTTTAAGGCCCAACGATGAGATTTGATCGCTGCCATTGGGTTTCCTAGTATAAACGACCCAGGGGCTTGGCGTAGTGACAGCTTTCGAATCTTTCTTTTCTTTTTTTTTTTTTGTTAACATACTACTTCCTTTTTCAGATTAAGGTAAGTATGGCACATAATTACCAAGGCATCGATCTGCGTATTGGCACGTTGAACGTTTACGGTCTCCGCACCGTCGAAAAGCAGAAGTGGCTCGCGTGCTACTTCAGGGAGTCGGGTGTTGATTTTTTGCTGGTGCAAGAAACTCACCATAAGAAGCCCTAGCAGGTTTTTGCGTTCCGTAGAAACACCGGGCTGAAGTGTAGGTATTCTCTTGGAGCGAATGGTTTCACCGGGGTGGCCATTGTCTACAAGCCGCAGTACGAGGATAGCATCACGCAGATGCAGACTGATGGGGACGGTCGCGTTTTGGCTATTTCGGTTAATAGCGGTTTGATGTCCATTAAGATGGTGTGTGTTTATGTTCTGGTGGAGGGTCCTCTCCGGAGCGGTTTCTATGACCAGCTGCCGTTCTTCCTTAGGGGAAGCAAAGATTTTCTGGTCGTCAGTGGGGATTCCAACGCGGTTGTGGATAACCATATCAACCGGTTGAGTACTCACAGGTGCAGGTGGTCAGAGCCGTACAGAAAGGGTCTTACGGATCTGATTAAGAACCAGCAACTTAAGGACGTGTGGAGGCAGCTGTTACCCGCAGGAGCCGGGGTTCACTTGGCGCAGGAATCATTTGGCTTCAAGGATCGACATGCTGTTGGTCTCGAAGATCAACTGGGATAAGGAGGCCGAGGTTTTTAACCCTAACTCACATCCGTTGTTTGTTTCTGATCACAGCTTTGTCGTGATGGACGTCTGTGTGCTGGCGCCGAGGGAGAGGAAAGCGACACCGTGGCGCCTAAACGTGTCAATGTTATACGACGTTGAAGCGCTGTTGCGTGTCCGTTCGATCTTGAAGGCGAGTGCAGAGACGGCCACCGATGACAAGATCGGCGGTTGGGAGAGGGCGAAGGACGAGGTCCGGGGCACCTTGGTTGCTCGGGGTAAGGAGTTGGCGAGAGCTAAGACGGGACTCAGGTTTTTCTGTATGAACCTCCTGAACGCGGCTCTGAAGGGTAATGAAGACGGGTGTAACCTTGGGATCATTACCCAGATCAGGCAAGAGATTTCCGATTTTTATAGAGGCATCAGCTCTGAAGTTCAACTTCAAGGTGTTATTAGGAGTTTTGAGCAGTAGCGGGATATTAATCACATTTACCGCAAGCTCGAGGCGTAACGGAAGAGGAGAACCTGGAAGTTCTTGATATAGATGGTACCGAGGTGAGGGACAATAAGCAGATCCTGCAGGAAGCTGCTAGGTATTACGGCGATCTCTTTTCCAGCGAGGAAATTGATCCTGCCGTCATGGATATGTGGTTGGAGGGTATGCCGAGGATCTCAGACGAGGAATTGGATAGCCTCGAAGAGGAGTTCTCGGTGTCCGAGGTAAGGGTGGCGATTCAGGCTCTTTCGCCAGGTAAGTCTCCGGGTTGTGATGGTCTCCCGTCGGAGTTTTACAAGAAATTTGTTAATGTGTTAGCGCCCTGGCTTACCAGGTGTACAACGAGATTGTGCAGGTGGGTCGTATGCCAGGGACCATGTGAAGGAGCATGGTCACTTTGTTGTCCAAGACCTCCGACGCACCGTCGCGTCGAGGGAGGTAAGTGGTTGGAGAACGGTGTCTTTCTCCACAGTTTACTATAATATCCTTGCGATGGTCATCAATAGCAGGCTTGCTAAGGTGGCCGTTCATCTCATCGGTGCTAACCAGACGTGTGGTATCGGGGGGCGCCGGATGCAATGGAATACTAGTTGCATACGAGACGCTATCACTTACCTGGACGAGCAGGGCATTAAGATGGGGCTCTCCTTGGCAGACCAGAGCAAGGCTTTCGATAGAGTATCGCACGAGTTTGTCGGAAGATTGTTAGAAGCCCACGGCTTCGGAGTATTTGTCCGAAGTGCGATCGGGGCGTTGTACAGAGATCTCTCCGGGAGAACCATTATTGCCGGTCGTCTCTCCCCCCCTTTGAGGTTCAAAGAGGAGTGAGGCAGGGATGTCTTCTCTCCTCTTTGAGGTTCAAAGAGGAGTGAGGCGTCCTCTCTCTCCCCTTTGTTTGTTTTGGTCTTGGAGACCCTTTTGAGAAGAGTAGCGAAGAAGGATGGTGTTAGGGGTTTTCCAGTCCCGGGGAGGAGGGAGTCGTTGAAGTACCTTGCGTACGCAGATGATGTCTCCATCTTGGTCGACTCGGAAAGGAGCTTGAACGGGATGCGTGATGCTTTCGCTGAGTACTGCATTGCGACCGGTGTTCGTCTCAATGAGGAGAAGTCGAGTTTTATGCTCTGGGGCAAGTGGGAGAGATCAGCGGTTATAGGTTTAGCTGTGACCGATGGGCTCGTCCGGATACTCGGTATCCAGTTTTCTAAGGAAGGGGTCCACGTGAGCACCTGGGGTAAAGTTCTGGCGGAGATGAAGAAGGAGCAAGAACGGTGGCAGAAGGTGGGCATTTCGAGAGTGAATCGAGAGAAGTCAGCTAATGCGCTTCTGGTTTCGAAATGCACTGTTGCCGGAGAAATTGAGTCCCCATCCGGAAGTCTCATGAAGCAGATGGAGACAGCGGTCTTTGGCTTCATTTGGGCCGTGAAGAAGACCGAAGAGGTGGCTCGGGCGCTCCTGTACTGTCCCAGGTCTGGAGGGGATTTGGAAGTCAAACACCTTCCGACATGGCTCAGTGCACTCCAGTTTAAGAGTGTGAAGAGAGCCCTGGTCGCCGAACACCCGTGTGGACTTTTGGCCTCCTATTTCACAGAGTGGGACTCGTCCAAATACGTTCCCGGGCACAGATTTGTTGGCCCCAGGCGCGAGAGGATGCATAGTTCTTACTAGCATGGAGGTCACCTGCAGGACTTTGCGAAAGCTGACCGCGCCGGGAAGAACACGCAGCAGATGTACATTGACCTGCTCCCTAGGCCTAGGGAACACGTCGTCAAAGATTTCCACGTTCCTAGGAACTTCTGTATGAGAGAGGCTTGGATGAGCATTCACTCGACGGGTATGGACTGCAAGAAGAGGGACTTTAGGTGGCGGTTGGCCCGCAATCTCCTTCCAACCAGGAGTAGGCAGTTTCGGTGGGGTGGCATCTCTTCCGATAGATGCCTTTCGTGTGCGGGCATTGAGGACAGGTTTCCATCTCTTTTGGGCCTGCCCCATGGCGCACAAGGTTTGGCAGGGAATCTGGACTTGGGCTTGGCACAAAAGGCTTGACGCCCTCCAGTTTCACCCGGCTAATGTGTTTTATCTGCATCCTGCCCCGGAGGCGTGCAGAGAGGTCTGGAGGAGAATTATCACCGAGGTCTGTTATAAGATGTGGAGGGAGAGGAACAGGGTTCTGCATTTCCGGACGTCTAACTCGGGCTTCTCTCCGACAACGGTTATCCTTCATGTCAAGGGTGAGCTCCGAGACAGGACGAGAGTGGGAGCCCGCACTTTGACCGACCGAGCCTTTAGGTATCGGTGGGGGACTTGGCCTCGGATTGTTACCGGGACCAAGAACAACTACACCTTTCATTGGGGTAACTTACCCCCTTAGTTTCGGCCCTTGAAGCCCGAGGGATCTCTCGGGGAGCGTTGGGCTTTTTCTAGTGTTATGTTTTTGTAACTTGTGTTTGAAGAAGGATGTGGAGGTTAGCCTCCGACCCTTTCATCGGCGGTTTAATCTGTCTTCTTTCCGTTCGAGGTCGGCGGTGCTGGCCACTGACCGAGACGGCAGGAGCATGTGTGAGTCGGGGGGAGTGAGTGTTTTGGTTCTGTCTCTGCTCTTTCTCTTATGATGTGGTATGAATTGAAGGTATCTGAAGGGAGGGTGTTGTGTATTTGATGTTTGTCGTGTGCCGGTTCCGTGTGGAAATAGGCCAGGGAGGCACCTGCCATGAGTCGTGTGAGTGCCTTGGTGCACCCGTCGGCCCGGTGTCCTCTCTGAGAGTCTCCCGTCCGGGTCGCTGTCACTTTGTCACCTCTGAAGGGGACATTTGTCCGCCTACATGGACGTTCCGGGTGTACCTTCGGGCTTCACCCGCCGTTGTAGGTGACCTCGCCGGCTCTTTGTGTGCGGGTCCTTTCGAGTTCTTCGGAGGATCTGTATGACTCGGGGTTTGTCTGGTGTTGCTTGTTGGGCCGTGGTGGGAGTATGTGTAAACATCAGTGAACCATGTCTAGGTGTTTATTTTGGGCGTGGTGAACAGTGTGAAGATGTGTTGCAACAAAGTTCGTGTATGCGAGAGGGGACGTCGTGCGAGAGCACATTAGGGCGCTCCCTTCTCCCAGCCCCTATGATTTGGGGGTCTTATACGAAGACAAAAAATATGTATTACGGCAGGAGAAGGACTGGTAAACGTTCCAAGCTCATCAATTCTGTCTGACAATATCTTGGTTTTTCCGCTTGTGAGTTTTTAATGCGCAATATTTGAACTCACTGCTTTTTCAACAGGAGTTTTTTGTAATCCAATTTGAATGAACTGGGAACCCACGCCATCAGTAGGAAGAGCAAAACTTTCATCATTTTCCGATGCCATGTAACTTCCGTTTCTAGAAAACGCGACATCTACTTTAACACTTTTCTTGGAAGAAAAAAGGCATCTTCATACTTCCTATTTCGTATCAGGGAACCATCACATGCATAAAATCGAAGCAATTCACACCATGTGTTTTGAAAACCTGCGACAGAAATAAAGAACTATTTTCTGTCAGTTACCACTACAAATTGGAACGCTTTCCTTGCAATAATATTCCCCATTCCTCTTATGTTCTTTCGCCAGCAAAATGGCCGCCGGAAAGAGACCGTTTGAGCAAAGTGAAGCTTGAGGTGGTTGCCGCGGCGTTGTGTTAGGCTTTCCAAGCCCCCACCCCCTAGCTACAAGACGGCGCACCGAATATCGGAAGCTGGGTGATGCAGAGGAGGGTAGTCTGGTCATCCGTAATGGGTGGTCGAGCTTAATCGAAGATTAACAGCTAACGGACAAATAATAAAATAGTGTTTGTGATGCACAAACATAATTATTTGTACATTGGCAGTATTCCTGAATACTTCTTGATAATCAAATTTCAGGAAATGTATGCCATTAAGTACTCGTATTTTTCCAGATAAAAAAAGAAATGTTAATATTCTGGATCCAAATACACTGACGGAAAAAAATCCCAACACCACGAAAAAATAGTTGTAGAGGAATGAAATGGCGGCAATACATTTGTACAGGTAACATATTTAATCGATTAAGGTTTCAAAATCAAAGCTTAATGTAAGCGCGAGAAGAGCCATTTTAAATGTGAAATGCTGGTACATTAATAACCGGTGTAACCGCCAGAATGTTGAATGCAAGCACGCAAACGTTCCTGCATTGTGTCGTACAGGTGCTGGATGTCAGTTTGTGGGATGGAGTTCCATGCCTGTTGCACTTGGTCGGTCAATACAGGGACGGTTAATGCTGGTTGGGGATGACGCTGGAGTTGTCGTCCAATGATGTCCCATACGTGCTCGATTGGTGAAAGATCTGGTGATCTAGCAGGCCACGTGCAACATGTCGACACTCTGTAGAGCATGTTGGGTTACAACAGCAGTATGCGGGCGAGCGTTATCCGGTTGGAAAACACCCCATGGAATGCTGTTCATGAATGGCAGCACAACAGGTTGAATCACCAGACCGACGTACAACTGTGCCGTCAGGATGCGTGGGATAACCACGAGAGTGCTCCTGCTTTCATAGGAAATTGCTCCCCAGACCATAACTGCAGGTGTAGGTCCAGTGTGTCTCGGTCGCAGACAGGTTGGTTGCAGGTGCTCACCTGGCCTCCTTCTAACCAACACACGGTCATCACTGGCACCCAGGCAGAACCGGCTTTCATCAGAAAACACAACAGATCTGCACTCCGTCCTCCAATGAGCTCTAGCTTGACACCACTGACGTCGCAAACGGCAGTGGTTTGGAGTAAGTGGAATGCACGCTACTGGGCGTCTGGCTCGGAGCTGTTCTTCAAGTAACCGATTTGTAACAGTTCGTTGTGTTACTGTGGTGGCAACTGCAGCTCGAATCGCTGCCGCAGACGTGGTACGATGCGCCACGGCCATACGCCGTACACGGCGGTCTTCCCTCTCAGTAGTGCCACGTGGCCGGCCGGAACCCTGTCTTCTTGAGGCAGTACCTTCCCTTGACCACGGCTGCCATCAATCATGCACAGTGGCTACATTCCTTCCAAGTCGTTCTGCAATATTGCGGAAAGAAAATCCACTTTCTCGTAGCCCTATTACACGACCTCGTTCAATCTCCGTGAGTTGTTGATAATGGCTTCTTCGTCTTCTTAAAGGCATTCTTGACTAACATTAACACACTACGTCGAATGTCAACGATAAATAACGCTCACGAACGTTACAGCGCGTATTTACAGCAAACCTGCTTTGCATGTTCCGAGGGGCGCTACTAGCGCCACACGTATGAGCCGAGCGCGAAATTTGCATAGACATCATCTTACAGATGTACTCTCACCACCTACCAACTGTCGTTTATCTAACACAACCCCTTCTTGGTGTTGGGATTTTTTTCCGTCAGTGTAGTTTGTTTAATGCTACTAATATACTTAACACAGATATTTTGAACTTTGACAACATAACTTTTTTCAAATAGTGCTTTGGAAGACAGAAATTATAAAACTTATATTTGCTTACCAAAATGTTGTGCACACACGTAACTAGATGGTACTAAAATTAGGAAAACTTGTTACGTCATTAAAATGTCTTTATTGTACATTTAATAATGTAACAATTGCGTAATTTTTTTAAAAATCATAATTTAATTGATGCAATCAGTGGATCCAGCAGCAATCAGCAATTCACTGTATGTATGTAAAAAAAGTTTTCTTGAGCCTTTGGCAATAATTTTAAAACACACAGGATTAATTTCAGTTTTTCTTCTTGACCTTTTTTTTATATATATATTAGTCAAAATGGATTGCCCAAAAATTGCTAGTTACTGTTTGATATGAAAATACGTTTTCCCTAAAGGAATGATTTCATTGCTCAATTTTACGTAGTCGTAAGCACGCAATGAATAAAAAAGTCTGATTCTTTCAATTCGTCAGATGACGTCTTTTGAAACGACGGCGGTACTTCGTAATTGGACCTCAAATTAATCTGTCAAATAACAAGAATAATTTGTTCACCAGTACAAGAATGATTCAGTGAACTATGACGACACTATAACTTCAAGTTAAACTATGACAACAGTTTATAATTTCGATTACAGGAATAGTTTATCACTTCCAGTGAAATGACAGCGATACTTTCATTAAGTTGACAAATCTGTCCTGCTTACACTTTTTGGTCGAAATTATTGCTACGCTAGATTTTCCTGCTGTAATTTATTTTTCTTCTGTATTTTAAAAAATTATGAAACAAACGTGTAAACTCTGCAGTTATTAAAAAAACTAACACAGAAGACCATATTTAAATGCAGTGAAACTCTAAAGAACGCGTGACTTGTTTTGGTTTGTGTACGTAAAGAGGCGTTCACTTCGCCGTACCGCTACCAGCATCTCGTATTCCGAACAGCGAGAAAGAATGGCCGAGATTGGCTGTTTATATGCATAACCAACGATTCCCTGAAGAAACTGATTGAGTAACATTCTGTGCTGGATTCTGTGAAGCATAAACATAAAAAGTACTGCATTATGACGAGATACATAACACAACAGCTTCTTGAATTAAAATCGCAGTTCCAAACGTAAGCTGTGTTACGCCTCACACTTGATCACTGACAGTGCAATAAAATAACTACATAAAAAAAATAGTTTTAAATGTCAGAAAGCTGTCATTCCAAAAGATATCTAACTGAGAAGAAGTTAAGGCTCGGCGCGACATAACTAGCGCCGACATATCTTAAGATACTGAAACGATTTCTGCTCTACCATTTGATGAGACAATGGATCATTATCCCACCGCTCGTCACCAATGATATAGATTTCATTCGCTGCCACCAACTGATACAAAAACGTGCCGAGCGGCATAATTTATACATGCTTCACTTATCAATAAAAATGAGACGTGAAGGTTCTTTTTAATTCGGGAGCCGACATAAATGGGCGAGAATGTTATGCTTGCTGAAATACAGGTAAGTAATACACCAGAGCCTATAGAATGAACAGAGCAAGATTAACCATTGAATTTCTTTATTTTATGAGGAGACTCTATCCAGGGGCCTGGGCCCACGGAGATAAAAATACTGGTATTGTTCTTTATTATTAACCAAAATAATTTCTACTCGGATCAGATTTTTAGCCTCCAAAACGGGGCGTTTAACAGTTCTAAATTTAGAGTCCGGTATCTATTAAAGATTACAGTTCCTCCGCTCAGTGATAGGAAAACACAGACAAATAAAAGTACTCACGTATGGTTGACTGTTGTGATATAATAATCCAAGTGGTTTTTCGAAGCACTATTTTTTTTAGTAGCACTCTCACATACACACACGCGCCTCTGTAACAGTAGTGGATGACTGTTTCTTTCTCACCTGAGTGTCACAGAGGGTAACAGAGTGTCATCAGTAATGTGCTGGTTTTCTTTAACGTACACTCCTTAGTCCTGCGGTGCAGCCGAGAGAGAGCCTTCTTTCGTGTTTCTCCCCGACCGCTCGTGGGAGGGTGATAAATGGCAATCAGCGCGGACTCCTCTTTGCCCAGAAGGCAGGGGGGCTGCCGGATGAACAGAGGTATTTCTTTCGCACTCCGTCAAGGAAGATGGGATGCTCTCTCTTACTCTGTTAAGAAATTCTGTCGACGTCCTGGTCGGTCTGTCATCAGAGTGCGGCCCTTTATACGCAAATATCGCAGCTCTTTTCTGCGGTAGTTGAACCTTCCTCTTAAGTTCACGAATGTTACTATACCTGGCGGGCATCAAATATTAACTATACTTCCAGCCACCAAGTATTAACTAAGCCCTCTCTGTTCCATCGTACTTTTGCGGCTTACACTGCGCTTAAAATACCGTGCTATCATCGGAGTGAGTCGGACTTCAGGTTTCGTACCTAGCGGGCTCAATACGGCTGACCGCTGCGTAGCCCCTCCTGGCGAGGTTTTTCTCTCACGGCAATCTCTCGGCCCGGCTTACAACTGCGTTCCGAGATGATTCCAAGCGAGTTTTTCCGTCTGTCCTCCTGCCAGCGTACCGAGATCACAACTGTCTTTCTTTTCTTACTTTTTGCCATTCCCTGTCACGTGGGCCTCATCTGTTTTTTGTCACTCGACACTTAGAGATTTCTCTCGTACCTCTTCCACGAAGCGTCGTTGCCTCTTGCCCCTCATAATCATAATTTTTCCGCGTTCCCAACAGATATTTGGCACTAATGGCCCACTTGAAACCGTCTTTATGGGAGTCTGAGTGCTTCTCAATTGCCGTCTGGAGTGGTCCCATGATGCTCACAGACCCCCGGAGATGATCCACTAATTCCTTTGTTTCCACCCAGACAAAGAGAATTACAAAACTTCCCTAATTAAAATAAGTTAATTTCTCAATTAATTTGCAATAGGTCAAATATTTAATTTAATTATCAACATAATTTAGCCACGCCTATTAAGACCGTCCCCCCTTTTTAATAGTTACTAATTTAGACCCAATTTTCGCATCAACACAAAATGCAGTTTGCAGAAACCAACATACAGGCTGATGCCGGAATAGACTGCGCGTTAACTTCAGTTCTGGCAAAGAAGTCACCCGCGCACGAGCTACTCACAACACGTGATTGTTACATTCTCGGTAGCATAATCACTTCGCAAATCAGATGTCAGTTTTTTGCGCTAACTAAGGCTGTTAATTGCTCTTCAGTTTTTCAGAAACATTTTGAGAAATGCCAGATACTACAGATTTTCTGCATGGATACTTAGGCCTAACTGTAATTTCTGCTAAACTTTAATTAGTAATTTTAATTGCCTTTATATATTTGTTTCATCAAACCAAGGAAAGGGAGGGATATCAGAAAACAACAACAGCAATAAAAAAAAAAAAACCCTGCTCTAAACAAATAGTCATCAGATTGAAGGAAACCATCGTGGATCAAAGAAAATCTCCACTGCCGTAGTAGTTCCTCCTTAACTTAGCCTTTTGCTCCTGCAGAGCACATAAACTCCCAGGAACTGAGGGCGTGTTATCGCCCTTTTTACGTTATCTGAACAAGCGTTGACATTCATCATAAACCTTGCCGCGTGAATCAACTGAGCACATTTTCAGTGATTGTACACTGCATATTGTTGTCCAGTGTTTTTGCATAATGTAACCCATGTATGACTCTAAAACTTCCGAAATATCTAACATTAATGTTGACGATAGCACAATGCAAAGCTTAACTTAAACTACAAAACCCTTATTAATGAATCTTGAGCACCCCGTTCGTTCTTTTTTGGGGGGTGAAAGAGGTGTGTCAATTATTTCGTATATCCTTAAGTTATCTGCTGATAAAATATCGTTCAAGGAGTACACATAATACTGGTGAGCTGGGTGTGTGTCATAGAAAAATGTGCGTTTTCGTCGTCCTTCCTCCCTGAAAAGCGACGTGACATCCGATGGCAGCGCCATCTACCGCTTTCATGATTGCGGGCAGCAATTTTTTCAGCGAGCACGACACACTAATTCTTCCAGCGAGCACGACACACTAATACCCGAAGGAGCCGGAGGACAAGGGGGTGTAGCAGGTAGGGAGTTTCTTCGGGCCTGCTACTTCCTGCTGCTGCTGCGGGGCCAGACCATCACCCCCTAATAGCTTAGAAGGCCCGCGCACCGAACGCCGGAAGCTGCGTGACGTAGGGGTAGGGGAGAGTAGGCTGATGTCCGTGGTGGGTGGTCGAGCATGCATGAGCTTGCTCACTCTGTGTAAGCGTGACTACGGATGTGCGTGGTTGTTGTTGTCAAATTGTCAACTAAATTTATTTTCATAGAGGAATATTAAAAGTATTCAAATTTCCTACTAATGGGGAGGTTCTCAAAAAATGGATTACAGCAATAAAGCGTGAAAATTTTCAACTCTAAGGTACGTGGAAACCTTTTGTTAACCTTATTTTAAACTACTCGTAAAATAAAAATTTTGAACTAGAAAATTTAAATTTGGCTAATTTTATAATCTAATGCATCTCACAGTTGGAAGTCAAAGCACTGAAAAGATTTTTGAAAAAATGAAATTTATGTTTGTAATGGAAAGAATAGATTACTTGTGTTGTTATAGTAACCCATAACATGTTTTTGCCAATGTATCAAATAAGTTCAAAGTAAATATGTATATTTAGGAAGGGATTTTAAACTTTATTATGGACACAAAATAATAAGGGTTGCATGTTTTTGATCCCAAGAGTAATATGTTGATACATTCGTACTTAGTTATTTAAGTGTTTAGGCAGCGCCAGATCAACTTTTTTGGGGTCCCTATTTCTGGGCACAAATGCTTGTAAAATACTTATATCCTACACGAAATATATGTATGTCATGTACACATCTAACATGCCTATGTCCTTTATATAAATACTAAGGCCTTGTTGCCATGTGAAATACATCTTTTGTGTTTGCAGACATAGAGAATTGCATTGAATTATCATTTTTAATATTTATTACTAAAGGAACACAAACACTGAATCAAGTACAGACAGCAAAAATTAGATATGAATGCACAAAAACAGAAGTTCACACATAGTTCAGGAGTAAGTTTGCCTTTAAAATGTGCGTTTAAAGATTTTGAAGCATTTTTCTACAAACCAACACATTGAAGAACTCTCGTGTGAGCAGTGTGTATGCTCTATCTGTGGTAGGATGGGAATTTATCAAAACCATTCAATTTCTTAAAAATTAGGTGAAATATATCAGTACTACCTGGGCAAGAAATTATTTACTTGCCCAGGTAGTAAAAGCTGGATGCGCAGGAAAATGTATCTTTTAAGATAACAAACCAGAACCCCATTTTTTTTAAGTTAAAAATATGAACTGTTTTAACATGTTTGCACTTCCATTTTAATTGTCTGTATTACAAATGTTCAATGCACAAACGTGTGTATATCAATTTTTAAGATGCTGATGCAAAAATTGGTATGAAATGGTACGATGATGAAACTGGTGTTTCGGAAATTTAGTGATTCTGCCATGTTCCTTTTGTTAAAGTTTTCTCCCTTTGTCACTAAACATGAGAGGTCAGTTACATCAGAGGCATGCATACTGTTGTTGATTATAAACAAAATTTGGAGCAAAACTAGGTTTCCGATTTCTGGGCGTAGAGCATAACATAATTAAAGATGTGATATTACTCTTTCCTTGGTACTTCGTAACAATAATACAACTTCCATTAATTAACAATGACATGAAACACGACATGTGATGACTGTCTTTTTTTCTTGTGTAGTAGGAAATTTTATTACAAACTTTTTTATTTAAAAATTTAGTTTCCATGCACAGGCAATTAGATGTTTTATTTACCTGCCCAGACGAATGATTTACATGCTCTGGGCACCTCGGGCATGGTATTTTTAAGCCTTGGATATTGTTATTTTTAAGAGAAAGAAAAGTACGTGGATCTACATGAATCCACATATTGTGGAAACTATGTTCTAAACAAACAAGATTTTTAAAATACAAGTAGAAATATATACTCGCTTTTTTTTTTTTGAAAACATTTGCTTAAAATGAGAGATCAACTTTTTATTCATTTATCTAGACTTATCTGTTTCCAGACTTCCTGCACTGTGTCTTCACAAGCTACAGCAATAATAACTGGAACTAATATATCTCATATTATCCGATAACTACTGGAAAGTGTGCTTCCAAACGTGAGGGTGGGTGTCAGTTTTTGTATGGGAAAAAACTTCTTCAATCCTTCATAGAATTTATTTTGAAACCAAGATCATAAAAAAAGGAAAAAACAATCTTTTTCAATAGCTTTAGCAATGACAAAACATGTGTGCAAAATTTTATACCATTGCTTTTTATAGTTTCTGAGAAAATGGTACATCAAGTTAGTCAATTTATAATGAAACATGTACATCTTTTAAAATACATCCTATAGTACCAAAACAATTGCTTAGATTTATTCAGTACAATAACTGCATGTGCATTTGTCAGGTTCTCAAAAAATATAATAATTATCTGAAAAAATACTTTAAGAAACTGTTGGAACAAATTTCAGATTTTTTAGAAACGTGTCTTTGAAATTCTTCAAGGAACAGCTAACGGACACATAATCAAATTGTGCTTGTGATACACAAAGAACTACACAACCATAATTATATGTACATTGGCAGTTTTGCTGAATACTTCTTGAAAATCAAATTTCAGGAAATTTCTGCCAATAAGTTACTTGTATTTTTCCAGATAAAAAGAAATGCTTATACTGTGGGATGCAAATAGTTTTGCTTAATGCTACTAATATACTTAATACATTGACAAGGTAACTTTTTTGAAATAGTGCTCTGGAAGACAAAAATTATAAACTTTATATTTGCTTATCAAAATGAAGTTGTCCAAACACGTAACTAGATGGTACTAAATTAGGAAAACTTGTTATGTCATTATTGTACGTTTAATAATGTAGCAATGGCATAATTTTCTTGAAATCTTAATTTATTTGATGCAATCAGTGGATCAAGCAGCAATTCACTGTATGTATGTTAAAACGTGCTTTATTGAGCCTTTGGTAATAATTAAAAAACACAGAAAAAAAATTCAGTTTTTCTTGACCTTTTTTTATATATTAGTGATCACGGATTGCATATAAAATGCATTTTCACTAAAGGAATTATTTCATTACTAAAATTTTCATAGTCATAAGTTTGCAATGAATCTGATTCCTTAAATATGTCAATCGACATCTTTTGAAACGACGGCGATACTTCGTAATGGACCCTCAAACTAATCTTTCAAGTACAAGAACGATTTGTTCACAAGTACAGGAATCGTTCGGCTAACTATAAAGACACTACAACATCAAGTGAAACTACGACAACAGTTTATAATTTCGATTATAGGAACGGTTTATCACTTCCAGTGAAATGACAGTGATGCTTTCATTAAGTTGACGAATCTGTGTTGCTTACCCTTTCAAGTCGAAATTATTGCTACGCTAAATTTTACGCTGTAATTTCTTTTTCTTCTGTATTTTAAAAGATTATTAAACAAACTTGTTAACTCTGCAGTTTTTTGAAAACTAACACACAAGTTCTTATTTAAATGCAGTGAAACTCTAAAAGAACGCACGACCTGGTTAGTTGGTGTACGTAAAGACGCGTTCGTTCGCACATCGCCGTAATGCTCCTCTCCGCGGCTACGGACTACTCTAGTGACGTCACAAATCGGTGCGCGGGCCTGCTAAGCTATTAGGGGTGATGGCCAGACGGGGTCAGTGCAAGAATAAGAAAGTCTGATGTCTACTTTTTTCTGTGTATTTTTATGTGGTCCAGTAGTTTTGATAGAAAAGGGAATCTTAATTGACATAGGCTTCTGTCAAGGGAGAAAAATGTTATATTCTACCAGAGGATGTTGAAAAAAAAAAAAATGAAGTGATTTCATGAAAAAATGAACAGAGCCCACTTGAGATTGAAATATAAGACACGGTTATGATGTGTACGAATCTAATGGGCTTTCCCCATAAACTGAAGGAATGTTAAAGTTTCTGAAAAGAATAACAAGGGAATCCCTCGTTAGTCCTAAAGAGTTCAACTGGTGTAATAAATCGGATATGCTGAAATGCTCATTTCCGTCTTCCCTTTGACATTGGTATATATTTTCCTTTTCTGATCATGAAATGTTTTCCCAGCTCGGAAGATATTGAAAAATCAGCGGAACACTTAAATTAGTACGATATGCTATTTCATTAAATATTTCTCTTTTAATAATAGTAAATGCACACAATTTTAACATCAATAATAATTATAAAAAAAGTTTTATAGAAGAATTGAAAAATATGTCGAAAGTTTTAAAAATACGTGCACTCATCCATATGAAGATGCCTTAAATGTTTTCCAAAGTTACGTGGATTATTAAAACAGCCTTCTTTATGGAAAACGCATTCCGTATTGCAAATTTACATTGACTGCTATTGTAATCGAGAAAATCAACGTTGTTATTTGAATATGCTACACATATTATATGAGGTACCCACACTATTTCTTTTTGGGTGTATATAGATTTCATGGAGATTTCTTTTCAATATAGATAAAAAACAAATGAACTTAGGTTCTTCTTCCGTTTGTAAACATTTTATACATACTTTATAGATTATTTTCTGCGAAAATGTGGCTCTTTTTATTGTGATTCGTCTACATCTCATAGGGGTTTTTTTCTTTCCATCCTTCAAAGGGAGGTATATTTTTCAGTGAAACGTATAAAAAATCATCAATTTTAGTGAATTTCAAGAAAACGGACAAACTACATTTCCTGGTTTTGATTCCAAATGAAACCATTTGATGGAAACATTTGTTTAAACATGCTGTTTGTCAGATGTGTATTACTTTAATGCTGTGAATGTAATTAATAAACGCTTACACATCTCAAACTGAATCGACATGTGTCAGAAGACAGAAATCACTGATTTTTAATTTTTATTTATTTTTGTGTGTGCGTCTTGTTATCAAACGTGAAAGCTCATTTTTCTGTTATTCAGGCTAATCAGTCCCGCATTCTTATCTTTTCACCCCAATGAACGAAACGTTGCCCCCCAATTACAATAGGTCGCCCGGCTATGCGTCATTAAATTGTTAGGTATCAGTCATACACAAGTGATGTTATTGTTCCATGGAGCACGGGAAATCATGTTGTAGCGAGTCAGAGGTTGATCTATACGTTTATGCTGAAAGTGTGTGAGTTTTAGATGTGTTGAATTTATGTCGATGTATGGATATTCTTCCGCTGGATATCTTTGATGTGAGGTAAGGTTTGTAATCACAATCGTGTTGCCATCTAATCGTTGTATTAAATAATTTAACATTGTTTTATAATAATTTTTGGTATTTTGAGTCTTTTTAAAGGAAAGATATATTTTGCACTAGTTTAACGTACTTAGGCTATTTTAAGTTCGTAGTGTTACACACTGACACCGATTTTGCTTCATATGAAATTAATGTGGAATGTATAATATCCGTAACCGCTTTTTTTTTCTTTTATAAAAGGTCCTTCCTTAAACAAAATTTTCATTCCTCAGTCAGCTCTAGATAAGAACGCTTGAATTTTGTTGCATTGTCTGTTACAAATTTATTATTTCTGAGATATAATAGCTGCATCTTTTTCGTGAATTGTAAGTGAATTTGAGGGTTTCTTCTGCTTTTTTAATAGCGTTTGCAATTATTTCTGTTGACAATATCAATCTCACTATAATATTGATAATTGTTGAGTAGGAATGTATCTAAAATATATTTTCCGAATTGCGTAATTATCACTGTTTGCATAAGCAGTTGAAGAAACCTACCCCAGCATTGTTTTTTTTTTTCTTGTTGTTGTTGTTGTTCTCTCTCTCTCTTCAGCTTTCAGGGTGCAAATATACTTGCTCTAAGTGACTTAAATATTCTAATTATGTGAAGAAGGGTTGGTTTTTTTTCTGTAAATTGTGTTATTAATATCATTATTTTCCACATTGTTTGAAATCATCAGTAGTTTTTTTATTTTCAAATTAAGGGGTTTTAAAATTTTCAGTCCTTAAATGTAGCAGTGAAGATTGATGCTGGTTTATTAATATAATTTTGATTAGCCTAATTTCTACATTGATTTTGATTTTTAACACGTATTCTGTCTGTATTTAGCGATGTCTCATTCTTGCACAGAGTGTGGAAAGCATTTCACTCAGTTGACGAATCTCGTTCGACATCGTAAGATAAATAATAAAACTGGAAGCGAAAATTTAAACTGTAATGAATGTGGTAAAGCCTTTAACAGAAAAGATAATTTGGCAAGGCATGCATTGAGTCATAGTGATGATTCCTATAAATGTGAAATATGTGATAGAACGTTTGCGAGAAAGGATGTTTTACAGAAACACTTAAATGTTCATAACAAAAAACGTTCTCTTGACGATGAAAAGTCTGAAGGTGCATGTACTAAGAAAATGAAGCTGCAAAATGAAAATGGTTCACCATGTCAGTCAGATACCAGTGATGAAGCTTGCGAGTTTGCTTCGGCATTAAATGAGACTGTTGTTACAAATACGTTTGCTGGTAAAAAACCTGAAAATCAAGATATTAATGTCTTTTTAAATGCACATCGTCAAAAATTAGAACAAACCCTAAAAATAAGTTACATAATGAAAAGGGTTTGAAATTGTGATTCATGTTAAATATACACGTGTCAGTGCTGAAGGTGAAGTTTCAGGAAGCAATACCCTGTTTTAGAAGTAAATACAATATCACGCTCTCTTACATTGAAATCACTGAGGGTATTACTACTTCTTTTACTAAAATAATTAATTCTTCTCAGGAATTTCACAGAGATGGTAGTGTGTGGTTGCTTGATAGGGTCGAGTTTCTTGAAATAAAAATTAGTAGATTTATTCCTCTTAAGGGGTCCAGTTATATTCCTCTTCCAAAGGAGCTGAAATTAAAGCATGCCATCATAAATGTAAAAAGCAATGATAAAAAATGTTTCCTCTGGTCTGTGTTAGCTGCACTTCACTCCGTTTCACGAACACAACATCCTAATCGTGTTGAAAAATATATGAAATATGAAAATGAGTTAAATGTTGAAGGTATTAATTTCCCTATGCAAATAGCCCAAGTTGGTAAATTTGAAAAGCTTAATTCAATCTCTATCAATGTCTTCGGCTATGAAAATGAAATTTTCCCTTTATATATTAGGGAAGAAAAATTTCCTACACATGCTGATCTTCTGTATATAAAAGATGGTGATAAGACACACTTTTGTTTGATAAAAGATTTGAATAGGCTTTTACACTCTTTGACAAAGCATGAGCAGCGCAAATATTTTTGCCCTTACTGTCTTCATGGGTACAGTAGGGAGTCTTTGTGCGAAGAACACAAGACTTTATGTAGTATCCACGGCGCACAAAAAGTCAGACTTCCAAACGAAGAGGGTAACCAGTTAATATTTAAAAATTATTTCATGCAACTGAGAGTTCCGTGTGTGATTTATGCGGATTTTGAATGTTTTGTTCAAAAACTTGCTGAAACTGATGAACATAAAGGAACTGTTAAACTTGCTGAACATATCCCTTCTGGATATTGTTATACTGTTATTGGCTATGACGGGAAGTGTGTTAATAAGCCTGTAATTTATCGAGGAGCTAATATTGTGGAGCATTTCTTAAACTCGTTGTTGGAGGAAGAAAAGAAGATAAAAGTACTTTTAAAAACTAATAAGCCTTTGAAGATGACAGTAGATGATGACATTGCATTTAGTGAGGCGATCACCTATCATACTTATGATAAACCTGTAAATGGAGATAAAGTACGTGATCACTGTCACTTGAGTTCAGTTTATCGAGGGGCTGCACATAATAATTGTAACTTAAATTATCGTTAGACAGCTAAAATCTCTGTAGTTTTTCATAATTTACAGGGATATGATTCACATTTAATTATGCAGGAAATAGGGAAAATTAAGAATAGAGCTATTGGTTGCATTCCATCTAATACTGAAAAGTATATTTCTTTCTCATTAGGTCACTTACATTTTGAAGCCATTTTCCCGGAAATTTAACCTTTACTGCAACAATTCTCCCTTTTTCGTCGCATTCGGACTTCCCCACCCATTTTTCATATTTCCTATCAAAAACAATAGCCACCCGTGTGTATTCCAAAGAGAACCTAATCCCCAATCCCGTGGCCTTTTTAAAGGCATAAACATATTTAAAATCCCTAAAGTTGGTTTCCTGAAATAACATGAAATCTATGTGGTTGTTGCTAACATATCCCTTTACCTAATCTTGCTTAGGTCTCCTTACTAATCGTAAGATATTGCACGAAGCAAACTGAAATCTAGACTTCATTAAGTCGTTTTCCCTAATCTGGTTAATCCTCTTAATCTGCACCCACACCCCTCCGACTCTCCCCTGTTTTGGTCGTAAGCTCCCCTCCTTATTGCTCCTAGACACTGTTACCAAATAACAGTGCCATTTAGAAATTCGCTTTTTTTCTATATCTTTTTTCCATGGTTTGAAGCCTGTGAGATCACTAACAAAGAGCTTTTCTGCGCAATCGTGAAAACTGCTCCTCTTTCTGTAGGGGTTAGATGTCCAAGCCCCCTCATAGACTGTGGCAAAAGTTTCCAAATCACTGAGTGCGTGTACCTGGAGTTTATTTTTCTGTGGTTTTCCTGTTGCTTCCGTCTGTTTATTTCTCAAAAAAGATCTTCTTGCTTCTCCTCGGGCCTCCCGCTCCTCATTTTCACTATCGCTTGAATCCGTCTTATTCTCAAACCCCAAAAAAATTTGACCCCTCTCTTGGTCTACCGGTATTAATAGAAATACCCTCAAATATAACTTCTGTGTCTTTTTCATCCATTGCTTCTCCCCAGTCTGTCATTGTATCAAAATTTTCTTCAACTCTGATACGTCTTCAAGTGAAATTTTATCACATTCATCTTTGAACAGTTTTTCTACTTCCTGTTCTCCCTCATAACTCTCTATATATATTTTTTTGATTGGAGGTTTAACGACCACCGTGTGCAACTCAATGGGTAACTCTCTATTTCTAGAGTACATACAGGGATAAGTGGCCTGTTTCGAAGATCATACAGAAATGAATGAAAGAAACAGAAAGTTGCCTAAAGTGCCACCCATTTTCTCCGGGCGTTATAAATTTAGCAAAAGGAAGTTTAAGACGACAAACCTTCAATCATAAATTTATATATATTAATTTTATGTTTGCAAGAATATACTGCATTTAAATCTAAAACATGTTGGTCATTAATTACATATAGCAGCACTTTTTCGGATTAACGGCAATTCGCTACTACGAGTGTGGCGCTATCTAGTGAGTGAAGGAATAGTTCACCAGTTATACCACGGCTAACTGGGATCATCACCTATTGATGTTACTGCTCATTAACAGTTACCGTTGATAATCCCAGTTAGCCGTGATTATACAGGTTTCCGCATGTTACTTTCATTTCCGATAGATGTCGAAGTGTGCCCATTTTCCTCACGGGCAGTCTACCAGCATCTTTTACATAACTTAAAGCATCAGCATGTCTGCCTCTTAATTTTGTAAATATCTCAATGTTAGGACCTTTAGTTTCTTTTCCCAAATTGGGCTGTCGCACCGAAAGTAAGAAAGCTAAACTAAAGTGGGTGCTCCGAATTTCCCTTTTGGGACCAAAAAAATCAAGAGGTATAATTTTATAAACAGTTTTAGTATGAAGTTCTATCACACTTGCGGTCGCGTAATACGTTATCATAATCGATTAGGACCTTCAGATCCTTCTTCCAGTTAAGTACCGTCGAGCGGAAAGTAAGGATTGTTTTTCTGAATTTGCAAGTGTTTCACGTAAGAAAACAATCTGAGTGCAAAGTAACAATACTAACAAAATGACGCCGTCTGTGCACGGTCACTACGGCTCACCATGGAAGCTCCAGGTTACGATTATTAAAAACACACTGAATATAAAAGAACGTGTAAGATCTTTCGGAAACCCCGCACCAAGATTCATCACCTGTTACATAAAAATGAGGTAATGTGGGCAGGATACAGACAATTTATTGTATCACATGTGACGCAATCGGGAGATACCATCTGGTGTACAAACTAAACATACGATTACAACACAATAATGATTAAGTTAAGTTGTAACTTATTCCATTGGAAAGTCATGTGCACTATTATAAGTAAGCAAAAATGTCCAAGGTCTAGGTATGACTTATGAAACAGAGTCATTACAACACAGATGTCCCTTCCATGCAATAAATAGACTTTCAGTAAGTCTTAATTGAGACCTCTTACTTGGGGTAGCGAGGACTTCCGCTTCTGTCGAGATCGGTAAATGGGTTCCAGGGTCAACTAATCGGGAGAGAGCTGTTGTTTTGTTGTTTTGGCACCCACTAGGACATTGTACATGTGTTCCTTCACTATGGTATTCAAAGGTCTTGTAGTGGAACCGATGTACTCTTGGTCAACCAAACAAGGATCAGTCGGTTTGAGGGGAATGCTATGGACACCAATCTATTGTTCTGATGCACTGGGTCTCGATCTTTCCTAATGCTTTGAAAAATGTTTCTTGTTTTGACATCAATGCCGATTCCATGCTGTTTACACACATTATTTAAGATACTGAGAAAAACGGTACAAAATCAATAAATCCTACATATTTAATTCTTTTCGTCACATGTGATACTATAAATTGTCTGTATCCAGCCCACATTACCTCCTTTTTTTGTATCTGATGACGGATGCCGGTGCGGGGTGTCCGAAAGTTCTTATACGTTCTTATATCATCATCATCATTGTCAACCATTATCAATCCACTGCTGGACGAAGGTCTCCCCAAGTTTCCTCCACAACGGTCTGTCTTGTGCCAGTCTCCTCCATGTCACTTCCGCATACTTTCGAATTTTATCCACCCATCTTCTATGTTGTCTTCTTCTGGTCTTTTCCTGTCCCTTGGAATCCAATCTAAAATTTCGGCTGTCCATCGATGGTCTGTCCTTCTGGCAGTATGTCCAGTCCATTGCCATTTCAGGGATTTAACTCTGATCATGATGTCTTCCACTCTTGTCATTTTTCGGATCCACGTGTTCCTCTTCTTATCTCTCCTGGTTACACCAAGCATGCACCTCTCCATGCTGCTTTGAGTTGTCTACAGCCTTTGTATGTTTCTTTTAGTTAAGGTTCCACGTCTCTGCACCATACGTAAGCCTTGGAAGGATGCATTGATCAAACACCTTTCTTTTAAGACATAATGGCATATTGCTCTTGAAAATTATGCTGTTTCTTCCAAAAGCTCTCCAGGCAAGTTTTGTACGCCGATTAATTTCTTCATCAATGTGACCCTCACTTGATACCTGCTGTCCAAGATAAATGTACATGTCCGTTATCTCCAGCTTTTCTCCATCAATCGATAAATCTTCATTTCTTGTAAAAACATTGAACATCACTTTTGTCTTCTGAAAGTTCATTTTTAATCCCGCTTCTTTACTCTTGTCAGCAAGTTCCTGGATCATACTCTGCAGCTCTGATGGGGTAGTTGCAAAAATGACTACGTCATCGTAACCTGGATGTTCCCCGGTGAGCACTAGTTTATGTCGTGCACAGTCGACGTCATTTTATTAGTAAAGTGTTTCACGGGAGATCAAAACAGGCGATGATTTACACCATGCGTGCGCTAATTGTGTGGGAAATAATGACCAAATGGTTAGAAAGGATTGGGAGATTGCTTAGAAAAAGGAAAATCACTATAATTTTTACAAAATTAACGGGCAGACATGTTGATGTTTTAAGTAATTGTAAAAGATAGACGTAGACGTGAGTGAGCAAAATCCATTAGGGCACACTGCGTCATCTTTCGGGTATGAAACAAACATTCGGTAAATTTTGTCCCTGGTGAACTGGTCATTCACTCACTAGAAGGCGAAACACCCGTGGGAGCGAACTAATCGGGAAAAGTACCAAATAAGTTTCGAAGCTTTCGCACATCAACCAAAAGGTATTTTCAAGAAATATAGGCAGAAACTGGAAAAAATGAAATAAAAAGAAGCGGTTTCAAGGAAGATTGGCAGAAACTGGAAAACTGAAGATAAAAAGATGCATTTCAAGGCAGAAACTTTAAAACTGAAGATAAAAAGAAGCATTTTCAAGAAGACAGGCAGATACTGGAAAAATGTAGATAAAAACAAGCGTTTTCAAGCTAAGCAGACACAACAGCCGCGGATGGCCTAGTATTTAGCGTGGCAGACTATCGATTCAAGGTCGTCAGGTTCGAACCTGGGCTGATCTTTCCGAGATGGTGTGAATTACTAACTATCGCTGAATATCGGACGAGCACGTTAAGTGACGGCCCCCAGGCTGGACCTACTGGTTAATATGCCCCCCCCTGAAATTCTCTTAAGCCTCTGTGTGCAACATCGTATTTGTGCGGTGGCGCCATCTACTGTACTCTAATCTCACTACAAACTATTTCTGCCAAAGTCGCTAGACTTGCTCTCATTCCTTCCGTTTCTGTGTCCTGCCCAAAAGGCGATCTCGCTGTAGGTGGCTGGGACCTAAACTCTACTCTCTCTGAACGGAAGTCCTACAAGAAAATGACAAATACTGTGGTAAGCAGATACTAGTTTCCATCTTCGTTGTGAAAAGCCATCTGATTATGTGTGAAAGAATGAACAACTGATTTTTATTTTATGCCAATATATTCGGACTTCTAGTATAGTTATACAACTTCTCGGTAAATGTGTACTTTAGCGTCCTGAATTATTTCGTAGGAAAAATTTAACTGTGTGGGAAAAGTGTTACGTACAATCTTTTAAGCATACAAAATAATGGGGAAAGGTGAAAAAATATAGTACTTTTCCATGAAAGGAAAAATATTTTCCGAAGAACTTACCTTCGAGTACGAAGGTTCGGAAGAGTACGTGCAGTAGGCCTAAGCTGTCGGAGCGCCGACGGCGTGAAGGTGCAGGCCGGTGAATGGAAGCAGGAAGCGTCGTTGAGAACGGCAAGTTACGTGCGGAAGAATACACAAGGAAGCGGTTCAGCAGTACGTACTCATCAGAGCGGGTTGTAGGAATACGCTGAAGGAAAGAGGTCGGTTTTATACTGCATTGTAATATCATTTTTTCAAGGGTATTTTTGCGAAATCGTAAGTAGAAAATTGACAAAAAGGCTTAATATTGCATAATTTCTTACAATTCGACACGTAGCTCTGGGCCTCCCTGCCATAGTACGATTCCTGATTATAACAAAATCGTTTATTTTCAACAATATCCGTTTAACGACGGAAAAAAAGGACGAACGATGGACGGAATAACAGCAGAACTACAAATGAGGTGCTTGAAGAAATCACCGACCCATTTTAACATCTCCGAAACCATAACCAAAACTTACGGTTCCACCTGAACCAATGCTTCTTACTCAAAACTTCTGCCGCATATTATATCATTTACATTCCTTCATTTAATTACATTCTCAGACATTTTTACAATAAAAAAACATTTAGCACATTTATTTTTTAATAATTAAAGAAACATTTCTGAACTACTTCTTTTTGCACACGATTACACGACGCATCACACTCCTCCGAGACATACACCTTACTTGTGTTGTATTCTTTCGCGCATTCACTACTACTTGTTATTCCCTTCCGACGCTCGGACCGGACCCTTCACGTCGTGGCCGTAAGCATCGCTTTAGCCTCACGCACCAACTGCTGCAAACCATCGTACTCGGACGCAAGTTCTTCAGAAAATATTTTTCTTTTCATGTAAAAATACTATATTTTTTCACCTTTCCCCATTATTTTGCCTGCTTAAAACATTGTACGTAGCACTTTTCCCACACAGTTAAATTTTTCCAACGAAATAATTTAGGAAGCTAAAGTACACATTTCTCTCTCCCCCATGTCTTGTATTCTTATGCCGTATTAAGTTCAGTTACTCAAATCTCCTAGCTTCGAATTTCCTATGAGCCGTCTTAGACCTGGAAACAATCCCTTCCTCATATAACTTAAATTCACTCTGGCACTAAAGCAATCGCTTTAGGAGCTCAATCTTGAACTAACAGAGGTTCATATTAGAGCTTTACTTATTGGACAATCAGGTTGTAATAGACGTTCAGTATAAACAGTTGAAGATTAGGAATGGCTGTTCCATCGCCCAACGCCACCTGATAAGGGCCATGAGATAAGGTAGAGACAGTTTTAATATTCATAATGTCACGTGCTGATTTCTACTAATGGAAAACAAGGCAATCAATTTAGGACCACAACCCATAACTAACAGAATTTCACGTTAGGGTATTAGAAATTGGCTCGATCAGGTTGTAGTAGGCATTAATTATAATTACTTCCCCAATTATAAATGGTTATTCCCTCGTTCGTCGTCATCTCATGGGATCGACAGAAGATGGAACAACAATTTTCATATAAATAATATCAATCACTCATCAACGGTGATACAAAAAAAAAATGTAATTGATTTTAGAGCTTAACCCACAAGCACAAGAGCTTCATGTTGGAGTTTTACTTATTCATACCAGCTTGTAGTAGATCTAGATATTTATCATAAATTTGGGGAAGATAAGAGGTGGCGCCGAAAGATGGAACAGCCGGTTTTAATATTCATCTGATGATGCAATCATCTTCGCAAGATAATGAAATAACCGATTTCGGAGTTCAACCAGCAACCAACAGTTTGGTGTTCGGCCGATCAGATTGCACTTATTGGGCCAATCAGGTTGTAAAAAAATTCAGTCACATATATCAATCAGTTGGCGTTGCCCGATAGAACAGGGAGTTTTAAAACACATGATATCAGGATCTGATTTTCGCTAACGGTTAAAAACTGCCTTAGATTTAGGAGTTCAACCCACAGCTAAACGAGTTTCATTTTACAGTTTTACAAATTAGGCGGATTAGGTTACAGTAAGCGTACTTTAAAAATCAGTGGCAGATATAAGGTGGAATACCAGTCGCAAAGTGTCTCACACTTTGGAGCAGCGAATGGCTGAGTGGTTAACAGTTCAGACTACAAATGCAAGGTCCTCAGGTCGATTCTGGGTTCGATTCTGGGCTGATCTGCGGAGGTGGTGTGGTTTGCTAACGATAACAAAATATTCGCCGTGCAACGGACGAGCACGTTAAGTGACGGCCCCCAGGTTGGACCCACTGGTTAAATGGGTATCCTTTCCTATGCCCTGAAATTTTCTCACCCCTCTGTGTGCAACATCGTACTTGTACCGTGGCGCCATTTACTGTAATCTAATCTCACTACAAACTGTTCTGTCAGTGTCGCTAGATTTGCTCTTATTCCTTCCGTTTCTGTGTCCTGCCCAAAAGGCTAGGTGGCTGGGACCTAAACTCTACTCACTGTGGACGGAAGTCCTACAAGAAAATTACTCATGCTTGCTAAGTGTCTCAGTTGATGTGGCCATGTGGTCTCTACAATCGCCTCATCGTAAGACAATCCTTTGGCGAAACAATACGTCAGAATCATCACTATATCAATAGGTATCTCTGCATAAAAAAAACACGTACCAAGTGTGCGGGAAGAGTACTCATCATTCCCTGAAGCGTACTTCTTCCGACACATGAATTGTCCTAAACCATGAGACGCATCAACACATAGAGTCATGGGATGATTATTCTCTAGCCCTGCATGAGATGGCTGAATCTATTTCGCGCATAGGATAGGTGAGGGACTACCGTGGCGCCCTCTATTATTGCTTTCCGAACTAGCTGGGTGCCGAACTTGGAAGTTTAGCCCGTTATAATATCAAGTTATTTTTAATCGATGTTCAAATTTTTATCCGTGTGAACGCATTTTTTGTGAAGAAAATGTGTACAGAAGAAACTGAACGCATTAATTGTGAAGAAATTGTGCCCTTTGGAAGTATATAAAGCAAAATCACTAGATGTCCACCTTAATTCCTTCTTTCGATGAAGGGCCGATGTTCGGTAAGTGAAGAAATTTGGTGCTAGGAACGTAGTCTTGGCGGGACAACGCAATACATCTAATTCTAGATAGTAATTATGGAAAATTATTAAAATTTATTTCTTATGTGTATAACACGTGCTTGAAATTTTCTTTATGCGGAGCTTTTATACTGCGTTTACTTTCAAGGGCCCCTGAGCATGGATGATGAATTGGCTGCTAAGAACATCCTTTTTGCTACGCATTAAATTAAGGCCAATACTTATGGAGCTCTGTAACACGGCATAGGCGAAATACTGTGAATTTCTCATTATTAGGAACTTTTAGAGCTGTCTTCCGTTTAAGGGCCGTTGGGCGGAATGTGACGAGTGCTTTACCAAAGCTGAAGCTAGGAACGACGTTTTGGAGACATAACACGTAGCACTACAATGCAAATTATATTTATAGAGTTCTATGACATGTGCATACACTAGGTTCTGTGAAATTCTCATTATTAGGAATTTTTACAGCCGTGTTCCGTTTAAGGGCCATTGGGCGGAACGTGAGGAATGCTTTGCCGAAGCTGGAGCTAGGAACGTCGTTTTCGAGACAAAAGCCATAGCATTAAATTCTAAATAATATTTATAGAGTTCTTTGACATTATGTGAAACTTTTAAAGCGTTCGTCAATCAAGAGCCCTTGATCGGAGATGACGAATTGTATACATACAATAATTAACTGCTAAGAAAATCCTTCTTGCCAAGATAAATGCCACGCATTAAATTAAAGGAGAATACTTAGGGAGTTCTGTAACACGGCATACGCGAAATACTGTGAATTTCTCATTACTAGGAACTTTTAGAGCAGTCTTCCGTTTAAGGGCTGTTGGGCGGAAAGTGAGGAATGCTTTACCGAAGCTGGAGCTAGGAAAGAGGTTTTGGAGACATAACCCCCTAGCATTAAATTGTAAAGCATATTTATAGAGTTCTTTTCAGAGCGTTCTTCGGATCAAGGGCCGTTAAGCGGAAAGTGAGGAATACTTTACCGTTTATGCTACGATCGTCGTTTTGG
The DNA here is from genome assembly GCA_039090855.1 of Macrothele yani. Taxonomy (NCBI): domain Eukaryota; kingdom Metazoa; phylum Arthropoda; class Arachnida; order Araneae; family Macrothelidae; genus Macrothele; species Macrothele yani. The sequence goes on along the minus strand of CM077032.1, from coordinate 58,130,602 downwards.
CAAGATAACGCAATGTATTAAGTTGAGAAATTTAATACATTGCACCATATTTATGGAAAATTAATAAAATCTATTTGTTATTTATATAAGTACTGCAGCGATTGCGAATTTTTTGTTAACATGAACTTTTAGAGTCTTCGTCAGATCAAGGGCCGTTGAGCTGAAAGTGAGGAATGCTCTATGACTAGGCAGAAAACCTCTTGTGTGGAGACAACGAGATATAATACATTATAAACTCTATTTACGGAGTTGTATGATACGTGCACAGTTGAAAACCTGTGAAATGCTATAATATGGAAACATTTCGATATTTCTTCCAATTAAGGGCCGTCCAGCAAAACATTATGTTGAACTTTTATAGCGCTTTTCCGACCAAGAGCTCTTGGGCGGAGATGACGGATAATATACATAATTAACTGCTAAGAACATCCTTTATCTCAAGATAAATGCCACGCATTAAATTAAAGACAATACTTATGGAGTTTTGTAACACGGCATATGAGAAATGCTGGGAATTTCTCATTACTAGAAACTTCATGGACCGTTTTTCTGAAAGTGAGGAATGAACTAAGCAGAAAACGTTTTTTGAGCAGACAAGGAGATAATACATTATAAATAATATTCATGGAGTTGTAAAACATACTTTATAAATAGTATTTATGGAGTTTTGTTACACGTTCAGTATGTGTATGCTATTGGGAGAAATAGGTAAAATCACTGTGATGCTTACAAAATTAAGTGGCAGACTTCATGTAAAAAATGAACTTAATCTGTCAGTGAGCAAAGTACTTTCGGGCACAGTGCGACATCTGTCGAAAACGAAACGAACATTCGATAAAACGTGTCACCGGTAAATTGTACATTAACCTACTAGATGGCGCTGCATCCCCGGTCGGGAATGGCTCTTAATCAGAAGAAGAACGGGTATAGTAATGGCTTTTGTTTGTTCTTCAATTTTTCAGAAATATTTTCAGTAATGCCAAATACTAGGGAATGTCTGCATTTTGTACGCATTCTTAGGCCGAACTGTAATAATTGCTGAAATTTCATGTAAATAGTAATACTAATGTTATTGCATATTTTTCTAACCAAAATAAGGGATGAGCGGGATATCAGAAAACAGCAAGAACAACAAAAAAACCGCGCTAAGAAAATAGTCATCAGATCGAAGGAAACCATCATGGATCAAAGAAAAGCTGCATGCCGTAACCCCCCCCCTTTGTTTTAAAGATTATTATTTCTAATACAGGTGGAGGTTTACTTACTCATTTGTGACTATTTTTTAGTTTTGTGCGTGTGAATTCTTTTCATTTTTCTTGCTAGATGCAGTATGGTTTACTGCTGCGTTCCTTTTTGCACGTCTGAGCACAGAAAAATGAGTGGACAAGAGAAACAAACTGTTATGGCATCTAATGCCACGCAGTGCTATTCCTTCTGAGCGTAGCTTTTCGGCAATGAACCTTAAAATGAATAATCGGGCAGGTCTGAATAGTGACAGTTTAAATTGCTTAATGATGATCAGATGCAATGGCCCTTCAATTGAAGATTTTGATCCTCAAGATGCTATTTCATTGTGGTGGGCAGATACCCCTGATGGGAAGATCAGACACGGTACGTACATATCAGCGGTAAACTGTATCAACATTATTAGTGCCACTTTATGTATATATATTCCAGCTTTTGTCCCTTTGTTTAAAGATTATTAAAAAAATTAGGCATCTAAGTTCAATGGCCTCTGGAAAATAAATTATGTACGTGTAAATTAAGATAGTAATGATATTACAGCCCTGAAAATAAATTGTCAAAAAATCATTTTGGAAAAAAAGCATATGCAATCAATCTGTTTTTATGAAGTAAATGGGAGAGTGATATCTTTTTAGAAAGGGAGTATTAAAACAATCACCCATTTGATTTCATAAAAATGTAAGTAAAGATGTTACTGATATTTTTAATTTTTTTACTTTACATGGCCAGTAGATTTTGGCATTTGGCTAGTAAAATTTTTATTCCACTAGCCAAATCTGCTAGTAGAAATTTCAGCAGTTTCGCAAGGGCTGATAGTGAATAAACATAAAAACACTTTTAGCGCTAATGCACCTACTCACCCGCACCTCTCCTTAACTATTCTTAATCAGTAACAATCTTTATTCAGTGAAATTTGACTCCTCTTTAGTTTCATTTTATTTGAAATACCGTTCTTCTGTTGCATTACTTTTGGTAGTAGAGATCTAATATATATATATATATATTTTTTTTTCTCTCCTTAACAAGAAACAACAAGAGTCAGCTTCAAGTTTGAAAGTTTAGCTTTTGTGGCTGGATGTGAAAGTTATTGACGAAACAACAGACTGCCCGTCCTGCTTGGAAAAAATTGGCTAACTGTAATTGCATGGCACCCATTTTTAATTTAATCGCAAACCAAGACCTTGGAGAACTGACTTACCCAACATCAGCATTTATTATGATCCTTTCTATCACAGAAGATTGTGTTGAAAAACCTCTTCCATATTTGCCACAAAACTGTTCGGTGCAAAACTTATCGACATATATACTTCCAAAACTGGAAAAATGTCTAGTTTTAAAATGCCATGAAGAGGATCACGGTAAATTAACCAGCAAGTTCATTTTCCAAAAAATTCTACCAGTCTTACTTTTAAAGCTTCTTTTTAAAAAGTGTTTGTTAAATATCTTCAGAAAATAAAGGATTCCTTGAAGTAAACTGAACTGCTTTCTTTTGATGTGTATAAATGATATTCAATAAAATAGTTATTCCACGTTTAATTTCAAAATGCACGAAAGAAAATTACCATTTGCTGTGTGGAAAAACCTATATACACTGGCGGAAAGTGAAAAAAGAACACCAAGACGAAATAGGCGGACGATCATGAAATTTACATATGTTAATGGAGTCAAGTTTACGTAGGAGTGATGTTACTTTCGGGACCAACCGGTGAGCGCTTACGCCACAGCACGGCATAATATGCAAACTATCGTCGGTGGTATTTAAGGAGTACGGCTAGTGAATGTAACCAGTCGTTGGCGTACGGACACGTGGGAAGACCCTGAAGAGGCTGCAATGCCTGGGCATGGAAGACGTGTAAGATTTCAGCAGTTATCGGACTTTGAGCGAGGTCGTCTAGTCGGACTCCGCGAGGCCCGGTGGTTGTATCGTCGCATTGCAGAGTGAATTGGACGGGAAGTATCGGTGGTGGTACGATGGGGGCGTATATGGTCCGAAGAACATTCCCATACGAGTAGACATGGAACCGGGAGTCACAGACGGACCGATCGACGCATAAAAAGAGCGGCGTTGTCAAGCAGAACATCCACTGCGACGCAAATCCGAGCTGCCGTTGCACCTGAGGTGACTGTGCGAACAATCCGCAACCGTCTACTGGATGCAGGACTACGTGCACGTGTGCCTCTGGCATGTGCACCTCTGACTATAGCCCGCCGTCAGGAACGGCTGCAGTGTTGTCGCCAACGTCTGCACTGGGAAACGCAATGGCTATCTGTCGTGTTCAGCGATGAAAGCAAAATCTGCTTGGGAGCCTACGATGGCCGTATGCGTGTTCGCAGACGCACAGGGGAGCGTCGCCGCCCTTCTTGCATCCTCCAGCGACACACAGGGACTACACCTGGTCTCCTGGCGTGGGGAGCGATCAGCTATCACTCCCGTACACAACTAGTGTTTGTACCGGGTACGTTAAACAGCACCTCCTACATCAACAACATCATTCAGCCCGTTGTTGTGCCATTTGTAAGGTCGGTCCATCGTGGTGTTTTCCAGCAAGATAACGCACGCCCACACACGGCACGTGCAACGCAACATGCACTTCAGGGTGTGAGACAACTTCCATGGCCTGCACGTTCACCGGATTTGTCCCCCATTGAGCACGTGTTTGATTATATGGGACAACGACTTATCCGGTCTCCACGGCCAGCCACTACCATCCGTGATTTACGCGTCCAGGTTGATGATGCTTGGAACTCAATTCCCCAAGCTTTCATCCAACATCTGTACACCAGACTCCATGCCAAAATTGCACAGTGTGACGCAGTTCATGGCGGTTCAACCTCGTACTAACCGTGTTACATTGAAATGTTATTTTTCAGTTTACCAGCAACTACAGCTGTATTTTGCCATAATGTTTTGATTACGTTATCCTCTGTATTCCGTTATTATGCTGTATAAATTTCGTTGGCATCGGACGTCTCCTTCTTGGTGTTCTTTTCTCACTTTTCGCCAGTGTATATAGTATGAAACTTAGTTTTAACACCCACCAACAGGGTGTTAAACTAAGTTTTATTACTTTTAAACTTTAATTCTCTAAGGTAATGCTACTACTTTTTGCACACTGTTGGCCCAAAAATGAGAACACTTCGGAACTGTTAACCTGACGGGGCAAAAAGATTTCTTAACTGAAGATAAACCACTTTTGGCATCCTACACATTCAGAAAAAAAGTTGTTTAACTTGAATGCCCTAGATAGTGTGCATTGCAACTTTCGAGCAAGGGTAAATAATAGAGATAGTAAGAAAAAAGTATTTGTGAAACATAAATAAAACTGAAAATTATAAACATTTTTTTTTTCATTTTCATCTTTTCGTACTATCGTGTTACATTACTTTTCTTATTTTTTCATAATTTAAAAACTTATTTTATTTAGTCTAATTTTTACTAATTTTTTAATTTGAAATACCTTTTTACCATGAACCTCTTACTAAGTATTTGTTGTACAGTGTTCTAAAAAGTCATTTCTAAATAAATTATATACTTCCTGTTGCAAGCGGAAACACTTGTGCAGGGTCCCACCTTCTCAGTTGGTTGTCTGATCTGTGTGGAAGGAAAATGGTATTTTTAAAGGATCCTTACTTGAAATTAAACAAAATTTAAAAAGTTCAAAGAAAGTATCTATTAAACATCTTAGTTTACTAAAAGAATTATTGAATGAGTTTCCGAATGGAAAAGATTACTAGATTCCTTAACAGTCCCTCATATAAATTAAAGAAGCAGAAGAAAAAAGTATTTGTGCTGAATAAATAGAACTAGATCTCTAAACTCACTACACCGAGGTTGGCTTATGTATTAAATTTTTTTTGGGGGGAGGGGTGTCTTTCCAGTGCAAATGGCAAAATTAAAACGGAATTTCCGTTTTTATTTAGCCATCAAGTTAGCTTAAAATCGAGTTGCTAAACAAACCCCCCAAGTTTCATTGCATTTTATTTTCACTAATAGAATCAACGTATTGTATCACTTGCCATGGAAAAACACCCGCCGCCCTATTAATAAATAAAAAAAACTTATGACATTTTGTTTACAGATCTTGTTCTATTTACTCAGTACAAATACCCTTTTTTTACCATCGCAAATACCTGCTTCAAATTGTTGGAAAGAACATAGTTTCAACTGTTATAGTTTCCTCAGCATCTAAGTACGGGAGATCACCGTCACGTTAGATAACACCAGTCCACTAGGCAGGGCGGTCACAGCAATGTCCTCTAGTGATGACGCTAAGAACTGGTGCTACGGCCTTGTTTCAGGGGGCGTCGGTCGAACCCCCATCCTTTAGGGTTAATCTCTCAGGGTCAGCCATTAATTGGTTAATAAACCAACCAACCACAGATGATAAAAATTGCAGTAGTAAAACTGTATTAATGTTTTCGTCGATTGGATATTTCAGCTCCCCCACCCCTTTTTTTTTATCTTTGATTACGAAAACTTACTTTTTAATATATTATTATATTTATACGGTTTTTTTTTCTGTCAATAATTGCGATTCATTTTCCAAGGAGATTTCTTAGTCGTTGTTACATTGCATGAGTTATTTTACCTTGATAAAAGTTTTTAGTAAGGGATAACTTTTCTTTATTAACATTTAAATGGTGGTACCAAATAAATACACATACTATTTACTCATGTGAACGAGTACACCGTGTTTGCTCATCAGTCATAACTGAAGAATCGTACATTTTGTTATGCAGCTTCGCTGTGAAATCCACGCATTATATTACATTATTATATGTAGTACATTTTTTAGCTGCATGCATATGCGGGCGTTTTAATCCTAACCCCAAAAAATTCCTTTCAGAAACAATGCCAATTTTAATTTTTTACAACTGTGGAAAACGCGAGTGAACAGGAGGGTTCCAGCGCCAAACCGTCTCTGTGGAATGAATGTGAACTACCAGATGATTCCTGCTTTTTTCCCGATTCCACAGGCCGCTAAGAGATACTACTCGCTCCATCGAGTAGGGCCGTGCGCAGAGCACATTTTCTCTTACGATGTGGTGGCGCTGCTGCCGACTGTTTTACTTATCTCTATGAGAGTTGACCTTCTTTAAGCGTTAGATATTCTTTGGCTTCACTGCCGTAGTCCCCCTAACGTGTTTTGCTCCTGAATGTTAACTTTCCCGCAGAGCATATTATCTCTTAAGATGTGGTGGCGCTGTTGTCGCCTGTTTTACGTTATCTCTATGAGAGTTGACCTTCTTTAAGCGTTAGATATTCTTTGGCTTCACTGCCGTAGTCCCCCTAACGTGTTTTGCTCCTGAATGTTAACTTTCCCGCAGAGCATATTATCTCTTGAGATGTGGTGGCGCTGTTGTCGCCTGATTTACGTTATCTCTATGAGAGTTGACCTTCTTTAAAAGATTGATATTCTTCGCGGAGACTCACTCCTGTGTGGTGATTCAATTTCCCCGGCATGCATTTCGAAACCAGAAGCGCATTCGCTAACTTGGCCTGATTCATTCACGAAATGCCCACCTCCTGCTTCCTCTCTGCCACTTTAATCAAGGTGCTCACGTAAACTACTTTCTTTAGAAAATTGGACACCGGGTATCCCAAAGAGAACGTCGATCACAACTTAACCTTTGTCTTCGTATAAAAACCCCAAATCATGGGGGCTGTGAGAGGAGCGCCCTAATGTGCTCTCGCACGACGTCCCCTCCCCATGCACGAACTTTGTTGCAACACATCTTCACACTGTTCATCACGCCCAAAATAAAGATCTGGACATGGTTCACTGATGTTTACACACACTCCCACCACGGCCCAACAAGCAGCACCAGGCAAACCCCCGAGTCACACAGATCCTCCGCAGAACTCGAAAGGACCCGCACACAAAGAGCCGGCGAGTGCAGCCCGAAGGTACACCAGGAACGTCCATGTAGGCGGACAAAAGTCCCCTTCAGAGGTGACCAAGTGACAGCGACCCGGACGGGTGCACCATGGCAGGAGCCTCTCCGGCCTACTTCCACATGGAACCGGCACATCACAAGCAACAAATACACAACGCCCTCCCTTCAGATACCATCCATCCATTCATACCACATCATAAGTGAAAGAACCAAAACACCCACTCCAACAGCCTCCTGCCGTCTCGGTAAGCCCCGCCGACCTCGACCGGATAAATCAGATTAAACCACTGATGAAAGGGCCGGAGTCAAGCCCAACACTTAACACTCCCCGAGAGATCCCTCGGGCTTAACACCTCCCACTTGCCCCAGAGAGCAACACTCGTCTACATTCTGGTCAAGCAAAATAAGGCACGACCATCAGTTAATAAACGTTTAATTTCTTTTCAAATTATTCAAGTTTTACTTGATACGTTACTGTAATATAATTCGTTTTTATAAGTAATTGCTGCTTGCTAATAAAATGTGTTAAGAAAGTACACTGAAGAATAATTGAATTAGAGATACCTGAATAATAACGTGTAGCACCACCTTTCGCCTTTATGACGGCTGCGATTCGTCTCGTCATGAACTCGACAAGATACCGGTAGCGTTGGGAAGTCATACGGATCCACGACCCTGAACAAACTCCCACAGTTCACGAAGATGTGATAGAGGGGGTCAGAGACTCGAACACGTCTCTCGATGGCATCCCAGATGTGCTCGATTGGATAGGGGTCAGACGACCTAGCTAGCCAAGGAAGTGAGGTCACGTCGGTGGAGTGTTCATCCAACCATTCGGATACAATTCGGTAGCGATGGCACGGCGCATTGTGTTGTTGCAGGATGAGGTCCCCAGTGGGATGTTGAAGACGCACAAACGGGAGCAAATGGTCGTGCAGGATATCCCGGGAACGTTGACCTACCTCCCTGATGACGTATTTGAATAGTTATTTACCTTTGCAAAACTTTTGCCATGAAGAATTCTTTTTGCCTCTTTCAACTTTTCCCCTACACAAAATTCTTCCGCCAGTAGGCGTAGATAATGATGTTTTCTTCTAAATTTCTTCTCATAACTGTTCGATTTGGAAATCGCTTTGTCCGTGATACTTTCCTTCTGCTACGAACAACTACTATGTAACATTTGTTAATTTGCGTAACATGCTTTCCAACAGCTTTTGGAAGTAAGTATTTGTTTCTATTTCGGGATGTTTTATCGATTGTTGAAATGGAGTTCATGTCTTTTTAACCGATTCCAATACTTCGAATAACTTTCATAAAAATTTTATTCACATCGAGAAGGATTCAAAAGACGTTCTCGTTACAACCGAAAATTCGGTGTCATGTTTTTTGTTTTCATGGAATACACTTTGCAATCTGTTTATATGTTCGCCTCACTTCACGCCCATGAAATTTATTTGCTGCAGAACTCGAATTCACAACCGTTGGAATGAATGATGATGATCCATGAGAATTAGGAGTAAATAAAAGTTTACGGTGCTTTTCTCCACTATCACGTGGGGTTGCTACAAACGGGATTACAATGTCCATCATCACCGCCCAGCGACTTATTCATCTAAAACATGTTTTTATTTATTTTTACTCGAAGACATTTATTCAACCGAAATCTTTTTATTCATTTATTTTTAAGAGTGAAATACATCAGATTTTCGCGGTTTAATCTTTCTTGTGAGCCGCCTTTTGCTTCCAGAATTCGTTTCTTCTCATCCTTACCGAAAGTCGCTCTGTACCTTGCAGGGTCATTTCATTATCTTTTCACAAACTCTTTTTCTTTGGGGGGGGGGGTTTAACCACCACAGTGAACAAGAGCAACTCCATGGGATATAAGTAGTCGTTAGTCCCTAGTTTAGGGCAAGTGTTTGAAATGAAGGGAGAGGCCCAACGTCCTAAGGCAAATACAACATCAAAGCTAGGCTTCTCAGAATTCGTCCGAGTTCGGTCGAGGATTCGAACTTGGACCAAACTCAAACGAATGATTTATCCACTAGGCTACCAGGGAAGTCTTCCCGAAATGGAACGCGCTGTGCTTTCTTTCCCCGTGATTTGCTGAAAGGGACGTCAGTAAGTAAGTAATCAGTGATACTCGAAATCCCAGCTTTGCGTGACGTTTTCCAATCCACCAATCAAGTCTCCCTAGCGCTGCAGAAGTTCTAATGAAGGATTGTGCTCAGAATGTTTCATTGAGTATAATCTCGGCTTTCACTCGACCTTCCTAGTTCTTGAGAAATACGCAGAAGCAGCTTGCTCGTTCTTGAGAGAACTGTAGACAAGTGTCATTCATTTCGCTCTCCGACCAACTTAGTGGTAAGAACACGCTCCGTATTTATCATGTGGTTTTTTTCTATCTGCTTCAACATGTGAAACATGAGTTCTGAAGATAATCCTGTTGTGTTTACTGAAACGCAATCACGATCTTCATATTAAACTTGCATTTTTACAATAAACGAAGTACATTTTTTTTAACAACTTCAGTACAATGAATTTCGAAATAAAACTCGAATTAAAACTTTAGAACCACGTCTACCATCTGAATTTCTTTTTGTCGACACTAAAGGCGAATATAACAAACTAACAAGCAAGAGGCATTGGCAAGTTATATGAAATTTAAAACTGCAAACGCAAGTGAAGAACCATTTATAGAATCATTATAAAGAAATGTAGAATATGTAACCATTATTGGTTTGTTGATGTTAAAAACAATTTATACGATTTTGAATTTCGTCGGAAAAATGCAACTGCGTAGGAAAAGTGCGACGTTTTTTAAGCATACAAAATAATGGGGAAAGGTGCAAAAATATAGCGTTTTTAGATAAAAGGACATACTTTTCCCGAAGTATTAACCTGCGAGTTCGATAGTTTGCAGCAGTTGGTGCGGGAGGCTGAAGCGATGCTAACGACCACCTCGTGAAGGTTCCGTACTTCGGAACGGAGTACGAGTTGCTAGTGAATGCGCAGCAGAATACAAAAGGAGTGGGATGATTTCGGAAGAGTGTGATGCGTCGTGTAATCGTGCGCAAGTAGAAGTAGTTCAAACATCTTTTATTAATTTTTGAGAAAGATATGCGCTGAATGTCGTTATTACTAGTTTTACAATGTCTCTGAGTAGAAAGAAATTAAGGAATGTTAATTAGTGCATGTACGACAGATGTTTTGAGGAAGGAGGTTTGGTTCCGGTTGAACACTAAGTTTTGGTTATGGTTTGGAAGATGTGCAGAGGTAGGTGATTTCTTCAAGCAATTCATTTGTAGTTCTGCTGTTATTCCGTACATCGTAGCTCACATTTTTTTCTCGTGAAAAGGATATTTTTCAAAGTAAACGATTTCCTTCAATTCAGATATCGTACCATGACAGGTAGGCCTACAGCTTCTTGTATTGTGGCGGATAATAAAATTTTAAGCCCTGACGAAATAGGAAATGAAGGGTGGAGACTGGCGATTTTGTGCTTATGCTTTCTCAAAATTACCCTTTAAAGAAAGCAACTTTCAAACAATGCTACATAAAACCGACCTCTTTCCTTTCGCGTATTCCTACAAGACGCTTCGATGAATACGTACTGCTCAACTGCTTCCTTTTGTATTCTTCCGCCCGTTACTGGCCCTTTTGAAGGAAGCTTCCATTCACCGGACTCCACCCTCACGCCGTCGCCGCTCCGCCGTCCTAGGACTCCAAGATAAATACCTCGGAAAAAATATTTCCTTTTATCTAAAAATAAGATATTTTTGCACCTTTCCACCATTATTTTCTATGCTTAAAAATTTGTAAGTCGCACTTTTCTCACACACTTGCATTTTTCCGACGAAATAATTTAGGACGCTAAAGTACATATTTACAGTTTACTTCCCTGCCTTCCGCAACCTTACGCCCCCTTCACCTCGCTTGCGACACAAACATTTCTAGGCCAATGCTGTCTTTCATCTCCTTTGCACTTGCCACCTTTCCAGCACTTATTCTCTTTACGAAAATATTGGAGGCTATTTTCAGCCAGAAACATCTGGATCACAGCATCAGAGAAGAAGAAAAACATTTAAGACAGCTGTCATGTCAGTTAGAAAAAAAGAAAAACTTATTCATATTCCCGATGTATCGTGCAGAAAAGCAAATGAAATGTAACAGGAGAAATTTGAAACTTCTGGCAACGGCTTAAATTTTACTTTAGTTAAATATTTTGCTTATTGCACAGATCCTACTAATATTTCTGCCAGCTGTGCTTTTTTAATTAACAAGTGTTATTTACCTTCGAGTAACTGATAGAAAGTTTTTACCTGACAAAATGAAAGACCGAGATAGTCTCTTTTTATGTGTCTAGATAGGAAGAAGTTCATGTATATCGAATACTTTAAACTTTCCTTTCGCCTTCGTTATGTTCGGGTTTGAATGCATAGTTATTAATTTTAAATTTTAGTCTTTCTTCCCACGATTATTCTTATCTGCAGACTGGTGCATATAAGTATTTTAGACTGACATGCACTTCTTTTACTCGCCAAGGATTTTACATTTTTGTCGATGAAGGTTTATCAGAGCATGAATACAATACTAGATAAATACAGTATATTATCTTCCGTTAAGAAACTTTCCCAGAAAAAAAGAGTGGAGAACGATGTGACGTGTGCCAATAACATACCAGGTGTAATAGTTTTTTTTGCAAGTGCTTCCTTCAAACGTGTAACTTTACGCAATTAAGGCTCTTCCCTAAGTCTTTCCAAATGAAGCCATTTGCCTAGGAGAACTCAGATGAGAGTGACAATCCCTCGTCTTCTTTATACAGAAAGAGAAGAGTCGCCAATCTACACCTTAAGGTTTATTATTCACAAGTATCAAAATAGTTATTCGTTCTTTCTAAAAAGAAACGTTAAACAGAATAAAAGAAAGTACGCCATCCTCCCAGTTTTCCACCGGAAAATATCCCTTTGTGACAATTCTGCCCTCAGAGCTATTTGCTTTCACAAAGAAATTATAAATATGAATTCACTGGATCACATAATAAGAGTGACATTGAAAATATAGTTTTAAAAACAGAATGGTCTTTAATGGTTATCTTTGCAAACAGGACTCAATTATCCACCTCAGGTATACACCCCCCTCCCCTTCCGATTTAGTGCATTTATTTCGTGATACTCAGAGTTGAAGTTCTTCACTGCACCCTGGAATTTCAAAATGGCGTATACTTTGATTTCGTGAAGCAGCTCAAGTAATTTTGCTTCCTATACTTCCAATGGAAAAATGTCTGTACAACTTTTCTTCACGATGAATGCGTTCCCAAGGATGAAAATTTGAACATCGATTAAAATAGCTTCATTTTATAACTTGGAATACTTAATATTTTCTAAAACATAACCATTATTATGCAATCTAAAATTTCTTTGTCTACTGACGTCATCAAAGTACAGGTCGCGCCATCTTTTTACTGGACACTAAAACTTTCAACATCGATTAAAATAGCTTCATTTTATAACTTGGAATACTTAATATTTTCTAAAGCATAACCATAATTATGCAATCCAACATTTGTTTGTCTACCGACGTCATCAAAGTACTGGTCGCACCATCTTTTTTCTGGTTTCAACACCATTAAACGAAAAGTTATTGATTTTTAATATAATTATGGTTATGTTTTAGAAAATATTAAGTATTCCAAGTTTTAAAATGAAGCTATTTTAATCGATGTTCAAATTTTTATCCTTGGGAACGCATTTATTGTGAAGAAAATGTGAACAGAAGTTTTTCCATTGGAAGTATAGGTAGCAAAATTACTTGACGTCCACCTTAAACGCTGTGAAGAACTACAAATATCCCAAAAACATTTTAAATGAGCTACGCAAAATTAAACAAACACATCAGCAAACCACATTGTAGTTCATATTTTTACATACATACATACAGGATTTCGAAATCCATGTACTACCCGAAGTCTTAATGTTTTTTTTGTTTGTTTTTTTAACTTTTCGTGCATTGCATTTCTATCACACTTTGCGGGATGTGGGGTATTCACTCCCACCGAGTGAATACCAGTGTATTCCTCCGCGCATTCACTACCAACTATAACTGCCTTCCGACGCACGGACCCTTCACGTCGTGGCCGTTAGCATCGCACCAACTGCTGCAAACCATCGTACTCGCACGTAAGTTCTTCAGAATTTTTTTTTCCTTTCATGTAAAAATACTATATTTTTTCACCTTACCCCCATTATTTTGCATGCTTAAAAAACTGTACGTAACACTATTTCCACACAGGTAAATTATTCCGACGAAATACATAATTTAGGACGCTAAAGTACACTTTTATCGGTATTATATTCAGTCACCAAAATTGTTGGGAAAGCTCGAAAACTGTGTAACTGAAACTCTCTCTAAAACAAACAGACCATAATATATTTCGCATGCTGTTAAAAAACTTTGTAACCTGCTATTTTATCATAATATTTTCTAACACCTTTTGATAAATTATATGTCGAAGGAAAATTTCGGGTCTGTTGACAACCAAAAGGTTTATTTTTTTATTTATTTATTTATCTATTTACTAGCGTATAGCCCGTCGCAGAACGGCTGTTTTTATGCTTTAAATAAATATTAATATATACGGGATCTTCCCCGTCCTATGACGGAGTGAAATGTTTAAATGAAGCAGATTGAAAACAAATTAAATAGACGCCGGATTTCTGTAAAGAAACATAGCAAAAACTTATATAGTAAGAACTCATTCATGTTAAAATTATAAATTGTATGCTGTTTACTTCCGGTTTTCAAAAGACTTCGAGAAAATTAACATGCTGTGTAAGTTGTTTTCGGGTAAACTTACCTTAATAACTTTACTTTGATTTTTGGTGTTAAATACTTTTTGTCCGGCTTCACGCCTTGTTTTAGACTGTCCTATCGGATGCTTAGTTTGAAACTTCAAATCAAAGCTTTTTCTATCAAATAATGCGGCATCTGGTGTTAGAAATCGGAACTATGTAAATTATCGACAATGTGCAATTGAAGCGACATCTGCTTTTAGATGCAATCTTGCTCACTCTGACATCTCAACATTTCAGTTTTTATTGTAGGTTATAACGTTTAGATAGATCAATATACTGCAAAATGTTTAGTATAATCAGCACTACACTCCGAAAGCTAGTTAAATAAGAAAAAGGGTAAAAATTAATATTGGAATTGTGCAAATAAATTAATATACAAACGCAACTTGTTGTGTTATTAAGATTTTAAATCGAATTTTGTTGATCAGAAAAAACAGAACTCGAATCATTAGTAATTCAATGTTTTTTTAAATTAGCGCGCGATCACCTTGGCATCTGAAAGTGATCTCGTGTTATTATACAGCAGGTAACCATTTTCACATCGCGAGAGCACACACAGATTTATCAATAAGTGGTGACCCAACAATGCAGACGTTGATGTGACGTCAAGCGTTCCCGAGCCGGATCTGGGTGTTTATATTAATAATTTATTAATTATTTAATTTGCTCGAGGGTTTAACGACCTCCATGATTAACTCGATGGGCTATAAGTAATCTCTCGTCCCAAATTTAAGGTCATTTGCTCCAGAGATGGGAGAGAGCCAACGCCGTAAGACAAATACAACATTCCGACTGCGGGATTCGAACCCGGACCCATCTTTGACGAACGTTCAGAAACCATTGGTTAGAACACTACGACACCTGGACTGTGAAAATTTTCATGCCCAGGAGAAGGGTCTGATAGTAAATGTTTTCGTTAAGGCTCTACGAGACCCGCCATCTTGTATTGCTGCCTTCTCTTGTTAACCAACGGGCAAGCGTATTTCATAAATTTCTCGGGCAATTTTGCACATTCTGGAACACCGTTTGTGGCTAACGCAAGATATATGATAAATAAAGAGTTCCCTGGTTTCAGAATTTTTATTGACATTTTCCTTCATTTTTTATCTGCAGCGAAATTCGTACCAAGGCGTCTTCCATAGTTTAATTAATTAATAAAAGTACTTAAAGAGTCCAAAATGAAAATATGAAGTCATGGAACTCTTTATTTATCATATATCTTGCGTTAGTCACAAACGGTGTTCCAAAATGTGCAAAATTGCCAGGGCAATTTGTGAAATACGCTTGCCCGTTGGTTAACAAGAGAAAGCACAATACAAGATGGCGGCTCTCGTAGAGCCTTGATTATGGTTCCGGGGAAATACGAGCATCCTCCGCATTGGCCCTTAGCTTAGACGAGAAATAAAACCTTTCCCCGTCCCTGGTTTAACACCTGTACTTTAAGCCAATAATCTTGTCTAGCTCTCACCTCTTCCAAAGCAGTCCTGTCCATCCTCCTCATTGGCCCCTAACATGAGAAAAATGCTCAAACAGGGAATAAAACCTTTCTTCGCCTTAAGATCTTTCCTTCAGGCAAATAACCTTGTCTTGCCCTCACCTCTTCAAAACAGTCATGTCCACCTTCCTCATTGGCCCATAACATGAGAAAAATGATTAAACAAGGAATAAAACCTTCCCCCCGCGTAAACACAATTCTTTCAGGCAAATAATTTTGTATTGCACTCACCTCTCCCAAAGCAGTCCTTAAAAAAAGCTGAAACAAGGAATAAGACCTCTACACCCTGTTGACACGCTTCCTTCCACCCAATAAATCAGTTTAACAGAAAATTTCTGATATGTTTATACACAAATACACGAATCTTCCACTACGCAAGATTAATTTTTGAAACGTTTGTGAATAAACTACGTATTTCGATAGCCATTTGATACAGCTTCTACAAAATACCATGCGAAATAGATTTAGAGACAGTGCCTTACCAAGCTTAAATTAACTTAATACATTAATACAGACATTTAACGTGGACAAGAAACATCAAAGATCTTCGCTCTTTCCACGTTTATAAATGAGTCACGGAAAAATTCTCATTGGCCGCCACTGGGAGTCATACTTCATACTGAAAGGTCTTCCAGTTATTGCGCAGGCTCCCACCTCCTCAGTTGGTTGTCTGCTCTGAATTGAAGTATGAGAAAATGTTTGTTATTAAAAGATCCTATCTTATAATTATCTTATATTTCAAAATTTTAATATTAATTTAGCACCAGAAAATATTGAAAAGGATATGCGAAAAAAATGTGTTCTGTTCTTGAAGGAACTTGGAGCACAGCTGAGGAAACGATTACCATCGAACACTTAGATTTTGCAGCATATGTCTTTGTTATCTTTATCAGAATGTTTAAGACCACTGAAGGCTTCTGTTGTAAATAAATTTAGGAGCACCTTTTTATTCCGATGCATCTATATTAACACAGATTGAAAGACAATGGCGAAATTTTCATTATGTCAAATGGACTGAAGTTCATGACACCGTAAAGCTGTGGTGTGAAATAGCATCATACAAGGACTCAACAGGAGAAAATACTTCTAAGGAACTTTCTGATTTTGCGTTACATGTTTTAACACTGCTACATTCGAATGCAGATGTTGAACGAGTTTTCAGTTATGTAAACCATGTGAGAAACAAAACCAGAAATACAATGAAAACTGACACTTTAGTTAGCATACTGATGATAAAGTTTGGTTTGAAACGTGAGGGCAAGTAGTATCATGAATATGAGTTTCCAAAAGAAGTAGTTGAAAAAATTGTCACAATGGCAAGTTATGACAGATTCACCGAGGGTCAGTCGTCATCTTCTCAGATACCATATTCAATGATGAATTCGAAACTTTTGAGCAGACTGACTGATAAAACATTGTTTTTCTTTATATACTGTAAAATTGTTCAGTTTTCAGACAAAGCTAACTTGAAGATAAATATATGTCCAAACTTGTAAATTATACAGTGATGACGAAAAGTATTTTAAGGCTTTAGCTGTGTAAGTAATACACTAAGAAATTGTTTCAAATATTAATACAAAATTTTCAAGTGATGGGGATAAATTCCATTTTATATCACATTTTCATTTCTTATGGGTCCTCCAATTAACTCTCCTGCGGTTGAGAACTCATATTCTGTGATAAACGTTTAGTATATCAAAGAAGCCAGTTGAATTCACATTATTAACAACAAATAAAAAATATATATATATTCGTTCTTTTAACTATGTCATTGCTTTATTCTCTGAATTTTATTGTATTTGCATGTAATTTAACTCTACGTCCTTGGCTTCAATGTTGTTTGTTACTTTATCATGATTTTATTCTCAGTTTTATTGCATGAACATATTGTTTTACTCTAAATCCTTGGGCTTAACATTTATTAAGGTTTTTAAAAGTTCGCATGTTGTTTTGATCTTAGCGTTCATTGAGGTTTTTCAAATTCTCAACATAAGCGCTTGCATTGTGTTTTCATCTATCTCTATATATATATGTCTATCTATCTATATATATATAAATTTATATATACATATTAATATAACATATTTCGTTCCAGACTTGTGTAATACGGCGCTGCTGATTTCTTCCCTAAATCTTGTGATTTTGGCGATATAAAGAGCGGATTTGTTTTCACTTTTTCCACCCACGTGAGATATTGAAGCAAAAGATTCCATGTGTGCCAGCCGCACATCAATTACCGATCACGGCTACAAGACAGTTTCTAGTAGGAATGAGAATGTTGACTGTGGAGTTTTTTAATAAACTATATATTTTAATATTGCAATAATAAACTGCAAATTAAAAGATATAACTTGGAAAGATTAAAGTTATATTTTATGTCAAACCTTGAATTCAATGTTTTTTGTGTTTTGTTTTTGAATTTTCCACACGTTTGCTTATTCATGGATTCAAAGAGCCGATTTCCTAATTTCTTTTAATTCAATTTCGTAGACATACTCAATGGTACATTTATTTCAGTATTTGGTTTTAAGATTTTGAAGCATAGCATGTGTTGTCTAGGTAGTATATTGATTGAAAAACAATAAATGTTAATTAAATTACTGGAATCTTCGCTGAAACACTTCAAGCAAAGTCGATGTGCACAGTGTAGTCCTCAGAGGTGTTTGCCAAAGCCTTTATTTAGGTTTAAGGTTGTGGATTTAAACCACGGACTGGTAATTTTGAGACATAGATGAGAATGTAACGATGAAATGGAATACATAATAGGGTTTTACTTAAATACGTACTTGATCCATAACATCATCCAATTCAATCCAACAAAAAATAAGTGTTTTAACCAATAGTTAGTTTTGGAATTACTTAGAACTGAATACGGAAACATAACCCAATTTTTAATGTTATTAACAAGTATATATTTTGGCTAGGGATTTGGCTTTTATGCCTAAAAACTTCAGAAGTTCAGCTTCAGATTTTCAGAAAATTCAACTGTTTTCTGAAAAAAAAAATTGTTCACAAATCTTCGGAAATGAACGAGTTTAAAAGAAAAACTGTTCCGTTTTCAAAACAAACTTTTTTTAGAGCATACCATTTTCCACTAATCTTTTTTCAATGCTGTAACAATCAGTATTTTCTGAAGCTATGACGACTTTTAAAGAAAATCTGAAGCATATTTTTTTTTTCCAATTTCTTCTATGATGTAATACAGATATAAAAGCTCTGTGAATGAACAGCTGTTAAATTCATTCTCACTCGAAATGTGAAACAGAGATTAAAAAAAAAAAACATAATAAAATCATGCAATACAGTGATTATGATACGCTTTCCAACATACCAGAAATTATTACTCAAGTTATGAGGATAATGGCTGTGGAATAAATCTCGCTCCTGTGTCCTGACCTTTGACCCCATTTCGATGATATTCAACAGAACCGGTTCAGTATACCTCAAGAATAACATACTAAAGTTTTGTCGAAATAGAAGCAGTTTTACGTAAGTTATGAGAATAATGGCTGTGGAATAAATCTTGCTTTTGTGCAATGACCTTTGACCCCATTTCGTTAATATTCAACAGAACCGGTTCACTATACCTCCGGAACAACATGATAACGTTTTGTCGCGATGGAAACATTTTTAGGTAAGTTATGGTGCACAAGGGCAACGGAACGGATTCCACTCCAATGTCCTGACCTTTGATCCCATTTCACCCATTTTCAATAGGGTTCGTCCCCAGTGGCTCCCTACCACATACTAAAATTTCATCGAAATCGAACCATTTTTACGCAAATTATGACGCATAAGGGCAATGGAACAATTCCCGCTCTTATGTCCTGCCTGACCTTTGACCCTATTTCGCCCATTTTCAATAGGGTTCGTGCCCAGGTAGTTCCCTACCACATACTAAAATTTCATCGAAATCGAACCATATTTACACATGTTATGACGCATAAAGGCAATGGGATGGGTCCCGCTTTTATGCCTTGACCTTTGACCCCCTTTCGCCCATTTTCAACAGGGTTCGTCCCCAGTGGCTCCCTACCACATACTAAAATTTCATCGAAATCGAACCATATTACGCATGTTATGACGCATAAAGGCAATGGAATGGATTCCACTTTTATGTTTTGACCTTTGACCCCATTTCGCCCATTTTCAATAGGGTTCGTGCCCAGGTGGTTCCTTTTCAAATACTAAAATTTCATCGAAATCGAACCATTTTTACGCAAGTTATGAAGCATAAAGGCAACGGAATAAATCCCGCTCTTATGTCCTATCTGACCTTTGCCCCATTTCGCCCATTTTCAATAGGGTTCGTCCCCAGTGGCTCCCTACCAAATACTAAAATTTCATCGACATCGAACCATATTTACGCATGTTATGCCGCATAAAGGCAGTGAAAAAGCCTCCTTCGATTTCCAAAGCGAAAATATCGTCAAGTATTTCTTTCGTAAGCGTCATTTTTATTGTTGACGAACTCACGTGGAATTTTGTGAAGATGATACTATTGCATTCTGGGGCGATGGTTGCCGTTGAAGATGCACCACGGCAATCTTATACGGATTCCACGCAAGGCCGTGATTGGCTGTTCAGAGAGGGAGACGATTTGATCGGAAGCAACCCGAAACACGAGCTCCCAGAAGTAACATACTCTCGAAAGCAGAGACGTAATTGTGTACGACAGCCACTGTTACTAACAGTGGAGTGGCTGAGATGGGCAAAGCGACTCTTTTGAAAGAATCGATTCTTTCGATTCGACTCACTGAAATGATTCGTTCGGACTGATTCGTTCGTTTCGTTCGTTTGACTCTTATCGTTCAGTGAACTATTTCCACAGCTACTGACTCTCGGGAATCGTTTCAGAGTCGGACTCCAACCGTTCGTTTCGTTCGTTTGACTCTTATCGTTCAGTGAACTATTTCCGCAGCCACTGACTCTCGGAAATCGTTTCAAAGTCGGACTCCAACCGTTCGTTTCGTTCGTTTGACTCTTATCGTTCAGTGAACTATTTCCGCAGCCACTGATTCTCGGGAATCGTTTCAGAGTCGGACTCCAACCATTCGTTTCGTTCGTTGTCTCTCTCAGTCGGATTGGTTTGGTGAAAGGTTTATACGTGCAACAAATAAGGAGCAACAAACTGCTACTTTGATGCAAATTCGAATCCGTGTTTGATCAGATTGAAACTATTTGTTGGAATCGGTTAGCTCATTTGATTCTGTTTCTCTGATGGTCTTGTGTCTGGCACTTTTTGGCCAAACATGGGCCTTGCGCCATAAAAATCAACCAACCAACCTTTGATTCTGGCTTTTCTTTACAGTTCTCGGACGATGTGTACAACTACAATGCCATATCTGGTAAAAAAAAAAAAAAAGAAAAAAATATATAAGGGCCATTTATATACTAAACGTTTTACAAAATATTGGGCAAAACTACTTCTTGTTGCAACCCAGACGATCATTATCAGTTTTCTTTTTGGGTCTCCATTGGTTGTGGATTACACGATTATCTTCCAATTTGTTCTATCTGTAAACGGACGCCTCTGCTATACCTAGCGGCAGGCAT
Organism: Macrothele yani; assembly: GCA_039090855.1. Taxonomy (NCBI): domain Eukaryota; kingdom Metazoa; phylum Arthropoda; class Arachnida; order Araneae; family Macrothelidae; genus Macrothele; species Macrothele yani. The sequence continues at coordinate 58,109,557 of CM077032.1, read as the reverse complement.
CACATTCCATTGGTTACGAAATTCTTTGAATACTGGCTATTATTATGTCGAAGTTTGAAACAAAAGGTCACGATACCGATTTACATATACTTCTTAATCATGTACCATAAAATTATAACATAAAATAATTATAAGGGAGTAGTTCTGTTAAATAAATTTACAAAAATCTAACCAGGAAAAGAATTTCATCTACTGCTTTTCTAATCATTTAACTTTCTTCTACTGTAACATTACTAGTAACTGGATAAGAATAAATGTACAAAAGTCAACCTCCTTAATTGTTTTAGCACCTGACTACTTTTCCCAGCAAATTTAGGGGGCCTTGAGAGTGCCGCCCCGGTGGCCTCTGATCATTCGTCTGGAAGGGGTCCGGATTCAAATCCCAGTGAGGCATGGATGTTATGTTTGTCTGGCTCTCTCCCTTCCCTGGAACCAGTGATCCTAAATTAGGGACGGGCGACTGCTTATAGCCCATTGAGTTGCTCATGGTGGACGTTAAACCTCCAATAAAAAAATTAAAAAAACATTCTGTGTGCCAGGGCGGACAGGCCCCTCCCTTGGGAAATTTCAGGGTGCGCTACTGGCTGACAACACAAATCTTGGAAGAAAATATTATTCATATAAATTTTCAAAGATAATGAAAGACAAGGCTAGCAGATCCAGGATTTTTTGCATGATTTTGTTTAATATATACGTTATACACATATATTGTTACAAAAACAAACTATATGCCATGTTTTTTTAAAGGACCAGATTTTGGCACTTATTTTAGTTTTTTGTTGTTTTTTGATTGGGAGTTTAACCACAAATGTGAGCAATTCTTTGAGATATCAGTAGTCCCTCTTCCCCAATTTGGGGTCACTGGTTCCAAGGAAGGGAGGCAGCCAGTACCATTAGGCAAACACAACTTCCCTATGCCTCAATGGGATTTGAACTTGAAATGATCTTAGATAAATGGTCAGAACCCAACACTTAAGACCCCTGGGTGTTTTTTAGTTTTTAAAGCAAATAATAAATATACATAGGATAATTTCTAGTTTCTAAGGCATTTGGACTTTGTTAAAGCAATGCATCTCTCGCATGACAGATTTTCTTACTTCGCTTAATAATCAATATACAACAATGAAAACCAATTACCTCCTATTTTTAAACTTCAATTATTAGATGCTGATGCATTCAAAGATTTCTCTTAAAAAAAAATTTGGTCTGTTGGTGAATGGGTATTCTAATTAGGACCAGCTTTAGGGCAGTACCACTACACCAAGTTCAGGGGGTGCTGAGTTTAACATTTTTTATGTGTGAAATGGTAAAACACAATAAAAAATAAGAAAACAAAAATACCCTGCGAGTATTGTAATTTGATACAATGGAGACCAAAGATCTTACTCTCATTGGAACAGTCCAAATCATCACAATAGAGTATTGTTACAATTAAGTGCAAAAAGAGCTTTGTTTTTGGCACTGATCTTGGTATCAAGGTAAAGGCACATAATTATTAAGTCATATTGCATATCTTACATCTGTGACTGTGAGAGGTGGCAACAAATATTGTCACACTGGTCATCACAAATGCTATGGAAATCAGTTTGTAAACCTCTCTTTAGAATGTAAATACTGAATTTTGTTCAGTAGTACAGCCATCATACAACAATTTTGTTTTTGAACTGAGTACCATTAAAAGTAATTCAAAGCCCCACAGGCAAAGTGAAAATTTGTGTTGAAAATGCTATTTTCAGTTTTTCTTTCTGACAGCAACATTTTTCTGCTTCAGGTACATGTTTGTATTCAAAGGAAAAGAAGTAACATGAGAGTGACAGGGGGCCTGGATCCCCCATGTATTTGTACCTGGTTTTATGGGTACTTAAAAGTACATCATTTTGCTTTGATTGACAAGATGTCAGAGACCTAGGTTTCTGGTTTATAATTCTATCTAGGTCTGTGTCAGAGTCTTAAATAAAGCTTTGACATTGCTGGTCTCACTTCGCTGGAACCAGTGGCCCGGCCCTACATTAGCAGCTGGCAAATTGCAGTCCCAATAGTATTAGATGTTCACAAAGGTTACTAATGCCCAAAAGCAAAAATCATATGTAGGTAGTAGTATGTATCTTACTTTGATATGTACTTAAATCATGTACTGTTAATTTTGCTAAGGATATTCATAGGTTATAAGAAAAGAAACTGGAAATGTTTTAAGACATCTGACTGATTAGTCCTGTGTGGTTTCTTAAATAATTACTCTATTTTTGCATACATATATTATATAGTGGAACCTCAGTTTTATATAGTGGAACCTCAGTTATACGTTTTTCTAAGGGGGTGGCTTTAAAAAGCATGTAAAAGAAATTTCTAAATAGAAAAATTAGTGTGGGTGGGAGGGGAGAGATGTGATTTTAGATTATTCTAATTTATAATGGAAGACATATATGCATATATGAAATACTTTGTTACCTCAAGCCTGCATCATTTTGGACTTTTGTATACATTTTTTAATTTTAATTTCAGTAAAAAATAGGCAAAGAAATTCTGTATGTTTCATATTTTCAAAAATAAAAAAACCTGAACTTTCAAATACTAGGGGTAAATCTTAATACCATTTTGCTTTATGCTTAATACTCCTACTACACATTCTTTAATTACAAGCATCAGTCTTTGTGAAGCAGTCTTAGCATTTGTGCTGAGTAAAATACTTACTAATCTGCTTTTTTCAACTTTCTTGAATCTAGAGAAAAAGAGAACTGTGAACGTTATGTGATAAGTTTTTAATAGCATCATGTATTTTATGGCCGGCAAAAAATGCTGTCTCAATTCTCACAGAGTTGTAACTTAACAAGTATAAAAGAATCAAACAACAGTGTATTTTTGATAATCTGAAATTTATAATTTAACATATAAACACTAAGCATATAAATTAATTACATATAACCAAATTAAGCAAGCAATAGTAAAATATTGGGGTATAGCACAGAATTATGTACCAAAGTGAGTAATGTATAACCAGAAAATGTATAACTGAGAATCTACTGTATATATATATATATATTATAGTCATATAAAACACAAATCAAACAAAAAGTCCAATCAGCAACACTAACACTCGCAAACAGATTAAAGCCAGGCCAACAGCACCTAAATACAAACAGAAACTCTAAAATGGTAAGTATGGTTAATAAAAAATAATACCATGGCCTCACAATTCTGTCTGAAACATGAATGCAAAAACCAAGTCAAAGTTTCAGAATGCCTAACTTAGATCCACAAAGAAGAAAAATAACAAAAATACAAACCAAGACAAAAACACAAAGCCAAAAATTCAGACTAAGAAAAGGGCTGTCTTCATCAGGAGAACACCAACATTTAGTAACCTTTCTGAAAGGGCAATGGCAGAATTCTCAAAAAACCAGCCCTTGTGTTCTCAAAGCCACAAAGTTTGAAAACATGAAATCAAAAAAACTTTCAATTATTATTCAAAGGGACACTGCAAATGCCAAACAAACAAACAAGTCACTCAAAATTAAAGAAAATGCAAAAATAAGGCAAACTCCAAACCCTAACACACCCCGTCAAGCAATTCAGCAACACCAAACCTGTCCGCTTTGCAACATTCACTGTGCAACTTAATGTACATAATGATTGGAAGCAATCAGCAGTTAAGGTCAATGAAGATACCAACAGAAGATAGGAAAGCCAAAAAGTTCAGAAATTGTCAAGACAACGCATGTGTGTTAGTAAGAAATCTTCAGCCACAATTTCTTACTAACATGCATGCGTCGTCTTGACGACTCCTGAACTTTTTGGCTTTCCTATCTTCTGTTGGTATTTTCGTTGACCTTAACTGCTGATTGTTTTCACTCATCATGTACTGGTCATTCAGTTACAGAGTGAATGTTGTGAAGCAGACAGGTTTGGTGTTGCTGAATTTTTCGACAGGGTGTCTTAGGGTTTGGAGTTTGTCTAATTTTCACATTTTCTTTAATTTTGAGTGATTTGTTTGTTTGTTTGGCATTTGCAGTGTCCCTTTGAATAATAATTGAAAGAATTTTTTTTTTCTGATTTCATGTTTTCAAACTTTGTGGCCTTGAGAATACAAGGGCTGGTTTTTTGAGAATTCTGCCATTGCCCTTTCAGAAAGGTAACTAAGGGTTGGTGTTCTCCTGATGAAGACAGCCCATTTCTTAGTCTGAATTTTTGGCTTGTGTTTTTGTCTTGGTTTGTGTTTTTGTTCTTTTTCTTCTTTGTGGATCTGAGTTAGGCATTCTGAAACTTTGACTTGGTTTTTGCATTCATATTTTAGACAAAATTGTGAGGCCATGGTATTTTTTATTGACCGTACTTACCACTTTAGAGTTTTTATTTGTATTTAGGTGCTGTTGGCCTGCCTTTAATTAGGCTTAAATCTGTTTGTGAGTGTTAGTGGTTAGTGTTGTTGATTGGACTTTGTTTGTTTGATTTATGTTTTATATGACTATAATATGCTTGAAGCGTCTATCTTTATATGCTGTGTTGCGCATCTCAGTGGGGTCTCGTGATTTCAGTTTGTCTGCTTTCAAACTTTCTTTTTTTTTTTTTTTTTTTTTGGATCCAGGGTTTATTTTTTGGTTAACTATTTTTATTTTGCCTCCTTACATTTTTTTACTTTTTATAGTTAATGTGGTACATATGATGTACTGGTCATTCAGTTGCAGTATATATATATATATATATATATCATATATATATGATATATATATATATGATATATATATATGGTGATGCGCAACATCACAGCCTCTCCTTGACAAATGTCAACCCCGCCTTCTCGTGGTGCATCCTGTTCCCACTAAAGGGGCTCTGACGACCGCCCATAGCGGTATAACTATACCATCGGGATTAGAGGAAATTCTATCCCACACTCACCAACCCGCTTGGCCAGCGTGGTGAGTTATGGCCAAACCCCTCCAAAATGATTCCACAACTTAAATCTTGGCCCTCAGTCTCCGGCAGCTGGAATGTACCTGGCCAAGGCAGCGGCCAGTACGACATGAAGGCAGAGGGTGCTAAGAATCCCCGGAGGACCGGACTAGGCTGCCATCTGATGCTGACCTTGGCTACTTACAATGGACGCTCCCTATCTTCTGATTCAAGGCTTCTTGAATTGGAAGAGGAACTACAAAGGATCAAGTGGGACATCGTGGGGCTAAGTGAGGTAAGGAGAAAAGGAGAAGATCTCATCGAACTGAAAAGTGGACATCTCTTCTACTATCGTGGGACAGATACTGGCAGAACTAGTGGTGTTGGATTTATTATAAACAAGAAACTGAAGGATAAAGTTGTAGAAGTTGAAAGTTCCTCTGACAGAGCTGCACGACTTGTTATCCAACTCTCGAAAAGATACCAGGCTCAGATTATTCAAACTTATGCACCCACCACAAGTCATCCTGAAGAAGAAATTGAAGAATTTTATGAGGAAATTTGTCATCTAAATAATAAAGGTAAGCAGCACTTGAAAATAATTATGGGAGATTTCAATGCAAAAATAGGGCAACGGCAACAGAATGAAACTTCAGTAGGTAAGTTCGGTCACGGCAACAGAAACCAGCGTGGAAATACTCTCGTTGAGTTTGCAGAGGCAGAAGGGTTTTTCATCTTGAACTCCTTCTTCAAGAAAAAGCCACACAGGAAATGGACATGGAGACATCCAAATGGGATGACAAGTGAAATTGATTTTATTATGTGTAACAAAAAATTCGTCATAGAAGACTGCAGTGTGCTAAACAAGTTCAACACAGGTAGTGACCATAGATTGGTGAGATGTAAGATGCACCTCAACACTAAACTTGAACGTGGCAAGCTCATAAGACAAACAAAATCTATTGACATAACCAACCTTAAAAAACACCATAATACCTTCAAGTTAGAACTGAAGAACAGGTTCTCTGCTTTAGAAGGCCTAACATCGGAAGAAGTGGACATCTCTGAAGTTAACAGAAAAGTAACCAAAGCTGTTATGGAAACAGCAACAAAATTAGCTGGGTCTAAGAACAAGTTGCATGTGAACAAATTATCAGGAAAAACCAAAATGTTGATGCAAAAAAGAAGAGAGATGAGGACAACTAAAGAAGATGTGACTTCCAAAGTGGAATATATAAAGCTATGCAAGACAGTAAGAAAAAGTATCACTGAAGACGTAAGGAAATTCAACTGTGAACTAGTGAGGAAAGCAATTGAAAACAACCAAAGCCTAAAGATAGCAAAGGGACATCTCAGTAAGGGAAGAAAACAGATTATGGCACTGAGAAAAGAAGATGGTTCTGTAACAAGAAATAGAGGTGAAATTTTGACAAGAGTGAAAGATTTCTACTCCAAATTATATGAAAGGGATGATATATGCACTCCAGACATCATGAAAGATACCAGTACCAGAGTTCCTCCAGTCCTTCCAGCAGAAGTTGCACATGCAATCAAGAACATGAAGCGAGGAAAAGCTCCAGGAGAAGATGGAATTACTGTAGACATCATACAAGAAGCAAGTGGAGAAATCGAAACAGTACTCGCCCAAATTTTCACTCGATGCCTTAATGAAGGAAAGATTCCTGAGGATTGGAACACCGCTACAATGATCCTGCTACATAAGAAAGGTGACATTGAGGATCTCGGAAACTACAGACCTATCAGCCTCCTATCAGTAGTTTATAAAATCTTCACTAAAGTTCTTTCACACCGCTTGAAGGTGACACTGGACATGGCTCAACCGAGAGAACAAGCTGGATTCAGGAGTGGCTACAGCACAAAAGATCATATCCACGTGCTGAGAGAACTAATTGAAAGAGCGAGGGAATATGAACTTCCATTGTGCATGGCTTTTATCGATTATGAAAAAGCCTTTGATTCAGTGAAACCATCAGCAGTTACAATGGCTCTGAAAACCTGCGGTATTGAAGATGCATACATTAATATTATTCATAACATCTATGAAAATGCAAGTGCAAAGATTAGGCTGTTTGAAAATACAACACACGTAAAAATTGGAAAGGGAGTGAGACAAGGTGACACCATATCTCCGAAGCTCTTTAATACCACATTGGAGGGTGTTTTTCAGTCGCTGAGCTGGGAAAACAAGGGGATAAAGATTAATGGAGATTATCTAACCCACCTTCGTTTTGCTGATGACGTAGTCATTTTTGCAACTACCCCATCAGAGCTGCAGAGTATGATCCAGGAACTTGCTGACAAGAGTAAAGAAGTGGGATTAAAAATGAACTTTCAGAAGACAAAAGTGATGTTCAATGCTTTTACAAGAAATGAAGATTTATCGATTGATGGAGAAAAGCTGGAGATAACAGACACGTACGTTTATCTTGGACAGCAGATATCAAGTGAGGGTCACATTGATGAAGAAATTAATCGGCGTACAAAACTTGCCTGGAGAGCTTTTGGAAGAAACAGCCTAATTTTCAAGAGCAATATGCCATTATGTCTTAAAAGAAAAGTGTTTGATCAATGCATCCTTCCAGTGCTTACGTATGGTGCAGAGACGTGGACCTTAACTAAAAGAGACATACAGAGGCTGCAGACAACTCAAAGTAGCATGGAGAGGTGCATGCTTGGTGTAACCAGGAGAGATAAGAAGAGGAACTCGTGGATCCGAAAAATGACAAGAGTGGAAGACATCATGATCAGAGTTAAATCCCTGAAATGGCAATGGGCTGGACATACTGCCAGAAGGACAGATCATCGATGGACAGCCGAAATTTTAGATTGGATTCCAAGGGACAGGAAAAGACCCAGAAGAAGACCACATGGGAGATGGGTGGATGAAATTCGAAAGTATGCAGGGGTGACATGGAGGAGACTGGCACAAGACAGACCGTTGTGGAGGAAACTTGGGGAGACCTTCGTCCAGCAGTGGATTGATAATGGTTGACAATGATGATGATGATGATATATATATAATACAGGTTGATCATAATTCAAGTGTCTCTATTCCAAGGCATTTGCAGAGATATTTAGTCACAGATACTCAACCAAGCAGAACATCCAGAAGCAATATCTCCATGGGAAAAATAGCTTAAAAAATTATCACCAAGGGTAATAGTGCTGTGAGAGGTAAAAAAGCATGGATGGGTTGATCTGTAATAGTATAATTGTATGACAAATGAACCAGACAGGAACTTGATGCACAAATTTTATTATGCCAATTATTTACACAGTGTGCTGTACCAAAATGTATGAAACACACAATGGTATTGCTCAATGTGCCTTCCATTCTGATGCACCAAAATGTGCATCTTTTGAACCGCATGCTCAATGGTAGAGTGCAACTACACTGCTGTTATGTTTCTTACATGCAGTGTTATGCTGCCTTTCCAGGCTGCCAAGTTAGACACATTGGCCTGATAAACTATGCTTCTAAGGTGTCACCACAACCAGAAGTGCAGAGGTTCAGATCTGGTGAACAAGGTAGCCGTGCTGTTTCAAAAGAATGATTGACCACTCTGTCCTCGGTGAAATGTAGCAGTTGCGGCACAGATTGTACCACATGAGGAGAGACTGCATCATGCATAAAAATGTTGGAATCAAGAAACCCTCACTGCTGCTGTTGTAGAACAAAAAACTGTAAAACATTACTTTATACCTCTGGTCAATAACAGAACAGGTAACAGGTCCAGTTTGATGTGTATATAATTATGTATGTGTTTATGTGTGTGTAAATGCATGATAGTTAAAAAATTATAAGCTTATGTTATACAAACAAAAACAAAAGATGCTAACTTTCAGGATTCAGTTACCAAAGTGCTGACTATCTAAATAAAATCTTGGGATTGAAAAGTGAATTTCATTCCTCAAAAGCAGGAATCCCTGACTTTACTCTTTCAGGTTGAACCATCACATTATATGGATAAGAACAAAGCCAAAACAAAAACAAAAAAAGAAGAAGAAGAAAAAGAGAAAAATGTGTTCCTGAAAGTGCTTAAGAAAAAGTCTAAGGTAGAACAATCAAATGAGGTATAGAAACATGAGCTAAAATATCTCAATGAAACTAGTACTTATGGTAAAACACTCCCAAATGCACAAACAGGATGTAAACTGTTAGCTTACAAAAAAGCAATGGGAAGGTATGCAGCGAGAACAACAGGACTTCCTAAATCGTACAAATTCAGTGGAAATGCCCCCACTTTTTTTTTTTTTTTTTTTTTTTTTGAAATGGAAACAGATTCAAAATGTTACTTTAAGGTGTGAATTTATACATATTGGTCCCTTTGTTGAAACAGCTTTTAAATTTTATATCACCTTCCCCACACCACGTTTTTGAGGGGTAAAGATAAGAAATTTTAAAGTTTGGCAACCATGAAAACCAAGTAATTATGAAAATATGAAATTGAAATTTGTTGTGGAGACAAAGGAATTCTAACTCTTCAAATAGACCAAAGCTTATGGTCAATTTCATTTGCACATCAAAGATATAAATGAAAAAAAAAAATTATCTACTCAAAACTGTTTGCAAATCTGAATTTTTTTCAACTTATTTGCAGGTTTATAATGATGGCAATCTTACCTTTTAACTGATTCCTGAATAATTAGTTTAGGAAATACAACCAATTTTATTAATAAAACAATTAACACTGCAGAAAATCCACATCTTTTAGATCTCAGGATCAGCTTCAATTTGACGAAACAGTCAAAGGAGCAAATTTTAAAAAGCCCCTTAATTAGATTCATGTTCTTAGTATAAAATAAAATATTTTTTTATTAATACCCAACATGCTTCTTGCATTCACTTTCTGCAAGTGTTTGTGATCGCAGTATTCATAAAAAAAAAAAACTTCTCTGTGCAAAAATTGGTGTATGACATTAAATTCCTTAAATTTTATATATGTATAAATATAATAGCTTGCCTATATGCCATGATCATATGTCAGTGTAAGATTATAGTGAAACAGTTATAATCACGTTATTTCCACTTCTTCCTCTGTCATTCTTAATGTTGTTATAAATTGAATTCTGACCATGGCCCAATCTGCCAGGAATTTGTAATTCAGTAAATCAGATTTTGTAAGTTGCATGTGTGTGAGCTCCTTCACAATGATTTATGTTCAATCTAACTGCATGAATCACCTAATTCAGTACCTCCCTCGAATGTTGAAGCTTAATGGGTTTGAACATCACATCACCGCCCGGTGGCGCAGTGGTCTAATCGTTCATCTGTGAAGTGTCCGATTTTGAATCCTGGTGAGGCATACATGTTCTGTTTGCCTTATGCACTGGCTCTCTCCCTTCCCTGGAACCAGTGACCCTAAATTAGGGATGGGCGACTGCTTATAGCCCATTGAGTTACTCGTGGTGGTCGTTAAACCTTCAATAAAAAAAAATTAAAAAAATCCATCGTATCTGTTCATAACATATGTCATGTTGCAATAAACAATTTTATAATAGGATCAAAAAGGAAAAATTATTGTTGTAAACAGTGTTCCATTTTCTAATCAAGCCCAGGGAGAGTAGTGTACGAAAAAGAAAAAACATCATTGGGTGGCCTTGAGGAAACTTGAGGTATTATTTTAGGTATTCCCCACACTGGTTATCTCAAAATTAAAATAATAGGCATTGGAAAATGGCTGAACTTTACAGTATTGTGCAATATGAATACTGTAATGATGCCACGCTTCTACAAAGACATGAAGTATTACGATTTAGTACATGTATTATTGCCATTTTCTGAATAACTAATATGAAGCAATCAATATCTGGTAATTCTTGAAAACTTTTAGGAACACCAATAACTTCCACCACAGTATGTTAAACTCTATAGAAGTAAAAGGTAATATTTCATTGAAAAAATATTAATTAAATTTTATAAATTTTTAAGAAACTTTATTTTTTACATGAAAAATGGCCAAAAATATAAATCACGTTGATAACCGGCTAGACAAAGAAAATACAAATTATACACAGTATCCAATATAGAACTCTGTATAAGATACAAAAAAAGCCGTTCACATAAATACGTACTAACATCGGAAGAAGTGGATATTTCGGAAGTTAACAGAAAAGTAACCAAAGCTCTAATGGAAACAGCAACAAAATTAGCTGGGTCTAAGAACAAGTTGCATGTGAACAAATTATCAGGAAAAACCAAAATGTTGATGCAAAAAAGAAGAGAGATGAGGACAACTAAAGAAGATGTGACTTCCAAAGTGGAATATATAGAGCTATGCAAGACAACACGAAAAAGTATCACTGAAGACGTAAGGAAATTCAGCTGTGAACTAGTAAGGAAAGCAATTGAAAACAACCAAAGCCTAAAGATAGCAAAGGGACATCTCAGTAAGGGAAGAAAACAGATTATGGCTCTGAGAAAAGAAGATGGTTCTATAACAAGAAATAGAGGCGAAATTTTGACAAGAGTGAAAGATTTCTACTCCAAATTATATGAAAGGGATTATACATGTACTCCAGACATCATGAAAGGTACCAGAGTTCTTCCAGTCCTCCCAGTAGAAGTTGCTCATGCAATCAAGAACATGAAGCGGGGAAAGCTCCAGGAGAAGATGGAATTACTATAGACATCATACAAGAAGCAAGTGGAGAAATTGAAACAGTACTCGCCCAAATTTTCACTCGATGCCTTAATGAAGGGAAGATTCCTGAGGATTGGAACAATGCTACAATGATCCTGCTACATAAAAAAGGTGACATTGAGGATCTCAGGAACTACAGACCTATCAGCCTCCTATCAGTGGTTTATAAAATCTTCACTAAAGTTCTTTCACACCGCTTGAAGGTAACACTGGACATGGCTCAACCGAGAGAACAAGCTGGATTCAGGAGTGGCTACAGCACAATAGATCACATCCACGTACTGAGAGAACTAATTGAAAGAGCGAGGGAATATGAACTTCCATTGTGCATGGCTTTTATCGATTATGAAAAAGCCTTTGATTCAGTGAAACCATCAGCAGTTACCACGGCTCTGAAATCCTGCGGTATTGAAGATGCATACATTAATATTATTAATAACATCTATGAAAATGCAAGTGCAAAGATTCGGCTGTTTGAAAATACAACACACGTAAAAATTGGAAAGTGAGTGAGACAAGGTGACACCATATCTCCGAAGCTCTTTAATGCCACATTGGAAAATGTCTTTCAATCACTGAACTAGGAAAACAAAGGGATAAAGATTAATGGAGATTATCTAACCCACCTTCGTTTTGCTGATGACGTAGTCATTTTTGCAACTACCCCATCAGAGCTGCAGAGTATGATCCAGGAACTTGCTGACAAGAGTAAAGAAGTGGGATTAAAAATGAACTTTCAGAAGACAAAAGTGATGTTCAATGCTTTTACAAGAAAGGAAGATTTATCGATTGATGGAGAAAAACTGGAGATAACAGATACGTATGTTTATCTTGGACAGCAGATATCAAGTGAGGGTCACATTGATGAAGAAATTAATCGGCGTACAAAACTTGCCTGGAGAGCTTTTGGAAGAAACAGCATAATTTTCAAGAGCAATATGCCATTATGTCTTAAAAGAAAAGTGTTTGATCAATGCATCCTTCCAGTGCTTACGTATGGTGCAGAGACGTGGACCTTAACTAAAAGAGACATACAAAGGCTGCAGACAACTCAAAGCAACATGGAGAGGTGCATGCTTGGTATAACCAGGAGAGATAAGAAGAGGAACTCGTGGATCCGAAAAATGACGAGAGTGGAAGACATCATGATCAGAGTTAAATCCCTGAAATGGCAATGGGCTGGACATACTGCCAGAAGGACAGACCATAGATGGACAGCCGAAATTTTAGATTGGATTCCAAGGGACAGGAAAAGACCCAGAAAAAGACCACATGGGAGATGGGTGGATGAAATTCGTAAATATGCGGGAGTGACATGGAGGAGACTGGCTCAAGACAGACCGTTGTGGAGGAAACTTGGGGAGACCTTCGTCCAGCAGTGGATTGATAATGGTTGACAATGATGATGATGATGATGATATAAAAAACAATGTTTCCTTCTTCAATGAACTACAACCTTGTTTCTATGTATGTTTCATTTGTGTAAAATTCAAACTATTTTTTCTAATTTCCACTTCAAGGACTTCCTCATATGAACAAATCTTTTTTTAGGTGCTATATTTTTGGTAAGCATGTGTTTTGCTTTAAAACTGATGGCAAAATTTCAATAATTTCTGTTGAAGTGAGCCACTGTGTTTCCAATACTGTGATATCTTTATGTAAAATTTTAAATTGCTTAATTGATTGACTTTTGTCTGTAAATTGTTTCAACTTTTTTACATCTTAAAGTGCAGCAGCTTTTTTCTCTTCAGTATCAGATGATGGCACAGATTTTTAAATCTCTGTTGATATTGCAGAGCATTCCTCTTTAAAATGACCCCAGTAAAGGGAAATATTTTGAAAAAATATGGTCAACCTCATTTAAATTAATGTATTTCACTGGCTTTTCTTAAAAGTATGTTTTCTTTAAATCTCATACGAATTTAATAGAAAAACTCCCTATCTTGCACCTATATTATAACATTTATAGTGCAAATGACACCACATCACTTATAGAGTAAGGGTTTTTCAAACAATTCTGGACATCAGTGCAAACAATGTGCATGTAATATACTGTATGAAAGTTTTCCCAAAGTGAAAAAGCTTACCAGCTTTAATTTTATAAAAACAACTTGGTGAAAGTTTGATAAAAGCAATTAGAATGATAGGGTGAAAACAAGAGAACGCAGCATGACTTATGTTGTATTATTTACTGCATCCTAGGAAAAATTATGCTGAAGATCCTCGAGCATCAGGTCAGGTTTTTTGGAGGGAGAAATTGAAGAGAAAAAGATGTTCCTTATGCCCAAGAGGTGAAGACAGAAAAACTTTCAAAGCCTATTAATCCTACAAAAAGCTAGTTTGTGCAGACTGTTCAAAAACCATTTATGTGGGCTGCACATCAGAAAACTAGTGCCATTTTTATTTTATTTAAATGGTGTATTGTCTTGGTCAAGCATGTAAAGTGTTAGTAAACAAATATTTTTTTAACACCTCAAGTTACATTTTTATTGGTAAATATTTTGTGTTTTTTACTGTTTGAATAAAAAACATAGATTTTTAAGTATCACTGATAGTTTAATTCATTCTAGAGAAACTTTTATTTAATTTCTGCTTTCTGCTATATTGATTTAATTAATAATCGAACATGTGAAATTCCCATAATAAACTTTCAAGCCAATTACACTTAAACAACATTACCTATTTGTTTCTTAAAATATTGGAGTCATTTTGACGCACATCGTCATAGCGTTAGCATTTTTCACACCATCAGTTAAAGGTTAAGCATTCTTGCATTTCGCTGGTGTCAATGAGTTGATTGCCATTTTCCAATTCATCCTGATTTTCATGAGCAGATTTAGGGTTAAAGCGACTGTACAGTAAGTATACGTGCTTACATATAACACACACACACACACACATATAACAAGAATTTTCTCTCCTTTTAAAAAAAACTCTTTGAAAGCCTGCACAAATGGTGTAATGTACACACATATATCATCAACTCAGTTATGGATTAAGTTCTTCCAAAGTTTTTCCGTAACTTTCTGTCTTGAGCCAGTCTCATCCATGTCATTCCAGCATGTTTTCCAATTTCATCCACTAATCTCTGACATTTTTTTTTCTGAGTGATTTTATGTCCCTTAGTATTTAAGTCATCCAGCAGTGTAGTCAGTTCTTTCCACAGTATGTCCAGAATTATTCCTAGAATGGTATCCAGTCTAGTGTTTCAGTTGTCCAATGGTGGTCAGTTCTTCTAGCACTTTGTCCAAATGAGCTACCACCATTGCACAACTGAAATACTAGACTAGATACCAAGGGACAGAAAAAGGCTCAAAAGAAGACAATGTGGGAGATGGGTGGATGAACTTTGAAAGCATGCTGGTGTGACATGGGTTTGACATGCTTAAAACAGAAAGTTAGGAAAGAAACTTCAGGAGACCTTCATCCAGTAGTGGATTGATAATGGTTGGGGTGATGTATGTGTGTTATGAATGTTTTAAAGGGGGAGACCATTTTTGTTTTAAAAAACTGTTACCTATCTATTTAAATGCATCTGTGTCTGTGACATAGAAAATTTCATTTATTCATTTCCAGGATTTTTAAAAGAGACTTCATTTTTTAAAGCAAAAAATAAATAAAGATGTATATGCCCATCTATAATAAAACTATTAGTTTTGGGTAACAAATAAAGGTAACTTGATCACACTAATTATGTTAACTGAAAACTTTTACAAAAAGTTTGTAAGTTGGAAGCTTTCGACCTTATCTTAGGTCTTCATCACGCCAATGGAGGACTAAGATTGTTGCCAGATTCTACATTTGAATTTTTCCTATTTTTGTTGCCTAAACTTAGAATTGATCTCCAGATCAACGGAATGTAGAGAGGAGATTCGGAGTTGCAAGTCATTGAGTTGAAAATAATTTCTATGCTTTCACGGTAACGGAGGGCAAAACGATTGTCAAAAGAAGCAATTCGTTTTGCTTCGTTCCAGTGGGGAACTGCAGATGTGTCTTCCATTGTCAAAATAGACAAGGCAGTATTAGGATTGGCTTTCGAAACATCTTTTCTATGTTCTAAAATTCTATGGCTAATGCTCCTGTATGTGCTTCCAATGTATAAGTTATCCCCAGTAGAAGAAGAGATAGGAATGCAGTAAACTCCTGGCAGGTTCAGGCTTTCAACTTTGTCCCTATCCCTTTGTAGAAGTTTCAAGATGTTTGGGGTAGATTTAATGGCAAGATGGTAACCAAAACTTCTAAAAAGAATCTGTAACTTATAAGCATAGGAAGGATGGTAAGGAACAGAACCACAGGATTTCAGCTTTCTTATGAAGGAGGAGGCATTCGATTTTCGAATGGTTTTCATATTTCTTTATGAGGGAGTTGACTGTAACAGCAGGGAAACCATGGGAGAGGGCTATTGTAGAAATTTTGGAGAGTTCTTCTTGAAGAGAGAGTTGGTTGTTGCAAATGATATGAGCCCTGTGGATGTAGGACTTCAATGCTGCAAGCTTGTAGAGATGCAGGGTGCAAGATTTGTAGGGAATGATGTTAGTGGCCGCAGAAGGTTTTCGATAGACGGAACGAGTAATGGAGAGATCAGCGTTTCTGCAGATAGATACATCCAGGAAATCAATTTTGTGATTTACTTCCTTAGATATAGTGAGCTTAATGGAAGGAAATTTTTCCGTAATGGAGTTGATCAGTATCTGTAGTTCAGACTCGGAATGTGGCCAGCTAATGAAAATGTCGTCTACATATCTTAACCATAGGGAAGGTTGAAAAGGGTGTAAGGGAATGATGGAAACTTCAATATGTTGCATGTAGATTTCAGCAAGCAGAGGGGAAAGAGGTGATGCAACAATCTGGTCTACAACTTTATCCTTCAGTTTCTTGTTTATTATAAATCCAACACCACTAGTTCTGCCAGTATCAGTACCACGATAGTAGAAGAGAAGTCCACTTTTCAGTTCAATGAGATCTTCTCCTTTTCTCCTTACCTCACTTAGCCCGACGATGTCCCACTTGATCCTTTGTAGTTCCTCTTCCAACTCAAGAAGCCTTGAATCAGAAGATAGGGAGCGTCCATTATACGTAGCCAAGGTCAGCATCAGATGGCAGCCTAGTCCGGTCCTCCGGTGATTCTTAGCACCCCCTGCCTTCATGTCGCACTGACCGCTGCCTTGGCCAGGTACATTCCAGCTGCCGGAGACTGAGGGCCAAGATTTAAGTTGTGGAGTCATTTTGGAGGGGTTTGGCCATAACTCACCATGCTGGCCAAGCGGGTTGGTGAGTGTGGGATAGCATTTCCTCTAATCCCGATGGTATAGTTATACCGCTATTGGCGGTCGTCAGAGCCCCTTTAGTGGGAACAGGATATATATATATATATATATATATATATTAAGATAGTTTAAAAATCATTAATTTTTTATTGTTGTTTACTTTTAAATTGAAACAAGGCTATTGAAAGCCTGCATTGTTTCCTGATTAGTACTTTGGCTATAAAAGAAGTCCCAATGATTTCAGTACATTGCAAAGTTGGAGTGCTGATGCATTTACCTGGGAATCATCATCACTTTTGCCGCTAGAGACATTCTCATGGCACTTTTTGTTTTCAGTGATTTAATCTTGAGTCATAAGTGTTGATATTGCCAAATGCGCATTGCAGCTGATGTAATCATAGAGGCTCAACCCATCTTCCTTTCCAATTATAATATTATAGTCAAATTGTGAAATATGTTCTTGACCTATAGATTTGTCTGGAAAGCAAATTCAAACATAGGGCTATGTGATGCCGAGCAAGAACAGGTGTCTACCATAGGTGAAAACTGATCTGACTAATGTTAGCTCAGAAGGAATTGGTGCATTCTTCACAGTGAAACATAAAACACGTGGAAGATAGGGAATGGAGAGCAGAGGGAGTGGAGAGATTGGAAAATATAATTTTTTCATAGCAAATGAGAACTAAGGTGAAAAGAGAGTTCGGCAAACAGAATCTGCGTGCTTTGAATTTCTTATTCACAACACCACAATTTAACACATAAATGAGAATAAAGCTAATTTGATTAATGTGTAATTACTAAAATTTAACATTAAGGTCAATTAGAATTTTTGTACTAAATACATGTTTGCATTTGTGCTCCAGTTTGTCATGCAGATTGTAAGTAGGAAAAGATTTAAGTTTTCCAAGGATCCTGAATTGCAAGAATAGTGGATTACTGCTCTCTACAGAGATAACTTGATACCAAATCACAGCAGTATAATTTGTATTCATCATTTTAGTGATGAATGCAAATGTTATTGAAGTTGATACCATTTCAAGGGATGGTCATTCACTGTTATCTTTTCCTTGGAAAGTACTGAAATTAACTATCAATGTGATACCTTATATATTTCCAAACCAACTATCATATTTTTTTTTCAAAAGTTATGGCAAAAATGTAGGTGTGACTTCATATTTTGACTTAAGGAGAGGGATAACATTCACATTTCTTGTATCTTTTCTTCACAACACTTCCAGCAGCCCCTTAATTAAGCCAGTCTGTTCATATCACTTTAATACCACCCCTTTTGTTGTGTGGTATTCTGGAAAAATTGCATATTTTCTGCATGTTTTGCATTTTATAATAAACCTCTTGTTACAAATACCTTAGCAATTTATAAACTTTAATGTATTTCCTGTACCACCTTTATTTATTTATTTATTTATTTATTTATTATTTTTTTTGTCTTATCAGAATAGCCAGTGGGGACTCAATTCAAGAACCTTACTTATACTACTGTGAAGCATGTCACATGTGGTGGAAAACATTTTGCTGTAGCCAATAAAGGATGTCACCTGTGTGCAAGGTTAACTATTTGAAAGAAGTGTTTTGTAGTGGATTTAAATAAATTTTGCTCCAAACATTTCTTTTTAATGGTTTGAATTTATAACTGTGGTTGATTCTGAAGTTCAAGCTAGAAATACTGCAGGTAAGCTTTTTTTCATGCATGCATTTTTAATGATTAGAGAAAGTTTTACATTTGTGTAGGCATCACTAGTTTCCAGCCAACTAAAAAGTTAAATCGACAGCACTAGCAGTCTTTCACTATCCTTTACAGACTGACATATGCTATTCAAAGCATCCATGACAGATGATTTTGAATAACAACAAAATGATATTTCCCCTAGGATCAGTTTTGTTGCTGTTCTGATATCTTTTGCTATTATAAACTGTTTATTTTCAATCAGGCTCATCATTCCTTTGCATCATACTTTCACTATGTAACATAATATAACTTTTACCACTATGTGAGCCAAACAAATAAGACCATGCATAATTGTCTATATTTCTATTGAGTAAGCATGAGTGGCAGTATGTGCTCAACAAGTACATAAACATTGTCTTGTGCTGTGACTGGGGTCTCAGTAGGTGCAAAAAGGCCCAAAGAGGTGGCTTGTTAGTAAACGTACCACAGACACCACCTCCACTGGTATGTAACACTAAAACTTGATGATTCAGGTCCATGGCCTCATGTGATCTATATCACACATGCAACCTCCTATCAGCATGCCACAGTTGCTGAAACCTTCCTCACTCTTATCTGTCTATGACTGAACTCATTAATTAGTGATCTCCATGTAATTAGTGATATCTAAAATAAGAGGTAAATGTATGCCTGCAGTGTAACATTTTATCATACATGGAATAAAGACATAAAAAAAAAAGAAACTAGCCTAATACTTACGTAGCAGACAGATGGGAGGATGGGTGAAAAGCTTTAACACTAAATCACTATGTAAACAAAATTCCACTCTTCATTTGCAGTGATTAGCAAAGGGATTCACTAATCTTCTTGGAAAACTTTAAAATAGACTACGAGACTTAAGAGTTACAATTTTAACATCCTTACCCCACATGTGAATGCAATGAACTGTGTGAGAGACATTACAGAAACATTCGGTTAATTTATATACTAACTGAACTGCAAATCCATTTATTTTTTTCATTTGGTGTTTAACTACCACCATGAGCAACTCAATGGACTACAAGCAGTTGTTCATCACTGATTTGGGCCCATCTTTTTCAGGGAGAGCAGTAGTGCAGCATAAAACAAGCACACTATTCATGACATACCCAGATCCATCTTTAGTGAATTATTAGAAGCCAGCATATCATACCACTAGGCCACAGGAGGGTCTCAAATTTTTAAACAGGGAATTAAGTTTTTCCAAAGCACTACTTTCCCCCCCCAGAGTTAATTTCACTAAGGAACCTTTAGTTGATTTTGATTTATTTCATATTCAATATCAGAAGCATCACTAGACTAATAACACTGGAGTGCTAAACAAGGTTTAATTTATTTTGCTACATTGTACTCACCCTATTCCCTTGCTTCCATAACAAATAAAACAAGAAAACTGCAGAATTTTAAAATTCATAATTGTCATTTAATTTGATTGCATTTTAAATTTGAGATAAATTAATTTAATTTCACTTGCAACCAATGTAACCTTGTGATATTCAGTTTTAGGATTAATTTTAGTGCAGTAATATATTATTTAAATGTTGACCTTTTCCCCATTTTTGGTGGGTTTTTGAGAATACAGAGATGGTCCCTAGTTGCTTTGCTGTGGTGAGGAGTATTGAGCAGTGGTACAGAGGAGTTATGAGCAATAAAGAAAGAAAGGAAGAAACCCACCACATGGCACACCAGAAAACATCACATGATAAAACAACAACAACAAAAAAAGAAAAAAAGAAAACAGATTCAGCATATGCGATCAAAATGCCCAAGTATCCAATTCATCATGTCCACCAGGGACATACAATGCGGCCAAATCTTGTGAATAAACTATGGCTAAAAAATGTATGAACTGCATTACACACCCAATGATCTGTGGGCATGTCTTAAAGCAAGTGGTGGTTCCATATGCATCCTTTGGTAACATACAATGGCCAAATATAAATTTACCATCAATATTTTTTGTCTTCTTTATTTTATTTTTTTATGATTGTTCATTGATTTAAAATAATAATCATGTTATTCGAAATTTAGTCAAGGCTTACAAATTTTTCTTTTAACTTAAGCAAAAAACTTCCTTGTAGATTATGTAGGGGCTCACTGGTAGGCTCTGTGACCCCGGCATTAGGAGGGGGGGGTCAACAAAAACATCTGCAAAACTTTTTAGTCAATTATTTGAAACTGCTTAAAGAAATAGCTAGGAATTTTTGACAGCAACTTTAAATGAAGTATTAAGCAGAAATATATATATATATATATTTTGTAAATAAGTAAAATCTTGAGAAATCATTTTTACAGTTTTAAAGTTTATAAAAACTGGATGACAGACAGGAAAGCATCGACTCCAGAGGATGTGAAGCCCCTTTTCATAGCAATAGTTCCTATACATGTACATATATTAATAAGAGAATGTGAAAGAAATATCAGTTCAAGGAATTACATTTTTACACCACTGAGAATAAAGTGTTTTTATTGAGAATAAGGTGTATTACAATTGTTTGCACATAACTGTGCATTCTTGAAAATATAATGTTCTTTGTGTGGACAAAGAAACAGAGAGCCTATGTCTTTGTTTCTTTACAAGAATTAAGAGGAAAACAAATTTGCTATGTGCAAAATACTGTGGCATTATTTTACATAAGTGTTTTTTTTTCAATCAAGAGTAAATAATTCAAACAGTTTTTTTTTGCAACATTACTCTTAAATTGTTACTCATTTATAAATCAGAAAAGGCCATTATTATTATGAAACTGCCGCAATGTTTAGAGTTGGTGAAATATAGATGATTTCGACGTCAATAACATTTTTACTTCTTTTTTGTTCTTTGAAGGGGGGCAGCATTAACAATCATGGAAACCAATTCTAGGTGCTATACAAAGCTGCTCGTCCTTAATTTGTAGCCAACGAAGGGAGAGAACCACTGCCTTAAGACTAATACACTACTAATGCCCCACCTGAGACTTGAAACTGATCTGATGAATAGTCAGAAGTCAGTGCATAGACCATTGCACCACAAATAATACAAGTTACTTCAAAAGGCAAACAGTTGTTGGAATAAATCATGTTGTCTCAATGCAAGGGATATCGAAGACACTGTCACGTGGCAGTTACATGCTTTGTGTGTGTGATCGTGATGCATTTCAAGGAAGTTTGCCATAGTTCTTTAACCTTTTAAGTGGCCGGAACGAGTTAACTCGTGGTTATCAAAATGGGCTGATGTCAGCTCAGACGGATATATTCACTGTCTAAGAAGTGGGTGAAATGTGGCTAGAACGAATTCATTTGGGGAAGGTTTAGTGGTCTTAACGCCACATGAAGGAATTACCTGAAATACCTGAGGGTCAGAAAATCTACTTCCCCCTCTGATTTGTTATTCAAAGGTGTCAATTAGAGAAGTGATTGACAATGATCCTTTCTGACTGATTAGATGCTGATAGTGCCACAACAGTGGCGACAAACCTGAAAAAGGAAAGAGAAGATGTTAGAGTTTGTTTTTTTATCCTGTTAAATGATATCCGTATCAGGGGGACTAGACCTACCCCATCTTGTCATGAATCAGAGAATAAAGGACTAGAAGGGAGCGCTAATCACTCGTGACAGGTTTATAGTCCTTACTGCTCAGATGAGAGAGCGAAAGAAATTGTTTTGCCTTACCTTTTGTGAAATCGGTCATTATAAAAACAACTCTGTTTAGGGAGAGCAGAATTATTTTGGCACCTTTCGGTTCAGGTACATCGGCCACTTAAAGGGTTAAAGAATAAAGTTTGCATGATACGATTAATTTTGATGTGTGTTTTGTGGTATTTTTTGTTCACAGAAAATAAGAGCAATCATTTCAATTACAATGTCACATTTGTATTTTACACAATAAAGTGCAATAATTTTGGTTTTATGAAAAGCGGCTGTAGGTTCTAAAGAACTTGTATTATTTAAAATGCCCAGAAAATCTAGTTAATATGGAATTTAAAAATTTCAGTAATTGAAATTCAAAATGGATTTTTTTTTCAAATGGGCTTTGAAGATATTTTCTGCAGGGAGGGGGTGAATTTTTCTGGTATGCCACTAAGATAGCAAGATTATTGAGGCTTCAGCCCCCCTTTCTGAAATGGTCTAGCAATGTCCCTGCTCAAATGATGTGGGAAGACCACTGATGGAAAATCTAACATTCACACCCCACCAGGCATTCAAGCCCAGACCCATTTTGAACAAATGATTTAAACAATATGTGTGTAATAAAGTATAAAGTCAGCTAAAAACATTATTTTTTTTGCTTAAAATCAAATTCTTTTCCATCAACTATTTACATTAATTGAAAAATATTCATGGAAAACCCATGTCCAGAAAATGCACTATGGCTATCTTATACAGACTTTCTGCAAGCCTGTAATTGATAACAAAGTACAGTTAGGTGAGCTAAAGAGTTCTGTTTTGATTCAAATCCACAACTATTTTCTATTAACTATATACATTAATTCAAAAATACTCATAGAAGCCAGTGCTTGTTACCACTTGCTCACTGGGTGACTGCAAAGTTTTAAAACTGAGAACTAAGTTTTTCCAGACATAAAAGAAACTTATAGAATTGCATAAAGACTATCACCGCCATTTCCTTGCAACTAATTTCTTTTACCTTTAGTTGATTTTGATCTACTTCAAATTCAAAATTATTTGGGAAAACCATTATGCTAAATCCATTCCAAAGTTATCAGCCCAAAGACAGAGTAAACTTACTTTGCTTTCGAGAGTATGATACGACACTTTAGGCTGCTTGTGCTTTGAAACAAAGCATCTCTCTCTCTCTCTCTCTCTGAGCAGCTTTGTGCTATTGAAGTTCAAAACTTCCACCAGTAAAATCAGTCAGACGCATTCAGAATTCCACAACACTTCACAGACAGGAAATCCAAAATTTGTAAAAAGTTCTTCAATTTTTACAAATTTTCAACTCTGTTACTCTATTTTCAACTCTGTTTGTGGATTTCCTGCTCCCTTCTCAGCTTAAATGCAAAAACTTATGGGATGGGGAATATTTAGCAATTCAGAAGAGCGGGAACATTAGGGGGGATGCTTACAGGGAAAATCTTTGCTTGGTCTAACTTTTGGTTTTGGAAAATTTTCCCCTCTTTTCAAGCTGAAATAAAAATATTTATACAGTAAAATTTTATTTGACAATAATACTGGACAAAGGCAAAATCGCGAGAAAAATAAAGTACCATTGCGAAAAAAATCTTAACTCCGCCGACCTGCCGTTTTAGAAAGTTTTGTAAAAATGAAATTCCATCCTACAATGAACACCCTCCCCCCCCCCCCCCCCACACACACACCACCACCCCATTTCTGTTCACTTGTGCATCGATCTTGTGATGACCAAAATAACAACGAAAATGTCCAAATTCCTCAAATTCGTGGAAGAATCTTTTATGCCTGAAGATTACAGGGAAATTTCTATGGCGTCTGACTTCTGTTTTTGCAAATTGCTGCATACAGTTTCAAGCTGAAATACAAACATTTATGCAATATAATGAAATTTAACAAGACTACTGGACACAAAGGCAGCATCGGGAATGAGAAAATTACAATTACCACAAAATTTTTTACTCTGTTTAACTATTGTTTTCAAAAGTTTTGAAACACAAATACCGCCCCCAGATGGAAGACGACACTCCTCCCCTAAATTCTCTTCAGTTTTGCATCGATCTTGAGAATGATTTAAATGACCAAAAAGGCGGAATTCCGTGAATCCACTTGAGAATATCATGTATATCATAAAATAATAGCAAAATAGAAAAAAGTAAATGGGAAAATTTGTAGAATCCATAGTTTTAACAGCGAGTCCTGTAGTCAGACAACAAAATCTGTAGAAACTATGGACATTTCGTTGTAGTTGGCAGGTATGTAGTATATGTATTAACATATGTAGCATTATATTTCTTGGATGTATTTTGTATGTACATGAAGTAGTATGTATACATTTGACGTAGTACATGTTTTGATGTAGTAATGATAGCACAGAACCATTTTATGCTTGGATAATAAAACAACTTGAATCATCACTCTATTTCATATCGCATTGGTTATTTAAATAGGGCATGATTCCAGTAATGAAGCAAAAGTTTTATGCACAATTTATTACGGACTAAATTTTAGGAATAGTAAGAGGTCTTTCATTTGAAACGCCAGCCTCGTTCACACTAAAAGCAAGTACTCACGTGGTTGACATCGTTTCTTTAGCTGTTGCCAGTAGAGATTTCCAAATTATCAGAATACTGAGAATGCATCAGAATTGCAAGTTTTTATTGAAGAGAATTTCAATGCTTTCTCTGTAGCATAATGAAAATTTATTGGAGAAGGGTGCATTTTTTTTGTGACAATTCCAAATTTTTTGTTTAATTATTGGTTTCTTCATATCTTCATATTATGTGAAATGGCCTTCCTACCAATAGGGCAGGGTTTTCTCTATAAATGCTATTCAGGGCTTGAAAAATATCTGAAAAGTTACATGCCCAGATGGGCATGTGCAGAAAATATTTACTTGCCCAGAAGTAAAATCTACATTCCCAGAAAAATTTATCTTTTAAGATAACAAAACAGAAGCCTCATCTTTTTAAAGTTAAAAATTATGATAAACTTTTTATACATTTCTTGCATCACCATTTTAAAGTGTCTGTATTCAAAATGCACAAAAGCATATATCTCAAGTTTTAAGAAAGGTAATTGATGGCATTTGAGAAATTTAGTGATGTTCAAGAATTTTTAATATATGTCCTGTGTTTTACAAAAAAATTAAATAATCATAGTTAACTGTATGGCCATGTAAGTAGTTTTTAACAACAATTTTGAATGTAAAAATTATTTACCTTTTCTCTTGTACAAACAAAAGTAATTTTGCATCATAAAATCCCAAGAATTGTTGTTTTGTTACAAAGGTAAATCTTATGTTTTTGACTACTGTTGTGTGCACTTAGTTATTAAACTATATTATCGCCTGACACCCCACATTGCTTGAAAAAATTACTGATGGTATCAGCAATTTTAGGATGGATTTTGCAAACAGTGCACAACACAATAGTCTTGTCATTTGATTTTAGCGAATTAAATGTTTTTATCCAAGATTCTTCAACTGTGCAACAGCTTTTTTTTTTTTTTTTTTGTACGCTTTATCATAATCCGCTTGCATAAGTTTCAGATTTGCCAACAATGTAGATTCCGATTCTGAAATTACTTCACTCAACAGTGCGGAAGACAAATTTGTAACTACCGCTAACAGATCGGGAATTTCACATAATTGCTTACTATGAGATATACTCTCATTGCTGGATTTTATTTTCCAAAATAAAAAAAAATTATATCCATTACTAAATACAACTTATATCCTCAGCTAACATGAATCACAACTAACACGAAAACTGTTCTCTCAGATAAACTAAGTTATCGGCGTTGGTAATTTTTGCTCTTCTCCCGGTTATGTGGAATGCATTGCGCAGGCTCATTTTTAAACAAAACTTAGCTTTTGTTTCAGTAGTTCCGCTGTCAGTTCATGTGTGTGGGCGCACACTCGGGTGGAAGCTTTCACTTTACCTACCCTCACTTGACCAAGTTATGTCAGAGACGTAACCCCACCTGGTGTTGTGCAATAAATATTCAGTTGTCACTCCTTCCCCATAAAGTACTGCTTTTTTGGCCATCAGTCTGCATCCTCCTGTTTCATGGCAGTTTATGCATTTTGTCACTAAACACTAGAGGCTAGTTTCGTCTGATGCATGTATCCCGTCGTTAACTGTAAACATCTAGAGCAAAACTATGTATGGCCCCAATTTCTGGATGTAGAGCATAATATAATTAAAGAAGCACTATTCTTCTGGCCTTGACACTTATTCCGTAACAATAATACAACTGCAGTAAAATGAAATACATGCGACGAACGTCTTTTTTCTAGAGCAGAAAATTCTCCATTCCAAACTTTTTTTTTCTTTAAATCTAGTTGCCTGACCGGGCAACTAGATTTCATTTTTACTTGCCCAGGCCAATAATTTACATGCCCCAGGCATCTTGGGCATGGTAGTTTTCAAGCCCTGCTATTTATCCATAGATTATTGGTAAATGCGATGCAAAATTGTGTTTACACCTAAGAAATTTAGGCTTTCATGAATTAGAAAAGTTACACTTCACTCAGCAATGAGTTCAGCCTTTTTTTTTTTTTTTTTAAATTGATTACTCAGAACATATGTCCAGCATGTCTTCTGACATATAAATGAATACAAAAATCAATGTTCATTGTACAATTTTGAATGGGTCTGTGCCTCAAAAAATCTGACTTCCATATAGCTGTTAATTACATTCACCCCCTACCTCAATTCCATATGTTACAACTAATACTCAGCCCATTGAAAATACAATATCAACATCTGCAATGCTACGTAATCAAATTTACAAATATACTAGTATATTATTTATAAATTTGCTTATTCATAATAAACTAAAATTTGAACTTTAGTTGAAGTATAAATTGTAATTTATTATGAAGGTGCTGCTAAGTGATATCAGTCAGTTTTGTTGTTCTTGGAAGGAACAATGCTAATATGAACTTGAAAGAGGTTCAACTAAATTGCATGTAGACTAATTTTAAAGCCAATTAGAGATACATATGCAGGTTATACGAATATCAAATAAAGTAATTGTACAAAGCCAAATGTACATAGCATTTTTTCTGATTGAAAACTAATGATTCGTGCATGACTTTTTCTGATCATAAAAAATTCATTAAAGAAAAGAAGCATACCCACAGTATTTCTAGCCTGAACTTCAGAACAGCTTACGGCTACAATTCAGACCATTAAAAAGAAATGTTTGGAGTGAAATTTTTTATTTAAATCCACTACAAAACACTTCTCCCAAATAGTCAATGTTGCCACAGGTGATATACACAGCCAGAGCAAAATGTTTTTCACAGCATGCAATATGCTCCACAGTAGTTCAAGTCTTCAAAGGATTGGTCCCCTGACTTCTGTTGGGAAGACAAAAAAGAAGAGGGAGGAGGTTGCACAACACGAGTTTAAGATACATGAAATACACTAAAGTTGTAAACTGCCAAAATATTTGTAATAACAGGTTTATGCTAAAGTGCAAAACACAAAAAATGGGATATTAAACTGATATGAACAAACTTGTTCGATTAAGGTGATACTGGATGTGCTTTGAAGAAATTTCAGCAGAAACTGAAATGCAATACCACTTTTTAAGCAAACAAATAAAATCATGCCTACATTTTAGTATAACTTTTGCAGAGAAGACATGATGGTTGGTTTGGAAAAAATATAAGGTAGCTAATTTTAATATTTTCCAAGGAACTGAGACCAGTGATCATCATGTCTTGAAACTGCATTAACTCAAATAAGTTCATCACTAAAATGTTGAATACAAATCACATCATTGAGATTTGGTATCAAGTTATCTCTGTTGAGAGCAGTAATCCACTTTTCTTGCAGGTCAGGATCCTTGGAAAATTTGAACATTGCAAGCGCACATCTATCTTTTCTGACTTATA
Organism: Macrothele yani; assembly: GCA_039090855.1. Lineage (NCBI taxonomy): Eukaryota > Metazoa > Arthropoda > Arachnida > Araneae > Macrothelidae > Macrothele > Macrothele yani. Next base: position 58,081,474 of record CM077032.1, on the reverse strand, counting down.
ATTTGCATGGCAGCACATCAGCAGCATCTGTGAGAAATGTAGCACACCATTAAAGAAATAATAATGCTAAGATGAAAAGTTTTACAGTAAAACCCTGTTTATCTATTTTTCACATGTAAAATGTGTATCTGGTCTAAAAGTTCTCAACTGCTCTTAATGGTAAATTTAATTTATTACACATTAATCAAGAATTAGTTTTCTTCTCGGTTATACATTAGAAATTCAAATCATGCAAATTCTGTTTACCAAACTTTCTTTCCACCCTTTCCCTTTGCCACAAATTCCAATCTCCCCACATCCTCTGCCTCTCGTTATCACAATGTCCTGTCGTCCACCTGGTTTATGCATCACTTTGTAGAATGCAACCATTCCTCCTAAGCTTACCATTGATCACATCAGGTGTTACCTCCAGTACGTAATTGCTCTTGCTTCACATCATACAGATCTTTGTACGCCTTCACTTTCCAGATGAATCTCTCCATGAACATATCACTTAAAAGATTTGACTGTAATGCTATAATTTTAATGGAAGAAGAGTGCTTCCAAGATTGCATTAGCAACAACTTGGGTTTGGCAACATAATAATTTGTACCTCTAGAAGAAATTGAGAACACAAAGTGCAATCGGAATATCTCCAGTGAAGATTATTCTCAGGTAAGTGCATCAGCAGCCAACTTTGCTGTGCACTGAAATTATTAGGACTTCCTTTATAGCCATAAAACTAATCAGAAAACAATGCAGGTTCTCAATAGCCTTATTTCAACTTAAAATAAATAAACAGCAAAAATTCATTTTTTTAAAACTATCAATGTGTGTTTTGAAAGCCAGTGTCATAAGACAAACACACTACACATGCCACATTCAGGACTTAAACTCAGACCACTCGGATGAACGATCACAAGCTAGTGTTTAGACCACTAGAGCAGTGTTCTATATTGCTGACCCAAGGAATACATAATCTTTAATGCCTTATCATCATAATCATCATTGTCAACCATTATCAATACACTGCTGGACGAAGGTCGCCCCAAGTTTCGTCCACAACGGTCTGTCTTGTGCCAGTCTCCTCCATGTCACTCCCGCATACTTTCGAATTTCATCCACCCATCTTCCATGTGGTCTTCTTCTGGGTCTTTTCCTGTCCCTTGGAATCCAATCTAAAATTTCGGTTGTCCATCGATGGTCTGTCCTTCTGGCAGTATGTCCAGCCCATTGCCATTTCAGGGATTTAACTCTGATCACGATGTCTTCCACTCTTGTCATTTTTCGGATCCACGAGTTCCTCTTTTTATCTCTCCTGGTTACACCAAGCATGCACCTCTCCATGCTGCTTTGAGTTGTCTGCAGCCTTTATATGTCTCTTTTAGTTAAGGTCCATGTCTCTGCACCATACGTAAGCACTGGAAGGATACATTGATCAAACACTTTTCTTTTAAGACATAATGGCATATTGCTCTTGAAAATTATGCTGTTTCTTCCAAAAGCTCTCCAGGCAAGTTTTGTACGCCGATTAATTTCTTCATCAATGTGACCCTCACTTGATATCTGCTGTCCAAGATAAACGTACGTGTCTGTTATCTCCAGCTTTTCTCCATCAATCGATAAATCTTCATTTCTTGTAAAAGTATTGAACATCACTTTTGTCTTCTGAAAGTTCATTTTTAATCCCACTTCTTTACTCTTGTCAGCAAGTTCCTGGATCATACTCTGCAGCTCTGATGGGGTAGTTGCAAAAATGACTATGTCATCAGCAAAACGAAGGTGGGTTAGATAATCTCCATTAATCTTTATCCCTTTGTTTTTCCAGTTCACTGATTGAAAGACATTTTCCAATGTGGCATTAAAGAGCTTCGGTGATATGGTGTCACCTTGTCTCCCTCCTTTTCCAACTTTTATGTGTGTTGTATTTTCAAACAGCCGAACCTTTGCAGTTGCATTTTCATAGATGTTATTAATAATATTAATGTACGCATCTTATATATATATATATATATATATATATATACACTAGGCCAAAAAAAAAAAGAAAAAAAAAAAGAAAGGAAGCACCCTCAGAAAGTTGTTTAATCCTGATGAAGCTTCACATTGTAAGTACTCACTGCCAAATATGCAAATGATTAAGAAATAACAACCAACGACTAAATAGTAGCTCATCATAGCACAAGGGAACCATGCTTTGAAGAGGGTATATCAAAGCTCGCATGCAGAGACAGCTGTCACAGCATATTGTAGTTAAATTAACTTCCACTAACTGTGAGGATGCCTCAACGTCAGATCCATGCACGACACGAGCGAGTTTGAGAGAGGATGTATAACTGGGCTGGGAGACACTGGTTGGTTAAGTTGCCGTATCGCCAAGCATTAGAGTCAGAGCAATTGGACAATGTTGGCACCAATGGGTCGAGGAGGGCACAACCCAGTGAATGGATTGGGCGATTGTAAGAGTTACATGAACAGAAATGGAATCCTCGCTCTGAACCATTTGTGGCCATGCTGCATCATCTACAGGTATGGAAGTGGTTATCCAGACTGTTGCTAGATGACATGCAGCACAGTGACTACATTCAAAGAGGCCACTCTGCTGCCTACCCTACCACTGACCAGCGTATACATGTCTGGAGACTAACCAGCCAGCGCATGGATCCTGCCTTTACGGTTGAACAGCGCATGGCTCACACACTGGGGTGTGTGTGTGGGCGGGGGGTTGTCTGGGGGAGCCATTTTTTACGACAGCCAGACACTCTTGGTAGTCTTCCATGCAACCCTTACAGCTCAACCGTGCATCCATGATCTGTTGTGCTGCCATTCCTGTTGCAACATCACCGAGCAATTTTGAACAGGATAAAGCCTCATGATAATGAACACAGCAATCAGACATCACTGAATTGACTATAATTACTGTTCCATATGTAATATCAATAACATAAAGAAACTTGAAAATTTCATTGCCCTGCAGCGAGAAATTTTCAAGTTTTCTGATGCAATTGATATTACGTACGGAACAATAATTACAGTCAATTCAGCAATGTCTGATTGCTGTGTTAATTATCATGATGTATTGGCCACATATTATAAGAATATTTTCCCACACTATATAGGGTAAACCCTGGCCACACACAACAGAGCTCTCCAAGGCCTGACTTCATAATGTTGACACCCTTCTGTGGCCAGCCTGATCACACGTCTCACCAATCAAATATCGGGATGCCATTTGGCATGCTATACCTCAGGACAGCATCCGTAAACTGTATGCATCTATGTCTCACATATATCCAAGCCACAGGTGGCACTGCAATGTATTATTGACTTGCCCACCTGGTGTAGCTATTTTATCCAAATATATTGCCCAACTGCTCTGGAATTGTAATTTCTTTTCTTATACATGTACATTTTACACACCAATTTTCATCTTGATTGGATGACTCCTGTGTACTTCATGTAAAAAAATTTCTTCCAAGGTCATTTCCAACAGTTTTTTTATTTTTTTTTTTTTTTTTTGCTGTGTAATAATAAACCTGGTTATCTTATGGTAGTAGTTCTTCAGAAATTATAGAGAATAAACAACAATCCCAAATTTCCTCAGGGTACATCATTTAAAAAAGAAACTTTACATAATTTGTACACTACTACTACTACAACAGTATACAACCAAGAAATGTTACTAAATTACAAGAGAAGTAAATGAGGTGGCAAGAAGAAATTGTAGATACACCCTAAGGTACCACTAAGTATATGCGCAAAAGAGAATCCAAGGAAAATATTTGATTTGATTGGGAGTTTAACGACCATCATGAGCAACTCAGTGGGATATAGGTTGTTGCCTGTCCCTAATTTAGGGCCAATGGTTCCAGTGAAAGGAGACAGCCACTGCTGTAAGATAAACACAACATTCATGCCTAAATAGGATTTGAACCCCGACACATACACATCTCGGATGAATGATCAGAAGCCAGCGCTTAGACCACTGTTCCACAGGGGCAACCCAAGGGAAATAGTGACTCTTCAATGGTTAATATTTCACTAACAAAATATTTTCTTTTGCTGCTTCATTTAAGACACTCTTACCTTGATATAGTTCTATTTCTTGGTATATCAGTGATGTTAAAGCTTCATAATAGACAGACTCAAAGAAAAGCAGCCTACATTATGCAGGTGCTCACACTGTACATTATGCCATGCTGAATTACATATATACGCTAAACTTGAAGTGCACCTGAACCTAAAAAAAAAAAGTTTGAAATGGTGCTACACATTAAATATAACTTTACCTGTGTTATTCATCAACATGCACTTAATTAACTACCATTCAGAAAGTGCACCACGTTCATCAATGTCAACACGCAGGCATTACATAAAATGTACCACAGCTAACATGTACAATTACATCCGTGTTTTACCTCTACACACAAAATATGACTTACCTATAACATCATTCAACCAAATGCAGTTAACGCCCGTCCAGAAAATACACCATCTTCGTCGATGTCAACAACGAAGTTACAGAAAATGCACCACTTCACAATTACTTGATACATCCCTACTTTCGAGAACGAGAGTACATTACCTCGGGTTCCTCGGCAGTGGTGCATTTTCTGGACATGCTCCAGTGCTACCATGCGTGTACTTTGTTTACCGCTGTGGCAGACATCTTGAACTTACCCGCACGTGAAAATGACATGCGAGCTTCTGTTAATATCTGAAAACGACTTCAAAGAAGTTGAAAAGCTGAAATTGCAGACAATCCAGATATACTTATTAGCCAGTTTTTCGAAATATATACTAATTATTCCGAAGTGAAATTTATACATAGATGTTTTAGTTGTAAAAATGGGTCAAATTTTCAAATTCAAAGATTCCTAGCTTAGGTTGAGAGACCCGAACCCACAGCGCTATGCACCTTTTGGCAGGATAAAGAGAATCTAAGAGAATTAGGAGCAGATTGCCCTGATAGAATAGCACGAAAGAAAAGTATGGAAATATTAGAGCACAAGAAGTATTTCCCGTTAAGTAGTGCAGTTATAAGCTGCCCTACATACTTACCTACAACAACAAGCCGTTCTGTGCGATATTTCTCTCCGCATGAAAAATGCCCATTACACCGCTGCCACAGATGAAAACAGGGGGAAAGAAGGGAAGGACACGGGAAAAAGGGAACCTGTAAAAAAAAAACTATCACGCACAGAATAAGTTTCCCAGAGGAAAATCGACGTTCAACACCGGATAAAACAAAACTGGCCGTTTGCTTAGTGTTCCTCTCAGGTCAGCTATTTGCTTCGTTACTCATCAGCCAATGAGAGAAAAGATTTTTCCCCATTGGTTAAAAAATTTTTCTCGTGTTTACTTTTGCTGATTCTTGCCTGACATGTCAGAGTAACCTTAGCTGAGGTGGTGTGAACACAAGATTACACCAATCGAGGTTTAAGCTACTCAATCTGAATAAACAACAGAAAAACAAAGATATAAAAACAGCCACAATCAGGGTTATTTTTTTTTTTATTATATTCCTTATTTAAGGAGCCGGTAGTATAAGGGCCAATCATTTTTTTTTTCTTCGCTACTTATCTTCTGCTTGTTGCACATTTGTGTGCAACAGCGGAAAAAATTAAGTCCTGTTCTTTTTTTTTTTTTTTTTTTTTTATCAGAACTAAGGTTTAGAAAAAAAAATGTAATATAAAAGACAAGACAAACAACACCTTGTTAGTTAGGGGAAGAGATATTCAGTACAAAAAAGATAAATTTTTTATGCAACATTTTGCTATTCAATTCTTGCTTTCTTCTCATGTGTAAGAATACCTTCAATCTAGTCCCAGTTATTTCTAATTTTTTTGGAAGCATAACTGTAAACTGGATTCTTTCAGGAATTTTATTTAAAATAGCCTTCAGTTTTTTAAATTTGTCAGTATCATTGGCAACATAATTAAGGGCCTCTCTGACAAGAGGATTGGGATGTTTCTTGGCTTTCTCGTAATACCTTTGCGCTAGATCATACATAGTATAATGTATAGAGTTGATATTTAGCATACTACGGATAGCATTATTGGATGTTTTTCCATCTAGTCCTACCATCATACGAAGAGTTTTATTTTGAAACGAGGTAATATTATTTTTTTGCTGCTTTCTGCAGTTACCCCAGATAGGACAGCCATAGCTAATCACCGGGCTGAAGCATGCTTTCCATAACAAGGTTTTATTTTTTTGCTAAGCCTTTTATTTTTAATTATGGGTTGGAGACATCCTCTTAATTTAAGAGCTTTAGCCAGGGTTTCCTTAATATGCTTGTTCCAATTCAGATTATGATCCATAATGAGGCCTAAATATTTGACATCCTTTACCCAAGGTATTTTTTTACCATACAATTCAATTTCAAAGTCAGGATTGTAATTGTATGTTTTACGGGAGAACAGAATTGTTGCTTGTGTCTTGTCAGTATTAATTTTAATTTTCCAGTCTAGGAAGTAATTCTCCAGTTTTTCCACATAGTATTGCAACATAAATGTTGCTTGATTTTTATTCATGGAAGTATAGGCCAGTGCAGTGTCGTCAGCATAAAGTGTTGTACTCAGATTCTTGTTGTTAAAATTTGGAAAATCTGACGTAAAAATAGAGTATAGCGTAGGAGCAAGTACACTGCCTTGTGGAACACCAGCTTCAATTTTTTTTTTTTTTTTTTTTGCAGATTTCTTCCCATTAAGTTTTACACAAATTGTTCTGTTTTCAAGATAAGATTTGATTATATGAATAATCCAAGGTGGGAAGTCATGTACTATTAGTTTGTAGATAATTGCCTCGTGTGGACATTTGTCAAAAGCCTTAGCTACATCCAGGAATATAGCCGCTGTGTGCTTCTTATTCATTATTCCTTCTGCACATTTTTCAGTAACTCTCGAGAGCTGGTGCACTGTGGAGTGTTTGTCACGGAAACCTCCTTGAATAAATGGAATAACTGGATATTCTTCACAGAATTGTTGCATCCTAACAAGCATATTTTTTTTGTAAAAATGGGTCTAAGGTATTTTAATTCATAGCTAAATATATTTCATTAACTTTAAATTTCAAATGCAGATTAATTAAATAGTAGGGTTAATAATGAAGATAATAAATCGGATTCACAATGAGACAAAGTTCCCCGAAAAACCTGCTGATAAGACACCCTTTGGACTGTCACATCAAAACAAATGTGGAATGTCAATTGAGATGATAAGGTATGCTTTTTTTGGAAACTTTTTATATAACAAAGTAAAAAAATATAATTGAATGGTGTGCGAACTGATATGAATCTCGAGTAGCTCAATATCAAAATATATGTACCCTTCGAATTTCCTTGGTTGTTAATTTATTGTCTCTGTGTTTGTAATGTTGAGACAGAGGTCTTCTAATCAAACTTTCCCCTTATCTGAGGTGTATCCAAAATAGACAGAAAAAACTGAAAATGCGAGGTTTCTGATTGAGCGACTTCTGATACCAAATGTATTTCTAAAAGCGCTTTAATTTCCGGAATCGTTTATGTTTGTTAGATCGCAATTTCGTCTGATAAACTGCTGAGCAAACGAAATTTTATTTTAAGAAATAATTCTATTCAATTTTGCTTTAAACGTTAAGGACTATTTTTTGTAGCAGAGGTAGGTGTTTCGTACATTGTATAGTGTTATACTCAGGTTGACTTGTACTATAGTAATAGCGTCCTAAATTATTTCGCCGCTAATGATGAAGGATTTCAAAAAGATCAGATCAGATCATATGTACAGAATTTTAGGAAGGGAGTGTCTGATCCCAGGTCTTAAACAACCCTTAGAAATAGAAAGCTAGGAGATTTGGGCTAGAGTGGCTGACAGGAAAGTGACACGGAAGCGAGGTAGAAAGGGGGAGAAAGACGTCCTTATTTATTACCGGGGGGCAGTACCCTGGGTCCGACGGCTTAACGTGCTCATCCAACCCACGGCTGGTATTTAGTGGTTCGACCGTTCGTACCCGACCAGGATTGAACCTGAAGCAAAGAATATCTAACGAGAAGTTAAGGCTCAGCTAAAACGTAACTAGCGCAGCCATATCTTCAGGGAAAACATGCAGTGCATAGAAGCCAACATACAGGCTGATCGGCTGATGACGGAGCAAACTGCGCATGCGTATTTCTCTTGACTTCAATTCTTTGGGTAAAGAACAGTCAGCTGAGCTACTCAGACTCACAGCACGTGATTGTAACCTTCTCGGTAGCATAATCACTTCGCAAATCGGATATGTTAGTTTTGTTACGCCAACCGGGTTATTTAAGGCTTTTGTTTGTTCGTCAGTTTTTCAAAAATATTTTCAGTAATGCCAAACATTAGGGAATGTTTGCATTTTGTACGGATCCTTAGGCCTAACTGTAATATTTGCTGAAATTTAATTTAAATAGTAATACTAATGTTATTGCACATTTTTCTCACTAATATAAGGGATGGGCGGGATATCAGAAAACAGCAACAACAAAAAACTGCTCTAAGCAAATAGTTATCAGATCGAAGGAAACCTCGTGGATCAAAGAAAACCTTCACTGCCGTAGTCCCCCTAACGTGTTATACTCCTGAAGGTTAACTTTCCCGCAGAGCATATTATCTCTTAAAATATGGTGGCGCTGTTGTCGCCTATTTTACATTATCTCTATGGGAGTTGACATTCTTTAAGCGTTAGATATTCTTTGCCTGAGGTTATTCCCATGACAGTCACGAAAGCTTGAACACTAGGCCACCCGCGGCCCAGTATTTCAAAAAGTGGGACATACACATTGTGAGGTATGCAATATCATGGAATCTGCAAGTAGCACACTGTAAAAATAAGCTGTTGTAGGCCTAACACAACGTTAAGGCGGCGGCGACGACGTCGAGTAGGCTACAACAGCAGGTAGGTACGTTCTTGTCAGCAAAAAGTTACATATTGTAGTGCTACGTTACAGAATATACACTGGCGTGCAAAAATTAAGGATGAGACGGTTTTTGAATGTAACGTCGTGCAGAAGTGCTCCACATCGACTCAAATCATACCATAAGATCTCCAAGATGTAAGAATATGGGACAAGTGAGCAAAACCGTCCAAACAAGGAATCCAAAGGATACAAAGGCACTTTATTGAAAAGGTAGCTTCGAGCACAACTGGACAGAAGACAGAAACGTCCATGTGACAGGCGGCTGCCAAGAAAAATCCAGTTTTTAGTAGGGGACATGGACGACATGATCACCTCTGACTGCGTTGCAGGATTTACAACGTCTGTCCATGCTGAAGACGTGGTTGTCAAGGAGCTGCTGAGGCATCGCGGTCCATTCCTCTTGTAGCGCTAATCCCAGCTGCGTAATCGTTGCTAGCGGCTGGTGACGTGCAGCCAAGCGTCTCCCGAGATGGTCCCACACGTGTTCGATTGGATTTAGGTCCTTGGACCTTGCGGGCCAATCCATGCGTTGAATATCTTCACTCTCCAACAGTTCTGCGACAGCCACTGTACGATGAGGTGTAGCGCTGTTGTCCATGAAGAGGAACTCAGGACCCACAGCACCTCTAAACAGGCGCACGTGAGGCAGGAGAACCTCGGTACAATAGCGGACACCAGTGTCTGAACCTCCTTGGAAGATGTGGAGGTCAATACGGCTACCAAGCATGATACCGTCCCAAACGAAAACTCGGCCACCTCCAAAACCGGTACCTGTCGCTGATGTTGGAGGTGATGTTACCAGGAAAGATACAAATAGGACCTCGTGGATAGGAAAAATGACATGAGTGGAAGACGTTATGGTCAGAATTCCTGAAATTGCAAAGGGATGGGCGTTTTGCTAGAAGAAAGAGCCACCGACGGAGAGCTAAAACATTGAACTGGATAGCAAGGGGAAAAAACAGTACTCAGAAGATGACAAAAAGGAGTCGATGAAATTCGAAAGTAGGAAATAAACTGGCAGAAGGCAGACTGTTGTGGAAGAAGAAACTTGGGGACTCTCATCCAGCAGTGGATTTATAGTGGTTGTAAATATACATGCATATACGTACGCATACATATACATATACAGGGGGATTCCTAAAGTCCTAAGTCGCCTCAATAACTTAGGAACAAAGACAGCTAGAGCTATGGAAGTAAGGTATGGTAAAACAACCATGCGATATCGAATGAGAGAGAGTGCAGCGCCCCTAGTGGCAAAATGTGGAAGTTAGCACCCCTATGTCGGAAACAATGTGAGATGCGGGAAAGATATCCACTAGAAACTTGTAGAGAATCAACGAGTTAGTAGGAAATGACATATGGTAGAAACTGCTGGGGTACGTAGAAGGCTGGAAACGTGAGAGGGAAACACAAGGTTTATTTTACTCAGGCATGAATACAAATGGAGTACATTGGGCGTATTTAATGCAACAGTGGTACTTACATAACGTTGCGTTTAAAGTAAATAGGGTTCAATATGTCCACCATCTGCCACAATACACATTTGAATGAGAGATAGAACTTCCCGTTGTACGTTCGCGAGCATAACAGGTGTCCCGCTCTCACACGCAGCGACGATACGCAGTTGGGGATCGTGGAGACTCGTCGGTTCCACCTTGTACACGTGATCCTTTAGGTAACCCCAGAGGAAGAAATCCATATGGGAGTTAGATCCGGGGATCGTGGAGGCCACGCTACGGGACCACCATAACTAATGACCTGTTGCCCGAAAGTGTCGGACAGGAAGTGCTGTACCGCTGTTGGTTGATGTGCCGGAGCGCCGTCATGCTGAATCCATAATGAGCGTACACCTTGCAGAGACAGATCATCTAACCACTCAGGTAATGTGCTTTGTAACCGCTGCAGGTATCTTCGTCCATTTAATGCGCCCTCACAGAACACAGGCCCAACAAGTCGGTCCTTCCAGATGCCACACCAGACATTGACCGACCAGCGCACTTTGTGCCTCATTTCCCGTGTGACAAATGGATTCTGAACTGCCCAGTAATGGGTGTTTTGTTTATTCAGCACCCCGGCGCGTGTGAACTGCGCCTCGTCAGTCAAAAGATGTTTGATAGAAAGGCCGCATTTTCTTCTAAGGTGTTCATTACAAAATTGCACCAATCTGGACGTCGCTGGTTATCCCTGAAATCAGTACGTGCAGCGGTACTGGACGGTACGGGTGGGCACCATGCTGATGCAAAAAGTTCCACACACGCGATTGTGATAAGCCACATGTCATACTGACTTCCCTCGTAGTGGTGTGTGGGTTGGCCAAAACGTATGCTAGAACATCGACTGGTTGCACATCCATACCCATTCCGGTGGGTCGGCCGAATGGGGGACGCGTTGCAATACTGCTTGTCTCTCGTGTAGCTGTCGAACCGGGCGACTTATGATCCACGGTGTTGGCGATGTATGAATCGGGAATCGTAAGCCATACAGGCGGGACGCTTCCCTCGCACCGCGTCCGAATTCTCCATATAGCAGTATCATCTCTCAATACCGTTCATCCGAATAGTCTGCCATGATCGTTCTTTACCCGATACTCACGTTACGAATGACATAGCTCCTGACCGACGATCATTTATACATTGCCACGCCGCGCTTGATACGGCAGGTTATGCGTTATGTCACACCAGAATTTGCATACAACACTCGCAGGCGTGCGGTCGCATACGTCACACATTTCTCTCTGCTAGACTGTTACCGCGACAACGACACGAACCGGCTTTGCACAAGTTCGCGTTTCCAGCCTTCTACTTACCCCAGCCGTTTCTATCATTTGTCATTTCCTACTAATTCGTTGATGCTCTACAAGTTTCTAATTGATCGCTTTCCCGTTTCTCTCATGATTTCCTAGATAAGAGTGCTAACTTCCACATTTTGCCACTAGGGGCGCTGTAGTCACTCTCAATCGATAGCGCATGGTTATTTTACTATACCGTACCTTACTTCCATAGCTCTAGCTGTCTTTGTTCCCAAGTTATTTAGGTGACTTAAGACTGTATGTTTATATACGTATAAGGACACCCTGTTTATATATATATATAAGGACAAAAAATTTAATGCGTGTGGCAGTGAAAGCGGAGACACACTTAAGGTCATGTACGCGTTCTCAAGTGTCTGATCGTGACCCCTAGAAATATGACAATAATTTTTTTTTTCTTCTGGTACACTCCCTTTGGAACTTCGACGTGATACTGACCACTGCAACTTGGACGACCATGAAAAAGATTTTGTGGATTTTGAAGGATCTGAAAGAATTTCGCGATGAGTTGTTATTGCCATACTCACACACCGGCATTCTCTTTAATAAAAACGGATTGCAAGCATATTCAGTCTAATTTTAATTTGAAGCCATGATAACAATTTAGTGTAGAAAAATTTGTTTTCCAAAGTTTACCATCTTCATAAATTTTCTAAACAATGATATCTGATTAAATGCTCTTTTCAAAGTAATTAAGTATAATGCACTACCTCAATTGAAATGAGCAGCTTATTTTTGGGAGGGAGGGGGTTGCAGAAGAAAAATAAAATGTACCAAGTGGAGTGACTTCAGTTATTTTCGGTGAATAAAAATTTACGTGAGCTTAAAAGCGAAAATTTTGCTGTGCTTACTAAGTGAAGAAATCAATTTTGTGCAAGTATTTCGTTGCAGAAATGAGTCTCTCTCCCTTTGTCTCTATTTTTTTTTTTTTTTCAATTTATCCAATACTGAACTCTATTCCTAATTGCAATTTGTTCACATTCCCATTTTGACCAGAAGAGAAAATATAAGTAAAACTTTTTTGCAAAAGTCCCGGCAATTGAGTATTTGTTATTAGCAAACACGAATAAACTCCAGTTCGATGGGAGTAACATTGTTGTTCGAATTATTACGTTGAATAAAAGTAGGAACAAACCAAAAATTGGAAAAAAACAAACAAAAACAGTTTGAGTAATACATTCAAACATACTTGATTTAATACTTTATTTCAACTTTCGTTATTACTTTTAATTAATTCCCCTATTTTATTTCTTATTTGGAAGCATATTAATCTACAAAGCACACAGGCCCAGCGATGCATCCCCACCCAACGAGAGACTGCATTCGCCAGCAACCCTGCTAGCAAGAGCTGCCATCAATATAGACCCCTGGAAAATTTCATTCAAAGGAAACGAACTGATTTGGTAATAGACAGAGTTTCCCATATGAGTTGGTTTCAATAGGCATCCGAGCTGCAAGCAGTGCAGTCCGCAAACGTTCTTTCCTTTTCCAGTGGTGTTATGCAGGAAAAACTTTCAGTTGAGTTCAGAAAACTTCAGTCGTGGCGTTATGCTGGAAAAACTTACAGCGGCGTTGTCAAAAGTTCTCTCTCTTGGTACGGCATGAAAAAAAACTGCTGGGGGGGGGTTGCAGCCCCCACAGCCACATACTTGGAGCCGCCCTGATTATAGCAATATACTATATACGGTAAATGTGTACATTAGCGTCCTAAATAATTTCGTCGGAAAAATTCTAGTTCCTTGAAAAAGTTTGACGTACATAATTTAGAGTATGGAAATGAATGGCAAATGGCGCAGAAATTTCATATTTTAAATGTCTTTTAGATATTCTTATCGTAATATTGACCTGTGACTCCGACGCTGTGAAGAGAAGCGGCGGTAGGCCTAACGCATCGCTCCGGCGAAAATGTGAAGCTTTCGTTCGATAAAAGGAAGGTTTGTTGCTGTGCGGAAATGAGGGCGGAAGAGCACAAGAGAAAGAGGTTTCGTTGTTGGCAGGAGAGCGATAAATGTTGTAGTGATACGCTATAGAAAATAGGTCCACATCACCCACCCTTTGTTTTGTTGTATCCGAAAAGATCGGCAAGTGTTTCTTTGGTATTTATTTCTTTTGTTACTTATCATTTTTTGACGAACTCACGTGGAGCTAGTGTGATAGTATGGAATCCAAATAGAATCCTATGAGCTTATGTCGAGAACTGAAGGTTGCTGTAGCAGTTTTGTCCGCAACAGGAATAAACATTTTTCAAGAATCAAAAAGAATAATTAATAAAGTATAATCGTAATACACACGCGACCCTAGCTGACCCTTGTGGCAGGCATGTGCTGCCACAATGCATTGCGCGCATTCTGTTTTAACTGGCCATAAGCCATTTTAATGTTCGGGTGTTTTCTTTGCGACAATGGTTACCTTTAATTGCTTTACCCGAACAGTCGGAATGCGACAGGAGGTAAAAAGAGAGTGCACTTTATTGTTAGAGGAACTTTTGAGTTTTTATATCAACATGGCTTCATGGTCTTGTGACTTATCTTCCAAAGTACCAACGCTGTATTCTACATAGTTCTCACAGAGCCGACAGATGTCAGCGCTCACTCCGCCTTTAGTTCAGGATTAGTACTGATGTGTTTTGTATTCAGAACCCATAAGTTGCTTAACGTTTCTTTTTTTTTAATTTTCGGGGAGAAGGGGTTTGAAATGTGGAATTGAAGTCATTTTTAATGATGTTTGGAAGGACAAAAATATGAGGAATTACGTAAATATTAAAAATATATATATATGACAGATCACTTACTATTTTATCAGACACAATATATGGCAAACAACATTCTGGAATATTTATTCCAACGGAAGGCATTTTTGATGAAGTTTGGAAGGACAAAAATATGAGGAATTTCCTAAATAGTAGAAAAATATATATATTTATTCCAACGGAAGGCATTTTGATGAAGTTTGGAAGGACAAAAATATGAGGAATTTCCTAAATATTAGAAAAATATATGTATGACAGATCACTTACTATTTTATCAGACACAATATATGGCAAACAACATTCTGGAATATTTATTCCAGAATTTATTTTTATCAGACACAATATATGGCAAACAACATTCTGGAATATTTATTCCAAACGGAAGGCATTTTTGATGAAGTTTGGAAGGACAAAAATATGAGAATTTCCTAAATAGTAGAAAAATATATACTATTTTATCAGACACAATATATGGCAAACAACATTCTGGAATATTTATTCCAACGGAAGGCATTTTTGATGAAGTTTGGAAGAACAAAAATATGAGGAATTTCCTAAATAGTAGAAAAATATATATATGACAGATCACTTACTATTTTATCAGACACAATATATGGCAAACAACATTCTGGAATATTTATTCCAACGGAAGGCATTTTTGATGAAGTGTGGAAGGACAAAAATATGAGGAATTTCCTAAATAGTAGAAAAATATATATACGACAGATCACTTACTATTTTATCAGACACAATATATGGCAAACAACATTCTGGAATATTTATTCCAACGGAAGGCATTTTTGATGAAGTTTGGAAGGACAAAAATATGAGGAATTTCCTAAATAGTAGAAAAATATATATATGACAGATCACTTACTATTTTATCAGACACAATATATGGCAAACAACATTCTGGAATATTTATTCCAACGGAAGGCATTTTGATGAAGTTTGGAAGGACAAAAATATGAGGAATTTCCTAAATATTAGAAAAATATATATATGACAGATCACTTACTATTTTATCAGACACAATATATGGCAAACAACATTCTGGAATATTTATTCCAACGGAAGGCATTTTTGATGAAGTTTGGAAGGACAAAAATATGAGGAATTTCCTAAATAGTAGAAAAATATATATATGACAGATCACTTACTATTTTATCAGACACAATATATGGCAAACAACATTCTGGAATATTTATTCCAACGGAAGGCATTTTTGATGAAGTTTGGAAGGACAAAAATATGAGGAATTTCCTAAATATTAGAAAAATATATGTATGACAGATCACTTACTATTTTATCAGACACAATATATGGCAAACAACATTCTGGAATATTTATTCCAAACGGAAGGCATTTTTGATGAAGTTTGGAAGGACAAAAATATGAGGAATTTCCTAAATAGTAGAAAAATATATATATGACAGATCACTTACTACTTTATCAGACACAATATATGGCAAACAACATTCTGGAATATTAATTCCAACGGAAGGCATTTTTGATGGAGTTTGGAAGGACAAAGATATGAGGAATTTCTAAATATTAGAAAAATATATATATGACAGATCACTTACTATTTTATCAGACACAATATATGGCAAACAACATTCTGGAATATTTATTTCAACGGAAGGCATTTTTGATGAAGTTTGGAAGGACAAAAATATGAGGAATTTCCTAAATATTAGAAAAATATATATATGACAGATCACTTACTATTTTATCAGACACAATATATGGCAAACAACATTCTGGAATATTTATTCCAACGGAAGGCATTTTTGATGAAGTTTGGAAGGACAAAAATATGAGGAATTTCCTAAATATTAGAAAAATATATATATGACAGATCACTTACTATTTTATCAGACACAATATATGGCAAACAACATTCTGGAATATTTATTTCAACGGAAGGCATTTTTGATGAAGTTTGGAAGGACAAAAATATGAGGAATTTCCTAAACAGTAGAAAAATATATATATGACAGATCACTTACTACTTTATCAGACACAATATATGGCAAACAACATTCTGGAATATTAATTCCAACGGAAGGCATTTTTGATGGAGTTTGTTAGGACAAAGATATGAGGAATTTCCTAAATATTAGAAAAATATATATATGACAGATCACTTACTATTTTATCAGACACAATATATGGCAAACAACATTCTGGAATATTAATTCCAACGGAAGGCATTTTTGATGGAGTTTGGAAGGACAAAGATATGAGGAATTTCCTAAATATTAGAAAAATATATATATGACAGATCACTTACTATTTTATCAGACACAATATATGGCAAACAACATTCTGGAATATTTATTCCAACGGAAGGCATTTTTGATGAAGTTTGGAAGGACAAAAATATGAGGAATTTCCTAAATATTAGAAAAATATATATATGACAGATCACTTACTATTTTATCATACACAATATATGGCAAACAACATTCTGGAATATTTATTCCAACGGAAGGCATTTTTGATGAAGTTTGGAAGAACAAAAATATGAGGAATTTCCTAAATAGTAGAAAAATATATATATGACAGATCACTTACTATTTTATCAGACACAATATATGGCAAACAACATTCTGGAATATTTATTCCAACGGAAGGCATTTTTGATGAAGTTTGGAAGGACAAAAATATGAGGAATTTCCTAAATAGTAGAAAAATATATATATGACAGATCACTTACTATTTTATCAGACACAATATATGGCAAACAACATTCTGGAATATTTATTCCAACGGAAGGCATTTTTGATGAAGTTTGGAAGGACAAAAATATGAGGAATTTCCTAAATATTAGAAAAATATATATATGACAGATCACTTACTATTTTATCAGACACAATATATGGCAAACAACATTCTGGAATATTTATTCCAACGGAAGGCATTTTTGATGAAGTTTGGAAGGACAAAAATATGAGGAATTTCCTAAATATTAGAAAAATATATATATGACAGATCACTTACTATTTTATCAGACACAATATATGGCAAACAACATTCTGGAATATTTATTCCAACGGAAGGCATTTTTGATGAAGTTTGGAAGGACAAAAATATGAGGAATTTCCTAAATAGTAGAAAAATATATATATGACAGATCACTTACTATTTTATCAGACACAATATATGGCAAACAACATTCTGGAATATTTATTCCAACGGAAGGCATTTTTGATGAAGTTTGGAAGGACAAAAATATGAGGAATTTCCTAAATATTAGAAAAATATATGTATGACAGATCACTTACTATTTTATCAGACACAATATATGGCAAACAACATTCTGGAATATTTATTCCAAACGGAAGGCATTTTTGATGAAGTTTGGAAGGACAAAAATATGAGGAATTTCCTAAATAGTAGAAAAATATATATATGACAGATCACTTACTACTTTATCAGACACAATATATGGCAAACAACATTCTGGAATATTAATTCCAACGGAAGGCATTTTGATGGAGTTTGGAAGGACAAAGATATGAGGAATTTCTAAATATTAGAAAAATATATATATGACAGATCACTTACTATTTTATCAGACACAATATATGGCAAACAACATTCTGGAATATTTATTTCCAACGGAAGGCATTTTTGATGAAGTTTGGAAGGACAAAAATATGAGGAATTTCCTAAATATTAGAAAAATATATATATGACAGATCACTTACTATTTTATCAGACACAATATATGGCAAACAACATTCTGGAATATTTATTCCAACGGAAGGCATTTTTGATGAAGTTCGGAAGGACAAAAATATGAGGAATTTCCTAAATATTAGAAAAATGTATATATGACAGATCACTTACTATTTTATCAGACACAATATATGGCAAACAACATTCTGGAATATTTATTCCAACGGAAGGCATTTTTGATGAAGTTTGGAAGGACAAAAATATGAGGAATTTCCTAAACAGTAGAAAAATATATATATGACAGATCACTTACTACTTTATCAGACACAATATATGGCAAACAACATTCTGGAATATTAATTCCAACGGAAGGCATTTTTGATGAAGTTTGGAAGGACAAAGATATGAGGAATTTCTAAATATTAGAAAAATATATATATGACAGATCACTTACTATTTTATCAGACACAATATATGGCAAACAACATTCTGGAATATTAATTCCAACGGAAGGCATTTTTGATGGAGTTTGGAAGGACAAAGATATGAGGAATTTCCTAAATATTAGAAAAATATATATATGACAGATCACTTACTATTTTATCAGACACAATATATGGCAAACAACATTCTGGAATATTTATTCCAACGGAAGGCATTTTTGATGAAGTTTGGAAGGACAAAAATATGAGGAATTTCCTAAATATTAGAAAAATATATATATGACAGATCACTTACTATTTTATCAGACACAATATATGGCAAACAACATTCTGGAATATTTATTCCAACGGAAGGCATTTTTGATGAAGTTTGGAAGGACAAAAATATGAGGAATTTCCTAAATAGTAGAAAAATATATATATGACAGATCACTTACTATTTTATCAGACACAATATATGGCAAACAACATTCTGGAATATTTATTCCAACGGAAGGCATTTTTGATGAAGTTTGGAAGGACAAAAATATGAGGAATTTCCTAAATAGTAGAAAAATATATATATGACAGATCACTTACTATTTTATCAGACACAATATATGGCAAACAACATTCTGGAATATTTATTCCAACGGAAGGCATTTTTGATGAAGTTTGGAAGGACAAAAATATGAGGAATTTCCTAAATAGTAGAAAAATATATATATGACAGATCACTTACTATTTTATCAGACACAATATATGGCAAACAACATTCTGGAATATTTATTCCAACGGAAGGCATTTTTGATGAAGTTTGGAAGGACAAAAATATGAGGAATTTCCTAAATAGTAGAAAAATATATATATGACAGATCACTTACTATTTTATCAGACACAATATATGGCAAACAACATTCTGGAATATTTATTCCAACGGAAGGCATTTTTGATGAAGTTTGGAAGGACAAAAATATGAGGAATTTCCTAAATAGTAGAAAAATATATATATGACAGATCACTTACTATTTTATCAGACACAATATATGGCAAACAACATTCTGGAATATTTATTCCAACGGAAGGCATTTTTGATGAAGTTTGGAAGGACAAAAATATGAGGAATTTCCTAAATAGTAGAAAAATATATATATGACAGATCACTTACTATTTTATCAGACACAATATATGGCAAACAACATTCTGGAATATTTATTCCAACGGAAGGCATTTTTGATGAAGTTTGGAAGGACAAAAATATGAGGAATTTCCTAAATAGTAGAAAAATATATATATGACAGATCACTTACTATTTTATCAGACACAATATATGGCAAACAACATTCTGGAATATTTATTCCAACGGAAGGCATTTTTGATGAAGTTTGGAAGGACAAAAATATGAGGAATTTCCTAAATATTAGAAAAATATATATATGACAGATCACTTACTATTTTATCAGACACAATATATGGCAAACAACATTCTGGAATATTTATTCCAACGGAAGGCATTTTTGATGAAGTTTGGAAGGACAAAAATATGAGGAATTTCCTAAATATTAGAAAAATATATATATGACAGATCACTTACTATTTTATCAGACACAATATATGGCAAACAACATTCTGGAATATTTATTCCAACGGAAGGCATTTTTGATGAAGTTTGGAAGGACAAAAATATGAGGAATTTCCTAAATATTAGAAAAATATATATATGACAGATCACTTACTATTTTATCAGACACAATATATGGCAAACAACATTCTGGAATATTTATTCCAACGGAAGGCATTTTTGATGAAGTTTGGAAGGACAAAAATATGAGGAATTTCCTAAACAGTAGAAAAATATATATATGACAGATCACTTACTACTTTATCAGACACAATATATGGCAAACAACATTCTGGAATATTAATTCCAACGGAAGGCATTTTTGATGGAGTTTGTTAGGACAAAGATATGAGGAATTTCTAAATATTAGAAAAATATATATATGACAGATCACTTACTATTTTATCAGACACAATATATGGCAAACAACATTCTGGAATATTAATTCCAACGGAAGGCATTTTTGATGGAGTTTGGAAGGACAAAGATATGAGGAATTTCCTAAATATTAGAAAAATATATATATGACAGATCACTTACTATTTTATCAGACACAATATATGGCAAACAACATTCTGGAATATTTATTCCAACGGAAGGCATTTTTGATGAAGTTTGGAAGGACAAAAATATGAGGAATTTCCTAAATATTAGAAAAATATATATATGACAGATCACTTACTATTTTATCATACACAATATATGGCAAACAACATTCTGGAATATTTATTCCAACGGAAGGCATTTTTGATGAAGTTTGGAAGAACAAAAATATGAGGAATTTCCTAAATAGTAGAAAAATATATATATGACAGATCACTTACTATTTTATCAGACACAATATATGGCAAACAACATTCTGGAATATTTATTCCAACGGAAGGCATTTTTGATGAAGTTTGGAAGGACAAAAATATGAGGAATTTCCTAAATAGTAGAAAAATATATATATGACAGATCACTTACTATTTTATCAGACACAATATATGGCAAACAACATTCTGGAATATTTATTCCAACGGAAGGCATTTTTGATGAAGTTTGGAAGGACAAAAATATGAGGAATTTCCTAAATAGTAGAAAAATATATATATGACAGATCACTTACTATTTTATCAGACACAATATATGGCAAACAACATTCTGGAATATTTATTCCAACGGAAGGCATTTTTGATGAAGTTTGGAAGGACAAAAATATGAGGAATTTCCTAAATATTAGAAAAATATATATATGACAGATCACTTACTATTTTATCAGACACAATATATGGCAAACAACATTCTGGAATATTTATTCCAACGGAAGGCATTTTTGATGAAGTTTGGAAGGACAAAAATATGAGGAATTTCCTAAATAGTAGAAAAATATATATATGACAGATCACTTACTATTTTATCAGACACAATATATGGCAAACAACATTCTGGAATATTTATTCCAACGGAAGGCATTTTTGATGAAGTTTGGAAGGACAAAAATATGAGGAATTTCCTAAATATTAGAAAAATATATGTATGACAGATCACTTACTATTTTATCAGACACAATATATGGCAAACAACATTCTGGAATATTTATTCCAAACGGAAGGCATTTTTGATGAAGTTTGGAAGGACAAAAATATGAGGAATTTCCTAAATAGTAGAAAAATATATATATGACAGATCACTTACTACTTTATCAGACACAATATATGGCAAACAACATTCTGGAATATTAATTCCAACGGAAGGCATTTTTGATGGAGTTTGGAAGGACAAAGATATGAGGAATTTCTAAATATTAGAAAAATATATATATGACAGATCACTTACTATTTTATCAGACACAATATATGGCAAACAACATTCTGGAATATTTATTTCAACGGAAGGCATTTTTGATGAAGTTTGGAAGGACAAAAATATGAGGAATTTCCTAAATATTAGAAAAATATATATATGACAGATCACTTACTATTTTATCAGACACAATATATGGCAAACAACATTCTGGAATATTTATTCCAACGGAAGGCATTTTTGATGAAGTTCGGAAGGACAAAAATATGAGGAATTTCCTAAATATTAGAAAAATATATATATGACAGATCACTTACTATTTTATCAGACACAATATATGGCAAACAACATTCTGGAATATTTATTCCAACGGAAGGCATTTTTGATGAAGTTTGGAAGGACAAAAATATGAGGAATTTCCTAAACAGTAGAAAAATATATATATGACAGATCACTTACTACTTTATCAGACACAATATATGGCAAGCAACATTCTGGAATATTAATTCCAACGGAAGGCATTTTTGATGGAGTTTGTTAGGACAAAGATATGAGGAATTTCTAAATATTAGAAAAATATATATATGACAGATCACTTACTATTTTATCAGACACAATATATGGCAAACAACATTCTGGAATATTAATTCCAACGGAAGGCATTTTTGATGGAGTTTGGAAGGACAAAGATATGAGGAATTTCCTAAATATTAGAAAAATATATATATGACAGATCACTTACTATTTTATCAGACACAATATATGGCAAACAACATTCTGGAATATTTATTCCAACGGAAGGCATTTTTGATGAAGTTTGGAAGGACAAAAATATGAGGAATTTCCTAAATATTAGAAAAATATATATATGACAGATCACTTACTATTTTATCATACACAATATATGGCAAACAACATTCCGGAATATTTATTCCAACGGAAGGCATTTTTGATGAAGTTTGGAAGGACAAAAATATGAGGAATTTCCTAAATATTAGAAAAATATATAAATGACAGATCCCTTATAATTTTATCAGGCACAATATATGGCAAACAACATTCTGGAGTATTTATTAAAACGGAACTGTCTTATTTTAACAGAACACTGTTTTGAGGTCTTACTCCGTGTCATTAGGTAGTTCTTTGCTAATTGAAAATCACTCTATTTGATTATTTTTTCTAGCTAGACCTTTCCACATTCATGAGGAAAGAAACTTGTTCGTCACAACAAATATTTCGTGATGGGTACTAGATTTACGTGCGGCCATCTATTGGCCGATACGGAGTATGGTATTTAACTAGTTTTAATATTAAGACAGATTTCGACTTGTATTTATCTGAGAAACTGCAGATATTCCTTATGATATCGTGCACAAAAATTACTTTACCTGATTATTCAATATGATCATTTGTCACATATGTTAAGTAACCTCACCATGAATTTCTTAGCAAGCAGAACTTCACCGGATAAAAGAGAGTGTTCTTGATATGTGACTCTCCGTATAGGCTCCACCTACTGACAATCTCCAAAGTAGCTCTGAACCAATCGCGTGGCGGAAATGGCCTTAATTGCAATTCCCTACATTATTTACTTGTAAAATATGTGCACGGGCGGGGCAGCTGTTTGTGACGCCACACCACCGTCCTCGTTACACAGAGCACTGCGACTTCTATACTAACAGTTTGGCTTACGGATTGATGAGAAAACAAATGAAAAGATAGAATCTTTAATTTTACGGATGAAGCTGATAATGTCGCTAAAGCTTTCTTCCTCCAAGGTTACCTTATTACATTACTTTATTTTTTTGTGTTCGAAATTCAAAGAATCTCGCTTAACTCTAGCTACAACTGAACTAGAAAACGAAAGTGATACACACATTTCGAAACACATAATTACGTTAAATTAAAAAAATATGTGTACCTGACTAATTAAAGTAGTGAATGCCTTTTATCAAAATGTGTAGTAATTAAACTACATCTTTAAAAAATATTTTTTTTCGGAAGTTTCTGAAAAGTTGAATTACTTGCGTTTTGATCGAAACAAACTTCCTGGAGTTGAAAAAAACTACGCATTTACTGGAAGTTTTGCTCTTCGTATTAATGGTGTGATTCAGAGTTCATTTATATCTAAGAATCACGCAAAAAATCCAAGAAATTGTCAGATTGTATTCTGAAAAATTGAGACAGAAATGTGGAGCTATTTTCTGTTGCGTAGAACTACAAAATGGAACGCTTTTCCGCCACAAAATGTCCGCCGCAACGAGAACTTCTTTTCACCGGAGCCAAGTTTCACATGCCAGGTGTAGGGTTAGATCAAAAGACCTTGGTTACACCTGTCGCAGCAGTGTTCACGTTGTCGTACTTGGAGGTCCGTATTACGGTAAAAAATTTAAGATGCATTTTATGGATGACATGTTTTGCCATTTGCCATGAAATTACATACTTTAAAATTAGTACGTTTCACTTTTTCGAAAGCCTTCAACATTTGCGGCGAAATAATTTAAGACGCTAAACTACATATTTACCGAAAATATGGGCACTAGGAAACACAACGGAGTCGACATGTTGGAGTGAATGTAAACTTGCTAGCATCTATAGGCCCAACTATAATCAATACATCGCGCAGGGCGGCCCAGGAGTGAGGTGAAAGGGGCGGGGAGGAGCAAAAACTAACGTGAACTACTTAATCTACTGTTTCATTGTGGGTGTGAGCAGGTTCCATGTGAACTAAGAGTCACGATACATGGGAAGTCTGGAACTACTTGAAAAGCGTTCTGGTTCTGAAGTCCATGCCCTAAAACTTTCTCAAAACTGGAGAAGTAATACAAAGTAAATTATGTCATCTTGAGGGGCCAACGTTATCATTTGGGTTAACGTGTAGATTATGGTGCAAAATTCAGGGACGACAAATTTCTAAAAACTGTGACGTACATCTTATTTAAAATCAAAAACAATGTAAAATAAAAAAAAAGTTCATTGATAGACTTATTTTTGATAAAGTTTTACGTAAAATTTACCTCTCTATGCGGTATGCCGAAATCCAGTCAGCGGCGACGATGACGCTGTGACTGCCGCTAAAGCATCTGCCACGGCTGCCCGTGATATCAGCGGAAGCATCCCGGCAAAACAGGTTAGGCCTAGCCGTGCAGCACGACCTCCAGCTTGGCTAACTGGTGAGCGCGGAAGGATACTCAGACACATGCAGCAGTACAGTGTGGCTCCGCTTTCACAAGCCGTAATCTCACCGGCAGGTAAAGCTGAGCTTCGCGCCCTGAAGTGATAGCGAGGACGGCGTGTCACGGAAGGAACGACCGTCCATTCTCGTAGCCTTAAGGGGATCGTACACAAATTGCGAATGTAAAAATATCATTTAAGAAACGAAGATAGGTTCTCTTAAGGGACCATCAACAAAATGAAATGTGACTGATTACGGCAACACGAAAAACCATGTTTCTTAACAAGTAAGAAACCGATTTCCAAGCAAATGGTATCTTTTTACTCAGAAACGAATTACTCATGAGATACGATACAGAATGACGTTCCTTCCGTCCGCCGTCTGTCCGTCCGTCCACAAATGACTTATTACGGCCACAGGTAAAACCATGTTTCTTAACAAGTAACCGATTTGCAAGTAAATGGTCTCTTTCCACTCAGGAACGAATAACCCAAGAGATACCATACAAAATTACGTTCCATCCGTCCGCCGTCTGTCCGTCCGTCCAGAAGAATAAGAAATATATCTCCGACACGAAACAACCAATTTGCACGGAAATTATTTCTTTCGACTCAGGGACGCCTCACAACAATAAGATACAATACAAAAATACGTTCCATCCGTACCAAGTCTGTCTTTCCGTCCGTCCCTCCGTCCGTCCGGAAGCATAAAAACACATAACTCAAACGAGAAACAACCGATTTGCACGGAAATGGTCTCTTTCTACTCAGGAACGAATTACCCATGAGATACGATACAGAATTACATTCCATCCGTCCGCTGTCTGTCTGTCTGTCTGTCCAGAAGAATAAAAAAAATATCTCCGTCGAGAAACAACCGATTTGCACGGAAATTATTTCCTTCGACTTAGGGAAGCCTCGCAACTATCAGATACAATACAAAATTACGTTCCATTCGAGCCAAGTCTTTCTTTCCGTCCGTCCGTCCGTCCGGCCGTCCGGAAGCATAAAAACACATAATTCGACCGAGAAACAACCGATTTGCAGGAAATTAATTCGTTCTACTCAGGTACGCCTCACACCACTCAGATATGTCAAAAAATAACGTTCCATCTGTCCGCCGTCTGTCTGTCCATTTGTCCCGAAGTATAAAAGCGCATAACCTTACGGAGAAACAACTGATTTGTACGGAAATTATATCTTTCTACTGGGGGACACATCCCACTGTCAGGTACGTTACAAAAATACGTTCCGTCCGTCGGCCGCCTGTCTGTCCGTCCTTCCGGAAGTATAAATGCACTAAACCCTAAAGAGAAATAACCGATTTACACGGAAATGATTCCTTTCTCCTCAAGGACGCCTCACACCTATCAGATATGATAGAAAATTTCATTCTATCCGACCGTCGTCTGTTTGTCCGTCCATCCGTCCGGCCGGAAGTATAAAAGCACGTAATCCCACCGAGAAACAACCGTTCAGCACGGAAATGACTGCTTTCTACTCACGGAGGCTTCACACCTATCAGATATGATAGAAATTATGTTCCATTAGTCCGAAGTCTGTCTGTCCGTCCTTTCTGAAGTATAAAATAACGTAACTCCGCCGAAAACAACCTATTTGCACGGCAATGAATTCATTCTACTCAGGGACGCCTCACACCTATTACGTACGAGAGAAAATTACGTTTCAACTGTCCGCCGTCTGTCTCTCTGTGTATTCATCCGTGAGTATAAAAGCACGTAACCTCAACGAGAAACAACCGATTTGAACGGAAATTATTTCTTTCTACTCAGGGACGTCTATCATCACCTATCAGGTACGATGCAAAATTACGTTCCGTCCGTCGTCAGCGTGTCTGTCCGTCTGTCACAACAAACAAAAAGCCGCAACCCCACCGAGAAACAACCGATTTGCACGGAAATGAATTCATGCTACTAAGGGACCCTCACATAGAGGTGGAGAACTCGATAGTTATGATTATCGACAGTTTTCGACAGTCAAAAAATAACAATCAATAATTATCGATTCTGTGTTGGCACAGTTTCTAGGGAGAAATTTTTTTTTCCGGAATAAAAAATTATTTCTGACAAGAATATGAGAAATTACGTAAAATATATTTAGCATTAAACGAAAGACATCCAACAAAATTAGAATATACACTGCAATCCAATATGGTACATAGTATTTGGACACTTCAATCAAAAAGAAAATTAAGCACTCATATTAGAGATCTACTTTTTAAAATTTCGCACAATATTATCCCGACAAAAAAATGGTTGTATAGAATTAAACTAATACCTAATCCTAACTGTAACTACTGTGGTTCAGAGGACACTCTGCAACATTTATTTGTATATTGCAATTTTGCAATGTATATCTGGGATTGGTTACAACAATACTTAAATAATAGACGTAAATTTACTGCAGACCAAATTTTGTACCATGTACCTCTAGACTGCTCTGAATCTAATAATCTAACAATTCATTATTTAATAACAATAATAAAACATAATGTATGAAAAAATTGAAATGCCGTGTCTTACCAACAAAAATAAAAAAATACGGAGCAGATTAAAATAGCTATTAAATTTGATCTTAGAAGAATACCGGAGTTTGAAACTAGAACGTTTGGAGCTCAAAAAACTTTTTAAAAAATGGAAACTATTAGCACCAGTAATATAGAAAAAAAGGAACAAAAATACTAAACAAAATAATAGAATGAAGCATTTAAAATTAAAATATTATTAGCAAAAATGTTAAATATAATAAAACTGAATAGTACAAATTAAAATCTTAAACACATATAATTTTGTTCCCGATATTCTGTCAGTATTTTATTAGAAAAACAAAAATATAATTATATAATCAGTTTTGACCATATCAGTAGTATTTTAATAATTTAGTAGTCACTTTTACTAAATTGGATTCCAAGGGACCGCAACACACCCAGAAGAAGACCACATGGAAGATGGGTGGATGAAATTCGTAAATATGCGGGAGTGACATGGAGGAGACTGGCACAAGACAGACCGTTGTGGAGGAAACCTTCGTCCAGCAGTGCATTGATAATGGTTGACAATGATGATGATGACAATGATATATATTCAGTCAAATATCTAACTATTATGGCAAATCATACAGAAAAATAATTAATTTGTAATAATTTAATTAAAGAAAA
This sequence comes from Macrothele yani, assembly GCA_039090855.1. Lineage (NCBI taxonomy): Eukaryota > Metazoa > Arthropoda > Arachnida > Araneae > Macrothelidae > Macrothele > Macrothele yani. The sequence goes on along the minus strand of CM077032.1, from coordinate 58,053,150 downwards.
ACTGGATTAAAAGAAATGTTATTTGTTTACTCCAATTTCTTGCCATTTTTTATCTGAAATGCCTTTAACAAAAACCTCTTACTAAGTACATGTGGAGTGTTCAAAAACGTGATTCCTAAATATATTGTATACTTACTGCAACAAGCGGAAATTCTTGTGCAGGCGCCCACTTTCTCAGCTGGTTGCCTGCTCTGTCTGGAAGTAAGAGAAAATGACAATTATTAAAGGATACTCTAATAATAATTATAATTATTATAATGATAAAAGTATCCACTAAATGTCTTAATTTACTAAAAGGATGTATGAATGTGTGTTTAAATGGAAAAATTAGGTAAGAGATTAATAAATTCCTAAACAATTCTTTAACAGCCTTTCATGCGTCGCCCTTTAGTAAGAGCCGGACATGAGGTATAAATTAAAGAAACAATTTTTCTTACTTTTCCATATTGTCAAAAAGCTAAGCTCTGATAAGCTTTGAAACTAAACATTTCTCTTTCTTTTCTTCTCCCCCCCCCTTTTTTTGCTTGGAGTTTAACCACCACCGTGAACAATTCGATGGGCATTTGTTCGTCCCTGATTTAGTTCCACTGGTTTCAGAGAAGGGGTAAAGAAGCAAGTGCTGTAAGACAAATACAACCACAATATCTATTACTCACAGGATTCGAATCCGGACCCATCTCGAACGAATGGTCGAAAATCAGGCCTTAGACCTTTGCACAACATGGGCGGGAATCTACGTCTTGACGATATCCTCCCAAAGTGAGTTAGCAGAAGTCACGAAACAAATACTGTGCCTGAAGAACGAGCTAATACGTGGCTCCTTAATTCTTATTTTCTGTTTGTATTGCATTATTTTTTTATGCTTTGCTTCACAAAAGCTTAAGAAGAAAATTCTGCAGTTTTGTTTGCAAAAACATTTTTTTCTATAATATGAAAATGCAAAAATTGTTTGCAAAAACAGTTTTTTCTATAATGTATTATTAAATTTTTGGACAGAGCAGGAAAGAGGAAGATGATATAAGGTTTGGTGAGTCGAAAATGTATCTTTATAATCTAAATATTGTTGTAATCAATTCCAGATATGTTTTGAAAGGTTATAATGAAGTATGGGTAAGACGATGGATCTAAGCGCATTTGATCGTGGTCAAATTGTTGTGGCCCGATGAATGGGTCACTCCATCTCGGAAGTCGTGCTGGCAGTGAGATTTTCACGAGTTACTGTGTCACGGGTGCACCTTGAGTACATTGAATCCGGTAAACCCATCCCTGCAAGGGCCAACTACCGTGGACAAAAGCGTGTGGATGAGCGGAGTCATCGTCTGCAAGCTCGCATTGTAACAGGGGATAGACGGGCTGCAGTGCAAAAAATCACTCGGCAATTTAACGCTGGTGCACAAAAACGTGTAAGCAGTTACACCATCAAGAACCATCTTCTCGGTGTGGTTAATAGAAGCCATCGTCTAACCAGGGTACCGCTGCTGACCGCACATCACAGGGTGCAAAGATTAGCATGGACACGGGAACATCGCCACTGGACCCTAGACATGTGGGAAAATGTTGCCTGGACTGATGAATGGAGATTCACGTTGGTACATGCGGTTGGCAGGATACGAGTACGCCGCAAACGACATGAAGCAGTGGATCCTTCTTGCCAGCAGGGTACTCTTCATGCTGGTGGGAGTGGCATTCTCGTCTGGGCACTGTTTACGTGGACTGAAATCGGACCCCTGGTACGAGTGACATCGTCCCTCACAGGTCAACGTTACCATGATATCCTGGACGACCATTTGTTCCCGTTTGTGCGTCTTCAACATCCCACTGGGGACCTCATCCTGCAACAAGACAACGCACCGTGCCATCGCTCCCGAATTATATCCGAATGGTTGGATGAACACTCCACCGACGTGACCTCACTTCCTTGGCCAGCTAGGTCACCTGACTTCAATCTCATCGAGCACTTCTGGGATGCCATCGGGAGAGATGTTCGAGGCTCTGAGCCCCCTCCATCAAATCTTCGTGAACTCTGGGAGTTTGTTCAGGGGTCGTGGATCCCTATTTCTTTCCAACGCTTCCGGGGTCTTGTCGAGTTCACGCCGAGACGAATCGCCGCCGTCATCAGGACGAAAGATGGTTCTACACGTTACTAGACAGGCATCTCTAATTCAATTGCTCTTCAGTGTATATCTGTACGTCTTATGTTGATCCGGTTCTCGGGTTGTTGTTTTTTTCTTCAAAGAATTTTTTGAAGTTGGAACTTCATCCTCTTCCGATCCTACTTCTACGAATGGATGGCGGCTTGGTACTACACTGTCCGCTGTCTTTTTTGTTTACTGTTTTCAGTTTTCTCTCTCTGCTAAACCTACGTATACGCATTTCACATGGACTATCGTTGTATTGAGCGATACCCCCGCTATTCCTGTTTTGTTTTCAAACAGGGATTATTGATACCAGAAGAGAAGTTCTTCTATCCAGCGTGTTGCTTTCCCAAGCGTTTTACAAAAACCCCCTTCATAAACATACGGACGTATGTCGATGCAACCACTTGTTGGTACGTAGGCTACGTGATGAGAACGTTAGTTCGAAATCATATGGTAGTGGGGTAATTCCATTTCAAGTGATCCAACAGAGCTTAATTAACGACATCATAAGTTGCACAATCCCATTTAAGGCGATCAGGGACAGACTCAAAGTAGATGCTCAAAGTGGCAGCCACGGGTGCCGTTGCACAATTCACACCGGCGAATGAAAGACTGGCGCACCCTCTAGAAGACTCCTGGTGTCGTGTTTATCCTGTCCGCTGCAACAACGATTATCGTGACGAGATCTTTCACGGAGTCCACAGGCGTCTCGTTTACAAATGATTTCATGTGCCCCCAGTAGAAGTCCAGTGGGTTTAAGTCCGGTGAGCGTGGAGGCCATGCCACAGGTCCGCCAAGTCCAATCCATCGTACGGGATATGTGGCATTCAGGAAGTGTTTACTGCTCCTTGATAAGCCAATCACCTACAACTGTCGATGCTCTGTCTTTTCTCTGGCACTTGAAGAATATTCGTGCAATTTGATACTTTGGGAATAAACGAGGAGCAAGCCATCGTTGCACGATATATGAAGACAAATCGTCAGAGATGAATAATTTAAAAACATTTATTTACAGTTAAAATAAATGAAATAAAATGACCACATGAGATCTTTCGACTACCACTTTGGCGTCATCATCAGATCTTTGACAAAGGGTGGAACGGAGACCGGCATTAAATAAAGTAAATACGTAACACGTGACCAGTACTATTGCGTAGAGTGATTTACATAAAGAGTCATATATTTATAACATCCCGAATCGAGTTTTGTCCATGAGGGATCCGTGACCTCCTAGTTTGTGATATATAACTAGACAAATTATCATTACAGCAAACGGTAGTGTTAGCTATAATATGTAAGCTTTCGCACAAGAGTAAGGAATTATTATTAGTTGCTTTTTGCAGTATAGCTGCGTCGTTCCATTGTGGATAATGTTGTCTTTCCTGAACACAAAGGGCTAAAGCCGTAGTTAACTTACCATTTTTCAGATCATACTTGTGTTCATTCATTCTAGTCTTTAATGTCCTCCTGGTAGAACCGATATATAATTTTTTTAGTTTGCGATGGGTGATGGGGAAATAGAGGAATGGGAAAAATTCCGTGCATGTTTTCCACACTCACCTTGTCACGATCACTCCTGATTAGATGCAAGAGATTAAGAGCCTTTGAGAGAAAGTCAATGTCATGACGTCTGCACAGGTTCTTTAACACCGGAGTTAAACTTGGGTGGTAGTCGAGCGAACCTACGTACCTCCTTTTTGGGGTATCAGGAATTAAGGAGAATTCCCGTGAGAACAGGTTTTTATTGTAGAGTCTGGCTACTATTGAAACCAAAAAGGGAGGTCAGTTGTTTGATCTTTAAAAGTTCAGAACATCTGAGAGTATCATTCGAGCAATGAGTTATTGCCCGTCTAACCATAAACGAAATTGAGGCTGACTCATAGTTAATCGGGTGAAAAGAGTCCTTAGGTATCATCGTAGGCGAAGAGGTTGGTTTACGATAAACTGTAAAGCTGAGTTGATGGGTAACAGGATTGCGTATGAAGCTAAAAATCCAGATATGGCGAGGTGTAGTTTTCTTCACACTTTACTGTAAAGGGTATGGTAGGATATTTTAGTGACATATGATCCAGAAAAACAATTAGCTTATCGTAAGAGTGAGACCAAATACCTGAAAAGGTTAAAAAAGAGGATCACTTTTCTCGCCATTACGAATGGACGGAAAAGCATCAGCAACTTAAAAATCTTAAAGCTAACCCTTCATTAGCAATAGTAGCCGCTGACAAAACGTCCCAACTTGTTATTTTGGAAAAGGCTGATTATAGTTCCAAGGGGCGTGAGGCCATTGGTAAGCTCCCCACTCGGGTTGTTAATTCAGATGCGACACCCGCTACACTATCCGCTATTAGCAGACTTAAAAATCACTCAGCCTTTCCCCCTGAAATTTTATTGGGTTTGCAGTATACATTTGGCATCCGTGTTCCTGAACTTTTTGGGAAGGTGAAGGAAGAGCCACAAAGCTGGCAACCCGATTCGCCCCTTGGTCTCGGGATACGCTAGTCCCACGAGACCCCTTGAAAGACTCTGTCCAAATTTCTTGCCCTTTACTCTGTACAGAACTCGACGCAAGCTCTTGACCGGATGAAGGCCACAAATTTGGGTAATACACCTTTCTTTTTAGTCTTTTTGGATGTGGTTTCGTTGTATTATAACGTACCTATTGCTGAGACTCACATGCTTATTCGTGAAAAAATTATAAACTCTGGCTTGGCTCCGGACTTATCCGATTTTGTTATCTCCGCATTAAAACTTGTTCGTCAACGTACTTACTTTCGTTTCCAGGATGTGATATATAGACAAACACAGGGGGCCGCCAAGTGCTACCCCCTGTCAGCATGTCTAGCCGAGATTTTTCTCCAGCATCTCGAAAATTCCGCCTTGGAGACTTGCAGATACAAGCCACTTCTGTATTTAAGGTACGTTGGTGACGTTTTAATTATTTGGCCTCACTCTTAGGATGAGCTAATTGTTTTCCGGGATCATGGTAGCCGCTGACAAAACGTTCCAACGCTAACAAAACGTCCAAGATCATATGTCACTAAAATATCCTACCATATCCTTTACAGTGGAGTGTGAAGAAAACTACAATTTGCCATATCTGGATTTCAGCTTAATAAGCAATCCTGTTACCCATGAACTCAGCTTTACAGTTTATCGTAAACCAACCTCTTGGCCTACGATGATGACTAAGGACTCTTTTCACCCGAGTAACTATGAGTCAGCCTCAATTTCGTTTATGGTTAGACGGGCAATAACTCATTACTCGAATGACGCTCTCAGATGTTCTGAACTTTTAAAGATCAAACAACTGACCTCCTTTTTGGTTTCAATAGTACTACTGTAGTCAGACTCTACAATAAAAACCTGTTCTCACGGGAATGCTCCTTAATTCGTGATATCCCAAAAAGGAGGTACGCAGTGGTGGCTCGTGGCAACTGAAACAGGAGGGGCCAGTAGCCGAAGTCAAACAATGAAATAAAAAAAACTGTCATTATTAGGCAAACTATTCAGACCCCCACCCTACCCCCAAGATTCCTTTACTCTGCCTCTGTTTACCCCCTTGACTCACAATAATGCCCAAATCAAGCAGGAATGTGTCAACTATTGTATTGCACACGAAAAAAATTTCCTCGGAATAGAATACATAATTATTGACAGAAAAATGTTAATACTCCTTAAATAAAATTTTTACCTTACAACATATGAGCATTAATTTATGTTAGTTGTGCTTTGTGTTTCTTCAGATTTCTCAACTGAGGAATAATCACAGGATAAAAAAATGTAGTGAAAAAATTATAACTCCAAATATATGCAGGGAGGGAATGTTTCATGAATTTCGTCCCATATAGAATGAGTACAATACTACATTTTGCATTATTTGAAAGGTTTAACCTTTTTTTTTAAAGAACTTGTGAAACCTAAAAGCATATATGAACTCATGTGCAAATAATACTTACAGGTTTTCTCATTTATTTGTTTATTTTTAACATAGAAAATCCTCTGTTAAAACTGAAATTAGTTTTGCAAAGTGCTTTGTAAACTTCATACTCTTGGAAACTCAAATTCTTGGGCTGATAAGCACCGAGTTTTTTTAAGTGAAGCTTTTCGACTCAAATTCTTGGGCTGATGAGCACTGCGTTTTTTAAGTGAAGCTCAAAGTAAAAATTCTTGGGGTGATAAGCACTGAGTTTTTTTAAGTGAAGCTTTTCTTCGAGATTTAAAGCAAAGAACGGAGATTTTAACAAATGATCCACTCCATTCATTGTACTCGACAAGCAAAATAGTCGCGACACAAAGGAACAACACATCACCGAGAGAGACACACAGAAAAAACAACTAACTGAACTTTGAGCTTGGTCGGGGTAAGCTTCTCTGTCAACCCACGGCGTTAAGGAAATGGATACTCTCCTGGCCAATCAAATTACCGCGGGGTCAGATAGATTTTGCCCCACAAATTTTTTTGCACACTCGTTAAGGCAGTGTTGTATGTAGGTCGTCATACTGAAAGGGACTGGGAGGAAATCGTCTCCTCTTCGCTTGCGTAGTGCTGTTACTGGGGCCTGTTGGAGCTGGCCCCAATAACCTCACACTCTAAACGTGATCTCTTTCCTCAGGAAATAGTTTTTCGTTTTTGAAGGAAACTTTTCCCTTAGGTAATGGTTTTTGAAGGGAAATGTTTATCACCATGTATTTAAGAGAGAGAATAAGAATCAGGGCAAAATAAAAAAAAATATATATATATATATTTCTAAAAATAGAAATTTTTAGGTGGGGCCTGACCCCTCTGGCCCCTAATGACGAACCGCCCCTGGAGATACGTAGCTTCACTCACCTACCACCCAAGTTTAACTCCGGTGTTAAAGAACCTGTGCAGACATCATGACATTGACTTTCTCTCAAAGACTCTTAATATCTTGCATCTAATCAGGAGTGATCGTGACAAGGTGAGTGTGGAAAACATGCACGGAATTTTTCCCATTCCTCTATTTCCCCATGACACATCGCAAACTAAAAAGTTATATATCGTTTCTACCAGGAGGACATTAAAGACTAGAATGAATGAACACAAGTATGATCTGAAAAATGGTAAGTTAACTACGGCTTTAGCCCTTTGTGTTCAGGAAAGACAACATTATCCACAATGGAACGACGCAGCTATACTGCAAAAAGCAACTAATAATAATTCCTTACTCTTGTGCGAAAGCTTACATATTATAGCTAACACTACCTTTTGCTGTAATGATAATTTGTCTAGTTATATATCACAAACTAGGAGGTCACGGATCCCTCATGGACAAAACTCGATTCGGGATGTTATAAATATATGACTGTTTATGTAAATCACTCTACGCAATTAGTACTGGTCACGTGTTACGTATTTACTTTATTTAATGCCGGTCTCCGTTCCACCCTTTGTCAAAGATCTGATGATGACGCCAAAGTGGTAGTCGAAAGATCTCATGTGGTCATTTTATTTCATTTATTTTAACTGTAAATAAATGTTTTTAAATTATTCATCTCTGACGATTTGTCTTCATATATCGTGCAACGATGGCTTGCTCCTCGTTTATTCCCAAAGTATCAAATTGCACGAATTTTCTTCAAGTGCCAGAGAAAAGACAGAGCATCGACAGTTGTAGGTGATTGGCTTATCAAGGAGCAGTAAACACTTCCTGAATGCCACATATCCCGTACGATGGATTGGACTTGGCGGACCTGTGGCATGGCCTCCACGCTCACCGGACTTAAACCCACTGGACTTCTTCTGGGGGCACATGAAATCATTTGTAAACGAGACGCCTGTGGACTCCGTGAAAGATCTCGTCACGATAATCGTTGTTGCAGCGGACAGGATAAACACGACACCAGGAGTCTTCTAGAGGGTGCGCCAGTCTTTCATTCGCCGGTGTGAATTGTGCAACGGCACCCGTGGCTGCCACTTTGAGCATCTACTTTGAGTCTGTCCCTGATCGCCTTAAATGGGATTGTGCAACTTATGATGTCGTTAATTAAGCTCTGTTGGATCACTTGAAATGGAATTACCCCACTACCATATGATTTCGAACTAACGTTCTCATCACGTAGCCTACGTACCAACAAGTGGTTGCATCGACATACGTCCGTATGTTTATGAAGGGGGATTTTGTAAAACGCTTGGGAAAGCAACACGCTGGATAGAAGAACTTCTCTTCTGGTATCAATAATCCCTGTTTGAAAACAAAACAGGAATAGCGGGGGTATCGCTCAATACAACGATAGTCCATGTGAAATGCGTATACGTAGGTTTAGCAGAGAGAGAAAACTGAAAACAGTAAACAAAAAAGACAGCGGACAGTGTAGTACCAAGCCGCCATCCATTCGTAGAAGTAGGATCGGAAGAGGATGAAGTTCCAACTTCAAAAATTCTTTGAAGAAAAAAACAACAACCCGAGAACCGGCCCAACATAAGACGTACAGATATACACTGGAGAGCAATTGAATTAGAGATGCCTGTCTAGTAACGTGTAGCACCATCTTTCGTCCTGATGACGGCGGCGATTCGTCTCGGCGTGGACTCGACAAGACCCCGGAAGCGTTGGAAAGAAATAGGGATCCACGACCCCTGAACAAACTCCCAGAGTTCACGAAGATTTGATGGAGGGGTCTCAGAGCCTCGAACATCTCTCTCGATGGCATCCCAGAAGTGCTCGATGAGATTGAAGTCAGGTGACCTAGCTGGCCAAGGAAGTGCGGTCACGTCGGTGGAGTGTTCATCCAACCATTCGGATATAATTCGGGAGCGATGGCACGGTGCGTTGTCTTGTTGCAGAATGAAGTCCCCAGTGGGATGTTGAAGACGCACAAACGGGAACAAATGGTCGTCCAGGATATCATGGTAACGTTGACCTGTGAGGGACGATGTCACTCGTACCAGGGGTCCGATTTCAGTCCACGTAAACAGTGCCCAGACGAGAATGCCACTCCCACCAGCATGAAGAGTACCCTGCTGGCAAGAAGGATCCACTGCTTCATGTCGTTTGCGGCGTACTCGTATCCTGCCAACCGCATGTACCAACGTGAATCTCCATTCATCAGTCCAGGCAACATTTTCCCACATGTCTAGGGTCCAGTGGCGATGTTCCCGTGTCCATGCTAATCTTTGCACCCTGTGATGTGCGGTCAGCAGCGGTACCCTGGTTAGACGATGGCTTCTATTAACCATACCGAGAAGATGGTTCTTGATGGTGTAACTGCTTAACCGTTTTTGTGCACCAGCGTTAAATTGCCGAGTGATTTTTTGCACTGCAGCCCGTCTATCCCCTGTTACAATGCGAGCTTGCAGACGATGACTCCGCTCATCCACACGCTTTTGTCCACGGTAGTTGGCCCTTGCAGGGATGGGTTTACCGGATTCAATGTACTCAAGGTGCACCCGTGACACAGTGGCTCGTGAAAATCTCAGTGCCAGCACGACTTCCGAGATGGAGTGACCCATTCATCGGGCCACAACAATTTGACCACGATCAAATGCGCTTAGATCCATCCTCTTTCCCATACTTCATTATAACCTTTCAAAACATATCTGGAATTGGTTACAACAATATTTAAATTATAAAGATACATTTTCGACTCACCAAACCTTATATCATCTTCCTCTTTCCTGCTCTGTCCAAAAATTTAATAATACATTATAGAAAAAACTGTTTTTGCAAACAATTTTTGCATTTTCATATTATAGAAAAAAATGTTTTTGCAAACAAAACTGCAGGATTTTCTTCTTAAGCTTTTGTGAAGCAAAGCATAAAAAAATAATGCAATACAAACAGAAAATAAGAATTAAGGAGCCACGTATTAGCTCGTTCTTCAGGCACAATATTTGTTGCGTGACTTCTGCTAACTCACTTTGGGAGGATATCGTCAAGACGTAGATTCCCGCCCATGTTGTGCAAAGGTCTAAGGCCTGATTTCCGACCATTCGTTCGAGATGGGTCCGGATTCGAATCCTGTGAGTAATAGATATTGTGGTTGTATTTGTCTTACAGCACTTGCTTCTTTACCCCTTCTCTGAAACCAGTGGAACTAAATCAGGGACGAACAAATGCCCATCGAATTGTTCACGGTGGTGGTTAAACTCCAAGCAAAAAAGGGGGGGGAGAAGAAAAGAAAGAGAAATGTTTAGTTTCAAAGCTTATCAGAGCTTAGCTTTTTGACAATATGGAAAAGTAAGAAAAATTGTTTCTTTAATTTATACCTCATGTCCGGCTCTTACTAAAGGGCGACGCATGAAAGGCTGTTAAAGAATTGTTTAGGAATCTATTAATCTCTTACCTAATTTTTCCATTTAAACACACATTCATACATCCTTTTAGTAAATTAAGACATTTAGTGGATACTTTTATCATTATAATTATTATAATAATTATTAGAGTATCCTTTAATAATTGTCATTTTCTCTTACTTCCAGACAGAGCAGGCAACCAGCTGAGAAAGTGGGCGCCTGCACAAGAATTTCCGCTTGTTGCAGTAAGTATACAATATATTTAGGAATCACGTTTTTGAACACTCCACATGTACTTAGTAAGAGGTTTTTGTTAAAGGCATTTCAGATAAAAAAAATGGCAAGAAATTGGAGTAAACAAATAACATTTCTTTTAATCCAGTTTTTCTTTAATTAAATTATTACAAATTAATTATTTTTCTGTATGATTTGCCATAATAGTTAGATATTTGACTGAATATATATCATTGTCATCATCATCATTGTCAACCATTATCAATGCACTGCTGGACGAAGGTTTCCTCCACAACGGTCTGTCTTGTGCCAGTCTCCTCCATGTCACTCCCGCATATTTACGAATTTCATCCACCCATCTTCCATGTGGTCTTCTTCTGGGTGTGTTGCGGTCCCTTGGAATCCAATTTAGTAAAAGTGACTACTAAATTATTAAAATACTAATGATATGGTCAAAACTGATTATATAATTATATTTTTGTTTTTCTAATAAAGTACTGACAGAATATCGGGAACAAAATTATATGTGTTTAAGATTTTAATTTGTACTATTCAGTTTTATTATATTTAACATTTTTGCTAATAATATTTTAATTTTAAATGCTTCATTCTATTATTTTGTTTAGTATTTTTGTTCCTTTTTTTCTATATTACTGGTGCTAATAGTTTCCATTTTTTAAAAGTTTTTTGAGCTCCAAACGTTCTAGTTTCAAACTCCGGTATTCTTCTAAGATCAAATTTAATAGCTATTTTAATCTGCTCCGTATTTTTTAATTTTTGTTGTTAAGACACGGCATTTCAATTTTTCCATACATTATATTTTATTATTGTTATTAAATAATGAATTGTTAGATTATTAGATTCAGAGCAGTCTAGAGGTACATGGTACAAAATTTGGTCTGCAGTAAATTTACGTCTATTATTTAAGTATTGTTGTAACCAATCCCAGATATACATTGCAAAATTGCAATCTACAAATAAATGTTGCAGAGTGTCCTCTGAACCACAGTAGTTACAGTTAGGATTAGGTATTAGTTTAATTCTATACAACCATTTTTTTGTCGGGATAATATTGTGCGAAATTTTAAAAAGTAGATCTCTAATATGAGTGCTTAATTTTCTTTTTGATTGAAGTGTCGAAATACTATGTACCATATTGGATTGCAGTGTATATTCTAATTTTGTTGGATGTCTTTCGTTTAATGCTAAATATATTTTACGTAATTTCTCATATTCTTGTCAGAAATATTTTTTTATTCCGGAAAAAAAATTTCTCCCTAGAAACTGTGCCAACACAGAATCGATAATTATTGATTGTTATTTTTTGACTGTCGAAAACTGTCGATAATCATAACTATCGAGTTCTCCAACTCTATGTGAGGGTCCCTTAGTAGCATGAATTCATTTCCGTGCAAATCGGTTGTTTCTCGGTGGGGTTGCGGCTTTTTGTTTGTTGGGACAGACGGACAGACACGCTGACGACGGACGGAACGTAATTTTGCATCGTACCTGATAGGTGATGATAGACGTCCCTGAGTAGAAAGAAATAATTTCCGTTCAAATCGGTTGTTTCTCGTTGAGGTTACGTGCTTTTATACTCACGGATGAATACACAGAGAGACAGACGGCGGACAGTTGAAACGTAATTTTCTCTCGTACGTAATAGGTGTGAGGCCTCCCTGAGTAGAATGAATTCATTGCCGTGCAAATAGGTTGTTTTTTGGCGGAGTTACGTTATTTTATACTTCAGAAAGGACGGACAGACAGACTTCAGACGAATGGAACATAATTTCTATCATATCTGATAGGTGTGAAACCTCCGTGAGTAGAAAGCAGTCATTTCCGTGCTAAACGGTTGTTTGTCGGTGGGATTACGTGCTTTTATACTTCCGGACGGACGGATGGACGGACATACAGACGACGGTCGGATAGAATGAAATTTTCTATCATATCTGATAGGTGTGAGGCGTCCTTGAGTAGAAAGGAATCATTTCCGTGTAAATCGGTTATTTATACTTCCGGACGGACGGACAGACAGGCGGCCGACGGACGGAACGTATTTTTGTAACGTACCTGACAGTGGGATGTGTCCCCCAGTAGAAAGATATAATTTCCGTACAAATCAGTTGTTTCTCCGTAAAGTAATGCGCTTTTATACTTAGGGACAAATGGACAGACAGACGGCGGACGGATGGAACGTTATTTTTTAACATATCTGATTGGTGTGAGGCGTACCTGAGTAGAACGAATTAATTTCCCTGCAAATCGGTTGTTTCTCGGTCGAATTATGTGTTTTTATGCTTCCGGACGGCCGGCCGGACGGACGGACGGAAAGAAAGACTTGGCTCGAATGGAACGTAATTTTGTATTGTATCTGATAGGTGCGAGGCTTCCCTAAGTCGAAGGAAATAATTTCCGTGCAAATCGGTTGTTTCTCGACGGAGATATTTTTTATTCTTCTGGACAGACAGACAGGCAGACAGCGGACGGATGGAATGTAATTCTGTATCGTATCTCATGGGTAATTCGTTCCTGAGTAGAAAGAGACCATTTCCGTGCAAATCGGTTGTTTCTCGTTTGAGTTATGTGTTTTTATGCTTCCGGACGGACGGAAAGACAGACTTGGTACGGATGGAACGTATTTTTGTATTGTATCTTATTGTTGTGAGGCGTCCCTGAGTCGAAAGAAATAATTTCCGTGCAAATTGGTTGTTTCGTGTCGGAGATATATTTCTTATTCTTCTGGACGGACGGACAGACGGCGGACGGATGGAACGAAATTTTGTATCGTATCTCTTGGGTTATTCGTTCCTGAGTGGAAAGAGACCATTTACTTGCAAATCGGTTACTTGTTAAGAAACATGGTTTTACATGTAGCCGTAATAAGTCATTTGTGGACGGACGGACAGACGGCGGACGGAAGGAACGTCATTCTGTATCGTATCTCATGAGTAATTCGTTTCTGAGTGGAAAGATACCATTTGCTTGGAAATCGGTTTCTTACTTGTTAAGAAACATGGTTTTTCGTGTTGCCGTAATCAGTCACATTTCATTTTGTTGATGGTCCCTTAAGAGAACCTATCTTCGTTTCTTAAATGATATTTTTACATTCGCAATTTGTGTACGATCCCCTTAAGGCTACGAGAATGGACGGTCGTTCCTTCCGTGACACGCCGTCCTCGCTATCAATTCAGGCCGTGAAGCTCAGCTGGACCTGCCGGTGAATTACGGCTTGTGAAAGCGGAGCCACACTGTACTGCTGCATGTGTCTCAGTATCCTTCCGCGCTCACCAATTAGCCAAGCTGGAGGTCGTGCTGCACGGCTAGGCCTAACCTGTTTTGCCGGGATGCTTCCGCCTGAGACCACGGGCAGCCATGGCAGATGCTTTAGCGGCAGTCACAGCGTCATCATCGCCGCTGACTGGATTTCGGCGTACCGAATAGAGAGGTAAATTTTACGTAAAACTTTTTCAAAAATAAGTCTATCAATGAACTTTTTTTTTAATTTTACATCGTTTTTGATTTCAAATGAGATGTACGTCACAGTTTTTTGAAATTTTTCGTCCCTGAATTTTGCACCATAATCTACACGTTAACCATCATTTGTTTTTAGTTGCATGTATATATATTTGTTTTACATTCTCAAACAAATACTTTATATTAAAGTTATGAAAATATTGTTTTGCGAAAAAAAAAATATTCGCACATCGACTTTTGTGGAAAGGTCACAACCACACGCACAAATTGACAGATTCGTCAGTAAAGCTTTCGCACTTTTTTCCGAGCTAGTTTTGCAATGCGACGAGAGATGGAGACACCTTATCGCTCCATCGTTTAGTGTTTCATTACATTGTGAAAGAATTGTACAAATGAATTGTTCTAAATGATGAGGCACATCGACAAGGAGAGTCATGGAGTGGCCGTCATAACATCTTCTTGAGATAGAAATCTCAGCATAATAAAACCACAACGGAAGTGTACGGGCAGAGTACTCAGCATTCATTCAAGCATCCTGCTTCCGACACATGAATTGTCCTAAACGATCAGACGCATCGACACAGAGAGTCATGTCATGGCCCTCAGAACATCTTCTTGAGATAAGAATCTTAGCATAACAAATCCACGTCCGAAATGTACGGACAGAGTACTCAGCATTCATTGAAGCGTCCTGCTTCCGACACATGAATTGTCCTAAACGATGAGACGCATCGACACGGAGAGTCATGTCATTGCCCTCAGAACATCTTCTTGAGATAGGAGTCTTAGCATAATAAAACCACGTCCGAAGTGTACGGACAGAGTACTCAGCATTCATTGAAGCGTCCTGCTTCCGACCCATGATTTGCTCTAAACGATCAGTCGCATCGACACGGAGGGTCATGAGATGGCCCTCAAAACATCTGCTTGAGATAGGATTCTTAGTATAATAAAACGGATCTGGTTCATTTGCCCACCGTTTACTTTACCGAAGGGGCACTTGACCAAAAATCACTTCAGCGAAGAGATTGTTGCACGGAAAGATCACTTGATCGAAAAGTTAATTTCACCGAAGGTCTCTTTACCTAAAATTTCATTTAATCGAAAGGTCATTTCACCGAAAGTTCAGTTTATCGAAAACTTTGGATTGCATTTCAGGATCTGTTGAAGCAGGGTGCAAGTTCGACAGAGAGACCACCGAAACGTCAGGGTGTTATTTTCAAATTGTACTTTTGATTTCTCGGTGTCACAAAGATTTAGTTTTAAGACAAATCTTTTTTTTTATTTTAGACAATAAGCCTCGGCTTTGGCCGTTTTAGCAAATTTTAATCATGTTCACAAGGTTGTCATAAAAGTCATATTCAGTGCTCATGTTTACATAAAAACTAAAATTAATAACATTGCACATTCAAACAAAGAACGCCCACTACTTTCATGATAAGTCAAAATGTTGTATACTTTTTGCTCTGTGCTTCCCCTTTTTCTGAAACTAGTCTGGTTTTTACTTCCAGTGCTCTCTCTCTCTCAATAGCTAGAATTGTAGATTTATCTCCAATTCGCAGCAAATTATAATCGTTATAAAAACCATAAGAAATCCTTGCAACTATTACTATAAATTTGCAAAAATAAAAACATCAAATATTTATTATGTTGACCATTTTAGAAGAAAAAGCCAGTTATAAAGGAATAGTCTCCACCGCTAGCATAGCTATTGTTCTAGAGCAACCACAATGAATCGACACAACTTTGCAGTATTTTATTCAGAAAGAAAAATTTTTTAATATAAATTTGTATATATCTGTTTTATAAAGACAGCTGTATTACCTAATAAACTCACGTGCGAATCGAGACTCTCTGTCTCGAATCTCTGTTAAAACGAACGATGCATTGGTGATAAACTCGATGTTTTGGGAATAAACTGAAGAATTCGAGCATTTCCGTCTGTCCCAACGAATGGGCTATTTATTTCTAAAATCTCCGTTCAATGTAACGCTGATACTCAACAATGCAACATCTGGTAATGTAAAATTTGCTAAAACGTCCGACGTATCGGTGGAAACCTCAATGTTTTTTCGATGTATCGGTGTAAACCGCGATGTCTTGCTAACAAGCCGGAGATTTCACACTTTTTGATCTGTAGCACCGAATGTGCATATCGGTGTGTAAAATTTCTGTTCAGTATAATGATGATTGCTCACCAATTCAACCCAAGTAACTAATAATATGTCTTAAAATATTATTAGTTACTTTGGTTGAAAATGGTGAGCAATCACCATTAAGGAAAAATTAAAGGATCTCGGTTTTCACCGAGGAATCAAGTAAAACAACCAATAGGAAGGTTATATTTCTTTCCTCTGTATAGTTATGAATGTAACAAAAAGAAATGCATTTAGTTTTCGTAGAAGATCTTCCAGTTCCAAATATCGGTCACAAAACCTCGATGTTTTTTCGATGTATCGGATTCTGCCATGGAGGTAGAAATATAGGAGACGCCTTAACTACAGTGCCTAGAAGGGATAGTGTGTCCTGCTCGCAGAAAAACTTGCTGCCCGGAATCATGAAAGCGGTAGATGGCGCTGCCATCGGAAGTCACGTCGCTTTCAGGGAGGAAGGACGACGAAAACGTACATCTTTCTATGACACACACCTAGCTCGTCAGTATTATGTGTACTTCTTGATCGATATTTTATAAGTAGATAACTTAAGTACATACGAAATAAGCGACACACCTCTTTATCCCCCCTCCCGCCCTAAAAAAGAACGAACGAACGGGGTGCTCAAGATACATTAATAAGCATATCGTAGTTTAAGCTAAGCTTTGCACTGTGCTAACGTCAACATTAATGTTAGATATTTCGGAAGTTTTAGTATACATGGGTTAGATTATGAAAAAACGCTGGAGACCAATATGCAGCTTACAATCACTGAAACATCAACTTACAGTATAAAATAAATATAAAAAAAAAAGAAAATAATTTGCCCCTAAAAACCTGAACGGAAAAAAAGGGGAATATTTTCTCAATGAGACATCTTTATAATTTGCATTCCAATAATCCAATTAGATCTTGAAATTCAGTAACCTAAAAATTTAATAAATTAATTAATAATGTACTTCATTTTTCAGCAATGAGTAACTAAATTTCTTGGTGAGAACATGGGATAAATATGAAACTTAATGCTTTCTATTTAGTTGCAGAGTGTGGCTTTGAAAAGAAGCCTTTTAATGAATTGAAAATAGAGTACAACACAACTTTCGTCGCGTTTCTTATCAGCTCTGGGAATCGCCTTCTCAACATATCAGGAATTTTGGGGACAGCAAAGAGTGATATTTTATTTTTGCAGGATTTATGGCCTGTATTACATCCTGGCACAAAACAGCTGCTTTGCCTTTTCCGTTTTCTATGTTTTTTATTATTTGCTAATGCATAATTTCCCAGTTCTTTGATAGCTGACATTATTTCCCTATAATCTTATAACTGTTGCAGTCGATTTCAGTACTGCATTTAAGTTTAAGGTTGTCTTTGATTGAGTGTTGAGCTTCGTCTTCTGCGATAGATGGCGCAAAAAATCCCTTCTTGGGCGTGGCTTATACGCTTTGAGTGATAGCCTCAGAAGTTGGCGTCAGCGAATCACTGTATTCCGAATGGGAACGGTCTCCCATTGGCTTCAGAGGAATTAATCGAACACGAATTCACGATCGGAGATTTCATCGTAGAGCAAATTTTCCGGGTTTTAGGTCATGGAATTAGGAAATAAGAGGCCCTACCCAGTGGACTGGTGCTATCTAACGTGACGGTGTTCTCCCGCACTTAGATGCTTAGGAAACTATAACAGTTGAAACTATGCTATTTCCAAGTATTTGAAATAGATATTTCCGATGGTAAAAAAAGGTATTTGTACTGAGTAAATAGAACAAGATCTGTAAACTCAATGTTATAATTTTTTTTTATTTAATAAATGTTTTAGGGGGGGGGGGGGGGCGTTTCGAGGGCAAGTGATACAATACGCTGATTCTATTAGTGAAAGACAAATGAAATGAAACTTGGGGGGGGGGTGTTTAGCAACTCCATGTTAATCTATTTTGATGGCTAAATAAAAACAGAAATTTCGTTTTAATTTTGTCACTTGCACTAGACAGCCACCCCCTCCCCCCAAAAAATTAATGAATGAGACAGCCTCGGTGCATTGAGTTTACAGATCTTGTTCTATTTATTCAGCACAAATACTTTTTTCTTCTGTTTCTTTAATTTATACCTCATGTCCGACTCTAACAAAAGGCCGACGCATGAGGGACTGTTAGGGAATCTATTAATCTTTTACCTTATTTTTCCTTTCCGAAACTCATTCATTTATTCTTTTAGTAAACTAAAATGTTTTATAGATACTTTCTTTTAACTTATTAAATTTTGTTTAACTTCAAGTAAGGATCCTTTAAAAATGCCATTTTCACTTCCTTCCACGCAGATCATACAACCAACTTAGAGGGCGGGAGCCTGCACAAGAGTTTCCGCTTGCAACAGGAAGTATACAATTTATTTAGAAATCAGCTTTTAAAACACTACATATACTTAGGAAGAGGTTCATGATAAAGGTATTTCAAATTAAAAAATTAGACTAAACAAAATAACTTTTTAAATTATGAAAATATAGAAAAGTAGTGTAACACGATAGTACAGGAAATTTCGAAAAGATGAAATAAAAAAAATGGACTAAAAATTTTAATTTTATTAGTGCCAAATGCTATATTTTTAATTTATGATGTTCCGTAATAATTAAATAAGTCACTGACTAAATATAATAGTCAGCAGCAAATTATTGGAATCTTTTATTTATAGGCAAAATCGAATTTAATATTTTATTTTATTTTTTTAATATAATACTTAAAAAAAAATTCCAACATTATATTGATATATGTTTTAGTTTATATTTGGCACATTTATAATTTTCAGTTTTATTTATGTTTCAGATTCACAAATAATTTTTTCTAACTATCTCTAATATTTACAGTCGCTGCAAAGTTGCAACACACACTATCTAGGGCATTCAAGTTAAACAAAGTTTTTTCTGAATATGTTAGATGCGAAAAGTGGTTTATCTTCAGTTAAGAAATCTTTTTGCACTGTCAGTTTAATGGTTCGAAGTGTTCTCATTTTTCGCCCAACAGTGTCTCATAAGTAGTATGGAATTAAAGTTTAAAAGTAATGAAACTTTGTTTTAACACCCTGTTGGTGGATGTTAAAACTAAGTTTTGTACTTTTAAACAAAAAAAGGATCAATCCAATTGCTATAATTTAAACAAAGACATTGCTCTTTCCACGTTTTAGCAACACACAGCAACCGAAAAATTGTTATTTGGCCACTGCTAAATAACAATTTACGGTCGTTCGTCAATTTCAATAGGTCTTCCTCATAGACCACGGTAAAGAAGAGGCCGTGAAACGAACGGTCATATGAGGAACTTTATCTGAATTTTCAGCTTATTATTTGTAATAAAATAACTATCTACCTCTCTCCCCAGCCCTGATTTTCTTTGTGATTATCGGTGTGAACTTGTACTATTGTTTTCTTGTGCCAGAGCTGGGGAGCGAGGTAGATGCCCTCCAATTCCCCCTCTGGTGATTTGTTTATTCTTGTTTGTTTATTTTACTATACTCGTAGGTTATTAGTTGACTTCTCGTAGCGGGATTCTCTGCTCTTCGGAGAGTTCTTCCGAGTTGTGAATCGAGTTGGGACAGTTGTTTGGTGCATGTATGCTTTTTCGATATTTATTGTATGGACGGTTAATTGTGTGCTTGTGGTAGGGGTGGGTGTTGGGTAACTGATGTCTATGATGTGCCGATTCGGTGAAGATGTGTGCAGGGTGGGGTGTCCTTCAGAGGTTTCTGGACTGTGTAGTCCGGACATGCTCATGAACCTGACGCCCCTGCTGGTAGCGTCACCTAAGAAATAACTTGCTTATTTCCTACCGAGTCACACCGAGTCTTCCGCTCACCGACCAGCGAGGCTACCACTGGGTCACCTCCTGGGGAGCGCCTCCTCCCAATTGTATGTACCAACCGCCCTCTGATGACGGGCCCGCAGTCCAAGGTGACCCCGCCGATCGTTTCGGGAATGGGTCCGTTAGAGTTCTGCGTGACCAGGCTGTCTCAGGGGTTTCAGTGTTTGTGTCTGAGGAACCGTGGTGTATGCATCGGGGTGTGAAGTTAACATCAGTGTAACACGTGGTAAGGAGAAGCAAATGTGACGATGTTGCTGGGCAACGAAGTTCTTTCGTGGGTCACGGTACCTGGGAGGGGGAGGGGGGGGGTTGCGAGAGCACACTATGGCGTCCCTCTCTTCCAGCCCCTTTGGGGACTTATCAATGCCATATTCACAACGTTTACACAACAAATAAATGTAATAATATTGCGCTTTTACTTAGGCACGAAATATTAATTCACTGGGCCTAGGCCTTGTTAATAGTTTTTACTCTATCAATGACATATTCACACCGTTTACACACATTTTTTTAAAATAATATTGCTCTTTTACTTAGGCACGAAATATTCGTTCATAGGCCCTAGGACTGAGCCTATGAATTAATATTTCGTGCCGAAATAAAAGCGTAATATTATTAAATAGATTTGTTGGGTAAAAGTAGTGAATGTGGTATTGATAGAGTCAAAACTATTAAAAAGGCCTACGGCCTATGAATTAATATTTCATGCCTCAGTAAACGCCCAATATTATTAACATGATTCGCTGTGTAAACGTTGTGAATACGATATTAATAAAATAAAAGCTGGTAAAAGGGCCTAGACCTACGGCCTGTGAATAAATATTTCGTGCCTAAATAAAAGCGCAATATTATTAACTTGATTTGATGTGTAAACGTTGTGAATATGACACTGGTAGAATAAAACCTGTTAAAAAGGCCTATGCCTGTGGCCTATGACTATTTAGTGCCTAAGTAAAAGCGCAATGCTATTGACTTGATTTGATACGTAAGCGTTATGAATATAAAGCCGGCGAATTAAAAGCTGTTAAAAAGGCCGAGGTGTAGGACCTATGAATTAATTAGGTAAAAGAAAAATACTACAAATTTGACATCTTATGTAAATATTTAGTGCCTAAGTAAAAGTGCAGCGTTATTAAAAAATTCCCACCTCATTGGTCTTTCCTGAACAAAACAATTTTTGCTTGGCTTATATAAAACGTTTTCTCGAAATTTGTTTGGAGTTCCCAATTCAATTCTCAATATAGGCCAAGAAACAGCAATCTTCCCCCCCCCCTCGAACTTCTGTGGCCAGTTGCCGTAAGTATGAACCGACATTAAAAATTCAGACAAACAAAAGAGCTCCTTCCCATCGTTAGGCACCTTGGGAAACTGCCACACATTCGAAGTGTTCCTCGGAGGAATAGCAATTTGTGCACGGCCCCTCAATGAAAATCGTGTGGCAGTTTTCCTGTGTGACGGTTTTCCGATGTGTGGCAGTTTTCGAAGTTGCTGAAAAATGTGTGGCAGTTTTCCTATGTGGCAGTCTTCCTGTGTTGCGGTCTTCCTCCAACCATATTTCACTTTTTCTCATTCGCCAGTCTGAATCAAGCAATAATTTCTCCCCAAGTTAGTATTCTCCCTCCACACGTACTGAGTGAAAAATAATTCAAAATATCACAGACAAACGAAGTACGTATCAACAAAGCAAGTATTCTGCTCAGTGATGTCAGAAAGCTGAATGACATTGCCCTGAGACAAATCAACAACTGCTTCACTTCTTTGTTTAGCAGCAATGAGCACGACTGAGGGTTACTTCTAATCCCTCAGACGTAGTGCAAATTCAAAGAATGTGGAGGTAGACAATCCTACTCATGCTATCGTGTGACTCCCGCCGGCGCATGTTGTTGTTTGCACATCAGGGAGAGTTGGCGGACTATTGTTCCGAGGTGGTTAACAAACCTTCCCCTCTCCTTGCAGTTTGTTTCAGCCCCAGGGAGAACTATTTTGCCCTACACCTCCAACACATTCGACGAACCAGGACCGGATGGAACTTTTGCGTGGTCCAGGGCGAAATTTCACAGCGGGACCATGAGAAAAATTTCACTGCGCGCTTTAGAAATATTATGCATCTCAAAATATCGTCCGTAAAGAACACAAACGAAAACCATCGTAAAGAAAAAGTGATTATCTCAACGAAGTGTTTTGCTTGATAGTAAAAACTACCTGAAATTGTAAAGAAAGGTAACTTCAACTAACCTGCGTAACGAATATTTTTGAATAGGGAATAACAAGAATCCCTCTAAAATAGATTCGTTAAATAAGTTTTTCCCCCTGAAACATGCTTTGGTGATCGATTCTTGACGCAAGGTGGAGTAACTGACAAATTAGTGACTTAACTTTTATATGCACGCATAATGAATATTGCCTGTTTATTTTAATACTCATTACGTTTTTATAAGTCACTGAACACTTGGCTTCCATATATAGTCCAAAAATCAGTTTGATATATATATATTTTTTTATTTAATTACACACAAATTTTTTTTTTTTTGATTGGAGGTTTAACGACCACCGTGAGCAACTCAATGGGCTATAAGCAGTCGCCCCGTCCCTAATTTAGGGTCACTAGTTCCAGGGAAGGGAGAGAACCAGTGCCGTAAGACAAACACAACATCCATGCCTCACCGGGATTTGAACCCGGACCCCGTTCGGACGAATGATCAGAGGCCATCGCTTAGACCACTGCGCCACCGGGGCGGCACACACAAATTGTTCAACACATAAAAGTAAGAAACCACAAAATATTGAAATTTAATTTGCTATTTCATGAAATGCAGAAAAAATAAATGATGCGTAACATCACAGCCTCTCCTTGACAAATGTCAACCCCGCCTTCTCGTGGTGCATCCTGTTCCCACTAAAGCGGCTCTGACGACCGCCAATAGCGGTGTAACTATACCATCGGGATTAGAGGAAATTCTATCCCACACTCACCAACCCGCTTGGCCAGCGTGGTGAGTTATGGCCAAACCCCTCCAAAATGACTCCACAACTTAAATCTTGGCCTTCAGTCTCCGGCAGGTGGAATGTACCTGGAAAAGGCAGCGGCCATTGCGACATGAAGGCAGAGGGTGGCTGCCATCTGATGCCATCTGCCATCTGATGCTGACCTTGGCTACGTATAACGGACGCACCCTATCTTCTGATTCAAGGCTTCTTGAATTGGAAGAGGAACTACAAAGGATCAAGTGCGACTTCATCGGGCTAAGTGAGGTAAGGAGAAAAGGAGAAGATCTCATTGAACTGAAAAGTGTACATCTCTTCTACTATCGTGGGACAGATACTGGCAGAACTAGTGGTGTTGGATTTATAATAAACAAGAAACTGAAGGATAAAGTTGTAGAAGTTGAAAGTTCCTCTGACAGAGCTGCACGACTCGTTATCCAACTCTCGAGAAGATACCAGGCTCAGATCATTCAAACTTATGCACCCACCACAAGTCATGCTGAAGAAGAAATTGAAGAATTTTATGAAGAAATTCGTCATCTAAATAATAAAGGTAAGCAGCACTTGAAGATAATTATGGGAGATTTCAATGCAAAAATAGGGCAACGGCAACAGAATGAAACTTCAGTAGGTAAATTCGGTCACGGCAACAGAAACCAGCGTGGAAATACTCTCGTAGAGATTGCAGAGGCAGAAGGGTTTTTCAACTTGAACTCTTTTTTCAAGAAAAAGCCACACAAGAAAAGACATCCAAATGGGACGACAAGTGAAATTGATTTTATTATGTGTAACAAAAAATTCGTCATAGAAGACTGCAGTGTGCTAAACAAGTTCAACACAGGCAGTGACCATAGATTGGTGAGATGTAAGATGCACCTCAACACTAAACTCGAACGTAGCAAGCTTATAAGACAAACAAAATGTATTGACATAACCAACCTTAAAATACACCATAATACCTTCAAATTGGAACTGAAGAACAGATTTTCTGCTTTAGAAGGCCTAAGATCGGAAGAAGTGGATATTTCTGAAGTTAACAGAAAAGTAACCAAAGCTCTTATGGAAACAGCAACAAAATTAGCTGGGTCTAAGAACAAGTTGCATGTGAACAAATTATCAGGAAAAACCAAAATGTTGATGCAAAAAAGAAGAGAGATGAGGACAACTAAAGAAGATGTGACTTCCAAAGTGGAATATATAGAGCTATGCAAGACAGTACGAAAAAGTATCACTGAAGACGTAAGGAAATTCAACTGTGAACTAGTGAGGAAAGCAATTGAAAACAACCAAAGCCTAAAGATAGCAAAGGGACATCTCAGTAAGGGAAGAAAACAGATTATGGCACTGAGAAAAGAAAATGGTTCTGTAACAAGAAATAGAGGCGAAATTTTGACAAGAGTGAAAGATTTATACTCCAAGTTATATGAAAGGGATGATGCATGTACTCCAGACATCATGGAAGGTACCAGAGTTCTTTCAGTCCTCCCAGCAGAAAATGCACATGCAATCAAGAACATGAAGCGTGGAAAAGCTCCAGGAGAAGATGGAATTACTGTAGACATCATACAAGAAGCAAGTGGAGAAATCGAAACAGTACTCGCCCAAATTTTCACTCGATGCCTTAATAAAGGGAAGATTCCTGAGGATTGGAACAACGCTACAATGATTCTGCTACATAAAAAAGGTGACATTGAGGATCTCAGGAACTACAGACCTATCAGCCTCTTATCAGTGGTTTATAAAATCTTCACTAAACTTCTTTCACACCGTTTGAAGGTAACACTGGACATGGCTCAACCGAGAGAACAAGCTGGATTCAGGAGTGGCTACAGCACAATAGATCATATCCACGTACTGAGAGAACTAATTGAAAGAACGAGGGAATATGAACTTCCATTGTGCATGGCTTTTATCGATTATGAAAAAACCTTTGATTCGGTGAAACCATCAGCAGTTACAATGGCTCTGAAATCGTGCGGTATTGAAGATGCATACATTAATATTATTAATAACATCTATGAAAATGCAAGTGCAAAGATTCGGCTGTTTGAAAGTACAACACACATAAAAATTGGAAAGGGAGTGAGACAAGGTGACACCATATCTCCGAAGCTCTTCAACGCCACATTGGAAAATGTCTTTCAATTACTGAACTGGGAAAACAAAGGGATAAAGATTAATTTAGATTATCTAACCCACCTTCGTTTTCCTGATGACATAGTCATTTTTGCAACTACCCCACCAGAGCTGCAGAGTTTGAACCAAGAACTTGCTGACAAGAGTAAAGAAGTGGGATTAAAAATAAACTTTCAGAAGACAAAAGTGATGTTCAATGCTTTTACAAGAAATGAAGATTTATCGATTAATGGAGAAAAGCTGGAGATAACAGACACGTACGTTTATCTTGGACAGCAGATATCAAGTGAGGGTCACATTGATGAAGAAATTAATTGGCGTACAAAACTTGCCTGGAGAGCTTTTGGAAGAAACAGCATAATTTTCAAGAGCGCCATTATGTCTTAAAAGAAAAGTGTTTGATCAATGCATCCTTCCAGTGCTTACGTATGGTGCAGAGACATGGACCTTAACTGAAAGAGACATACAAAGGCTGCAGACAACTCAAAAAAGCATGGAGAGATGCATGCTTGGTGTAACCAGG
Source organism: Macrothele yani (assembly GCA_039090855.1). Lineage (NCBI taxonomy): Eukaryota > Metazoa > Arthropoda > Arachnida > Araneae > Macrothelidae > Macrothele > Macrothele yani. The sequence continues at coordinate 58,027,402 of CM077032.1, read as the reverse complement.
AGAGATAGGAAGAGGAACTCGTGGATCAGAAAAATGACAAGAGTGGAAGACATCATGATCAGAGTTAAATCCCTGAAATGGCAATGGGCTGGGCATACTGCCAGAAGGACAGACCATCGGTGGACAGTCGAAATTTTAGATTGGATTCCAAGGGACAGGAAAAGACCCAGAAGAAGACCACATGGGAGATGGGTGGATGAAATTCGAAAGTATGCGGGAGTGACATGGAGGAGACTGGCACAAGACAAACCGTTGAGGAGGAAACTTGGGGAGACCTTCGTCCAGCAATGGATTGATAATGGTTGACAATGATGATGATGATGATGATGATTCATTTAAAATCTGTGTATCTCAGCGTCTGTACAGCGATGGGCGGTAACCCATTTGAAAGTGGGGGGGGTTGAAAACTAAAAAAAAAACATAAAAATATCTTTGGAAGGGCCTTGCATCAGAAAACTAACTAAATAAATATAAAAACCTGTACCCAAAAAATGATTTTTCTTTTATTTCCTAAACTAAGGGGCCCTACGGAGGCGTCGGCCCTGGAACTACGGCCCCGGTTGCGCCGATGTCCAGCCGGCTCTGCCACAAATGACTGTAGTAATCATGGAACTCCCTTGAATGAATGCATCGCATGCCGTTCAAATGAGTTGCATGGGAACACGGCACATTCATGCTTACTGCGACCCCTGATTGTCGGAGAGTTCAATTTCGCCCAGTGTGGAGTTCGGAGGTAGGTAAAAATACCTCCGGGAAAAAATATCCACGGAGAAAATACCCCTGTAAACCGAAAAGCTGTAAAAAAAAAAAAAAAAAACCCGGAGGAAATACCCCCAGAACAAACGGTTCACTGTAGACTGCCACACAGGAACACTAATGTGTGGTCATGTTCCGGTGTGGCAATTTACTGGCAACCCTGCCACACATCTTTCAGCAACTTGGCCACAAAAGTTCAGGAAGGGGGGGGGCTATAAAAATTGGGAACTCCAAACGAATTTCGAGAAAACGTTCCATGTAAGCCAAGCGAGAATTGTACTTTAATTTGAAGAAATAAATTGTCGAGGATGCGAGGTACACTTGGTTTGGGGGTCTCTACCCCCAACTTCCGTATCATTATATTATGGGCCACTGGAGTCTGTCAGTGTATCCAGGAAGTCCCCTTGAAGCGTCCGCGAAGTCCGTGAGCTTGGGGAGGGGGACTTCTCCCAAAATGTTAAAATGGACGTAGAGCTGTAAACATTAGAACCATGCTTTATATAATGATTCTGTACACGACCACGAATTTTCGGGAGGGTGGGGTGGATTGACCCTCCCCCAAGTTTCTGAGATCGCAGGCAAGTGTTCAAGGTAAGGGATTTGCTCGCAATTTCTACGCTTCATGTTGTGTTTAATGGCCGACTATGTACGCCCTTCCGCCCTCCCCCAGAATTTTGGTGAAGTCTGTAAAAGGGATACGAGGTGCTTGGTTTGGAGGGCTCTACCCCCAACTTCCGTAATTTTATATTCTCGACCTCTACAGTCGGTCAGTGTATCCTCGATTTTACCCTATAGAGCTCTTAGAATCATCCCACCCTCCTGGAAATTCCCAGTCGTGTACAGAGTCACTACTAATATTTACAGCTCTATGCCCATTTTAACATTTTGGGGGAAAGCAGCCCCAAAGCTCACGGACTTCACGGACGCTTCAAGAGGAACATCCTGGATACACCGACAGACTACAGCGGCACAGAATATAATATTACGGAAGTTGGGGGTAGGAAGGCCCCTAAACCAAGTGTACCTCGGATCCTCGGCAATTTATTTCATCAAAATAAAGTAGGCCTACAATTCTCGCTTGGCTTACATGGAACGTTTTCTCGAAATTCATTTGGAGTTCCCAATTCAGTTCTCAGTATAGGCCCAGAAACGTCCATCTTAGTAGCTCCCCCTTGAACATTTGTGGCCAAGTTGCTGAAAGATGTGTGACAGGATTACCGGTAAATTGCCAAACCGGAACACTGCCACACATCAGGGTTCCTGTCTGGAAGTTTACAGTGAACCGTTTGTTCTGGGGGTATTTTTACAGCGACATTTTATGTTACCGAGCCAAATGTTAATAAATTCAGGCTATAATGAAAAAGAAGGTTTCGTTTCTTTTGTGACGTATCTGCAGCGAATCATTCCGTCCATGTAGCTTAGCTGGGAGAGCAACTTACTTCAGAGTGAGGGGTCACGGATTCGATCTCCGGCAGGAACAAATTTGTGTTTTTACATCTTTTGATAAACTACAAATATTTCTCCAATTATAATTTGTTTTAATATGGTCGAGTGTTATATGTAGTTTATTTCGCTGAAAAGTGTATCAAGACGCATGCTATGCTTCAAAATATAATAAGTAGACTAATCAAATCGCAGTTCAGGATCAGGAGTGTGTTGAATGCATTTTAACAGATAAAAATTTCAAGCCTGCCGAAACCAACCCCCACCCCACCCTCGTTTAGCTGAAGAAAGTTTGTTCTTGAAATGTTTGAAGAAGTAATTACTCTATCAGGGGTTTATATAGAATTTTTTTTTCGGCTGGGGGTGGGGGCGACGAAAGATGGAAGCTTATGAAATCCACCAGAACAAAATTAAAGTTAATGAAAAGTAGAAGAAAAATTAACGCATTTTTTTCTAATGTAAGTTGGTGCATTTTTATTAAATTAAGGCATTTCATCCAAATAAAAAAATGAAACACTTTCGTGGGGTTAAGGCTTCCCCCTCTAAATATGCCCCTGTACTGTATATATAGTAATTATATCTATATATGTAAATATTGTAGTTATAATTATATATATATATATATATATATAAGGAAAAACTTGCTCCCTCTAAGGTTCCCTTTGCCCCGCCGGTCAAAAAGTACTGAAAGAAACACTAGTATTAGCAGTTCGCAGCCTTTGGGAAAGAGGGAGATTAGCTTGCTTTTACGTTCTCGGGCTGGTAATAATCCTACATGTTGCAGTAACACAGGTTATACAAAAAAGAACAACACATACTTCGAAAAAACACATAAGGATATTGATTTATAAAATAACTTACCTTGCAGAGTCCTGCTGATTGATGTCCAGGGCATTTTGTTGCTCTGTAGAACGTCGTAATCGCTGGGCTCTAGATGACTTGTGTCCAGGATGCCTTGCTCTTCTTCTATTATTTTGTGGCATGATGGCAAAGTATTAATAGTTTGACAAGGAGTGAGTTCTGATAAGAACTTTTCAGTTAAAACTAACTTACTTAACGAACTCGAAACACAAACACAGCAAGAATGAAAAGACAAAATACGCGCTGTTACGTCTAACCAATGACGTTTTTTGGGGGTGGAGCTTTGTAAGGCGGTGAGGTTTCTGTAGCTCAAATTCAGAGGTTCTCTAAAAATGTACACATTTTCTCTTCAAAAAATGAACATACAATAGGAGTTAAGATAATTTATGGAAGAAAAGATTCCAATTTCACTTTTGTGGCTCTTTATTAATTTCTATTTGGCTCAGATAATTAGGAAAATCAGACAGAAATGAGAGATTTCGTTTCTTCCGGACAGAAACTCTGCTAAGTTGACTTATCGCGCCATCTAGCGCCAAATGCGAAATACTTCGGAGTCAGAAATTTCAATTTTAAAAAATATTTTAAAATTTTTTATTTGGAATAATAACTGCATCACGTATTTGCTATGGGTCGTTTTTATTTGTGCTCAAAATTTCAAGCTCCACAAAGTAATAGTTTTCGAGAAAATGTGTACAAAAGGATTTGCAGTGCAGATTTAGGATAAAAATTTTCTTACACTCATTCAAAGACAGCCTTTAAATACACAGTAGGTTTAACGCGTGACATCCAATACTTGATCAACTTCTACATCTTCACGAATAAAAGGCTACTAATTTCTGAAATAAATTTCGTTATAAACAATCCACAGTTGAATAAAACTAACACACTAACGCCCGAATAAGCAGCCTAGTGCGTTTTAGCGATCAACTGTTGAATTGCTGTTACTTTTCACAGATTAGCAAAGGAGAAACATTTAATATGAAATCTTTTAATTTCCGAAGACCATTTAGCAGTATAGCGCGTATATGAAGTTAATTTAGATATGACCAACTTAATTTCCCATTTTGATTGACAGAATGGCACTGAACAGTATGACATTTTGTTGTGCTAACAGAGGAAAAATTCTAATAGAAACTCGGAAAAGTCATCTTTCGGAGCATTCTATCTAATACAAACTCGGAAAAGTCATCTTTCGGGCATCCAACTGAACTCTATTCATAAGCTGGCAATTGACGTGGCAAGCCAATTTCAAAGGGTTGAATCCCGCATTTCCGTCCTTGCTATGAACAACTCTGTTCCTCTCTCTCCAGATTTTGTACGTGGTCTCAGTGATGATCAACCTCCAGACATCCCGCACAGTCTTGGGGCCGGGGTACTGGTAAAAGACCTCCTGAGCCTTGAGTCGCTGCGGACAACCTGCCCAGGTCCAAACAAGCTTCCACACCTGCACGGCCATGGGACAACTCCAGAACAAGTGGTACCGGTCTTCAATGAGATTGCAAGAGGTGCACTTGTCGGTGATGGCAGTTCCCCACCTGTACTGCCTCTTCCTAGTGGGAAGGACATCGTGAGCCAGACGGAATTTAAAATCCCGCTTCTTAGAGTCAACTCCAGCCGCCAACACGCTCATCCACACCTCCTTCCTGTTGCAGTTGACGGCACTAAACTCAGTAACCTGCTCCCTAGGCCTAGGGAGAATGTGCAAATACATTTGTTTCAAATTCAGCCCATTCCGGTTAGCCTCCGCGAGATCCTGAATGTGCCCCCCACGCTTATAGTGCTTCTGAGTGGTCTCTCTACGCGACCCCAAAAATCGGAAGAAAGGTAAGAACTTCTCCGTTGACAATCCTGTCAAATACACAACAAAGTTCTTACGCGGGTGCGAGGAGTTCAGAGCTTCCTTCACACTCCTAAACTGCATTGCACTGAACCAGGAGGAGAGGTGCTTAACATCGAAACCACCCTCCTCCTTCGGGCAGCACAGGACCACTCTGGCAACAGCCTCAACTTGCTTCCCGGCCCAAATAAAGGCAAAAAACTTGCCTTTCCAGAAGCCTCATGAGACTCCGAGGGTGAGAACCAAGTAATCCGACAAAAGCACATTTCGAGACCAGGGGAGCGTTAACTAACTTAGCCCGGTTAATCATCGAAATGTCAACACTTTGCCACCTTTCCTTCTTCTCTTTAATAGCGAAGAGGATGTACCTCCATGTCTTCAAATGGACACCGTCTCTATCAAAAAGGATACCAAGTATCCTGACGGGTCCATCCGTCACCGCCAGCCCTCGGACCGCAGCGCGATCCCACCTGCCCCAAAGAAGCAGGTTCAACATATCCTCATTAAGCATGGACCCAGTGGCACCGCAGTATCCCGCGAAGACTTCCCGGACCTGCTTAAGACTCACTTAAGAGTCAACAAAAAAGTGACGTCGTCAGCATATGCAAGGTACTTCAGGGAACCCGCGTAGCCAGGGACGGGGGCTCCCCTGAATGCTAGGATGAGCCTGAACCTTCCTTAAAATTGTCTCAATGACCAAGACAAACAACAACGGGGAGAGGTGAGATAGACGGCCTGAAATAATGACTATTCCGTTGAGGTCTCTGTACAAAGAGTCCACCGAAAAACTCTCCAAAGCCGTGGATAAAAGCGGTCTGGTTCATTTGTCCAACGTTTACTTCACCGAAGGGTCGCTTGAACGAAAATCACTTCACCGAAGAGATTGTTTCACCGAAAGATCACTTGATCGAAAAGTTCATTTCATCGAAGGGTCACTTGATCGAAAAGTTCATTTCACCAAAAGGTCTCTTTACCTAAAAGTTCATTTCATCGAAAGGTCATTTCACCGAAGGGTCAGTTTATCGAAAACTTTTGATTGCATTACAGGATCTGTTGAAGCATGGTGCAAGTTCGACAGACAGACCACCGAAACGTCAGGGGATTATACTCAAATTGCCCTTTGGATTTCTCAGTGTCACAAAGAACGCAAAGATTTAGTTTTAAGACAAATCTATTTTTTTTATTTTAGACAATAGGCTTTGGCCTTTTTAGCAAATTTTAATCATGTTCACAAGGTTCACATAAAAGTCATGTTCAGTGCTCATGCTCATAAGGTTTACATAAAATCTAAAATTAATAATGTTGCACATTCAAACAAAGAACGCCCATTACTTTCATGATAAGTCAAAATGTTGTATACTTTTTGCTCTGTACTTCCCCTTTTTCTGAAACTAGTCTGGTTTTTACTTCCAGTGCTCTCTCTCTCTCAACAGCTAGAATTGTAGATTTATCTCCAATTCGTAGCAAATTATAATCGCTATAAAAACCATAAGAAATCCTTGCAACTATTACTATAAATTTGCAAAAATAAAAACATCAAATATTTATGATGTTGACTATTTTAGAAGAAAAAGCCAGTTATAAAGGAATAGTCTCCACCGCTAGCATTGCTATTGTTCTAGTGCAACCAGAATAAATCGACCAAACCTTTTGGTATTCTATACGAAAAAGAAATTTTAAATAAAAAATTCCTGTAATGTTTTTCTATAAAGACAGCTGTATTACCTTAAAACTTCACGTGCAATTCGAGACTCCTTGTCTCGAATCTCTGTTAAAACGAACGATTCGAGCTTTTCATCTGCAACAGAAAAATGGGCTATCTATACGTAAAATCTCCGTAAAATTTGTTAAAACGCTCGATGTCTTGCTGACAAACCGAAGATTTCACACTTTTTGATCTGCAGCCAATGTGCATATTGGTGGGTAAAATCTCTGTTCAATATGATGGTGATTGCTCACCAATTCAGCCCCAAGTAACTAATAGTATTTCTTAAAAGCCTCGATGAATCGGCCCACATGCCTTCGAGGAAAGGATCACGGCTTTCGCCAAGGAATCAAGTAAAACAACCAATAGGATGGTGATATTTCTTTCCTCTGTATAGTTATGAATGTAACAAAAAGAAATGCATTTACTTTTCGTACAAGATATTCTCTTCCAGTTCCAAACATCGGTCACGAAACATCGATGTTTTTTCGATGTATCGGCTTCTGCAACATCGAGGTGGAAATAAAATAGACGCTTGAGCCGCAGATTTCGGAAGCCTATCTGTTTACTGTTATGATATCCCTCCGCGTGCTTGGTTACCCTCTTGGTCGTGTCTGCCATAAGAAAGCATTGAAAATTTGTGATCTTTATAAGCTCATATTTTTTGTTAAACTGGTTTGTCAGCGTAGATTTTTTTCTGTGTTTGACAAGATACTTTTGCTTGTTCATATTTAGTTTCCATGGGATCCTGCGTTGCATTCAGCTGTGCAAATAAATTTAAAAAGAAAATATTATTTAACGTCATTCCACCGATTGGTATTACTTTACTTTCCGTTTGCTAGGTTTAATTAGTTCTTTGGGATTCAATCGTCAGTTGCAATTTACTGCAAATGGCTAGTGTATATTTTGCTGTGATTTGCTTCCTTTAACATATTATGTAATGTTCTAAATTGTAGCAAAATTAAAGAAGTCGCTAGGTTTACCACAGTTGACTAGCGTCTGGGTACAGCAACAGAACCAACGGAGGAAGATCCACTCCATTGTCTCATTGGCAGGAATAAAAACGCAAGCAACCAATTGGCGTGCGTGAAAGGCCAAAGCAAAAGCGCATTTTTGGCGGGTAGATTTCTTACTGTTCTTACTTCTTACTGCGGATTTTTGGCGTGTACAATTCTGCTTGTTTTGATTAATATTTAGCGGGCTGCATTTTCATATTAAGCGGTGACCATGCATACTGCGAACAGATACATCTGTTCAATTTGTGGTGGTTCATCGGGCTGAAATATACCTTAAAGAAGCATTTTAAAAAATTTCATCCTGATGTTTCCATTATACCTGATCCATGAATTGTAACGAGATTGACATGCAGCTTCTGTCAGATAACATTTGGAGTTAAACAAAGTCTACACACGCATCTCAGAAAGTTCCATTCGGATAAACTAGCCGCTGTTTCGGATGAAAATTCCAATGCAAGTAAGTATGCAGGTAAGTATTCAATTAATGTTACTAATGCAGGTGATATTTCTGCACATACTGCTTTGACAGTGTATTAAACTCATAGTGGTACCTGGCACTTCAATACAAACCATTTTATATCCATCAAACGTACACATCAGAATTTGCTAGGACTAACATCAAACACGCGCTATTGTTGCACACAGAGTTGCTAGGACGAACATCACTAAAAATGAATATGTATTAAACTCATAGTATTACCTGGTACTTCAATACAAACCTTTTTATATCCATCAAACGTACACATCAGAATTTGCTAGGCTAACATCAAAAACGCGATTTTGCTCTGGCTATCTGCCTGTGTTTCCACTATCACACACATTACGCACGCCAATTGGTTGCTTGAGTTTTTATTCCTGCCAATGAGACAACGGAGTGGATATTCCTACGCTTGTTCTGTTGCTATACCTAGCAGATTTTTCTGGAATAGTGTAGGTTATGAAATCGGAGGGGTATTCTTAACTGAACCACGTTTAAAAGGATGTTCAATATAACTACATTATTAAGATAATCGTCTTTGAATTACTAATAATATGCCTATACGTGTTTTTTGATATGACCGTTTTCATATCCAAAAGCTTTGCACTCTAAACAACAACGATAGGAATTAGCTACATTTACCAAATTTCATTCATTTATTTTTTCCTGTTTTAATGTTTGACCAGTATACTAAATTGCAGATTTGACCATAGCCAGTAAATAATACTCATTTTAAACTAATAGACAAGGTACTTTTGATACTGTGCTACAAGATCAGTTAATAGAACTGGAGCTCCTTTTTTTAAAACTGAGCTTCACAGTAGAAATACAGATTCTCTGCTATAGCAGAGGACATTAGAACAGTAACTTTTGCATGTAAGACACTGCACTTACTGTTTCTTGGAATTATATTACAACGCATGACATCACTGTTAATATCTCCTTATTCACAACAAAACCACTTCGAATGTGAAACATAAAATGGTGATGATACTAAACAATGTAGATGAGAAAAGTGAAAGTTGAAACAACAAAGGGCGCACAGATATTTAAAAGATTAAAAAAAAAAAAAAGAATAGAAGTAGACAAATGAACAAGGGAACATTTGAAAGTGACCTAACATGAGTACCTTACAGTGAAGATTTGAAATTCTGGCTCCTCTCAAGCTATGAATGACACAGTAAACATATGTATGTATATTTTGATTTTTGAACAAATATATTGTCATAATACATGGAAATAGATTAGAATTATTATCACAGCAATAATACATCTCTAAGTTGCCTGTATTTCTGGTTCATTCCAAAAATAGATTTGATTCTTTTCTGCCACCCCATTTGTAGTCATTGCACATTTTTGGCATTCAAAAACTTCACGTTCTCTTATTCATTTTACAGAGCAGTAAATATTTTAGGATCATCAGTTACTTTGATATTCCATAAATGAGCTATAAGTCAAATATATTTCATTCACTTCTGGTACCAAATGTTTTCTTTACGTGATTTAGTTTCTATTCTGTAATGCATGTAAAGTACTCAAAAAAAAAACAAAAAGAAAAACGAGCCACCACCCTTAACTTTCGAACCGTTTGTCGCATGAAAACAAGTAAGCTACCGTTGGAAAGCACTTGAAGGGAACTATTATGTGATGTTAAGAAACATGCAAATTAAGCTAATTAACATGCTAATTAGCTATCTATCTTCGAATTTTTCCATATAAGAGGTGTTGTTTTGCGCACATTCTATTCAGCACATAATAAAACCCTTAAATCCAAATTTCATACGAATCGACCCATAAATACGTGTACCAATGAGCTACGGTAAAAAGATGCCGCTAATGTTAAACTGCAAAAGTTGTTTTTGACTGGTATAATTTAATCGAGAACAGATAACCGTGATTCGGTGTTGCCACAGTAAAACACAAAGAGGCCCAGCTATTATGAGCCCCTATACAAGATCAGAACAGGTATATTATGGGAACTATAAATTATGAAATGTGATCGTGAAAAAAAAAGAATTATGACCATATCTGGTTCTTAATCAATTGAATGCGAAATATCATTAAATGCTTAAATTCAAATTTTCAGCGCGGTAGCATAAAACCGTCCTGAGATATTAGCTAAAACTCAAGCATACATCGATTAAGCGGCCGTGCATAAAAACATATTTTCCTCTACTTACTGTAGAACGGTTTACCCCGCAGTACTAAGAAATGCTTAGGGAAAGCGTTTCTACGTGAAGTTGGTTAAAGGAAGCAGTAATGATGTTATACCCATAAATTCAGAATTGCAACTTTTAATGATGAACATCATAAGTTAATAGTTTTGCACATAAATAACTTACCTTACGACATAGTTCGTGCAAATATTTATTTCAATTTTTCCTATTGCTCACATCTTGTATATTGTTTAATTCCAAAACGCAAAAAAAAAAAAAAAAAAAAACCAGTACGTTTCACAAAACGAAAGCTTGGTATGTGTCTTCTGTGTATTTTTTACATAAATACCTTCACAGCTTCGTTATATTATGAAACCGTCTTCATGAAAATGAAAATTCCAAATTGTTCCCTGCGCAAGTGAACCCGTGTGCCTGGTGTTTTTCGTATTGCAGATTTTATGTTGTCTCCATTCCGTCTCGAATTACGGTATAATACGAATGTAATTGCATATCGTTTCGATTCATTGATATATTCCACTGTAGTTATACTGCTTAAACTGTCTGTAACATATTTAGTTGCAATACAGAAGCCGAATGAATCTACGTGTGTAACCTGGATCTGCACGAAAATTTCCTCTTCGGCATTTGTCGTTTTCGACTACCGGTTAAGAAAATAACCGTAACCAGTAGGATTTGGAGCATTAAGCTTACTTAGTGTAGTTTAATGCGGATCTAATTGCATTTTCTTTTCTTTATGTTTTGTTTCTCATTTCTTCTACAAATATAAATAAAATAATAACTGGTTATACTCCGCGATAAGAAAAAATAGTTATATTCTGAGAATTTCGTAGTTTAAGAAAAAAGGGAAAAGAAAGTTTCCAATTCTTGTTTTTTCAGCACGCGCATGAAATAAGAAACATACATACACTGTTACCTACTTTATTGGAACTCTCAATTTTTAGACATTTAAATAAGAAAAGAAATCTTCTTGGTTCGCAAGGGAATTCTAAAAATTAAATTTCATGCGACAGAATTCATGTCGGGTGTTCGAATCTCGGACCTGCCGGCCATCTGGTCTGCGATTTTTCTGGGGTTTTCCACAGCCTCCCTGAGCTTGGGAACGCCAATGCGTAGATGGCTCCCTGTCAAGTCGGTCCCGGATGCACTTTGTTTGTTTCTCCTCATGCTGACAGTAGCAGAAAAATATATTTCCCAAGCCGTCTGGTCAACGTTAGGAAATTAGGCAATTACCCTCCCGAATAAAAAATTAAGAGATACCTATAGCCAGAATTGCCTATAAAAACGGTTAACAGACAGGCAAACAGACGATAGGATTCTGAATGAAAAATTCTATATGACGTTTATGAACGACAAAGTAGAACTAAAATACCTAATGTAACGCTTTCTTATTTCAAAAAACTTGATTGTGTGACGTTAATCGTCTGACGCAATGCATCTCTGACGTCATGTCAGAATGATTTAGATGAAATGGTGTCACACCAGCAGCTGCTGAAAATCGGTTCTACAAGGCCGCAGCACCAGTTCTTGACGTCATCACAGGAAGACCTTGCCGTGACCGCCCTATATAGTGGACTGGTGCTATCTAACGCTACGGTGATCTCCCGTTCTTAGATGCTTACGAAACATAACAGTTGAAACTATGTTCTTTCCAACTATTTGAAACAGATATTTGTGATGTTAAAAAAGGTATTTGTACTGAGTAAATAGAACAAGATCTGTAAACTCACCGTTATAAGTTTTTTTATTTATTAATTATTTAGGGGGTGGGGGCTGTTTTTCGAGGGCAAGTGATATAATACGTTGATTCTATTATTGAAAGACAAATGCAATGAAACTTAGGCGGTTTGTTTAGAAACTCGATTTTAAGGTATTTTGGTGGCTAAATAAAAAACGGAAATTCCGTTTTAATTTTTCCACTTGCACTGGAAGGACACCCCGTCCCCCCCCCACAAGTTCATAAATAAGACAACTTCGGTGCATTGATTTACAGATCTTGTTCTATTTATTCAGCAAAAAATTCTTTTTCTTCTTTTTCTTTAATTTATACCTCGTGTCCGACTCTAACAAAAGGCCGACGCATGAGGGACTGTTAAGGAATGTATTAATATTTTACCTTATTTTTCCATGCAGAAACTTATTCTTTTAGTAAACTAAGATGTTTAATAGATACTTTCTTTTAACTTTTTAAAATTTTGTATAACTTCAAGAAAGGATCCTTTAAAAATTCCATTTTCACCTCCTTCCACACAGATCAGACAACCAACTAAGACGGTGGGAGCCTGCACAAGAGTTTCCGCTTGCAAGAAGAAGTATACAATTTATTTAAAAATCGCCTTTGAGAACACTCTACATGTACTTAGTAAGAGGTTCATGACAAAGGTATTTCAAATTAAAAATTAGTAAGAATTAGACTAAACAAAATAACTTTTTAAATATTGAAAACATGAAATCAAAATTATGAAAAAATGAACATAAATTTACATTATGAACAGATAACATTTTAAATTATGAAAAAATGGGAAAGTACTGAAATACAAAAAGGTGAAGGCGAAAAAATATAAATGGATTCAATTTTTTTTAATTAGTGGCAAATGTTTTATTTTATGATGTTCCGTAATGATTAAATAATTACTACATTAAAATACTTTTTAGTAAAATGTTGCAATCTTTTTAATATAGGCAAAATCGTATTTTTTTATAATTTTATTTTTAAAATGAAATACCTAAAAAACGTCGAACATGATATTGATATATGTTTTAGTTACCTTTCACATAAACAAATACGTTTTTTTTACAATTTGCGGTAAAGTTGCAACACTCACTATCTAGGGCAGGTAAGTTAAACAAAAATTTTTCCTGAATATGCTAGATGCAATAAGTGGTTATCTTTAGTTAAGAAACCTTTTTGCACCGTCAGTTCGAAGTGTTCTCATTTTTGTCCCAACAGTGTGCCATAAATAGTAGCATTACCTTAGGGAACTGAAATTTAAAAGTAATAAAATTTAGTTTTAACACCCTGTTGGTGGAAAAAAAACAGTGTCAATCCAATTGCTATAAATAAACAAAGACATCGTTCTTTCCACGTTTTAGCAACACCCAGCAACCGAAATATTGTTATTTGGCCACTGCTCGAGAAACGAATCCCAGATCTCTCGATATCCAGAAGAGAGATTTTGGATTCGTTTCCCAAGCAGTGGCCAAATAACAATTTTTCGGTTGCTGTGTGTTGAAAAACGTGTAACGGACGCTGTCTTTGCTTATTCACTGATTAGCAAAGACATCGTTCTTTACATGTATATTCTTTACACATATATCATTCTTTACACGTATACTGATATTTGTAGGATTTTCACGAATTGCTATAGATTTTTTATGTATGTCCTTCGAAATATGTAACATTTACAGTTAGAAAACTATTGCTTGGCAAAAAGTTTCTTTTAACTGTTAAAAAAGGATTTTTGATTTGATTAAGCGAACTTTAAGATCAGTTCCATATACTAAAAACAATTCATGGTTTTCACTTTCTTTATTTCGAATGAATAAAAAAAAATTGTGCCCCAAAATAATGTATAAAAACCAGAGTTTTTAGCATATCTTTAGAAATTAATCAGTTTGAAATTCTGCAATTCTAGTGTGAAGAAAAATGTACAGCCGTAGAATTAACAAAACCACAATTGACTTTATTAACCGTAGTTTACCGATTTGTAACCATTATATACTGCGCGATTTAATTCCGGTTCAAACATCTTCAGATAAAACATTTTATTGCGGTACATTACTAAGGTTAAAGATCGTTCTCTCAACTAGACTATATTTCACACTAAATACAAAATCGCAAAGAAACTGTATTATAAAAGAGCTAATAAAACATACATACCCTTGAAGCTCCTGTAGAATGGAAATCTGGAGGAATATCACGATACCATTTGGAGCGTATTTCTTCATTCCCGGGAAATTTAAACAATGACGCTTTAGGAACTGTGTCGTAATTGCTACGGCAATTTAGTACACAAAAATATGAAGTCATATTGGAACTAAAAAATAATTTTTTAACACCGTAAAATAAATAACAAAGAGTTGAATGATATGAATCAGTCCGCTGCAAGAATATTGAACAACCTCAGGGAAGAACGCTACAATAATCTCACAAGATGACAGACGCTAACTATGGGTACGGCCGTTCGTCAAATTTAACAGGTCTTCCTGTAATGACATCAGACGTCGGAGAGCAGGAGGTGTTTGAGCCCTGTTTCCGGGGGCGTTGGCTGTGAGCGACAAAATGGGAAAAAGTTCATCCTTTCGAACAAAGAAAATTATATTGTTTTAAATTGACACGTTGAATTATTATATGACAGGTGCAATTAAATTACAAGACATAGCTGTTCCCATTAATTCGTATGTTAAGCACCATAACTATGAAAGAAAAGTGTGTTTTTGAGGTGGAAATTAACAAATCATTTGGAATAGATCGCACGCTTTCGTAACACTTTGCTAAAGCCATTTCCAAAAAGAATAATGGCTGTGGAGTATATCTCGCTCCTGTGGCCTGACCTTTAACCCAATTCCGGTGATATGAAACAGAATTGGTTCAGTATACCTCCGTAACAACATACTAAAGTTTTGTTGCAATAGAAGCATTTTTAGTTAAGTTATGAGGATAATGGCTGTGGAATAAATCTTGCTCCTGTGTCCTACCCTTTGACCCCATTTCGATAATATGCAACAGGATAGGTTCAGTATATCTACGAAACGATATGACAAAGTTATGTCGGAATCAAATCATTTTTACGTAAGTTATGACGCATAAGGGCGATGGAATGGTTCCCGCTCTTAAGTACTAATATTTGACCCCATTTCTTCCGTTTTCTACAGATTTCGTCCTCAGATAGTCCCCTACCACATACTAAAATTTCATTGAAATCGAATCATTTTTACTCGAGTGATCTTGTGGTCAGGCAGAAAGACGGACAAAGCTGGAGCAATACGCTTCTTCAACTTACGGTTGGAAATCGTAAAAAATCGGATTTCGTAGTTCTGCTCAATTTTCTATTATGAGACAACGTTTCAGTGATACGCGAATGCTCAGTGTCTCGAGAAAATGTAAGGATCGGAAACCAGAAAATTCAAAACAAAATTAACTTGCACAGATTCAGGTTTTCCGTTATTAGAAAAAGGCATACTGTTTATTCTAATATTAATTCAAGTTATTAGTACGAATAAATGAATCTGTTATAAAAGAAATGGCAAGGATAAATGAACTCCGTCCTTGGATGGCCCAAGTTATCGTACAAATCACTGTCAGGGCCTTTGCTCTGTACTCTGCATTCAATTTGTCTGAGGTTCGGGTAAGACGCCAACTTTCCAGCATTATCACTGTCCTTGCAGGGAAATAAACATTCCAGGTGTTTTTCCCAGATGTAGATATATGGATGCCCTATCTAAATTTATTTGCAAATATCTTCGCTATTAATCAACCGATTTGGAGGATATTTAGAATTTTAGGGTTTTTCCGTGCGCTAAATGGAATGTGCATAAAATAACAAACCTCTTATATGGAAAAATGTGGAGATAGCGAGCTAATTAACATGTTAATTAGCTTAATTAGCATATTTCTTTGCGTCACGAGATAGTTCCCTTCGAGTGCTTTCCAACGGTACCTTACCTGTCTATCTGCGGCGAGTGGTTCCAAAGTTAAGGGTGGCTCGTTTTTTTTTTTTTTTTTTTTTTTTTTGAGGACTGTTCTTACTGTAACTTTATTGATTATTATTATACCAAATTTCCATATAGTTTTTTTTTATTTATTTTTAGTTTTATTTTATTTCCATATAATTATTATTATATCAAATTTCCATATAATTTATTATTTATTTGATATTTGTTCTGATTAAATATTATTATATATTTGTATGACCTCGTCTTTCCGGTATGAACAACACACTTATTGTTGAATCAGAATTTGTAACAGTAATTAATGAAAATGAGAAGATATTCGAAGCTAAATACTGAATAAGGCTGTAAAGTAATGAACAAACGAGAAAATTTCGTCAGCGTACAAGAAATCACAGTGGAAGGAGACACCATTTCTAACAACCCTTTTCATAAGTCGAATGGGTGACGTCACTAAGCATAGTAATTTTTCCAGAATTTTGAACACGAGGGAAGATGTGTATTCGAGGGGTGTGTGTGGTGGTGGTGGAATTCGCAGGAAGTCAAGTCTGGGAAAGTAGGAGGGAGGGGTACCCAGAGGTTCGTTCTTTTAAGGAATTTTTGGAACAGAAGTACATAATGCAAGGTTATCAGGCCTTGTCTTCGTATAAGACCCCCAAATCATGGAGGCTGGGAGAAGGGAGTGCCCTAATGTGCTCTCGCACGACGTCCCCATCTACCATGCACGAACTTTGTTGCAACACAACATCTTCACACTGTTAACCACGCCCCAGGCAAATACCTGGTCATGGTTCACTGATGTTTACACACACACAAGCAACACCAGACAAACCCCGAGTCATACAGATCCTCCGAAGAACTCGAAAGGACCCGCACACAAAGAGCCGGCAAGGTCACCTAGAACAGCGGGTGCAAACCGAAGGTACACCCGGAGCGTCCATGTAGGCGGACAAAAGTCCATTTCAGAGGTGACCAAATGACAGTGACCCGAACGGGAGAAAAAACTGAGAATATTGTGAACCGATACCGCTGTATCCGTCGTCCCTTTTCTTTTCCCTTTATGCGGTGTCTTTCTCTGGGATCACTCTAATAAGAGAAGGAGCATAAACAAGGTTCAACACCCCTTATACAAATACGAACGTTTTTGGCTTTGAGAGAAAGTAAAGTTCTCACTGTCACATCTACCCTCGGGGTAAAGCTAGCCTGATTACTCTGCTAACGCTGTGAAACCGATTCTCCGACAAGTCCGTATCTCTTCCTTATCTGTAAATCTCCGCACACGAATGGGGTGCCAAGTATCGCCGACCCTTCCCCCTAAGGCAATGGGATGAAAGACAAAAGGAATCTTCCCGCTTATGCTTCCATCACGATGTCCCCCTCAACTGCCGACCACCAGACAAACGATTTTTTTCTTTCAAAAACGCATCTGGGTGGATAAGATAAACACTTTCGTTAAACACATTCCATACTATTCCATTTCATCAGTTATACTGAAACTTTCGGTGTTCCTAAAGCGTTTCAAAGATATATATTTTTTAAGTTACATATTAAACGCGTATGCAGTACGCATTTTTTTATATTAGAAATACATCGCCACCACAACCTAAGAGGTAATATGCTCTGCCGGAAAGCAAACATTAAAGACCAAAATGGGGACTACGGCAGTGAAAGTTTTCTTTGATCCGATGACTGTTTGCTTACAACAGTTTTTTTTTTGTTTTTTTTTTGCTGTTTTCTGATATCCCGACCGTTTCTTATTTTGGTGAAAAAGTATGCAGTAACAATAATATTACTACGTATATTAAATTTTAGCAAATATTGTTAGGCCTAAGGAACCGTACAAAATGCAGACAATCCCTAGTATTTGGCATTACTGAGAATGTTTCTGAAGAACAAACAAAAGCCTTAACTTACCCGATTGGCGTAACAGAATTAACATATCCCATTTGTGGAGTGATTATGCCACTAACAATCAGATGCTGTGAGTAGCTCGGTTGACAATGTTCTTCACCAGAATTGAAGTCAACAGAAACACGCATGCGCAGTCTGCTGCGGCATCAGCCTGTATGTTGATTTCTGTGCACTGCATCTTGTATCCTAGTTGCTGAGGGTGAATGTTTGCCAGAATAAAAGACCTTGGAGGATCCCCGAAACCTGAGCGCCATCTGGCAATGAGGGGGCAAACCAACATGGTCACATGACAGTCCTAAACCAGAAGGAACAGATTTCAGGTCTTAGGTTAGAAGTAGCCACTATAGTTAGAAGTAAACGTTTTGCATGCAGTCTGGTGAATTAGTGTATCAATATGGTAAACAAATGTTGTCATTTTAAGGATTGTTCAATTACAGATGAGGACCCATTAAGCCTTTTTTCGATTTCCTAAGCGAAAAGTGTTTCTTTGGTATTTGTTTTTTTAGTAATAGTTATTTGTCATTGTTGACGAACTCAGGTGGAGCTTGTGTGAAGCTGATAGTATTGAATCCTATGAGCTCACTTCGAGAAGCGAAGTTTGCTGTAAGAGTTTTGTCCGCAAGAGGAATAAACATTTTTGCAGAATCAAAAGAATAATTAAAAAAGTATAACAACTGTATTACACACGTGACACTAGCACTGGTTCGGCAGTGCTAGTGTCACAGTGCCACAACGCATTCTGCCCCCCTGCCGCTGCAAGGGAGAATTCTTGAATCTAGTTTTTGACGTAAAGTTCCTTCGCTTACTCTTGTACTGGCTTTGATCCCAGGATATTTCTGCGCTGGTTGCGTTACACCGAGCTTCAACTTCTCAGGTAGATATTCTTACCACTGCTCCACAGAAACCACCAGCCAAACCCTCAATCAACTCGAACGGTCCAACTCAGTTACTGTAGATCGAGTCACCTAGAACAGCGGGGAACACCCGAAAGTATCCCCAGATTGAACAAGCGTTTCCTAAAATTCTTCCAATATAGATCATCCCGTTAGTACGAGCGATCCGATTTCAAAAGAAAAAGCGATATGTGTGTTAGGTTATCTCTAAGGCAATAAATTAAATATTTAAATATTTATTTCTTAACAAATTACTGAAGACAGTTGAATTAAATGAGTAACCTTCTTCGTTAGGCAATATTAGCCTGGTTGAAATATAAATAAAAATCAACACCTACTTCTTCGCAATTTTACAGATATTCATCACTTTGTAGTGCGGCATTTTCCTCTGTAATCTAGCTTTTGCGTTCGTATAAGTAAAATTTCAGGATTACGCGCGTATATCTGTCAACAACTGTTTAACGACGAGCCAGTGTTTCTAATAAATACTTGTACTTTTTTAAAAAAAAAAATTTAGTCAGCCCTCCTGCTTCTTAAGAGTAACAAATGTTATCTGCAAATTTTATAGGAGATAGAAACCGACCTGGCTCACGCCGGTCTGAACTCAAATCGAGTAATTGATTAAAAGTCGAACAAACTTTTGTTTTGTCTAACCTCTAAGAGAGGATTAATTCAAAATCGAGCTCACAATCTTTTTCTTGGATAAAGGCTCTAGGAATAAATTATGCTATTATCCCTGCGGTAAGTTGATTTATCCTAATTTGGGTTGAAATGAAAGAGAGTAAAGAAATTATTTATTGCCGCCCCAGCTCAACTAGAAGTAAAGTTCAACAGGGTCTTGTCGTCCTCCTATTAAATGAGAGTCTTTTTACTAGATATTAGCTGGTGGTCACAATAATGTGACTCGACCGTATATTTTTGTGAATAATACATATTCCAATTTTTTTGTTAACAGATAGTACATATTAATCACATTGAACAAATTCAACTAACATATCTACATCGACTTAGTCTGACTAATGCGCAGTTTTTCCTAGGGTTATGATGTGAATACAGGATATGTCTTTTGTGTTGCCATAAAAAATTCAGTAGAGAGTAAGTTCAGAGAATAGTTGTAATGTATCCCAATGAGAAATTTACTTTTTAGCAGGCCCTGGGGTCCTCCTTTCTTCTATATGAGAAGAAAGGAGGACCCATTATTATTAAGATAGGAGGACCCATTTATTATTTATTATTATTTGACTTTTACATACTATTACATTTATCATATTATTAGACATTATTTTTGTTATTATTTACTATAAGGAGGCTCTGGGGACCTTTTTTCTTCTATATGAGAAGAAATGAGGAGCCGAGGGACGGCGCAATTTTTTATTTTTTTAACCACTGGGAAATTATAACCACCTTTATAGTACATGATATATATAATGATCGGGATGTAAGGTCAGGTGATGCGTAACATCACAGCCTCTCCTTGACAAATGTCAACCCCGCCTTCTCGTGGTGCATCCTGTTCCCACTAAAGGGGCTCTGACGACCGCCAATAGCGGTATAACTATACCATCGGGATTAGAGAAAATGCTATTCCACACTCACCAACCCGCTTGGCCAGCGTGGTGAGTTATGGCCAAACCCCTCCAAAATGATTCCACAACTTAAATCTTGGCCCTCAGTCTCCGGCAGCTGGACATGGAGGAGACTGGCACAAGACAGACCGTTGTGGAGGAATCTTGGGGAGACCTTCGTCCAGCAGTGGATTGATAATGGTTGACAATGATGATGATGATGATGATATATAATGATCATCTCTTTATATGTAGAGAGTTATTATATATATATATATATATATATATATATATATATATATATATGACCTTACATCCCTATATATATATAGGGATGTAAGGTCAGGTGATGCGTAACATCACAGCCTCTCCTTGACAAATGTCAACCCCGCCTTCTCGTGGTGCATCCTGTTCCCACTAAAGGGGCTCTGACGACCGCCAATAGCGGTATAACTATACCATCGGGATCAGAGGAAATGCTATCCCACACTCACCAACCCGCTTGGCCAGCGTGGTGAGTTATGGCCAAACACCTCCAAAATGACTCTACAACTTAAATCTTGGCCCTCAGTCTCCGGCAGCTGGAATGTACCTGGCCAAGGCAGCGGCCAGTGCGACATGAAGGCAGAGGGTGCTAAGAATCCCCGGAGGACCAGACTAGGCTGCCATTTGATGCTGACCTTGGCTACCTATAACGGACGCTCCCTATCTTCTGATTCAAGGCTTCTTGAATTGGAAGAGGAACTACAAAGGATCAAGTGGGACATCGTCGGGCTAAGTGAGGTAAGGAGAAAAAGGAGAAGATCTCATTGAACTGAAAAGTGGACATCTCTTCTATTATCGTGGGACAGATACTGGCAGAACTAGTGGTGTTGGATTTATAATAAACAAGAAACTGAAGGATAAAGTGGTAGAAGTTGAAAGTTCCTCTGACAGAGCTGCACGACTCGTTATCCAACTATCGAGAAGATACCAGGCTCAGATTATTCAAACTTATGCACCCACCACAAGTCATCCTGAAGAAGAAATTGAAGAATTTTATGAGGAAATTCGTCATCTAAATAATAAAGGTAAGCAGCACTTGAAGATAATTATGGGAGATTTCAATGCAAAAATAGGGCAACGGCAACAGAATGAAACTTCAGTAGGTAAATTCGGTCACGGCAACAGAAACCAGCGTGGAAATACTCTCGTTGAGTTTGCAGAGGCAGAAGGATTTTTTCATCTTGAACTCCTTTTTCAAGAAAAAGCCACACAGGAAATGGACATGGAGACATCCAATTGGGACGACAAGTGAAATTGATTTTATTATGTGTAACAAAAAATTCGTCATCGAAGACTGCAGTGTGCTGAACAAGTTCAACACAGGTAGTGACCATAGATTGGTGAGATGTAAGATGCACCTCAACACTAAACTGGAACGTGGCAAGCTCATAAGACAAACAAAATGTATTGACATAACCAACCTTAAAAAACACCATAATACTTTCAAGTTGGAACTGAAGAACAGATTCTCTGCTTTAGAAGGCCTAACATCGGAAGAAGTGGATATTTCGGAAGTTAACAGAAAAGTAACCAAAGCTCTAATGGAAACAGCAACAAAATTAGCTGGGTCTAAGAACAAGTTGCATGTGAACAAATTATCAGGAAAAACCAAAATGTTGATGCAAAAAAGAAGAGAGATGAGGACAACTAAAGTAGATGTGACTTCCAAAGTGGAATATATAGAGCTATGCAAGACAACACGAAAAAGTATCACTGAAGACGTAAGGAAATTCAACTGTGAGCTAGTGAGGAAAGCAATTGAAAACAACCAAAGCCTTAAGATAGCAAAGGGACATCTCAGTAAGGGAAGAAAACAGATTATGGCTCTGAGAAAAGAAGATGGTTCTATAACAAGAAATAGAGGCGAAATTTTGACAAGAGTGAATGATTTCTACTCCAAATTATATGAAAGGGATGATACATGTACTCCAGACATCATGAAAGGTACCAGAGTTCTTCCAGTCCTCCCAGCAGAAGTTGCTCATGCAATCAAGAACATGAAGCGAGGGAAAGCTCCAGGAGAAGATGGAATTACTATAGACATCATACAAGAAGCAAGTGGAGAAATTGAAACAGTACTCGCCCAAATTTTCACTCGATGCCTTAATGAAGGGAAGATTCCTGAGGATTGGAACAATGCTACAATGATCCTGCTACATAAAAAGGTGACATTGAGGATCTCAGGAACTACAGACCTATCAGCCTCCTATCAGTGGTTTATAAAATCTTCACTAAAGTTCTTTCACACCGCTTGAAGGTAACACTGGACATGGCTCAACCGAGAGAACAAGCTGGATTCAGGAGTGGCTACAGCACAATAGATCATATCCACGTACTGAGAGAACTGATTGAAAGAGCGAGGGAATATGAACTTCCATTGTGCATGGCTTTTATCGATTATGAAAAAGCCTTTGATTCGGTGAAACCATCAGCAGTTACCACGGCTCTGACATCCTGCGGTATTGAAGATGCATACATTAATATTATTAATAACATCTATGAAAATGCAAGTGCAAAGATTCGGCTGTTTGAAAATACAACACACATAAAAATTGGAAAGGGAGTGAGACAAGGTGACACCATATCTCCGAAGCTCTTTAATGCCACATTGGAAAATGTCTTTCAATCACTGAACTGGGAAAACAAAGGGATAAAGATTAATGGAGATTATCTAACCCACCTTCGTTTTGCTGATGACGTAGTCATTTTGCAACTACCCCATCAGAGCTGCAGAGTATGATCCAGGAACTTGCTGACAAGAGTAAAGAAGTGGGATTAAAAATGAACTTTCAGAAGACAAAAGTGATGTTCAATGCTTTTACAAGAAATGAAGATTTATCGATTGATGGAGAAAAACTGGAGATAACAGATACGTATGTTTATCTTGGACAGCAGATATCAAGTGAGGGTCACATTGATGAAGAAATTAATCGGCGTACAAAACTTGCCTGGAGAGCTTTTGGAAGAAACAGCATAATTTTTAAGAGCAATATGCCATTATGTCTTAAAAGAAAAGTGTTTGATCAATGCATCCTTCCAGTGCTTACGTATGGTGCAGAGACGTGGACCTTAACTAAAAGAGACATACAAAAGCTGCAGACAACTCAAAGCAGCATGGAGAGGTGCATGCTTGGTATAACCAGGAGAGATAAGAAGAGGAACTCGTGGATCCGAAAAATGACGAGAGTGGAAGACATCATGATCAGAGTTAAATCCCTGAAATGGCAATGGGCTGGACATACTGCCAGAAGGACAGACCATAGATGGACAGCCGAAATTTTAGATTGGATTCCAAGGGACAGGAAAAGACCCAGAAAAAGACCACATGGGAGATGGGTGGATGAAATTCGTAAATATGCGGGAGTGACATGGAGGAGACTGGCACAAGACAGACCGTTGTGGAGGAAACTTGGGGAGACCTTCGTCCAGCAGTGGATTGATAATGGTTGACAATGATGATGATGATGATATATATGATTTCGATCAAAATAAATTCTTTTATATATATATATTCTTATAACCACTGGAAAATTATAACCAAAATTATGACCTTTTTTCTTATAACCTCTTGAATATACTTTCCTTTGGCTACATACCTTATCTTCTGTACATATATGATTTCAATCAAAATAAATTCTTATATATATATAGTATATATATATTCTTATAACCACTGGAAAATTGTAACCAAATTTATGACCATTTTTTCTTATAACCTCTTGAATATACTTTCTTTTAGCTACATACCTTATCTTCTATATGAGTAAGTTCAGAGAATATTTCAAATATATCCCGAGAACTCATAAAAAATCCAGTAGAGAGTAAGTTCACAGAATACTTTTGTTAGAGCCGACATGGAGCAGTTCAGCACAAATGCCATTCAGTACTGTTGTGCTCTCTCGTGGGAAGACACGGAGTATCCAACACCTATAACTTTATTTTGACTTTCGTCAAGAAGAAAAGAGTTGTCTCCAGGGCCGGATGGAGCTTTTGCGGGGCCCGGGGCGAAATTTCATTGTTTGCACTAGGAAATAAATCTCATATTTTAATAAAGTCGTTACGTAAAAGATCTCCGTAAAGAATACACAGGATGCGAAACCCACAAATACGCCTGTGACGACGACGAATTCGCATCCCTGTGCTCCGGAGCTGAGTGCTTTACTGATTAAAGTACACCGACGGAACTTATCTCTGTAACTTTTCCTTTTTGACATGTGCTTCACCTCTGTAGTACTTCAAAACGAAAACTATCGTAAAGACAAAATCATTATCTCAAGGAAGCATTTGCTTTAAGCTCAAGAAAAAGACCAGAATATGCATTGAAAGTTCAGAGAGAGAGAGAGAGAGAGAGAGAGAGAGAGAGAGTAAAAACTGTTAAGATCTACGATTTTCTTTCCAAGGAGATGGGGTTGAGGTTGTATTTTCACTTATTGTATAAAAACTGCTTCACAAAATGACAAAAAGCTACGCATTTAGCGAAAAGTTTTGGTTTGCTAATGTTTTAGTGTAGAAATAACAAATTCGTATAAATAGTTTTTTTCTCCTGATACATATTTTAGTGATTGATTTTCAATGCAAAATGGAGTAACTGACAAATGAGTGACTTTTTAAACTTTTGTACGCGCTCATATATGAATTTTTTAAGAAAAATTCCAGTAATGTTTTTAAAGTCACTGAATAAACCAAAACCAACTTTGATACTGTTCTTATTTATTTTATTTAAATTTAAGTATCTGGTTTGCAGGCAAATTGTTAAATATATAAAAGCAAGGGCCACAAAATACTGAAATTTAATTTGCGATTTCATGAATTCGGAAAATACCAAGGTCGTTACAATAATCACTTGAAATCTACAGATCTCCGTATTTTGTACAGCGAAGGGCGATAAGCTATTTGAAAACCGGGGGATTGGAAACAAACAAGCAAAAAAAACTTAAAAAAAAGAAACATCTTTCTAACGGCCTCGCATCCGAAAACTTAGACATAAAAAATATTTGTAAAAAAATGTAACTAAAAATTTATTTTCTTAAACTGCGGGGCCCCTTAAAGGCGTGAGGCCCGGGGCGACGGCCCCGGTTGCCCTTACGGTCCAGCCGGCCCTGGTTGTCTCTGTACTCTCGAATCTTTATAATCGGTGAGACATCTCATGTCTGGTTCTCTCCCTTCCCCGTAACCAGTGACTAAATTAGGGAGGGGCGACTGCTTACAGCTCATCCTGTTGCTGACGGCGGTCGTTAAACCTTCCATTAAAAAAAAAAAAAAGACCCTTGCTGCGTGATCAGACTCTAACGCTTCAGCCTTACAGTATTTGTGGAAACTAAACAATACAGACACCGTTTCTGCACTAGAGATGAGTTCGGGCTCAATTTCAGGAGCCCGGGCCCGAATTCTTGGAAAATTTTGCTAATCAAGGCTTGCATTTATGCATTATACACTGGCCAAAGATATGGCCCAAGCAAGGATTAGTTTAAAAATCATTAGTTTAAAAAGTTTAGTTCAGTTAATCCACTTCACAATATTAATATGTTTTCAGAAATACTACGCATAAAGACAAATGTTCTAAAATGTGGATTTGGAAATAAATAAATAATCAACGTGCCCTTCGACCGTATCAGGGGAATGAGCAATTTTGGTAAAAGCTGAAGAAACGAATATCGTTTGGAAACAAAAAATTCCATTCGTTATTTCTTTTTGATTTCTGAATTTACTTTTATTTTGAATAAATTGCATTATAAAACGTACAACGCCATACAAACAGTTGCAAGTGTTTGTAATTTTGACTGTAGAAAACTAATCTTTGCAATATAATTTAAATATATGCTATTGGTAAAGGTAGTTTAGAGTGATGTAGCAAAATATAAAAAAAAGCATGTAGGGAAATTTCCAAAATTAAAAAAAAAAAGAACGTAAAAGTATTCCAGATCTCCATCAATGTATTTGTCATTTTCTTGTAGGACTTTTGTCCACAGTGAGTAGAATTTAGTTCCCAGCTACCTACAGCGAGATCGCCTTTTGGGCAGGACACAGAAACGGAAGGAATGAGAGCAAGTCTAGCGACTTTGACAGAACAGTTTCTAGTGAGATTAGAGTACAGTAGATGGCGCCACCAGATTATTCTGCATTTTATAACATTAACAAAGCTTTGCGCTTAATAGTATAATAATCACAATATTATCAAATGTGTGTTAACAGTTTCCAGATCAAGTTTATCATGAAAAAAGCAACAGCGAGAACTGCATCTCATGCCTCAGCGCTTCAACTTGATCTTTTCTCTAAAACTCGACCTGCTGCACTAAAAAACAACGTCACCTCAAAAACCGCGGGGGTGAGGAAATTTTAAAAAATAAATAACAATACTTCTACCCGCACAATTTTGGAAATTAATAGATCATTTTAAAGATAAGATTCTTGATTTTTAATAAAATATAAAAAATGTGAATGTGATATTTTCCACAGTTTGTTGATACCACACCTCCTTAAACTAATCCTTGCTCGGGC
The DNA here is from genome assembly GCA_039090855.1 of Macrothele yani. Lineage (NCBI taxonomy): Eukaryota > Metazoa > Arthropoda > Arachnida > Araneae > Macrothelidae > Macrothele > Macrothele yani. Next base: position 58,000,550 of record CM077032.1, on the reverse strand, counting down.
CATAGCTTTGGATAATGCATAATGCTAGTCTTGCTAAGCAAAATTTGTCTTGCAACGGCAGCTAGCTCAGGAAATTGAAAATCCTTCCACCATGGTAACAAATCCACAACGAAATTCAACTGAGCTCGGAATTACACGTGTTGAATAAATTACAGTAATGAAATTCAAGACGTGTAGTTCCGAGCCCAGGCCCGGGGTTTTCTGTAGTTAATGAATTCTGATCCCGTACGAGCCCGAGCTCATCTCTGTTCTGCACGATAAAAATATGAGAAGTTAAAAACTGCTGATATATTAAAAGACTTTACTAAGTACAATTAAAACAACATATTACAGTTAAATAAATGAGGCATTTCGGTGCCAGGTCGGCTCCTTCATCGGATGTAACAATAATACACAATAATTGGAGAAACATTAATATACAGGATAATTGAAAATGATTGCACCGATTACAAAGGACAATAACTTGTTTATATTATATCCCTACACAAGAAAGTTTAGAATTTTATTGGAACCTACTGTTGTGTTGCTATGGCGACGTAGGAAAGTGAGCTGTCCGTGAGCCAAAGCCAGTGGGAAGACATGGTGACTGCTGCAGAAAAGGCGTTTTGCGTGCTGGGGTTTGAAAACACCGGTCCAGGTCTAATGGGCGTTAGGGACGATTTCAGTCGTTAGATGGCCCTGCGTCCCAAGGTATAAACAGCTTAGTTTCCACGTCGTTTTTTCTTGTGTTTCTTTTAAAAAAACCTTACACTTTTAAACCAAACTGTTGTCTTCACAACAAAATCTAACCCATGTTCAAAATGGTTTACTGCTGTGTGCCGATGTGCACATCTTCAGAGAAGAAAAACGTGGGATTGTCATTCAAACGAGTTTCCCTCAGATCAGAACCTAAAGCAATTGTGGCTGAAAGCAATATCTCGTCAGGATTTTGCTCCAAATGACAAGTAACCTTCAACTGTTGTTGGTAGATATTTTCATTTTGATAATTATGTACCTAATTCAGTTTTAGAAAAAAAAAACTCACCTATATAAATTCATATTAAGTAAAATAGTGGGTAAATGTGGGTGAAGATTATGGTGCAAAATTCAGGCACGAAAAATTTCAAAAAACTGTGACGTATATTCCTTTCGAAATCAAAATTGATGTAAAATAACAAAAAAAATTCATTGATAGCCTTTTTTGAAAACGTTTTACGTATAATTTACCTGTCTATCCGGAAAGCGCAATTCCAGTCAGCGGCGGCGATGACGCTGTGTCTACCGCTAGAGCATCTGCCACGTCTGCCCGTGGTCTCAGCGGAAGAATCCCCGCAAAACAGGTTGGGCCTCACCGTCCCACACGCTCAGGGCAACCACCAGCTTGACTAACTGTGGTGACACACGCAGAAGTACAGGATGGCTCCGCTTACACAGGCAATGAAAGGGCCTCCTCTTTTTACTTTATAATATTTCCTATTCTTCAGTGGTTTATTTTAGGAATTTGTAAATCGCCAAAAACATCGATGTTTGAATATTTTCAGTCTTCGGCTGTGGTGTGTAAAAGGATGGGCCACCAGGCCCTCGACCCAAACAAGAGCCCCAAAATGATAGCAAAGTTTATTTATTTATTTCTAAGTTTGGAGGTAAAAAATAAAGTAGTACATAGTCAGAACAGTAAGGACGAGAAATTCCAGTTCTTCCAATAAAAATCTGTAAATTAAGAATACAAATAATATGTTCAAAATATGAACATACCAAGGGCGTATTTAGAGAGGGGCCAATATGAAACAATTTCGATGGATTGTGCCCCCCTCCCGGAAGTAATTTTTTAAAGGTTTTGGTTGATCATATGTAGAGGATTTTAGGAAGGGAGTGGCTGACCCCAGTTCTTAAACAACCCTTAGAAATAGGAAGCTAGGAGATTTGGGCTAGAGTGCCCGATAGGAAAGTGACACGGAAGCGAAGTTGAAAGGGGGGGGGCAGTGCCCATCCGACGCACGGCGCATATTTAGGGGACCGAGGGTTCGTACCTGCCTGGGATCGAGCCTGAGGTCCTTTCCGTGGCAGACACGAACGTTGCCCAATAGGCCACATGCGGCTCAAAGGTTTTGGTTAAAATGTAACTTTCATTAAACAAAAAATGCTTTAATTTAGTGAAAATGCGTCAACTTTCATTAGAAGAAAATGCTTTAAAACAAATGCTTGGAAGACGATGAGGGTTCTGCCCCGACCCCTCCAGTGGTTGCGCCTATGAGAGAGTGGGAGGTCCTTCTGCCTTTTTTTTTTTTTTTTTTGGAACCGGTCTCGTAGTTTCGCTTTCCCGAGCAGGCCGGAGAGAAGGTGACGGAGGCACCGCATATTGGCATCTTCAACCGGTGCATCGTACTGTCTGGAAACGTCATAAGAGGACCCAAAAGAAAATCACGTGGCAGCCGGGTGGATTAACATGAGCACGAGGGAATAAAAAATCCCGACCTCAGATATTTTTCTCACCTTGTCAGCCTGCCACTTGCAAGATCGCTTGTTACTAAATAAAAGTCGAAATACTTATGATTCATCTGAAAGCGGGGGAGGGGGATTGAAAATGCCGACCTAGGAATTTTTCGATTACGGGCAGGTCCCTATTGCGAATGTAGCGCCATCTAATGGGTGAATGAACAGTTCACCGGCGACAGGTTTTATGGAATGTTCGTATCGCATCTGATGAATGTCTCAGTCACTAACAGATTAAATCCAACCTTTACATAACGTTTGGCCGTTAATTTTGTAAACATCACAGTGATTTTACTTTTTTCTCTCAATCGTTTAGAAAGGATTCTCCCAATCCTTTCTACCTATTTGATCATTATTTCTCACACAATTCGCGCACACACATACTAAACAGAACAGTACTCCATAAATAGTATACATATACTGAACGTGCAACAAAACTCCATAAATAGTACACTAGCGTGCAAAAATTAAGGGCGAGACTTCGCCGGCTCTTTGTGTGCGGGTCCTTTCGAGTTCTTCGGATGATCTGTATGACTCGGGGGTTTGTCTGGTGTTGCTTGTTGGGCCGCGGTGGGAGTGTGTGTAAACATCAGTGAACCATGTCTAGGTGTTTATTTTGGGCGTGGTGAAGATGTGTTGCAACAAAGTTCGTGTATGGGGAGGGGACGCCGTGCGAGAGCACATTAGGGCGCCCCTTCTCCCAGCCCCCATGATTTGGGGGTCTTACACGAAGACAAATGTAACGTCGTGCAGAAGTGCTCCACATCGACTCAAATCATACCATAAGATCCCCAAGATGTAAGAATATGGGACTAGTGAGCAAAACCGTCCAAACAAGGAATCCAAAGGATACAAAGGCACTTTATTGAAAAGGTAGCTTCGAGCACAACTGGACAGAAGACAAAACCTCCATGTGACAGGCAGCTGCCAAGAAAAATCCAGTCTTTAGTAGAGGATATGATCCCCCTGGCTGCGTTGCAGGATCTACAACGTCTGTCCATGCTGAGGACGAGGTTGTCAAGGAGCTGTTGAGGCATCGCAGCCCCTTCCTCTTGTAGCGCCAATCGCAGCTGCGGAATCGTTGCTGGCGGCTGGTAAAGTGCTGCCAAGCGTATCCCGAGATGGTCCCACACGTGTTCGATTGGATTTAGGTCCGGGAATCTTGCGGGCCAATCCATGCGTGGAATATCTTCACTCTCCAAACAGCTCTGCGACAGCCACTGTACGATGAGGTGTAGCGTTGTCGTCCATGAAGAGGAACTCAGGACCCACAGCACCTCTAAACAGACGCACGTTAGGCAGGAGAACCTCGGTACAATAGCGGACACCAGTGACTGAACCTCCTTGGAAGATGAGGAGGTCAGTACGGCTACCAAGCATGATACCGCCCCAAACGAGAACTCCGCCACCTCCAAACCGGTCCCTTTCGATGATGTTGGAGGTGTGATTGCAAGTTCCCTACTCTCTCCAGATGTGTATACGTCCAGAATCTCTCGTCAGACTAAATCGGCTCTCGTCCGTAAATCGATCCCGGAGACGGCGGTTTCTGTGGCACCACAGAAACCGCCGTCTCCGATGAGCAGGCGTTAATGACACACACCGTACTGGTCGTCGTGCAATTAGACCACCTTTGTGCAGGCTCCTGGCCACGGTAAAATGATTTCTCCCGCTGTCGGCCGTCTGTCTCTTCTCCCTTGTAGGATAATATACCGGTCGTCCGCCGCCGTGGTTACTCATGGACGACCACTGCTAAACTCTCAGACAGCTGTTCCTGTCGTTTGAAATGCTCTCCAAGCTCGTGAAACGATGCTCTGAGCGATCCCGACTTGCTCGGTCACACTAGTCACACTTCGACCTTCTTCCAACTTCCCAATGACGCGACCTCTGGTAAAGTTATCCAGATGTCGTCTACTGGATTGCCTGTTGGCCATATCACACGGTGGCAGCAACTCGACGTCGTTCAAACCGATGTACACCGTGCAATATCTTCCTCCGAATTGCTGAGCGTACACCACCCGTGTGCTTTATAACCTTTCGATACTCCCCCCCCCCCATACGTCATGCTGCATTTATGCGCATACCCTACCGTACCGGACCCTAGTCTATCTCCTGAGTGGTCTTTCGGTCCGTTCTGCTTATTTGTTCCGCTGTTATGCTAATTTCTCCTCTTCGTACTTAATTTTTGCACACCAGTGTATTATCAAACCACGCTAAAAACGGGACATTGTACTTGATTATTTTCCTTTAAAAAATTTGATTTAAAAAAAGAAACAGAAAGAAATCGAGGGTCTTTGAAGACCTTATTTCCAACTAAATCACCATGAAGAACATTCTGAAATTTAAAATGTGCAGATGCAGCATAGAAATTTCTTTATGCAATTAATTTTTATATTTATTTGCTCATTGACCGCCTATTGCGCAATGGCATTGGTATCTCCTCCTTGGGTAGGCACAACATACATAGAAAGAAAAGTTGTTGCATTTTTATGTAAATAACCATTCAGATAGAAATAAATCTTCAGTGAAGTTTACCATCATGTTATTCATAAATGCCAAGATAGTTATTTGTTCTTTTCAAAAAAATTTAGGCAAAAAGAATATGAGATACTGGGACATGTTTCAAATGGTCCACCGGGATATGTCCCGGCGGCGTATTTCACAAGTGAATGTAGGAAATTGCGATTAAGGCCATTTCCGGCACGCGATTGGTTCATAACTACTTTGGAGATTGCGAGTAGGCGGGGCCTATGAGGAGAGTCATGTGAAAGGAACACCCTTTTATCGAGGAAAGTTCTGCTTGCTAAGAAATTCATTGTGAGTCATATGTGACAAATGATCATTTTGAATAATACGGTACAGTAATTTTGTGAACGCTATCATAAGGAATATCTGCAGTTTCTCAGACGAATACACGTCGAAATCTATCCTAATATTAAAACTGAGGACGACTTTAACTAGTAGCTAATTGTATACCATACTCCGTATAGCCCAATAGATAGCAGCACGTCAGCTACTCATCACGATTGGTGCTGTTGTGAAAGTGCGTATATAAGGATGTTAAAAGTACCCTTTTAAAAGTGATCTGCGAATGGCTTAGTGGTTAGTGAGTCAGACTTTCAATACAAGGTACTCGGGTTCTAACCTGGGCTGATCTTTCAGAGATGGTGTGATTTACTAACAATCGCTGAATATCCGCCGTGCATCGGACGAGCACGTTAAGTGACGGCTCCCAGGCTGGATCCACTGGTTAAATGGGTATCCTTTCCTATGCCCCCCCTGAAATTCTCTCACCCTCCAAATGCAACATCGTACATGTACGGTGGTGCCATCTACTGTACTTTAATCTCACTAAAACGGTTCTGTCAAAGTCGCTAGACTTGCTCTCATTCCTTCCGTTTCTGTGTCCTGCCCAAAAGGCGATCTCGCTGTAGGTGGCTGGGACTTGAATTCTACTCTCTGTGGACGGAAGTCCTACAAGAGAATGATAAATACTGTGTGTTCAGTGGGAACCCTTTTAAAGGTCATTTCTATTACCCTTAAAAGGACCTTTAACAATGAAAAGCATGTCTCCACACCGAAATATTTATTCTGAAGATAAAGGGTTTTCCCTCAGTAATCAGAGAACGTCTAGAAAAAAAAAAAAATTAAAAAAAAATCAAATCGAGTGATTTTGTATTGGCAAAAAAACTACCTAATGACGGAATGTAAGACACTTCCGTTGGAATAGACACTCCAGAATGTTTTTTGCCATATATTGTGTCTGAGAAAATAGTAAGTGATCTCTCATATATATATTTTTCTAATATTTAGGAAATTCTTCATATTTTTGTCTCTCAAAACTTCGTCCAAAATGCCTTCAAATTCCACATTTCAACCCCCTTCTCCCGAAAAAAAAAAACAAAACAAAAAAAACGTTAAACAGGTCATGGGTTCTCAATACAAATCACATCAGTACTAATCCTGTGCTAGAGCGGTGAGCGCTGGCGTGCTGACACCTGTCAACTCTGTCAGAACTATATAGACTGAAGGAACTGCGGTAGATAAGTCATGCGCTCATGTTGATATAAAAACCCAAAAGTTCCCCTACCAATAAAGCACACTCTCTATTTACCTCCTGTCGCATTCCGACTGTACGGGTAAAACAAATGAAGGTAACCATTGTCGCAATGAAAACACCTGAACATTTTACTGCGTGTGCAGCAAAGCTTAAAGCTTACATGTCTCAGTCACATGACTCTCCTCAGAAGCCCCGCCTACTGGCAGTCTCCAAAGTATCTCTGAACCAATCGCGTGGCGGAAATGGCCCTAATCGCAATTCCGTACTTTCACTTGTGAAATACGCGTGCCGGCGGGCCAATCCGCCTCTGATAATATACAGGGTTCAAAGGAAAGTCGTTATTCAGGGCAATAACTGAGGAAGAAAGAGTCCGAGTGGTACACAAGTTAGGTCTATGTATAGGAAATGGACGATTCCCGATCGAATGAAAGTGATTGGAGCGCCCCTAGCGGCAAAGGTAAGAGGTTAGTAAACCTAACTCCTGAACGACGCAAGATAGAAACGAAATTCCAAATACGAAGTTGTAGCGCATCATCTAATTAGTAGGAAACGACATATAGTGTGCACGAATTATGTACATGGACGGGTAAAAATGCTGATAAAGTGCACAAGGTTGCTGGATGGTTAAGCAATGCAAATGCTGTTAATCCGCATGCTACGGCGACTGCTGTGGTACTAATGTTGGGATAGGTAGGGACATATCACAGAAAAGCCCCAGGATGCATTGTAACACCCGAACCCGTAAGTCTGCCCGATCGCGGACATGACTGTATGCTTGCGGTCTCTCGGAGGCGACAAACACAGTTGTTAATAGTCGCTGCAGTTGGATGTTGACCAGTTGAAAAACGCTCGGCATACCGCCTTGCAGCTTCGTGGGCATTGCGATGACATTCGTCATAAAGCACGACCATTTCACAGTACTCGGCGTTCGAATAGCTCGCCATCAGTGTTTGCAACGTATACGTTGACTAACTTTCAAATTCCCAGCCTCGGCATTTTATCTCACCGACCGGCTTCAACGTCACTAACAATATTTACATATGCATTTGAATCGTGCTCCATCGTAGGCCGGTATTTTGCATTGCCTAACCATCCAGCGACCGCGTGCACTTTTTCAGCATTTTGACCCATGCATGTACAGAATTCGTGCGCACTATATGTCGTTTCCTACTAATTAGACGATGCGCTACAACTTTGTAATTGGAATTTTGTTTCTATCTTGCGCTGTTCGGGAGTTAGGCTTCCTAACTTCTTACCTTTGCCGCTAGGGGCGCTCCAATCGCTTTCGTTCGATCGAACAACGTCCCTTTCCTATACATAGACCTAACTTGTGTACCACTCGGAACCTTTCTTCCGCATTTATTGCCCTGAATAAGGACTTTCCTTTGAACCCAGTACATTCATTACGTATCCATGTCTATCATACAAGAGATGGATCTCAACTAAGGCCAATGCAACACCAAGAAGGACACGAGATAGCAAAGCCAGATTTACTGGACACATAACAACAGATACAAAGATGAAACGATTGAGCTTACAGGCCCGTGCGACTTGCGGAACACGCAGACATCAATACTTCGTGTGACCCCCATGGCTGGCAATAACGGCCGCTACACGCCACGGCATCGAACAAAAGAGGCTTTGGATGAGGACTAGGGGTATGTCGGTTCAGACTGCTTCCACACGTTGCCACAGTTCATCAGGCGTTGCCGCGGGTGGTGCTTGCCGGGCCACTCGGTTGCCGATCAGCGACCAGACGTGTTCGATGGGCGACATATCGGGTGAACAAGCGGGCCACAGCTGCAGTGACACCTGTTGGTCCGTGAAGAATTGTTGCACGATGCGTGCCACGTGCGGCTAATCGTTTGCATGTCCTCTCGCGGGCGACGCGTGCTGCAAATTTCAAGCCAATCGGATGCTTCCTTCTTGGTGTTGCATTTTGGGTCTCTAGCAGTGTATTATACTGGGCCTCAATTTTGGAATTCTCTACCTCATGATCTTACAATAATAAATAATAATAATCTATTATAGCCATTTAAAATATGGTCAATTGTAATGCGTTGTAACTGTTAAACAAATGAGATGTATTATTCATACATTACCCAGAATACAAACTCTATGCACATTTTTTCACACATGAGGAGCAAAGTTCCATTTTAATGGCGGTAGCGAAGCACGAGAATTAAAACAAGAAAGGAGGGTGGAAACTACAAAATTAATGCACTTTGAAAGAGAAATAATACATATACTAGAACAGTACCTTAGGTCATGGAGGCAACACAGTTTTATATAGATGTCATCATCATCGTCATTGTCAACTATTATCAATCCACTGCTGGACGAAGGTCTGCCTAAGTTTCCTCCACAAAGGTCTGCCTTGTGCCAGTCTCCTGCATGTCATTCACGCATACTTTCGAATTTCATCCACCCATCTCCCATGTGGTCTTCTTCTGGGTCTTTTCCTGTCCCTTGGAATCCAATCTAAAATTTGGGCTGTCCATCGATGGTCTTTCCTTCTGGCAGTAGTCCAGCCCATTGCCATATCAGGGATTTAACTCTGATCATGATGTCTTCCACTCTTGTCATTTTTCGGATCCACGAGTTCCTCTTCTTATCTCTCCTGGTTACACCAAGCATGCACCTCTCCATGCTGCTTTGAGTTGTCTGCAGCCTTTGTATGTCTCTTTTAGTTAAGGTCCACGTCTCTGCACCATACGTAAGCACTGGAAGGATGCATTGATCGAACACTTTTCTTTTAAGACATAATGGCATATTGCTGTTGAAAATTATGCTGTTTCTTCCAAACGCTCTCCAGGCAAGTTTTGTAAACCGATTAATTTCTTTATCAATGTGACCCTCACTTGATATCTGCTGTCCAAGACAAACGTACGTGTCTGTTATCTCCAGCTTTTCTCCATCAATTGATAAATCTTCATTTCTTGTAAAAGCATTGTACATCACTTTTGTCTTCTGAAAGTTCATTTTTAATCCCACTTCTTTACTCTTGTCAGCAAGTTCCTGGATCATACTCTGCAGCTCTGATGGGGTAGTCGCAAAAATGACTACGTCATCAGCAAAACGAAGGTGGGTTAGATAATCTCCATTAATCTTTATCCCTTTGTTTTCCCAGTTCAGTGATTGAAAGACGTTTTCCAATGTGTCATGAAGGAGCTTCGGAGATATGGTGTCACCTTGTCTCACTCCCTTTTCAATTTTTATGTGTGTTGTATTTTCAAACAGCCGAATCTTTGCACTTGCATTTTCATAGATGTTATTAATAATATTAGTGTATGCATCTTCAATACCGCAGGATTTCAGAGCCATTGTAACTGCTGATGGTTTCACCGAATCAAAGGCTTTTTCATAATCGATAAAAGCCATGCACAATGGAAGTTCATATTCCCTCGCTCTTTCAATTAGTTCTCTCAGTACGTGGATATGATCTATCTCTCTTCTTTTTGCATCTCTCTTCTTTTTTGCATCAACATTTTGGTTTTTCCTGATAATTTGTTCACATGCAACTTGTTCTTAGACCCAGCTAATTTCATTGCTGTTTCCATAAGAGCTTTGGTTACTTTTCTGTTAACTTCTGAAATATCCACTTCTTCCGATGTTAGGCCTTTTAAAGCAGACAATCTGTTCTTCAGTTCCAACTTGAAGGTATTATGATGTTTTTTTAAGGTTGGTTATGTCAATACATTTTGTTTGTCTTATGAGCTTGCCACGTTCGAGTTTAGTGTTGAGGTGCATCTTACATCTCACCAATCTATGGTTACTACCTGTGTTGAACTTGTTTAGCACACTGCAGTCTTCTATGACGAATTTTTTGTTACACATAATAAAATCAATTTCACTTGTCGTCCCATTTGGATGTCTCCATGTCCACTTCCTGTGCGGCTTTTTCTTGAAAAATTAGTTCAAGATGAAAAACCCTTCTGCCTCTGCAAACTCAACGAGAGTATTTCCTCGCTGGTTTCTGTTGCCGTGACCGAATTTACCTACTGAAGTTTCATTCTGTTGCTGTTGCCCTATTTTTGCATTGAAATCTCCTATAATTATCTTCAAGTGCTGCTTACCTTTATTATTTAGATGACGAATTTCCTCATAAAATTCTTCAATTTCTTCTTCGGGATGACTTGTGGTTGGTGCATAAGTTTGAATAATCTGAGCCTGGTATCTTCTCGAGAGTTGGATAACGAGTCGTGCAGCTCTGTCAGAGGAACTTTCAACTTCTGTATAAATGTAGTACAGTCTAACACATCTCCGCTGTCCAACACAGCTCCGTATCACTTCAAAAGCCTAGGACTCGCAATTGTAAGTTAAAATATGCAAACAGTTTGACAGTCAAAATATCCAACAGATCACATCTAAACATATATTTGGTGCAGCAGTATAAAATGGATGAGAGATAAAAAGAAAATAATTCCCCACTTGGCTATAAAAGTCGGAAATCAGCTTCTTCACAAAGTGCTAGAAAACATCTGTGCGATTTTGAGGCACACGTTATGCATTTCGGTATATGTTCATACCATTATCAATCTGTACTTTAATAGCTCTACTTTGCCAGTTTAGGTGTGCGAAACTGCCAAAGTACGGGGTGATTCATAAAGAAGTATACAGTTTCAACGCAGAATAAAACAAGAACAATGTAGGATATTTTATGTTACCTGTAACGGAATTGTAGGGCAATGTTTCAAGTTTTTTTTTAAGAGACAGTGACAGATGTTCTATATGTGCACCCTTAGTCACACATCGAGCCGGTAATCCATTTCCGCCCAAACCCGAGGTGAGATATCTGAATCAAGTGAAGTGATAGTGGCTGTGATACGCTGTTTCAGCTCCGCTAGATCAACAGGAAGGGGAGGGGCGAAAACCTTGTCCTTTACGTACCCCCACAGGAAAAAGTCACAAGGTGTTAAAACTAACAACTCAAGTGTCTTATAAAAGTAACAAAAATATGTAAAATTTATTTAAAGGTTTCTTTTACCAATTTTAAAAATGCCAACAATTTTTTTCTTCAAATGTTTTCTGAGTTAAAATAGGAGGTTAGAAGAGAGAGGACACGGCGGGCGCTGCACGCCCAGCATTTTCCGTGGGCTCCAGTTCGTATCAGCTGTGTATGCCCAACTTGGGCTGCTTCTGTACTTTTCTAGGGGGAAATCGTTGACTTTAAATAAGTTTTAGAGGCACTTATTCAGCATGTACAATCAGGAGAAAATGAGACCGAAATACACATGCACATAACTAAACATTTGCAAAAAGTTACAGAAATACTGTTTAGTATTTCCTAGAAAAAAAAAGCAAAATTATGCATCGTCGAGCGGAAGTGCTATTGCGTATTAACCCATCACGGCCTTGCTTAAGCTGTGGGAGCCTTTTTGACCTCTTGGGACTGCTGCAGGCAGTAAGAGACGGCCGTTATCAACCTGTGCTTCAGCACGGGTCTTCAGGAAGTGACGTCATGTCACTGACCCCTCCTAACCCGGAGGACGCAAGATACCAGTGACCCCTCCTAACCCGGAGGACGCAAGATACCAGATGATCAGATTTGGCTTCACCAGCGGTTGCTGATACTATCTCCTCTCACCTCTAAGCTCCTTGGTCCCCGACTGTCCGAAGATAGGGTGGGTCAACCGACTGTACAACATATTTCCGCCTTTATCACCATGACTTCGAATAGGTTCCCGTCTCCGAATGTAGAGCTAGACTTTTGTATTTCGTAGGAACCCAGACAAACCGAAAATTTTTCTTTTATAAAGGAGGCAGTTTTTAAATACTCTTAAACAATGGTCCGTGGCGTCAAATTTGATGAGAACGAATAAACACTAATTCTTTTTTGAGGCACAATAAACAGGCTCAGGGGTAAATTTCTATACACGTTTTCTATATATAGTAAATGTGGAATGAATAATAAAAACTTGAAGAATTGATAACGAAAAACAAAATTTACGTATAAATGCGTACGTGTATTTTTCTCACGGAATACGCGCAGAAATATTAGGGGTTCCTGGCAGGGGCGCACCCAGGAATTCCTGTTGGAGGGGGCTATATATATATATCATCATTATAAGTGGATTGATAATGTCAACCATTATCAATCCACTGCTGGATGAATGTATCCCGAAGTTTATTCCACAACGGTCTGTCTTGTGGAAAAATATGCGGGAGTAAGTTTTCTCCATGTTACACCCTCATATTTTCGAATTTCATCCACCCATCTCCCATGTGATCTTCTTCTGGGTCTTTTCCTGTTCCTTGGTATCCAGTCTAAAATTTCGGCTGTCCATCGATAGTCTGTCCTTCTCGCAGTATGTCCAGCCCATTGCCATTTCAGGGATTTAACTCTGATCATGATGTCTTCCACTCTTTTCATTTTTCGGATCCACGACTTCCTCTTCTTATCTCTCCTGGTTACACCAAGCATGCACCTCTCCATGCTACTTTGAGTTGTCTGCAGCCTTTGTATGTCTCTTTTAGTTAAGGTCCACGTCTCTGCACCATACGTAAGCACTGGAAGGCTGCATTGATCAAACACTTTTTTATAAGACATAATGGCATATTGCTCTTGAAAATTTTGTTGTTTCTTCCAAATGCTCTCCAGGCAAGTTTTATACGCCATTTAATTTCTTCATCAATGTGACCCTCATTTGATATCTGCTATCCAAGCAAAACGTATGTATCTGTTATCTCCAGCCTTTCTCCATCAATCGATATATCTTCATTTCTTGTAAAAGCATTGAACATCAGTTTGTCTTCTGAAAGTTCATTTTTAATCCCACTTCTTTACTCTTGTCAGAAAGTTCCTGGATCATACTCTGCAGTTCTGACGAGATAGTTGCAAAAAATGACTACGTCATCAGCAAAGCGAGTGTGAGTTAGATAATCTCCATTAATCTTTATCCCTTTGTTTTCGCAGTTCAGTGATTGAAAGACATTTTCCAATGTGGCATTAAAGAGCTTAGGAGATATGGTGTCACCTTGTCTCACTCCCTTTGCAATTTTTATGTCTGCTGCATTTTCAAACAGCCGAATTTTGCACTTGCATTTTCATAGATGTTATTAATAATATTAATGTATGCATCTTCAATACCGCAGGATTTCAAAGCTATTTTGACTGCTGATATATATATATATATTGTACGCCTATAGTTTTTGTACGGTTGTGACGTACGTCGCTCCTAATTTCAGTGGGGCTTTGGGAAGAAGACACTATGTTAATTTTTGAACATGTAAAATAACATTTTTGAATACGTAGTTTGTGAGATAGATCGCTCTTAATCTTCTTGGAGGAAAGACCCCTCCGCGCGTGCGCCAATGGTTCCAGGAACCCACAACAAAATCATTGCGGGTTCAGAAAGTGTCTCGAACCCACGAAGTCGGCGCCTATGCTTCTTTACATATTTTCTTCGGAATTAATGTATTCCCTAGGATGAAAATTCTCACACCGATAAAACTAATTTTAATTTATACCATGGGACTTGATAAAACAAAACCATAATTAATGAATCCAACATTTGTTTTATTACAAGACGTCATTAACATACAGGTCGCGCCATCTATTAACAGGTCTGAACATTATTCAAAGAAAAATGATTGATTTTTAATATAATTATTGCTATGTTTTAACAAGTATTAAGTATCCCATGCTATAAATAAGAGTTAGTTTTATCGATCTGCAATGTTTCATTTTTGGGAACATCTTAATTGAGTAGAAAGTATGTAAAGAAGTTTTACCATTGGAAACATAAGGCAGAGATTTTAGGTGGAACCACCTTAAGCTTTAAATAAATAATATATAGCGGATGTTGCCCCTCCTTGATTAGTTCTTTTTAAGCTTTAAATAAATATTGATATATAGGGGATGTTGCCCGTCCTATGACAGAGTGAAGTTTTTAATTGAAGCAGAATAAAAACATAAAAAATAGACACCGGCTTTTTTGTAACAGATCAGATCATATGTAGAGGATTTTAGGAAGGGAGTGTTTGACCCCAGGTCTTCAGCAACCCTTAGAAATAGGAAGCTAGGAGATTTGGGCTAGAGTCACCGATAGGAAAGTGACACGGAAGCGAAGTAGAAAGGGGCAGAAAGACGCCCTTTTTTATTACCGGGGGCAAGGACCCAGGGTCTGACGGCTTAACGTGCCCATCAGACGCACGTCGGATATTTAGTGGATCGAACCTGAGGTCCCTTTTTTGGAAGGAAATGCAGTAAAAACTTATATATTGTTGTTATTCAACAATTATCGTTGTAGTCCAGTTCTTTTCGTGTAAACTTACTGTAGGGGTGGAAGCTCATTATGTTAATTAATGCTTATCGACCACACAATCCTGGCTTCCAGCGCTGTTTAAAATTCCCCACAGCAGGAAGAAAAAAATGTCTGTAAGGTTCTTTTTGTCTGGAAACTGTGTATCAACGAAAATTGAAGACAGCCTGGCGTTCTTGCGCTCCCAGCTTTACTACAAATGATCTGCTGTTCGAGAGAGGGGAAGTAAAAATAATGGCAATTCATTCAAAGCATGAATTTTATCTCAGGCTTGTTGAAAACTTAACAAAAATGTTTAATCAAAGATAATCGTTCCGGCAGCTATTGTTCCTTGACCCGGGCTCCTGCAAGTTGCAGTTCCACGAACAAATGGTCAGAGTCTATATTCATTAAAAAATACTCTTTCCTGCCAATAATTCGTTGCGCGTTCTTTTTCTATCACAGACGTGAAGGGTTTTAATCGTCGGAACCCTTCGTTCCCCTCACTCTTCCTTTGTTCGGAAGCTATGCCTCGTGTTCTGTCCCCGAACACGTGTCCTCTTAGATCGCTTTCTCCATACGTCGTTATAGACCGCCTGTGTTTCCATCCGACTCTTCCAACCACGATCGTTTTTCCCCGTGCCCTAGCTAGCACGTCCTCTGACCAACTTTCTTTTTCCGTGCTGACCCCCAGCACTTTCTCCGATCCGCTCCAAGCTCTAACTCTCTGTCTCACAGTCCTTCTAACCCGAAGTTTTTCACTAGTAACTTTTCCTAGCCTCCTAATTGGCTTCTGCCTTCTTCGCCAGAGGCGCTCACTCTCTTTCCGAGTCGGAGCACGCGTCGAGCAGGCCACCCATCCGCCTCTCTGTGCCCCCTACCCCTTTTTCTCCTTGACCTGTGAATTACGGCGCCGACCTTGCGCTATCCTTTAGCTGACCTTGAGCTCCCCGTGTGCTCCGCAACTTGCATTCCCCCCGGCCAGAACAATAGCTGTGCCTCCGCGAATACATCGTCATTACAATAGGCACATCGGAATGTCGCCTGTCTAGTACATTTACACGTTTAACATCCGTTCTAAGTAACACACATGAAAATAGTTGATCTAAAATGTTCATGTCTTGTAAGATCAGTGTGATTTAATGCCCATCCCACAATTTACAGGTGTGTATAATTTCTCGCCCCTACACTTACTTTAATAATTTTTGCGTTAAATTTGTTTTTCTCCTGCACACATGTTATTCCGTTCACGGCTTGTTTTAGGCTATCCTTTCCGAAGTGTAGTTTGAAGCTTCATACCGAAGCCTTTTCTACAAAATAATGCGGTATCTGGTATTACAAATCGGAACTATGTAACTTCTCGACAATGTGGGGGGACATCTGCTTTTAGATGCAATTTTGCTCACTTCGACATTGCGAGATTTCTGTTTTTATTGTAGATTAGAGCGTTTAGATAGCTCGATATTTTGCAAAATGCATAATATAATCACCACTAAACTTGGAAAATCAGTTAAATGAAAAATTAAAAAATAATTAAAGCGTACAAATTAATATTCGAATTGTACTAAATTAAGTTAGCATACCAAAGCAACTTGCCGCGATATTAAGTTTTTAATTAAAATTTTGTAAATCGGATGATTAGAACTCGAGTCATTGATAATCCAATGTTTTTTAATTAGCACGCGATAACCTTGACCTCTCAGTGTGATCCCGTGCAAACTCAACTTGCTGTGATATGAATTCAATTCGAAATCAATAGATCGGAAAAACAGAACTCGAATCATTAATAATCCAATGTTTTTAAATTAGCACGCGATCACCTTGACATCTGAAAGTGATCTAGTGTGATTATATAGCAGGCAATCCTTTTGACATCGCGAGAGAACACACGAATTGATCGAAAAGTGGCGAAGCAACAATACAGACGTTGGTGTAACGTAAAGCGTTCCAGAGAGACGGATCTGGGTGTTAATATTATTTATAACAAAAGTCAACCATTTTGTCTCAGTTAGATTCATATCCAGGTCGAAAAATATTACATGATTAACAGTTGCGTACCTGAAAAACTCGCCTCCACCCCCCGCAAAAAAATATCTTTGCGGCCTTTTTGCCAAAACTTATTTGCTTTCAATTTCTGAAAATTTAAAATTCAATATTATTAACTAGGTTTTATGTGCGTTTTAATAATTTAAATTCCTTGAAACCTATAGGTATTTTTCTTAAAACCAAAACTGTTGCACTTTATTGCATGTAACACACATGCACAAGTCATAATAAAATGATTGCCCTAGATTTACACTAATACAAAGTATTATAAAACACTCACGCCAAAATAAAGCACATCATGGAAATTTTATTTTCTTTGAAATGCTTCACGATCACAAATAAAACACAATGTCTAATGACTTTTCCCGATTTATACGAAAATACAGAACATAAGTAAGCAAAAAAAAAACCATTAACTAAGAATTATGGGATAAAAAAAGTAAAATTATTTAACCTTCAATAAAAAAAAAACAAGTTAGGAAAATCATGCCATGCAGTGATTTTGATACGTTTTCCAACATACCAGAAATCATTACTCAACTTATTACTCAAATTATGAGGATAATTGCTGTAAAATAAATCTCGCTCCTGGGGTCTCACCTTTGACCCTTTTTCGATTATATTAAACAGAATTGGTTCAGTATACCTCCGGAACAACATACTAAAGTTTTGTCGCAAGAGAAGCATTTTTACTCAAGTTATGAGGACAATGGCTGTGGAATAAATCTCGCTACGGTGCCCTGACCTTTGACCCCATTTCGATGATATTAAACAGAATTGGTTCAGTATACCTCCGAAGCAACATACTAAAGTTTTAGCGTTATAGAAGCATTTTTAGTCAAGTTATGAGGATAATGGCTGCGGAAAAAATCTCGCTCCTGTGCCCTGACCTTTGACCCCATTTCGATGATATTAAACAGAATTGGTTCAATAAGGCTCCGCAAGAACATACTTAAGTTTTGTTGCAATAGAAGCATTTTTAGTCAAGTTATGAGGATAATGGCTGTGGAATAAATCTCACTCATGTGCCCCATTTCGATTATATTAAACAGAATTGGTTCAATATAGCTCCGCAACAATATACTGAAGTTTGTTGCAATAGAAGCATTTTTAGTTAAGTTATGAAGATAATGGCTGTGGAATAAATCTCCCTGCTGTGCCCGGACGTTTGACCCCATTTCGATTACATTAAACAGAACTGGATCAGTATACCTCCGGAACAACATACTAAAGTTTTGTCGCAATAGAAGCATTTTTACTAAAGTTATGAGGACAATGGCTGTGGAATTAATCTCGCTCATGTACCCTGACCTTTGACCCCATTTAGATTATATTAAACAGAATTGGTTCAATATAGCTCCGCAACAACATACTAAAGTTTTGACGCAATAGAATCATTTTCAGTCAAGTTATGAGGTTAATGGTTGTGTAAAAAATCTCGCTCCCTTAACCTGACTTTTGACCACAATTTTGATGATGGGATCAAAGGCCATTGTGAAGGAGGTATACAGAACCAATTCTGTTGAATATCATTGAAATGGGGTCAAAGGTCAAGACACAGGATTCTTTTGACGTCATCGATATGCAGGTCGCGCCATCTATTAGCAGGTCTAACATTACTCAAAGAAAAATGATTGATTTTTAATACAATTACGGTTATGTTTCAGGAAGTATGCTAAAGTTGGTTTTATCGATGTGAAAATTTCATCCTTGGAAATATATTAATTGCGAAGAAAATATGTAAAGAAGGTTTACCTTTGGAAGCATAAGGCAGAGATTTTAGGTGGAACCACCTTAAGAAAGCGAAAAACAAACAGAAATTGCGAAACTTGTTAGTATTTTTTCGTTAACTCTTTAATTATAATTTAGTCCCTGTGATTTTATTTGAAATGGCGTAGAAAATCTGGCAACAAATGAAGATTTTAAATTCGGTTCTTCTGTTTCGTGGTATTTTTTTTTTAAAAACAAATGGGAAAGTTAGTTGGAAAACTAGTTCAGAGTAAAAGGATCAAAGAAAACCAGTTGGTAATTACTCCGAAACAAGTCACCGGAAAGTAAATGGAAAAAGATAATGTATATGTATTTCAAAAGTGAAGAATGTAGGCCTAAGATAACGTAGCGGTAACGATAATGTCTAGCATTGTTCCGCAGGAACAGTGTTTCAGCGGACATTGGAAAGAGTAGTGGTGTAATGTTCCTTCCCCTTTATTATAAAAACAACGCCGCTGGAATCGAATCCCAGTCCGCTAGAATTAAATAGCTGTTGTGTTAAATGCCACCAGATGACGACATCTCAGTTGCTCTCTGTCGTGTTAATGTTGGAACTCAGGGGGCGTCAATTCAATGTGCAGTTGCAGTCTCCGTTTTCTCGGATTTACGCATGACGTAACATTGGGAGCAAACACGACGCCGCACATAATCTTTGGCTTGGGAATGCAAACTCAAACTCGTTCACGTTCTTAGAAAAAAACAAGATTATTAGATGAAAAAGCATTTCACTTTGGTGAATAGACCTGTGTGAATGTTTTGCAATTACTGTGTCTTCGTAATTTGTAAATATTCTTTATAATTACTAAGTAATCTTGGCGGGTTTAAACTCGTTCACATGCTTAGAAAAGCATTTCGCTTCGTTGAATAGGCCTGTTGATATTTTGCAATTCATTACTTTTCGTCATAATTGGTAAATATAATTCATAACTAGCTATTTTTCACCATCAGTTGTGCATATTATTGTCTTATATCAGTGTAGCACAATATGCCTGGATGTGTAATAGCAGGATGTTTATCCTACAGTAGGAAGACTCAAGGTTCGGATATTATCTACATTCTTTTCCTGCAAATCCTGGTTTGGAAAAACTCTGGTTACTAAAATATAAACGAAAGGATAATTTTAAAGTTAAAAATGCAAGAATTTTCTCGAAACATTTTACTGTTGACAGTTATGTTCGTGACTTAAAATTGGAATTACTTGGATTACCTGGCAGAAAGAAATTGAAAGCAAATGCTGTTCCTATAGTCAATCTTCCAGGTCAAATTGTCCATGAGCGTATTACAACTGCTAATCCTCATGAATCGTCATCCTCCATAGCGTTCTGAATGTTAGTTCTACAGTAAATAGATTACATGGACGTGAAGTAAGAAAACGAGCATTGGAAACCTTTCGCAATGTGTCTCCAAAGAAAATAAAACTGATAAATCTGTGTCAACTGATAATACGTCATCATCTTCAGCTGATGTTCAACTTCTGATGACGAAGATAAGGCCACTGGAATTAGGAAATGACAGATTAAGTGTTGAGTGCACCAAATTAAGAGTGGAAAATAAGTGCCTTAATTACAAACTTGAATCTACTTGGAGGGATTTGCGTGAATGTCTGAATAACTCAGCTTCACAAGTGACAGCTGACGTGAGTAAAGTCTTACGTAAAATATTTACAGAAAACCAGATTCGGTGTTTGCTTTATGACAAAAAATTTGCACGATGTAAAGGATGACATATGTAAAGCAATTACATTGTGGGCCATATCTGTTAAATCCTACAACTTTTTCCTATGTATTAAATTTGAGATACCAAATTCAAGTTAAACAAATGAGTTCAAAAAATTATGTTGTTAATTTTTTTTGTGTGCTGTCAGTAGCTTAATATCATGCCAACTTAACTTAAAGCAGTCCCTTTCTGTGGATTTGAGCTAGCCTGGGTTGGGAGGAAGGTTTAGGCAAGGACGGACCATGGCACACTATCATAAGCTTTATTTTTGTTTTCATTTAAATTCTGCCTGCCATTGCAATAGCATTATATAATTTTTGATAGCTTTTTATGCTTTAGTGCCACCTGTTAAAATAAATTGAAAAGCGAACATTTCGTGCGAATTTGTGTTTGTAGGCTACGAAATGGAATTCTGTAAACAACAATAAGATTTGTTTTGCAAAAATGAAATGCTGAATGACGAATAACATATTTACTTCTTGTTTGTTTAGCCCGTTAACGGGACAACTTGATGCGGAGAAAATCGAAAGGCTAGACTTTAAATAGTTTGAATTTTTAAGAATTTATTTTCGCACTTACAATAACTTTTTGTAAATATAACTTCCTGCGAACTACGGAACTACGAAGTTCAGCAATATGTTTGTTTACAGCATTTCCCTTACATTTCTTTATACAAAAGCTGTTAATTTATTTTGTTTTCAAAATTAATTAATTCACGAAAGAGGAAATAACAGATCACTGATAAATATGTTAATCTTTGAAGTTTGAAATTATTAGTATTTGAAAACATTTTCCTTCGCGTTTATTTACATTCCTTGCTAACGTGTAAGCCGTAGCAACCAGCGGCGATGGCTCTCCCCTCTCGCTGCTTTGCTCCCAGTGCGACGTCATTTCGCCAGCCAATGGTAGCTCGTATCCGAAGTGGCCCAACCTATGCAGAGACCATCAATACGGATTCATGTAGTCAGATGCTGACTCATAAACCACGCATGGGCTGAGAATTGTTGGCACCGTAGCGTAAATGCGAATGCACTTGACTTGTTATCGAGAGATCTGGGGTTCGATCCCAGCGGTGTCGGAACACAATTTTTCAGTCGCTATGCGTTGTTTATAAAAACGTGGACAGAGCGATGATATCGTCCATTTACATTATCTCCACGTATTTGATATATATTAACCATTTCTAACTATTGTATCGATACATCAGATGCTTTCTCGATATTTACTTTTTTTCATTTAATGAAGGGGGTCAATTCATACTACATGTAAACGAAAGCAATCAAAATACCTACATGGATGTTCCGGTTGTACCTTGGGGTCGCACACGCCGTTCTAGGTGACCACGCCGCCTTTTTGTGTGCGGGTCCTTTCGAGTTCTTCGGAGCATTTGTATGCTGGTTGGGCCGTTGTGGGAGTGTGTGTAAACATCAGTGAACCATGTCCAGATGTTTATTTTGGGCGTGGTGAACAGTGTGAAGATGTGTTGCAACTAGAGATGGGTCGAAATTCACGTAACTGTTACTTTGTCACAGTTAAGACCAGCAACCAAAAGTAACAGTTCCAAATTCACTATTTCAGGTTCTGCTGTAGCCAGCGCCCGAACGAGTACTAAACAGGTCCAATCCAAAATCACTCTGTCGGTTGAAGGTTGTCTTGTCACGAGCAGCGGCGAAAAGTAGCAGTTCTAATAGTCTGTTTACGCACTTCACGGCTCAAAAACAAATCGCGATAAATGTCCTGAGTTAACAGCTCTGTCATATGTGATTTTTACTGTTATCTTAGTTTTTAATTCATACAGAAAGTTTGGATATAGTTCAGCAGTAAATATAATGGCTGATTTTAATACCAAAATACAAATACTATTTTAATACTTTTTCGAATTCTGTCTTGCCACTGGACCCATATATTTCTCCCTTGATATTCCTTAAAAACCTCATGTCCGCCACCTCAAATCTCACCCAAATTTCACTACTACAAAACAGGGTCGGTCTTAATACTGCGATGTACATCATGACCTTTTTTTTTTAACCCAACCTATTTCTTATTCTGCACGACATTGTTTCTATGTCAGATTCTATCGTCATAGGGAATCGTAAATTATGTACAAATATACCTACCTGCATGATGAATGCAGCTACAGTGAAGCAACACAGAAAAGCTTTCAACGAATGAAAAATAACATGTTACAGTTTTTTATTTATAAATCCCCACAAACTAAAAAAACGGTATTTCAGGATGACCCTTTTTTTTTTTTTTTTTTTTGTCTTCTAAAACCAACACTTCAGAACCAAGACTTGGCATCCGAGAGAGGGGGACCCCTCTCCCGGCACGAAATTTTGTTGCCCAGCAACACCAACACACTCGCTTCGCCGAACCACATATAAAATGTGAGTTCGGTTCCACCGGTGTTTCACTCACACCCCGATGCACCTACCACGGTTCCACAGTCAGCACATCCAGACCCCCGAATCACACTGGCCTGCCAAAGAACTCGAACAGGCCAAAATTCACTTTGCAGACAGGGACACCAAGAATGACAAGGCAGGCCCTAGGCCACCCCGAAACACTCCAGTAGGAGAAGTCTCTCCTTCACGTGTGCCCTGTGATGGCGTCCCAACCGAGACACCACCAGAAGGGTCGCCGAGCCGTCCGCGTGGCACAAAGACCAGCTTTCGACACACCAATGGCTCCCAACCCTGCACACAACCACGCAGAACCGACACACCACAAACAGCAATCACACACCACCCACCCAAAAAGCAAACACACACAGGCAAACCACACCCGGAAAAGCAAAGTGAGGAAAGATCACAGCAAAACACAAAGATTCCCCGATTCACACACAAAGTCGACCAGCCACCCCCAAAGCCAGCGCCGCTGGAGGAGACTGGTATGGTACGCAAACAGGTGCTCGGTAGGGAGGAAGAAGGGTAATCTCCTCACTCCATCCCGGAATCCAGAAAAGAAACATCCCAAAGATTAAAACACAAGACAAAGTTCATCAAAAACTCAAGAAACCAAGGGTGCGGAAATGCAGGATTACAAGCCGAAAAGCTGGGAAGACTAAGTTCCCCAATGGAAAAAATATTTTTCCTTCGTTCCAGTAACAATTTTGGGCCAGAAGATCCACCGGAACTTAAAGGCACGGTCCGAAAGAGTGCGGGCATCCAACTCAACTCTATTCCTAAGCTAGCACTTGACGTGCCAGGCCACTTTCAAATGGTTGAATCCTGCATTTCCGTAATTACTATGCACAACTCTGTTCCTCTCTCTCCAGATTTTGGGGTACTCCAGCGGTCCTGCTGGAGTACCCCAGAACGTCCCGGGGGCCTCCGGCGTCGCCTCAGAGCCCGCGACAACGTGGCCGCCACCCGCAGTAGTTAGATCACTAAGTGTAGGTGAGCCTCCGGGACCCCGAATGGGCTGCTTCTGCCCGTCTGAGGGTGGAGTAGGGCACGCGGCTTCTCTTTCGGGAGGCCGCCCGTCCTGGCTATCCACGGCCGCGGAGGTGTACCGCAGCCCCTTGGTTTTGGCCAAAAGGGCGGATGCAGTCATTTCCGTTTCTTCCCAATGACTAGGGTCATTGGGGAGACCCGGAAACATGCTATGCACAGGGTCCTCACTGGAAACCAAAGGTCCGCCGATTTCACTAAAACACTGGGCTTCACTTTCTCCTTCACTTTGACACTTTTCAACACACTGATTCTGCACTTGACCCTCAATAAGAACATCGTTATGACCAAATTCGGGGAATATGTCACCATCGCAACTATCACTACTTCCGCTTTCACTGAGAACACCCTCCAGCGTAGAACTGGTGACAGAGAATTCAGACTCACCTTCCTTGTTCTCTGAGACATCAGCGCTTTCCACACTAGAATTATCTTCTCCATCGCTGGAAAAGTCCCTACTTACTCCAGGCTCTTTTCGTGCACTACTGGGAGCCTGTTCGTCCTCTTCGCTGGAAATAACCCCCTCGCTAGATTCCACCGGAATAGTAGCACCGGAGCCATTAACATCAACCTCCATATTTTCTTCATATCGCCCCTCCACGACGCTTATGCTTCCAGGCCTGGATTTGAGACCTTCAAGGTCTTTGACAGACAACTTCCGTGATTTCTTCTTAACTATAGTGTACCCATGGTCATCAGAATTTGAAGGGGAGAGAACCCTCTTCCCATCTTCACCGATAGGAAAGGTTTCTCTCTCCTTCGCTGGAACAGAAACATGCTCTTTATTCTCATTGTTTATCACACTTTTCTTACCTGAACTATTATCCTTACCTTCCTCGGGGATCCTGTGAGGTTTTGAGACGTGCTCCGAGCTGGTAATTTGGTGGGCCCCATCTGTTTTACTCGAGGCCGCAGCCTCGGCAACACTTTGTGAGCCCTCCGCCTCACCAGCGTGGCACTCCTCCATCTCTTCTGGTATTGTCAGGACCTCTGGTCATTTGTGCAAAGGACCTCTGTGTACAAACCTTCCTTTGATGGTGTGGTGATCTGAAGTTTCCACACGGCTCTTTGCACTCCTCCTCAGTGTGACCCAAAATGTAGCAATTGCTACAGGTAAACTTCCCGCAGTCCACAGCTATGTGACCTGCATGGTTGCAGCGCCTGCACACCCGGATTTGCCCCCTGTACACATTCATACAACGCTGTCCTTTGACCTCCATGAAATTGGGGACAGCTTGTTTCATGTCAATTGTAACAACACGAGTCCCGGAAAGGGCTCACCTCATGTGCGCAGCCATTTCTTTTCTAATCTCGAACTTCACAGTTAATACTTTACCATATGGTCCAAATGCGGTTGCGACTTCTGCATTTGAAATTCCACAATGCAAAAATTTGCAAAAAATTATTTTTACATTTGTCTGAGCATTTGTGCATTTTAACACAGTGTTATTGCACTCAATATTACTATCAAGCAACTTGAAGTAGTAATCTCTACTGTTTAGTACTACTTCAAGCTTGTTCTTATTCACCTCTTGAATTAAGGCAAATACTGGGGTGGGGGTTGAACCCACGTGTTTGTACAAGGCAAGACAAGTAAGTGTCCGAAGCAGAAATACCCTTATGCGTAACAACGACGGCATTAGCCCTATTGGGCTCAGTCCTAACAGACATCCCAACTCTTCAAAGAGGACAAAAGTCCGACCCCTTCCAAAAGCTAGCAATAGTCAGAAAACAAAAAACACACAGTCCTAACCAAAGAAAATGTGAAAAAGTACTCAGAAAATTCCCGGCTTGAAATCCAATCCAGTAACAGTGGCACAAGCACAATAAACTCAGCACAATATATGAAGACTACGTGCAGCACAATAGACGAAGGCTACGTGCAGCACACAATATGAAGACCACGTGCACCTTAAAACAAAAGCGATATAGGCAATCTGCCAAAATAACGCAAACGGAGTCTCCGGATTGGCGGCGGAGCAAAATTCTTCAGTAGAAATAAAAGATTATTGCCAAAAAAACCCGTGCAAATCCACTAGGGAGTTCTCTAGAAATTTATTAATACACGAGCGGCCATCTTTGAATTGTTATCGTAACCGATGCCTACTCCAAGCCGAAGTCCCTCACTGCCGGCACGAGCGACCCTGGGCCACCAGACACAGCACAAAGCGCCGGCACACGCACCCAATTTGGCGGCCAGTCACGCGTTCCTCCTCACGAACGGATGTTCGAAAAACGACCTGCTAAAGGAATCACCAAAGTTGACCTAAGAAGCAAACAATATACCTTTCCAACATCGACGAAAAATCTACACTTCACGGTGATCCACGGCACTTTAGTAAAAGGGAAAAGACTATCACGTCTTTGTCTTCTAAAACCAACACTTGGCATCCGAGAGCCGGTTTTTTCCGTAGTCAAACGCAAATTCACGCTCTTTTTGCGAAAAATCTCGCAGGAATAGCCTGATGCCGCAGCACTCTCAGGTCTTTTCAAATAGTCAGGTCCCGCAGGATTATCTGATCTATTTTTTTCAGCTAAACCATCCCCAGAGGGGAATCCGTCGGTATCTCCACCCGACAAACTAAAATAGTCAGGTCCCGCAGGATTATCTGATCTATTTTTTTTTTCATAAAAAAACCATCCCCAGAGGGGAATCCGTCGGTATCTCCACTCGACAACTGAGGTTCCAAAGACCTCATACTTACCTTCTTACTTTTTCTGGTCTTTTTTGAACACTGGTGTTCAACTCAGGAGGTAAACACCTTATCCTCCTGGATCTTCTAAGACCATTTTCTTCCTCAGTTGTGCTGCAGATTCCAGTTATAGAGGGGTTGAAACGGCTAACTTCTTGTTCAGCATCAGATTCTATTCCTGCATCTTCAGCGTCGGCAATCCTTTTGCGCCACGAAATTTTCAACGGTGTGCTAACAGCAATACGAAGAGAAGTGGATTCGGAAAAATTTTAATAGAGCTTTGAAAAAAGCTTAGCTACTAAAAGATCTCCTAACCGGACTGATTACAATAGACTGGTAACCCAGAAACTATCTAAGATGCGACGAAAGAAATCTTCCGAAGAGGCAAAAAGTTGCAGAGACAGATAACTGGCGGGAGACCACACAACGTGCTACCGTCCCGTTTGGAATCCAAGCAGCAACTGATAATGTATACAGGGCGGCCAACAATCTAATCTTTATATCGCCAAAATCACAAGCAAATATCTCCAGAAAATCACCAGATTTAAGGAAGAAATCAGCTGTGCCGTATTTCACAAGTCTGAAACGAAATATAAGTTATATTAATATGTATATATATAATTCATATATAGATAGATATAGATATAGACATATATATAGAGATAGATGAAAACACAATGTAAGCATTTATGTTGAGAATTTTAAAAACCTCAATGAACGCTAAGACCAAACAACATGCGAACTTTTAAAATCCTTAATGAATGTTAAGCCCAAAGATTTAGAGTAAAACAATATGTACATGCAATAAAACTCTGAGAATAAAATCATGATAAAGTTAAAATAACAAACGACGTTGAAACCAAGGACGTGGAGTTAAATTATATGCAAATACAATAAAATTCAGAGAATAAAACAATAACGTAGTTAAAAGAACGAATATATATATATATATATATATATATATATATATATATATATATATATATATTGTTAATATTGTGAACTCAACTGGCTTCTTTTGATATACTAAACATTTACCACAGAATATGAGATCTCAACAGCAGGAGAGTTAATTGGAGGACCCATAAGAAATGAAAATGTGATATAAGATGGAATTTATCCTCATCACATGAAAATTTTGTATTAATATTTGAAACAATTTCTTAGTGTATTACTTACACAGCTAAAGCCTTAAATATACTTTCTGTCATTAATGTATAATTTACAAGTTTGGACATAAATTTATCTTCCGCTTAGCTTTGTAAGAAAACTGAAAATTTTTACAGTATATAAAGAAAAACAATGTTTTTTTCAGTCAGTCTGCTCAAAAGTTTTCAAATTCATCATCTGAATATGGCATCTGAGAAGATGACGACTGACCCTCGGTGAATATGTCATAACTTGCCATTGTGGCAGTTTTTCAATTACTTTTTCCGGCAGCTCATATTGATGACACTACTTGCCCTCACGTTTCAAAGCAAACTTTATGATCAGCATGCTGACTGAAGTGTCAGTTTTCATTGTATTTCTGGTTTTGTTTTTTTACATAATTTACATAACTGAATACTCGTTCAACATCTGCATTCGAATGTGGCAGCGTTAAAACATGTAACGCAAAATCAGAAAGTTCCTTAAAAGGATTTTCTCCTGTTGAGTCTTTGTATGATGTTATTCCACACCACAGCTTTACAGTGTCATGAACTTCAATCCATTTGACATAATGAAAATTTCGCTATTGCCTTTCAATCTGCGTTAATATAGATGCATCGGAATAAAAAGGTGCTCCGAAATTTACAACAAAAGCCTTCAGTGGTCTTAAACATTCTGATACAGATAACAAAGACATATGCTGCAAAATCTCAATGTTCGATGGTAATCGTTTCCTCAGCTGTGCTACAAGTTCCTTCAAGAACAGAACACATTTTTTTCGCATATCCTTTACAATATTTTCTGGTGGTAAATTATTTTTAAAATTTTGAAATATAAGATAGTTGTAAGATAGGATCCTTTAATGACAAACATTTTCTCATACTTCAATTCGGAGCAGGCAACCAACTGAGGACGTGGGGGCCTACGTAAGATTTATCGGTTACAACAGGAAGTATACAATTTATTTAGAAATCTCCTTTTAGAACACTGTACATATTCGTATGAGGTTCGAGTCAAAGGTATTTTAGGAAAAAAAAAACTGACAAAAATAGAGAAAAGAAAATAATTGTTTAAAACATGAAAGGATAAAAAAGTGGTGAAATACAATAGAACAGGAAATGCGAAAGACAAGATTGAAAAACATAAAAGGATCCATTTGTTTATCAGTTTTTTAACAATTACCCATATTTAAAATGAATAAGTGTGTATATTATATTTACTTTCAGTAAATTCTTGAAATATAAAAAAAAAGTTAAAATGGAATTAAGAATTATATTTTGATTTTTGCAAATAAGTACGGCTATTATCTAGGGAGCTAAAATAAAATAAAATATGTTCGAGAGTATAAGGTACCTTTAAGATATATTACATATTACATTTTAGCTACAAATATTTTAAATTTAAAAAGCTTAATCAATAATCTTATTTAGTACTTTCGATAATATTTTATAAATTACAGGAGCCAATGCTTTCAATTTATTAAAGGTTTTTTGAGCCCCGAGACGTTCGTTCATTTTGCTGAAGCAGGAAGCGAAGCCAGAGTTTCCGTGGATTTTGGAAAGGCATGTAGTTGCCGTTTTTATTCAACTTTATTTGCTCTTCGTCTTGCAGGTTAAGCTCCGAACGTCCGTTCGGGAGGAGGAGGACGCGTGTCTGGCCGCCCACACGGGTGCGTGGGCCGGCGCAGAGTGCGGTGCCTGGCGGTCTAGCAGGGCGCTCGTGCCGGCCGTATTGGAGCTGTGGCAGATCACTGTGTCTTGTTTTCTGCAAGTTATATTCGGATCGTTTATCGATTGCCTTTTCGATTCCAAGATGGCGTTTTTTTGACATTGTTTGTTCGCTATCTTGGCAAATACCTGGTAGATTTTTTTTTTTTTCTCTCACTTCAAATTTCGGAGAACTTTGCTCCGCCACTAGTCAGGAAGTTCCGGAGTCGGTATTTTTGAATAACTCTGTACCGCTTTTGATTACCGAACACGTGCATTTGTTTTTGCGGCCACGTGCTAAGTGTTGTGTGTGTGCTTGTGCCTGTTCGTTTGGATGACCACGCTTAGGAGAATAGGTAAGTACTTTTTGCTTAATTTTCTTTAGCGAGGGTTTGTGTTTTATAAACTTTTTCTGTTGTGTGAGCTTCTGGAGGGGTCGGACTTTTGTCCTCTTCCACGATGGCTGCTAAGACTTAGCCCGATAGGGCTAACGCTATTGTTGTCACCCATAAGGGTATTTCTGCTACAGACGTTTGTTTAGCGCTGTATAAACATTTAGGGTCTCCTTCGACACAAGTTTTTGCCCTGATCCAAGAGGCAAATAAAAACAAACTAGAAGTGGTGCTTAATAAGAGGGAGCATTATTACAAGCTTCTTGATTGTGAGGTTGAGTGCAACAATACTTTGATGAAGTGCACTAACGCCCAGACAAATGTGAAGTTAGTTTTTTGTAAATATCTGCATTGCGGCATCACCAATGCCGAGGTTTCTACTGCTTTTTCGAAATTTGGGAAGGTGAGGACCGTTAAGTTTGAAGTGAGGAAGGAAAATGCTCCCCACATGAAAGGGGCCTTGTCAGGTACCCGTGTAATTTCCATTGATATGAAGGAGCCTATTCCTAACTTTATGCAAGTGAACGGTCAGCGTTGCATGAACATTTACAGGGGCCAGATTCGGGTGTGTAGACGCTGCAGATACGCTGGACATATTGCTGTGGACTGTGAAAAGTTCACTTGTAGCAATTGCCATATTTTAGGGCACTCAGCTGAAGAGTGCAAGGAGGTGTGTGGAAATTGCAAATCTCCGCACCACCAGAGGAAGGCCTGCAGTCAGAGGTCCTTTGCGCAGATGCTTGGAGGGGCGAACAGTCCAAGCGTGATGACGAAATGGAGGCTTGCCACCTGAGGAGGAGAGGGGCTCAGGAAGTGTTGCCGAGGCTGAGATCTCGAGCAAAACAGAAGGGGCCCACCAAATTCTCAGCTCGGTGCAAGCACAAGGGGCTCTGGAGAAACAACAGGTTAGTGTTGTGCCTAAGAAAGGCAACAATACAGGTAAGGATACTAAAGAGAGTGTTTCTTTTACAGCGAAGAAAAGAGAAACCGTTCCTATCGGTGAAGATGGGAAGCGGGGTCTGTCTTCTTCGAGTTCGGATGATGATGGTTTTACGAAGGTTATAAAAAAGTCAAGGAATGTGACTCCTGAACAGGTTCGGGTTCTTCAGTCTATCCCCGGAAGTGTGAGTATTGTGGAGGGTAGTGAGATGGCTGAAAATTGTGACGATACTGAGGATAAGAATATGGAGGTTGATATTCCTAGTGAAACCATTCCTAAGGGCCTTCAGACTCCCAGTAGTGCTCGAACCGAGTCTGGAGGTAGTGAGATGTCCAGCGAAGAAGGGAGACCTCCAGTGCTGATGGTACGGAGGGTAGTAAGTATGATTCTGATCTTAGTGAGAGTATTGAGGAGGGAATTGCTATTAGTGAAAGATCTCAAGATGATATAGAATGTAATGATGACAGTGATATTGATATTTCTAATGATTTAACTGATAATTGTAGTAATGTTGTTGATAATGATTGTGATAATAGTGTTATTGAGTGTTTTGGTGCTGCCACGAACCGTGAAAAATCTGAAGTCCAATGTTTTGGTGCGAAGGAGGTGAATTTGGTTTCCACTGACCCTGAGCATGATTTATTTCCGGATCTTCCCAACGACACCGGTCAATGGGAAGGGACGGATATGAGGGCACCTGCCCTCCTGGCCAACGCAAGGGGGCAGCGGTCTTCCTCCGCGGCTGTGGATGGTCAGGGCATGCGTCTTCCCGAAAGGGAAGCTGCATACCTTACTCCACCCTCCGATGGGCTATCAGAGCACGTCGGGAGTCCCGGAGGCGCACTTGCGCTTGGACGCGCTACGACCACGAGCGGCAGCCACGTCGCCGCTGACTCGGAGGCGATGCCGGAGACTGCCGGGACAATCTGTGCTCCGCTCGATGGAGTCCGGGCTGTCGGTGTTGGTGGTGCGCAGGTTCGCCAGCACTCTGGTACTGAGGCAATAAGTGGCAAGTTCTGGGCTTCTACGGAGCCTGCGACGGGTGATGATAAAGATGTGGACCCTGTTCGGGCTAACTTACAGCACCAGTACCAGAGTAAGTTTAAAAACTCTGGCAAAGAATTCACGGCAGCTAATTTTAAGGCTGTCAACGAGCTTGCCGCGGCGTCCGTTGTGATGTTGCACGGCACAGGTCACGTTGTTCCGACGGCAAACGGCCAGAGTTTTACCGCTGAGAAAATGGATCGCGGTGCAGCAAAGAAGGTGAAATCTGACAAGTAATGTGGTTTCTTTTCCTCTCTCTCCGTTTCCAAGTTTTCATGACTCTTGTTTATTTTTGTCTTTGTTTAATCTCCACTTTCCCTTTTCAGCCCAAGGTAAGTATGCATACCAGTAGGGTCAATTTTCTCGGCACCAACATTAGGATTGGTACGTTGAATGTTCAAGGCCTTAACTCTGCGGAGAAGCATTGTTGGCTTGAAGGATTCTTCCGCCAGAGTAATCTGGACTTCCTTATGATTCAAGAGACGCATCATACGGACTTGGCCAAGTTGTTTGCCTTTCGAAGAAATTCCGGGCTCAGGTTTAAGTACTCTTTAGGCAGTACCGGCTACACGGGTGTTGCCATTATTTTTAAAGAGAAGTTTGAGAGATATATTTCACAATTTCAAACAGACTGGGAGGGTCGGCTGATTGCTCTGACCGTTCACAGTGGTAGTATGTCCATGAAGCTTGTTTGTGTTTACGCTCCGATCCAGGGAAACATGCAACGGTCGTTCTACAACCAGCTCCCGTTTTTCTTTAGGAGTTCGGAGGACGTCTTGATTGTCGGCGGAGACTTTAATGCCGTCATCGATAGTCACCTTGATAGGGCGGGCGATGGTAGGTGGTCTGAAGCCTATGAGAACGTGATTAAAGCTATTCTGGACACTCAGGGTCTTTACGATGTCTGGAGAACTCTTAACCCTAGAGAGCCAGGCTACACTTGGCACAGAGGGACCAGTGCGTCCCGCATTGATATGTTTCTTGTCTCCAAGATTGATTGGATTGACAAAGTTGAAATTTTCAGCCCTAACTCCCCTCTGAGGTACATTTCTGACCACTCGGCTGTCATGATGAATGTCTGTGTCCCGGTTCCGAGAGAGAGGGGTGCTACCCCCTGGCGAATGAACGTCTCCATGTTAGAAGACGAAGAAACGCTGGTGCACCTTCGTTCTATTTTGAACGCTGGGATAGCCACGATTACGGACGATGAGTGCGGCGTGTGGGAGAGGGTTAAAAATGAGATTAAGGATTACCTTATGAAAAAAGGTAGGCTGGCTGCCATGGAAAGGAGGAATCGTCACATGATTTTAATGAATATCCTGAATGCGGCGATTCGTGGAGAGGAAGGAGGTTGTAATTCCTCTCTGATTAATAACGTTAGAAGTAGGATCAGTCATTTTTTAAGGAAGAGGGTTCGGCGGTCAAATTGACCGGCTCCCTCGAAGTGCTCCGGCAGGAGAGTGACATAAACTACATTTTCAGGAAGATGGAGGCTGAGAGAGTTAAGGAGAACCTCCAATGTCTTGATATCGACAACAGGGAAGTCAGGGATCTCCCCGTCATTCTGAAGGCCGCCGCGGACTATTACGGTGAGTTGTTCAGCAAGGAAGCTGTGGCCTCTGATGTTATGGATGCCTGGTTGGAAGGCACGCCGGTTCTTGCGCAGGAGGATAGGAATCTCGTGGAAAGGGAGTTTACTGATAATGAGTTCAAGACTGCGATCCTGGATCTCAAGCTTAACAAGTCTCCTGGTATTGATGGCTTGCCGGCCGAGTTCTATAAGAAATTTTCCAATATTCTGGCTCCGTGGCTTTGTAGAATTTACAACCACATTGTGAATAGAGGAATCATGACTGAAACTATGAGAACCAGTATTGTTACTCTGCTTTGTAAGACCCCGGAAAATCCTGCCAGGGATCTTGGTGGGTGGAGACCAGTGTCTCTGTCTACAATTGATTACAAGATCATGGCAAAAATCATCAATGCTAGGCTATTGCGGGTTGCGGAGAAGCTGGTTGGTGTTGGTCAGACCTGCAGTATACGCGGGAGACAAATGTTTCACAAAATCAGGTGCGTAAGAGACTTGGTCACTTACGTTACCGAAAGAGATCTTAAGCTGGGAATGTTTTCTGCGGATCAAAGCAAAGCCTTCGATCGGGTCTCCCACGATTTTATCAGGAAGTTGCTGGAAGCTCACGGCTTTGGTGAAATATTCCGAAGGGCTGTGGACTCGTTGTATAGAGACCTCAATGGGAGAGTTATTGTTTCTGGCCGTCTTTCTCCCCTCTTTGAGGTTGGAAGAGGAGTGAGACAAGGCTGCCCTCTCTCTCCATTGTTGTCTGTTTTGGTCATCGAGACCATGCTGAGGAAGGTTCTGGCGCACCCGAACATCAAAGGGGTTCCTCTGCCTGGTTGTGCGTACTCCATGAAGTACTTGGCGTTTGCTGATGATGTCACCTTCTTTGTGGACTCGGAAAGAAGTCTGACTAAGGTCCGGGAGGTCTTCGCGGGGTACTGTGGGGCCACCGGTGCTAAACTGAATGATGATAAGTCCAGTCTGGTGCTCTGGGGAAGATGGGATTGCACTGCCGTTCATGGGCTGGAGGTGACCGATGGACCCGTCAGGATACTGGGTATAATTTTCGATAAAAACGGTGTTCATAAGAAAACTTGGAGGAACATCCTCTCAAACGTGCGGAAAGAAAGAGATAGGTTTCAAAAGCTTCATATTTCAATGACTAATCGTGCTAAGTTGGCCAATGCCCTCTTGGTGTCAAAGTGTGCTTTTGCCGGAGAGCTTGAGTCACCCCCTCGGAGTCTTCTGAGGTTATTGGAGAGGGAGATTTTTGCCTTCATCTGGGCTGGTAAGGCCGTTGAGGCGATAGCCAGAGCCGCCCTTTTTTGTCCTAGGGAGGAAGGCGGTTTAGAGGTTAAACACCTTTCCTCGTGGTTCAGCGCACTCCAGTTTCGTAGTACTAAAGGGGCTCTTATCTCCTCTCATCCGTGTAAGAACTTTGTGTCTTTTTTGACTGGATTATCCGCGGACAAGTTCTTGCCTGGCTATCGTTTTTTCGGGCCCCGCCGGGAAACTACCCATAAGTGTTACAAGCTTGGTGGGCACCTTCAGGCCCTTGCGGAGGCCAACCGGAACGGGAATAACTTGAAGCAGATGTACTTTCATATCCTTCCTAGACCCAGGGAGAAGATCATTGAGTTCAATGTTGTTAACTTCGATAAGAGGGAGGCGTGGATGTGTGTCCATGCTGCTGGGGTTGATTGCAAAAAACGGGACTTTAAGTTACGTTTGGCGCATGATGTCCTTCCTACGAGGAAACGGCAGTGCAGGTGGGGTGGTGCTGTCACTGACAGGTGTCTTTCCTGCAATCTTATCGAAGATAGATACCACTTGTTTTTTAGTTGCCCTATGGCTGTGCAGGTTTGGCGGTTGGTCTGGGATTGGGCCAGCCGCCCTCAGCAGTTTATGCCTCAGCATGTTTTCTACCAGTATCCCGGTCCCAAAGCGGGAGCGGATGTCTGGAGACTCATCATTACGGAGACGACGTACAAAATCTGGAGAGAGAGGAACAGAGTTCTTTATTGTAATCACGGTAATGTGGGATTCAGCCCCATGAACGTTGCCTGGCAAGTCAAGTGCGAGATCCGGAACAGGGTTGAACTTGACGCCCACTCCCTTTCGGACCGTGCCTTCAGGTATCGGTGGGTCTTCTGGCCTCGGATTGTTACCGGTACTAGGGAAAAGTACTTCTTCCACTGGAGAACTTAACCCCCTCCCACCCCCTTGTTTCGGCTTGCAATCCTGCATTACCGGATCCTTTTGAATTTTTGGTTGATGTTTTGTTTCGTTGATACATGGTTTGTGTGTTCTACTAACTTCTCGGATCGAGCGTGAGGGGCTCCGGAGACGCCGTTTTCCGGACCCCTGATCGGTCGATTCGGTGCTTTTTGTTTCGTTTCAGATACTTCTGCTTTGCGGTTTGGATCCAGCTTCGGTTTCCGGACGCCCGGTTTCCGCGTTCGGTGTGCTGTGCTTCGGGGGTGTTGCTTGCGAGAGTGTTTTATTTATTTGTATGTGTATGCGTGTTATTTTTTTTTTTTTTTTTTTTTGTGGAGCGGATGCCTTGCGGAGTTTTTTGTTGTTGTCTGGTGTGTGTCTGGCGTGTGCCTGTTCTGTGTGTGTGTGTCTTTAGGGGGGAGGCTTCCTCGTTTTTGGAGATGCCTGTTGCTCTCCGCCGTTGCCTCCTCTGATGTTGTCATCCACTGGGTGGCTATGTCACTGGGTCTCCTCCGAAGGAGGAACTTCCTCCTACATGAACGTTTCGAAGGGCCTTGTCCCTTCGTCGTTCTAGGAGACTCCGCCGTCGGTATGTATGGTGTTGCGTCGGGGCTTTAGGGGGAGGCTTCCTCGTTTTTGAAGATGCGTGTTGCTCTCCGCCGTTGCCTCCTCTGATGTTGTCATCCGTTGGGTGACTACGTCACTGGGTCTCCTCCGAAGGAGGAACTTCCTCCTACATGAACGTTTCGAAAGGCCTTGTCTCTCCGTCGTTCTAGGAGACTCCGCCGTCGGTATGTATGATGTTGCGTCGGGGGTGTGAGTGTCCTTGCTTGTGGAACCGTGGTGTGTGTATCGGGGCGTGTGTAAAACACCGGTGGAACCGATCCCATGTTCATACATGGGAGCGGAGAAACAAGCGTGTTGGTGTTGCTGGGCAACCAAAGTTCGTAATGGGAGAGAGGTCGTCGTGCTTCTGCACAATATGACGTCCCTTTCTTTCTGTTTCCAGTGAATGGTATTCGAAGACAAAGCGAATGTTGGAAATTATGCCGTATGAAGTCTGAATCACATAAATATCTTTAAAATTAATGCAGAAAATTTTTCACGAGTTCCTGCCCTAACCTATGGGCATGTATCGATTTGCCATGAGTGGACTTTTTTTTTTTTTTTTTTTTTTGTTATTATCGCCCCTCAAAATCATTAATTTATCAGTCAGAAAATTTGTTCATGGAATTTACATTGGAATTGACATCACTTTCCCCCGTAAATTAAGTACGACTCACTTTAAACTGGAACTCCCCCCCCCCAACAAGATTTCCCTACAGCAACATTTTTTCGTAATGTGCAATAATTTAGTTATTTGTTATTTGTAGATTATAAAACTTAACCTAATATCCAAATGGGTGAACTGCAAGACCAATATTAAAAAGAAGTATATATTAAGCATTTTGTTTCGCTAATTAAGTTTAAAATTTGGGCTACAGTGAATGACCAAGGAAATTATATAAAAAAATTCAATGACCTATCTGGCGCTATCTTAAATCACTCAGAAACTAGGTCTCATGACTTTGGCCGATGGGACAATTTAGGCGTGAGACTTGGAAGCATAAATGAGGTCACTTAAAGTACTGGGAAACGCTTTTAA
This sequence comes from Macrothele yani, assembly GCA_039090855.1. Taxonomy (NCBI): domain Eukaryota; kingdom Metazoa; phylum Arthropoda; class Arachnida; order Araneae; family Macrothelidae; genus Macrothele; species Macrothele yani. The sequence goes on along the minus strand of CM077032.1, from coordinate 57,963,432 downwards.
TCGGAATGGCATTAGTATGATGAATTACTGGAAAGAAGCGATTACGCACGTTAAGAACTTTTCCAATATATTCAAAGAAGAAGAGACCTCCTACTTTGCTAAATCACAGATAGTGAATGTTATTTTCAGCACGTCTTTTGTAAAAAAAGATCGTGCTTATGTTAACGGTTTGTCCGTCCGTCAGCCCGTCCCCACGATATCTCTGCAACTATTATTCCGATTTGAAAAATAATTTTCCCATTGGGAAGCTTGAAATATGCGAATGGTGATCCTTCATTTCAATTTTTGTTTTACAATCTACAATTTCCCGGCTAGAGGGAGTAAAGGCACATGATGTCGAATTCAAAAATACGTTTTATTCCACATATTTACTTCTAAATATCCGATTGGAAAAATCTTTAATCTTTCGATTCCATTTATGTCGAAAAGTATTTTAGATACAGTTACTTTTTCAAATTACGCATAGATTTTCCGCTAAGGGGCGTAAAAGTAAATTACGTTTCTCCCGATAACTCTTCTTCTAAAAGTCCGATTTGAAAACTTTTCTCTTGAACGGACACACCTCCTGATGGAAAATCTTTTGCATATAATTTCAAATTTTTGGTAAAGAATACTTTAACCACCAGAGGGCGTAAGATTTCATTTTTGCTTCTGATGTATTTGCCATAAAATCTGAGCTTCTAAGATATCGATTGAAAAATTCTTTCTTGGACTGATGCCACTCACATTGATAAACCTTTTCGGAATATTTTCTTTTTAGAATATTCCACAGTTTCTCCGCAAGGAGGCGTAGATTTATATCTTGTTTTCGTCAGTATCTCTACTTCTAGGAGTCCGATTTGAAAAATTCTTTCTTTGTTGGACAGTGTTTCCAGTGTGACATGTTTTTCGTATAATTTCAAAATTTTCAAGTACTTCATAGACTTTCCGCTAGGGCGCGTAAAAGTAAATTGCTTTCCCCCTCTATATCTCTGCTTCTTAATCTCCGATTTGAAAAATGCTTTCTGCACCTGATACAGCACCTGATGGGAAATCATTTGCACATAATTTCAAAGTTTTGTAAAAAATGGTTTGGCCACCAGGTGGCGTAAGCCTTAATTTCTGCTTTTGATGTATTTGCAGAAAAATATGAGATTATAAAGTCTCGATTGAAAAAAAAAGTCGTTTGTTGACCGAAACTACTCATGTCGACAAACCTTTTAGAAACATTATCTTAAAATAATGCATGGTTTCTATGGCAGGGGGCGTAGATGTATATCGTATTTTTGTCAATATCTCTACTTCTAAAATTCCGATTTGAAAAATTCCTTCTTTGTTGGATAGTGTTTCCGATGCGAAATGTTTTCCCTTTAAATTCAAAAATTTCAAGTAAATCATAAACTTTCCGCCCAAAGGTAAATTGCGTTTTCTGCTCCTAAAACTCCGATTTGAAAAATTCTTCCTGTATCGCACACAAGACGTGATGGAAAATATTTTTCACATAATTTCTAATGTTTGAAAAAGAATGGTTTGGCCACCAGGGAGCATAAGTGTTAATTTCTGCTTCTGATGTATTTGTAGCAAAATCTGGTCTCCTGAAAACTCGACCAAATTTTTTTTTTTTCTTGGACCGATACCGCTCATGTGGAAAAATCTTTTGAGAATACGTTCCTCCTGAAATGTGGATTCATCACTAAAAATTACAGTGCTGAGAAAGTTTTCGTCGTTTTCCACTCGATTCAGCATATCCACAGTGAAATCGTATCGCAGAGTGTGATCATTCACATGCATCTTTTATACTAATTGAATTTTATAGCATGAAACTTTAATTTCTTCTGCAAGATATCGTGAACTGTCGATTTCAAAATGCACAATTCTCTGCTTGCTTTACGAACGGATTTCCTGCGGCTTCGTGGGAAACTTTCATTAACTTGGTCAACCGTCTCACCGCTGACGCGAGGCCTACCGGCTCCTCCACGATGTTCCACATTACCAGTTTCTTTAAACTGTTTCATCCACTGCTTAATTGAATTCGTTGACGGATGATTACAACCATACTCTAAACGGTACCGTCTTTTAACTTTAATGGCAGACTTTATATTTGGCAAACTATAACACACACACACATCGCCTTCTGCTGTACGTATGACATGATTATGCATTTGTCATACATTCCTCATCAGGCCACACCTAGCGCCATCTATCTGATTCTAGGAAAAACAATTCTGCAAAACAAAAATATAGAAACCGTGTTAGTAATACGTGACACAGAAAAACAGACAATGCTCACAGTTTTTTTTTTTACATAATTTTGTAATAATTTTGTAATAATTTGTCCAATAATTCTCGGACACCCTGTATTTTTCGTGAGCAAGATTCGTGTTACGCTATGTCTAAAATCGCTACTAAGGAATGTTGAACTAAATAAAGATACGATGCAATAGTTCCTAATTAAGCTTTTACGGCCAGACGAAACATTTACAGAAGTCAGACTTGCGATAACTTTTTATTGGTCCAGCATTCTTTCAGTATATCCAACATATGCATAACCCAGCAGGTAAACTCCACATTTATCTTAGCGATTGAACTTCTACACACAGACACATAGTCATTAACAACTATTGTATCCTGGGACAGATTGGGACGATCAAACCAGGCCGGAAATTTTGTTCTTGCGGCCCATTATAAAAACACATCTTCTTACAGGGAAGTTCTACACGGAAGCACCTAATAAATCCCCCCTGTAAAAAAAAAAAAAAAAATCTGTCAGAGCCCGGATGAAAGAGAACTTTTTAAGTATGCATTGTAAAAGGAATTCAAACGTGAGCAAATGGTAAATGTGTAGATCAGCGGCCTAAATTATTTCGTCGGAAAAATATTAGTACCTGGAAAAAGTGCGACTTTAGAGTGTTATAATTAACGGCAAATGGTGCAGAAATTTCATATTTTAAATGTCTTTTAAAGATTTTTATTGTAATATTGAGATGCAAGTGCGATGCTGTGAAGAGACGCTGTGGTACGCCTAACATATCGCTCCCGCGACGATGTGAAGCTGTGCTCCGTTAAAAGGAAAGTTCGCTGGTTGCTGTACCGAAACGACGGGCGGAAGAGTACAACAGAAAGCGGTTACGGTTTTGGCATTCGAGCGATAAATGTTTTAGTGATACGCTACAGAAAATAGATCCACATTATCCACCCTTTTAGCGATAAATGTTTTAGTGATACGCTACAGAAAATAGATCCACATTATCCACCCTTTTTGTTTTTGTTGTATCTTGTACGTTGTTGGCAGCAAAAACCAGATAAATCCTCTTTCATTTGCAAAAGATACGTATCAGTAAGATAAAAAGTGGCCTGAGAAGAAGTTATTAAGAGGTGAACTACCATCTGGTGTTCGACACGGGGCTCAATTTTGGGACCACTACTATTCAGTATATACATTAACGATATCTTTACGTCCATAAATGATATTGATCTTCTTCTTTATGCTGCCGACATAAACATTCTGACGTCATTTAATTTAACGACTAACACTATTTCAAATATTAATACTGAACTTAATAACATCTCAGATTGGCTAAATTCCAATGAACTAATGATAAATACTACCAAAACAATATCTTTAATATTTTCAAAACAAATTATTTCAGAACCACATTCTATCACATTATCTATCAATAATACAAATATAGAACAGGTTAATTCCTTACTTTATTTGGGGATTGCGTTAAATAAGGACCTTAGGTGGAATCGACCTGTGGACACTCTTCTTCTCAAACTCTCTAAAAACATTGGCGTTATCAGCACGGTTTTCACAAACCTTACCTATAAACCACTAATTCAATTATATTGTACCATGTTTCAGAATCACATTAATTATGCTATCTTATCGTGGGGACAGACGACTATATATAATTTAAAAAGAAACTTCAAATTCTGCGAAAGAAATATATAAGATTAATTGACCTAAGATTTAATAGAAATACACCTTTATCACTATTCAATAACACAAGAGTTTTTCCAAATAAATGCAACATTCTTACGATTAAGCAACTATATAACTTTAATATTGGAAAAGTTATGTTCAAGTGAATTAAGAATAATTTACACACTAACTTCATACAAATTGTATCACAAATACACTCACATGACACACGTACTAAACTACATATTCGGCCCTTTCATCCGAACACGGAGACCATGAAGCAGAGTATAATTACCATCGGAACTGACCTCTTTAAATATATTTAACCTTTAAAAAAAAATTAAAAAACTACATAATGACTTGCGACTCATCAATTTGATGATTGCAGCGGAGGGGGACCATTATTATTACTATGACTTGTATATCTCAATGGTATCCCCTGTAATGTTTATCATCTGTTTATATATCATTTTTTTTTTTTTTTTTGAAGCACTGTTTTGTTTGTACTTTTAACTCCTGACTTAAGTGTAAAATTTGTGTAGGGAGCATGGGACCAACTCAGGCCTTGCTGGCCCTTTCCCCCTGCTTCCTTGCTGTGCTTTTATCTTTTGATATTTTTGTAACACTGGTTTTCTGCTCTGCAAAATAAACAAATTGATTGAATGGAAGCCACTGAAAGCATTACCGAAAGTTATACTATCCCAGTTTTCTGTACAACATCAAAAGGCACAATCGTACTTTCTATTACGAATCAGGGAATCATATGCGAAAGAACGAAAAATTTCTCAACATGTGCTTTAAAAACAATAACAAAACACGAGCGAACTATAGTTTGTAGCGTATGAGTATAACATGGTTCCCTCTACTGGAAAGAACGTACGCAGTTGACATTGTAACCGTGCGCGCGCGAATTGCACTCTGCAGGGAATGTTCCTTTCAACGCAGCAAGCATTCACAGCGTCTCTTCACATCATCGCACTTACACGTAAATATTACGATAAAAATATTTAAAATATAATTAAAATATGAAATTTCTGCACCATTTCCCATTAAATTTCTTACTCTAAAATCTTTACGCTGTACTTTTTCCAGGTAGTAACATTTTTCCGACGAAATAATTTAGGACGCTAAATGGCGAAAGAAATTTAAAAATTCGCTCATGAGTCAACACGCTCAAAACGAAGTGCTGTACCAAAAAACTATATTTCTTCAAAATTTTTTGGTTTTTGAAAAAAATAAATAAATGAGAAATGGAGAACAAATAAATCACCAGTCTTTCGAAAACCCGTTTTTCACTAAATCACCGTGAAGATCACTCTGAAAGTTCAATGGTTCATTTGCTTACTGATCGTCTATTCCGCAATGGTATTGTTATTTCCTCCTCGAGCACACGTTTTTTTTTAAAGTCTACCCATTATTTGGATGCATGAAACAATACTGATAAATCATTTTTATCTGAAGGTGAATGAGAGTGGGACACATATTTCGGAGTATCTATACAGGAGAATCGCTTTGCGCTCCTTAGGAGTCTGTGTGTGTGATGGGCCATTCATCATAAATGTACTAATGTCTCCTTCAAGATTACGAAACGTGAATAGGGCGTACCAATGACCCTAGGCTCCAAGTCCAATGACCTACGTCTAACTCTCGTTAGCAACATCTTAAGTAATTTAAAACATCATACATGGCCTGACAGCACTTTTCTCACATAAGAACAAAAAATTTTGCCTTGTCACTTCAGAGTAAAACACTTAATGTATTGGTAGAACCACTTTTTTCTTTTTCAAGGATTTTGTTTTCTCAAATAACATAGAATTTCAGAGTAAACACTCAATGTATGTGTAGAAGGACTATTTTTTCAAGGACTTTTTTTTTTTTTTTTCACATAACAGAATTTTTCCATGTCATTTCAGAGCAAACGTTCAATGTATGGGTAGAAGGACATTTTTTAAATTTTTTTCAAGGAAGAAACTTTTCAGGCAGAAATAAAGCTCAAATGAAGTTAAACGATTATCAGCCTTAAGTATCAAAATATTTACTCGTTCGTTCCAAAAAAAAAAAAAAAAAAAAAAGAATAAGAGAAAGTGGACCATTTCTCGAGTGGTCCATCAGGAAATGTCCCGGTGTCCCGGCGGGCCAATCCGCCCCTTGTTGTAACGTCCTTTTTATTCAGTGTTCTCATCACATTCATACGTCACGTTGTCTCTGATCTCAAATGTGTTGCCAAACTCAATCTTGTGAGAGAGAAGATATCACGTTAAGTTTGGAAGTATAAAAGAGAAGAAACTGAAATTTACGTAGGAAAAGGAACTAAAGTGCAAGTTATTTTAGAATATACGTCACACGATCAATGAAGTCATCTTAATATAAAAATTCAAAGATTCTTCAGCCAATAAAGTACACTCTCTATTTACCTTCTGTCACATTTCGACTGTACGGGCAGAACAACTGAAGGTAATCTTTGTCGCAAAGAAAACATCCAGACTTTAAAATGGCTTATGGCGAGTGAAGCAAAGCCCACAGGTCCCGCCTACTAGTAATCTCCAAGGCAGTTCTGAACCAATCGCGCGTCCGAAATGGCCTTAATGGCAATTTCTGATATATGCTAATGAAATACGCAGTTGGGGTCATGGCAGAGTGGGCAAATAATAGCACATTTGTAAAAAAAGTAAAATTTGGTTTGTTAGAAATGAAATATTACATAATGAATATCATAATTATATTTATTGCTAGTTTTGTGGTTTCCTTATAAGAACTACTTGGTGAGCTGATAATTTCTTCACATTTCACGCAGTTTTCTGTTTGAAAGCTAACGAGTAGCAATTCTGAAATGAAACTAAGATTCGTTTTCCAGAAATATAATGTCGAATTTAAGAAATAATTCTTCATTACTTGTCTCTCTGCCCCGATAAAGGGACTTACTTTTTCGCTGATAATCAAAAGGTTAGCCACAAAAAAAAAAAAAAAAAAAAATGGTGGAAAAATATGTGACTCATCGGACAACTTAGGAAAGTCCCAAATGACGTAGATTTGGAGAACTCTTGTTGAGGCAACTTATGATCAGTCCTGAAAAACTGTCATTTGATACAAAAGAAAACAAAACAATCAAATTTGCCCCTCCCCCCATGCCCAAAATATTCCCATATCGAAATATCTTGATCCGTGCAACGGAATTTCAAAACTTCATATCTGCTGAAATCTCAAGAATGAAACATTTAAACTTTCCGGACCATCATATATTACAAATATTTCCGTAAAAAAAATAAAAAAAATTGTTTAATTCGAAGTTAAATCTTGTTGTCCTGATTTGAAGTGAGATGGCCCAGAAGATTGCTCTGCATTATAAGAAAGCCCTATGCCTCTGCGAGAATGTCGGAACGAATTTCGCAAATATTATCTCAAGGAAGCCCGCTCTTCCTAACAGTAAAAACAACGTAGCGAGTTAACTTTGGCTCTCATTTTTAGATAAATTAGAATTTAAATTGATAAAATAAATTATCTTAATTATTTTCAAAGTCCTGTATTTCAATTTAAGCATGTTATATGGCATTTTAAGTATATTGTTCAGAAATTTTAAGTATAGTTTGTAATTGCTACATTCAGAAGTTAGAGTTGTACTTTCAGATTTCACATCTGTGATCTAGAGAGAGGCTTCGGTCTCTTGACTGAAGACTCACGTGACAACCGTCCGTTTCACGGCCTCTTTTTTCCAGTGGGCTATGACATAGATGCAGGCGAGTTCATCGAAAACAAATTTGTCAAGCGAGCAACTTCAAAGGAAGACTACTTTTTCGAATAAAAAAAAGATCATAGACGATATGTAGAGGATTTTACGAAGAGAGTGTTTGACTCCAGGTCTTAAACAACCCTTAGAAATAGGAAGCTAGGAGATTTGGGCTAGAGTGCCCGATAGGAAAGGGGAGGAAGACGCCCTTATTTATTACCGGGGGGCCAGTACCCGGGGTCCGACGCACGGCGGGTATTTAGTGGTTCGAACGTTCGTACCTGCCCAGGATCGAACCTGAGGTTGTCTCCATGGCAGTCGCGAACGCTGACCACTAGGCCAACCGCAGCGGCACATGAATAAAAAGAAATGAAACGAATTCATCGAAATGGCCACAGGACTACTGGTCACGGACAAGTGCAGACACCCACTTTAGGGGCCGTATAAAAATTGCAATTTCTTTGTTTCACTGTGCGCAAAGCCTACATTTAATGCCGTAGTAAATGTACAGTGCCTGTAGTTTCGCTGGCTTCAATTGGATTGCATTGCGCCAACGGAGGGCGCTTTCTCCTCTTATTCCTACCTCCATGAAAGATACTGACAAAAAGATTTCCCTCCACTAACCTTTATTTTTTGAAAATTTGAAGTTTCGTAAGGCGGCAAAAACTTGGCAAACGAACTTCCCACCGCCGAATAGCATGAAGCCGATGAAGCATTCTAACGTAACTTCCGATGTCAGCGCCCTCTGTCATTTCATGATGATTCGTCACAAAACCGTGAGGGACATCTCAGGGAGCACGTCACACTATCTCTTCTAGGCGCTGAAGTAAAAGGGCAATAGTGTCTAAACCTTATGAATCTGAGCACAACGCAAAATACTCAAAACGTTTACATGATAAATTAAGCTAATCATGCTGCGCTTCTACTTAAGCATCAAATATTAACAAACAGGCCTTAGTCATTTTAACAGTTTTTATTCCGTCGTGCTTATATTCGTAAGGTTTAGGCGTCAAGTTAGTATTATTGCGCTTTTACTTAGGCATTAAATATTAACACATAGGCTTAGGCCTTTTAAACGTTTTTTTTTTTTCCCATCGTGTTCATACTAACAAGGTTTAGACAAAAAGTCAAGTTAATATTATTGCGCATATTCTTAGTTATTAAATTTGAATATCTTGGCTTAGCCCGTTTCAACAGTTTTTATTCCGTCGTGCTCATACTCATAAGATAGTACACTGGTGTGCAAAAATTAAGTAAGAAGAGGAGAAATTAGCATAACAGCGGAACGAGAAGGCAGAACGGACATAAAGACCACTCAGGAGATAGACTAGGGTCCGGTACGGTAGGGCATGCGCATATATGCAGCATGACGTTGGGGGGTGTCTGAAGGGTATAAAGCACACGGGCGGTGTACTCTCAGCAGTTCGGTGAAAGCCATTGCACGGTGTACATCGCTTTGAACGACGTCGAGTTGCTGCCACCGTGTGATGTGGCCAACAGGCAATCCAGTAGACGACATCTGGATGACTTTACCCGAGGTCACGTCATTGGGAAGTTGGAAGAAGGTCAAAGTGTGACTAGTGTGGTCGAGGAGTTCGGGATCGCTCACAGCATCGTTTCACGAGCTTGGAGAGCATTTCAAACAACAGGAACAGCTATCCGAGAGTTTAGCAGTGGTCGTCCACGAGCAACCAAGGCGGCTTACGACCGGTATATTGTCCTACGGGCGAAAAGAGACAGACGGCAGACAGCGGGAGAAATCGCAAGGCTCATGCAACAGACAACTGGACGTCAGTTATCGCGTTTTATCGTGGCCAGGAGGTTGCACAAAAGTGGTCTATTTGCACGACGACCAGTACGGTGTATGCCATTTACGCCTGCTCATCGGAGACGGCGGTTTCTGTGGTGCCAGGAACACAAAAACTGGACACATCAGCAATGGGGTCGAGTTCTCTTTACGGATGAGAGTCGATTTAATCTGACGAGCGATTCTGGACGTATACACATCTGGAGAGAGAAGGGAACACGCAATCTCACCTCCAACATCATCGAAAGGGACCGGTTTGGAGGTGGCGGAGTTCTCGTTTGGGGCGGTATCATGCTTGGTAGCCATACTGACCTCCACATCTTCCAAGGAGGTTCATGATCATGATCATATGTAGAGGATTTTAGGAAGGGAGTGTCTGACCTCATGTCTTAAACAACCCTTAGAAATAGGTAGCTAGGAGATCTGGGCTAGAGTGCCTGATAGGAAAGTGACATGGAAGCGAACTAGAAAGGGGGAGGAAGACACCCTTATTTATTACCGGGGGGGCATTACCCGGGTTCCGACGGCTTAACGTGCCCATCCGACGCACGGCGGATATTTACTGGATCGAGCGTTCGTACCTGTCTGGGATCGAACCTGAGGTCCTTTCCGTGGCAGTCACGAACCTTGCCAACTAGGCCACCCGCAGCCTTCAAGGAGGTTCAGTCACTGGATTCCGCTATTGTACCGAGGTTCTGCTGCCTCACGTGCGTCTTTTTAGAGGTGCTGTGGGTCCTGAGTTCCTCTTCATGGACAACGCTACACCTCATCATACAGTGGCTGTCGCAGAGCTGTTGGAGAGTGAAGATATTCAACGCATGGATTGGCCCGCAAGGTCCCCGGACCTTAACCCAATCAAACACGTGTGGGACCTTCTCTGGAGACCCTTGGCAGCACGTCACCAGCCCCCGGCAACGATTCAGCAGCTGCGATTGGTGCTACAAGAGGAATGGGCCGCGATGCCTCAACAGCTCCTTGACAACCTCGTCCTCAGCATGGACAGACGTTGTAATTCCTGCAACGCAGTCAGGGGTGATCATATCCCCTACTGAAGACTGGGGTTTTCTTGGCAGCCGCCTGTCACTTGGACGCTTCTGTCTTCTTTCCAGTTGTGCTCGAACCTACCTTTTCAATAAAGTGCCTTTGTATCCTTTGGATTCCTTGTTTGGACGGTTTTGCTCACTTGTCCCATATTCTTACATCTTGGGGATCTTATGGTATGATTTGAGTCGATGTGGAGCACTTCTGCACGACGTTACATTCGAAAACCCGTCTCGTCACTAATTTTTGCACGCCAGTGTATTATTGCTCTTTTACTTAGGCATTAAATATTAATACTTTTGCCTAGGCCTTTCTAACAGTGGTTATTCCGGCGTGCTCATATTCATAAGGTTTAGGCACCAAGTCAAGTTCCTATTACTGCGCTTTTACTGAGGCATTCAATACCTTGTCCTAGGCGCAGGCTTTTTTAACAGTTCATATTCCACCGTGCTCATATTTATAAGCTTTGCATCAATTTTAGTTAGTAATATTGCACTTAAGAATAAATATTTCATACATCTGAACAAAATCTGTGAATAAGGCCTGGAGCAAAAGCTTATTGATTAATATTTAATGCCTAAGTAGACATGCAATAATACTAACTGCATTTGATATCCAAACCATATGAATACCAGCACAAGGGAATTAAAATTGTTCAAAAGGCCTAGGCCTAAAGCCTGTTTATTAATATTTACTGCTTAAGTAAAAACGCAATATCACTTAAATGAATCGGTGTTTAAACCTTGCGAATGTGGAACCGATGGAAATAAAAACTTAACAAGGCCTAGACCTAAGGCCTGTTTAATAATATTTACTGCTTAAGTAAAAGCACAATACTAATTAAATGACTCGGTACGTAAACCTTACGAATATCTAACCGATGGAAATAAAAACTGTTAGGAAGGCCTAGGCCTACCCAGGATATTTATATTTATTGCATAAGTAAAAGTGCAATAGTACTAACTTGACTTAGTGTCTAAACATGAATATGAGCAGCACGATGAAATAAAAACTGTTAAAAGGCCTAGACCTAGGCTTTAATGTTTAATGCCTAAGTAAAAGCGCAATAATACTAACTTCACATGGTGTTTAAACCTTAAGAATATGAGCATGATGGAATAGAAACGTTTAAAAAGGCCTAGGCGTAAGCCATTTTATTAATATTTAGTACCTAAGGAAAAGCGCAACAATAATAACTTGGCTTGGTGTGTAAATTTTTTGAATATGAGCACGCTGGAATAAAAACTGTTAAAAAGGCCTTTGGGATAGGCCAAGGCATTAATATTTATTGCCTAAGTAAAAGTGCATTAATACTAGCTTGACATGGTACATAAACCTTGTGAATATGACCACGACGGAAAAGAAACTGGCCTGTTTATTAAAATTTGATGCTTAAGTAAAAGCGCAGCATTATTAGCGTGATTTATTATGTAAATGTTATGAATATATTGCGTCGTAAGGTTTAGACACAAAGACTGGTATTATTGCTCTTTTACTAAGGCATATTGATCCCTATTCCTTTAAGTACGTCTAAAACCAGGAACTTCAATTTTTACACAGTACCTAAAGTTTTTGTCGGCATTTGTCGTGTGGCTATTTCGATGAATTCGTTCCATTTTTTTTTTTTTTTTTTTTTTTTTTTTTGTTGTTGTTTGGAAAACTCGTCTTTCTGTAAATTGTTCATTCGATAAATTTGTTTTCGATGAATTCGCGTTCGACGAATTCATTTTCGATTAATTCGTCTGCTCCCCAACAAAATGATACCTATGATTGATTTCAAATTAGTGAAGTACTTCCTCTTCTAGCTCCTTAGTCTTATTTGATCATGTTTGATCAAATGTAGAAGATTTTAGGAAGGGAGTGTCTGACCCCAGGTCCTAAACAACCCTTAGAAATAGGAAACTGGGAGATTTAGACTAGAGTGCCCGATAGGAAAGTGACACGGAAGCGAAGTAGAAAGGGGGAGGAAGACGTCCTTATTTATTACCGGGGGCTCAGTACCCGGGGTCCGACGGCTTAACGTGCCCATCCGACGCACGGCGGGTATTTAGTGGATCGAGCGTTTGTACCTGCTGGGATCGAACCTGAGGCCCTTCCCGTTGCAGTCACGAGCGTTGCCCACTCGGCCACCCGCGGCCTTTCAGTCTTATTTTATTACCATGAATAGGAATATACAGGGTGTTTCATAAAGAATGTCCCGATTTGAAAATTGGATATCTCGGCAACTACGAACCACCGATGAATGCTACTCGTATTATGTCTACGGGCATGGCCCAGAGTTTGTTAAACTGCCGCTAGATGGCAGCACGAGCGTCCAAACAGCCGCTACGCTAAGTGAGTAACAAGACGGCGTCGAGCCAACAGAAGGGGTTTTGTGTGCTCGAATTTAGCATGACCATGTCCATGATTACGGTGCAGCGTGCGTTTAAACGGCGTTACGGCAGTGCTCCACCAGTGGGCAAAAACATTCGTCGTTGGCATCGACAATTTGAAGAAGCAGGGTGTTAATGTAAGGGAAAGAGTCCTGGCACGACCAACCACCTCAGCGACGAATATGCAACGAATTCACGAGGCGTTTCAGCGAAGCCTACGGAAGTCTACTCGTCGTGCGAGCCGCGAACTTGTCATCCCTCATGCGACTGTTTGGCGTGTTGTTCGACGACGTTTGCTGCTGAAGCCGTACAGATTGCAACTGGTGCAAGCTCTTCGTGGAGGTGACAAAACACAACGAAAAGATTTTGTGCAACTCTGTTAGAGTACATGGAGGACGACACCGTCGTACAAAGGTTGATTTTTAGCGATGAAGCAACCTTTCATGTAAGCGGGAAAGTTTCGCGCCACAATGTTCGCATATGGGGACTGGAGAATCCACATGAAACTCTTCAACATGAACGTTATTCACCAAAACTGAATGTTTTTTGCACGGTTTCTGTTAGAAAGTTTTACGGCCTTTTTTTTTTTTTTTGCGGACAACACGTTTACGGGCAACTCATATCTTGCAATGCTTGAAGGACTGGCTACTTCCACAGCTGCAGGACGACTCTGAAGAATACATTTTGCAGCAGGACAAGGCACCGCCACATTGGAACCTTCAAGTTCGTCGGTTTCTAAACGACACATTGCCTCAGCGTTGGATTGGTCGCAGGGGACCCATGACTTGGCAACATGCTTAGCCTCCAAGATCTCCAGACATCACACCATGTGAATTTTTTTATGGGGATACGTAAAAGACCGTGTTTATGTTCCCCCTTTACCCGCTGACTTGGATGAGCTCCGAACGAGAATCACGGCCGCGGTAAATTCTGTGACTGAAGACACTCTCCGACGCGTTTGGGATGAATTCAGCTATTGGCTTGATGTTGTCCGTGCAGGAGGTGGAGGGCACATTGAGCATTTGTAATTGTGGTGAGTGAAACTTTAGACCTTCCTTCATACTTGGCTCTTTGTTTTGTAACTATCCCACGTTTGCCTTATTAAACATACTACTCATTCTTTTTGAAACACCCTGTATTGTAGAATGTTCTGCAATAATGATTTTTTGGCTTCTTCTATTTGGGTTTTCACACTTCTGTATGGCACTTTTACTGAAAAACAGTTATTAGTTGAACGACAAATTCCTCCGAATATCCACTGTTCCGGTAAAACACATGTATTAGACGTTTTCTTCGAAAATAAAGTTTCGTCGACATCCTGGGCCGCCGATTTTTTTGGTTCGACTGATCTTCCAGAACAGCTATATACATTTTTCACAAATAGTTATTCCAATCAACAGCTGTGTCACTTAACGTATTCAACTGGCTTTTACACCATTTAAGAGAACTCAATTCCTTACTTCAACTATAAATAAACAGAACAGCAGTTTCAAAAGGAATCCGACTCTTCCCAAACCAATTTCCTGCGCGTAAACCTACTTTATGTGTTCTAAGGTTGCACCACCATTGAATTCTTTCACCTCCAAAATACAACTTCATATTATGTCCCGATTTACATATCTTTCAATCGGAAGAATCCCTTTATCTTGAAGAAATGAAACAGCACTTCTTTCGGCTAAATTTCAACATTCGGCCCCGCTAGTTCCGAAAGCAATAATAGATGGCGCCACGGTCAGCCATCTAATGACTTTATATTCTTTGACAAAGCGTTTATATTCTTTGACTCTGTGACGATGGGTCTCATAGTTTAGGAAAATTCATGTGTCGGAAGAAGTACGCTTCAGGGAATGATGAGTACTCTTCCTGCACACTTGGTACGTGTTTTTTTTTATGCTGAGATTCCTATTGATAGAGTGATGATTCTCACGTATTTTTTCGCCAAAGGATTGTCTTACGATGCGGCGATTGAAGGAACCTCCCATGGCCACATCCACTGAGACAGTTAGCGACTGGTATTCGTTTTGCATACAACTAGTCTCATAGTTTATGGCAGCCTCGCAATGTAAATGTACTTGGTAGACCATATTCTTGAATATTTATTCCGACGGAATTGCCGTCTTTCCTCTGAACATTGCTTTGAAGTCCTGATTCATGCGATCAGACAGTTCTTCCCTGGCAGATAAAACTTTTCTTGCTTTTATACTGTTAGCTACACAGTTTCATATTCTTCCGTTAAAATAAATATTTTACACATATGCCACAATCAACATTCAAAAAGGTCCTTTTAAGCGCCGCCTTTCATCCATATTATTCACTTCCTTTGCCACTTTCACAATGTAACAAAATGCTTCAAGATGTAGCGATAACGTGTCGCTATCTATCGTCGCTTTATAAAACTATTTTTGGGCCGAATGTGGCATGTTTACCCTTTTTTCATTAGCTGGAAATTCCAAAAATTTTCATGTTGTTCAACAGCACAGAGACCTATAACCGAATGAAAGCGGTATAACGTTGACACTATTGATAGTAACATGACGTTACCTTCTCTATTCATGTGCTGATATCTTTTATTATTATTATTATTATTATCGTAATAAAGAAATAATTGTGATTAGCTAGTGTTTGATCACCGTTCAAAGCAATATTTTAGGGTTTATTCTCATGTGCTGCCATCTATCGACTATTGCGAAATTTATTTTGTTGTTAGCGAATACAGTAGCAGCAGAAAAGCTTTTACTTCGCTATATATTTGCTACGTAAGTAAAAGGCAAATGCATAATTCGATTATATATTTGCTTTTATTATTATAAGCGAATCAAATATTATTATTATTATATTGGATATTCTCAGTAAAGAATATCCAATCGAATCATACAACAAATACCAGTAGTTCTTGTGGTGAAGTGGTGTTACTTAGAGACCAGATACGGAAGGAGACCCAAAATTTGAAATACTATCGTGAAATTTCACTGGCATTCAAGAAAGAATCGCAGATTTCATTCATTTTGAGTCTATGGACACCGTTGTAAGTTTAAGGCAATTTAGACTGATTTTAGAAAACGAGTACGAGCCACATAACTAAGTTCAATACGTAGGGAAACAGCGCTACAGAAGAATCGCGTTGCTCCTGTGTCGTCACGGATCAAAAAACAGAGCAACACAATCACTAACAATATCTCATGTCAATATCAACAACCATGGTTTCTATCGCAAATGCCACAATCTCAAGTATGCTTCCATCTTCAACAGCCTGTTCACAGGGTCACGCAATGACTCCCACAGTGCATTCAGGGTGGTTCATAATTATTGTCGGGGCTTAAGAGGGCTATATTCAGAAAACGGTAAACAACAAATTAAAGCCGCGAACAGAATATGACACGTGACAGTAGAGCCGCGGATGGCTTAGTGGTTAGCAGTTCAGACTATCGGTGCAAGGTCCTCAGGTTCTAGCCTGGGCTGATCCTTGAGAGATGGTGTGATTTACTAACAATCGCTGAATAACGGACGAGCACGTTATGTGACTGGAATCACTGGTTAAATGGGTATCCTTTCCTATGCCTCCCTGAAATTCTCCCACCCATCCACGAGCAATATCCTACTTGTACGGTGGCGCCATCTACTGTACTCTAATCTCACTACAAACTGTTCTGTCAAAGTCGCTAGACTTGCTCTCATTCCTTCCGTTTCTGTGTCCTGCCCAAAAGGCGGTCTTGCTGTAGGTGGCTGGGACCTCTACTCACTGTGGACGGAAGTCCTACAAGAAAATGACAAATACTGTAGACAGGTGACAGTTAAAAGTTTTATTACCTGTAGAATCGATGCGTCAGATTGCTTAACCACTTCGAGATGCGCGCCTTTGTTACATGTAAAACATCCAAGCGATAAAATAATCAATATCCCGCCAAGTGTTCGCCTGCACTTGCGGCGGCCTTACTGTTGTTATCGCAGCACTAATTCGGATCTTCAGGTTATCGAGGGAAGTCACAGTGTAAACAATGTTTTTCACGTATCTCCACAGGAAGAAGTATAGTGGCGTTATATCGGGTGAGCACGCCCTACCCAGGACCCAGGAAAATGCAGTTTAGTAAATTCTCCGACAATAACATTCCATCGCGATGGTGCGCCATCGTGCTGGAACATCACATTGGGCTGCCGCGATCTTCCAACTGAAGCTACAGATACGGATGTAACATGTCCTGATTGGTCATCCCTGTCACTGTTTTCTCCACAAAGAAAAAGAGCCCCAACACTTTCGAACATGACAAAGCGAACCAGACGTTTACCTCTGGATTATCTCGTTCTTCTTCTCAGCTGGCGTGACGGTTTTTGGAACCCCATATTCTGCAGTTATGCCGATGTACCCTGCAATGCATTGTGGGAGTAAATGCGTGACGAACCGGAGCTAGGGTCACGTTTGGTATTAAAATTACTATCTTTATTAATTAATTTTGATTCTGCAAAATTGTTTATTCCTCTTGCGGACAAAATTCTACAGCAACCTTCGCTTCTCGAAGTAAGCTCATAGGATTCAATACTATCAGCTTCACACAAGCTCCACGTGAGTTCGTCAACAATAACAAATAACTATTACTAAATTTTATTGGTACTAAGGTCCACGTCTCTGCACCATACGTAAGCACTGGAAGGATGCATTGATGAAGCACTTTTCTTTTAAGACACAATCATTTTATACAACCGATCCAGAATCTTCGCCCTGAACAACAGAAAAATCACGGTTCTTGATCAGCTGTTTCGGAGCTATGCGTTTAGCTCTGAACACATTTGAATTCTGATTGGCGACCTTCTTGAGTACCGTCTTTATACTTTTCGTTCAAAGTTCTCAGGAGCTCACTTTGTGAAGAAGTACTGCTTAATTCATTTTTGTCATGAGGCCATTGACTGCATTGGTTTAAAGTCAATTCTACGTAGACGTTTGGATCTTTTCCCCCTTGGAAATGAAGTGAAATTGGTGACCTGTTATCGATATGAAAAACCGATTGGTCGCCGAATTTTCTATTATAGACAAACCGTAGTTAATCTCAAAGTTTTAAACGATAAAGAGAATGACAGTTGTCACTGTCATTCCGACAGATTTAGTAGATTTATCGATTCTCACCATGGTCATATTATTATTGGTGACCTCGATATCGTGCCTTTTCGAGAGCTACGTTCTCTTGTGTCTTTGGGCACCAAATACAGGTTGGCACCTCGTTTCAATATAGGACAGTGTGTCTCCATTTCGCCTAGCAATTTTTTGCAATGTGCACTCAAACTTTCCTATGAGTTCGGTCTGTCTCTCGAATCCTTCAACGAGTGGCTGGATTGTGTGCTTTGTGTTATTCGTCACGAGTTTGGTAAATTGAAACGCTCTAAGGTTTGTACCCAGCAACCACATAACCTTTCCTTGATTATTTCACAAATTCGTGAACTCCAAGTTTTATTCACTGTTTCCATAGTGGATAAAACTACTAGTAATTACGCCATTATCTGTAAACAGTTTTACCAGAGTCTTCTATTACAGGAAATGAACACTACCGATACATACACTCCGGCGTCTCAAAACCGTAAGGATGTTGTTGAAAAAATCATTGCTCTGCATAAAAGGATTAAGCTTACAGTATCTAACTTAAATTTTCCTTTCGTTTATGCTATTCCAAAGTTCCATAAGAAACCTGTTTCTTTTCGTTTCATCAACAGGGGACGCAATTGTTACAATAATAAAGCCGGTGGGTTGCTTCAGAGGTACTTGTCTGCAATGCTTCACAAACTAGATTCGACCTGGATCATCGGGAACAATGACAGAGTTTTAGAGACGTTGAACTCAACAACTGTCTGATCTGTTGATACCTACGACTTAAAAAACTTTTCACTTCGATTTCATTGAAAGGTTTACGGCAGATGGCCTTAAATTTACACACGAAGTTTGAGTCCGGGGTTACAGAACAGTTTTGGCACTTTTTAGTGGACTTCTGTATTAATAACAATTTTGTCACCCTGGGCGATGGGCTGTACCTCTAAACTCGTGGTATTCCGATGGGCTGTACCTCCGAACTCGTGGTATTCCGATGGGCTGTACCTCCGAACTCGTGGTATTCCGATGGGCTGTACCTCCGAACTCGTGGTATTCCGATGGGCAGTCGCTCCTCAAGTAGCTTAGCCAATCTCTATCTGCAGTTTTTTGAAGATAGATTTACTGCTACTTGCCTTTGCCTGGTATCGTTCTGAGGTACGTTGATGGCATTATTGCCATTAAGGTGCCGGCCTTTTTACGATGCGCTGCGGACTTGTATCCTGAAGATCTCACCTTAGAAAAACTAACAGCTCGTCTGCTTACGTTTGCTACCTCGATTTAGAGGTACACGTGGACGAGGGGGAAGGGGTGTGGTAAATATTTATGATAAAAGAAATGCTTTTGATTTCGATATCATTTACTACACTCATTGGTCCTCCAATATTTCTAAAGAAGTACATCGTAATCTTCTTCTTACTCAAATTCACAGAACAGCAAAAATATGTTCCACACAGTTCTTGCTTGTAAAAAACCATAAAACACTTCTTTCTAAACTGCATTCTAACAACTTTCCTAATAATTTTTTAAAGCGTTATTTAAAACACTTAATTTTAATTTTAATTTGGTTTCAAAGAGTTTCAAATTACACACTGACATGCTTTACTAAACCAGGACGTTACAATATTAAGTAAATCAGGCAATATAAAGTACCACTTGGTGGGTCCCTAGTGGTAGAAGATTTCTATTTACATACACAATTTTGCATCTCGTCATCTCAAACAATTTTTTTTTTTTTGCTTGCTAGGATATTAACTAACCGCGACCACTTTAACGTTTTCATACTAATTTGGGTTCTTGTGGGTCGTTGGTCCAGTTCAGTTTGATCTTCATTCATGGCGCTGACCAGTTTGGTCTGTCGGTAAGCTTTTTTTATCATTTTTTCAGTGTTTATATTCTTGTGTTTTTAATTTCTGTGTTTGTTTTGATATTTCGTCTGGTAGCCTAGGGAGCACGACCAACCGACATTTTTGGTTCTCCTTGTCATTTGTTGGTACTAGAAAGGCCACTCCCGCAGGTTGATGCTCTCCTGATGACGGCAACCTGCTTTATGTTCATTTTTTGGTTCTCAATTTTGAACTTACATTCTGAATTTAACTCTGTAATTTTTATGGAATATATATATATATATATATATATATATATATATATATATATATATATATGAAAAGTATTTGAATCATGTTCTTTGTTCTCTGACACATCAGTAATTTCCACACTAGAATTCTCTTCTCCACCGCTGGAAAAGTCCCTACTTTCTCCAGGCTCTTTTCGGGCACTACTGGGAGCCTGTTTGTCCTCTTCGATGGAAATAACTCAAGTGCTGGATTCCATTGGAATAGTAGCACCTGAGGTAATAACATCAACCTCCATATTTTCCTCATTTTGCCCATCCACGATGCTTACGCTTCCGGGCTTGGATTTGAGAACTTCAAGGTCTTTGACAAACAACTTTCTTGATTTCTTAGTATACCCATCATCATTAGAAGTTGAAGGGGAGAGACCCCTCTTCCCATCTTCACCGATAGGAAAGGTTTTTCTCTCTTTCGCTGGAACAGAAACATGCTCTTAATTCACATTGTTAGTTACCCTGTTCTTACCTGAACTAGCATCATTACCTTCCTCGGGGATCCTGTCAGGTTTTGAGGCGTGCTCCGAGCTGGTAATTTGGTGGGCCCCGTCTGTTTTACTCGAGGCCGCAGCCTCGGCAACACTTTTGAACCCTCCGCCTCACCAGCGTGACACTCCTCCACATCTTCTGGTATTATCTGCACCTCTGGTCATTTGTGCAAAGGACTTCTGTGTATACACCTTTCTTTGATGGTGTGTTGATCTGCAGTTTCCACACGGCTCTTTGCACTCCTCATCAGTGTGACCCAAAATGAAGCAATTGCTGCAGGTATACTTCCCGCAGTCCACAGCTATGTGCCCAGCATGGTTACAATGCCTGCACACATGGACTTGCCCCCTACAAACATTCATGCAACTCTGTCCTTTGAACTCCATGAAATTGGGGACAGCTTGTTTCATATCAATGGCAACAACACGAGTGCCAGAAAGGGATCCCCTCGTGTGCGCCGCCATTTCTTTACGCCCCTTTCTATATTGTCCAAACGCGATAGCGACTTCCGCATTGTAAAATTCACAATGCAAAAACTCACAAAAAATTATTTTGACCTCTACTATTTAGTACTACTTCAAGCTTGTCCTAATTCACCTTTTGAATTAAAGAAAATACTGGGGCGGGGGGTGCACCCACGTGATTGTACAGGGCAAGAGAAATGTCCGAAGCAGGAATACCCTTATGGGTCACCACGACGGCATTAGCCCTATTGGGCTCAGTCCTAACAGACATTCTAACTCTACAAAGAGGACAAAAAGTCCGGGACCCCTTCCAAAAGCTAGCAACAGTCAGAAAATAAAAAAACACACAGTCCTAACCAAAGAAAATGTGAAAAAGTACACACAAAATTCCCGGCTTGAAATCCAAAAGGCAATCCAGTAACAGGGGCACAACAAAATAGACGTAGACCACGTGCAGCTTTAACAATAGCGGTACAGGCAAACTGCCAAAATATCGCAACCGGAGTCTCCGGATTGGCGGCGGAATAAAATTCTTCTATAAAAATAGAAGAAAATTGACAAAAATCCCGCGCAAATCCACCAGGGAGTTCTCTAGAAATTTATTAATAAACTTACACGAGCGGCCATCTTTGAATCGTTACAGTAATCGATGACACCGCCAAGCCGACGTCCCTCAAGTCCAGGACGAACAACCCCTGCGCCGCTAGACAACGCACTATGCGCCGGCACACGCAGGTGTTCGGAAATAAATTTGCAACACGAACAACTAAAATTTGTCTTCGTATAAGACCCCCAAATCATTGGGGCTGGGAGAGGGGAGCCCCTTAATATGCTCTCGCACGACGTCCCCTCCCCCATACACGAACTTTGTTGCACCACATCTTCACACTGTTCACCATGCCCAAAATAAACACCTGGACATGGTTCACTGATGTTTACACACACTCCCACCACGGCCCAACAAGCAGCACCACACAAACCCCTGAGTCATACAGATCCTCCGAAGAACTCGAAAGGATCCGCACACAAAGACCGGCGAGGTCACCAAGTACGGCGGGTGCAGCCCGAAGGTACACCCGGAACGTCCATGTAGGCGGACAAAAGTCCTCTTCAGAGGTGACCAAGTGACAGCGACCCGGACGAGACACTGTCAGAGAGGACACCGGGCCGACAGGTGCACCAAGGCACTCACATGATCCATGGCATGTGCCTCCCCGGCCTACTTCCACACCGAACCGGCACACCACAAGCAGCAAATACACAACCCCCTCCCTTCAGATACTATCCATTCATACCACATCATAAGAGAAAGAGCAGAGACAGAACCAAAACACTCACTCCCCCCGACTCACACAGGCTCCTGTGTGATTCGGGAGTGAGTGTTAAAATTGAACGAAGAGGCACAACGTCGACGACAAAACTACGCTTCACGTTCAACACTTGCTTTTTTTAAAGAATTTATTAAATTTTTTTAAGAATCTTTTGCTGTGGGCATTTACCTTGCCATTCTGAGACATGCAACTTGGTTATTTGATTTCAATCTCGGGATTTGCAACTGTAAATTGCTCCTTGGGCAACTTTTGCTTCCTTTTTCCTAAGTCTGTTGCTTGTTTCCTTCTTTCTTCAAAATTGTAATGTTGGTTTGTTTGTTTTAATTTACTTTTGTTTATTTTTTATTTTTTTCTGTGTTTTCAGTTTTTCTTTTTATCTGGCAGGATAAAGGTTTCACTTTTTCTGTGACAAGCTTAAAGGTATCATTTCTGTACCTTTCATTGATTAGGTTTTTATTGATTTTTTAATACTAATTTCTTACCTGGTTTTTTTTTGGGGGGGGGGGTGCTCGGCTCCCTTTCTTTTTATTTTAAGTGTGATAATCTTGGTTGTTGTGCGGTCAGGCAACGTGCTTTAGTTTGCTGGGTTTGGTTTTATGGAAATCCTTTTTAATTTGACAATTTTATCCCTAAATTTAATCTATCCTTATAGCAAACTAAAATAGCAGAAACCCACAATTTTCTGGTCTCAGTAGATTAATGAGTGATTTTCTTATTGCTTGCCCTTGACGAAGCCAAGAGAGAAACAGACATTAATATGCTTCCCTGGATTCTTCTGTTCGTTAAATTTCCATCGTTTGAAGCTCGCCTGCTTCGGGTGGTTGGAAAGTGGTGATTGTTGTTCTTCTTCTAGCTCCCCGAATTTTTGTTTTATTTTTATTTTCTTTCGTTTAAAATTTGTTCATTAATTTCACATTTCTATACTATTTGATCTTTCTTCCATGCAGCCTCTGGTGCTTCGGTTGCAATTTGAAATTTGTTCTTGTGATGTTTTTTTTTCCTTTATATGATTTTGCTATATATATATATATAGAAAGAGATTGGATTCCAAGGGACAGGAAAAGACCCAGAAGAAGACCACATGGGAGATGGAGGATGAAATTCGAAAGTATGCGGGAATAACATGGAGTTGATTGGCACAAGACAGACCGTTGTGGAAGAAACTTGGGGAGACCTTCATCCAGCAGTGGAGTGATAATGATTGACGATGCTGATGATATATATATATATTTCTTATTTTTTTCCCTAAGAAAAGGAACTTTTAGACTTTCACTATTTTAGAATACCATATGAACATTTGGTTCATTAGCGTTTTTGTTAATATAACACAAATTCTTGTGTACTAACCATTTCTTCCGAAAGGATTTTTACTCAGGCTACGCCAGTCATTTCTTATAATTTCTCTAATTATTCAAAGAATGGATATTTGAAGCCTTTTATTGTTTTGATTTTTTGACCGTATATCTTAGAGTTTCGTTTTTTCCAAATTTGAAATTTAGTCATAGCAATACTGATGTTTATAGCACTATCAATATATATTTATTTCTTGACTCAGGTATGGAACAAGAACTTTTCTGTGTGAAGAACAGTAGTTATGCTCCAATACTTGCCCAAATTTCCTAATTTTCCTTACATTGCCCATCCCCAAATTTCCTTACATTGTACAAAAACGATGATGATAAATGTCCGCTTTGTGATGAAGTTGAAACTATCACAGATTAGTGATAGTTTCAACTTCATCACAAAGCGGACATTTATCATTAGGAATAGAAAGAAATCTTTTGCACCATTCCATAGTGGGAACTACGTTATGGGCAATTTTAAAATTAAGATTTCTAATCTTGGGCTGAAGTTTCGTGACATTCATGTTATCGCAGGCTTCTTGGGACATGGGTTTACCTATTTTAATTTCTAAATTGGTGATATTACTGTTACAGAAGCTTTATATAGTTTTTAATTTATCTTCAGGGTGAATTTTAGTGATATTACTTTTATCCTTTAATTCGACAATTTCTTTACAAAGATCCGGGAAAGAAGTCAACGGGCTTGCTAATTTTCCTTTTCAGTGACCCGCTTGTACTGATTCCCAGCAAGATAACTTATGAAATTCTGAGCAGGGTGCTCCAAGTCAGTCATCATGTTGTGGAATCCCTTAATCAGAAAGATTTTAGCTAAGATGAATTGATTTTTCATACCAACACTTGACTGAGGTATGGTAAACCTTCTAAATATATCCCAGAAATAGTTTTCTGAAACGACAATAGATGACGACACGTTTTCGCTACATCGTAAAGTCTTGCATTACATTGTGAAAGTATCAAAAGAACTGAATAATATGGATTAAAGGTGGCCCTTAAAAGGACCTTTATGAATGTACATTGTAGAACATGTGTGAAATATTAATAGCAGAATAAAAGCAAGAAAAGTTTTATCTGCCAGGGAAGAACTGCCTGATCGCACGAATCAGGAATTCAGAGCAATGTTCTAAGGAAAGACGGCAATTCCGGCGGAATAAATATTCCATAATATGGTCTGCCAAGTACATTTTGTGGGTGCCCTGTGTTAATTTATGTTTCAGGGGACGCCCATTACTCTCTACTCCATGTGTATGCGCCCCTGTGATGGGATCAATGAAGTTGAGGGAGAGGATTGGAGATTGCGATATGCAGCCCACTGGTCCATCATAATTGTTGTTCCTGGCTCGACGTGTTTGATGCTGATCTGCTGTTATCAGAACAATCTCCACCCTGAACCGCTTGGTATCTCTTTCAAAGATATCAAGAATCCAGGTGCCCTCGACGAGACGACCACAGTTGTAATTGCGTTTGCCCACTTTGGCTTCGTCCACTTCGACGATGATTCCATCACCACCAAGCCTTCCTTCCTTACATTACTAGGCTACCATAAACTCTGAGACTAGTTGTCTGCAATAAGAATACCAGTCGCTAACTGTCTCAGTGGATGTTGTAACATTGCCATGTGAGGTTTCTTCAATCGCCTCATCGTAAGACAATCCTTTGGCGAAACAATACGTCATTCCCTGAAGCGTGCTTCTTCCGTCACCTGAATTGCCCTAAAGGACGAGACGCATCAACACGTAGAGTCGTGAGATGGCCTTCAGAAAATATTTTGGAAGTGGGACACAAAGCCTGTTCTTCACACCATGAAATAGAGGTATCCTCATCCTTTCCAACTTCTTTAAAGAACTTTTTGCAGTTCCACATATCAGAGGAGTAGTAGAGATCGTAAAAGAATAGCGCGAGAAGAGAGGAGTAGAGGTGAAATGCTACCGTGGCGGCATCTATCGGAGCGGGCCACTTTTGGAAGGTTAGCTATAATTTTACACGGTAGCCCTCTTTATTTTATCACGCTTTGCTGTGCCACAGAAACCTGTTTAGGACTTTCTGAAAAGGCTAGAAAAAAACCCCCAAAAACAAACCTCCCCGTACCTTTCCATAACTTTATAAATGACAGCTAGGGCATGGCCCGACTCGATGGAGCGCGAGGGGACGCTCTCTGCGGCCTGCGTGGTGACCGCTGAAAACAGGAATCATCGGTAGTTCAAATTATTTCCGCCAACGCCAGTGGGCGCTGATTGCCCACTGTACGACTGTTATATCAGTTGCGAGCTAAAATACATAACAATTAATAGTAGTCATTTTTATTTTATTTTTCTGCAGCCAGATGTTTTCCGGTACATTTGACTGGAACATTTTACTGAACAATTAAAGAACTAAAAGAAAGTAAGAATAACGCGTAACAATCTGTATAATTACAGAGTCAAATTAAATCTTGGGCTATTGCGTTATGATTTGTTTTGGTACAAAAACCAAGCAAACAGAAAAGAGGGTATGTATTGGAATAATGTTATATCTAGCGAACTATTCCGAGTGAGTTACGAAATAAAAACGTATTGCATTCAGTTATTGAAACAATATAGGAAGGTGGGATGATTAGCTAGTAGCCATGACAATTGAAATACAGAATTCATAAAAGCAAGTATTTTCCCAAATGAGTTTCACTGAAGTAATCATTCAGCAAAATCAAAAATAATTTTCAGTGTATTTTAAAACTTCTTAACAATGCTGGCTATCAATTGAAATAATATTTAACTTAGAGTAAGGATCCTTTAAAAATGTCATTGTCACTTCCTTTTACACAGATCTACTGAGAGGGTGGGAGCCTGCACTAGAGTTTCCGTTTGCAACAGGAAGTATACAATTTATTTAGAAATCACCCTTTAAAACATTCTACATATACTTAGTAAGAGGTTCATGATAAAGGTATTTCAAATAAAATAAAAATAGTAAAAATTAGATTAAAAAAAAAGTAACTTTTTAAATTATGAAAAAACCGGAAAGTAGTGTAAAACGATATAACAGGAAATACGTAAAGATGAAGATGAAGAAACATAAATGAATTCAATGTTTTATTTTTAATTTATGATGTTCCCTAATGATTAAAAAATTCATTGTGTACTTTATAACATTCAACAGTAAATTGTTGAAATGTTATTTATATAGGGAAAATTGAATTCGTGGTGTTTTCATTTGTAATGTTTCACATTCACAAGTACTGTTTTCTTACAGTTGTTGCAAAGTTTCAACGCCCGCTATCTAGTGCAAGAAAAGTGGTTTATCTTCAGTTAAGAAATCTTTTTGCACCGTCATTTTAATAGTTTGACGTGTGCGCATTTTTGGCCGAACAGTGTGCCGTAAGTAGTAGCATTACCTTAGGAAATTAAAGTTTAAAAGTAATAAAACTTAGTTTTAACATCCTGTTGGTGGGTGTTAAAACTAAGTTTTATACTTTAAAACAAAAAAAGTATCAATCCAATTGCTACAAATGGTGACGTTAGACGTTTGAGAGCAGGAGGTGTTTGGGCCGTGTTTCAGGGGGCATTGGCCGAGTGCCTGTGCTTTGAATGGAGCGGGGTGAGCACCAAGTAGGTTACAAGAAAAGGAGGTGAAAGGACCCGTTTTTAGTGAAGCCAAAACAGATCAGCTGCTTCGATCAGGGCTATAAAAGACATTACAAGATTCCTCTCGCAGCCTCTGTTTAATAAGAGGTGTAATACCCACTTCACCTGTCTCAGGTCCAACATATCTTGAGATTGTTGTCCTGTGAGATAGTTTCATAAGATTTCTTTCACGTACTAAATTATATCCTTTGGGAGAGGTTCTTTTACTCCAGGCTGGGTGTTGTTTTTTTTTTTTTAAGTTTTCCAGTTTAGTAGGTAAAGATTGACATTGCAATTCTTCGACAGAAGTATCAGTTGCTGTAATGTTGGAACACTCATTTTCTTGTGCTGATCTCAAAAAATGCAAAAACAGTTCTGCTTCAGTCAAAGTGGCCCACCTTGATTTGCTTCAAACATTTCTGGCATCTCATTAGCTGGAAAAACATTTCCCAAATGTGGTATTGCTTCTGTAACATTCGTTTTTGTATTCTTGTAAATTCTCATAATATTTCCCATCTTTCTCCTGAGAACTTGGTTTTCTGAATGCTGATCTGCCTTACGGTCAACGGTACGTCGTTTAACAAGTGTTTTGGGTATATTACAGGAGGGATAGCCGGGGAAAACAGTGGGAAATGTGCTTTTCTTTAGTTTTTTAATTGTAATTCCAGAAGTGTAGTCTTCTGGCTTAAAATGCCTGCTGCATACAACAGATAAAGCAGAATTGCTATTTCCCGAAAATTTTTCACGTGATATTGCTTTCAGCCATTCTGCCTTTAGATGAGGATCTGATGGAAACGGATGAAAAGAAACTGTGCTTTGTTTCCCCTGCGCATATGTACAAAACGGAACGCAACAATAAACCATGTTAATGTTCGAGAAGTAAAAATAAAATAAAGTTACATACGTAAGTGAACTGCCTTAAAATGCGGTTTTAAGCAGAGAAATCCGAAATAGATTCACGCATTCACAATGCAGTTTTAAGCATATAATATCCGAGATAGATTCACACGTGAGCAATATCGGAGATAGAATCACATCACCCACTGAGAGTAACGAATGGCTTTGCAATAAGCGGCTAACAAGCTCCACCAGACGTAAAACAACAGAACTACTCAGAACGTCATGATTCCTTGCTGAAGCGTAATTTTCTTCTCATCGCACAGGCAGCACGCTCGATCGAGTTGGGCTACGAAAACCCAAACAAAATGTTTGTTTTTCCGCAAGTGTAAGATGAACAGTTTTCTGGTCTGACACGAAAGTGCCAGACCGTAAAAAAAAAGTCATCACATTAGGAGGATACCCACTAACATGCGAAATCAAGGTTTTAATATATAATTAGTTATTTAAACGAATTACTGTATGCTGAAAAAATTAACAAATAAGTATATTCTATTTAAATATCCCACTAATACGTAACATTTGATTGTTTAATGCGTGTTTATGTACTTTGGTTTATAAAATTGCATTGATATTTTAAAAAAGTTTTCCATACCCAGTTCACGTCCGTGGCAGCTTGCTCCTTAAATATAACAATCGCCCCTTTCTCCAGGAGAAAACAGCAAATGATTTATGAGTACGAGCATGTGCTCATTTAGTTACAGATCATTGAGAGATGTTAATAAACTGAAAGTTCAGTGAGCAAAGCTGTGTCTTATCAGAACTATTTTTCCCACACTAGATGGCGCCACACTCCCAACGACCGAATGCTTTTAATTTTTGTTTTTTTAAAAACAAGAGATTTCGTCTTACTTTACTTTTTCATTTTAATTCAAATCTAGCGGAAAATTTACTGGCTAATTCGTTAAGTTTTTTAAATGAATTTAGCAGAAAAGATTATGAACTGCGGTGCAATAAAAAAACACTGGCCGAGGGTTGCATTTTCCATATTCCGGGAACAGCCGTAGGAATCAAATGATTTCAGGGTGTGGCAGGGTCCAACTTCTCCGGGAGTTAAAACAACAAAACAAAAAAAAAAAAAAAGAAAAGAAAAAGAAGAAAAAAAGGTGGAAGATGAAGAAACCTTCGTGGTGCTTTAAAAAAATTAAAGAATTCTTTAACGTTCTTTTTTTGAAAAAGAGAAACACAATGGTCAGTTAACTTTTCAACATATGCTTGGATATTAAATAAAAGTCTTCTGTATTTAATCGTAAAAATATACCGTAAGTCAGTGAGCCAAATGCTTTTGTTTCCTCGAAACAAACCCAGTCATGGAGGGCCTGAAATTATAGTGGGGATCCGGATTGTGTGCGGGTTTGATAAGAAGTATTTAAAACTGCATGTGCCCTCATACGTCAACACCTCATTTCTACCACTGATTTATACCGCAACCTGATTAAAATAATATGTAAAATTCTCACATGAATCTTTGTTAGTTCTTTGAGCTCCTCAATCGACTGGAATTTTCTCCGTTAGAGAATTTGAACGTATGATATTATGTATATTACAAATTGGATGTTCCATCGGTCAACGCCACCTGATATATGTGACTGAATTGTGTTGCCCTCGAGCACGCCAACTACAACCTGATCGGCCCAATAAGTGCAACTGAACGGCCGAACATGGAAACCCGTTAGAAGTGTGGATTGAACTTCGAATTTGATTGTAATTTTATTGTTTAGCGAAGATCAGTGCGTCATGAGATGAATATGAAAACCGGTTGTTATATCTTTCGTCGCCATGTCTTATCTTCCCCTGATTTATAATGCACATCTAGGTCTACTACAACCTGGTAGACCAATAAGTAAAACTCTAAATGAAGCTCAGTTACTTGTGGCTTAAGCTCGAACAAGGATTCCAATTTTCTTTTTTCAACCGTTGATCGGCGCTTGAAATCATACTGTATACAGGGTGTCCGAGTATTATTGGACACATTACAAAATTTTATAAAACAAAACATTAAACAGATAGAAAGAAACTGACTGTACTAACTTATAAAGTAACTATACAAGTTGATAAATTTCAATGTAAGATCCCTTGGTTGCTCGTAGTACGTCCAAGCGATACTCGATTTCATGCTATGTATTGGCAAGCAACTGAGGAATTATGGAATTAATAGCAGCTGTGATACGCTGCTTCAGTTCCTACAGATCAGTACAAGGCGTCTGATAGACACGATCCTTCACATAACCCCACATGAAATAATCCAATGGAGTTAGATCCGGAGAGCGAGGAGGCCACGGAATGGGACCACCACGCCCAATCCATCTGTTGGGATAATGCGCATTTAGGCACTTACGTACACACGCTGACTAATGCGGAGGCACGCTGTTTTGTAGGAAAACGACGTTGTCATATCTTTTGATCTGGGGTATAGCGAAATTTTCTAGCACATCCAAGTAAATGTCACCATTTATGGGGTTTTCGCAGAAGATGAAAGGGCCAATCACTTCTCTTTTTGATAGGGCGCACCACACATTAACTTTTGGAGAATCACGTTCCAGTTCAATAGCAACATGAGGCGGTTCACTGCTCCATATCCTACAGTTGTGACGATTCACAATAGCTGATGCATGAAATGTGGATTCATCACTAAACATTACAGTACTGAGGAAATTTTCGTCCTTTTCCACTAGATTCAGCATATCCACAGCGAAATCGTATCGCCGAGTGTGATCATTTACATGCATCTTTTGCACTATTTGAATTTTTTAAGCATGAAACTATAATTTCTTGTGCAAGATATCGTGAACTGTCGATTTCGGAATGCACAGTTCTCTGCTTGCTTTACGAACGGATTTCTTGGGGTTTCGTCGAAAAAGGCAATGTGGAACATCGTGGTGGAGGCCTACCGGCTTCACCACGATGTTCCATATTGCCTTTTTCTTAAAACTGTTTCATCCACCGCTTAATTGATTTCGTTGACGGAGGATTACAAGCATACTCTGAACGGTACTGTCTTTTAACTTTAATGTCAGACTTTAATTCCGCAAGCCATAACACACACATCGGCTTCTGCTGTACGGATGACATGACTACTGATTGCGCATTTCTCATACATTCCTCATCAGGCCACACCTAGCGCCATCTATCAGATTCTGGGAATAACAATTTTGCAAAACAAAATATAGAAACCGTGTTAGTAATACGTGATATAGAAAACCAGACAATGCTCATAGTTTTTTTTTTTTTTGTAAATAATTTTGTAATGTGTCCAATAATTCTCGGACGCTCTGTATATTAATATTGTTGTTCCATCGTATGGGGCTACCATGATATGGCGATGAATGATGGAATGACCATTCATAATTGTCCAGTAATTATAATGCACGCCTACAACAATTTGTTCGACCCAATTTGTAACAGTCTAACATTAAATTCTGTTAGTTGTGGGTTCTGGTCCTAAATCGATTACAATATTTTCCGTTAGCAAAAATCGGCACATGACATCATGAATATTGAAACTGTCTCTTCCATCCACTCTTTGGTTCCAACCCTCATTGTAGCTATGAAGGGGTGTCTAACGATAGAACAGTCATTCCTAATCTTCCACTGATTATACGGCACGCCTACGAGAAACTGATTCGCTAGTAAGTTTAGCTCTAATATGAACCTCTGTTAGTTCAGGATTGAGCTCCTAAAGCGACAGCTTGAGTGCATGAGTAGAGGTGGAGAACTATCGACATTTTTGACTATCAATAGTTTTCAATAGTCAAAAATAACAATTGATAACTTTTGATAGTGTGTTGGCAAAGTTTCTCGGATAAAAATTTGTTTTCCATAATGAAAAATTATTTCTGACAAGAATTTTTCTTAATTTTCCACATTGTCGAAAAGCTAAGCTCAGATAAACTTTGAAACAAACCTTTTTTTTTTTTTTTTATTGTTATTTTTGGTTAGGAGTTTAACGACCACCGTGAGCAACAAGATGGGCTGTAAGCATTCGCCCATCCCTGATTTAGGGCTTCTGGTTTCAGGGAAGGGAGAAGCCAGTTCTATAAGACAAGCACAACCAAAACACCTATTCCTCACGGGATTCGAATCCGGGCCCATCTCGGACGAATGACCAGAAGCCAGTGCTTAGGCAACTGCCACAGGGGAGGAGTATCTACGTTTTGTTAATATGCTCCCAGGGGTGTGAGCAAAAGTCACGAAAAAAATGTTTTGCCTGAAGAACGAGCTAATTCGTCGATCCTTAATTCTCATTTTCTGTTTGTACTGCATGATTTTTTTATGTTTCTGTTCACAAATGCTAAAGAAGAAAATTCTGCAGTTTTGTATGCAAAAATCATTTTTTCTATAATGTTTAGCAAAATCGTCGTAATATTTTGTGAGAAATTGAATAAATAAAGTTTTGAGTGGGGGTTGTTCCTCAATTGTTTTTTTTTCTGGGGTCATTTGAAACGACAACAGCTGGATGCTATCGTTTTAGATTATGCCTAAGATATGACGACTGCCCGACGTTATGTAGTTCTTTCCTCAAAGGCTACGTTTTGCGTAGATCTTATCCTTAGCAAAAGACAAATAAAGTTGCACAAAAGATATTTCCCGTTTATCCATTATAGCTGATTAGTTACTTTCAACAAACAACTGTTTCAGCACCTGACGCACCTTAAAACTTCTAGTACAAACAACAAAAACAACGCTTTTTGCTTCGCCTTTATCTGAATGAAAAGTACATTTCCGCTTTGACCTTGCCTTAACGTGAAGAATAACAGAGTACAAAAACCGCACACCCTCGTCGTTTACTCTTTTGATTACAGTTAACTTTAGTTTCGAATTGTCATCATGTATCAATTCGGCTGGGCTCAATGTTTTCGACACCAGTATAAATGTGGTGAAAATGAGCGTTCCAGTCATCAAAGCCATCGGTGGGAGCTGAATAGTTGGCACCATCATGATTTACACTTATAGGAATTCAGAAATGTAAAGCTATCGATGCACTGATTTGGACAACACAATCGATAGTGCCATAAATAGTACCGCCAGCTCTACGCAAGAGTGAATTTAAGTTATATCACGAAAGGTTTGTTTGACTCCAGGTACGGCTTACTGCTCAAGGCTCTGTCCCTTCAGCGATCTCTATGGGATTTCGCGAACAAGAAAAATGCCACTTTTCGTCGCTAGAGATGCAGACGCCGACCCCAGACAGTGTTTTTCTTCTTCTTTTTTTTTTTTTTTTTTTTTTTTTTGGCTGATCGTAATTAGTTTTTAATGGGCCGTCCTGTTTAAACGTGCATTGTAGCGAAGTAAATCGAGTCTGTTTTAATCTCTTTTCGTGAAGTTAATCATTTCAGTTAAGCAACTGTATGAACGCAAAAAAAGTGCAGAATTTATTTTATAGCCTATATCGGACTCAAATTGCAAAAGTTGTCTTGATTAAATTCAGTAGCTACCATGATGTACTGCTGTGTACCTTATTGTAACTCCAAAAAAGGGAAAAGCAAGTATAATTCGGTTATTGTGTGGCCAAGCCCCAGAAAAACAGATTACTAACCTTAAACAAAAGGGAGAGTTTCTGATTCGGAAAGTTTGGAATGGCGAGATTGCTGTGTTGTCGTTCCAGTTAGGCTTATCGGATCGATCACACCATGAAGGTACAGACATAAAAAAAAAACAAAAAAACCGAGCCACCCCCTTTAGCTTTCGAACCGTTTGTCGCATGCAAACAAGGTACCGTTGGAAAGCACTTGAAGGGAACTATTATGTGATGTGAAGAAACATGCTAATTAAGCTAATTAACATGCTAATTAGCTATCTATCTCCGAATTTTTCCATATAAGAGGTATGTTATTTTACGTGAATTCTATTCAGCACATAATAAAACCCTTAAATTCCAAATTTCACATGAATCGACCAATAAATACGTGTACAGTGAGCTACGGAAAAAAGATGCCGCTAATGTTAAACTGCAAAAAGTATTTTTGACTTGTATAATTTAATCGAGAACAGATACCGTGATTCGGTGTTGCAACAGTAAAACACAAAGAGGCCCAGATAATATGAGCCCCTATACAAGATCAGAACGGGTATATTTAGGGAATTATAAATTATCAAATATGATCTTGAAAAAAATGAATTATGACCATATCTGGTTAGTAGTCCATTGAATGCGAAATATCATTAAATGCTTAAATTTAAATTTTCAGCGCGGTAGCATAAAACTTGCTGAGATATAAGCGAAAACTCAAGCATACATCAATTAAGGGACCGTGCATAAAAAAACATATTTTCCTCTACTTACTGTAGAACCGTTTACCTCGCAGTACTAAGAAACACTTAGGAGAAAGTGTTTCTACGTGAAGTTGGTTGAATGATACAGTTTTCAACTTAGAACCACAAAATTTGGTATACTATCTCATGGTACTCTAACTTCGACCGTCGAAGGGTTTTGGTAGGGATCAGAGCCCGGGGGAGGGGTCAAGGGGGCCCCATACGACATTTTCGGTATTTTAGTTAGGATTTCTACAACTTTCAATCTAGAACCACCAAATTTGGTATACTATCTCATGGTACTCTAACTTAGACCGCCGAAGGGTTTGGGAAGGGATCGGAGCCGGGGGGAGGGGTCAAGGGCCCCCACACAACATTTTAGTTAAAATTTCTACAGTTTTCAATCTAGAACCACCAAATTTGGTATGCTATCTCATGGTACTCGATCCTCTGAGCGATCCCGAACTCCTCGGCCACACTAGTCACACTTCGAAATTCTTCCAACTTCCCAATGACGCGACCTCAGGTAAAGTCATCCATATGTCGTCTACTGAATTGCATGTTGGCCATATCACACGGTGGCAGTAACTCGACGTCGTTCAAACCGATGAACACCGTGCACTAAGTTTCACCGAATTGCTGAGCGTACACCGCCCGTGTGCTTTATACCCTTCCGACACTCCCCCTCCCCTACGTCATGCTGCATATATGCGCATACCCTACCGTACTGGACTTTAGTCTATCTCCTGAGTGGTCTTTCGGTCCGTTCTGCCTGCTCGTTCCACTGTTATGCTAATTTCTCCTCTTCGTCCTTAATTTTTGCACACCAGTGTAGGAATACGCTAAAGGAAAGAGGTCGGTTTTCCGCAGCATTGTATGTTGTGTTTTTCCAAGGGTAATTTTGTGAAAGCGTAAATACAAAATTGCCAAAAAGTGTTATGTCTGGGAAGAGTGTCCAAAACATGAATTCACGCATGCAGGAGCCGAAAAGTCCTCTTCGAGTTCCGAACAGCCGACGTAACTTCCTCTTCAAGCGCATCCACAAGTTTTCCACATTCTGTGTGTGAATATTAGGATCCAGTGGATTAACAAAA
Organism: Macrothele yani; assembly: GCA_039090855.1. NCBI lineage: Eukaryota > Metazoa > Arthropoda > Arachnida > Araneae > Macrothelidae > Macrothele > Macrothele yani. The sequence continues at coordinate 57,927,898 of CM077032.1, read as the reverse complement.
TGTTCGCTGCGGATAACAACGGAATGAGTGTAAATTCCATTTCTCAAGTTGCCTATGTCTGCATAAGCTGCCCATCCGTCTGAAATGATGTGACTTCCAGGCAGCGTTTCTTTCAGGACTTTTTGGCCGGGGGAGGCAAACCTTAGAGGAGGCAAGTTTTCCATTTGCTATATATATATAGTATATAATTTTAACTACTATATTTATATGCATAGAAGGAATTACTATATGGGATGTAAGTCAGGTGATGCGTAACATCACAGCCCCTCCTTGACAAATGTCAACCCCACCTTCTTGTGGTGCATCCTGTTCCCACTAAAGGGGCTCTGACGACCGCCAATAGCGGCATAACTATACCATCGGGATTAGAGGAAATTCTATCCCACACTCACCAACCCGCTTGGCCAGCGTGGTGAGTTATGGCCAAATGACTCCACAACTTAAATCTTGGCTCTCAGTCTCCGGCAGCTGGAATGTACCTGGCCAAGGTAGCGGCCAGTGTGACATGAAGGCAGAGGGTGCTAAGAATCCCCGGAGGACCGGACTACGCTGCCATGACCTTGGCTAAGTATAATGGACGCGCCCTATCTTCTGATTCAAGGCTTCTTGAATTGGAAGAGGAACTACAAAGGATCAAGTGGGACATCGTCGGGCTAAGTGAGGTAAGGAGAAAAGGAGAAGATCTCATCGAACTGAAAAGTGGACATCTCTTCTACTATCTTGGGACAGATACTGGAAGAACTAGTGGTGTTGGATTTATAATAAACAAGAAACTGAAGGATAAAGTTGTAGAAGTTGAAAGTTCCTCTGACAGAGCTGCACGACTCGTTATCCAACTCTCAAGAAGATACAAGGCTCAGATTATTCAAACTTATGCACCCACCACAAGTCATCCTGAAGAAAAAATTGAAGAATTTTATGAGGAAATTGAAGATAATTATGGGTGATTTCAATTCAAAAAAGGGCAACGGCAACAGAATGAAACTTCAGTAGGTAAATTCGGTCACGGCAACAGAAACCAGCGTGGAAATACTCTCGTAGAATTTGCAGAGGCAGAAGGGTTTTTCATTATGAACTCCTTTTTCAAGAAAAAGCCACACAGGAAATGGACATGGAGACATCCAAATGGGACGACAAGTGAAATTGATTTTATTATGTGTAACAAAAAATTCGTCGTAGAAGACTGCAGTGTGCTAAACAAGTTCAACACAGGTAGTGACCATAGATTGGTGACATGTAAGATGCACCTCAACACTAAACTCAAACGTGGCAAGCTCATAAGACAAACAAAATGTATTGACATAACCAACCTTAAAAAACACCATAATACCTTCAAGTTGGAACTGAAGAACAGATTCTCTGCATTAGAAGGCCTAACAGCAGAAGAAGTGGATATTTCTGAAGTTAACAGAAAAGTAACCAAAGCTTTTATGGAAACAGCAACAAAATTAGCTGGGTCTAAGAACAAGTTACATGTGAACAAATTACCAAAAAGAAACAAAATGTTGATGCAGAAAAGAAGAGAGATGAGGACAACTAGAGAAGATGTGACTTCCAAAGTGGAATATATAGAGCTATGCAAGACAGTACGAAAAAGTATCACTGAAGACGTAAGGAAATTTAACTGTGAACTAGTAAGGAAAGCAATTGAAAACAACCAAAGCCTAAAGATAGCAAAGGGACATCTCAGTAAGGGAAGAAAGCAGATTATGGCACTGAGAAAAGAAGATGGTTCTGCAACAAGAAATAGAGGCGAAATTTTGACAAGAGTGAAAGATTTCTACTCCAAATTATATGAAAGGGATGATACATGTACTCCAGACATCATGAAAGGTACCAGTACCAGAGTTCTTCCAGTCCTCCCAGCAGAAGTTGCACATGCAGTCAAGAACATGAAGCGGGGAAAAGCTCCAGGAAAAGATGGAATTACTGTAGACATCATACAAGAAGCAAGTGCAGAAATTGAAACAGTACTCGCCCAAATTTTCACTCGATGCCTTAATGAAGGGAAGATTCCTGAGGATTGGAACACCGCTACAATGATCCTGCCAGGGCTGGCTGGACCATAGGGGCAACCGGGGCGGATGCCCCGGGCCCCGCGTCTTCAGGGGGCCCCGCAGTTTAGAAAACAAAATAATTTTCGGTAAAAAAAATTTAACTACATTTTTTTGTAACTTTTGGGGCGCAAGGCCCTTAAAAATATATTTTTGAAGTTTCTTGTTTGTTTCCAATCTCCCCATTTTTGGATACTTTATCCCCCCCCCCCTCGTCGTACGGACACTGAAATTTGCAGATTCGAAATTATTTTTGTAACCACCTTAATCTTTTCCGCATTCATGAAATAGCAAATTAAATTTCATCATTTTGTGGTCACCTACTTTTATATATCCAACAATTTGTGTGAAAACTTGGTACTTAAATTTAAGGAAATAAAAAGTTCAATATCCAAGTTACTTTCGGACTACATGAAGGCCACTTTTCCAACATTACAAGAAATTCAAAAAAAAAAAAAAAAAAAATGTAACTTTCGTATATGAACTCGTATAAAAGTTTAGAATATCACTAATTTGTCAGTTACTCGACTGTGCATTAAAAATCAATCACTGAACATGTATCAGGGGAAAAAACTGTTTGTACCAATTTATTTTAGAGGGATCCTTATTATATTTCCTATAAAAAATATTCGCAATGCGAAAATATTCGCTAAGCAGGTATCTTTTTATCATTTTGTGAATAAGCTGTTATAAGAGTCACAATGCAACCTAAACCTCTTCTCCCGGGAAAGAAATTCGTAGATTTTAACACTTTTTACTCTCTTTCTCTCTCTCTCTTCCGTCCTGTCTCTATTTCTCTCCATCTCTCTCTCTCTCTTCCCTCCTGTCTCTATTTCTCTCCATCTCTCTCTCTCTCTTCCCTCCTGTCTCTATTTCTCTCCGTCTCTTCTATCTCTCTCTCTCTCTCTCTCTACCTCTCTGAACTTTCAGTCGTATTTTGGTCTTTTTCTTAAGCTTAAAGAAAATACTTCTTTGAGATAACCATTTTGTCTTTACGGTAGTGTTCGTGTGTCTTCTTCACGAACAATAATTTTCAGAAACGACTTTATTAAAATATGAGATTTATTTTTTAGTGCCCACAATGAAATTTTGCTCTGGGCCCCGCAATGAGATTTCGTCCAGGGCCCCGCAAGTGCTCTATCCGGCCCTGGATCCTGCTACGTAAAAAAGGTGACATTGAGGATCTCAGGAACTACAGACTTATCAGCCTCCTATCAGTGGTTTATAAAATCTTCACTAAAGTTCTTTCACACCGCTTGAAGGTAACACTGGACATGGCTCAATTGAGAGAACAAGCTGGATTCAGGAGTGGCTACAGTACAATAGATCATATCCACGTACTGAGAGAACTAATTGAAAGAGCGAGGGAATATGAACTTCCATTGTGCATGGTTTTATCGATTATGAAAAAGCCTTTGATTCGGTGAAACCATCAGCGCCGCACCGGTGGCGCAGTGGTCTAAGGCGTTGGCCTCTGATCATTCGTCGGAAGGGGTCCGGGTTCGAATCCCGGTGAGGCATGGATGTTGTGTTTGTCTTACGGCACTGGCTCTCTCCCTTCCCTGGAACCAGTGACTCTAAATTAGGGACGGGCGACTGCTTATAGCCCATTGAGTTGCTCACGGTGGTCGTTAAATCTCAAAAAAAAAAAAAAAAAAAAAAAAAAAAAAAACCATCAGCAGTTACAATGGCTCTGAAATCCTGCGGTATTCAAGATGCATACATTAATATTATTAATAACATCTATGAAAAGGCAAGTGCAAAGATTCGGCTGTTTGAAAATACAACACACGTAAAAATTGGAAAGGGAGTGAGACAAGGTGACACCATATCTCCGAAGCTCTTTAATGCCACATTGGAGGGTGTTTTTCAGTCGCTGAGCTGGGAAAACAAGGGAATAAAGATTAATGGAGATTATCTAACCCACCTTCGTTTTGCTGATGACATAGTCATTTTTGCAACTACCCCATCAGAGCTGCAGAGTATGATCCAGGAACTTGCTGACAAGAGTAAAGAAGTGGGATTAAAAATGAACTTTCAGAAGACAAAAGTGATGTTCAATGCTTTTACAAGAAATGAAGATTTATCGATTGATGGAGAAAAGCTGGAGATAACAGACACGCACGTTTATCTTGGACAGCAGATATCAAGTGAGGGTCACATTGAGGAAGAAATTAATCGGCGTACAAAACTTGCCTGGAGAGCTTTTGGAAGAAACAGCATAATTTTCAAGAGCAATATGTCATTATGTCTTAAAAGAAAAGTTTTTGATCAATGCATCCTTCCAGTGCTTACGTATGGTGCAGAGACATGGACCTTAACTAAAAGAGACATACAAAGGCTGCAGACAACTCAAAGTAGCATGGAGAGGTGCATGCTTGGTGTAACCAGGAGAGATAAGAAGAGGAACTCGTGGATCCGAAAAATGACAAGAGTGGAAGACGTCATGATCAGAGTTAAATATCTGAAATGGCTATGGGCTGGACATACTGCCAGAAGGACAGACCATAGATGGACAGCCGAAATTTTAGATTGGATTCCAAGGGACAGGAAAAGACCCAGAAGAAGACCACATGGGAGATGGGTGGATGAACAAGGCAAGTTTCTCCACAAGGCAGGCCGTTGTGGAGAAACTTGGGGAGACCTTCGTCCAGCAGTGGATTGATAATGGTTGACAATGATGATGACGAATTACTATATATCTAGCACAGGGGCGCATTTAGAGAAGCCCTCCCCCCGTAAAAAGGTTTAATTTTTTTTTTTTTTGTTAAAATGGAAGACGTCATGATCAGAGTTAAATATCTGAAATGGCTATGGGCTGGACATACTGCCAGAAGGACAGACCATCGATGGACAGCCGAAATTTTAGATTGGATTCCAAGGGACAGGAAAAGACCCAGAAGAAGACCACATGGGAGATGGGTGGATGAACAAGGCAAGTTTCTCCACAAGGCAGGCCGTTGTGGAGAAACTTGGGGAGACCTTCGTCCAGCAGTGGATTGATAATGGTTGACAATGATGATGACGAATTACTATATATCTAGCACAGGGGCGCATTTAGAGAAGCCCTCCCCCGTAAAAAGGTTTAATTTTTTTTTTTTTTTTTTTTGGTTAAAATGCGACTTACATTAAAAAAATGCCTTAATTTAATAAAAATGTATATCCTTATATTAGAAAAAAAATGCTTCGATTTTTCTTTAATTTTTCGTTAACTTTAATTATCCAGATGTTGGATTTCAAAAACTACCTTTTTTCTCCCCCCCCCGAAGAAAAATGAAAAATTCTATAAACATTCCTGATATAGTAATTACTTCACACATTTCTGGAATAACAAACTTTTTTCAGCTAAAGGCGGGGGGGGTTACGCAGCCTTGAAATTTTAATCTATTAAAATGCATTCAACGCACTCTTGTTCCTGAATCACGGTTCCCAGACATGATTAGTCTACTTATATTTTGAAGAATACCATGCGTCGTAATACAATTTTTTATAAAATAAACTATAACTAGTACCGTTTGAACAAATATTAAAAAAAATATAATTGAAGAAGTATTCGTAGCATAAAAAGAAACGAAACTTCCTTTTTCATCATAGCCTGAATTTATTAAAATTGACTCGGTAACCTAAAATATGTCCGGACGGGGTGGGCGAATGGTCGTTTCCGGGAGAGCTTCGCCCCCTTCATGTATGCCATGAAAGAAACACTGCATCCAGGCAGGATGTGCTCGTAATCAAGCGCTGTAGAGTTTTGGCTTTACGATTTCGAAATTCCTACAAGAAGCCCTTCCCAGAGTTCCTTTCTATGCCAGTGTCCTCTCTTGTACCGTCCTCTGTTGTACTTTCTGTGGAAAAAATAAGTTTCACCTATTTCTACAATAATGGGCTCGTCCTCGTCACTGTCGTCAAAACCTCCAATAGATTCAACATTGCGACAGAGGTATTTATCACACTCCTCACTTCAGAAATAACACCAATCTACGTTTGATTTCTTTTCCAGAACAACTTCGTAGTGAATTAGTTTCTGCATATAATCTTTGATCCAGCAGTACGCCATTACTGCTATTTTTTTCAAAGAGAAATGGCTTCGTCCGAGAAACGACGAAAATCTTATACTTTTAGTGAACTGACACCTACTGCATTTCCAGCGCTTCTGGTCTATTCCTTGGGAGTAATGGACCAGCCTACATTGTCCTAAATTATTTCGTCGGAAAAATTTAACTGTGTGAGAAAAGTGCGACGTACAATTTTTTAAACACGCAAAATAATAGGGAAAGCTAAAAAAAAATGTATTTTTAGTTAAAGGAAATAATTTTTTCGAAGTATTTACCTGTGAGTCCGATGGCATAAATAAAGGTGGAGTCCGGTGAATGGGACCTTCGTTGAGAAGGGCAAGTAACGGGCGGAAGAATACAGAAGGAAGCGGTTGAGCAGCACGTAGTCATCGAAGAGTCTTGTTGGAATACGCGGAAGGAAAGAGGTCGGTTTTACGCAGCATTGTAAGTTGTTGTTTTTTAAGAGTAATTATGAGAAAGCGGATGTACAAATCGTCAGTCTCCACACTTCATTCAGATTTCGACAGGGCTTCAAATTTCATTATCCGCCACAATACAAGAAGCTGTAGGCCTCCCTGCAATAGTACGATATCTGAATTGAAGAAAATCGTTTATTTTTGGAAAATATCCTTTTTATTAGGGTAAAATGTTAGCTACGATGTACAGAATAACAGCAGAACTACAAATGAAGTGCTTCAAGAAATCACCTACACCAGCACATCTTAAACCATAATCCAAAATTTGGGTTCAACCAGAACCTTCCTCAAAACTTCTGTCGTACATAAATTGATTTACATTCCTTAATTTCTTTCCATTCGGAGACATTGTGAAACTAATAATAACGACATTCCGCACATATATTTCTCAAAAATTGATAAAACTGGTTTGAACTACTTCTAGTTGCGCACGATTACACGACGCATCACACTCTTCTGAAAATACACCTCACTCCTGTTGTATTCTTCCGCGCATTCGCTACCAACTCTTACTCCGTTCCGCCGCACGGAACTTCACGTGGTGGCCGTTAGTCTCGCTTCAGCCTCCCGCACCAACTGCTGCAAAACATCGTACTCGCAGGTTATTACTTTGGAATAATTATTTCCTATTATCTAAAAATACTATATTTTTGTACCTTTCCCCATTATTTTGCATGCTTAAAATATTGTACGTCGCACTTTTCCCACACAGTTAAATTTTTCCGACGAAGTAATTTAGGACGCCAAAGTACACATTTAGCCCTGTTTGATGTGTTACTGAATGTTTGGAGCTTCGAAGTTGTTTGGAAAAGCTGCACAAACAGTCATTGTTTGATTTGTGTTTGCTTGCTGGAGGTTAAAGGTCAACCGTGAATTACTTGTCGGGTTATAAAACAGTCGCCCGTACGTCATTTACACTAAAAAAAAATCTGTGGAACCTTACACACAAAAAAGGGGGCAGCTTAGCTGTCTCAACATTTTTTAAAACGTTATGCAAGAAATCCTGACAACCGTTCCAAACATTTTTGAAGAAGACTGAAACATCGGCCCGGGATGATTTTGTGGAACGTTTCACAATAAGGAGAGGAACCTTTTCAACAAAAGTGATTAACCTTCCACACATTATTGAAACATTCCATCCCAGGGTGTCTGCATCATTATGTGGAACGTTCCACAATAAACTTGAAAACATTTCACAAAAGCAGAAAGCCTGTGGAACCTTTTCAACAACTTTGAGGAACTTTACACATGATACTGAAAACTCTTGAAACAGGCTGGCAGCCTGATTTTGAGAAACGTTCCGCAGTAAACAAGGAAAAGTTCCAGAAACGTTTGAAGCCTTCAGGGGAACAAAAATGTGAAACATTTCTAACAAATCTGAACAAGGTTTTGCATAATATATTTGAAACATAATTTTCTATAAAATGTTCCTGCAATTTTCATTTGCGCCAGGACAGATAATTTTTTACCATTTCTAGAAATTACTCTTAGCATTTCTGTTCTTAACAAATGTTAATTGTGTGTTACACATAGATACTGCATCTTTTGAAGAAAATGCACCTGTACAAACAAATGCATTTGAGAGTATTCTACCTATGGCACATAGAAAACCAATTTCCAGTTTACCCAAGCTTGACTGAAAAATCAATGAATTTTACATTCAAGACACTTTAAATTTATATAGTATGGTACCCGCTGAAGACATTAATTACTCACTGAACAAATGTTCCACACCCAGTTAGAACTTATTGCCTTGCAGTGCTCATCAGAAGTGATGACTTAGTAATTTTTAACAAATGGCCAGTAATCAGTATAATTTCATGTGCAATGTTTCACTCGAGGGGAGAGGGGGCAGAACTTAATTTTTAAACATAAACATAATTGTGGGAATCATGCATTTAAACTCAGCATGCGTTAATCAAACTTAAATTACATGGAAGCGAGACACCAAATAATTGCAAGGGAGGAAAATGAAGTAATGAATGTATATATGTGTTCCGACAATTCAAAAGCAAATAAGCCATATATCACTTTAAAAAATTACTGCTGTAATTAAAAGTTTTAGGTGTAGCCAGTAGTGATGTCTCCCCGTAAGTAATTGGGGAATTTGTCACAAGTAAGAGCATCTTATTCAACCATTCACAGGGTTGCCAGAGGTTTGAAGTTACAGTAATACAAAGCAAGGCCATCTTAATACCTTACCAGGCCTGCCACAAGGATTTATGACGACACAATCGTGGTGCTATTGCTTTGCTCTCCGTTATTGCTTTGCTCTCCGTGGCAATACAAAAATGTGAGTGTTGATTTCGTATTTTTAGGGATGCATTATGGATCTCGTCGTCGGGTACTTCTGGGAACTACGTACTTCGGAACGCAATTTTTTCAGCAAGGTAAGTAGTACTCTTAATACTTTTGTGTGTATAGTATTTAATCAAGTATCACCTGAAAAATTTAATTTGCATAGCAATTGGGAGACAGCATGTGGATGAAACGGGTTGCTAACATGTCATCATTCATGTTTCGAAAATAGAAGTCGCAATCAGACTGAAATATTACTGTATTTATTACTATACGTGCATATTAAAAGTATTAATTTTACAGAAAACGAAAAGCGTGCTGTTTAATTATACATGATCGTGATGTACGTGTTTAATACAGCAGAAATAGAGACGTTGACTATCACTTGTGTGCCTAATTTTTTTATGGATACGCAAGCCGTGGAGATTCTTCAGTAGATTTTGCAGCAGCTTCACTCAATTCATGAATGTGTAGCAATCATGTTTTTGTGTGTGTATGTGTAGTAAAATCTCATGTACTCGTGAATACACTCATTTCACAGCTATGCTGTGGGTATCACTAAAAGTGAAAAACGTGATGCCTGAGTCACTATGAGTGATTTTTTCTGGTAAAAGCAATTATTTTCATAATAGTAAAAAATGTCCAACACATCCTCGTATCCAGTCATCGCAATGTTTGGTATTCTAAAATTACACGCTCTCTTATTTACAAAGCAGTAAGCATTTCAGGAACATTAGTTATTTTGATATGTCAGAAATAAGCTATAAGCCTAATACATTCACTTTTGGAATCATATTTTTTTTCCCTGATTTAGTTGCTTCTTGCTCAGTCCTCTCTAATACAATATATGTATATATTTTAAGACTAAACATTTTACCATGCATTTAGACTCTCTTCTAAATAATCTGCTTTTTCTGATGCATACAAGTGACTTCCATTCATTTCTTTACCTGGGTGGATTGCTGTACCTGGAGAGCAAAATTTTTTGGGTAAATTTTTCCTTTTTTGGTTGCAATCAGTGTTATATTTTTGAAAAACTGTTTCAAGAACTACATTTTTTATGCATGATCTGCACATAATGTAGACATTATCCAAGTGAAGACATGCATTTTCAGTTATTCAGTCCTGTATATGTTGGTACAAAAATAAATAAGTGTAAGCCTTGTAATCATAGTGATAAGATTTTCATCCTTTCTCCAAGAAAATCTATGTTCTTTGTATCCATTTTACTCTCCAATTTTTTCTGTTAAAATAAATGTTTCCTTATGAATTCCTCTGCCTTCTTTATGAGTCTAAATGATACCCACCCAATAAAAGGGAAACAATTAAATCAGGAAAAAAATTCTGTAGTGCATGAAAGCAAATTACCATGTTCATCTCACCCCCCCCCAATACCATAAGTGACAGGTTATCTGCCATAATACTTGAACGTGGCAAAAGTCAGTTGCATAAAATAAATATGATCTTGAAACATGGAAAGGAAAATAATGAAGCTTAAAATATGACAAATTAATTTTATAACTTGGCAGTTGTATAAGAAAGTAAAGTAATTGACAGGAAATAAAAATTATTGCTGCTAAAAAGAAATAGAAAATATTTTGTGCTTGAAGTATTTGTATCCATATTAATGCACTGACATATATGCTTTAAGTTTTCATTCCATGTTCTTATTGATATTAATTCTTGTTAATCTTTTTACAAACATCATATCTCTAAAGTTCTTACTGCTATGGAGAAATCAGTAAGGCATAGGTAGATGCGATTGGTACAAAATGTCTACAGTTAAAATGCTAACAAGGTCAAAATGTCAACAGGCTCTAAATATGTGTATATATTTTTGCTGTTGTTAATTGGAATGCAGCTGTTGAAATTTGTTGCTTCTGAAACAAACAGATAAGAAATTTGCCCTCCCCCTTAACATCCATAGTATCTGAGGATCACTAGGATTATTACCTTTTGTGGCCCTTTAAATCGTCATTGTTGGTCTCGGGCAGATGTCTTGATACTTGGTAGCAGCAAATTCGCATTTTTCTATATATGTCAATGGAATTAAGGAGTGTCATTGCACCTTACTTAATTCCTGAGCTATTGAATAACCCAGCACTTACCCTCTCAATGTGCAACACTGATACAGTATTAAATTTTGTGAAGAACTGTAAACAACAGGCTTTCTAAAGCATTGCTCCTTATATGTTTTAACCTCCCCTACATCATTCTCCAGTGTAGATACATGGCCCAATTCTGCCGTTTTGGTTCCAAAATTACGAGTTGAACCAAAATATTAATTTTTGTGAAAATCTTCTCAAGCAGATGTGTAAAATTTTGTGAAGATCCGTTGAATGACAGTGGCATACGAAACTCATCTGAAAACTGAAGTAATCTAGAACTAAAACGAAAACCAAATATTTGAAGAAAAAAATGCGAGTAGAAATTGAAAGTAAATTGCCCAAAAATACAAAACGCTATGTAAGATGTTATCAACACAAAAAACTGCCACAATATAGTAAATACTGCCAAAAGCACAATAAAGATGGAGGGGGGGGGGATAAAAAAAACCCCTGCTGTCAGAGTGTAAATTTTTCAAAACTTAATAAAAATGTCAAAACTGAAATAAAATAAAAGTGAAAAAGGAAAAATTCCACATTTCACTGTTACTTTGAACATTTTGAGAGCCTGTTGACATTTTAACTCTGCATTTTGATCCTGTCAACATTTCTTAACACATCTCATATTCATAAGGATCACATAACAAGCTAAGATAATAATTTTGCACTTGTATTGGGTCACAAAATATTAATTACAAAGTCTTAGGCTAGAAGTTTTTAATCGCCGTGCACACATTTATGAGGTTTGCATGACGAGTTAAGTTTATAATGTTGTTCTTTCACTTAGTTGCCAAATTAGTCTCTAGGTCTTTTAAGAATTTTTCAATAAGTGTAAAGCTCTTAACTTGACTTGTCACACAAACCTTATGATTGTGATCACTGCAGTATAAAAAATTACTAAACATTCTTATGCTTAGGCCTTGGGTATATCAATTAATGTTTTGTGCTTGAGTAAAAGTTCAACACAATTAATTTGATTTTCTATGAATATCAACTTGGCGGACTGAAAACTATTAAAAAGGCTTTGGCCTAAGGCCTGCTTAATCGTTTCTGCCTCGGTAAAGTGCATTGCTAAAACCTTGACTTGTTGTGCAAACCTTATGAAAATTAGCACAGCAGATTGAAAACTGCTAAAAAGTCCCATGCATAAGGGCATTATCATTAATGTTTTGCACCTGCGTAAAAATGTGACATTATCTTTAGTTCCCATATAAACCATAAACCTTACTAATTGCTGAAATGGTCCAACGCACAGTGATCTGAAGTAAAAAAAAAATGAAACAAAAATGTAAGGACTATTGTGACTGTGAACATTTTTGGACTCTCAACATTTTGACTTTCAACATTATGACCACCGCCGATAGGCAAAAGGTCATTGCTTGAGGAATGGGTGTGGCCTGTAATGCAGCTATCAAGCCTGTTGCCATTTTTTTAACAGGTTGTGATTGGTAAAGCCAAGGTATTTGTGGTAGCTAAAGAATTTGTTAATATATTCACTTTGGTTTAATTACTCAATTTTGTCATGTTTTAACTAGCGCATTTACTTTCATTTGTCTTGTGTAAGTAATGATAGTTATGATACATATGAATCCTCATTAAGTTGTGATAGTTCTTTTAATGGATTTTTTCCACAGCTTACAATGTGATTGGCTGGTAATTTGCGTCATTCTGCACTTCAGTGTAAATCTCTTGTATTTAATAGTTTGGTAAATTTTATAGCTTTTGTGTTTCTTATATGTCTGTAACAAATTTTATATCTGTACTCCTTGTTATGTATCCATGCAACTCCCCCTCCCCACACACATACGCAATTTTTGTTTCTTGTCTTCTCGTTAGATTAGAACACATTGCAATGCATGCCATGGAAAGCATTTTGCAGCAGCTAATGAACGATGTAGTCACCTAGACATTGACTATCTGAAATAAGTGTTTTGCAGTGGATTTATGTAAAAAAACATTCCACTGCAAACATTTGCTTTTCATGGTCTAAATGGCAAGAGTAAGCAGATCTGAAGTTTAGGCTGCAAATACCATAGGTAAGCTTCTTTTTCTTTTCTTCAGGAAGTTTTACATTTTAAAGTGTACATATTTCTTTTAGACCTTTGACTGTTTGGAATTGTTTTTTTGTTTTTTTCGGTGAAACATTACTTGCATTGTATATTAGTTGAAAGTTTTGGAAGAAATCTTGCTGTCAGAGTTAGATGATTGGCTGAGACATGGGTCAGTAAAAACTAGGGCTAGACTTCTGTGAATTCTTCCGTAGAATTTACTGACAGATTTGCTTGCGTTTTAGACCATGGCACAGCTGCTTTCCACCATTAACTGCACGGTTATTTTCTGACTTTCTGAAAACTATTGTGCAGGGACATGATACCCTCTACTGTGCACCCCACTTTAAGTTTAAAATCGGCAGTGTAACTGAATAACTGGAACGTTTTTTTTTTAAGACATCATGAATAGCAATGAAGGAAAATATCTGCAGCAAAGACGTTGGTCAAAATGGCAAAGGACAAATCTTGCACAGCACACATGATATCCAAAACAAGGAACTTTGAAAAAAGGCACACATAGGTTCATGCAGCAAGCACTGTGCATATGTTTTCATTGGCTGGTTGACAAAAACAGAGACAGCACAACAGTCAGCATTGTTCTCAACAACACAAAATGATCCCGCTGTCCCTCCCCATAACTTCCCTAATCTTTCATTATGACACCACTCCCTCCTCTATCCATTCTGTACAAACTCCTGAATTGAAAAAAAAAATTCCTTTTCCAATTACATCTCCTCTCATAAACAATTACCCTGTAGCTTTTAATAAAAATCAAAGGGCCTCAAAAACATTTTTATTTTAAATCGGCATATTATCCGCATTTGTATCCATAGAACCTAATTTTTAACAGAGAATCTGGATAATTTCTCAGAAATATTTCTTCCTTAATTTCTGTATTTACTAGTGAACATTGGAGAAAAAATAGCATAGATAAAATGCAGATAACATTAGCAGTGATTCACAGCATCAAGCTTCTTTTTCATAGAAAAAGAAGCTTGATGCTGTGAATCCATTTCACACCACAGAAGTGTGTGGAACAAAAAACAAAAAAAGGCTACTACCTACGTAATATTAGATTCATTATTCTGGTTTGCACTCTGAACTTCTAAGGAAATATTCAACCATGATTCGCACAAATATTTCATTTGGTTATGCATTTTTTAGATGAAGTTATCCCTTGGAACACTAACACTGAGCCTTAGGAATTCAAATGTAAAGCACAGTGTAGGGATATAATTTCACACACTGAAACTGCTTGATGTGTGTGAATGGGTTGGCCAACATTCAGAAGACCTACAATTTTAAAATTGTTCATGTAAAATGGATAAAATATTTAACAGAAGACAAACTATACATTCATATTTTTTAAATAACATTTTATTAACATTAGGGAAATATTATGTATATTACCCATCAATGACTCAGCTGCTGTTATGGAAAATTTACAATAAATGTACAATAACAAAAGATAGATATGATTTGCAACATACTAAAAAATTTTCCCTTCACAATGAAACAACATAAGCAATTAAAATTCTAAATTACTCTGATTCAGAACTTATCCCTTGGCCAATGAACACAAAGGAAAATCTAGTTATATCTGCATAACATTAAAAAAATTCAATTATGCAGCACATTTTAAGCATGTCACAATTGATGGTATGCAAAAATTAAATGTATAATTTTTATCCTGTGAACACACCTCTGTACCTATAGTCATGTATGAAAAATATCCTTCTGTGTTTGGTAGCTGTCAAAATTACTTTTACATGTGTTACAAATAATACCAAGCTCATTCAAATTACTATTTCAATATGGAAAAATATCCATAACACTGTGTCAAAATGAAAAAATAAAAAATATGCCAAAAGTACAAATCTTAGTTTATTATCAAGGTGCTAAATGTGATTTGTTATGTGTATGCATAAGTGCTCAGAAAAAAACACTGATAAGAATTTGAAAAAGAAAATACACTTTCTGCATCTCATTTTATCTATTTAACGCTAATAATTACATTACTCAACCAAAAACCATTCAAAATAATAACAAACTTATACTAGTATTCTGTCAATTATTTATACAAAGCTGCATGTACGAAACATTATTATCTGGTATTTGATGTTTCAACTTCGTAGTATTTATGAGTAGCGTAAACATCATGGTCAATTAACATGCAATTCACTATGGAATGTCAAATTACTATTTCTAGTTCATGGCAATAAAAAATAACAGACAAAAAGAGTTGATGCTAAACATGTTTTGCACAGCACAACATCAAAACCTGTAAGCAATCACCATGAAGCTTTGAACAGCATTTTACAAAAAAAAAAAAAGAAAACAATAATGAAATAAATAAAAGGCACAAAAATACAATGAACTGTAACATTCTGTACAATCTGTTGAGAAAATTTTGTATTAACTGGAGTACCTAAACTTATTACTTTTTAACAGATAATCATTAGATATTAATGATTGATTGTAATTATCGAACTTCTTTATTTTTGTTGTATTTTAGTATCTTGTAAATTTACTAAAATGTTTGACAGCCTTGAAGAAGGTAAGGATTTTTCTACCCTCCCCCTCCCTAAAAGTACTCATATGTAGAGTACTTTAGGAAGGAAGGGAGTGTCTAACCCCAGGTCTTAAACAAACCTTAGGAATAGGAAGCTAGAAGATTTGGACTAGAGTGCCTGATAGGAAAGTGCCACGGAAGCAAGGTAGAAATGGGGAGGAAGACACCCTTATTTATTACCGGGGGCTAGTACCCGGGGTCCGACAAGTTAACCTGCTCATCCGATGCACGGCGGATATTTAATGGGTCGAGAGTTCGCAGATACCTGAGATCGAACCTGAGATTCCTCCGTGGCAGTCACGAACGTTGACCACTAGGCCACACGCGGCCCGTGTTTTTTTTTTCCCGTTAGTACTGTTTTTAGTAAAACTGTCTGACAAATGCCTATCAATCACTGCCTCATCACTACCGGCGGTGACTATGTTACGTGCAACTGAGGCGATGCTCACTGAAAGGAACCACAAAAGCATTATGGAAGTATTTTTCCCCTCTGACAGCCTCACTGCGCGTGCATGAGGATAATGTCTGTGGAATAAATCTCGCTCCTGTGCCCTGACCTTTGACCCCATTTGGATGATATTCAACAGAACCGGTTCAGTATACTTCCGGAACAACCTACTAAAGTTTTGTCGTAATCGAAGCATTTTTACCATAAGGGTGTTGGAATGAATCCCGCTCCTATGTCCTGACCTTTGACTCCATTTCGCCCATTTTTAATAGGATTTGTCCCCGGATGGTCCCTTACCACATAATAAAATTTCATCGAAATCGAACCATTTTTACGCAAGTTATGACGCATATGACGAATGGATCCCGCTCCTATGTCCTGACCTTTGACCCCATTTCACACATTTTCAATAGGGTTTGTCCCCAGTTGGTCCCTTACTGCATACTAAAATTTCATCAAACTCGAACCATTTTTACCCAAGTTATGACGCATAAGGGTGGTGGAATGAATCCCGCTCCTATGCCGTGACCTTTGACTCCATTTCCCCCATTTTCAATAGGATTCGTCCCCAGGTGGTCCCTTACCACATACTTAAATTTCATCGAAATCAAACCATTTTTACGCAAGTTATGACGCCCAAAGGCAATATAATGGATCCCGCTCCTATGTCCTGATCTTTAACCCCATTTCGCCCATTTTGAATACAGTTCCTCCCCAGGTGGTCCCTTACAACATACTAAAATTTCATCGAAATTGAACCATTTTTACGTGAGTTATCGTGCGAACCGACGGACAAAGCTGGATGCTACGCTTCTGCAACCTACAGTTGGAAAGCGTAAAAAAGGAAGTTTGTGTATGCATGTCTGTCTTTCGCGAAACAAAATGAAAAACGTGGTTCCCGATCTGAGTGTGTCTTTCCGCTTTGTTTACATGCAACCTGATCACAACCAACGTAAAGGCGTGAAGGAAAGTAGTTCATGATAAATTTTAGGCATTTCTTTTTTATAATGTTTCTTACTTTTGTTCTGGAAGTCATAAATTTTATGTGTTCATTTTTTAGAACGTGTTATGATAGACGCCTTAATTACCTTAGATTTTGCAATAGCTTCGTTCAAAATTTGCCAACTGTTCCCCAGTTATTGGGTACCATTGGTGGCTTGTCCTAGTCACATAAATACGCTTTTGCAGTTCTCGGAGGGAAAAGAAATATAAAAGAGGAAGAAATGAGTTTTCATCATAACAAGTCTCCAAAATTTTCAAATGACGAAAATGTATCCACAATAAGCCCCAGGACACAAAAATTAAAGCTACATGTGTAGGGTTATATACAGAATTACTGGTGGCATACAATAGAAGATATGTTTTGAAATTCCAAGCTATCAGTTTTAAATTCATTGAACAACCATTAAACATGTTATTCAAAATGAAAATTTGGTAATTTCCTGTAATTCTAACATTATTCTTAACTTTTACAGAATAAAGAAACGATTTTTCATATGACAACTTCAGAATCATGTATCCATTTCTTAGATCACAATTTCACCTTGTACCATTTGAAGCATGCACATAATGCATATAACAAAATGTATAACATTACATCCCACTTTATTCCGCAGCAATAAGAACATTTATAAAACATAAAACCCGCACTTCATGAAGGATTAACTAACGTTCAATCAACAACTCGTATTTATAAAATTTCAGTACTGAATACTAATAAAAGAAAAGAAACATTCCTTACCGCTGAAAATATCTTTTGTAATCGAGCAGGATCTTCACACAAAACTTAAAACACGCAGTAAATATCCACGCAACATTCACTGGAACAACACAACTCGCCAACAAGAACGGACATAACACAACTACGAAACAAGTCAAATTCGTTGGTCTAATGGAAAAAGAGTAGCCCTACGATTGTGACGTCACGACCAAATCACGTGACCTTGTTGCAGGCCTGGTAAGGTATTAAGATGGCCTTGTTCAAAGTCAGGATACTACAAGAGGTGTGCCCATTGGATGTAGGCATACATGATCACTATTGCAATTGGTTCGTGAGGTTCACATGCAACAGCATCTTACAGAAAAGGCCTGGTTTCATTTAAATGGGTGCATAACTTCTACGAGAAAAAAAAAAGAAAGCCTAAACAGATATCAGTTATATGAATGTATACTTATTATGAAAAAAGTTACAATATTTCAATTTTACCTCTGAATTTTAAACACTGTGGTAAAATATATGTAAACCACAAATTCCCAGCCTTCTCCACAGGGCACACTTAATCAGAGAAATTTGTTTTCATGGAACATCTGCTATCTATTGCAATAACAAGAAAATTTTGTGTGGATTATAAATCAATGCAAAATATACTTATCCAGTAAGGTAAGAATTTAAATAAAACTCAAAATTAGTTCGCAACACCATTATTATCTTATTACGAAAATTACATAGCTTATAATTTTTTCTAAATCTAAAGAGATGTTTGATTGTAGGAAAAAAATTATATTAGAAACCTTGGACTAATGTGTCCTGAAAATTTTTATAAACCCTAGATAAACAGTGGACATCTCAAGCAACAACATAGTGCTAAGAGAGCGGCCAGAAATTCCATCAAAAGGATTATTGCATTTCTCAGTCTGAAATTCATGCATAGCAGCATGGTGCACCCAGATATAATGCAAGGTGTCTTTAGAACCCATTGTAGATTATTTACATTCAAATATTTTTAAGATTAGCTTAAATATGAGTAAAGTAGAAGTAAATAAAGATACAAGAAAATGTAATCAAATTATACGATCACATTAATTAATTTTTAGTAAAACCACAAAATTCTGTGTGTGTGAAGATCAATTTTGTATGTTATTCTCAATATCTGACAATTCATCTGTTTCAAAACATGTGATGCAAACATTACAACGCCGCCCTGGTGGCGCAGTGGTCTAAGCGATGGCCTCTGATCATTCGTCTGAACGGGGTCCGGGTTCGAATCCCAGTGAGGCATGGATGTTGTGTTTGTCTTACGGCACTGGCTCTTTCCCTTCCCTGGAACCAGTGACCCTAAATTAGGGACGGACGACTGCTTATAGCCCATTGAGTTGCTCACGGTGGTCGTTAAACCTCCAATAACAAAAAAACATTACAACCACTAATATTCCAAGATTACAAAATTTTGTGGTACATTAAAAGTACTGCAGCACATCAGTTGTAAATAAATCAGTACTGTGGGCACATCTCCTTCGAAAGAACAACTGTCGCCTTGCAGTTCTTGCACAATTAAAAAAATGTTTTACAACAGATAAAAATGTTAAATTATCAATATTCTAAGTTCCCATATTTGAAGGGAAAGTGGGGAGTACTATTTTTTATACATTTCCACTAGCCAGTTCAACTCATATTAAATAACATTGGTAATTAAAGTGCTATAGATTCAGTAAATAGAACGTCACTATTTTTTTCCTTGTTGCAATGGTAAAACACTTCCTCTTAAATGTTAAAAAAAGCTTCACACCATGCTTGAGGGAGGAGAAATGAAAGATCGTGAGTGTTTCACAGTGTGGCATTTGTTATCAATCCTGCTGCACTGGGGTAGCTAATTGGGGTAGGGATTATTATTTTATTTAGTCTATGGTTGATACTGAGAGAAGAATATTTTGTGTTTGGAACAAGGGTGACATATTTCTAATTTCACATGTGAAGAAGATGGCTCTTCCTGTTGTGTGCTGGTCAACTGAACTATGAGCACGAAGGGGGTGGAACCCCTTGTTTGCCTTTTCCTTGGAACGGGAAGCAAATTGGCCATTGAAGATACACAACCAGGGTCTGAAAAAAAACGTTTTTTTTTTTGTTTTTTTTTAAAAACGAGCCGAGCCCGCTTGGGCTTTATTGGGGTGTTTTTGGGTTTTATTGGGGGTTTTCACGTTTTTCCCAGTCTTTTTTTTTTCTAATTTGCATAACTGGAATTTATTTGAAACAGTATTAGAAATTAATTTTATTAGTTCAGTTTTTAAACTAAGTGATATATAGAAATATTTAAGGTGTGGTGAGGGTGTACAAAAATTACGTTATGTACATATTTGCGTGCAATAATTTGAAAAATAACCAGCAAAAAGACATACATAGTCTGCGATCTGCCTTTTTGTTACAAAAAATGATTTTTTTAAACGTTTCCCAGAAGTCTGTCGAATCACAGGGCAGTCCATTATTGTTATTCCTTTTTATTGTGTTAAATGTATCACATGTTCACTTTTCTTTTGCTTCAGCAAATTCACTTTAGTGTTTTCTCGATAATTTTCATTTGCCATATAGGTTCATCAAATCGCAAAAAATTCATTGCAAAAGGGGAAGGGGGTCAATAGAAAGGTGCGATTACAAATTAAAGTGACAATATATATATCGGAAGAGAGAAAATTTAAAAAACCCAGTGCATGGTTGATGATAAAGAATAAAATGGTGCATAGGAAAGAAAAATCTAAATCTTACTGATGAAACAAACAATTGTTGCTTTTAAATCTGGTCCCAACGTTATGTTCGTGTGAATCAGTAATATTAACACAGAATATTTATGATAGTAAAATTTGGAAGTTTTGGAATTATTAGTTTAATGCTATTAAAAAGAACTGTTACAATTGCTAAAAATTTGCAAATACCCCCCCCCCGGCATTATTAGATGAAATTTCTTTCAATAACGTATTTGGCAAAGAGCTCGGAAAGTAGATTCTTTACATTTTATAAGAGCTAGCCAAAAACGCCTAGCGGTTATGCAGATGACAGAATTAATGACTAACAGTCATTTACGAAAAAAGCCCCCCCCACCCCGGCTTTCAGCACGCCAAGCAAACAGCAACTGTCCCCGGTGTCGTGCGCCAAGTGACCCTCTGGAAATCGTGCGCGAAGCGACCCTGCTAATCGAATCATTTTACTTATATATCATCATCATCATCATTGTCAACCATTATCAATCCACTGCTGTATGAAGGTCTCCCCAAGTTTTCTCCACAATGTTCTGTCTTGTGCCAGTCACCTCCATGTCACTCCTGCATACTTTCGAATTTCATCCACCCATCTCCCATGTGGTCTTCTTCTGGGTCTTTTCCTGTCCCTTGGAATCCAATCTAAAATTTCGGCTGTCCATCGATGGTCTGTACTTCTGGTCCAAGTCCATTGCCATTTCAGTATGTCCAGTCCATTGCCATTTCAGGGATTTAACTCTGATCATGATGTCTTCCACTCTTGTCATTTTTCAGATCCACGAGTTCCTCTTCTTATCTCTCCTGGTTACACCAAGTCTGCACCTCTCCATGTTGCTTTGAGTTGTCTGCAGCCTTTGTATGTCTCTTTTAGTTAAGGTCCACGTCTCTGCACCATAAGTAAGCACTGGAAGGATGCATTGATCAAACACTTTTCTTTTAAGACATAAGGGCATATTGCTCTTGAAAATCATGCTGTTTCTCCCAAAAGCTCTCCAGGCAAGTTTTGTACGCCGATTAATTTCTTCCTCAATGTGACCCTCACTTTATATCTGCTGTCCAAGATAAACGTACGTGTCTGTTATCTCCAGCTTTTCTCCATCAATTGATAAATCTTCATTTCTTGTAAAAACATTGAACATCACTTTTGTCTTCTGAAGTTCATTTTTAATCCCACTTCTTTACTCTTATCAGCAACTTCCTGGATCATACTCTGCAGCTCTGATGGGGTAGTTGCAAAAATGACTACGTCATCAGCAAAACGAAGGTGGGTAAGATAATCTCCATTAATCTTTATCCCTTTGTTTTCCCAGTTCAATGATTGAAAGACATTTTCCAATGTGGCATTAAAGAGCTTTGGAGATATGGTGTCAGCTTGTCCCACTCCCTTTTCAATTTTTATATATATACAAATTGTAGTCAAATTACTTACATCTAATTAATTAATTACTTACATCAAGTTTTTTATACTAAACACAAGATTTTAATATCACTATATATATATATAAGATTAATGGAGATTATCTAACCCACCTTCGTTTTGCTGATGACATAGTCATTTTTGCAACTACCCCATCAGAGCTACAGAGTATGATCCAGGAACTTGCTGACAAGAGTAAAGAAGTGGGATTAAAAATGAACTTTCAGAAGACAAAAGTGATGTACAATGCTTTTACAAGAAATGAAGATTTATCGATTGATGGAGAAAAGCTGGAGATAACAGACACGTACGTTTATCTTGGACAGCAGATATCAAGTGAGGGTCACATTGGTGAAGAAATTAATCGGCATACAAAACTTGCCTGGAGAGCTTTTGGAAGAAACAGCATAATTTTCAAGAGCAATATGCCATTATGTCTTAAAAGAAAAGTGTTTGATCAATGCATCCTTCCAGTGCTTACGTATGGTGCAGAGACGTGGACCTTAGCTAAAAGAGACATACAAAGGCTGCAGACAACTCAAAGTAGCATGGAGAGGTGCATGCTTGGTGTAACCAGGAGAGATAAGAAGAGGAACTCGTGGATCTGAAAAATGACAAGAGTGGAAGACGTCATGATCAGAGTTAAATCTCTGAAATGGCTATGGGCTGGACATACTGCCAGAAGGACAGACCATCGATGGACAGCCGAAATTTTAGATTGGATTCCAAGGGACAGGAAAAGACCCAGAAGAAGACCACATGGAAGATGGGTGGATGAAATTCGAAAGTATGCGGGAGTGACATGGAGGAGACTTGCACAAGACAGACCGTTGTGGAGGAAACTTGGGGAGACCTTCGTCCAGCAGTGGATTGATAATGGTTGACAATGATGATGATGATGATATATATACACAAATTGTTGTCAAATTTTTTACATCTAATTAATTAAGTACTTACATCTTCTGAATTTTGCAGCGTTTGTCCTTAGTCCAACTTGGTAAGATAGCTTAATTCATTCAGGCATTTTTTAAGATCTTTAAATTAACAAATTTGACGTGTGATGAGCAAACAACAATTAAAAGAATTAAGAGAACTTGGTCCAAACAGGAAGAAAATGTGTATACAAGTAAAAGAACGCATTCGTAATATCATGGCGGAATTTTGAAATTCTAAAGACCTTAAAAAATACCTGAAAGCATTAAGCTATCAAAATTCAAAAGATGTAAGCACTTAAAAAATGCCTGAAAGCATCAAAATTCAGAAGACGTAAGTACTTAATTAATTAGGTGTAAATAATTTGACTATGATTTGTATATATATGTGTAAAATGATATTAAAAACTTGTATTTAGTATAAAAAACTTGATGTAAGTAATTAATTAATTAGATGTAAATAACTTGACTACGATTTGTATATATATATATAAATAAAATTATTCGATTAGCAGGGTCGCTTCGCGCACGGTCGCTTCCCACACGTAATCCTGTCCCCGTCTCTCTCTGATGTGACGCAGCAGGTAATGGATTAAGTTGGTCGGTCAAACTAATTGTAAAAGAAAATTTTATATTTGGTGCTGATTAAATTTAGAATATTGTAGAAGTAAAAGTAAAATCTAATTTTGAAAAAAACCTAGGCAGGTTATTTCAACTGGGCGCACGCTGGGCCCACCTTGGCGAACCCTGAACACAACCCACCGCGCCGATGTTGCAAAATTCTGATCCCGAGGCTTTGCTATCTTCCGTTTTCCTTCTTGGGAGGGGGGGGGTTACTGTAGTTAAAGAAAGGTAATGACTTTTTTAAAATGCTATTGCGAAGTTGGTTATTCAAAAACTAATATCAGCTCTGTTCTTTTTTTTTTATCTCAAAAATTTTGCTACCAGATAATTTTATAAAAATGGTGATACCTCTTATTACACCACAAATAACAAAAAGTTAGCGGCTTTCAGACTAGAACAGTTTTTTGCAAAATCAGCTGATGATATTTACAAAATTGCATCTCTTCAAATTACCTGGTCACATAAATCCATATGCTTTTACACTTGATTTGCTAGACTGCAAGGCTTTCCCTTTCCAAAATCTCCACAACAGGAAAATTTATGAATTTCATCCAGAAAATTTCAAATATGTTTAACAACTCAGAATTGTAATTTCCATTAAAATCATTCACAATGTGCTGAGATTTTCCAAGACCTATTAGTGTACAGTGTGAATTCAAAAACAGTTATAGCATTAATTTCTCTCGAATAATTTGATTACTTCATATGAAAAAAATCTCATAATTGATAAATTGCAAATGAAAGTCTTATAAAACATGTTTCCTATGAAGTTACAAAATGTGACAAAATACCTATGACATGCTTTTACGTAAAGAAAGCCGTGGACTTTTTTTATGTGGATTTTTTAATTGTCAGATAAACATGACTTGGAGAGATTCCCAACATAAAAAAACCCCAACTATTTCATGATTACTTGAATGCCTTTATGAAGTCGCATGGACTGCAGCATTTAAAAATGTATGTTTTATTCATATATCTATAGACCTAATAACTTGTACCTTCCAAGATGTTATCAATTAAACAGTTGACAAGCATGCTTTGTTTGGATAACCATTGGTTGTAGTATTGGTCCCGCAGACAGCTACGTTCAAAGTTGTTCCGCCGCACAGTCCGTGTCTGATGCGTGAAAAGAAACTTAGATTTCTGCCACATTTAAGAGGCCCTGGTTTTGGCGAAATCATCTCTGACTTTCCAGATCACTTTGCTACATTTCTCTGTGAACATCAGATTGTTATATGCTGTGTGATCATCGTTCTCATTACCAAGAGTCAAACAGAACAAAATGTTAACTACAGAAAAACAAGCTTTCTTTGTCCAACAGCAAAGAAGCGTAAAACTGGTTATTTATGTTCTTCCTGCAACAAATCAACATGATTCCAGTGTTACAGAAAAAAAAAGAAATTGCTTCATGTGCAAACTCAGATTCCGAAAGCTCAATGTGAGGTCATTTGAGCACCTGAATTTTCCTAGTTCTAGCTGGAGTCTTAACCCGTAAGTGACATCGTGCATGTTTTAGTACCTACAGAGCATTGTGCAGTCCAGGGAGCCACTGTATGTACTACACCCTAGATGAAGACCTGTTGCAGAAAGAATATTAACTATGTTTTGGGTTTTCATATCACCTTGACCCTCAAATGTGATGACATTTTTAATATTTTTAA
The DNA here is from genome assembly GCA_039090855.1 of Macrothele yani. Taxonomy (NCBI): domain Eukaryota; kingdom Metazoa; phylum Arthropoda; class Arachnida; order Araneae; family Macrothelidae; genus Macrothele; species Macrothele yani. Next base: position 57,902,741 of record CM077032.1, on the reverse strand, counting down.
ATTCTGTTGCTATAAAATACGAAAATTTTGTTGGAGCACAGAAGTTATAATCCTGAATGATACACATTTTAAATTCTTTTAAAAGAAATATAAAATGCATACACTTCTAAGACTGTGCGTATATGCTATTGATGAAATTTTGTTTATAAAAACTAAGTATTAACCTATACCTTGTTGAAGTGACACATAATACATGCTTTTAGATTTGAAATCTATTCCCTGATAATTAATATACAGCTGAATCTGTAATTAAAATCCATTACCATTAAACATGTCAGTTTGATAACAAAAACACTTTAAATTTCAACTTAAGAATTGTACAGCATAGGCCTATATTTCATGAATTATATATGTGTATATTCATGTAAAACAATAGTAGATTATAGTTTAATGGAGCTTATGCCTTGTTCAATCAGGCTTTCCATGTAGCTACCACCACAGCTTTTTTCATCCCACTACAATTCCATACTTTGAAGAGTGGCATCTGGGGAAAAGGAAAATATAACTAGCAATATTCCCAGCAGCACATCAGTATCTGAAAAAGTTTCACTCGATTATAAACACCCAATCCCTAAGAAGAGAGAGAGAAAAAAATACTGTAGGCTAAGGAATTATAAGGGTATTTTAGAACTGGGCAGCACAACAGTGCAGGGACCTCGTGCAATAAATACTCCGTTGAATACCTATCATACATTAAAATTTATATTATATAACCACAGTTCGTCACCTATTCAGTATGTTTTAAACATGTACATAAAGAATGACATTAGTTGTTCAGTAGGAGCTTACGAAACAACTTCAGTTGTACCTTTTTTGTTTTTGTTACGGAAGGCAGAGCTACAGTTGGCACAGTTTTAATCTTAAATTGTATACCTAACTGACATTTATTCCGCAATACTCAAAACGTTCCAGGCGTCCTAATTTTTTAGAAACCAAAAGTACACGATTACAGTCTCTTGGCGGGATCATTTAGACATTAGGCCTAACGATCAGCAATTTTGTATGAACACAAAACGCAATTAATCTAAAGCTAGGCTGAGGCATTTCCTGTTTGTGTGGAACATGAATTAATTGGTCTTTTATTAACTGAAAGAAAAAGTACTATCCTTGATTTCTACACCACATTGCAAATGCTTGGAACACATTAGGACCTTATTTTAGAACGCAAGGTGTGCCAGATTAAGAGCACTTTAATGTGTTTTTATTTAGAACATATTTTGAGAACACATTAATATGTCCCCAATGCATTCTTATTTAGAACACATTGGGAGTAACTTTTAGAATGCGTTCTGTTCCAGTTTAAGAATACATTAATGTGTTCTTGCTGTGAACAGATTAATGAAATGCGTTCTCAATGTGTTCCTATTAGAACACATTCTTAAATGCCTTCTGAAATGTGTTCCCAATGTGTTCCAATTCAGACCACATTGGCAATAAAAAGCAGAAAACATTCTGTGCCAGATTAAGAACACATTTGATGTGTCCTGAATGTATTTGAATTTAAAACACATTAGGAGTAAATTTTAGAATGCATTCTGTTCTAGTTTAAGAACACATTCAGAATTCATTGGGGACACATGCAAAACATATTTTGAACACCTTCTGGACAACTCATGGACAAAATGCATTGTCAGTAAAATGTAGGTGTACCATTCCAGCAAACTGAATTCCAAATGTGTGTTGGGGATTAGAAATGTATTCCAAATGTGTTTTTCTCCGCAGGAACTAATGAAAATTTTGAAACTTCTCCTAAGGATGGATTTATCTGAGACACTTATTTGTTCAAGCTAAATGTACTCTTTTTAAATTAGTATTATTTGATGAAATATGTTTTGGTTGTTTGTGGATTAATTTTGAACCATGTTTACCAATGGAATTTTCCCCATAAAGTAATAATATATTGCTTCAATAGGAGTAACAAAAAATGTTCATATAAATATAACACAAACAGTCCACTATCCAGCAAAATAATTCATTGACATTTTTATTTTAGTAAGAATTTTATTTAGTTTCCCAAACAATATATGGGTTTCTTTTGGTTCTATAATTTTTTATGATGCTGTTAATTGAGCCAATGGCCTTTTTGCCCTAGTATGTAATGCTTCTGGCCAAGTGTGTAGAAGGCCAATGTGGCTGCTTCTGGGAGATATTTCTTTAGATAGTTCAGTTCAAATGTGTAGTAATCTGCCAGCAGCACAGTTAAAAATGACAAAATTTTTCTGGAACACAACATTAGCATCTTTTGTTTGTTTCTGCTTTATTTGTGCTGTCGCATGGGATGAGGCATATTCTTCTACGCTCTGCACTTTTTTTGTGAATACCGCAGCATCCTGAAATTAAAGAAGAAAAACAAATAAGACAGATATGCCATTCTGAGCAGTGACTAAAGCTATATGAAATTATGGACAGCAAAACCAAATTTAACATTTTAAAAAAGAGACAAACATGCTTAGAAAATAGCACAAAATTTTAATTGCAATGTGCACTACTATCTTTAAAAACAAATCACTTGTTTAATAGACAACTGATCTTTTCCCATAGTCTGGTTTTCTCTACATATGCATTTATGAAGACATACATATTTTTTGTGAAATCTGACATTGTTATTTATTTGTGTTACTCATCTTTAATATATATGTCCTTTTAACAAAAAAGTTATTACCTCACAGTACAGCTCTTACAATCTACTGTATATATGCTAATGTAACATAATGTACAGTTCATCACTTTTTTCATTGCGACAACTGTGTACAATAATTTTTTGGGTATATTCTAAGAAACTTTATGCTTATAGCTTATTTGGGCATCATATAAAACATCATGTTAAAATATATGTGAAATTGGCATATCTATAAAAATATTCTTAGTTATAAAAACTATAAAAATGTAATTCTGTTAATGTGAAATATGAACATTATCCACTACCCATTCATAAATCTAGACTGAGTGTTCATGAAACTCAACTTTTCAGCCCAGCATATACTGTAAAAAGCTGAACTAAACAATATTTATTCAATAAAGTGTTAACAAAACCATAAAGAGGTTTTCATGCTATATTTCTGAAAACTGTTTAAATCTTGGGTATTGTGCAAGGCTAATATCACTTGATATAACCTTCATATTTTTTATATTTCCAAATAACTGTGTGATCTTTAAGAGTTATGTAATGTAAAAATATCATTACATCACCAGCAACAGGTGACCCTGCTGTGAGTCTTATCAAAGTTCAATGGTGCATGCATTGCTTAAGTCCTTTGTTTAATTTTTCTTACTGCTCCCAGTTACAGTTCTATGGATACTAACACACTAAGCCATAGCAGTACATTAACAAAAAAGGTTATGTATTGAATAGATTATTAAGTGACAGCACCACTTCTGTCCTATAAAATTTTAAAGAAAACTTTTTTTCCTGTTTCTTCTTTTATTTAGTGAAATGTATTGAGGCATGTTGAGGTAGGTACTACAATGCTTGAATAACTTTCCATACAGAACAAAAAAAGAAAAAAAAACTATCAAAACACTGTCAATGTATTAAAATTTTAGATAATGTCCATCAAGTGATAGCCGTAGCCACGGAAATGTGGACATTACATGAAAGCATAAGCAGTTACGTCGTTATCACAACAAACTCAAATCCAATGCATTATCCACTTGCGCCACTGGCCCAATGGACAAAATTTGGCAGTTTCTAGGTCCACAGTAAAAGTATATAATGCAGGTTTTAAAAATGAGAAATAGATTTGTTTGAGGCACAACTTACCTGAAAAATCAAATGATCTATTGAAGCAGTTTTAGTAAAAGGTGACAGCACAGATCACAAGCCTGGCAAAACATACATCCTACAGAACGTATACTGGAACTTGCTGTTATGATTCTGAAGACAATATGTCGGTATGTAGGATTCCAGGAAAACTTGAACTTCACACATTACAAATAATAATTCAAATAAGCATTATGGTTGGACTTGAGAAAGAGTGTACATGCATCAGAAGGGTGTCTGTAAAAAATGAACTCTTCTGAATTTAGTTTCTTTTCCATATCAGGTTAGTTTAAAAATATACTTTAGGATTAGTTTAAAAATAAATTTTATATTTACACAACTTCTTATAAATTGTGGAATAATTATTTTACGGGTCTTATAGAGGTTATTTTTCTTCAAAGTTGGTTGTCAAATTTTCGAACTAAAGCCTAGTTCGTCATCAGGACTATGTCACTGGAGTAGTTGCTGCCACTCAATTGGAAGAGTCCATCCGCAATTATCGTTAATTGTGGTACTTCTTCTTCTTGCTATTTCGATCCCTTCTTCTAGTTTCCTCTTTACTAAGTTTGACTGGTGGGCGATTATTTTCACTGAGTCCCAATTTATGGAGTGTCCACTTGCTTGTATATGTCTGTCTAGCCCTGTTTTGTTCCCAATGTTCCTAATAGCTGCTTGGTGTTCTTTCATTCGGACCTTAATACTTCTCCCTGTTTCTCCTATATAGCTGAGTCCGCAGTTACAGTCGATGCAGTAAATTACTCCTTCCTGCAATTGGATGTCCAATTCTTTCTGCTTTAACGCTGGCAGGAATTTCTTTATTTTGTTATTAAGATCTGGAGCTAGCCTGATATTATATTTTGCTCCGATCCTTTTCAGTTTCTCGAAAAGTCCCTTGTGGTACGTAATTTTGCTGGTGAATTTGAAGTTGGTTTTCTCCTGCTTCTTTTTTGGCACTTGTTTAAATATTTTCTCAACATATGGGGAGGGGTAATTGTTTTCTGCCAATATTTCCTTTAATTCTTCTTTGTGAAGATCTTTCTGAGTAGCTGAAGAGACCAGGATTTCAATCTTTTCCAAATTGGGACTCAGTGAAAATAATCGCCCACCAGTCAAACTTAGTAAAGAGGAAACTAGAAGAAGGGATCGAAATAGCAAGAAGAAGAAGTACCACAATTAACGATAATTGCGGATGGACTCTTCCAATTGAGTGGCAGCAACTACTCCAGTGACATAGTCCTGATGACGAACTAGGCTTTAGTTCGAAAATTTGACAACCAACTTTGAAGAAAAATAACCTCTATAAGACCCGTAAAAGAATTATTCCACAATCACTATGAATAGAGGTGCCATAAATGCATTCTTATAAATATTGTGATGCAATATTAACAATGCATTTTCAGCACATATGCTGACCTACAGAAATGTTGCATGTGTATAATCTGATTGAATATTTAAATACTTAATCTATTAAAAGAGTAATCTTTGCATTACAGAATTTGCCAAATAGTAATATGGGCCTCTAAACAGGTTTCACTGTCTAAAACTTCAGTACCAATAAAAAATATGTAAAACAACAACAGAAAAACAAAGAAACAGCACAATTTGCTCATGCCACATGATTTTCAGCTTCTGCATCAGGTTGTTAAAGTTTTAGGCAGTGATGACTTTCAGCTTCTACATCACTGCCCTTAATATCAACAACCTTTTCTTAGTGGAAATCACCAGTTTCTTTTATCAGTGAATTGTTGTCTGAATAAGTAGGGAGAGTGAAAATACTGAGTAAAAATATAAACAAATCTCAATTACTTCTCATAGAAAGTGAATGAAACAAATTCTCCCATAAATACTGCATGTGATATTTTCAAAATTGTTCATGTGCACTGTGTTTAAGATGTCACACATAGAAGACTTCAAAACTGGCAATAGGGAAGTAAAATGAATGATTATGAACTAAGCAGTCTGGCTCTGATACTTCACCCACGTTCTTATACAGTAGACCACCTAGGCAAATTTTCAGAACCAATCTACACTACGTTGGCTTCACATCAACACTAATAACATGTTACTTGAAACCACTTATTCTGTAGTGTCATATAGAAATTTAAAAAAACAAAGAAACCTTACACCAAGATGAGTAATATTGACAAAGATTAAATTTCAGGGCCTGACATTTACTTTTGTGAAATACTATGGTATCTGTTGTTCATTTAGAATACCAAGAACAAAGCATCACATTCTGCCCTCTGTAATAAAACTAGCTGCAAACTCAGGGGGGGGGTAAAAGCTTTCCTGAAACACTTTATGTACAATAAGCCAGCATGGAATACCTTATTAAAAGTGTTTTTTTTTTCTTTGAACTCTTATGTGGTTTATACCCAAAGGTACACTAGAGTCAAGGTAACAGAACATATGGTAACTAGCTCATTTTTTGACACATATCAGTAGAAAAGCAATACACAGATCCATGAAGAAGACAAAGTCTGCAAAAATTAAATGACAGCTTATCCTTCTAGAATTTTTCATAATGCAGCAATTAAATTAACTTCCATTTAGTTACCAAAATCACTCCTGAAACTGTATTTGTAGAAGGTAACCACATTGGCATTCTTCAATTCCAGAGGGAAAGTTGAAATAGCCTTTAAAAGGGGATTACATGATTTACTGCCAATATCACTGGCACACATCAATACCTTTCACTGATTTACTAACAATTTTCCAAGTGTTAACAAATCACTGCATTGTTCATTATTAGTACATGGTTGTGTAGTACCAGGGCCAGCTGGACCATAGGGGGCAACTGAGGTGGTCACCTAAGGCCCCACATCTTCACGGGGTCCTCATTATTAGTACATGGTTGTGTAGTACCAGGTCCAGCTGGACAATAGGGGGCAACTGAGGTGGTCACCTAAGGCCCCACATCTTCATGGAGTCCTCATTATTAGTACATGGTTGTGTAGTACCAGGGCCAGCTGGACCATAGGGGGCAACTGAGGCGGTCACCTAAGGCCCCACATCTTCATGGAGTCCTCATTATTAGTACATGGTTGTGTAGTACCAGGTCCAGCTGGACCATAGGGAGCAACTGAGGTGGTCACCTAAGGCCCCACATCTTCACGGGGTCCTCATTATTAGTACATGGTTGTGTAGTACCAGGTCCAGCTGGACCATAGGGGACAACTGAGGTGGTCACCTAAGGCCCCACATCTTCACGGGGTCCTCATTATTAGTACATGGTTGTGTAGTACCAGGTCCAGCTGGACCATAGGGGGCAACTGAGGTGGTCACCTAAGACCCCACATCTTCATGGGGTCCTCATTATTAGTAAATGGTTGTGTATTACCAGGTCCAGCTGGACCATAGGGGGCAACTGAGGTGGTCACCTAAGACCCCACATCTTCATGGGGTCCTACAGTTTAGAAAATAAAAACAAAATCATTTTTGCTAGAATTCTCTATATTTATTGCTGTTTTTCCTTTTCTTGAGTTTTGGGGTGCAAGACCCTCATAAATATAGTTTTACATTTTTTTCCAGTTTACAACCCCCTGCTTTTTTTAAACCTTAAAACTCATGAGGAAGAAATATATTTCTCATAAATACATGGTATATTCATATAATTATAATTAATGACAGTCTGATTGCTGTTTCAAAAATTATTGAAGCATTTCGTATATATACATATGTATATGTCGGGATGTAAGTATATATGTCGTATATATACATATGTATACATACGGGATGTAAGGTCAGGTGATGCGTAACATCACAGCCTCTCCTTGACAAATGTCAACCCCGCCTTCTCGTGGTACATCCTGTTCCCACTAAAGGGGCTCTGACGACCGCCAATAGCGGTATAACTATACCATCGGGATTAGAGGAAATGCTATCCTACACTCACCAACCCGCTTGGCCAGCGTGGTGAGTTATGGCCAAACCCCTCCAAAATGACTCCACAACTTAAATCTTGGTCCTCAGTCTCCGGCAGCTGGTGCTAAGAATCCCCGGAGGACCGGACTAGGCTGCCATCTGATGCTGACCTTGGCAACGTATAACGGACGCTCCCTATCTTCTGATTCAAGGCTTCTTGAATTGGAAGAGGAACTACAAAGGATGAAGTGGGACATCGTGGGGCTAAGTGAGGTAAGGAGAAAAGGAGAAGATCTCATTGAACTGAAAAGTGGACATCTCTTCTACTATCGTGGGACAGATACTGGCAGAACTAGTGGTGTTGGATTTATAATAAACAAGAAACTGAAGGATAAAGTTGTAGAAGTTGAAAGTTCCTCTGACAGAGCTGCACGACTCGTTATCCAACTCTCGAGAAGATACCAGGCTCAGATCATTCAAACTTATGCACCCACCACAAGTCATGCTGAAGAAGAAATTGAAGAATTTTATGAGGAAATTCGTCATCTAAATAATAAAGGTAAGCAGCACTTGAAGATAATTATGGGAGATTTCAATGCAAAAATAGGGCAACGGCAACAGAATGAAACTTCAGTAGGTAAATTCGGTCACGGCAACAGAAACCAGCGTGGAAATACTCTCGTAGAGTTTGCAGAGGCAGAAGGGTTTTTCATCTTGAACTCTTTTTTCAAGAAAAAGCCACACAGGAAATGGACATGGAGACATCCAAATGGGACGACAAGTGAAATTGATTTTATTATGTGTAACAAAAAATTCGTCATATTAGACTGCAGTGTGCTAAACAAGTTCAACACAGGCAGTGACCATAGATTGGTGAGATGTAAGATGCACCTCAACACTAAACTCGAACGTAGCAAGCTTATAAGACAAACAAAATGTATTGACATAACCAACCTTAAAATACACCATAATACCTTCAAATTGGAACTGAAGAACAGATTCTCTGCTTTAGAAGGCCTAACATCGGAAGAAGTGGATATTTCTGAAGTTAACAGAAAAGTAACCAAAGCTCTTATGGAAACAGCAACAAAATTAGCTGGGTCTAAGAACAAATTGCATGTGAACAAATTATCAGGAAAAACCAAAATGTTGATGCAAAAAAGAAGAGTGATGAGGACAACTAAAGAAGATGTGACTTCCAAAGTGGAATATATAGAGCTATGCAAGACAATACGAAAAAGTATCACTGAAGATGTAAGGAAATTCAACTGTGAACTAGTAAGGAAAGCAATTGAAAACAACCAAAGCCTAAAGATAGCAAAGGGACATCTCAGTAAGGGAAAAAAACAGATTATGGCACTGAGAAAAGAAGATGGTTCTGCAACAAGAAATAGAGGCAGAAATTTTGACAAGAGTGAAAGATTTCTACTCCAAATTATATGAAAGGGATGATACATGTACTCCAGACATCATGAAAGGTACCAGTACCAGAGTTCTTCCAGTCCTTCCAGCAGAAGTTGCACATGCAATCAAGAACATGAAGCGAGGAAAAGCTCCAGGAGAAGATGGAATTACTGTAGACATCATACAAGAAGCAAGTGGAGAAATCGAAACAGTACTCGCCCAAATTTTCACTCGATGCCTTGATGAAGGGAAAGATTCCTGAGGATTGGAACAACGCTACAATGATCCTGCTACATAAGAAAGGTGACATTGAGGATCTCAGGAAACTACAGACCTATCAGCCTCCTATCAGTAGTTTATAAAATCTTCACTAAAGTTCTTTGACACCGCTTGAAGGTAACACTGGACATGGCTCAACCGAGAGAACAAGCTGGATTCAGGAGTGGCTACAGCACAATAGATCATATCCACGTGCTGAGAGAACTAATTGAAAGAGCGAGGGAATATGAACTTCCATTGTGCATGGCTTTTATCGATTATGAAAAAGCCTTTGATTCGGTGAAACCATCAGCAGTTACAATGGCTCTGAAAACCTGCGGTATTGAAGATGCATACATTAATATTATTAATAACATCTATGAAAATGCAAGTGCAAAGATTCGGCTATTTGAAAATACAACACACATAAAAATTGGAAAAGGAGTGAGACAAGGTGACACCATATCTCCGAAGCTCTTTAATGCCACATTGGAAAATGTCTTTCAATCACTGAACTGGGAAAACAAAGGGATAAAGATTAATGGAGATTATCTAACCCACCTTCGTTTTGCTGATGACATAGTCATTTTTGCAACTACCCCATCAGAGCTACAGAGTATGATCCAGGAACTTGCTGACAAGAGTAAAGAAGTGGGATTAAAAATGAACTTTCAGAAGACAAAAGTGATGTACAATGCTTTTACAAGAAATGAAGATTTATCGATTGATGGAGAAAAGCTGGAGATAACAGACACGTACGTTTCTCTTGGACAGCAGATATCAAGTGAGGGTCACATTGGTGAAGAAATTAATCGGCGTACAAAACTTGCCTGGAGAGCTTTTGGAAGAAACAGCATAATTTTCAAGAGCAATATGCCATTATGTCTTAAAAGAAAAGTGTTTGATCAATGCATCCTTCCAGTGCTTACGTATGGTGCAGAGACGTGGACCTTAGCTAAAAGAGACATACAAAGGCTGCAGACAACTCAAAGCAGCATGGAGAGGTGCATGCTTGGTGTAACCAGGAGAGATAAGAAGAGGAACACGTGGATCCGAAAAATGACAAGAGTAGAGGACATCATGATCAGAGTTAAATCCCTGAAATGGCAATGGGCTGGACATACTGCCAGAAGAACAGACCATCGATGGACAGCCGAAATTTTAGATTGGATTCCAAGGGACAGGAAAAGACCCAGAAGAAGACCACATGGAAGATGGGTGGATGAAATTCGAAAGTATGCGGGAGTGACATGGAGGAGACTTGCACAAGACAGACCGTTGTGGAGGAAACTTGGGGAGACCTTCGTCCAGCAGTGGATTGATAATGGTTGACAATGATGATGATATGTCATACATGGAGTATGACATAAGTACAATGAATATTTTCCCTTTGATTTCCTTATCTGAGGTACTGGTGATTTAGGACATTACAATAATGCAGGATTTGTTTCAGCTAGTAAATATCTGAAGCTGTTCATATTCTTAAGCAGTAATTGCTCAGCTTCAATTATTCGGAACTTTGCCGTCCTCGGTGGTATATCGGATAGCATGCTCGCATGGAAATCAGGAGATGCTTGTTTGACCCCCCTCCCGCAGGTTTGATATAATTTTTAAGTTTTATGATATGTTATTACATGGTGACAGTAAACTACAGCAATTCAGAGGGATATTCTCCTAGCAGCAATCAGAAGATAATGAATTATAATTATACTAGAATGAATATACCATGTATTTATGAGGAATATTTCTTCCCCACAAGTTTAAGGTTTAAAAAAAGCAAGGGAGGATTGTAAACTGAAAAAAAAATGTAAAAATATATGTTTACGGATCTCGCACCCCAAAACAAAAAAAATAAAAATAAAAAAAAAAGCAATAAATATAGTAAATTCTATTTCCAGTAAATATAGAGAATTATTTTATTCAACATTATACAAGGTGTCTACCAAATTTAAAGAAACATAATTTCATGACCAATAAAATATTTTCATGACCACTTTTCAAAGACTTCTCTCTCTCTATATATATATATCTAAGGCAGCAATGTATGCACATGCACACACATACACTAAAGAAGGAGAACATTATGCACTCTTTTTTCCTATGGAAAAAGTGCCCCCCCTGCCATTCTGCTAGTAAAACAAATTTACTCATCATACTTTGAGTATACTTAAAAGCAAGTTGAAATACTCACCATTGTTCTACAAGATATATATACATATGTATATATATATATAAAGTTTCAACAATATACACCCTTCTTTAACATTTACACCTAAAAAATGTCACGACTCCATAAAGTAGCACAATTTAAATTGCTAAATTGATCTTAAAATTTTGTAAACAACATTATGTACATGTATGATGTATTTCTATGCTACGATATTTTTTCCTTTATCAGTTTTCTTTCATAATGTTGTTTACAATTTTGAGATCAAAAAGGGCAGAAGTGCCCCTTTTTCCGCACTTGAATCATTACATGGAAACCAGGGGCGGATTTCTGGCTAGGCGCACTAAAGCGTGCACCTAGGGCCTCGCTGGTTCAGGGGCCCCGGAAACATATCATTGGGATTTTCAGTTTTGGTTTTCATGGACTGAAGCAAATGAATCTTAAAGCAACTACTTTGTACTGTCAATTGATATTTTACTTTCTCATATTAATAATATTTTTTTTTTCTTGCTGTTGCTGATATTCTAAATTTTTGAGTTCTTATCGATGTACTTATTTTGAAAGGAACGGTTAAAATAATTTTGAGTTCCTTTTAGGGGTTGGTAAAGAAGGTATTCACGCTTCCCACACTTTCCATTGTTTAAAGCAAATTCTTAATTGGCCTGCTGTGCTATAAATTGCTTTCATGCTACTTCCAGCCAAGGAAACACATCTGTGTTGCAGCCTTCCCACCTTCTTCCCGAGTTGTGATGAGGAGTACTTGTAAAAACTTTCCTGGTTATCGGGCGTGTTTGCTGTTAATTGTTTTTTTCCTTCGTCGTAGGATTATCAATGAAGAAAGAAATATTCTTCGTAGGATAATTCTTCTTAGGACAATCAAGTTCTTTCTCGGCTCTAATCCCTCTAAACCAGGGGTGCACAACCTTTTTATAAGTGGGGGCCAAGTTTATTTTTACATAATAAGTGGCGGGCCGCAAGTTACCTTTTCACATAGGCACTTGCCAAACCCTACCGCTAAAGCTAATTTTACTATTATCCGAATAACCTATTTTACCAGCAGACAAAAAATGTGTTTCAATACCATTTTTGTGTCCTCTAAATGGTTTAAATCCATTTTTGAAGTTTTTTGGCAAATTGCGTTATTAAGTTATCAAATTACTGATTTACAATCAACTTATTCCTAATTGGAAAAGGTTTAGGGGTACATAAAATAAAATAATACTATCACAAGGTTGTAAAATTTTTATTTTTACAAAAAACAGAATTCTTAACATCAAAGTATATAAAAAATTAAAATCAGTATATCGTCAAACTGACCATCAAATCAAGTAGTAGCCTAATGCTCCTAATGAGATGCTTGGCATTGTTTATTTTTCAATAGTCTGTCAATATCAGGTTCAATGTTAGAGATGGTAATGCGCAAGTTTCCCTCCAATAGTGTATCACTTAAACGGGAACGACACTTTGACTTTATTTGTTTCATCAAAGAAAACGATTGCTCGCATAAGTAGGTACTTCCAAACAACGTTGCCGTTTTTAAAGCATGATCTTTGAGCAATTTCATTTCTTTCGGTAAGTAATTTTTGTAAAATTCTAGGAGAGAAACTTCAGAGTATTTTGTTTTTAACTCATTGTTACACTGAAGATCAATTAATTCCATCTGGAAATCTAGTGGCACTGACGCAACGTCAGTAGTGAATGGTAGAGAAAACATATCAAACAAAACCTCAAATTTTCTTATATCTTCAAATCGTCTTTTAAACTCATTGTGAAGGTCCACTACAAGAGATGCATATTTAGCCACATTTACATGGAATTCAGAACTTTCAACAAAACTTTTCATTGTTGGAAAATTTGCTAGTTAACGAAACATTTTTATAATTTTCTTATTTCAACTAGGGCCTACAATAATGGGAAAAAATCTCATCATTCACAATATATATATTCACGTTTTCAATAGTATAAAATATTTATCCGCGGGCAGCATAAACTGACTTTGAGGGCCGCAAGCGGCCCGGCGGGCCGCGGGTTATGCACCCCTGCTCTAAACCATCTTAAACCAAAAGAGTTATTAATATTTAGGCTGAAAAAATAAAGCAATTTGAGAATATCACACTATCTTATTTAATAGTGTTAAAAGTTATTTATATTATATTGCAACAACATTTTCTCATTACTTTCTGCTCCTTTGGTTTAATACTGATAATTATCAAGTATTCTCACCTTTTCTATTCCTTAAATCGACTTAAAACTAGCTTTTGAAAAGGCAATAAAAAGTTTCAACGATACTCTTACACAAAAACCTGTAGTTCCTACTTTTCCATTTTCAAACCGGATCTTTTGCATTTAATTTTTATGCTTCTGTTTCTGATAACTGCAGTACATGAAGTATATGAGATATTAAAAGTGCCAAATTTAATATCCATTGATTTCCTATTAGCCGTGAAAATAATTTTTGAGATAGATCTAAAATCAAAAAGTTCCATGTGCATGGACAGACAAAATTATTACACTAGCACTGTTTCTTATAGAACATTCTAATAATAGGAAACGGACAGACAAAATTGTTACACTAGCACTGTTTCTTATAGAACGTTCTAATAATAGGAAACGGACAGACAAAATTATTACACTAGCACTGTTTCTTATAGAACGTTCTAATAATAGGAAACGGACAGACAAAATTATTACACTAGCACTGTTTCTTATAGAACGTTCTAATAGGAAACGGACAGACAAAATTGTTACACTAGCACTGTTTCTTATAGAACGTTCTAATAATAGGAAACGGACAGACAAAATTATTACACTAGCACTGTTTCTTATAGAACGTTCTAATAATAGGAAATGGACAGACAAATTTGTTACACTAGCACTGTTTCTTATAGAACGTTCTAATAATAGGAAACGGACAGACAAAATTATTACACTAGCACTGTTTCTTATAGAACGTTCTAATAATAGGAAACGGACAGACAAAATTATTACACTAGCACTGTTTCTTATAGAACGTTCTAATAATAGGAAACGGGCAGACAAAATTGTTACACTAGCACTGTTTCTTATAGAACGTTCTAATAATAGGAAACGGACAGACAAAATTATTACACTAGCACTGTTTCTTATAGAACGTTCTAATAATAGGAAACGGACAGACAAAATTGTTACACTAGCACTGTTTCTTATAGAACGTTCTAATAATAGGAAACGGACAGACAAAATTGTTACACTAGCACTGTTTCTTATAGAACGTTCTAATAATAGGAAACAATAGCATTTTAAAAAAGTGTAAAAACCTTTTTCTTGATCCCCCCACCCCTCACTCCCGCCTTTTTTTTTTTTTTAATCTGATGGATGAAAACTTCTGAAGGGATAAGAAGGGGGTGGAGCCCCTGAACCTTTTAGCACCTAGGGCCCCAAAAGATCTAAAGTCTCCTCTGATGGAAGCCACATTTATGCCTTATATGGTCGGTGCATTGGGAATTAAGATTTTTTCCAGAAAATGAACAATTACTAAAAATGAAAATAAATTCAGAACCCCAAAGCAAACTTCATGATTTTTGATGACCCTTTTTTTAATTCATGACTTTCATGATTTTTATGACCAGCTATTATACCACATGCATCCATCATGTTCTGTGCTGTATGTGGAAATTTCTGTTTGCATACATGATGCTTTATTAGTTCAGTTAAACTGCACCATTGAAATGTTACATTATTGGAAACCTTTTATTTGTTTATGTGATTTGATTCTTATTTTTTTAACCACATACACCACACAAAAATGGCTAAAGCCAATGATTACCACTTTTTTTCAGAAGATATTCAAAATTGTTTGCAATTATCTTTTTAGCACAGTTATCTTGCAAAGTGCATTGCTAATAACTTTTTTGTACAGTATTAGAGTAATTTTTGTTTCATTATTTCCCTAAAGAGCCATAGTGCACTATTGCTTTTAAACAAAAAAAAAAAAAAAAAACATGAAGAAAATTAATTAGCTGAGATGAACAATTTTCTGAAATACATTAAAAACTATAAATCACTTACACATTATGAAACAGAATCTTCCAGCAGCCAGAAATGGTTTGGCTTTGTAAGGATATCCACCTTTAATAATTTCTGTGTTTGGTTCTACAATGCCAAGCTGATTACAACATCACTTCCATCTTTCAACAACAGAACTGATAGTCTGGGTGGAACATTACAAAACATATGGTTATAATATATATACAAAAATAAGTGTTTCCAATGGAAGAATCGGGTAGGCATACACCAGTAATACTAAAAATGCTGAAATCCGTTTTATTGGTGTAGCATTAGAAACACTAGTACAAACACGCTAGCTTTCACCACCACGGGTGGCTTCTTCAGGCATAAGTATTCCAAAGCAAAAACAAAAACAAACAGAGTTCCAATTATGAATTCAAAAATAGAAGTTTGCTATAGATATTATAGAACGTGCGCGTCATATTCTAGATGTGTGATTAGGAGCGCACATGGTCGATCAGATCATACACCAGACGAAGTCTAAACTCGCATCCCGTGGCACCATATGCCCCACCCAAAAACTACAATACATAGGCTCAGGCCAGTATGTACCAGGCTTTACATATTTCTTAAAAAATTCCCTAAAAAAACTTGGTTTCTGCATAGGGATTACCGCACCTAGGACAATAGCATCTCGTCTCGCATCAACAAAAAATGCCGCCGTGGACCAGGAAGATGCGGGAGTATATACTATACCCCTCTTGTACCTCGACAGAACAAACAAGAACTATGTGGGCATGACCAAGAGGTCTCTGAGACTAAGATTCCAAGAACATCAAAGCGATGTCAAAAGAGGACCTCACTACGGCACTAGCGCGTTAAGTCGCCAACAACTCTGCAACACCTCTGTGGGGATAAATAAAGAAAATAGCACGATACACAACCATCAAAGCCACCCTCCTCAGAGAAACTATAGAAATCCTATCCAGTCACCGGATATGTAAGGAGGAAACGTCAATGGACCTCCCACATGTATGCCGCACGCTCATTAATACGTGCGCTCCTAAACACACACCTAGAATATGATGCGCACATTCTATAATATCTATAGCAAACTTCTATTTTTAAATTCATAACTGGAACTCTGTTTTTTGTTTGTTTTAGTTTTAGCATTGGAATACTTATGCCTGAAGAAGCCACCTGTGGTGGTGAAAGCTAAGCGTGTTTGTACTAGTGTTTCTAATGCTGCACCAATAAAACGGATTTCAGCATTTTTAGTATAAGTGTTTTCATTTAAGTAAATTTACATAAGTACATGATATCACAAGAATAAATATAAAAATTAAACTGTATATATAAAACACCACAAAATTTTTTGTTTTGTTACAACTAAGTGAGTAGCTCTGAGGGTTATAAGCAATATTCCATCATTAATTTGAGACCACTTGTTCTGCAAGACAAACACACTACCCATGCCTCATCTGGGACTTGGACCTGGGTCCAACTCATACAATTAGCCATTAAATAGTGTCTCTGGCCACCATTATATAAAAATTCAACTGTATATATAAAACACCACAAAAAATTTTGTTTTGTTACAACCAAGTGAGTAGCTCTGAGGGTTATAAGCAATTTTCCATCAATAATTTGAGACCACTTGTTCTAGAAGTGATAGAGAACCGGTTCAGTAAGAGAAACATACTACCCATGCCTCATCTGGAACTTGGACCTGGGTCCAACTCATAGAATTAGCCATTAAATAGTGTCCCTGGCCACCATTATGACACAGTGTTTTCCATGAAAGAAATATCTTAGATGCCCCTTTTTCTTTTAATTGCAATGAAAAATAAACAATGGCAATCAAGGTTTCTTTGACATAAACAAATGAGTATACTTCTAGGCTTTTAAACTCAGTTCTAACAAGTGTAGAGAAAAATTATACTTAGCACTTTATACATGCTTCTTTTATTGAGCACAAGCATTTTGTATGGTTTTAATCACAAGCACTGACTACGAGCATGCCCGTTTACTTAAGCATAAAAATCAGGGAATGCTTGGTTACTTAAGCATAGAAAGCAGGGGATGCTCAGCATGCACAGATTTCTGTACAGGCAACCTAAATCATCTTTCAGCAACTATATGTACATTGTAATTAGAACTTATGAATATGTTTCTATCTCAGTTAACATTAGCCAAAGATTATTAATAAAACCAAGATATTTTCAACACACACTTTTGAGATACGAATAATATGTTTCACACGAAAACTATAGAATTACTATACACATGCTGTCGAAACGTACGAGTAATTCAAACCGTGTCTCCAACTGCAAATTAAAATACATTTATTTACAATTAAAAACACTATTTACAATAAAAAGGCACGTACTTTCAGGGATCTCATGTCCCCATCATCAGGCCTATGTGCCAGAATCATGAGGAGCTATCCCATATATATACATCACAAGAAGGTCCCCGTCACACGTCTGTTTTACATTCCTGTGTTGCCAACTTTAAAAGACACAAACTATAATGTTTAAAAATAATTATACAATTCAAAGTTATATGTAAGTTTCATTCTCAATGGCTGTGAGGGTTATCAGCCGTCTCCATGGGTTTGGTATATAGGTAAGCAAGTCAATATTACAACGCTTGTTACCATATGAAATAATATGTAAACTTTCGGACACAAATATTGTACTTTTTATTACATTTGAACTGAGAATTTTAGCATTATTCCAGTCGGGGGAGTACCCTCTTTGCCAAACAGCAGTAGTAAGTGCTGTGTTTATAGTCCCTGTTCGTAGAGCATATTTATGTTCACTCACTCTCTTATCCAAAGTCCGAAGTGTAGAACCTATATAGTATGTAATGTCCGTATTGAGGTCCTCATGAATAAGTGGAATACTATAGACACCATGTCAACAAAAAGCTGAAACCTTATTACGATCATTCCGAATTAGTAAAAAGATATTTCTAGTGCATATACCGAATTTCAAACCATATTTTCGGCATGCCTTTTTGAGGATAGAAATAATTGGGGGAGGGGGGGGATATTCCACCTTACCAACGTACCTAAGGATCCCAACCTCTGTAGACAATGTCGTGAATCTCAAATTTGTGAAGTTTCTCAACCACTTACAGAAAACCCGATCTGCAAATCCAAATGACTGAGCTATAGCCTTAATAGTAGAAAGTTCCTTATTTCTGGCTCTACAAGTAGAAGAATGAGTGAAAGCTCGTCTTTCACGAAACGAAGGGCTGAGACCTTTTGTTCATTAGGGTGTGAAGAATCATAAGGGATAATACATGGTGTAAATGTACGTTTTCTATAGTAACTTGTACAAATAACTAGCGGATAATGCTTACCTTGGCATTCCTTTCTAGCGACGGGAAGCATTATCCGCTAGTTTTTTGTACAAGTTACTTTGAAATATCGCACGTAAAAGAGAATAGTACAATAATTAGAGCTATATAATAGTCAGAATTAGAACTACTAAGTGGAATTGGTTTTCTATAGACTGAATATTTGACTTGATGTGACAAAGGGTCCCTTGACAACATAAAATCCAAAAAAGGTAATTTTCCGTCTTGTTCCAATTCTCTAGTAAATTTAATAGTGGGAAATTGTGAAGAGAGGTGTTCCGTAAATTCATCCAGGAGAGTAATAGAATGGGGCCAAAAAACCAAAATATCGTCTACATATCTAACAATGAGAGCAGGACGAAATGGAAAATTCAATAACGCTTGGTCTTCCAAAGACCAAGCGTTATTGAATTTCCAAGCGTTATTGATTTTCGTAAGATCTCTGCTAAAATGGGGGACAATGGTGACCGCATAGGAGCACCTTCTTGTTGTTGAAAATTTTTTCTGTCAAATTTGAAATACGACCTCCTGGCTACCAATTTAAGAGTAGAGACGATAGCCTCTGCTTCAAGTGGAGGAATGGAGGAATCAGCCCGTAATTTGTCAGCAATAATGGAATGTACTTGGGTAAGTGGAACACTAGGAAACAAAGAAACAACGTCTAATGAAGCCATGACAAACTGAATCCCCTGAGAGTCAAAAGCTCTGACACAATTCAAGACCTGGATAGAACTCCTAATGGGGACCCCAATACCGACATTACATACTATATATGTTCTACACTTCCGACTTTGGATAAGAGGGTGAGTGAACATAAATATGCTCTACGAACAGGGACTATAAACACAGCACTTACTACTGCTGTTGGGCAAGGAGGGTACTCCCCCGACTGGAATAATGCTAAAATTCTCAGTTCAAATGTAACAAAAAGTACAATATTTGTGTCTGAAAGTTTACATATAATTTCATATGGTAACAAGTGTTATAATATTGACTTGCCTACCTATATTCCAAACCCATGGAGATGGCTGATAACCGTCACAGCCATTGAGAATGAAACTTAGATATAACTTTGAATTGTATAATTATTTTTAAACATTATAGTTTGTGTCTTTTAAAGTTGGCAACACAGGAATGTAAAACAGACGTGTGGCTTTCTTGTGATGTATATATATGGGATAGCTCCTCATGATTTGTGGCACATAGGCCTGATGATGGGGACATGAGATCCCTTAAAGTACTTGCCTTTTTTTATTGTAAATAGTATTTTTAATTGTAAATAAATGTATTTTAATTTGCAGTTGGAGACACGGTTTGAATTAATCGTGTGTTTCGACAGCATGTGTATAGTAATTCTACACACTTTTAAAATGATGTGTGTTGAGTAAATTATTTTAGAAGAAATACATTTAGTATGTTATGTGAGTTATATGCTGAAATCTATATAACAAACATTTCAAGTCTACTAAGAAATGCAACAATCATTAAGAAAAATGTGAGGGAAAAGAACATTTTCGCTAGTAATGTGTAAAATTTGCTCACAAGCATGAGTATATTGAATTAAAAAAGGGCACCATTTCAAAAGTTTACCATTGGATAGAGATTAAAAATAAGATTTTAATTATTTTTTTTAATTTTAAAGAACATTAGTGCATACACATCCTTGCATTTTTATTTATTTATTTATTTATTTTTGCCAAGCACACCCTGAGATTTACAAAACTCTACGCTTATGATTTTGATGCAAAACACTCGCTATTATTCCATTTATTGCCTTTATTCTTCATTCTCACAATACAAAGAAATGTTATATATACAGTATATATTCAGCAGCAGTCAGATGTTTGAGACTATCATAATTTGAATGTCTCAAACTATAAAGACTATCATAAAGAGTTAAATGCCACAGAAATGATTTCAAAATTTAGCTTCCTTTGCATCTACATTGTATTCGTTAAATGCAGTAATGTTCCATTAATTTAATATACATATCTTTTGTTGATGTTATGTGAAACATCAATTACAATATTGTATTGATGTAATTTCAACTACAGCTGAAGAGAAAAAGCATGACAATTCTTTGAACTGATTATCAAAACAAAATACATATCAGAAATCTAATTTTTAGATTATTTTGCGGCACAAAAATTTATAAGTACAAACTCAAAGAGTTCATTTTTTCTTTTTTATTTTGTCTGATAAATAATTCTTCCCATCAGGGCTGCTGGACAGAAAGGAATAGAAGAACCATGGAGTATGAACTCCCCCCCCCCACACACACATTAAAAAGGTTAATAAGTAATGTAGGTCAGTTCAGAATGTTAACAATTGTTTGATGTTCATTGAATCTATTAAAAATATTATTATTATACTTTTACAGGGCTTGAAAAACACTATGCCTGAGAAGCTCGGGGCATGTAAATTATTGGCCTCATCAGGCCAATAAAAAATACAGTTGCCTGGTCTGGGCAACTAAATTAAAAAATAAAAAGTTTGGAATAGAATTTCCTACTAAGAAGAAAAAGACAGCCATTGTATGTCATGCTTCATTTCTCTGCTAATCACCAGAAGTTGTATTATTGTTATGGAGTGCCAAGGGCAGAAGAATATCGCTCCTTTAATTATATTGTGCTCTAGGTCCATAAATTGGAACTATATGTAGTTTTGCTCCAAATGTTGTTTATAGTCAGCGACGGGATGCATGCCTCTGGTGGAACTAGCCTCTAGTGACAAAGGGCGAAAACTTTGACAAAAGGAACATGGCAGAATCACTAACTTTCTCAAATGCCAATTTCATCATCATCTTAGAACTTGTTAGTCAGTTTTGTACATTGAACATGCAAAACAAAGCTCATATTCTTTGAATAAAGCTCATGTTGAGAAATGGCTTCCTAGTTTAATTGAATTAATAATCTAAAGCAAACTTATGGGAATTTACTAGGAAATTTTTTCATTAATAGCAAATTTTCGGAGAAAACTCTTCTCCTTCTTCAGGCTGTCTTGTTGTTGTCACTTTTTACTTGTCTTTATCACAGTTACGGTTAACCTTGACGGTTTAGGTTATTTTTCAACAAATCCTGTAAGATGTTAGGCAGGGAAAATCCTTTGCAGTCATTCATGATGGAATTTTGATTTTTCTCAATCTTATTCCTTCTTTCAGTTTTCTTTTTTGGAAATTGCTTTGGAAACTGATTACTTTAAGGGAATTCCAATCCATGCTGTGCCCAGTTTCTCTAACATGCCTATCTAATCCAGTCTTGTTGGAGCAATTTTTTATAGCTGCTTTATGCTCAGCTATACGAGTTTCTAGTCTGCGACCTGTTTCACCTATGTAAGATAGTCCACAACTACAATTTACTTCATAAACTACTCTTTGCATTTTTAAAATATCTTCTTCTCTTTGAACTATTTTAGGGAAAATTTTTTAACTTTGTTCTCTAAACTTGGAGCTAGCCTAATATTGTATTTTTACTAATTCTCTTTAAAGCCTCAAATAAACCTTTGTGATAAGAAATTTTTCTAGTGAATTTCACTTGTTGCTTTTGTGGGTACTTCGTACCATTAAAATTCAGAAGCTTCTCAATTTCTTCTTTAGGATAGTTATTCTCTGAATTAGAACAGAGTATGGGTCAGATACTTGGCAAACAATAAAGAAAGTTCAACATGCTACATTGAAGATGGAAAGATCCATAGCTCAAATCAAGTTCCTGAAAAATTGCAAGGTAAATAACTTTATTCCAAATTCATTTAGACTTAGAAAACCATTTAAAGATTTACTTTCAGCCAACTTCGTAAGAAAAATAGAGCAAAAAACGTTAAAAAGAAGTATTGAAGCAAAATATAAAAATGTTGCTTATTATAAAAAAGTAAAAGTAGAAAATGAAAAGAAAATTTCTGGAATCTTAAGGGATACAGTAAAAGCAGAATTGGATGACTGGCTAAAAATTGGAGTAAGAAACAAAAATAAGAAATTTGTTAAAAAGCTGAACCTTAAAGAAGAGAAATTTTTGAAGAAAAACTATTCCAGTAAAAACAAAAAAACTGCAGTTCTTAGTCATGTGAAGGACAACACTGCTACTGGAGTTAGCCAAGAATTATTACAAGTGATAAATAAAGGAAGTAATTTTAATCTATCCAAAGAAAAAATAAATCCAAAAAAATTGGTAATTGAATTGGAAAGCATCTGCAGCACTTTAGAAAAAGAGGACCAAATTAAAGCAGACCTCCTTAGAAAAGATTATTACAATAGCCTTACAAAATTCCAGAAGCAAGTAAGGAAACCTCAAAAAAATGTTGATAATAGTCAATTAAAAGCTCTTAAAGATTTCAGAAAAAATGAAAGTATAGTTGCTGTGAAAACAGAAAAAAGTAAGTTGATTACTATTATGGATAAGAAAGATTATCTAGAAAAGATGGAAGAAGAACTAAAAAAACCTATGTATGAAGAAGTAAAAGAAAACCCACTACCAGATTTGATTAAAAAAGTCTCTAAGCTTATTTCACTTCAAAAAAAGAAAAACCAGCTTCTAGAAAACTATAAACAATTCTCAAAATTACAGTTCAGATTACCTCAAATATATGGAATAGTCAAACTGCATAAAGAACACCAACCAATTAGACCAATAATAGACTCAAAAAACTCTATTCTTTCAAATCTAAACTATTTTTTAAAGTCACACCTTTCAGAATCTTTTAAAAGAGCCACCTAACTTGATTAAAAACTCAATGCAGCTAAAAGAAAAACTAGAACTTCTTCCTAAATTAGATTCTCCTATTATGGGTAGTTTAGATATAGTGTCTATGTATACTCACATTAATATAGATCAACTTATAGACTTTATAGCGGAAGACTTGGCAGACCTAATAGTTTTTCACAACAAGGAAAAAAACATATTAGTAGGAATTTTTGAAATGCTTACTTTCTCTTTGCAGAACAACTACTTTCAATTTGGGAAAACTTTTTTCATTCAAAAATCGGGGCTAGCTATGGGCTCCCCACTCTCCCCACTCTTAGCTAACTATTATGTATGAAAACTAGAAGAAAAGATACTAGTACAACCCACATACTTCTGCTTATATAGCAGATACATGGATGACATCTTATTTATAATAGATAGCTCAGAAATTGTTCCAGAAAGAATTCTAGACTCATTCAATGAATTAGATGATTCCCTTAAGTTCACTATTGAACTTCAAAAAGAAAGAAGAATAAACTTCTTAGATATTACTATCTATTATGAAGATGAAAAATTCCTCACTAGTTGGTATAAAAAACCAATGAATACTAAAAGACTACTGGATTTCAATTCGTATCATCCAGTTTCTATTAAGAAAAATGTAGCAAGTCAGTTTTTAGAAAAAATTAATAAAATAGTTTCTACTGCAGATAAAAAAGAAGCCCATAAAGAAGAGCTTAAAGTCATACTTGCAGAGAATAACTATCCTAAAGAAGAAATTGAGAAGCTTCTGAATTTTAATGGTACGAAGTACCCACAAAAACAACAAGTGAAATTCACTAGAAAAATTTCTTATCACAAAGGTTTATTTGAGGCTTTAAAGAGAATTAGTAAAAAATACAATATTAGGCTAGCTCCAAGTTTAGAGAACAAAGTTAAAAAATTTTTCCCTAAAATAGTTCAAAGAGAAGAAGATATTTTAAAAATGCAAGGAGTAGTTTATGAAGTAAATTGTAGTTGTGGACTATCTTACATAGGTGAAACAGGTCGCAGACTAGAAACTCGTATAGCTGAGCATAAAGCAGCTATAAAAAATTGCTCCAACAAGACTGGATTAGATAAGCATGTTAGAGAAACTGGGCACAGCATGGATTGGAATTCCCTTAAAGTAATCAGTTTCCAAAGCAATTCCCAAAAAAGAAAACTGAAAGAAGGAATAGAGATTGAGAAAAATCAAAATTCCATCATGAATGACTGCAAAGGATTTTCCCTGCCTAACATCTGGCAGGATTTGTTGAAAAATAACCTAAACCGTCAAGGTTAACCGTAACCGTGATAGTGACAAGTAAAAAGTGACAACAACAAGACAGCCTGAAGAAGGAGAAGAGTTTTCTCCGAAAATTTGCTATTAATGAAAAAATTTCCTAGTAAATTCCCATAAGTTGCTTTAGATTATTAAAGCTCATATGTTTAACTTAAAAAAAAAATAGAGGGTTCCTTTCTTTTCTGACTGAAGGTTTAACGACCACCATGAGCAACTCAATGGGCTATAAGCAGTCACCCATCCTTAATTTAAGGTCTTTGGTTCCAGGGAAGGGAGCAAGCCAGTGAACTAAATAGCCATGCCATAATATGAACTAAATAGCCAATGCCATAATATGAACTAAATAGCCAGTGCCATAATATGTACTAAATAGCCAGTGTCATAATATGAACTAAATAGCCAGTGCCATAATATGAGCTAAATAGCCCAGTGCCATAATATGAACTAAATAGCCAGTGCCATAATATGAACTAAATAGCCAGTGCCATAAGACAAACACAGCATCCATGCCTTACCGGGATTTGAACCCAGACAAATGATCAGAAGCCGTCGCTTAGACCACTGTGCCACCGGTGCAGGAATTTGAAATTTAAAAGCGATTTTTGGGGTGGAAGTTCTTCATGCATTGCTTAAAGAAATTTTGCTCTATATTCTGCTTCTGTGCCTATGGTATTTATTAAAAATATCTTCTCCACTGTCTTGCAGGGCCATAGTTACAGGAAGAACAGGGAGAATGGTCAATTCTCCCTGTCATTTCTGTAATTCATGCTCTGGGAAATGTAAAAAATAGAAAATCTGACTAAAAAAAGAAATGACATATCATTAAATGGCTAATCACTTACCCGAAAGTTCTTGGTCACTTTTTTCCTTTACACTTCAAGCACGTCAAATATCATCATGTAATGTAGTTGGCCTTCAAAGGTTGAAAAACTCCTTGCTTGTGAAACTCGTTCTTCCGGTCATGAAACATCGTATTTTTTTTATTTATTTTTTATTTTATTCACTGAACAAAAAACGCAGGTTTCTTTATGCCATCTGAGATGTAAACCTAGCTAGTCATCTCCATAAAACCACACAAATATACACACCATACAACTCATTCATACATTCAGTTAAAGCCACTATGTACATAATTACACTATTTGCATTCCCAGACAGTTAAACCTTTGTCAACTGTGACTAAAAAAGTGCTCCATCTGCTTCAAACACCATACTAACCCTACCGCAAGTGCCAACCTCATTCAGCCTGTCATACACAATCCTCTAGCGCTTTCAACAGTACATCTGTCATCATCAGGAGGCCAATGTGTCATCAGGAGGCAAAGATTATAAGATATTCTTTGCTTGAGCTGTGGTGGGCAGAGAAAGATATTGGCCTCCTGATGACGACAGATGTACTGTTGAAGGCGCTAGAGGATTGTGTATGACGGGCTGAATGAGGTTGGCACTTGCGGTAGGGTTAGTACGGTGTTTGAAGCAGATTGAGCACTTTTTTAGTCACAGTTGACAAAGGTTTAACTGCCTGGGAATGTAAATAGTATAATTATGTACATAGTGGTTTTAACTGAATGTGTGAATGAGTTGTATGGTGTGTATATTTGTATGGTTTTATGGAGATGACGAGCTAGGTTTGCGTCTCGACGGCATAATGAAACCTGCGTTTTTTGTCCAGTGAAGAAAATAAAAAAAAATATATAAAAAATATGATGTTTCATGACCGGAAGAACGAATCTCATAAGCAAGGAGTTTTTCAACCTTTGAAGGCCAACTACATTACATGATGATAATTGACGTGCTTGAAGTGTAAAGGAAAAAGTGACCAAGAACTTTCAGGTAAGTGATTGGCCATTTAATGATATGTCATTAATGAATTGCACGTAAATATGCACACTTTGCTGGTGTTTAATACCTTAAAGGTGCAAATATTATGATAAAAAAAGAAAGTTACATCCTTCAGTAATTTCTTTTTAAAGACTTGACAGTCTCATACAGCATTCCATGCAGTTAACTACAGTAAAGAGTAACATACACTATGAGGTGTGGACATCTCATATCCACGAACAGAATTTTCTAAAACAGCGGAGGCGCATGAAACAAATGCTGATATGCCTGACCTCTTCAAACATGTAGTTGGGATGAAGACCTAATTTATAATTTCTGCTCTGTCTCAAGAAGTCTATCCCAATGTTTAACCTTTAACGGAATTTTTCCAAGCCCTACCCCTAAAACTTCTTCCTTTTGTTACGTTCACTATCCAGTTCTCATTTGTTCTGCACTGGTTTGTTTTTTGCTCTACATTTCTGTGAAGTGTTGTGTTGTCATAACGTTTATGCTTTATTTGGTATTTACAACCTGTGGTCCTTGGGTATTTATTTAGTTTTTACATTTTTAATAAAATTATATCAAAAACCTGTGTAATTTTTGAATGATCATAATATCTTCCTATAATGGCGGTGTGTGAGAATGTAAAAGCCATGTATTATTTAAGTGGAAGTCGAAGGGGCGTAATTTCCAGTCTTGTCCTACCAGAAAAGCTTGCTATAGTCTTGCTGTCTTATGGTGACCATGTAAACACCACCTGATGGGAACAGGGGATGGTTAAAAATATTTTACTATTATTAAAGAACATGCTGTAGTTTTTCTGAAAAATCAGTTTCAAAGCATACTGAAGAGGACAGTCAGTGTTATTTGAAACTGCAAGATATGATATGCTATTATGGATTTTGAAGGACATACAACCTACAATATGAACTAATTAGTTTTCTTGATATCATGGATATTTAGCAATAATAATTATTACTGCAACACAACGTTTCTGAAATGAATTGATCTACTTTTCGAGAAATTCTCGTATATCAGGTTTTAAATATCTTTTTCTTCCTAATAGGAGTGATGCAAAGGTAGTGAAGGAAGCAAAATTCAGGACATAAATTTCAAAAAACTGTGACGTACATCCTTTTTGAAATCAAAAATGATGTAAAAAGTAACAACAAAATTTCCTTGATAGAGCCTTTTTTGAAAACGTTTTACGTAAAATTTACCTGTCTATCCGGCAAGCGGAATTCCAGTCAGCGGCGGCGATGACGCTGTGACTTCCGCTAGAACATCTGCCCGTGGTCTCAGCGGAAGAATCCCCGCAAAACAGGTTAGGTCCCACACGTGAAGACTAGCGTCTGGGGACAGCAATGGAAATCTCGTAGGAAGATCCTCATTGGTAGGAATAAAACACAATCAACCAATTGGCGTGCGTGATGTGTACCACGAGTGCCAGGTAAATATGAAATAATTAGCAAACTTTCTGTATTTATAATAATTTTTCGAATTTTTTACTGAAAGCCATTGATCAAATTACTGGGTAAATGTGTAGAATTTCGTTCTAAATTATATCGCGAGAAAAATGTTAGTACCTGGAAAAAGTGCGACGTACGGATTCAGAGTATGGATATTAAACGCAAATGGTACAGAAATTTCATATTTTAAATGTGTTTTGAAAATTTTAATCGGAAAATTGACCTGTAAGTTCGATGCTGTGAAGAGACGCTGCGGTTGGCCGAATGCATCTCTACTGCGATGTCAACTGTGCTCCATTTAAACGAAGGTTCGTTGCTGAACCGAAGTGACGGGTGGAAGAATACGAGAGAAAGCGGTTACTTTTTGGCAGGAGAGCAATAAATTTTGTAGTGTACGCTACAAAAAATAGGTCCAAATTATGCACACTTTATTGGTATCCCATACGTTGTTGGCAGGAAAACCCGGAAAATAAGATCTTTGATTAGCAAACGATACGTATCAGTGAGAAAGAAATTGACCTGCGAACAAAGTATCAACACGAGAACCAAAAGTACATTGGTATAGGAAATCAGCTACGAATGGAAGCCGTTCAAAGTAGAACCGAAGTTATGCTTCCCAGTTTTCTGCACAACATAGAAAGGAATTGTAGATTAGCGTCCTAAATTATTTCGTCGGAAAAATACCTAGAAAAAGGGCGCCGTATAGATTTTAAAATATGAAAATTAATGGCAAATGGTGTAGCCATTTCATGTTTTAAATGCCTTTTAACGATTTTTATCGTAATATTTACCTGTAGGTGTGATTTTTTGAAGAGACGCAGCAGTAGGCTGAACGCACCGTTACCACGACGATGTGAAGCTTTAATCCGTTGAAAGAAAGATCCCCTGCGGCGAGTAATTCACGCGCGGATGACTACAAGTGCAGCTGCATATGCTCTTGCCAGGAAAGCGAAGCACCATGTACTCATACGTTACAGAATATAGTTCGCTCATGTTTTGTCATTGTTTTTGAAGCGCATGTTCAGAAATGTTTCGTTCTTTCACACATCATTCCCTAATTCCAAATAGAAAGTGCAAATATTCCTTTCTATGTTGTGCAGAAAACTGGGGAAGCATAACTTCGGTTCTACTTTGAACGGCTTCCATTCGTAGCTGATTTGCTGTACCACTGTACTTTTGGTTCTCCTGTTGATACTTTGTTCGCAGGTCAATTTCTCTCTCACTGATACGTATCGTTTGCTAATCAAAGATCTTATTTTCCGGGTTTTCCTGCCAACAACGTATGGGATACCAATAAAGTGTGCATAATTTGGACCTATTTTTTGTAGTGTACACTACAAAATGTATTGCTTTTCTGCCAAAAAGTAACCGCTTTCTCTCGTACTCTTCCGCCCGTCATTTCGGTTCAGCAACGAACCTTCCTTTTAACGGAGCACAGTTGACATCATCGCAGTAGAGATGCATTAGGCCAACCGCAGCGTCTCTTCACAGCATCGAACTTTCCGGTCAATATTCCGATTAAAATTTTCAAAACACATTTAAAATATGAAATTTCTGTACCATTTGCGTTTAATATCCATACTCTGAATCCGTACGTCGCACTTTTCCCAGGTACTAACATTTTTCTCGCGAAATAATTTAGAACGATAATCTACACATTTACCCAGTAATTTGATCAATGGCTTTCAGTAAAAATTCGAAAAATTATTATAAATATAGAAAGTTTGCTAAATGTTTCATACTTACCTGGCACTAGTGATCCACATCACGCACGCCAATTGGTTGATTGTGATTTATTCCTACCAATGAGGATCTTCCTACGAGATTTCCATTGCTGTCCCCAGACGCTAGTCACGTGCAGGGCAACCACCAGCTTCGCTAACTGTGGTGAGCGCGGAAGGATACCACACACATGCAGAGGTACAAGATGGCTCCGCTTACGCAACCAATGAAAGGGCCTCCTTTTTTTACTTTATAATATTTCCTATTCTTCAGTGGTTTATTTTAGGAATTTGTAAATCGCAGAAAACATCGATGTTTGTATATTTTCTGTCTTCGGCAGTGGTCTACGAAAGGAGGGGCCACCAGGCCCTCGACCCAAACAAGAGCCCCAAAATGATAGCAAAGTTTGTTTATTTATTTCTAAGTTTGGAGGTAAAAAATAAAGTAGTACATAACCAGAACAGTCAGGACGAGAAATTCCAGTTCTTCCAATAAAAATCTGTAAATTAAGAATACAATAATATGTTCAAAATATGAACATACCAAGGTCGTATTTAGAGAGGGTCAATATGAAACAATTTCGATGGATTGTGCCCCCCTTCCCGGAAGTAATTTTTTAAAGGTTTTGGTTGATCATCAAAAATGATCATATGTAGAGGATTTTAGGAAGGGAGTGTCTGACCCCAGGTCTTAAACAACCTTTAGAAATAGGAAGCTTAGAGATTTGAGCTAGAGTGCCCGATAGGAAAGTGACGTAGAAAGGGGAGGAAGACGCCCTTATTTATTACTGGAGGGCCAGTACCCGGAGTCCGACGGCTTAACGTGCCCATCTGACGCACGGCGGATATTTAGTGGACCGAGCGTTCGTACCTGCCTGGGATCGAACCTGAGGTCCTTTTCGTGGTAGTCACGAACGTTGCCCAATAGGCCACCCGCGGCTCAAATGTTTTGGGTAAAATGTGACTCATTAAATAAAAATAATGCTTTAAAACAAATGCTTTAGGCATTTTTGACCCCCCTTACGGAACCCCTCCAGTGGTTACGCCTATAAGAGAGTAGGAGGTTCTTCTGCCTTTTTTTTTTTCGAACCGGGCTCGTAGTTTCGCTTTCCCGAGCAGGCGGGAGGGAAGGTGACGGAGGCGCCGCATATTGGCGTTTTCGACCGGCGCATCGTACTGTCTGGAAACGTCATAAAAAAACCCAGAAGAAAATCACGTGGCAGCCGGGTGGATTAATATCAGCACGAGGGAATAAAAAATGCCAACCTCAGATAATTTTCTGACCTTGTCATCCTGCCACTTGTAAGATCTCTTGTTACTAAAAAAAAGTCAAAATATTTATGAAATATCTAAAAGTTTTTTTGGGGGGGGGGGGATGAAAATGCCAACCTAGGAAATTTTTGATTACGAGCTGTCCCTCTTGCGAATGTGGCGCCATCTAAAGGGTAAATGAACAGTTTACCGGTGACACGTTTAATGCAATGTTCGTATCGTATCTGATGGATGTCGCAGTGTGCCGGAAAAGATTTTGATCACTAACAGATTAAGTCCAACTTTTACTTAACGTTTGGCTGTTAATTTTGTAAACATCACAGTGATTTTACTTTTTCCTCCCAATCGTGTAGAAACGATTCTCCCAATTCCTTCTAACTATTTCATGATTGTTTCTCACACAATTTGCGCACACACATACTAAACAGAACAGAACTCCATGAACATGTAACAAAACTCCATAAATAGTATTTATAGAGTAAAACATCTAATTTATTTCTCCCAAAAGGAAAATTCGTACCACGAACTTCGGTATGCGTTTCGTTAGCCTACTTCTCGCTGAACGGCCACTAACTGGAAGAAATATGAAAAAGTATCTATAATACAGCCTTTCACAGTTTTTCAACTGTGCACGTATTCTTTTGTTGAATATTGTTATTTAAAAATATATTAATAAATTTAATATCCACCAAAAGAATATTTCCGTTTACCGTGTTCATTTGCTGATGAGCAATCAATTACAATCTCTTTGTTTACCTTTTTGCCTCCTCCGACTTTAAAAATTTTCCACCTGGCAATGGAAGAGACGTGTTTCTCCGACGTATGATCACTTCACGCTCTCCCCCCCCCCCTCATTTTTTTTTTTTTTTTTTTTTTTGTGAATTTTATTACTCTGCAACAAACTAAAGATAGAGTTCAGTTTCAAGAGAAGTAATGGAGATTGTGGATAGCAGTGTGGTGGAGTCCGAACTCTATCCCTTATTGCCTTCTTAAGTAACACATCCCCTTCGAGTTTGGCCGATTACCAATTTATTGTCGCTGTGTTAGGAGAAGTTTTCTACCACTTCCTCTCCAAGCTAGAGAGCATCAGTTGAAAGTGCCAGGCTCTTGACTGAGTAACTTCCCATATCAAACTTATTTCTGAAATTACTCTATCGTCTTGAAAAACTTGTTTTACATAGCAATTTCGTCCAAAAAACTATTGTCCAACGAAAAATGGATTCTGAACAGTACTTGTGTTACTTTTGCTCTTAACACTAAGGACTATTTTTCGTAGCGGAGGTAGCTGTTACCGCCAGCGACAATAGGGAAGAGCAGTGGTTTCTGACTCACGGGAGACCGTGCTTACACCAAAACACTAATCTCTCGCGGCGTCTTCCTGCATCGATCACCGGTACTTCTGCCCGAACCGAACGACACGGCTCACTCCGGGCACGCAAGCGTCATCGTTGCCGCTGTCTGGGTTTCGGCGTATCGCATAGACACGTAAATTTTACGTAAAACTTTTTCAAATATGACTCTATTAATGAATTTGTTCGTTATTTTACATCATTTTTTATTTCAAAAAGGATGTACGTCACAGTTTTTTTAATTTTTCGTCCATGAATTTCGCACCATAATCTTCACGTTAACCAACATTCTTAGCTGTTATTAGATCGTTGCCTAGGTTCGGTATTCATATTGTTGCGTCCCGTAGTGTCGTTCCAAAGGTTCCAGCTATGTTTTTCACAAGTTAGTATAAACGCTTGTGCCTTGCACAAATCCTTCCAGTGAAAAACTACTAACCTAATAACGTGTTTGAATGAATAATAAACAAGACATGTTTTTATTGCATAGTAATAATTTAAAATTCTGTATTTCTACATGCTCTTTAAAACAAGTAATTGCTGTTATTGAAATAAATTTAAACTCCATTTAGGAACAAGATTTGCAATGTTCTGTCAACAGTCACCAGTTAAAAAACACTAAGAATAGAACGATGATCAACAATTACCGATTAAAAAACACTGTTTTAGGAACAGAATGTTCCAAAAATTACAAATTTGTTATTGCTGACAGAGTATTGTAAATGGGTCCTGAAAATCGTCAAGCGAAACGAAATGTCGGTAAATGTGTAGATTAGCGTTATAAATTATTTCGACGAAAAAATATTATTACCTGGAAAAAGTGCGACGTACAGATCTTACAGAATGGTAAATGGTGCAGGAATTTCATATTTTAAATGTGTCTCAAAGATTTTTTCGTAATATTTACCTGTAAGTGCGATGCCATTCCTACATACGACTTCACAGGAACACGTGCTACGTTATCCGTACCAAGGCTGAACTGGACCGTACTAAAAGAAGTTTGTTTACGTTTGCGCAGCGCCCCCTATAGTCGATTGAGGTTGCCAATTGCTCTGCAGCACGGCTAACTGGGATCATCAACTATTGATGTTACTGCTCTAGGCTCTGTCACTCATACGTAAGGTGACCAGATATTGGAACACTGATTCGAGGACAAAAGGGCGCGTCGTCCCCAAATCGGCAGTTCATCTGGGGACATATACGTACTCAAAATAAATATGCAAATCTTTTTGTCCCAAAACTGCATTGCTTCAAGAAGTGTGATATTACATATGAAAATTTGGTATCAGTGGTCTCTAACTTAACCAACTTCTCCCTTACTTTGCTCCTTTATTTCTTGACGGAATCTTCTAAAAGTGGCATGGATACAAACTTCAGAACAGAGGAATGAAGCATCACACAAAAAAAATTGGAATAGAAAGCTTTTTATCTCTTTTTAGCGCTCCAAAGTAAACTCACTCTCTACGGCAGCGAACGCGAGTCACCATGTAAAGTTCCCGCTGTCCGTAAGTTGCTTTCACCGCACAACCTGTCTAGTGGCGTCTGCTAGGAAGAACGGTGTGACGGAAGGGGGAGTTAAATGACGAAACTTCCTGTGACGTCAAAACTCCCTGGCTGCTCGGTCGTGTTAGGTAAGTAGGTTTTTCACGCGAAAATGTTGTTCCGGAAAGGAAGCAACATCGTGTGACGTGCTTCCTTGTCTGACCGCGGCGGTTCCGTTAGTTTTCATGATACTCTTCGGGTCTGTTTCTAGACTATCATTTTCCCTCACGATGACAAAGCATTAAACAGCAATAAATACATCTGTGCTTTATCGATAAACATATTTGTGTGTACGGGTGTGTATTCATTTACTCATTTCATTTCTGAGTTATCAGCACGTATCCCTTTAATTAATTGTTAGAATAATAAAAAACACACGTTGAAACCTTAAACTTGCGTCCTTTTTTTTTTTTTTTTTTTTATTGAATGACATTACTGAAATAAATACGAGTGGATCTCAGCAGCACCGATGCCAAATGTGACAGCGCACTATTAGCGTAAATTATATTTCTATTGTATTCGTCTACTTAGAAGTAATTTTTAATCTCTCTAAAAATGGGGGTTCAAGGATTGGGCCCTGTATGCCAGTGAATAAATGAGGCCCTGCCTAAAGGAACTGAACTTTAAAAAAAAAAAAAAAAGGCGTCATTTCTCAAGGATAACGGGCAAAGTGAAGGGTCCCCTAAATTACTGAGGCTGTGTTCGGGGCCCTGGTAACTCCAAATCTTTCACTGAACAGCACAAATGTCGAATGTGACAATCCACTATTAGCTTAAATTTTACTTATATTTGTTCGTTTATTTAGAAGTAATTTTTAACTTTTCCGAAAACGGGGGCTCAGGGATTGGGCCCTCTAGGCCCGTGCATAAATTAAGCCCTGTCTAAAGCTAAAACTGAACTTTTTTTAAAAAAAAGGCGTCATTTCTCAAGGATGACGGGCAAAGTGAAGGGTCCCCTAAATTACTGATGCTGTGCTCGGGGCCCTGGTAACTCCAAATCTTTCACTGAACAGCACAAATGTCGAATGTGACAATCCACTATTAGCTTAAATTTTACTTATATTTGTTCGTTTACTTAGAAGTAATTTTTAACTTCTCCGAAAACGGGGGCTCAAGGATTGGGCCCTCTAGGCCCGTGCATAAATTAAGCCCTGTCTAAAGCTAAAACTGAACTTTAAAAAAAAAGGCGTCATTTCTCAAGGATGACGGGCAAAGTGAAGGGTCTCCTAAATTACTGATGCTGTGCTCGGGGCCCTGGTAACTCCAAATCTTTCACTGTACAGCACAAATGTCGAAAGTGACAATCCACTATTAGCCTAAATTATACTTATATTTGTTCGTTTACTTAGAAGTAATTTTTAACTTCTCCGAAAACGGGGGCTCAAGGATTGGGCCCTGTATGTCTTTTTGATGGTTTTCGTGTGTGTATGTGTCGTTGGCTGTACGGAATACTTTCGTCACGTAACGATTTTATTAAAATATGAGTTGTTTTTTCCCCTAGACAATGCAATGAAACTTCGCCTCGGGCCCCGCAAAAGTACCATTAGGCCCTAAGTAGTAAATTTAATAATGTTTCACTTTTACTCAGGCATTAGTTACATGAAAAAAGTCATGGGCCATATCAGCAATGAGTGACCCATGTTAGTAAGATTTATAAGTTAATAATGATGTCACACTTTTTCTCAGGAACAAAACATTAATAATAAAATTTGGGACCCCCAATTTTACAAGGTTACTCATATTAATAATGTTTGCATTGCAATGGCTAGTTCATATTATTGCGCTTTTATTCAAGCACATATGAATTTATGGGTTATGAATTTTATGTTTAATGCCACGATAAAAGCACAATATTAGTAACTTGACGTGTCATGTAAACTTTATGAATTGAATAACGTTCGCCTACCCGGTGGCGCCATGGTCTAAGCGTTGGCTTGTGATCATTCGTCCGAGGATGGTCCGGGTTCGAATCCCGTGAGACATAGATGTTGTGTTTGTCTTACGGCACTGGCTCTCTATCTTCCCTGGAACCAGTGGCCCTAAATTAGGGACAGGCGACTGCTAATAGCCCACTGAGTTGCTCACGGTGGTCGTTAAGCCTCCAATAAAAAAAATTGCGGTAGAAATTCGAAATGGTGACCAAAAAATTTTCTCCCAGCCTGCCAATTCTAAAACCGTTTTCCATTAAAAACCGCGTTAACCGTGGAAATACAAACCGGAAATTTCCCCCACCCTGTCAGCCTGATTAGTGTAAGACCGTTTTTCACTAAAAAGCGCGGTAACCGTCAAGATACCAACCCAGAACTTTCCTCCACCTCATCCAGCTACTTGCGGTACTTTAAGCTGCGATAAAAGTTCGAAATGCCGACCCCGGAATTTTCCCCTACTCTGTCAGCCTGCTGATTGTAAGACCTTTTTCCATTTAAAACAGCGGCAACAGTCGAAGTACTAATCCGGAAATTTCTCCCTCCTAATCGAGCTACTTGCAAAATAGTTTTTTTACTGTAAAGAGCGACAAATGCTTGAAATGCCGACCCCGGGAATTTCACCCACATATTTGTTCACGCTGTTCGGTTGCATCTTGTTTTAAACAGCGTGCAAAGGAAATGATGACCCCGGAAATCTCCCCCACGTTCGTTATTTTGTGTTAAATGCAATTTGTACATGGTCCCCGGCTGAAAAAGGTGGGGGACTTTTCCGAATGTGGGGGACTCTTCCGTCCATCCTGAATACCATCCCCACCTACAAAAATAAAATTTGACTTTTTTTGTAAGCTTTACGGATATCTCATAGGGGAAGAAAAAGTTTTAAAGGCCTAGGCCTACGGCCTATTAATGTATGGTGCATAAGTGGAAGCACAATATTATCGACATTTCTTTTTATATAAATTTTAGGAATATGGGAATGACGGAATGAAAACTTTTTGAAGGACCTAGAGTTAGACCTAATAATATTTTCTGTCTGAGTAATATGGCAATCGTAATCATTTGAAATGTTACGCAAACGTTATGAACATGGGCACGATCTAATAAAAAATACCGATCCCGGAAATTTTACCCGCATATTTGTGCTACTTGTGTGGCTTCATCTTGTGTAACACCATTTTTTACTGTAAACTGCGGTGGAAATCAACCCCACCCCCTTTTTCACAACTTTCTGTAGACTGCAGTGAAAACGGAATTGCCAACACCGGAACTTCCTGTCAGCCTGCTAAGTGCTAATTGTCAGATCGTTTTTAATTAAAAAGCGCGGTAACAGTCGAATATTAACCCGGAAATTTCCCTCACCTCATCCAGCTACTTGCAAGACAGTTTTTTACTATAAACTGCCGTAAAAGTAGAAATGCCGACCCCGGAACCCCTCCCCCCAAAAATTTGTTGAACTGCTTGAAAATAGAAATGGTGACACCGGAAATTTCCCTCACCCTGTCCTACTAATTGTAAACCGATTTATACTATAAACTGCCGTAAAAGTTTGAAATGCCGACCCCTGGAAATGTCCCCCACATGCTTGTGCACTTTGTGCGGCTGCGTCTTATTTTAACAGCGTGAAAATGGAAATGGTGACCCCGGAAAGCTGCCCCACATTCGATATTTTGTGTAAACTTCAATTTGTGCACGATCTCTGACTGAAAAAGGTGGGGAACTTTTCCAGAGTATCACAGATATGGTCTATCAGATTTAGGTTCAGAGATCTTGCGGGCCATTCCATCCTGTGAATAACATCACTCTCGAAGTATTCGCAGACTAACTGAGCACTATGGGCTCGGGCGTTATCGTCCATAAAAAGGAACTGGGAGCCAATGATCCCTATACCGGGCAGCAAGAAGGGTGCCTCTTGGAAACTTGTGTTCGATTCAACATGATGCCAGCCAAACCACCACCGTAGTGGTCAATTTCCCTAATGTTGGAGGGAAGAAGATTTCGGCTTCCGCACTCTCTTCCAAATATACACACGTCGAGAATCCGTGTTTAGGCTGAACTCGACTCATCACTGAAGACAGCACCGGCCCATTTATCAGAGCTACAGGGGTGATGCTGTTGGGCTGTGTTCATACCGACCCCTTCTGCGCGATGTGGCAAGTGGGATTCGGAGACCATTAACCTTTTTGCACGCAGACCGCTCTCCACAGCCTTCTGTAAACTGTTTGTCTCGATATCGCTGTCCCCGTAGCAGAGTGGAACTTCTGTGAGAGTTGCTTGGCTGTCAGCTACTCATGGTGGCGAGCAGTTAGACACAAATACCAGTCGTTTTTCTTTTGCGTTTTTTTTTTAAATTGGAGATTTTATTTTTCATAATTTGACACTAAAACCTTACATGTACATCAGGAAGGGGTACACCGTAACCGACTCGGGAAAAAATTAAAAATACAAATTTGTAGGTACAACACGTTGAAATAAACAAGTGTAGATGCACAAGTATGTCGAAATCAGAGGTAAATGACATTAACAGTACAGCCAAGTATCCAGACCTGCCAACAAGAAACAAGGCAGACGAAAAATCACACAAACTGCAGTCTATAAGCGCAATCTACGGAAAATATACAAAAAGTTCAAAAAATTCTTGCACGCAGAGCTACGATCTTTGTCAATATCATTGAAAAATTCATAATCTTCATCATCGAGATAACAAAGGTCGCGAACGTAGATGAACCCTCCAATATCGTCTTATAACGAAGTTAGCCCAGGTTTCGTTACGGACCTCAGGGTCTTCAAAAGAGTGAGGGCTACCAACAAGATCCTGCCAACACAGACGGGAAACGGCACTAAGGAGAAGGATAAAGTCAGCTGTGGGGGGTTCCGCTGCAAGTGGTGGTAAGGAAAGAGGATTCGGAGCTTCTGGCAAGCCAGAAACTCCGGGAGCGAGTCCGATAAGAGAAAGAATCCCCACAGCCTCGGGAGTAGCAGATGAAGATCCAAAAGCTGGAACAAGTGGAGACACTGTAGATGAATACTGGACCGCACTAGCTGAAGATGAGGGAAATGGTTGAGCGCTGGCTGGCACAGAACTAGCAAGGGGAGAGAGAGAAACAATATGCACTGACATGGAGAGGCACGACTTCGCTGGAACATTATACCAGGCTAAAGAAACACTGGTTGGAGAAGCAGGAAGCACTGCAACAGACGTATCATTTGGCGAGGGATCTGCAGCACTAAGGGGAATCTACGTAGAGAGCTATGAAGCTGAAGTTTGAGTATCTGAAGATCAAGAACCAGTAAGAAGTTGCGAGGGAACAGGAGGTGGAACAGATAAACGGTGAGGACACCTGGAACGACCATGACCAGGGCCTTAACACTGGAAGCATTGCAGAGCTTTAAGGACGTCCATGCGAAATCGCTGACTGCCAATAATGAACTCAAGAAATGAAGGGCAATCTGATGGAGCATCCTCTGATGAAAACACTATGCGTGCTTGTCTGTTGAGGCCCAAAATTCCCTTATCATCCTGGTCAGCACGTGCAGCTGAAAGAGAAATGATGGGGCCAACAACTCGACAGCACTGTGAAAGTGCACTCCGGAGGAGTACGTCAGAGATCTCGGGAGCTACTGGATACAAAGTAACCAGCACAGGACTCTGCGATAAGGGCACACCAAACAGAAAACGATCAGGGACAGCAATGACCGTTGATTGAACACAAACAACATACTCTATCTTAGCAAGGTAAACAACCACAGACCGTGGTTACCGTGCCATATCAGTAATTGCGCCCATAGGAAGGATGCCTTTTAATACTCAGAAGTATAACTTAAGGTGAGCGTTAGGAAGCGCCTCAAATACAAAGCCCTAAACGCTGACGCAGCTAAAGATCCTTACCTTGAGAATAGTAACCAGGAACAATCACACGGATAACATCCTTAGCTCGGGAGAAGGAATAACGAGAATCCACATCAAAGCCCAGCATTAGACGTAAGGGCGGTACGTCGACAACCAGACGTAGCGGGGGCATAATCACTAAAGGCATTAACCGAAGTTGGTTGCGAAGAAGGCACCGAAGCAATACCAAGCTGACCAGGAATGAGAGTAGAGGATGATGAAACAGCACCATCGGATGAAATCAACTCATTAGCAGAAGCATCCATGAGATCCGTCGTAGAATGCGTGCGAGCAATATCTACATGGTGAGGGGAAGGCAGTGAGGAAGGCGCTTTACGCTTAACAGGCAGCGAGCGGATGCCCGCTAGCTGGGCAGCATCTTGCTGATCAGGCGAATCAACCATGCAGCTGATAAGTCTCACAGCAAATGTAAACAAACAATATTAAGGATTATTCTCTCACACTGAAGCACTTTGAAGCACACACAAGAAGCAGTTATGGTGGAAAACCACAGAAAGGAAGCTCCGCTAAACAAGTAAATGCAGTAAGAAGCTTGTAGAAGAAATTAGGGCTCAACACATGCAAAACTCAGCTGCAGCTCTTTACTAACGATCGCGTTAGCATTTTGATAAAATTAAACACTTCACTATAACAAAAATAAAAGCTTACCGGAAAACTTACCGGGATAATTAGATGCACGGAACATTCATGAACACTGCACAATAAAAGCCAGGAACCAGGAACAAGAACAACGCACTGGGAAACACAAAACGCCAGAGCACATGGGCACAGGTTTAACAACCACCGTGAGCAACTAAATGGGCTATAAGCAGTCTTCCGTCCCTAATTTAGAGTTACTGGTCCCAGAGAAGGGAGCCAGCCAGTGCCGTAAGACAAACACAGCATCCGTGCTAACCGGGATTCGAACCCGGGCTCATCTCGAACGAATGATCATAATCCAGCCTTTAGACCGCTGCGCAACACGGACGCGTATTTCCCAAGTGAATGTACGGAATTGCGATTAATGCCATTTCCGCCACACGATTGGTTCAGAGCTACTTTGGAGATTTCGGGGCCTATGTGGAGAGTCACGTGACAGGAACACTGTCTTTTATTGGGGGAAGTTCTGCTTGCTAAGAAATGCATTGTGAGGTTACTTAACATATGTGACAAATGACCATATTGAATTATATCGCGCAAAGTTTTATCGTGGGAAGTTCTGCTTCCTAAGAAATTCCCTGTGAGGTTAATTAACATATGTGACAAATGATCATATTGAATAATACGGTAAAGTAATTTTGTGCACGATATCATAAGGAATATCTACAATTTCTGAGATGAATAGAAGTCGAAATCTATCTTAATATAAAAATTGAGGACGACTTCAATAAATAGCTACCATACTCCGTATCAGCCAATAGATGGCAGCATGTTAACCTAGTACCCATCACGATTTGTGCTGTGTGAAAGTGCGTATATAATGATACTAAAAAGTACCCTTTTAAAGGTCCTTTCTATTACCCTTGAAAGGACCTTTAACAATGAAAAGTATGTCTCCACACCGAAATATTTATTCTGACGATAAAGTTTTTTTCCTCATGAATGTGAAGAGGTCTAGCTAGAAAAAAATCAAATAGTGATTTTGTATTAGAAAGAACTACCTAATGATACGAAGTAAGACCTCAAAACAGTGTTCTGTTGAAATAAAACAGCTCAGTTTGAATAAATATTCCAGAATGTTGTTTGCCATATATTGTGTCTCATAAAATAGTAAGTGATCTTTCATATACATATTTTTCTAATATTTAGGAAATTCCTCATATTTTCGTCCCTCCAAACTTCATCAAAAATGCCTTCAATTAAGCATTTCAATCCCCCTTCTCCCCGAAAATTAAAAAAAAAATGTTAAACAACTAATGGGTTCTCCATACAAAAAACACATCAGTACTAATCCGGAGCCAAAGGAAAAGTGAGCGCTGGCATCTCTCGGCCCTGTGAGAACTATATAGAGTGAAGGTACTTCAGAAGATAAGTCACAAGTCGATGAAATCATGTGGATATAAAAACTCAAAAGTTCGTTTACCAATAAAGTACATTCTCTATTTACCTCCTGTTTGCATTCCGACTGTACGAGTAAAACAACTGAAGGTAACCATTGTCGCAAAGAAAACACCCGACGAACCATACACCGTGACCCGAACATTAAAATGGCTTATGGTGAGTGCAGCAAAACCTACAAATAATCGATACATGACTCTCCTCATAGGCCCCGCCTACTCGCAATCTACAAAGTAGCTCTGAACCAATCGCGTGGCGGAAATGGTATTAATCGCAATTCCGTACATTTACTTGTGAAATACGCAACCCGGACGGCAATACTGATGGTCTTCTTGACTGGTTATGGCGTGGGCGCCCTTGTCCCGGCATTCTGGTTATTGTTCCGGTTTCTTGGAACTGTCTCCAGAGATTGGAGATCACTTGCCTCGGCACTCAGTTCCTTTATAAGTTAGGTAGGTCTAAAACCTAAACTTTTGTCATACAGCACTGCATATAAACACTCTATGTCAAAAAAAAAGTTGAACATTAAAGGGCGTGTTGGGTTGCAATTTTATTCGGGAAGAAGGTAAAGGTTACCAGGAACAATAAATGATTAGGCATTGAGACCGATATGGGCAATATTTATTGAGCTATACGCCAATAAGTAGTGTCTCTCAGTATGGCGTTGGGCCGCCATGTTTGCTCACACAGCGTGTCAGACGTCTCGGCATGGAGTTGCACAGGTTCCTAATGGTATTCTGCGATAAGCCATCCCATGCAGCTTGAATCTTCTCACACAGTTCTTTCAGATTGTGTGCGGTAGGGGTGGAGTGTGGATAGCGCGTCCAAGGAGTGGTAAAGAAGAAGTCCCAGATTCCCCATCGGGAGTCCGGGGCTGCTGCTGACCCTCCACAAGTCCACTAGGGGATGCAAGCTACCTGCCCACTTGCAGGAGAGGCCGTACACTCATTTCCGACCACACGAGTCGTCGGATTGCCCTTCGAACATATCCTACACTGGATCCGTCGCGGGATCCGCTGCATCGGATCTCAGGATCTATTTTTCAGTCGTGGCGACTGCACCAAAACTCTCGACTTCGTCATTTTTTGAGGAGATGGGAGTACAGGTCTCCTCGACAATACAAACATAATTATCACTAACATTACATACACTAATGACATCAGTTTTTACATTTTCAAAACCATTCTCATCTACACGATTCACACAATTTTCTCCTTCCTTTTCACCCGATCACACCTTCATTTCCTCGCTATCTTTGCCCACCATTTTCACATCCTCGTCAATAATACTGACTCCATTTAACTGATTTGTCATTTGCTCAATAGACTGATTAGAGAATTTCCTTGACTTTTAGGTAACCGTAGTGTAACCGTCTCCAGCCTCTGGTGAACGAACTCTCTTGTCCACCGTGAGTTGACCTGTAGAAAAAGAATTATTTTTATCATTATTTGGAGAAATTTTCTCAGCCTCACCATTACTTTCACTTACCTGCTCCACATTGAAACTACCTTTGGGTTCCTGCTGGGCACTCCCCGAGCCACGAAGTAGGGGGTTTCTACTACCTCGCCACTCGAGGAATTTTCCCTGGCTTCAGGAGTTTCCCACACTTTCTCCGTGACGTCAAGCGCCTCTAAAAGATCAACTCAGTTTACCTGGGATTGCCCGGCTCCGGCTATCTGGTCTCTTGTGTTGTGGAGACTTGCACTTCCCGCATGTATCTTTACAGTCCTTGATATTATGTCCAAGAGCTCTGCAATTTCCGCAAGCGTATATAGCCCAGTCAACAGCGATGTGCCCCCATGTACACATCGCCGGCACACACGGACCTGCCAATTGTAAACATTCATGCAAAAATTGTAAACTTTCATGCATCTAAAATGGGAAACTTACATGAAATTAGGAACGGCTTTGTCCATGTCAAGAGTGACAATTCTCGTACCTGAGAAGGCTGCTTTCTAACCTCATACTTTACATTAAGCACCCTTCCAAAATCATTAAAAACGGCTTTAACCGCTTAATTCGTTACCTCCCCTTCAGAACAGTGAATCTTGGAAGACTCGTGATGGAGAGTTTTACCCACGAGCTGCAAATAATAGTCTGTACTACGGATGGGCAAAAAACCTCGATGTTTTCACCTCGATGTTGCAGAAGCCGATACATCGAAAAAACATCGAGGTTTCGTGACCGAAATTTGGAACTGGAAGAGAATATCTTCTACGAAAAGTAAATGCATTTCTTTTTGTTGCATTCATAACTATACAGAGGAAAGAAATATCACCTTCTTTTTTTTTTTTTTTTTGATTGGAGGTTTAACGACCACCGTGAGCAACTCAATGGGCTATATAAGCAGTCGCCCGTCCCTAATTTAGGGTCACTGGTTCCAGGGAAGGGAGAGAACCAGTGCCGTAAGACAAACACAACATCCATGCCTCACCGGGATTCGAACCCGGACCCTGTTCGGACGAATGATCAGAGGCCATCGCTTAGACCACTGCGCCACCGGGGCGGCAAAAATATCACCTTCCTATTGGTTGTTTTACTTGATTCGTTGGCGAAAACCGAGATCCTCTCCTCGAAGGCATGTGAACCGATACATCGAAAAGAACATCGAGGTTTCCACCGAAACATCGAGGCTTTTAAGAAATATCATTATTTATTGGGGTTGAATTGGTTAGCAATCACCATTATACTGAACAGAGATTTTACCCACCGATATGCCCGTTCGCTGCTGCAGATCAAAAAGTGTGAAATCTTCGTCTTGTCAGCAAGACATCGTGGTTTACACCGATACATCGAAAAAACATCGAGGTTTTCACGATGCATCGATCGTTTTAACAAATATTATGTTAATGGTTGTTGAACTGGTGAGTATCACTGTTATATTAAGGAGAGATTTTACAAATCGTGTGCCCATTTACTGGTGTAGGTGGAAATGTGCGAGTTTTTCAATTTATTAGCAAAACATCGAGGTTTACACCGATGCATCGAACAAAAATAGAGGTTCCTACTAATGTATCGATCATTTTAATATATATTATTAGTTACCCGATGTTATTGGTTAGTAATCACTGTTATATTGAATAGAGATTTTGCACATCTATTGCGTATTTACTGCTGCAGATT
Organism: Macrothele yani; assembly: GCA_039090855.1. Lineage (NCBI taxonomy): Eukaryota > Metazoa > Arthropoda > Arachnida > Araneae > Macrothelidae > Macrothele > Macrothele yani. Next base: position 57,857,770 of record CM077032.1, on the reverse strand, counting down.
GAAAACAACGAATTGTTTGGCAAAACCACCGATGTGTCCATCCCTAGTCTGTACGCTTCAAAACAATTTTTCGCGGATTCACCACCCGCACAAAACGACAATGCGGTTCAATTAGTGAACCACTTTTCATTCATGTAGGCGAACAAATCCAAGTAGCAACAGCCAAACGGTGAACTACCACAGCGGAAGCACACTCATACATTATATCTTACAGTCTGCCTTCACCCTACGGTAAATGCATAACGTGATGTAAGAGCTTTTGTTGTTGTAATGAGAATCTGAGAACTAGTTTTAATAAATATATAATTTATTTTTTATGACAAATTACTGTGACTTATTGATTTGAAAGCAAATGCCGTCTCTTGCACGATACACTTTAATGATAAAAAACTATGTACAATTAAAATAAATGTGTTTAAGAACTTTTAACGCCACAACGGCGTCATCATCAGAAACAGTGCAGCAGTGAGCACAGAAGTGAGTAGCCTATATACTTTGCAAGACACATAGCAGTTAATGCGCATGTGCAATAATCGGCAAAGTCCAAGTCAAGTTCAGTGGGTACAAGCATAGTTGGTGGGCGTAACCTGGCCCAAAAGTGTTCTCCAAGGAAGAGGGATAAACACAGAGGGTTCATCGTTACAGCATCTTTCACCATTGACGAATATGTGAATACTTTCACAGAAAAGTGTTGATCGACGATTCCTGGGAGAATCCAGAATATGGTGTCATTCCAACATGGTAGGTAAGAACCGTTTAAACAGAGTCTGGACAAAGATGTAGCACCAGAATGCGTCCATAGATTATACCGATGTTCGTAAATGCGGAGCCCCAAATTACGAGTGGTAGAGCCAACATAACATAAATCGAGCCCTGCAGGGTTAGTAGATTTAAGGGGAACCAAATATACACCGTGATGGTTCACATATTCAACACAGTCTCTGTCCTTTTTAACAGTGTTAAATGAAGTACGAGACCTAACACCAAACTTGAGTTTGTACTTATGACATATGTTCTTTAAGATGTTACATACAGGTGGTATATATGGAATGGATCCCACAAATTGGTAGTCAAATTTATCTGCAAGCAAAGCTCTCTGCGGTCGACCAATTGATTTCTTAACCATCAAGCGATCAATCATGTGACGAAGGTAACCGAAAGTCAAGGCAAACTGTTTAATCCTAGCTAACTCTTGGTCCCGGAGATCCTGTGTGGACGAGTGTGTAAATGCACGATTAATAAGAAAATGAAAAGCAGATAATTTTTCCGACATTGGATGAGAAGAAGTAAAAGGTATAAACGTGGCAGAAAAAGTTGGTTTTCGGTAAACAGAAAATAATAAGGAGTTATCAGAAAGATTGCGAAAAAGGCAAAAGTCGAGAAAGGGCAAAATGCCTAAATTCTCGAACTCTACCTCGAACTTGATGGAATGGTGTCGTGAAGAAGGTAAAGTGGCAAAGGAAAGAAGCTCATCGAAACCTGAAGGCCAAACAACCAATACGTCGTCGACGTACCTGATGTAAAGAAGTGGTTTTATGGGGGAAACAGGAATGAGGGTATCCTCTAAGTCCTGCAACAAAACCTCAGCAAGCAATGGAGACAGGGGGGACCCCATAGGGGCACCTGCTAACTGTCGATAGATGGAACCATTAAAACGAAAATAAGATCTCTTCGAAATAAATTGAAGAGTACACATTATGGAAGAAATTTCATCGGAAGAATAAATGCACAAACCAACAAGTTTGGCTTCAATAAGATCGTGAACATAAGAAACGGGGGTGTTCGGGAAAAGAGCCACTACATCGAGTGAAGCTAAACAGTAAGTGGAAATGTTGGTGGACGTAAAAGAACGAATCCTGGAAAGTGCTTTGGTGGAACTAGAAACGGAATAAGAAGAAGATCTAATGAGGGGAGCCAGAAATTTGGCTAAAGCTCCCTCAAGATTGCGGGTGGGTGCAAACAAAGATGAAACCAAAGGTCGGATGGGTTCCTGATTGATGGAGTTTTAACTGGCCAAATGAAGAAGGAACCCTGTAACCAGGGGAGGGTGCAAACTGTTGAACAAAGACACGGAATGTGCTTGCATTGTTTTCAGGCCCAGCAACATAAAATCATAATTTACTACATTATTCTGTCCCCCCAACCAAGTCGTTAAAATACAGTAGAAGTGTGACATGTTCCGACACCGACGTTTGCAAACACGTTTGTTTATGTCCTAGATCATGATTTTCACTATTTAAGCATCGGAAAGTTAATTTTGAGATCAGTTACATCCTCAGCTTGGTCACCCAGTCCCATGTGCCGGGGGCGGGAATACAGCTGGAAAAATAACTGGGTAAATTTGTAGATTAGCGTCCTAAATTATTTCGTTGGGAAATTACTAGTACTTGGGAAATGTATGACGTACAGATCTTAGAGTGTAGAAATTCAAGGCAAATAATTCAGAAATTTCATATTTTAAATTACTCTTAAAGGCTTTTATCGTAATATTTACTTGTGCCGTGAAGAGGCGCTGCGGTAGGTCTAAAGCATTGCTACCGCGAGGATGCGGAGCGTTGCTCCGTTGAAAGCAAGATTCGATGCGCCCTGTAATTCACGCAGCCGCGCACGTTCTTGCTAGGGGAGCGAAGCATCATTTACTCATACGCTACAGCATATAGTTCGTTCATGATTTGTCATTGTTTTTAAAACAGATGTTGATAAATTTTTCGTTCTTTCGCACATGATTCCGTGATTCAAAATAGAAAGTGCTATTCTGCTTTTCTATATTGTACAGAAAATTGGGGAAGTATAACTTTCGGTTCTGGTTTGAACAGCTTCCATTCGTAGCTGATTTGCTCTGTTACTGTACTTTTGGTTCTCCAGTTAATAGCTGGTTCGCAGGTCAGTTTCTATCGTACGCATACGTATCTTTTGCAAATCTGAGAAGTTTTACCCGTTATTTTTGCCGAACAACGTGGAGCGCAAAACAAAATAAAAGTGGATGATTTGGACCTATTTTCTGTAGCGTATCAGTACAACATTTATCGCTCTCCTGCCAAGAAAGTAACCCCTTTCTCTTGTACTCTTTCCGCCCGTCATTTCCGCACAGCAACAAACTTCCTTTGGAAGGACCAAAGCTTTATATCTTCGCCGGAGGAAAGTGCTAGGCCTACCGCAGCTTCTCTACACAGCGTCGGACTCACAGGTCAATATTACGATAAAAATCTTTAAAACACATTTAAAATATGAAATTTCTGCACCATTTGCCATTAATTTTCAATACTCTAAAATGTGTACGCCACACTTTTTCCAGGTACTAGCATCTTTCCGATGAAATAATTTAGGACGCTGATCTACACATTCGCCAAAAACTGAACCGAAAATGCCTATTTCATAAGTTAAACTATTAATAAATATGTTTATGCCTAAGTTTCTTTCAGACACCGATGACGTAAAAGCTTTTCGTTCGAAATTTCGCGTGCTTCACGAAGTCCATAATAAAAATTGAAGTAATGAAGTATTCCGGAACAAATTTGGCAGCAAAAATGCTGGTTAATATTTATTCGTGAGCTAATTAATAAGTAGGAATTGTGACCATCGTGCAAACTTGAGTTCACTTCATCTGTAATACCCCCTCCCCCGAGTTCAGTGGCGCCCATATGAGTAGATTTAGGGGGGGGCGGTAAGAAAAATTTTTACCTCCTTCAACTTCAAGGTTGTCAAACATTTTAGTAAATGAATAAGATACTAAAACACAAGAAAAGTAATTGATACAATCAATCATTATTAGCTTATTATTTTTTTTAAATGCTTTAAAAAAGGTTTTGTCTACTTTAGTGTTGTAAATTTATCAAATTTTGTCTATACCAACTGCTAGGTGAGAGCTCGAGCCCCTCCCTGCCCCCTTACGGGCGCCCTTGCCGGAGGGTTCAGCTTTTGGAAGTTATATCAAAGTAGTGGACAAAATATAATACGAGTATGATCCAAATATCGTGAATCAAACGAATTCACAATGTATGAAAATATTGCCCAATTTGAAATGTGTACAAAAAACCCCATCTGTAGTGCTTTCGAAAGACATGAGGATGGACAAAGCTGTTTTTTATTGTTTTCGCTGTGCTGTCTGAAAAAAAAATGTAGTACTCTGTCAATTCTGTGGACCCTTGCAAGGCTGAACTGGATGAACAAACAGCTATAACATAAGCGTTGAAGACAATAGACTTTTGGTGATTGGCCAGTGGGCGTTAGGGACGATTTCAGCCGTTAGATGGCCCTGCGTTCCAAGGTATAAACATCTCAGTTTTCATGTTATTTGAATTGCTGGATTGTGTATGTTCGTCGTTTTTTCTTGTGTTTATTTTAAAAAAACCTTGCAGTTTTAAAACCAAACTGTTGTTTTTACAAAAAATCTAACACATTTTAAAAATGGTTTACTGTTGCGTGCCGATATGCACATCTTCTGAGAAGAAAAACGTGGGATTTTCATTCCATGAGTTTCACTCAGATCATAACCTGTCAGAATTTTACTCCAAATGACAAGTCACCTTCAACTGTTGTTTGTGGTAAGCATTTTCACTCTGATAATTATGTACCTACTTCAATTTTAGAAAAAAACCGCAGCTATATAAACTCATATTAAGTAAAATAGTAGGTAAAGGTGTAGATTTGCGTTTTAAATTATTTCGTCAGAAAAATATTAGTACCTGGGAAACGTGCGACGTACAAGTTTTAGATTGTGAAAACTAATGGCAAATGGTGCAGAAATCTTTTGTTTCAAATGTCTTTTAAAGATTTTATCGTAACATTTACCTGCACGTTCGAAACGTTAGGCCTACGGCAGCGTCTGTTCACAGCATCGAACTTACAGGTAAATGTTACGATAAAAATCGTTAAAAGACATTTAAAATACGAAAGTTCTTCACCATTTGCCATTAATTTCCATTCTCTAAAATCTGTACGTCACACTTTTTCCAGGTACTAATATTTTACCGACGAAATAATTTAAGACGCTAATCTACACATTTACCAAAATCTCAGCCCTAGTTCGTTGGAAGAATAAAGGAGGAATGAGATTTACACATCAAATGCACCAGTTCCTACAGAAAAATTCTCTTGACCAAGTACTGGGAATTCAGAATGCAATATCCATCTGTTCATGTGAAAATGAATAAAAATAAAATCTCAAATGTAAATATTTAAACGGAATCAGTTTGTTAATGGAGACAACGTCAATAGATGGCGCTGCGTCCCTACTCATCTTTTCTGTCCTCGCTGTTTTCCTTAATGTTACAGCCTGGTAGGATCCAGTACAGCCTTAACCCTTGAAAATACTGGGCCCGAGGATGCAACCCCCCCCCCCCACACACATACACACACTCCTCTTAAATGGGCTCTGTTCTTGTGTGACCTCAGGCGCAAGCCCGGTAGACCGAGATTTCAACTGATCATCGACATGGCAAACCAAGGGCGCACACTTTTATGAATTTAATGGTCAAAGATGACGTTCAGCACAGGGGGAGTGTTACTCTGCCTTAAAACCAGGGCCAGAGGGGAAAGGGCAAGTCCTTAGCGCTTCAACCAATGAGACACGCAGCCGAGCTTGATGACGTAGAAGCACTGGCCCTTCAAAAGCCAATAGCCAAGGGGAGATGTGCTCTAAATAAACACCACAAGGAAAGGCACTTTCAGTCAACGTTATTATCGTATTTAACATATTACAGTCAGGGTGACCAACTTAGCGATTTTGTCGCCAGATCTGGAGATAATGATTTGCATCTGGTGACAAAATTAACATTCCAGCGACATGTATCAATACTAGAGATATCGTTTCTCATTTAGCGAGAAATCTGGAGATTTTTAGTCTTACTCTCTGTTTTTGTCAAATTGCAACCCTGACCGTGAACGTCCATTTCGATTATTCCAACCACAAGTCCGCGCCCGGGTGGTTTCCATGCAGCACAGTGTTGCCAGTTCCGCGGTTTTTCCCGCGGAATTTTGCTGCCTGAGATTTTCATTGGCGGGTGAACATTTGCGAGTCGCGGGTGGCGGGATTTTGGGCCGGTTAACCGTATTTGTTCGACAAAGGCAATTGTATTTCATGAGAACGTGCTTTTACACATATTAACTTTTCTGCTTCTTTTAATCTTTCGTCATATGTTTTGTCTCTAGAAACAAACGGCGACATGGGGAAGTGGGCGAAGTATGGCAAAAAGTATTTTACTTCATGGGAGCAAGATTCTGCTTTAAAAGGTAAGTTTGGTTATATTTCAGCAGTAAAATTGTTACACAATGCAGTCTCCGTAATTCTAAACATATATGTATAGGTAGGACAACTATCCTGTTCAGCCTTGTCTTCGTATACCATTCACTGGAAACAGAAAGAAAGGGACGTCATATTGTGCAGAAGCACGACGACCTTTCTCCCATTACGAACTTTTGTTGCCCAGCAACACCAACACGCTTGCTTCCCCGCTTCAATGTATGAACATGGGATCGGTTCCACCCCGGTTCCACAAGCAAGGACACTCACACCCCCGACGCAACACCATACATACCGACGGCGGAGTCTCCTAGAACGACGGAGGGACAAGGCTTTTCGAAACGTTCATGTAGGAGAAAGTTTCTCCTTCGGAGGAGACCCAGTGACGTAGTCACCCAACGGATGACAACATCAGAGGAGGCAACGGCGGAGAGCAACAGGCATCTCCAAAAACGAGGAAGCCTCCCCCCGCCAGACACACACCACACAACAACAAAAAATCTCCCCAAGGCACCCACTCCACCAAAACACGCACACAGGAAAAAAAAAATACAGGCATACACACACACACACACACACACACAAATAAATAAAACACTCTCGCAAGCAACACCCCCGAATCACAGTACACCGAACGCGGAAACCGGGGGTCCGGAAACTGAAACTGGATCCAAACCGCAAAACAGAAGAGGCTGAAACGAAACAAAAGCACCGAATCGACCGATCGGAGATCCGGAAAACGGCGTCTCCGGAGCCCCTCACGCTCGATCCGAGAAGTTAGTAGAACACACAAAACATGTATCAACGAAACAAAACATCAACAAAAAATTCAAAAGGATCCCGTAATGCAGGATTGCAAGCCGAAACAAGGGGGTGGGGTGGGAGGGGGTTAAGTTCTCCAGTGGAAGAAGTACTTTTCCCTAGTACCGGTAACAATCCGAGGCCAGAAGACCCACCGATACCCGTAATATTTTTCCCCCGTAGATGTGGCAGATGTTGCTTAAGCAGGTTGTGCCGTGAAAGCAACTTAACGAGAGCAGACAGTTAGGCTTCACATGGCGGCTGGCGTTCGCTGCCGTTGCGAGTGAGTTTACTTTGGAGCGCTAAAAAGAAGTAAAGAAGCTTTCTATCTGAAATTTTTTTGGGCGATGCTTCATTCCTCCGATCTGAAGTTTGTATCTATGCTATTTTTGGAAGATTCTGTCACCAAATAAAGGAGCAGAGTAAGGGAGAAATTTACCTAGTTAGAGTCCACTGATACCGAAAATTTGTCTTAAAAGGATATATCTTGTAGAATGTTGGTAATTTGTATTGACAAAGTAGAATTATGATGGCCAGAACATATTAGTAAAAGTGAAATCCTTTACCTTGTATATGTGCCGAATTAAAATCGAGCTGCCCACCAAACTAATTGCATGGCGAATATTTCATTTTGCAAAAGTTTTTGGAGAAACTTAGGTGAAGTACAGTCGAAATTTGACCGCGCCAGTAGTTCAGTGTCCTAGTGCCGGCCACTGACCATTCGCACAAGAGGGTACGGGTTCCAGTCCCGACTGAGACATGAATGGTGCGTTTGTCTTACAGCACTTGCTCTCTCCCTTCCCTAGAACGAATGTCTCCAAATTAGAGACAGGTGACCGCTTATAATCCTTAGAGTTGCTCGCGGTGGTCGTTAAACTCGGAAAGGAGAAAAAAAAATCAAAATTTCTTTTCACAAGAAGCATGTAGGAAAATTAGAACAACAAAAACTACTTTTAGGAAAATTTTTCATTAGAAATCTAACGAGCTAATGAGGGAGTGTAAATTCGAGGACATTTGAGGACAAATATCAAAATCTGAGGACAATTTGCGTCCCCAAAGGCATCAGACGTTTTTGGGGACAGTAAACTAAATTCGAGGACTGTCATCTCAAGAATTGGGGACTTCTGGTCAGCTTACTTATACGTCAACGTACACATGGCTTTCTGCGATTAATCGCTGAAAGCCATAACGTACAGGTAGTGTTTCATATTTCTGCCACCGTGGCGCTGAACGCCGACCCCTAACGATTGTTGTCGGAAAAATTTCCAACTGGAATTTCGTGGAAGCGGAATCTTATCCATTCGTTTCGTAGGGTCTTGTGTGGAACATTTTGACATGTAGATAAACAAGCGTTAGATGAGAAGTCATTTGATTTATCTTGCTATTAAATTTCTTCAGCTGCTAAAAAAACAACAAATTCGTAATTTTACAAAAGAGTTCCATTGGATGGAGTAAAGAAACGGATAGATGAGATCAATTAATTTGTAATTACCACAGCAATAACCAACTCTCGCAAAAAAATTTTTTTTTTTATTAAATTAAAATATTTATTAACCAACCAAATTTTTGTAGGTTAAAAAGTTTTAATTGCGTAGTCTGTATACCCTTAAAAAACCCCATTAAAACTGTATTTCCGGAAATATGGAACTGAATATGCAAAACATCTGTAGAAAATTACAAGAATTATTGTTCAGATGCAATTCATATTGGTTTCTCATTAAAAAAAAATGCTGATGGGAAACATGGGGCAATTTGTTTGAATCACTTACGCAGAGTTTTTAGGAAAAAAGTGTATAACAATTCAAACATGGAACATAATATGCAAAACACTGGAGGTGTAGGTACTATCCATGGCAATATCAATAGTTGTGCCCAACTCCGTACATCGATAGTTTTACGTTTTTCAATGATATAAGCAAGGAGTTTATATTACTGGAAACACCACTGGCTCTGCCGCCATAGGTCACAGCTAATCTGTGGTGTGACGTCACAAGCAGGCAAAAACGAACTAAATTATACCGTTGATAAAACAGTAAGCTTGTGTATCATTGATAAAGATTATTGAATTACTCATTTTATCTGTTTATACGCTAGAAGCTTTTGTTCCATTGGTTTCAAAGCAGCTTCTTTTCTGCGGCTGCGTCGTGCTTGCTCATGACGTCATTTGCAGCACGGACGGTGACTTATGGTGGCTAATGCTGCGTGGATAGGAGTGGTGCCTCCAGTAATATAACCTCCTTGGCTATAAGTGTAAATCACGATAGTGTAAACTATTCAGTTTCCACCGATGGATTTGATGACTGAAACGATCATTTTCACACAATTTCCTTATTTTCATTTCATTTATACTTTTGAGCCCAGCCATATTGATACTAATGACACTAATCAAAAGAATAAACGGTGAGAGTATGCGGTTTTTGCACTCTGTTGTTCTTCATGTTAAGTCAAGCTCAACGCGAAAGTGTACGGCTTCAGTCAGATAAAGGCGAAGCCAGAAGAGTTGTTTGTACTGGAAGTTAAAAGTGAGTCAGGTGCTGAAACAGTTATTTGTTGAAAGTAAGTATCAGTAATAACGGGCAAACGTAAAAAATCTTTTGTGCAACATTATTTTTCTTTTGGTTAGGAGTCTTTTGGTTGAGTTTACAGTCAACGCAAAATGTAGCCTTTGCGGGAAGAACTACAAAACGTCGGGAAATACGTCAAATCTTAGAGATAATTTAAAACGACAGCATTCCGCCTCTGTCTTTTTAAATGATCCCAGAAAAAAAAACTGAGGAACAGCCCCACTCAAAACTTTATTTATTCAGTTTCTCACGAATTATTACAACGATTTTGCTAAACATTATAGAATTTGCATACAAAACTGCAGAATTTTCTTCTTCAGCTGTTGTTAACGGAAACATAAAAAAATCATGCAATACAAACAGAAAATAAGAATTAAGGAGCCACATATTAGCTCGTTCTTCAAGCAAAACATTTGTTTCGTGACTTTTGCTCACTCACTTGGGTGGATATCGTCAAAACGTAGATTCCCCGCCCCGGTGGCGCAGTGTTCTAAAGGCTGACTTCTGACCATTCGTCCGAGATGGGTCCAGATTCGAATCCCGTGAGGAATAGATGTTTTGGTTGTGTTTGTCTTAGAGCACTGGCTTCTTTATCCCTTACCTGAAGGGAAAAGAAAGGGGGTTTCTAGGGCAAGTGATACAATATGTTGATTCTATTAGGGAAAGACAAATGAGTGAAACTTGGGGGGGGGGGGGTGTTTTTTTGCCACTTGCACTCGAAAGACACCCCCTCCCCCCAAAAAAGAAAAGTTCATAAATAATACAACCTCCGTGCATTGAGTTTACAGATCTTGTTCTATTTATTCAGCACAAATACTTTTTCTTCTCTTTTTTTTTAATTTATACCTCATGTCCGACTAAAAAAAGGCCGACGCATGAGGGACTGTTAAGGAATCTATTAACCTTTTACCTTATTTTTCCATTCAGACACTCATTCATTCTTTCTTTTAGTAAACTAAGATGTTTAATAGATACTTTCTTTTAACTTTTTAAATTTTGTTTAACTTCAAGTAAGGATCCTTCAAAAATGCCATTTCCATTTCCTTCCACACAGATCAGACAACCAACTGAGAGGGCGGAAGCCTGCACAAGAGTTTCCGCTTGCAACAGGAAAAATACAATTTATTTAGAAATCACCTTTTAGAACACTCTACATATACTTAGTAAGAGGTTCATGTTAAAGGTATTTCAAATAAAAAAATTAGACTAAAAAAAATAACTTTTTTAATTATGAAAAAATAGGAAAGTAGTGTAACGCGATAGTACAAGAAATACGAAAAGATGAAAATGAAAAAACATAAATGCATTCATTTTTTTTATTTTATTAGTACTAAATACTTTATTTTTTATTTATGATGTTCCGTAGTGATTAAATAAATCACTGCCTACATTATAATTATAATCAGTAAATTGTTGAAATCTTTTAAGAATAGGTAGAATCGAATTCATAAATAAAAGGTAATAATACCTGGAACCTTGAGCGAGCTAAATACTGCAATGGGGCATCGGCCCCATCACCATCCTAGGCTTCAGGATGGGGGATAGATGTATTCACGGAAAGGGAGATTCCAGCAGAGGTAGAGGAAGATTCAGAGCAAGGGGACCAGCTCCATCCTCTTCCTACCTCATCAGAGAGCAAACCTTTGCTCAGGTGGCCGCACCACAGCAACCACCTACTCTTACTCTGATGGAGAATCCATCCAGTTCGGTGTTACCCATGGAGCTGGATGATAGGAAGAAATTGCAGCTGGCTTCCTACCTCATGTCTTCCTTTCAAAGGCAACTACTATAAGACCTACGAATGCGAGAAAAAAATGAAATTAATAATAAAAAAAGGCCCTTTTAAGGGCCAAAGAAAATTTTGCAAAAAGGAATTATTTTTCTTGAGCTGCATACCTCTCCCACTTACAAACAATGGGTTGTTTATCTTGTCTTTCTTATAAATTTTTTTAGATCTGTCTAAAAATAAAAAATATATATAAAAAAAAAGGCCCGTTTAAGGGCCTAGCAAAGTGGTTCATAAAAGACTTATCTTTTTTGTACTGAATATCTCTCCACCTAACTTTCAAGGTGTTGTTTGGTCCTGCCTTTTATTTTAAATTGTGTTTTCTCTCACGCATCAGTTCTGACTTTAAAAAAAAAAAGGAAACAATAAATAAATAAGATAGGACTTAATTTTTCTGCTGTTGCACATAATTGTGCAACAAGCAGACAAGTAGCGAAGGAAAAAAAATATGATTGGCCCTTATACTACCGGCACCCTAAATAAGGAATAAAAACCCTGATTGTGACTTTTTATTTTATTTTTCGGTTGTCTACTCAAAATGAGTATCTTAAACCTCGATCGGTGTAATATTGTTATCACACCACCTCAGCTATGGTTACTCTGACATGCCTGTCAAGAATCGACAAAAGTAAACCGGAGAAAAAATCCATTAAACCAATGGGGAAAAATCTTTTCTCTCATTGGCTGACGAGTAACGAAGCAATGTGTCTCTCGGACCCGTGAGACACACTGAGCAAATGGCCAGTTTTGTCTTACCCGGTGTTGAACGTCGATTTTTCTCAGGGAAACTTATTCTGTGTCTGATGTTTTTTTTTCAGGTTCCCCTTTCCCGTGTCCTTTCCTTCTTTTCCCCCTGTACTCATCTGTGGCACAGGTGTACCGGGCATTTTTCTGCGGAGAGAGATATCGCTTGGAATGGCTTGTTGTTACAGGTAAGTATGTAGGGCAGCTTACAACTTCACTACTTAACGGGTAACCGTCTACTCCTTCTCCTCTAATAATTCCATACTTTTCTTTCGTACTATTCTATCAGGGAAATCTGTTCCCAAATATCTTATCTTCTTTTTCACCTGACAAAAGGCGCAGAGCGCTGAGGGTTCGGATTTCTCAACCTCAGATAGGAATTGAGAATTTTGTCATTTTCATGTAGGACTTCCGTCCACAGGGAGCAGAGTTTAGGTCCCAGCCACCTACAGCAAGATCGCCTTTTGGGCAGGACATAGAAACGGAAGGAATGAGAGCAAGTCTAGCGACTTTTGACAGAACAGTTTGCAGTGAGATTAAAGTACAGTAGATGGCGCCACCGTACAAGTACGATATTGCACATAGATGGGTGAGAGAATTTCAGGGAGGACGTAGGAAAGGATACCCATTTAACCAGTGGGTCCAGCCTGGGGGCCATCACTTTACGTGCTCGTCCGATGCACGGCGGATATTCAGCGATTGTTAGTAAATCACACCATCTCTGAAAGATCAGCCCAGGCTAGAATCTGGTGACCCAGCATCGATAATCTGAAACACTAACCACTAAGCCAACTCAGATAGGAATTCTTTCTCTCTCTCAATTATCTGTTTACATTCCCAATAGAATACCGACAAAGTTTTAATATAATTTACAGGTTAATTTATGTTTCACATTCACAAGTACTATTTTCTTACTATCTCTAAAATTTACCCTTGCTGCAAAGTTGCAACACACGCTATCTAGGGCATTCAAGTTAAACAAAAAAAAAAAAAAAAAATTCTGAATATGTTAGATGCAAAAAGTGGTTTATGTTCAGTTAAGAAATCTTTTTGCACCGTCAGTTCAGTAGTTCGAAGTGTTCTCATTTTTGGCCCAACAGTGTGCCATAAGTAGTAGCATTACCTTCGGGAATTAAAGTTTAAAAGTAATAAAACTTAGTTTTAACACCCTGTTGGTGGGTGTTAAAACTAAGTTTTATACTTTTAAACAAAAAAAGTATGAATCCCTTTGCTATAAGTAAACAAAGACATCGCACTTTTAATGATTTAGCAACGCACAGCAACCAAAAAATTGTTACTTGGCCACTGCCAAATAACAATTTACGGTCGTTCGTCAAATTCAACAGGTATTCCTGTATTGACGTCAGACGTCGGAGAGCAGAACACGTTTTGAGTGAAGCCAAATCAGATCAGCTGTTTCAATCAGGGCTATAAAAGAGAGTACAAGATTCATCTTGCAGCCTGTGTTTAATAAGAGGTGTAATACCCACTTCACCTGTCTCAAGTCCAACATACCTTGAGATTGTTTTAATGTGAGGTATCATAAGATTTCTTTCACGTACTAAATTATATCCTAAGGGAGAGGTTACATGCCAAAAAACACATTCACGCAAAGTTTTTTTACTCCAGGTTGGTTATTTTTTCAAAAATATTTCTATTTGATGCAAGATAAAACTGGCATAGTTATTCTCCGTTTCATCCATAACAATAAGTTTTTCAAGATTTGAACCATAATTTCTTGATAATAATTAATTATTTGCTGTAATTTTTTAATTTCTTGCTTTCGTTGTTTTATAATACGTTTCTTTTCTCACACAGACGATCTCAAAATGCGTACTTCTTTATGCTTTTTTTTTAAGTTTACCACTTTAGATGGTAAAGATTGACATTGTAATTCTTCGACAGAAGTGGCAGTTGCTGTAAAGTTGGAACACTCATTTTCTTGTGCTGATCTAAAAAAAACAGGCAAAAACAGTTCTGCTACAGCCAAAGTGACCCACCTTGATTTGCTTCAGAAATTTCAGGCATCTCATTAGTTGGAAAAACATTCCCAAATGTGGTATTGCTTCTGTAGCATTCGTTTTTGTTTTCTTGTTAATTCTAATAATATTTCCCCTCTTTCTCTTCGAACTTGTTTTTCTGAATGCTGATCTGCCTTACGGTCAACGGTACGTCGTTTAACAGGTGTTTTGCGCATTTTATAGGAAGGATAGCAGGGAAAAACAATGGGAATTGTGCCTTTTTTTAGTTTTATAATGACAATTCCAAAAGTGTAGTCTTCTGGCTTAAAATACCTGCTGCATACAACAGACGAAGCAGAATTTCACGTGATATTGCTTTTAGTCATTCTGCCTTTAGATGAGAATCTGATGGAAAGGGATGAAAAGAAACTGTGATTTGTTTCCCATAATCATATGTACAAAACGGAAGAAAACAGTAAACCATGTCAATTTCCGAGAAGTAAAAATAAAATAAAGTTACTTACGTAAGTGGGTTTAAAATTAAAATGCGATTTTAAGCAGAGAAATCCGAGTTAGATTCACACGTCAGGAATATTCGAGAAAGAATTACATCACTCACTTAGAATTATGCTAGGCTTTGCAACAGTGGGCAAACAGCGCCACCAGACGTAAAAAAACGGAACTACCCAAAACGTCATGCTTCCCGGCTGAAGCGCTATTTTCTTCTCATCACACAGGCCGTAGAGAGCGTCCCCTCACTCTAATTCGTGTCCGGCCGTGTACGTATGAACACTGATATCCCTTGATTAGAAACAATAAATTTGCCACCATATTTCGAAACTAACGTAAAGTGGAATACGCAGCTTTCTGCATTGAACACAGCGACTACATGTGTATTCTTTTTCGTATTATAAAATCCATCCGTGGACGGGCTTCCAAAAATTAAGCAAAATCTCATTAAACTGCTCGCATCCACAGAAAACGTTTGTCTTCTAAAACCAACACTTGGAGAACCAAGACTTGGCATCCGAGAGAGGGGGACCCTTCTCCCGGCACGAAATTTTGTTCCCCAGCAACACCAACACACTCGCTTCGCCGACCCACATATAAAACGTGAGTTCGGTTCCACCGGTGTTTCACTCACACCCCGATGCACCAACCACGGTTCCACAGTCAGCACATCCAGACACCCGAATCACACTGGCCTGCCGAAGAACTCGAACAGGCCCCAATTCACTTTGCAGACAGGGACACCAAGAATGACGAGGCAGGCTATAGGCCACATCGAAACACTCCAGTAGGAGAAGTCTCTCCTTCACGTGTGCCCTGTGATGACGTCCCAACCGAGACACCACCAGAAGGGTCGCCGAGACGTTCGCGTGGCACAAAGACCAGTTTCCGACCCACCAATGCTTCCCAACCCTGCACACAACCACGCAGAACCGACACACCACAAACAGCAATCACACACCACCCACCTAAAAAGCAAACACACACAGGCAAACCACACCCGGAAAAGCAAAGTGAGGAAAGATCACAGCGAAACACAAAAACCCCCGATTCACACACAAAGTCTACCAGCCGCCCCCAAAGCCAGCGCCGCTGGAGGAGACTGGTATGGTACGCAAACAGGCGCCCGGCATGGAGGAAGAAGGGTAATCTCCTCACTCCATCCCGGAATCTAGAAAAGAAACATCCCAAAGATTAAAACACAAGACAAAGTTCGACAAAAACTCAAGAAACCAAGGGTGCGGAAATGCAGGATTACAAGCCGAAAAGATGGGGAGACTAAGTTCCCCAATGGAAAAAATATTTTTCCTTCGTTCCAGTAACAATTTTGGACCAGAAGAACCACCGGAACTTAAAGGCACGGTCCGAAAGAGTGTGGGCATCCAACTCAACTCTATTCCTAAGCTGGCACTTGACGTGCCAGGCCACCTTCAAAGGGTCGAATCCTGCATTTCCGTAATTACTATGCACAACTCTGTTCCTCTCTCTCCAGATTTTGTACGTGGTCTCAGTGATGATTAATCTCCAGACATCCCGCCCAGTCTTGGGGCCGGGGTACTGGTAAAAGACCTCCTGAGCCTTGAGTCGCTGCGGACAACCTGCCCAGGTCCAAACAAGCTTCCACACCTGCACGGCCATGGGACAACTCCAGAACAAGTGGTACCGGTCTTCAATGAGATTGCAAGAGGCGCACTTGTCGGTGATGGCAGTACCCCACCTGTACTGCCTCTTCCTAGTCGGAAGGACATCGTGAGCCGGATGGAATTTAAAATCCCGCTTCTTACAGTCAACACCAGCCGACAACACGCTCATCCACACCTCCTTCCTGTTGCAGTTGACGGCACTAAACTCAGTAACCTGCTCCCTAGGCCTAGGGAGAATGTGCAGATACATTTGTTTCAAATTCAGCCCATTCCGGTTAGCCTCCGCGAGAGCCTGAATGTGCCCCCCCCCCCAAGCTTATAGTGCTTGTGAGTAGTCTCTCTACGCGGCCCCATAAATCGGAAGCCAGGTAAGAACTTCTCCGCAGACAATCCTGTCAAATACGCAACAAAGTTCCTACACGGGTGCGAGGAGTTCAGAGCTTCCTTCACACTCCTAAACTGCAGTGCACTGAACCAGGAGGAGAGGTGTTTAACATCCAAACCACCCTCCTCCTTCGGGCAGCACATGACCGCTCTTGCAACCGCCTCAACTTGCTTACCGGCCCAAATAAATTGAAAAACTTGCCTTTCCAGAAGCCTCATGAGACTCCGAGGGGGAGAACCAAGTTCTCCGACAAAGGCACATTTCGAGACCAGGAGAGCGTTAGCTGACTTAGCCCGGTTAATCATCGAAATGTCAACACTCTGCCACCTTTCCTTCTTCTCTTTAATAGCGAAGAGGATGTCCCTCCATGTCTTCAAATGGACACCGTCTCTATCAAAAAGGATACCGAGTATTCTGACGAGTCCATCCGTCACCGCCAGCCCACGGACCGCAGCGCGATCCCACCTGCCCCAAAGAAGCAGGTTCGACTTATCCTCATTAAGCATGGACCCTGTGGCACCGCATTATACCGCGAATACTTCCCGGACCTGCTTTAGACTACCTTCCTAGTCAACAAAGAAAGTGACGTCGTCAGCATATGCAAGATACTTTAGCATCGCGTCGACGATCGCCGCCATGATCTTATAATCAATGGTAGACAGAGACACCGGCTTCCATCCAGCAAGATCACGAGCAGGATCGTCGGGGGTTTTGCAAAGAACAGTCACAACACTACTCCTTATAGATTTAGTCATAATACCTTTGTCAGCAATGTTGTTATAAATCCTGCATAACCAGGGGACCAAAATATTGACAAATTTCTTGTAAAATTCGGCCGGAATCCCGTCAATACTCGGCGACTTTCTGGGCTTGAGGTTCAGGATCGCCTACCTGACTTCAGTTTCGGTGCATTTCCCTTTCAACAACTCCCTAACTTCATCCGAAATTCTCGGAGTACCTTCCAGCCAAGTTTCCATGACCTCAGGCTGCACTTCCTCTTTGTCAAATAACCTGCCATAAAATTCCGCCGCAGCCTGCAGGATATCGGGAAGATCCCGGGCCTCCCTACCGTCAATGTCGAGGCATTGAAGGTTCTCCCTAACCCTCTCCGTCTCGACTTTCCGGTAGATGAAGTTAATATCGCTCTCCTTCCCGAGCACTTCCAAGGCCCCAGTCAACCCACCGCCGATCCTTCCTCCCGACAGAAGTGACTAATTTCGCTCCTGATATTAGTAATCAGAGAGGAATTACACCCATCTTTATCACCTCGAATCGCCGCATTAAGAATGTTCATCAAAATCATGTGGCGCTTCCTCTTCGACGTGGCCAACTGTCTACCCTTCTGAGAAAGGAAATCCTTCACCTCCTCCTTGGTCCGTTCCCACACACCGCACTCATCGTCATTAATCGTGCCTGCGCCCGCGTTCAGGATCGAGCGAAGGTGCACTAGCGTATCTTCATCTTCTAACATGGAGATGTTCAAACGCCACGGGGTAGCCCTCTCTCTCTCGGAACCGGCACACACACGTCCATCAGGACGGCAGAGTGGTCCGAAACATACAACAGTGGAGAGTTCGGACCAAAGATCTCAATCCTGTCAATCCAGTCAATCTTCGACACAAGAAACATATCCAGGCGGGAAGCGCTGCCCCCTCTAAACCAGGTATAACCCGGAATACTGGGGTTAAGTCTCCTCCAGGCATCACTCAGCCCCTGGCTATCCAGGAGGACCCTAACCACGTTCCCATAAGCTTTCGACCACCTACTGGTTCCGGCCCTGTCGAGGTCGCAGTCGGCGACAGCATTAAAATCCCCGCCAACAATCAACACATCTTCCGAACTTCTGATGAAATGCGGAAGTTCATTATAGAACGACATCTGCATATTACCCTTATTAGGAGCGTAAATACACACAAGTTTCATTGAGATTTTCCTGCTGTGGACGGTAAGTGAGATCACCCGACCTTCCCCGTCCGATTCAAAGTGAGTGATATCTCTTTCAAACTTCTCTTTGTAAATTATAGCAACTCCCGTGTAACCAGTACTCCCAAGCGAGTATTTAAATCTGAGACCGGACCTTCTGCGAAAAGCAAAAATCTGTGCCCTCTCCTTATGGTGGGTTTCCTCATTCATGAGGAAGTCCAGATTATTCTGGCGAAAGAACTCTTCGAGCCAACACTGCTTCGCCTCCGAATTGAGGCCCTGAACGTTCAAGGAACCAACCCTAATGTTTGTGCCGGCAAAATTAACTCTACCGGAGTTCATACTTACCTGATCTTGTAAAAAGAAAGATTTACAACAACAAACACAGAGAAAAAATGCAAAACCCATAGTCCAACCTAGGAGAGAGAGGAACCGCAACCAAGTTACTCTTTTGTACTATCCTTCTTACCCACACTTCTTGTCGACCTTTCTTCTCGAAGAACTTGGCCATTCGCTGTTGGAATCACATGTCCCGTGCCATGCAACATTACAGAGGCAGCGGCAGCAAGATCGTTAACCGCTTTAAAATTGGCCGCAGTAAACTCTTTCCCAGTTCTTTTTTTCTTTTTCTGATACTGACGTTGCAGGTCAGCACAAAGGGAGTCAGTATTCTCGTCATCCACTTCGATATCAGTACAAGCCCAAAACTTACCGTTCACAACAGCAGTATCCGAGCATTGATTCTCCCCTCACTCCCGACGCCGACGTTCAGCCTTCCTGCTGGAGGACCCCAGAACGTCCCGGGGGCTTCCGGCGTCGCCTCAGAGCCGGCGACAACGTGGCCGCCGCCCGCAGTAGTGGGAACACTAAGCGTAGGTGAGCCTCCGGGACCCCGAATGGGCTGCTTCTGCCCGTCTGAGGGTGGAGTAGGGCACGCGGCTTCTCTTTCGGGAGGCCGCCCGTCCTGGCTATCCACGGCCGCGGAGGTGTACCGCTGCCCCTTGGTTTTGGCCAAAAGAGCGGATGCAGTCGTTTCCATTTCTTCCCAATGACTACGGTCATTGGGGAGACCCGGAAACATGCTATGCACAGGGTCCTCACTGGAAACCAAAGTTCCGCCGATTTCACTAAAACACTGGGCTTCACTTTCTGCTTAACTTTGACACTTTTCAACACACTCATTCTGCACTTCACCCTCAATAAGAACATTATTATGACCAAATCCCGGAAATATGTCACCATCACAACTATCACTACTTCCGCTTTCACTGAGAACACCCTCCAGCGTAGAACTGGTGTTGGAGAATTCAGACTCACCGTCCTTGTTCTCTGAGACATCAGCGCTTTCCACACTAGAATTATCTTCTCCGTCGCTAGAAAAGTCCCTACTTACTCCAGGCTCTTTTCGTGCACTACTGGGAGCCTGTTCGTCCTCTTCGCTGGAAATAACCCCCGCGCTAGATTCCACCGGAATAGTAGCACCGGAGCCATTAACATCAACCTCCATATTTTCTTCATATCGCCCCTCCACTACGCTTATGCTTCCAGGCCTGGATTTGAGACCTTCAAGGTCTTTGACAGACAACTTCCGTGATTTCTTCGTAACCATCGTCATCAGAATTTGAAGGGGAGAGACCCCTCTTCCCATCTTCACCGATAGGAAAGGTTTCTCTCTCCTTCGCTGGAACAGAAACATGCTCTTTATTCTCATTGTTTATCACACTTTTCTTACCTGAACTATTATCCTTACATTCCTCGGGGATTCCTGTGAGGTTTTGAGGCGTGCTCCGAGCTGGTAATTTGGTGGGCCCCATCTGTTTTACTCGAGGCCGCAGCCTCGGCAACACTTTGTGAGCCCTCCGCCTCACCAGCGTGGCACTCCTCCATCGCTTCTGGTATTGTCAGGACCTCTGGTCATTTGTGCAAAGGACCTCTGATTACAAACCTTCCTTTGATGGTGTGGTGATCTGCAGTTTCCACACGGCTCTTTGCACTCCTTCTCAGGGTGACCCAAAATGTAGCAATTGCTACAGGTAAACTTTCCGCAGTCCACAGCTATGTGACCTGCATGGTTGCATCGCCTGCACACCCGGATTTGCCCCCTATACACATTCATACAACGCTGTCCTTTGACCTCCATGAAATTGGGGACAGCTTGTTTCATGTCAATTGTAACAACACGAGTCCCGGAATGGGCTCCCCTCATGTGCGCAGCCATTTCTTTTCGAATCTCGAACTTCACAGTCAACACCTTCCCATACAGTCCAAATGCGGTTGTGACATCTGCATTGGAAATTCCACAATGCAAAAATTTGCAAAAAATTATTTTGACATTTGTCTGAGCATTTGTGCAATTTAATACAGTGTTATTGCACTCAATACTACTATCTAGTAAGTTGAAGTAGTGATCTCTACTGTTTCGTACTACTTCCAGCTTGTTTTTATTCACCTCTTGAATTAAGGAAAATACTGGGGTGGGGGTGAACCCACGTGCTTGTACAGGGCAAGACAAATGTCCGAAGCAGAAATACCCTTATGGGAAACCACGACGGCTTTAGCCCTATTTGGCTCAGTCCAAAGAGACATCCTAACTCTTCAAAGAGGACAAAAGTCCGACCCCTTCCAAAAGCTAGCAATAGTCAGAAAACAAAAAACACGCAGTTCTAACCAAAGAAAATGTGAAAAAGTAGTCACAAAATTCCCGGCTTGAAATCCAATCCAGTAACAGTGGCACAAACACAATACACTCAGCAAGATATATGAAGACCACGTGCAGCACAATAGACGTAGGCCACGTGCAGCAAAAAATATGAAGACCACGTGCACCTTAAAACAATAGCAGCCTGCCAAAATATCACAAACGACTTTGCAGCAGTGGGCAAACAGCGCCACCAGACGTAAAAAAACGGAACTACTCAAAACGTCATGATTCCTGGCTGAAGCGCCATTTTCTTCTCATCGCACAGGCCGTAGAGAGCGTCCCCTTACTCTAGTTCGAGTCCGGCCGTGTACGAATGAACACTGATATCCCTTGATTAGTTGCCACCATATGTCGGAAACTAACGTAACGGAGAATACGCAGATTTCTGCATTGAGCACAGCGACAACATATGTATTCTGTTTCTTAATATAAACCCATCCGTGGAGTGGCTTCCAAAAATTCAGTAAAATCTCATTAAACTGCTCACATCCACGGAAAACTTTAGTTAAAGTTTGTCTTCTAAAACCAACACTTGGAGAACCAAGACTTGGCATCCGAGAGAGGGGGACGCCATTGTGCGCGAGCACGGCGACCCCTCTCCCGGCACGAAATTTTGTTGCCCAGCAACACCAACACACTCGCTTCGCCGAACTACATATAAAATGTGAGTTCGGTTCCACCGGTGTTTCACTCACACCCCGATGCACCTACCACGGTTCCACAGTCAGCACATCCAGACCCCCGAATCACACTGGCCTGCCGAAGAACTCGAACAGGCCCCAATTCACTTTGCAGACAGGGACACCAAGAATGACGAGGCAGGCCCTAAGCCACCCCGAAACACTCCAGTAGGAGAAGTCTCTCCTTCGCGTGTGCCCTGTGATGGCTTCCCAACCGAGACACCACCAGAAGGGTCGCCGAGCCGTCCGCGTGGCACAAAGACCAGCTTTCGACCCACCAATGGCTCCCAACCCTGCACCCAATCACGCTGAACCGACACACCACAAACAGCAATCACACACCACCCACCCAAAAAGCAAACACACACAGGCAAACCACACCCGGAAAATCAAAGTGAGGAAAGATCACAGCAAAACACAAAGACCCCCGATTCACACAACAAAGTCGACCAGCCACCCCCAAAGCCAGCGCCGCTGGAGGAGACTGGTATGGTACGCAAACAGGCGCTCGGCAGGGAGGAAGAAGGGTAATCTCCTCACTCCATCTCGTAATCTAGAAAAGAAACATCCCAAAGATTAAAACACAAGACAAAGTTCATCAAAAACTCAAGAAACCAAGGGTGCGGAAATGCACTATTACAAGCCAAAAAGCTGGGAAGACTAAGTTCCCCAATGGAAAAAATATTTTCCCTTCGTTCCAGTAACAATTTTGGGCCAGAAGATCCACCGGAACTTAAAGGCACGGTCCGAAAGAGTGCGGGCATCCAACTCAACTCTATTCCTAAGCTGGCACTTGACGTGCCAGGCCACTTTCAAAGGGTTTAATCCTGCATTTCCGTAATTACTATGCACAACTCTGTTCCTAAATCTCCAGATTTTGTACGTGGTCTCAGTGATAATCAAGCTCCAGACATCCCGCCCAGTCTTGGGGCCGGGGTACTGGTAAAAGACCTCCTGAGCCTTGAGTCGCTGCGGACAACCTGCCCAGGTCCAAACAAGCTTCCACACCTGCACGGCCATGGGACAACTCCAGAACAAGTGGTACCGGTCTTCAATGCGATTGCAAGAGGCGCACTTGTCGGTGATGGCAGTACCCCACCTGTACTGCCTCTTCCTAGTCGGAAGGACATCGTGAGCCAGACGGAATTTAAAATCCCGCTTCTTACAGTCAACTCCAGCCGCCAACGCGCTCATCCACACCTCCTTCCTGTTGCAGTTGACGGCACTAAACTCAGTAACCTGCTCCCTAGGCCTAGGGAGAATGTGCAAATACATTTGTTTCAAATTCAGCCCATTCCGGTTAGCCTCCGCGAGAGCCTGAATGTGCCCCCAAGCTTATAGTGCTTGTGAGTAGTCTCTCTACGCTGCCCCATTAATAGGAAGCCAGTTAAGAACTTCTCCGCAGACAATCCTGTCAAATACGCAACAAAGTTCCTACACGGGTGCGAGGAGTTCAGAGCTTCCTTCACACTTCTAAACTGCAGTGCACTGAACCAGGAGGAGAGGTGTTTAACATCCAAACCACCCTCCTCCTTCGGGCAGCACAGGACCGCTCTGGCAACCGCCTCAACTTGCTTACCGGCCCAAATAAATTGAAAAACTTGCCTTTCCAGAAGCCTCATGAGACTCCGAGGGGAGAACCAAGTTCTCCGACAAAGGCACATTTCGAGACCAGGAGAGCGTTAGCTAACTTAGCCCGGTTAATCATCGAAATGTCAACACTCTCCCACCTTTCCTTCTTCTCTTTAATAGCGAAGAGGTGTCCATTCATGTCTTCAAATGGACACCGTCTCTATCAAAAAGTATACCGAGTATCCTGACGGGTCCATCCGTTACCGCCAGCCCACGGACCGCAGCGCGATCCCACCTGCCCCAAAGAAGCAGGTTCGACTTATCCTCATTCAGCATGGACCCAGTGGCACCGCAGTATCCCGCGAAGACTTCCCGGACCTGCTTAAGACTAAGTTCCGAGACAACAAAGAAAGTGACGTCGTCAGCATATGCAAGATACTTTAAGGACCCCGCGCAGCCAGGGATGGGGGCTCCCTGAATGCTAGGATGAGCTTGAACCTTCCTTAAAATGGTCTCAATGACCAAGACAAACAACAACGGGGAGAGTGGGCAGCCTTGTCTCACACCTCTTCTAACCTCAAAGAGGTGAGAAAGACGGCCAGAAATAATTACTCTTCCGTTGAGGTCCCTGTATAAAGAGTCCACCGTTCTTCGGAAAAACTCTCCGAAGCCGTGGGCTTCCAGCATCTTTCTAATAAACTCGTGAGAAACACGGTCAAAGGCCTTACTCTGATCCGCGCAAAACATTCCCAACTTAACATCCCTGTCTCCGATATAAGTAATCATGTCCCTCACACACCGAATATTATGGTACGTCTGCCCAACGCCCACTAGCTTCTCTGCCACCCGCGAAAGCCTCGCGTTGACGATCGCCGCCATGATCTTATAATCAATGGTAGACAGAGACACCGGCCTCCATCCAGCAAGATCACGAGCAGGATCGTCGGGGGTTTTGGAAAGAAGAGTCACAACACTACTCCTCATAGACTTAGACATAATACCTTTGTAAACAATGTTGTTATAAATCCTGCATAACCAGGGGACCAAAATATTAAGAAATTTCTTGTAAAATTCGGCCGGAAGCCCGTCAATACCCGGCGACTTTCTGGGCTTGAGGTTCAGGATCGCCCATCTGACTTCAGTTTCGGTGAATTTCCCTTCCAACAACTCCCTATCTTCGTCCGAAATTCTCGGAGTACCTTCCAGCCAAGTTTCCATGACCTCAGGCTGCACTTCCTCTTTGTCAAATAACCTTCCATAAAATTCCGCCGCCGCCTGCAGGATATCGGGAAGATCCCGGACCTCCCTACCGTCAATGTCGAGGCATTGAAGGTTCTCCCTAACCCTCTCCGTCTCGACTTTCCGGTAGATGAAGTTAATATCACTCTCCTGCCGCAGCGCTTCCAAGGCCCCATTCAACTTGACCGCCGATCCTTCCTCCCGATAGAAGTGACTAATTTCGCTCCTGATATTAGTAATCAGAGAGGAATTACACCCATCTTTAACACCTCGAATCGCCGCATTAAGAATGTTCATCAAAATCATGTGGCGCTTCCTCTTCGACGTGGCCAACTGTCTACCCTTCTGAGAAAGGAAATCCTTCACCTCCTCCTTGGTCCGTTCCCACACACCGCACTCATCGTCAGTAATCGTGCCTGCGCCCGCGTTCAGGATCGAGCGAAGGTGCACTAGCGTATCTTCATCTTCTAACATGGAGATGTTCAAACGCCACGGGGTAGCCCCTCTCTCTCTCGGAACCGGCACACACACGTCCATCAGGACGGCAGAGTGGTCCGAAACATACAACAGTGGAGAGTTCGGACCAAAGATCTCAATCCTGTCAATCCAGTCAATCTTCGACACAAGAAACATATCCAGGCGGGAAGCGCTGCCCCTCTAAACCAGGTATAACCCGGAATACTGGGGTTAAGTCTCCTCCAGGCATCGCACAGCCCCTGGCTATCCAGGAGGACCCTAACCACGTTCCCATAAGCTTTCGACCACCTACTGGTTCCGGCCCTGTCGAGGTCGCAGTCGGCGACCGCATTAAAACCCCCGCCAACAATCAACACATCTTCCGAACTTCTGATGAAATGCGGAAGTTCATTATAGAACGACATCTGCATATTACATTTATTAGGAGCGTAAATACACACAAGTTTCATAGAGATTTTCCTACTGTGGACGGTAAGAGAGATCACCCGACCTTCCCAGTCCGATTCAAAGTGAGTGATATCTCTTTCAAACTTCTCTTTGTAAATTATAGCAACTCCCGTGTAACCAATACTCCCAAGCGAGTACCTAAATCTGAGACCGGACCTTCTGCGAAAAGCAAAAATCTGTTCCCTGTCCTTATAGTGGGTTTCCTGAATCATGAGGAAGTCCAGATTATTCTGGCGAAAGAACTCTTCGAGCCAACACTGCTTCGTATTCGAATTGAGGCCCTGAACGTTCAAGGAACCAACCCTAATGTTTGTGCCGGCAAAATTAACTCTACCAGAGTTCATACTTACCTGGTCCTGTAAAAAGAAAGATTTACAACAACAAACACAGAGAAAAAATGCAAAACCCATAGTCCAACCTAGGAGAGAGAGGAACCGCAACCAAGTTACTTTTTGGTACTATCCTTCTTACCCACACTTCTTGTCGACCTTTCTTCTCGAAGAACTTGGCCATTCGCTGTTGGAATCACATGTCCCGTGCCATGCAACATTACAGAGGCAGCGGCAGCAAGATCGTTAACCGCTTTAAAATTGGCCGCAGTAAACTCTTTCCCAGTTCTTTTTTTCTTGTTCTGATACTGACGTTGCAGGTCAGCACAAAGGGAGTCAGTATTCTCGTCATCCACTTCGATATCAGTACACGCCCAAAACTTACCGTTTACAACCGCAGTATCCGAGCATTGATTCTTCTCACTCCCGACGCCGACGTTCAGCGGTCCTGCTGGAGGACCCCAGAACGTCCCGAGGGCCTCCGTCGTCGCCTCAGAGCCGGCAACAACGTGGCCGCCGCCCGCAGTAGTGGGAACACTAAGCGAATGGGCTGCTTCTGCCTGTCTGAAGGTGGGGTAGGGCACGCGGCTTCTCTTTCGGGAGGCCGCCTGTCCTGTCTATCCACGGCCGCGGAGGTGTACCGCTGCCCCTTGGTTTTGGCCAAAAGGGGGATGCAGTCATTTCCGTTTCTTCCCAATGACTACGGTCATTGGGGAGACCCGGAAACATGCTATGCACAGGGTCCTCACTGGAAACCAAAGTTTCACCGATTTCACTAAAACACTGGGCTTCACTTTCTCCTTCACTTTGACACTTTTCAACACACTCATTCTGCACTTGACCCTCAATAAGAACATTATTATGACCAAATCCCGGGAATATGTCACCATCACAACTATCACTACTTCCGCTTTCACTGAGAACACCCTCCAGCGTAGAACTATTGTCAGAGAATTCAGACTCACCTTCCTTGTTCTCTGAGACATCAGCGCTTTCCACACTAGAATTATCTTCTCCATCGCTGGAAAAGTCCCTACTTACTCCAGGCTCTTTTCGTGCACTACTGGGAGCCTGTTCGTCCTCTTCGCTGGAAATAACCCCCGCGCTAGATTCCACCGGAATAGTAGCACCGGAGCCATTAACATCAACCTCCATATTTTCTTCATATCGCCCCTCCACTACGCTTATGCTTCCAGGCCTGGATTTGAGACCTTCAAGGTCTTTGACAGACAACTTCCGTGATTTCTTCTTAACTATAGTGTACCCATGGTCATCAGAATTTGAAGGGGAGAGACCCCTCTTCCCATCTTCACCGATAGGAAAGGTTTCTCTCTCCTTCGCTGGAACAGAAACATGCTCTTTATTCTCATTGTTTATCACACTTTTCTTACCTGAACTATTATCCTTACATTCCTCGGGGATCCTGTGAGGTTTTGAGACGTGCTCCGAGCTGGTAATTTGGTGGGCCCCATCTGTTTTACTCGAGGCCGCAGCCTCGGCAACACTTTGTGAGCCCTCCGCCTCACCAGCGTGGCACTCCTCCATCTCTTCATCTCTTCTGCTATTGTCAGGACCTCTGGTCATTTGTGCAAAGGACCTCTGTGTACAAACCTTCCTTTGATGGTGTGGTGATCTGCAGTTTCCACACGGCTCTTTGCACTCCTCCTCAGTGTGACCCAAAATGTAGCAATTGCTACAGGTAAACTTCCCGCAGTCCACAGCTATGTGACCTGCATGGTTGCAGCGCCTGCACACCCGGATTTGCCCCCTGTACACATTCATACAACGCTGTCCTTTGACCTCCATGAAATTGGGGACAGCTTGTTTCATGTCAATTGTAACAACACGAGTCGCGGAAAGGGCTCCCCTCATGTGCGCAGCCATTTCTTTTCTAATCTCGAACTTCACAGTTAATACTTTACCATATGGTCCAAATGCGGTTGCGACTTCTGCATTTGAAATTCCACAATGCAAAAATGTGCAAAAAGTTATTTTAACATTTGTCTGATCATTTGTGCATTTTAACACAGTGCTATTGCACTCAATATTACTATCAAGCAACTTGAAGTAGTGATCTCTACTGTTTAGTACTACTTCAAGCTTGTTCTTATTCACCTCTTGAATTAAGGTAAATACTGGGGTGGGGGGTGAACCCACGTGTTTGTAAAAGGCAAGAGAAATGTCCGAAGCAGAAATACCTTTATGCGTAACAACGATGGCATTAGCCCTATTGGGCTCAGTCCTAACAGACATCCTAACTCTTCAAAGAGGACAAAAGTCCGACCCCTTCCAAAAGCTAGCAATAGTCAGAAAACAAAAAACACACAGTCCTAACCAAAGAAAATGTGAAAAAGTACTCCAAAATTCCCGGCGTGAAATCCAATCCAGTAACAGTGGCACAAACACAATAAACTCAGCACAATATATGAAGACCACGTGCAACACAATCGACGTAGGCCACGTGCAGCACACAATATGAAGACCACGTGCACCTTAAAACAAAAGCGATATAGGCAATCTGCCAAAATACGCAAACGGAGTCTCCGGATTGGCGGCGGAGCAAAATTCTTCAATAGAGATAAAAGAAAATTTCCCAAAATCCCACGCAATTCCACTAGGGAGTTTTCTAGAAATTTATTAATACATGAACGGCCATCTTTGAATTGTTATCGTAACATATGCCTACTCCAAGCAGAAGTCCATCACGGCCGGCACGAGCGCCCCCTGGGCCGCCAGACACCTCATAAAGCGCCGGCACACGCACCCTACACTTCACGGGATCCACAGCACTTTAGTAAAAGGCGAATGTTTTTCACAATTTTTGAATGCAAGCCTGAGCTTAAAACGGTGCTACACAACTGAGGTTTTATATTACTTTATTTTAAAAGCCTACTGAAAACAAAAATTCAATT
This sequence comes from Macrothele yani, assembly GCA_039090855.1. Classification (NCBI taxonomy): domain Eukaryota; kingdom Metazoa; phylum Arthropoda; class Arachnida; order Araneae; family Macrothelidae; genus Macrothele; species Macrothele yani. The sequence goes on along the minus strand of CM077032.1, from coordinate 57,828,855 downwards.
AGGTAGTTGGGTTAAAGAATATTGGGAACACGCAAAAATTATTTATTGTTTATAAACGAAATTACATAAAAAAGCCACTAGTAATTAAAATAATGGAAAAGCAGGTATTACTCGAAAAATACAGAAAGTTCAAGAGGCTGAACAAATAAACTACTCAGTGATAGGAACACATTTTCGGATAAAGTGAAACACGTGGTAAATGTGTAGTTTAGCGTCCTAAATTATTTGGCTGAGCATTTCGAGAAAAAATTAAGACATGTTTTAAAGTATGCAATTTGATTTCACATAATGAACATTTTCCGCTGTACAACGCATTTTAAGGATTTTTAGCGCAAAATGTACTTGCAAGTACAGGGATGTAAGCATGTGCTCAGCGAATTTACCCCCAAGCACCGCCGGAACGTCGTAGGCTCCGTTCTCCAGCGAAGCCATGAACTTCGAGTCGTGCTAAGGTGGCCATTTTGTAATGTTGTGGATCTGCCGAAACGAAGATCTATATATCTTTATTTATTTATTTACTTTTTACGTGGAAATCCACTTAAAAACTGAGTTGTAACGCCTTTCCTACAATCAATAATTGTAAATTTAGAGCTTTCTTACATGGCGAAGCAGATTGTTGTAAAATGCAAAGGCTTGGTCTGTTTCTTTGTTTTCCGCCCATAAAATTGGCGGCCACACCACGAGACGAAGATCGTCCTATGGACGACTCGACGGTGCTGGCAGTAGAGTGCTTTTACACCCCCGTGCTTTCAGGTCAATTTTATTATAAAAATCTTTAAAATACCTGGTAAAGCTGAAAATTTTTCCTTATTTGACATAAAAAATTACATATTTCAAAATATGTATATACTTTTTCTTTTCGAAATTTCTCGAAGTGAGCAGCCAAATAATTTAGAACGCTAAACTGAGCACTTCATCTATAAACTTCGCCAACTTTCTTATCATATAGTTTGTCTTATCGAGAAGTTTTTCACTGCTTCTCCGAATTGTGACCGAAATAATGCATAATCTTCACCGAAATAGCTTTTGTAGAACCGAATTCCTCACAACACCTTCGTCTCTTGCAATAGGCACGCACGTGAATGCTGCTTCTGGTTAAATCGCCGCAATCACATAGTCTTTTACATCATTTCTCGCCATGGGGACGGACACCTTAGTTTAAAGCAAGCGGCAAACAACTACGATTGATATATACAAGCACAAATTTCCCTACATTCTCTTTCTTGTCTAACAGTTCTCACCGCACACTCAATACATAACTGTAATTCGGAACCACACCCAAAAACGACATAAAAAATGAAAGTAAACAGACTGCTAGGACAATGAGGAAATTTATTTGTCGTTCATTTAGGTTACTTCTGTAACACTGGTCACGACACGCTAGAGATCATTAATCGGTCACAAAGAATTAAAAGCAAAACGAAACCTGGAGACAAATTTTGGGGACAATTTTAGATATCTTCCTTAAGCAGTGAATAACGGCTGCAGAGAATGATATATTTTTCATTTCTGATCCTATCATACTTTTTCCAACTCTACATATGAATTCTTTTTCTCTAACATGGAATGGGAAATTTCATTATTTCTTTTTACTGGAAATTTCCGCTTTGGCTTCAAATATGAAGCACACCCACAGCCCCTGAGTCTCTCCCTCGAAGTCACAGTGATTAATTCAGTGAACTCTGCCAAGCATTTTCTCAACCATTCAACAAATGGAAACGGTCTTGAAAGAAAGTCTTTACACTTCAAAACCTCTCTCAAGAACTACATTCACGTTGAATAAACACAGGCAGGCACACAACCAAGGATTCCTGAAACGAAAAAATGCCTCTACTTCTGATATACGAGAAATATCTCTACTTCTTCGGCTTGTTGACGTTTCACGACCTGACTCTCCATGTGCCACTACGCGAGATAATAGTAATACGATTGTTAATGCTTCAAGTGTATGGTACCACGATTATTAGTGCTCCTACAAATGCTTTCCGAATATTGGTGCTTCAAATAATTCTTTTAACGGGGTTCAGAAACTAGAAATAAATCATATGTTATTTGTTATTGGACATTTCATTTCTTCACACACAAACAAATCTTATTATAATTTGCGACGTACCACGGACGTGAATCACGTGTCAAAACGACAAGCTGCAGCATTACTCTCCGTCCGCGTAAAGCAACTTGCTCCGGAGTGAAGGGGCGCGAGTTCGATCTTCGTCACGGACAAAAGTGTGTTTTTCCACATTTTTACAGAGTTCTACTCATTAGCGTTCCATTTCACGGAATGTTAGGAAGTACTCGTTCCGCTGACAATCCAAAGGCTAGCCTGTAACTCACCTCAAAATTAACAGTCCGTGGTTTAACTCTGTAAGCCACGATCTCAGGCTTAAGCAACAAACGCGTTACACTTTCGAAAGTGCTTCCCGGAAGAAGCTTCAACGTAGGTGAAGAAAACCGTCAAAAGGAAAAGGGGTATCCCTCTTTCCCAGAAAACGGAGAAACAATTCCAACTTAAAGATAAAAAATGGATGGCTGCACTTTTCTGTATAATATTCTGCCTTTTTGAGGCACAAAAAATGGTTCAAGATAATTTAATCCAATTGTGGAAGCAAAATAAGAAAACGGTTCGGGCAAAATTAATGTCTTTTAATTCCCAAATTTTACAGAAAAATACAAATGTGTACACACCGGATGACTAACTGCAAACCAGAGTATCTTGACATCCTTATTAAGTATGCAGGTAAACATATGAACTTATGACGGGCCGCGGGTGACCTAGTGTTCAGCGTTCGTGACTGACACGGAGAAGACCTCTGGTTCGTTCCCAGGCAGGTACGAACGCTCGAACCACTAAATACCCGCCTTGCGCCAGATTGGCACGTTAAGCCGTCGGGCCCCAGGAAATAAATAAGGGCGTCTTACTTGCCTTTTCTTCCTCGCTTCCGTATCACTTTCCTATCGGGCTCTCTATCCCAAATCTCCTAGCTTCCTATTTCTAAGGGTTGTATAAGACCTGGGGTCCGACACTCCCTTCCTAAAATCCTCTACATCTGATCTCATCTGAACTTATTACACATTTCGGAGCCTATATTTTCTAAAAAGACAGGATTTATAGCGTTTTAAAGCTCCGAAATTTCTTTTGTTTGTTGGCTGTGTTTCTTATTTTGAAATGAAGTTACGAGCAACTGTTTATCATTTCCTAAAAAAACAAAACAAATGTAAAGCCCAAAATTTAGTCCGAATTCGTGGATTGATCATTTTTCCTGCACTTATGCTAACATGTACTTCAAATTCCCTATTCGGTACACTTCCCTTTCCCCTTCCCCCCATAGGCACACACACAGAGTGTAAATAAAGTCTTTCTCCCTGACAGTATCCAAATCAATATCATACCCATAACTACCGTACATGGAAAGCTCATGGAATCAAACTTCATGATGCAAAGAGCATCGAATTTCCAGAAGAGAACCTGAATTCACTCAAAGAAACATATCTCACTCGCTAGGTTAAAAACTGAATAAAGTGTTGTTGTTACTTAAGTTCGCCTTGTATTAAGCAGTAAGACAATCTGCAAATTGTTCAAAGCTTCGCACGAACTTGGTTTATATGAAACTTCTACGGAAAAAAATAGGTGGTGACATTTATCTGGACTAATAAAAGCCGTATAACTCAATATGCGCAAACACAAGATATGTTATTTAAACACTTTTGAATGACAAAGTTCTACTGAAGGTTTTGATATCAAACCCTGTTTTCAAAGAGTAACGCAAAAATTAAAATCACAGAATGGAATATTTTGCAGTCGTCGATTCAATATCGTCTTAGAATATTCAATCGAGGACTGTATAGCAGAGTGGAATATTTTTTGGGGGAGGATATGGATTCAGAAAAGTAGAGGAACTATGGATGCAATCGGAGTGATGAGGACTATATGGATTCAGGAAAGATTGGGGAACTATGATGCAATCGGAGTGATGAGAACTAGTATGGATTCAGGAAAGATTGGGGAACTATGATGCAATCGGAGTGATGAGAACTAGTATGGATTCAGGAAAGAGGAAAGGTAGAAGAACTATGGATGCAATAGGAGTTATGAGGACAAGTGTGGATTCAGGAAAGATAGAGGAACTATGGATGCAATCGGAGTGATGAGGACTATATGGATTCAGGAAAGAGGAAAGAAGAAGAACTATGGATGCAATAGGAGTTATGAGGACTAGTATGGATTCAGGAAAGATAGAGGAACTATTGATGCAATCGGAGTGATGAGGACTAGTACGGATTCAAGAAAGGTAGAGGAACTATGGATGCAATTGGAGTGACGAGGACTAGTATGGATTCAGAAAAATAGAGCAACTATGACTGCAATCGGAGTGATGAGGACTAGCATGGATTCAGGAAAGATAGAGGAACTATGGATGCAATCGGAGTGATGAGGACTAGTATGGATTCAGGAAAGATGAGGACATATGGATGCAATCCGAGTGATGAGGACTAGTATGGATTCAGGAAAGATAGAGGAACTATGGCTGCAATCTGAGTGATGAGGATTAGTATAGATTCAGGAAAGATAGGGGAATTATGGATACAAACGCAGTGGTGAGGACTAGTATGGATTCAAGAAAGGTAGAGGAACTATGGATGCAATTGGAGTGAAGAGGACTAGTATGGATTCAGAAAAAATAGAGGAACTATGACTGCAATCGGAGTGATGAGGACTAGTATGGATTGAGTAAAAATAGAGGAACTATGGATGCAATCGGAGTGATGAGGACTAGTATGGATTCAGGAAAGATAGAGGAACTATGGATGCAATCATTGTGATGAGGTCTAGTATGGATTCAGGAAAGATAGAGGAACTATAGATGCAATCGGAGTGATGAGGACTAGTATGAATTCAGGAAAGATGGAGGAACTACGAATGCAATCGGAGTGATGAGGACTGTATGCGAAAGGAATATACAAGTAAACAAAGAAGTTAATATATGTCTCATCGATCTTGAAAGAGCATTTGATATGGTGAATTGGGAAAAGCTGATAGAAGTGCTAAGTAAAATAGGATTAGACTGGAAAGACCGGAGGATAAAAGCTGAATTATACATGAACCAGACCGCTATAATAAAAACAAAAGTAGGAAAAACTAAAAATATATTATTGGTAGGGGTGTAAGACAAGGATGCTGTCTCTCACCAACGCTCTTTAATATTTTTGCATAAGAAATGATAAAAGAAGCATTTGATGAAGAGAAAAGATGAATCAGTATTGGAGGAAGAATAATACAAAGTATTAGATTTCCAGATGACAAAGCAATATTAGCTATTACTGAAGATGAACATCCAAAGCAAAAATTTGATAGTGTATGCATAATATATGGTATGAAAGCTAACATAAAGAAAACAAAAACGATGACTCCAGGAAACCAGGAAACGTTGAGGTGATGATGAATAGTGATAATGTAGATCAAGTGAGATTATACAAATAAATCGGTAGCGTAATCCAAGAAAATGGAAAATGTGACATGGAAATAAAGGAAAGAATTAATAAAGGCAAATATGCATTTTACAGGAAGACAAATTTGTTTGGTAATAAAATGACTAAAACTTTAAAGAAAAGGCTTATTATTACGTGCTATATTTGATATACAACTTTATATGGGGCAGAAATGTGGACAATCAGGAAGAAAGAAGCTGAAACATTAGAGACATTTGAAATGTGGTTATGGAGAAAATAAAGTGGAGTGAAAAGATTACCAATGATGAAGTGCTGCAAAGATTTAAGGAAGAAAGGAATATTTTTTTTTTTTTGATTGGAGGTTTAACGACCACCGTGAGCAACTCAATGGGCTATAAGCAGTCGCCCGTCCCTAATTTAGGGTCACTGGTTCCAGGGAAGGGAAAGAACCAGTGCCGTAAGACAAACACAACATCCATGCCTCACCGGGATTCGAACCCGGACCCCGTTCGGACGAATGATCAGAGGCCATCGCTTAGACCACTGCGCCACCGGGGCGGCGAAAGGAATATTCTAAAGACCATAAGAAAAAGAAAATATAACTGGATAGGGCATGTGTTAAGAGGAGACAGTTTATTGAAAAGAATGACAGAATGGAAAATTGAGGGAAAGCGACCAAGAGGAAAGAGACGACTAATGATGCTTGATTATATCATGGGCACACGAAGCTACCAAGTATTGAAGGAGGAAACAAGGGACAGAGAAAACTGGAGAAAGAGAACTTGTTGAGTTGCCGTTGGACCTGTCAAAAGACAGAACACTTATGATGATGATGAATATTTGAGGCTTACACAAATAAACGAAATCCACTGGCTCCCACCCCCTTAGGAAATTTGTGTCATCGCCACAGCTAAAAAGTGATGCCGTCCCGAAGTTATATTCACAAAAACACAAAAGTTTCCTGAACTGAATCCTAAGTTACTTCTGACATACTCAAGAGCTAGAACTTTTTGTTAGGATTAAGTTCTTGAACAATTTGCATAGTGAACAGGTTCAAAAGAGAAAACGCAGTAATTTCATAGGCAATTCTGCTATGACCAAAGAAGAGAAGGAAAAAGCAGTGGAAGCAAAGCTCGTGTTAAGTATTCATAATTAAGTTCGTTTAAAACTACATAGTAATACAGAATACTGCGAAAAGCATCTTCGGTAATTTAAAATTTTAATGTGTATTCTACATAAGTATTTTTGTTTGGCAATTACATCCCCCGAAAGATCGCATTCACAATAAAACGCTTTTTAATGTATTTCAAATAAATACGTTTTCAAATAAGACATAATTAAATAAATACATATCATGTTATTTCTTATGGTAGAACTGCATAAACTGATTTGTTGCAATTTAAAATACAAGGTTGGAATGTGTTTTTTTAGTGAGCCGTACGTCAAAAGAATGACTAGCCCTAAATAAAGGTTTTCTTTCTTCACTGGTCAGTTGCTTTGTATCATAGTCTTCCAGTGGGCTATGCTTTGAATCAAGTGACGTCACTGTCTCTGGGAAAACGGAAGCAGCAGCCAGTCTGTTCACAGCCATTATTGTCCCTTGTCTACTCTACTTACTTGGACTAAGTGATCAATGGAGTTTGGTGGCGAATGTGACATCAAATGACGTCACTGTCTCGGAGAAAAGAGAAGCAGCAGCCAGTCTGCTCACAACCATTGGTGTACCTTGTCTACTCTACTTACCTTGGACTAAGTGATCACTGGAGTTTGGTGGCGAATGTGACATCAAGTGACGTCACTGTCTCGGGGAAAACGGAAGCAGCAGCCAGTCTGTACACAACCATTGGCGTACCTTGTCTACTCTACTTACCTTGGACTAAATGATCACTGGAGTTTGGTGTCGAATGTGACATCAAGTGACGTCACTGTCTCGGAGAAAAGGGAAGCAGCAGCCAGTCTGTTCACAACCATTGGTGTATCTTGTCTACTCTACTTACCTTGGACTAAATGATCACTGGAGTTTGGTGGCGAATGTGACATCAAGTGACGTCACTGTCTCGGGGAAAACGGAAGCAGCAGCCAGTCTGCTCACAACCATTGGTGTACCTTGTCTATTCTACTTACCTTGGACTAAGTGATCACTGGAGTTTGGTGGCAAATGTGACATCAAGTGACGTCACTGTCTCGGAGAAAACGGTAGCAGCAGTCTGTCTGTTCATAACCATTGGTGTCCCTTGTCTACTCTACTTACCTTGGACTAAGTGATCACTGGAGTTTGGTGGCGAATGTGACATCAAGTGACGTCACTGTCTCGGAGGAAAGGAAAGCAGCAGCCAGTCTGTTAACAACCATTGGTTATAATGAATAAGACTTTTTCTACTAAGCTAATTATAGTGAATATAGCTTTCACTAATATTATAATGAATTCAATGCTTGTACTAAGCTAACGCTTCTTGTAATGGTTATTGTGTTATTAATTAGGAATAAACTTTCCTGCTAGTAGTGTAGTAAGAATAATGAACAAGCTTATAACTGGTAGTAATGTTGTAGTAGTAATTAAGATGAATAAAGTCTTATGCTGGTTGTTACTAATAACACTAAATGAAATAAACCTAACAGCCAGACAGAGATCTGACAAAAACTATGAACTGAGAAAAACGTATTTACAACAAATTCTTTATTATTGAGACTTCTCGCTCTCACATAAACGAACTCTCTTTATACAGCACCAGCTTTCTGACACATAAACCACAGCTCACTTCGTACAACAACAAACGCTCTCTCTATACAACAACAAACGCTCTCTTTCACATAAACCAACGCTCTCTCTATACAACAACAAACGCTCTCTTTCACATAAACCAACGCTCTCCCTATACAACAACAAACGCTCGCTTGGTACTGTTGAACGCGCCTATTTATACTGGCTACCACCACGTCATGACTTACACTCATTGCCAGATCTCATTCAGCGGGTGAAATAACATCTCGTTCAGTAAGAAGATAATTTACATAGAAAAATAAAATAAACAGAGATAGTAAAAATCAAAAGGAAAGTGAATCGAGAGTATACGTTACATCATCTCCCCCTTAATTTTTTTTTTCGAAAAACCTATCAATTTTGGAGTGTAAGTCTTACACTTCGTTGATTGACGTTTCTCGACCTCTTTTTTGTTTTGTTGTTTGGTGGCAGCAGTATGTACAATATCAAACTTGGCATGACAAAATCAAGAAATCTGTATTCGTCTGTGAAACACTTTGCATACTTGAACAAAACAAACCTGCATCGGCATACCTTCCTTTTATTCTGCCTAGCAGGAATCACTTTTTTAATTTCAAATTACGTTCTCATTATTCGTTGAATACACACCAACTGTATCAGCAGCGAAGATTGCCTGGAGCTGCCTAACAGTAACAATTTCATTATTTTACCCCTAAGCACATTGATATATATAAAAAAATTCGGATTAGTAGATGGACATAGAAGAAATATAAAAAAAAAACACATATATACACAAAAAAGAATGCATAGGCCCACACGAAAAAAGAAATTCTGACACGCCAACTGGTCGTGCAGGAAAAACAACAAACGGAGAAAAGAACCTGTCCACGAGAACTTACTTATCTCGAGGACGCATAAAAAACTCTAGTACGATAACGTTTTCCAGGCCTAATCGGACTTTTAAATTCAGGTGGCGTAGTGCGTTTCAACGACTTGAATGGATCTGGAACATCGGTAGTCTGTCGGTCAAGAAATCCCGGCGGCTGACAGGAACGGTCAGGAACGGCTGAAATCCGTCGGTCAGGAACGGCTGAAGTCTGTCGGTCCGGAAATCCCAGCGGCTGATAGGAACGGTCAGGAACGGCTGACGTCCGTCGGTCAGGAACGGCTGAAGTCTGTCGGTCCGGAAATCCCAGCGGCTGATAAGAACGATCAGGAACGGCTGACGTCCGTCGGTCAGGAACGGCTGACGTCCGTCGGTCAGGAACGGCTGAAGTCTGTCGGTCCGGAAATCCCAGCGGCTGATAGGAACGATCAGGAACGGCTGACGTCCGTCGGTCAGGAACGGCTGAAGTCTGGCGGTCCGGAAATCCCTGCGGCTGACAGGAACGGGCTCCCCCAGGCTTTTGATATGTAGTCCCTTTGTGCTGGGGCCCGTGTTGTCCTTCCAGCATTCTTTTGGACGGACGTGGCTCCGGCCACATCGTTTGTTTTCGTTTTCGCCCTCGTGGCATGAGAGTAGGAGCAGGCATCGGCCCTGTTTGCCCTGAGCGTAGGTTTCAGGGGCGAAACCCGGGCGGATGCAAGGATCTCTGCCTTCGTCGCTGTTGCGGCGAAGCAGATTGGGGAGACAAGTTACGTTTTCGCCCAGCTTTTGGTGGTTCTGGACGGTTTGTAATTGGTGTTTGATGTTTAGGAATAGTCAAATTAGTGTTCATAACTGATAAATCAGAAATATCCGAAGCCTCTGAGTCGCTGCTGTAATTTAGTGGTCGTGCAGGGCGATGTTTCTTTCTGCCTATAGGAATACTCTCTGACGAGGTATTCAAGGAAGTAGGAGCTTGTGTTGGTGCATAGTTATCAGGAAACGGCGCAGCAATAGTCTTGGCAATGGTTGGAGGGAAAGGAACGATACTAGTATTTGAAGAACTTGATTCGAGCCTTGGTCTCATGGGAGAATCAGGTTGCGTGTTTGGAAACCCGTCTTGAGTAGGGGAGGGTGAAGAAAAAATCACTGGAGATTCTTCAAAAATGTTTGTTGGTTCGTCCAAAATTTCTGGAGGTTGATCGTGAGATATAGACTCTTGAGTCTGTGGAACAGAAGGTTGAGTAGGGTTGATTATAAAATCGATATTTCGTTCATGATACTTGCGACACTGAGCAACGTGTACGTATTGAAATTGATTGTCAGGTTTTTCAAGAACAATGTTATTTTCAAACACATTTGCCACCCGATATGGACCTTCGTAGCTGGGTGCAAATTTCTTAACTAAAGTATGAGGAACAGAAGACTGGAAGTGCGTTTCCACGAGAGTGAGATCTCCAACGACAAGATCTGGTTCCCTACGCCTAGTATTATAATATCTTGCTTGAGCCGCTTGTGCTCCTAGCATTGCAACACGAGCTTTTTCTGCCATGATTCGTACTGATTGCGGAGTTTGTCGCTGGTTTAGTTCGTCGATAATCCCCGTTAAATTTCCAAAAGGATTTTTAATTTTGCGACCCAGAAAAAGTTCTGCAGGAGTAATTTTAGTAGATTCGTGGACAGACGAGCGGAGGGCGAACGAAAAAAGCTCCAAACGGTCATCCCATCGCTCGTGATGATCCATGACAAATGTAGCAATCATTTTCACTAGCGTGCGGTTTACGCGTTCCGCAGGATTACTCTAGGGACGATATGGGGAAATGAATTTATGCTTAATGTGTAGTCTCGCACACATTCTTTCAAAAATGTCAGAAATAAATTGAGGACCATTATCCGAAACTACTTTATTAGGTGCACCATATCTAGAGAATACTTCATTAATTAATACATTACAAATAACTTCTACCGTAGCAGCTTTAATGGGAAAAACTTCAACCCATTTAGAAAAATTATCAGTTAGTACTAAAACGTAACGAGCTTTGTTTTTAACAGATAAAGGATAAGGTCCCAATAAATCTATTGAAATAATGTCAAAAACATGAGAACTTGAACTAGATTTCAAGTGACCGGCCGGTCTTACATTACGGTAATTATTAATCTGACACAAGTGACATGATTGAACGTATGCGAGCACACTTTGGTACATGCCAGGCCAATAGGCAACATCCCGCAATTTACAACGGGTCTTGCGAATACCTAAATGGCCTGAAAGAGGTTTGTCATGAAATTCGTTTAAAAGGGCCATTCTAAGGGTTCGCGGAATACATGGGCGAAACTCTGCCCTAGTAGTCCTAGATTTCGTATAGTAAAGAAGACCCTCTATGACTTCAAAATGTTGTGATCTTCCAGCCAGAGAAGGATCACTTTGTAGGGGCGAACCCGCAAGCAAAAAATTATAGATATCCATGAAATCTGGATCATTTATTAATTCTGCCATTATCTGCTCTCTGGATGTTATATCAGCTATTAGAAGTAAAGGCTGACATCCAGGAGCAGTTTCTGTGGGGACCCCACTAATCGGAACGCGAGACAATGCGTCCGGTAATTGATTCTTATGACCTGGCTGATACGAAATTTTGATATTGCTCTCTTGTAACTTCAGAGCCCACTTCATAAGTCTTTGAGATAGGTGCTTAGCAGAATTCAAATACTGAAGGGCAGAATGATCCGTAATTATGTTAACTGTCAATTCGTTAAGATAACATTGAAATTTATCAAGAGCATACACAACAGCAAGACATTCACGTTCCGTAGCTGAATAATTGCGTTCAGCTTTGGCTAAAGTACGAGACGCAAAAGCTATTGGATGCCCAGCTTGTGACAAAACGCAACCAAGACCAACTCCGGATGCGTCAGTATATATATCAAATTCCTTAGTATGATCCGGGAAAGCCAACACAGGAGTCTGAGTCAACGCAGACTTCAGTGTTTCAAATGCAGCGTTAGCCTCAGGTGTCCAAACAAACTTCTTGTATTTACGTTTCAAAGCATACAATGGCTCACAGATTGTAGCATAAGCGGGGACGAACTGCTGATACCATCCGGTCATTCCCAGAAAGCGTGATAGTTCTTTTGCTGTTTTAGGCCGAGGAAAGTCAACAATAGGCCTAATTTTTTCATTATCCGTAAATAAGCCGTGGGGAGCGATTTTCAACCCCAGATATACAATCTCGTCCCTCGCTATCTGGCATTTACTAGGTTTTAACGTCAAGCCAGCGTTGTATATGTGTTGGAACACCTGTTTGAGCAGAGAAAGGTGTTCGTCAAAAGTCTCGGATGTAATAATAATGTCATCCAAATATACATGCACATGGGGACCCAGAACAGGTATGAGAACCGTATCCATAAGCTTTTGGAAAGTAGCAGGTGCAGAAGCTAGTCCAAAGGGCATACGCAGGTATTCATAAGACCCAAAAGGAGTCACAAAGCCTGTTTTATCGACAGAGTCCGGATGTACCGCCACCTGCCAATATCCACTCGCCAAATCCAAGGTTGACATCCATTTGGTTAATGACAGGTCATGCAAAATATGTGACATGACAGGTAGTGGATAATTGATCGTTTTTGTGACTTGGTTGAGCTTGCGGAAATCTGTCACGAAACGAAATTCATTGGGTTGTTTCTTTGGAACCAAAAAGGCAGGAGCAGCCCAGGCGCTTGTTGATTCCCTGATTATGCCCTGTTTAATCATTTCAGAAATTTGACGTTGCATTTCCTGTTTCTTATGGGGAGCACAAGGGTAAGGTTTCGTCGCTATCGGTTTCGAACCCTCAGTGTCAATGACATGATAAACCACCTGTGTGAAACCAGGTTGATCAGAAAATAAACCAGGGCTTTCCTGCAAAAGTAGAGAAAGCTGGTTTCGTTGCCTCTCATTCAATTGGTTACTCAATAACAAACGCGTTATATCCATAGGGACTGTCGGAATCATTTCGACAGGTTCCGGAAAGGAAATCACTTGTTGTACGAAATTCAAAGTTATTTGAAACGTATGAATAAAGTCCATTCCCATTAGACATTTAACAGGTAGTTCGTCTATAAGCAGGAAAGAATGCGTAAAACGAGCCTTTCCCAGCCCTAGAGATAATGTGACAGTTCCTGTGATACTGAAGATTTCGTTATTTGCACCTCGCAAATACTGCGTCGCCGGCTGAACGAGTACTGCAGGAAAATTGTCAGTGCAAAACTTCGTATTTAGGGCTGATATTTCAGAACCAGTGTCGAACTTTGTCTCGACAATAATATCTTCAATTGTCAAGAATACATCAGGCAACTGAGGAGTTTGGACAGTCACTAATACTGTTTTAGGGTCAGAATGCTTGGTATCAGGAAGCAGGACCGACCCTTGGTCTACTACCTTTGGAAGTTTAAAGGATGCCTGGTTGGATTATCATGCGGTCTGAAACCTCGACCCTGCCCGGTATCGGGAAAATTTTCCCGATGAGGAAAACTGCGTGAAATATGCGTCGGGAACTCCGCGTGTCTGTTGACATTGTCATTTCTAGTACTTCTTCCCTCAGCACGGGCAGAAAAGTAATTATTGCCCTGAGCATGAAAACGTTCCGAATGCTGCGGATTGGAACGGGGTCGAGCATACTGTGCATTTGTACGATATCCCGAAGATTGTTCAGAAACTCGCGGTTGGTTTGCCACTCTTCTGTGTGTTGGAACGTATGAAGCTTGGGTGTGCACTTGTGTATGCTCGCGCTGAAAGTTATTATGCCTATTATGCCGCTGAGGGTTTTCGTAATAAGCCTCGCGGGGTGCACGAGCATGGTGAGTTGAACCATGTTTGCCGTGTCGCTCTTCATACGTTCGTATGAGGCGAAGGCATTCATGAATTGTAGCAGGGTGTCGAACCTCAAGAAAAACTTGTAAAAATGGGTCGAGCTGCTGCAAGAGGGTATCCAACATGTCGACATGACTGGCATGTGGATCCCATAAGTTATATAAGCGTGTTGTTTCCAACGCAAATGCAACAGGGCTATCGTTGGGTCCTTGCTGACGGGAAAAAAGTTGTTGTGCAAGGCTAGCTCGACTGAGGCCGAAAGGAAAGACCTCCAAAAATTCTGCTTGGAAATTCTAATAATGAGAATCCGGGTTTGACACTCTCCACTGCCGATACCAGGTCTTTGCGGTATCCTTCAAGCAAGTGCCTGCGATTTGTACTTTGCAGTCTTCAGGAATATTGTAGAGATCAAAATGATCTTCCAAATCTTCGAGGAATTTTAAGGATCCCTCCAAACCATTGAAAAGAATTGTTCCTGCATGCGGCACGAAATGGGCAAGCATTCTGCTTCGCTGAGAGGATTGAACTCCCTCAGGTACGACCCGCGACTCAGAGTAATAGGAAGCTGGTGAATTACGAAATTGTGAAGAATGCCTGGGTACATGTAGATCACTCATATCAAAGTGAGCCCCACAGGCTCCTTGCAGATGGTCGAAATTAATCCCATCACCACCCAAATTTGATTTAGGGTGAAAAATTGAAGTTGTCTCAGGTAGTGAAGACATGGGGAATAATTGTCAAGACCTCGTGTCCGAGAAAAGTTCGGGGGCCAATTATAATGAATAAGGCTTTTTCTACTAAGCTAATTATAGTGAATATAGCTTTCACTAATATTATAATGAATTCAGTGCTTGTACTAAGCTAACGCTTCTTCTAATGGTTGTTGTGTTATTAATTATGAATAAACTTTCCTGCTAGTAGTGTAGTAATAATAATGAACAAGCTTATAACTGGTAGTAATGTTGTAGTAGTAATTAAGATGAATAAAGTCTTATGTTGGTTGTTACGAATAACACTAAATGAAATAAACCTAACAGCCAGACAGAGATCTGACAAAAACTATGAACTGAGAAAAACGTACTTACAACAAATTCTTTATTATTGAGACTTCTCACTCTCACATAAACGAACTCTCTTTATACAGCACCAGCTTTCTGACACATAAACCACAGCTCACTTCGTACAACAACAAACGCTCTCTTTCACATAAACTAACGCTCTCCCTATACAACAACAAACGCTCCCTTGGTACCGTTGAACGCGCCTATTTATACTGGCTACCACCACGTCATGACTTACACTCATTGCCAGATCTCATTCAGCGGGTGAAATAACATCTCGTTCAGTAAGAAGATAATTTACATAGAAAAATAAAATAAACAGAGATAGTAAAAATCAAAAGGAAAGTGAATCGAGAGTATACGTTACATGGTGTACCTTGTCTACTCTACTTACCTTGGACTAAGTGATCACTGGAGTTTGGTGGCGAATGTGAATTCAAGTGACGTCACTGTCTCGGAGAAAACGGAAGCAGCAGCCAGTCTGCTGATAACCATTGGTGTACCTTGTCTACTCTACTTACCTTGGACTAAGTGATCACTGGAGTTTGGTGGCGAATGTGACATCAAGTGACGTCACTGTCTCGGAGAAAACGGAAGCAGCAGCCAGTCTGTTCACAACCATTGGTGTCTCTTGTCTACTCTACTTACCTTGGACTAAGTGATCACTGGAGTTTGGTGGCGAATGTGACATCAAGTGACGTCACTATCTCGGAGAAAAGGGAAGCAGCAGCCAGTCTGTTCACAACCATTGGCGTACCTTGTCTACTCTACTTACCTTGGACTAAGTGATCACTGGAGTTTGGTGGCGAATGTGACATCAAGTGACGTCACTGTCTCGGGGAAAACGGAAGCAGCAGCCAGTCTGCTCACAACCATTGGTGTACCTTGTCTACTCTACTTACCTTGGACTAAGTGATCACTAGAGTTTGGTGGCGAATGTGACATCAAGTGACGTCACTGTCTCGGAGAAAAGGGAAGCAGTAGCCAGTCTGTTCACAACCATTGGTGTACCTTGTCTACTCTACTTACCTTGGACTAAGTGATCACTGGAGTTTGGTGGCGAATGTGACATCAAGTGACGTCACTGTCTCGGAGAAAACGGAAGCAGCAGCCAGTCTGTTCACAACCATTGGTGTCCCTTGTCTACTCTACTTACCTTGGACTAAGTGATCACTGGAGTTTGGTGGCGAATGTGATATCAAGTGCGTCACTGTCTCGGGGGAAACGGAAGCAGCAGCCAGTCTGTTCACTACCATTGGCGTACCTTGTCTACTCTACTTATCTTGGACTAAGTGATCACTGGAGTTTGGTGGCGAATGTGACATCAAGTGACGTCACTGTCTCGGAGAAAACGGAAGCAGCAGCCAGTCTGTTCACAACCATTGGTGTCTCTTGTCTACTCTACTTACCTTGGACTAAGTGATCACTGGAGTTTGGTGGCGAATGTGACATCAAGTGACGTCACTATCTCGGAGAAAAGGGAAGCAGCAGCCAGTCTGTTCACAACCATTGGCGTACCTTGTCTACTCTACTTACCTTGGACTAAGTGATCACTGGAGTTTGGTGGCGAATGTGACATCAAGTGACGTCACTGTCTCGGGGAAAACGGAAGCAGCAGCCAGTCTGCTCACAACCATTGGTGTACCTTGTCTACTCTACTTACCTTGGACTAAGTGATCACTAGAGTTTGGTGGCGAATGTGACATCAAGTGACGTCACTGTCTCGGAGAAAACGGAAGCAGCAGCCAGTCTGTTCACAACCATTGGTGTCCCTTGTCTACTCTACTTACCTTGGACTAAGTGATCACTGGAGTTTGGTGGCGAATGTGATATCAAGTGCGTCACTGTCTCGGGGAAACGGAAGCAGCAGCCAGTCTGTTCACTACCATTGGCGTACCTTGTCTACTCTACTTACCTTGGACTAAGTGATCACTGGAGTTTGGTGGCGAATGTGACATCAAGTGACGTCACTGTCTCGGAGAAAACGGAAGCAGCAGTAAGTCTGTTCACGACCATTGGTGTCTCTTGTCTACTCTACTTACCTTGGACTAAGTGATCACTGGAGTTTGGTGGCGAATGTGACATCAAGTGACGTCACTGTCTCGGGGAAAACGGAAGCAGCAGCCAGTCTGCTCACAACCGTTGGTGTACCTTGTCTACTCTACTTACCTTGGACTAAGTGATCACTGGAGTTTGGTGGCGAATGTGACATCAAGTGACGTCACTGTCTCGGGGAAAACGGAAACAGCAGCCAGTCTGTTCACAACCATTGGCGTACCTTGTCTACTCTACTTACCTTGGACTAAGTGATCACTGGAGTTTGGTGGCGAATGTGACATCAAGTGACGTCACTGTCTCGGGGAAAACGGAAGCAGCAGCCAGTCTGCTCACAACCATTGGTGTACCTTGTCTACTCTACTTACCTTGGACTAAGTGATCACTAGAGTTTGGTGGCGAATGTGACATCAAGTGACGTCACTGTCTCGGAGAAAAGGGAAGCAGTAGCCAGTCTGTTCACAACCATTGGTGTACCTTGTCTACTCTACTTACCTTGGACTAAGTGATCACTGGAGTTTGGTGGCGAATGTGACATCAAGTGACGTCACTGTCTCTGAGAAAACGGAAGCAGCAGCCAGTCTGTTCACAACCATTGGTGTCCCTTGTCTACTCTACTTACCTTGGACTAAGTGATCACTGGAGTTTGGTGGCGAATGTGATATCAAGTGCGTCACTGTCTCGGGGGAAACGGAAGCAGCAGCCAGTCTGTTCACTACCATTGGCGTACCTTGTCTACTCTACTTACCTTGGACTAAGTGATCACTGGAGTTTGGTGGCGAATGTGACATCAAGTGACGTCACTGTCTCGGAGAAAACGGAAGCAGCAGCCAGTCTGTTCACAACCATTGGTGTCTCTTGTCTACTCTACTTACCTTGGACTAAGTGATCACTGGAGTTTGGTGGCGAATGTGACATCAAGTGACGTCACTGTCTCGGGGAAAACGGAAGCAGCAGCCAGTCTGCTCACAACCATTGGTGTACCTTGTCTACTCTACTTACCTTGGACTAATTGATCACTGGAGTTTGGTGGCGAATGTGACATCAAGTGACGTCACTGTCTCGGGGAAAACGGAAACAGCAGCCAGTCTGTTCACAACCATTGGCGTACCTTGTCTACTCTACTTACCTTGGACTGAGTGATAACTGGAGTTTGGTGGCGAATGTGATATCAAGTGCGTCACTGTCTCGGGGGAAACGGAAGCAGCAGCCAGTCTGTTCACTACCATTGGCGTACCTTGTCTACTCTACTTACCTTGGACTAAGTGATCACTGGAGTTTGGTGGCGAATGTGACATCAAGTGACGTCACTGTCTCGGAGAAAACGGAAGCAGCAGCCAGTCTGTTCACAACCATTGGTGTCTCTTGTCTACTCTACTTACCTTGGACTAAGTGATCACTGGAGTTTGGTGGCGAATGTGACATCAAGTGACGTCACTGTCTCGGGGAAAACGGAAGCAGCAGCCAGTCTGCTCACAACCATTGGTGTACCTTGTCTACTCTACTTACCTTGGACTAAGTGATCACTGGAGTTTGGTGGCGAATGTGACATCAAGTGACGTCACTGTCTCGGGGAAAACGGAAACAGCAGCCAGTCTGTTCACAACCATTGGCGTACCTTGTCTACTCTACTTACCTTGGACTGAGTGATAACTGGAGTTTGGTGGCGAATGTGATATCAAGTGCGTCACTGTATTGGGGGAAACGGAAGCAGCAGCCAGTCTGTTCACTACCATTGGCGTACCTTGTCTACTCTACTTACCTTGGACTAAGTGATCACTGGAGTTTGGTGACGAATGTGACATAGGCAAAGTGATCAAAAGAAAGGCAAAGAAAATACCTGGTTGTGCTTACATGCTGTCTGATTTTATTTATCCTTCTCTTTTTATGTTATTTTTGGGTCTTCTGATTTCCACGTACATTTACTCGTATGTCTTGGAAGTGCAGCAAAAACGGTTCGATAACAAGAAGATACAATGAAACTTTGCTTACGGTGTCAATGGGTATCATACGAAGATATACTTTCTGTTTATCCACACCTGAAAACTAAGCTATGGGCGCCCATCGTAATAATGCCGTGTGTACGATAAAGTGGACTACAATCTTTCAGTAGCGAAAGCAAATGAATAATTTGTGTTATGAGTGAACACAAGCCTTTTTTTCTTTCTTTTTATTTTTTATCGTGTTTACAAAGAAGGTAGTCACATTATTGTTATGCACCTTTACTTTTCTCTAAATTGATCAAACATTAGTCCCTCCTATTCAAGAGGACGTCGCCAATTGGACAGATTTGCTATACCACGTGACCGACTCTTTCCAATGAGGTAACGCATTGAAGGGAACAGTCTCCTATGAGTGTTACCACTACTACCAAGGGGCTAAACTTCTTTACGACGACAGACTACAAACTCCTTAATCTCGATTTTTTGCCACCGATAATAATATGTGGTTTAACCTTGATGTTGCAAATGATGTGCTCTGCGGAAAAGTTAACATTCAGGTGCAAAACACGTTAGGGGGACTACGGCAGTGCAGCTTTTTTTGATCCACAATGGTTTCATTCGTTCTGATGACTATTTGCTTAGAGCAGTTTTTTGTTGCTGCTTTCTGATATCCCTGTCATCCCTTATTTTGGCGAGAAACATATGCAATAACGTTTTACTATTTAAATTAAATTTCAGAATATATTACAGTTATTCCTAAGGATCCGTACAAAATGCAGACATTCCCCAGCAATTGGCATTACTGAGAATGTTTCGGAACAACAGAACAAACAAAAGCCTTAACTAACCCAATCACGTGCTGTGAGTCTCAGTTGACTGTCCTTAACCCAAAGAATCGAAGTCAAAAGAAATGCGCATGCGCAGTCTGCTTTGGCTGAAAATATGGCTATGCTAACTCCTTTTTCCTAATTCCCTAGATCCACCATCGAGGACATGTCCTCAAGAAAGTGTTTTTAATATACTAAACAATCACAACACCCATGCCAAAGGTTATCCACAATCTTTAATTAATGTATTTCCTTTTTTCAGTAAATTATCAATAATACGAAGTGAAACTGAAGGTTAGTTCTTGCTATCATTTAAATCCGTTATTATTATTATTTTTTTACTTTTACGTTGTACAAAATAGTGATTTATAACTTTTTGTTCAGGTAAATTAATTTTCTTGTGTTTAGTTTCTTCTTTCTTTCTACTCTGCGAATATACTTTTTTTATTTTTACGGCATAGCATATGAATCCACAAGTTCTGCAAAGCAAATTGCAATCAGAATTAGTGTTATTGCGAAAATCTCTGTGTTTTCAGCCCAAGAAAGGAGACGCCGACTTCCAGGAGACAGCAAATGTCCTCTCTAAGGGCCCCATGTTTGCATGTATTTTCAAATATATATTTTACGAATCAATAAAACTGCAATTTAATATGGCAAAGTTATTTTAATCGATTTCCAACATTTTGGGATATGGTTTCTTCAGGTTATTTTTATTTGCATTTTACCCCCCTTCCCTCCCAGAAAAGCACTCTTCGGTGTTCCACTTCTGTTATTCATTGTCAGGTCATTTTCAATATATTTTTCTGCCGTTTCTCGTAGCTTCCCAATAGTACGCGGAGTTTTATTTTCCTAGATAAATGAGCAAAGCAATCAGCTCTCTGTTAATCAATGAATTGAGGGCCACTACCTTCGAAGTACCACCCACTCTATGTTAAAGGCAGCCAAGCTCCCCTTTGAAAATGGACCCTGCTGAAAATTCTCTGAACTTTCAAAATTTCTTTTGTATTTCATTATCAGCATAAATACTTTACCATTTTTATACGTGTATTGACCGGTTTTTAAAAAGGAAAATTGAAATGATATAGTAGAAATGCTGTATAACTTAAAAGAAATTACTTCTCGAACCGAATTGGTGGGAAAAGATTTGCCACCAAATGGACAATATACTGGTGACAGGGAAGCTCGTTTCCGATGCAGAGCTTCTGACATTTATTTTTTGAGACATCTTGCCTTCCTTTGTAATATTCGTTTTCAGTGCACAGGGCGAATATCTGACTTATTTTTTGGGACATCTTGGCTAACATTCTAAATTTGGTGGCCGGTGCACAGAGCGAATATCTATATTTTATTTTTTGAGACTTCTTGGCTTACATTCGCTTCCGGTTCATATAGCGAATATCTCACTTTCATTTTTTGAGACAACTTGGCTTACATTCGCTTCCGGTGCATATAGCGCATATCTCACTCATTTTTTGAGGCACATTGGCTCACATTCGCTTCTGGTGCATATAGCGAATATCTCACTTTCATTTTTTGAGTCTTCATGCCTGACATTCGCTTCCAGTGTATATAGCGAATATCTACTTCCATCTTTTGAGACATCTTGGCTCACATTCACTATTCGCTTCCAGTACATATAGCAAATATCTCACTTTCATTTTTTGAGAAATCTTGGCTCATATTCTAAATTTCGCTTCCGATGCACAAAGCGAATAACGCACATTATTATTATTTTTATTTTTTTTGAGACGTTTTGGCTCACATTTTAAATTTTGTTCCCGGAGCACTGAGAGAATATCTAACTTTCATTTTTTTTTTTTTTTTTTTTTTTTTTTTGAGACATCTTGGCTCACATTCGCTTTCGGTGCATGCATATAGCGAATATCTCGCTTTCATTTTTTGAGACATGTTGGCTCATATTCTAAATTTCGCTTCCGATGCACAAAGCGAATAGCGCACATTTTTTTTTTTTTTTTTTTTACATTTTGGCTCATAATCTAAATTTTGTTTCCGGAGCACTGAGGGAATATCTCACTTTCATTTATTTTTTTATTTTTTGAGATATCTTGGCTCACAGGCTAAATTTGGTTTCCGGTGCGCATAGCGACCATATCACTTTTAAATCTTTTAATATTTTTTCACTGTACACCATGTAATCCCTTCATTCAGAAAACTTGAAAATTTTCATCGTCCTGGAGCGAAGATCGAACCCGCACCTCCCAATTTCCGGTACAGCATGTTAGGCATTAAACTACCGCGACAAGGAAATTCCAAACAACTGCAACTGGGGCGTTACGATGGAGCGGGATATCTTTGAGTAGCGCAAATCTGAAGATTCTCAGATATTTATGTTCAGTTGCTTCGAATTTCTTTCTTGGGTAGTGTAATGACTAGCATGCTCCACCGGAACAGGAGCAGGACGATGAACATTTTCAAGTGTTCTGAATGAAGGGAACATGGTGTACAGTGAAAAAATATTAAAAGATTTATATCCCTACCATGTTTATTTAAAATATTTCTTCAGCGAAATTCGTTTCCCAGTCCATCCAACAGAAGAAATATATGACGTATATCACTTTTTTTTCAGACATCTTAACTCTCGTTCACTTCCGGTGCAAAAGCGATTATATCTCACTTTCATTTTTTGAGACATTTTGGCTCACATTCTAAATTTCGCATGCGATGCACAGAACGAAAACTCATTTTTATTTTTTGAGACAATTTGGCTCACATTCTAAATTACGTTTCATGTGCACTGAGGCAATACTTCATTTTTATTTTGTCTTCGTAAATGACCCCCAAATCATTGGGAGCTGGGAGAGGGGAGCGCCCTAATGTACTCTCGCACGACGTCCCCATACACGAACTTTGTTGCCACGCAACATCTTCACACTATTCACCACGCCGCAGTTAAACACCTGGACACACTCCCACCACGGCAACACCAGACAAACCAGGGCTGTAGAATACATTCTATCAGCCCTGAGACAAACCCCGAGTCATTCAGATCGTTCGAAGAACTGGAAAGGATCCGCACACAAATTGGCGGCGAGGTCACCTACAACGGCGGGTGCCACCCGAAGGTACACCCGAAACGTCCATGTAAGCGGACAAAAGGCACAAATAGTACTTAAAAATAATATACTTTTATTTTTTCAGATATCTTAGTTCATTCCCAATTTCGTTTCCGATGCTAAGAGGCATTCGCTAGTACCAATCATGAATCTTATTCGGTAAATTTATTTATTTATTATTATTCAAGGGATTTTATTAAGTATATTTTCGGGAGATTTATTTTAAATTTCTCATTTTAATTAAAGTCCTTTTAGATTTAAAAGCGAAGATGTGGTATCCCCTTTATTCGTTGTTTCCTCACTCTCGGTCCTTCAGGTGGCGTACTGAATTAATTCACACACACGGATTAATTGTTAAGATTGCAATCCAAAAGCTTCCGCGACTAGCAATCATATGATTTCGTACTGGCGCTTGAGCTAGAAATGCGACATTTGCGAACGATTCGTTCGAAAAATAAAAACAGCAAACTGAGTCATTGCCTAATGAATCTTTCCTGAAGAGAACATATTCCTCAGAATGGGTTAGATAATAGATTGGGTTGACTAGATGTCAAAATTTCACTACGGTTTCTTGATGACGTTCATGTTCAGATCAAGCAATCTAACCTTTTTAGAAACGTACATATGCAATATGTGAACGTTTCCAAACAAACTTCTAGGAAAATTTTCCCTCAGAATTCGCTCGTTAAATCGGAAACTGTGAACAAGCGAAAAGACCCGTCCCTGGCAAGAAGCATAAAAATAGTCCCTCGCGTTTAGAGCTAAAAGCCGTCGAATTATTGATAAGATTCTATTTTTGTTTGCTCAGCAGTTTATCAGGTAAAAACTGCTATATAAAGAAATTTCAACCCTGACAAAAAGTAGAATAAGCAAAATATTTTGTTCTATTATATTCCCGTATGTGGAATGAATAACTAAACATATTTTATTACTAGTCAGTAAATTGTTTAAAAGTTAAGTATATAACAAAAAATTAATTATTTATTAGATTACAATTTTTTAACAAAATACTCACAACATATCAAAAGCCTAAATATTGTTTTCTAAAAGAATGGCTTATCTTTAAGTTTTTAATCGTTTATCAACTTAGTTACAAATATTTTAAATTAAAATAAGTTATTCTATAATTTTATTAACAACTTTTGATACTTTCTTATAAATAACTGAAGCCAAAGGCTTCCATTCTGGTCTTTTGCGCACCTTTACTTCTGGTTTCAAATTTCAAATATCTTCTAAGGTTATATTTTATGGCAAATTTTATCTGCTCTGTATTTTTAGATTTTTGTTTAAAAGATAAAGCGTTTCTGTTTTTTCAAGTGTTATATTTTGCAACTGCAATTACATGATGTATTATAAAATTTTTGGATTCAGAGCAGGAAAGAGGAAGATGATATAAGATTTGGTGAGTCGAAAATTTATCTTTATAATTTAAATATTGATGCAATCAATTCCAGATATGTTTTGAAAAGTTACAATCAACGAATAAATGTTCTAGAGTTTCCGCTGAACCACAGTAGGTGAACGAAGCATTTACTCATTCACATCAAGGAAAAGCCTCACCAATGTAATCTATGCTCCAAACATCTAACAACCCATCCTCCTTCACACAGGTGAAAATCCTCATCAATGTGATGTGATCTTTCAAGGCACTTGCTTTTTCATTCAGGTGGAAAGCCTTACAAATGTGATGTATGTTCCAAGCAATTTCCTCGGAAAAGTAATCTTTCAAGGCATGTGCGTGTTCACAGGTGAAAAGGCAAAATCATAATATCTCTATGATAAAGTAATATTGGGGTATTACAGCTTAACATTAATTTGCGTACACTATCATATTCTCTTCATTTTAACTGAGCAGATCTCTGTAAAACGTCACTAAAATTAGGTTAAAACCCGTCACTAAACTTAGATCAGCATACCCACAACTGTAAAAACTATGAAATTACACGGCAATTTTACCTACAAAATTAGAATAGCTCATCCCCCACAAGTCAGCCAAATATTTCCTAAATTCTAAATAATTGGAAGTAGCCGTAACGCACTAGACATTGATAAATCAACTAACAATATTCTTGAGAACAGTATATCAACGAATAATATAATAAGAACGGCAAATTTAATAATATTAAAAGCAAATTGCCAACTCCATGTCTCGCACAGTACTAACAGCTACACTGGTGTGCAAAAATTAAGGACGAAGAGGAGAAATTAACAAAATAGCGGAACGAGCAGGCAGAACGGACCGTAAGACCACTCAGGAGATAGACTAGGGTCCGATACGGTAGGGCATGCGCATATATGCAGCATGACGTAGAAGGGGGTGGGTTGTCGGCAGTGTACGCTCAGCAATTCGGTGAAAGATATTGCACGGTGTACATCGGTTTGAACGACGTCGAGTTGCTGCCACCGTGTGATATGGTCAACAGGCAATCCAGTAGAAGACATCTGGATTACTTTACCCAAGGTCGCGTCATTGCGAAGTTGGAAGAAGGTAGAAGTGTGACTAGTGTGGCCGAGGAGTTCGGGATCGCTCACAGCATCGTTTCACGAGCTTGGAGAGCATTTCAAACGAAAGGAACAGCTGTCTGAGAGTTTAGCAGTGGTCGTCCACCAGCAACCATCGAGGCGGACGACCGGTATATTGTCCTACAGGCGAGAAGAGACAGACGGCAGACAGCGGAAGAAATCGCAAGGCACATGCAACAGACAACTGGACGTTCATCATCGCGTTTTACCGTGGCCAGGAGGCTGCACAAAAGCGTTCTATTTGCACGACGGGCAGTACGGTGTGTGCCATTAACGCCTGCTCATCGGAGACGTCGGTTTCTGCGGTGCCAGGAACAGAAGAACTGGAGACATCAGCAATGGGGTCGAGTTCTGTTTACGGATGAGAGCCGATTTAGTCTGACGAGCGATTCTGGGCGTATACACATCTGGAGAGAGCAGGGAACACGCAATCACAAATCCAACATCATCGAAAGGGACCGGTTTGGAGGTGGCGGAGTTCTCGTTTGGTGCGGTATCATGTTTGGTAGCCGTACTGACCACCACATTTTCCAAAGAGGTTCAGTCACCAGTGTTCGCTATTGTACCGAGGTTCTCCTGCCTCACGTGCGTCTATTTAGATGTGCTGTGGGTCCTGAGTTCCTCTTCATGGACGACAACGCTGCACCTCATCGTACAGTGGCTGTCGCAGAGCTGTTGGATAGTGAAGATATTCAACGCATGGATTAGCCTGCAAGGTCCACGGACCTAAATCTAATCGAACACGTGTGGGAATTTCTCGAGAGACGCTTGGCAGCACGTCACCAGTCGCCAGCAACGATTCCGCAGCTACGATTGGCGCCAAAAGAGGAATGGGCCGCGATGCGTTGACAACCTCGTCCTCAGCATAGACAGACGTTGTAAATCCTACAACGCAGTCAGGGGTGATCATATCCTCTACTAAAGACTGGATTTTTCTTGGCAGCGGCCTGTCGCATGGATGTTTCTGTTTTCTGCCCAGTTCTGCTCGAAGCTACCTTTTCAATAAAGTGTGTTTTAATCCTTTGGATTCCTTGTTTGGACGATTTTGCTCATTTGTCCCATATTCTTACATCTTGGGGATCTTATGGTATGATTTGAGGCGATGTGGAGCCCTTCTGCACGACGCTATATTCGAAAAACCGCCTCGTCCTTAATTTTTGCACGCCATTGTATTACATAGTCTGCTCATGTCAAGCTTCAGATGGCTGCCGTGACGTCACAGGCTTCAATTGGATTGCACTGAGCCAACGGAGAGTGCTTTCTGCCCTTACTCCTACCTCCATGTGGCAGACTCCATGACGTCAAGTTGCGACAACATTGAATCATCAGCCATGTTGGTCAGTAGAAATTCGCTACTGACGTCACATGAAAAACATCCATAGCCTTATGAGTAACATCCATTGAACTAGAAACGACTATTGTGGCCCACCCAAACCGGTCTTGCAAATTTTCGATTTTTGTCTTCGTATAAGACTCCCAAATCATGGTGGCTGGGAGAATGGGGAGCGCCCTAATGTGCTCTCCCACAACGTCCTACCTCCTCCCATACATGAACTTTGTTGCAACACAACATCTTCACACTGTTCAACACGCCCCAGGTAAACACCTGGACATGATTCACTGATGTTTACACACACTCCCACCACGGCCCAACAAGCAACACCAGACAAACCCCTGAGTCATACGGATCCTCCGAAGAACTCGAAAGGACCAGCACACAAATAGGCGGCAAGGTCACCTAGAGCGGCTGGTGCAACCCGAAGGTACACCCAGAACGTCCATGTAGGCGGACAAAAGTCCCCTTTTGATGTGACCAAGTGGCAGCGACCCGGACGGGACACTATCATAGAGGAATCTTGGCCAACAGGTGCACAAAGGCACTCACATGACCTCGACCGGAGAGGAAACAGTTTAAACTACCAATGAAAGTGACGGAGGCTAACCTCCACACCCTCTATCAAACACAAAAACATAACATTAGAAAAAACCCCACACTCCCAGAGAGATCCCTCGGGTTTAGAGGGCCGAAACTAAGGGGTTAAGTTACCCCAAGGAAAAGTGTAGTTATTCTTGGTGCCGGTAACAATCCGAGGCCAAGTCCCCCACCGATACCTAAAGGCTCGGTCGGTCAAAGTGCGGGCGTCCACTCTCGCCCTGTCTCGGAGCTCACACTTCACTTGAAGGATAACCATTGTTGGAAAGCCCGAGTTAACCGTCCGGGAATGCAGAAAACTGTTCCTCTCCCTCCACGTCCTATAACAGACCACTGTGATAATCATCCTCCAGACCTCCCTGCCCACCGCCGGGGCAGGATGTAGTTAAAACACATTAGCCGGATGAAACTGGAGGGCGTCAGTCAAGCCCATATTCTCTGCCAAACCAGGTGCGGGCCCAAAAGAGATGGAACCTGTTCTCAATGCCCGCACAAGAAAGGCAACTATCGAAACTACCTACTCCTGGTTGGAAAGACATGGTGGGCCACCAGCCACCTAAGTGCACACCCGTCGAGTGAATGCTCATCCAAGCTTCTCTCTTAGAGGAGTTCCTATTTGTCTTCGTATAAGACCCCCAAATCATGGGGGCTGGGAGAGGGGAATGCCCTAATGTGCTCTGGCACAACGTCCCCCCCCCTCCTATACATGAACTTTGTTAAAACACAATATCTTCACACTGTTCACCATGCCCCAGGTAAACACCTGGACATGGTTCACTGAATCACTGATGTTTACACACACTCCCACCATGGCCCAACAAGTAACACTAGACAACCCCCGAGTCATATAGATACTCCCAAGATCTCGAAAGGACCCGGAACGTCCATGTAGGCGGGAAAAGTCCCCTTTAGAGGTGACCAGGTGACAGCGACCCTGACGGCAGACAGGTGCACCAAGGCACTCACATGACCCATGACAGGTGCCTCCCCGGCCAACATCCACAGGGAACCGACACACCAGGAGCAGCAAATACACACTAGCGTCTGGGCACAGGGACAGAACAAACGCAGGAGCACCCACTCGGTTTTCTCATTGGCTAGGATGAAAAACGCAAGCAAACCAATTGGAGTGAGTGATGATGGAAATACAGCAGGCAGCCAGAGCAATAGCCCAGGTTTGGTTTTAGTCCTAGCAAATTCTCATGTGTACGTTCGATGGATACAGAAAGGTTTGAATTGAAGTACATAGCCTGAGTTACGCTACTGGTGGTAATGTATACATAGGATAATGACACGTGCAAAGCCACAATCTCAAACGTGAACAAACACTGCGGTTAACAAATCTGATTGAAAATGCGGCTAAAGGTAACCGCGATGTGTGTAAAAAGTCATGCACGCATTTCAAACGTGCATATGAAGGGAATATTTGCACCCGTTGCTAGGACGAACAGCAGTAAAAATGAAAATGTATTACCTCATAGTAGTACCTGGTACTTCTATTCAAACCTTTTTATATCCATCGAACGTACACATGAGAATTTGTTAGGACTAAAACCAAAACTGGGCTATTGTGCTCTGGCTGTCTACTGTGTTTCAATCATTATGCAAGACAATTGGTTGCTTGCGTTTCTGATCCTGGCCAATGAGATAACGGAGTGGATGATCCTTCCCAGTGAACAGACAGTAGTCAAACACACAACCTAAGAGAAAGACAGTTCCTATTTCACGAGACCGAAGCCTCGAGCTAGATTCATATAGGTGAAATATCCAAAATGCTAGACAATAGCAATTACATATTAAATCCAGCTTTTCTAAACAATATACTGAAATTACTATACAAGACATTGTTTAAATGAAATACAGTACTTTGAAAAGTGTTAAGATCATTTATTTTATCCATTTAAATTCTAATTTTTCTAAAAATGTTAGCGAAAGCGCACTTCTTACGCTGTTTCTACTGTTCAGGAATAGACTTCTTGTTTCAGATGAAATTTGTGAAATTCGTTCAGACATTCTCGCAGATTCAAAGTGCTTTCTTGGTACCGCTTTCTTATACTGCAGAGCAATCTTCTGTGTCGTCTCACTTCAAACCAGGACAACCAGATTTAACTCAGAATTAAACGATTTGTTTTTTACAGAAGTATTTGTAATATATGATAATCCAGAAGTTTAAATTATCTATTCCTGAGATTTCAGCAGACATGAAATTTTAATATATGATGATCCAGAAAATTTTAACTATCCATTCCTGAGATTTCAGCAGACATGAAATTTTGACATGTGAATATTTTTGGGTGGCGGGATCTTCAAATTTTATAGTTTTGTTTTCTTTTGTAAGAAATCACAGTTTTTTCGGGACTGATCATCAGTTGCCTAAACAAGAGTTTGCCAAATCTGGGCTTTCCTCCTTTGTTGTCCTAAAAGTCATATTTTTCCTCCTAATTTTTTTGGCTAGCCTTATGATTATCAGCGCAAAAGATACTCCCTCCATTGGGGCAGAGAGACAAGTAATGAATTATTATTTTCAATGAATAATTACCACTTAAATTCGCCATTTTTCCCCCCAAGAAAACGAATCTTATTTTCATTTCAGAACTGCTACTTATTAGCTTTCAAACAGAAAACTGCATGAAATGTGCGGAAATTATCAGCTCACCAAGTAGTTCTGTTAACGATACAGCGAATCTAGCAATAAATATAACTATAATATTCATTTTAGAATATTTCACTTTTAACAAATCAAATGTTACTTTTTTTACAAATTTCTATTATTTGCCCACTCGGTGATGACCCAGACTGCGTATGTCATAAGTGTATATACGGAATTGCCATTAAGGACATTTTAGGCTTGCGATTGGTTCAGAACTCTGGGAGATTGCTAGTAGGCAGGAGTTATGAGGAGGGTCACGTGACGGCTTTGTTGCACTCGTCTAGTTATATTAATGTTCGCGTGTTTTCTGTGCAACAATGATTACTTCAGTTGTTTCACCCGTACAGTCGGAACGCGACAGGAAGTAATTAGAGGGTGTACTTTATTGGTAGGAGAACCTTTGAGTTTTTATAATAAGATGATTTCATTGATCTTGTAACAGTCACAAGATCAGTCACAGGTGACTGATCATTCCAAGTATCCTCACTCTACTTAGTAGTCACTTGGTCGAGAGATGTGAGCACGGCAGCTTTAACTCTTCCTTTAGCTCCGGATTAGTACCGATGTGTTTTGTATCGAGAACCCATAAGTTGTTTAACAGTCTTTTTTCATTTTCGTGTGGGGGAGGGGTTTAAAACGTGGAATTGAAGGCATTTTTGATGAAGTTTGGAGGGATAAAAATATGTGGAAATTTCTTAAATACATGAAGAAAATATATATGACATCACTTACTGTTTAATCAGACATAATATATGGCAGACGAAATTTTAGAGTATTTATTCCAACGGAACTGTATTATTTCAACAGAACACTGTTTTGAGTTCTTTTTTCGCGTTATTAGGCAGTTCTTTCCTAGCACAAATTTAGTCTATTTTTTTTTATTAGCTACACTTCTTCACATTCATGAGGGAAGAACTATACAGGGTGTCCGAGAATTATTGGACCCATTACAAAATTATATAAAACAAAACATTAAACTGATAGAAAGAAACTAACTTACAATGTAACTACACAAGTTAATAAATTTCGATGTGAGATCCCTTGGTTTTTGGTAGTACGTCCAAGCGATACTCGATTTCATGCCATGTATTGGCAAGCATCTGAGGAGTTATGGAATTAATAGCAGCTGTGGTACGCTGCTTCAGTTCCTGCAAATCAGTACAAAGCGTCTGATAGACACGATCCTTTGCATAACCCGACATGAAATAATCCAGTGGAGTTAGATCTGGAGAGCGTGGAGGCCATGGAATGGGCCCAATCCATCTGTTGGGGAAATGCTCATTTAGGCACTTACGTACACACGTTGAATAATGCGGAGGCATGCCGTCTTGTTGGAAAACGATGCGATATCTTTTGATCTGGAGTATAGCAAAATTCTCTAGCATATCTAACTGAATGTCACCATTTATGATTTTTCGCAGACGAAGAAAGGGCTAATCACTTCTCTTTTTGACAGGGCGCACCACACATTAATTTTTGGAGAATCACGTCCCAGTTCAATAGCAGCATGAGGCGGTTCACTGCCCCATATCCTACAGCCGTGACGATTCACAATGCCTGATACATGAAATGTGGATTCATCACTAAAAATTACAGTCCTCAGAAAGTTTTCGTCGTTTTCCACACGTTTCAGCATACCCACAGCTAAATCGTATCACAGAGTGTTATCACTAACATGCATCTTTTGCACTATTTAAGTTTTATAAGCATGAAACTTTAATTTCTTGTGCAACATATCGTGAACTGTCGATTTCGGAATCCACAGTCCTCTGCTTGCTTTACGAATGGATTTCCTGGGGCTTCGTCGGAAACTTTCATTAACTTAGTCAACCGTCTTACCGCTGACGCTAGGCCTACCGGCTCCTCCACGATGTTCCACATTGCCAGTTTCTTTAAACTGTTTCATCCACCGCTTAATTGAATTCGTTGATGGAGGATTACAACCATACTCTAAACGGTACCGTCTTTCAACTGTAATGAGAGACTTTAATTCCGCAAACCATAACACACACATCACCTTCTGCTGTACGCATGACATGACTACTGATTGCGCATTTCTCATACATTCCTCACCAGGCCACACCAAGCGCCACCATCTATCGGATTCTGGGAATAACAATTCTGCAAAACAAAAATATAGAAACCTTGTTAGTAATACGTGACATAGAAAAACAGACAATGCTCATAGTTTTTTGTTTTGTACATAACTTTGTAATGTATTCAATAATTATCGAACACCCTGTATTTCGGTGTGCAGACATACTTTCCATTGTTAAGCTACTTTTAAGGGTAATAAAAAGGGCTTTTAAAAAGGTACTTTTTAGTATCCTTAATTTATTTAGGCGCTTTCACAACTCACGAATCGCGATAGGTATTCGGTTGATATTGCCGATACATTTGTTTGGTATTCAACAAACGATTTATTGCCGTCGTCCTTAGTTTTAACATTAAGGTAGATTTCGACTTGTATTCATCGCAGAAAATGCAATATTCCTCAAGATATCGTACACAAACTTACTTTACATTATTTTTCTATATGATGATTTATCACATATGGTAAGTAACCTCATAGTAAATTTCTTTTCATGCAGAACTTCCCTTGGTAAAAGACAGTGTTCCTGTTATTCGTCATAGGCGTCGCCCACTCGCAATCTCCGAAGTAGCTCTGAACCAATAGCGTGGCTAAAATGGCATTAATTGCAATTCCTTATACAGAGAGTGGCCACTTTATTATGACCACCCCCTCAGTACTTCGTTGGGCCCCCTTTTGACTTTAATACTGCGTCGATTCTTTGTGGCATGGACTCCACGCGATGTTGACAGGTGGTTTGTGGAATATGAGACCATGATTGATGAATAGCACTTTCCAGGAGTGTGAGATTGCAGGGCTGTGGATCCAGCTGTCTGATGGCTCGTTCAACTTCATACCACAAATTCTCAATGGGGTTGAGATCTTGAGATTGTGAAGGCCACCTAAGCAAAGTAAACTCACCGGCATGTTCCTGACACCAATCCTGTACAATACGAGCAGGACGCATTATCTTGTTGAAAGTAGCCATCGCCATTGGGATAAACCATCCACATGACAGGATGCGCTTGGTCCGCAACGATGTTTAGTATGATGAGCAAGTCAGACGTTCATCAACACGAATTAAAGGGCCCAAAGCATGCCAGGAAAGCATTCCCCAAACCATAACGTTGCCACCAGCTTGAAGGGTTGTAGCAATGCATTTGGGGTCCATGATTCTCACTCGGCCATCGGCATGGTGCAACTGAAAATGTGATTCATCGGACCACATAATTTGTTTCCAATTATCGACTGTCCAATTCTTGTGCTCTTGTGCGAACTGGAGACGTTTTATCTTGTTAACTGCAGACAGCAAAGGTGTTCGTACAGGCCTTCGGCTGCATCTGATGCAGTGTACGGCAAACAGTGTGTGTAGAGATCATTTGAGGGGATCCTTGATTAAGATGCTTTGTAATTTGCTGCACTGTTGCCCTTCTGTTGTCTGTTACCAATCTGGACACTCTCCGTTCCGCTTGAGCAGTCACTAGTCGATGACGACCACACGTTGCACGTAGAGACCCAGTTTTTTGGCTGACAGTCCAGTCTTTAAACACTTTAACAACAGCTGCTCTGGAACATTTCACGAATGCGGCGGTTTCGGTGATACTCGCTCCATGGCTCCGAGTTTCTACAATCATCCCACGTTGAAAGTCCGTCAAATCGCATTTTTTACCCATCTTGTCATCCAAAAATCACAACTACTACTGTCGCAAGCGCTAAGCTTTCCCTTTCTATACTAGCCTTGCTCTCTGGCGGCAACAGCGTGCAGCCATAGCTCATTTGCTTAAAACTGTCAGGTGGTCATAATAAAATGGTCACTCAGTGTATAAACTTGCGAAACAAGCAACCCAACTCTGCAAAATTTCATGGCGAGGCTGATGTGCTGTCATCTATCTCTTGCTGCACAGATAATGCCCCTGATAATTAGGTTTCATGACTATTTTCGCTCGTCCTGAAAAGAACATTTTTGAATGTTAAATGAGTACCTACTCCGAAACATTTATTGTGACTGAAAAGTTTTGTTCTTCGTGATTGCAAAGGTGTCTCTCTCGAAGAATAAATCAATTGATTACATTAATTAATTATCGTGCCAGTGAAGAAATGTGTTATGACTTGTTCGCCACCAAACCTTCCTTCGTCCCAACGAGACGCAACCATGAACTCTGAGACTATTTCTCTCTAAAAGCTCCGTTCCTGAATGTTTTTTGATTGATTCTTCAGAGATATTTTATAAATGCTAATTGTTATCCTACTCCAATATATTTATAATGACGGAGAAGTTTGCTTCCTCATGAATAAGAAATTCTCTATCTGGCAGAATAAATTAGTTGATTACGTAAATTTAAAATCAATTGATTATATGCCAGGGAAGGACTGTCCGATAATGCGAACCAACAACTAAAGTCAGTGTTCTGAAGAAAGATACCAGTTCCGTCGGAACCAACAACTAAAGTCAATGTTCTGAAGAAAGATACCAGTTCCGTCGGAACCAACAACTAAAGTCAGTGTTCTGAAGAAAGATACCAGTTCCGTCGGAACCAACAACTAAAGTCAGTGTTCTGAAGAAAGATACCAGTTCCGTCAGAACCAACAACTAAAGTCAGTGTTCTGAAGAAAGATACCAGTTCCGTCGGAATCAACAGCTAAAGTCAGTGTTCTGAAGAAAGATACCAGTTCTGTCGGAACCAATAACTATAGTCAGTGTTCTGAAGAAAGATACCAGTTCCGTCGGAACCAACAACTAAAGTCAGTGTTCTGAAGAAAGCTACCAGTTCCATCGGAATTCAGGAATATTGTATGCCAAGGAATTTTTGATATCACTTTATTAGTTTGTGTTAAAAGGAAAGTATATTAGTTCTCTGCGATACTGATACTACTGGCTAACTGTCTCATTAGACGTGGTAACATGCCCAGGGCCCGACTTAGGTCAGTCAAGATCCTGTGCACATCCTACGTCTGGGGGCCCCCTCAATTAAAATTATCAGTCAGCAGTTGAAAATAATATTTGCTGTTAAATATTTTTTTACAAGCAGTTTGTTCAGTAGTAAAACATATCCCTCATGCTAGCCAACTTTATAGGCAAAGTGGCTTGTAATAGACGAGCATTCACACCACTTGTACTTCCGCGCACCCCCAGAGCTTACAGTTGTAACACTAATTAATCTGGAATTCTTTTTTTGTTTTATGGTATCATTTACGAAACAAATAACTATCCTTCCAGAGATATAATTTAAAATTTCTAGTTTACCATACATTTAAATGGAAATGATGAACCAATGGTAATTTAAATTGTAAGAAGAAATCCCTCACAAAATGTTACAGCTGACTACATGCATTGTGGGATAAATTACTACAACAGCTTTGAAATAACGTAGTGTCAATTGACCTTTTTTCGTATTTTTATTTACGTGAAAATAAACCCTACATATTTAAGAATATTGATTCATAAATCTTGCTCTCACAAAACTAATATTAATAATAAAAATATGTTTAGTAAATGCTACATTTTGCTGAAATGCTTTTCATGTATAACATACCGTATTGCTCAGAATTTAGACTTCACCCGTGATATGAGATCCCAAGAAAAAGCAAATCATATCTACATGTTATTATAGGAGCGTGATTATAAGCCACACCCCGTTTTTGAACAAACTATTAGAAATGTATGAATAAAAATGTCTAAAACAAAAAACTCATTTTTGAACAAACCATTCGAAATGTATGAATAAAATGTCGAAACAAAAATATAGAAACCTTGTTAGTAATACGTGACATAGAAAAACAGACAATACTCATAGTTTTTTTTGTTTTATAAAACAAAAAACTAATATGTTTTAACTGTTGAAGCCTCCCTTTTCATTCATTTGGCATGAAGAGACTTAAAAACATATTTGATTTTTGGAGATAATTTGGAACCCCCACCCCCCCCCCCCCCCCCCCAATTCTGAGGCCCTGTGCACGTGCACCGCATACACGTACAGAAATCAGGCACTGAACATGCTCCTGTGTTGATTCCTCTGATTCCTCGATTGCCTCATCGTTGGACAATACTTTGGCGAAACAATACACTAGAATCATCACGAAATCAAGAGAAATATGCGAATTGTGAAACCACGTCCCAAGCTTACGTGAACACAGTTCATAATTCCCTGAAGCGTGCCTCCTAACACTTGAATTGTCCAAAATTACGAAATACAGCATAATACATAACTATTATCGGTGTTTCAGTGACCTGGCATGGTCAAGCCGTAACCGATCAAATGAAACTGCTTGCGGCATGACCACGGCTAACTGGGATCATCAACTATTGATGTTACTGCTCAAGGCTCCGTCACTCCTTCTTCGTCAACGTACAGGTAGTGTTTCATATTTCTGCCACCGTGGCGCTGAACGCCGACCCCTAACGATTGTTGTCGGGAAAATTTCCAACTGGAATTTCGTGGGTGCGGAATCTCATCCATTCGTTTCGTAGTGTCTTGAGTGGAACATTTTGACAGATAAATAAACAAGCGTTAGATGAGAAGTCATTTGATTTGTCTTGCTATTAAATTTTTTCAGCTGCTAAAAAAACAACGAATTTGTAATTTTACAAAAGAGCTAGCCTAATGTTCCATTGGATGGAATAAAGAAACTGATAGATGAGTTAAACTAATTTGTAATTACCACAACAATAATGAACTCTCGCAAAAGATTGTTTTTTTTTATTACATTCAAATATTTATTAACCAACCAAATTTTTGTAGGTTAAAAAGTTTTATTTGCGTAGTCCGCATACACTTAAAAAAACATATAAACTGTATTCCCGGAAATATGGAACTGAATTAACAAAACATCTGCAGAGAATTGGAAAACATGGGGCAATTTATTTGAATCACTTTCGCAGAATTTTTAAGAAAAAAGTATACCAATTCATTTAGGGATCTATTAATCTGTTGCCAAATTTTTCCATTTAAATACACATTCATACATCCTTTTAGTAAATTAAGACATTTAGTGGATATTTCATTGTTATTATTATTATTAGAGGATCCTTTAATAATTGCCATTTTCTCAAAATTCAAGACAAGCAGACAACCAACTGAGAGGGTGGGAGCTTGCACAAGAGTTACCGTTTGTTACAAGAAGTATACAATTTATTAAGAAATCACCTTTTTGAACACTCTACATATACTTAGTAACAGGTTCTTGTTAAAGGCATTTCAGATTTTTAAAAATGGCAAAAATTAGAGCAAACAAAATAACCTTTTTTTTAAAAAAACATGAAAGAATAGGAAAATGGTGTTGCACAATTGTACAGGAAATACTTAAGAGAAGTTGGCAAAACACTAATGGATGCAGTTTTTCTTTAATAATATTATTACAAATTAATTAATTTTTTATGTATGATATGCTATTGTCTTCAAATACCATTCACTGGAAACAGAAAGAAAGGGACGTCACATTGTGCAGAAGCACGACGACCTCTCTCCCATTACGAACTTTTGTTGCCCAGCAACACCAACACGCTTGCTTCCCCGCTCCCATGTATGAACATGGGATCGGTTCCACCGGTGTTTCACACACGCCCCGATACACACACCACGGTTCCACAAGCAACGATACTCACACCCCCGACGCAACACCATACAAACCGACGGCGGAGTCTCCTAGAACGACGGAGAGACAAGGCCCTTCGAAACGTTCATGTAGGAGGAAATTCCTCCTTCAGAGGAGACCCAGTGACATAGTCACCCAACGGATGACAACATCAGAGGAGGCAACGGCGGAGAACAACAAGATTCCCCCCAAAAGCCCCGACGCAACACCATACATACCGACGGCGGAGTCTCCTAGAACGACGGAGGGACAAGGCCCTTCGAAACGTTCATGTAGGAGGAAGTTCCTCCTTCGGAGGAGACCCAGTGACATAGTCACCCAACGGATGACAACATCAGAGGAGGCAACGGAGGAGAGCAACAAGCCTCCCCCCAAAAGCCCCGACGCAACACCATACATACCGACGGCGGAGTCTCCTAGAACGACGGAGGGACAAGGCCCTTCGAAACGTTCATGTAGGAGGAGACCCAGTGACATAGTCACCCAACGGATGACAACATCAGAGGAGGCAACGGCGGAGAGCAACAGGCATCTCCAAAAATGAGGAAGCCTCCCCCTAAAGACACACACACAGAACTGGCACACGCCAGACACACACCAGACAACAACAAAAGAACTACCCAAGACACCCACTCCCCCAAAACACGCCCACAGAAAAAAAAAACAAGCATACACACACAAATAAATAAAACACTCTCGCAAGCAACACCCCCGAAGCACAGCACACCGAACGCGGAAACCGGGGTCCGGAAACCGAAACTGGAAACAAACCGCAAAGCAGAAGTATCTGAAACGAAACAAAAAGCACCGAATCGACCGATCGGGGGTCCGGAAAACTGCGTCTCCGGAGCCCTTCACGCTCGATCCGAGAAGTTAGTAGAACACACAAACCATGTATCAACGAAACAAAACATCAACAAAAAATTCAAAAGGAACCGGTAATGCAGGATTGCAAGCCGAAAGAAGGGGGGCGGGAGGGGGTTAAGTTCTCCAGTGGAAGAAGTACTTTTCCTTAGTACCGGTAACAATCCGAGGCCAGAAGACCCACCGATACCTGAAGGCACGGTCCGAAAGGGTGTGGCGTCAAGTTCAACCCTGTTCCGGATCTCGCACTTGAACTGCCAGGCAACTTTCATAGGGCTGAATCCCACATTACCGTGATTACAATAAAGAACTCTGTTCCTCTCTCTCCAGATTTTGTACGTCGTCTCCGTAATGATGAGTCTCCAGACATCCCTTCCGGCTTTGGGCCCGGGATACTGGTAGAAAACATGCTGAGGCATAAACTGCTGAGGGCGGCCGGCCCAATCCCAGACCAACCGCCAAACCTGCGCAGCCATAGGGCAACTAAAAAACAATTGGTGTCTATCTTCGATAAGATTGCAAGAAAGACACCTGTCAGTGGCAGCACCACCCCACCTGCAGTGCCGTTTCCTCGTAAGAAGGACATCATGCGCCAAACGTAACTTAAAGTCCCGTTTTTTGCAATCAACCCCAGCAGCATGGACACACATCCACGCCTCCCTCTTATCGAAGTTAACAACATTGAACTCAATGATCTTCTCCCTGGGTCTAGGAAGGATATGAAAGTACATCTGCTTCAAGTTATTCCCGTTCCGGTTGGCCTCCGCAAGGGCCTGAAGGTGCCCACCAAGCTTGTAACACTTATGGGTAGTTTCCCTGCCGAGCCCGAAAAAACAATAGCCAGGCAAAAAGTTGTCCGTGGATAATCCAGTTAAAAAAGACACAAAGTTCTTACACGGATGAGAGGAGTTAAGAGCCCCTTTAGTACTACGAAACTGGAGTGCGCTGAACCACGAGGAAAGGTGTTTAACCTCTAAACCGCCTTCCTCCCTAGGACAAAAAAGGGCGGCTCTGGCTATCGCCTCAACGGCCTTACCAGCCCAGATAAAGGCAAAAATCTCCCTCTCCAATAACCTCAAAAGACTCCGAGGGGGTGACTCAAGCTCTCCGGCAAAAGCACACTTTGACACCAAGAGGG
This sequence comes from Macrothele yani, assembly GCA_039090855.1. Taxonomy (NCBI): domain Eukaryota; kingdom Metazoa; phylum Arthropoda; class Arachnida; order Araneae; family Macrothelidae; genus Macrothele; species Macrothele yani. The sequence goes on along the minus strand of CM077032.1, from coordinate 57,789,240 downwards.
CATTGGCCAACTTAGCGCGATTAGTCATTGAAATATGAAGCTTCTGCCACCTATCCCTCTCTTTCCGCACGTTAGAGAGGATGTCCCTCCAAGTTTTCTTATGAACACCGTCTCTATCGAAAAGGATACCCAGTATCCTGACGGGTCCATCGGTCACCTCCAGCCCATGAACGGCAGTGCAATCCCATCTTCCCCAGAGCAGCAGACTGGACTTATCATCATTCAGCTTAGCACCGGTGGCCCCACAGTACTCCGCGAAGACCTCCCGGACCTTAGTCAGACTTCCGTCCGAGTCCACAAAGGTGACATCATCAGCATACGCCAAGTACTTCATGGAGTACGCACAACCAGGCACAGGAACCCCTTTGATGTTCGGGTGCGCCAGAACCTTCCTCAGCATGGTCTCGATGACCAAAACAAACAACAATGGAGAGAGAGGGCAGCCTTGTCTCACTCCTCTTCCAACCTCAAAGAGGGGAGAAAGACGGCCAGAAACAATAACTCTCCCATTGAGGTCTCTATACAACGAGTCCACGGCCCTTCTGAATATTTCACCAAAGCCGTGAGCTTCCAGCAACTTCCTGATGAAATCGTGGGAGACCCGATCAAAGGCTTTGCTTTGATCCGCAGAAAACATTCGCAGCTTAAGATCTCCTTCGGTAAAGTAAGTGACCAAGTCTCTCACGCACCTGATGTTGTGAAACATTTGTCTCCCACGTATACTGCAAGTCTGACCAACACCAACCAGCTTCTCCGCAACCCGCAAAAGCCTAGCGTTGATGATTTTTGCCATGATCTTGTAATCAATTGTAGACAGAGACACTGGTCTCCACACACCAAGATCCCTGGCAGGATTCTCCGGGGTCTTACAAAGCAGAGTAACAATACTGGTTCTCATAGTTTCAGTCATGATTCCTCTATTCACAATGTGGTTGTAAATTCTACAAAGCCATGGAGCCAGAATATTGGAAAATTTCTTATAGAACTCGGCCGGCAAGCCATCAATACCAGGAGACTTGTTGAGCTTGAGATCCAGGATCGCAGTCTTGACCTCATTATCAGTGAACTCCCTTTCCACGAGATTCCTATCCTCCTGCGCAAGAACCGGCGTGCCTTCCAACCAGGCCTCCATAACCTCAGAGGCCACCGCTTCCTTGCTGAACAACTCACCGTAATAGTCCGCGGCGGCCTTCAGAATGACGGGGAGATCCCTGACTTCCCTGTTGTCAATATCAAGACATTGGAGGTTCTCCCTAACTCTCTCAGTCTCCATCTTCCTGAAAATGTAGTTTATGTCACTCTCCTGCCAGAGCACTTCAAGGGAGCCGGTCAATTTGACCGCCGAACCCTCTTCCTTAAAAATAATGACTGATCCTACTTTTAACGTTATTAATCAGAGAGGAATTACAACCTTCTTCCTCTCCACGAATCGCCGCATTCAGGATATTCATCAAAATCATGTGACGATTCCTCCTTTCCATGGCAGCCAGCCTACCTTTCTTCATAAGGTAATCCCTAATCTCTTTTTTAACCGTCTCCCACACGCCGCACTCATCATCCGTAATCGTGGCTATCCCAGCCTTCAAAATAGAACGAAGGTGCACCAGCGTTTCTTCGTCTTCTAACATGGAGACGTTCATTCGCCAGGGGTAGCACCCCTATCTCTCGGAACCGGGACACAGACATTCATCATGACGGCTGAGTGGTCAGAAATGTACCTCGGAGGGGAGTTAGGGCTGAAAATTTCAACTTTGTCAATCCAATCAATCTTGGAGACAATAAACATATCAATGCGGGACGCACTGGTCCCTCTGTGCCAAATGTAGCCTGGCTCTCTAGGGTTAAGAGTTCTCCAGACATCGTAAAGACCCTGAGTGTCCAGGATAGCTTTAATCACGTTCTCATAGGTTTCAGACCACCTACCATTGCCCGCCCTATCAAGGTGACTATCGATGACGGCATTAAAGTCTCCGCCGACAATCAAGACGTCCTCCGAACTACCAAAGAAAAACGGGAGCTGGTTGTAGAACGACCGTTGCATGTTTCCCTGGTTCGGAGCGTAAACACAAACTAGCTTCATGGACGTACTACCACTGTGAACGGTCAGAGCAATCAGCCGACCCTCCCCGTCCGTTTGAAATTGCGAAATATATCTCTCAAACTTCTCTTTAAAAATAATGGCAACACCCGTGTAGCCGGTACTGCCTAAAGAGTACTTAAACCTTAGCAAGGAATTTCTTCGAAAGGCAAACAACTTGGCCAAGTCCGTATGATGCGTCTCCTGAATCATAAGAAAGTCCAGATTACTCTGGCGGAAGAATCCTTCAAGCCAACAATGAGTCTCCGCAGAGTTAAGGCCTTGAACATTCAACGTACCAATCCTAATGTTGGTGCCGAGAAAATTGACCCTACTGGTATGCATACTTACCTTGGGCTGAAAAAGGAAAGTGGAGATTAAACAAAGACAAAAATAAACAAGAGTCATGAAAACTTGGAAACGGAGAGAGAGGAAAAGAAACCACATTACTTGTCAAATTTCACCTTCTTTGCTGCACCGCGATCCATTTTCTCAGCAGTAAAACTCTGGCCGTTTGCCGTCGGAACGACGTGACCTGTGCCGTGCAACATCACAACGAACGCCGCGGCAAGCTCGTTGACAGTCTTAAAATTAGCTGCCGTGAATTCTTGCCAGAGTTTTTAAACTTACTCTGGTACTGGTGCTGTAAGTTAGCCTGTACAGGGTCCACATCTTCAACATCACCCGTCACAGGCTCCGTAGAAGCCCAGAACTTGCCACTTATTGCCTCAGTACCAGAGTGCTGGCGAACCTGCGCACCACCAACACCGACAGCCCGGACTCCATCGAGCGGAGCCCAGATTGTCCCGGCAGTCTCTGGCATCGCCTCCGAGTCAGCGGCGACGTGGCTGCCGCTCGTTTATCGTAGCGCGTTCGCGCGCAAATGCGCCTCCGAGACCCCCGAAGTGCTCTGATAGCCCATCGGAGGGTGGAATAAGGTATGCAGCTTCCCTTTCGGAAAGACGCACGCCCTGACCATCCACAGCCGCGGAGGAAGACCGCTGCCCCCTTGCGTTGGCCAGGAGGGCAGGTACCCTCATATCCGTCCTTTCCCATTGACCGGTGTCGTTGGGAAGATCCGGAAATAAATCATGCACTGGGTCAGTGGAAACCAAATTCACCTCCTTCGCACCAAAACATTGGACTTCAGATTTTTCACGGTTCGTGGCAGCACCAAAACACTCAATAACACTATTATCACAATCATTATCAACAACATTACTACAATTATCAGTTAAATCATTAGAAATATCAATATCACTGTCCTCATTACATTCTATATCATCTTTAGATCTTTCACTAATAGCAATTCCTTCCTCAATGCTCTCACTAAGATCAGAATCATACTTACTGCCCTCCGTACCATCAGCACTGGAGGTCTCCCCTTCTTCGCTGGACATCTCACTACCTCCAGACTCGGTTCGAGCACTACTGGGAGTCTGAAGACCCTTAGGAATGGTTTCAACCTCCATATTCTTATCCTCAGTATCGTCACAATTTCCAGCCATCTCACTACCCTCCACAATACTCACACTTCCGGGACTGAAGAACCCGAACCTCTTCAGGAGTCAAATTTCTTGACTTTTTAATAACCTTCGTAAAACCATCCTCATCCGAACTCGAAGAAGACAGACCCCGCTTCCCATCTTCACCGATAGGAACGGTTTCTCTTTTCTTCGCTGTAAAAGAAACACTCTTTTTAGTATCCTTACCTGTACTGTTGCCTTTCTTAGGCACAACGCTTACCTGTTGTTTCTCCAGTGCCTCTTGTGCTTGCACCGAGATGAGAATTTGGTGGGCCCCTTCTGTTTTGCTTGAGACCTCATCCTCGGCAACACTTCCCGAGCCCCCTCCTCCTCAGCGTGGCAAGCCTCCATTTCGTCATCACGCTTGGACTGTTCGCCCCCTCCAAGCATCTGCGCAAAGGACCTCTGACTGCAGGCCTTCCTCTGGTGGTGCGGAGATTTGCAATTTCCACACACCTCTTGCAATCTTCAGCTGAGTGCCCTAAAATATGGCAATTGCTACAAGTGAACTTTTCACAGTCCACAGCAATGTGTCCAGCGTGGCTGCAGCGTCTACACACCCGAATCTGGCCCCTGTAAATGTTCATGCAACGCTGACCGTTCACTTGCATAAAGTTAGGAAAAGGTTCCTTCATATCAATGGCAATTACACGGGTACCTGACAAGACCCCTTTCATGTGGGGAGCATTCTCCTTTCTCACTTCAAACTTGGCGGTTCTCACCTTACCAAATTTCGAAAAAGCAGTAGCAACCTCAGCATTGGTGATGCCGCAATGCAGATATTTACAAAAAACTAACTTCACATTTGTCTGGGCGTTAGTGCACTTCATCAAAGTATTGTTGCACTAAACCTCACAATCAAGAAGCTTGTAATAATGCTCCCTCTTATTAAGCACCACTTCGAGTTTGTTTTTATTTGCCTCTTGGATCAGGGCAAAAACTGGAGTCGAAGGAGATCCTAAATGTTTATACAGCGCTAAACAAACGTCTGTAGCAGAAATACCCTTATGGGTGACAACAATAGCATTAGCCCTATCGGGCTCAGTCCTAGCAGCCATCGTGGTAGAGGACAAAGTCCGACCCCTCCAGAAGCTCACACAACAGAAAAAGTTTATAAAACACAAACCCTCGCTAAAGAAAAAATGCAAAAAGTACTTACCTATTCTCCTAAGCCTTGTAATCCAAACGAACAGGCACAAGCACACACACACAACACTTAGCACGTGGCCGCACAAGAAAGGCACGTGGTCGCAAAACTAATGCACGCGGTCGTTAATCAAAAGCGGTATAGAGTTATTCAAAAATACCTGCTCAGGAACTTCCTGACTGGTGGCGGAGCAAAGTTCTTCGAAATTTAAACTGAGAAAAAAAAATTAATAGAAGTCCACCAGGGAATTGCCAAGATAGTGAACAAACAATGTCAAAATACCGCTATCTTGGAATCGAAAAGGCAATCGATCCGAAGATAACTTGCAGAAAACAAGACACAGTGATCTGCCACAGTTCCAATACGGCCGGCACGAGCGCCCTGCGCCGGCACACGCACCCGGATGGGCGGCCAGACACGCGTCCCTCCTCCCGAACGGACGTTCGGAGCTTAACCTGCAAGACGAACAGCAACTAATGTTGAATAAAAATGGCAGCTACATGCCCTTCCAAAATCCACGGAATAACTGGCTTCGCTTCCTGCTTCAACAAAATGAACGAACGCCTCAGTTGCCCTTCACTGGCTATGACATTGCCTCTGCGCTCCTACATGAACGTTTCGAAGGACCTTGTCCCGCCGTCATTTTGAATGGTGTTGCGTCGAGGGTGTGTGTATCGGGGCGGGTGTGAAACCGATCCCATGTACATACATGGGAAATGGGCAACAAATGTTCGTAATGGGACAGAGCCCGTAGACTCTTACCTGAAAACTCTAGTTCAGAAGGAAAATTAGATAATTAAAGCTGGGTCAGCGTCATTTTCTTGTAGGACTTCCGTCCACAGGTAGTAGAGTTTAGGTCCCAGCCACCTACAGCGAGATCGCCTTTTGGGCAGGACACAGAAACGGAAGGAATAAGAGCAAGTCTAGCGACTTTGACAGAACAGTTTGTAGTGAGATTAGAGTACAGTAGATGGCGCCACCGTACAAGTACGATATTGCACATAGAGGGGTGAGAGAATTTCAGGTGGGGTATAGGAAAGGATACCCATTTAACCAGTGGGTCCAGCCTGGGGGCCGTCACTTAACGTGCTCGTCCGATGCACGGCGGATATTCAGCGATTGTTAGTAAATCACACCATCTCTGAAAGATCAGCCCAGGCTTGAACCTGGGGACCCAGCATCGATAGTCTGAAACACTAACCACTAAGCCATCCGCGGCTTAGATAATTAAAATTTAACATTTTTCTATATATACAGTGTTTTTAAGAATTTAGTGAAATATTACCTGATAACCTCATGTTTTTCCAGCGGCAACATTGAAAAAGTAATTGCTTCAGCTCAGAAACACCGATTTTACTAAGTGCCATCTTAATTATTTACACATGTTCCAATTCTTAGACACAACAATAAAACAAAACTATAAAAACTAATAAACAGATTAATAACTGATAAACAACTACACTAACCACTTGTTACCGCAAACCAAGGGAGAATCGGGACGAATAACAAACTGCTAATCCATGAGCTCCCGCACAGTGAAGACTGTGCGAATTGAAAGCTTATGAGCGGCGTTTATTCCTCACCCACATGCCTCCTCTTCCCAGACGACAAACTGGTTTTCAAATAGTTTCTTTGATCGCACGTGCGACCGACTTAAGGCCAGCCTATCTGTGCTGCAAACTTTCGAATTTTATACCATTACAGTTCCGTCTTGCCAGGGTATTTAGAAGGGGAGAGGAGGGCTCGTCCCGAAAACGGCAAAACTTGGAAATTTGCTTACTGTTTTATTTTATTTAACTTGCTATGTTTTAATATCTTTCTTTCGTTTCTGTTTTTCTGTTTTGGTGGTTCACGGTGTCATGTACACCAATAGAGGAGCTGCCACTGCTTCCAACGATTTACAAGAGGGCGGTCACGTGCAGCTATGTATTGGCAACTGTGAAAGTGGGTGCCCTTGAGATTCTTGTTCCGTCACTATTTGTTTAGTAAATTAGGAGAACCTTTAGGAATGCTTATTTTTTCCATACTCCGAGAATTTCCTTTTTTATGACGGAGAAGTTTTGTTTCTTTATGAATGAGCAGGTGTCTATGTGGCAGAATAAACCACTTGATTAATTGACTATAAGATCAGTTATTGCATGCACTTCCATATTTGGCCTGCGTTGTCTGATGCAATAGAACAATGCGGAATCACGGGTAATATGACGTTCCTTGAGTGATAGAGTGCTGACATCTATCGGGCTACATGAGAAACACAGCCGGTGGTGTATTCACGAATCGAATGTTCGTGACGGATGATTTTGTTGGTATTCTGAAATATTGACAGGGACGGAAAAAGACGGGTTTCGTGCAGAATTAAAATCTGTCTTCCTGGAGTATAATTAAATAAATTATTTACGTCCAGGAAAGAACTATTTTATGATCCGAATCATGACCTCAAAGCAATGTTCTAACCAAAGACAACAGTTCCGTCGGAATAAATATTCCAGAATATGGTCTGCCAAATGAGTTTGTAAGTTCCATCCTTAAGTTTGAGAGGTCACCAATTTCTCTCAGTACCTTTGGTAGGTGCCCCAGTACTGGGATCCACAAAGTACGTTGAATAATTACCAGTGATATTTTCGTATCCACAGCTTCCTAGGTTACGATATGCAGCGTAACCTATGATCTGTCATGACAGTAGTTCGTGGTTGTACATGTTTGTGTATGAGTGGCAGATATATACTCGTAGATCTGTCATTCTTAGGGCAGATCTCGAACCTGAATCGTTTAAAATCACGTTCAAAGACACAAAGGATCCAGGCGCCCCATGTCTCAAGTGCACGGGAAAATTTCACTGAAGCGTGATTTCTTTGACACCTGAATTGTCCATAACGATGAGACCTATCAATTCTGAGAGTCATTAAATGACATTCCGAACATGACGAAACACAAGTCTCCTCGTCCTGGGCAACTCCTTGAAAAAAATGATAAAAATGCACGCAAAAAGAACAACAGAAGAAACAGGAAGCAGCACTTACAAAATCAGGAGCAACATAAGCAAGCAAAATTTTGTGCGTCCTAAATTACCTCGTCGGAAAAATATAACTGTGTGGGAAAAGTGAGACGTAGAATTTTTTAAGCCTACGAAATAATGGGGAAAGGTACAAAAATATAGTACTTTTTAGAAAGAAGGAAATAATTTTTCCGAAGTATTAACCTGTGAGTACGATGGTTTGGGAAGCTAACGGCCACCACGTGAAGGTTCCGTGCGTCGGAACGGAGTACGATTTGGTAGTGAATGCGCGGAAGAATACAACAGGAGTGTGCTGTAGTTTTCGGAAGAGCGTGATGCGGCGTGTAAGCGTACGCAAGTAGAAGTAGCTCACATCTGTTTTATTACTTTTTGAGAAAGATATGTGCGGAATGTCATTAATATTAGTTTTACAATATCTCCAAATGGAATGAAATTAAGGAATGTTAGTAAATTTATGTATGACAGAAATTTTGAGGAAGATTTTTGGGTTCCGGTTGAACTCAAAGTTTTGGTTATGGATTGGAAGATGTGCAGGGTATAGACTAGCATCTGGGAACTGCAATAGAAATCTCGTAGGAAGATCCTCATTGGTAGGAATAAAACACAATCGACTAATTGGCGTGCGTGATGTGTGCGATAAGAAACACAGGCAGACAGGCATTTTTGGCGGGTACAATTCTTACTGCGGATTTTTGGCGTGTTTTCATATTTCGCGGTGACCATGGATACTGCGAACAGATTCATTTGTTCAATCTGTGGTGGTTCATTCGGGATGAAATATAACTTAAAGAAGCATGTTAAAAAATTTCATGGAACCAATTGGCGTGGGTGATGTGCAGGGCAATAGCTCGTTTTAGATGTTAGTCCTAGCAAATTCTGATGTGTACGTTATATTCATTTTTAGTGATGTTCGTCCTAGCAACAATAGCGCGTTTTTGATGTTAGTCCTAGCAAATTCTGATGTGCACGTTTGATGGATATAAAAAGGTTTGTATTGAAGTACTAGGTACTACCATGAGTTTAATACATATTCATTTTTAGTGATGTTCGTCCTCGCAACTCTGTGTGCAAATATTCCCTTTATATGCACGTTTGAAATGCATGCGTGACTTTTTACACACACCGAGAATGCAGTCTCAATTTTTGCAGTGTCTCGGATATCTTTAGCCGCTATATAGTGCTTTTATTTTCAATCAGACTAGTTAATCGTAGTGTTTGTTCACGTTTGAGATCATTATCCTATGTATGCATTACCACCAGTAGCGTTACTAGCGGTGCCCACCCCCTCCCCCCATCACAAGATTTACTTCAGCTCCCCTAAGCACAAACATTTTCCCAGGATTTGGAACGATCCAGGAAGGATGTGTTTTTTACAGTGTGTGTGTATGGTTCGGGGGGGGTCAGGAAGATAGGGAGGAGAATGTCTGAAAAAGTAAGGGGGTGTTCCTAGAGACCTTTGATTTTTACTTTTTGAATTTTTTTTTTTTTTTTTTGGATTTGGGGTTTAACGACTACCATGAGCAACTCAATAGGCTATAAGCAGTCGCCCGTCCCTAATTTAGGGTCACTGGTTCCAGGGAAGGGAGAGAGCCAGTGCCGTAAGACAAACACAACATCCATGCCTCACCGGGATTCGAACCCGGACCCTTGTCAGGCGAATGATCAGAAGCCATCGCTTAGACCACTGGGGCGGCGAATAATTTTTGGAAGAGAAACACTGTGTAAGGTTATTAATCGGCCAATCAGGATTAACGGTGCGCGGACTGGTGCATGAACATGAATATCCATTTTATCACAAGGAACAAATTCAACAAAATATATTTAAATGGTAAAATTAATAATTATAAGACTTCATAATCATCCGTTTTACTTTCAGTTGTTTCTGATGTGCCCAGTTTTTGTCAAATGCCTGCTTTTGAACAATTGAAGAGCTAAACAAATCACCACTCTTTCCATCAGAAACGTCACTTGAGCTAACAGGCTCAGCGTAAAGAGAACTGCTTGGGTTTGGGAAGTTTCTTCGTGGGCTCTCGTTTTCTTTTCCTCTGATACTGTGGTCCACTTGGACATTTGTGACATTTTACAAATGGATGCCATTCTCCTGTATATTAAAGTGTTTACACAGTGAATGAGAAGTAGACATGCTTACTATAAAGAAGCAATAACAACATTTGTTTTGTTCAAAATAAAACAAAGCATTTGAAGAAATCACCCTCATACACATCGCGGAGTTGCAGTGAGTAAATGCGCCCGTCGTGTTCGTAATCCTAGGTGATTGACTGTTTTCGCTCATCTTTCACAGGGTATTCCCATATGGCTTCACACTTTTCCGTAGCAGCACAGAGGGAGAGCGATCATATTACATGCCGGAGCCAAAGGGCGGAATAACCTCAATCAGGCTATCTAGTTTTGAAAAAGTAAAACTTGATATATTCCTTTAAGATATATTCAGCTTTGCAAGTAAATATATATTAATCTTTGGGTAAATTATTTATTTTTGTGCATGTTCAGATTTTTTCATGAAACTATAAAGTCTTAATAATCTAAAGCAACTTATGGGAATTTACTAGGAATTTTTTTCCATTTATAGCAAATTTTCGGAGAAAACTCTTCTCCTTCTTCAGGCTCTCTTGTTGTTGTCACTTTTTGCTTGTCTATAAAGTCTGTCAGCTGTAGTACGCCTCTTCTTTACTTGCGCTCCTGCAGCTGCAGGGATGGTAGTTACGCCACTGATTACCACAGGCTTGTTTACAATTTACAAGGTGTCTACCAAATTTGGGAAATGCAATTTCATGACCATTTAAGCTCTTTGTCTGTATGTATATATAATTTTTTGCAAATGGGATATATATATCCCTATCCAAGGCAGTGGTATATGTACAACACACGTTACAAAAGGGAAACACTCCACCCCCTCTTTTTTTCTAAATGAACACCTGCTAGTAACAAAAAACTGACTTCGTCATACTTTTTGACTATGCCTAAAAGTAAGGCATAGTCAAAGGATATGTAATGAAATTGTGTAGCACGATTGTACTACACTCTTTCATTGCAGTCTTTCTTTAGCATTTCTACCTGAAAAATATCGTGATTTCGTAAGCAACATATTTTAAAATTGTTAAATTGATCTCAAGATTTTGTACATTTACACTGAAGTATGACCACCTACCCAATACTTCGTAGGTCATTCTTTCACCCTCAGTACAGCAGCTAAATGACGACATTGATTCAATAACATGCCAGAAGCAGTAGGAAGGTATGGCCAACAAAGCTGTGTGTAATGCAGCTTTAAATGCTGATATGAAGGTATTATTGGTGTATTCAGACAACTTGAAATGTCGTTTTATAATGTCCACACAAGTGTTCTATGCTATTGGAGTTCGAAGAGTAATCGATATGCTTGGAAGTCCGAACTGTGTTCCTCAAACCATTCCTGCACAACATTGGACCTGTGGCTTGGCGCATTGTCATCTTGAAAGATAACATCACCATTCCTTAAAAAGTGCAAGATTGCTGAGTGTGCAGAGTCAGCAAGCAATTCACGACAGTGGGCACCAATTTCATATGTTGTTCCACATGCATCAGGAGTTCATGTTTCTTCCAGGTAAACATGCCCCACACCATACAACTGCCAAAAATAAATGTAATGAAAATATTATTTAGGTAATGAGACAGTGTATTTTATTTGATACTCAGCACCTAAGTGATGTAATCTGCAAAAAATAATAATAGCTGTATTTTAGTGCAACTTGATTATAATGTTAATAAATATTGCAAGTATATTTATTTCATGTTAATGCGAGCTTCAATCGCCATCAAACAAAATAGCAGTCATCAGTTGCGTTTCAGGTATTAATGCATTTCTTTTCTTCCGTGGTGTACAATAATTTTTTTTTTTTTTTTTTTTTTTGTGTGCCAAGGCTGTTAGGAGAATTAAAATCTGCTGTGTGGTCATACATAAAGTAATGAAAGGGTGCACCTAAGAGCTATGGTCATGTGCCCTTTTTTTTTTTTTTTTTTTTTTTTTTTTTTTTTTGCTGATAACATTGCCTGCAAGCTGAATTCTTCCAACAGTCAAGTGCCTATTATTACTTGGTCAAGCTGGGGAACATAATCCTGTTCTTGCTGCCCAAAGGAGGTATGATGATGGAAGAATTACTGGCTTTGACCATAGCAGCATGTTTCTGCGTGGGTGGGGGTTGGCTATCAGTGTATGCTAAATTTATGTAATTGTGGCACCATTTTTGGAGTTGCAGAAATCTGAGTATGGACCTGTGTAAGAGTGAGAGAGCAAGGCACACAAGTCCCCACCCCTCAATGCTTTTTGGAAGAGCGTGGCATCCCCAGCTAGAGCTAGCCAATGGTAGCAACAGAGGGTAATGCGATGTCCTCGGTAGACACATGTTCATCCTCCTAGACACCGACTGACACGTTGAGCTTTTATGAGCAGACCTTAGCAACAGATTTCTCAGAAAAAGACCACATGCACTCACCGAAAAGACTACAAAACTTTAGATGTTGGCCCGCTCTCCATAGAACAGCCTAGTCTGCCATTCGTTAAACACTTCCTAGGGGCCGTCCATAATAAAGTACGTCCGAGATTATGGGGGTCCTGACAACCGGACCAAATGTGACATGGGGGAGGTTTAGTAATTCGGACGTCCAGCGGCAAAAATAATAGTGGATGGTATTTCTTCGGTTTTTTTCTTCTTTTAATAGTTAAAAAACGGTATGAAATATTTGAGATTTCTGTTGATATTTAGCTAAATCAGAATATTAAGTTCTCGTATTTGTACTACCAAATCTATCGTGTTTTGTAGATTATATAACCAAAAGTGTTGCAACCTTGAATGTGTGTGTTCATTTGTAGATCTTTATTTCAGAATTATAAATTTCGGGTAGCATTAGAGAATAAATTAATGCCTAAATAATAAATATTTTCTGAAGCAAACATGTAAATATATGGACGATTCCTTTAAATAATTACACATTTTCTTTCTGTTTCTTAAAGGACTTCTAAAAGCAGTCATCAAAAATAAACGGGGGTGTGGGAATTTGGACGTACTTTTTAGGGGGAGGGGTGCCAACAATCAGACAAAATGGGGAGTCAAAAAATAGTAAAAAAAAAAAATCATGGACATACTTTATGGACGGCCCCCTAGCAGGTTAGAACAGTGTTGCGAGGTGTAAGCATCACATTCTTTGCCTACAGAGAATCTCTGTTGTCCAACAGACTACACGTCTAGCATCAAATAAGCCTTCTACATACAATTTTGGTGCTCCAACATATCCTAAAGGGGCACAATAGAAACACGGGCAGATGGCTGTGTTCGCAGCACTTGTTTATACCCACCAACCCCAAAATGTGCTTCAGGTAGGTAATTCCTCTGTTACAGAGTATATCTGTCTTAAAATTTTACAAAGAAACATGATGTCAACATAAAGAAACAAAAGATTTAAGAACAAGGAACTTGTAAACATTGGCAGATGGTTATTTCAGTGTCTCTCCTCGCTTGTTTTGATGGCCAACAACCCTAAACTTTTGCTGACATCGGACTTTTCTGTTGCAGGAGTTTTTAAGTGATTCAAAACCATGATGTCAATGTAAAAAAACAAAGCTTTTAAACAATCTGTAAAAAAAAATACCGATGTGGTCACTCAGTCAGAAATTAACTCTCCGCAACACGTGGCTGACAGCATTTCGCTGTGTGCTCTGCCTTTTAAGAAGTAAATGTTCTCACAATCCTTTATAACTATGGAAAATGCATCAGTTAGAAGGTATTAACCCCACAGATATAGGTTTTTGTGCTCATAGTTTGGATAAAAATGCAAAGAAACAATGAAAAACTCGGAGTTCTTTATATGTAAACACACTTGTTTTTTACGGTCAACCCAAAAATTGCTTCTAACTAGTGGGGTGCGAGGTAAAGGTCTCAGCATGCAAACATATGTATCTATGCCAACATCCTCTTGATCATCCTATGGGCGAATTTTACGTGTCGCAGAAACTATTGGAACCTATACTTGGGGCAAACTTAACCTGGCAATGGAAGGAAGGCTACAGAGTGTATACTTCCACTGCATAAAATAGTTCTAGTCTAAAAGCTCGTACTCCAGCTTCAACAGGCACTTAAAAAGTACAAAGATGTTCAATACGTTGTGTGTATGTGCATTTAAAAAATTCACATCTCAGTTTCAGCGGCATTTCTAAAAAAAAAAAAAAAAAAAATGTTCGCGTTATGTGACGTCACTGATCGTCCTCCGTGACAGCATTCTTCTTGGGGTCAGAGTCAACACGGGATATTTATTGCTGTGGGGGTTTGGGGTCTTTAGCGGAAGGGTGATGGCAAGATAAGTGTTCCGAGGGCATTTCGCGTTTCTCCTTCTTGATTGTTGTTTTAAAACACTCTTCTGTCTTTTCGGGTTTTTCCAATGACATCTGCCGGTTACTACCGGTCTACAACGTGCACGTGAGTTGTGGGGGTGGTGAGTACTGGGGATATGGTCAGGGCACGGTGACAGACAGCCCGGAGGGCCTGTGGGAGAAGCTCCGTCGCAAAATTTCCAAGTGACGATTAATTACACACCATTAGTGCGGGTTAATACTGGTAACTGGGAGTGAAAAGGAACCACAGCCTTTGCCTCATTGCCAGGATAGCTTTACCCCGAGTATAGGGTACTGAACATTTGGTGAGCAACATTGCCTCTTTTTCATAAACAGAAGACACTTCGCCATGAATTTCAGTTAGATTCAAAATTTTTGCCGTTAAAGTGCACTGTTCCGCGAACTGCCAATTTCAAGTAACACTCCAGCTACTGCACCATAACAAATGCCCGTTAATGAATAAACTATGCAGCACAATTGTGCCACACTCCTTCCTCAAGCAGATGACAAAATGTACGCAGTCACTCCATGGTTGTGTTCTTTCACTTTCCAATAGTCACCGCTACATGAAATCTTTTTTTTTTTTTTTTTATGCCTTCATAGCTCATTTGTCTTGTATAACTGTAGATATGTAAATCCCCATTACAATGTGATACCTCTTTTGGTGCTTACATCATTTTGCACCTCTGAATAATCTCTTGTACCTTACACTGGTAGTTTTTTACAGCTTTTTGTATTTTTTTTTCTGAAACCTTTGTGTATCTATGCATTCCACCCTCTTGTGTTTTTAGTTTTTCCATTAGAACAGTTAAAAGGACTAATCTTTTCAAGAGGACAAACGCACATACTTATTGTGGAACACATTGTGTGTTTGAAAGCATTTTGCTGCAGCTAATGAGAGTTGTCCCCTGGAGATGAGATTGACTATTTGAGATAAGTGTTTTGTAGTGGATTTATATAAATGTCCACTAAAATCATTTGTTTCTGATGGTCTCAGTTACAGCAGTAAGCAGATCTGAAGTTCAGGCTACAAATATTGTTAGTAAGTTTTTCTTGTAAATATTTTTGACGGCTGAAAATTGTACATTTGTGTTGGCATCAACTTGTCAGAATATTTCTTTACATTGTTATTAGCTCATTTATTATCTTTTGTCAACTGAACCCTCACTGGGACATGGTAGCTTTGATACATTTTTCCACAGCTTATGACAGTATGAAATGCAGCTCACTTTCAGGCTTTTTCAATGAGAGAAATGTGAAAAAATTTCGATTCAGCGGACAAAAATATAACAGCATAAAATTTATTTATGAATAAATATATTATAATACTAAATGATGAACTTTACTCATTGTGAAACTGTTGCTACTCACTAGCAAAAAAAAAAAAAAAGTTTTTGGAATGAGTTATGAGCATATTGAGTTTGTATATGAATATGCACACTGTAATTATGATTGCAAAGTCTGAGAAATTTAAATTGGTGAAAACCATTGCAGTTGAAGCACCTTTATTTTTCTGTATAAATTTGCACATGCAGAATTAAAGGGATTTGTTTTACGTCTCACTGACATATAGTAAATTTTGGTAAAATAAAACTTTGCATGGTGATATTTGTTTCTCTCTCCATCCTGCAACATGTATCTTAAAAATATCACTTTAAAAACAATGATTCTACTTTAATGATGATTGGCCAGTTGTATTTTAAAAACGATAATTTGTGGTCAAGTACTGAAAATATTCGGAAGTTGTAAGGTTTCCTGTGTTCATTTTCAGAAAGCATTCTGGGTCCATCAGTTCTGAAGATGCCGCCCTGGCATAAGTGATGGCCTCTGATCATGGGTTTGGGTTCAAATCCCGATGCAGCCTTGGATGTTGTGTTTGTCTTACGGCACTGGCTCTCCCCGTTCCCTGGAACCAGTAACCGCAAATTAGGGACAAGCAACTGCTTATAGCACATCAAGTTGCTCACAGTAGTCATTAAACCTAAATCCACACACACATACACTTCTGAAGGTTCTTGCCACATTTCCTGCCAACCAGTATCACAAAGCAATATATTTTGGGGTGGGAGAAAGTTTTATTCACATTTGAGAGATAGATGTAATTACTAATTAAAAAGTAAATTTGCATTGCAGGCACATGCATATAAAATTAGGTTAGTTTTTTTTTTTTGTTTTTTTTTTATTGGAGGTTTAACGACCAATGTGAGCAACTTAATGGGCTATAAGCAGTTGCGCGTCCCTAATTTAGGGTCACTGGCTCCAGGGAAGGGAGACTTGGAAATGCTTCAAAATTAAATGTTGTCAGTGATAAAGGAATGTACTGCAAATTACATTTCTTGATTTATTCATTCTTAGGGCAGAGATACAGTACATATGCAATCAAAATAAAGGAAAGAATAAAATAAAAACTGACATGCTGATATGTTAACAATGTGTATGATTATTCTCAATACCAATAATATACAAGGTAGGTTCAAAAAGTTTCCAGAAATTCCTTTTCATACAGAAAGCAATAAGACTACTGTTATTTCCATTGCATTCCCTTTGAAATAGTTTTCTTAGGGAGCTACACTGTCCATAAAATTGTTTCAAGTATTCCTGGAATCCATTCTTTGAAACCATTTTCAATTCCTTTGTCACATTTCAAATGGTGTTCTCAGCAATTGCTTGTGAATAGTGGTGATTTTAGGGCAGATCTCAACTGCGTAAACAAGTAAAAATTGGGTGGTACCAAGTCAGAAAAATATGGAAATGCTCAAGTGATGTCCCATTGTTTTTTTTTTTTGGACCATTATATAATGATGTACAGGTGCATTGTCATGAAGTAACTATTTGTTCTTATTTTTCTGGTCATTTTTTACTTCAGATTACATCCCTGAAGAGACAGAAGATATCAAAGTACATTTCTTTATTCACAGTCCTCCCTTCTCCAAGAACTTCATAGTGAATAATAAGGTCCAGATAGTGAAAGAAAACTTCCAGCACACTCTCTTACTAGTTTAAACAGGGTGTCTCTTGTCAAGGAAATGCGTTACTTTCCATTTCAAAGATTGACTGGATCACACGAAAATCAGCATGTTTTCACTCTTCTGGTTACGGTGGTTAGAAAACTGTAATATTGATCAGCTGTAATGCTTGTGCAACACAGAAACTTCCCATTGCACCATATGCTTGCTGAAGCATGGCTAATGTCTGTCACATTGATTTTCGAAGAAAAACACAAAATGTCATGATGTCTTATAGTTGCCATAAGCTTCAACTGCAATGGTATTAAACACATGGTACACCACAATAGAACAGTTGGTGCTCAACACAGACAGGAAATGCAAAGGTGCCACTTGTCAGCAATCTATATCATGATTACTGCCAACATCTGAGATGGAAAATTCCCCTGACATGCTTCTTCATTTGCACAGTTTGGAACTATTTCAGGAACTTTTGAACCTACCTTATGATCTTTTGCAAACTGGGCTACTGATGGACAAATTAAATATAGGTAATTTTTATTATTTTAACAAAATCAATATATGTGCATTCATGGTTTTGCTTTCACCTGTGCACATGGTAATGAACACACACAAAGGAATACATGTAAAGTGGTAGAAAATATGTGACCTTTTTCAAACAATGGGGCCACAGACAAATGGAATGTAGGTCATTTTTGCTCTTTCGACAAAAGATATTAGATATCATAAAATCAATACATGTGTGTACTAGTATTAAACTAGAATTCCTGGTGTTGTTTTCATGCACCAGTGCACATGGTAATAAACACACCCACAAATGAAATTCACACAAGTTGCACATGATCAACAAACGACAAACCGAAGAGTTATGTGAAAAGCGACAGAACTTGTCAGTAACATGTTATAATAAGTTTGCAAACTAGCAGTGAAAAACATCGTCTTCAATACTGTTTTATTTTACCTACATCTACACACATTTCTATATAACAGAGATTTATCTATCAAGCTAGTGTTATAAGAGCATTAAGTCTTGTAAATACAAAGGTTTTTATGCAACAATAAAAATATTTAATCAGTCATGCAAGTTGATGACCATTTACATAAAACACTCTTTCATACATTGTGTACAAATGTGCACAAATTTCCCTACACAACAGGAATGAAGTGTTCCTTCCTACATGGAATTTGTTTATTTAAGTGAAGTACATGATCTTCAGATTTGTTTTAGATGAAAATCAGTTTCATAAAATATGCCAGGAAAACAAAGCTACATATCAGATGGTTAACCGCAGTGTCAGTAAGATTTTGTAAATATACAATTCACTAAACAGAATTTTTTTTCATTTACCCAATAGATTACATAATTTGCCTTGCAATATTTTTGCTTAACGAATCTTTTATAAAAGTTCAGGTCCAATACCAAACTAATGTAGTTCTGCGCAGCTCATTAAAATACTCAGCCACATTGTTCTGTTCTAAGAATTTCTCTAACTACATTCTGACCCCATGTTTCCCAACACAGAGGAAATTTTTTGTCAATCTCACTGCTCACTAAAAGTAAAAGGATTTCCTCACAAAATTTTAGCAGTTATTTCAGTAAAGTTGAGTTAAACGATGCCGCAGCTGCTTTTCAGTTGTCTACTTGCCGCCGGAGAATATTCAGCATGGTAAAGAGATGTCACATTTCCACCTCTTCAGCACTTATCATATCTAGTTCCCTACCAAAAAGAGGTATTGAGCTTTCATCAGTACTGTCTAACAGCAATTATGACAGCCTTGTCCTGGCAGGCATCAGTGTGTAGACATTTTTTAAATTGAAAAACTCATGTTTTTGAACAGGAAAAACTTACAAGCTTTGTGAAGTATTTAAGGGCATTATTCACAGGAAATCAGTATTATAAACTTCATGGCTATTCTACAAGTCAGTACTACAAACACAGTCTTGACAAAAAATTATTATAAACATTTATTTTACTTTTCTGCTCAATATGATGATTGGAAACAAAGTTAAGCTTTTTGCAGTGGTAACTGGTAACCCCTTCTGTTGATATCATGAATGGCATGCAGGGGTTCCCATTTATTGCTTTTGTACAACTACCTCAGTGAGATAAATCAGATACTAAAGAAGACAATAATATACTATGTGCTTCATATGATGAAAGCATTATTAGTATGTCTATTAATTACAAACATGCAGTAACTAAAACTACAGAAACTTCCACCAGAAACTGAAAAAAACTTCACAAAATGGAACATTAAAGTCAATGCATAAAAAAAGAAAAAGCAAGCAATATTTTTTATTAAAAGTTACACAAACACTATACCAAAAACAAGGCTAAAAATTTGCTACACAAAATTATCTTTGAGAAATTATACGAAATACCTAGGACTCACCATTGATACAAAAATTATTTGGGGCAAACATATCAATCAAGGAAGTTACAATATTGAAAAATCTGTGTTTTAAATGTAGTGCCGCCACTTCTTAGAAAGACAAGTAAATGCAGTTAACACTTAAAACACAAAGTCAAATTATGGAAAATGCCTATTTAGTTCCAGTTATTTCATATGGAGCAGTTGTACTGGGCAACTGCACTGAAATACACAAACACCTTACAAACTTTTCATTATAAAGTAATTAATATAATCTTCCCAAACAGAGGGACGACCACATTATTTGAAATAATTAGAAAGCATATCAAAGCAATCAATGAAATTATTTTGAATCATGCCATAAATTATGAACAAATAAAAATGCATGCTAATGAATCAATAACAGAAGCAGTAAATATTCTGCTATCACACAAAAATGTACAAGACCCAAGCATATCAAAATTCTTAAAGATAAAATTAATAAAAGAAATAAGCTATAAAATAAGCAGAAACAACATTATAACCAACATTATAAGAAATAAAGCATTGCTAAACCAACCAACTGCACAAAATCTTGGCTCTGATTGGTCAGATAATGGGAATTGAGACCAGTTAAAAAAGCTGAAAGCACAAGCAAAACCAGTATTCTCATCCCTTAGGACCTGCACTAGTAGCTGTCATAAACAAACTAAACAACAAAATACATAATCAAGTCAAAATAAATAAACACAAAATGTTATATGTGCTAAATTAAATTCTTGAAATTAAACTTCTGTTGAAACACACAAATATTTAAAGACATTTTCTGAATAAACCACAGTAGTTCAATTAACAAACCAGATCTAAGACATGAAATTTAATACAAAATAAGCAATATCACTTAACTATGTGCTAAATATAAGATATCCCATGATCAACTGAATGAATTTAATAAGTAAAAATATATTAACACATGCCGCCCTCCAGGCCTCATTATAATTTTAATTTTAAAAATAGAACAAATACATAACCTGATGTGAATGTGACACCACTTAAGTTTGCTTCTTTTTTTAGCAAAAGCCAAAGGCCGTGCATATATTCTACAACTCTATATTTACCTTCCCCTTTCCCTTTATTGCATTCCTGTCAGAACACCTGTTCATTCCTCCTTTTAATGATTATTGTTCCTACGGCATCACATAATCATTGTTTGACAGGACTCAGAAAATCGGCATTCAGGCAACTAAACCTTTAAGCGATATGATGCATTGTGCAATTTGTTTTGAAAATTTAAATGCAAAATTTGTAGGCATGTTAAAATCAAA
This sequence comes from Macrothele yani, assembly GCA_039090855.1. Classification (NCBI taxonomy): domain Eukaryota; kingdom Metazoa; phylum Arthropoda; class Arachnida; order Araneae; family Macrothelidae; genus Macrothele; species Macrothele yani. The sequence goes on along the minus strand of CM077032.1, from coordinate 57,768,446 downwards.
CGATTTTATTTGTAAATGTAAAACTGATGATGAAATGCAAGTTTCAAAATTGCACAAATTAAATTTGCAAAAACATGATATATAAAAATTGTCATTTGAATTTCCAGTTTTAAATAATATATGTACTAAAAAATATTCAAAGTTGTTCTTAATGGTTTCTTTATTGTGACAAAAAATCAAACAAAGAAAAAGCTACCAGGTATATACAATTTAAAGATTAAATTCAAATTGGAAGTGTTTTTTTACTTTAAAATATATTTACTTGGGGGCATCTCATTTTATTTGGCCTAGGGCACTGAATTGTTTACACATGCCTCTGTGCATTTCCCCACTTGATTTCCATAAATTTTTGCCTCAATTTTGCAAGTAAAGCTAGTTTGTCTGTTTTTGATATTGTAAACATTAAAATATTACGTTAGACAACCCCAAATTATTAATGCAACAAGAGTATATAACTATATATGTTAGCACAGCAATATGCGCTTGTTCTTGATTTATGATGTAACATTGTTACAGCATAATCTTTGATTCCAGTCTTGATATGAAGCAATCAAAAAAGTGTTATCAGGCTACTGCTGGAATCTACCTAAGATCTCTTGATATCTAGCTAAGTGCGTTCTAAACACATTCTGCTAGATATCCAGAGATCTGGGGTATGATCCCAAAAGTGGCCGGATAACTATTTTTTGGTTGCTATGTGTTGATGCAGGGCTGGCCACAAGGGATAGGGGTTGCACATGGTACCCAGGCCCTGTAAAATGAAAAAGAAGGGGGTGGGAGGAAATGATAAAACCGAAGAAAATTGAAAATAAAATTTTTAATGAAGTTAATTGGTTAAAATTAAGTTATGAACTCAATTTGAATTGTTGTAACATCAAGGGCCCCCATAACCAAACTGGCATTTGTTAATGCCCCCATGCACTTTCTACTGAAATTACGTAGGGTGAGGCAATGAGGTTAGAATAGATGTAGTAAGGGGCCACCGTTCCCCTCGTGTGATCAAAATGAAGCCAGCAAAACGCCACAGTCTTCACCGCCATGCTCGTGAGACGACTGAGATCATAACATCACATTGAGTAGTGATGAAGTCGCTGCCTTTTTCAATCTATATCTTTAAATTTCAGTATGTGGATCAGAAAAAAAAAGCTAGCAATTATTAGGTAACATATAATAAATGTTTTAGGCTGGCTATGATACATTTTTATTGATGTTTTTCGAACTTTGTTTCAGTGTTTTAACAATTGCAGAAGAGTATGAGCTTTCGTCACCGAGGTCACAAATAGCTAACATAACATTTTTCTACTTATCGTGTTTTACAGAAATCTCTGTATGAAACTGAATCAATGAATATTGTTAGAAACTCAATTCCATGGACTTTTTAAAGTTCCGGTTTACTCGCAAACCTAACGAACCCACTATAAATAACAGCACATTATTTTTACCAGTTCCTCTTGACACAAGTACTTAACGTGTGATTTTTTGTGTGTGTGCGTGGAAATTTTCTCAGATCATCAGATGTACATAAATAACCCTTGATAATATTTTTTACGTATCAGTTTATGAGTCCTAACCTTGCAAAATCTAACTCTTAAGAAGGTATGAGCTACAGTGCTTAGTATTAAAAATAAGCAGTCAAATGAAATATTTTTGCACCCGGGCCCCTGTTTCGAGAAGGCTGGGCCTGTGTTGAGAAAAACGGAAAGAGCTATGTCTTTGTTTATTATGCAAAGAATATTCCTTCCACACAATTTACCCGAGTGACTGGAAATTTACTTAACAACAGCACGGGAAAGCAGAACTTGCTCCAACTTGCAAGTGGTGAGAGAATACTCTGATAGTTAACACTCAGATACTTGATTGTCCTAGGGGGTGTAATGAGCATCAATCATGTTTGAATGGTAATCAGGAGATGCAGGTTTGATTTCTGCTCCAGGGTGATGTAATTTGCAAGTTTTCTGATGTGATTAATGTAACTTGTGTAACAATACAGGCAATAAATTCCAGGTTTTTTCCAGTTAATCAACCAATTACAGGAACATATATTTTTGGTGAAAAAACAAAGTTTTGTTTTATTATTTGCTATGCATTTGGAATTCTTATGAAATTCTATGGGTTCCACTGTTACATACTGCTCTTCAGTGTGTGTTACAGCTTCAATGAAGAGGCAAAATTTCTCTGAATAAAAATTGCTCCGTATAAAACTTATGTGAAGCAATCTGGCACTTTGTACAATGACAATAATGCAAAACAATTTTGCCATGGCACTGAAGATTCTCTTATCTACAGTCACCTATTCCTAAGTAAATTGACTTGCAGCTTAGAGGCAAGATATCAGTTTCCTTAAGTGAGGAAAGCATGTGCTAGAAGGAAAGAACGGCCATCTTGGACTAGCAGAAAGGTTTCCACATGCTGCCGTGACTACATCAGCCATCAGCACAAAACTGGTATAGCACAAACCAAAGTTTCTGGAAATTTGCACTGTTGCATCATGAGATGACATCATGTCTCCATACCCCATGGAGGAAGTAATGTCTTCAAGAGCAGATGTCACAGGAAGCTAGAAACAGAGATGCAATCCTAGCAAACATTAACAATGGGCCATTCATTCCATGCTAAATTAACAAATAAACTTTTTTTTTTTTTTTTGGTCACCACACAGTCGTGGATTTTTATGAAACTTTATTTATTGACAGTATATACAGAGAGAAAACTGAATCCAGAAATGTAATTTTTTTCAATGAGTAGGGGCAAACCCTTCCCCCCCCAAATTTTCATTTGAAGACATATATAAAAAAACATTGTGCTTATTGATTTATTAATAAAATTGCTGGTAATTCTCCTAGGCTGCTAATTTAAATGTCATTTTAAAGAGAAGATTGCAATCTTTCTAAAATGGCAATAAGTTTTAAAAAATAAATACAAGCAAATTCTTTCAGGTATTTAAAATAAAAAAGAAATAATTCAATAACTTGATCTGCACATTTTCTTTTTAAATAGAAATAGAAATAGTCAGAGATGCAAAATGATACTTTCTGGTGTGAATCTGTACACACTGATCCCTTTATTAAGACAGTTCTTAAAATTTAATCACTGGACCCACATCAAGTTACTTAGGGGTACAACTAGGAAATTTTTAATTGTTTTGAGGTTTGGCAGCCCTAAAAGCCAAGTAAACAATGGAATATGAACTTCAAATTAATTTGCCAAGTAGTTCTAACTCTTCACATAGATCAAAACTTATGACTGGTTTCATTTGCACATATAAATGAAATATAAAGTGATCAAAAAGAAAAATTACTTAAAATAAAATCTGAACTACTCAAAATTGTTTGTGAATTGAATTTTGTTTTTTAACTTACTTGCTGTTTTTCGATCACAATTTTATCTTTAAAAATGACACTTGAATGATTAGTTTAAGAGAAATACAAAACAATGAACACCACTGAAACAAAATAAATAAAACAATGTACACCATTTTCTTCAAAAATGTCCTTGAATGACAATTCAGGGTGCAAATTCACCCCTACTCGAAAAAAATTGCAATTCTGGATTCTCTCTCTCTATATACACTATCACTGACTAAAATTTCTTCCAAATCCATGCCTATCTGTGAGGTGACCCCCATTTGTTGATTTCGCATGGAATGAGTTTTTCTTACATAAAAAAATTTCAGGACCTTTTATCAAAATATGAAAAAACAATTACTTTCCAGTCCTGGAAAAAAGAGAAATCAAATTCCATGACCTTTCCAGGATTTCAGGGGCTGTGCAAACCCTGGGTGTAATGGTTGATTCCTAAGTCGTGAAACAGAAGAATTGAATGAATGAACAAAGCAATTTGTCATAAAATTAAGTGCCACAAATGTGTTTCTCATAGGGTACACCGATGGAAAAGTACTGCCAACTCGGTACAAGGCTAACTGTTATTGAAATAAGTTTGAGTATGCTTCATCTTAACTGGATAGCTGATAAGTGTAGGTTCTTCATTGAAAGAATTGTTCTTAACAATCAAGTATTAGGGGTATGCAGAAGTTTCTGCCATTTTAAGGAGAAAGGAGACAAACATTCAGGAAACCAGTACATATTTATTCAATGAAATATTGGCCATTAGCATCAATGACCTTTTGCTACTTTTCAGGCAACTAGGGCTTGTTGCATAGAACGAAACAGACGAAAGTCTGAGGGTGCGATATTCATGAAGTAAACCGGGTGCAGTCAGCACAACTGTTCAAGGGTTGTTTTCCTGGTGGCACCGACATGTGGTCTTGCATTATCATGTAACAGGATGACTGGGAGGTGTCCTTTACCTGTCCATGGGCATTTTTGCTCGATTGTGGCTTTCAGTTTCATCAACTGATTGTTGTGCTGCGATTGTTAAGGCCAGTTTCAACAGTTCGCCGTACAGCCCTCTATGCATGTCCCAGCACACACACAACAGCACCTTTTGCCATGCTTGGCTTCATATATGAACTGACAGGACGGGTCATCAACCTGTTACACCCTTACACTACACCTGCTAGTGGGGGCAGCAGAAACTTTTGCATACCCCTAATTGAAATACACTGACAGAAAAAAAAATCCCAACACCACGAAAAAATAGTTGTAGAGGAATGAAATGGCGGCAATACATTCATATAGGTAACATATTTAATCGATTAAGGTTTCAAGATCACAGCTTATTGTAAGCGCGAGAAGAGCCATTTTAAATGTGAAATGCTGGTACATTAATAATCGGTGTAACCGCCAGAATGTTGAATGCAAGCACGCAAACGTTCATGCATTGTGTCGTACAGGTGCTGGATGTCAGTTTGTGGGATGGAGTTCCATGCCTGTTGCACTTGGTCGGTCAATAGAGGGACGGTTAATGCTGGTTGGGGGTGACGCTGGAGTTGTCGTCCAATGATGTCCCGTACGTGCTCGATTGGTGAAAGAGCTGGTGATCTAGCAGGCCATGGCAACATGTCGACACTCTGTAGAGCATGTTGGGTTACAACAGCGGTATGCGGGCGAGCGTTATCCTGTTGGAAAACACCCTCTGGAATGCTGTTCATGAATGGCAGCACAACAGGTTTAATCACCAGACCGATGTACAACTGTGCCGTCTGGGTGCATGGGATAACCACGAGAGTGCTCCTGCTGTCATAGGAAATTGCTCCCCAGACCATAATTCCAGGTGTAGGTCCAGTGTGTCTCGGCCGCAGACAGGTTGGTTGCAGACGCTCACCTGGCCTTCTAACCAACACACAGCCATCACTGGCACCCAGGCAGAACCGGCTTTCATCAGAAAACACAACAGATCTCCACTCCGTCTTCCAATGAGCTCTAGCTTGACACCACTGACGTCGCAAACGGCAGTGGTTTGGAGTAAGTAGAATGCACGCTACAGGGCGTCTGGCTCGGAGCTTGTCCTTCAAGTAACCGATTTGTAACAGTTCGTTGTGTCACTGTGGTGGCAACTGCAGCTCGAATTGCTGCCGCAGACGCGGTACAATGCGCCACAGCCATACGCCGTACACGGCGGTCTTCCCTCTCAGTAGTGCCACATGGATGCCCAGAGCCCGGTCTTTTTGAGGCAGTACCTTCCCTTGACCACAGCTGCCAACAATCATGCACAGTGGCTACATTCCTGCCAAGTCGTTCTGCAATATTGCGGAAAGAAAATCCACCTTCTCGTAGCCCTATTACACGACCTCGTTCAAACTCCGTGAGCTGTTGATAATGGCTTCTTCGTCTTCTTAAAGGCCTTCTTGACTAACATCAACACCCTACGTCGAATCTCAATGATAACTAACGCTCACGAACGTTACAGCGCGTATTTACAGCAAACCTGCTTTGCATATTCCAAGGGGCGCTACTAGCGCCACACGTATGCACCGAGCGCAAAATTTGCGTCGACGTCATCTGACAGATGTACTCTCACCGCCTACCAACTGTCGTTTATCTAACACAACCCCTTCTTGGTGTTGGGATTATTTTTTTCCGTTACGTTCCACATCAATCAAACTGAAGTTTTCTTTTTTCAGATCTTTTGGCTTTGACAAAGCGTCGCTGTGGTTCTATAATTTGATTTGCTGGCTGAGCAGTAAATACATAGTGGCAAAACTTTTTGGGTCTCAGATAATGTATCCAACTTAGTTTTAATAATTTTTAAGCCTCAATTTACTTCCGATATTGGAGGTTATATTATTTAACGTGCATTAATGCATTTGCATTTTTGAACTTCACTTTTAGTTGGTAAAGTTCGATGAACACTTACCGCACGTGGGGCTTGGCTTTCAATTCATATTTCCGTTATGTGGATGCGGCACGGGGGTTTTCATTTGGCCATGGGTCCGCTTCTTTTTTTCTCCGTTGGAATTTATTTTGTCTCATCACCAAATAAGTTTTTTCTTTGCTGCATCCTCATTTACTTCAATATTTATTCATACCCTAGTACTTTCAGTAAAACTCCTTTACCGTCTTCGAGGGGACGTTTTGCTCCGACTAGCACGGACCGTGTCAGCTGGGCATTTCGGTGGTTCTCGCGGGCTGCTTCTGTCATCGGCTATCACTTCTTCTTGGGCGTTGTGGCGCCATCTCTTGTTGGTCAGTGATCTCATTTTTCGAACTTTTTCATTTTTTTGCTCAATTTTAATTAAATTTTTCCAGCTGTTTCTCAAATTATTAGGGTCATTATGGTTGCAAACTTTTGTCCTATTTTTTTCAATCATTACCGACTCTGCTATTCTGAGGTGTTTTTCAGATTTACAGCTTTTAATGATTTTTATATTTTCGAATTTAGGATATTTTTGGTTATCCAGACAGTATTGGATAAGTGCTGTTTTTTCTTCTTTTTTCTGCCAGTTTTTTACGTGTTGTTTTAATCTGTGTTTAAGCTTATTTTTGGTACTTCCTATATAAGCCATTGGAGGATTTTCAGTAATAGGAATTGAGTAAATACCTGCTTTTTCTAACATTTTTATTTTTTCATTTTTTATTACTATATTTTTGATGGTATTTACTTTTCCTCCAATTTGAATGTTATGCTTTTTACAAATATTATTAATTTCATTGGTAGTACCTTTTATGTAAGGAAAACCATTTAAATATTTGATAAAGAAAATAAAAAGTAATCTTGGTCTCTGTCACCACAATCAAGCACAAGATTTTCAGTAATCTCTTCTGGTTCTTCAGCAGGAGGTCCAACACTGAAGTGGCTGCATACCAAGTGGATATGCTTGCAAATAACATAATGTAAAGCATAGTCCAAGCAAGTACACGATAATTCATGAACACAAACATTACAGTCATGGCACTTGATTGCACATTGGCAATTGACTTCATGTGACACATGGTATGTGTCCAGCAGAGTGTCTGTTGCTACACTTGAGCAAACAATCCAAGATTTTTGATGCTCCATGAGTAGAACATTCTCTTTTGACAACACTCTGCTGGCAATGTGCCTATTCCTGATGGCAGCTATTCTTGCTGTAAGCTTTGGGCGCTCAAGTGATATAAGCCTTCTAATCAGCCTTTTGAGACTGATGTGAGGACAAGTCGAATGGCTTTATCAAGCCGCCCAATTTGTTTCCCTTGTGCCTCTTCATATTTGAGCTCTCTGTGCCATCGCTCAACTTTCATATTTGTGTTCATTGGGCATTGTACACGGTAGCAGGTTGCCCACTGCTCAGTACGCTTCATATAATTATTACAAAATTATTCTCCAAATGCAACTGTTTCTGTATCTGATAAAAAATCAGCCATACATTTTTCAGAAATATATGCAAAAGTTGTTACATTTGTTTCTTGCATGAGTGCTTGGAGAGCAAGTTGAACAGTGTCACGCTTCTCCTGTGATGCAATTTTGGAATGAATATTGGCATTCCAGGCTTTTTTAACATGCCAAGCACAAAGGTATTTTTTTGGAACTTCGCCAAAAACTTCCTTCCAGGCAGTATATAATTGGGTTGCATCGTCTGACATGAATACATTAGTAGTTAAAGATGGCAGGCGATCTTTAACTGCCTTGAATAGTGCTACAAATTAAACATGTGTACTTCTTGTGGAAAAAAATGTAGCAACTGGCAAGTGCTTCATGGTTTGAGTCATTAACCATTAATGTTGTTAGTTCGTAACCATACTGGTTCATGCCATGGGTGGAATCAACCATTACACCAGTATCACCATACAATTTTAGAAGCTCTACTTGTGCATCATTCATCATAGCTAGCAAAAATTCCTCACTGGTAATTGAGAGATTTCCAGGTAAGGGTTCACCAATTGGTTTGTATAAAAGTACAGGGTTACCCACTTTATTTTGCAACTGCTTAACTAATAGATGAACAGATGTGGTATCATCTGTATGAAGAGTTATGTCTGCATCAACATGAAACTCTGCACTGATGTTGTGTAGGTCTTTTTGGGTGACATAGCTTTGGCGTTTTGTGGGTGAAAATGATGTCATAATATTGCTCAGAATTCTTGATTTGGGAACTCCTAGATTCATCTGAGCTGCAAGTTGCCCTTTTTCAGATTTTGTAAACACAGTTCTACCAATTTCAGTTTTGTGTCCAACATGGACAGATTGGTATTTAATTTTAATGGTTCCTTCCTCAATTTGTTGATAAACTTTAATGTTTGCAGGACAAGTTTTGCCAATTTTATTGGTACCTGCACATTTCATATGGCGTTTCCTATTTTCAGTTGATTTGTACATTCCGCTTCGATGACAATAATAGTAAGAAACAGTGGTACCATCAGCAAGGTGGCTGTCACCGCCATGTTTTACAAAATGTGAATAAGAATCACACTGTATCTTAGTTTTCCACTCTAAAAAGTCATCAATGTTCTGAAAAACTTTATCTTCCAATGATAGTAAAATATCAGGATGACTTGTGCCAATATGATTTTGCAGTTCTTCTACTGTTTTACAAGTGATCTCACAAATGCTACAAACAACTGTACCAGAAAACTGCACATCTCCTGTTGAGTGAAATTTTTTTATGTGGCTATTTAAATTTCCTTTACTTGACAAAGTGCAGCTACAGAAGTTGCAGGAAATGTTGGTGAGAATACAAGTACTGTCACTTGAAAGGGACAAATCAGGCCCAGTGGTTTTGCAGAGAACATGTTCAGCAGTATGTGCAGAAATATCACCTGCATTAGTAACATTCATTGAATACTTACCTGCATGGCAATTTTCATCCGAAACAAGAGCAGACCCAGTGGTTTTGCAGAGAACATGTTCAGCAGTATGTGCAGAAATATCACCTGCATTAGTAACATTCATTGAATACTTACCTGCATGGGAATTTTCATCCGAAACAGGGGCAGACCCAGTGGTTTTGCAGAGAACATGTTCAGCAGTATGTGCAGAAATATCACCTGCACTAGTAACATTTATTGAATACTTACCTGCATGGGAATTTTCATCCGAAACAGGGGCAAGTTTATCCGAATGGAACTTTTTGAGATGTGTGTGTAGACTTTGTTTAACTCCAAATGTTACCTGACAGTAGCTGCATGTCAATCTCGTTGTAATTCGTGGTTCAGGTATAATGGAATCAGGATGAAATTTTTTAACATGCTTCTTTAAGTTATACTTCATCCCGAATGAACCACCACAGACTGAACAAATGAATCTGTTCGCAGTATCCATGGTCACCGCGAAATATGAAAACAAATTCTTTGATGAAAACACGCCAAAAATCCGCAGTAAGAAGTAACAACAGTAAGAATTCTACCCGCCAAAAATGCCTGTCTGCCTGTGTTTCCTATCGCACACATCACGCACGCCAATGGGTCGATTGTGTTTTATTCCTACCAATGAGGATCTTCCTACGAGATTTCTATTGCCGTTCCCAGTCGCTAGTATACCGCTGTTGTAACCCAACATGCTCTACAGAGTGTCGACATGTTGCCATGACCTGCTAGATCACCAGATCTTTCACCAATCGAGCACGTATGGGACATCATTGGACGAAAACTCCAGCGTCACCCCCAACCAGCATTAGCCGTCCCTGTATTGACCGACCAAGTGCAACAGGCATGGAACTCCATCCCACAAACTGACATCCAGCACCTGTACGACACAATGCATGAACGTTTGCGTGCTTGCATTCAACATTCTGGCGGTTACACCGATTATTAATGTACCAGCATTTCACATTTAAAATGGCTCTTCTCGCGCTTACAATAAGCTGTGATCTTGAAACCTTAATCGATTAAATATGTTACCTATACGGATGTATTGCCGCCATTTCATTCCTCTACAACTATTTTTTCGTGGTGTTGGGATTTTTTTTTCTGTCAGTGTATTTCAATTAGGGGTATGCAAAAGTTTCTGCTGCCCCCACTAGCAGGTGTAGTGTAAGGGTGTAACAGGTTGATGACCCGTCCTGTCAGTTCGTATATGAAGCCAAGCATGGCAAAAGGTGCTGTTGTGTGTGCTAGGATATGCATAGAGGGCTGTACGGCGAACTGTTGAAACCGGCCTTAACAATCGCAGCACAACAATCAGTTGATGAAACTGAAAGCCACAATCGAGCAAAAAATGACCATGGACAGGTAAAGGACACCTCCCAGTCATCCTGTTACATGATAATGCAAGACCACATGTCGGTGCCACCAGGAAAACAACCCTTGAACAGTTGTGCTGACTGCACCCGGTTTACTTCATGAATATCGCACCCTCAGACTTTCGTCTGTTTCGTTCTATGCAACAAGCCCTAGTTGCCTGAAAAGTAGCAAAAGGTCATTGATGCTAATGGCCAATATTTCATTGAATAAATATGTACTGGTTTCCTGAATGTTTGTCTCCTTTCTCCTTAAAATGGCAGAAACTTTTGCATACCCCTAACACTTGATTGTTAAGAACAATTCTTTCAATGAAGAACCTACACTTATCAGCTATCCAGTTAAGATGAAGCATACTCAAACTTATTTCAATAACAGTTAGCCTTGTACCGAGTTGGCAGTACTTTTCCATCGGTGTACCCTATGAGAAACACATTTGTGGCACTTAATTTTATGACAAATTGCTTTGTTCATTCATTCAATTCTTCTGTTTCACGACTTAGGAATCAACCATTACACCCAGGGTTTGCACAGCCCCTGAAATCCTGGAAAGGTCATGGAATTTGATTTCTCTTTTTTCCAGGACTGGAAAGTAATTGTTTTTTCATATTTTGATAAAAGGTCCTGAAATTTTTTTATGTAAGAAAAACTCATTCCATGCGAAATCAACAAATGGGGGTCACCTCACAGATAGGCATGGATTTGGAAGAAATTTTAGTCAGTGATAGTGTATATAGAGAGAGAGAATCCAGAATTGCAATTTTTTTCGAGTAGGGGGTGAATTTGCACCCTGAATTGTCATTCAAGGACATTTTTGAAGAAAATGGTGTACATTGTTTTATTTATTTTGTTTCAGTGGTGTTCATTGTTTTGTATTTCTCTTAAACTAATCATTCAAGTGTCATTTTTAAAGATAAAATTGTGATCGAAAAACAGCAAGTAAGTTAAAAAACAAAATTCAATTCACAAACAATTTTGAGTAGTTCAGATTTTATTTTAAGTAATTTTTCTTTTTGATCACTTTATATTTCATTTATATGTGCAAATGAAACCAGTCATAAGTTTTGATCTATGTGAAGAGTTAGAACTACTTGGCAAATTAATTTGAAGTTCATATTCCATTGTTTACTTGGCTTTTTAGGGCTGCCAAACCTCAAAACAATTAAAAATTTCCTAGTTGTACCCCCTTAGTAACTTGATGTGGGTCCAGTGATTAAATTTTAAGAACTGTCTTAATAAAGGGATCAGTGTGTACAGATTCACACCAGAAAGTATCATTTTGCATCTCTGACTATTTCTATTTCTATTTAAAAAGAAAATGTGCAGATCAAGTTATTGAATTATTTCTTTTTTATTTTAAATACCTGAAAGAATTTGCTTGTATTTATTTTTTTAAAACTTATTGCCATTTTAGAAAGATTGCAATCTTCTCTTTAAAATGACATTTAAATTAGCAGCCTAGGAGAATTACCAGCAATTTTATTAATAAATCAATAAGCACAATGTTTTTTTATATATGTCTTCAAATGAAAATTTGGGGGGGGAAGGGTTTGCCCCTACTCATTGAAAAAAATTACATTTCTGGATTCAGTTTTCTCTCTGTATATACTGTCAATAAATAAAGTTTCATAAAAATCCACGACTGTGTGGTGACCAAAAAAAAAAAAAAAAAGTTTATTTGTTAATTTAGCATGGAATGAATGGCCCATTGTTAATGTTTGCTAGGATTGCATCTCTGTTTCTAGCTTCCTGTGACATCTGCTCTTGAAGACATTACTTCCTCCATGGGGTATGGAGACATGATGTCATCTCATGATGCAACAGTGCAAATTTCCAGAAACTTTGGTTTGCGCTATACCAGTTTTGTGCTGATGGCTGATGTAGTCACGGCAGCATGTGGAAACCTTTCTGCTAGTCCAAGATGGCCGTTCTTTCCTTCTAGCACATGCTTTCCTCACTTAAGGAAACTGATATCTTGCCTCTAAGCTGCAAGTCAATTTACTTAGGAATAGGTGACTGTAGATAAGAGAATCTTCAGTGCCATGGCAAAATTGTTTTGCATTATTGTCATTGTACAAAGTGCCAGATTGCTTCACATAAGTTTTATACGGAGCAATTTTTATTCAGAGAAATTTTGCCTCTTCATTGAAGCTGTAACACACACTGAAGAGCAGTATGTAACAGTGGAACCCATAGAATTTCATAAGAATTCCAAATGCATAGCAAATAATAAAACAAAACTTTGTTTTTTCACCAAAAATATATGTTCCTGTAATTGGTTGATTAACTGGAAAAAACCTGGAATTTATTGCCTGTATTGTTACACAAGTTACATTAATCACATCAGAAAACTTGCAAATTACATCACCCTGGAGCAGAAATCAAACCTGCATGTCCTGATTACCATTCAAACATGATTGATGCCCATTACACCCCCCAGGACAATCAAGTATCTGAGTGTTAACTATCAGAGTATTCTCTCACCACTTGCAAGTTGGAGCAAGTTCTGCTTTCCCGTACTGTTGTTAAGTAAATTTCCAGTCACTCGGGTAAATTGTGTGGAAGGAATATTCTTTGCATAATAAACAAAGACATAGCTCTTTCCGTTTTTCTCAACACAGGCCCAGCCTTCTCGAAACAGGGGCCCGGGTGCAAAAATATTTCATTTGACTGCTTATTTTTAATACTAAGCACTGTAGCTCATACCTTCTTAAGAGTTAGATTTTGCAAGGTTAGGACTCATAAACTGATACGTAAAAAATATTATCAAGGGTTATTTATGTACATCTGATGATCTGAGAAAATTTCCACGCACACACACAAAAAATCACACGTTAAGTACTTGTGTCAAGAGGAACTGGTAAAAATAATGTGCTGTTATTTATAGTGGGTTCGTTAGGTTTGCGAGTAAACCGGAACTTTAAAAAGTCCATAGAATTGAGTTTCTAACAATATTAATTGATTCAGTTTCATACAGAGATTTCTGTAAAACACGATAAGTAGAAAATGTTATGTTAGCTATTTGTGACCTTGGTGACAAAAGCTCATACTCTTCTGCAATTGTTAAAACACTAAAACAAAGTTCGAAAAACATCAATAAAAATGTATCATAGCCAGCCTAAAACATTTATTATATGTTACCTAATAATTGCTATTTTTCTGATCCACATACTGAAATTTAAAGATATAGATTGAAAAAGGCAGCGACTTCATCACTACTCAATGTGATGTTATGATCTCAGTCGTCTCACGAGCATGGCGGTGAAGACTGTGGCGTTTTGCTGGCTTCATTTTGATCACACGAGGGGAACGGTGGCCCCTTACTACATCTATTCTAACCTCATTGCCTCACCCTACGTAATTTCAGTAGAAAGTGCATGGGGGCATTAACAAATGCCAGTTTGGTTATGGGGGCCCTTGATGTTACAACAATTCAAATTGAGTTCATAACTTAATTTTAACCAATTAACTTCATTAAAAATTTTATTTTCAATTTTCTTCGGTTTTATCATTTCCTCCCCCCCCCCTTCTTTTTCATTTTACAGGGCCTGGGTGCCATGTGCAACCCCCATTCCTTGTGGCCAGCCCTGCATCAACACATAGCAACCGAAAAATAGTTATCCGGCCACTTTTGGGATCATACCCCAGATCTCTGGATATCTAGCAGAATGTGTTTAGAACGCACTTAGCTAGATATCAAGAGATCTTGGGTAGATTCCAGCAGTAGCCTGATAACACTTTTTCGATTGCTTCATATCAAGACTGGAATCAAAGATTATGCTGTAACAATGTTACATCATAAATCAAGAACAAGCGCATATTGCTGTGCTAACATATATAGTTATATACTCTTGTTGCATTAATAATTTGGGGTTGTCTAACGTAATATTTTAATGTGTACAATATCAAGAACAGAGAAACTAGCTTTATTTGCAAAATTGAGGCAAAAAATTATGGAAATCAAGTGGGCAAATGCACAGAGGCATGTGTAAACAATTCAGTGCCCTAAGCCAAATAAAATGAGATGCCCCCAAGTAAATATATTTTAAAGTAAAAAATCACTTCCAATTTGAATTTAATCTTTAAATTGTATATACCTGGTAGCTTTTTCTTTGTTTAATTTTTTGTCACAATAAAGAAACCATTAAGAAAAATTTGAATATTTTTTTTAGTACATATATTATTTAAAACTGGAAATTCAAATGACAATTTTTATATATCTTTTTTTGCAAATTTAATTTGTGCAATTTTGAAACTTGCATTTCATCATCAGTTTTATATTTACAAATAAAATCGTTTGATTTTAACATGCCTACAAATTTTGCATTTAAATTTTCAAAACAAATTGCACAATGCATCGTATCGCTTAAAGGTTTAGTTGCCTGAATGCCGATTTTCTGAGTCCTGTCAAACAATGATTATGTGATGCCGTAGGAACAACAATCATTAAAAGGAGGAATGAACAGGTGTTCTGACAGGAATGCAATAAAGGAAAAGGGGAGAGTAAATATAGAGTTGTAGAATATATGCACTGCCTTTGGCTTTTGCTAAAAAAAGAAGCAAACTTAAGTGGTGTCAAATTCACATCAGGTTATGTATTTGTTCTATTTTTAAAATTAAAATTATATTGATGCCTGGAGGGTGGCATGTGTTAATATATTTTTACTTATTAAATTCATTCAGTTGATCATGGGATATCTTATATTTAGCACATAGTTAAGGGATATTGCTTATTTTGTATTAAATTACATGTCTTAGATCTGGTTTGTTAATTGAACTACTGTGGTTTATTCAGAAAATGTCTTTAAATATTTGTGTGTTTCAACAGAAGTTTAATTTCAAGAATTTAATTTAGCACATATAACATTTTTTTGTGTTTATTTATTTTGACTTGATTATGTATTTTGTTGTTTAGTTTGTTTATGACAACTACTAGTGCAGGTCCTAAGGGATGAGAATACTGGTTTTGCTTGTGCTTTCAGCTTTTTTAACTGGTCTCAATTCCCATTATCTGACCAATCAGAGCCAAGATTTTGTGCAATTGGTTGGTTTAGCAATGCTTTATTTCTTATAATGTTGGTTATAAAGTTGTTTCTGCTTATTTTATAGCTTATTTCTTTTATTAATTTTATCTTTAAGAATTTTGATATGCTTGGGTCTTGTACATTTTTGTGTGATAGCAGAATATTTACTGCTTCTGTTATTGATTCATTAGCATGCATTTTTATTTGTTCATAATTTATGGCATGATTCAAAATAATTTCATTGATTGCTTTGATATGCTTTCTAATTATTTCAAATAATGTGGTCGTCCCTCTGTTTGGGAAGATTATATTAATTACTTTATAATGAAAAGTTTGTAAGGTGTTTGTGTATTTCAGTGCAGTTGCCCAGTACAACTGCTCCATATGAAATAACTGGAACTAAATAGGCATTTTCCATAATTTGACTTTGTGTTTTAAGTGTTAACTGCATTTACTTGTCTTTCTAAGAAGTGGCGGCACTACATTTAAAACACAGATTTTTCAATATTGAAACTTCCTTGATTGATATGTTTGCCCCAAATAATTTTTGTATCAATGGTGAGTCCTAGGTATTTCGTATAATTTCTCAAAGATAATTTTGTGTAGCAAATTTTTAGCCTTGTTTTTGGTATAGTGTTTGTGTAACTTTTAATAAAAAATATTGCTTGCTTTTTTTTTTTTTTATGCATTGACTTTAATGTTCCATTTTGTGAAGTTTTTTTCAGTTTCTGGTGGAAGTTTCTGTAGTTTTAGTTACTGCATGTTTGTAATTAATAGACATACTAATAATGCTTTCATCATATGAAGCACATAGTATATTATTGTCTTCTTTAGTATCTGATTTATCTCACTGAGGTAGTTGTACAAAAGCAATAAATGGGAACCCCTGCATGCCATTCATGATATCAACAGAAGGGGTTACCAGTTACCACTGCAAAAAGCTTAACTTTGTTTCCAATCATCATATTGAGCAGAAAAGTAAAATAAATGTTTATAATAATTTTTTGTCAAGACTGTGTTTGTAGTACTGACTTGTAGAATAGCCATGAAGTTTATAATACTGATTTCCTGTGAATAATGCCCTTAAATACTTCACAAAGCTTGTAAGTTTTTCCTGTTCAAAAACATGAGTTTTTCAATTTAAAAAATGTCTACACACTGATGCCTGCCAGGACAAGGCTGTCATAATTGCTGTTAGACAGTACTGATGAAAGCTCAATACCTCTTTTTGGTAGGGAACTAGATATGATAAGTGCTGAAGAGGTGGAAATGTGACATCTCTTTACCATGCTGAATATTCTCCGGCGGCAAGTAGACAACTGAAAAGCAGCTGTGGCATCGTTTAACTCAACTTTACTGAAACAACTGCTAAAATTTTGTGAGGAAATCCTTTTACTTTTAGTGAGCAGTGAGATTGACAAAAAATTTCCTCTGTGTTGGGAAACATGGTGTCAGAATGTAGTTAGAGAAATTCTTAGAACAGAACAATGTGGCTGAGTATTTTAATGAGCTGCGCAGAACTACATTAGTTTGGTATTGGACCTGAACTTTTATAAAAGATTCGTCAAGCAAAAATATTGCAAGGCAAATTATGTAATCTATTGGGTAAATGAAAAAAATTCTGTTTAGTGAATTGTATATTTACAAAATCTTACTGACACTGCGGTTAACCATCTGATATGTAGCTTTGTTTTCCTGGCATATTTTATGAAACTGATTTTCATCTAAAACAAATCTGAAGATCATGTACTTCACTTAAATAAACAAATTCCATGTAGGAAGGAGCACTTCATTCCTGTTGTGTAGGGAAATTTGTGCACATTTGTACACAATGTATGAAAGAGTGTTTTATGTAAATAGTCATCAACTTGCATGACTGATTAAATATTTTTATTGTTGCATAGAAACCTTTGTATTTACAAGACTTAATGCTCTTATAACACTAGCTTGATAGATAAATCTCTGTTATATAGAAATGTGTGTAGATGTAGGTAAAATAAAACAGTATTGAAGACGATGTTTTTCACTGCTAGTTTGCAAACTTATTATAACATGTTACTGACAAGTTCTGTCGCTTTTCACATAACTCTTCGGTTTGTCGTTTGTTCATCCTGTGCAACTTGTGTGAATTTCATTTGTGGGTGTGTTTATTACCATGTGCACTGGTGCATGAAAACAACACCAGGAATTCTAGTTTAATACTAGTACACACATGTATTGATTTTATGATATCTAATATCTTTTGTCGAAAGAGCAAAAAATGACCTACATTTCATTTGTCTGTGGCCCCTGTTGTTTGAAAAAGGTCACATATTTTCTACCACTTTACATGTATTCCTTTGTGTGTGTTCATTACCATGTGCACAGGTGAAAGCAAAACCATGAATGCACATATATTGATTTTGTTAAAATAATAAAAATTACCTATATTTAATTTGTCCATCAATAGCCCAGTTTGCAAAAGATCATAAGGTAGGTTCAAAAGTTCCTGAAATAGTTCCAAACTGTGCAAATGAAGAAGCATGTCAGGGGAATTTTCCATCTCAGATGTTGGCAGTAATCAAGATATAGATTGCTGACAAGTGGCACCTTTGCATTTCCTGTCTGTGTTGAGCACCAACTGTTCTATTGTGGTGTACCATGTGTTTAATAACATTGCAGTTGAAGCTTATGGCAACTATAAGACATCATGACATTTTGTGTTTTTCTTCGAAAATCAATGTGACAGACATTAGCCATGCTTCAGCAAGCATATGGTGCAATGGGAAGTTTCTGTGTTGCACAAGCATTACAGCTGATCAATATTACAGTTTTCTAACCACCGTAACCAGAAGAGTGAAAACATGCTGATTTTCGTGTGATCCAGTCAATCTTTGAAATGGAAAGTAACGCATTTCCTTGACAAGAGACACCCTGTTTAAACTAGTAAGAGAGTGTGCTGGAAGTTTTCTTTCACTATCTGGACCTTATTATTCACTATGAAGTTCTTGGAGAAGGGAGGACTGTGAATAAAGAAATGTACTTTGATATCTTCTGTCTCTTCAGGGATGTAATCTGAAGTAAAAAATGACCAGAAAAATAAGAACAAATAGTTACTTCATGACAATGCACCTGTACATCATTATATAATGGTCCAAAAAAAAAAACAATGGGACATCACTTGAGCATTTCCATATTTTCCTGACTTGGTACCACCCAATTTTTACTTGTTTACGCAGTTGAGATCTGCCCTAAAATCACCACTATTCACAAGCAATTGCTGAGAACACCATTTGAAATGTGACAAAGGAATTGAAAATGGTTTCAAAGAATGGATTCCAGGAATACTTGAAACAATTTTATGGACAGTGTAGCTCCCTAAGAAAACTATTTCAAAGGGAATGCAATGGAAATAACAGTAGTCTTATTGCTTTCTGTATGAAAAGGAATTTCTGGAAACTTTTTGAACCTACCTTGTATATTATTGCTATTGAGAATAATCATACACATTGTTAACATATCAGCATGTCAGTTTTTATTTTATTCTTTCCTTTATTTTGATTGCATATGTACTTGTATCTCTGCCCTAAGAATGAATAAATAAAGAAATTCAATTTGCAGTACATTCCTTTATCACTGGCTTAACATTTAATTTTGAAGCATTTCCAAGTCTCCCTTCCCTGGAGCCAGTGACCCTAAATTAGGGACGGGCAACTGCTTATAGCCCATTGAGTTGCTCACATTGGTCGTTAAATCTCCAATAAAAAAAAACAAAAAAAAAAACTAACCTAATTTTATATGCATGTGCCTGCAATGCAAATTTACTTTTTAATTAGTACTAATTACATCTATCTCTCAAATGTGAATAAAACTTTCTCCCACCCCAAAATTTATTGCTTTGTGATACTGGTTGGCAGGAAATGTGGCAAGAACCTTCAGAAGTGTATGTGTGTGTGGATTTAGGTTTAATGACTACTGTGAGCAACTTGATGTGCTATAAGCAGTTGCTTGTCCCTAATTTGCGGCCACTGGTTCCAGGGAACGGGGAGAGCCAGTGCCGTAAGACAAACCAACATCCAAGGCTGCATCGGGATTTGAACCCAAACCCATGATCAGAGGCCATCACTTATGCCAGGGCGGCATCTTCAGAACTGATGGACCCAGAATGCTTTCTGAAAATGAACACAGGAAACCTTACAACTTCCGAATATTTTCAGTACTTGACCACAAATTATCGTTTTTAAAATACAACTGGCCAATCATCATTAAAGTAGAATCATTGTTATTAAAGTGATATTTTTAAGATACATGTTGCAGGATGGAGAGAGAAACAAATATCACCATGCAAAGTTTTATTTTACCAAAATTTTATTATATGTCAGTGAGACGTAAAACAAATCCCTTTAATTCTGCATGTGCAAATTTATACAGAAAAATAAAGGTGCTTCAACTGCAATGGTTTTCACCAATTTAAATTTCTCAGACTTTGCAATCATAATTACAGTGTGCATATTCATATACAAACTCAATATGCTCATAACTCATTCTAAAACTTTTTTTTTTGCCAGTGAGTAGCAACAGTTTCACAATGAGTAAAGTTCATCATTTAGTATTATAATACATTTATTCATAAATAAATTTTATGCTGTTATATTTTTGTCCGCTGAATCGAAATTTTTTCACATTTCTCTCATTGAAAAAGCCTGAAAGTGAGCTGCATTTCATACTGTCATAAGCTGTGGAAAAATGTATCAAAGCTACCATGTCCCAGTGAGGGTTCAGTTGACAAAAGATAATAAATGAGCTAATAACAATGTAAAGAAATATTCTGACAAGTTGATGCCAACACAAATGTACAATTTTCAGCCGTCAAAAATATTTACAAGAAAAACTTACTAACAATATTTGTAGCCTGAACTTCAGATCTGCTTACTGCTGTAACTGAGACCATCAGAAACAAATGATTTTAGTGGACATTTATATAAATCCACTACAAAACACTTATCTCAAATAGTCAATCTCATCTCCAGGGGACAACTCTCATTAGCTGCAGCAAAATGCTTTCAAACACACAATGTGTTCCACAATAAGTATGTGCGTTTGTGTTCTTGAAAAGATTAGTCCTTTTAACTGTTCTAATGGAAAAACTAAAAATCACAAGAGGGTGGAATGCATAGATACACAAAGGTTTCAGAAAAAAATACAACAAAGCTGTAAAAAACTACCAGTGTAAGGTACAAGAGATTATTCTGAGGTGCAAAATGATGTAAGCACCAAAAGAGGTATCACATTGTAATGGGGATTTACATATCTACAGTTATACAAGACAAATGAGCTATGAAGGCATAAAAAAAAAAAAAGGTTTCATGTAGCGGTGACTATTGGAAAGTGAAAGAACACAACCATGGAGTGACTGCGTACATTTTGTCATCTGCTTGAGGAAGGAGTGTGGCACAATTGTGCTGCATAGTTTATTCATTAACGGGCATTTGTTATGGTGCAGTAGCTGGAGTGTTACTTGAAATTGGCAGTTCGCGGAACAGTGCACTTTAACGGCAAAACGTTTGAATCTAACTGAAATTCATCGCGAAGTGTCTGCTAATAAATAAATACATCGCTCTTTCCACGTTCCAGAAACACACAGCAACCGAAAAATTGTTTTTCAGCCGCCGCTGTGGAATCGAACCAACAGAACTCTCGGTATCGCGCCGTATTTATTTATTAACTGTCGCCACGTATTTGGAATATTTTCAAGTGTCTGCTGTTTATGAAAAAGAGGCAATGTTGCTCACCAAATGTTTAGTACACTATACTCGGGGTAAAGCTATCCTGGCAATGAGGCAAAGGCTGCGGTTCCTTTTCACTCCCAGTTACCAGTATTACTCCGCACTAATGGTGTGTAATTAATCGTCACTTGGAAATTTTGCGACGGAGCTTCTCCCACAGGCCCTCCGGGCTGTCTGTCACTGTGCCCTGACCATATCCCCAGTACTCCCCACCCCCCAACTCACGTGCACGTTGTAGACCGGTAGTAACCGGCAGATGCCATTGGAAAAACCCGAAAAGACAGAAGTGTGTTTTAAAACAACAATCAAGAAGGAGAAACGCGAAATGCCCTCGGAACACTTATCTTGCCATCACCCTTCCGCTAAAGACCCCAAACCCCCACAGCAATAAATATCCCGTGTTGACTCTGACCCCAAGAAGAATGCTGTCACGGAGGACGATCAGTGACGTCACAAAACGCGAACATTTTTTTTTTTTTAGAAATGCCGCTGAAACTGAGATGTGAATTTTTTAAATGCACATACACACAACGTATTGAACATCTGTGTACTTTTTAAGTGCCTGTTGAAGCTGGAGTACGAGCTTTTAGACTAGAACTATTTTATGCAGTGGAAGTATACACTCTGTAGCCTTCCTTCCATTGCCAGGTTAAGTTTGCCCCAAGTATAGGTTCCAAGAGTTTCTGCGACACGTAAAATTCGCCCATAGGATGGTCAAGAGGATGTTGGCATAGATACATATGTTTGCATGCTGAGGCCTTTACCTCGCACCCCACTAGTTAGAAACAATTTTGGGGTTGACCGTAAAAAACAAGTGTGTTTTTACATATAAAAAACTCCGAGTTTTTCATTGTTTCTTTGCATTTTTATCCAAACTATGAGCACAAAAACCTATATCTGTGGGGTTAATACCTTCTAACTGATGCATTTTCCATAGTTATAAAGGATTGTGAGAACATTTACTTCTTAAAAGGCAGAGCACACAGCGAAATGCTGTCAGCCACGTGTTGCGGAGAGTTAATTTCTGACTGAGTGACCACATCGGTATTTTTTTTTACAGATTGTTTAAAAGCTTTGTTTTTTTACATTGACATCATGGTTTTGAATCACTTAAAAACTCCTGCAACAGAAAAGTCCGATGTCAGCAAAAGTTTAGGGTTGTTGGCCATCAAAACAAGCGAGGAGAGACACTGAAATAACCATCTGCCAATGTTTACAAGTTCCTTGTTCTTAAATCTTTTGTTTCTTTATGTTGACATCATGTTTCTTTGTAAAATTTTAAGACAGATATACTATGTAACAGAGGAATTACCTACCTGAAGCACATTTTGGGGTTGGTGGGTATAAACAAGTGCTGCGAACATAGCCATCTGCCCGTGTTTCTATTGTGCCCCTTTAGGATATGTTGGAGCACCAAAATTGTATGTAGAAGGCTTATTTGATGCTAGACGTGTAGTCTGTTGGACAACAGAGATTCTCTGTAGGCAAAGAATGTGATGCTTACACCTCGCAACACTGTTCTAACCTGCTAAGGGGGCCATCCATAAATTATGTCCATGATTTTTTTTTTTTACTATTTTTTGACTCCCCCCTTCCCCATTTTGTCTGATTGTTGGCACCCCTCCCCTAAAAAGTACGTCCAAATTCCCACACCCCGTTTATTTTTGATGACTGCTTTTAGAAGTCGTTTAAGAAACAGAAAGAAAATGTGTAATTATTTAAAGGAATCGTCCATATATTTACATGTTTGCTTCAGAAAATATTTATTATTTAGGCATTAATTTATTCTCTAATGCTACCCAAAATTTATAATTCTGAAATAAAGATCTACAAAGGAACGCACACATTCAAGGTTGCAACACTTTTGGTTATATAATCTACAAAACACGATAGATTTGGTAGTACAAATACGAGAACTTAATATTCTGATTTAGCTAAATATCAACAGAAATCTCAAATATTTCATACCGTTTTTTTAACTATTAAAAGAAGAAAAAAACCGAAGAAATACCATCCACTATTATTTTTGCCGCTGGACGTCCGAATTACTAAACCTCCCCCATGTCACATTTGGTCCGGTTGTCAGGACCCCCGTAATCTCGGACGTACTTTATTATGGACGGCCCCTAGGAAGTGTTTAACGAATGGCAGACTAGGCTGTTCTATGGAGAGCGGGCCAACACCTAAAGTTTTGTAGTCTTTTCGGTGAGTGCATGTGGTCTTTTTCTGAGAAATCTGTTGCTAAGGTCTGCTCATTAAAGCTCAACGTGTCAGTCGGTGTCTAGGAGGATGAACATGTGTCTACCGAGGACATCGCGTTACCCTCTGTTGCTACCATTGGCTAGCTCTAGCTGGGGATGCCACGCTCTTCCAAAAAGCATTGGGGGGGGGGGGGCTTGTGTGCCTTGCTCCCTCACTCTTACACAGGTCCATACTCAGATTTCTGCAACTCCAAAATGGTGCCACAATTGCATAAATTTAACATACACTGATAGCCAACCCCACCCACGCAGAAACATGCTGCTATGGTCAAAGCCAGTAATTCTTCCATCATCATACCTCCTTTAGGCAGCAAGAACAGGATTATGCTCCCCAGCTTGACCAAGTAATAATGGGCACTTGACTGTTGGAAGAATGAAGAATTCAGCTTGCAGGCAATGTTATCAGCAAAAAAAAAAAAAAAAAAAAAAAAAGGCACATGACCATAGCTCTTAGGTGCACCCTTTTTCACTTGACTCCAATGGGTGGAATTTCCTTCTAAGTAAAGGGAGATAGTATCATTTTGAATACACTTGCACAAAGGGAAACAAAAAAAATATTTATAACTTCAGTTAATCCATTACTTTATGTATGACCACACAGCAGATTTTAATTCTCCTAACAGCCTTGGCACAAAAAAAAAAAAAAAAAAAAATATTATTGTACACCACGGAAGAAAAGAAATGCATTAATACCTGAAACGCAACTGATGACTGCTATTTTGTTTGATGGTGATTGAAGCTCGCATTAACATGAAATAAATATACTTGCAATATTTATTAACATTATAATCAAGTTGCACTAAACTACAGCTATTATTAAGTTTTGCAGATTACATCACTTAGGTGCTGAGTATCAAATAAAATACACTGTCTCATTACCCAAATAATATTTTCATTACATTTATTTTTGGCAGTTGTATGGTGTGGGGCATGTTTACCTGGAAGAAACATGAACTCCTGATGCATGTGGAACAACATATGAAATTGGTGCCCACTGTCGTGAATTGCTTGCTGACTCTGCACACTCAGCAATCTTGCACTTTTTAAGGAATGGTGATGTTGTCTTTCAAGATGACAATGCGCCAAGCCACAGGTCCAATGTTGTGCAGGAATGGTTTGAGGAACACAGTTCGGACTTCCAAGCATATCGATTAGACTTCGAACTCCAATAGCATACAACACTTGTGTGGACATTATAAAACGACATTTCAAGTTGTCTGAATACACCAATAATACCTTCATATCAGCATTGAAAGCTGCATTACACACAGCTTTTGTTGGCCATACCTTCCTACTGTTTCTGGCATGTTATTGAATCGATGTCGTCATTTAGCTGCTGTACTGAGGGTGAAAGAATGACCTATGAAGTATTGGGTAGGTGGTCATACTTCAGTGTAAATGTACAAAATCTTGAGATCAATTTAACAATTTTAAAATATGTTGCTTAGGAAATCACGATATTTTTCAGGTATAAATGCTAAAGAAAGACTGCAATGAAAGAGTGTAGTACAATCGTGCTACACAATTTCATTACATATCCTTTGACTATGCCTTACTTTTAGGCATAGTCAAAAAGTATGACGAAGTCAGTTT
Organism: Macrothele yani; assembly: GCA_039090855.1. Taxonomy (NCBI): domain Eukaryota; kingdom Metazoa; phylum Arthropoda; class Arachnida; order Araneae; family Macrothelidae; genus Macrothele; species Macrothele yani. The sequence goes on along the minus strand of CM077032.1, from coordinate 57,743,250 downwards.
TTTGTTACTAGCAGGTGTTCATTTAGGAAAAAAGAGGGGTGGAGTGTTTCCCTTTTGTAACGTGTGTTGCACATATACCACTGCCTTGGATAAGGATATATATATCCCATTTGCAAAAAATTATATATACGTACAGACAAAGAGCTTAAATGGTCATGAAATTGCATTTCCCAAATTTGGTAGACACCTTGTAAATTGTAAACAAGGCTGTGGTAATCAGTGGAGTAACTACCATCCCTGCAGCTGCGGGAGCGCAAGTAAAGAAGAGGCGTACTACAGCTGACAGACTTTATAGTTTCATGAAAAAATCCGAACATGCACAAAAATAAATAATTTACCCAAAGATTAATATATTCCTTTAAGATATATTCAGCTTTGCAAGTAAATATATATCAAGTTTTACTTTTTCAAAACTAGATAGCCTGATTGAGGTTATTCCGCCCTTTGGCTCCGGCATGTAATATGATCGCTCTTCCTCTGTGCTGCTACGGAAAAGTGTGAAGCCATATGGGAATACCCTGTGAAAGATGAGCGAAAACAGTCAATCACCTAGGATTACGAACACGACGGGCGCATTTACTCACTGCAACTCCGTGATGTGTATTAGGGTGATTTCTTCAAATGCTTTGTTTTATTTTGAACAAAACAAATGTTGTTATTGCTTCTTTATAGTAAGCATGTCTACCTCTCATTCACTGTGTAAACACTTTAATATACAGGAGAATGGCATCCATTTGTAAAATGTCACAAATGTCCAAGTGGACCACAGTATCAGAGGAAAAGAAAACGAGAGCCCACGAAGAAACTTCCCAAACCCAAGCAGTTCTCTTTACGCTGAGCCTGTTAGCTCAAGTGACGTTTCTGATGGAAAGAGTGGTGATTTGTTTAGCTCATCAATTGTTCAAAAGCAGGCATTTGACAAAAACTGGGCACATCAGAAACAACTGAAAGTAAAACGGATGATTATGAAGTCTTATAATTATTAATTTTACCATTTAAATATATTTTGTTGAATTTGTTCCTTGTGATAAAATGGATATTCATGTTCATGCACCAGTCCGCGCACCGTTAATCCTGATTGGCCGATTCATAACCTTACACAGTGTTTCTGTTCCAAAAATTATTCGCCGCCCCAGTGGCGCAGTGGTCTAAGCAATGGCTTCTGATCATTCGCCTGACAAGGGTCCGGGTTCGAATCCCGGTGAGGCATGGATGTTGTGTTTGTCTTACGGCACTGGCTCTCTCCCTTCCCTGGAACCAGTGACCCTAAATTAGGGACGGGCGACTGCTTATAGCCTATTGAGTTGCTCATGGTAGTCGTTAAAATCCAAATCCGAAAAAAAAAAAAAAATATTCAAAAAGTAAAAATCAAAGGTCTCTAGGAACACCCCCTTACTTTTTCAGACACTCTCCTCCCTATCTTCCTGACCCCCCCCCCCACGAACCATACACACACACTGTAAAAAACACATCCTTCCTGGATCGTTCCAAATCCTGGGAAAATGTTTGTGCTTAGGGGCGCTGAAGTAAATCTTGTGATGGGGGGAGGGGGTGGGCACCGCTAGTAACGCTACTGGTGGTAATGCATACATAGGATAATGATCTCAAACGTGAACAAACACTACGATTAACTAGTCTGATTGAAAATAAAAGCACTATATAGCGGCTAAAGATATCCGAGACACTGCAAAAATTGAGACGGCATTCTCGGTGTGTGTAAAAAGTCACGCACGCATTTCAAACGTGCATATAAAGGGAATATTTGCCTACAGAGTTACGAGGACGAACATCACTAAAAATGAATATGTATTAAACTCATAGTAGTACCTAGTACTTCAATACAAACCTTTTTATATAAATAAAACGTGCACATCAGAATTTGCTAGGACTAACATCAAAAACGCGCTATTGTTGCTAGGACGAACATCACTAAAAATGAATATAACGTACACATCAGAATTTGCTAGGACTAACATCTAAAACGAGCTATTGCCCTGCACATCACCCACGCCAATTGGTTCCATGAAATTTTTTAACATGCTTCTTTAAGTTATATTTCATCCCGAATGAACCACCACAGATTGAACAAATGAATCTGTTCGCAGTATCCATGGTCACCGCGAAATATGAAAACATATTCTTTGATGAAAACACGCCAAAAATCCGCAGTAAGAATTCTACCCGCCAAAAATGCCTGTCTGCTTGTGTTTCCTATCGCACACATCATGCACGCCAATTGGTCGATTGTGTTTTATTCCTACCAATGAGGATCTTCCTACGAGATTTCTATTGCCGTTCCCAGACGCTATTCTCTTAAACATCTCCGAAACCATAACCAAAACTTGGGGTTCAACCAAAACCAGAACCTCTTACTCAAAACTTCTGCCGCACATTATATCATTTACATTCCTTTATTTATTTACATTCGCAGACATTTTTACAACAAAAACATTTAGCACATTTCTTTATTAATAATTAATGAAACATTTCTTTCTAAACTACTTCTTCTTGCACACGACGCATCACACTTCTCCAATCCATAGACCCGACTCTTGTATTCCTCCGCGCTTTCACTAGCAACTGTTACTCCATTCCGACGTACGGACCCTTCACCAAAGAACGCGAAGCGTTTATATTCTTTGCCTTCACTTCGCGGCCGTTAGCATCGGTTTAGCCTTCCGCACCAACTGCTGCAAACCAACGTACTCACAAGTTAATACTTCAGAAAAATTATTTCCTTTTATCTAAAAATACTATATTTTTGCACCTTTCCCCATTATTTTGTATGCTTAAAAAATTGTACGTCGCACTTTTCTCACACACTTAAAATTTTCCGACGAAATAATTTAGGACGCTAAAAAGTTCTGCCTGCTAGGTGGGAGGGATGTGAGAAAGAGAAAAAAAGGAAAAAATAATAAAATAATTTCAAATATTCGGGAGATTTTGAAACTAAGGCTTAATTCCTCAAATCGCCTTAAGGCTGTTCTATCTGTAGAGCTCACACAAATTTCTTTAAACATTATATAAACAATTGAGAATCCAGCTTATATTTTACCACATCTGTGCCGACGTATTTTACCACATCTGTGCTGACAAAGATGTTGAAGTTCAAGGCACAATTTCCTCAAATCCCATGAGGGCTGTTCTATCTGTCGAGCACGCCCGAATATATCTTTGCAATCTTCTGCCGACTTCGCCAACATATTGGGGGCGGGGGGCGTCTATTCCATTGTCAGGTGGAAAATAAAAAGAAAGGGGGCGCAAAAAGATAAACTACGAGATTCGATGCATATTTTAAAACGCAATTGCCCATCAGCAAATGAACAAAGAAACCGAAATATTCTTTTGCTGAATATTAATATTTTAAAAAATAAAATTCAATTTGCGATTTTATAAAATATCCACGATTTATTGCAAAACGTTTGTTAAAGAAATATAAGAAATTAGATGAGTTTGCTCAAACAAAGAACAAGAAGCACAAAAAAGAAATACACTTAGATTAAAAAAAAGGTGCTAGAGGTCATGCGTTTCCGAATTTTAATTTATTTTATTTTCGCTACTTGTTTTAAACATTTGTCACATGTTATGAGATCATGTCAAACACAATACGGAGCTTCTCATACCGCGGAGCTCGGTTGGGACTTGGGACCGGAGAGACCTCTCCTGTGTAATTTCGGGAGGGGCAACTCCGCCTAGATTCACCTTATGAGCAGGGGTGTAGTAGGGTCGAAGCGACGTTGCGGTACTACATTTTTCTAGCCGGCAAGCATTCCGGTATATCCGATACAGCAGCGGCGCATACCCACGGGTGTGACCTCCCCCCCCCGACAGGAAACAAAATGCGATTTTATAGAATATCCACGAGAATTATTACGTCGAAATTTGAAACGAAAAATCAAGATACGCGATCTACATGTACTATACCGTGCAAATAAATTGGGACAAGCTATTTTATTCTCAGAATGGGAATGTGATCGGCAGTTGATGTCGGAAACCCACGTAAACCGGTTTTATCAGCTGTGAGGTGGTGTGACTGTTAGAACTTGATAGTAAGAATGTGGTTTGACCTGTTTTAAACAGGAAATAGGCACTTCAGTTTCAGTTGCATGGTGTGTGACAGGTGGATGTTAGTTTTTGCTCTCTGTGAGTACGTGTTGCTTTTGTGTATTGAAAAATGGATATTTCTCCAAGGAAGCGTGCAAAAATAATTGCTCTGAAGGATCACACTTCTATGACAGTGAGAGATATTGCTTCTGCAGTTGGTGTAGCCGAATAAAGTGTATCAAGACTGCTTACGCGATACATTGCATCTGGATCATCGTCTTCAAAAAGGAGAGCTAAATGTGGAAGAAAACGAAAAACAACTCCACGAACCGATAAATATCTAATCAGAAATAGTAAAATGAATTAAAAAAAAAAACCGACCTTCAAAGAGATTTATTGGCTAGTGGTTGTGATGTTAGTGATTCAACTGTATGCCGTAGGCTACTGGAAGTTGGCCGGAAGGCAAGAAGACCAACGAAAAAACAATATTTGAATGCGAAAATGAAGACAAAACGTTTAGCATGAGCCAAAAAATATTAATCATGGACTGCTGACGACTGGAAAAAGGTCATTTTCAGTGATAAAACTCATTTATTTGTACAGGGTTACCAAGCAAATGTCGTTAGACGAAGCAACTGTGAACCCTTAAGACCTGAACATGTCAAACAAACTGTAAAACACCCTCTGAAACAGTTGTTTTGGTTTTTTTTACATCAAACGGCACTAGAAGCTTAGTTCCTGTTCAAGGTACGATGAATTCAGCCAAGTACGTAGAAATATTACAAAGTAGGATTGTTCCATTCTTGCAAACTTTTGACGGGACATTTCAACATGACTTGGCCCCATGTCACAATTCGAAATTGGTCAAGAATTTCATGCTGGAAAATCAAATTCATTTGCTTGATTGGCCTGGAAATTCACCAGACTTAAATCCCATAGAAAACTTGTGGAATATTTTGAAGAGACGTTTAGGTAAAATGGACTGTACAACCAAAGAACGCATGATAACGAATGCTATAAAAGTGTGGTTCCACGATTATGAAGTCAAAAATATGTGCACTCAATGCCAAAACGAATTTGTTTTCGTATAAGACCCCCAAATCATGGGGGCTGGGAGAGGGAGCGCCCTAATGTGCTCTCGCACGACGTCTCCGCCCCCATACACGAACTTTGTTGCAACACATCTTCACACTGTTCACCACGCCCAAAATAAACACCTGGACATGGTTCACTGATGTTTACTCACACTCCCACCACGGCCCAACATGCAACACCAGACAAACCCCCGAGTCATACAGATCCTCCGAAGAACTCGAAAGGAACCGCACACAAATAGCCGGCGAGGTCACCTAGAACGGCGGGTGCAGCCCGAAGGCACACCCGGAACGTCCATATAAGCGGACAAAAGTCCCCTTCAGAGGTTACCAAGTGACAGCGACCCGGACGGGAGACTGTCAGAGAGGACACCAGGCCGATGGGTGAACCAAGGTACTCACATGACCCATGGCAGGTGCCACCCCGGCCCACTTCCACACGGAACCGGCACACCACAGTCAGCAAATACACAACACCCTCCCTTCAAATACCATCCATTCACACCACATCATAAGAGAAAGAACCAAAACATTAACTGCTCCGCAGTGTCGCCTCAGGCGGCACTGCAGGAGCAGGAGACGAACCTCCGACTGAGGACACCCAACAACTACTGTAACCCCCGACTCACACAGCCTCCTGCCGTCTCGGTCAGCACCGCCAACCTCGACCGGAAAGAAGACAGATTAAAATACAGATGAAAGGGTCGGAGGCTAACCTCCACCAAACACAAGTCACAAAAACGTAACACTAGAAAAAGACCAACACTCCCGGAGAGATCCCTCGGGAATATTATGAAGTCAAAAATATATAATTCAAGAGTTCATTTCGGCTAAATGAGGACATATTTTTTACTGAAGCAGTTATTTATTAGTGTTTATTAAGGCATAGAATTATATAAAGTCATAGTTTTGGCAAAAAGAGTGAACTTTTACTTTGTCCCAATTAATTTGCACAGTATAGTACTTCTTCATCATGTACCGTATAATTATAACATACAATAATTAAAAGGGAGAAGTTTCGTTAAATAAATTTAGAAAAATCTAACCAGAAAGAAAATTTAAAATATTTTAACATTACTAGTAACTGGATAAGAATAAAATGTACAAAGTCAACCTCCTTCGTAATTGTCATGGTCCCCGACTATTTTTCCTGGTAAATTTATAGGAGGTCACCCCCACGTTGAGAAAATTCTGTGCGCTACTGCTTTACAGCATAATCTAATTTTCATTTTAAAATGCGAATGTCCTGCAATTTTTTTCCAATGTTTTCCCGTGAAATGTTTTTGCTGAAAATTCAAAACTTTCAAGTAAATCATAGACTTTCCGCTAGGGGGCACAAAGGTAAATTGCGTTTTATGCGTTATTTCTGCTTCCAAAACTCCGATTTGAAAAATTCTTCCTGTATCGCATACAAGACCTGATGGAAAATATTTTTCAAATAATTTCTAATGTTTGGTAAACAATGGTTTGGCCACCAGGGGGCATAAGAGTTAATTTCTGCTTCTGATGTATTTGCAGCAAAATCTGGGCTCCTGAAAACTCGACTAAATGTTTTTTTTCTTGGACCGACACCGCTCAATCCAAAGACTTTTGAGAATACTTTCTTCCTAAAATAATGCATGGTTTTACCACCAGGGGCGTAAAGACATATCTTATTTGTGTTGATAACTCTGTTCCTAAGAGTCCGATTTGAAGAATTATTTCAGTGTTGGTGAGCGTTTCCGGTGCGAAAAGTTTCTTATTTAAATTCATTTTTGCTTAACGCACAAGTCTGCAACCAGAGGGCGTAAGATCACGATTCCGTTCACAACAATATCTGAGGGATTAAAAACACGATTGAAAAACTTTTTTCTTCCGTCAGATTCCCATTGACTTTGAATAGCTTTGATAAATTTAATTTGCGTAAGAACGATTCAAAAGACGTGCTTATTACACCCGAAAATTCTTTGTCATCTTTCTTGTTTCTTTTTCTATTTGTTTTGTTATCGTTTTTTTTTCACGTTGTGTACTGAGTGGTGATTTTTATTTGCATTTTCTTTTAACGAAAAGAAGTCATGTGCAGTTGTAATGTGCCGAAATACACATTTATAAACAAGAAAGGACGGGACATTCTTTTCCACGTCTTTCCAAGGAATTATGCCATTCTGGCGAAAAAATTGGTGAATAGATGAAGTAGTGAACGTGAATTACGCCATGATTTGCAGTGAACACTTTCATACAAGTGATTACAAAGATGACATGAAGAATCGTTGCTGCGGTTCCCTTAGAAGAAAATATCAAAAGCTTCAGCTTCTATTAATATGCCATCTACTATAACTTCAGCAGAAAAAAATCCGCGAAGCTATAGCCTGGCAAAAGGGAAAATTCTTCAAGCAACATTTAGAACAAATGCGAGAAATAAGCCCTAAAAGGATTTTCTTGCATACTGAAATCCAAAGGAAAAACAACCTTACTGTTCCTGATAACAATAAAAAATATGTTGAGATAATGATTTGCGAAAACTACTGAAAAAATGGAAATTCGTAATGAACACTTGTTGGAAAAAATGTCCTCACTCAAAGAGATTGTCAAAATTTGAACAAAGATAATAAAATAAATTTTAAGACTTAGGTTCAGCGAAAGATTGGTAATTTCAAGATCTCTTTTATCTGAAATCCAACAACTGAGAAAAAATAAATAAATATGCTGCAAAAAAAATTAAATAATTCAGAGAAATTGAAGAAATGTCTTAACAATGCTTTTACTAAACCCCAAAATAATGCTCTTAGAGAAGAAACAGAGACTAAAATGGACGCCAAAAGATATTTCAAGATGAATTGTAATTTTAGAACTTTCCGTTAAATTCTATGAATTTTGGAGAGACAAATTGGTATTTCATTGCCTAACGCTACAACTTTGAAAGAATGGTACATAAAATTCACATGCAATCCTGGGCTCTGAAAGGATGTCGTTATGCTAATGACAAAATGCTGCGTGAATTTATCCTGTGAAGAAAAAAATCTGCGTACCTTTAGTTTTGACGAGATGCATATTGATTTAACTAAAGTTTATGAGAGAGGAAAAGGTTTTAAACAGCTAACCTCTTCTAGGAAATTACTAAAAAAAAAAAAAAAAAAAAAAAAGAGATACAATGAGCTCTTGACATCAGAAAAATATAGTTAGTATATTAACCGAAATATATTTTAAAGAAAAAGTATGCATGGCAGAAATAGCTCACTTAAAATTTTATTACCAGATCAATGTTTTCTGATTTTAGGACCCAAAATCCTTAACTTTAGTTTTCCAAAAAGTCGAATACTTGAGTGCGCATTGCAATAGACGCATTGCAATGCCTCTTTCCAGGGAGGCTATGATAATATGTTAAATGCAGTAATGACCTTGACTTAAAGTGTCTTTTTTTGCCTATGGTGCTCCGTCAAAGCATATTTCCTCGTGACTCTGGAGTTCTGCGCAGCTACGTCATCAACTTCGGCTGCGTGTACCAGGGGGCAAAGCGCTAAGGACTATCTAAGAACCTTGAGCTCAAATCCCATAAAGGCTGCTCAATCTCCCGAGCACACCCGAATTTCTTTAGCAATCTTCTCTCGACTGCCTCTGACGGAGACGTTATACAGACGATTCAGATCAGATCATATGTAGAGGATTTTAGGAAAGGAGTGTCTCACCCCAGGTCTTAAACAACCCTTAGAAATAGGAAACTAGGAGATTTGGGCTAGAGTGACCGGTAGGATAGTCACACGAAAGCGAGGTAGGAAGGGGGAGGAAGACGCCCTGATTTATTACCTGGGGGCTAGTACCCGGGGTCCGACGGCTTAACGTTCCCATCCGACGCAAGGCGGATATTTTAGTGGTTCGAGCGTTCGTGCCTGCCGGGGATCGAACCTGAGGCCCTTTCCGTGGCACTCACGAATGTTGACCACCTTCCAGCTTGCATTTTATCTATTTCATCATTTCTGTGCCAAAAGTTTCTGAGAATGACAAAATATAAGACGGTCTGGTTAGTTTTTTCACTTGCTAACTTAATCGCCAGGTGGTACTGAAAGTAACAGCCATTTGAAGCTGGACTGCCTATGGCTAATGGTTTTCAGGTATCCTCAGTGTAACTTTATTCAGACATATATATTCTCGCATTTCCCCCTGACATTTGTTGATACATTTTCAAATCATCTTTTAAGTTATTATTAGAAGAAATGGCAGTTCCGTCATTCTCTGCCACCCCAATTCCGCATTGAATTTGATTGTAATAGACCGCTGGCCACCCAAAGTGCAACACAACAAGGAAGCATCCGATTGGCCTGAAATTCGCAGCATGCGTCGCCCGCGAGAGGACATGCAAACGATTAGCATTGCAGGGCATATGCAAATCATGTGCGCCCAGCACGCCACCGAGAACCACTATAAGAAGGGTGCACAGAAGACGGGGTAAAAGTAGTGGAAGTGTGTTGTCCTGCCGGACCTGTGCGTGGGAAGCTTCCTGATGCCTCGTCGCAGAATACAGCAGTCATTCAAGCACGTTTCGGAGTTCGACAGAGGACGAATAGAGGCTTATCGCGACAGCGGTTTATCGTACTGCGACATCGGCGCCATTGTGTGACGACATCCAGCCACAGTGATGCGAGTATGGATTCGGTGGGTGCAGGAGGGACGGACGGACCGACGTCATGAGCGACTGCCGCAGCAGCGGTACACCACCGAACGAGAGGACAGGCATGTTGTGGGGCAGGCATTGTTAACGTTCGTGATGTGGCGGCTCGATGTGGCGGCTCGCACCGCCACATCACGAACGTTAGCGCAGGAATTAGGCTGTGTCGCGCAACAACCTGTGTCAGCACGTACCGTTCGACGTCATCTGCAGGAGCGGGGACTTATCGCACGGCGCCCATTGCGCCGATTACCATTGACGTTACACCACCGGCGACTGCAGTGGCAGTGGGCCGTTGAACGCCCCACCTGGACTACGGAATGGCACGACATTGTCTTCTCCGACGAATCCCGCTTCTGCCTGCAACAACACGATGGTCGGATCCGTGTGTGGCGGCACCGCGGCGAGAGACTGTATGACGCCTGCATTATGCATCGCCATACAGGTCTGTCGCCTGGCGTTATGGTTTGGGGCGCAAGTGGATGTGACACCCGCATCCCTCTGGTACGCATCGCCGGTACACTCAACAGCCACCGCTGCATCTCCGACGTTTTGAAGCCTGTAGACCTCCCTTACCTGCATTACCTGCCAGTGGCCACGTTTCAACAGGACAATGCGCGTCCGCACGTGGTATGCATCGTGCAACAATTCTTCACGGCCTACCAGGTGTCACTGCTTCCGTGGCCCACCTGTTCTCCCGATATGTCGCCCATCGAACACGTCTGGTCGCTGATCGGCAACCGACTGGCCCGGCCAGCACCATCCACGGCTACGCCTGATGAACTATGGCAATGTGTGGAAGCAGTCTGGACCGACATACCCCAAGCCCACATCCAAAGCCACTTTCGTTCGATACCGCGGCGTGTAGCGGCCGTTATTGCCAGCCATGGTGGTCACACGAACTATTGATGTCTGCGTGTTCTGCAAGTCGCACGGGCCTGTAAACTCAATCGTTTCATCTTTGTATCTGTAGTTATGTGTCCAGTAAATCTGGCTTTGCTATCTCGTGTCTTTCTAGTTGTTGCATTTTGGGTGGCCAGCAGTATATGAACATTACACTACTGATTCGACCTTATGCCAGAAACTTTAATGAATCTTTTTAGAGACGGCAACAGATCTTGAAACGATCAGATTCCTTCTTTAAACAAGTTAGTAAAATCATGCAAAGCATTGATTATGATGCGCTTTCCAACATACCAGAAATCATTACTCAAGTTATCAGGATAATGGCTGCGGAATAAATCTGGCTCCTGTGTCCTGACCTTTGACCTCATTCGATGATATTAAACAGAACCAGTTCAGTATACATCCGGAACAACATACTAAAGTTTTGTCGCAATCGAAGCATTTTTAGTCAAGTTATGAAGATAATGGCTGTGGAATAAATCTCGCTTCTGTGTCCTGATCTTTGCCCTTATTTCGATGATATTAAACAGAATTGGTTCAGTATACCTCCGGAACAACATGAAAACGTTTTATCGCAATAGAAACATTTTTAGTCAAGTTATGAGGATAATGGCTGTGGAAAAAAACTCGTTCCTGTGTACTGACCTTTAACTCTATTTCAATTATATTAAACAGAATTGGTTCTGTAAACCTGCGGAACAACATGCCAAAGTTTTGTCGCATTCGAAGCGTTTTAGGTAATTTCTGACGCATAAGAGCAAAGGAATGGATCCCGCTCATATGTCCTAACCTTTGACCTTATTTTGACCTTATTTTTCCCAGGTGATCCCCTACCAGATACTAAAATTTCATCGAAATCGAACCATTTTTACGCAAGTTCTGGTGCATAAGGGCATTGGAATGGATCCCGCTCCTATATCCTGACCTTTGACCCCATTTCGTCGATTTTCTATAGGATTCGTCCTCAGGTGGTCCCCTACCACGTACTAAAATTTTATCGAAATCGAACCATTTTTACGCAAGTTCTGGTGCATAAGGGCAGTGGAATGGATCCCGCTCCTATGTCCTGAACTTTGATCCAAATTCGTCCATTTTCAATAGGGTTCTTTCCAAGGCTGTCCCCTACCACATATATTAAAAAAATTTTTTACGAACTATCGTGCGGTCGGGCAGACAGACAGACGGACAAAGCAGTAGCATATACCCTCCTGCAACCTACGGTTGGAAAGCGTAAAAAAGACCAACACGTGCTTTTAGGTATTAAAAAAATCCGCTGTTCCATTTTTTGACGCCACCCACATGCTCCATGAATTTATATCGTACTCTATCTACCATTGCGCCCATGATTATTTTAATGTGAAAGAAACGTTGCTGTGCTATTTGAGATAGGTGTAGAGTGCCAGAAAGGAAGAATTTCTACTGTTTGCAGAGACCTGCTGCAGAAATAGGACGTTCCATCGTTTGCAGCTACCCACGTCCTCGGTGAATTTATATTGTGTGCTTAGCATTCACCGCAACACCTGTGATCGGAACAATCCGTGAGAAATTTTCACAACGAGATATTATTGCTAAAGTTATCAATTTTCTTATGTGGTAATAAAAAAGACGTGTGTTTGATATAAAAACATTGGCTGTTCCGTTGTTCGTCGTCACCCACATGTTTAAACATTTTCAGAAAACATTGTTTTCCAACTGTTTCCGAAATGTTTGCAAACAGCTTGCAAGCTGACAATTTGCAAACATTTCGGAAACATGATATAATACACATTGGTATACAATGTTACTTATTACTGTTTCATATGTTGTATTGTTTCAGTAACTAAACTAGTTTCAACTCTTCATTTTACGAGTCATCCTCAGTTGCGTACGATGTTTGAGTTTCCAAAGAGGTCGTTGTATCACTGGGTCACTGATCGTTCTCATTATCTGCCGTGTCACTGTTGCGCATGCGTATTATGGTCATGCTTTATTTTGTTTCATTGCGGTATACCCTGGTGGGACTATTAGTTAGGGTGCGGGTTTGTTTGGACATATAAAAATAAGAACATGTCCAAACAAACTCGCACTAATAGCCCCACCTGGGCTATTGGTTAAAAACGGATATTTTCACAAGTAAATTAAATGTTTTGCTCATTGTTCAAATAATGTCTTTGGCTGTAATTGGATAGATAAAGCTTTTTACTAGCATGAAGGAATATATGGAAATTACTGTTATATTGTTCATATTGTTCTATCGATAATTAATATAATTTGAACAATAGCCCCACCAGGGATATTGGTTATTCTCTGGGAACCGTGATGAAACAAAATAAAGCACGATCATAATACGCATGCGCAACTATGACACGGTAGATAATAACGATCAGTGAGTGACCCAGTGATACAACGACATCTTTGGAAACGCAAACATCGTACGCCACTGAGGATGACTCGCAAAATGAAGAGTTGAAACTAGTTTAGTTAATGAAACAATACAACATGTGAAACAGTAATAAGTAACATTGTATACCAATGTGCATAATACCATGCAATTAGCCACGTATTGATGTAGAGCATTTATTGAATATTTGACTCACAAACCACATTTCGGAAACATTTGCCGATTCTTTTGTTCTCGTAGAAGGCAACAATGTTTCCTGTTAAATGAAAAAATAAATAAATTCAAATTTGTTTTCCTTTTCAAAACAGGAAATATTATTTGCAAACACAGCAATAAAATACGGGTATATTTTAATTACATTTTAATCTGCACTGTAATCATATGTTGGTTTTATTTTAAAGTACCTGTCAAAGAAATGAGCTGTTTGATGATCAGGTAAATCCAACCATATAAAAAAGGTAAATATCATGGTTGCATTTACTTTTTCAATGCAGACAATTCCAAATTTGTCAAAAGCGCCAAGGTCTAGATGAGAAAAAGGTCCGGAACAGCTAGCCTCTGGGAGAGAACAAAAAATGATGAGGATCACGCATGTGTGAAATGAGCAAATGAGAAGTCTGTGGAATTCTAGTACTAATTCACTGGGAATCAATTTCAATATCATGGGACACAACAAACTTCCATAAGTGTCGGAGATTACTCCCAGCGTTTCGAGGCTTCTTAATTGGACTTCGCAATTATCATACAACTTCCGCAGACCTAAGGTGTCTGTTTTTTAACCTCTTTTACAGGTGGTGGCGACAGTAATTTATTCATTTGGAAACTTACTAATTAAACTTGTTCAATTGTTTAATATATTGTGCTCCCAGGCACAATTTAGAAATTCCAATGTCTCGAAACTCAGTTTTTGGTTTTTCTTTATCCCATGTTCAAAAATCTCAATTGCAAAAAATCCTTATGCCCCAAATGTACCTATTTGGATGTCGAACATGGAATACAAAAAACTGAAATGAACAAGAGAGGGTGTTCAAAAATTGTTAACAGTCCTATATTCAATGCAAAAAATATTGTTCTATGGATAATTAATATAATTTGAACATGACGTAATTTCCATATATTCCTTCATGCTAGCAAAAAGCATTATCTGTCCAATTACAGCCAAAGACATTATTTGAACAATGAGCAAAACATTTAATTTACTTGTGAAAATATCCGTTTTTTATGTCGACCGTTACATTATACCCATGTTTAATAGAGTACCTCATTCAAAAGCTCACAAAATTTTATTTTTTATGAGAATTATTTAAAGCACGAATTACTACTTCAACGAAACCAGCATATGTTCATGAACTTCTGCTAAGTTTTCATTTTGGGCGTACGCAATCAATGGAGCCTGCTCGAAGCTTGTCTTCAAATACCATTCACTGGAAACAGAAAGAAAGGGACGTCATATTGTGCAGAAGCACGACGACCTCTCTCCCATTACGAACTTTTGTTGCCCAGCAACACCAACACGCTTGTTTCCCCGCTCCCATGTATGAACATGGGATCGGTTCCACCGGTGTTTCACACACGTCCCGATACACACACCACGGTTCCACAAGCAAGGACACTCACACCCCGACGCAACACCATACAAACCGACGGCGGAGTCTCCTAGAACGACGGAGAGACAAGGCCCTTCGAAACGTTCATGTAGGAGGAAATTCCTCCTTCGGAGGAGACCCCGTGACATAGTTACCCAACGGATGACAACATCAGAGCAGGCAACGGCGGAGAGCAACACGCATCTCCAAAAACGAGGAAGCCTCCCCCCTAAAGCCCCGACGCAACACCATACATACCGACGGCGGAGTCTCCTAGAACGACGAAGGGACAAGGCCCTTCGAAACGTTCATGTAGTAGGAAGTCCCTCCTTCGGAGGAGACCCAGTGACATAGTCACCCAATGGATGACAACATCACAGGAGGCAACGGCGGAGAGCAACAGGCATCTCCAAAAACGAGGAAGCCTCCCCCTAAAGACACACACACAGAACCGGCACACGCCAGACACACACCAGACAACAACAAAAAAACTCCCCAAGGCATCCGCTCCACAAAAAAAAAAAACAAAAAAAAAAAACACGCATACACATACAAATAAATAAAACACTCTCGCAAGCAACACCCCCGAAGCACAGCACACCGAACGCGGAAACCGGGGTCCGGAAACCGAAGCTGGATCCAAACCGCAAAGCAGAAGTGGCTGAAACGAAACAAAAAGCACCGAATCGACCGATCGGGGGTCCGGAAAACGGCGTCTCCGGAGCCCCTCACGCTCGATCCGAGAAGTTAGTAGAACACACAAACCATGTATCAACGAAACAAAACATCAACAAAAAATTCAAAAGGATCCGGTAATGCAGGATTGCAAGCCGAAACAAGGGGGTTGGGAGGGGGTTAAGTTCTCCAGTGGAAGAAGTACTTTTCCCTAGTACCGGTAACAATCCGAGGCCAGAAGACCCACCGATACCTGAAGGCACGGTCCGAAAGGGAGTGGGCGTCAAGTTCAACCCTGTTTCGGATCTCGCACTTGACCTGCCAGGCAACTTTCATAGGGCTGAATCCCACATTACCGTGATTACAATAAAGAACTCTGTTCCTCTCTCTCCAGATTTTGTACGTCGTCTCCGTAATGATGAGTCTCCAGACATCCCTTCCCGCTTTGGGACCGGGATACTGGTAGAAAACATGCTGAGGCATAAACTGCTGAGGGCGGCCGGCCCAATCCCAGACCAACCGCCAAACCTGCACATCCATAGGTCAACTAAAAAACAAGTGGTGTCTATCTTCGATAAGATTGCAGGAAAGACACCTGTCAGTGACAGCACCACCCCACCTGCACTGCCGTTTCCTCGTAGGAAGGACATCATGCGCCAAAGGTAACTTAAAGTCCCGTTTTCTGCAATCAACCCCAGCAGCATGGACACACATTCACGCCTCCCTCTTATCGAAGTTAACAACATTGAACTCAATGATCTTCTCCCTGGGTCTAGGAAGGATATGAAAGTATATCTGCTTCAAGTTATTAACGTTCCGGTTGGCCTCCGCAAGGGCCTGAAGGTGCCCACCAAGCTTGTAACACTTATGGGTAGTTTCCCTGCGGGGCCCGAAAACGATAGCCAGACAAGAACTTGTCCGCGGATAATCCAGTCAAAAAAGACACAAATTTCTTACACGGATAAGAGGAGTTAAGAGCCCCTTTAGTACTACGAAACTGGAGTGCGCTGAACCAAGAGGAAAGGTGTTTAACCTCTAAACCGCCTTCCTCCCTAGGACAAAAAAGGGCGGCTCTGGCAATCGCCTCAACGGCCTTACCAGCCCAGATGAAGGCAAAAATCTCCTCTCCAATAACCTCAGAAGACTCCGAGGGGGTGACTCAAGCTCTCCGGCAAAAGCACACTTTGACACCAAGAGGGCATTGGCCAACTTAGCACGATTAGTCATTGAAATATGAAGCTTCTGCCACCTATCCCTTTCTTTCCGCACGTTTGAGAGGATGTCCCTCCAAGTTTTCTTATGAACACCGTCTTTATCGAAAAGGATACCCAGTATCCTGACGGGTCCATCGGTCACCTCCAGCCCATGAACGGCAGTGCAATCCCATCTTCCCCAGAGCACCAGACTGGGCTTATCATAATTCAGCTTAGCACCGGTGGCCCCACAGTACCCCGCGAAGACCTCCCGGACCTTAGTCAGACTTCTTTCCGAGTCCACAAAGAAGGTGGCATCATCAGCATACGCCAAGTACTTCATGGAGTACGCACAACCAGGCACAGGAACCCCTTTGATGTTCGGGTGCGCCAGAACCTTCCTCAGCATGGTCTCGATGACCAAAACAAACAACAATGGAGAGAGAGGGCAGCCTTGTCTCACTCCTCTTCCAACCTCAAAGAGGGGAGAAAGACGGCCAGAAACAATAACTCTCCCATTGAGGTCTCTATACAACGAGTCCACAGCCCTTCGGAATATTTCACCAAAGCCGTGAGCTTCCAGCAACTTCCTGATAAAATCGTGGGAGACCCGATCAAAGGCTTTGCTTTGATCCGCAGAAAACATTCCCAGCTTAAGATCTCTTTCGGTAACGTAAGTGACCAAGTCTCTTACGCACCTGATGTTGTGAAACATTTGTCTCCCACGTATACTGCAGGTCTGACCAACACCAACCAGCTTCTCCGCAACCCGCAATAGCCTAGCATTGATGATTTTTGCCATGATCTTGTAATCAATTGTAGACAGAGACACTGGTCTCCACCCACCAAGATCCCTGGCAGGATTTTCCGGGGTCTTACAAAGCAGAGTAACAATACTGGTTCTCATAGTTTCAGTCATGATTCCTCTATTCACAATGTGGTTGTAAATTCTACAAAGCCACGGAGCCAGAATATTGGAAAATTTCTTGTAGAACTCGGCCGGCAAGCCATCAATACCAGGAGACTTGTTAAGCTTGAGATCCAGGATCGCAGTCTTGACCTCATTATCAGTAAATTCCCTTTCCACGAGATTCCTATTCTCCTGCGCAAGAACCGGCGTGCCTTCCAACCAGGCATCCATAACATCAGAGGCCACAGCTTCCTTGCTGAACAACTCACCGTAATAGTCCGCGGCGGCCTTCAGAATGACGGGGAGATCCCTGACTTCCCTGTTGTCGATATCAAGACATTGGAGGTTCTCCCTAACTCTCTCATCCTCCATCTTCCTGAAAATGTAGTTTATGTCACTCTCCTGCCGGAGCACTTCGAGGGAGCCGGTCAATTTGACCGCCGAACCCTCTTCCTTAAAAAAATGACTGATCCTACTTCTAACGTTATTAATCAGAGAGGAATTACAACCTCCTTCCTCTCCACGAATCGCCGCATTCAGGATATTCATTAAAATCATGTGACGATTCCTCCTTTCCATGGCAGCCAGCCTACCTTTTTTCATAAGGTAATCCTTAATCTCATTTTTAACGTTCTCCCACACGCCGCACTCATCGTCCGTAATCGTGGCTATCCCAGCGTTCAAAATAGAACGAAGGTGCACCAGCGTTTCTTCGTCTTCTAACATGGAGACGTTCATTCGCCAGGGGGTAGCACCCCTCTCTCTCGGAACCGGGACACATACATTCATCATGACGGCCGAGTGGTCAGAAATGTACCTCAGAGGGGAGTTAGGGCTGAAAATTTCAACTTTGTCAATCCAATCAATCTTGGAGACAAGAAACATATCAATGCGGGACGCACTGGTCCCTCTGTGCCAAGTGTAGCCTGGTTCTCTAGGGTTAAGAGTTCTCCAGACATCGTAAAGACCCTGAGTGTCCAGAATAGCTTTAATCACGTTCTCATAGGCTTCAGACCACCTACCATCGCCCGCCCTATCAAGGTGACTATCGATGACGGCGTTAAAGTCTCCGCCGACAATCAAGACGTCCTCCAACTCCTAAAGAAAAACGGGAGCTGGTTGTAGAACGACCGTTGCATGTTTCCCTGGTTCGGAGCGTAAACACAAACAAGCTTCATGGACATACTACCACTGTGAACGGTCAGAGCAATCAGCCGACCCTCCCCGTCTGTTTGAAATTGTGAAATATATCTCTCAAACTTCTCTTTAAAAATAATGGCAACACCCGTGTAGCCGGTACTGCCTAAAGAGTACTTAAACCTGAGCCCGGAATTTCTTCGAAAGGCAAACAACTTGGCCAAGTCCGTATGATGCGTCTCCTGAATCATAAGGAAGTCCAGATTACTCTGGCGGAAGAATCCTTCAAGCCAACAATGCTTCTCCGCAGAGTTAAGGCCTTGAACATTCAACGTACCAATCCTAATGTTGGTGCCGAGAAAATTGACCCTACTGATATGCATACTTAATTTGGGCTGAAAAGGGAAAGTGGAGATTAAACAAAGACAAAAATAAACAAGAGTCATGAAAACTTGGAAACGGAGAGAGAGGAAAAGCAACCACATTACTTGTCAGATTTCACCTTCTTTGCTGCACCGCGATCCATTTTCTCAGCAGTAAAACTCTGGCCGTTTGCCGTCGGAACGACGTGACCTGTGCCGTGCAACATCACAACGGACGCCGCGGCAAGCTCGTTGACAGCCTTAAAATTAGCTGCCGTGAATTCTTTGCCAGAGTTTTTAAACTTACTCTGGTACTGGTGCTGTAAGTTAGCCCGAACAGGGTCCACATCTTCATCATCACCCGTCGCAGGCTCCGTAGAAGCCCAGAACTTGCCACTTATTGCCTCAGTACCAGAGTGCTGGCGAACCTGCGCACCACCAACACCGACAGCCCGGACTCCATCGAGCGGAGCCCAGATTGTCCCGGCAGTCTCCGGCATCGCCTCCGAGTCAGCGGCGACGTGGCTGCCGCTCGTGGTCGTAGCGCGTCCAAGCGCAAGTGCGCCTCCGGGACCCCCGACGTGCTCTGATAGCCCATCGGAGGGTGGAGTAAGGTATGCAGCTTCCCTTTCGGGAAGACGCATGCCCTGACCATCCACAGCCGCGGAGGAAGACCGCTGCCCCCTTGCGTTGGCCAGGAGGGCAGGTGCCCTCATATCCGTCCCTTCCCATTGACCGGTGTCGTTGGGAAGATCCGGAAATAAATCATGCACAGGGTCAGTGGAAACCAAATTCACCTCCTTCGCACCAAAACATTGGACTTCAGATTTTTCACGGTTCGTGGCAGCACCAAAACACTCAATAACACTATTATCACAATCATTATCAACAACATTACTACAATTATCAGTTAAATCATTAGAAATATCAATATCACTGGCATCATTACATTCGATATCATCTTGAGATCTTTCACTAATAGCAATTCCCTCCTCAATACCCTCACTAAGATCAGAATCATACTTACTGCCCTCCGTACCATCAGCACTGGAGGTCTCCCCTTCTTCGCTGGACATCTCACTACCTCCAGCCTCAGTTCGAGCACTACTGGGAGTCTGAAGGCCCTTAGGAATGGTTTCACTAGGAATATCAACCTCCATATTCTTATCCTCAGTATCGTCACAATTTTCAGCCATCTCACTACCCTCCACAATACTCACACTTCCCTGGATAGACTGAAGAACCCGAACCTGTTCAGGAGTCAAATTCCTTGACTTTGTAATAACCTTCGTAAAACCGTCCTCATCCGAACTCGAAGAAGACAGACCCCGCTTCCCATCTTCACCGATAGGAACGGTTTCTCTTTTCTTCGCTGTAAAAGAAACACTCTCTTTAGTATCCTTACCTGTATTGTTGCCTTTCTTAGGCACAACACTAACCTGTTGTTTCTCCAGAGCCCCTTGTGCTTGCACCGAGCTGAGAATTTGGTGGGCCCCTTCTGTTTTGCTCGAGATCTCAGCCTCGGCAACACCTCCTGAGCCCCCTCCTCCTCAGCGTGGCAAGCCTCCATTTCGTCATCACGCTTGGACTGTTCGCCCCCTCCAAGCATCTGCGCAAAGGACCTCTGACTGCAGGCCTTCCTCTGGTGGTGCGGAGATTTGCAATTTCCACACACCTCCTTGCAATCTTCAGCTGAGTGCCCTAAAATATGGCAATTGATACAAGTGAACTTTTCACAGTCCACAGCAATGTGTCCAGCGTGGCTGCAGCGTCTACACACCCGAATCTGGCCCCTGTAAATGTTCATGCAACGCTGACCGTTCACTTGCATAAAGTTAGGAATAGGCTCCTTCATATCAATGGAAATTACACGGGTACCTGACAAGGCCCCTTTCATGTGGGGAGCACTCTCCTTCCTCACTTCAAACTTAACGGTCCTCACCTTACCAAATTTCGAAAAAGCAGTAGCAACCTCGGCATTGGTGATGCCGCAATGCAGATATTTACAAAAAACTAACTTCACATTTGTCTGGGCGTTAGTGCACTTCATCAAAGTATTGTTGCACTCAACCTCACAATCAAGAAGCTTGTAATAATGCTCCCTCTTATTAAGCACCACTTCTAGTTTGTTTTTATTTGCCTCTTGGATCAGGGCAAAAACTGGTGTCGAAGGAGACCCTAAATGTTTATACAGCGCTAAACAAACGTCTGTAGCAGAAATACCCTTATGGGTGACAACAATAGCGTCAGCCATATCGGGCTCAGTCTTAGCAGCCATCGTGGAAGAGGACAAAAGTCCGACCCCTCCAGAAGCTCACACAACAGAAAAAGTTTATAAAACACGAACCCTCGCTAAAGAAAAATAAGCAAAAAGTACTTACCTATTCTCCTAAGCGTGGTAATCCAAACGAACAGGCACAAGCACACACACAACACTTAGCACGTGGCCGCAAAAACAAATGCACGTGGCCGCAAAACTAATGCACGTGGTCGTTAATCAAAAGCGGTACAGAGTTATTCAAAAATACTTCCTGAGTAGTGGCGGAGCAAAGTTCTCCGAAATTTGAAGTGAGAGAAAATAAAAAAATTAATAGAAGTCCACCAGGTAATTGCCAAGATAGCGAACAAACAGTGTCAAAAAACCGCCATCTTGGAATCAAAAAGGCAATCGATAAACGATCCGAATATAACTTGCAGAAAACAAGACACAGTGATCTGACACAGCTCCAAGACCGCCAGGCACCGCACTTTGCGCCGGCACACGCACCCGGGTGGCCCGAACGGACGTTTGACGAAGACAAATAAAGTTGATCAAAATGGGCAACTATAAGGCAACTACTTGCCTTATTGTTGAAATTATGATCCGATAGTGACAGTACGGGAAGTCAAAGGGTGACTGTGATATATTTTCATGATTTAAATAATTTACTGAAAACTAAGTTTGTCAATGTTACCACAAGTAATGTGAAGTTGGAAGAACGCTATCTCTCATAAAAATAACGTATGACAGGCAAAAACAGCGCCACCAAATCTTAAGAGGTATGATGATACGCGAGAAAGGTAACATTTAGGAACAAACCACGTTAGGGAGACTACGTTGTGAAGCTTTTTTTTTTATCCACGATGGTTTTCTTCGATCTGATGAGCATTTACTTAGAGTATTTTTTTTTTTTTGTTGCTGTTTTCTGATATCCCGCCCATAACTTTTTTTGTTGAGAAAAATATGCAATAACATTAGCATTACTATTTAAATTAAATTTCAGCAAATATAGGCCTAAGGATCCGTACAAACTGAAGAACTTCCCTAATATTTGGCATTACTGAAAATGTTTCTGAAAAACTGAAGACCAAACAAAAGGCTTAAACAATCCCGATTGGCGCAAGACAACTAACATATCCAATTTGCGAAGTGATTATGTTACCGAGAAAGTAACAATCACGTGCTGTGAGTAGCTCGGCTCTGGTGACTGTTCTTTACACAAAAGAATTGTAGTCAACAGAAATACGCATGTGCAGTCTGCTTTGGCATCAGCCTGTTTCTTTGCACTGCATTTTAACTCTTAAGATATGGCGGCGCTAGCTACGTCTTGCCAAGCCTTAACTTCTCACGTTTCAGATGGCCCAGTCCCTCCGTCTTGCTAGGAGACTCCGGCGTCCGTACATTCTGCCGTCGGAGTCTCCTAGCACAACGGAGGGAAAGAGCCATCAAAAACGTGCATGTAAGACGAAATTCCCCCTTCGGAAGAGACTCGGTGATATAGTCACCCCACGGATGACCACAACAGATGAGGCAACGGCGGAGAGTAACACGTTTCTTGAAAACCGAGGAAGCCTCCCACCTGCAAATGCACACACAGAACCGCAACACGCCAGACAACAACATAAAACCTTCCCAAAGCATCCACTCCACCAAAAGACACACACTGCAAAACAAAAACAAACAAACAAAATAAATAAATAAATAAGCACACACTCCCGTAAGCAACATCACCGAAGCCCAGTACTCCGAGCTCGGAATCCGGATGTCCGGAAACCGAAACTGGATGCTTACCACAAAGCAGAGAAGTCTGAAACCTAACAGTACAGCACCGAATCGAACGATCAGGGGTCCAGGAATCGGCGTCCCTGAAGCTTTTCACGCTCGATCCGGAGAAGTTGACAGAACTCAAAAAACACAAATCAACGAAACAAAGCATTCACAAAAAATTCAAAAGGATCCGGTAATGAAAGATGGCTAGCCGAAACAATGGGAAATTAAGTTTGTAACTGTGTACTTTAGCGTCCTAAATTATTTCGTCGGAAAAATTTAACTGTGTGAGAAACGTGCGACGTACAATTTTTTAATCATGCAAAATAATGGGGAAAGGTGAAAAAATATAGTATTTGTAGATAAAAGGAAACAATTTTTTAGAAGTATTTACATGGGAGTGCGATCGTTTGGAACAGTACGTGCGGTATGTGCCGAAGACGAGAGAGCGGCGACGGCGTCAAGGTGGAGTCCAGTGAATGGAACCTTCCCTTGAGAAGGGTAAGTAACGGGCGGAAGAATACAGAACCAAGCAGTTGAGCAGTACGTAGTCATCAAAGCGTCTTGTAGGAATACGCGGAAGGAAAGATGTCGGTCATACGCAGCGTTTTAAGTTGTTGTTTTTTTAAGAGTAAATTTGAGAAAGCGTAAGTACAAAATCGTCAGTCTCCATACTTCATTTCGGATTTCTTCATGGCTTTAAATTTCATTATCCGCCACAATTCAAGAAGCTGTAGGCCTCCCTGTCATAGTGCGATTTCTGAATTGAATAAAATCGTTCATTTGGACAAGTATCCGTTTAACGAGGAAGAAATGTGACCTACGATGTACCGAATAACAGAATATGAACAAATGAAGAGCCCCTACCCCTGCAAATCTTCCAAACAATAACCAAAAGTTTGGGTTCAACCTGAACCAAACCTTCTTCCTCAAAACTTCTGACGTACATTAATGGATTTAGATTTCTTAATTTCTTTCCATTCGGAGACATCGTTAAACTAATAATGACGACATTCGGCACACATCTTTCTCAAAAATTAATAAAGCATGTTTGAAGTACTTCTACTTGCGCACGATTACACGCCACATCACACTCTTTCGAAAAATACACTCCACTCCTGTTGTATCCTTCCGCGAATTCAATCCCAACCCGTACTTCGTTCCCACGCACGGAACCTTCACGTGGTGGCCGTTAGCATCGCTTCAGCCTCCCGCACCAACTGCTGCAAACCATCGTACTCACAGGTTAATACTTCAGAAAAATTATTGCCTTTTATCTAAAAATACTTTATTTTTGCACCTTTCCCCTTTAATTTGTACGCTAAAAAAATTGTACGTCACACTTTTCCCACACAGTTATATTTTTCCGACGAAATAATTCAGTACGCTAAAGTACGCATTTACCAGAAAGCATGCTGATGCATGACTGCTGGGGGGGGCTAGCAATGTTAGCTTTATTTGAAGCCGCATGTATCCCCAAATGTGCTCATCCTGTAGGTGGGAGAACTCACTTACGATAACTATCTAGTAATATGATCGAACTATTTATCTTGAAATTGTTTTCAACTTTGGGAAATTGTCGATGTGTAATCTCATTTGTTACCGAATTAGGTGGTAATTGGTTGTTAACATCATGGGAAAACACAGCTCCTTTGGTCATCCAATGGCGTACGTGACTTGTACAAGCGCTTTGATGTGGGATATTCGTACAGCGTTTGTTGTCGTTCCCAAGACAACTCACAGGGCAAACTTCAGGATCCACTCATGTCAAACAAATATCACTTGCGCTCAGAGGAAATGTTTCCAGGTGAACTATGATTTAGAGACATTTCGGTCCTATCCTGTTATCTGCCCGCCACTGTTGCTTTTGTTTATTGTTACAAAAAATGACACTATTTGACTTCCTAATGAGAACGCTCTCAAGAAGTTCCCGATTTTGAGTGTATCGTTCCGCTTTATTTTCATGAAACCTGATCACACCCAACATGAGAGAAAAAGTTCTCGATAAATGTGATGGGAATTTTTTCTTTTTTTTTTAAAGTTGACACTATACACTGAAGAGCAATTCAATTAGAGACAGCTGGCGTTATCCAAATGTGGCGCTGTAGGCGGCCCTGTAAACGGAAACGACATGACGTATGCAGCGATCCGACAATATAAGGAGTGATGCGACGGGAATCAGTAAGAGGAGCCGCGGATGGCTTAGTGGTTAGTGTTTCAGACTATCGATGCTGGGTCCCCACGTTCAAGCCTGGGCTGATCTTTCAGAGATGGTGTGATTTACTAACAATCGCTGAATATCCGCCGTGCATCGGACGAGCACGTAAAGTGACGGCCCCCAGGCTGGACCCACTGGTTAAATGGGTATACTTTCCTATGTCCTCCCTGAAATTTTCTCACCCATCTATGTGCAATATCGTACTTGTACGGTGGCGCCATCTACTGTACTACTGTACTCCAATCTCACTACAAACTGTTCTGTCAAAAGTCGCTAGACTTGCTCTCACCTTCCGTTTCTGTGTCCTGCCCAAAAGGCGATCTCGCTGTAGGTGGCTGGGACCTAAACTCTACTACCTGTGGACGGAAGTCCTACAAGAAAATGACGTTGACCCCCATGGTGCTGAATCAGTAAGAGTCGGACGCAGTATGGGGAAGACGACGGATCTAAGCGCATTTGATCGTGGGAAAATTGTCGGGTCCCGACGAATGGGTTACTCCATATCGGAATTAGTGCAGGCACTGGGATTTTTACGAGCCACTGTGTCACGGGTGCACCGTGAGTACATCGAATCCGGTAAAACCATCCCTGCATGGGCCAACTGCCGTGGACAACAGCGTGTGGATGAGCTGGGTCATCGTCGTCTAGCTCGCATTGTACCAGCGGATAGACAGGCCACAGTGCAATAAATCACTCGGCAATTTAACGCTGGTGCACAAAAACGTGTAAGCAGCCACACCATGCAGAACCATCTCCTGGATGGGGTACAGAAGACATCGTCAGATGAGGGTACCGCTGCTGACCGCACATCACAGGATGCAAAGATTAGCATGGGCACAGGATCATCGCCACTGGACCCTAGACATGTGGAGAAATGTTGCCTGGACTGAGGAGTCGAGATTCACGTTGGTACATGGCTGGGACCTAAACTCTATAAAGGATACGAGTACAGCGCAAACCACATGAAGCGATGGATCCTTCTTGCCAGCAGGGTACTCTTCGATCTAGTGGGGGCGTCATTCTAGTCTGGGGACTGTTTACGTGGATTGAAATGAGCCCCCTGGTATGTGGGACATCGTCCCTCACAGGTATACGTTACCGGGATATCGTGGACAACCATTTGCTCCCGTTTGCGCGTCTACAACATCCCACTGAGGACCTCATCCTGCAACAAGACAATGTACCGTGCCATCGCTCCCGAATTGTATTCAAATGGTTGGATGATCACTCCACCGACGTGGCCTCACTTCCTTGGCCAGCTAGGTCCCCTGACCTTAATCCCATCGAGCACATCTGGGATGCCATCGAGAGAGATGCTCAAAGCTCTGACCTCCCTTTCATCAAATCTTCGTGAACTGTGGGAGCTTGTTCAGGGGTCGTGGATCCTTATGGCTTCCCAACGCTTCCGGTGTCTTGTCGAGTCCATGCCGAAACGAATCGCCGCTGTCATCAGGACGAAAGATGGTGCTACACGTTACTAGACAGGTATCTCTAATTCAATTGCTCTTCAGCGTATATAGCAAAAACATACTATTCACTTTTTAATAACATTTAAACTGTTTAAGAAATATATAAAAGAAGTAAAGGGAGTAACAGTTGGTAGTGAATAACGAAGGAAGTAACATTTGGTAGTGAATGTGATTCGTCGTGTAATCGTGTGCAAGAAGAAGTAATTCAGAAATGTTTCATTAATTATCAATAAAGAAATGTGCTAAATGTTTTTGTTTTTATATTAAAAATGTCTCGGAAGGTAAATAAATGAAGGAATGTAAATGATATAATGTGTGGCAAAAGTTTTGAGTTAGAAGTTTTGGTTCTGGTTTCGGAGATGTTTAGGGGTCGGTGATTTCTTCAAGCACCTCCTTTATACTTCTGTTGTTATTCCGTCTATCGTTCGTCAGGAATCGTACTACGGCAGGGAGGCTCAGAAGGTTAACGTGAAGATTATGGTGCAAAATTCAGGGACGAAAAATTAAAAAAAACTATGACGTACATCCTTTTTGAAATCAAAAATGATGTAAAATAACAAAAAAAAATTCATTGATAGAGTCATTTTTGAAAAAGTTTTTCGTAAAATTTACCTGTCTATTCGATACGCCGAAACCCAGACAGCGGCAACGATGACGCTTGCGTGCCCAGGTAATCCGTGTCGTTCGGTTCGGGCAGAAGTACCGATGATCCATGCAGGAAGACGCCGCAAGAGATTAGTGTTTTGGTGCATACACGGCCTCTCATTAGTCAGACGCCACTGCTCTTCCCTATTGTCGCTGGCGGTAACAGCTACCTCCGCTAAGAAAAATAGTCCCTAATGTTAAGAGCAAAAGTACCACAAGTACTGTTCAGAATCCATTGGGAGGGGGGGGGGGCAACAGTATTTTGGACGAAATTGCTATGTAAAACAAGTTTTTCAAGACGACAGAGTTATTTCAGGAATAAGTTTGATATGGGAAGTTACTCAGTCAAGAGCCTGGCACTTTCAGCTGATGCTGTCTAGCTTGGAGAGGAAGCAAGTGGTAGAAAACTTCTCTTAATACAGCAACAATAAATTGGTAATCGGGAAAACTCGATGGGGATATGTTACTTAAGGAGGCAGTATGGGATAGAGTTCGGACTCCACCACACTGCCATCCACAATCCTCACTACTTCTCTTGAAACTGATCTCTATCTAAATTGTTGCAGAGAAACGGACTTGACAATTTTTTTTTCCGAATGGCGAGGGGGGGGGGTGAAGTGATCAGACGTGGGCATACGTGGGAAGAACACGTCTCTTCCATTGCCAGGTGGAAAATTTAGAAAGTCGGGAGAGGCGGCAAAAAGGTAAACAACGAGATTTTGGCGTGTATTTTAAAACGCAATTTTAATTGCTCATCAGCAAATGAACAAGGTAAACGGAAATATTCTTTTGGTGAATATTAATATACTTTTTAAATAACAATATTCACCAAAAGAATACGCGCACCGTTGAAAAACTGTAAAATGCTGTATTATGGAAATGTTTTGATATTTCTTCGAATTAGGGACCGTCGAGCGAGAAGTAACGAAAGGCATACCAAAGTTCTTGCTACGAATTTTCCTTCATATGGATTTCTCTTCTGTTTAGTATGTGTGTGCGCGAATTGTGTGAGAAATAATCATGAAAGAAATAATCATGCGCGAATTGTATGAGAAATAATCATCAAATATGTAGTTAGAAAGGATTGGGAGAATCCTTTCTATACGATTGGGAGGAAACAGTAAACTCACTGTGATATTTACAAAAATAACGGCCAAACGTTATGTAAAAGTTGGACTTGATCTGTTAGTGAGCAAAATCTTTTCGGGCAAAGTGCGACATCTATCAGACAGGACAAGAACATTCCATAAAACGTGTCACAGGTGAATTGCTCATTCACCCATTAAATGGCGCCACATTCGCAAGAGGGTCCAGCCCGTAATCGAAAATTTCCTAAGTCGCCATTTCCATTTTTCACCCCAACTTTCAGATGTTTCATAAGTATTTCGACTTTTTTTTAGTAACAAGCGATCTTACAAGTGGCATGCTGACAAGGTGAGAAAAATATCTGAGGTTGGCATTTTTTATTCCCTCGTGCTCATATTAATCCACCCGGCTGCCACGTGATTTTTTTCTGGGTCTTTTTATGACGTTTCCAGACAGTACGATGCACCGGTCGAAAATGTCAATATGCGGCGCCTCTGTCACTTTCCCTCCCGCCTGCTCGGGAAAGCGAAACTACGACCACGGTTCGAAAAAAAAAAAAGGCAGAAGAACCGCAGACTTTCTCATAGGCGTAACCACTGGAGGGGTCGGTGGGGGGAGGAGAGTTCAGAATGCTCCCCGACATTCAAGCATTTGTTTTAAAGCATTTTTTTCTAGTGAAAGTTGACGCATTTTTATTAAATTAGAGCATTTCTTTTTTTTTTTTTTAATGAAAGTCGCATTTTAACCAAAACCTTTGGGCCGCGGGTGGCCTATTGGGCAACGTTCGTGACTGCCACAGAAAGGACTTTGGGTTCGATCCCAGGCAGGTACGAACGCTCAGTCCACTAAATATCCGCCGTGCGTCGGATGGGCACGTTAAGCCTACGGACCCCGGGTACTGGCCCCCGGTAATAAATAAGGGCGTCTTCCTCCTCCTTTCTACTTCGTTTCCGTATCACTTTCCTATCGGGTACTCTAGCCCAAACGGTAAACAAATCTCCTAGCTTCCTATTTCTAAGGGTTGTTTAAGACCTGGGGTCAGACACTTCCCTTCCTAAAATCCTCTACATATGATCATTTTTTATGATCAACCAAAACCTTTAAAAAATTACTTCCGGGAGGGGGGCACAATCCATCGAAATTGTTTCATATTGGCCCCTCTCTAAATACACCCTTGGTATGATCATATTTTGAACATATTATTGTATTCTTAATTTACAGATGTTTATTGGAAGAACTGGAATTTCTCGTCCTTACTTTTCTGACTATGTACTGCTTTATTTTTTTACCTCCAAATTTAGAAATAAATAAACAAACTTTGCTATCATTTTGGGGCCCTTGTTTGGGTCGGGGGCCTGGTGGCCCCTCCTTCCACAGACCACTGCCGAAGACAGAAAATATACAAACATCGATGTTTTCTGCGCTTTACAAATTCCTAAAATAAACCACTGAAGAATAGGAAATGTTATAAAGTAAAAAAAGGAGGCCCTTTCATTGGTTGCGTAAGCCGAGCCATCTTGTACCTCTGCATGTGTGTAGTATCCTTCCGCGCTCACCACAGTTCGAAGTTGGTGGTTGCCCTGCACGTGTGGGACCTAACCTGTTTTGCAGGGATTCTTCCGCTGAGACCACGGGCAGATGCTTTAGCGGTAGTTACAGCGTAATCGCCGCCGCTGACTGGAATTCCGCTTGCCGGATAGACAGATAAATGTTACGTAAAACTTTTTCAAAAAAGATTATCAATTACTTTTTTTTTTTTTTTTTTGGTCATTTTACATCATTTTTGATTTCAAAAAGGATGTACGTCACAGTTTTTTTGAAATTTTTCGTGTCGAATTGTGGGGGATGATGAAATTTTAAGCCTGACCAAATCCGAATACTATGTTCGGACACAATTCCCAGACAGAACAATTCTTGGCAATTTTCTATTTACTATTTCGCTATTTTACCTTTGAAAAAATAATATTACAATGCAGCATTAAATCGACCTGTTTCCTTCAGCGTATTCCTACAAACCGCTTCGGTGACTACGTACTGCTGAACGGCTTCCTTGTTTATTCGTCCGCGCGTAACTTGCCGTTCTCAACGACGCTTCCATTCACCGGAATCCACCTTCACGCCGTCGCCGCTCCGTCATCATAGGCCTACCGCACTTACTCTTCCGAACCTTCGCACTCCAAGGTAAGTTCTACAGAAAAAAAATGTCCTTTCATGTTAAAATACTATATTTTTGCATCTCTCCCCATTATTTGCATGCTTAAAAAATTGTACGTAGAACTTTTCCCACACAGTGAAATTTTTCCGACGAAATATTTTAGGACGCTTAACCAAGGTACTTAGAAGGAGTACCTTGCGCTAAACTACACATTTATCCAAATTAGGTACCAATATCACTCTGGATGCCAATACGCCATGACATACTCCTTTATCTTGAAAGAAACGATTGTCGATTTGAACCGTTGTCGATAAATAAAAAAATTCATTTTGAAGACGCATTATTCCAAAGCGCAGACAAACGGTCAAAAGAACGTGATCAGTGCGCATAGGTGGTACCGAGCCCTGTTTCCTACTTCCATAGTTTGGAGTTCATTGCATGCAAAAGTCCAATGGATGACTTTTACAATTGCCCAGTCACCTTCGTGGTAAAAAAATTCCAGTACAAAACTGGGAGAAGGAGGGGGGGAGGGGTCGTATCTTCTTTTTGGCAGCTAGAATCACTATATTTGGTCAGCGAAGCTGTGGTTAGTGTTATTCTCTAAGTTCTCCAATCCACAGGCTTCTCACTAATTTGTCATAAAATATTGAATCTCTTGAAGTGGGTATGGAAAAACCTCTTTACATATGTGAATGTCATGTCATAAACAAAAGCTTATTCTCATTGAACCAAAAAAAAAAAAAGCATTATTCCCTTGGAATGTAAGAACAATAAACAACTTTTACACAATTTTTTAGCATGCACTAGTTAATTACACACCTAAGACAATAAGACAGATGTTTGGTTTCACGGTGATTTAGAGTGACAGAGCAGATTTGGTTATGCGTGTGTCGACGTGGAACTTGGTGTTGGCCATGGAGTTAGGAAGAAAGCACTATCTCTTGGATCAACGCAATCCAATCGAAGCCAACTTAAACCTGACATGAGCAGACTATGCAATAGCTGTTAGTACTGTGCAAGGCATGAAGTTGGCAATTTCCTTTTAATATTAATAAATTTGCCATTTTTAGCACGTCTTTTGTAGAAAAAGATCGTGCTTCTGTTATCGGTTTGTCCGTCTGTACCCACGGCATCTCTGCAACTATTAGGCCGATTTGAAAAATTCCTGTTTGCATTCGGAAGCTTGAAATATGCTAATGATGATCCTTTATTTCGTTTTTTTTTTACGATGTACAATTTTACCGCTAAAGGGCGTAAATGCAGATGATGTCGAATTCAAAATTACGTTTTAATCCACATATTTGCTTCTTCTTTTATCTTTCGATTCCATTTATGTCGAAGAGTGTTTTAGATATAGTATCCTTTTTAAATTACGCATAGATTTCCGCTAGGGGGCGTAAAAGTTAATTGCATTTTTCCCGATAACTCTTCCCCTAAAACTCCGATTTGAAAAAAAAAAATTACAGCAGATACATCTCCTGATGGAAAGTTGTTTGCATATAATTTCAAATTTTTGGTAAAGAACACTTTGGCCACCAGGTGGCGTAAGAAATAATTTTTGCTTCTGAGGTATTTGCCGTAAAATCTGAACTTCTAAAATATTGATTGAAAAATTCTTTCGTGGACTGATGCCACTTACATCGATAAATCTTTCCGGAATATTTTCTTCTTAAAATATCCCACAGTTTCTCCGCCAGGGGGCGTAGACGTATATCTTATTTCTGTCAATATCTCTACTTCTAGGAGTCCGATTTGAAAAATTCCTTCTTTGTTGGATAGTGTTTTCCGTCTGACATGTTTTTAATATAATTTCAAAATTTTCAAGTAATTCTTAGACTTTCCGCTAGGGGTCGTAAAGGTAAATCGCGTTTCTCCCTATATCTCTGCTTCTAAATCTCCGATTTGAAAAATTCTTTCTGCACCGGATACAGCTCCTGATGGGAAATCGTATGCACATAACTTCTAATTTTTGTAAAAAAATGGTATTGCCACCAGGTGGTGTAAGCCTTAATTTCCGCTTCTGATGTGTTTGCAGCAAAATATGAGCTTCTAAAATCTCGACTGAAAAAAACAGTCTTTTGTTGACCGATGCTACTCATGTCGACAAACCTTTTAGGAACATTTTCTTCTTGAAATAATGCATGGTTTCTACGCCAGAGGGCGTAGATTTATATCTTATTTTTGTCAATATCTCTACTTCTAGAAGTCCAAGGGGTCTTAAGTGTTAATTTCTGCTTCTGATATATTTGTAACAAAATCTATGCTCCTGAAAATTCGACTAAATTTTTTTTTTCTTGGACTGATACTGCTCATATGGATAAACCTTATGCGAATACTTTCTTCCTAAATTAATGCATGGTTTTCCCACTAGGGCACTTAAAGTCACATCTTATTTTTGTCGATAACTCTGTTTCTAAGAGTTCGTAAGCTCAAGATTCCGTTTACAACAATATCTGAGGGATTAAAAACCCGATTGAAAAACTTCTTTCTTCCGTCAGATACTATTGTTTTCCATACGGTTCCATTGCCTTTGAATAGCTTTGATAAATTTAATTTGTGTCAGAACAGATTCAAAAGAAGTGCTAATTACACCCGAAAATTCGGTGTCATCTTTCTTGTTTATGATATTAATCGTTAATATACTGTTCTCAAGGATAATTTTAGTTGATTTACCAATGTTTAGGGTGTTACGGCTACTTCCAGGAATTTAGAATTTAGGAAACATTTCGGCTGACTTCTGCGGGATGAGCGTCTGTACAAGTGTCTTTCTCAATCTGCAGGTAAAACCGCCCTGTAATTTCATAGATTTTAAAGTTGTGTGTATGATAATCTAACTTTAGTGACGGGTTTGAAACTAATTTTAGTGACGTTTTACAGAGATCTGCTCTGTAAAATGAAGAGAATATGATAGTGTACGCAAATTAATGTTAAGCTGTAATACCCCAATATTACTTTATCATAGAGATATTATGATTTTGCCTTTTCACCTGTAAACACGCACATGCCTTGAAAGATTACTTTTCCGAGGAAATTGCTTGGAACATACATCACATTGATAAGGCTTTTCACCTGAATGAACAAACATATGCCTTAGAAGATTACTTTTATGAGCAAATTGCTTAGAGCACACATCACATTGATGATACTTTTCACCTGTGTGATGGAGGATGGGTTGTGAATTGTTTGAAGCATACATCACATTGGCGAGGCTTTTCCTTGATGTGAATGAGTAAATGCTTCGTGCACCTACTGTGGTTCAGAGGAAACTCTAGAACATTTATTCGTTGATTGTAACTTTTCAAAACATATCTGGAATTGATTACATCAATATTTAAATTATAAAGATAAATTTCGACTCACTAAATCTTATATCATCTTCCTCTTTCCTACTCTGAATTCAAAAATTTAATAATACATCATGTAATTGCAATTGCAAAATATGACATTTGGAAAAACAGAAAAGCTTTATCTTTTGAACAAAAATCTAAAAATACAGAGCAGATTAAGATTGCCATAAAATGTGACCTTAGAAGATATTTGGAATTTGAAACCAGAAATAACGGTGTTCAAAAGACTTTTAATAAATGTAAGCATTTGGTTCCAAATATTTATAAGAATGGATCGAAAGTTCTTAAAAAATTATGGAGTAACTTATTTTAAATATTTGTAGCTAAGTTTTTAAAGTTTATAAAACTTAAAGATATGGCATTCTCTTAGAATATTATTTCGAAGATTTTGGGAAGGGATGTCTGACTCCAAGTCTTAAACAACCCTTAGAAATAGGAAGCTGGAGTGCCCGATAGGAAAGTGACACGGAAGCGAAGTAGAAAGGAGAACGAAGACGCCCTTGTTTATTACCGGGGGCCAGTCCCCGGGGCCCGAGGAGCTTAACGTGCCCATCCGACGCAACAGCGGATATTTAGTGGATGGAACCTGGGGTCCTTTCCGTGTCAGCCACGAACGTTGCCCACTAGACCATCCGCGGCCCCGATATAGTGTCAGTATTTTGTTCAAAACCTTTATATATAACACTTGTTTCAATTTTTGTTCAGGTAAAGTAGTTGGAAGAACAACCGTGATATTGGAATCGTTCAGCTGGGCCTGAGCTCAGTTGAACTGAAATTAAGATAGGAGGTCACTTTGCTGTACGCTCTGACGAGGGAGTTAAGGGGTTGGAGACCAGTGTCTCTATGCACAGTGAACTCTTGCCAGTTTTCTTCCTTTTCGTTCATCCAGTTAGCCGTCTTTTTTTTCCCCTTTTTGAGGTTGTCTCTGTTATTTATTTTTTTTTTTTTTTGCTAGTTTTTTCCTCCGCTTCTGGTTTTCTTCCCCTTGTGGGGGGCCCCACCTGTTTTTCTGGTATCTTTCATTGTCGACTTTTGGGTGTGGGTTTTAACAGGTCGTTGCGGATTACGCTGCAGGGCCTTGTTTTCTATCCTCCTGGTTGCTGTCCTGGAATGTTGGGTGTGGTGGTATTAGGGAGTCCACGGATTAAGATAATCTGTCTAATTTCCGGCGTGGGTTTCAGACCGCTCTCTGATGCTATCTGCTTATTTCCGGCTCCAGTGTGTTTGATTTTTAATCCGTCTATCTTCTTTCAAGGTCTATGGGTTTCATTGTTTGTTGAGGTATTGCCTTGGTGTTCTCATGATTCTGCGTGCTGTCGGATAGTATCTTTCGTATGTTTCTTTCCGCTTCCTTCTTGGTCGGCCTTGTGCCTGTTTCACGAACATCCGGTTGGGTTTTTTTTGCTTTTTTTCTCTTGAAGCTTTCTTGTGCAGTTTTTTTCCTGGTCTCTCGCTGTTTCTTTCTCCTCTGCCCCGAACTGGGAAACCTCCCATGATCCATGGGTGTAGGAACCCCCAGGGCGGTGCCTTTGTGTTGTATTTTCTTGTGTGTAATTCTTTTCTCTCGAACCTACCTTTTCCTTCGGGTGGTAGGGTTGAGATCATTTCCGTTTTTTGGTTTCCTTTCTTCGTTTGTGTTGAAATCAACTTGCGGCGTCTCTCTTCCGGGAGGGACAAGGCGCCTTCCTTGATGCAGTGTTAAATGGTCCACTGGGTCTCTGGAGGATAAAGGGTGTGGGTTGTTGGTAGATAAGAGTCCCACACCCTGATAGATCTTATCACATCTTGATGTCGACAAGACCAGAGCAAGGCTCCCCACGGCTTCGGAGTATTTGTGCGATTGTGGCGTTGTATAGAGACATCTCCGGGAGAGTCATTATTATAGCCAGTCGTCTCTCCCCCCTATTTAAGGTTCAAAGAGGAGTGAAGCCCTCTCTCTCCTCTTTTGTTTGTTTTGATCTTGGAGACCCTTTTGAGAAGAGTTGACCAGAAGGATACGGTTAGGTTGGTTTTACGGAGGAATAGCTGCCATTGGCTGATGGTCGTGACGTAACGATCGAGCGCGATGCTCCCAAAGATGGCGTATCGACGGAAATTCGTAACTCGCTATCACATTGTCACCTCCGCCAGTGTACGCTCAGGTACCAAACTTAAGGTTTTTGCAATATGCAAAATATTTTAAGGCAGTTATAATTTCGTTTTGTTTATACTTAGTAATTTCCCACCACAAACACACACATAAAAAGCATATTCATTTTAGATACAGCGACACTTATTTAGCTAATATAAAGCGAGGCCCACAAACCTGTCCAAATGCGGAATAGATACATGAATTATTAGCATTTTTAATACATTTCAAACAACGTTTAAAGTTCAGATTGGAATAATTAAATTGTATATAAAATTAAGTGGTAAAAGTGTATGATACTGATTTCTAAACAAACAGCGAAAAAAATGAAAATGTAGATCCCACAGAGACAGTTTTAACAAGCCTCCGACAAAAACAAGAAAACAAAAAATCACCCATTATTAAATACTTTGCCACATTACAGGGTGTATCAGTGTTAAAGGATTTGTGTCTCTGTCTTTTGCGATACAAAATGAAAAACGTTGTTCCCGATCTGAGTGTCTTTCTGCTTTGTTTACACGCAACCTGATCACAACAAGCGCGAAGGAAAGTAGTTCATGGTAAATTCTAAGCATTTCTTTTTTAGAATGTTTCGTACTTGTGTTTAGGAAGTCATAAATTTTACGCGTTAGTTTTTTAGAATTTGTTACAATAGACACTTTAGTGAGCGTAGATTTTGCAATAGCTTCGCTCAAAATATTGCAACTGTACCCGAGTTATGGGTTACCGTTTGCGGCTTGTCCTAGTAATATTCTATAATTAACTTTAATTTGTTTTGCTACTTTTGAAGCTTGCTATTTTCGAAGTTTCTTTCGATGGTGCTCTACTATCCTCTTTGCTTTGGCAGTAATATTAAGGCAGCGCATCCTTAAGAAGGTTCTTCTCCTAGTGTACACTTTTATAAGTTTCCCGTGTGTTTCAGGATATTTTTCAGCCAGTAACTTACAAAAATATTTCATTACATGCGGTGTTTCTGGTAGCTTGACTGGTAGTCTTTTCGGTGGCTTTTCTCAGCGAAATGTTCAGAGCATACAGTTGCATTTGAAAAATTTATTTTACCTAATCTTCTGCATTTGATGAGCCATTCCTTTCTTTTGGTATGATCTTTAAGAAAACTGTGGAAAATAATTCCTTTCCCTTTCGTGTTCTGATTTCTGTTTTTGCATATGGTCACTGCATAATTTGGCATTATGGCTTTAGGATAATGCCAAGAATATCCAACACTAAAAGGCACAATACACACACCTCGCTTGATAATGGTAATATACAGTAACTAGAATAACTCAAATAATATAACTATGGAATAATTATATTAATATAACTAGAATTGCAAAATTAATATAATCATTTTAACTAGATAAATACTGTATAATAAGAATGAATAACTAAATTAATACAACTTCTTGAATAGAAATGACCTCAATAAACACGACAGGAGTGCAAGAAAGCGGAAGATTGGAGCCGAGACATGTCTACATCTGCGGTTGAATCGCGCTCGATGATGACGACATGCTCAAATCACCGAAATTTTTTTAGAGCAGCGCATCGCTGTTATGGCCACCCCTGAGTGTTAGGGGTTTTCCGGTACCGAAGAGGGGGAGGGGGAGTCGTTGAAGTACCTTGCGTACGCCGAAGATGTAACCTTCTTCGTCGACTCGGAAAGGAGCTTGAACGGCATGCGAGATGCTTTCGCTGAGTACTGCATTACGACCGGTGCCCGTCTCAATGAGGAGAAGTCGAGTATTTTGCTCTGGGGCAAATGGGAGAGGTCAGCGGTTACAGGTTTAGCTGTGACCGATGGGCCCGTTCGGATACTCGGTATCCAGTTTTCTAAGGAAGGGGTCCACGTGAGCAGTAAAGTTCTGGCGAAGATGAAGAAGGAGCAAGAACGGTGGCAGGAGGTGGGCATTTCGAGAGTGAATCCGGCCAAGTTAGCTAATGACTTTCTGGTTTCGAAATGCACTTTTGCAGGGAAATTGGGTTCCCACTCGGAAGTCTCCTGAAGCAGATGGAGAGAGCGGTCTTTGGCTCCATTTGGGCCGGGAAGAAGACCGAGGAGGTGGTTCGGGTGGTCCTGTACTGTCCCAGGTCGGAAGGGCGGGGGGGGGGGGTGTTTGGAAGTCAAGCACCTTCCGACATGGCTCAGTGCACTCCAGTTTAAGAATGTGAAGGGAGCCCTGGTCGCCGAACACCCGAGTGGACGTTTGGCCTCCTATTTCACGGGGTAGGACTCGTCCAAATACGTTCCCGGCCACAGTTTTGTTGGCCCCCGGCGCGAGAGGATGCATAGGTCTTACCAGCTTGGAGGTCGGCTGCAGGACTTTGCGAAAGCTGACCGCGCCGGGAAGAACACGCAGCAGATGTACTGTACATTGACCTGCTCCCTAGGCCTAAGGAACACGTCGTCAAAGATTTCAACGTTCCTAGGAACTTCTCTGTCAAAGATTTCAACGTTGCTAGGAACTTCTCTATCAAAGATTTCAACGTTCCTAGGAACTTCTCTATGCGAGAAGCTTGGATGAGCATTCACTCGACGGGTGTGGACTGCAAGAAGAGGGACTTTAGGTGGCGGTTTGTCCACAATGTCCTACCAACCAGGAATACGCAGTTTCGGTGGGGTGGCATCTCCTCCGATAGGTGCCTTTCGTATGCGGGCATTGAGGACAGGTTCCATCTCTTTTGGACCTGCCCCATGGCGCACCAGGTTTGGCAGGGAATCTGGGCTTGGCACAAAAGGCTTGACGCACTCCAGTTTCACTTTCACCGGGCTAATGTGTTTTATTTACATCCTGCCCCAGCGGCGGGCAGGTAGGTCTGGAGGAGAATTATCACCGAGGTCTG
This sequence comes from Macrothele yani, assembly GCA_039090855.1. Classification (NCBI taxonomy): domain Eukaryota; kingdom Metazoa; phylum Arthropoda; class Arachnida; order Araneae; family Macrothelidae; genus Macrothele; species Macrothele yani. The sequence continues at coordinate 57,704,405 of CM077032.1, read as the reverse complement.
TTATAAAATGTGGAGGGCGAGGAACAGGGTTCTGCATTCCCTGACGTCTAACTCGGGCTTCTCTCCGATAACGGTTATCCTTCAAGTCAAGTGTGAGCTCCTGACAGGGCGAGAGCGGACGCCCGCAATTTGACCGACCGAGCCTTTAGGTATCGGTCGGGGACTTGGCCTCGGATTCTTACCCGTACCAAGAACAACTACACCTTTCATTAGGGTTATTTACCCTCTTAGTTTCTGCCCTTAAAGACCGAGGGATCTCTCTGGCAGTGTTGGGCTTTTTCTATTATGTTTTTGTGTCTTGTTTTTGATGGAGGTTGTGGAGGTTAGCCTCCGACCCTTTTATCGGTAGTTTAATCTGTCTTCTCTCCGGTCGAGGTTGGCGGTTCTGGCCGCTGACCGAGACGGCGGGAGGCTGTGTGAGTCGGCGGGAGTGAGTGTTTTGGTTCTGTCTCGGCTCTTTCTCTTATGGTGTGGTGTGAATGGATGGTATCTGAAGGGAGGGTGTTGTGTATTTGGTGCTTGTGGTGTGCCGGTTCCGTGTGGATGTGGGCCGGGGATGCACCTGCCATGGGTCATGTGTGTGCCTTGGTGCACCTGTCGGCCCGGTGTGCTCTTTTTCTCTGAAGTGGACTTTTGTCCGCCTACATGGCCGTTCCGGGTGTTAGGGGGGCGAGATCACCTACAACGGCAAATGCAACCCGAGGGTTGCATTTGCCGTTGTAGGTGATCTCGCCGCCTCTTTGTGTGCGGGTCTTTTCGAGGATCTGTATGACTCGGGGGTTTGTTTGGTGCTGCTTGTAGGTGATCTCGCCGCCTCTTTGTGTGCGGGTCTTTTCGAGGATCTGTATGACTCGGGGGTTTGTTTGGTGCTGCTTGTTGGGAGTGTGTGTAAACATCAGTGGACCCTGTCCAGGTGTGAAGATGTGTTACAACAAAGTTCGTGTATGGGGGAGGGGACGTCGCGCGAAGACAAATTTAGGGAAGGCGGCTGACCCATGCCAACATTGATGCGGCGAAGGATCTTACCAAGTTGTCGAAGTCAGGATTCGACGTAATGAGGCACTTCGTTCCGACAGAGAAACAGTGTAGATACGAAGGAGACCGAGGGACGCAATAGATGAAGATCTTAAAGGTGAGTTTTTTTCTGGTTGGGTTCCTTTCCTCCGTTTTAGGAACATGGGTGTTCCTTTAATGTGATGTTTTTTTGTTAACATACTACATCCTTTTTCAGATTAAGGTAAGTATGGTGCATAATTACCAAGGCACCGATCTGCGTATTGGCACGTCGATTGTTTACGGTCTCCGCACCGTCGAAAAGCAGAAGTGGCTCGCGGGCTACTTCAGGGAGTCGGGTGTTGATTTTTGGCTGGTGCAGGAAACTCACCATAAGAAGCCCGAGCAGGTTTTTGCGTTCCGTACAAACACCGGGCTAAAGTGTAGATATTCGCTTGGAGCTAATGATTTCACCGTGGTGGCCATTGTCTACAAGCCGCAGTACGCGACCGTCCCCCTTCTGATGGGGATGATTGCGTGGTGGCTATTTCGGTTTATACCGGATCGATGTCCTTTAAGATGGTGTGTGTTTATTGTTCCGGTGGAGAGTCCTCTCCGGAGCGGTTTCTATGACCAACTGCCGTTCTTCCTTAGGGGAAGCGAAGATTTTCTGGTCGTCGGTGGGGATTTCAACTCTGTGGTGGATAACCATATCGACCGGTTGAGTACTCACAGGTGCAGGTGGTCAGAGCCGTACAGAAGGGGTATTACGGATCTCATTTAGAACCAGCAACTTAAGGACGTGTGGAGGCAGCTGTTCCCGCAGGAGCCTCGGTTCACCTGGCACAGGAATCATTTGACTTCTAGGATCGACATGCTGTTTGTCTCGAAGATGGACTGGGTTATGGGAGCCGAGGTTTTTAACCCTAACTCACAGCCGTTGTTTGTCTCTGATCACAGCGTTGTCGTGATGGACGTCTGTGTGCAGGCGCCGAGGGAGAAGAAAGCGACACCGTGGCGCCTAAACGTGTCAATGTTATACGACGTTGAAACGCTGTAGCGTATCTGTTCGATCTTGGAGGCGGGTGCAGAGACTGCTTCCGATGACGGGATCGGCGGTTGGGAGACGGCGAAGGACGAGTTACGGAACACCTTGGTTGCTCAGGGTAACGAGTTGGCGAGAGCTAAGCGGGGGACAGGTTTTTCTTATGAACCTCCTGAACGCGGCTCTGAAGGGTAATGAAAACGGGTGTAACCTTGGGATCATTACCCAGATCAGGCAAAAGATTTCCGACTTTTATAGAGGCATCGGCTCTGAAGTTCAACTTCAAGGTGCTATTAGGAGTTTTGAGCAGGAGCGGGATATTAATCACATTTACCGCAAGCTCGAGGCGGAGAGGAAGAGGAAGATCCTGGAAGTTCTTGATATTGATGGTACTAAGATGAGGGACAATAAGCAGATCCAGCAGGAAGCTGCTAGGTATTACGGCGATCACTTTTCCAGCGAGGAAATTGATCCTGCCGTCATGGATATGTGGCTGGAGGGTACGCCGAGGATCCCAGGCGAGGACTTGGATAGTCTCGAAGAGGAGTTCTCGGTGTCTGAGATGAGGGTAGCGTTTCAGGCCCTTTCGGCAGGTAAGTCTCCGGGTTGTGATGGTCTCCCGTCGGAGTTTTACAAGAAGTTTGTTAATGTGTTAGCGCCCTGGCTTACCAGGGTGTACAACGAGATTGTGCTGGTGGGTCGTATGCCGGGGACCATGCAGGGGAGCATGGTCAATTTGCTGTTCAAGACCCCAGACGCCCCGTCGAGGAAGTTAAGTTGTTGGAGACCGGTGTCTCTCTCCACAGTGGACTATAAGATCCTTGAGAGGGTCATCAATAGCAGGCTTGCTAAGGTGGCCGTTCATCTCGTTAGTGCTAAATAGACGTGTGGTATCAGAGGGCGCCGGATGCATTGGAATACTAGGTGCATAAGAGACGCTATCATTAACCTGGGCGAGAAGGGCATTAAAATGGGGCTCTTCTTGGCAGACCAGAGAAAGGCTTCCGATATGGTAAGGCAAGTCACGAATTTGTCGGAAGATTGTTTGAAGCCCACGGCTTCGGAGTATTTGTCCGAAGTGCGATTGTGGCGTTGTATAGAGAATTCTCCGGGAGAGTCATTATTGCCGGTCGTCTCTCCCCCTCTTTGAGGTTCAATAAGGAGTGAGGCAGGGATGCCCTCTCTCTCCCCTTTTGTTTGTTTTGGTCTTTGAGACACTTTTGAGAGACTCGGCGTCCAGTTTTCTAAGGACTGGGTCCACCTGAGCACCTGGGGTAAAGTTCTGGCGGAGATGAAGAAGGAGCAAGAACGGTGGCAAGATGTGGGCATTTCGAGAGTGAATCGGGCCAAGTTAGCGAATGCCCTTCTGGTTTCGAAATGCACTTTTGCAGGGGAAATTGGGTTCCCACTTGGAAGTCTCGTGAAGCAGATGGAGAGAGCGGTCTTTGGCTTCATTTTGGGCCGGGAAAAAGACCGAGTAAGTGGCTCTGGCGGTCCTGTACTGTCCCGGAGGAGGATTTGGAAGTGAAACACTTTTCGACATGGCTCAGTGCACTCCAGTTTAAGGGTGTGAAGGGAGCTCTGGTCGCCGAACACCCGTGTGGAGCCTTGGCCACCCTCTTCATGGGGTGGGACTCGTCCAAATACTTTCCTGGGTACAGATTTGTTGGCCCTCGGCGCGAGAGGATGCATAGGTCTTACCAGCTTGGAGGTCGCCTGCAGGACTTTGCGAAAGCTGACCGCGCCGGGAAGAACACGCAGCAGATGTACATTGACCTGCTCCCTAGGCCTAGGGAACACGTCGTCAAAGATTTCTACGTTCCTAGGAACTTCTGTATGAGAGAGGCTTGAGTGAGCATTCACTCGACAGGTGTGGACTGCAAGAAGAGGGATTTTAGGTGGCGGTTGGCCCACAATGTCCTTCCAACCAGGAGTAGGCAGTTTCGGTGGGGTGGCATCTCTTCCGACAGGCACCTTTCGTGTGCGGGCATTGAGGACAGGTTCCATCTCTTTTGGTCCTGCCTCATGGCGCACAAAGTTTGGCAGGGAATCTGGATTTGGGCTTGGCACAAAAGGCTTGACACCCTCCAGTTTCACCCGGCTAATGTGTTTTATCTACATCCTGCCCCAGCGGCGGGTAGGGAGGTCTGGAGGATGATTATCACCGAGGTCTGTTATAAGATGTGGAGGGAGACGAACAGGGTTCTGTATTCCCGGACGGCTAACTCGGGCTTCTCTCCAACAACGGTTATCCTTCAAGTCAAGTGTGAGCTCCGAGACAGGGCGAGAGTGGACGCCCGCACTTTGACCGACCGAGTCTTTAGGTATCGGTAGGGGACTTGGCCTTGGATTGTTACCGGGACCAAGAACAACTACACTTTTCATCGGGGTAACTTACCCATTTAGTTTCGGTCCTTGAAACCCGAGGGATCCCTCTGAGAGTGTTGGGCTTTTTCTGGGGTTATGTTTTTGTGACTTGTGTTTGTTGTTTTGATGGAGGGTGTGGAGGTTAGCCTCCGACACTTTCATCGGTAGTTTAATCTGTCTTCTCTCCGGTCGAGGTTGGCGGTGCTGGCCGCTGACCGAGACGGCAGGAGGCTGTGTGAGTCGGCGGGAGTGAGTGTTTTGGTTATGTCTGTGCTCTTTCTCTTATGGTGTGGTGTGAATGGATGGTATCTGAAAAGAGGGTGTTGTGTATTTTCTGCTTGTGGTGTGCCTGTTCCGTGTGGAAGTGGGCTGGGGAGGCACCTGCCATGGGCCATGTGAGTGCCTTGGTGCCCCTGTCGGCCCGGTGTCCTCTCTGACAGTCTCCCGTCCGGGTCGCTGTCACCTGGTCACCTCTGAAGAGGACTTTTGTCCGCCTACATGGACGTTCCGGGTGTACCTTCGGGTTGCACCCGCCGTTTTAGGTGACCTCGCCGGCTATTTGTGTGCGGGTCCTTTCGAGTTCTTCGGAGGATCTGTATGACTCGGGGGTATGTCTGGTGTTGCTTGTTGGGCCGTGGTGGGAGTGTGTGTGAAGATCAGTGAACCATGTCCAGGTGTTTATTTTGATTTTGGGCGTGGTGAACAGTGTGAAGATGTTGTGTTTCAACAAAGTTCGTGTATGTGGGAGGAGACGTCGTGCGTGAGCACATTAGGGCGCTCTTCTCTTCCAGCCCCTATGATTTGGGGGTCTTATACTAAGACAAATTTTGCAAGCTCTGATTTCGGTAATCTTATCGCAGCTCCAGGTGCATTATTTGACCGCGATGGTGTATTCTCGGTTTCGTTCGTGCCGCTTTTTTCAGTGTTTCTGATCATGGTTAAACAGCGCTACGATTTCGTTTTCCATAACACCACGTTTTGGTAGTATTCCTGACCACGTCCCGACTCGATCGAGCGTGAATGATGGGAATTAAGCGGTTCTTCACAACTTCTTACCATCCTTAGTCTAATTTGGCTGAGAGAGTGAATCGGACCCTAAATACCATGATTTCCTGTTATCTACAAGGCACACATGGGAGATGAGACGAGTACATATCCCTGTTTGCATTAGCAATGCGTTCTGCCGGGCAAGAAGCCACGGGGCAGACGCCTGCAAAGTTATTTTTGGGTAGAGAAATCGCTCTTCCATGGGACGAGGCCATGCAGAGGAATTTCTAGAAGGTGTCAGAAGACTTAGAAAAGTTAGCTGAGCAAGTAAAAGTAAGGGTTCGGCAGCAACAACATCGGTATAAACGACATCACGATAGGAATCGGCAGGATTTGAAATTCAATTGGGGATATTTCTTCGTACTCATCCTTTGTTTAGTGCTGATAGTAATCAGATTTCAAAATTTATGCCACGGTGGAAGGTTCCCTACCGGATAATTTATGTATTGTCTCCTCTAGTCTATGAGCTACAGACAGAGACCGTAGAAAGAGAGTTGGCTTCCGTAATGTGTGTAACTTAAAGAAGTATGTGGCTATAGGAAATAGTAATCAAACAGAGCTGATGGCATTGAGACCTAGAGTTGTGGATAATTCAGTAATTGAATTTGATGAACTCCAGGAAGTGAGTGGAGGTATGGAGATGCGAGAGGAGTTGGACCGATCACAGATTATTGAAAAGGAGGATACAGTAAGGGAAACAGAATTGGAGCAGAAACAGGTTAAAGTGGTACAGAGTCTCTCCTCCAGGAGTTTACGAAGACAAACCAGGGTGAATTATAGGAAATTGGCGGGCTTACGTAAGTAAAAAAAAGAAGAAAATAGATTTTTTTATTTTCTGTTCCTCTTTGTCTTGGAAGTTCGGTGGGTGCCCTTCGGAAGCAGGTGGCGTAAATCTCGAGAATCAACCTGAGAAGGAGCATTTACGGGGCGGCCCGGACGGGGAGGGTGACCGGATGGAAAGACAAAATTAGAGATTATTTTTCCTTTTCCTTTCGATTTTACCTTAAGTAAAATCGTGCAGTAAGGAAGGGGGTGTGACGTTTTGGTGGGATTAGTCCCGGAGTCATGGCCTGGAGTCGCTAGTATAAAAATAACGTAAATGTAAAGTTAAGTTAATAGTGTTTATAATTTGAGAAAGTTTTTTTATATACAGGTGGAAATTCAAAATACTTTATTTAGAAAATTTGTAGTCGCTCACGTGCTGAGGTCACAAATAAGGATTGTATAAATTGTTCATTATGTGTCATTTGTAAAAGAAATTGTTGTATACTTTATTTATATCATGTTGGAATTTTATAAGTTGTAAGTTATGATTAAGGATTTGTTGTGTGGAAAATAGTTATATGCAAAAATGTACCGGAACTGACGCCACTCGTAGTGGAGAGGCTTAATTGGAGCTCAGGGTCTATCGGCGCTATATATTGGTGATCTTTATCTCTCGCTTGCTAGTTGTCTTTTTTTTTTTTTTTTTTTTATGTGGTGGTGTTGCACATTTGCTCTGCGTGTGGCAGGCAGGTGCAGTTTGATTTCTTCTTGGAAAACCATGCGGGAAGGCCGGAAATCTGCCGGAAGGGAATCTCCATGGCTGAATCTCTTTGGAACTCAAGGTCTCTTGGCGCTATAAATTAGTGATCTTTATCTCTCGCTTACTAGTTTTTTTTTTTTTTTTTTTGTGGTGGTGTTGCACATTTGCTCTGCGTGTGGCATGCAGGTGCAGTTTGATTTCTTCTTGGAAAACCATGCGGGAAGGCAGGAAATCTGCCGGAAGGGAATCTCCATGGCTGAATCTCTTTGGAACTCAAGGTCTCTTGGCGCTATAAATTAGTGATCTTTATCTCTCGCTTACTAGTTTTTTTTTTTTTTTTTTTTTTTTTTTTTGTGGTGGTGTTGCACATTTGCTCTGCGTGTGGCATGCAGGTGCAGTTTGATTTCTTCTTGGAAAATCATGCGGGAAGGCAGCTCCATGGCTGAATCTCTTTGGAACTCAAGGTCTCTTGGCGCTATAAATTAGTGATCTTTATCTCTCGCTTACTAGTTTTTTTTTTTTTTTTTTTGTGGTGGTGTTGCACATTTGCTCTGCGTGTGGCATGCAGGTGCAGTTTGATTTCTTCTTGGAAAACCATGCGGGAAGGCAGGAAATCTGCCGGAAGGGAATCTCCATGGCTGAATCTCTTTGGAACTCAAGGTCTCTTGGCGCTATAAATTAGTGATCTTTATCTCTCGCTTACTAGTTTTTTTTTTTTTTTTTTTTTTTGTGGTGGTGTTGCACATTTGCTCTGCGTGTGGCATGCAGGTGCAGTTTGATTTCTTCTTGGAAAACCATGCGGGAAGGCAGGAAATCTGCCGGAAGGGAATCTCCATGGCTGAATCTCTTTGGAACTCAAGGTCTCTTGGCGCTATAAATTAGTGATCTTTATCTCTCGCTTACTAGTTTTTTTTTTTTTTTTGTGTGGTGGTGTTGCACATTTGCTCTGCGTGTGGCATGCAGGTGCAGTTTGATTTCTTCTTGGAAAATCATGCGGGAAGGCAGCTCCATGGCTGAATCTCTTTGGAACTCAAGGTCTCTTGGCGCTATAAATTAGTGATCTTTATCTCTCGCTTACTAGTTTTTTTTTTTTTTTTTTTTTTTTTTGTGGTGGTGTTGCACATTTGCTCTGCGTGTGGCATGCAGGTGCAGTTTGATTTCTTCTTGGAAAATCATGCGGGAAGGCAGCTCCATGGCTGAATCTCTTAGGAGCTCAGGGTCTCTGGGCGCTATAAATTAGGGATCTTTATCTCTCGCTTGCTAGTTTTTTTTTTTTTTTTTTTTTTGTGGTGGTGTTGCACATTTGCTCTGCGTGTGGCATGCAGGTGCAGTTTGATTTCTTCTTGTAAAACCATGCGGGAAGGCAGGAAATCTGCCGAAAGGGAATCTCCATGGCTGAATCTCTTTGGAACTCAAGGTCTCTTGGCGCTATAAATTAGTGATCTTTATCTCTCGCTTACTAGTTTTTATTTTATTTTTTTTTTTTTTTTTTGTGGTGGTGTTGCATATTTGCTCTGCGTGTGGCATGCAGGTGCAGTTTGATTTCTTCTTGGAAAATCATGCGGGAAGGCAGCTCCATGGCTGAATCTCTTAGGAGCTCAGGGTCTCTGGGCGCTATAAATTAGGGATCTTTATCTCTCGCTTGCTAGTTTTTTTTTTTTTTTTTTTTTTTTTTGTGGTGGTGTTGCACATTTGCTCTGCGTGTGGCATGCAGGTGCAGTTTGATTTCTTCTTGTAAAACCATGCGGGAAGGCAGGAAATCTGCCGGAAGGGAATCTCCATGGCTGAATCTCTTTGGAACTCAAGGTCTCTTGGCGCTATAAATTAGTGATCTTTATCTCTCGCTTACTAGTTTTTTTTTTTGTGGTGGTGTTGCACATTTGCTCTGCGTGTGGCATGCAGGTGCAGTTTGATTTCTTCTTGGAAAACCATGCGGGAAGGCAGGAAATCTGCCGGAAGGGAATCTCCATGGCTGAATCTCTTTGGAACTCAAGGTCTCTTGGCGCTATAAATTAGTGATCTTTATCTGTCGCTTACTAGTTTTTTTTTTTTTTTTTTTTTTTTTTTTGTGGTGGTGTTGCACATTTGCTCTGCGTGTGGCATGCAGGTGCAGTTTGATTTCTTCTTGTAAAACCATGCGGGAAGGCAGGAAATCTGCCGGAAGGGAATCTCCATGGCTGAATCTCTTTGGAACTCAAGGTCTCTTGGCGCTATAAATTAGTGATCTTTATCTCTCGCTTACTAGTTTTTTTTTTTTTTTTTGTGTTATTGTTGCACATTTGCTCTGCGTGTGGCATGCAGGTGCAGTTTGATTTCTTCTTGGAAAATCATGCGGGAAGGCAGCTCCATGGCTGAATCTCTTAGGAGCTCAGGGTCTCTGGGCGCTATAAATTAGGGATCTTTATCTCTCGCTTACTAGTTTTGTTTTTTTTTTTTTTTTTTTTTTTGTGGTGCTGTTGCACATTTGCTCTGCGTGTGGCAGGCAGGTGCAGTTTGATTTCTTCTTGGAAAACCATGCGGGAAGGCCGGAAATCTGCCGGAAGGTAATCTCCATGGCTGAATCTCTTTGAACTCTGGGTCTCTTGGCGCTATAAATTGGTGATCTTTATCTCTCACTTGCTAGTTTTTTTTTTTTTTTTTGTGTGTTATTGTTGCACATTTTCTCTGCGTGTGGCATGCAGGTGCAGTTTGATTTCTTCTTGGAAAACCATGCGGGAAGGCCGGAAATCTGCCGGAAGGGAATCTCCCTTTATCTTTCGCTTGCTAGTTTTTTTTTTTTTTTTTTTTTTGTGGTGGTGTTGCACATTTGCTCTGCGTGTGGCAGGCAGGTGCAGTTTGATTTCTTCTTGGAAAACCATGCGGGAAGGCCGGAAATCTGCCGGAAGGGAATCTCCATGGCTGAATATCTTTGGAGCTCAGGGTCTCTGGGCGCTATAAATTAGGGATCTTTATCTCTCGCTTGCTAGTTTTTTTTTTTTTTTTTTTTTTTTTTTTGTGGTGGTGTTGCACATTTGCTCTGCGTGTGGCATGCAGGTGCAGTTTGATTTCTTCTTGTAAAACCATGCGGGAAGGCAGGATATCTGCCGGAAGGGAATCTCAATGGCTGAATCTCTTTGGAACTCAAGGTCTCTTGGCGCTATAAATTAGTGATCTTTATCTCTCGCTTACTAGTTTTTTTTTTTTTTTTTTTTTTGTGGTGGTGTTGCACATTTGCTCTGCGTGTGGCATGCAGGTGCAGTTTGATTTCTTCTTGGAAAATCATGCGGGAAGGCAGCTCCATGGCTGAATCTCTTAGGAGCTCAGGGTCTCTGGGCGCTATAAATTAGGGATCTTTATCTCTCGCTTACTAGTTTTTTTTTTTTTTTTTTTTTTGTGGTGGTGTTGCACATTTGCTCTGCGTGTGGCATGCAGGTGCAGTTTGATTTCTTCTTGGAAAATCATGCGGGAAGGCAGCTCCATGGCTGAATCTCTTAGGAGCTCAGGGTCTCTGGGCGCTATAAATTAGGGATCTTTATCTCTCGCTTACTAGTTTTTTTTTTTTTTTTTTGTGGTTGTGTTGCACATTTGCTCTGCGTGTGGCAGGCAGGTGCAGTTTGATTTCTTCTTGGAAAACCATGCGGGAAGGCCGGAAATCTGCCGGAAGGTAATCTCCATGGCTGAATCTCTTTGAACTCTGGGTCTCTTGGCGCTATAAATTGGTGATCTTTATCTCTCACTTGCTAGTTGTTTTTTTTTTTTTGTGTGTGTTATTGTTGCACATTTGCTCTGCGTGTGGCATGCAGGTGCAGTTTGATTTCTTCTTGGAAAACCATGCGGGAAGGCAGGAAATCTGCCGGAAGGGAATCTCCATGGCTGAATCTCTTTGGAACTCAAGGTCTCTTGGCGCTATAAATTAGTGATCTTTATCTCTCGCTTACTAGTTTTTTTTTTTTTTTTTTTTGTGGAGGTGTTGCACATTTGCTCTGCGTGTGGCATGCAGGTGCAGTTTGATTTCTTCTTGGAAAACCATGCGGGAAGGCAGGAAATCTGCCGGAAGGGAATCTCCATGGCTGAATCTCTTTGGAACTCAAGGTCTCTTGGCGCTATAAATTAGTGATCTTTATCTGTCGCTTACTAGTTGTTTTTTTTTTTTTTTTTTTGTGGTGGTGTTGCACATTTGCTCTGCGTGTGGCATGCAGGTGCAGTTTGATTTCTTCTTGTAAAACCATGCGGGAAGGCAGGAAATCTGCCGGAAGGGAATCTCCATGGCTGAATCTCTTTGGAACTCAAGGTCTCTTGGCGCTATAAATTAGTGATCTTTATCTCTCGCTTACTAGTTTTTTTTTTTTTTTTTTTTTTTTGTGTTATTGTTGCACATTTGCTCTGCGTGTGGCATGCAGGTGCAGTTTGATTTCTTCTTGGAAAATCATGCGGGAAGGCAGCTCCATGGCTGAATCTCTTAGGAGCTCAGGGTCTCTGGGCGCTATAAATTAGGGATCTTTATCTCTCGCTTACTAGTTTTTTTTTTTTTTTTTTTTTTTTTGTGGTGGTGTTGCACATTTGCTCTGCGTGTGGCAGGCAGGTGCAGTTTGATTTCTTCTTGGAAAACCATGCGGGAAGGCCGGAAATCTGCCGGAAGGTAATCTCCATGGCTGAATCTCTTTGAACTCTGGGTCTCTTGGCGCTATAAATTGGTGATCTTTATCTCTCACTTGCTAGTTTTTTTTTTTTTTTGTGTGTTATTGTTGCACATTTTCTCTGCGTGTGGCATGCAGGTGCAGTTTGATTTCTTCTTGTAAAACCATGCGGGAAGGCAGGAAATCTGCCGGAAGGGAATCTCAATGGCTGAATCTCTTTGGAACTCAAGGTCTCTTGGCGCTATAAATTAGTGATCTTTATCTCTCGCTTACTAGTTTTTTTTTTTTTTTTTTTGTGGTGGTGTTGCACATTTGCTCTGCGTGTGGCATGCAGGTGCAGTTTGATTTCTTCTTGGAAAATCATGCGGGAAGGCAGCTCCATGGCTGAATCTCTTAGGAGCTCAGGGTCTCTGGGCGCTATAAATTAGGGATCTTTATCTCTCGCTTACTAGTTTTTTTTTTTTTTTTTTTTTTTTTTTTGTGGTGGTGTTGCACATTTGCTCTGCGTGTGGCAGGCAGGTGCAGTTTGATTTCTTCTTGGAAAACCATGCGGTAAGGCCGGAAATCTGCCGGAAGGTAATCTCCATGGCTGAATCTCTTTGAACTCTGGGTCTCTTGGCGCTATAAATTGGTGATCTTTATCTCTCACTTGCTAGTTTTTTTTTTTTTTTGTGTGTGTTATTGTTGCACATTTTCTCTGCGTGTGGCATGCAGGTGCAGTTTGATTTCTTCTTGGAAAACCATGCGGGAAGGCAGGAAATCTGCCGGAAGGGAATCTCCATGGCTGAATCTCTTTGGAACTCAAGGTCTCTTGGCGCTATAAATTAGTGATCTTTATCTCTCGCTTACTAGTTTTTTTTTTTTTTTTTTTTTTTTTTTTTGTGGTGGTGTTGCACATTTGCTCTGCGTGTGGCATGCAGGTGCAGTTTGATTTCTTCTTGGAAAACCATGCGGGAAGGCAGGAAATCTGCCGGAAGGGAATCTCCATGGCTGAATCTCTTTGGAACTCAAGGTCTCTTGGCGCTATAAATTAGTGATCTTTATCTCTCGCTTACTAGTTTTTTTTTTTTTTTTTGTGGTGGTGTTGCACATTTGCTATGCGTGTGGCATGCAGGTGCAGTTTGATTTCTTCTTGTAAAACCATGCGGGAAGGCAGGAAATCTGCCGGAAGGGAATCTCCATGGCTGAATCTCTTTGGAACTCAAGGTCTCTTGGCGCTATAAATTAGTGATCTTTATCTCTCGCTTACTAGTTTTTTTTTTTTTTTTTTTTTTGTGGTGGTGTTGCACATTTGCTCTGCGTGTGGCATGCAGGTGCAGTTTGATTTCTTCTTGGAAAATCATGCGGGAAGGCAGCTCCATGGCTGAATCTCTTAGGAGCTCAGGGTCTCTGGGCGCTATAAATTAGGGATCTTTATCTCTCGCTTACTAGTTTTTTTTTTTGTGGTTGTGTTGCACATTTGCTCTGCGTGTGGCAGGCAGGTGCAGTTTGATTTCTTCTTGGAAAACCATGCGGGAAGGCCGGAAATCTGCCGGAAGGTAATCTCCATGGCTGAATCTCTTTGAACTCTGGGTCTCTTGGCGCTATAAATTGGTGATCTTTATCTCTCACTTGCTAGTTGTTTTTTTTTTTTTTTTGTGTGTGTTATTGTTGCACATTTGCTCTGCGTGTGGCATGCAGGTGCAGTTTGATTTCTTCTTGGAAAACCATGCGGGAAGGCAGGAAATCTGCCGGAAGGGAATCTCCATGGCTGAATCTCTTTGGAACTCAAGGTCTCTTGGCGCTATAAATTAGTGATCTTTATCTCTCGCTTACTAGTTTTTTTTTTTTTTTTGTGGTGGTGGCAGGTGCAGTTTGATTTCTTCTTGGAAAACCATGCGGGAAGGCAGGAAATCTGCCGGAAGGGAATCTCCATGGCTGAATCTCTTTGGAACTCAAGGTCTCTTGGCGCTATAAATTAGTGATCTTTATCTGTCGCTTACTAGTTGTTTTTTTTTTTTTGTGGTGGTGTTGCACATTTGCTCTGCGTGTGGCATGCAGGTGCAGTTTGATTTCTTCTTGTAAAACCATGCGGGAAGGCAGGAAATCTGCCGGAAGGGAATCTCCATGGCTGAATCTCTTTGGAACTCAAGGTCTCTTGGCGCTATAAATTAGTGATCTTTATCTCTCGCTTACTAGTTGCACATTTGCTCTGCGTGTGGCATGCAGGTGCAGTTTGATTTCTTCTTGGAAAATCATGCGGGAAGGCAGCTCCATGGCTGAATCTCTTAGGAGCTCAGGGTCTCTGGGCGCTATAAATTAGGGATCTTTATCTCTCGCTTACTAGTTTTTTTTTTTTTTTTTTTTTTTTTTGTGGTGGTGTTGCACATTTGCTCTGCGTGTGGCAGGCAGGTGCAGTTTGATTTCTTCTTGGAAAACCATGCGGGAAGGCCGGAAATCTGCCGGAAGGTAATCTCCATGGCTGAATCTCTTTGAACTCTGGGTCTCTTGGCGCTATAAATTGGTGATCTTTATCTCTCACTTGCTAGTTTTTTTTTTTTTTTTTTTTTTGTGTGTTATTGTTGCACATTTTCTCTGCGTGTGGCATGCAGGTGCAGTTTCGATTTCTTTCTTGGAAAAACCATGCGGGAAAGGCCGGAAATCTGCCGGAGAGGGAATCTCCCTTTTATCTTTCGCTTGCTAGTTTTTTTTTTTTTTTTTTTTTTTTTGTGGTGGTGTTGCACATTTGCTCTGCGTGTGGCAGGCAGGTGCAGTTTGATTTCTTCTTGGAAAACCATGCGGGAAAGGCCGGAAATCTGCCGGAAGGGAATCTCCATGGCTGAATATCTTTGGAGCTCAGGGTCTCTGGGCGCTATAAATTAGGGATCTTTATCTCTCGCTTGCTAGTTTTTTTTTTTTTGTTTGTTTTTTTTTTGTGGTGGTGTTGCACATTTGCTCTTAGCGTGTGGCATGCAGGTGCAGTTTGATTTCTTCTTGTAGGAAAAACCATGCGGGAAGGCAGGATATCTGCCGGAAGGGAATCTCAATGGCTGAATCTCTTTGGAACTCAAGGTCTCTTGGCGCTATAAATTAGTGATTCTTATCTCTCGCTTACCAGTTTTTTTTTTTTTTTTTTTTTTTTTGTGGTGGTGTTGCACATTTGCTCTGCGTGTGGCATGCAGGTGCAGTTTGATTTCTTCTTGGAAAAATCATGCGGGAAGGCAGCTCCATGGCTGAATCTCTTAGAGCTCAGGGTCTCTGGGCGCCATAAATTAGGGATCTTTATCTCTCGTCACTAGTTTTTTTTTTTTTTTTTTTTTTTGTGGTGGTGTTGCACATTTGCTCTGCGTGTGGCATGCAGGTGCAGTTTGATTTCTTCTTGGAAAATCATGCGGGAAGGCAGGCTCCATGGCTGAATCTCTTAGGAGCTCAGGGTCTCTGGGCGCTATAAATTAGGGATCTTTATCTCTCGCTTACTAGTTTTTTTTTTTTTTTTTTTGTGGTTGTGTTGCACATTTGCTCTGCGTGTGGCGGCAGGTGCAGTTTGATTTCTTCTTGGGAAAACCATGTGAAGGCCGGAAATCCTGCCGGAAGGTAATCTCCATGGCTGAATCTCTTTGAACTCTGGGTCTTTTGGCGCTATAAATTGGTGATCTTTATCTCTCACTTGCTAGTTGTTTTTTTTTTTGTGTGTGTTATTGTTGCACATTTGCTCTGCGTGTGGCATGCAGGTGCAGTTTGGATTTCTTCTTGGAAAACCATGCGGGAAGGCAGGAAATCTTGCCGGAAGGGAATCTCCATGGCTGAATCTCTTTTGGAACTCAAGGTCTCTTGGCGCTATAAATTAGTGATCTTTATCTCTCGCTTTTACCAGTTTTTTTTTTTTTTTTTTTTTTTTTTTGGTGGAGGTGTTGCACATTTGCTCTGCGTGTGGCAACTGCACGGTGCAGTTTGATTTCTTCTTGGAAAAACCATGCGGGAAGGCAGGAAATCTGCCGAGAAGGGAATCTCCATGGCTGAATCTCTTTGGAACTCAAAGGTCTCTTTGGCGCTATAAATTAGTGATCTTTATCTGTCGCTTACTAGTTGTTTTTTTTTTTTTTTTTTTTTGTGGTGGTGTTGCACATTTGCTCTGCGTGTGGCATGCAGGTGCAGTTTCGATTTCTTGCGTAAAACCATGTGCGGGAAGGCAGGAAATCTGCCGGAAGGGAATCTCCATGGCTGAATCTCTTTGGAACTCAAGGTCTCTTTGGCGCTATAAATTAGTGATCTTTATCTCTCGCTTACTAGTTTTTTTTTTTTTTTTTTTTTTTTTGTGTTATTGTTGCACATTTGCTCTGCGTGTGGCATGCAGGGTGCAGTTTGATTTCTTCTTGGAAAATCATGCGGGAAGGCAGCTCCATGGCTGAATCTCTTAGGAGCTCAGGGTCTCTGGGCGCTATAAATTAGGGATCTTTATCTCTCGCTTACTAGTTTTTTTTTTTTTTTTTTTTTTGTGGTGGTGTTGCACATTTGCTCTGCGTGTGGCAGGCAGGTGCAGTTTGATTTCTTCTTGGAAAACCATGCGGGAAGGCTGGAAATCTGCCGGAAGGTAATCTCCATGGCTGAATCTCCTTTGAACTCTGGGTCTCTTGGCGCTATAAATTGGTGATCTTTATCTCTCACTTGCTAGTTTTTTTTTTTTTTTTTTTTTGTGTGTTATTGTTGCACATTTTCTCTGCGTGTGGCATGCAGGTGCAGTTTGATTTCTTCTTGTAAAACCATGTGTGGGAAGGCAGGAAATCTGCCGGAAGGAATCTCAATGGCTGAATCTCTTTGGAACTCAAGGTCTCTTGGCGCTATAAATTAGTGATCTTTATCTCTCGCTTACTAGTTTTTTTTTTTTTTTTTTTTTTGTGGTGGTGTTGCACATTTGCTCTGCGTGTGGCATGCAGGTGCAGTTTGATTTCTTCTTGGAAAATCATGCGGGAAGGCAGCTCCATGGCTGAATCTCTTAGGAGCTCAGGGTCCCTGGGCGCTATAAATTAGGGATCTTTATCTCTCGCTTACTAGTTTTTTTTTTTTTTTTTTTTTTTTTTTTTTTTTTTTTTGTGGTGGTGTTGCACATTTGCTCTGCGTGTGGCAGGCAGGTGCAGTTTGATTTCTTCTTGGAAAACCATGCGGTAAGGCCGGAAATCTGCCGGAAGGTAATCTCCATGGCTGAATCTCTTTGAACTCTGGGTCTCTTGGCGCTATAAATTCGGTGATCTTTATCTCTCACTTGCTAGTTTTTTTTTTTTTTTTTTTTTTGTGTGTGTTATTGTTGCACATTTTTCTCTGCGTGTGGCATGTGCAGGTGCAGTTTGGATTTCTTCTTGAGAAAACCATGCGGGAAGGCAGGAAATCTGCCGGAAGGGAATCTCCATGGCTGAATCTCTTTGGAACTCAAGGTCTCTTGAAAGCTATAAATTAGTGATCTTTATCTCTCGCTTACTAGTTTTTTTTTTTTTTTTTTTTTTTTTTTTTGTGGTGGTGTTGTACATTTGCTCTGCGTGTGGCATGCAGGTGCAGTTTGATTTCTTCTTGGAAAACCATGCGGGAAGTTGCAGGAAATTCTGCTGGAAGGGAATCTCCATGGCTGAATCTCTTTGGAACTCAAGGTCTCTTGGCGCTATAAATTAGTGATCTTTTATCTCTCGCGCTTACTAGTTTTTTTTTTTTTTGCGGTGGTGTTGCACATTTGTTATGCGTGTGGCATGCAGGTGCAGTTTGATTTCTTCTTCGTAAAACCATGCGGGAAGGCAGGAAATCTGCCGGAAGGGAATCTCCATGGCTGAATCTCTTTGGAACTCAAGGTCTCTTGGCGCTATAAATTAGTGATCTTTATCTCTCGCTTACTAGTTTTTTTTTTTTTTTTTTTTTTTTTGTGGTGGTGTTGCACATTTGCTCTGCGTGTGGCATGCAGGTGCAGTTTGATTTCTTCTTGGAAAATCATGCGGGAAGGCAGCTCCATGGCTGAATCTCTTAGGAGCTCAGGGTCTCTGGGCGCTATAAATTAGGGATCTTTATCTCTCGCTTACTAGTTTTTTTTTTTTTTTGTGGTTGTGTTGCACATTTGCTCTGCGTGTGCGGCAGGCAGGTGCAGTTTGATTTCTTCTTGGAAAACCATGCGGGAAGGCCGGAAATCTGCCGGAAGGTAATCTCCATGGCTGAATCTCTTTGAACTCTGGGTCTCTTGGCGCTATAAATTGGTGATCTTTATCTCTCACTTGCTAGTTGTTTTTTTTTTTTTTGTGTGTGTTATTGTTGCACATTTGCTCTGCGTGTGGCATGCAGGTGCAGTTTGATTTCTTCTTGAGAAAACCATGCGGGAAGGCAGGAAATCTGCCGGAAGGGAATCTCCATGGCTGAATCTCTTTGGAACTCAAGGTCTCTTGGCGCTATAAATTAGTGATCTTTATCTCTCGCTTACTAGTTTTTTTTTTTTTTTTTTTTTTTTTTTTGTGGTGGTGTTGCACATTTGCTCTGCGTGTGGCATGCAGGTGCAGTTTGATTTCTTCTTGGAAAACCATGCGGGAAGGCAGGAAATCTGCCGGAAGGGAATCTCCATGGCTGAATCTCTTTGGAACTCAAGGTCTCTTGGCGCTATAAATTAGTGATCTTTATCTGTCGCTTACTAGTTGTTTTTTTTTTTTTTTTTTTTTTTTTGTGGTGGTGTTGCACATTTTGCTCTGCGTGTGGCATGCAGGTGCAGTTTGATTTCTTCTTGTAAAACCATGCGGGAAGGCAGGAAATCTGCCGGAAGGGAATCTCCATGGCTGAATCTCTTTGGAACTCAAGGTCTCTTGGCGCTATAAATTAGTGATCTTTATCTCTCGCTTACTAGTTTTTTTTTTTTTTTTTTTTTTTTTTGTGTTATTGTTGCACATTTGCTCTGCGTGTGGCATGCAGGTGCAGTTTGATTTCTTCTTGGAAAATCATGCGGGAAGGCAGCTCCATGGCTGAATCTCTTAGGAGCTCAGGGTCTCTGGGCGCTATAAATTAGGGATCTTTATCTCTCGCTTACTAGTTTTTTTTTTTTTTTTTTTTTTTTTTTTGTGGTGGTGTTGCACATTTGCTCTGCGTGTGGCAGGCAGGTGCAGTTTGATTTCTTCTTGGAAAACCATGCGGGAAGGCCGGAAATCTGCCGGAAGGTAATCTCCATGGCTGAATCTCTTTGAACTCTGGGTCTCTTGGCGCTATAAATTGGTGATCTTTATCTCTCACTTGCTAGTTTTTTTTTTTTTTGTGTGTTATTGTTGCACATTTTCTCTGCGTGTGGCATGCAGGTGCAGTTTGATTTCTTCTTGGAAAACCATGCGGGAAGGCCGGAAATCTGCCGGAAGGGAATCTCCCTTTATCTTTCGCTTGCTAGTTTTTTTTTTTTTTTGTTTTTTTTTTGTGGTGGTGTTGCACATTTGCTCTGCGTGTGGCAGGCAGGTGCAGTTTGATTTCTTCTTGGAAAACCATGCGGGAAGGCCGGAAATCTGCCGGAAGGGAATCTCCATGGCTGAATATCTTTGGAGCTCAGGGTCTCTGGGCGCTATAAATTAGGGATCTTTATCTCTCGCTTGCTAGTTTTTTTTTTTGTTTTTTTTTTTGTGGTGGTGTTGCACATTTGCTCTGCGTGTGGCATGCAGGTGCAGTTTGATTTCTTCTTGTAAAACCATGCGGGAAGGCAGGAAATCTGCCGGAAGGGAATCTCAATGGCTGAATCTCTTTGGAACTCAAGGTCTCTTGGCGCTATAAATTAGTGATCTTTATCTCTCGCTTACTAGTTTTTTTTTTTTTTTTTTGTGGTGGTGTTGCACATTTGCTCTGCGTGTGGCATGCAGGTGCAGTTTGATTTCTTCTTGGAAAATCATGCGGGAAGGCAGCTCCATGGCTGAATCTCTTAGGAGCTCAGGGTCTCTGGGCGCTATAAATTAGGGATCTTTATCTCTCGCTTACTAGTTTTTTTTTTTTTTTTTGTGGTTGTGTTGCACATTTGCTCTGCGTGTGGCATGCAGGTGCAGTTTGATTTCTTCTTGTAAAACCATGCGGGAAGGCAGGAAATCTGCCGGAAGGGAATCTCAATGGCTGAATCTCTTTGGAACTCAAGGTCTCTTGGCGCTATAAATTAGTGATCTTTATCTCTCGCTTACTAGTTTTTTTTTTTTTTTTTTTGTGGTGGTGTTGCACATTTGCTCTGCGTGTGGCATGCAGGTGCAGTTTGATTTCTTCTTGGAAAATCATGCGGGAAGGCAGCTCCATGGCTGAATCTCTTAGGAGCTCAGGGTCTCTGGGCGCTATAAATTAGGGATCTTTATCTCTCGCTTACTAGTTTTTTTTTTTTTTTTTTGTGGTTGTGTTGCACATTTGCTCTGCGTGTGGCAGGCAGGTGCAGTTTGATTTCTTCTTGGAAAACCATGCGGGAAGGCCGGAAATCTGCCGGAAGGTAATCTCCATGGCTGAATCTCTTTGAACTCTGGGTCTCTTGGCGCTATAAATTGGTGATCTTTATCTCTCACTTGCTAGTTGTTTTTTTTTTTTTTGTGTGTGTTATTGTTGCACATTTGCTCTGCGTGTGGCATGCAGGTGCAGTTTGATTTTCTTCTTGGAAAACCATGCGGGAAGGCAGGAAATCTGCCGGAAGGAATCTCCATGGCTGAATCTCTTTGGAACTCAAGGTCTCTTGGCGCTATAAATTAGTGATCTTTATCTCTCGCTTACTAGTTTTTTTTTTTTTTTTTTTTTTTTGTGGTGGTGTTGCACATTTGCTCTGCGTGTGGCATGCAGGTGCAGTTTGATTTCTTCTTGGAAAACCATGCGGGAAGGCAGGAAATCTGCCGGAAGGGAATCTCCATGGCTGAATCTCTTTGGAACTCAAGGTCTCTTGGCGCTATAAATTAGTGATCTTTATCTGTCGCTTACTAGTTGTTTTTTTTTTTTTTTTTTTTTTGTGGTGGTGTTGCACATTTGCTCTGCGTGTGGCATGCAGGTGCAGTTTGATTTCTTCTTGTAAAACCATGCGGGAAGGCAGGAAATCTGCCGGAAGGGAATCTCCATGGCTGAATCTCTTTGGAACTCAGGGTCTCTTGGCGCTATAAATTAGTGATCTTTATCTCTCGCTTACTAGTTTTTTTTTTTTTTTTTTTTTTTTTTTTTGTGGTGGTGTTGCACATTTGCTCTGCGTGTGGCATGCAGGTGCAGTTTGATTTCTTCTTGGAAAATCATGCGGGAAGGCAGCTCCATGGCTGCATCTCTTAGGAGCTCAGGGTCTCTGGGCGCTATAAATTAGGGATCTTTATCTCTCGCTTACTAGTTTTTTTTTTTTTTTTTTTTGTGGTTGTGTTGCACATTTGCTCTGCGTGTGGCAGGCAGGTGCAGTTTGATTTCTTCTTGGAAAACCATGCGGGAAGGCCGGAAATCTGCCGGAAGGTAATCTCCATGGCTGAATCTCTTTGAACTCTGGGTCTCTTGGCGCTATAAATTGGTGATCTTTATCTCTCACTTGCTAGTTGTTTTTTTTTTTTTTTTGTGTGTGTTATTGTTGCACATTTGCTCTGCGTGTGGCATGCAGGTGCAGTTTGATTTCTTCTTGGAAAACCATGCGGGAAGGCAGGAAATCTGCCGGAAGGGAATCTCCATGGCTGAATCTCTTTGGAACTCAAGGTCTCTTGGCGCTATAAATTAGTGATCTTTATCTCTCGCTTACTAGTTTTTTTTTTTTTTTTTTTTTTTTTTGTGGTGGTGTTGCACATTTGCTCTGCGTGTGGCATGCAGGTGCAGTTTGATTTCTTCTTGGAAAACCATGCGGGAAGGCAGGAAATCTGCCGGAAGGGAATCTCCATGGCTGAATCTCTTTGGAACTCAAGGTCTCTTGGCGCTATAAATTAGTGATCTTTATCTCTCGCTTACTAGTTTTTTTTTTTTTTTTTTTTTTTTTTGTGGTGGTGTTGCACATTTGCTCTGCGTGTGGCATGCAGGTGCAGTTTGATTTCTTCTTGGAAAACCATGCGGGAAGGCAGGAAATCTGCCGGAAGGGAATCTCCATGGCTGAATCTCTTTGGAACTCAAGGTCTCTTGGCGCTATAAATTAGTGATCTTTATCTCTCGCTTACTAGTTTTTTTTTGTTTTTTTTTTTTTTTTTTTTGGTGGTGTTGCACATTTGCTCTGCGTGTGGCACGCAGGTGCAGTTTGATTTCTTCTTGGAAAATCATGCAGGGAAGGCAGCTCCATGGCTGAATCTCTTAGGAGCTCAGGGTCTCTGGGCGCTATAAATTAGGGATCTTTATCTCTCGCTTACTAGTTTTTTTTTTTTTTTTTTTTTTTTTTTTGTGGTGGTGTTGCACATTTGCTCTGCGTGTGGCATGCAGGTGTAGTTTGATTTCTTCTTGGAAAATCATGCGGGAAGGCAGCTCCATGGCTGAATCTCTTAGGAGCTCAGGGTATATTGGCGCTATAAATTGGTGATCTTTATCTCTCGTCTGTTAGTTTTTTTTTTTTTTGTTGTTGTTGTTGTGGGATTGTTGCACATTTGCTCTGGGTGTGGCACGCAGGTGCAGTTTGATTTCTTCTTGGAAAACTATGCGGGAAGGCCGGAAATCTGCCGGAAGGGAATCTCCATGGCTGAATATCTTTGGAGCTCAGGGTCTCTTGGCGCTATAATTTGGTGATCTTTATCTCTCGCTTGCTAGTTTTTTTTTGGTTTTTTTTGTGGTATTGTTGCACATTTGCTCTGCGTGTGGCACGCAGGTGCAGTTTGATTTCTTCTTGGAAAACCATGCGGGAAGGCAGGAAATCTACCGGAAGGGAATCTCCGTGACTGAATCTCTTTGGAGATGAATTGTTATCTCTTTCAAGTTTTCTCTTGAGAATACAAGAGTGTCTTTTCTTGAACTAGCAAAGGCTTTACGCCCTTGCATGTCATGAGAGCTCGGAGTTTGCTTGAGTGTTCCTGGTTGTCAGGAGCAGTAAAGTTTCCTTTACGCACTTCCATGCTGTGAGAACTCGGAGTTTCTGCTTGAGTGTTCCTGGGTGTCGGAAGCAGTGAAAGTTTTCGTCAGGTCTTTTTTATGCCGAGAGAGTATGGAGTTTCCGTTCAATTATGTCTGAGAGTTATCAGTGGTGGAGGGTTCTCTTCACGCCTGGACGAATGCGTTGTTGTGAAAAATATGGAGTACCTGAACTTTTTTTACATGGAATACTCATCATCCAGTGATTCACTTGAAGTTTTTTTTGTGTGTGTGTGTGAACTTTTCTTCTCATTGAGCCCGTTGTGTGTGTGCCGGGGGCCGTCAGAGGACTACCATTAAATCCTAGTACGTGAGTGCAAAAGTCTTTTTCTTTGTATAATTATTAGTTGCTGGCAGAGTTTAAAGTAGTGTTGTAGGATAATTGAAAGTTATTTGAAATTGGGTTATTTTCATGTGGTGTTCATTGATGTACTATTAGAAGTTTAAAATTAATGATGTTTACATACCCAGAGTTGATCATCACTATTGTGCTTTCATGTGCTCATATGCTTTAATTCATTTTGAATGCTGTCTAGAGAAATGACAGGCTAATGATTAACGGGGTTTAAATACCTAATGTTATTAGTATTGTATTGCCTGTCTTGCGTGATAAAAATTGATGACGAAAACGGTGTGAAAATCTGCAGTATGTTAGAATTTGAATTCAGTTTAGTAACATGCGTTCTGAAGTAATTGACTTGTGGTTGCAATAAAACTGTTGAATTATATAAAAAGTTTTAGAAGAGTAATTTGTGTATGATTTGTTTTTGTGTCATTGTAAATTTATTTGAATATCTGTCCACTGCACTAATGTGCAGTAATCCGTCTCTCTCTCTGGGTTCGAACCCACGTCCTAGTCGTGGGTTCAAACCCAGAGAGAGAGACGGATTATCGAGATAGTAGCTGGGCAAAGTAAATTCTGGTGGGGAAGTAATGGCTAGGAGCGTTGCAATCGGTCTGTCTTATGCCAGTCTACTTCATGTTACTCCAGCATACTTTCGAATTTCATCCACCCATTTCCCATGTAGTTTTCTTTAGGGTCTTTTCCTGCCCCTTGAAATCCAATCTAAAATTTTGGCTGTCCATCGACGGTCTCTCCTTTTTTTTTTTTTTTCTTTTTGTTTGTTTTGATTGGATGTTTAACGGCAACTGTGAGCAACTCCATGGGCAATATTAAGCAGTCACCCGTCCCTAATTTAGGGTCACTGATTCCAGTGAAGGGAGAAAACCAGTGCCGTGTGACAAACACAACATCCATGCTTCACCGGGATTGTAACCTGGACCCCTTTCGGAAGAATGATCAGAGGCCATTGCTTTGACCACTGCACACCCTGAACGGCCATGGTCTGTCCTTCTGGCAGTATGTCCAGCCCATTGCCATTTCAGGGATTTTACTCTGATCATAATGTCTTCCATTCTTGTCATTTTTCTGATCCACAAGTTCCTCTTCTTATCTCTCCTGGTTACACCAAGCATGCACCTCTCCATGCTCTTTGAGTTGTCTGCAGCTTTTGTATGTCTCTTTTAGTTAAGATCCACGTCTCTGCACCATACGTAAGCACTAGAAGGATGTTTTGATCAAACACTTTTCTTTTAAGACATAATGGCATATTGCTCTTGAAAATTATGCTGTTTCTTCCAAAAGCTCTCCAGGCAAGTTTTGTACGCCGATTAATTTCTTCATCAATGTGACCTTCACTTGATGTCTGCTGTCCAAAATAAACGTAGGTATCGGTTATCTCCGGCTTTTCTCCATCAACCGATAAATCTTCATTTCTTGAAAAAGCATTGTACATCACTTTTGTCTTCTGAAAGTTCATTTTTAACCCCACTTCTTTATTCTTGTCAGCAATTTCCTGGATCATACTCTGCAGCTCTGATAGAAAAGTTGCAAAAAATGACAACGTCTTCAACAAAATTAAATTCGACAATTTCTTTTCCGTTCACTGATCCTATTTTGATACAACCAAAAAAAAAAAAAAAAAACTTTGGTGAATGTAAAAAAATTGCTTCGCTGTCCAGAAATACCGAAACGAAACAACAAACTAATCCTGATGACACTTATGAATATGTTTATATGACTTAATAAAAATGTTCAAAATGACCAGAAAATTCATTTCGGCGGTGTAAAGTCAAAAGTAAATAAGGATTTTAAATCGGACAAAGTTGACTGAGAAAACCGAAGTGTGTCAAAAAGGAAGAAGAAATAAAATTGCATGAGTGATTTTCACATAGATTTTTTGAATTGAAGGGAAAACGTTAAAACAAAATTCCCAAAATTTCACCTTTGCAACGCAAAGTTTGACTGCGAAAGTTTTTGTTTTTGAAGATGGCCTGTGTTAACTCCCAAAGCTTATCTCCAAAACATAGCTTCACAGACTTAGCCACACTCTAAAGATGGGACAAAGAATAAAACAGAACAAACAAACAAACAAAAATACTCAGGTTGTGAGACAATTTACTTTCAATTTAAGGAATTATATTTCGGAGCAGATACTTTTAAAAATAATCGTTATCTCCTGCGCTTCTTGCGCTTAATGTGTGATGTATAACGCAATAAATACATACATGCATACACATCACTAAGCTGTTCTCTGAGATTCAGAGGTTAGCTCCAAAAGAAATACAAACTACCAGAACCCAATAAAGACAAAGTAATTTCGATTTTTCCTGGTCAATGTCTAATTAACTGCACGGCGGGGTAACTGTATCGCCGACGCCGCAGCTCATCGTAAATTAATTTTTGGCATTGTTTCAGATCACCAGGTAAGGTTCCGGCATTCCTAGTCGGAATTTATTCAACTTGGAAACTTAGAAGTGAGGTTTTTCTTCTTTCTCGACGCGGAGGAGTGTTCTTTGTTCGCGTTGCCTTGAAGTTTAGGACTGCAGCACGTGGCTCATTTCATCTTCTGTCAAACATGGTTCATGTTCTCACAATAATAATCAGTTTGCCCTAAAATAAGTATATACCATACCTCAGTCAAGAAAAAAAAATATATTGATTATGCTGTTAACGTCAGTATTGCTATGACTAAATTTCAAATTTGGAAAAAACGAAACGCTAAGATATACTGTCAGAAATCAAAACAATAAATGGCATCAAACTTGTCATACTATGTGAAATTATAGATATTATAAGAAGTGACTCCCGTAGGCTGAGTAAAAAATCCTTTGGGAAGAAATGGTTAGTACACAAGAATTTGTGTTATATCAACAAAAACACTAATGAACCAAATGTTCATATGAGATTCTAAAATAGTGAAAGTCTATAAGTTCATTTTCTTGAAAAAAAAAAAAAAACCTTATTAAAGGATCTCAAAAAAATACAGTGTGATGGGGAGTATTCTCCCACTTCATTAATGATATGATGGAGGGGATTGCACTCCTCCAAGCCTAACAGGTAAGTGAAATTTTGTTAGACTTTTCTACATTTCAATAAATGACAGGCTTTCCAATATTAACTATCCTCTTGTTTTAGTTGTGTTCAAGATGTCACGGGATTAGGCATGACACTACACGGTGGTCCTATTGGGATTGCTAGTGTACACCATGTCTCTTTCCTCGATCCACATCTTGCAGTGCATATAGCCCACAATAAGCCTTACAGGTAAGTGAAATTTTGTTTGACTTTTCTACATTTCAATAAATGACAGGCTTTCCAATATTAACTATCCTCTTGTTTTGGTTGTGTTCAAGATGTCACGGGATTAGGCATGGCACTACACGGTGGTCCTATTGGGATTGCTAGTGTACACCATGTCTCTTTCCTCGATCCACATCTTGCAGTGCATATAGCCCACAATAAGCCTTACAGGTAAGTAAAATTTTGTTTGACTTTTCTACATTTCAATAAATGACAGGCTTTCCAATATTAACTATCCTCTTGTTTTGGTTGTGTTCAAGATGTCACGGGATTAGGCATGGCACTACACGGTGGTCCTATTGGGATTGCTAGTGTACACCATGTCTCTTTCCTCGATCCACATCTTGCAGTGCATATAGCCCACAATAAGCCTTACAGGTAAGTGAAATTTTGTTTGACTTTTCTACATTTCAATAAATGACAGGCTTTCCAATATTAACTATCCTCTTGTTTTGGTTGTGTTCAAGATGTCACGGGATTAGGCATGGCACTACACGGTGGTCCCATTGGGATTCCTAGTGTACACCATGTCTCTTTCCTCGATCCACATCTTGCAGTGCATATAGCCCACAATAAGCCTTACAGGTAAGTGAAATTTTGTTTGACTTTTCTACATTTCAATAAATGACAGGCTTTCCAATATTAACTATCCTCTTGTTTTGGTTGTGTTCAAGATGTCACGGGATTAGGCATGGCACTACACGGTGGTCCTATTGGGATTGCTAGTGTACACCATGTCTCTTTCCTCGATCCACATCTTGCAGTGCATATAGCCCACAATGAGCCTTACAGGTAAGTGAAATTTTGTTTGACTTTTCTACATTTCAATAAATGACAGGCTTTCCAATATTAACTATCCTCTTGTTTTGGTTGTGTTCAAGATGTCACTGGATTAGGCATGGCACTACACGGTGGTCCTATTGGGATTGCTAGTGTACACCATGTCTCTTTCCTCGATCCACATCTTGCAGTGCATATAGCCCACAATAAGCCTTACAGGTAAGTGAAATTTTGTTTGACTTTTCTACATTTCAATAAATGACAGGCTTTCCAATATTAACTATCCTCTTGTTTTGGTTGTGTTCAAGATGTCACGGGATTAGGCATGGCACTACACGGTGGTCCTATTGGGATTGCTAGTGTACACCATGTCTCTTTCCTCGATCCACATCTTGCAGTGCATATAGCCCACAATAAGCCTTACAGGTAAGTGAAATTTTGTTTGACTTTTCTACATTTCAATAAATGACAGGCTTTCCAATATTAACTATCCTCTTGTTTTGGTTGTGTTCAAGATGTCACGGGATTAGGCATGGCACTACACGGTGGTCCTATTGGGATTGCTAGTGTACACCATGTCTCTTTCCTCGATCCACATCTTGCAGTGCATATAGCCCACAATAAGCCTTACAGGTAAGTGAAATTTTGTTTGACTTTTCTACATTTCAATAAATGACAGGCTTTCCAATATTAACTATCCTCTTGTTTTAGTTGTGTTCAAGATGTCACGGGATTAGGCATGGCACTACACGGTGGTCCTATTGGGATTGCTAGTGTACGCCATGTCTCTTTCCTCGATCCACATCTTGCAGTGCATATAGCCCACAATAAGCCTTACAGGTAAGTGAAATTTTGTTTGACTTTTCTACATTTCAATAAATGACAGGCTTTCCAATATTAACTATCCTCTTGTTTTGGTTGTGATCAAGATGTCACGGGATTAGGCATGGCACTACACGGTGGTCCTATTGGGATTGCTAGTGTACACCATGTCTCTTTCCTCGATCCACATCTTGCAGTGCATATAGCCCACAATAAGCCTTACAGGTAAGTGAAATTTTGTTTGACTTTTCTACATTTCAATAAATGACAGGCTTTCCAATATTAACTATCCTCTTGTTTTGGTTGTGTTCAAGATGTCACGGGATTAGGCATGGCACTACACGGTGGTCCTATTGGGATTGCTAGTGTACACCATGTCTCTTTCCTCGATCCACATCTTGCAGTGCATATAGCCCACAATAAGCCTTACAGATAAGTGAAATTTTGTTTGACTTTTCTACATTTCAATAAATGACAGGCTTTCCAATATTAACTATCCTCTTGTTTTGGTTGTGTTCAAGATGTCACGGGATTAGGCATGGCACTACACGGTGGTCCTATTGGGATTGCTAGTGTACACCATGTCTCTTTCCTCGATCCACATCTTGCAGTGCATATAACCCACAATAAGCCTTACAGGTAAGTGAAATTTTGTTTGACTTTTCTACATTTCAATAAATGACAGGCTTTCCAATATTAACTATCCTCTTGTTTTGGTTGTGTTCAAGATGTCACGGGATTAGGCATGGCACTACACGGTGGTCCTATTGGGATTGCTAGTGTACACCATGTCTCTTTCCTCGATCCACATCTTGCAGTGCATATAGCCCACAATAAGCCTTACAGGTAAGTGAAATTTTGTTTGACTTTTCTACATTTCAATAAATGACAGGCTTTCCAATATTACCTATCCTCTTGTTTTGGTTGTGTTCAAGATGTCACGGGATTAGGCATGGCACTACACGGTGGTCCTATTGGGATTGCTAGTGTACACCATGTCTCTTTCCTCGATCCACATCTTGCAGTGCATATAGCCCACAATAAGCCTTACAGGTAAGTGAAATTTTGTTTGACTTTTCTACATTTCAATAAATGACAGGCTTTCCAATATTAACTATCCTCTTGTTTTGGTTGTGTTCAAGATGTCACGGGATTAGGCATGGCACTACACGGTGGTCCTATTGGGATTGCTAGTGTACACCATGTCTCTTTCCTCGATCCACATCTTGCAGTGCATATAGCCCACAATAAGCCTTACAGGTAAGTGAAATTTTGTTTGACTTTTCTACATTTCAATAAATGACAGGCTTTCCAATATTAACTATCCTCTTGTTTTAGTTGTGTTCAAGATGTCACGGGATTAGGCATGGCACTACACGGTGGTCCTATTGGGATTGCTAGTGTACGCCATGTCTCTTTCCTCGATCCACATCTTGCAGTGCATATAGCCCACAATAAGCCTTACAGGTAAGTGAAATTTTGTTTGACTTTTCTACATTTCAATAAATGACAGGCTTTCCAATATTAACTATCCTCTTGTTTTGGTTGTGATCAAGATGTCACGGGATTAGGCATGGCACTACACGGTGGTCCTATTGGGATTGCTAGTGTACACCATGTCTCTTTCCTCGATCCACATCTTGCAGTGCATATAGCCCACAATAAGCCTTACAGGTAAGTGAAATTTTGTTTGACTTTTCTACATTTCAATAAATGACAGGCTTTCCAATATTAACTATCCTCTTGTTTTGGTTGTGTTCAAGATGTCACGGGATTAGGCATGGCACTACACGGTGGTCCTATTGGGATTGCTAGTGTACACCATGTCTCTTTCCTCGATCCACATCTTGCAGTGCATATAGCCCACAATAAGCCTTACAGATAAGTGAAATTTTGTTTGACTTTTCTACATTTCAATAAATGACAGGCTTTCCAATATTAACTATCCTCTTGTTTTGGTTGTGTTCAAGATGTCACGGGATTAGGCATGGCACTACACGGTGGTCCTATTGGGATTGCTAGTGTACACCATGTCTCTTTCCTCGATCCACATCTTGCAGTGCATATAAGCCCACAATAAGCCTTACAGGTAAGTGAAATTTTGTTTGACTTTTCTACATTTCAATAAATGACAGGCTTTCCAATATTAACTATCCTCTTGTTTTGGTTGTGTTCAAGATGTCACGGGATTAGGCATGGCACTACACGGTGGTCCTATTGGGATTGCTAGTGTACACCATGTCTCTTTCCTCGATCCACATCTTGCAGTGCATATAGCCCACAATAAGCCTTACAGGTAAGTGAAATTTTGTTTGACTTTTCTACATTTCAATAAATGACAGGCTTTCCAATATTACCTATCCTCTTGTTTTGGTTGTGTTCAAGATGTCACGGGATTAGGCATGTCACTACACGGTGGTCCTATTGGGATTGCTAGTGTACACCATGTCTCTTTCCTCGATCCACATCTTGCAGTGCATATAGCCCACAATAAGCCTTTCAGGTAAGTGAAATTTTGTTTGACTTTTCTACATTTCAATAAATGACAGGCTTTCCAATATTAACTATCCTCTTGTTTTGGTTGTGTTCAAGATGTCACGGGATTAGGCATGGCACTACACGGTGGTCCTATTGGGATTGCTAGTGTACACCATGTCTCTTTCCTCGATCCACATCTTGCAGTGCATATAGCCCACAATAAGCCTTACAGGTAAGTGAAATTTTGTTTGACTTTTCTACATTTCAATAAATGACAGGCTTTCCAATATTAACTATCCTCTTGTTTTGGTTGTGTTCAAGATGTCACGGGATTAGGCATGGCACTACACGGTGGTCCTATTGGGATTGCTAGTGTACACCATGTCTCTTTCCTCGATCCACATCTTGCAGTGCATATAGCCCACAGTAAGCCTTACAGGTAAGTGAAATTTTGTTTGACTTTTCTACATTTCAATAAATGACAGGCTTTCCAATATTAACTATCCTCTTGTTTTGGTTGTGTTCAAGATGTCACGGGATTAGGCATGGCACTACACGGTGGTCCTATTGGGATTGCTAGTGTACACCATGTCTCTTTCCTCGATCCACATCTTGCAGTGCATATAGCCCACAATAAGCCTTACAGATAAGTGAAATTTTGTTTGACTTTTCTACATTTCAATAAATGACAGGCTTTCCAATATTAACTATCCTCTTGTTTTGGTTGTGTTCAAGATGTCACGGGATTAGGCATGGCACTACACGGTGGTCCTATTGGGATTGCTAGTGTACACCATGTCTCTTTCCTCGATCCACATCTTGCAGTGCATATAGCCCACAATAAGCCTTACAGGTAAGTGAAATTTTGTTTGACTTTTCTACATTTCAATAAATGACAGGCTTTCCAATATTAACTATCCTCTTGTTTTGGTTGTGTTCAAGATGTCACGGGATTAGGCATGGCACTACACGGTGGTCCTATTGGGATTGCTAGTGTACACCATGTCTCTTTCCTCGATCCACATCTTGCAGTGCATATAGCCCACAATAAGCCTTACAGGTAAGTGAAATTTTGTTTGACTTTTCTACATTTCAATAAATGACAGGCTTTCCAATATTAACTATCCTCTTGTTTTGGTTGTGTTCAAGATGTCACGGGATTAGGCATGGCACTACACGGTGGTCCTATTGGGATTGCTAGTGTACACCATGTCTCTTTCCTCGATCCACATCTTGCAGTGCATATAGCCCACAATAAGCCTTACAGGTAAGTGAAATTTTGTTTGACTTTTCTACATTTCAATAAATGACAGGCTTTCCAATATTAACTATCCTCTTGTTTTGGTTGTGTTCAAGATGTCACGGGATTAGGCATGGCACTACACGGTGGTCCTATTGGGATTGCTAGTGTACACCATGTCTCTTTCCTCGATCCACATCTTGCAGTGCATATAGCCCACAATAAGCCTTACAGGTAAGTGAAATTTTGTTTGACTTTTTCTACATTTCAATAAATGACAGGCTTTCCAATATTAACTATCCTCTTGTTTTGGTTGTGTTCAAGATGTCACGGGATTAGGCATGGCACTACACGGTGGTCCTATTGGGATTGCTAGTGTACACCATGTCTCTTTCCTCGATCCACATCTTGCAGTGCACATAGCCCACAATAAAATTTTGTTTGACTTTTCTACATTTCGCCTTACAGGTAAGTGAAATTTTGTTTGACTTTTCTTCATTTCAATAAATGACAGGCTTTCCAATATTACCTATCCTCTTGTTTTGGTTGTGTTCAAGATGTCACGGGATTAGGCATGGCACTACACGGTGGTCCTATTGGGATTGCTAGTGTACACCATGTCTCTTTCCTCGATCCACATCTTGCAGTGCATATAGCCCACAATAAGCCTTACAGGTAAGTGAAATTTTGTTTGGCTTTTCTACATTTCAATAAATGACAGGCTTTCCAATATTAACTATCCTCTTGTTTTGGTTGTGTTCAAGATGTCACGGGATTAGGCATGGCACTACACGGTGGTCCTATTGGGATTGCTAGTGTACACCATGTCTCTTTCCTCGATCCACATCTTGCAGTGCATATAGCCCACAATAAGCCTTACAGGTAAGTGAAATTTTGTTTGACTTTTCTACATTTCAATAAATGACAGGCTTTCCAATATTAACTATCCTCTTGTTTTGGTTGTGTTCAAGATGTCACGGGATTAGGCATGGCACTACACGGTGGTCCTATTGGGATTGCTAGTGTACACCATGTCTCTTTCCTCGATCCACATCTTGCAGTGCATATAGCCCACAATAAGCCTTACAGGTAAGTGAAATTTTGTTTGACTTTTCTACATTTCAATAAATGACAGGCTTTCCAATATTAACTATCCTCTTGTTTTGGTTGTGTTCAAGATGTCACGGGATTAGGCATGGCACTACACGGTGGTCCTATTGGGATTGCTAGTGTACACCATGTCTCTTTCCTCGATCCACATCTTGCAGTGCATATAGCCCACAATAAGCCTTACAGGTAAGTGAAATTTTGTTTGACTTTTCTACATTTCAATAAATGACAGGCTTTCCAATATTACCTATCCTCTTGTTTTGGTTGTGTTCAAGATGTCACGGGATTAGGCATGGCACTACACGGTGGTTCTATTGGGATTGCTAGTGTACACCATGTCTCTTTCCTCGATCCACATCTTGCAGTGCATATAGCCCACAATAAGCCTTACAGGTAAGTGAAATTTTGTTTGACTTTTCTACATTTCAATAAATGACAGGCTTTCCAATATTAACTATCCTCTTGTTTTGGTTGTGTTCAAGATGTCACGGGATTAGGCATGGCACTACACGGTGGTCCTATTGGGATTGCTAGTGTACACCATGTCTCTTTCCTCGATCCACATCTTGCAGTGCATATAGCCCACAATAAGCCTTACAGGTAAGTGAAATTTTGTTTGACTTTTCTACATTTCAATAAATGACAGGCTTTCCAATATTAACTATCCTCTTGTTTTGGTTGTGTTCAAGATGTCACGGGATTAGGCATGGCACTACACGGTGGTCCTATTGGGATTGCTAGTGTACACCATGTCTCTTTCCTCGATCCACATCTTGCAGTGCATATAGCCCACAATAAGCCTTACAGGTAAGTGAAATTTTGTTTGACTTTTCTACATTTCAATAAATGACAGGCTTTCCAATATTAACTATCCCCTTGTTTTGGTTGTGTTCAAGATGTCACGGGATTAGGCATGGCACTACACGGTGGTCCTATTGGGATTGCTAGTGTACACCATGTCTCTTTCCTCGATCCACATCTTGCAGTGCATATAGCCCACAATAAGCCTTACAGGTAAGTGAAATTTTGTTTGACTTTTCTACATTTCAATAAATGACAGGCTTTCCAATATTAACTATCCTCTTGTTTTGGTTGTGTTCAAGATGTCACGGGATTAGGCATGGCACTACACGGTGGTCCTATTGGGATTGCTAGTGTACACCATGTCTCTTTCCTCGATCCACATCTTGCAGTGCATATAGCCCACAATAAGCCTTACAGGTAAGTGAAATTTTGTTTGACTTTTCTACATTTCAATAAATGACAGGCTTTCCAATATTAACTATCCTCTTGTTTTGGTCGTGTTCAAGATGTCACGGGATTAGGCATGGCACTACACGGTGGTCCTATTGGGATTGCTAGTGTACACCATGTCTCTTTCCTCGATCCACATCTTGCAGTGCATATAGCCCACAATAAGCCTTACAGGTAAGTGAAATTTTGTTTGACTTTTCTACATTTCAATAAAATGACAGGCTTTCCAATATTAACTATCCTCTTGTTTTGGTTGTGTTCAAGATGTCACGGGATTAGGCATGGCACTACACGGTGGTCCTATTGGGATTGCTAGTGTACACCATGTCTCTTTCCTCGATCCACATCTTGCAGTGCATATAGCCCACAATAAGCCTAACAGGTAAGTGAAATTTTGTTTGACTTTTCTACATTTCAATAAATGACAGGCTTTCCAATATTAACTATCCTCTTGTTTTGGTTGTGTTCAAGATGTCACGGGATTAGGCATGGCACTACACGGTGGTCCTATTGGGATTGCTAGTGTACACCATGTCTCTTTCCTCGATCCACATCTTGCAGTGCATATAGCCCACAATAAGCCTTACAGGTAAGTGAAATTTTGTTTGACTTTTCTACATTTCAATAAATGACAGGCTTTCCAATATTAACTATCCTCTTGTTTTGGTTGTGTTCAAGATGTCACGGGATTAGGCATGGCACTACACGGTGGTCCTATTGGGATTGCTAGTGTACACCATGTCTCTTTCCTCGATCCACATCTTGCAGTGCATATAGCCCACAATAAGCCTTACAGGTAAGTGAAATTTTGTTTGACTTTTCTACATTTCAATAAATGACAGGCTTTCCAATATTAACTATTCTCTTGTTTTGGTTGTGTTCAAGATGTCACGGGATTAGGCATGGCACTACACGGTGGTCCTATTGGGATTGCTAGTGTACACCATGTCTCTTTCCTCGATCCACATCTTGCAGTGCACATAGCCCACAATAAGGATTACAGGTAAGTGAAATTTTGTTTGACTTTTCTTCATTTCAATAAATGACAGGCTTTCCAATATTACCTATCCTCTTGTTTTGGTTGTGTTCAAGATGTCACGGGATTAGGCATGGCACTACACGGTGGTCCTATTGGGATTGCTAGTGTACACCATGTCTCTTTCCTCGATCCACATCTTGCAGTGCATATAGCCCACAATAAGCCTTACAGGTAAGTGAAATTTTGTTTGGCTTTTCTACATTTCAATAAATGACAGGCTTTCCAATATTAACTATCCTCTTGTTTTGGTTGTGTTCAAGATGTCACGGGATTAGGCATGGCACTACACGGTGGTCCTATTGGGATTGCTAGTGTACACCATGTCTCTTTCCTCGATCCACATCTTGCAGTGCATATAGCCCACAATAAGCCTTACAGGTAAGTGAAATTTTGTTTGACTTTTCTACATTTCAATAAATGACAGGCTTTTCAATATTAACTATCCTCTTGTTTTGGTTGTGTTCAAGATGTCACGGGATTAGGCATGGCACTACACGGTGGTCCTATTGGGATTGCTAGTGTACACCATGTCTCTTTCCTCGATCCACATCTTGCAGTGCATATAGCCCACAATAAGCCTTACAGGTAAGTGAA
This sequence comes from Macrothele yani, assembly GCA_039090855.1. NCBI lineage: Eukaryota > Metazoa > Arthropoda > Arachnida > Araneae > Macrothelidae > Macrothele > Macrothele yani. Next base: position 57,668,857 of record CM077032.1, on the reverse strand, counting down.
ATTTTGTTTGACTTTTCTACATTTCAATAAATGACAGGCTTTCCAATATTAACTATCCTCTTGTTTTGGTTGTGTTCAAGATGTCACGGGATTAGGCATGGCACTACACGGTGGTCCTATTGGGATTGCTAGTGTACACCATGTCTCTTTCCTCGATCCACATCTTGCAGTGCATATAGCCCACAATAAGCCTTACAGGTAAGTGAAATTTTGTTTGACTTTTCTACATTTCAATAAATGACAGGCTTTCCAATATTACCTATCCTCTTGTTTTGGTTGTGTTCAAGATGTCACGGGATTAGGCATGGCACTACACGGTGGTTCTATTGGGATTGCTAGTGTACACCATGTCTCTTTCCTCGATCCACATCTTGCAGTGCATATAGCCCACAATAAGCCTTACAGGTAAGTGAAATTTTGTTTGACTTTTCTACATTTCAATAAATGACAGGCTTTTCAATATTAACTATCCTCTTGTTTTGGTTGTGTTCAAGATGTCACGGGATTAGGCATGGCACTACACGGTGGTCCTATTGAGATTGCTAGTGTACACCATGTCTCTTTCCTCGATCCACATCTTGCAGTGCATATAGCCCACAATAAGCCTTACAGGTAAGTGAAATTTTGTTTGACTTTTCTACATTTCAATAAATGACAGGCTTTCCAATATTAACTATCCTCTTGTTTTGGTTGTGTTCAAGATGTCACGGGATTAGGCATGGCACTACACGGTGGTCCTATTGGGATTGCTAGTGTACACCATGTCTCTTTCCTCGATCCACATCTTGCAGTGCATATAGCCCACAATAAGCCTTACAGGTAAGTGAAATTTTGTTTGACTTTTCTACATTTCAATAAATGACAGGCTTTCCAATATTAACTATCCTCTTGTTTTGGTTGTGTTCAAGATGTCACGGGATTAGGCATGGCACTACACGGTGGTCCTATTGGGATTGCTAGTGTACACCATGTCTCTTTCCTCGATCCACATCTTGCAGTGCATATAGCCCACAATAAGCCTTACAGGTAAGTGAAATTTTGTTTGACTTTTCTACATTTCAATAAATGACAGGCTTTCCAATATTAACTATCCTCTTGTTTTGGTTGTGTTCAAGATGTCACGGGATTAGGCATGGCACTACACGGTGGTCCTATTGGGATTGCTAGTGTACACCATGTCTCTTTCCTCGATCCACATCTTGCAGTGCATATAGCCCACAGTAAGCCTTACAGGTAAGTGAAATTTTGTTTGACTTTTCTACATTTCAATAAATGACAGGCTTTCCAATATTAACTATCCTCTTGTTTTGGTTGTGTTCAAGATGTCACGGGATTAGGCATGGCACTACACGGTGGTCCTATTGGGATTGCTAGTGTACACCATGTCTCTTTCCTCGATCCACATCTTGCAGTGCATATAGCCCACAATAAGCCTTACAGATAAGTGAAATTTTGTTTGACTTTTCTACATTTCAATAAATGACAGGCTTTCCAATATTAACTATCCTCTTTGTTTTGGTTGTGTTCAAGATGTCACGGGATTAGGCATGGCACTACACGGTGGTCCTATTGGGATTGCTAGTGTACACCATGTCTCTTTCCTCGATCCACATCTTGCAGTGCATATAGCCCACAATAAGCCTTACAGGTAAGTGAAATTTTGTTTGACTTTTCTACATTTCAATAAATGACAGGCTTTCCAATATTAACTATCCTCTTGTTTTGGTTGTGTTCAAGATGTCACGGGATTAGGCATGGCACTACACGGTGGTCCTATTGGGATTGCTAGTGTACACCATGTCTCTTTCCTCGATCCACATCTTGCAGTGCATATAGCCCACAATAAGCCTTACAGGTAAGTGAAATTTTGTTTGACTTTTCTACATTTCAATAAATGACAGGCTTTCCAATATTAACTATCCTCTTGTTTTGGTTGTGTTCAAGATGTCACGGGATTAGGCATGGCACTACACGGTGGTCCTATTGGGATTGCTAGTGTACACCATGTCTCTTTCCTCGATCCACATCTTGCAGTGCATATAGCCCACAATAAGCCTTACAGGTAAGTGAAATTTTGTTTGACTTTTCTACATTTCAATAAATGACAGGCTTTCCAATATTAACTATCCTCTTGTTTTGGTTGTGTTCAAGATGTCACGGGATTAGGCATGGCACTACACGGTGGTCCTATTGGGATTGCTAGTGTACACCATGTCTCTTTCCTCGATCCACATCTTGCAGTGCATATAGCCCACAATAAGCCTTACAGGTAAGTGAAATTTTGTTTGACTTTTCTACATTTCAATAAATGACAGGCTTTCCAATATTAACTATCCTCTTGTTTTGGTTGTGTTCAAGATGTCACGGGATTAGGCATGGCACTACACGGTGGTCCTATTGGGATTGCTAGTGTACACCATGTCTCTTTCCTCGATCCACATCTTGCAGTGCACATAGCCCACAATAAGCCTTACAGGTAAGTGAAATTTTGTTTGACTTTTCTTCATTTCAATAAATGACAGGCTTTCCAATATTACCTATCCTCTTGTTTTGGTTGTGTTCAAGATGTCACGGGATTAGGCATGGCACTACACGGTGGTCCTATTGGGATTGCTAGTGTACACCATGTCTCTTTCCTCGATCCACATCTTGCAGTGCATATAGCCCACAATAAGCCTTACAGGTAAGTGAAATTTTGTTTGGCTTTTCTACATTTCAATAAATGACAGGCTTTCCAATATTAACTATCCTCTTGTTTTGGTTGTGTTCAAGATGTCACGGGATTAGGCATGGCACTACACGGTGGTCCTATTGGGATTGCTAGTGTACACCATGTCTCTTTCCTCGATCCACATTTTGCAGTGCATATAGCCCACAATAAGCCTTACAGGTAAGTGAAATTTTGTTTGACTTTTCTACATTTCTATAAATGACAGGCTTTCCAATATTAACTATCCTCTTGTTTTGGTTGTGTTCAAGATGTCACGGGATTAGGCATGGCACTACACGGTGGTCCTATTGGGATTGCTAGTGTACACCATGTCTCTTTCCTCGATCCACATCTTGCAGTGCATATAGCCCACAATAAGCCTTACAGGTAAGTGAAATTTTGTTTGACTTTTCTACATTTCAATAAATGACAGGCTTTCCAATATTAACTATCCTCTTGTTTTGGTTGTGTTCAAGATGTCACGGGATTAGGCATGGCACTACACGGTGGTCCTATTGGGATTGCTAGTGTACACCATGTCTCTTTCCTCGATCCACATCTTGCAGTGCATATAGCCCACAATAAGCCTTACAGGTAAGTGAAATTTTGTTTGACTTTTCTACATTTCAATAAATGACAGGCTTTCCAATATTAACTATCCTCTTGTTTTGGTTGTGTTCAAGATGTCACGGGATTAGGCATGGCACTACACGGTGGTCCTATTGGGATTGCTAGTGTACACCATGTCTCTTTCCTCGATCCACATCTTGCAGTGCATATAGCCCACAATAAGCCTTACAGGTAAGTGAAATTTTGTTTGACTTTTCTACATTTCAATAAATGACAGGCTTTCCAATATTAACTATCCTCTTGTTTTGGTTGTGTTCAAGATGTCACGGGATTAGGCATGGCACTACACTGTGGTCCTATTGGGATTGCTAGTGTACACCATGTCTCTTTCCTCGATCCACATCTTGCAGTGCATATAGCCCACAATAAGCCTTACAGGTAAGTGAAATTTTGTTTGACTTTTCTACATTTCAATAAATGACAGGCTTTCCAATATTAACTATCCTCTTGTTTTGGTTGTGTTCAAGATGTCACGGGATTAGGCATGGCACTACACGGTGGTCCTATTGGGATTGCTAGTGTACACCATGTCTCTTTCCTCGATCCACATCTTGCAGTGCATATAGCCCACAATAAGCCTTACAGGTAAGTGAAATTTTGTTTGACTTTTCTACATTTCAATAAATGACAGGCTTTCCAATATTAACTATCCTCTTGTTTTGGTTGTGTTCAAGATGTCACGGGATTAGGCATGGCACTACACGGTGGTCCTATTGGGATTGCTAGTGTACACCATGTCTCTTTCCTCGATCCACATCTTGCAGTGCATATAGCCCACAATAAGCCTTACAGGTAAGTGAAATTTTGTTTGACTTTTCTACATTTCAATAAATGACAGGCTTTCCAATATTAACTATCCTCTTGTTTTGGTCGTGTTCAAGATGTCACGGGATTAGGCATGGCACTACACGGTGGTCCTATTGGGATTGCTAGTGTACACCATGTCTCTTTCCTCGATCCACATCTTGCAGTGCATATAGCCCACAATAAGCCTTACAGGTAAGTGAAATTTTGTTTGACTTTTCTACATTTCAATAAATGACAGGCTTTCCAATATTAACTATCCTCTTGTTTTGGTTGTGTTCAAGATGTCACGGGATTAGGCATGGCACTACACGGTGGTCCTATTGGGATTGCTAGTGTACACCATGTCTCTTTCCTCGATCCACATCTTGCAGTGCATATAGCCCACAATAAGCCTAACAGGTAAGTGAAATTTTGTTTGACTTTTCTACATTTCAATAAATGACAGGCTTTCCAATATTAACTATCCTCTTGTTTTGGTTGTGTTCAAGATGTCACGGGATTAGGCATGGCACTACACGGTGGTCCTATTGGGATTGCTAGTGTACACCATGTCTCTTTCCTCGATCCACATCTTGCAGTGCATATAGCCCACAATAAGCCTTACAGGTAAGTGAAATTTTGTTTGACTTTTCTACATTTCAATAAATGACAGGCTTTCCAATATTAACTATCCTCTTGTTTTGGTTGTGTTCAAGATGTCACGGGATTAGGCATGGCACTACACGGTGGTCCTATTGGGATTGCTAGTGTACACCATGTCTCTTTCCTCGATCCACATCTTGCAGTGCATATAGCCCACAATAAGCCTTACAGGTAAGTGAAATTTTGTTTGACTTTTCTACATTTCAATAAATGACAGGCTTTCCAATATTAACTATCCTCTTGTTTTGGTTGTGTTCAAGATGTCACGGGATTAGGCATGGCACTACACGGTGGTCCTATTGGGATTGCTAGTGTACACCATGTCTCTTTCCTCGATCCACATCTTGCAGTGCACATAGCCCACAATAAGCCTTACAGGTAAGTGAAATTTTGTTTGACTTTTTCTTCATTTCAATAAATGACAGGCTTTCCAATATTACCTATCCTCTTGTTTTGGTTGTGTTCAAGATGTCACGGGATTAGGCATGGCACTACACGGTGGTCCTATTGGGATTGCTAGTGTACACCATGTCTCTTTCCTCGATCCACATCTTGCAGTGCATATAGCCCACAATAAGCCTTACAGGTAAGTGAAATTTTGTTTGGCTTTTCTACATTTCAATAAATGACAGGCTTTCCAATATTAACTATCCTCTTGTTTTGGTTGTGTTCAAGATGTCACGGGATTAGGCATGGCACTACACGGTGGTCCTATTGGGATTGCTAGTGTACACCATGTCTCTTTCCTCGATCCACATCTTGCAGTGCATATAGCCCACAATAAGCCTTACAGGTAAGTGAAATTTTGTTTGACTTTTCTACATTTCAATAAATGACAGGCTTTCCAATATTAACTATCCTCTTGTTTTGGTTGTGTTCAAGATGTCACGGGATTAGGCATGGCACTACACGGTGGTCCTATTGGGATTGCTAGTGTACACCATGTCTCTTTCCTCGATCCACATCTTGCAGTGCATATAGCCCACAATAAGCCTTACAGGTAAGTGAAATTTTGTTTGACTTTTCTACATTTCAATAAATGACAGGCTTTCCAATATTAACTATCCTCTTGTTTTGGTTGTGTTCAAGATGTCACGGGATTAGGCATGGCACTACACGGTGGTCCTATTGGGATTGCTAGTGTACACCATGTCTCTTTCCTCGATCCACATCTTGCAGTGCATATAGCCCACAATAAGCCTTACAGGTAAGTGAAATTTTGTTTGACTTTTCTACATTTCAATAAATGACAGGCTTTCCAATATTACCTATCCTCTTGTTTTGGTTGTGTTCAAGATGTCACGGGATTAGGCATGGCACTACACGGTGGTTCTATTGGGATTGCTAGTGTACACCATGTCTCTTTCCTCGATCCACATCTTGCAGTGCATATAGCCCACAATAAGCCTTACAGGTAAGTGAAATTTTGTTTGACTTTTCTACATTTCAATAAATGACAGGCTTTCCAATATTAACTATCCTCTTGTTTTGGTTGTGTTCAAGATGTCACGGGATTAGGCATGGCACTACACGGTGGTCCTATTGGGATTGCTAGTGTACACCATGTCTCTTTCCTCGATCCACATCTTGCAGTGCATATAGCCCACAATAAGCCTTACAGGTAAGTGAAATTTTGTTTGACTTTTCTACATTTCAATAAATGACAGGCTTTCCAATATTAACTATCCTCTTGTTTTGGTTGTGTTCAAGATGTCACGGGATTAGGCATGGCACTACACGGTGGTCCTATTGGGATTGCTAGTGTACACCATGTCTCTTTCCTCGATCCACATCTTGCAGTGCATATAGCCCACAATAAGCCTTACAGGTAAGTGAAATTTTGTTTGACTTTTCTACATTTCAATAAATGACAGGCTTTCCAATATTAACTATCCTCTTGTTTTGGTTGTGTTCAAGATGTCACGGGATTAGGCATGGCACTACACGGTGGTCCTATTGGGATTGCTATTGTACACCATGTCTCTTTCCTCGATCCACATCTTGCAGTGCATATAGCCCACAATAAGCCTTACAGGTAAGTGAAATTTTGTTTGACTTTTCTACATTTCAATAAATGACAGGCTTTCCAATATTAACTATCCTCTTGTTTTGGTTGTGTTCAAGATGTCACGGGATTAGGCATGGCACTACACGGTGGTCCTATTGGGATTGCTAGTGTACACCATGTCTCTTTCCTCGATCCACATCTTGCAGTGCATATAGCCCACAATAAGCCTTACAGGTAAGTGAAATTTTGTTTGACTTTTCTACATTTCAATAAATGACAGGCTTTCCAATATTAACTATCCTCTTGTTTTGGTCGTGTTCAAGATGTCACGGGATTAGGCATGGCACTACACGGTGGTCCTATTGGGATTGCTAGTGTACACCATGTCTCTTTCCTCGATCCACATCTTGCAGTGCATATAGCCCACACTAAGCCTTACAGGTAAGTGAAATTTTGTTTGACTTTTCTACATTTCAATAAATGACAGGCTTTCCAATATTAACTATCCTCTTGTTTTGGTTGTGTTCAAGATGTCACGGGATTAGGCATGGCACTACACGGTGGTCCTATTGGGATTGCTAGTGTACACCATGTCTCTTTCCTCGATCCACATCTTGCAGTGCATATAGCCCACAATAAGCCTAACAGGTAAGTGAAATTTTGTTTGACTTTTCTACATTTCAATAAATGACAGGCTTTCCAATATTAACTATCCTCTTGTTTTGGTTGTGTTCAAGATGTCACGGGATTAGGCATGGCACTACACGGTGGTCCTATTGGGATTGCTAGTGTACACCATGTCTCTTTCCTCGATCCACATCTTACAGTGCATATAGCCCAAACTGAGCGGAAACTGCTCGATGCAGTGAAAGCGAGGTTAGGCTTAGAGCAACTTGCAAAATAAGTACGCATGTCCAAGGTTACTATTAAAAAAAAATCTTTCATAATTTTTTTTCTTTTTCTTTTGTGTTACACGTCCTTATGTTTTTGCACTCAAAATTTTATGTATTTCATCCGCCGGACCTGGAGCACATTTCACCCGGAAAAACACTTTTTAGGGATACGCCCTTTCCGATAAGTGGTGCACGGTGAAGGGAGATTGAGACAGCATCACAAGGAGATGCACTTTGCATCACACCGTGATTAGTTCTTAATACAAATTATCACCAAGGTCAGTTATAAGATATGGAGGGAGAGGAACAGGGCTCTGCATTCCCGGACGGCTAACTCAGGCTTCTCTCCGACAACGGTTATCCTTCAAGTCAAGTGTGAGCTCCGAGACAGGGTGAGAGTCGACGCCCGCACTTTGACCGACCGAGCCTTTATGCATAGGTGTGGGAATTGGCCTCGGAACAAGAACAACTACTTGGGGTAACTTACCCCCTTAGTTTCGACCCTTAAAGTCCAAGGGATCTCTCTGGGAGTGTTGGGCTTTTTCTAGTGTTATGTTTTTGTGACTTGTGTTTGATGGAGGGTGTGGAGGTTAGCCTCCGACCCTTTCGTCAGTGGTTAAATCTGTCTTCTCTCCGGTCGAGGTCGGCGGTACTGGCATCTGACCGAGACGGTAGGAGGCTGTGTGAGTCGGGGGGAGTGAGTGTTTTGGTTCTGTCTCTGCTCTTTCTCATATGATGCGGTGTGAATGGATGGTATCTGAACTGAGAGTGTTGTGTATTTGCTGTTTGTGGTGTGCCGGTTCCGTGTGGATGTGAGCCGGGGAGGCACTTGCCATGGGTCATGTGAGTGCCTTGGTGCACCCGTCGGCCCGGTGTCCTCTCTGACAGTCTCCCGTCCGGGTCTCTGTCACCTGGTGACCTCTGAAGGGAACTTTTGTCTGCCTACATGGACGTTCCGGGTGTACCTTCGAGTTGCACCCGGCGTTCTAGGTGACCTCGCCACCTATTTGTGTGCGGATCGTTTCGAGTTCTTCGTAGGATCTGTATGACTAGGTTTTTTTTATTGGAGGTTTAACGACCACCGTGAGCAACTCAATGGGCTATAAGCAGTCTCCCGTCTCTAATTTAGGGTCGCTGGTTCCAGGGAAGGGAGAGAGCCAGTGCCGTAAGACAAACACAACATCCATGCCAGACCGGGATTAGAACCCGGACCCCTTTCGGACGAATGATCAGAGGCCATCGCTTAGACCACTGCGCCACCGGGGCGGCAAATCGGGGGTTTGTCTGGTGTTGCTTTTTGGGCCGTGTTGGGAGTGTGTGTAAACATCAGTGAACCATGTCCAGGTGTTTACTTTGGGTGTGGTGAACAGTGTGAAGATGTGTTGCAGCAAAGTTCGTGTATGGGGAGGGGACGTCGTGCGAGAGCACGTTAGGGCGCTCCCCTCTCCCAGCCCCCATGCTTTGGGGGTCTTATACGAAGACATGACTTTGAAGCGGAAACTCGCTGTTTAGAAGAAAGGCAGGGTGCAATTCCCTAAGTTTGGTGGAGTCGTAACCTACGGTATAGTGGCTAGAAGAGATAGTTTGCCGTGCGCTTCCGCAGACGGGTTCTTGAAATCATGAAATCACAGAGGGCGCTGAAGACAGCTTCGATGCTACTGCTGTGAACTACGCTCTTAGAAATACGTGCTTGTCGTTCTGTGCAGTATAGTAATTTCACTAAAATTTTACCAAAAAAATATCTTTTTCGTTATGCTGCAGTTACACTTAAAGTTATTAATATCATGCATGGACAGATACATAAGTGAATATTCTTCAAAATGGGGGTTTTGGGGAAGCTTCGTCACCTTTAATCTGGAAATGCGTAATCTCTCATTGAATGTACGCGTTACAAGGCTGATAAGTACAAATACATTACTGGACCCAAATTTTTTCCGTAATTACACTGAAGAGCAAGTGAATTAGAGATACCTGTCTGGCAACGTGTAGCACCACCTTTCGCCCTGAAGACGGCGGCGATTCGTCTCGGCATGGACTCAACAAGACACCTGAAGCGTTGGAAAGCCATACGGATCCACGACCGCTGAACAAGCTCCCACAGTTCACGAAGATTTGATGGAGGGGGTAATCTCTCTCGATGGCATCCCAGATGTGCTAGATGGGATTGAGGTCAGGTGACCTAGCTATCCAAGGAAGCGAGGTCACGTCAGTGGAGTGTTCATCCAACCATTCGGATACAATTCGGGAGCGATGTCACGGTGCATTGTCTTGATGCAGGATGAGGTCCCCAGTGGGATGTTGGAAGACGCACAAACGGGAGCAAATGGTAGTCCAGGATATCCCGGTAACGTTGACGTGTGAGGGACGATGTCACACGTACCATGGGTCCCATTTCAGCCCACTTAAACAGTCCCCAGACGAGAATGCCACACCCTCCAGCTTGAAGAGTACCCTGCTGGCAAAAAGGATCCATCGCTTCATGTGGTTTGCGCCGCGCTCGTATCCTGCCATCCGCATGTACCAACGTGAATCTCGACTCATCCGTTCAGGCAACATTTTTCCACATGTCTAGGGTCCAGTGGCGATGTTTCTGCGCCCATGCTAATCTTTGCACCCTGTGATGTGCGGTCAGCAGGTTACAGAAGCCATCGTCCCTTAACCAATAGCGAGGAGATTGTTTTGGATGGTGTGGCTGCTTACACGTTTTTGTGCACCAGTGTTAAATTGCCGAGTGATTTCTTCCACTGTGGAACGTCTATCCATTGTTACAATGCGAGCTACCCGACGATGACCCCGCCCATCCACGGCAGTTGGCCTTTGCAGGGATGGTTTTACCGGATTCGATGTACTCACGGTGCACCCGTGACACAGTGGCTCGTGAAAATTCCAGTGCCTGCACGACTTCCGAGATGGAGTGATCCATTCGTCGGGCCCCGACCATTTCCCCACTGCCAAATGCGCTTAGATCCTTCGTCTTACCCATAATGCGTCCGATTTTTACTGATTCCCGTCGCACCACTCCTTATATTGTCGGATCGCTGCATACGTCATGTCGTTTCCGTTTACAGGGCCACCCACAGCGCCACATTTGCATAAGGCCAGGTGTCTCTAATTCAATTGCTCTTCAGTATATATGTCTAATTAAACACTTTTTTTTACGTGACTTTTCCGTAAAATGATAACAATTATATGTGCCTTAGAACGCTCGATCGTTCATGAGCATTCCAGGAAACATCTCTCTCTCTCTCAGTAAGGGTTTTAAATTGCTGTCCCGTTCGTATCTCGCTGGCGATTAAAAGATAAAAGTAATGAAATTCACTGATATCCGAAAACAAAATTTTATTGGTAAATTAAAACATAAAAAACATTATTTGAGATCCGATTTTATTAAACTTTGGATCGATTACTACTATTCGTAAGTTGTTCAAAATGATTTCAGAGATAACCATATTTCTCGCAACAAATCCAGACAAAATTTAATAAAAATGTAAAGTGTGTGTTACAATAGTAACTTGATAATGTGATACATGCTGCATGAAGATTACAGAAGAAATTAAAATTCAAGGCACTGATTTACCTATACAATATATAAATAAAGAAGAAATTAAAATTCACGGCACTGATTAACCTATGCAATATATATATCCCGTACTTAGATGCTTACGAAACTATAACAGTTGAAACTATGTTCTTTCCAACTATTTGAAACAGATATTTGCGACGGTAAAAAGAGGTCATCATCATCATCATCATTGTCAACCATTATCAATCCACTGCTGGACGAAGGTCTCCCCAAGTTTCCTCCACAACGGTCTGTCTTGTGCCAGTCTCCTCCATGTCACCCCTGCATACTTTCGAATTTCATCCACCCATCTCCCATGTGGTCTTCTTCTGGGTCTTTTCCTGTCCCTTGGAATCCAATCTAAAATTTCGGCTGTCCATCGATGATCTGTCCTTCTGGCAGTATGTCCAGCCCATTGCCATTTCAGGGATTTAACTCTGATCATGATGTCTTCCACTCTTGTCATTTTTCGGATCCAAAGTTCCTCTTCTTATCTCTCCTGGTTACACCAAGTATGCACCTCTCCATGCTTTTTTGAGTTGTCTGCAGCCTTTGTATGTCTCTTTTAGTTAAGGTCCTCGTCTCTGCACCATACGTAAGCACTGGAAGGATGCATTGATCAAACACTTTTCTTTTAAGACATAATGGCATATTGCTCTTGAAAATTATGCTGTTTCTTCCAAATGCTCTCCAGGCAAGTTTTGTACGCCGATTAATTTCTTCACCAATGAGACTTTCACTTGATATCTGCTGTCCAAGATAAACGTACGTGTCTGTTATCTCCAGCTTTTCTCCATCAATCGATAAATCTTCATTTCTTGTAAAAGCATTGAACATCACTTTTGTCTTCTGAAAGTTCATTTTTAATCCCACTTCTTTACTCTTGTCAGCAAGTTCCTGGATCATACTCTGCAGCTCTGATGGGGTAGTTGCAAAAATGACTACGTCATCAGCAAAACGTAGGTGGGTTAGATAATCTCCATTAATCTTTATCCCCTTGTTTTCCCAGCTCAGCGACTGAAAAACACCCTCCAATGTGGCATTAAAGAGCTTCGGAGATATGGTGTCACCTTGTCTCACTCCCTTTCCAATTTTTACGTGTGTTGTATTTTCAAACAGCCGAATCTTTGCACTTGCATTTTCATAGATGTTATTAATAATATTAATGTATGCATCTTCAATACCGCAGGTTTTCAGAGCCATTGTAACTGCTGATGGTTTCACCGAATCAAAGGCTTTTTCATAATCGATAAAAGCCATGCACAATGGAAGTTCATATTCCCTCGCTCTTTCAATTAGTTCTCTCAGCACGTGGATATGATCTATTGTGCTGTAGCCACTCCTGAATCCAGCTTGTTCTCTCGGTTGAGCCATGTCCAGTGTTACCTTCAAGCGGTGTGAAAGAACTTTAGTGAAGATTTTATAAACTACTGATAGGAGGCTGATAGGTCTGTAGTTTCCGAGATCCTCAATGTCACCTTTCTTATGTAGCAGGATCATTGTAGCGGTGTTCCAATCCTCAGGAATCTTTCCTTCATTAAGGCATCGAGTGAAAATTTGGGCGAGTACTGTTTCGATTTCTCCACTTGCTTCTTGTATGATGTCTACAGTAATTCCATCTTCTCCTGGAGCTTTTCCCCGCTTCATGTTCTTGATTGCATGTGCAACTTCTGCTGAAAGGACTGGAGGAGCTCTGGTACTGGTATCTTTCATGATGTCTGGAGTGCATGTATCATCCCTTTCATATAATTTGGAGTAGAAATCTTTCACTCTTGTCAAAATTTCGCCTCTATTTCTTGTTAAAAGAAGGTATCTGTGAGTAAATAGAACAAGATCTGTAAACTCAATGTTAAAAGTTTTTTTTCATTTATTAAGTTTGGGGGGATGGTCGAGGACAAGGGATACAAAACGTTCATTCTATTAGTGAAAGACAAATGCAATGAAACTTGGGTTGTTTGTTTAGCAACTCGATTTTAAGTTATTTTGATGGCTAAATAAAAACGGAAATTCCGTTTTAATTTCGCCACTTGCACTGAAAAGAACCCCCCCCGAAAGAGTTGTTAAATAAGCCAAGCTCGGTAATTGAGTTTAGAGATCTTGATCTATTTATTCAGCACAAATACTTTTTCTTCTCTTTTTTTAATTTATACCTCATGTCCGACTCAAACAAAAGGCCGACGCATGAGGGACTGTTAAGGAATTTATTAATATTTTTCCTTATTTTTCTATTCAGAAATTCATTCATTCATTCATTTAGTAAACTAAGATGATTAATAGATACTTTCTTTTAACTTTTTAAATTCTGTTTAACTTCTAGTAAAGATCCTTTAAAAATGTTATTTTCACTTCTTCCACACAGATCAGACAAACAACTGAGAGGGTGGGAGTCTGCACAAGAGTTTCCGCTTGCAACAGGAAGTATATAATTTATTTAGAAATAACCTTTTAGGACACTCTACATATACTTAGTAAAAGGTTCATGATAAAGGTATTTCAGCCGCCCCGGTGGCGCAGTGGTCTAAGGCGTTGGCCTCTGGTCATTCGCCCGTAAGGGGTCCGGGTTCGAATCCCGGTCAGGCATGGATGTTGTGTTTGTCTTATGGCACTGGCTCTCTCCCTTCCCTGGAACCAGTGACCCTAAATTAGGGACGGGCGACTGCTTATAGCCCATTGAGTTGCTCACGGTGGTCGTAAAACATCCAATCAAAAAAAAAAAAAAAAAAAAGGTATTTCAAGTAAAAAAAATAGACTAAACAAAACACGATAGTACAAGAATACGAAATGATGAAAATGAAAAATCATACATGGATTCAAACTTTTTTTTATTTCATTAGTGCCAAATGCTTTATTTCTTTTTATGATATTTCGTAATGATTAAATAATTCACTGACTACAAGGCTGGGAGAGGGGAGTGCCCTAATGTGATCTCGCACGACGTTTGTTGCAACACAACATCTTCACACTGTTCACCACGCCCCAAGAAAACATCTGGACATGGTTCACTGATGTTTACACACACACACTCCCACCACGGCCCAACAAGCAACACCAGACAAACCCCAGAGTCATACAGATCCTCCGAAGAACTCGAAAGGACCCGCACACAAAAAGGCGGCGAGGTCACCTAGAACGGCGGGTGCAACCCGAAGGTACGCTAGGAACGTCCATGTAGGCGGACAAAGTCCCCTTCAGAGGCGACCAGGTGACAGAGACCCAGACGGGAGACTGTCAGAGAGGACGCCGGGCCGACGGTAGCACCAAGGCACTCACATGACCCATGGCAGGTGTCTCTCGGCCCACATGCACACGGAACCGGGCACACCACAAGTAGCAAATACACAACACCCTCTTTTCAGATACCATCCATTCACACCACACCATGAGAGAAAGAGCAGAGACAGAACCAAAACACTCACTCCCCCGACTCACACAGCCTCCTGCCGTCTCGGTCAGCGGCCTGCACTGCCAATCTCGATCGGAGGTAAGACAGATTAAACTACCGATGAAACTGTCGGAGGCTAACCTCTACACCCTCCATCAAAAGAACGAACACAAGTCACAAAAACATAGCACCAGAAAAAGCCCAACACTCCCAGACAGATCCCTCGGGTTTCAAATGCAGAAACTAAGTGGGTAAGTTGCCCCAATGAAAGGTGTAGTTGCTCTTGGTCCCGGTAACAATCCGAGGCCAAGTTCTCCGCCGATACCTAAAGGCTTGAGCGGTCAAAGTGCGGGCGTCCACTCTCGCCATGTCTCAGAGCTCACACTTGACTTGAAGGATAACTGTTGTCGGAGAGAAGCCCGAGTTAGCCGTCCCGGAATGTAGAACCCTGTCCTCTCCCTCCAGATCTTATAACAAACCTCGGTGATAATAATCCTCAATACATCCCTGCCCATCGCTGGGGCAGGATGTAGATAAAACACATTAGCCGGGTGAAACTGGAGGGCGTGAATCCTTTTGTGCCAAGCCCAAGTCCATATTCCCTGCCAAACCTGGTGCGTCATGGGCAGGCCCAAAAGAGATGGAACCTGTCCTGAACGCCCGCACACGAAAGGCACCTATCGGAAGAGATGCCACTCCAACGAAGCTGCCTATTCCTGGTTGCAGGAACATTGTGGGCCAACCGCCAACTAAAGTCTCTCTTCTTGCAGACCACACCCGTCGAGTGAATGCTCATCCAAGCCTCTCTCATAGAGAAGTTCTTGGGAACGTTGAAATCTTTGACGACGTGTTCCCTTGGCGTAGGGAGCAGGTTAATGTACATGTGCTGCGTGTTCTTCCCGGCGCGATCAGCTTCCGCAAAGTCCTGCAGGCGACCTCCAAGCTGGTAAAACCTGTGCATCCTCTCGCGCCGAGGGCCAACAAATCTGTACCCAGGAACGTATTTGGACGAGTCCCAGCTCGTGAAATAGGAGGCCAAGGCTCCACAAGGGTGTTCTTTACACTCTTAAACTGGAGTGCATTGAGCCATGTTCGACTTCCAAACCCTCCTCCGACATGGGACAGTACAGGACCACCCGAGCCACCTCCTCGGTCTTCTTCCCGGCTCAAATGAAGCCAAAGACCGCTCTCTGCATCTACTTCATGAGACTTTCGGGTGGGGATTCAATTTCCCCCGCAACAGTGCATTTCGAAACCAGAAGCGCATTAGCTAACTTGGCCCGATTCACCCTCGAAATGCCCACCTCCTGCCACCGTTCGTGCTCCTTCTTCATCTCCGCCAGAACTTTACCACAGGTACTAACCTGGTCCCATTCCTTAGCAAACTGGATACCGAGTACACCAACGCATAGGATATTGATATTTTCAGGCGACTCGACTGCACTAAAACTCTCGGTTTCATCGTTTTCCGAGGAGGTGGGAGTGCAAATCTCCTCGACAATACAAATATCATCCTTATTCAAAATACATGCACTAGTGACTTCAATTTTTAAATTTGCAACACCGTGATCAACTTGAAGTTCAAAAACTTTACCCTCGGAAAATTCCACATTCTCATCCTCACTATTAACAACATTTTCGCCTTCCATATCTTCTGAGCAAACCTCCATTTCCTCAGCTTCCTCTATGTTTTTAGCCACCTTTTCCTTCTCGTCAATAATAATGGAAGCTCCATTAAGCATATTAGCCATTTTTTCAATAGATTGTTTAGAGAAATTCCTAGACTTTTTCGTGACCATAGTAAATCCCTTTCCCATCTCTGGTGAAAGCACTTTCTTATCCGCCGAGGAATCACCTGCAGAGAAAAATTCTCTTTAGCATTTTCTGGAGTTATCTGCAACTCCCCTATGTTATCGATACTTACCTGATCCACAATAACGGAGACGTCAGGTTCCTCCAGGGTACTTACCGAGCGACGAAGTCGGGGGTTTCAGCTTCCTTCTCACTCGAAGTATTAACCTCGGTCTCTGGAAATTCCCCCTCTTTCTACGTGGCGTCGAGCGCCTCAAACAAGTCATCCTGATTTTCTTGGTTGTTTCTGGCACTGGCCATCTAGGCAAAGGACCGGACCTCACACTCAAGCCACTTATGTTTGGAAGATTTGCAGTTTCCACAAGGATCTTTGCAGTCCGTGATATTATGTCCCAAGGCTCTGATCATATCATGGATTCCATCTCTTCCAGATTCCTAGAGTAGCTATTTTTACGTAGTCAAAGCTGTGTTACATTCTGATGGAAAATATCTGTTTTCTCCTGGGAAACCTGGAAATATCTAACAACCTCATAAAGGAAGGGATATATAGTGTAAAAATATACGTCGAAGCCTGTGGAAACTCTTCCCATAGAACGTGGCGGCCTCATCGACCAGCAACAGAAGCAAAATGTGTGGTGACCAATGACCTAGGAGAGAATAGACTGGCAAATGCCATCTGCTTCCGTCAGTTTTTTGAAAATCGGATGTTATTGTCTTTGTATAAGACCCCCAAATCATGGGGGCTGGGAGAGGGGAGCGCCCTATTGTGCTTTCGCACGACCTCCCCTCCCCCATACACGAACTTTAATGCAACACAACATCTTCACACTGTTCACCATGCCCCAGGTAAACACCTGGACATGGTTCACTGTTGTTTACACACACTTCCACCACGGCCCAACAAGCAACACACGACAAACCCCTGAGTCATTTCAGATCCTCCGAAGAACTCGAAAGGACCCGCACACAAAAAGGCGGCGAGGTCACCTAAAACGGTGGGTACAACCCGAAGGTGCGCCAGGAACGTCCATATAGGTGGGAAAAAGTCCCCTTCAGAAGTGACCAGGTGACAGAGACCCAGACGGGAGACTGTCAGAGAGGACGCCGGGTCGACGGTAGCACCAAGGCACTCACATGACCCATGGAAGGTGTCTCCCGGCCCACATGCACACGGAACCGGGCACACCACAAGTAGCAAATACACAACACCCTCTTTTCAGATACCATCCATTCACACCACACCATGAGAGAAAGAGCAGAGACAGAACCAAAACACTCACTCCCCCCGACTCACACAGCCTCCTGCCGTCTCGGTCAGCGGCCTGCACTGCCAATCTCGATCGGAGGTAAGACAGATTAAACTACCGATGAAACTGTCGGAGGCTAACCTCTACACCCTCCATCAAAAGAACGAACACAAGTCACAAAAACATAGCACCAGAAAAAGCCCAACACTCCCAGACAGATCCCTCGGGTCTCAAATGCCGAAACTAAGGGGGTAAGTTGCCCCAATGAAAGGTGTAGTTGCTCTTGGTCCCGGTAACAATCCGAGGCCAAGTTCTCCGCCGATACCTATGGCTCGGTCGGTCAAAGTGCGGGCGTCCACTCTCGCCCTGTCTTGGAGTTCACACTTGACTTGAAGGATAACCGTTGTCGGAGAGAAGCCCGAGTTAGCCGTCCGGAAATGCAGAACCCTGTTCCTGTCAATCCACATCTTATAACAGACCTCGGTGATAATCATCCTCCAGACGCTAATAGCGGATGTTCCGTCATTAGCGAGGATTGTAAGCTGTTACTGAGCATATGCTGTTCCGTGCGTGTTGCAAATCGTGCTTTAAATAGTTCTCATAAAAAATCAATATTGTCAGGTTTGGGTCAGGTACTGTGTTAGACATGGATATAACATAACGGCCGACATAAAATACCGATACTTTCACAAGTAAGTTAAATGATTTGCTCATTGTTGTTCATTATGCCTTTGGCTGTAGTTCAAAATCGCTTTATTAAAACTGGAAAAGTACAGAGAAATACATTGCAGTAACAGAGAGTATAACAGGAAATGACATAAAGTATACAGCCGGGAATGAAGTACAGAAACGTCAAGGACACAATCGCAGGATGAGAGCAATTAACATTTTACATTAGCGGAGAACAAGTTAGGAAAAAAGTCACATATTGAGAAAATAATTCACAAAGATGTGGGAGAACATCCGGAAAACTTTTCAAATTGGGTGCAATGATAGTCTATAAAAACAAGCCACGGTCCGAGAGCTGGATATGAAGACACTGCAGTGCTAAAAGCACTTTGAAGAGCTCGTAAAGAAGCACAAACAGTCTCATAGTCAATAGTATCATAAAATGAGCAGAAACGGGCAAAAGCCGCTTTCGGATCACGTGCAAAAAACAAATCATAGCCCATGTAGGGGGTCACAAAAGCACGATAACGAGGATCAGCGTTTGCGAGCATATAAATGTGTTCCAGGGAAACCTCTGGAAGAGGAAGAAGAGCAGCACGTTTAAGATCAAGTTTATAATCAGGATTAACCACAAATTGATCAGGAAAATCCAGAGCAGTCGAGTCGGATATTTCACAGGAAGCTAAGAGCTTCTTACGATTTTTCTTACGAGAAGGGCGTCGTCGCTTCTTGGGAACAGCACCTTGAAAGTCTTGCTCAGATAACATCGAATCGCGACTCCAGTGGAAACCAGAGATGGTGTTGTAGAAAGAGGTGCAGACGAAGCATCAGTAGGAACCAGGGACCCATCTACAGGGCAGGGAAAGCTTGCCACCAAACCTGGAGCCAATGGCAAGGGCTTAGGCGAAACAATAACACTCGAAAAGGCACTGGAACTCGGCGAATCGAGCACTGGAGCAGTAGTAGGCAAAGTAGCACTTGCCTCTCCAACAGAAGACACCGAAGAGTCAATATGCTGAATCGAAGGTGTGGTATCATCACTAGAAGAACACGCTAGTTCTGGGATGTCAAAAGGCTCCACATGTGAATCATCCACGGAGTCATGGAGATGAGCAATAACTGGTGTGAACAAGCCAGTAGACACAGGCGGCGGTGTACACGGTGGAGAAAGTAGAGGAATAGATATCGGTACTGCTGAAGGCAATTCAGCAGGAAGTCCAGCAGGCAAAATCGCAGACAACACTGCAACAGCAGAGGAGACAGGAGTCGAGCAAGCAGCATCATGAAAAGTGGGCACAGGAGTTCCTGGTGGAGTCGGAGCATGGGATAGTACAGGCTCTGAAGGAGACACAGGCACTTCCGATGTCGTTGCAGTAGAAGGAACAGTGACCGGAGGCACAAAAACTGACGAGCATTTTGCTTGATGGTGGCCAAAACCAAGACATGCGTAACAATGGAAAGGTGTAACAAGATTTAGGGAGTAGGAATGGTGACCAAGTTTAATCATTAATTTGGTGGGAAAGGAAGAAATTGCAGAATCTGAGGGGAAAATCAGGAGCGCCTGCCGGCGACACCCGGAGATGGGATTACCAAACGGATCAGTAACGTTTGAAGGAAGGGTACGCACCGACCCAACGGTGCGACCGCTATACGAAAGAAAGTTCTGCAAAAGAGAATCGGGAATTTCAGCTGGAACCGGAAAGAACGAGATCAAAACTGGACGCTGGGAAAGAAGTTCAGCATAAATACACTGATCACCAATCTGAATGGGATTGGATAAAACCTGCGTTACATATTTTGAGACAGCTAAATAAATAATGACGAATCGGGGTTTGCGAGCAATATGCGTAATAGAATCGGATGGCAAAAAAGAATACAGCGCTGATGAATATGCTGTAAGTTGTGTGTTAGGTAGGGCATCAAAAACAATACCAAGATGTAAAATAGAAAGCATTGACCTGCCTAGAACCGAGGCTGGAGGTACAGTAATGGTAAAATTGGTACCTGAACGATGAAACATAGAATCTAAAGCAGAAGGATATAATCCAGCAAAAGAGGAAGACGCCTGATCCACAGCACCTGTAGACGATTGGATGTCAACATGGACGCAGTCAGCAAGCGGTGCGGTTACAGAAGAGCAGAGCATAGGAGTAGAAGCCATGACGTCACAGCAGTCAGATCAACACAAGTCAAGGCACTAGGAGCGGGCAACCAAGGCAACAACGCAGGCAGCGCAAAAATGCTACCGAGTGAGAACCGAAGCAGGCAGCAGTTGCTTCTCGCAAAATACAAGGGCGTCGGCACCCAGTCCAGGCAAGTCCGCAACGGAAAGGGTGACGGGCAGAAAATAAGCAAAACTGATGTACGAGCACGTAAAAAACGAAGAAATATGAAAAATAAGCAACTCACCGACCCGGTAAGTTAATTCAGAACATGAAGATGAACTTCATACACGTAGCGGAGAACTTCCAGCTGGTAAAAGGGCTCAGAAATCACAAAACTAGACGAAAACTCGGGAGCAACGAAGAAACGTGACTGGCTGTAGTTCAAAATCGCTTTATTAAAACTGGAAAAGTACAGAGAAATACATTGCAGTAACAGAGAGTATAACAGGAAATGACATAAAGTATACAGCCGGGAATGAAGTACAGAAACGTCAAGGACACAATCGCAGGATGAGAGCAATTAACATTTTACATTAGCGGAGAACAAGTTAGGAAAAAAGGCACGTATTGAGAAAACAATTCACAAAGATGTGGGAGAACATCCGGAAAACTTTTCAAATTGGGTGCAATGATAGTCTATAAAAACAAGCCACGGTCCGAGAGCTGGATATGAAGACACTGCAGTGCTAAAAGCACTTTGAAGAGCTCGTAAAGAAGCACAAACAGTCTCATAGTCAATAGTATCATAAAATGAGCAGAAACGGGCAAAAACCGCTTTCGGATCACGTGCAAAAAACAAATCATAGCCCATGTAGGGGGTCACAAAAGCACGATAACGAGGATCAGCATTTGCGAGCATATAAATGTGTTCCAGGGAAACCTCTGGAAGAGGAAGAAGAGCAGCACGTTTAAGATCAAGTTTATAATCAGGATTAACCACAAATTGATCAGGAAAATCCAGAGCAGTCGAGTCGGATATTTCACAGGAAGCTAAGATTTTTACGATTTTTCTTACGGGAAGAGCGTCGTCGCTTTTTGGGAACCTTCAAAGTCTTGCTCAGATAACATCGAATCGTCTACTCCAGTTGAAACCAGAGATGGTGTTGTAGAAAGAGGTGCAGACGAAGCATCAGTAGGAACCAGGGACCCATCTATAGGGCAGGGAAAGCTTGCCACCAAACCTGGAGCCAATGGCAAGGGCTTAGGCGAAACAATAACACTCGAAAAGGCACTGGAACTCGACGAATCGAGCACTGGAGCAGTAGTAGGCAAAGTAGCACTTGCCTCTCCAACAGAAGACACCGAAGAGTCAATATGCTGAATCGAAGGTGTGGTATCATCACTAGAAGAACACGCTAGTTCTGGGATGTCAAAAGGCTCCACATGTGAATCATCCACGGAGTCATGGAGATGAGCAATAACTGGTGTGAACAAGCCAGTAGACACAGGCGGCGATGTACACGGTGGAGAAAGTAGAGGAATAGATATCGGTACTGCTGACGGCAATTCAGCAGGAAGTCCAGCAGGCAAAGGCGCAGAGAACACTTCAACAGCAGAGGAGACAGGAGTCGAGCAAGCAGCATCATGAAAAGTGGGCACAGGAGTTCCTGGTGGAGTCGGAGCATGGGATAGTACAGGCTCTGAAGGAGACACAGGCACTTCCGATGTCGTTGCAGTAGAAGGAACAGTGACCGGAGGCACAAAAACTGACGAGCATTTTGCTTGATGGTGGCCAAAACCAAGACATGCGTAACAATAGAAAGGTGTAACAAGATTTAGGGAGTAGGAATGGTGACCAAGTTTAATCATTAATTTGGTGGGAAAGGAAGAAATTGCAGAATCTGAGGGGAAAATCAGGAGAGCCTGCCGGCGACACCCGGAGATGGGATTACCAAACGGATCAGTAACGTTTGAAGGAAGGGTACGCACCGACCCAACGGTGCGACCGCTATACGAAAGAAAGTTCTGCAAAAGAGAATCGGGAATTTCAGCTGGAACCGGAAAGAACGAGATCAAAACTGGACGCTGGGAAAGAAGTTCAGCATAAATACACTGATCACCAATCTGAATGGGAGTGGATAAAATCTGCGTTACATATTTTGAGGCAGCTAAATAAATAATGACGGATCGGGGTTTGCGAGCAATATGCATAATGGAATCGGATGGCAAAAAGAATACAGCGCTGATGAATATGCTGTAAGTTGTGTGTTAGGTAGGGCATCAAAAACAATACCAAGATGTAAAATAGAAAGCATTGACCTGCCTAGAACCCAGGCTGGAGGTACAGTAATGGTAAAATTGGTACCTGAACGATGAAACATAGAATCTAAAGCGAAGGATATAATCCAGCAAAAGAGGAAGACGCCTGATCCACGGCACCTGTAGACGATTGGATGACAACATTGACACAGTCAGCAAGCGGTGCGGTTACAGAAGAGCCGAGCATAGGAGTAGAAGTCATGACGTCACAGCAGTCAGATCAACACAAGTCAAAGCACTAGGAGCGGTCAACTGAGGCAACAACGCAGGCAGCGCAAAAAAGCTACCGAGTGAGAACCGAAGCAGGCAGCATTTGCTGTTCGCAAAATACAAGGGCGTCGGCACCCAGTCCAGGCAAGTCCGCAACGGAAAGGGTGACGGGCAGAAAATAAGCAAAACTGATGTACGAGCACGTAAAAAAACGAAGAAATATGAAAAATAAGCAACTCACCGACCCGGTAAGTGAATTCAGAACATTAAGATGAACTTCATACACGTAGCGGAGAACTTCCAGCTGGTAAAAGGGCTCAGAAATCACAAAACTAGACGAAAACTCGGGAGCAACGAAGAAACGTGACTGGATGTAGTTGCAGAGATGATGCTTTTTACCAGTATGAAGGAATATATGGACATTACGACATGTTCAAAATATAATAATTATCTATAGAACAATGTTTTTTTCTTTGAATATAGAACTGTTAACAATTTTTGAACACCCTCTCTTGTTCATTTCAATTTTTTGTATTCCATGTTCAAGAAATCAAACCTCGAAACACATGTTCGATATCCAAATAGTCCCATTTGGGGCCCAAGGATTGTTTGCAATTGAGGTTTTCGAACATGGGATATTAAAA
This sequence comes from Macrothele yani, assembly GCA_039090855.1. Lineage (NCBI taxonomy): Eukaryota > Metazoa > Arthropoda > Arachnida > Araneae > Macrothelidae > Macrothele > Macrothele yani. The sequence continues at coordinate 57,645,217 of CM077032.1, read as the reverse complement.
ATATCAAAAACTGTGTTTCGAGACATTAGAATTTCTAAATTCTGCATGGGAGCACTAAAAATTCCAATGCAGTTCCTCGACAATCAGCCCTGTAAAAAGCGACATGCTGTTCCGCCTCTGTGGAAAGATGAAATATATTTATTGCCTCACATTTACTTTAATTTGCTGAAAAACAACAGTAGAAAACTATTTTCTCCTATGAATTTAAATTTTTAATCACATTTTTTGAATAAGATCGCCCGAAACATGATGAAAAGTCTCCATGGCTCTCGGTGTAAACAGGGTTAACGTGTAGATTGTGCTGCAAAAATCAGGGACGAAAAATGAAAAAAAAAAACTGTGACGTACTTTCTTTTTGAAATAAAAAATTATGTAAAATGAAAAAAAAAATCATTAATAAAATCCTTTTTGAAAAAGTACGTAAAATTTACCTATTTGTGCGGGACACCGAATTCCAGTCAGCGGCGAGGATGACGCTTCACCGCTTGGGGTGAACCGTATCCTTTACAGCTACCTCCGCTACAAAAAATAGTCACTAGTGTTAAGAGCAAATAAGGAAGACAAGTACTGTTCGGAATACAGTTTTCTTTCCTCAGGAGCTTGTGGACAAAATTGCTATGTAAAACAAGTTTTCATAACGTCAGAGATTAATGTTTTTTGGTGCCACCACGGCAACGACTAAACTAGACGCCATCCATTCTTCTTTGGCCAACAGTTTTTTGGACGAAATTTCTATGTAAAACAAGTTTTTAAACATCAGAGCATTTTCAGTAATAAATACGATATGAGAAGTTACTCAGTGAAGATCCGGCACTTTCGGCTGATGATGTCCACCTTGGAGAGGAGGGAAGTGCTTCAAAACTTCCAACCAAGTGAGAAAAAATCAGCAATCGCAAAAATTAAGGTAAGAAAAGGATTTTTGTATGCATGTATCAGAGGGAGTGGTGTATTAATTGTTCAATTGCTTCATAAGAACATACAGTGTCTACTGATGCATAGAAGTGCTTGGTTAAAAAATTAGATGCGATAAAGAGATGTGTTATTCTTTCAAATTATACGTAGGAATAGCTTTTAAAATTAGTTTATTGAGTATGAATGCAATACTGCAATTAATAATAGACATAAAGAGAGCTGCACATCTGACGAAAAGCTGTGATAGTTTTTTAAACATGATATCTCTGGACCCCCTTTTTGGTTTTATGCGATATTCATTTTTCATGGGCACACGAGGTAAAAATATTTTTCAATAAAATAATTTGAGGAACAAAATCGGGTTATTAAGGGTAATATGAAGGCACGATAATGCGGTATATTTAAATTCGCACTGCTGCAACTTCACGTATCACGTGTTCGTGGTATGTAGTGGCGTATTTTCTATTTCATAGCTGTTTTTCATCGAAATTGAAAACTTGCTAATTATATTTTGATCAAGAAATTTGTTGATTCGCATTCGCACCCGAATATTCCTTCTGCGCTATTTATACGATATATTATGCGTTGAATCGATCACTGTATGTACCTTTCCAATGGACCTTATTCATAACCCACTAGAAAGAACAGGCCCTGAAACGAACGGTCATGTGACTAACTTAGTCCGAATTTTCAGCTTATTATTTGTAATAATTTGTTATTTTTCACTACTGCAAGTAAATGATATTTACAAGTGCCACAGATATAGTAATCTAGACCCTACACAAAATTTAATATTACACCCACTTACATTTTTTTCATAAAACTGGCTCAAGAATAAAGCAGTTTTGATTGGAAAACATTATGCAATAAGGGTTTTTAAGAGACTTTAATCGCAAGAATAATCACTGTATCCAGTTGCGGTAAAAACTTGGAGAAATTTCACAAAATTGAGACCATTTTAGTCACATGTTAACGGCTTGTTTCAGGACCACCTCTTTCCAATGGGACGTCAGAAGTGGATTTCTGCTGACCAATATGGCTGCTGATTCAATGTTTTCGCTATTTGATTATCCCTTACTGTTGGCTAATTTGCCTAACGTCATGGATTCTGCCGAGGAATTAATAGAGTTACAGGGCAAAGAAGGAGAAATTAATTCCTTAGAAGAACAAATCAAGGTTTCAAAAATACACCAAGACAATTTTGTGTTCGATGTTTATTTCGCATGACGCAGTATAACATCGCCATTAGTCATCATCTTGAAGTTTTTAATGTAAAACAAAAATATTTAGAAGCTCAGACAAATACGTAATAAGGAAACAAACTAGGGTTCGCACGCTAGGCAATCTGCTTAAATATTAAATGAATGCGTAACATTAAATAAAAGAGAAATTAGATATATGTTTGTTCTATTCTTTGAGGAAAGTATAACTTAATTCGTAATTCTCCGATCCAAGTATTCCATCAATTTTCTCCTACCTTTTTTTCTTTTTTGAAATTGAAATTTGAAGGAATACTACGAGGTTTGAACTGCCTTTGATTCGTAGTGTCATAATATCCAAAATCTTTTTCGTTAAAGCGGACAGAACATATTGGATTGTCCACATTGGAATGGAGATCGCCGCGTTTCACTTTAATAATTTCGTCTTTTTCAGAGGAAAATTAAGAAATGTTTTTCTTTCGTCTACACAATTTAGATTACAGGATTTATTAGAGCAAACATTAGACATGTCGTTAATAAATTGACGAAAATCGCGATTTTCCTGAACCCTTTACAACGTAACGCCATGTTAAGCAAAGGGAAAACGCATGTAAACAAACTGTTGTTGATCCTTGGTAACGGAAAGGCATTCCCATGATGCAATGCGAGGTGAATAAGGTCCATAGCATTTCTCACCAACTCCTCGCGGTAACAGATGGCGCTGCGGTCTGAAATGCGGCTGGTTGACTCCGCAGCATTAGGTTTGCCAGGCTATAATTCTCTCCAAGGTCTTTCGCAGCCACAGCTCATGCTATCGTTACTGCGCATGCGCATGCAGTTGGGAGGGCGAGTGCACAACGTTTCGGAGTCTGTTGTTCCTTCCCTCCAAATTGTTATTGCACGTGACTGACTCCTCCAGTAGTTACCACACAGGACTAGTATTCCCTCCAATGTCTCCTATTTTGCTTATGTTCTTTTTAAAGCAAATGGTGCACGCTTCTTATTTGTTTCCAATTAAATTATTTGTTTGTTTCCAAATACAAATTATATATAATATTTCTTTCCAAATAGGGAATTGCACTTCGGGAGGAAATATCGCCACTACTGATGGAATTATTAGATTAATCGGAGAAAACGATAATGTTTTCTTAAAGCCCCAAAAATTCGTAAATGCTTCAACTGCAACAGAATTTTTACAAACACTGTTTTCTTGAAAAAATGAAATTTTAAGTATTACTCTCATCTTAGGTGTGTACCACAATTTCATAGAACAGTCACGTTCGGTGCGCACAGTAGTAAGCGAGTTTATGATGTGGGTGACCACTGTTCTGGGTGACCTCGCCGGCTCTTTGAGTGCGGGTTCTTCGGAGGATCTGTATGTCTCGGGGGTTTGTCTGGTGTTGCTTGTTGGACCGTGGTGGGAGTGTGTGTAAACATCAGTGAACCATGTCTATACTCGAGGCAAACTTAACCTGTCATTGGAAGGACAGCACTACCGTGATCACGTGATTTCTCTGCACCGGAGCCTGTCTTTCTTAACCTGTCATTGGAAGGAAGGCTACAGAGTGTATACTTCCACTGCATAAAATAGTTCCGGTCTAAAAGCTCGTACTCCAGCTTCAACTGGCACTTAGAAATGACACAGATGTTCAATACGTTGTGTGTGTGTGCATTTAAAAAATTCAGATCTCAGTTTCAGCGGCATTTCTAAAAAATACAGATATTCGTGCTTTGGTGACGTCACTGATGGTTCTCTGTCACAGCATTCTTGTTTGGGTCAGAGTTAAGCTGTCAACCCAGGGGATATTTATTGCTGTGGGGGTGGGAGGTCATTAGTGGAAGGATGAGGGCGAAAAAAGTGTTTCCGAGGGCATTTCGCGTATCTCCCCTGGTTTCTCCTTGATTGTTGTTTTAAAACACTCTTCTGTCTTTTCGGTTTTTTCGAATGGCATCTGCCGGTCACTCGAGTGTATTTCAGCCGCATAAACCTGGGAAACCACTACGAAGCTCTGCTAATGTGATTATTATGAATGTTTTCACTAAATTGATGGGAAAACATTCGCCGAATAAATCAAATGAATTAACAGTTCTTACGGCAGAACTCACTGGCGTTTCAAGTCGCACCATTACGAGAATGAAGGTTGAATTTAGTACTGAAGTACCTCAGATCCATCGGCAATTTATTTCTTAAAATTAAAATGCAATTCTCGCTTGGCTTACATAGAACGTTTTCTCGAAATTAGTTTGGAGTTCCCAATTCAGTTCTCAATATAGGCCAAGAAACGGCCATCTTTTCCTTTTGAACTTTTGTGCGCAGTTGCCTTAAACGCGCATGAACCGGCATGAAAATTCAGACAAATGAAAGAGTTCCTTCCCCAGCCACACATAATTCGGAAACTTGGAAAACTGCCACACATTGAAAGTGTTCCTCGGAGGAACAGCAATTTGTGCCCGGCCCATCAATGAAAAACATGTGGCAATTTTCCAATGTGTAGCAATTTTCCAAGTTGCTGAAAGATGTGTGGCAGTTTACAGTGAACCTTAAAATATCATTTACCACAGAGACGGGCTCTTGTCCAGTACTTATGGCAACACGGGGTAGTTAAAAATGCATACACATTTAACGAATGTCTGTTATAAAAAAAAAAATCTAATCAAGGCAAAATTTTTGAAAGAACGAAATTTTACGCATAACTGATGACATGGTAAAATTACTTTTAATTAAATCCCGCAGTTGGTAATCTTCAAGCAATAAGTATAAATATATGAAATATATAAAAAAAATGGAAAAATATGTGAAAACAAAATTAGGCCACTTAAGACTGCTTCCCGTGTTTAGCAAAGATAATTTCATTTTAAAAGTAAGAAAGAAAGAAACGTTGCACGTTCTGTAACATCTCAAAAAAAAAAAAAAAAAAAAGATAAGAGAGGGAGAAATAAACTGCTTGTCTACTGGTCTGCAAAGCGCGCGGCGGTGGGGAGGGGGTTAAAATAGAGGGGTTTGGTAAGGGATCACGGTGACAGCCAGCCCTGAGGGCTTGTGGGAGAAGTTTTCCGAGTGAAGGTTAATTACACACCATTAGTGCGGAGTAATACTGGGAGTGAAAAGGTCACCGTAGCTTTGGCCTCATTGCCAGGATAGCTTTGCCCCGAGTATAGGTGTTTACTTTGGGCGTGGTGAACAGTGTGAAGATGTGTTGCAACAAAGTTCGTGTATCGGGGCTATTGTAGCTAAAATGTAATATGTAATATAACTTAAAAGTACCTTATACTCTCGAACATATTTTATTTTAGCTTGTCTTCGAATACCATTCACTGGAAACAGAAAGAAAGGGACGTCATATTGTGCAGAAGCACGACGACCTCTCTCCCATTACGAACTTTTGTTGCCCAGCAACACCAACACGCTTGTTTCCCCGCTCCCATGTATAAACATGGGATCGGTTCCACCGGTGTTTCACACACGCCCCGATACACACACCACGGTTCCACAAGCAAGGACACTCACACCCCCGACGCAACACCATACAAACCGACGGCGGAGTCTCCTAGAACGACGGAGAGACAAGGCCCTTCGAAACGTTCATGTAGGAGGAAATTCCTCCTTCGGAGGAGACCCCGTGACAAAGTCACCCAACGGATGACAACATCAGAGGAGGCAACGGCGGAGAGCAACACGCATCTCCAAAAACGAGGAAGCCTCCCCCTAAAGCCCCGACGCAACACCATACATACCGACGGCGGAGTCTCCTAGAACGACGAAGGGACAAGGCCCTTCGAAACGTTCATGTAGGAGGAAATTCCTCCTTCGGAGGAGACCCAGTGACATAGCCACCCAAAGGATGACAACATCAGAGGAGGCAACGGCGGAGAGCAACAGGCATCTCCAGAAACGAGGAAGCCTCCCCCTAAAGACACACACACAGAACCGGCACACGCCACACACACACCAGACAACAACAAAAAACTCCCCAAGGCATCCGCTCCACAAAAAAAAAAAAAAAAAAAAAACACGCATACACATACAAATAAATAAAACACTCTCGCAAGCAACACCCCCGAAGCACAGCACACCGAACGCGGAAACCGGGGGTCCGGAAACCGAAGCTGGATCCAAACCGCAAAGCAGAAGTGGCTGAAACGAAACAAAAAGCACCGAATCGACCGATAGGGGTCCGGAAAACGGCGTCTCCGGAGCCCCCACGCTCGATCCGAGAAGTTAGTAGAACACACAAACCATGTATCAACGAAACAAAACATCAACCAAAAATTCAAAAGGATCCGGTAATGCAGGATTGCAAGCCGAAACAAGGGGGTGGGAGGGGGTTAAGTTCTCCAGTGGAAGAAGTACTTTTCCCTAGTACCGGTAACAATCCGAGGCCAGAAGACCCACCGATACCTGAAGGCACGGTCCGAAAGGGAGTGGGCGTCAAGTTCAACCCTGTTCCGGATCTCGCACTTGACCTGCCAGGCAACTTTCATAGGGCTGAATCCCACATTACCGTGATTACAATAAAGAACTCTGTTCCTCTCTCTCCAGATTTTGTACGTCGTCTCCGTAATGATGAGTCTCCAGACATCCCTTCCCGCTTTGGGACCGGGATACTGGTAGAAAACATGCTGAGGCATAAACTGCTGAGGGCGGCCGGCCCAATCCCAGACCAACCGCCAAACCTGCACAGCCATAGGGCAACTAAAAAACAAGTGGTGTCTATCTTCGATAAGATTGCAGGAAAGACACCTGTCAGTGACAGCACCTCCCCACCTGCACTGCCGTTTCCTCGTAGGAAGGACATCATGCGCCAAACGTAACTTAAAGTCCCGTTTTTTGCAATCAACCCCAGCAGCATGGACACACATCCACGCCTCCCTCTTATCGAAGTTAACAACATTGAACTCAATGATCTTCTCCCTGGGTCTAGGAAGGATATGAAAGTACATCTGCTTCAAGTTATTCCCGTTCCGGTTGGCCTCCGGGCCTGAAGGTGCCCACCAAGCTTGTAACACTTATGGGTAGTTTCCCTGCGGGGCCCGAAAAAACGATAGCCAGGCAAGAACTTGTCCGCGGATAATCCAGTCAAAAAAGACACAAAGTTCTTACACGGAAGAGAGGAGTTAAGAGCCCCTTTAGTACTACGAAACTGGAGTGCGCTGAACCAAGAGGAAAGGTGTTTAACCTCTAAACCGCCTTCCTCCCTAGGACAAAAAAGGGCGGCTCTGGCTATCGCCTCAACGGCCTTACCAGCCCAGATGAAGGCAAAAATTTCCCTCTCCAATAACCTCAGAAGACTCCGAGGGGGTGACTCAAGCTCTCCGGCAAAAGCACACTTTGACACCAAGAGGGCATTGGCCAACTTAGCACGATTAGTCATTGAAATATGAAGCTTCTGCCACCTATCCCTTTCTTTCCGCACGTTTGAGAGCATGTCCCTCCAAGTTTTCTTATGAACACCGTCTTTATCGAAAAGGATACCCAGTATCCTGACGGGTCCATCGGTCACCTCCAGCCCATGAACGGCAGTGCAATCCCATCTTCCCCAGAGCACCAGACTGGACTTATCATCATTCAGCTTAGCACCGGTGGCCCCACAGTACCCCGCGAAGACCTCCCGGACCTTAGTCAGACTTCTTTCCGAGTCCACAAAGAAGGTGACATCATCAGCATACGCCAAGTACTTCATGGAGTACGCACAACCAGGCACAGGAACCCCTTTGATGTTCGGGTGCGCCAGAACCTTCCTCAGCATGGTCTCGATGACCAAAACAAACAACAATGGAGAGAGAGGGCAGCCTTGTCTCACTCCTCTTCCAACCTCAAAGAGGGGAGAAAGACGGCCAGAAACAATAACTCTCCCATTGAGGTCTCTATACAACGAGTCCACAGCCCTTCGGAATATTTCACCAAAGCCGTGAGCTTCCAGCAAATTCCTGATAAAATCGTGGGAGACCCGATCAAAGGCTTTCCTTTGATCCGCAGAAAACATTCCCAGCTTAAGATCTCTTTCGGTAACGTAAGTGACCAAGTCTCTTACGCACCTGATGTTGTGAAACATTTGTCTCCCACGTATACTGCAGGTCTGACCAACACCAACCAGCTTCTCCGCAACCCGCAATAGCCTAGCATTGATGATTTTTGCCATGATCTTGTAATCAATTGTAGACAGAGACACTGGTCTCCACCCACCAAGATCCCTGGCAGGATTTTCCGGGGTCTTACAAAGCAGAGTAACAATACTGGTTCTCATAGTTTCAGTCATGATTCCTCTATTCACAATGTGGTTGTAAATTCTACAAAGCCACGGAGCCAGAATATTGGAAAATTTCTTATAGAACTCGGCCGGCAAGCCATCAATACCAGGAGACTTGTTAAGCTTGAGATCCAGGATCGCAGTCTTGACCTCATTATCAGTAAACTCCCTTTCCACGAGATTCCTATCCTCCTGCGCAAGAACCGGCGTGCCTTCCAACCAGGCATCCATAACATCAGAGGCCACAGCTTCCTTGCTGAACAACTCACCGTAATAGTCCGCGGCGGCCTTCAGAATGACGGGGAGATCCCTGACTTCCCTGTTGCCGTATTTATTTGCAAGAATTAAAATATAATAATTAATTTCATTTTAATTATGTTTTTATATTTCAAGAATTTACTGAAAGTAAATGTAATATACACACTTATTCATTTTAAATATGGGTAATTGTTAACAAAACTGATAAACAAATGGATCCTTTTCTGTTTTTCAATCTTGTCTTTCGCATTTCCTGTTCTATTGTATTTCACCACTTTTTTATCCTTTCATGTTTTAAATAATTATTTTCTTTTCTCTACTTTTTGTCAGTGTTTTTTTTTCCTAAAATACCTTTGACTCGAACCTCTTACGAATATGTACAGTGTTCTAAAAGGAGATTTCTAAATAAATTGTATACTTCCTGTTGTAAGCGGTAAATCTTGCGTAGGCTCCCACCTCCTCAGTTGGTTGTCTGCTTCGAATTGAAGTATGAGAAAATGTTTGTCATTAAAGGATCCTATCTTATAATTATCTTATATTTCAAAATTTTAAAAATAATTTAACACCAGAAAATATTGTAAAGGATATGCGAAAAAAATGTGTTCTGTTCTTGAAGGAACTTGTAGCACAGCTGAGGAAACGATTACCATCGAACATTGAGATTTTGCAGCATATGTCTTTGTTATCTGTATCAGAATGTTTAAGACCACTGAAGGCTTTTGTTGTAAATTTCGGAGCACCTTTTTATTCCGATGCATCTATATTAACGCAGATTGAAAGGCAATAGCGAAATATTCACTATATCAAATGGATTAAAGTTCATGACACTGTAAAGCTGTGGTGTGAAATAGCATCATACAAAGACTCAACAGGAGAAATCCTTTTAAGGAACTTTCTGATTTTGCATTACATGTTTTAACACTGCCACATTCGAATGCAGATGTTGAACGAGTTTTCAGTTATGTAAATTATGTAAAAAAACAAAACCAGAAATACAATGAAAACTGACACTTTAGTCAGCATACTGATCATAACGTTTGGTTTGAAACGTGAGGGCAAGTAGTATCATGAATATGAGCTTCCAAAAGAAGTAATTGAAAAACTGCCACAATGGCAAGTTATGACATATTCACCGAGGGTCAGTCGTCATCTTCTCAGATGCCATATTCAGATTATGAATTTGAAAACTTTTGAGCAGACTGACTGAAAAAAACATTGTTTTTCTTTATATACTGTAAAATTTTTCAGTTTTCTTACAAAGCTAACCGGAAGTTAAATTTATGTCCAAACTTGTAAATTATACATGGATGACAGAAAGTATATTTAAGGCTTTAGCTAACGCCCTTATTTATTACCGGGGGCCAGTGGATTCGAACCTGAGATTATCTCCATGGCTGTCACGAACGCTGACCACTAGGCCGCCCGCGACCCTAGTATCGGAAAAAGTACCGGACGGTTTTTTTAAGCTTTAAATAAATATTAAGATACTAGCGTATAGCTCGCCCTATGACGGAGTGAAATTTTTAAGTAAAGCAGATTGAAAACAAATCAAATAGACGTCGGATTTATTTAAGAAATATAGTAAAATCTTATATAGTAAGAGTTCATGCATGTTAGAAATAAAAATTATATGCTATCTGTTTCCGTTTTTCAAAAGACCTCGAAATAAATAACATTTTGTGTAAAATATTTGTTGTTGGTTAACAACTGTAGATTAGAGCGTTTAGATAGATCGATAGTTTGCAAAATGTGTGATATAATCAGCGCTAAACTCGGAAAGTTGTTTTCGTGTAAACTTAAAGTTGTTTTCTCGTTCATTTACTTTTTCTCCGGCACACTTGTTATTCCCTTCACGGCTTGTTTCAAGGTAGTTTGAAACTTCATACCGAAGCTGTTTCTACAAAATAATGCAACATCTGGTATTACAAATCGGAACTATCTAAATTTTCGACAATGTGCTATTGGGATGACGTCTGCTTTTAGATGCAATCTTGCTCACTTTGACATCTCAAGATTTCAGTTTTTATTGTAGGTTAGAGCGTTTAGATAGATCGATATTTTGCAAAATGTTTAATATAATCAGCACTATACTCGGAAAGTTAGTTAAATTTAAAAAATAAAAAAAATACTAAAGTGTATAAATTAATATTCAGATTGTGCTAAATTAAATTCATATACAAACTCAACTTGCCGTGATATTATGATTGGAATTTTGTAGAACGGATAAATAGAACTCGAGTCATTGACAATCCAATGTTTTTAAATTAGCACGCGATCACCTGGACATCTCAAAGTGATCGCGTGAAAACTCAACTTGCTTTGGCATTAAGAATTAAATTCGAATTTTGTAGATCGAAAAAACAGAACTCGAGTCATTAATATTTTTGTAGATCTTAAAACAGAACTCGAGTCATTAATAATCCCATGTTTTCTAAATTAGCACGAGATGACACTGACATCTAAAAGCGATCGCGTGAAATTATATAGCAGGTAATCATTTTGACATCGGCAGAGCACACACGAATATTTCGATAAGTAATGGGGCAACAATGCACACGTTGCTGTGACGTCTAGCGTTCCAGAGAGGCAAACGGATCTGGGTGTTTATGTTATTAATACAGATTAACAATACAACATTCGTTACCTTTGTCTTAGAATAACGACCACTTAGGAATTGGAAGAGAGATTCCAGCGGCCGTCAATCCGGTCACACGATTGAGCGTACAACAATATTAGCTTCTCAAAGGGAAGTCGGGTAAATAGTAGTTCAATTGGAGCTATTAGTTCACAGTTTTTGTTTTTTTTCAAGAACTAATTTTGAGCACCACTAATTATGCAATGAAGTAATTCCTTATCGGGAAGGGACAGAGCTGAAATTATAACTGAACAGTAAATAAACCTATTTACTCTTCAGTCCGCTGAATTGTACTGACATCTTCCACTGAATTGTACTGACATCTTCCTCTGAATTGTACTTACATTTTCCAATGAATCGTACTTACATTTCCCGCTGAATTGTTTGTATATCGTCCATTGAATTGTATATCGTCCATTGAATTGTACTTACATATTCCGCTGAATTGTACTTACATTTTCCGCTGAATTGCTCGTAGTACATCTTCCACTGATTTGTACTTACATTTTCCGCTGAATTGTACTTACATTTTCCGCTGAATTGTTCGTACATCTTCCATTGATACTGTGTGTTTATTGCATCCCTGATATGACCAGTTTCTGATAAGCTATAATAAAACTCTACAAGATGTGGGTGGAACTCCTGAACCTGTTATAATTTCGTCCGTTAGATAAGCAGCTATTTTGAAAATCGGGGTTGCACCGGTCGTCGTCACCCAAGGGTGCCCATAGGGAGGGGGCTTTACCCCCCAGCAGTTAGTATAGCCAAAATTTTGATAAATTTAAAACACTAAAATAGATGAAACCTTTTTTTAAAGCATTTTTTAAAAAAAATAAGATATTAATGACTGACTGTATCAATTAGTTTTCTTGTATTTTAGTATCTTGTACATTTACTAAAATGTTTGACAACCTTGAAGGATGTAAGAATTCTTATCCCCCCCCTAAAAGTACTCATATGGGCGCTACTGTGACGTCACCCTACGTTTTTCAGTAATTTGTACTTTATACAGTAATTTGTACTTTATACTATAAGGATGTAAGAATTCTTATCCCCCCTAAAAGTACTCATATGGGCGCTACTGTGACGTCACCCTACGTTTTTCAGTAATTTGTACTTTATACATTACTACACCCTCAGAAACTTCACTGAAACTCTCTTAGATGTGTGAGGAATACTTTTAAGTATCTGCATTTCTGCTCTTAGCAAAAAGTGGCGCATGATATTATCTATATTGAAATCAGCAGTTACATCGTTCGTCGCCAATGAGCATCTTTTACTGATTTGTAAATACATTTTCTGAAGGTAATATATCGAATGATACTGCTGCGGTTCTTTGTCGTTGTTTTATACTGAACTAGCACGGTTTGTTTTTATGCGAAGTTATTTCCAACTTTTGTTATCCATATTAGACAAACATTTCTTTAAGGTGGTTCCACCTAAAATCTCTGCTTTATGTTGCCAATGGTAAAACTTCTTTACATATTTCTTTGCAATTAATGTATTCCCAAGGATGAAAATTTGCACATCGATAAAACTAACTTTAAGTCATAGCATGGGTTGCTTAATACTTGCTACAACATAACCATAATTATATTAAAAATGGATGGGTAACAAGGAGATTTTTGAAATAGTTCCTAAAAAGGATCTTTATCGGAACCCAATACAGATCCTTCTTATAAACACGAAAGGACGTGGGAAACAATGTTCTGTCCTTTCGTGTTTATATGCGTATTTATCACATGATGACATTTCGTTAAAAAAAAACGGAAATAAAAATCAACACTGAATGTACAACTTCAGTAAAACATAACGTGAAACAAATGCTACACATAAACCAAGAAAAGGCGCGGGCGTGCAAAACCATAACAGAGGAAAATTTGGACTTGTAGGGAAATTGAGAAACGAAGTTCAGGGAGCAGGCCAACCCGTTTTCCACCCAGCCTCTTAGACACGGGTCGCCATTCAGTTCCTCAAAGGGACGGACTAGCCCTTTCCTGTGTAAAGCCCTGGGTTTGAACGTTCGTACCTGCCTAGAATCGAATCTGAGGTTATCTCCATGGCAGTCACGAACGCTTACCACTAGGCCACCCGCGGCCTTTGCGTAGGAATTCCAATGGAAATAGTGGATCCCCAAAACCTCAGTGCGATCTGGCGGCGAGGTGTCAAACCAACAGGGTCACATGACAGTCCTAAACCAGCAGGAATAGATTACAGGTCTTTGGCTAGAAGTGCACGTTTTGCATGCGATCTGGTGAATTAGTGTATCAATACGGTGAAAAAAAGTTCTCATTTTAAGGATTGTTTAATTACAGATAAGAAAAAATTGAGCCTTGCCTTTTGCGATTTCCGAAGATCGGCAAGTGTTTTGCCGATCTTCGGAAATCGCAAAAGAGCAAGTGTTTTCAGTGGCGGCGGAACCACCCGGCCCCGGTCAATAATTCCAGCCAAGATTTTTATTTTTATTATTTTTTTTATTTGACATATGTGCGATTGTTGTGATGTGCCTTAGAAAGTTCTTCTAGGTAAGTGGTTGGGTGGTCCTAATTTCCAACAAAGCTCCTTAGGAACAGTAGCGCACCCACAAGGAGCCCGTGCGCCCTGGCACACAGAATTTTCCCAAGGTGGGGGTGAACCCCCCCAAATTACCGGGAAAAGTAGTCAGGTGCTGTAACAATTAAGGAGGTTGACTTTTGTGCATTTATTCTTATCCAGTTACTACGAATGTTACAGTACATGAAAGTTAAATGATTAGAAGAAGCAGTGAAATTGTTTTCCTTGTTAAATATTTCTAAATTTATTTAACAGAACTACTCCCTTATAATTATACGGTACATGATTAAGAAGTATATGTTGATCGCGTATTGTGACTTTTTGTTTCATACTTCGACATAATAATTTTCCACTCTATCACGGGGGGGGTGCGCCACTGCTTCGACATTGCTTTCTTCCTTTCGTTCCGGGAAGGTAGAGGGCGCACCACGATTCGAAATTTTGGGCCCGGTCAACGAATTTCACTTTCCACCGCCCCTGTTTGTTATCTGTTATCGTTGACGAACTCACGTGGAGCTCGTGTGAAACTGATAGTGTTGAATCCAAACAGAATCCCATGAGCGTATTTCGAGCAGCGAAGGTCACTGTAGAAGTTTTATCCGCAAGAGGAATTAACATTTTGCAGTATCAAAACGAATAATTAATAAGTGTAATACATTAATAAATGTAATATATTAATAAAGTAATACACTTTATGATTGTAATACACACGTGACCCTCGCGCCGGCTCGGAAGGCATGTGCTTCCGCAACGAATTCAGTTTTTCCCCTAGCCACTGCTTCCAATGGCGATTCAAGCGGAGACTTCTTGGGTCTCGAGGATCTTGCCTTTAATGTTATGTTCCCTGGTTTACTCTTATGCGCGCTTGTTTTCGCATAAGACCCCGTTAAGGGTTGGAAGGGAGGGACGCCATCTTGTGCTCCCGCACGACGCCCCCCCCCAGTACACGAAGTTTTGTTGCCATGTAACATCCTCACGCTGTTCGCCAAGTCACATGTACACACATGGATTTGGTTCACTGATGTTTACACACACTCCCCGAAATTCTCACCACGGCACAACAGGCAGCACCAGTCAAACTCCCCGAGTCATTCAGTTCCGCCAAAGAATTTAAACGGACTCGCTCACAAAATGGCGGCAAGGCAAGGTCACCTGGAACGGCGGGCGTGACCCGAAGGTACATCCGATACGTGCATGTGGACGGACAAAGTCCCCTCCAGAGACGACTAAGTGACAGCGGCCCGGACGGGAAACTCTCAGAGAGGACGAGGGGTCAGTGGGGGCACTAACACGACCCATGGCTTGCGCCTCCCCGGCCCACATCCACACAGAACCGGCACACTACAAGCAACAAAAACAAAACACCGTCCCTACAGTCACACATACAAAAGGAGAGACTGACCCAAACCCCGCCCCCGCTTCACATAGATTCCTGCTGTCTCGGTCAGCAGCCTGCGCTGGCAACTTCGAACGAAAAAAATCTAAATAAACTACCGATGAGGGATTTGGAGGCTAACCTCCTCACTCTCCATCACATCAACAAGCACAAGTCACAAAACCATAACTCTAGAAAAATCCCAAAACCCGTGGAGATATCCCTCGTGCTTCAAGTGCCGAAACTAAAGGGATAAGTTACTCCAGTGAAAGGTGTAGTTGCCTTCGGTTCTGGTAACAATTCGAGGCCAATGCCCCACCGTTACCTAAAGGCCCGGTCGCTCAAAGTGCGGGCGTCCACTCTCGCCCTCTTCCGGAGCTCACACTTGACTTGAAGGATGACAGTTTTTACAGAGAAGCCCGAGTTAACTGTCCGGGAATGCAGAACCCTGTTCCTCTCCCTCCACATTTTATAACAGACCTCGGGGATAATCATCCTCCAGACATCCCTGTCCACCGCCGGGGTAGGGTGCAGATAAAGCACGTTAGCCGGGAGAAAGTGAAGGGCGTCAAGTCTCTTGTGCCAAGTCCAGACTCCTCGTCAGACCTGGTGCAGGCTCAAAAAAGATGGAACCTGTTCTCAATGCTCGCACACGAAAGACACCTATTGGAGGAGATGCCTCCCTTCCAAAGCTGTCAACTCCTCGTTGGAAGGACATTGTGGGCCAACCCCCACCTGAAGCGAGACCCACATGTGAGTACAGATACGACCTGCTCAAAACGCGAAGTGACTCCTAAAAAGCGTCCCATTTTCTGTTTGACTTACGGCAGAAGTGACCGTATGGTGACTCTAGTTACACGCACAAACATCACAATTCACGCCATCGCTATATAGAGGTTTGTTTAGAATTTACCCTTGAAACTTACCTTTCTGACGTCCAAAATGTTGCACCAAGTGATGCATAAGTAATATTTTCATTGAAATAAGTTAACGACATCGTTTTATTAGCTTTTTATTGTATGAATGACGCGGGAAATATTTATTCTTGTTGGGGATGCTCAGAAGTTTATTCTATCAACTTTTCGTATTTACAGATTGTCTAGTATCAATATCGAAGTATTTAATAAGGAAATTTCGTAGAATTTAAAATAAAGAACCTTTCCTGTTATCTGCCAGCCACTATTTGACTTCCGAATAAGAACGCTTTTAAGTAGTTCCCAATTTCGAAAGTAGAAAATAGAGCCTTGGGCAACAGATGCACAATGATCCTTCTCTATGCGTACCACATATCGGCAGTAATAACGTTCTTTTGCCCGTTTACTTGTGCTTGAAAGTAGAACACAAACTTGTTGGGGCGCTCATAGGAGCATGTTGGATTCGGACCTATGTGAATTTATGTGGCGAAAAAGATTGAAAACTAATAACGATCGATTTTTAGAAATTATGAAAGATATCGTAGCGTATTGGCCCCTCAAAGTGATATTGGTAAAAACGATGTAAAATAAAAAAAATTCATTGATAGACTTATTTTTGAAAAAGTTTTACGTAAAATTTACCTCTCTATACGGTACGCTGAAATCCAGTCAGCGGCGACGATGACGCTGTGACTGCCGCTAAAGCATCTGCCACGGCTGCCCGTGGTCTCGGCGGAAGCATCCCGGCAAAAAGGGTTAGGCCTAGCCGTGCAGCGCGACCTCCAGCTTGGCTAACTGTGGTGAGCGCGGAAGAATACTCAGACACATGCAGCAGTACAGCGTGGCTCCGCTTTTACAAGCCGTAATTCACCGGCAGTCCAGCTGAGCTTCGGGGCCTGAAGTGATAGCGAGGACGGCGTGTCACGGAAGGAACGACTGTCGATTCTCGTTGCCTGAAGGGGATCGTACACAAATTGCGAATGTAAAATTCTCAATTAGGAAACAAAGATATGTGCTCTTAAAAAATGAAATGTTACTGATTACGGCAACAGGAAAAACCTTGTTTCTTATCAAGTAAGAAACCGATTTCCAAGCAAATGGTATCTTTCTACTCAGAAACAAATTACTCATGAGATACGATACAGAATGACGTTCCATCCGTCCGCGGTCTGTCCGTCTGTCCAGAAGGATAAAAAAAATATCTCAGCCGAGAAACAACCGATTTGCACGGAAATTATTTCTTTCGACTCAGGGACGCCTCACGCCTATCAGATACAATACAAAATTACGTTCCATCCGTCCCAAGTCTGTCTTTCCGCCCGTCCGTCCGTCTGGAAGCATAAAAACACACAATTCGACCGAGAAACAACCGATTTGCAGGGAAATGAATTCATTCTATTCAGGTACGCCTCACACCAATCAGATATGATAGAAAATAACGTTCCGTCCGTCGGCCACCTGTCTGTCCGTCCGTCCCAAAGAACAAAAGCCCACAACCCCACCGAGAAACAACCGATTTGCACGGAAATGAATTCGTACTACTAAGGGACCTTCACATAGAGGTGGAGAACTATCGATAGTTATGATTATCGATAGTTTTCGATAGTCAAAAAATAACAATCAATAACTATGGATTGTGTGTTGGCACAGTTTCTAGGGAGAAAATTTTTTTCCGGGATGAAAAATTATTTCTGATAAGAATATGAGAAATTATGTAAAATATATTTAGCATTAAACGAAAGACATACCACAAAATAAGAAGATACACTGCAATCCAATATGGTACATAGTATTTGGACACTTCAATCAAAAAAAACTAAGCACTCATATTAAAGATCTACTTTTTAAAATTTCGCACAATATTATCCCGACAAGATAATGGTTGTATAGAATTAAACTAATATCTAATCCTAACTGTAACTCTTCAACATTTGTTTGTAGATTGCAATTTTGCAATATATATCTGGGATTGGTTACAGCAATACTTAAATTATAGACGTAAATTTACTGCAGACCAAATTTGGTACCATGTACCTCTAGACTGCTCTATTTAATAACAATAACAAAACATAATGTATGGAAAAATCGAAATGCCGTATCTTACCAACAAAAATAAAAAAATACGGAGCAGATTAAAATAGCTATTAAATGTGATCTCAGAAGAATACTGGAGTTTGAAACTAGAACGCTTGGAGCTCAAAAAACTTTTTCAAAAATGGAAAGTATTAGCACCAGTAATATATAAAAAAAGGAACAAAAATTTTAAACAAAATAATAGCATTTAAAATTAAAATATTAATAGCAAAAATGTGAAA
This sequence comes from Macrothele yani, assembly GCA_039090855.1. NCBI lineage: Eukaryota > Metazoa > Arthropoda > Arachnida > Araneae > Macrothelidae > Macrothele > Macrothele yani. The sequence goes on along the minus strand of CM077032.1, from coordinate 57,626,808 downwards.
TATAATAAAACTGAAAAGTACAAATTGAACTCTTAAACACATACTATTTTGTTCCCGATATTCTGTCAGTATTTTGTTGGGAAAATAAATATATGATTATAAAATCAATTTCGACTACATTTTTAGTTTTTTAATAATTTACTAATCATTACTATAATATATATTCAGTTAAATATCAAAAGACAATGGCATATCATACAAAAAATTATCTATTTAATTTGTAATAATATAATTAAAAAAAAACTGTATTAAAAAAAAAATGTTATTTGTTCACTCCAATTTTTTGCCATTTTTTTCATCTGAAATGCCTTTAACAAGAACCTCTCTTACTAAGTACATGTGGAGTGTTCAAAAAGGTGATTTCTAAATATATTGTATACTTACTGCAACAAGCGGAAATTCTTGTGCAGGCACCCACTTTCTCAGCTGGTTGTCTGTCCTGTCTGGAAGTAAGAGAAAATGACAATTATTAAAGGATCCTCTAATAATAATAATAATAATGATAAAAGTATCCACTAAACGTCTTAATTTACTAAAAGGATGTATGAATGTGTGTTTAAATGAAAAAATTAGGTAAAAGATTAATAGATTCCTAAACAATTCTTTAACAGCCTTTCATGCGTCGCCCTTTAGTAAGAGCCGGACATGAGGTATAATTTAAAGAATAAAACAAATTTTGAAGATGAGAATCCGATTTTTGGCTTAAATGTGACAAGGATGGTAAGTTAGATAATATCCGAAAACTTGAAAATTTTCATCGTCCTGGAGCGGGACCCGAACCCGCGTCTCCCAGAAAACGCCTAGGTATGCTAACCACTACACCACCCAGAACGACTAAGTTTCAAGTTTCCGATCAATTTGAATTTAACCATCACAGGATTCGCTAGTCGAAGCAACCGGCATTCATACTTACCATCCTTGTCACATTTACGCCAAAAATCGGATTGTCATCTTCAAAATTTGCATTATATGGCGTAATCCCGTATTTCTTTCATGATTAAAGAATAAAATTTTTCTTACTTTTCCATATTGTCGAAAAGCTAAGCTCTGATAAGCTTTGAAACTAATAATTTCTTTTTTTTCTTCTTCCCCGACCCCTCTTTTTCTTTGTTTGGAGTTTAACCACCACCGTGAACAATTCGATGGGCTGTAAGCATTTGTCCGTCCCTGATTTAGTTCCACTAGTTTCAGGGAAGGGATAAAGAAGCCAGTGCTGTAAGACAAATACAACCACAATATCTATTACTCACAGGATTCGAATCCGGACCCATCTCGAACGAATGGTCAGAAATCAGCCTTTAGACCACTGCGCCACAGGGGCTGGAATCTACGTTTTGACGATATCCTCCCAAAGTGAGTGAGCAGAAGTCACGAAACAAATGTTGTGCCTGAAGAACGAGCTAATACGTGGCTCCTTAATTCTTACTTTCTGTTTGTATTGCATGATTTTTTTATGCTTCCCTTCACAAAAGCTGAAGAAGAAAATTCCGCAGTTTTGTATGCAAAAACATTTGTTTCTATAATGTATTATTAAATTTTTGGATAGAGCAGGAAAGAGGAAGATGATAAGAGGAAGTTCGGTGAGTCGAAAAGTTATCTTTATAATTTAAATATTTATGTAACCAATTTCAGATATGTTTTGAAAAGTTACAATCAAGTATGGGTAAGACGATGGGTCTAAGCGCATTTGATCGTGGGCAAATTGTCGGGGCACGACGAATGAGTCATTCCATCTCGGAAGTCGTGCAGGCACTGGGATTTTCACGAGCCACTGTGTCACGGGTGCACCTTTAGTACATTGAATTCTGTAAAACCATCCCTGCAAGAGCCAACTACCGTGGACAACAGCGTGTGGATGAGCGGCGTCATCGTCGGCTAGCTCGCATTGTAACAGCGGATAGAAGGGCTGCAGTGCAAAAAGTCGCTCGGCAATTTAACGCTGGTGCACAAAAACGTGTAAGCAGCCACACCATCAAGAACCATCTTCTCGCTATGGGGTATAGAAGCCATCGTCCCACTAGGGTACCGCTGCTGACCGCACATCACAGGGTGCAAAGATTAGCATGGGCGCGGTAACATCGCCACTGGACCCTAGACATGTGGGGAAATGTTGCCTGGACTGATGAGTCGAGAATCACGTTGGTACATGCGGATGGCAGGATACGAGTACGCCGCAAACGACATGAAGCGATGGATCCTTCTTGACAGCAGGGTACTCTTCATGCTGGTGGGGGTGGCATTTTCGTCTGGGGACTGTTTACGTGGACTGAAATGGGACCCCTGTTACGTGTGACATCGTCCCTCACAGGTCAACGTTACCATGATATCCTGGACGACCATTTGTTCCCGTTTGTGCGTCTTCAACATCCCACTGGGGACCTCATCCTGCAACAAGACAACGCACCGTGCCATCGCTCCCGAATTGTATCCAAATGGTTGGATGAACACTCCCCCGACGTGACCTCGCTTCCTTGGCCAGCTAGGTCACCTGACCTCAATCTCATCGAGCACATCTGGGATGCCATCGAGAGAGATGTTCGAGGCTCTGAGCCCCCTCCATCAAATCTTCGTGAACTGTGGGAGTTTGTTCAGGGGTCGTGGATCCCTATGCCTTCCCAACGCTTCCGGTGTCTTGTCGAGTCCACGCCGAGACGAATCGCCGCCGTCATCAGGACGAAAGGTGGTGCTACACGTTACTAGACAGGTATCTCTAATTCAATTGCTCTTCAGTGTATATCTGTTGGTCTGATGTTGGGCCGGTTCTTGGGGTTTTTTTTAAGAATTTTTGAAGTTGGAACTTCATCCTCTTCCGATCCTACTTCTAAGAATGGATGGCGGCTTGGTACTACACTATCCGCTGTCTTTTTTGTTTACTGTTTTCATTTTTCTCTCTCTGCTAAACCTACGTATACGCATTTCACATGGACTATCGTTGTATTGAGCGATACACCCGCTATTCCTGTTTTGCTTTCAAACAGGAATTATTGATACCAGCAGAGAAGTTCTTCTATCTAGCGTGTGGCTTTCCCAAGCGTTTTACAAAAGAACCCTTCATAAACATATGGACGTATGCCGATGCAACCAGTTGTTGGTACGTAGGCTACGTGATGAGAACGTTAGTTCGAAATCATATGGTCGTGGGGTATTTCCATTTCAAGTGATCCAACAGAGCTTGCTTGATCATTTAATCAACGACATCATAAGTTGCACAACCCCATTTAAGGCGATCAGGGACAGACTCAAAGTAGATGCTCAAAGTGGCGGCCACGGGTGCCGTTGCACAATTCACACCGGCGAATGAAAGACTGGCGCACCCTGTAGAAGACTCCTGGTGTCGTGTTTATCCTTTCCGCTGCAACAACGATTCTCGCGACGAGATCTTCTGTGGAGTCCACAGGCGTCTCGTACACAAATGATTTCATGTGCCCCCAGAAGAAGTCCAGTGGGTTTAAATCCGGTGAGCGTGGAGGCCATGCCATAGGTCCGCCACGTCCAATCCACCGTACGGGATATGTGGCATTCAGGAAGTGTTTACTACACCTTGATAAGCCAATCAGCTACAACTGTCAATGCTACGTCTTTTCTCTGGCACTTGAAGAATATTCGTGCAATTTGATACTTTGGGAATAAACGAGGAGCAAGCCATCGTTGCACGATATATGAAGACAAATGGTCAGAGATGGATAATTTTAAAACATTTATTTACAGTTAAAATAAATGAAATAAAATGACCACATGAGATCTTTCGACTACCACTTTGGCGTCATCATCAGATCTTTGACAAAGGGTGAAACGGAGACCGGCAATAAATAAAGTAAATACGTAACACGTGACCAGTACAATTGCGTAGAGTGATTTACATGAAGAGTCATATATTCATAACATCCTGAATCGAGTTTTGTCTATGTGGGATCAGTGATCTCCAAGTTTGTGATATATAACTAGACAAATTATCATTACAGCAAAAGGTAGTGTTAGCTATAATATGTGAGCTTTCGCACAAGAGTAAGGAATTATTATTAGTTGCTTTTTGCAGTTTAGCTGCGTCCTTCTATTATGGATAATGTTGTCCTTCCTGAACACAACGGACTAAAGCCGTAGTTAACTTACCATTTTTGAGATCTTACTTGTGTTCATTTATTCTAGTCATTAATGTCCTCCTGGTAGAACCGATATAATTTTTTAGTTTGCGATGGGTGATGGGGAAACAGAGGAATGGAATAAATTCCATGCATGTTTTCCACACTCACCTTGTCACGATCACTCCTGATTAGATGCAAGAGATTAAGAGTCTTTGAGCCAAAGTCAATGTCATGACGTCTGCACAGGTTCTTTAACACCGGAGTTAAACTTGGGTGGTAGTCGAGTGAACCTACGTAACTCCTTTTTGGAGTATCACGAATTAAGGAGAATTCCCGTGAGAACAGGTTTTTATTGTAGAGTCGGTCTACATTGGTATTTTTGAAACCAAAAAAGCAGGTCAGTTCTTTGATTTTTAAAAGTTCAGAACATCTGAGAGTATCATTCGAGCAATGAGTTATTGCCCGTCTAACCGTAAACGAAATTGAGGCTGACTTATAGTTACTCGGGTGAAAAAGAGTCCTTAGGCATCATCGTAGGCGAAGAGGTTGGTTTACGATAAACTGTAAAGCTGAGTTGATGGGTAACAGCATTGCGTATGAAGCTAAAAATCCAGATATGGCAAGGTGTAGTTTTCTTCACACTTTACTGTTTTGACTATCGAAAACTATCGATAATCATAACTATCGATAGTTCTCCACCTCTATGTGAGGGTCCCTTAGTAGTACGAATTCATTTCCGTGCAAATTGGTTGTTTCTCGGTGAAGTTATGAGCTTTTATACTTCGGGACAAATGGACAGACAGGCGGCGGACGGACGGAACGTTATTTTCTATCACATCTGATTGGTGTGAGGCGTACCTGAGTAGAACGAATTCATTTCCCTGCAAATCGGTTGTTTCTCGGTCGAATTATGTGTTTTTATGCTTCCGGACGGATGGACGGACGGACGGAAAGACAGACTTGGGACGGATGGAACGTAATTTTGTATTGTATCTGATAGGTGTGAGGCGTCCCTGAGTCGAAAGAAATAATTTCCGTGAAAATTCGTTGTTTCGCGTCGGAGATATTCTTGTGGATGGACGGACAGACAGCGGACGGATGGAACGTAATTTTGTATTGTATCTGATAGGTGTGAGGCGTCCCTGAATCGAAAGAAATAATTTCCATGCAAATCGGTTGTTTCTCGGCTGAGATATTTTTTTTAACCTTCTAGACAGACGGACAGACGGCTGACGGATGGAACGTAATTCTGTATCGTATCTCATGGGTAATTCGTTCCTGAGTAGAAAGAGACCATTTCCGCGCAAATCGGTTACTTGTTAAGAAACATGGTTTTACCTGTGGCCGTAATAAGTCATTTGTGGACGGACGGACAGACGGCGGACGGAAGGAACGTCATTCTGTATCGTATCTCATGAGTAATTTATTTCTGAGTAGAAAGATACCATTTGCTTGGAAATCGGTTTCTTACTTGTTAAGAAACAAGGTTTTTCCTGTTGCCGTAATCAGTCACATTTCATTTTTTAAGAGAACCTATCTTTGTTTCCTAATTGAGAATTTTACATTCGCAATTTGTGTACGATCCCCTTAAGGCTACGAGAATCGACGGTCGTTCCTTCTGTCTGAGTATCCTTCCGCGCTCACCACAGTTAGCCAAGCTGGAGGTCGTGCTGCACGGCTAGGCCTAACCCTTTTTGCCGGGATGCTTCCGCCGAGACCACGGGCAGCCGTGGCAGATGCTTTAGCGGCAGACACAGCGTCATCGTCGCCGCTGACTGGATTTCGGCATACCGTATAGAGAGGTAAATTTTACGTAAAACTTTTTCAAAAATAAGTCTATCAGTGAACTTTTTTTTTATTTTACATCGTTTTTGATTTCAAATAAGATGTACGTCACAGTTTTTTGAAATTTTTCGTCCCTGAATTTTGCACCATAATCTACACCTTAACCCTAAGTTGTACCCTATTTGTTTTCTTATAATCTATATTTTTTCTTTTATATATTTTTGAAACACTTTCAATTTTATTAAAAGGCGAATAAGTAGGTTTCTGCTATTTATAGTGTCATTTTATATAACAATAAAAAAATTCCCATAACATTTATCGTTAACTACTTTCTCTGATGTTGGATGTGATCAGGTTTCATGTAAACAAAGCGGACCGATACTCAAAATCGGGAACTGCTTGAAAGCATTCTTACTCGGAAGTCAAATCGTTTCATTTAATGCAACTGAACAAAAGCAAACAGTGGCGGACAGGAAAGATCCAAAATAAATAGCTAAACTGAATATCAGTCAGTTTGAAGTATCTTAGTCGTGAAAAAAAGAAATTAATAGAAGTCGTAATAGGAAGGTATGTTGTACTACCACGGCCCGACTCCATCAAGCTTAGCGGCCTGCCGCATGCGCAAAAGAACAATGGGTCGTTACTCATTTGTGACTATTTTTTAGTTTCATTTGTATGAATTCTTTCCATTTTTCTTGCTAGAAGAATTATGGTTTACTGCTTCGTTCCTTTCTGCACATCTGAGCAAGGAAAAATTAGTGGACAAAAGAAACAAATTGTTATGGCAATGTGTTACATCTAATGCCATGCAGTACTACTCCTTGTGAGCGTGGCTTTTCAGCAATGAACCTCAAAATGAGTAATCGGGCAGGTCTGAATAGTGACACTTTAATGAAAATCAGATGCAATGGCCCTTCAATTAAAGATTTTGAATGCTATTTGATTGTGGTGGACAGATACCTCTGATGGGAAGATTAGACAAGGTACGTACATATCAGCTTTAAACTGTACCAATATTATTAGTGCCACTTTATGTATATATATTCTAGCTCTTGTCCCTTTGTTTTAAATATTATTAAAGAAATTAGATTACCTTCAATCGCCTCTCGAAAATAAATTATGTACGAGTAAATTAAGATAGTAATGATGTTACAGCACTGAAAATAATTTGTCAAAAAATCATTTTAGAACAAAAGCATATGCAATATTTGTAATCAATCTAATGTTTTTATGAAGTAAATGGGAGAGGAACTCTCATCAGAAATTGTGAAAAAACATTCACCCATTTAATTTCATAGAAATGTAAGTAAAGAAGTTACTGATCTTTCTTTTTCTTTTTTACTTTGCATGGCCAGTAGATTTTGGCATTTGGCTAGTAAATTTTTTATTCTACTAGCCACACCGGCTAGTAGAAATTTCAGCAGTTTCGCAAGGGTTGATATAAAGATAAACACACTTTTAGTGAAATGCATGTACTCACCCCCCCCCACTCCTTCTTCCCTATTCCTAATCAGTAACAGTCTTTATTCGGTGCAATTTGACTCCTCTTCAGTTTCATTTTATTTGAAATACTGTTTTTCTGCAGCATTACTTTTGGTTGTAGAGATCTAATATATATATATATAAATTTTCTCCCCTTAACAAGTAACCCCAAGAGTCAGCTTAAAGTTTGCAAGTTTAGCTTTTGTGGCTGGATATTTAGTGAAAGTTATTGATGAAAGAACAGACTGCCCCTCCTGCTTAGAAAAAATTGGCTAATTGTAATTGCATGGCACCGATTCTTAATTTACTCGTAAATCAAGACCGTGGAGGACTGACTTACCCAACATCAGCATTTATCCTTTCTATCATACAAGATTTTGTTGAAAAATGTCTTCCATATTTGCCACAAAACTGTTTGATGCGAAACTTATCGACCAAATATTTCTCCAAAACTGGAAAAATACCCAATGCCATGAAGAGGATTACAGTAAACTAACCAGCCAGTTAATTTGCCTAAAAAAATTTCTAGTCCTGCTTTTAAAGCTTCGTTTTAGAAAGTGTTTGTTAAGTGTCTTCAAGAAATAAAGGATTCCTGCTTTTTTTAGATGTGTATAAGTGATATTCAATGCAATAATTATATCAGGTTAAATTTCAAAGGAAATTACCATGTGCTTTGTGGCAAAACATATATATATATATATATAGTATAAAACGTGGATTTAACACCCACCAACACGGTGTTAAAACTAAGTTTTATTACTTTTAATTTTTAATTCCCTAAGGTAATGTTACTATTTATGGCACACTGTTGGGCCAAGAATGAAAACACTTCGAACTATTAAACTGGTGGTGCAAAAACATTTCTTCACTGAAGATAAACCACTTTTTTCATCTACCATATTCAGAAAAGAAAATTTGTTTAACTTGAATACCCTGGATAGTGTGTGTTGCAACTTTGGAGCAAAGGTAAAAAAATATTTGTAAATGTAAAACATTAATAAAACTGAAAATTATTTAAATGTGTCAAATAATAACACATGTTCGAATATTCTTTTTTTTTTTTTTCCTTCTTGTTTGTAATCTATTTGAAAAGTAATAATGAAATTTTAAATTCAATTTTGTGTTTAGCACAAAAATTTTAACAATTTACTGACAATAGTATAATGTAGCCAGTGAATTATTCAATCTTTACAGTACATCATAAATTAAAAAAAAAACATTGAATCCATTTATGTTTTTCATCTTCGGTTTTACTTACTATCGTGTTGCACTATTTTCTTATTTTTTCATAGTTTAAAAAGTTATTTTGTTTAATATAATTTTTACATTTTTTTAATTTTAAATACCTTTATCATGAACCTCCTCCTATGTAGAGTGTTCTAAAAAATTGTATACTTCCTGTTGCAAGGAAAAACTCTTGTGCAGGCTCCCACCCTCTCAATTGGTTGTCTGATCTGTGTAGAAGGAAGTCAAAATGGCATTTTTAAAGGATCCTTACTTGAAGTTAAACAATTTAAAAAGTTAAAAGAAAGTGTCTATTAAACATCTTAATTTACTAAAAGAATGAATGAAGTTTCTGAATGGAAAAATAAGGTAAAAGATTAATAGATTCCTTAACAGTAACTCATGCGTCGGCCTTTTGGTAGAGTCGGACATGAGGTATAAATTAAAGAAACAAAAGAAAAAGTATTTGTGCTGAATGAATAGAACAAGATCTGTAAACTCAATGCACCGATGACTATTAACTTTGGGGGAGGGGGGTTTCCAGTGCAAGTGCCAAAATTAAAACGGAATTTCTGTTTTTATTTAGCCATTAAGATAGCTTAAAATCGAGTTACTACACAAACTCCCTAAGTGTCATTGCATTTGTTTTTGACTAATAGAATCAGCGTATTGTATGATTTGCCCTCGAAAAACACCCCGCTCCCACTAAAAAAATTAATAAATAAAAAAACTTATGACATTTAGTTTACAGATCTTCTATTTACTCAGTGCAAATACCGTTTTTTACCATCGCAAATACCTAGTTTAAACTGTTATAGTTCCGTAAGCATCTAAGTACGGGAGATCACCGTTACGTTAGATAGCACCAGTCCACTAGGTAGGGCGGTCACGGCAAGGTCTTCTTGTGATGACATCAAGAACTGGTGCTGCGGCCTTGTTTCAGTGGGGGGCGTTGGAATAATTCCCATCCTTCGGGTTAATCTGCAAAGGCCAGCCCTTAATGTAGCATAAGTAGTGCTCGATGTTGGTTAATAATCAAAAACAGCCAACCGTAGATAATAAAAATGGAAAACATTGGTGTAGTGAAACTGTATTCATGTGATCATCGTTCGGATATTTCGCACCCCGCCCCTTCTTTTTTTATCTTTGATTACATAAATTTAGTTTTGTATATATTATGGGGTTTTTCTGTCAATAATTGCGATTTATTTTGCAATGAAAGTGCTTAGTCGTTTTTACATTGTATGAGTTACTTTAACTTGATAAAAGTTTTTAGTAAGTGATAACTTTTCATTATTAACATTTAAATGGTGGTACCAGATAGGTAAACATACTATTTACCAATCTGAACGAGTACACCGTGTTTGCTGATAAGTCATAACTGTAGAATTGTATATTTTGCTATGCAGCTTTGCTGTGAATTCCACGCATTATATTACATTATAATATGTAGTGCCTTTTTTTTCAGCTTGATGTATGTATCATATATGTGGGCGTTTTAATCCTAACCCCAAAATATTCCTTTCAAAAACAATGCCAATTTTAATTTTTACTTAGCTCATGATTTATTTTCTACCTGACGTAATGCATAACAATTGTGGAAAAAGCGAGTGAATTGTAGGGTTGCAGCGCCCCACCGTCTCTGCGGAAAGAATGGGAACTATCAGATGATTCCTGCTTTTTTCCCGATACCACAGGCCGCTAAGAGCAAATCGTTACCGCTTGCTTGATCGAGTAGGGCCGTGGTTGTACGAACATAAATGCAGTGTATTTAGATCTTAGTGGAAGATATGGAATATAGTAGTAGTTCCTGTTAGAATAAACAGGAATAGGAGAATGAAGCACAGAATGGTACACATCATCGCATGATACAAGTGCAAAAACAAAAAAAACATTAATTAAAATTTTTAAGTTGCAGAGATATTCACACTTAAGAACACACAACAGCAACGCAAAATTCTTCTTGGCTGCCGTGAGGTGTGCGGGTAATAAGAGACCCCTGTCACATGTGGGTCTAGCCTGAAGTTCCGCAGGGGAACAGAGGTGCACTATCGATAGTTTTCGATACTCAAAAAATAGCAATCGATAGTGTGTTGGCAAAGTTTCTGGGGAGAAAATTTGTTTTCCGGGATAAAAAATTCTTACAAGAATTTTTCTTACTTTCCTACATTGTCAAAAAGCTAAGCTCCGATAACTTTGAAACTAACCTTCTTTTTTTTTGTTTTTTTGCTTGGGGTTTAACGACCGTAGTGAGCAACTCGATGGGATGTAAGCATTCGCCCATCCTTGAGTTAGGGCCACTGGTTTCAGGGAAGGGAGAAGCCAGTGCTTTAAGACAAACGCAACCACAACATCCATTTCTCACGGGATTTGAATCCGGGCCCATGTCGGACGAATGATCAGAAGCCAGCGCTGAGACAACCCGTGTCAGATGTTTATTTTATTTATTTATTTATTTATTTATTTTTTTTTAGGCCCAGTGGCCAGGTTTGAAATTGTGTCCAAAACACTTGTTAAGTTTTACAAATAAATATAGGCCAAGTGGCCTTTCTAAAACCTAAACTTTAGTGCAGTGAAGTTTTAGATATTTTAAGAGTGAATTTTCATCACATGGTTCAACTGCATCCCCGTCAGCAGTGACTGAGGTGAGGAAAGTAATCTTAGGTTATTGTGGTATAAAAAAAAAATCAATGTTTTTGTCCTAACTATTAGCTTTGACTTCACAGCCTCCAAAAGTTATTTACACGCGTACATTGTATACCATTAAATTTTAGTGTTTACAAACTTGGTACACATGTAAACAATAGTTACCTTTCTTCCACTTTCAGGTGTATCTACTCATCTGACGCAAACAATACAATAGTAACTTTTGGGAGTTACCAAATTCAGTGGTGCATTTTATTTTTCTATTTTGTTTCATGGCCTTAGTCAAAATTTCAGTTTTGTTTCGAAATGCATCCACCCATCTCCCAAATTCTAATTTTCTGTAATTTACATATAAATTTCAATATTAGCACAAGTTTCTATTTTTAATACACCAAATATTCTCCATAACATTTAATGCGCGTGACATCAAAAACATCTTTATAACACCCGCCAATGGGGCTGGGAGTCTACGTTTTGACGATATCCTCCCGATGTGAGTGAGCAAAAGTCACGAAAAAATGCTTTGTCTAAAGAACGAGCTAATTCGTGGTTCCTTAATTCTCATTTTCTCTTTGTACTGTATCATTTTTTTATGTTTCTGTTCATTAAAGCTAAAGAAAATTCTGCAGTTTTGCGTGCAAAAATTATTTCTTCTATAGTGTTTAACAATATCCTGGTAATATTTCGTGAGAAATTCAATAAATAGAGTTTTGAGTGGGGCTGTTCCTCAATTGTTTTTTTACTGAGACCCGATGTTTTGTAATTCTTTCCGCAAAGGCTGCATTTTGTGTAGACCTTATCCTTACCACACAAAAAAAGAAATTGCACAAAAGATATTTTATGTTTATCCATTATTACTAATTACCTACTTTCAACAAATAACTGTTTTAGCACTTGGTGTATCTTTAAACTTCCAGTACAAATAACAAGAACAATGCTTTTGACTTTCGTCTTTATTCAACTCAAACCTGCAACAGAGTGCAAAAACCACATACCCTCACCGTTTGCTCTTTTCATTACAATTAACTTTAGTTTCGCATTGTCATCATGTATCAATACGGCTGGGCTCAATGTTTTCGACACCAGTAAAAATGAGCGCTTCAGTCATAAAGGCAATGGTGGAAGCTGAATAGCTTACAGCATTTACACTTATATGAAAAACGTAAAACTACCAATAGTGCCTCCACCTCTAGAGATATCTCTGTGAATAGACTGTCTACGGAGATCCAAACCCATGCCTCCCTAGGATAGCCCGAGCCTCTTCCTCGGTTTCTTGACCCGGATTTGGTTTTAATTCATTACAACGCAGAAAAACGTTAGCTCTTCTGGTTTCATGAAAGAATTTTGCTAGTGCTAGATTTGTTGGAAAGAACTTGCGTCTGCCACTTAATTAACATCCTATTTTCAAAGAAATTACTGCATTTAAATATTATGTTTCAGAAAGACACTGTCGGTAATACTGATTAGCAAGCAATTCGCTTATTTAGCATCAGAGAGGTTGCGCATACCGCAAACCCCGCTACCAAAAATTATGCACCCCAAGCAACCGCAGTTTGCGGATGTGGCAGGCGTCAGCCAACCCAAGTGCAATGGAGAGCCTCTGCCTGGAGCAACCGTTTTGCTGATCGCGGTTTCCTTAGTGCCAGGTAAGTATGAAACATTAAAACATTGTTTACATCTAAACTTAGTTTTTTTAATTTTTTACTAAAAGTTAACTAATCATAAAAACATAACTATTAATTTCTTATGATCTCCATTATTTAATTCGCACAATGTGTTATTTATCAAAAGTTTTTTGTAATTTTCTTTTGTTATTCTGATTTCCAATTTCTTTTAATAACTTACCCCCTTAGTTTCGGCCCTTGAAACCCGAGGGATCTCTCTGGGAGAGTTGGGCTTTTTCTAGTGTTATGTTTTTGTGACGTGTGTTTAATGGAGGGTGTGGAGGTTAGCCTCCGACCCTTTCATCGGTAGTTTAATCTGTCTTCTCTCCGGTCGAGGTTGCCGGTGTTAGCCGCTGACCGAGACGGCAGGAGGCTGTGTGAGTCGGGGGGTGAGTGGGGTGGAGTGAGTGTTTTGGATCTGTCTCTGCTCTTTCTCTTATGTTGTGGTGTGAATGGATGGTATCTGAAGGGAGGGTGTTGTGTATTTGCTTCTTGTGGTGTGCCGGTTCCGTGTGGATATGGGCCGGGGAGGCACCTGCCATGGGTCATGTGAGTGCCTTGGTGCACCAGTCGGCCCGGTGTCCTCTCTGACAGTCTCCCGTCCGGGTCGCTGTCACCTGGTCACCTCTGAAGGGGACTTTTGTTCTAAGTGACCTCGCTGGCTATTTGTGTACGGGTCCTTTCGAGTTCTTCGGAGGATCTGTATGACTCGGGGGTTTGCCTGGTGTTGCTTCTTGGGCCGTGGTGGGAGTGTGTGTAAACATCAATTAACCATGTCCAGATGTTTACCTGGGGAGGGTGAACAGTGTGAAGATGTGTTGCAACAAAGTTCGTGTATAGGGGAGGGGACGTCGTGCAAGAGCACATTAGGGCGCTCCCCTCTCTCAGCCCCCACGATTTGGTGGTCTTATACGAAGACAAAATAGGATATCATGAAATTACCTGATATTTTTATTTCAGGATTTAGATGAAGCAGGAATAAATAAAATGTTTACACAATAGAATGAAAGATGAAAAAAATAAAGTTAATTTCAGGTGGCAAATAAATTTCGTCTTCAGAGAAACGTCCTGAGATATATTACATTTTCTTTCTACCTTGGCATTTACATGCTTTCCTTTTAAATATGGCACAGTTTGTAAGTTTTAAAATAAAGGGTTTTTCAACAGGATTTCGCATTCTTTCTCTCATAGGCTGCTAGAAAATCTTTAAAAACAGGCAGAAAGTTGATATGCGAAGTCGATATCTCAAATTCGGAAAAAACATGTTCTCACTAAATAGATGAAGATTTTAAAATAGAAATGTCATGAAACCTTTACTCTCAAATGGCAGTAAGTATTCAATGAAGAAACAGAATGTCTGTATAACAGTTCAAAAGGTCTTTTATTGAACTATAAGACCAAAAAAAACATATAAATTTTAAAAAGTATATATATACAATATGTACAAATTAATAAAAACAACGGCGAGAACTTTTCACAGTACAACGGGCTGCGGGTGGCCTAGTGGGCAACGTTCGTGACTGCCACGGAAAGGATCTCTGTTTGAATTCCAGCAGGTACGAACGCTCGATCCACTAAATATCCGCCGTGCATCGGATGGGCACATTAAGCTGTGGGACCCCGGGTACTGCCCCCGGTAATAAATAAGGGCGTCTTCCTCACCCTTTCTACTTCGCTTCCGTGTCACTTTCCTATTGGGCACTCTAGCCCAAATCTCCTAGCTTCCTATTTCTAAGGGTTGTTTAAGACCTGGGGTCACACACTCCCTTCCTAAAATCCTCTACATATGATCTGATCTGATCTACTATAGCATTGTATGAGCACGTTAAGCCGTCGGACCCCCGGTAGTAAATAAGGGCGTCTTCTACCTCGCTTCCGTGTCACTTTCCTATCGGGCACTCTAGCCCAAATCTCCTAGCTTCCTATTTCTAAGGGATGTTTAAGACCTGGGGTCAGACACTCCCTTCCTAAAATCCTCTACATATGATCTGATCTGATCTACTATAGCATTGTATGAGCACGGTAAGCCGTCGGACCCCGGTAGTAAATAAGGGCGTCTTCTACCTCGCTTCCGTTTCACTTTCCTATCGGACACTCCAGCCCAAATCTCCTAGCTTCCTATTTCTAAGGGTTGTTTAAGACCTGGGGTCAGACACTCCCTTCCTAAAATCCTCTACATATGATCTGATCTGATCTACTATAGCATTGTATGAGCACGTTAAGCCGTCGGACCCCGGTAGTAAATAAGGGCGTCTTCTACCTCGCTTCCGTGTCACTTTCCTATCGGGCACTCTAGCCCAAATCTCCTAGCTTCCTATTTCTAAGGGATGTTTAAGACCTGGGGTCAGACACTCCCTTCCTAAAATCCTCTACATATGATCTGATCTGATCTACTATAGCATTGTATGAGCACGTTAAGCCTTCGGACCCCGGTAGTAAATAAGGGCGTCTTCTACCTCGCTTCCGTGTCACTTTCCTATCGGGCACTCTAGCCCAAATCTCCTAGCTTCCCATTTCTAAGGGTTGTTTAAGACCTGGGGTCAGACACTCCCTTCCTAAAATCCTCTACATATGATCTGATCTGATCTACTATAGCATTGTATGAGCACATTAAGCCGTCGGACCCCCGGTAGTAAATAAGGGCGTCTTCTACCTCGCTTCCGTGTCACTTTCCTATCGGGCACTCTAGCCCAAATCTCCTAGCTTCCCATTTCTAAGGGTTGTTTAAGACCTGGGGTCAGACACTCCTTCCTAAAATCCTCTACATATGATCTGATCTGATCTACTATAGCATTGTATGAGCACGTTAAGCCGTCGGACCCCCGGTAGTAAATAAGGGCGTCTTCTACCTCGCTTCCGTGTCACTTTCCTATCGGGCACTCTAGCCCAAATCTCCTAGCTTCCTATTTCTAAGGGTTGTTTAAGATCTCGGGTCAGACACTCCCTTCCTAAAATCCTCTACATATGATCTGATCTGATCTACTATAGCATTGTATGAGCACATTAAGCCGTCGGACCCCCGGTAGTAAATAAGGGCGTCTTCTACCTCGCTTCCGTGTCACTTTCCTATCGGGCACTCTAGCCCAAATCTCCTAGCTTCCCATTTCTAAGGGTTGTTTAAGACCTGGGGTCAGACACTCCCTTCCTAAAATCCTCTACATATGATCTGATCTGATCTACTATAGCATTGTATGAGCACGTTAAGCCGTCGGACCCCCGAAGGTAAATAAGGGCGTCTTCTACCTCGCTTCCGTGTCACTTTCCTATCGGGCACTCTAGCCCAAATCTCCTAGCTTCCCATTTCTAAGGGTTGTTTAAGACCTGGGGTCAGACACTCCCTTCCTAAAATCCTCTACATATGATCTGATCTGATCTACTATAGCATTGTATGAGCACGTTAAGCCGTCGGACCCCCGGTAGTAAATAAGGGCGTCTTCTACCTCGCTTCCGTGTCACTTTCCTATCGGGCACTCTAGCCCAAATCTCCTAGCTTCCTATTTCTAAGGGTTGTTTAAGACCTGGGGTCACACACTCCCTTCCTAAAATCCTCTACATATGATCTGATCTGATCTACTATAGCATTGTATGAGCACGGTAAGCCGTCGGACCCCGGTAGTAAATAAGGGCGTCTTCTACCTCGCTTCCGTTTCACTTTCCTATCGGGCACTCTAGCCCAAATCTCCTAGCTTCCCATTTCTAAGGGTTGTTTAAGACCTGGGGTCAGACACTCCCTTCCTAAAATCCTCTAAATATGATCTGATCTGATCTACTATAGCATTGTATGAGCACGTTAAGCCGTCGGACCCCCGGTAGTAAATAAGGGCGTCTTCTACCTCGCTTTCGTGTCATTTTTTCTATCTGGCACTCTAGCCCAAGTCTCCTAGCTTCCTATTTCTAAGGGTTCTTTAAGACCTGGGGTCAGACACTCCCTTCCTAAAATCCTCTACATATGATCTGATCTGATCTACTATAGCATTGTATGAGCACGTTAAGCCGTCGGACCCCCGGTAGTAAATAAGGGCGTCTTCTACCTCGCTTTCGTGTCATTTTTTCTATCTGGCACTCTAGCCCAAGTCTCCTAGCTTCCTATTTCTAAGGGTTCTTTAAGACCTGGGGTCAGACACTCCCTTCCTAAAATCCTCTACATATGATCTGATCTGATCTACTATAGCATTGTATGAGCACATTAAGCCGTCGGACCCCCGGTAGTAAATAAGGGCGTCTTCTACCTCGCTTCCGTTTCACTTTCCTATCGGGCACTCTAGCCCAAATCTCCTAGCTTCCTATTTCTAAGGGTTGTTTAAGACCTGGGGTCAGACACTCCCTTCCTAAAATCCTCTACATATGATCTGATCTGATCTACTATAGCATTGTATGAGCACGTTAAGCCGTCGGACCCCGGTAGTAAATAAGGGCGTCTTCTACCTCGCTTCCGTGTCACTTTCCTATCGGGCACTCTAGCCCAAATCTCCTAGCTTCCTATTTCTAAGGGTTGTTTAAGACCTGGGGTCAGACACTCCCTTCCTAAAATCCTCTACATATGATCTGATCTGATCTACTATAGCATTGTATGAGCACGTTAAGCCGTCGGACCCCGGTAGTAAATAAGGGCGTCTTCTACCTCGCTTCCGTGTCACTTTCCTATCGGGCACTCTAGCCCAAATCTCCTAGCTTCCCATTTCTAAGGGTTGTTTAAGACCTGGGGTCAGACACTCCCTTCCTAAAATCCTCTACATATGATCTGATCTGATCTACTATAGCATTGTATGAGCACGTTAAGCCGTCGGACCCCCGGTAGTAAATAAGGGCGTCTTCTACCTCGCTTTCGTGTCATTTTTTCTATCTGGCACTCTAGCCCAAGTCTCCTAGCTTCCTATTTCTAAGGGTTCTTTAAGACCTGGGGTCAGACACTCCCTTCCTAAAATCCTCTACATATGATCTGATCTGATCTACTATAGCATTGTATGAGCACATTAAGCCGTCGGACCCCCGGTAGTAAATAAGGGCGTCTTCTACCTCGCTTCCGTTTCACTTTCCTATCGGGCACTCTAGCCCAAATCTCCTAGCTTCCTATTTCTAAGGGTTGTTTAAGACCTGGGGTCAGACACTCCCTTCCTAAAATCCTCTACATATGATCTGATCTGATCTACTATAGCATTGTATGAGCACGTTAAGCCGTCGGACCCCCGGTAGTAAATAAGGGCGTCTTCTACCTCGCTTCCGTTTCACTTTCCTATCGGGCACTCTAGCCCAAATCTCCTAGCTTCCCATTTCTAAGGGTTGTTTAAGACCTGGGGTCAGACACTCCCTTCCTAAAATCCTCTACATATGATCTGATCTGATCTGATCTACTATAGCATTGTATGAGCACATTAAGCCGTCGGACCCCGGTAGTAAATAAGGGCATTTTCTACCTCGCTTCCGTGTCACTTTCCTATCGGGCACTCTAGCCCAAATCTCCTAGCTTCCTATTTCTAAGGGTTGTTTAAGACCTGGGGTCAGACACTCCCTTCCTAAAATCCTCTACATATGATCTGATCTGATCTACTATAGCATTGTATGAGCACGTTAAGCCGTCGGACCCCCGGTAGTAAATAAGGGCGTCTTCTACCTCGCTTCCGTGTCACTTTCCTATCGGGCACTCTAGCCCAAATCTCCTAGCTTCCTATTTCTAAGGGTTGTTTAAGACCTGGGGTCAGACACTCCCTTCCTAAAATCCCTCTACATATGATCTGATCTGATCTACTATAGCATTGTATGAGCACGTTAAGCCGTCGGACCCCCGGTAGTAAATAAGGGCGTCTTCTACCTCGCTTCCGTGTCACTTTCCTATCGGGCATTCTAGCCCAAATCTCATAGCTTCCTATTTCTAAGGGTTGTTTAAGACCTGGGGTCAGACACTCCCTTCCTAAAATCCTCTACATATGATCTGATCTGATCTACTATAGCATTGTATGAGCACGTTAAGCCGTCGGACCCCCGGTAGTAAATAAGGGCGTCTTCTACCTCGCTTCCGTGTCACTTTCCTATCGGTCACTCTAGCCCAAATCTCCTAGCTTCCTATTTCTAAGGGTTGTTTAAGACCTGGGGTCAGACACTCCCTTCCTAAAATCCTCTACATATGATCTGATCTGATCTACTATAGCATTGTATGAGCACGTTAAGCCGTCGGACCCCCGGTAGTAAATAAGGGCGTCTTCTACCTCGCTTCCGTGTCACTTTCCTATCGGGCATTCTAGCCCAAATCTCATAGCTTCCTATTTCTAAGGGTTGTTTAAGACCTGGGGTCAGACACTCCCTTCCTAAAATCCTCTACATATGATCTGATCTGATCTACTATAGCATTGTATGAGCACGTTAAGCCGTCGGACCCCGGTAGTAAATAAGGGCGTCTTCTACCTCGCTTCCGTTTCACTTTCCTATCGGGCACTCTAGCCCAAATCTCCTAGCTTCCTATTTCTAAGGGTTGTTTAAGACCTGGGGTCAGACACTCCCTTCCTAAAATCCTCTACATATGATCTGATCTGATCTACTATAGCATTGTATGAGCACATTAAGCCGTCGGACCCCGGTAGTAAATAAGGGCGTCTTCTACCTCGCTTCCGTGTCACTTTCCTATCGGACACTCTAGCCCAAATCTCCTAGCTTCCTATTTCTAAGGGTTGTTTAAGACCTGGGGTCAGACACTCCCTTCCTAAAATCCTCTACATATGATCTGATCTGATCTACTATAGCATTGTATGAGCACGTTAAGCCGTCGGACCCCCGGTAGTAAATAAGGGCGTCTTCTACCTCGCTTCCGTTTCACTTTCCTATCGGGCACTCTAGCCCAAATCTCCTAGCTTCCTATTTCTAAGGGTTGTTTAAGATCTGGGGTCAGACACTCCCTTCCTAAAATCCTCTACATATGATCTGATCTGATCTACTATAGCATTGTATGAGCACATTAAGCCGTCGGACCCCGGTAGTAAATAAGGGCGTCTTCTACCTCGCTTCCGTTTCACTTTCCTATCGGGCACTCTAGCCCAAATCTCCTAGCTTCCCATTTCTAAGGGTTGTTTAAGACCTGGGGTCAGACACTCCCTTCCTAAAATCCTCTACATATGATCTGATCTGCTCTACTATAGCACTGTATGAGCACGTTAAGCCGTCGGACCCCCGGTAGTAAATAAGGGCGTCTTCTACCTCGCTTCCGTTTCACTTTCCTATCGGGCACTCTAGCCCAAATCTCCTAGCTTCCCATTTCTAAGGGTTGTTTAAGACCTGGGGTCAGACACTCCCTTCCTAAAATCCTCTACATATGATCTGATCTGATCTACTATAGCATTGTATGAGCACGTTAAGCCGTCGGACCCCCGGTAGTAAATAAGGGCGTCTTCTACCTCGCTTCCGTTTCACTTTCCTATCGGGCACTCTAGCCCAAATCTCATAGCTTCCCATTTCTAAGGGTTGTTTAAGACCTGGGGTCAGACACTCCCTTCCTAAAATCCTCTACATATGATCTGATCTGATCTACTATAGCATTGTATGAGCACATTAAGCCGTCGGACCCCGGTAGTAAATAAGGGCATTTTCTACCTCGCTTCCGTGTCACTTTCCTATCGGGCACTCTAGCCCAAATCTCCTAGCTTCCTATTTCTAAGGGTTGTTTAAGACCTGGGGTCAGACACTCCCTTCCTAAAATCCTCTACATATGATCTGATCTGATCTACTATAGCATTGTATGAGCACGTTAAGCCGTCGGACCCCCGGTAGTAAATAAGGGCGTCTTCTACCTCGCTTCCGTGTCACTTTCCTATCGGTCACTCTAGCCCAAATCTCCTAGCTTCCTATTTCTAAGGGTTGTTTAAGACCTGGGGTCAGACACTCCCTTCCTAAAATCCTCTACATATGATCTGATCTGATCTACTATAGCACTGTATGAGCACGTTAAGCCGTCGGACCCCCGGTAGTAAATAAGGGCGTCTTCTACCTCGCTTCCGTTTCACTTTCCTATCGGGCACTCTAGCCCAAATCTCCTAGCTTCCCATTTCTAAGGGTTGTTTAAGACCTGGGGTCAGACACTCCCTTCCTAAAATCCTCTACATATGATCTGATCTGATCTACTATAGCATTGTATGAGCACGTTAAGCCGTCGGACCCCGGTAGTAAATAAGGGCGTCTTCTACCTCGCTTCCGTTTCACTTTCCTATCGGGCACTCTAGCCCAAATCTCATAGCTTCCCATTTCTAAGGGTTGTTTAAGACCTGGGGTCAGACACTCCCTTCCTAAAATCCTCTACATATGATCTGATCTGATCTACTATAGCATTGTATGAGCACATTAAGCCGTCGGACCCCGGTAGTAAATAAGGGCATTTTCTACCTCGCTTCCGTGTCACTTTCCTATCGGGCACTCTAGCCCAAATCTCCTAGCTTCCTATTTCTAAGGGTTGTTTAAGACCTGGGGTCAGACACTCCCTTCCTAAAATCCTCTACATATGATCTGATCTGATCTACTATAGCATTGTATGAGCACGTTAAGCCGTCGGACCCCCGGTAGTAAATAAGGGCGTCTTCTACCTCGCTTCCGTGTCACTTTCCTATCGGTCACTCTAGCCCAAATCTCCTAGCTTCCTATTTCTAAGGGTTGTTTAAGACCTGAGGTCAGACACTCCCTTCCTAAAATCCTCTACATATGATCTGATCTGATCTACTATAGCATTGTATGAGCACGTTAAGCCGTCGGACCCCGGTAGTAAATAAGGGCGTCTTCTACCTCGCTTCCGTTTCACTTTACTATCGGGCACTCTAGCCCAAATCTCCTAGCTTCCTATTTCTAAGGGTTGTTTAAGACCTGGGGTCAGACACTCCCTTCCTAAAATCCTCTACATATGATCTGATCTGATCTACTATAGCATTGTATGAGCACATTAAGCCGTCGGACCCCGGTAGTAAATAAGGGCGTCTTCTACCTCGCTTCCGTGTCACTTTCCTATCGGACACTCTAGCCCAAATCTCCTAGCTTCCTATTTCTAAGGGTTGTTTAAGACCTGGGGTCAGACACTCCCTTCCTAAAATCCTCTACATATGATCTGATCTGATCTACTATAGCATTGTATGAGCACGTTAAGCCGTCGGACCCCCGGTAGTAAATAAGGGCGTCTTCTACCTCGCTTCCGTGTCACTTTCCTATCGGTCACTCTAGCCCAAATCTCCTAGCTTCCTATTTCTAAGGGTTGTTTAAGACCTGGGGTCAGACACTCCCTTCCTAAAATCCTCTACATATGATCTGATCTGATCTACTATAGCATTGTATGAGCACGTTAAGCCGTCGGACCCCCGGTAGTAAATAAGGGCGTTTTCTACCTCGCTTCCGTGTCACCTTCCTATCGGGCACTCTAGCCCAAATCTCCTAGCTTCCTATTTCTAAGGGTTGTTTAAGACCTGGGGTCAGACACTCCCTTCCTAAAATCCTCTACATATGATCTGATCTGATCTACTATAGCATTGTATGAGCACGTTAAGCCGTCGGACCCCCGGTAGTAAATAAGGGCGTCTTCTACCTCGCTTCCGTGTGACTTTCCTATCGGGCACTCTAGCCCAAATCTCCTAGCTTCCTATTTCTAAGGGTTGTTTAAGACCTGGGGTCAGACACTCCCTTCCTAAAATCCTCTACATATGATCTGATCTGATCTACTATAGCATTGTATGAGCACGTTAAGCCGTCGGACCCCGGTAGTAAATAAGGGCGTCTTCTACCTCGCTTCCGTGTGACTTTCCTATCGGGCACTCTAGCCCAAATCTCCTAGCTTCCTATTTCTAAGGGTTGTTTAAGACCTGGGGTCAGACACTCCCTTCCTAAAATCCTCTACATATGATCTGATCTGATCTACTATAGCACTGTATGAGCACGTTAAGCCGTCGGACCCCCGGTAGTAAATAAGGGCGTCTTCTACCTCGCTTCCGTTTCACTTTCCTATCGGGCACTCTAGCCCAAATCTCCTAGCTTCCTATTTCTAAGGGTTGTTTAAGACCTGGGGTCAGACACTCCCTTCCTAAAATCCTCTACATATGATCTGATCTGATCTACTATAGCATTGTATGAGCACGTTAAGCCGTCGGACCCCCGGTAGTAAATAAGGGCGTCTTCTACCTCGCTTCCGTGTGACTTTCCTATCGGGCACTCTAGCCCAAATCTCCTAGCTTCCTATTTCTAAGGGTTGTTTAAGACCTGGGGTCAGACACTCCCTTCCTAAAATCCTCTACATATGATCTGATCTGATCTACTATAGCACTGTATGAGCACGTTAAGCCGTCGGACCCCAGGTAGTAAATAAGGGCGTCTTCTACCTCGCTTCCGTTTCACTTTCCTATCGGGCACTCTAGCCCAAATCTCCTAGCTTCCCATTTCTAAGGGTTGTTTAAGACCTGGGGTCAGACACTCCTTCCTAAAATCCTCTACATATGATCTGATCTGATCTACTATAGCATTGTATGAGCACGTTAAGCCGTCGGACCCCCGGTAGTAAATAAGGGCGTCTTCTACCTCGCTTCCGTTTCACTTTCCTATCGGGCACTCTAGCCCAAATCTCATAGCTTCCCATTTCTAAGGGTTGTTTAAGACCTGGGGTCAGACACTCCCTTCCTAAAATCCTCTACATATGATCTGATCTGATCTACTATAGCATTGTATGAGCACATTAAGCCGTCGGACCCCCGGTAGTAAATAAGGGCGTCTTCTACCTCGCTTCCGTTTCACTTTCCTATCGGGCACTCTAGCCCAAATCTCATAGCTTCCCATTTCTAAGGGTTGTTTAAGACCTGGGGTCAGACACTCCTTTCCTAAAATCCTCTACATATGATCTGATCTGATCTACTATAGCATTGTATGAGCACGTTAAGCCGTCGGACCCCCGGTAGTAAATAAGGGCGTCTTCTACCTCGCTTCCGTGTGACTTTCCTATCGGGCACTCTAGCCCAAATCTCCTAGCTTCCTATTTCTAAGGGTTGTTTAAGACCTGGGGTCAGACACTCCCTTCCTAAAATCCTCTACATATGATCTGATCTGATCTGATCTACTATAGCATTGTATGAGCACGTTAAGCCGTCGGACCCCCGGTAGTAAATAAGGGCGTCTTCTACCTCGCTTCCGTTTCACTTTCCTATCGGGCACTCTAGCCCAAATCTCATAGCTTCCCATTTCTAAGGGTTGTTTAAGACCTGGGGTCAGACACTCCCTTCCTAAAATCCTCTACATATGATCTGATCTGATCTACTATAGCATTGTATGAGCACATTAAGCCGTCGGACCCCGGTAGTAAATAAGGGCATTTTCTACCTCGCTTCCGTGTCACTTTCCTATCGGGCACTCTAGCCCAAATCTCCTAGCTTCCTATTTCTAAGGGTTGTTTAAGACCTGGGGTCAGACACTCCCTTCCTAAAATCCTCTACATATGATCTGATCTGATCTACTATAGCATTGTATGAGCACGTTAAGCCGTCGGACCCCCGGTAGTAAATAAGGGCGTCTTCTACCTCGCTTCCGTGTGACTTTCCTATCGGGCACTCTAGCCCAAATCTCCTAGCTTCCTATTTCTAAGGGTTGTTTAAGACCTGGGGTCAGACACTCCCTTCCTAAAATCCTCTACATATGATCTGATCTGATCTACTATAGCATTGTATGAGCACGTTAAGCCGTCGGACCCCCGGTAGTAAATAAGGGCGTCTTCTACCTCGCTTCCGTGTGACTTTCCTATCGGGCACTCTAGCCCAAATCTCCTAGCTTCCTATTTCTAAGGGTTGTTTAAGACCTGGGGTCAGACACTCCCTTCCTAAAATCCTCTACATATGATCTGATCTGATCTACTATAGCATTGTATGAGCACGTTAAGCCGTCGGACCCCCGGTAGTAAATAAGGGCGTCTTCTACCTCGCTTCCGTGTGACTTTCCTATCGGGCACTCTAGCCCAAATCTCCTAGCTTCCTATTTCTAAGGGTTGTTTAAGACCTGGGGTCAGACACTCCCTTCCTAAAATCCTCTACATATGATCTGATCTGATCTACTATAGCACTGTATGAGCACGTTAAGCCGTCGGACCCCAGGTAGTAAATAAGGGCGTCTTCTACCTCGCTTCCGTTTCACTTTCCTATCGGGCACTCTAGCCCAAATCTCCTAGCTTCCCATTTCTAAGGGTTGTTTAAGACCTGGGGTCAGACACTCCCTTCCTAAAATCCTCTACATATGATCTGATCTGATCTACTATAGCATTGTATGAGCACGTTAAGCCGTCGGACCCCCGGTAGTAAATAAGGGCGTCTTCTACCTCGCTTCCGTTTCACTTTCCTATCGGGCACTCTAGCCCAAATCTCATAGCTTCCCATTTCTAAGGGTTGTTTAAGACCTGGGGTCAGACACTCCCTTCCTAAAATCCTCTACATATGATCTGATCTGATCTACTATAGCATTGTATGAGCACATTAAGCCGTCGGACCCCCGGTAGTAAATAAGGGCGTCTTCTACCTCGCTTCCGTTTCACTTTCCTATCGGGCACTCTAGCCCAAATCTCATAGCTTCCCATTTCTAAGGGTTGTTTAAGACCTGGGGTCAGACACTCCTTTCCTAAAATCCTCTACATATGATCTGATCTGATCTACTATAGCATTGTATGAGCACGTTAAGCCGTCGGACCCCCGGTAGTAAATAAGGGCGTCTTCTACCTCGCTTCCGTGTGACTTTCCTATCGGGCACTCTAGCCCAAATCTCCTAGCTTCCTATTTCTAAGGGTTGTTTAAGACCTGGGGTCAGACACTCCCTTCCTAAAATCCTCTACATATGATCTGATCTGATCTGATCTACTATAGCATTGTATGAGCACGTTAAGCCGTCGGACCCCCGGTAGTAAATAAGGGCGTCTTCTACCTCGCTTCCGTTTCACTTTCCTATCGGGCACTCTAGCCCAAATCTCATAGCTTCCCATTTCTAAGGGTTGTTTAAGACCTGGGGTCAGACACTCCCTTCCTAAAATCCTCTACATATGATCTGATCTGATCTACTATAGCATTGTATGAGCACGTTAAGCCGTCGGACCCCGGTAGTAAATAAGGGCATTTTCTACCTCGCTTCCGTGTCACTTTCCTATCGGGCACTCTAGCCCAAATCTCCTAGCTTCCTATTTCTAAGGGTTGTTTAAGACCTGGGGTCAGACACTCCCTTCCTAAAATCCTCTACATATGATCTGATCTGATCTACTATAGCATTGTATGAGCACGTTAAGCCGTCGGACCCCGGTAGTAAATAAGGGCGTCTTCCACCTCGCTTCCGTGTCACTTTCCTATCGGGCACTCTAACCCAAATCTCCTAGCTTCCTATTTCTAAGGGTTGTTTAAGACCTGGGGTCAGACACTCCCTTCCTAAAATCCTCTACATATGATCTGATCTGATCTACTATAGCATTGTATGAGCACGTTAAGCCGTCGGACCCCGGTAGTAAATAAGGGCGTCTTCTACCTCGCTTCCGTGTCACTTTCCTATCGGGCACTCTAGCCCAAATCTCCTAGCTTCCCATTTCTAAGGGTTGTTTAAGACCTGGGGTCAGACACTCCCTTCCTAAAATCCTCTACATATGATCTGATCTGATCTACTATAGCATTGTATGAGCACGTTAAGCCGTCGGACCCCGGTAGTAAATAAGGGCGTCTTCTACCTCGCTTCCGTGTCACTTTCCTATCGGTCACTCTAGCCCAAATCTCCTAGCTTCCTATTTCTAATGGTTGTTTAAGACCTGGGGTCAGACACTCCCTTCCTAAAATCCTCTACATATGATCTGATCTGATCTACTATAGCATTGTATGAGCACGTTAAGCCGTCGGACCCCGGTAGTAAATAAGGGCGTCTTCTACCTCGCTTCCGTTTCACTTTACTATCGGGCACTCTAGCCCAAATCTCCTAGCTTCCTATTTCTAAGGGTTGTTTAAGACCTGGGGTCAGACACTCCCTTCCTAAAATCCTCTACATATGATCTGATCTGATCTACTATAGCATTGTATGAGCACATTAAGCCGTCGGACCCCGGTAGTAAATAAGGGCGTCTTCTACCTCGCTTCTGTGTCACTTTCCTATCGGGCACTCTAGCCCAAATCTCCTAGCTTCCTATTTCTAAGGGTTGTTTAAGACCTGGGGTCAGACACTCCTTCCTAAAATCCTCTACATATGATCAAAGGCGTTTTGCATGCTGGAGTTATGAGCTGATCTGATCTTTCGGAGTAGAAGACCCAACGCTCGTTGAAGTAAGCATAACGAAAAAGAAAGCATAACATCGGTGTGAAAAGTCAGTTACAATAAACTCAAACTATCTAGAAGTGGCGAAGTAAAAGTCAGTCGTGCATAATTAGCACGACATGGAGGCAAAGTCCAACAAAATCCGCTCAACAAATGTATGCGATCACCAGAAACCCGATACCAGAGGAGCGTTCGGTTCTGCACGGCAAGTTTCCAGGGTATAGTTCAACAGCACATTTTTTTTTTTTCAAATATCTGCCATGTGTGGGCGTGCCCCACTTATTCCGCCTCCCCCACTTATTCCGCCTCTTCCCTTTTTACTATCTTATGTTTTTAGTATAAGAAGATATAGTGATCAGTTGAAGTTAGACTTCCAGATTTACACATTTTGTCATTCGAGGAACAAGATTTCACCTTTTGGGACTCCCAAGTGAGAGCGGATTTAGAGACTAATTTTACCTTCAAACAAACATGGGACTTAAATCACTAACTGCGCAGTTTTTTCTGTCGCATTTTTTTTTCTTTTTATTGGAAACGAATTATAGGGAATTCGCATTTTAAAAAGAAAACAATTTTTGCTGTATAGAGTTTACCGGAACGCTGATCCAGGGAGTTCCGGCCCCACAACACCACTAGCTACTTCATAACTTTACGTTTATATTTGGGGCAAAGCTAACCTGACTATGGAGTTAAAGTTACGGAGTGTGTACCTCCACTGCATAATATAGTTCCAGTTGAAAAGGCAGTGTTCGAGTTTGAACTGAGACCTAAAAAGGACATGGATATATAGTTGTTCTAAATGTTGTACGTACGTACATTGTAAAAATAAAGATTCCAGTTTCGGTCTCTTTTCTAAAAAAAAAAAAAATTGAAATATCCGCATTTTGACATCATTGTCACTTCTGTTTTGCTTCAGAGAGGCTATACAGTAACAGAGAGGATATTTACTACGAGGGTGAGGGTAGAATTGTGTTAACCTGGAGTGGTGATTAAGCTTGCTCCTTTCTTTGAGGTTACTGTTTTAAAATACTCATTCAGAAATCATTTGTTTGGTGGTCAGCAAGGTTGAGAAGGTTTGAGGGGTGACATCGTGAGGAACGTGGGAAGTTTCCTTTCGTCTTGCCTTAAGTCAACCTTAGGGAGAGGGGTCCGTGCCACATGGCACCCCATTAGTGCACGGAGAAATACTGATATCTTGTCGGTGAATCAGTTTCACAGCATTAACAGTGTAATGAGGTTAGCTTTGCCCTGAGTATAGACTCCAGAATTAATACAGACATTAAATGTGGACTAGGAACATCAAACAGAGGTCATTGCTCTTCCCACGTTTATCAGTGAGTCACGGAAAAATTCTCATTGGCCGCCACCGGAAACCAAACCCAAGGTCTTCCAGTTTCGCGCCGGACATGATACCACTGCACCACAGCTGCCTCCAATACCTCCAGACTCACATACACTAACTGCCAAGCCAATTGGCCTATTGCTTTTTGGAGCCCCACACAATGCTGGGGATTCACCAAAGAGGAGCAAGCAGCAACTGAACAAATAATTCGAAGGCGAATGAATAATTAATACAGACATTTGACATCGACAAGGGACATGAAAATGAAGTCATCGCTGTTTCCACATTTATAAGTGAGTCATGGAAAAATTATCATTGGCCGCCACCGGGAAACGAATCCAGAGACTTCCAGTTACACTGGTGGCACCCAATGAGAATTTTTCCGTGATTCACTTATAAATGTGGAAAGAGCAATGAGAAACGAACCCATGCCTACCGGGAAACCAACCCAGGGTCTTCCAGTTTCCCGGCGGCAGCCAATGAGAATTTTTCCGTGACTCACATACAAACGTGGAAAGAGTGATGACCTCTGTTTGATAGACTCCAGAAGTTACTTTTAGACAGTTTTCTCTGTACAAACTTAAGAATGGGGGTGCCTTAGTTTCTTTTGCACAGATGCTGCCTAAAAATGTATGGGTGAAAGAAATGGCGTTCAACGAACATCAGGTTCACATAAACCAGATTACTGAACATCAGGACCACATAAACTACATTACTGGCAGAATAGACCTGAGGAAGATCCCGCTAACATTTATTATAACATTTAGAATTTCTTTCATGATTTTTTGATAGCAAAGTTTTTTATTTTTTTTAAGATTAGATAGTAGCTCAAGTGTTACATTGAAACACTGCCCATACTGAGACTGCATGTCAGCACGATAGCATGATATTTGAAGAAGTTTTAGGAAGGGAGTGTCTGACCCCAGGTCTAAAACTGCCCTTAGAAATAGGAAGCTAGGAGATCTGAGTAAGTGAACTCAATAGGAAAGACAAACAAAGAAGTCTTAGGAAGGGAGTGTCTGACCCCAAGTCTAAAACTGCCCTTAGAAATAGGAAGCTAGGGGATCTGAGTAAGTGAACTCAATAGGAAAGACAAACAAAGAAGTCTTAGGAAGGGAGTGTCTGACCCCAAGTCTAAAACT
This sequence comes from Macrothele yani, assembly GCA_039090855.1. Classification (NCBI taxonomy): domain Eukaryota; kingdom Metazoa; phylum Arthropoda; class Arachnida; order Araneae; family Macrothelidae; genus Macrothele; species Macrothele yani. The sequence continues at coordinate 57,597,182 of CM077032.1, read as the reverse complement.
GCCCTTAGAAATAGGAAGTTAGGGGATCTGAGTAAGTGAACTCAATAGGAAAGACAAACAAAGAAGTCTTAGGAAGGGAGTGTCTGACCCCAAGTCTAAAACTGCCCTTAGGAATAGGAAGCTAGGAGATCTGAGTAAGTGAACTCAATAGGAAAGACAAACAAAGAAGTTTTAGGAAGGGAGTGTCTGACCCCAAGTCTAAAACTGCCCTTAGGAATAGGAAGCTAGGAGATCTGAGTAAGTGAACTCAATAGGAAAGACAAACAAAGAAGTTTTAGGAAGGGAATGTCTGACCCCAGGTCTAAAATTGTCCTTAGAAATAGGAAGCTAGGAGATCTGAGTAAGTGAACTCAATAGGAAAGACAATCAGAGAAATGTAATGAAAGGAGAGGGTGATCCGTGTCACCAGTCCGGGCGGAAGGGGGGTCAAAGGGAACAAAGCACCGCACAGCATCACAAAGGACCATCACACCACCCAGTCGCTGACAAACCATGGAGTGACTGAAACTCAACAAGACCAAATCCAAATGCCCGAGCAGAATCCATTTTCACCATCTCGATGCAATCTGAAAAAAAGAGGGTGGTGGTCTGTCTAACACCCACCGTTGTTCACATACTTACTCTCTCTGTCAAGCGGGGTCACTGATCGCTGCCTTAGTTCTGGGATACCTAAGGAATTTGCTGGGATTGCAATCCACAGCGCCCCTAACAAGTCTATTAGGGTGGGTTTCCACTTTCTTGAAAATCTTCTTGGCGAGTCTGTTGGAAAATTTATAAGAAGGATCCAAGTGAGAGCCCCAGTGATTATTCGAGGTGCTGGGCTCTGCACCCTCTCGATGATTCCTACTAATACCAATCCAGATGGAGGAGGCGTAGGTAAGCACCGGCCTGATGACCGTCTTATACAGCAGTACTTTGTGCCGTGTTGTAAGGAAGCTTCTCCAGTGGAGTAGTGGAGCTAGCTGGCGAAGGCATTGCCTAGCTTTATTCGTGCGGTAGCTGGTGTTCGCCACCCACAAAAGTCGACAATCGAGTTGGAGCCCCAGGTACTTGAGACTGCATATCAACATTATCAGGAATTTTTATACTCCCCACCCCCAGGGCCGGATTAAGGCTATAGTGGGCCCCTAGCAACATTTGAATGGGCCCCAAGGCTAAGAGATCAAAGACATCTGACTGGGACCTCAAATAACTTACGAAGGGAAATCACATTATGAAGTCCAATAAAAAACAAAAACTGTGGCAATATGCTTGTGTGTGTGATAATTAATGTATAGTATATTCTTCAAACTAATAAGTTATCTGCAGAGTTTTCATACAGTCACAGAATTTTCCATTGTTCTCATAAGAACATGAGTTAAAAATGTAAGAGTCCTAGATTTTGTCTCAAATTTTTTAATAATTTAGCATTGTATACTTTTCTTAGTGCATCTTTTTTGTTATGCAATGTAAAGCCACAGGAAACTCCGACTATTAACATTTCCAAGTGCAAACTAGGAGTTGTTGGTGGATGATAATGAAAAGGCTGAAACTGTCTTGCCGACATCACTGTACTCAGAGATATGAAACATTTTTACCCTTGGTGAGTAGTGACTCACCAAAAATAAAATCTGTTGTCTTCCAGAATCTGTTTCTGACCAGGTGGAAATCATATGAGACAAAAGTGAAACTATTTTATAAACACCTATCTCTCTCATTCATTTGCCCAGGCATGCAAGGTTGGGCCCCAAGGCTGTAGCTCCTAACCCCCCCCTCTCCCACCACTAATCCAGCCCTGCCAACCTCCAGAAATTTCTACAGACACCCTTCCATAAGAAAAACCCTCCACACCTTTCCATTTGAAGGTATAACACAGTTTTCAATAGTATTTAAATGAATTACTAAGATTTACCTTGAAGTATCTTCTACCACAATGAAATTCTTTTTCTTTTCTTTTATCAAGTCTATCAGTGGCAGATCCAGCTGGAGGCGACTGGGTCAATTGGCCCCCTAAAGCAGATTTCTTCTTTTTAAAAGGCCAAGATTGTAAATTATTGATGTATTTATTTTTGCATTGTGATAGTAATAAATGCACAAAGTGTTTGTAACAATTGAAGTTTGCTGTCAATTTGGAGGTTATATCTTCTGTTGTAGCTTCAGCAGAAAGAAAAATAAAAAACAGAAGTAAAAAACAACAACAGAAAAAGCATTTGGAAAAAACAGAAAAAAGTTCAAAATATAGTGTGAAAGATTTTATCCAGAGGTTACATTTAAAAAGCCCCAAGGTTGTTTCCTCAAAAAGAATGGCTGTGGATGGCCTAGTGGTCAGCGTTTATGACTGCCATGGAGGAATCTCAGGTGCGATCCACTAAATAATATCCGCCATGTGTCAGATGAGCACGTTAAGCCGTCGGACCTGAGTAGTATAAAAGGACGGGGACTGGCGCAAGGAGCAGCTCCTTCTAGAGAAGGAGCAAGGGGCGTGGCTTGCGGCAGAAGGATGGGGGCGTGGTTGCTGCAGAAGGATGGGGCGTGGCAGATGACGCTAGTGCGTTGGGTCGATGTGCTGCCCCCTAGCGGTGCTTCTTGGAACTTTATTATTATGTTAGATCTTTGTTTTTGAGTGATGGCAACGACCGAGTCGGGGAAAGGAGATGTGCTGCCCCCTAGCGGTGCTTCTTGGAACTTTTAATGGACCTTTGAGAGATGGCAACGACCGAGTCGGGAAAGGAGATGTGCTGCCCCCTAGCGGTGCTTTTTCGAACTTTTCTCGGGAGATTTATTGGACGTTGACAAATTTTTAAGAAGTCTTTCCAATATTTATTTTTTTTAATTTTCTCGGGAGATTTATTAGACTTTGTCAAATTTTTGAAGGAAGTCTTTCCAATATGTTTTTTTTTATTAAATTTATATTTTCAGGACTTCCGTGAGGTGTTATAATTTTTATAGACGTTGCATTATTTTTTTAAATTCGTATATTTGTCCTCCCTCCAATTTTAATTTAGGCGAGGAAAGGCTTTGTTTGAAAAGATTTCGTTCCCGTTGATTCATGTTCCGCCATTTCAGTTTCACCACGTTGTCATTTTGTGAGCCATGTGTTTTGGGATGAGTCACAATTTTCTCTTCGACTCTGAAAATTTTGTACGACAGATGTTTCGGGATGAGTCATTATGATGAGTGACGCATTCGCGATAGCAGACATGACATCAGCCAACGTCGTTTTCTCCTCAGCGGGGTCGGCTTTATTTTTTTTTTATTTTCTCGGGAGATTTACTGGACTTTGTCAAATTTTTGAAGGAAATTTTTTCAATCGAAGCATTTCCTCAAATTTGTTTTATTAAATTTATATTTTTAGAACTCCGTGAGGTGTTATAATTTTTATAGACGTTGCATTATTTTTTTCATTCTTATATTTTTCTTCCCTACAATTTTAATTTAGGCGAGAAAAGGCTTTGTTTGAAAAGATTTCGTTCCCGTTGATTCATGTTCCGCTATCTTTTGTCCGACATGTGTTTTGGGATGACTCACCATTTTCTCTTTGACTCAGAAAACTTTGTATGACACGTGTTTTGGGAAGAGTGACTATGATGTGTGACGCATGTCGTGATAGCAGATATGACATCAGCCAACGCCATTTCCTCCGCGGGGTCGGCGGTTGACGTCATTTGAGATTCTGTAGCCACATTAAGTTCCAAGACTGATTTTTTTTCAATAACTTGTTCATTTTGCAACGAATTTATTCCTTATTTTTTCCTCATAATTTCCCATTTTATATTCATAATATTTCAACGTAACGATTTTTTTATTTTCTTTGAGGAGACTTCACGCATTTTCAACGGACGTTCCAACATAAAAACGTTTTCCAAAGTTTTGTGCTGCAGACATAATCTTAAAACACGATTGTTTATTAACGTACTTACGTGTTCATGACATTTTCTGTTACATTTTTTAACGTTGTACCTTTTTCCGCCATACAAAGCCGCAATGTTTTATACATAGTTAAAATATTTTTTTTTTATCTTTCCGTATTTTCTTTTATGATTAATCAGTGAAATGTACCTTCTAATCCATTATCTTAATCTACTTTTTTTTCTAAATGCTTGCATACTCGTTAAACTTCTCGATGTACCATCATTATTTTATTTTCTTACTTTTCAATCTAACAACTACTTTTATCGAGGCTTTATTTTTTCTGATTTAAACAAGCAAACGTTTCTTTATTATTATTTCTTTTTCCTACGCAAACAACTTTTCTTACTTGTTTTTAATGTATGACTTAATCTGGTTTTTTATATAGATGTTTCATGTTTGCGCAAGAAATATACAGATCTATAGCAGATATACATAAAATTCGTTCTTAACAGTATCTTTTTTTTTAGATTTAACCCAACATACGTTTCTTAACGACTTGATATCTGTTCCACTAGGTGTTACAAAACTTCAGATTTTTAATTTTTTCCCTCTGAAACTGTTTTTTTTTTCTTGCTTGCTTTTAATGTATGGTTTAATCTATTTTTCTATCTTATTACTTTTCTATATGTGTACAAGAAATATACGAATCTATAGTAGTTAAAATTCGATTGAAACAATATTTCTTCATTCTTACTATATTTTTCCATTTCTTTCATCTATAGTAGTTAAAATTCGATTGAAACAATATTTTCTCCATTCTTACTGTATTTTTACATTTCTTTCCAACAGACGTTTTTTCTTCTCAATTCCCGCTATCTAACTTAATCTATGTTTCGAATATCATTCTATGTTCGCGTATTCGCCCATTATTTTATTTCAAACTTTGCTAACTACCTCATACTTATATTCTGACTTTATATTTTTCATTTCAACCAACGTTTCTTAACGACTTGAATTTCCGGATGTGACAAAACTTCAGATTTATTTTTTCTCCTATTAAACTATTTTTTCTTACTTGCTTTAAATGTGACTTAATTTATTTTTTACATTGCTGTTTCGTGTATGTACGAGAAATATACAGATCTATAGCAGTTAAAAATTCGACTGAAACAGTATTTTCTTTATTTTTACTTTATTTTTACATTTCTTTCTGACAAACATTTTTTTTTTCACATTTTCCACATATTTTACTTAATTTTGTGTTTTTGAATATCATTCTATGTTCACGTATTCGTCCATTGTCTTTTTTTCTAACTTTACACTTCATTCTTACTGTATTTTTCCATTTCATTTCAACCAACGTTTTTTAACGACTTGATATCTGTTCTACAAGATGTGACGAAACTTCAGATTTTTAATTTTTTCCCTCTGAAACCGATTTTTTTCTTACTTGCTTTTAATGTATGGTTTAATTTTTTTTCTATCTCACTTTTCTATGTGTGTACAAGAAATACACGGATCTATAGTAGTTAAAATTCAATTGATTTCTTCATTCGTACTGTATTTTTCCATTTCTTTCATTTACAGTAGTTACAATTCGATTGAAACAATATTTTCTGCATTTTTACTGTATTTATACATTTCTTTCTAACATACGTTTTTTCTTCTCAATTCCCGCAATCTAACTTAATCTATGTTTTGAATATCATTCTATGTTCGCGCATTTGTCCATTATTTTATTTCAAACTTTGCAAACTGCCTCAAATTTATATTCTGACTTTATTTTTTTCATTTCAACCAACGTTTCTTAACGACTTGAATTTCCGGATGTGACAAAACTTCAGATTTATTTTTTCTCCTCTTAAACTATTTTTTTCTTACTTGCTTTAAATGTGACTTAATTTATTTTTTACATCGCTGTTTCGTGTATGTACAAGAAATATACAGATCTATAGCAGTTAAAAATTCGATTGAAACAGTATTTTCTTTATTTTTACATTTCTTTCTGACAAACATTTTTTTTTTCGTATTTTCCCCTATTTAACTTAATTTTGTGTTTTGAATATCATTCTATGTTCACGATTCAGACTTTATTTTTTCATTTCATTTCAACCAACGTTTCTTAACGACTTGATATCACAAGATGTAGCAAAACTTCAGATTTTTTTTTGTTTCTTCATGTAACGTAATATTTTTCAAAACTCACTTTTAAGTATTCCTAAAAGCTTACATTTATGAGAAATATACAGATCTGTAGTGGTAAAAATTGGACTGCAACAATATTTTCTTTATTCCAACTTTACTTTTCTATTTCTTTTCAACAGGCGTTTCTTCATTATTATTTCTTTTTCATATGTAAGCAACTTTTCTTTCTTTCTTTTAATGTATAACTTAATAAATTTTTCCATCTTACCTTTTCGTGGGTATACGAGAAATATACAGATCTATGACAGTTAAAATTCGATTGTATTAGTATTTTCTTTACTATGACTTTATTTTTTCATTTCATTTGAGTAAACGTTTCTTAACAAATTGATATCACAAGATGTACCAAACACTTCAGAATTTTTGTGTCCCTCACTTTCCAACTCACTTAAGTATTCCTAAAAACCTGCATGTATGTGAAAAATTCATATTTTTTCATTCTATCCTAATTTGCTATACTTTTCTTTAACTGACCCAACAGGAAAAGCATTCATTGTCAAGACATTCATTCTAAAGCATTATTTCTTACGATAAAATTTATATCCTTTGCAATATATTTTCAGTATATTTTTTTTTCTAAATCAACAGAAAAAACATTCATTCTGGAGACATAGCGACCAAGTCCGTACTTCCACTAAACATCGTATTCTTAGAAAACATTTTTTCCCCTACATAGCAATTTCCTAACTCACCAGAAAAGCAGCTATTCTCAACATGTAGCTAAAATATCGAATTTCTCCAAACAAATGTAATAATTTTTTTAAGAAAGACTTAGTTCTTTTCTCTGTATAACGACTTAATCTATTTTTCGAAAAACTTTTCTACGTTTACGTATTTTGTTTAACTTTGCTTTACACTGTACTTCGATTTTTTTCTTTGTAGTACTTTTTTCCTGTTTCATTCCAACAAACTTGTTTCTTTTCGACTCGATCACTCTCACATTTCCATACAAACTTTCCTAATATCAGAAATGTAACAAAAACTTCAGATATATTTTTTAACTTTAGAATAAGTCTCACCGACATTTATTATCACGACATAAACTAAAATTTCATACTTTTCCCAAAACTAGTTTTCTTAATGAGTTGTTTTACACTTTTTTCATAATTGGCAAAGACTATTTTTTTTATAAGGTTAGTTTCGAGAAAGTTAAATTTCGTCTAGTGTTAATCGAACAGAAGAAATATACATCAAGGAAAGAAAACTGAAATTATACATATGCCAAGAATTTGCTACGGCTGAAGGTCCCCCGAGTGAGTTATTCAACCAATGCTCGTATTACCCATTCAAAGATGGAGGTATCAGGATGACCAAATCCCTCGTTGTTGCCTTCTTGTAGCAAAAGAGGTGGTGAACTTCACCAAACATGGTTCCATAATATTGGAGAAACACATTAAGGTTTACGGAGCAATTAAGCCCACGCCAGTGACCTTCTTCGTTCACATAAACTCACATTCAAACAGAAAAAAATATAAATGAATGACAAAAAATAATGAAATAAAAGTAGTCCTGAAAAGGACTGATGTTTAGTCGTAAAAAGGACTTTTTTTATTCCTCAAAAGAACTTTTTTTTTATTCCTCAAAAGAACTTTTTTTTTTTTATTCCTCAAAATAACTTTTTCTCTCATCTGGACTATAAATTGCTCCAACGTATTCCACATTCTTGAGCTTCCACAAGAATTTTCTTCACATTAATGTTCTCGAAGAAAAAGTGAGTAATGGTGGGACGTATCAGCGATTGAAGGCGCTCACCAAAGTATTTCCCCAAAGTTTTGGGTTCAACAAGAGCAAATGCTTCGTCAAAGCATAGAGTCCATTTGTCTTCTTCTGTTTCGTTAAAGCACCTATGCCCCAGCTGATTGTTTGGCATGAGATTAGGATGCAAATGACATTCTCTGCAGTAATACACTTTTACAATGTTTTTTCCAACCGCATCGACCAGAGCAAGTTTAAGAGTATTGGTATCTTGATCAGATATCGTATGTTCGAGTCCGAATTTACTGCATACCAATCTCACTGCATCACGAAAAACTGTTCCAAACTGTAATTGCAGAATACCGTCCCACAGCTTTTCAGAAGCATCACGAAGCGTGTTGAATTGTTCCCAGGTTAGGGACACAGAAGCAGAATTCAATTGCAAGACATCATTGGAGCACGTGAACAGTTGTTGAAAGGTGTACACAGGCCCATCAGATGAAGGAGAACAGTTCATCAACAGTTCTTTATTGATCACTTTGATTTTGTTGAGAGCGTCATAACAATGCGAGCGGTCCATGAACTTCTTGAATGTTCTAGCAGACATTGTCACACCATATTTGGTAGGAAACAGTTTTTCTCCTTTGGTAGTGTAGCTGCGAATGTGCACTCTCACAGTTCCAGAAAAATCAGTCACTTTAGCAACTTTGTTTCCCCCGAGGGACACATGATGAAGAGGCATGCTTTCTAATGAAATACCGTAAGGAGGAGGTTCGGCAAACGGATCAGGACATCCATAGTTTAAAAGCTTCCATCGTGCTTCCATTAAGCGCGGATCATCACTCACTTTTTCTTGGCATCAGAAACATCTGAAGACGAAGAAGTTCGCTTCATGTTTAACGCAGATCGACGAGGAGGTAGGTAACACAACGTGCACAGAATTCGAAGGCAGAGAACAGAATGAGTGAGCTGGTCTGTCCTCGGCCAAAACTGATAACAAATTGTTGTTGACGCATGCGCGTTGTTCACTGTGTGATGACGTGATTGTATAGCCACGTGATAAAGGAGCCTCTGTTATCATCTTTCTATAGGTCAGATTTAATCGAACATCAGGGGCATTTTCGCAACGTGGAAGGTCGGGAAACCATGACTCATTCGTCTTGTTCACGCATGTGTGTTGTTCGCTTCTTGATGACGTGATTGCATAGTCACGTGATAAGGGTGACCCTGTTATCATCTTTCTAAATGTGAGATTTAGACGAATATTGGGAGCATTCTTGCAACGTGACAGTCCATGATACCATGACTCATTCGTGGGGGGTAGCATTTGTAAAAGGGATCCACATTCGAAAGCTATGACGACAGGCTGAAAACCATCTCTTTTAAAAACAAAGTCCCTTGTTTGGCCTAGAGAAACTGAGGCAATGCATGAATTTTTTACAATTTCACATTCGTCATCTCTGTGAAAACCAATACAAGGATTTCCATTTTTATACTTATTAATGAAAACAAAATTGAATATTTCTCCACATACATTCTCAACAGCATCCTTGATTTCACGAAGTACTGGTATCCAAGGTTTAGCCAGCACACTCAATCCACTGAATGAGTAATGGAGATGATTATCACCGTAGACCACATGTTGTCTAGGAATTTTATGTTTTTCCATAAATCTTAATTTTGCTGAGATCATCACCGATATATTCTACTTCATTTTCGAGGTGGTTAAGATAATCTGTAGCTTCAGAATAAAAAAATAATTTCTCATAGGAAAAAGGGAGGTCATCTTTATGATACATCTTAGAAGAATACATTTCTTCAGACGAAAGAAAATGTAGCAGTAATTGAAAAAAGCAGTATCTTCACACCGAGCAACGAAGCGAGAATGAAACAGACAGACTTGAGATAAGACATACGATTAACGAGTGCGTGAGTCATCGGCGATGCAAGCACGAGCACGTTACGGACATGTGTAAATGATCAAGAATTTAGCATGTTCGTTTAAAACCAGTGTCAAATAATCAGGCAAAAAGTAAAATTTCCGAAGGCGTGAAAATGAAATTGACTACATGTGAGAAAACAAAATGGTGGTGATCGTGAAATGTCGACCCCCCTCCCCCAAAAAAAGAAAATGGCGACGACAGCTAGTAGGATGGCAACATCCAACATGCCGACTCAGCCACACACGTGGCGTACAAATCACATCTCAAAGAAGTAGATATTAAACTTCTATCTTCTTATATTGCCACCATTCACAAAAATTTGTAAAATCAGTGTTACTATCTCCATTGTTCCACCCTCAGATTTCATTTTTCCTATGCGAACAGAAACGAACGTGAACCATTGTCATAGAAGACGACTCGTCCGCATTTTCCCCCTCGACTCACACAAGACTAATGTCGTCGCCTAACCCTGGCAGTAGTTCACCAAATTTAAAGTACATGACCTATTAATAAAGAACATACTGCTGGGGTTAGGCGACGACATTAGTCTTGTGTGAGTCGAGGGCGAAAATGCGGACGAGTCGTCTTCTATGACAATGGTTCACGTTCGTTTCTGTTCGCATAGGAAAAATGAAATCTGAGGGTGGAACAATGGAGATAGTAACACTGATTTTACAAATTTTTGTGAATGGTGGCAATATAAGAAGATAGAAGTTTAATATCTACTTCTTTGAGATGTGATTTGTACGCCACGTGTGTGGCTGAGTCGGCATGTTGGATGTTGCCATCCTACTAGCTGTCGTCGCCATTTTCTTTTTTTTTTGGGGGGGAGGGGGTCGACATTTCACGATCACCACCATTTTGTTTTCTCACATGTAGTCAATTTCATTTTCACGCCTTCGGAAATTTTACTTTTTGCCTGATTATTTGACACTGGTTTTAAACGAACATGCTAAATTCTTGATCATTTACACATGTCCGTAACGTGCTCGTGCTTGCATCGCCGATGACTCACGCACTCGTTAATCGTATGTCTTATCTCAAGTCTGTCTGTTTCATTCTCGCTTCGTTGCTCGGTGTGAAGATACTGCTTTTTTCAATTACTGCTACATTTTCTTTCGTCTGAAGAAATGTATTCTTCTAAGATGTATCATAAGGATGACCTCCCTTTTTCCTATGAGAAATTACTTTTTTATTCTGAAGCTACAGATTATCTTAACCACCTCGAAAATGAAGTAGAATATATCGGTGATGATCTCAGCAAAATTAAGATTTATGGAAAAACATAAAATTCCTAGACAACATGTGGTCTACGGTGATAATCATCTCCATTACTCATTCAGTGGATTGAGTGTGCTGGCTAAACCTTGGATACCAGTACTTCGTGAAATCAAGGATGCTGTTGAGAATGTATGTGGAGAAATATTCAATTTTGTTTTCATTAATAAGTATAAAAATGGAAATCCCTGTATTGGTTTTCACAGAGATGACGAATGTGAAATTGTAAAAAATTCATGCATTGCCTCAGTTTCTCTAGGCCAAACAAGGGACTTTGTTTTTAAAAGAGATGGTTTTCAGCCTGTCGTCATAGCTTTCGAATGTGGATCCCTTTTACAAATGCTACCCCCCACGAATGAGTCATGGTATCATGGACTGTCACGTTGCAAAAACGCTCCCAATATTCGTCTAAATCTCACATTTAGAAAGATGATAACAGGGTCACCCTTATCACGTGACTATGCAATCACGTCATCAAGAAGCGAACAACACACATGCGTGAACAAGACGAATGAGTCATGGTTTCCCGACCTTCCACGTTGCGAAAATGCCCCTGATGTTCGATTAAATCTGACCTATAGAAAGATGATAACAGAGGCTCCTTTATCACGTGGCTATACAATCACGTCATCACACAGTGAACAACGCGCATGCGTCAACAACAATTTGTTATCAGTTTTGGCCGAGGACAGACCAGCTCACTCATTCTGTTCTCTGCCTTCGAATTCTGTGCACGTTGTGTTACCTACCTCCTCGTCGATCTGCGTTAAACATGAAGCGAACTTCTTCGTCTTCAGATGTTTCTGATGCCAAGAAAAAAGTGAGTGATGATCCGCGCTTAATGGAAGCACGATGGAAGCTTTTAAACTATGGATGTCCTGATCCGTTTGCCGAACCTCCTCCTTACGGTATTTCATTAGAAAGCATGCCTCTTCATGATGTGTCCCTCGGGGGAAACAAAGTTGCTAAAGTGACTGATTTTTCTGGAACTGTGAGAGTGCACATTCGCAGCTACACTACCAAAGGAGAAAACTGTTTCCTACCAAATATGGCGTGACAATGTCTGCTAGAACATTCAAGAAGTTCATGGACCGCTCGCATTGTTATGACGCTCTCAACAAAATCAAAGTGATCAATAAAGAACTGTTGATGAACTGTTCACCTTCATCTGATGGGCCTGTGTACACCTTTCAACAACTGTTCACGTGCTCCAATGATGTCTTGCAATTGAATTCTGCTTCTGTGTCCCTAACCTGGGAACAATTCAACACGCTTCGTGATGCTTCTGAAAAGCTGTGGGACGGTATTCTGCAATTACAGTTTGGAACAGTTTTTCGTGATGCAGTGAGATTGGTATGCAGTAAATTCGGACTCGAACATACGATATCTGATCAAGATACCAATGCTCTTAAACTTGCTCTGGTCGATGCGGTTGGAAAAAACATTGCAAAAGTGTATTACTGCAGAGAATGTCATTTGCATCCTAATCTCATGCCAAACAATCAGCTGGGGCATAGGTGCTTTAACGAAACAGAAGAAGACAAATGGACTCTATGCTTTGACGAAGCATTTGCTCTTGTTGAACCCAAAATTTTGGGGAAATACTTTGGTGAGCGCCTTCAATCGCTGATACGTCCCACCATTACTCACTTTTTCTTCGAGAACATTAATGTGAAGAAAATTCTTGTGGAAGCTCAAGAATGTGGAATACGTTGGAGCAATTTATAGTCCAGATGAGAGAAAAAAGTTATTTTGAGGAATAAAAAAAAAAAAAAGTTCTTTTGAGGAATAAAAAAAAAGTTCTTTTGAGGAATAAAAAAAGTCCTTTTACGACTAAACATCAGTCCTTTTCAGGACTACTTTTATTTCATTATTTTTTGTCATTCATTTATATTTTTTTCTGTTTGAATGTGAGTGTATGTGAACGAAGAAGGTCATTGGCGTGGGCTTAATTGCTCCGTAAACCTTAATGTGTTTCTCCAATATTATGGAACCATGTTTGGTGAAGTTCACCACCTCTTTTGCTACAAGAAGGCAACAACGAGGGATTTGGTCATCCTGATACCTCCATCTTTGAATGGGTAATACGAGCATTGGTTGAATAACTCACTCGGGGGACCTTCAGCCGTAGCAAATTCTTGGCATATGTATAATTTCAGTTTTCTTTCCTTGATGTATATTTCTTCTGTTCGATTAACACTAGACGAAATTTAACTTTCTCGAAACTAACCTTATAAAAAAAATAGTCTTTGCCAATTATGAAAAAAGTGTAAAACAACTCATTAAGAAAACTATTTTTGGGAAAAGTATGAAATTTTAGTTTATGTCGTGATAATAAATGTCGGTGAGACTTATTCTAAAGTTAAAAAATATATCTGAAGTTTTTGTTACATTTCTGATATTAGGAAAGTTTGTATGGAAATGTGAGAGTGATCGAGTCGAAAAGAAACAAGTTTGTTGGAATGAAACAGGAAAACAGTACTACAAAGAAAAAAATCGAAGTACAGTGTAAAGCAAAGTTAAACAAAATACGTAAACGTAGAAAAGTTTTTCGAAAAATAGATTAAGTCGTTATACAGAGAAAAGAACTAAGTCTTTCTTAAAAAAATTATTACATTTGTTTGGAGAAATTCGATATTTTAGCTACATGTTGAGAATAGCTGCTTTTCTGGTGAGTTAGGAAATTGCTATGTAGGGGAAAAAATGTTTTCTAAGAATACGATGTTTAGTGGAAGTACGGACTTGGTCGCTATGTCTCCAGAATGAATGTTTTTTCTGTTGATTTAGAAAAATATACTGAAAATATATTGCGAAGGATATAAATTTTATCGTAAGAAATAATGCTTTAGAATGAATGTCTTGACAATGAATGCTTTTCCTGTTGGGTCAGTTAAAGAAAAGTATAGCAAATTTGGATAGAATGAAAAAATATGAATATTTCACATACATGCAGGTTTTTAGGAATACTTAAGTGAGTTGGAAAGTGAGGGACACAAAAATTCTGAAGTGTTTGGTACATCTTGTGATATCAATTTGTTAAGAAACGTTTACTCAAATGAAATGAAAAAATAAAGTCATAGTAAAGAAAATACTAATACAATCGAATTTTAACTGTCATAGATCTGTATATTTCTCGTATACCCACGAAAAGGTAAGATGGAAAAATTTATTAAGTTATACATTAAAAGAAAGAAAGAAAAGTTGCTTACATATGAAAAAGAAATAATAATGAAGAAACGCCTGTTGAAAAGAAATAGAAAAGTAAAGTTGGAATAAAGAAAATATTGTTGCAGTCCAATTTTTACCACTACAGATCTGTATATTTCTCATAAATGTAAGCTTTTAGGAATACTTAAAAGTGAGTTTTGAAAAATATTACGTTACATGAAGAAACAAAAAAAATCTGAAGTTTTGCTACATCTTGTGATATCAAGTCGTTAAGAAACGTTGGTTGAAATGAAATGAAAAAATAAAGTCTGAATCGTGAACATAGAATGATATTCAAAACACAAAATTAAGTTAAATAGGGGAAAATACGAAAAAAAAAATGTTTGTCAGAAAGAAATGTAAAAATAAAGAAAATACTGTTTCAATCGAATTTTTAACTGCTATAGATCTGTATATTTCTTGTACATACACGAAACAGCGATGTAAAAAATAAATTAAGTCACATTTAAAGCAAGTAAGAAAAAAATAGTTTAAGAGGAGAAAAAATAAATCTGAAGTTTTGTCACATCCGGAAATTCAAGTCGTTAAGAAACGTTGGTTGAAATGAAAAAAATAAAGTCAGAATATAAATATGAGGCAGTTTGCAAAGTTTGAAATAAAATAATGGACGAATGCGCGAACATAGAATGATATTCAAAACATAGATTAAGTTAGATTGCGGGAATTGAGAAGAAAAAACGTATGTTAGAAAGAAATGTATAAATACAGTAAAAATGCAGAAAATATTGTTTCAATCGAATTGTAACTACTGTAAATGAAAGAAATGGAAAAATACAGTACGAATGAAGAAATCAATTGAATTTTAACTACTATAGATCCGTGTATTTCTTGTACACACATAGAAAAGTGAGATAGAAAAATAGATTAAACCATACATTAAAAGCAAGTAAGAAAAAATCGGTTTCAGAGGGAAAAAATTAAAAATCTGAAGTTTCGTCACATCTTGTAGAACAGATATCAAGTCGTTAAAAAACGTTGGTTGAAATGAAATGGAAAAATACAGTAAGAATGAAGTGTAAAGTTAGAAAAAAAGACAATGGACGAATACGTGAACATAGAATGATATTCAAAAACACAAAATTAAGTAAAATATGTGGAAAATGTGAAAAAAAAATGTTTGTCAGAAAGAAATGTAAAAATAAAGTAAAAAATAAAGAAAATACTGTTTCAGTCGAATTTTTAACTGCTATAGATCTGTATATTTCTCGTACATACACGAAACAGCAATGTAAAAAATAAATTAAGTCACATTTAAAGCAAGTAAGAAAAAATAGTTTAATAGGAGAAAAAATAAATCTGAAGTTTTGTCACATCCGGAAATTCAAGTCGTTAAGAAACGTTGGTTGAAATGAAAAATATAAAGTCAGAATATAAGTATGAGGTAGTTAGCAAAGTTTGAAATAAAATAATGGGCGAATACGCGAACATAGAATGATATTCGAAACATAGATTAAGGTAGATAGCGGGAATTGAGAAGAAAAAACGTCTGTTGGAAAGAAATGTAAAAATACAGTAAGAATGGAGAAAATATTGTTTCAATCGAATTTTAACTACTATAGATGAAAGAAATGGAAAAATATAGTATGAATGAAGAAATATTGTTTCAATCGAATTTTAACTACTATAGATTCGTATATTTCTTGTACACATATAGAAAAGTAATAAGATAGAAGAATAGATTAAACCATACATTAAAAGCAAGCAAGAAAAAAACAGTTTCAGAGGGAAAAAATTAAAAATCTGAAGTTTTGTAACACCTAGTGGAACAGATATCAAGTCGTTAAGAAACGTATGTTGGGTTAAATCTAAAAAAAAAAGATACTGTTAGGAACGAATTTTATGTATATCTGCTATAGATCTGTATATTTCTTGCGCAA
The DNA here is from genome assembly GCA_039090855.1 of Macrothele yani. Taxonomy (NCBI): domain Eukaryota; kingdom Metazoa; phylum Arthropoda; class Arachnida; order Araneae; family Macrothelidae; genus Macrothele; species Macrothele yani. The sequence continues at coordinate 57,581,125 of CM077032.1, read as the reverse complement.
ACATGAAACATCTATATAAAAAAACAGATTAAGTCATACATTAAAAACAAGTAAGAAAAGTTGTTTGCGTAGGAAAAAGAAATAATAATAAAGAAACGTTTGTTTGTTTAAATCAGAAAAAATAAAGCCTCGATAAAAGTAGTTGTTAGATTGAAAAGTAAGAAAATAAAATAATGATGGTACATCGAGAAGTTTAACGAGTATGCAAGCATTTAGAAAAAAAAAGTAGATTAAGATAATGGATTAGAAGGTACATTTCACTGATTAATCATAAAAGAAAATACGGAAAGATAAAAAAAAATATTTTAACTATGTATAAAACATTGCGGCTTTGTATGGCGGAAAAAGGTACAACGTTAAAAAATGTAACAGAAAATGTCATGAACACGTAAGTACGTTAATAAACAATCGTGTTTTAAGATTATGTCTGCAGCACAAAACTTTGGAAAACGTTTTTATGTTGGAACGTCCGTTGAAAATGCGTGAAGTCTCCTCAAAGAAAATAAAAAAATCGTTACGTTGAAATATTATGAATATAAAATGGGAAATTATGAGGAAAAAATAAGGAATAAATTCGTTGCAAAATGAACAAGTTATTGAAAAAAATCAGTCTTGGAACTTAATGTGGCTACAGAATCTCAAATGACGTCAACCGCCGACCCCGCGGAGGAAATGGCGTTGGCTGATGTCATATCTGCTATCACGACATGCGTCACACATCATAGTCACTCTTCCCAAAACACGTGTCATACAAAGTTTTCTGAGTCAAAGAGAAAATGGTGAGTCATCCCAAAACACATGTCGGACAAAAGATAGCGGAACATGAATCAACGGGAACGAAATCTTTTCAAACAAAGCCTTTTCTCGCCTAAATTAAAATTGTAGGGAAGAAAAATATAAGAATGAAAAAAATAATGCAACGTCTATAAAAATTATAACACCTCACGGAGTTCTAAAAATATAAATTTAATAAAACAAATTTGAGGAAATGCTTCGATTGAAAAAATTTCCTTCAAAAATTTGACAAAGTCCAGTAAATCTCCCGAGAAAATAAAAAAAAAAATAAAGCCGACCCCGCTGAGGAGAAAACGACGTTGGCTGATGTCATGTCTGCTATCGCGAATGCGTCACTCATCATAATGACTCATCCCGAAACATGTGTCGTACAAAATTTTCTGAGTCAAAGAGAAAATTGTGACTCATCCCAAAACACATGGCTCACAAAATGACAACGTGGTGAAACTAAAATGGCGGAACATGAATCAACGGGAACGAAATCTTTTCAATCAAAGCCTTTCCTCGCCTAAATTAGAATTGGAGGGAGGACAAATATACGAATTTAAAAAAATAATGCAACGTCTATAAAAATTATAACACCTCACGGAAGTCCTGAAAATATAAATTTAATAAAAAAAAAACATATTGGAAAGACTTCCTTCAAAAATTTGACAAAGTCTTATAAATCTCCCGAGAAAATTAAAAAAAATAAATATTGGAAAGACTTCTTAAAAATTTGTCAACGTCCAATAAATCTCCCGAGAAAAGTTCGAAAAAGCACCGCTAGGGGACAGCACATCTCCTTTCCCGACTCGGTCGTTGCCATCTCTCAAAGATCCATTAAAAGTTCCAAAAAGCACCGCTAGGGGGCAGCACATCGAGTTGACATTCCCCTATATCCCCCCTTTCTCCCACTCGGTCGTTGCCATCTCTCAAAGGTCCATTAAAAGTTCCAAGAAGCACCGCTAGGGGCAGTACATCTCCTTTTCCTCGACTCGGTCGTTGCCATCACTCAAAAACAAAGATCTAACATAATAATAAAGTTCCAAGAAGCACCGCTAGGGGCAGCACATTTCCTTTCCCCCACTCGGTCGTTTGCCATCACTCAAAAACAAAGATCTAACATAATAATAAAGTTCCAAGAAGCACCGCTAGGGGGCAGCACATCGACCCAGCGCACTAGCGTCATCTGCCACGCCCCCATCCTTCTGCAGCAACCACGCCCCCATCCTTCCGCCGCAAGCCACGCCCCTTGCTCCTTCTCTAGAAGGAGCTGCTCCTTGCGCCAGTCCCCGTCCTTTTATACTACTGACCTGGGGTACTGGCCCTCAGTTATAAATAAGGGCGTCTTCCTGATTCTGCCAGTGCTATAAGAAAGCACAGCATCCATGACTTAACCGGGATTGGAGGCCAGACTGATCTTAGAAGGATAATGGAAGGTCAGGTCCTCGTACGTCCGGAACATCATTTTTTTTAATTGAAAAAGTGTTTTAGAATCCATGTAATGGCAGTTTTTACGTATGTGTGACCCTCTCACACAGCATTTTTTTTTTTTTTTTATACAGGAACAACCGTCCCTTTAAAGTATGCTAATCAATCAGCCCCTGAAGTCTATGAATAAGTTTAAATAAAGACACTTGCTTGAAACCTTTCAGTATGCACAACATTTGTGAAAATATCAAAACCGACTGTTTCAGACACCGATGTTAACACCTAGATACTTTTGTCTTGTTTAGGAAATTATTCAGACATGAGAGGCTAAAAATAGAAGTGATCGAAAACTGAAACAACTGTGGACTTTTGGAGGAAGAACTTCTCATTTTAACCATTTTTAACTAATAAAAATGCAACTGTTCTTCATTTTTCTCAGTTTTTCTCAGTTTTAATCCTAAGTTTGAAGCCTAAATATTTCCCTTTAAAATGTTTAAACTTTCTAAATATTTGTTACATCCAACATTCCTAAGTTTTTTCATCAGCCCTCCCCAAACTTTTTCTGTACCCCTCCAATTTGAAATTCCTGGAAAAACCCTTGAATCGAAGGAGTAGCTATAATGGTATCATAGGGCATGGTGGTCCAAATGCACTTGGGCCCATCCTTTTTATGGAGCCCATTTCTGGCTAATGATGCCCCCCCCCTCCCCTAAAACACTTTTTTAGAACCCCTCCGATTTGAATTCTTGGATAAACCCTCAAACTAATGACTTACCTAATATAGGGCATGGTGGTGCAGATGCCATAGGGCTCATCTTTTAAGGGAGCCCATTGCCAGCTAATAAATAATAAGGAAATTTTAAGATTTGAATTTTGCTTCTATCCACCCCCACCCCACCCCTAAATTTGTTCAACACTCCCAAACTCTTTTCAGAATGCCTCCAATTTGAAATCCCTTGAAACAGAGGCATAGTTAACATAGAGCATAGTGGTGCAGATGTAATAGGGCCCATCCTTTTAAGGGTCCCATTGCCAGCTAAAAATAAGGTAATTTTAAGCTTCAAATTTTGCTTTTATCCACCCCTCCCCTCGAATTTTTTTAACACTCCCAAACTCTTTTCAGAATGCCTCCAATTTGAAATTCCTGAATATGTCCTTGAAACAGAGGTATAGTTACCATAGAGCATAGTGATGCAGATACAATATGACCCATATTTTTAAGGGGGCCCATTGCCAGCTAACAATAAGTTATGGAAATGAGAAAGTAGCCATAAAGATTTGATGTTAATACAAGATGATAATTCTAGTTGCACTTGAAGAATCTTTAGTTAATCTTCCTTTCCACTAAGTTGCTTTCGTTTTTTACAGAAGTTTCTGGAATCTGGATTTTAGTCAAGGCCTGTTTTCAATGTGTAGAAGGATTATCAAAAGTTTTGTTTACTCCTGAAGAATTTCCGTTTTGTTGCCACGTTCTTCATACTGTTGCCAGTTGCTAAACTAAAATGCTTTCATTATGTATTTTATAATTCTGTTGTTTCAATTTACTTCCGATATTGGAGGTTATATTTTTTAACGTGCATTAATGCATTTGCATTTTTGAACTTCACTTTTAGTTGGTAAAGTTCGATGAACACTTACCGCACGTGGGGCTTGGCTTTCAATTCATATTTCCGTTATGTGGATGCGGCACGGGTTTTTTTTTTTTTTCCATTTGGCCACGGGTCCACTTCTTTTTTTTTTCCGTTGGAATTTATTTTGCCTCATCACCAAATGAGTTTTTTTTCCTTTGCTGCATCCTCATTTACTTCAATATTTATTCATAACCCAAGTACTTTCGGTAATACTCCTTTACCGTCTTCGAGGGGACGTTTTGCTCCGACTAGCACGGACCGTGTCAGCTGGGCATTTCGGTGGTTCTTATTTGATGAACAAAAATTAAATAAGGAACCCATAAATGAATATAATGTGTATGAAAATCGGTCTGATAAAAACTTAAGCTTTACACAAAAAGCAATTTTACAAAAAGGGAAAAAATTTGCCTTTCCACAAGGCCTCCCCAAAACTGAAGAAATCATCCCTTGCCTCGAAGATATTCTCAAAAATATACCAGGCGCAGAGAATAAAACTGAAGTTGAGAACAAATTATATAGAGTTATTCTAAAAAATATAATGCCAAACACAACAAAAACTTCTATATAGAGAAAAAATTAAAATATGAAAAAAAACAACTATTGGAATTGAAAAATGACCCATATATCAAATTCTGTGAAGCAGATAAATCCGGCCAAATCATTATTCTCAACACTGATGAATTTGAACAAAAAATGACAGCAGCAATTGATGGATTAAATTGTACCGAAATTAAGAAAGACCCAACTGATAATCAAATTAAATTCTTAGCGGATATAAGAAATCATAGCACATTACCTGATGAAATCAAGCGCTCGTTTCCACCAATGGGAGCAGGCATACCACGTATCGTTGCAAAGATAAAAACGCACAAAGATGGTGCTCCAATGAGACTGATAGTTTCAAAAAAACTCACCATTGATAACATTAGAGAAAAACATTTACAAATTCCTAGCACCCTTTTTCATGAACAACAAGTTCACCATCAAGAACACGTATGAATTTATAGAGAAAATTAAAAATGTAAAAACTGGCCTAAAGGACTTAAACATGGCAAGCATGGACGTTAAAGCATTATATCCAAACACTCCTGTTCCAGAAGCTATTGAAATTATCATTAAGAAGTTGCAAAATCTTAAAATTTTAAATAACACACAAATTCATGAATTCAAAAAAGTTTTAGTCTATTTATATGAAAATAATATTTTGTACATACAAGAACAAAATATTCAAACAAAATTCAGGAGGCCCAATGGGCTCACCATTATCAACTCTATATGCTGAGGTTGTGATGAACGAAATTGAAGAAAATGTCCTACATCGTATGAAAGAAAAACCAGAAGTGTAATGTCGATACGTAGATGATATTTTCATTCTATCAAAACTGAACGAAGAAGAATTAAAAAAATTAACAAAATGTTACAGCGCTTTATATCCAACTATAGAACTCACTGTTGAAATAGAAAAAATAATGCAATAGCCTTTTTAGATGTACATGTTATCAAATCCACAGATAAGTTACTATACAGGGTTTATCGGAAAAGTTCATTTGTTCCGGTCCTAATCCCGTACAATTCAGCACATCCGTATCCTCAAAAATGCAATAGTATAAAAACCTTAATTAAAAGAGCATATACACATTCTGAAAATAGTCAGTTCATCAATGAAGAAATCAAATTCATAAAAAAAATTGCAAGCAGCTTTGGTTTTCCTAACCATTTAATAAAAAAATGGGACACAGAAGTAATAAAAAATAATGCTGTAGTAAATAAAAAAGAAGTCAAATATTTAAATGGTTTTCCTTACATTAAAGGTACTACAAATGAAATTAATAATATTTGTAAAAAGCATAACATTCAAATTGGAGGAAAAGTAAATACCATCAGAAATATAGTAATGAAAAAATAAAAATGTTAGAAAAAGCAGGTATTTACTCAATTCCTATTACTGAAAATCCTCCAATGGCTTATATAGGAAGTACCAAAAATAAGCTTAAACACAGATTAAAACAACACGTAAAAAACTGGCAGAAAAAAGAAGAAAAAACAGCACTTATTCAATACTGTCTGGATAACCAAAAATATCCTAAATTCGAAAATATAAAAATCATTGTGGAATAGCTTTATTACGGGTCTTATGGAGGTTATTTTTCATCAAAGTTTGTTGTCAAATTTTCGAACTAAAGCCTAGTTCGTCATCAGGACTATGTCACTGGAGTAGTTGCTGCCACTCAATTGGAAGAGTCCATCCGCAATTATCGTTAATTGTGGTACTTCTTCTTCTTGCTATTTCGATCCCTTCTTCTAGTTTCCTCTTTACTAAGTTTGACTGGTGGGCGATTATTTTCACTGAGTCCCAATTTATGGAGTGTCCACTTGCTTGTATATGTCTGTCTAGCCCTGTTTTGTTCCCAATGTTCCTAATAGCTGCTTGGTGTTCTTTCATTCGGACCTTAATACTTCTCCCTGTTTCTCCTATATAGCTGAGTCCGCAGTTACAGTCGATGCAGTAAATTACTCCTTCCTGCAATTGGATGTCCAATTCTTTCTGCTTTAAAGCTGGCAGGAATTTCTTTATTTTGTTATTAAGATCTGGAGCTAGCCTGATATTATATTTTGCTCCGATCCTTTTCAGGTTCTCGAAAAGTCCCTTGTGGTACGTAATTTTGCTGGTGAATTTGAAGTTGGTTTTCTCCTGCTTCTTTTTTGGCACTTGTTTAAATATTTTCTCAACATATGGGGAGGGGTAATTGTTTTCTGCCAATATTTCCTTTAATTCTTTTTTGTGAAGATCTTTCTGAGTAGCTGAAGAGACCAGGATTTCAATCTTTTCCAAAAACTGTCTCGCCATATTCGATTTAATATAATCAGGGTGGAATGAGCAGAAGTCTAACATCTTCCCTGTGTTGGTGGGTTTTCTAAAAAGCTGAGTGAATATTTTCCCCTCTCTTGAGGTCAAGGTTAAATCTAGGTAATTGATGCTATGGTCTCTTTCCTGTTCTAGGGTGTACTGCAAGGTATTCTCTAGTAAGTTAAATTCTTCCAGAATCTGAGAGGGTAGAGATTGGTCCACAGTATCTACTATAATTAGGACATCATCCATGTACCTTACATAGAGAGCAAACAAGGAGGGTTGTATAAGGATTTTTGCCTCTAGTTTACTTATATAATAATTTGCTAGCAGAGGTGCTAGTGGAGAACCCATTGCAAGTCCTGAAGTTTGCCTGTAATATTTCTTTCCAAACTGGAAGAAATTATTCTTGAAGGAAAATAGGAGCAGTTCATATATGCCAAGTAGTATTTCTTTATTGTGATTATGGAATACTATTTTTTCCGCAAGGTCATCTGCAATAAATTCCAGTAGGAGGTCCAGGTTAATGTTGGTATACATAGAGACTATATCCAGGCTTGCCATTACTGGATGAATTAATTCTGGCAAGTTGTCCAGTTTTCCTTTTAGCTGCATGGAATTTTTTAGTAGGTAGGGAGGAGAAGGGAACATATCTCTGAGGTGACCAAGTAAATAATAATTAATGTTGGAGAGTGGCGAATTTCTAGTGTCTATTATAGGTCTTACTGGATGGCCTTCTTTGTGAACTTTTATCGTACCATAGATCTGTGGAATTCTTGACTGGATTTTGGAGAAGCTTTTTGAAGAGCTCATTAAGCTGTTTTTTATTTCTTAAAGAGCTGATTAATTTCTTAAGATTTTTGACAGTTTGATCTATAGGGTTACCATTGAGTTCTTCATAATAAGGCTTGCTCAATTCAGCTTCCATTTTATTGTAATACTTCTCTTTTTCTATAAATACCAAAAGTTTGCTCTTATCTGCTCTCAGTGCTACAACTTTATCATTGGCTTTGAATTTTTTAAGGTCAGCAATGGCATTTCTATTAAAATTGTAATCAACTTTTACTGGCTTTTTTACAAATTTTGAGACGCAGTCTGAGAATTCTTTCCTTAAAGTAACTGCTGTATTTTCATCTTCTCTTTCTACCTTACTACAGATGCTTTCTAAATCAATCAGTATACGTTTTTTATCAAGTGTTGCGGAGGAAAGGTTATAATTATATCCCTTATTGAGGAGATTAATCAGGTTTTCATCTACTCCTTCTTCCGTCAGATCCATGACATGTTTGTTAGTGGGGGATGGTATTAACTGTGGGCTAGGTGCTGTAGACATTAACTTTGGATTCAACCACTTATTCTCTTTAATCTTCAATTTTTCCTTAAACTTTTTGTTTTTATCTCTCATTGCTTTAGCTAACCAATTATCAATATTTTTCTTTTCTGCTTCCGGAATTTCACCTAATGAAGAGGTCCAAATACGAGCTTCTATTCGTTCGCATTGCTCAAAAGTTTTGAATTTATTACGAATCGCGCCATTCACCGTTTTTAGTTCTATTTTTTTAATAAAATTTCTTGACAGATTTTCCGCGATGTTTTTTGTGAGTCTCAAAGAAGGTGGGACAAAATTAGCTCTCTTACATTTCTTAAGAAAATAAAGTTGTGACTTACATTTGTCGCTTTTGCACTTACTCCTTTCTATCTTTCTGATGTTTCGCCATATATCCAGCCCGTATGTGGTTTTAATCCTAGTTGTAAATGCATTTATGGCACCTCTATTCATAGTGATTGTGGAATAGCTTTATTACGGGTCTTATAGAGGTTATTTTTCATCAAAGTTTGTTGTCAAATTTTCGAACTAAATCCTAGTTCGTCATCAGGACTATGTCACTGGAGTAGTTGCTGCCACTCAATTGGAAGAGTCCATCCGCAATTATCGTTAATTGTGGTACTTCTTCTTCTTGCTATTTCGATCCCTTCTTCTAGTTTCCTCTTTACTAAGTTTGACTGGTGGGCGATTATTTTCACTGAGTCCCAATTTATGGAGTGTTCCGCTTGCTTGTATATGTCTGTCTAGCCCTGTTTAGGAACATTGGGAACAAAACAGGGCTAGACAGACATATACAAGCAAGTGGACACTCCATAAATTGGGACTCAGTGAAAATAATCGCCCACCAGTCAAACTTAGTAAAGAGGAAACTAGAAGAAGGGATCGAAATAGCAAGAAGAAGAAGTACCACAATTAACGATAATTGCGGATGGACTCTTCCAATTGAGTGGCAGCAACTACTCCAGTGACATAGTCCTGATGACGAACTAGGCTTTAGTTCGAAAATTTGACAACAAACTTTGATGAAAAATAACCTCTATAAGACCCGTAATAAAGCTATTCCACAATCACTATGAATAGAGGTGCCATAAATGCATTTACAACTAGGATAAAAATCATTAAAAGCTGTAAATCCGAAAAACACCTCAGAATAGCAGAGTCGGTAATGATTGAAAAAAATAGGACAAAAGTTTGCAACCATAATGACCCTAATAATTTGAGAAACAGCTGGAAAAATTTAATTAAAATTGAGCAAAAAAATGAAAAAAGTTCGAAAAATGAGATCACTGACCAACAAGAGATGGCGCCACAACGCCCAAGAAGAAGCGATAGCCGATGACAGAAGCAGCCCGCGAGAACCACCGAAATGCCCAGTTGACACGGTCCGTGCTAGTCGGAGCAAAACGTCCCCTCGAAGACGGTAAAGGAGTATTACCGAAAGTACTTGGGTTATGAATAAATATTGAAGTAAATGAGGATGCAGCAAAGGAAAAAAAACTCATTTGGTGATGAGGCAAAATAAATTCCAACGGAAAAAAAAAGAAGTGGACCCGTGGCCAAATGGAAAAAAAAAACCCGTGCCGCATCCACATAACGGAAATATGAATTGAAAGCCAAGACCCACGTGCGGTAAGTGTTCATCGAACTTTACCAACTAAAAGTGAAGTTCAAAAATGCAAATTATGTTGTTGTTGCAATTCTGTTGTTTAAAACACCACTGGCAACAGTTTGAGGAACCTGGCAACAACATTTAAGTTCTTCAGGAGTAAACAAAACTTTTTACAACCCTTCTATACATTGAGAACAGGCCTTGACTAAAATCCAGAGGCCATGTACGTCTGTAAAAACTCAAAGGAACTCGGAGAAAAGGAAGATAAACTAAAGATTCTTCAAGTAGAAGCAGAATTAAATAAATATATCTGGGTAAAGCTTTGAGTAAGTGATTTAACCTTACAATTTCTGTCTGGTTGCAGAACGACTTTTGTATGACATTCTCAAAGGTGAAGCACAAAATTCATCTCATGGTAAGTCCATGCAAGACAATAGTAATAAATTACCCTGCATTATTATGCTTATAGAACACAAACCAATCATTAGATTGAATCAGTTATTTTTAGTATTCAGAAAATAACTCTGAAAAAAAAAAAATTCTGCCTTCTCTCTTTCCCTTATTTGATCCATATTCTACAATAAGGTTCCTTATGCACAAGGTGGTACTTTTAATCTTGCTGACTGTCAGAGACAATGCCTTGTTCTCAAGCTCTGTCTTATTGATCATTACATACCACCATACATTGTAGGTGAGTGCACAGTCAGTCAGATGGCAGTTGTGGTATTGATAACAAATACACGGGTAACTGTGTGGCATTCAGTTTTGAGATAACAAGAAAATCCTTCTTTTAGTGTTGTTCCAAATACTGGTGAATAGACAACCTTATGTTCTGCATTTTAAATTTTTAGCTACATGATGAGCTACCAGTATAGTATGTAAAAAAATGCTGTATGAATTATGAAATTTGGAGCAATGCACTTATTTTTCTATTTATTTCCTATTGAGTTCACTTAGCTATTGAGTTCACTCAACTGAGGCGCAGAGGCAATGTCATAGCCAGTGAAGTTTAACTGAGGCGTGCGTTCGTTTTGCTAAAGCAGGAAGCGAAGCGAAGCCAGAGTTTCCGTGGATTTTGGAAAGGCATGTAGTTGCCGTTTTTGTTCAACTTTATTTGCACTTCGTCAAACATCCGTTCGGGAGGAGGGACGCGTGTCTGGCCGCCCAACCGGGTGCGTGTGCCGGCGCAGAGTGCGGTGCCTGGCGGTATTGGAGCTGTGGCAGATCACTGTGTCTTGTTTTCTGCAAGTTATATTCGGATCGTTTATCGATTGCCTTTTCGATTCCAAGATGGCGTTTTTTTGACATTGTTTGTTCGCTATCTTGGCAAATACCTGGTTGATTTTTCAATTTTTTTTTTTTTTTCTCTCACTTCAAATTTCGGAGAACTTTGCTCCGCCACTACTCAGGAAGTTCAGGAGTCGGTATTTTTGAATAACTCTGTACCGCTTTTGATTAACGACCACGTGCATTAGTTTTGCGACCACGTGCTAAGTGTTGTGTGTGTGCTTGTGCCTGTTCGTTTGGATTACCACGCTTAGGAGAATAGGTAAGTACTTTTTGCTTAATTTTCTTAAGCGAGGGTTTGTGTTTTATAAACTTTTTCTGTTGTGTGAGCTTCTGGAGGGGTCGGACTTTTGTCCTCTTCCACGATGGCTGCTAAGACTGAGCCCGATAGGGCTAACGCTATTGTTGCCACCCATAAGGGTATTTCTGCTACAGACGTTTGTTTAGCGCTGTATAAACATTTAGGGTCTCCTTCGACACCAGTTTTTGCCCTGATTCAAGAGGCAAATAAAAACAAACTAGAAGTGGTGCTTAATAAGAGGGAGCATTATTACAAGCTTCTTGATTGTGAGGTTGAGTGCAACAATACTTTGATGAAGTGCACTAACGCCCAGACAAATGTGAAGTTAGTTTTTGTAAATATCTGCATTGCGGCATCACCAATGCCGAGGTTGCTACTGCTTTTTCGAAATTTGGTAAGGTGAGGACCGTTAAGTTTGAAGTGAGGAAGGAGAATGCTCCCCACATGAAAGGGGCCTTGTCAGGTACCCGTGTAATTTCCATTGATATGAAGGAGCCTATTCCTAACTTTATGCAAGTGAACGGTCAGCGTTGCATGAACATTTACAGGGGCCAGATTCGGGTGTGTAGACGCTGCAGCCACGCTGGACACATTGCTGTGGACTGTGAAAAGTTCACTTGTAGCAATTGCCATATTTTAGGGCACTCAGCTGAAGATTGCAAGGAGGTGTGTGGAAATTGCAAATCTCCGCACCACCAGAGGAAGGCCTGCAGTCAGAGGTCCTTTGCGCAGATGCTTGGAGGGGGCGAACAGTCCAAGCGTGATGACGAAATGGAGGCTTGCCACGCTGAGGAGGAGGGGGCTCAGGAGGTGTTGCCGAGGCTGAGATCTCGAGCAAAACAGAAGGGGCCCACCAAATTCTCAGCTCGGTGCAAGCACAAGGGGCTCTGGAGAAACAACAGGTTAGTGTTGTGCCTAAGAAAGGCAACAATACAGGTAAGGATACTAAAGAGAGTGTTTCTTTTACAGCGAAGAAAAGAGAAACCGTTCCTATCGGTGAAGATGGGAAGCGGGGTCTGTCTTCTTCGAGTTCGGATGAGGATGGTTTTACGAAGGTTATTAAAAAGTCAAGGAATTTGACTCCTGAACAGGTTCGGGTTCTTCAGTCTATCCCCGGAAGTGTGAGTATTGTGGAGGGTAGTGAGATGGCTGAAAATTGTGACGATACTGAGGATAAGAATATGGAGGTTGATATTCCTAGTGAAACCATTCCTAAGGGCCTTCAGACTCCCAGTAGTGCTCGAACCGAGTCTGGAGGTAGTGAGATGTCCAGCGAAGAAGGGGAGACCTCCAGTGCTGATGGTACGGAGGGCAGTAAGTATGATTCTGATCTTAGTGAGAGTATTGAGGAGGGAATTGCTATTAGTGAAAGATCTCAAGATGATATAGAATGTAATGATGACAGTGATATTGATATTTCTAATGATTTAACTGATAATTGTAGTAATGTTGTTGATAATGATTGTGATAATAGTGTTATTGAGTGTTTTGGTGCTGCCACGAACCGTGAAAAATATGAAGTCCAATGTTTTGGTGCGAAGGAGGTGAATTTGGTTTCCACTGACCCTGTGCATGATTTATTTCCGGATCTTCCCAACGACACCGGTCAATGGGAAGGGACGGATATGAGGGCACCTGCCCTCCTGGCCAACGCAAGGGGGCAGCGGTCTTCCTCCGCGGCTGTGGATGGTCAGGGCATGGGTCTTCCCGAAAGGGAAGCTGCATACCTTACTCCACCCTCCGATGGGCTATCGGAGCACGTCGGGGGTCCCGGAGGTGCACTTGCGCTTGGACGCGCTACGACCACGAGCGGCAGCCACGTCGCCGCTGACTCGGAGGCGATGCCGGAGACTGCCGGGACAATCTGTGCTCCGCTCGATGGAGTCCGGGCTGTCGGTGTTGGTGGTGCGCAGGTTCGCCAGCACTCTGGTACTGAGGCAATAAGTGGCAAGTTCTGGGCTTCTACGGAGCCTGTGACGGGTGATGATGAAGATGTGGACCCTGTTCGGGCTAACTTACAGCACCAGTACCAGAGTAAGTTTAAAAACTCTGGCAAAGAAATCACGGCAGCTAATTTTAAGGCTGTCAACGAGCTTGCCGCGGCGTCCGTTGTGATGTTGCACGGCACAGGTCACGTCGTTCCTACGGCAAACGGCCAGAGTTTTACTGCTGAGAAAATGGATCGCGGTGCAGCAAAGAAGGTGAAATCTGACAAGTAATGTGGTTTTTTTCCTCTCTCTCCGTTTCCAAGTTTTCATGACTCTTGTTTATTTTTGTCTTTGTTTAATCTCCACTTTCCCTTTTCAGCCCAAAGTAAGTATGCATACCAGTAGGGTCAATTTTCTCGGCACCAACATTAGGATTGGTACGTTGAATGTTCAAGGCCTTAACTCTGCGGAGAAGCATTGTTGGCTTGAAGGATTCTTCCGCCAGAGTAATCTGGACTTCCTTATGATTCAGGAGACGCATCATACGGACTTGGCCAAGTTGTTTGCCTTTCGAAGAAATTCCGGGCTCAGGTTTAAGTACTCTTTAGGCAGTACCGGCTACACGGGTGTTGCCATTATTTTTAAAGAGAAGTTTGAGAGATATATTTCACAATTTCAAACAGACGGGGAGGGTCGGCTGATTGCCCTGACCGTTCACAGTGGTAGTATGTCCATGAAGCTTGTTTGTGTTTACGCTCCGAACCAGGGAAACATGCAACGGTCGTTCTACAACCAGCTCCCGTTTTTCTTTAGGAGTTCGGAGGACGTCTTGATTGTCGGCGGAGACTTTAATGCCGTCATCGATAGTCACCTTGATAGGGCGGGCGATGGTAGGTGGTCTGAAGCCTATGAGAACGTGATTAAAGCTATTCTGGACTCTCAGGGTCTTCACGATGTCTGGAGAACTCTTAACCCTAGAGAGCCAGGCTACACTTGGCACAGAGGGACCAGTGCGTCCCGCATTGATATGTTTCTAGTCTCCAAGATTGATTGGATTGACAAAGTTGAAATTTTCAGCCCTAACTCCCCTGTGAGGTACATTTCTGACCACTCGGCCGTCATGATGAATGTCTGTGTCCCGGTTCCGAGAGAGAGGGGTGCTACCCCTGGCGAATGAACGTCTCCATGTTAGAAGACGAAGAAACGCTGGTGCACCTTCGTTCTATTTTGAACGCTGGGATAGCCACGATTACGGACGATGAGTGCGGCGTGTGGGAGAGGGTTAAAAATGAGATTAAGGATTACCTTATGAAAAAAGGTAGGCTGGCTGCCATGGAAAGGAGGAATCGTCACATGATTTTAATGAATATCCTGAATGCGGCGATTCGTGGAGAGGAAGGAGGTTGTAATTCCTCTCTGATTAATAACGTTAGAAGTAGGATCAGTCAGTTTTTTAAGGAAGAGGGTTCGGCTGTCAAATTGACCGGCTCCCTCGAAGTGCTCCGGCAGGAGAGTGACATAAACTACATTTTCAGGAAGATGGAGGCTGAGAGAGTTAGGGAGAACCTCCAATGTCTTGATATCGACAACAGGGAAGTCAGGGATCTCCCCGTCATTCTGAAGGCCGCCGCGGACTATTACGGTGAGTTGTTCAGCAAGGAAGCTGTGGCCTCTGATGTTATGGATGCCTGGTTGGAAGGCACGCCGGTTCTTGCGCAGGAGGATAGGAATCTCGTGGAAAGGGAGTTTACTGATAATGAGGTCAAGACTGCGATCCTGGATCTCAAGCTTAACAAGTCTCCTGGTATTGATGGCTTGCCGGCCGAGTTCTATAAGAAATTTTCCAATATTCTGGCTCCGTGGCTTTGTAGAATTTACAACCACATTGTGAATAGAGGAATCATGACTGAAACTATGAGAACCAGTATTGTTACTCTGCTTTGTAAGACCCCGGAAAATCCTGCCAGGAATCTTGGTGGGTGGAGACCAGTGTCTCTGTCTACAATTGATTACAAGATCATGGCAAAAATCATCAATGCTAGGCTATTGCGGGTTGCGGAGAAGCTGGTTGGTGTTGGTCAGACCTGCAGTATACGTGGGAGACAAATGTTTCACAACATCAGGTGCGTAAGAGACTTGGTCACTTACGTTACCGAAAGAGATCTTAAGCTGGGAATGTTTTCTGCGGATCAAAGCAAAGCCTTTGATCGGGTCTCCCACGATTTTATCAGGAAGTTGCTGGAAAGCTCACGGCTTTGGTGAAATATTCCGAAGGGCTGTGGACTCGTTGTATAGAGACCTCAATGGGAGAGTTATTGTTTCTGGCCGTCTTTCTCCCCTCTTTGAGGTTGGAAGAGGAGTGAGACAAGGCTGCCCTCTCTCTCCATTGTTGTTTGTTTTGGTCATCGAGACCATGCTCAGGAAGGTTCTGGCGCACCCGAACATCAAAGGGGTTCCTGTGCCTGGTTGTGCGTACTCCATGAAGTACTTGGCGTATGCTGATGATGTCACCTTCTTTGTGGACTCGGAAAGAAGTCTGACTAAGGTCCGGGAGGTCTTCGCGGGGTACTGTGGGGCCACCGGTGCTAAGCTGAATGATGATAAGTCCAGTCTGGTGCTCTGGGGAAGATGGGATTGCACTGCCGTTCATGGGCTGGAGGTGACCGATGGACCCGTCAGGATACTGGGTATCCTTTTCGATAAAGACGGTGTTCATAAGAAAACTTGGAGGGACATCCTCTCAAACGTGCGGAAAGAAAGGGATAGGTGGCAGAAGCTTCATATTTCAATGACTAATCGTGCTAAGTTGGCCAATGCCCTCTTGGTGTCAAAGTGTGCTTTTGCCGGAGAGCTTGAGTCACCCCCTCGGAGTCTTCTGAGGTTATTGGAGAGGGAAATTTTTGCCTTCATCTGGGCTGGTAAGGCCGTTGAGGCGATAGCCAGAGCCGCCCTTTTTTGTCCTAGGGAGGAAGGCGGTTTAGAGGTTAAACACCTTTCCTCTTGGTTCAGCGCACTCCAGTTTCGTAGTACTAAAGGGGCTCTTAACTCCTCTCTTCCGTGTAAGAACTTTGTGTCTTTTTTGACTGGATTATCCGCGGACAAGTTCTTGCCTGGCTATCGTTTTTTCGGGCCCCGCAGGGAAACTACCCATAAGTGTTACAAGCTTGGTGGGCACCTTCAGGCCCGGAGGCCAACCGGAACGGGAATAACTTGAAGCAGATGTACTTTCATATCCTTCCTAGACCCAGGGAGAAGATCATTGAGTTCAATGTTGTTAACTTCGATAAGAGGGAGGCGTGGATGTGTGTCCATGCTGCTGGGGTTGATTGCAAAAAACGGGACTTTAAGTTACGTTTGGCGCATGATGTCCTTCCTACGAGGAAACGGCAGTGCAGGTGGGGAGGTGCTGTCACTGACAGGTGTCTTTCCTGCAATCTTATCGAAGATAGACACCACTTGTTTTTTAGTTGCCCTATGGCTGTGCAGGTTTGGCGGTTGGTCTGGGATTGGGCCGGCCGCCCTCAGCAGTTTATGCCTCAGCATGTTTTCTACCAGTATCCCGGTCCCAAAGCGGGAAGGGATGTCTGGAGACTCATCATTACGGAGACGACGTACAAAATCTGGAGAGAGAGGAACAGAGTTCTTTATTGTAATCACGGTAATGTGGGATTCAGCCCTATGAAAGTTGCCTGGCAGGTCAAGTGCGAGATCCGGAACAGGGTTGAACTTGACGCCCACTCCCTTTCGGACCGTGCCTTCAGGTATCGGTGGGTCTTCTGGCCTCGGATTGTTACCGGTACTAGGGAAAAGTACTTCTTCCACTGGAGAACTTAACCTTGTTTCCGCTTGCAATCCTGCATTACCGGATCCTTTTGAATTTTTGGTTGATGTTTTGTTTCGTTGATACATGGTTTGTGTGTTCTACTAACTTCTCGGATCGAGCGTGGGGGGCTCCGGAGACGCCGTTTTCCGGGAGTTTTTTGTTGTTGTCTGGTGTGTGTCTGGCGTGTGCCGGTTCTGCGTGTGTGTCTTTAGGGGGGAGGCTTCCTCGTTTTTGGAGATGCCTGTTGCTCTCCGCCGTTGCCTCCTCTGATGTTGTCATCCTTTGGGTGGCTATGTCACTGAGTCTCCTCCGAAGGAGGAATTTCCTCCTACATGAACGTTTCGAAGGGCCTTGTCCCTTCGTCGTTCTAGGAGACTCCGCCGTCGGTTTGTATGGTGTTGCGTCGGGGCTTTAGGGGGAGGCTTCCTCGTGTTTGGAGATGCGTGTTGCTCTCCACCGTTGCCTCCTCTGATGTTGTCATCCGTTGGGTGACTATGTCACGGGGTCTCTTCCGAAGGAGGAATTTCCTCCTACATGAACGTTTCGAAGGGCCTTGTCTCTCCATCGTTCTAGGAGACTCCGCCGTCGGTTTGTATGGTGTTGCGTCGGGGGTGTGAGTGTCCTTGCTTGTGGAACCGTGGTGTGTGTATCGGGGCGTGTGTGAAACACCGGTGGAACCGATCCCATGTTCATACATGGGAGCGGGGAAACAAGCGTGTTGGTGTTGCTGGGCAACAAAAGTTCGTAATGGGAGAGAAGTCGTCGTGCTTCTGCACAATATGACGTCCCTTTCTTTCTGTTTCCAGTGAATGGTATACGAAGACAAGCTTCCTATTACTGAGGGTCAGACACTCCCTTCCTAAAACTTTGTAAAATACACTTAAGCATCCCTGACTTAACTAAATGGTATTTCTGCACAACAGTAAGGCCTACTACATGATTGAGCACCAGGGGCCCTAACTTTATAGCTGCACTACTGCCCTGAACAATATGATTTTGCTATTCATGCTGATTGTACTTGGGGAAGTTACATCATTGTCTTCTGTAAACTGGTAAAAAGTAGACAATATAGGACAGGGATAGATCCACAAGTTTACCTTATGGGGGTGGGGAGTCGCACTGATCAGGGCAAGATTAAGACCTTAGTGGGCCCCTAAGCTAAGATACTTGAGTGGGCCCCATGGCTAAGGCATCTGAGTGAGTTCCCAAAGAGCTTATGATGGGGATATATTATGAAATCTGTTAAACATGAAACTATAACTACTAAATTATCAGCAGAGTTTTCATAAATCACTGAATTTTTCATTGTTCTCAGTTAAAAGCTTAAGATTCCTAGATTTTGTCTGGATTTTCTAATGAATTAACAATGTATACTTTTCTTAGTGCATCTTTTTGTTATGCAATGTGAAACCAGAGGATTGCAACCATTAACGGTTTTATGTACAAACTAAATGAAAGCCCGTCAATAATTATGGGGAAAAATAAAGTTTATGACACAGAAATTATTGACATTTATTTATTGAGTTCCACGTCGATAGATGGCAACATTGACTCACAGCTTTCTGAAAATTTCCCGAGCAGTCGGTTATGGAATTTAATACGATGGGCTGTCTGTTTGTTATGTGTTTTGTAAAATCTTTAGTCCCCATTTCGTCGACACTTCCTTGTACACAACATTTTTCGTAAATACTGAGTGTGAACCCTGAATCAATTTCTCCTGTTTTTTTCCACAAACTATTTTTATCTTGATGTCGTGAGATCGTTGTACTCTTGACGTTGCCACATACAGATGGCTAAACATTGGTTCAGGTAGTGAACCAAAATTTCTTATGTAAAGTTTTTCATAGCCACCCCGGTAGTGCATTGGTCTAAGCGATGGCTTCTGATCATTCGTCTGAAAGGAGTCCGGGTTCAAATCCCGGTGAGGCATGGATGTTGTGTTTGTCTTACAGCACTGGCTTTCTCCTTCCCTGGAACCAGTGATCCTAAACTAAGGACAGGCGACTACTTATAGCATAGCCCACTGAATAAATCATGGTGGTCGTTAAACCTCCAGTCCCCTCCCCCTCCTCCGGCAAGTTTTCGTATCTCTAGAGATGACCGTGTGATGTAACGCATCTCTGACGTCATGTGAGAATGATTTGTATTAGATCATGTCACACCAGCAGCTGTGTTCTTTGTTGCTATGACAACAAAACAAAGTGGTATATGCGTGTACTGTGCGCGTGTAAGTGATGACGTTACCTACGCGAAAAGCTAAGCGTGACGTCACAAACATTTGTTTCTCGGTTGTTGCTATGACAACTTAAAAAGAGGCACGCAGGAGGAGGAGGAGGAGGAGGAGGGCTCTAGCAGATTATTATTTAGGAGGTGTGGGTGGATGGAAGTGAAAAGGCTAAAACTGTCTTGCTGACGCCGCTGCATACAGTGACACAAAACCTTTACTCTTGGTGAGTCACTGTCTTGAAATCTGTTCATCTTCCAGCCTCTGTTTCTGATGAAGTGGAAATCAATATCAAAACCACGAAACCACGAATGCAAAATTTTGTAGTTTGCATTATCGCTATTTAAAAATTAAATTTGATCAAAGAATCTCTTTTGCAATTACATCAGACTGTTCAAGCACTATACATAACATTTCCATCAAGTTGCATCTGTATTGTGCATCAGTGCATCAAATTTTATATGACATGAAGTCAACAATCAAAAAATTCTCACATTCTTGGTTTTATCACTGCAGCTATGATATCATTCCTTCCTAAAGTGATAAAAAAATGCGCATGAGAACAGGCACTTTTATTTTTCTCAGATACAATTAATTACAAAGTAATGTTCATTTTATGTTTTTGTTTTCCTGCTAAGGTATGTACTCAAGATAAAAGGCTTACCCCCTTCCCACCCCCACCCCCATTCATTAGCCTGACACTCTGACCACTACAATTGCTCTCTTCTTTCTTTGGTGGCATACAAGTGGGAAATGTGCACAGGGAGAGGGAGGGAATTGGCATTAACAATAGGCACATGTGACCTCATCTGACCATTCCAACTAAAGAAGTAACAATGGCTATTTAAGGAAGACCAGAATGGCGACACTAGCAAAATAACGTCTTTGACAATTTTTATCAATTTTTAAAACTGGACAAAATTATTTTGGGGGTGCATATGGCTCTTTGCATCCCATCTGGGTACGCCATTATTAGTAACTATTTACTAAGTTGCTTTTGGAGAACAAAAACTAATACATGAGCTTTTTATTGGCATCTAGATTTGGTTAGGTCAAAGCAAATGCATTACAATATAATTAAACTATCATTTTAGTACCAATACATACCTCAGAGGAAAAATAATAAAATAAAAAAAAATCCTTAGCTGGGAATAAGAAAACTATTGTGTTGTTGAAATATAAATCCATAAAGAAATAAAATTTAAAACAGCATGAATTTACTACTTCTGTTTATATATTTCTCCATCATAATATGCTTTGTGCTAATACAGCTTTTCTATCAGCATCAAGATGCATCATATTTTTGGTAAAATTACACTGAAATAAAAAAAAATATATGTTTTTACTGTTTAACACACACACTGCAATTTTCTATTATACTCCAAGTCAACCTAAGAGAATACTATTGTGGAAGGAAGGGTAATCAGCATCTTCATGAAAAAGAATCAATCCTCATCACACTCAATTCCTGCTGTTCCTTTGCTGTTAAGCATTATTTCTACACTGACTTTGAAAGAATTTTTAACCACAGTGGCTCCAACCGAACTTAAAAGAACTTTCTTTTCACATTATTTCTAAACAAAATTGAAAGAACTTTCAACCAGAGACTGAAGATGCTCACATGGATATGGAAAAAGTGCTACCACCAAATTAAAAAGAGCAACATGTTAAACAGCAATAATACCAATTTTAACATACTTGCCATCATGTGATCTATTATCTTTTTGCTACCATGTTGAAACATCATATCCCATAGTTCAATTCACAAATAAATAACAAATACAAAAAGTAAAGGTTTTATTCTCATATATATATATATATATATATATCATCATCATCATCATCATTGTCAACCATTATCAATCCACTGCTGGACGAAGGTCTCCCCAAGTTTCCTCCACAACGGTCTGTCTTGTGCCAGTCTCCTCCATGTCACCCCTGCATACTTTCGAATTTCATCCACCCATCTCCCATGTGGTCTTCTTCTGGGTCTTTTCCTGTCCCTTGGAATCCAATCTAAAATTTCGGCTGTCCATCGATGATCTGTCCTTCTGGCAGTATGTCCAGCCCATTGCCATTTCAGGGATTTAACTCTGATCATGATGTCTTCCACTCTTGTCATTTTTCGGATCCACGAGTTCCTCTTCTTATCTCTCCTGGTTACACCAAGCATGCACCTCTCCATGCTTCTTTGAGTTGTCTGCAGCCTTTGTATGTCTCTTTTAGTTAAGGTCCACGTCTCCGCACCATACGTAAGCACTGGAAGGATGCATTGATCAAACACTTTTCTTTTAAGACATAATGGCATATTGCTCTTGAAAATTATGCTGTTTCTTCCAAAAGCTCTCCAGGCAAGTTTTGTACGCCGATTAATTTCTTCATCAATGTGACCCTCACTTGATATCTGCTGTCCAAGATAAACGTACGTGTCTGTTATCTCCAGCTTTTCTCCATCAATCGATAAATCTTCATTTCTTGTAAAAGCATTGAACATCACTTTTGTCTTCTGAAAGTTCATTTTTAATCCCACTTCTTTACTCTTGTCAGCAAGTTCCTGGATCATACTCTGCAGCTCTGATGGGGTAGTTGCAAAAATGACTACGTCATCAGCAAAACGAAGGTGGGTTAGATAATCTCCATTAATCTTTATCCCCTTGTTTTCCCAGCTCAGTGACTGAAAAACACCCTCCAATGTGGCATTAAAGAGCTTCGGAGATATGGTGTCACCTTGTCTCACTCCCTTCCCAATTTTTACGTGTGTTGTATTTTCAAACAGCCTAATCTTTGCACTTGCATTTTCATAGATGTTATTAATAATATTAATGTATGCATCTTCAATACATGCAGGTTTTCAGAGCCATTGTAACTGCTGATGGTTTCACCGAATCAAAGGCTTTTTCATAATCGATAAAAGCCATGCACAATGGAAGTTCATATTCCCTCGCTCTTTCAATTAGTTCTCTCAGCACGTGGATATGATCTATTGTGCTGTAGCCACTCCTGAATCCAGCTTGTTCTCTCGGTTGAGCCATGTCCAGTGTTACCTTCAAGCGGTGTGAAAGAACTTTAGTGAAGATTTTATAAACTACTGATAGGAGGCTGATAGGTCTGTAGTTTCCGAGATCCTCAATGTCACCTTTCTTATGTAGCAGGATCATTGTAGCTGTGTTCCAATCCTCAGGAATCTTTCCTTCATTAAGGCATCGAGTGAAAATTTGGGCGAGTACTGTTTCGATTTCTCCACTTGCTTCTTGTATGATGTCTACAGTAATTCCATCTTCTCCTGGAGCTTTTCCTCGCTTCATGTTCTTGATTGCATGTGCAACTTCTGCTGGAAGGACTGGAGGAACTCTGGTACTGGTATCTTTCATGATGTCTGGAGTGCATATATCATCCCTTTCATATAATTTGGAGTAGAAATCTTTCACTCTTGTCAAAATTTCGCCTCTATTTCTTGTTACAGAACCATCTTCTTTTCTCAGTGCCATAATCTGTTTTCTTCCCTTACTGAGATGTCCCTTTGCTATCTTTAGGCTTTGGTTGTTTTCAATTGCTTTCCTCACTAGTTCACAGTTGAATCTCCTTACCTCTTCAGTGATACTTTTTCTTACTGTCTTGCATAGCTCTATATATTCCACTTTGGAAGTCACATCTTCTTTAGTTGTCCTCATCTCTCTTCTTTTTTGCATCAACATTTTGGTTTTTCCTGATAATTTGTTCACATGCAACTTGTTCTTAGACCCAGCTAATTTTGTTGCTGTTTCCATAAGAGCTTTGGTTACTTTTCTGTTAACTTCAGAGATGTCCACTTCTTCCGATGTTAGGCCTTCTAAAGCAGAGAACCTGTTCTTCAGTTCTAATTTGAAGGTATTATGGTGTTTTTTAAGGTTGGTTATGTCAATAGATTTTGTTTGTCCTATGAGCTTGCCACGTTCAAGTTTAGTGTTGAGGTGCATCTTACATCTCACCAATCTATGGTCACTACCTGTGTTGAACTTGTTTAGCACACTGCAGTCTTCTATGACGAATTTTTTTGTTACACATAATAAAATCAATTTCACTTGTCGTCCCATTTGGATGTCTCCATGTCCATTTCCTGTGTGGCTTTTTCTTGAAAAAGGAGTTCAAGATGAAAAACCCTTCTGCCTCTGCAAACTCAACGAGAGTATTTCCCACGCAGGTTTCTGTTGCCATGACCGAATTTACCTACTGAAGTTTCATTCTGTTGCCGTTGCCCTATTTTTGCATTGAAATCTCCCATAATTATCTTCAAATGCTGCTTACCTTTATTATTTAGATGACAAATTTCCTCATAAAATTCTTCAATTTCTTCTTCAGGATGACTTGTGGTGGGTGCATAAGTTTGAATAATCTGAGCCTGGTATCTTTTCGAGAGTTGGATAACAAGTCGTGCAGCTCTGTCAGAGGAACTTTCAACTTCTACAACTTTGTCCTTCAGTTTCTTGTTTATTATAAATCCAACACCACTAGTTCTGCCAGTATCTGTCCCACGATAGTAGAAGAGATGTCCACTTTTCAGTTCGATGAGATCTTTCTCCTTTTCTCCTTACCTCACTTAGCCCCACGATGTCCCACTTGATCCTTTGTAGTTCCTCTTCCAATTCAAGAAGCCTTGAATCAGAAGATAGGAGCGTCCATTGTAAGTAGCCAAGGTCAGCATCAGATGGCAGCCTAGTCCGGTCCTCCGGGGATTCTTAGCACCCTCTGCCTTCATGTCGCACTGGCCGCTGCCTTGGCCAGGTACATTCCAGCTGCCGGAGACTGAGGGCCAAGATTTAAGTTGTGGAATCATTTTGGAGGGGTTTGGCCAACTCACCACGCTGGCCAAGCGGGTTGGTGAGTGTGGGATAGCATTTCCTCTGATCCCGATGGTATAGTTATACCGCTATGGGCGGTCGTCAGAGCCCCTTTAGTGGGAACAGGATGCACCACGAGAAGGCGGGGTTGACATTTGTCAAGGAGAGGCTGTGATGTTACGCATCACCTGACCTTACATCACCTGACCTTATATATATATATATATATATATATATATATATATATATATATATATATATATATATATATATATATATATATAATTCATAAATTTGCAGTTTATGAGCACAAACATTGACTTCTGCATCACCCACACAGAATATAGCAAACTTGAATCATCCTTTTATGGCATCTACTACTTTTACATTACATGGATTTTCATGCACTGGACTTGTATTACAGTGAAGAGAAAAAATTAATGGATCACATCATAACTATAGTGGCACTTATATATTCAGAATTAACTAAAACACAAGAATGCTCTTGCTAACTGTAGCAAAAATAATGTCGAAAAAAAAAATAAGTGCCAATTTGGAACCACATATTCTGACATTTTGTACCAGGTATTCTTGTTTGAGCCACTCCACTAGCTAAGTGGTCTGAGGAGCTGGCCTTTGACTATTTGACTGAAATGGGCCGGAGGTCAAGTCCCGCATGTGGCATAGGTGGTGTGTTTATTTAATGGTGCTGGCTCTGTTGCTACCCTGGAGCCACTAACCCTAAATTAGGGATGAGCACCTGCTTATGGCCCTAAGAATTGCCCAAACCAAACAAACAAAAAATACAAAGAAAAATCCCCTATTACCATAATTTGCACAAAACAAAGAATTACACAGAGAGAAAGCATGTAAAACCCATACATTAAACTGCACCAGGAAAGTATGAGGGCAAATTTCAAATATTAACAAACAAGCATTTTAGCACTCTCACACTGAGAAATATCGCAATACAATAGAAATTTGCTGAAAATTGGAGAATACTGCTTTGCGATGGCAGAATGGGACAAGGACCATTTGTTCAAGGTGAGCTGTTCGAGTCTTAGTAAGGCATAAACAGTGTGTTGTGCAATGGCACTGACAATGTACCATACCTGTAACGAACCAATGGTTCTATATTAGGGATAGATGACTGCTTATAGTGCTCAGCATTGCTCTTGGTAAATGTTGGAGAATTAATATCTTACACTGAATAAATCCTTCACTCCAAAAACATTCAAGCTATTTTGGAGTGAAAGGTTTATTCATCCAACAATAATCAGCACTGTCACTGCACGATTTGAAATCCAATATAACAAGATCACATTAAAGGTTTATTACATTAAAATATATTATTTACAAGTTAAAATCTACTAGAGCTTTCGGGCCGTCAAACGTGCCCATCTTCAGGTAAAATGTAAGGGAGGTATACAGACAGCAGGGACTTATATACAGTCCATTGTTGGTTGGCGACGTAAAAAAAGTCATTTAAGCGCATGCTCAAAGAGTTAGTCTTAAAGGATTGAGATGGATAACTCCACTTCTTATGGCAATGTTGGGATGTCTTTGTCGTCAGTTATGGCATCTTGTAATGTTCCTTCGATGAGGGATTTCCATGGTTGTGGCACTAAATAAGGCGAATCCTCATTACATTTATCACCAAAGGCAAAGATGCACAAACTCTTGGTATAAAGGGTTGAGGCCTTTGTTTTTTGACTACCCAATATTGAAGCTTCATTCCATATTGGCATATATGAGCCTTCTCTTGTGAGTCGAGAGAGGGAGGTAGTTGTTGAATGGTTTCTAACATTATATTTATTGTGGAAATAACTTTTTTACGGGTCTTATAGAGGTTATTGTTCAAAAACCCTAGTAACAAAACAGGGCTAGACAGACATATATAAGCAAGTGGACACTAAATAAATTAGGACTCAGTAAGAATAATCGTCTATCATACTTAGAAAA
Organism: Macrothele yani; assembly: GCA_039090855.1. Classification (NCBI taxonomy): domain Eukaryota; kingdom Metazoa; phylum Arthropoda; class Arachnida; order Araneae; family Macrothelidae; genus Macrothele; species Macrothele yani. The sequence goes on along the minus strand of CM077032.1, from coordinate 57,555,160 downwards.
GAGGAAACTAGAAGAAGGGATGGAAATAGCAAGAAGAAGTAACACAATTAATAATAATTGCAGGTGGACACTTCCAACTGAGTGGCAGCAACTACTCCAGTGACGTAGTCCTTCCTGATGATGAACTAGGCTTTAGTTCAAAAATTTGACCACCAGCTTTTTTGATAAGACCTGTAAAAAAGTTATTTCCACAGTAAACTATGAAAAGAGGTGCCATAAATTCATTTACAACTAATATTATATTTATGTTCATTTGTTCTTACGCCAAAAGTACGTAAAGTTGATCCTATGTAAACTTGGGGTTTATCTGCTGGGTCGTAGCTTTCTAATGGTATACAATATATACCAGATTTATTGATATCGTCAATCAAGTTTGAGGGGTGCATGACAACTAATTCTGAGGTTTTTTCATTGTAATATATCAGTTCTCTGATAGAATGCATGAGATAACTAAATATTAGCATGTTCTAAAAACACTTTTGATAGAATTCAAGCAAATAGTAGAGTGAGATGAGAGAGAGAGAGAGAGAGAAAGAGCTGTTAATGTCAGTCATAAACTTTGATATAGTTTAAGTTAGAAATGTAAACTAAAAACAGATTTTGTTTTTATTACAGCAGTAGTTGTGTGCAAAATAACATCTCTTTAACCCTTCAAGGGCATAAATCATTATCATAAAAAAATTGAAAATGATTTACTGGCTGTATAGAGTAAAAAATGTAGATATTAAGCTAAAATATGTGTCTTAGCTTTAAAAGCCAAACTTAATTAGGGAAATATGAAATGACTTTATGCGTTTCACATAGATGAACAGATTAATTCCTGATACATTTTAACTATATTAACAAGAACAGCATGGATCTCTATTTTAGTGAAAAGGATTTTTAAGAGACAGATCTTGAGATCAAAATAGTATAACTATACTAATGATCTGAATTTCTCAGCATAGCATAGAAATAAGACTTTCCAAGCTTTCACACATCAACCAGATGACTTTTTCAAGGAAGGTAGACAGCTAACTGCAAACTGGATAATAGAACCTTCAACAATTTGAATGCTGTGACTTGACTAAACAATAAATGAATGGGCGTAGATGTGATCATTCAAAGAAATGAGGTCACGTTGGTTGGGCATGCAGTACCAAGGTAGAAAATTCAGCATTATTTGAAGAATTGATTCCAAATATGTGGCAACTCCAAGGAGATGCTATCATTGTAAGCCTCGCTGCTGGTCAAAATTTCCAAGGTTTTGCGAACTGCAGTAGATTTGGGTGTGGAGTATGAAGCTAATTTCTTTATATCACTCTACATAGGATCAGGGGACTTGAACTTGACGTCTCTTGATAGGGCAGTGGTTATTTTTCCGTTTTTTGTATTCCTTTTATTTTTGCTGATTCTAATTTCAAACGAACGTTTGGTCATTCCAATGTAGTATCGCCTGGAGCTGTCTGGATATTGTAGTGAGATGACACAAACATCTTCCTCACTGAGAAGAGGGGGCTTGTCAATATTTCTCTTAAGCACTGTATATAAAGATGCCGGAGTCCTTATGCCAACACCGAAGTTCATCATCCTGAGCGTGTTTTTGAGTTGATAGAACACTTTTGGTATGTAGGGAATAGATCCCAGGTAGCGAAGTTGCGGCATAGAAAAATTAACATAACTGGTACTGGCTTTTTCGATAAAATTATGCATCTGGTTCATGCCCAATCAACATGACCTCATTTCTTCGAATGATCATATTTGCGCCTATTCATTTATTGTCTAGTCAAGTCACTGCGTTCAAATTTTTGAAATGTTCTGTTATCCAGTTTACAGTTAGTTGCCTACGTTCCTCGAAAGAGCGAGCCATCTGGTTGATATGCGAAAGCTTAGAAAGTTTTATTTCTATTCTCTGCCAAGAAATTCAGATCATTAGTATAGTTATACTATTTTGAGTATAAAAATTAGATTAATTATTTGGCAAATCAGCTTAGATCATGTATAGGAATAGTTTATAGAATTTCGGGTATGTTGACGATAAGATTAAAACTAATTTAGTATTACTCGTTCATTTATTCACTTCTTTCATATTTTTTCAAGTACTTCCAATATTGGATTTTGTAAGAAAAAGTCCGCTATTGAAAAGTTAATTCGTTTTTTGACGTGCATTAATGCAATTGCATTGTTGGACTTATTAAATCCATGTTGAACACTTACCGCACGTGTTGGTTCCGTATTTCCGTTGTGTAGATGTGGCATGGGTTTTTTTTCATTCGGTTGCTGTTCCTTTTTAATTGGCCTCGTCACTAAATGAATTTTTTAACCCTCTGCTGCTTCTACATTTCGATACGTTTTTTACCCGAGTACTTTCGGTAACATTCCATTACCGTCATCTAGGGGACGTTTTGCTTCGACCTGCACGGACCGTGCCGGCAGAGCATTAGGTGGTTCTCGTGGGCTGCATCTGTTTGCAGCTACCGCTTGCTCTTGGGCATTGTGGCGCCCTCTCTTGTTTGCCAGCGATTTCATTTGTCGAACAAAAAAACGGAAAAGTTTGAAAAATGAGATTGCTGGGAAACAAGAGATGGCGCCACAACGCCCAAGAGGAAGCGATAGCTGCGAACAGATGCAGCCCACGAGAACCACCTAATGCTCTGCCGACACGGTCCGTGCAGGTCGAAGCAAAACATCCCCTAGATGACGGTAATGGAATGTTACCGAAAGTACTCGGGTAAAAAACGTATTGAAATGTAGAAGCAGCAGAGGGGAAAAAATTCCTTTAGTGACGAGGCCAATTAAAAAGGAACAGCAACCGAATGAAAAAAAAACCCCATGCCACATCTACACAATGGAAATACGGAAACCAACACGTGCGGTAAGTGTTCAACATGGATTTAACAATAAGTCCAACAATGCAATTCTTTCATATTGTTTACTGACCTGGGGTCAGACCACGTTGGGTAATGTCAGCAGATTATATATTTTACAAAAGAAATACATTTGCTTATTGGATACTGATAGTGCTATAGCTGCCATTTGCTGTTCATATAAAATAATCCCATTTAATAAACTATATACATTTGACAAGAGTAAAGAAGTGGGATTAAAAATGAATTTTCGGAAGACAAAAAGTGATATACAATGCTTTTACAAGAAATGAAGATTTATCGATTGATGGAGAAAAGCTTGAGACAACCGATACCTACTTTTATCTTGGGCAGCAGATATCAAGTAAGGGTCACATTGATGAAGAAATTAATCAGCGTATTAAAACTTGGATGGAGAGCTTTTGGAAGAGACAGTACAATTTTTAAGAGCGGTATGCCATTATGTCTTAAAAGAAAAGTGTTTAATCAATGCATCCTGCCAGTGCTTACATATGGATCAGAGACATGGATGGACCTTAACTAAAAAAGACATACAAAGACTGCAGACAACTGAAAGAAGCCTGGAGAGATGCATGCTTGGCATAACCAGGAAAGATAAGAAGAGGTACTTGTGGATAAGGAAAATGACAAGAGTGGACGACATCATGACCAGAGTGAAATCACTGAAATGGCAATGGGCTGGACATGTTGCCAGAAGAATGGATCACCGATGGACAACCGAAATTTTAGACTGGATTCCGAGGGACAGGAAATGACCCAGTTAAAGACTCCATGGGAGATAGATGGATGAAATTTGAAAGTTTGCTTTAGTGACATAGAAGAGACAGGCTCAAGACAGACAATTGTGGAAGAAATTTGGGGAGACCTTCATCGAGCAGTGGATTAATAATGGTTGATCATAATGATACATTTTGATTATTACTTTCTATGCATAATAGTATTTTTGCTAATAAGTTTTTGAGTCTTCTTGAATTACACCAATTTTCACATTCTCATGACACCAGGGGTAATGCAAACTTTGTTATTCCCAGGGCACATCTAAATCTTTTGCATTACACTATTACTACAGCCGGTCTGCGACAGTGGAATGAATTGCCCTTGCACATTACATCAATTGTTAACTTCAAGGCATTCATGAAAATATTAACTACTGAATTATTGGCCGGCTGATATGATTTGAATCGATGTCTTTGTTTATTTATTTTTTAAATATAGTAGCACATTATTCCTGGTACATATAAATTTTTATTACTTTGTTTCACATTTACTTTACCTTAGTGAGTAAGACGAGGGATGTTTATATTTCCTTGCTTTGGCTCTTGGATACTGTTTCGTGTTTAGGACTCGATGAATAACTTTCACTGTTAAATTTTTAACCTTCACTGTCATATTGGGTATCACTGCTATGCGCTGCACATATTTTTATACTAAGTATCTTGATCCTGTAAATGACTTAATAGTGTTTAACCTGAAGTTGTGAAATGGTCTGGGATAGGAAGTCTTATTCATTTGTTTAACTTAATTGCAATAATTATTAAACGTTTATTTTGGGGACGTGTATTGCTGTTTTATGTTGTGCCTTTTTTTAAGATTTGTTCATGTGTTTGTGACTTTGTACCAATTGGCTATCGGTGCACTCCTTTGGCTTTTTCTGCATATATCATCATTGTGCTGGGTGGTATGGTGTGATTTATGATTAACTTTGTTGCTTTGTCTTGTTGATCTTGGTTTATTTATTGCTGCCTGGTTATTTTATGTACTGTACAGATATTCTAGTGACGTACATTTTTTGATTACATTGATTTGGTATATATGTTACCGTTAAAGTGTATAATTCAGTTATTTCATGAAATAACTGATCAAGTTAGTTAAAATGTGTAATAAATTAATAGTTCCACACTTTAACTAGTTATTCTATGAAATAACTAGGTATTCTATAAATTAACTAATGATAGATAGTTAAAGTGTAAAATAAACAATTTGACTGAATTATACAGCACACAAAATGTTATTTATATAAAGACACAATAAAATCATTTGTTACAACAGGGATTACTAAAATGGCATTTGGAATTGCATAGAACATCATTTCTAAAGCAAATACATTTTTTGTTGACACACTGCATTTTACATGAACATTTTTTAAATCCCTGACCGGTACCTAAACTTTGAGCTGTAGCAACCGATCGGAGCGATTTCTCTATATCCGGCACTTCTTCGATCTGAATTAATGTTCACTGACGCTGAACTGGGATCGGGAATATAGCTGTTTTATGCAGCCGTTTCTTGTTCCCAATTGAAAAAATCCTTCTTTGGTTATTTTCATGATAACAGCTAAAATAGATCTGGCATCACCCCTTCCTCTGTCAACTTCAGGTACCGGGATATGGACTGTAAGCAACACAGAGGCTTCAGAATGAGATTTATCTGACATTAATTTCATCTTCTTAGCTTGAATTGAATTTCCAAACATTCTTTAGAGTTTTCTCTTTCCCTCTGAACATTCAGTTCATTAAAACACAATTTGCAGATCTTCTGTACAATTTTGTCTTCCAAAACATAGTCTTCTAAACATGACATGTCGACAGGCTCATTACATTTCGAACAAACTACGTTTTCACTGCATTCTTGTGAACAAGTGGTTCTCACTTTACAGCCTTTTGAATTTGGGATTTATTTACTCGGTTATTTTACACTTTAATGGGGTGTAGATCGTTATTCTATGAAATAACTAGTTAAACCATAGAAGACAGGTGAGTTTAATGCTTTAACTGACTTGATCAGTTATTTCATGAAATAACTAGGTATTCTATGAAATAATGGACTTCATACTTTAATGATAACATCATCATCATCATCATTGTCAACCATTATCAATCCACTGCTGGACGAAGGTCTCCCCAAGTTTCCTCCACAACGGTCTGTCTTGTGCCAGTCTCCTCCATGTCACCCCTGCATACTTTCGAATTTCATCCACCCATCTCCCATGTGGTCTTCTTCTGGGTCTTTTCCTGTCCCTTGGAATCCAATCTAAAATTTCGGCTGTCCATCGATGATCTGTCCTTCTGGCAGTATGTCCAGCCCATTGCCATTTCAGGGATTTAACTCTGATCATGATGTCTTCCACTCTTGTCATTTTTCGGATCCACGAGTTCCTCTTCTTATCTCTCCTGGTTACACCAAGCATGCACCTCTCCCAGCTTTTTTGAGTTGTCTGCAGCCTTTGTATGTCTCTTTTAGTTAAGGTCCACGTCTATGCACCATACGTAAGCACTGGAAGGATGCATTGATCAAACACTTTTCTTTTAAGACATAATGGCATATTGCTCTTGAAAATTATGCTGTTTCTTCCAAAAGCTCTCCAGGCAAGTTTTGTACGCCGATTAATTTCTTCATCAATGTGACCCTCACTTGATATCTGCTGTCCAAGATAAACGTACGTGTCTGTTATCTCCAGCTTTTCTCCATCAATCGATAAATCTTCATTTCTTGTAAAAGCATTGAACATCACTTTTGTCTTCTGAAAGTTCATTTTTAATCCCACTTCTTTACTCTTGTCAGCAAGTTCCTGGATCATACTCTGCAGCTGTGATGGGGTAGTTGCGAAAATGACTACGTCATCAGCAAAACGAAGGTGGGTTAGATAATCTCCATTAATCTTTATCCCCTTGTTTTCCCAGCTCAGCGACTGAAAAACACCCTCCAATGTGGCATTAAAGAGCTTCGGAGATATGGTGTCACCTTGTCTCACTCCTTTCCAATTTTTACGTGTGTTGTATTTTCAAACAGCCTAATCTTTGCACTTGCATTTTCATATATGTTATTAATAATATTAATGTATGCATCTTCAATACCGCAGGTTTTCAGAGCCATTGTAACTGCTGATGGTTTCACCGAATCAAAGGCTTTTTCATAATCGATAAAAGCCATGCACAATGGAAGTTCATATTCCCTCGCTCTTTCAATTAGTTCTCTCAGCACGTGGATATGATCTATTGTGCTGTAGCCACTCCTGAATCCAGCTTGTTCTCTCGGTTGAGCCATGTCCAGTGTTACCTTCAAGCGGTGTGAAAGAACTTTAGTGAAGATTTTATAAACTACTGATAGGAGGCTGATAGGTCTGTAGTTTCCGAGATCCTCAATGTCCCCTTTCTTATGTAGCAGGATCATTGTAGCGGTGTTCCAATCCTCAGGAATCTTTCCTTCATTAAGGCATCGAGTGAAAATTTGGGCGAGTACTGTTTCGATTTCTCCACTTGCTTCTTGTATGATGTCTACAGTAATTCCATCTTCTCCTGGAGCTTTTCCTCGCTTCATGTTCTTGATTGCATGTGCAACTTCTGCTGGAAGGACTGGAGGAACTCTGGTACTGGTATCTTTCATGATGTCTGGAGTGCATATATCATCCCTTTCATATAATTTGGAGTATAAAATCTTTCACTCTTGTCAAAATTTCGCCTCTATTTCTTGTTACAGAACCATCTTCTTTTCTCAGTGCCATAATCTGTTTTCTTCCCTTACTGAGATGTCCCTTTGCTATCTTTAGGCTTTGGTTGTTTTCAATTGCTTTCCTCACTAGTTCACAGTTGAATTTCCTTACGTCTTCAGTGATACTTTTTCTTACTGTCTTGCATAGCTCTATATATTCCACTTTGGAAGTCACATCTTCTTTAGTTGTCCTCATCTCTCTTCTTTTTTGCATCAACATTTTGGTTTTTCCTGATAATTTGTTCACATGCAACTTGTTCTTAGACCCAGCTAATTTTGTTGCTGTTTCCATAAGAGCTTTGGTTACTTTTCTGTTAACTTCAGAGATGTCCACTTCTTCCGATGTTAGGCCTTCTAAAGCAGAGAACCTGTTCTTCAGTTCTAACTTGAAGGTATTATGGTGTTTTTTAAGGTTGGTTATGTCAATAGATTTTGTTTGTCTTATGAGCTTGCCACGTTCAAGTTTAGTGTTGAGGTGCATCTTACATCTCACCAATCTATGGTCACTACCTGTGTTGAACTTGTTTAGCACACTGCAGTCTTCTATGACGAATTTTTTGTTACACATAATAAAATCAATTTCACTTGTCGTCCCATTTGGATATCTCCATGTCCATTTCCTGTGTGGCTTTTTCTTGAAGAAGGAGTTCAAGATGAAAAACCCTTCTGCCTCTGCAAACTCAACGAGAGTATTTCCACGCTGGTTTCTGTTGCCGTGACCGAATTTACCTACTGAAGTTTCATTCTGTTGCCGTTGCCCTATTTTTGCATTGAAATCTCCCATAATTATTTTCAAGTGCTGCTTACCTTTATTATTTAGATGACAAATTTCCTCATAAAATTCTTCAATTTCTTCTTCAGGATGACTTGTGGTGGGTGCATAAGTTTGAATAATCTGAGCCTGGTATCTTTTCGAGAGTTGGATAACAAGTCGTGCAGCTCTGTCAGAGGAACTTTCAACTTCTACAACTTAACATATACACATAGATATACACATAGATGATAACATATACACATAGATGTCCAATTTAAATCTCTCATTGTTTTTCTTATACTATATTTATCAGTTATGCTGGCATGTGTTAAGATTTCTATATACTGTAACTGTTCTGGTTATATGCCATCTACTTTTTAATTACAGTTGTTTACAGTCATGTATCCTTCACTTACCTGTACTATAATGGTAATTTGTGTCTTAGTGTGATTTTTTGTGCACTGTGTTCTTGGCCTGACACACAGTTCTTGGGGATCGGGGGTCTCCTCAGGCTTTTTCATTTAAGCCTTTTTCCCTGGCTCCATGTCATCCACTTGCAGTGATTTATGTAGACATAGTATCTGTCTACATTATACATTTTGGTTTAATTGTGCAGGTTCATTAATTGTATTAAATGGTATGTTTATTGTAATTGTAATATGACATATTAGGAATACATTACTGACATTGTATTTTGTTTTGGTTAGCTACTTACACAGTCTTATTGTATTGATGTATTGTTTGTGTTAAACTTTGTCATGTATGGTATTGCTGTGGTGTATGGCAGAATATTCAATAAATCAAATAATTCGTGAACAGTTCCTACTTATTAATTAGATCTTGACATACTAACCATGCGAAATGAGGAACTTTATGATGAACTATCGTTCAATTTAGGGATACAGCCTGGACCAAAGGTCCCAGAACCAAGGGAGGCTGAAGAGTCATCTGAGGGGCTCTGGTTCAATTACACACTGCATTTTCCCATGAATACAGATGCAAGTTTTGCTTTGATCTCTTTTTGTTAATTTACTTCATTAGAAAATACTTATGCCCAAAAGTAAAAGCAAGATACAAACTTTGAAATGAAAAGGAGGAGAAAGAAAACAGAACTCTCTTGAAATATAAAAAATAAACCATCACATTCTTTGAATTTGCTTGATGGTGGTTAGGCTGAATGTTTCTTATTGCTACAGTCAAAATAACTAGCACGATTTTTTAACCAACTAGCAATTTTTTTTTTAGTTTACTGTTCTAGTCTCTTTTCCGTGGATCCATGCAATGGCACTGGTGATTTACTGATATCATACAATTTTTTCTAATCCTCTTCCACAATTCCATGTTTTTCTATCTTTAATAACATATTCTACTGCGCTGGTGCTCTTTTACCCATCCACTACCCATCCCTTCAGCTGTCTGCTACACAACACAAGTATTAGTCCTTTTACCCATCCCTTCAGCTGTCTGCTACACAACACAAGTATTAGTCTTTTTACCCATTCCTTCACCTGTCTGCTACAGAACACAAGTATTAGTCTTTTTATCCAAATCTTCACCTGTCTGCTACACAACACAAGTATTAGTCTTTTTACCCATCCCTTCATCTGTCTGCTACACAACACAAGTACTAGTCTTTTTACCCATCGCTTCATCTGTCTCCTACACAACACAAGTATTAGTCTTTTTACCTATTCCTTCACCTGTCTGCTACACAACACAAGTTTTAGTCTTTTTACCCATTCCTTCACATGTCTGCTACACAACACAAGTACTAATCTTTTTACCCATCCCTTCATCTGTCTCCTACACAACACAAGTATTAGTCTTTTTACCCATTCCTTCACCTGTCTGCTACACAACACAAGTACTAGTCTTTTTACCCATCCCTTCATCTGTCTCCTACACAACACAAGTATTAGTCTTTTTACCTATTCCTTCACCTGTCTGCTACACAACACATGTTTTAGTCTTTTTACCCATTCCTTCACATGTCTGCTACACAACACAAGTATTAGTCTTTTTACCCATCCCTTCATCTGTCTCCTACACAACACAAGTATTAGTCTTTTTACCCATTCCTTCACCTGTCTGCTACACAACACAAGTACTAGTCTTTTTACCCATCCCTTCATCTGTCTCCTACACAACACAAGTATTAGTCTTTTTACCTATTCCTTCACCTGTCTGCTACACAACACAAGTTTTAGTCTTTTTACCCATCCCTTCACATGTCCGCTACATAAGTATCAGGCTAGGCTGTTTTTTTATGTTTTGTAGGAGGGGGGGGAGAGGTATGTGCTTAAACATAATTAATTTTTATTCAAAATAAACAATGGGTCTCTTCTTTCTTCAAAAAGACTAACTAAGCTTCCAAACTTCAAATATCACTTTTTAAAATACATTCTATTTTAAACAGAATAGAATGTATTTTTGTAACAGAATATTAGACTTTTCCATTTGGAATAAAAGAAAGGTCACTTTTCCTGCTACAAAAAAAAGCAGGTTCTTTTTGCATTTCCTACCATTACACTTAGGATAAACTTAAAAATTAGGCACACTTCTTTTAAAAAGTAGATTCTCTGCCCTTTGGGCTGTAGATTGCTAGATAAAATATTACTCCTATGTCTTTCCTAAGACTTACTGAGCCAACAGATAAAAAGAATTATTTTACGTTCTCTGGCTTCTCAAATTATTTTTGAGAAAACATAACTTTTTACAGGTGTTTTATCAATTTTGCATATAAACACCAAGAAATAAACGGTGAGCAAATTATCCTATTTCATAAACAAAATGAACTGTACTTACAGATACTCTGTCATTCTAGTGATTATTCACAACAAAAAAATGAATCTTTAAAATAATACACCACAAAAAATTGCAAAATTATCTATAAAAAGAAAAATTAAATGGAATATAAGCAAAAAATATTGTGTACAAAAATTTATAAAAAGTAGAAAAAATTGTGAGCAATTTTCTCACATTCACAAATATAAAATAAAAACACAAAAAAATTGAGAAACTGAGAAATTTCTCAATTCGCTATTGTCTTATTACTGAAGTTGAGGCAGACGTCACTACTTCACAAGGTGACTCACCCATAGTCACACACACTAAGAATTGACAAAATATTCACTGAAAATCATATCTTCAATGCAAATGGTTTTCCTAACCAACATGAATTTCAAGAATATCTTTGAACAGAAGATATTGCTTTACAAAAGCATATTTAAATTGATAAATTGGAATTTTCAATCATAAAACCTACGGAAAAGACAAAATTCCAAAAAGTAGTGGTGGTGTTGCAATCTGCATAAAAGATATTATAATCATGCAGAAAAATAAATTACTAGAGCTCACATATACATGCTATGAAAAAACTAGGTAAACATCCAAGTAAAAAATTATTACAAAATATATCATATGAGTTCTCAAAAGACAATGCCATTAAAAGACCCAGAGATATTCTCTTTGGTTTGTCAAATTCTGAAAAAAAAAAAAAAATCCCTGAAAATAAAAATAAAAAAACAGGTTAAAATGGAAGAACATGGTTGGAGTTAGATGAAGAAAGCCATTAAGTAAATTTACAATGTTACAATAAAGCTAATAAATCTACAAAAGATGTAAAATGAATAATGTCCAGAGAGCAAAACAATACGACAAAACATATGCGTAATGCAGACAAGCAGCAGCCTGAATACTGATTGATCTAAATCTCCTTTGCTTCTCATTCTGATCTTCTTTCTCCGATGGAAGATTCCTTGGATCTCAAATTTCTCTCTTCTATTTCCAAACAGGATATAGTGAGACCTCTCAAGGCATGCGGTACCCTTACTAACTGTATTATGTCTTCACTCCATGTATCATAATATATTAAGTTACACTGCAGGAATAGATTCAGCTCTTATCTTAGATATCACTAATTACATGGAGACCATTAATTAGTGAGTTCTGTCATGGACAGATAGGTGAGAGGAAAGTTTCAGCAACTGTGGAATGTCTGGGCTTTCTATGCACAAAAATGGGAGGGGGTGGTGTCCTAAGACTGTAGCCAAAGTGCCTTTGTTAGCAGCATATTATCTGGCCATTAGACTGTGAGAGGCAAAAGAACATCCCCACTTGACCATAGAAGACTGGAAACTTGTAGCTTAGTCTGAAGATCCAGATTCCAACTACATCATGCTGACAGAAGATGACATGTGTGGTGCAGACCCAGGTGCAAAGCCCACCCTTATATAATCATCCTCATCATCATCAACACTGTCAACCATTATCAATTCACTGCTGGGCAAAGGTCTCTCCAAGTCTCTTCCACAACGGTCTGCCTTGTGCCAGTCTCCTCCATGTTACTCCCGCATACTTTTGAATTTCATCCACCCATCTTCTATGTGGTCTTCTTCTGGGTCTTTTCCTGTCCCTTGGTATCCTATCTAAAATTTCGGCAGTCCATCGATGGTCTGTCCTTCCAGCCCGTTGCCATTTCAGAGATTTTATTCTGATCATGATGTCTTCCACTCGTGTCATTTTTCTGATCCATGAGTTCCTCTTCTTATCTCTCCAGGTTACACCAAGCATGCACCTCTCCATGTTGCTTTGAGTTGTCTGCAGCCTTTGTATGTCTCTTTTAGTTAAGGTCCACGTCTCTGCACCATACGTAAGCAATGGAAGGATGCATTGATCAAACACTTTTCTTTTAAGACATAATGGCATATTGCTCTTGAAAATTATGCTGTTTCTTCCAAAAGCTCTCCAGGCTAGTTTTATACACCGATTAATTTCTCCATCAATGTGACCCTCACTTAATATCTGCTGTCCAAGATAAAAGTATGCATCTGTTATCTCCAGCTTTCCTCCATCAAACGATAAACTTCATTTCTTGTACATCACTTTTGTCTTCTGAAAGTTCATTTTTAATCCCACTTCTTTACTCTTGTCAGTAAGTTCCTGGATCATACTCTGCAGCTCTGATAGGGTAGTTGCAAAATTGACTACGCCATCAGCAAAACGAAGGTGAGTTAGATAATCTCCATTAATCTTTATCCCTTTGTTTTCCCAGTTCAATAATTGAAAGACATTTTCTAATGTGGCATTAAAGAGCTTGGGAGATATGGTGTTGCCTTGTCTCACTCCCTTTCCAACTTTTATGTGTGCTGTATTCTCAAACAGCCGAGTCTTTGCACTTGCATTTTCGTAGATGTTATTAATAATATTAATGTATGAATCTTCAACACCGCAGGATTTCAGAGCCATTGTAACTGCTGATGGTTTCACCGAATCAGAGGCTTTTTCATAATCGATAAAAGCCATGCACAATGGAAGTTCACATTCCCTCGCTCTTTCAATTAGTTCACTCAGTATGTGGATATGATCTATTGTGCTGTAGCTACTCCTGAATCCAGCTTGTTCTCTCGGTTGAGTCATGTCCAGTGTCACCTTTAAGCGGTGTGAAAGAACTTTAGTGAAGATTTTATAAACCACTGATAGGAGGTTGATAGGTCTGTAGTTCCTGAGATCCTCAATGTCACCTTTTTTATGCAGCAGGATCATTGTAGCATTGTTCCAATCATCAGGAATCTTCCCTTCATTAAGACATCGAGTGAAAACTTGGGCAAGTACTGTTTCAATTTCTCCACTTGCTTCTTGTATGATGTCTACAGTAATTCCATCTTCTCCTGGAGCTTTTCCCCGCTTCATGTTCTTGATTGCATGTGCAACTTCTGCTAGAAGGACTGGAAGAACTCTGGTACGAGAAGCTTTCATGATGTCTGGAGTACATGTATCATCATTTTCATATAATTTGGAGTAGAAATCTTTCACTCTTGTCAAAATTTTGCCTCCATTTCTTGTTGCAGAACCATCTTCTTTTCTCAGTGCCATAATCTGTTTTCTTCCCTTACTGAGATATCCCTTTGCTATCTTTAGACTTTGGTTATTTTCAATTGCTTTCCTCACTAGTTCACAGTTGAATTTCCTTATGTCTTCAGTGATACTTTTTCGTATTGTCTTGCATAGCTCTATATATTCCACTTTGGAAGTCACATCTTCTTTAGTTGTCCTCATCTCTTTTCTTTTTTGCATCAACATTTTGGTTTTTCCTGATAATTTGTTCACATGCAACTTGTTCTTAGACCCAGCTAATCTTGCTACTATTTCCATAAGAGCTTTGGCGACTTTTCTGTTAACTTCAGAGATGTCCACTTCTTCCGATGTTAGATCTTCTAGAGCAGAGAATCTTTTCCTCAGTTCCAATTTTAAGGTATTGTGATGCTTTTTAAGGTTGGTCACATCAATAAACTTTGTTTGTTTTATGAGCTTGCCATGCTCAAGTTTAACATTGAGGTGCATCTTACATCTCACCATTCTATGGTCACTACCTGTGTTGAACTTGTTCAGCACACTGCAGTCTTCCATGGCAAATTTCTTGTTACACATAATAAAATCAATTTCACTTGTCCATCCATTAGGATGTCTCCATGTCCATTTCCTGTGTGGCTTTTTCTTGAAAAAGGAGTTTATGATGAAAAACCCTTCTTCCTCTGCAAACTCTACGAGAGTATTTCCATGCTGGTTTTTGTTGCTGTGACTGAATTTGCCAACTGAAGTTTCATTCTGTTGCCGTTGCCCTATTTATGCATTGAAATATCCCATAATTATCTTTAGGCAGTTGGAACATATGGCAGGTACAGCCATTTGAGATACTAGTAAACTTGGATTAATGTATGTGAATTTCTCAAATTCACCAAAATTTTGTTATATAAAATGAATTTTTTGTTAAATTTAGTGCTTTTACTTACAGGAAATTGAGGGAGTCTTGTGAACAAATATCTAAGTAGAGTAGTAGAAAACAAATATCTAAGTAGAGTTGTAGAAACACACCATTTTTGTAATTATAGTTTAAAATAATGCGGGAAAGGGAGAGATTCCTTGTAGGTTACAAACTAAAATTCATAAGCAGCCTAGTGGAAGCAAAAAAAAAAAAAAAAAAAAGACCTAAATAAGCAGAGGTTGTGAAGAAATAGTAACTTGCCATAGAGATTTGTATCCATGGCTCCCATACAACATACATTGGATAAATGCTATGTACAGTATTTACTTAAAAACTTTTAATACTAGGGATAAGATTATCAGTGTCAGCTAAAATACACAAGAACAGAACATTTTTGCCAAAATTTCTGCCAAACACTTCAGAATTTGTGTCCCCTACCACCATGATTTCAGTTACAAACTAAAATTTATGAACAGCCTTATAAAAGCAAAAAAAAAAAAAAAAAAAAAAAAACGACCTACCAACAACAAGTAAACTAAAATTGTGAAGAATAGTAACTTGCCATAGAGATTTGTTTCCATGGTTCCCATACTACATACATTGAATAAATACTACATACAGTATTCACTTTCAAATTTTTTTTACTAAGGATAACATTATCAGCAATGGGTAAAATGCACATGAACGGAACATTTTTGCCAAAATTTCTGCCAAACACACTTCAAACTTTGTGTTCCCCTCCAAGGGGGCTCATTGGGGGGGGGATAGCCAAATTTTTGATACATGTAAAACACTAATAAAATACACGAAACCTTTTTTTAAAGCATTTTTTAAAATAATAAGATATTAATGATTGATTGCAATTATCAAACTTCTATATTTTAAAAATTTGATTTGCCCGATTCTGCTATGCATTTACTTTCAAAAGTACGACAATGAATTGTAGGTGACAGCTTTTTTCTTTCAGTTAAGAGGGCTCTACTGAATTATATGACAATTCTGCCAACAACATGCACTGTGGAAAGGTCATTTAGCACCCTCAGGCGAGTGAAGACATGGCTGAGAAGCACAATGAGTGAAGAGCGTCTTTCAAGTTTGTGCTTATTAAGTGTTGTTCACAGAAACAGAATAAAACAGAAAGAGCTGAATTTAGTAGAATTGGCTATAGATAAGTTTTCTAAAAACAAGCGAAATCTGCAGTTTGCTTTCTCTGAAAAGTACCAGATATCAGGATGGAATTAACTTTTCCCATCACAATGTTCTAAACTGTAATTAGAACTTTAATTGTATAGTTCAGTTATAACCTCTGCATTGACAAAAAAAATTGCTGCAAACTTTTAATTCATATGAAATGTAATTTTTACATACCATCATCACATATGTAATATGAAGTTGCAATGGCAATTTTTAAAATCAGCTAAAACATTTATTGGTTTGCAGTTTTTTTTGTTTTGTTTTTGTAACTTTATAAATAAATATAATGAACAGAACAGAAAAAAATTATGTGATTTTTTGATAGACCTTTCACATTTTAAAATAAGGTACTTGTTAGCTGTTTACTAATTGTCAAATTCAGGTTAAAAAAAACATCTTTAGCAGAAGCCACAGTTGTTTTTAAATTTATGTGCATACAATTATAATAATTACAAGGTTGCTTTTTTCACATTTCACGGCATGTTTTATTCTTTTTGTTGTCATGCTTGGTTTAAGCCTCCGGTGCGGTGTTCTATTTTTGTCTTCAGGTTCTATTTCACTGCATGTTTTATTCTTTTTGTTGTCATGCTTGGTTTAAGCCTCCGGTGTGGCGTTCTATTTTTGTCTTCAGGTTCTTAGGTTCTTAGAACCTGAAGACAAAAATAGAACACCGCACCGGAGGCTTAAACCAAGCATGACAACAAAAAGAATAAAACATGCAGTGAAAATGTGAAAAAGGTAAGCAACCTTGTAATTATTATAATTGTCAAACAGTATAAATTATTTTTGTTGTATTTTAGTATTTTGTACACTAAAAAGTTTGACAGCCTTGAAAGAGGTAAGGATTTTTCTTAGCCCCCCCTCCCTTAAAAGTACTCATATGGGTGCCACTGTGCCCCTCCCATAATGCTTAGCCCCCCCCAACAATAAATTTTAGTTACAAACTAAAATTTATAAACAGCCTTAGGATGAAAGAAAAAAAAAAAAAAACCTACCTATGGTAAGTAAGCTAAAATTGTAAAATTGTGAATAACAGTAACTTGCCATAGAGATTCATATCCATGGCTCCCATACTCAGGGCTTGAAAAATATCTGAAAAGTTATATCCCCAGCTGGGCATGTGGAGAAATTATTTACCTGCCCAGGTAGTAAAAACTGGATGCCTAGAAAATTTATGATGACAAATCAGAACCCTCATTTTTTTTTCAGCATGTATTTCAAGTTTTAAAATGATGATTCTGAAATTGGTATGAAATGATATGATGATGAAATTGGTGTTTGAGAAATTTAGTGATTCTGCCATGTTCCTTTCTGTGGAATTAACTTTTTTACGGGTCTTATAGAGGTTATTATTCAAAAAAGTTGGTTGTCAAATTTTCGTACTAAAGCTTAGTTCGTCATCAGGACTACGTCACTGGAGTAGTTGCTGCCACTCAGTTGGAAGAGACCAACCACAATTATCGTTAATTTTGGTACTTCTTCTTCTTGCTCTTTCGATCCCTTCTTCTAGTTTCCTCTTTACTAAGTTTGACTGGTGGGCGATTATTTTCACTGAGTCCCAATTTATGGAGTGTCCACTTGCTTGTACATGTCTGTCTAGCCCTGTTCTGCCACTAATGTTCCTAATAGCTGCTTGGTGTTCTTTCATTCGGACTTTAATACTTGTCCATGCTTCTCCTATATAGCTGTGTCTGCAGTTACAGTCAATGCAATATATTACTCCTTCTTGCAATTGGATGTACACTTCTTACTGCTTTATAGCTGGCAGACATTTCTTTATTTTGTTATTTAGATCTGGAGCAAGCCTGATATTATATTTTGTTCCGATCTTCTTCAGTTATTCAAAAAGGTCCTTGTGGTAAGTAATTTTGCTGGTGAATTTGAAGTTGTTTATTTCCTCCTTCTTTTTTGGCACTTGTCTAAATATTTTCTCAACATATGGGGAGGGGTAATTGTTTTCTGCAAATATTTCTTTTAATTCTTCTTTGTGAAGGTCTTTTTGAGTTGCTGAAGAGACCAGGACTTCAATTTTTTCCAAAAATTGTCTCGCCGTATTCGATTTAATATAATCAGGGTGGAATGAGCAGAAGTCTAACATCTTCCCTGTATTGGTGGGTTTTCTAAAAAGCTGAGTGAATATTCTTCCCTCTCTTGAGGTCAAGGTTAAATCAAGGAAATTGATGCTATGGTCTTTTTCCAGCTCCAGGGTGTACTGGGACAGGGCTAGACAGACATGTACAAGCAAGTGGACACTCCGTAAATTGGGACTCAGTAAGAATAATCGCCCACCAGTCAAACTTAGTAAAGAGGAAACTAGAAGAAGGAATCGAAATAGCAAGAAGAAGAAGTACCACAATTAACGATAATTGCGGTTGGACTCTTCCAACTGAGTGGCAGCAACTACTCCAGTGACGTAGTCCTGATGACGAACTAGGCTTTAGTTCGAAAATTTGACAACCAACTTTTTTGAATAATAACCTCTATAAGACCTGTAAAAAAGTTAATTCCACAGTACACTATGAACAGAGGTGCCATAAATTCATTTACAACTAGGATGTTCCTTTCGTTGAACTTTTCGTCCTTTGTCACTAAACACCGGAGACTAGTTTCATCAGAGGTATGCATCCCGTCGCTGGAGCAAAACTACTGTTTCCAATTTCTGGACCTAGATGATAATATAATTAAAGAAGTGATATTCTTCTGTCATTAGCACTTTGTAACAATAATACAACTTCCGGTGATTAGCAGTGAAATGAAACATGACATCGTCTTTTTTTTCTTGTATAGTAGGAAATTCTATTCCAAACTTTTTTATTTTAGAATTTAGTTTCCTGGATCGGGCAACCATATTTTTTATGCCATGCCCCAAGAGTCTCGGGCATGTTATTTTTAAAGCCCTGCATACTACACACATTGAACAAATACTACATACAGTATTCACTTGAAAACTTTTTCACTAGGGATAACATTATCAGCGACAGGCACATGAACGAAACATTTTTGCTAAAATTTCTGCTAAACACTTGAAAACTTGCGCTCCCTTCCCATCATGCTCAGCCAGATTTGAGCAGCTGGCATTGCTGCTGTGTAGACAGCATGAAGCCATGGAATCCAATCATCAAGTTGCAGTGGTACATGCCAGTGGAGGTGGTCTCTGGGGTATGTTTACATGGGATACATGCAACTTTTGGGCTTCTTTCCCCTACTTAGACCACCATCACTGCACTATACAAGGTTTAATAAACATAGACATTGCTCTTTCCATGTTTTAGCAACACATAGCAACCGAAAAATTGTTATTCGATCACCGCTGGGGATCCGAATCCCAGATCTCTCGATATCTAGCCGAGCGCGTTAGCCTTACACCACAGTGGCCAACAATCCATGGTGCTATATGTGTTTTTCTGTCAGCTTCTGTACAAAAAAAAAAAAAAAAAAAAAAAAAAAACACATAGCACTGTGGATTGTTGGCCACTGTGGTGTAAGGCTAATGCGCTCGGCTAGATATTGAGAGATCTGGGATTCGGATCCCTAGCAGTGATCGAATAACAATTTTTCGGTTGCTATTATGTTGCTAAAACGTGGAAAGAGCAATGTCTATATTTATTCACTGACATGTATTTGGAGGATTTTCACAATACAATGTTTATGTACTCACTAACTACCTACTGCCATTCATGCTCTTATTCTGCAGAAATATTATAAACAATTCCACATAGTCTTCTTTGTTCAGCTCACATGATAGTAAAATTAATATTATGTTGCATAGTGAAAGTATTCTTTATAGCCAAAGTACTAATCAGGAAAACGACAGAAATTGGATATGGTGGGGTATCAATAGGCTGTAGAAAAATATCAAATCTATGATATGCAGATGACACCAAGTTGCTAGTTCAGAGGAGGAGATGTGCATACCAGGCAACCACCCAGGACCCCGCACCACAGCCAATTAATTAGTAATTTTAGCCTGGCGTCACCTAAAATATTGTGGTTGTCATTCATGATCATTTACAAATAAATGACCAATTTTAATATTTGTTTACTGCTTTTAATTAGTGACATCAAAAAATTACTCTGTTAGAAATGTTTTTATTTTTTGGTCAGAGACATTTTTTCGGTGGAAAGTTGCGGAGTAATGTCTAAATCTAATTTTTTTTTTTTTAAGATATTTTTCATAGTAGTTTTGCCACAATTTTGGGTACAAGTAGTGAGTTGCAATGTACTCACTCTTCTGCCCATAGAAAATGACGTGGCATCTACTCTGGACTATAGTGATTGGTTTGAAGACTTCAGATACAAGAGATGTCGCAGAATTCTTCTTGAAATAATAGACTTATCTTATAATTATAATAGCCATCCTTGTTTATTTACTAGTAACAGGTCATTTTGGAAAGGTAATATTTTGGATTCCTAATTACCCTGAAGAGCAACTGAATTAGAGATAACTGTCCAGTAACGTGTAGCACCACCTTTCGGCCTGATGACGGTGGCGATTCGTCTCGGCATGAACTCAACAAGACACCGGAAGCCATTGGGAAGCCATACGGATCCACAACCCCTGAACAAGCTCCCACAGTTCACGAAGATTTGATGGAGGGGCGTCAGAGCCTCGAACATCTCTCTCGATGGCATCCCAGATGTGCTCGATGGGATTGAGGTCAGGTGACCTAGCTGGCCAAGGAAGCGAGGTCACGTCGGTGGAGTGTTCATGCAACCATTCGGATACAATTCGGGAGCGATGGCACAGTGCATTGTCTTGTTGCAGGATGAGGTCCCCAGTGGGATGTTGAAGACGCACAAACAAGAGCAAATGGTCGTCCAGGATATCCCGGTAACGTTGACATGTGAGGGACGATGTTACACGTACCACGGGTCCTATTTTAGTCCACGTAAACAGCCCCCAGATGAGAATGCCACCTCCACCAGCTTGAAGAGTACCCTGCTGGCAAGAAGGATCCATCGCTTCATGTGGTGTGCACTGTACTCGTATCCTGCCAACATGAATGCGGTCGTTTGCCCACGACCGCATGTGCCAACGTGAATCTCGACTCATCAGTCCAGGCAACATTTTCCCACATCCAGGGTCCAGTGGCGATGTTCCCGCGCCCATGCTAATCTTTTCACCCTGTGATGTGCGGTCAGCAGCGGCACCCTCGTGGGACGATGGCTTCTGTACCCCATAGCGAGGAGATGGCTCTGGATGGTGTGGCTACTTATACGTTTTTATGCACCAGCGTTAAATTGCCGAGTGATTTCTTGCACTGTGGCCCGTTTATCCACTGTTAAAATGCGAGCTAGCCAACGATGACCCTGCTCATCCACACGCTGTTGTCCATGGCAGTTGCCTCTTGCAGGGATGGTTTTACCAGATTCGATGTACTCACGGTGCACCCATGACACAGTGACTCATAAAAATCCCAGTGCCTGCACGACTTTCGAGATGGAGTGACCCATTCGTCGGACCCCGACAATTTACCCACGACCAAATGCGCTTAGATCTTTCGTCTTACCCATACTGCGTCCGACTCTTACTGCTTCCCGTCGCATCACTCCTTATATTGTCGGATCGCTGCATACATCATGTCGTTTTCAGGGCCGCCCACAGTGCCACATTTGCACAACGCCAGCTGTCTCTAATTCAGTTGCTCTTCAGTGTATATTAATAAACAATGTATAGTATTACATCGTGTTTATTTCATAAAAATCAATACCATAATTCCCGATAAAAAAATGCTTTGGTATCAAATTCACCCGAAGTGAGGGTTTGTGTGTGAAGAAAAAAAGGAAAAAATCGAATGACTGGTTTACGGTCAGAGTAAGAAACATGTAATTTTTTACGTATATCATACGTAAAAAATTGTGATGGTTTTGGGTTATTGCGAAGGGCTTTGTGAAGAGCCATCGCCCAGGGCCCCGCAAGGACTAGGACCGCCACTGTAGTGCAATTTCTCAAATGCATCAAAGACTACAGCGTCGAAGCTGGTCTCAAATTAAATAGAGCCAAGTGCTGCCTTATGGTAGTTGTCAAGGCCAGAGTGCTTCCTCAAAACTTTGAACAGATACCCAATATTGCCTGAAAATCAGAAGTCGTATCTGGGGGCACCAACAATGGCAATTGCAAAGGCGAGATCGAAAGGAGGATCGGAATGGCTAAATCTGCCCTGGTAGGGCTTACAAAAATCTGGAAAGACTGCCACATCAGCAAAAACCACCAAGCTGAGGCTGGTCAAGGCCCTCATGTTCCCTATCACGATTTGCGATTCTGAAACATAGACCTTAAATGCAGCATGTCTCAGAATTAAGGAATTTGAACTGATGTGCTACAGATGCATGCTGAGAATATTCTGGGCTGTGCATAAGACAAATGCACCAATCTTGAGAGAGCTCAGTGTAGATGCGCACAAAAAACTTCTTCCGACAATCCAACAATATATACTTATCTTCTTCAGCCACATCATCCGGTGAGACGGTTTAGAAAAACTTTGTTAACAGGAGAAAGTCGACAGCAAAAGAATGAGAGGACATTACCCAGACAGATTCATTGATCAAATAGAAACTCAAAAATTTATCGGTTACAGAAGTCATGAGAACTGTGGAGAATAGACAGGAATGGTGAGCCTTGACTACCGACTGGGTGTGAATTGGGTCACAACGCTCCAACCCATCAAAGAAGAGACAGAAAACTAATCATAAAACAATGCAGGTTTCCAATAGCCTTTTTTCAATTTAAAAGTGAACAATAATAAAAAATTAATCCTAGTTGTAAAGGAATTTATGGCACCTCTATTCATATTGTACTGTGGAATTAACTTTTTTACGGGTCTTACAGAGATTATTTTTCAAAAAAAATTGACCACCAACTTTTTTTGAAAAATAACTTCTATAAGACTAGTAAAAAAGTTAATTCCACAGTAAAAAATTTATGATTCTTTTAAACTGTGTTCAATATATGCAAGTTTCATACTATACCACTGGGTTGTCAGAAACGTCGTGAAGTATTTTAGCCATGTTTTGCAAAGGCCATTTATTCATAGAAAGAACAAAGATCAATCAATGATATAATGCCCGTTTTGTTCGATAACCTTTTGCCATCTTTCAGTGAGCTGCAGAATGCCTTGTTCATAGAAGGACCTGTCTTTCATGGTGTAAAACTGTACAAGGTGCTGATTTACAGCCTCATCTGAATTGAACGTTATACCATGCAAGGACTGTTAAAGAGAGCAAAACAAGTGGAAGTCTGACGGCGCAAGGTCAGGCAAGTATGCTGGGTGTGGCAACACATTCCACCCAAGCTTCAATAATTTTTGGTGGGTGATCAAACTTGTGTGTGGTCTCGAGTTGTCCTGATAGAACACAATACGTTTACGATGAACGCTCTCTGGACATTTCTGGATGATGGATTCGTTCAAACTGTATAATTGCCAACAGTACACATTCGAATTGATTGTTTGGTTCCGTGGTAGGAGCTCGAAAAACACGACACCTTTAAAATCCCACCACTCTGAGACCAGAACCTTCCGCTGATGAATGTCTGCTTTGGATGCTGTTTGAGGCAAAGCAGCACGTCGGGACCAAGACCGTTTGCACAGCACATTGTTGTACACAATCCACTTTTCATCACCAGTTATCAGTCACTTCAAAAAAGGAATGTTTTCCTCACGTTTAATGAGCATATTGCAGATGTTTATACGCGCCGTCAATTGAGCTTCTTTCAGTTCATGAGGAACCCACACATAGAGCTTGCTTACGTATCCCAGCTTCTTCAGGTGATCGTGAATGCTTGAATGATGGATGTGCAATCTCTCGTGTCCTGTAACATGGGTTTGACTTGATCAATGCCTTGATTTTGTTGTCATCAGCCTCAGTGTGCCTCCCAGACCAAGGAGCATCGTTGAGGTCAAAATCACCAGCAATGAATTTTGTGAACCACCGCTGGCACTGACGTTCTTGTAGAGCATTATCACCGCACACTTTACCCAACTTTTCACAAGCTTGACGCGCGTTCTTCCCTTTACGGAAGTAAAACAGTAAAATATGGCGAAAATGCACAGTTTGGTCTTCCATCTTCAACTTGATGTCAAATCTCTGCAAATCAACCAAATCGCTTACTATTCCTTTCAGACTGCAGCTAGAACTGGCACCTGTTGAATGTCATAGCAATAGCAGAACTGTGCATGCCTCTAGTAATTCCAAAACCGCCCAACCGCCATCGGGTGCCAAAATACGTCATGATTTTTCCGACAACTCGATACATCACAGTTTTTTGTGTTAAAAATACCAATCAAGAAATATATTTACAAGTGCTGCAAATATGTGCAGTGTGAATGAACTCAATAAATACCGCCGTCGGTATGTATGGTGTTGCGTCGGGGCTTTAGGGGAGGCTTCCTCGTGTTTGGAGATGCGTGTTGCTCTCCGCCGTTGCCTCCTCTGATGTTGTCATCCGTTGGGTGACTATGTCACGGGGTCTCTTCCGAAGGAGGAATTTCCTCCTACATGAACGTTTCGAAGGGCCTTGTCTCTCCGTCGTTCTAGGAGACTCCGCCGTCAATTTGTATGGTGTTGCGTCGGGGGTGTGAGTGTCCTTGCGTGTGTGAAACACGTGGTGGAACCGATCCCATGTTTATACATGGGAGCGGGGAAACAAGCGTGTTGGTGTTGCTGGGCAACAAAAGTTCGTAATGGGAGAGAGGTCGTCGTGCTTCTGCACAATATGACGTCCCTTTCTTTCTGTTTCCAGTGAATGGTATTCGAAGACAAAGAAAAAGGATAACTGAAAATATAAGTACACTGAAACATAAAAAAAAAAATACTCCATACTATGCGACAACAGAATAATGTGCTGCCATCTATGTTTGGAAGAGTTCCATGTTTCGTTTATATGGTTTTTCAATGATACAATAATTGTACTTATTTCCTGAAAAACATATAGATCAGATCAGATCATAAGTAGAGGATTTTAGGAGGGGAGTGTCTGACCCCAGGTCTAAAACAACCCTTCGAAATAGGAAGCTAAGAGATTTGAGCTAGAGTGTCAGATAGGAAAGTGATACGGAAGCGAGGTAGAAAGGGAGGAGGACGCCCTTATTTATTTCCAGGGGGCCAGTACCCAGAATCCGATGGAATAATGTGCCCATTCGACGCACTAGGGGTATTTAGTGGTTCGAACGTATGAACCTCAGGGGTTATCTCCATGGCAGTCACGAACGTTGACCACTAGGTCACCAGTGGCCCAAACAACATATAAATAGGGTTCCATGGTATATATACCCAGTATACACAATATGGGATGTAAGGTCAGGTGATGCGTAACATCACAGCCTCTCCTTGACAAATGTCAACCCCGCCTTCTCGTGGTACATCCTGTTCCCACTAAAGGGGCTCTGACGACCGCCAATAGCGGTATAACTATACCATCGGGATTAGAGGAAATTCTATCCCACACTCACCAACCCGCTTGGCCAGCGTGGTGAGTTATGGCCAAACCCCTCCAAAATGATTCCACAACTTAAATCTTGGCCCTCAGTCTCCGGCAGCTGGAATGTACCTGGCCAAGGCAGCGGTCAGTGCGACATGAAGGCAGAGGGTGCTAAGAATCCCCGGAGGACCGGACTAGGCTGCCATCTGATGCTGACCTTGGCTACGTATAACGGACGCTCCCTATCTTCTGATTCAAGGCTTCTTGAATTGGAAGAGGAACTACAAAGGATCAAGTGGGACATCATGGGGCTAAGTGAGGTAAGGAGAAAAGGAGAAGATCTCATTGAACTGAAAAGTGGACATCTCTTCTACTATCGTGGGACAGATACTGGCAGAACTAGTGGTGTTGGATTTATAATAAACAAGAAACTGAAGGATAAAGTTGTAGAAGTTGAAAGTTCCTCTGACAGAGCTGCACGACTTGTTATCCAACTCTCGAGAAGATACCAGGCTCAGATTATTCAAACTTATGCACCCACCACAAGTCATCCTGAAGAAGAAATTGAAGAATTTTATGAGAAAATTTGTCATCTAAATAATAAAGGTAAGCAGCACTTGAAAATAATTATGGGAGATTTCAATGCAAAAATAGGGCAACGGCAACAGAATGAAACTTCAGTAGGTAAATTCGGTCACGGCAACAGAAACCAGCGTGGAAATGCTCTCGTTGAGTTTGCAGAGGCAGAAGGGTTTTTCATCTTGAACTCCTTCTTCAAGAAAAAGCCACACAGGAAATGGACATGGAGACATCCAAATGGGACGACAAGTGAAATTGATTTTATTATGTGTAACAAAAAATTCGTCATAGAAGACTGCAGTGTGCTAAACAAGTTCAACACAGGTAGTGACTATAGATTGGTGAGATGTAAGATGCACCTCAACACCAAACTTGAACATGGCAAGCTCATAAGACAAACAAAATCTATTGACATAACCAACCTTAAAAAACACCATAATACCTTCAAGTTGGAACTGAAGAGCAGGTTCTCTGCTTTAGAAGGCCTAACATCGGAAGAAGTGGACATCTCTGAAGTTAACAGAAAAGTAACCAAAGCTCTTATGGAAACAGCAACAAAATTAGCTGGGTCTAAGAACAAGTTGCATGTAAACAAATTATCAGGAAAAACGAAAATGTTGATGCAAAAAAGAAGAGATGAGGACAACTAAAGAAGATGTGACTTTCAAAGTGGAATATATAGAGCTATGCAAGACAGTAAGAAAAAGTATCACTGAAGACGTAAGAAAATTCAAATGTGAACTAGTGAGGAAAGCAATTGAAAACAACCAAAGCCTAAAGATAGCAAAGGGACATCTCAGTAAGGGAAGAAAACAGATTATGGCACTGAGAAAAGAAGATGGTTCTGTAACAAGAAATAGAGGCGAAATTTTGACAAGAGTGAAAGATTTCTACTCCAAATTATATGAAAGGGATGATACATGCACTCCAGACATCATGAAAGATACCAGTACCAGAGTTCCTCCAGTCCTTCCAGCAGAAGTTGCACATGCAATCAAGAACATGAAGCGGGGAAAAGCTCCAGGAGAAGATGGAATTACTGTAGACATCATACAAGAAGCAAGTGGAGAAATTGAAACAGTACTCGCCCAAATTTTCACTCGATGCCTTAATGAAGGGAAGATTCCTGAGGATTGGAACACCGCTACAATGATCCTGCTACATAAGAAAGGTGACATTGAGGATCTCGGAAACTACAGACCTATCAGCCTCCTATCAGTAGTTTATAAAATCTTCACTAAAGTTCTTTCACACCGCTTGAAGGTAACACTGGACATGGCTCAACCGAAAGAACAAGATGGATTCAGGAGTGGCTACAGCACAATAGATCATATCCACGTACTGAGAGAACTAATTGAAAGAGCGAGGGAATATGAACTTCCATTGTGCATGGCTTTTATCGATTATGAAAAAGCCTTTGATTCGGTGAAACCATCAGCAGTTACAATGGCTCTGAAAACCTGCGGTATTGAAGATGCATACATTAATATTATTAATAACATCTATGAAAATGCAAGTGCAAAGATTCGGCTGTTTGAAAATACAACACACATAAAAATTGGAAAGGGAGTGAGACAAGGTGACACCATATCTCCGAAGCTCTTTAATGCCACATTGGAGGGTGTTTTTCAGTCGCTGAGCTGGGAAAACAAAGGGATAAAGATTAATGGAGATTATCTAACCCACCTTCGTTTTGCTGATGACATAGTCATTTTTGCAACTACCCCATCAGAGCTGCAGAGTATGATCCAGGAACTTGCTGACAAGAGTAAAGAAGTGGGATTAAAAATGAACTTTCAGAAGACAAAAGTGATGTACAATGCTTTTACAAGAAATGAAGATTTATTGATTGATGGAGAAAAGCTGGAGATAACAACACGTACGTTTATCTTGGACAGCAGATATCAAGTGAGGGTCACATTGATGAAGAAATTAATCGGCGTACAAAACTTGCCTGGAGAGCTTTTGGAAGAAACAGCATAATTTTCAAGAGCAATATGCCATTATGTCTTAAAAGAAAAGTGTTTGATCAATGCATCCTTCCAGTGCTTACGTATGGTGCAGAGACGTGGACCTTAACTAAAAGAGACATACAAAGGCTGCAGACAACTCAAAGCAGCATGGAGAGGTGCATGCTTGGTGTAACCAGGAGAGATAAGAAGAGAAACTCGTGGATCCAAAAAATGACAAGAGTGGAAGACATCATGATCAGAGTTAAATCCCTGAAATGGCAATGGGCTGGACATACTGCCAGAAGGACAGATCATCGATGGACAGCCAGGAAATTTTTGATTGGATTCCAAGGGACAGGAAAAGACCCAGAAGAAGACCACATGGGAGATGGGTGGATGAAATTCGAAAGTATGCAGGGGGACATGGAGGAGACTGGCACAAGACAGACCGTTGTGGAGGAAACTTGGGGAGACCTTCGTCCAGCAGTGGATTGATAATGGTTGACAATGATGATGATGATGATACACAATATATGTGGCAGTTAATCCCTGAAGCCCACTTCTTCTTGGATACCTTTAGATTGCCAGTAAACAAATTGCCCAGTGTAAAGTTTATGTGTATAGGTACATACATACAGTATTTTTCAATTATAACACTGTGGCAACAAGCTCAATTTTTTAAGCACGCACCTCTGAAATGTTTTATTTAACTAGGTGCAGTTTATCAAAGGGTTTCCTGTAACAGTACAAATTCCATTCATTTGTGTCAGGAGTAGAGTTTTTATATAGGAATATACATACAATATTTTTCAATTATAACACCATGCCACTAAGCAATTCTTCAAACACGCATCTCTGAAATGTGATATTTAACTAGATGTAGCTTATAAAAGAGTTTCTTGTAACAGTACAAATTCCAACTGTCATTTACAGTACTAAAAAGAACTGCTTTATTCTTTGTGAATCATTTATGGCAGACATTAAGCTTTAAATAATTTTTAATGGTGGCTCTTCATTGATTATCAATATGGGAGCGTCATAGTTGTGCAAATTAAGTCTTGAAAATATTCTTCTTGCTGTGCTGATGCTATAGCAAATTTTGCAAAAAGTGTGCTATATTAACTTCCCACAGCAACTTTTTGCCATTTGTGGTGGAGTGGAATTGTAGCAACACAGCTGCACACACGTATCAGGTAAGGCAAATTCAGAAATTGACAGCAACAGCTCAGTTATAAAAAACTTTTGAATGACAAACTTCATAATAGCAAACTTTAAAAAATATAAAGAACCTGGGAAAAGTCCTTATATTTCCTTTAACTACAGTGACCACATTACAAAAGAATAGAAACAAAATCAAACAAACAAACTCAGCACCTTTAATTTTGCAACACCTGCACAATGGACTAACTTTATGGTGTAGCCAATAACATTTTGGATCTTGTGCTGGGGAGTGTAAAACAGATTTCTTTTTGGCCATAGTAAACATGGATAAATATACTATCCATGATCAAAAAAGACAGAGATCCCATCGAAATGTCAAAGAAATTTGGTATATGCAAAATTCCTTTGAAAGCAGAGTCACCTACGGCAGCTGATAAGGTGTACATAGGATCGACCTCCTGTTTCCTAGAAACTAGAATTAGGGAACATCGATATAATATTAGAACTAGATCAGAGGCAACAGCCCTCTCACGATTATCAAATGGAGGTGAATATTTCCCCAACTGGAATGAGGCCTCAATCTTAGTCACACCCTTTAGAAAAATCATCCTTGCTATTTACGGAAAGCCTCATCATACATAACCTAGGACATTTATGCTGCAATGACTCCATACCTCTATATATCCCACAAGCTTGGAAATGCCTACTGGATAAAACTGAAAATGATGGGACAAATAATTCACCATCAAATGTGTAAAATCAGCCAACAAAAATAGTGACTGGTCTACGGCAAATGCACAGAACATCATTTCCTCCACACTTTTTGCTTTTAAGTCGCAATGTTTGAACTGTAATCCTTACACACATGAGCTTCAAATGATGTTCCACAGTGTACTCACATCTGATGATAGACCCATAGTGGGTCTGAAAGTACTCGTGTATTTTAAGGCATTTTTTAAACTGTATATATTAAATGCTTTTATAATTCGTGATACAATTTTAATTTGTGTTAATCGTGCCCAGACGGCGGAATATTCCTATGTGTAATTATATCATGTAGTTAATAATAGATAAACATAAGATAATAATACATACAAGCATTCATGATGCAATGACACTGTGGCAAAAGAGCAGAAGAATATTAATTACTGTGCCTAAGATAAAACAATAACATTTAAAACTTAGTTGTAAATGAATTTATGGCATCTCTATTCATAGTGTATCGTGGAATAACTTTTTTATGGGTCTTATAGAGGTGTTTTTTCATGAAAGTTGGTTGTCAAATTTTTGAACTAAAGCCTAGTTCGTCATCAGGACTATGTCACTGGAGTAGTTGCTGCCACTCAGTTGGAAGAGTCCAACCGCAATTATCGTTAATTGTGGTACTTCTTCTTCTTGCTATTTCGATCCCTTCTTCTAGTTTCTCCTTTACTAAGTTTGACGGGTGGGCGATTATTTTTACTGAGTCCCAATTTATGGAGTGTCCACTTGCTTGTATATGTCTGTCTAGCCCTGTTTTGTTACTAATTGTTTAGCAGCATACATATGTGTATATTCATAGCAACAATAATGACCTCTGGTATACAAGATGCAGAAGGATTCCAACCGGGGTTCAGCTGCCCTGGTGGCGCAGTGGTCTAAGCAATGGCCTCTGATCCTTCGTCCGAACGGGGTCCGGGTTCGAATTCCGGTGAGGCATGGATGTTGTGTTTGTCTTACGGCACTGGCTGCTTTCTCCCTTTCCTGGAACCAGTGACCCTAAATTAGGGACGGGCGACTGTTTATAGCCCATTGAGTTGCTCACGGTGGTCATTAAACCTTCAATAAAAAAAACAAAAAAAACAACGGGGTTCATTAATTTAAATCATAAATAAAAATCACTGATTTAAATCACATAGAAATCTTAAAGTATATTAAAATTTAAAATTGCAGTCTGTTCAGATTTTCAATTTTTATTTTGAAAAATAGTATCTGAGGTGCTATTTTGAAAATAATACTTTAATAACAGTGCTAAATTTAAGTAATAAATTTAGTGCTGTTATTAGTTAAACAAAATCAACTTCATGCTGAAGCTAAATGAAATAAAGTATTATTATTAACCATGAAATTTAAAACACATTTTCTTGTAAATGTGTTTTTTTTACACGAAGAATTTTTCTTTGTGCCAGTTCTTAATGATGACCATAAAAGCATACAATAATTTTAAAACTTCATAAGTGAGATTTATCCCTTTCCCATGAGATTATAAAGTCCCTGGCACCCAAGGCTACTAATCTCCATTCATGGAGGTTATAAGTTGGGTTTTATCACTGCCAAAAGAATCTGACTTTTTAACATTCACCACTGTTCCCATTCTTGTACATGAACTCAGCAGGAGGATTATCTCAGTGGGTGGAAGTAGAAGGTAAGGGCAGATAGACAGGAACCAATGGCAGTTTTGAAGGTACCATTTTCAGTTATTTACGCTTTCCAACCGTAGGTTGAAGAAGCGTATATGCTCCAGCTTTGTCCGTCTGTCTCTCTGTCCGCATGATAACTCCCGTAAAAATAGTTCGATTTCGATGAAATTCTAGTATGTGGTAGAGGACAACCTGGGAAGGAACCCTATTGAAAATGGACGAAATGGGGTCAAAGGTTAGGACATAGGAGTGGGATCCATTCCATTGCCCTTATGTGTCATAACTTACGTAAAAACGCATCAATTGCAACAAAACTTCATCATGTTGTTTTGGAGGTATACTGAACATAATCGAAATGGGGTCAAAGGTCAGGGCACAGGAGCGAGATTTATTTCACAGCCATCATCTTCATAAGTTGGCTAAAAATGCTTCTATTGCGACAAAACTTTAGTATGTTGTTCCAGAGGTATACTGAACCAATTCTGTTTAATATAATTGAAATGGGGTCAAAGGTCAGGACATAGGAGTGGGATCCATTCCATTACCCTTATGCATCATAACTTTTCTAAAAATGCTTTGATTGCGACAAAACTTTATCATGTTGTTCCGGAGGTATACTAAACCGGTTCTGTTGAATATAATTAAAATGGGGTCAAAGGTCAGAGCACAGGAGCGAGATTTATTCTACAGCCATTATCCTCAAGCTCTGGAATATATCTCACCACCATAACTTGAGTAATGATTTCTGGTATGTTGGAAAGTGTATCATAATCAATGTATTGCATGATTTTACTAATTTGTTCATGTTGTAACTGCACTGTACGGTTAAGGTTTTTAGTATTTAGTGCATTTTAGAACAAGTGCTGAAAATTCAGCACAGCTGGAAGGAAAAAAGATATCATTTGGTACTATTTTGAAAAAATAAAAACTGTGACAAAGCTTTCACATGCTAAGTGCAAACCATGTGAAAAAGAGATCCAGGGATTCGTTGCACGCATGAAAAAACATTTGCTCATTGTGTTCATTCCATACAAATGAAGTTGATGTCCCTCAAGTGAGCACTTCAACAAATTTAAGATATGCTGGAGCTTATGATGCTTCACCTACCAAGGAATCCCAACATAAAAGAGAACTGCCATTGGTACCCAAAGCAACCACTAAATCTGCAACAGCAGAGAAGAGTTGAAAAAAATTGAAAATGAATTCATTTGCGAGGCAAACCACAGCTGAACAGAAAAAAATGTTTGACCTGCAAACTGCTCGAATGATCTATTCTTCAAACTCTCCATTTCGTATAGTTAAAAATAAGGAGTTCAAAATCTTATTGAGATGCTAGATCCATCAACACAACAGGAATATAGCAGGTTGTTTGTTAGATGAGGTTTTTCATAATGAAATGGAGAAATGTTTTCAGTTTTTAAAAGATAAGATAGTCTGCATGAGTATAAATAGTATTTTGATGTCCATAATGAACCAGTTGTTTGTTCTTGTGTAACAACTTCTGATGATGTCTATTTTGTGGACAGTTTTGACACTTCTGGTAGCTCCCACAAGTGACTACCTTAAAAAAATTTTGTATGCAGAGTTTGAATTCAGTAGTTGTGGAAAGGCTGCACAAACAGTCAAAGTTTGACTTGTTTTTTTGTTGTTGTTTTTCTTAGGAGTTTAATGACCACTGTGAGCAACTTACTCAATGGGCGTAAAGTAGTTGCCTGTTTGAAATTTAAAGCCACTTGCTCCAGTGATAGAGAGAACTAGTGCCATAAGACAAATGCACTATCCATGTCTCATTCAGGATTCGAGCCCAAATGCACTTTGGACGCATGGTTAGAGGCAAACGTCCCTAATTTAGGGACAGGAGACTGCTACTGCTTATGGCCCTTGAAGTTGATCACGGTGGTAATTAAACCCTGAAACAAAAAATTACAGGGGGGGCACAATATTTTGTGGTTTGCCCCGGTGTAGAAATGCTTGTACGCCCATAAATGTGACTCTTGCATCTGACGAAAAAGTAGTTGTTTTACAATTTTCCAGCAAAAGAATATAGAGACACATTCCTGACTATTCTCATAAAGGTTCTGGTACCATTCGTTAGAATGATGATGGAAGAAAAAGTGCAGCTTGCAGTAAAGTTTACTGGTAGAATTCCTTTAACGTAGTGAAAGAGTGCATAGGGAAAAAAAGAACTGGAAAGGATTTAAAGTGTTTTGCAATTACAAACAGCAACATTTGCTTTGGCTGGAAGTGAAAAATTTTTCTGAAAATTCAACATTGTGCACTCAAATTAAGAAATAGGCTAGGAATTCAAAAAGCAATGACGCTTGTGTAATTTTGTTCAAACTGCTGAACACGCAGTTTCTCTCATCACATTTTTTTTTAATTCATTTAAAATTTACTCAGAAATTTATGTTTTTTAATCAATACATTATTTTTTAGGATTTTATGATTCAAATTTAATGGGTAAGTTGTAGATTTTTTTAAACTAAACCAATAGTATAATGACTAACACTTTTTCTAATTGATGAATGTTGTGCACATTCAGATTTATTTTTAAATGTATGAAAAATAAGACATTTTTAAATATGAAACATCACTGAAAAGTTTAATAGACATAAATTAATAGAGTAAACATAATGCACGACATTAAGAAATATCACTCTCTTCTTGTTGCATTCTCATCCATTATTTATTATGCAGTATTACTTAAATTTTAAAAATATATACCATCAAGTCCATCATAGAAAAGAATGTTATGTTTCATGTTTACATTGAAGAATGAAAAGATATTTTAAAGTTGAACTGAAATACAACAGCAATTTAAATAAAAAATCTAATTTAAATAAAGAAAATCTGATTTAAATTAAATAAATTGGATTTTTTTTAATCATGATTTTT
Source organism: Macrothele yani (assembly GCA_039090855.1). NCBI lineage: Eukaryota > Metazoa > Arthropoda > Arachnida > Araneae > Macrothelidae > Macrothele > Macrothele yani. The sequence continues at coordinate 57,520,690 of CM077032.1, read as the reverse complement.
TTCAAATCCTGATTCCAACAACAATTTTTTGGGGAAAACAGTGCTTCTTATATTCTTAAAAATATGGTAAATTGTAAATTACTTTTACCATAATAATCAACTAACAAATGATACTAAATTACAAGATAAGTGAACAAAATGAGGTGGCATGAAGAAATTGTTCATACCCAAAGGTACCACTAAGCATCTGTGTATAAAAGAATCTGAGGGAAAAAGTGCACACTTCAATAACAGATGTTTGTTTTACTACTAAATCTCTTTTTTTTTTTTTTTTTTTTTTTGCACTTCATTTCAGATATTTTTGCCTTGATACAGTTATATTTCTTGGTATCTCAGTGAGGTTTAAAGTTTCAGAACCAACTGACTGAAAGAAATGTACATTAAAAAAACACAACTGCTCACAGTGCCTGTAGCTTTCCACAAGATATATAGAAAGCTGGCAGTGCTTTTGTTCAAAAATCAAAACTCTTTCTTGACAAACATCAAAACTCTTTTTTGACATTTTATTTTTCCCAATTTGAACAAGGCCGTAATAATGGAGTTGATATATAATTTACACAGTACATCAATTGTGCTGGGAAACAGAGAAAGGTGACTAGAATGGAAAATAACTGTATGAAATTAGATGGCAGAATATAAATCAGTTTCTTTAATAACTATCGCTGTGTGCAGAAGTAAGTTAGCCTTCCAATTAATAAGCACATCAAATAGTTCCGTTAATGATGTAAAGAAACTAGCAATAAATATTGCCCATCATTTCATTTCTGTAAAACACATCTTATTTTTCTTTACAAAGCTGCTACTTATTAACACAAATGGTTTGAGTAACAAGACTCAAATGATGTTAAAATGTGTCTAAAAATATACAGGGTGTCCGAGAGTTTTTGGACACATTACAAAATTACATAAAATAAAACATTAAACAGATAGAAAGAAACTGACTGTACTAACTTACAATGTAACTACACAAGTTAATAAATTTTGATGTGAGATCCCTTGGTTGCTCGTAGTACATCCAAGCGATACTCGATTTCAAGCCATGTATTGGCAAGCATCTGAGGATTTATGGAATTAATAGCAGCTGTGATACACTGCTTCAGTTCCTGCAAATCAGTACAAGGCATCTGATAGACACGATCCTTCACATAACCCCACATGAAATAATCCAGTGGAGTTAGATGTGAAGAGCGAGGAGGCCACGGAATGGGCCCAATCTATCTGTTGGGGAAATGCTCATTTAGACACTTAATATACACGTTGACCAAGGCGGAGGCATGCCGTCTTCCAAGTAAATGTTACCATTTATGTTTTTTTTGCAGAAGAAGAAAGGGCCAATCACTTCTCTTTTTGATAGGGCGCACAACACATTAACTTTTGGAGAATCACGTCCCAGTTCAATAGCAGCATGAGGCGGTTCACTGCCCCATATCCTACAGTTGTGACAATTCACAATACCTGACACATGAAATGTGGATTCGTCACTAAAAATTACAGTACTAAGAAAGTTTTCGTCGTTTCCCACTCGATTCAGTATATCCACAGCGAAATCATATCGCAGAGTATGATCATTTACATGCATCTTTTGCACTATTTGAATTTTATAAGCATGAAACTTTATTTTTTTGTGCAAGATGTAGTGAACTGTCGATTTCGGAATGCACAGTTCTCTGCTTGCTGTACAAACGGATTTCCTGTGTCTTCGTCGGAAACTTTCATTAACTTGGTCAACCGTCTCACTGCTGATGCTAAGCCTGCCGGCTCTTCCACGATGTTCCACATTGTCAGTTTCTTTAAACTGTTTCATCCACCGCTTAATTCCGTGACAGAGGATTACAACCATATTCTAAACGGTACCGTCTTTTAACTTTAATGACAGACTTTAATTCCGCAAGCCATAACACACACATCACCTTCTGCTGTACGGATGACATGACTACTGATTGCTCATTTCTCATACATTCCTCATCAGGCCACACCTAGCGCCCTCTAACGGATTCTGGGAATAACAATTCTGCAAAACAAAAATATAGAAACCATGTTAGTAATAAGTGACATAGAAAAACAGACAATGCTCATAGTTGTTTTTTTTTTAACATAATTTTGTAATGTGTCCAATAATTCTCGGGCACCCTGTGTTTTGAATGCAGTTGGATTTATTTCAAAAGAGATCTTACAGTAGGAATTATTTCTGCCTATGTAAATCTGTTTTTATCAAGACAGATTTCCTTTACTAACAGCAGGACTTGTAAATCCTAATTCCACAAACTAATAAATTGTATATTTTCTTGCTATATTTTGAAACTGCACCCTTTAAAACGACCCCCCTCAAAAAAGTTCCCTTCCTATTATGGCCCGTAGTTTTAAAATTATTTACTTTCATACCTTTGAAGCCCACCACAGTTCTAACCAAACCAGTTGGAATTTCCTACTTCCATTAGAGAAACTAAAATCAGTCAAGTGCTTAAAGCAGTTATAAAAAATAAAATGAAGACACAGTAATATCATATTTTGAGTCTGAATTTTTAAATTTCTTTGAACAACCTCGCAGATTCCCCATTTTTTCTTAAAAGGCTTGGAAATAAAATCTAGATATTTCATGAACTTTTATTTTTTTAAATAATAATGTTCAATGAGAATATTCTCCCACTCCCCCTCCCTTTGTTTATTTGCTTAAGAACAATCATAATTGCTCTTCAAGTAAAACATACAAGGAATGTCGTTTTTTACTTTAATTTTCCTCCTGACAACATGGCAGAAGTGTTCCCTCCTTTTAAAGCGCGATCTTTTGAAAAATTCACTCATAATACAAATTCTCTGAAGCTTGACCGTTACATTACAATTTCTGTGATAAACAATATTTTACGATAATCCACTAAGACAGAAACAAGAAGCAAGTGGAAAAATCGAAACAGTACTCGCCCAAATTTTCACTCGATGCCTTAATGAAGGGAAGATTCCTGAGGATTGGAACAACGCTACAATGATCTTGCTACATAAAAAGGGTGACATTGAGGATCTCAGGAACTACAGACCTATCAGCCTCCTATCAGTGGTTTATAAAATCTTCACTAAAGTTCTTTCACACCGCTTAAAGGTGACACTGGACATGACTCAACCGAGAGAGCAAGCTGGATTCAGGAGTGGCTACAGTACAATAGATCATATCCACGTACTGAGAGAACTAATTGAAAGAGCGAGGGAATATGAACTTCCATTGTGCATGGCTTTTATCGATTATAAAAAAGCCTTTGATTCGGTGAAACCATCAGCAGTTACAATGTCCCTGAAATCCTGCGGTATTGAAGATGCGTACATTAATATTATTAATAACATCTATGAAAATGCTAGTGCAAAGATTCGGCTGTTTGAAAATACAACACACATAAAAATTGGATAAGGAGTGAGACAAGGTGACACCATATCTCCGAAGCTCTTTAATGCCAAATTGGAAAATGTCTTTTAATCACTGAACTGGGAAAACAAAGGGATAAAGATTAATGGAGATTATCTAACCCACCTTCGTTTTGCTGATGACGTAGTCATTTTTGCAACTACCCTATCAGAGCTGCAGAGTATGATCCAGGAACTTACTGACAAGAGTAAAGAAGTGGGATTAAAAATGAACTTTCAGAAGACAAAAGTGATGTTCAATGCTTTTACAAGAAATGAAGATTTATTGATTGATGGAGAAAAGCTGGAGATAACAGACACGTACGTTTATCTTGGACAGCAGATATCAAGCGAGGGTCACATTGATGAAGAAATTAATCGGCGTACAAAACTTGCCTGGAGAGCTTTTGGAAGAAACAGCATAATTTTCAAGAGCAATATGCCATTATGTCTTAAAAGAAAAGTGTTTGATCAATGCATCCTTCCAGTGCTTACGTATGGAGCAGAGCCGTGGACCTTAACTAAAAGAGACATACAAAGGCTGCAGACAACTCAAAGCAACATGGAGAGGTGCATGCTTGGTGTAACCAGGAGAGATAAGAAGAGGAACTCGTGGATCCAAAAAATGACAAGAGTGGAAGACATCATGATCAGAGTTAAATCCCTGAAATGGCAACGGGCTGGACATACTGCCAGAAGGACAGACCATCGATGGACAGCCGAAATTTTTGATTGGATTCCAAGGTACAGGAAAAGACCCAGAAGAAGACCACATGGGCGATGGGTGGATGAAATTCGAAAGTATGCAGGAGTGACATAAAGGAGACTGGCACAAGACAGACCGTTGTGGAGGAAACTTGGGGAGACCTTCGTCCAGCAGTGGATTGATAATGGTTGACAATGATGATGATGATGATTTATTTTTCATGATTCTTGGCCTTTGTTTGAGTAACCCAGCTAATTTCTCATATTTTTTATAAACATTTAGAAATAAAATCTCTCTGGATATTTTTGTTAAATCACATGCTGAATTTTATTTTTAGAATATTAATATTCACCAAAATAATATTTCTGCTTTCTTGTTCATTTGATGATGAGCAGTTACAAATTTTGTGTTTTAAAATATACGCCAAAGCTTGTATTTTATCTTTTGGCTTTTTCTTTTTACCTTAGTTACAATGGAAGAGACGTGCCCCTCCCATGTATGATATTTTCTCACCTGCACCCCTGGTGGGCATCAACTTGTAATATTTATTCATGTTGTAATTAGCTCATTCTTTTTTGTCTTGTATAACTAGAGGTATATTGAACTTCCATTACGAAATGATAGTACTGATGTATTTTATTTTCCACAGCTTGCAATGTACATAATTAGCATGAAATGCAGCTCACAGCTATGCTTTTGGCTGTCAGAAATGGAGAAAAAACTGAATTCAGCTGAGGGAAAAATATAACAGATTAAAATGTGTTTATGAATATATTACATTAATTACTATATATAGAAATTTATAGCTATAAAAAACCAATAAATTCAGTGAAAACTTTATTACTTAATTAATTAGATAAAAATGCTGTTGGAAGAAGTTCAAGCTTTAAAGGTCAACATTATTTTTGGAAAGCAGATTTTTCCTCCTGGTGATGTTACAGTACAATTATCTGATGGCAGAAAATTTTCACTTCACCCACCAAGCAGAGGTAAATGAGTCGCAAAAGTTTTGGATTGCGTGTGATAGTTTGAACGTCAATGAAACTTGATCGCTTCCGTGGTGGAACGAAAACAACAACAACAACAACAACAAAAAAAAAAAAAACGACAGGCGCCACTATGACGGAACCATTCACTCGAGGCAGTTTGCATGTCATTTCACCTCAACAGACTATGTTCAATAAAGCACACAGTCAAAGTGAATTCAGTGCTGGGTTAGTATGGTTGTTTATATCTGCTGCTTCTTAATTCCGAATGGATAAGCAGAAGATATTTCAGCAACTGCAGGCAGGATATAAAACAGCACATTCAAATAAAACAGGGAAGCAACAACAGGGTGATGATGTATCAATTTGGAACTCCATCAAGGAAGATTTAAATGTACCTGAATTAGTAGAAAAGTACTTTAGTGAGTGGAAATCAAAAACGTTGCAGAGAAAAGCTTCACTGCTGTCATTCTGGGGAAAACAATCCCAACAAACTGCTATAAAAATTGCATCTTCTGATGCTTCTCAAGATGCATCTTCGAGCATTGAAGCAAATTGTCTTTACAGAATATCTACAACAACAAAAACCGCCGTCGTTTCTTCTTATAAAAAGTAATGAAGAACAAACCCCGTGTTCATCAAAAATTGAGCCAGGAATATTCTGTCAATTAGCACCAGCGCAACAAGCTCTGAATGATGAAATCAATATTTTAAACGCCGATGTATTTGAACTACTGAAAAGGAAACAAAGTGGAATGTTAACGAAAGTACAGACGAAAGAACTAACCGTAAAAAAGCAGAAGCAAAAGGAACTTGAAGAAAGACTATGGGGAATAAAATGTGAAATGCAGAGAAAAACAAAAGAGCGTGCTACAAAGAAAATGTACGTGTGTTTATAAATTAATTGCCTAAATAATAAACATTTTCTGAAGCAAACGTGTAAATATATGGAAGTTTCCTTTGAATAATTATGTGTTCTTCCTGTTTCACAACGAACTTCTAGAAGCAGTCATCAAAAATAAAGGGTGTTGCGGGAATTAGGACAGCCTTTTTAGTGAGGGGGTTGTCAACAATCAGACAAAATGTGACATGGGGAGGCGGGGAGTCTAAAAATAGTAAAAAATTTTGGACGTACTTTATGGACGTCCCCCTACCTTTATTTCAGATCAGTTGTCAAACCTTACAGCAGTGAAGCCCCAACACAGGTACTCCACAGATTTATTTATTTTTGCTAGCTTATTGAATTCAATCTCCCCCCCCCCATACATACAGGTTCTTCAGACAATCTAACAACATTACATCATTATCCCACATCCAATACCTTACAGAAACTTTGTTAAAAATTTGGTTTTAGTCCAAGGACAACAATTTTTAGAGTTTTTCCTAAGATACATCAAGTAAACATAACCTGGTTTATAGGGAAATGAAAAATATATTACATTGATGAAATTCATTTAAACCACATTTTGATTATGCCCGAAATTTAAGTCAACTATTACACCAGAGACTTGAGTCAACTATGACATTCTCCCAAAACCATAAGCATTAGTTTCCCACTGATGTCCAAAGCATTGTTTGTGCGAACAATTCAGTTGGTGTTATGAATTTCCGAGCGACAAAAACAGCTAAATATCTTTAGCATTTTGTTACAACTTTTTTCCCCATTTTAGCATTTTTTGAGCCAGCTAAATCTCAGAATTATGCTGCTGGTCATCTGACTGGAATGGCATTTAACAACACAAGTGCTGCAACCAGTACTTTTGTGTTCATGGTACAAAGCCTAAGGTCTTCCTTTCAAGATGTGGCCCAAAATTTACCTGTGCACACTTTAACAAGAACTTATTTGTATTTTTTTAAATAAAGAAAGTAATTGTTGGTTTGGAAGAAATTGGCTTTAAAGTGATTGTAACTGTAACTGACTGACAGCAATTCTATAAACCAAAAAACAATGGCATTCTTTTCAGATCCTCCTTTACAAAGTGTGTCATATACATACCCATATTATGATAGTTCAAGGCCATTATATTTCATTTTCGACTCTGTTCCTTTAAAAAAAACTGAAAAGTACCTGGCTGAATCAGAAAAATGGGCAATGTATGTATGATGTCCTCTATGATGACCGATGGCTTCACTTCAGTTAAGAAATTACATGAGATTTAAAGTGGACAAATTATGATATAAGGTTATGGTTTAACATTAAAGCTTGGACCAAATATCAAGATTTTCAACTGTAGCATTGCTGAAACTTTATTAACTGTTGGATGAATTAATAATATACTAAATTTCAGTGACACTGAATTTATTAAGATGATAATTTCATGGTGGAATATTTTTAATGTGACAGCAGTTTTTAAAGAACACTTGAGGACCAAATATCAAGAAACACTAACAGCAGTTTTTAAAGAGGAACACTTGAGGACCAAATATCAAGAGACACTAACAGCAGATGTAAAAGTAGTGTTCATTGAAAAGTTCCTTAGGTGGCTTGACAGGTAGGAAAAATTGGAGTGTGATAGTGCAAAACTTATACTGCACTGAAACACATATCTTGTGCTATACTTCAGTTGGTTAGATACTGTACAAATCAACTTAAATGTAAATACTTACTGCCTGGAAAAGTACAGACTGATGAGCTAGAAAACTTGTTTAGAAAATGTAGGCAGCCTGCAGGATTTTGGTATCATATTTCTATATGCCAGGTTTGTAAATGTGGAACAAAGTTAAGACTCCCAGGTAGTCTACCTTTGCTAATCAATTCAAGTGAATTTGGGGATATTTCTTTCAGTAGTTTCAGTGAATTATCTGACTGGAAAGAAATGCAGATAGCTGAAAATGTTTCAGACTTCCAGACCAGTGTTTTAGAAAATGATATATCTAATGTGGATTCTGAACTTCCTAACCTTACATTTATAGGATGTTATTGTGAAGAAACTAAAATGTAGTGACTGCAGTGTTTTCTTTGTAATCAACAAAACATTAAGTATGACAAATGACGATTAAAAAAATAGATAGAGATGGACTGCTTTACCTGCACCAATGTTGTATCAATTATTATTCACTGCTACATTGTTGGGAAGAAGCTTATTTCATCTAAAATTTAAAGGCAGTTTTTTTAAACATCGCGGCCATAGGGCAATTGCATGTGCTGCTATAATGTCAGTAATTAAGGAAAAGCAATATTTCAAGATTGGTGGGGCATGAAGTTCTTAATGAAATTTTCTAGATACGGTAAAAAATAACAATGATTTCTTTTCAAAATTATTTTCACTGAACATTTAAGTATTTTACAATTTTTTTTTTCAAACTAGTTTTTTAAGGTTTGAAGTTTCCTTTTTTATTCTGCTTTTCATTTCTGTCACTTTTACTTTTACAGTAATTATTAAGAAATGTATTTGTGGCAGATATGATAATATATTTTGTTACAACTTCAATACCATTACTTTCAGAGCAACCTACACTTAAACATATTTCTTTTTTGTTTAGCACATCTTTTGTGAAATCCAAAACAAGTTGCCTTTGGTTTTTGACCTTTAAAAACAGATTTTCAAAATCAGCAGAAACAAGTTTTTGTACGATAACATATGTATGCACTACAATATCTAATACTTCAGGACGGGTATATAGAAGTCCTCCTCTATCCATTTTTTCTGTTAGTTTATACTGACAAAAATTAACAGTATTATCTATTACAAGGTACATTTTACAAGAATTGTATTTTAGTTTTTTAATAGTTGTGTGAGCACAATAACGAGCTATGTATGTAAGAACTGGAAGTAAATGCTGAACAGCATGCGCATCTTTTTTATTTACATCAATTCTATCAAATCCAGAAAGAGTTGTATCTTCATTGAAATTTACTGTATTGGTCAATTTTTTTGCTCCAGATCAATATTTAAATCACCATACTTTGCTGGCTTAATTTTTAAGGGAGCTACGGTTTGCAAACGTAACTTGCATTCAGTCTCAAAAACCTGACGTAATGAAATAGCAAACTGAGAGCCAGCAAGCTGGCGAAACTTACCAAAACGATACTCCAAAGCATCAGTCTGAATTTTCCCTGTTAATATAAAAGAAAATTTCAACTCTTCTATACAGTATGTTACTAACTCTAACACAGCATGAGTTGTATGTCTGAGAGATGTAAAAGTTTCCCTTGTCAATACCCCAGTTGAATACTTTGCATTAATCCACTGGTTAACCCAGTCCAGAAATTTGCTTAAGAACTGGTATTTTACATCATTGTCACTGTTAGTGAGTGGCTCCATGAACTTATCTCTTTTGTGTTCCCCCTTTAAATAAGCTTTTAGCGTTCATTATTGACCACCATGTATAAAGAATCCTTATGTACTCTGAAGTCTCTCTAAAATGGGGCAATTCATTTTTTTCTCCAAACTGTATCAAACCTTCAATTACATGTTCATTGAAAATTTGCAAAACTAACTTAACATTTTGTCTCTCTAAATTTGTTGGAGAAAGAGCTTTTAAAGTAACACCATATGCATATTTTACCAAGTTTCCCAGTTCTAAAGAATACATTTTTTTTATGGAATCAAAGATGCTGTCTTAGTTTTTGAATGATCATCAAAATCAATGTAATACATACACTGGCTGTGGTCACGTTGGTTCAACCAATTATTACGTAAGCACTTTAAAATATGGACAGGGTCATAAATAAAAAACAAAGGTCTATTTACATCACAGGGATGAATGTACACAATACTCAGTTTTGGTGGAGAAGCAAAAAAGACATTGCTTTATCATTGATTTGCATTATTATCAGAGCTAACACAAATTATCTTAAAACCGATACCTTCTAAACCTGTTATAACTCTCTTAATAGCCTTAAAAAGGTCTTTGGCTGTTATCTTACTTACAGGAAAAATATATGCAACATCCTTATAGGCTGACAAAGAAACTCTGAACCATAAATATAAAAGCAGTTGTAGCACATTTCTCACTGTTGTAGGCAGCCCCTACAATATTTCCCCCTTGAAATCAAGACATGACTTAATTTGAATTCCATCAACCATAAGAGACACGATGTGATCTCTCGATTCTATCATACCAAACCTCTGTTTCATATACGATAAAAAATGTTCGTCAAATTGTTCACTTCCAGGATCTAATTTCAATGTGGAACATATTCTTCGTATTGTACATGGATGCGGAAAAATAACATATCCAGAACTTCTTAAAGATTTATACGCATGAGAAGAAATGGAAAAACCTAAACTTGAAGATATTAAGAAATCAACATTATATCTTACATTATGTTTTTGTTAGAAATAAGCATGAGTTGCTCAGTTATAAAATTAACAACACCTTCTTTTTCCTCTCGTAACACCTTTAGCATATTTAGTAATAATTCCTGGATTACACTAATCACATCACTGACCGAGGAGTCACTACTTTCTTTGTGCAATTCCTCGACAGTCTACGGTATGTCAGATACATCATTAATGTCTCTAATTTTGAAAGGAAAATTATACTTACCCAAGTGCTTTATTGGTGAACTTCCTAAATATACCATTATATCCAATTCATTATTTACACATACTGATTTTAACACAGAAGGGCCAGGTGAAAACTTTAAGTCCAGAAAAATTACTTGATCTGGTTTATAGATGATGACATTCCAAACATTAGAATTTTTTGTTGATTGTAAATGCTTTTTAAGTTCACATAAATTGCTGCATGCCTTTTTCTTATCATACAATGCTTTACTTTTAATGCTTTCTTGAACTGCTCGCTCAAGAGTTTCCATTTCAATTCCGGCTCTTTTTCATCAGGACCTTCCCTAGATGTGCCCGCTTTGGACATGTAATCTGGACATCCTGGAAACTGGGATGGAACAGCACCATCCCTTAATTTTGGGTGTGCCAATGGAGCTGTTATTAATTTCCCACATTTTTCATCATAAGAAGAAGACTCTCTAACAATGTCAGTCTCACAGAAATGTAGCGCACGTACCTAAGATTAAAAGTAACTAAATATTAGAAAACATTCTCCAAACAAAACACAACAACAACAACAAAAGTTATATCACATTCATATTTATAACATTATAACAACAGCTATTATTTAAAATTACCATATCACATTAATTATTTACAAACCAGTACACACTTTTCGTTTTTCAATTTTTTTAATGCCAACACACTGTGATTGTATTTGTTTATTACCAAAACCGCTCGTTAAAGTACCCTGAATCTAAACAAAATTTTCTGATAAATAGGTATTTTGAGATTTAAACAAGAGTTTAAATCTCAAAATACGTATTTATCGGACAAATTCGAAACGGGGATTCAGCTAAAAGGATTTGGCTTATGTATTCACCAACTACTGAAAAAGCTTATTGCTGCCATTTTAAACTATTTTCTTCATGCAACCCCTATCTTGCTACTGGTTGAGCCATCATAAGTTAGTACTAAATTACAAAAGCCTTCACTAGATTTGTTAACTGGATGTAACCTTCTTCAGTCACTATCCCATTTCAGCATTCGAATTACCCAGTGGTTCGTTGGCCATAGGCTAGTAAAAATTCCATCAAAGGTCTTCGCTCTTTCCACGTTCATAAGTGAGTCACGGAAAAATTTTCGTATTAATTAAAAATTCCATCAGAACACGGAAAATTTTATGTTACTGACCCAGATGGCCAGTAAGCTTTTTTTTTTTCAGTTTGTTTTGGAAGTTGTAATTTCATAAAGATTTGATATTACAGCTTCCAAAACAAACTGCCTCGTTTTGAAAAATGACGATTTTGCCGATCACTTAGTTTTCACCGATTAAGCTGCATTTGTGACTTTTTCCTGTGGGGGTACGTAAGGACAAGATATTCGCCCCTTCCCTTCCCGTTGATCTAGCGGAGCTGAAACAGCGTATCACAGCCACTATCACTGCACTTGATTCAGATATCTTACCTCGCGTTTGGGCGGAAATGGATTATCGGCTCGATGTGTGGCGTGTGGCTAAGGGTGCACTCATAGAATATCTGTGACAGTCTCTAAAAAAAAAACTTTAAACATTCCCCTACAATTCTGTTACAGGTAACATAAAATATCTTACATTGTTCTTGTTTTATAGTGCGTTGAAACTGCATACATGAATCACCCTGTATATGCAGATACTCGAACCAATCACCGTCAACCATTATCAATCCACTCCTGGAGTGGATGAAGGTTTCCTCCTTTTAGTCTTGAGCATATATCTCTTCCAAGTCACTCTAGCATGTTTTCGAATTTCATCCACCCATCTCTCACGTGGTCGGCTTCTGAGTCTTGTCCTGCCCCTTGGTGTAATTCAATCGATTATATCAGTTGTTTAACGGTAGATCAGATCAGAAAGCTCTGAATTTACCATTATTGAGTATAGAAAAGGCGTTACAACTGAGTTTTTAAGTGGATTTCAACGATAAAAATAAATGAAAAAATAAAGAGATATAGATCTTCAGATCCACAAAATTACGAAATGGCCACCGTAGCACGACTCAAAGTTCTTGGTTTCGCTGGAGAACGGAGACTGCGACGACGTTCCGGCGGTGCTTGGGGGTAAAATCGCTGAACGTGTGCTTACATCCCTGTACTTGCAAGTACATTTTACGCTAAAAAGCTTAAAAATGTGTTGTACAGCGGAAATTTTTCATTGTGTGATATCAAATGATATACTTTAAAACATGTGCATAACTTTTTCTCGAAATGTTCAACCAAATAATTTAGGACGCTAAACTAGACCTTTACCACGTGTTTCACTCTCTCCGAAAATCTGTTCCTAGCTTAACACTGAGTTTCAATTGTTAAGCCTCTTAAACTATATATCTTTTTCGAGTGATACCTACTTTTTTGATATTATTTTAAAATTTAATTACTAGTGGCTCGTTTATAAACAACAAATAATTATTGCGTGTACCCAATATCGTTTAACGCCAACTCATTTAAATTTTGTTTCCAGTAATCTTTTGAAATAAAGTAATATAAGATTTTAATTGTGAAATTTCGTGTAAATATCAGGCTTCCTTTTCAAAAAGCATGAAAATCTGACAAGAATTTCTTACTTTTCCGCATTGTCAAAATGCTAAGCTCCGATAAACTTTGAAACTAACCTTTTTTAATCGTTTTGGGGTTAAACGACCTCAGTGAGCAACTCGATGGGTTGTAAGCATTTGCCCATCCCTGATTTAGGGCCACTGGTTTCAGGGAAGGGAGAAACAAGTACTACAATAAGGAAAACACAACCACAATATGTATTCCTTACGGGATTCGAATCCGGGCCTATCTTAGACAACTGCCACGAGTTCCTCCAGAAGTTCTGCATTGATCCCAGCAACGACTTGGGCAGTGAAGAAAATCTTTTCTTAGAATATGAACCCATCCGTAGACAGGTTTCCAAAAATTACTTAAAATCTCATTAAATTGCTCCCGTCCACGGAAACCTTTGTCTTCTAAAACCAACACTTGGAGAACCAAGACTTGGCATCCGAGAGAGGGGGACGCCATTGTCCGCGAGCACGGCGACCCCTCTCCCGGCACGAAATTTTGTTGCCCAGCAACACCAACACACTCGCTTCGCCGAACTACATATAAAATGTGAGTTCGGTTCCACCGGTGTTTCACTCACACCCCGATGCAACTACCACGTTTCCACAGTCAGCACATCCAGACCCCCGAATCACACTGGCCTGCCGAAGAACTCGAACAGGCCCCAATTCACTTTGCAGACAGGGACACCGAGAATGACGAGGCAGGCCCTAGGCCACCCCGAAACACTCCAGTAGGAGAAGTCTCTCCTTCACGTGTGCCCTGTGATGGCGTCCCAACCGAGACACCACTAGAAGGGTCGCCGAGCCGTCCGCGTGGCACAAAGACCAGCTTTCGACCCACCAATGGCTCCCAACCCTGCACACAACCACGCAGAACCGACACACCACAAACAGCAATCACACACCACCCACCCAAAAAGCAAACACACACAGGCAAGCCACACCCGGAAAAGCAAAGTGAGGAAAGATCACAGCAAAACACAAATACCCCCAATTCACACACAAAGTCGACCAGCCACCTCCAAAGCCAGCGCCGCTGGAGAAGACTGGTATGGTACGCAAACAGGCGCTCGGCAGGGAGGAAGAAGGGTAATCTCCTCAATCCATCCCGGAATCTAGAAAAGAAACATCCCAAAGATTAAAACACAAGACAAAGTTCATCAAAAACTCAAGAAACCAAGGGTGCGGAAATGCAGGATTACAAGCCAAAAAGCTGGGAAGACTAAGTTCCCCAATGGAAAAAATATTTTTCCTTCGTTCCAGTAACAATTTTGGGCCAGAAGATCCACCGGAACTTAAAGGCACGGTCCGAAAGAGTGCGGGCATCAAACTCAACTCTATTCCTAAGCTGGCACTTGACGTGCCAGGCCACTTTCAAAGGGTTGAATCCTGCATTTCCGTAATTACTATGCACAACTCTGTTCCTCTATCTCCAGATTTTGTACGTGGTCTCAGTGATGATTAATCTCCAGACATCCCGCCCAGTCTTGGGGCCGGGGTACTGGTAAAAGACCTCCTGAGCCTTGAGTCGCTGCGGACAACCTGCCCAGGGCCAAACAAGCTTCCACACCTGCACGGCCATGGGACAACTCCAGAACAAGTGGTACCTGTCTTCAATGAGATTGCAAGAGGCGCACTTGTCGGTGATGGCAGTTCCCCACCTGTACTGCCTCTTCCTAGTCGGAAGGACATCGTGAGCCAGACGGAATTTAAAATCCCGCTTCTTACAGTCAACTCCAGCCGCCAACACGCTCATCCACACCTCCTTCCTGTTGCAGTTGACGGCACTAAACTCAGTAACCTGCTCCCTAGGCCTAGGGAGAATGTGCAGATACATTAGTAGTATAAAAGGGCGGGTTCTGGCGTAAGGATGCATCCTTCTAGAGAAGGATGGGGGCGTGGCTTGCGGCAGAAGGATGGGGGCGTGGCATGTGACCGAAGGATGTGGGGGCGTGGCAGATGACGCTAGTGTGTAGGGTCGATGCTGCCCCTAGCGGTGCTTCTTGGAACTTTATTATTATGTTAGATCTTTGTTTTTGAGAGATGGCAACGACCGAGTCGGGGAAAGGAGATGTGCTGCCCCTAGCGGTGCTTCTTGGAACTTTATTATTATGTTAGATCTTTGTTTTTGAGTGATGGCAACGAAAGAGTGGGAAAAAGGAGATGTGCTGCCCCCTAGCGGTGCTTCTTGGAACTTTTAATGGATCTTTGAGAGATGGCAACGACCGAGTGGGAGAAAGGGGGTGGATATAGGGGGATGTCAACTCGATGTGCTGCCCCCTAGCGGTGCTTTTTTGGAACTTTTCTCAGGAGATTTATTGGACGTTGACAAATTTTTAAGAAGTCTTTCCAATATTTATTTTTTTAATTTTCTCGGGAGATCTACTGGACTTTGTCAAATTTTTGAAGGAAGTTTTTTTGTCGTTTCCAATTTTTTTTACTCGTATTTTTTGTCCTATTTTTTCTCTCTAATTTATTTTATTAAATTTATATTTTCAGGAATTCCCTGAGGTATTATAATTTTTATACACGTTGCAATATTTTTTAATTTTCTCGGGAGATTTATTGGACGCTGACGAATTTTTGAAGGAAGTCTTTCCAATATGTTTTTTTTATTAAATTTATATTTTCAGGAATTCCCTGAGGTGTTATAATTTTTATAGACGTTGCATTATTTTTTTAATTCTTATATTTGTCCTCCCTCCAATTTTAATTTAGGCGAGGAAAGGCTTTGTTTGAAAAGATTTCGTTCCCGTTGATTCATGTTCCGCCATTTTAGTTTCACCACGTTGTCATTTTGTGAGCCATGTGTTTTGGGATGAGTCACAATTTTCTCTTTGACTAAGAAAATTTTGTATGACACGTGTTTTGGAATGAGTCATTATGATGAGTGACGCATTCGTGATAGCAGACATGACATCAGCCAACGTCGTTTTCTCCTCAGCGGGGTCGACGGTTGACGTCATTTGAGATTCTGTAGACACATTAAGTTCCAAGACTGATGTTTTTTTCAATAACTTGATCATTTTTCAACGAATTTATTTCTTATTTTTTCCATAATTTCCCATTTTATATTCATAATTTTTCAACGTAACGATTTTTTTATTTTCTTTGAGGAGACCACGCATTTTCAACGGACGTTCCAACATAAAGACGTTTTCCAAAGTTTTGTGCTGCAGACATAATCTTAAAACACGATTGTTTATTAACGTATTTACGTGTTCATGACATTTTCTGTTACGTTTTTTTAACTAGGAATTTTTATAGACGTTGCATTATTTTTTTAATTCTTATATTTTTCTTCCCTCCAATTTTAATTTAGACGAGAAAAGGCTTTGTTTGAAAAAATTTCGTTCCTGTTGATTCATGTTCCGCTATCTTTTGTCCGACATGTGTTTTGGGATGACTCACCATTTTCTCTTTGACTCAGAAAACTTTGTATGACACGTGTTTTGGGACGAGTGACTATGATGTGTGACGCATGTCGTGATAGCAGATATGACATCAGCCAACGCCATTTCCTCCGCGGGGTCGGCGGTTGACGTCATTTGAGATTCTGTTAGACGCCTTAAGTTACAAGACTGATTTTTTTTCAATAACTTGATCATTTTGCAACGAATTTATTCCTTATTTTTTCCCCTACTTTCCCATTTTATATTCATAATTTTTCAACGTAACGATTTTTTTATTTTCTTTGAGGAGACCACGCATTTTCAACGGACGTTCCAACATAAAGACGTTTTCCAAAGTTTTGTGCTGCAGACATAATCTTAAAACACGATTGTTTATTAACGTATTTACGTGTTCATGACATTTTCTGTTACATTTTTTAACGTTGTACCTTTTTCCAACGTACAAAGCCACAATTTTTTATGCATAGTTAAAATGTTTATTTTTTTATTTTTTCGTATTTTTTTATTTCTTCATGATTATTCAGTGAAATGTACCTTTTAATGCATTATCTTAATCTACCTTTTTTCTAAATGCTTGCATACCCGTTAAACTTTTCGTTGTATCAACATTATTTTATTTTCTTACTTTTCAATCTAACAACTACTTTTATCGAGGCTTTGTTTTTTCTGATTCAAACAAGCAAACGTTTCTTCATTATGATTATTTCCGTTACCTATACAAACAACTTTTCTTACTTGCTTTTAATGTATGACTTAATCTGGTTTTCTATATAGCTGTTTCATGTTTATGCAAGAAATATACAGATCTATAGCAACTAGCTATACATAACATTCGTTCGTAACAGTATCTTTTTTTTTCCAGATTTAAACCAACACACGCTTCTTAACGACTTGATATCGGTTTTCTGGGGAACTTTTCTTTTCCTTTTTCCTTCATTCAATTTTATTCCAGATCATGACGCGAGGAAATGCTTCTTTAGAAACGATTTCGTTCCTGTTCGCAGTAATTATTGGATTTTGACAAATTTTTTGTGAAATGACTTCATGCTAATTCTGAGTCTTTCGCCTTTACAATATTATTTTCTCGTAATTTTTCGTGTGAACTCTACAGGTCTTTCACAGTTAAAATTCTGGTGAAACAATATTTTCTTACTTTATTTAGCATATCATTATAGCTTCCCAATTTTCGCTATTTTACTTCATCTTTTTTGAAATTTAGTAAATCTTTTCAGTAGGTCAGTAATTTATTTCTTACTTGGCCAAACTTATGACTCCTTTTATTTAGACTATTTTTTTTTTCATTTCATTTCAGCAAAATGATTATTTTAGATGTAGCAAATCATCAGGTTTTTTGTTTCCTTATATATCATATTTTCCAACTTGCTTTTAAAGTACTTCTCAAAGCTTGCATGTATGTCAAATACGCATTTTTTTAATCCTTCCCTAGTTTGCTATACTTTTTCGTGGACTGCCCCAACAGGAAAGCATTCATTGTCAAGGCATGAAATCTAAAACCTTTTTTCTTACGATAAAATTTGTATTCTTTGGGACATATTTTCTGTATATTGTTCTGTCTCGTCCGAAAAAAACATTCATTCTGGAGGCAAAGCGAGTAATTCCGTTCTTCCACTAAACATTATTTTTTTACATTTTACTAACTCACCACCCCCATAGCGAAAATAAAGAAATACTTACTTCTGTTCCCTACATATCGACTCAATCTATTGCTTTTCGAAATGCTGATCATGACATTTCAACTAAAATTTCATACTTTCACCAAAAATCATATTCTTAAACGGGCTATTTTTTACATTTATTTCATGTATAACTAAATTTTTGTTGTTTACTCACCTCATCAAAGTCAATAAGAACTCCCCTAATCTCATTCCTTTCCCTCATTTAGTTCGCTTAAATTGAGATGTTTCAAAACTTCGCGTATATTTCATTCCCTTAATGTCCAGTTCTCCCGTGTCTGCCCCTTCATTTTTAACTTCTGTGCATGCTGCATTTTATCTTTAGACGTTTAGTTTCATTGACCTTTTATTTCGTTTTAATTAGGTTTTCATTATCGTATTTTTTATTCATTGTCTCAGCAGAAAAAACTTTCATTCTGGAGACATAGCAACTAAGTCCGTACTTCCTCTAAACATTTTTTTTTCACGTTTTACTAATTGTTCAGAAAAGCAGTTGTTTCCAAACTCTTACAGTGAAAATAACGTATATGAAAATAACTACATATAAAATGTGAGTTCGGTTCCACCGGTGTTTCACTCACACCCCGATGCACCTACCACGGTTCCACAGTCAGCACATCCAGACCCCCGAATCACACTGGCCTGCCGAAGAACTCGAACAGGCCCCAATTCACTTTGCAGACAGGGACACCGAGAATGACGAGGCAGGCCCTAGGCCACCCCGAAACACTCCAGTAGGAGAAGTCTCTCCCTCACGTGTGCCCTGTGATGGCGTCCCAACCGAGACACCACCAGAAGGGTCGCCGAGCCGTCCGCGTGGCACAAAGACCAGCTTTCGACCCACCAATGGCTCCCAACCCTGCACACAACCACGCAGAACCGACACACCACAAACAGCAATCACACACCACCCTCCCAAAAAACAAACACACACATGCAAGCCACACCCGGAAAAGCAAAGTGAGGAAAGATCACAGCAAAACACAAAGGCCCCCCGATTCACACACAAAGTCGACCAGCCACCTCCAAAGCCAGCGCCGCTGGAGGAGACTGGTATGGTACGCAAACAGGCGCTCGGCAGGGAGAAAGAAGGGTAATCTCCTCACTCCATCCCGGAATCTAGAAAATAAACACCCCAAAGATTAAAACACGACAAAGTTCATCAAACACTCAAGAAACCAAGGGTGCGGAAATGCAGGATTACAAGCCAAAAAGCTGGGAAGACTAAGTTCCCCAATGGAAAAAATATTTTTCCTTCGTTCCAGTAACAATTTTGGGTCAGAAGATCCACCGGAACTTAAAGGCACGGTCCGAAAGAGTGCGGGCATCCAACTCAACTCTATTCCTAAGCTGGCACTTGACGTGCCAGGCCACTTTCAAAGGGTTGAATCCTGCATTTCCGTAATTACTATGCACAACTCTGTTCCTCTCTCTCCAGATTTTGTACGTGGTCTCAGTGATGATTAATCTCCAGACATCCCGCCCAGTCTTGGGGCCGGGGTACTGGTAAAAGACCTCCTGAGCTTTGAGTCGCTGCGGACAACCTGCCCAGGTCCAAACAAGCTTCCACACCTGCACGGCCATGGGACAACTCCAGAACAAGTGGTACCTGTCTTCAATGAGATTGCAAGAGGCGCACTTGTCGGTGATGGCAGTACCCCACCTGTACTGCCTCTTCCTAGTCGGAAGGACATCGTGAGCCAGACGGAATTTAAAATCCCGCTTCTTACAGTCAACTCCAGCCGCCAACACGCTCATCCACACCTCCTTCCTGTTGCAGTTGACGGCACTAAACTCAGTAACCTGCTCCCTAGGCCTAGGGAGAATGTGCAGATACATTTGTTTCAAATTCAGCCCATTCCGGTTAGCCTCCGCGAGAGCCTGAATGTGCCCCCCAAGCTTATAGTGCTTGTGAGTAGTCTCTCTACGCGGCCCCATAAATCGGAAGCCAGGTAAGAACTTCTCCGCTGACAATCCTGTCAAATACGCAACAAAGTTCCTACACGGGTGCGAGGAGTTCAGAGCTTCCTTCACACTCCTGAACTGCAGTGCACTGAACCAGGAGGAGAGGTGTTTAACATCCAAACCACCCTCCTCCTTCGGGCAGCACAGGACCGCTCTGGCAACCGCCTCAACTTGCTTACCGGCCCAAATAAATTGAAAAACTTGCCTTTCCAGAAGCCTCATGAGACTCCGAGGGGGAGAACCAAGTTCTCCGACAAAGGCACATTTCGAGACCAGGAGAGCGTTAGCTAACTTAGCCCAGTTAATCATCGAAATGTCAACACTCTGCCACCTTTCCTTCTTCTCTTTAATAGCGAAGAGGATGTCCCTCCATGTCTTCAAATGGACACCGTCTCTATCAAAAAGGATACCGAGTATCCTGACGGGTCCATCCGTTACCGCCAGCCCACGGACCGCAGCGCGATCCCACCTGCCCCAAAGAAGCAGGTTCGACTTATCCTCATTAAGCATGGACCCGGTGGCACCGCAGTATCCCGCGAAGACTTCCCGGACCTGCTTAAGACTAAGTTCCGAGTCAACAAAGAAAGTGATGTCGTCAGCATATGCAAGATACTTTAAGGACCCCGCGCAGCCAGGGATGGGGGCTCCCTGAATGCTAGGATGAGCTTGAACCTTCCTTAAAATGGTCTCAAAGACCAAGACAAACAACAACGGGGAGAGTGGGCAGCCTTGTCTCACACCTCTTCTAACCTCAAAGAGGTGAGAAAGACGGCCAGAAATAATAACTCTTCCGTTGAGGTCTCTGTATAAAGAGTCCACCGTTCTTCGGAAAAACTCTCCGAAGCCGTGGGCTTCCAGCATCTTTCTAATAAACTCGTGAGAAACACGGTCAAAGGCCTTACTCTGATCCGCGGAAAACATTCCCAACTTAACATCCCTGTCTCCGATATAAGTAATCATGTCCCTCACACACCGAATATTATGGTACATCCGCCTACCACGGATGCTACACGTCTGCCCAACGCCCACTAGCTTCTCTGCCACCCGCGAAAGCCTCGCGTTGACGATCGCCGCCATGATCTTATAATCAATGGTAGACAGAGACACCGGCCTCCATCCAGCAAGATCACGAGCAGGATCGTCGGGGGTTTTGGAAAGAAGAGTCACAACACTACTCCTCATAGACTTAGACATAATACTTTTGTCAGCAATGTTGTTATAAATCCTGCATAACCAGGGGACCAAAATATTAAGAAATTTCTTGTAAAATTCGGCCGGAAGCCCGTCAATACCCGACGACTTTCTGGGCTTGAGGTTCAGGATCGCCCACCTGACTTCAGTTTCGGTGAATTTCCCTTCCAACAACTCCCTATCTTCATCCGAAATTCTCGGAGTACCTTCCAGCCAAGTTTCCATGACCTCAGGCTGCACTTCCTCTTTGTCAAATAACCTGCCATAAAATTCCGCCGCCGCCTGCAGGATATCGGGAAGATCCCGGACCTCCCTACCGTCAATGTCGAGGCATTGAAGGTTCTCCCTAACCCTCTCCGTCTCGACTTTCCGGTAGATGAAGTTAATATCACTCTCCTGCACCAGCGCTTCCAAGGCCCCATTCAACTTGACCGCCGATCCTTCCTCCAGATAGAAGTGACTAATTTCGCTTCTGATATTAGTAATCAGAGAGGAATTACACCCATCTTTATCACCTCGAATCGCCGCATTAAGAATGTTCATCAAAATCATGTGGCGCTTCCTCTTCGACGTGGCCAACTGTCTACCCTTCTGAGAAAGGAAATCCTTCACCTCCTCCTTGGTCCGTTCCCACACACCGCACTCATCGTCAGTGATCGTGCCTGCGCCCGCGTTCAGGATCGAGCGAAGGTGCACTAGCGTATCTTCATCTTCTAACATGGAGATGTTCAAACGCCACGGGGTAGCCCCTCTCTCTCTCGGAACCGGCACACACACGTCCATCAGGACGGCAGAGTGGTCCGAAACATACAACAGTGGAGAGTTCGGACCAAAGATCTCAATCCTGTCAATCCAGTCAATCTTCGACACAAGAAACATATCCAGGCGGGAAGCGCTGCCCCCTATAAACCAGGTATAACCCGGAATACTGGGGTTAAGTCTCCTCCAGGCATCGCACAGCCCCTGGCTATCCAGGAGGACCCTAACCACGTTCCCATAAGCTTTCGACCACCTACTGGTTCCGGCCCTGTCGAGGTCGCAGTCGGCGACCGCATTAAAATCCCCGCCAACAATCAACACATCTTCCGAACTTCTGATGAAATGCGGAAGTTCATTATAGAACGACATCTGCATATTACCCTTATTAGGAGCGTAAATACACACAAGTTTCATTGAGATTTTCCTGCTGTGGACGGTAAGTGAGATCACCCGACCTTCCCCGTCCGATTCAAAGTGAGTGATATCTCTTTCAAACTTCTCTTTGTAAATTATAGCAACTCCCGTGTAACCAGTACTCCCAAGCGAGTACCTAAATCTGAGACCGGACCTTCTGCGAAAAGCAAAAATCTGTTCCCTGTCCTTATAGTGGGTTTCCTGAATCATGAGGAAGTCCAGATTATTCTGGCGAAAGAACCCTTCGAGCCAACACTGCTTCGCCTCCGAATTGAGGCCCTGAACGTTCAAGGAACCAACCTTGTTGTGCCGGCAAAATTAACCAACCTTGTTTGTGCCGGCAAAATTAACTCTACCAGAGTTCATACTTACCTGGTCCTGTAAAAAGAAAGATTTAGAACAACAAACACAGAGAAAAAAATGCAAAACCCATACTCCAACCTAGGAGAGAGAGGTACCGCAACCAAGTTACTTTTTGGTACTATCCTTCTTACCCACACTTCTTGTCGACCTTTCTTCTCGAAGAACTTGGCCATTCGCTGTTGGAATCACATGTCCCGTGCCATGCAACATTACAGAGGCAGCGGCAGCAAGATCGTTAACCGCTTTAAAATTGGCCGCAGTAAACTCTTTCCCAGTTCTTTTTTCTTGTTCTGATACTGACGTTGCAGGTCAGCACAAAGGGAGTCAGTATTCTCGTCATCCACTTCGATATCAGTACAAGCCCAAAACTTACCGTTCACAACAGCAGTATCCGAGCATTGATTCTCCTCCTCACTCCCGAAGCCGACGTTCAGCGGTCCTGCTGGAGGACCCCAGAACGTCCCGGGGGCCTCCGGCGTCGCCTCATAGCCGGCGACAACGTGGCCGCCGCCCGCAGTAGTGGGAACACTAAGCGAAGGTGAGCCTCCGGGACCCCGAATGGGCTGCTTCTGCCCGTCTGAGGGTGGAGTCATGGGTGCAAGTTCTGAGATGTGGCCAAGACTGAAAATATTTCTAATACCCCCCCCCCCCTCCCCCATGCACACTCAGACATAAACACAATATACATTAAATATTATATTATATGTGGTTAAAATTCATTATTAAATCAAAAGAGCATAAAACGACCGAACATTAATGTATATACATGTAAACAAAATTTGATGTCCATGCAAATTGTAATCGGAAAGTTAAATTTGATTATTAGGTATGAACTACCAGTTGAAATTTAACAAATCTCCAAAATTCCTTATCTTTCAAAAGAAAAAAAAAAAAATCTGGCATAATATTCAAGTCCAATCTACATATCTGCTGCTTATATAGTATTTTAAGCCCATAATAGAAATATGTTAACCAAATTATTGAAATTGTAATAATACATAACATACCATGTAAGATGTTTCAAATAATCTTTAGTAAATTCTGTTGAATCAAATAAGTGTTGCACACTTTTAAAAGTCATTTAAATTGTAAAATTACATAAGGATTAAAAAAATTATAATCAAGATTATGCATGTCCAACTGTAGTTGCGTACACAGAGAGCTCGTTTCATTAATTCACTTCACCATGATCACAGTTTTATAGTAACCATCACAAATTTTCACAGGTGAATTATTTCTTTGAACAAGAGCGACTCCAGGCAATGTTTGTGTATGCTGCTGTGCTCGTACACACTTTTGATGATCAGCATCCTTACTGTGTCTGAACAGCTATTTTTTTACCATTGCTTCCATAGTTTAACTTTCTGCTGCAGAAAACACAAAAGCTAAACTCTGGTTCCTTAATTTTCCGGCACCAAGAACCAAATTTGACGTCATGAGCAGAGATCATGCTAGGCTTTTTTCAAAAGAGTAAAAATACTCCTTCACAATTTTTGAAGAAGTATTTTTTCTTTTCAAAGGAGTAATTTTAAAGAACGAACAATTATCGCATTAAATTTTTAGCTAAATAATATTTTATATTAAAACAACTAATTATATCTATATATAAATAAGTAAACATGAATTAGCATGTAATTGATTTTCTTTTATATAAAATAAGTCATAATTTATCAAAAATCTTACCTACTTGTCTTGTTTTATCCATGAGGCTGCAAAAAATTTTGTTTTGCTTTCGAAAGACTACCAAAACTTGTGTGTGTGTGTTACTTCACAGATTCAGATTCTACACACTCAAACTTCAAAAAGAGTTCTATTGTGGAGGAAGGAAATCTACAGTCTATCTCAATCACAAAAGATAAAATAAACCTTCATTGGACATTGTGATGTGCAAGTTTAGTACTGCAAAGTTCAACTAATTTATTATTTTGCAGCATGTTTTCCTCCAGCTCTGAAAAAAAAAAAAATCTTGAAACTATGTATAAGATATTTACAGTTAACATAATTGAGAGTTGGTTGATTCAGCCATTCTTCTGATATGAGGAATGTCCAGTTTCTCCCTTTGCAACTATTTATAGAGGAAAAATAACATTTAACAATAACTCAGGACAGTGGAACATCGCGAAAAAAAAAAAAATCTTGAAACTATGTATGAGATGTTTACAGTTAACATAATTGAGAGTTGGTTGATTCAGCCATTCTTCTGATATGAGGAATGTCCAGTTTCTCCCTTTGCAACTATTTATAGAGGAAAAATAACATTTAACAATAACTCAGGACAGTGGAACATCGCGAAAAAAAAAAAAAAAAAATCTTGAAACTATGTATGAGATGTTTACAGTTAACATAATTGAGAGTTGGTTGATTCAGCCATTCTTCTGATATGAGGAATGTCCAGTTTCTCCCTTTGCAACTATTTATAGAGGAAAAATAACATTTAACAATAACTCAGGACAGTGGAACATCGCGAAAAAAAAAATCTTGAAACTATGTATGAGATGTTTACAGTTAACATAATTGAGAGTTGGTTGATTCAGCCATTCTTCTGATATGAGGAATGTCCAGTTTCTCCCTTTGCAACTATTTATAGAAGAAAAATAACATTTAACAATAACTCAGGACAGTGGAACATCGCGAAAAAAAAAAAAAAAATCTTGAAACTATGTATGAGATGTTTACAGTTAACATAATTGAGAGTTGGTTGATTCAGCCATTCTTCTGATATGAGGAATGTCCAGTTTCTCCCTTTGCAACTATTTATAGAAGAAAAATAACATTTAACAATAACTCAGGACAGTGGAACATCGCGAAAAAAAAAAAAAATCTTGAAACTATGTATGAGATGTTTACAGTTAACATAATTGAGAGTTGGTTGATTCAGCCATTCTTCTGATATGAGGAATGTCCAGTTTCTCCCTTTGCAACTATTTATAGAGGAAAAATAACATTTAACAATAACTCAGGACAGTGGAACATCGCGAAAAAAAAAAAAAAAAATCTTGAAACTATGTATGAGATGTTTACAGTTAACATAATTGAGAGTTGGTTGATTCAGCCATTCTTCTGATATGAGGAATGTCCAGTTTCTCCCTTTGCAACTATTTATAGAGGAAAAATAACATTTAACAATAACTCAGGACAGTGGAACATCGCGAAAAAAAAAAAAAAAAATCTTGAAACTATGTATGAGATGTTTACAGTTAACATAATTGAGAGTTGGTTGATTCAGCCATTCTTCTGATATGAGGAATGTCCAGTTTCTCCCTTTGCAACTATTTATAGAGGAAAAATAACATTTAACAATAACTCAGGACAGTGGAACATCGCGAAAAAAAAAAAAAAATCTTGAAACTATGTATGAGATGTTTACAGTTAACATAATTGAGAGTTGGTTGATTCAGCCATTCTTCTGATATGAGGAATGTCCAGTTTCTCCCTTTGCAACTATTTATAGAAGAAAAATAACATTTAACAATAACTCAGGACAGTGGAACATCGCGAAAAAAAAAAAAAAATCTTGAAACTATGTATGAGATGTTTACAGTTAACATAATTGAGAGTTGGTTGATTCAGCCATTCTTCTGATATGAGGAATGTCCAGTTTCTCCCTTTGCAACTATTTATAGAAGAAAAATAACATTTAACAATAACTCAGGACAGTGGAACATCGCGAAAAAAAAAAAATCTTGAAACTATGTATGAGATGTTTACAGTTAACATAATTGAGAGTTGGTTGATTCAGCCATTCTTCTGATATGAGGAATGTCCAGTTTCTCCCTTTGCAACTATTTATAGAGGAAAAATAACATTTAACAATAACTCAGGACAGTGGAACATCGCGAAAAAAAAAAAAAAATCTTGAAACTATGTATGAGATGTTTACAGTTAACATAATTGAGAGTTGGTTGATTCAGCCATTCTTCTGATATGAGGAATGTCCAGTTTCTCCCTTTGCAACTATTTATAGAAGAAAAATAACATTTAACAATAACTCAGGACAGTGGAACATCGCGAAAAAAAAAAAATCTTGAAACTATGTATGAGATGTTTACAGTTAACATAATTGAGAGTTGGTTGATTCAGCCATTCTTCTGATATGAGGAATGTCCAGTTTCTCCCTTTGCAACTATTTATAGAGGAAAAATAACATTTAACAATAACTCAGGACAGTGGAACATCGCGAAAAAAAAAAAAAATCTTGAAACTATGTATGAGATGTTTACAGTTAACATAATTGAGAGTTGGTTGATTCAGCCATTCTTCTGATATGAGGAATGTCCAGTTTCTCCCTTTGCAACTATTTATAGAGGGAAAATAACATTTAACAATAACTCAGGACAGTGGAACATCGCGAAAAAAAAATCTTGAAACTATGTATGAGATGTTTACAGTTAACATAATTGAGAGTTGGTTGATTCAACCATTCTTCTAATAAGAGGAATGTCCAGTTTCTCCCTTTGCAACTATTTATAGAGGGAAAATAACATTTAACAATAACTCAGGACAGTGGAACATCGCGAAAAAAAAAAAAAAAATCTTGAAACTATGTATGAGATGTTTACAGTTAACATAATTGAGAGTTGGTTGATTCAGCCATTCTTCTGATATGAGGAATGTCCAGTTTCTCCCTTTGCAACTATTTATAGAGGAAAAATAACATTTAACAATAACTCAGGACAGTGGAACATCGCGAAAAAAAAAAAAAAAATCTTGAAACTATGTATGAGATGTTTACAGTTAACATAATTGAGAGTTGGTTGATTCAGCCATTCTTCTGATATGAGGAATGTCCAGTTTCTCCCTTTGCAACTATTTATAGAGGAAAAATAACATTTAACAATAACTCAGGACAGTGGAACATCGCGAAAAAAAAAAAAAAAATCTTGAAACTATGTATGAGATGTTTACAGTTAACATAATTGAGAGTTGGTTGATTCAGCCATTCTTCTGATATGAGGAATGTCCAGTTTCTCCCTTTGCAACTATTTATAGAAGAAAAATAACATTTAACAATAACTCAGGACAGTGGAACATCGCGAAAAAAAAAAAAAAAAATCTTGAAACTATGTATGAGATGTTTACAGTTAACATAATTGAGAGTTGGTTGATTCAGCCATTCTTCTGATATGAGGAATGTCCAGTTTCTCCCTTTGCAACTATTTATAGAAGAAAAATAACATTTAACAATAACTCAGGACAGTGGAACATCGCGAAAAAAAAAAAATCTTGAAACTATGTATGAGATGTTTACAGTTAACATAATTGAGAGTTGGTTGATTCAGCCATTCTTCTGATATGAGGAATGTCCAGTTTCTCCCTTTGCAACTATTTATAGAGGAAAAATAACATTTAACAATAACTCAGGACAGTGGAACATCGCGAAAAAAAAAAAAAATCTTGAAACTATGTATGAGATGTTTACAGTTAACATAATTGAGAGTTGGTTGATTCAGCCATTCTTCTGATATGAGGAATGTCCAGTTTCTCCCTTTGCAACTATTTATAGAGGAAAAATAACATTTAACAATAACTCAGGACAGTGGAACATCGCGAAAAAAAAAAAAAAAATCTTGAAACTATGTATGAGATGTTTACAGTTAACATAATTGAGAGTTGGTTGATTCAGCCATTCTTCTGATATGAGGAATGTCCAGTTTCTCCCTTTGCAACTATTTATAGAGGAAAAATAACATTTAACAATAACTCAGGACAGTGGAACATCGCGAAAAAAAAAAAAAATCTTGAAACTATGTATGAGATGTTTACAGTTAACATAATTGAGAGTTGGTTGATTCAGCCATTCTTCTGATATGAGGAATGTCCAGTTTCTCCCTTTGCAACTATTTATAGAAGAAAAATAACATTTAACAATAACTCAGGACAGTGGAACATCGCGAAAAAAAAAAAAAAAATCTTGAAACTATGTATGAGATGTTTACAGTTAACATAATTGAGAGTTGGTTGATTCAGCCATTCTTCTGATATGAGGAATGTCCAGTTTCTCCCTTTGCAACTATTTATAGAAGAAAAATAACATTTAACAATAACTCAGGACAGTGGAACATCATGAAAAAAAAAAAAAAAAATCTTGAAACTATGTATGAGATGTTTACAGTTAACATAATTGAGAGTTGGTTGATTCAGCCATTCTTCTGATATGAGGAATGTCCAGTTTCTCCCTTTGCAACTATTTATAGAGGAAAAATAACATTTAACAATAACTCAGGACAGTGGAACATCGCGAAAAAAAAAAAAAAAAATCTTGAAACTATGTATGAGATGTTTACAGTTAACATAATTGAGAGTTGGTTGATTCAGCCATTCTTCTGATATGAGGAATGTCCAGTTTCTCCCTTTGCAACTATTTATAGAAGAAAAATAACATTTAACAATAACTCAGGACAGTGGAACATCGCGAAAAAAAAAAAAAAAATCTTGAAACTATGTATGAGATGTTTACAGTTAACATAATTGAGAGTTGGTTGATTCAGCCATTCTTCTGATATGAGGAATGTCCAGTTTCTCCCTTTGCAACTATTTATAGAGGAAAAATAACATTTAACAATAACTCAGGACAGTGGAACATCGCGAAAAAAAAAAAAAATCTTGAAACTATGTATGAGATGTTTACAGTTAACATAATTGAGAGTTGGTTGATTCAGCCATTCTTCTGATATGAGGAATGTCCAGTTTCTCCCTTTGCAACTATTTATAGAGGGAAAATAACATTTAACAATAACTCAGGACAGTGGAACATCGCGAAAAAAAAAAAAAAAAATCTTGAAACTATGTATGAGATGTTTACAGTTAACATAATTGAGAGTTGGTTGATTCAACCATTCTTCTAATAAGAGGAATGTCCAGTTTCTCCCTTTGCAACTATTTATAGAGGGAAAATAACATTTAACAATAACTCAGGACAGTGGAACATCGCGAAAAAAAAAAAAAAATCTTGAAACTATGTATGAGATGTTTACAGTTAACATAATTGAGAGTTGGTTGATTCAGCCATTCTTCTGATATGAGGAATGTCCAGTTTCTCCCTTTGCAACTATTTATAGAGGAAAAATAACATTTAACAATAACTCAGGACAGTGGAACATCGCGAAAAAAAAAAAAAAAAATCTTGAAACTATGTATGAGATGTTTACAGTTAACATAATTGAGAGTTGGTTGATTCAGCCATTCTTCTGATATGAGGAATGTCCAGTTTCTCCCTTTGCAACTATTTATAGAGGAAAAATAACATTTAACAATAACTCAGGACAGTGGAACATCGCGAAAAAAAAAAAAAAAAATCTTGAAACTATGTATGAGATGTTTACAGTTAACATAATTGAGAGTTGGTTGATTCAGCCATTCTTCTGATATGAGGAATGTCCAGTTTCTCCCTTTGCAACTATTTATAGAGGAAAAATAACATTTAACAATAACTCAGGACAGTGGAACATCGCGAAAAAAAAAAAAAAAAATCTTGAAACTATGTATGAGATGTTTACAGTTAACATAATTGAGAGTTGGTTGATTCAGCCATTCTTCTGATATGAGGAATGTCCAGTTTCTCCCTTTGCAACTATTTATAGAGGAAAAATAACATTTAACAATAACTCAGGACAGTGGAACATCGCGAAAAAAAAAAAAAATCTTGAAACTATATATGAGATGTTTACAGTTAACATAATTGAGAGTTGGTTGATTCAGCCATTCTTCTGATATGAGGAATGTCCAGTTTCTCCCTTTGCAACTATTTATAGAGGAAAAATAACATTTAACAATAACTCAGGACAGTGGAACATCGCGAAAAAAAAAAAAAATCTTGAAACTATGTATGAGATGTTTACAGTTAACATAATTGAGAGTTGGTTGATTCAGCCATTCTTCTGATATGAGGAATGTCCAGTTTCTCCCTTTACAACTATTTATAGAGGGAAAATAACATTTAACAATAACTCAGGACAGTGGAACATCGCGAAAAAAAAAAAAAATCTTGAAACTATGTATGAGATGTTTACAGTTAACATAATTGAGAGTTGGTTGATTCAGCCATTCTTCTGATATGAGGAATGTCCAGTTTCTCCCTTTACAACTATTTATAGAGGGAAAATAACATTTAACAATAACTCAGGACAGTGGAACATCGCGAAAAAAAAAAAAAAAATTACGAAAAATTCTTCGCTTTGTCCGACTTCCGTTTTCGGAAATTTTCCCTCCGTTTTCAAGCTGAAACCCAATCGGTTATCAAACAAAGTTATATTTTACAAAAAAAAAAATGAGCAGAGGAAATATTGCGATTACAGAATAAATCTGCAGTTCGTCTAACTTCCGTTTTTCAAAAGTTTTGAAAGACGAAATTCCGTCCCAAGCCGGACCCCCCTCCCCCCTCCTTCCGCCACCACCACGCACGCACGCACACACACACCACCCCCCAAAAAATTATCTTCAGTTTTGATGACAGCAAAGAGTTACTCTTCGAATCCGCGAAAGAAACTCGTGCCTAAAATTTACAAGGAAATTTTTGCTCCGTCGAACTTCCGTTATCGGAAACTACAGTCTACACTTTCAAACTGAAATGCAAACATTTATGCAATAAATTGATATTTAATAACAATACTGGACAGAGAAAATTTCGCGAGAAAAAGAAATTACGTTCGCGGGAAAAAATTTCACTCCGTTTAGTTTTCCTTAGTTCTGAAAAACGGAATACCGTTCCCCAGGCGGAAAACGAGTCCTCCTCCCACACTAATCCTCCGAAAATAAAACATTTTTTTTTTTCATCGCTCGGGTATAACCGTAATGTGGAATTCCGTGAATCCGAAGAACAATCTCATGCCTGATTCGTAACAGTCTGCGATATGCCAAATGAACTGCTCATACGGGTCTAATATTGCGATTACAGAATAAATCTGCAGTTCGTCTAACTTCCGTTTTTCGAAAGTTTATATAATTATATATATTTTCGGACCCCAGATTTTATATTTATATATATATTTTCTTAAAATTTCGTAAGGCAGGAGAATCCCGCCCTGAAATGGCAATTAAACTAACTTCAAAACACGTCGCTTTTCATTTCCTCCACGCCAAAGTTTAACGGCACCACGCTGCACTAATCTCAATTCCGACGCGGCTGAAATGCGCATGCCCATCGGTTAAGCTGCTCTTTCCCACACTGTCTGAAGGTTCTTCCGAATGATTGCCGAAAGCCGATCCCTAGCTGAACAGCTCGGCAATGGGAACCAAATCATGATTTTTTCATAAACTGCGACATAAAAGTTAAGACATAATTTCTTGATAAAAAAAAAAAGTCATTTTTATGACAAAATCGCGGTGTAATCAGATTATAAAAAGAAATTTCATATGGAAAAACAATGCGTAAAAATACGCATTTCTAAATTTTAAAGCGTATTCGGCGTTTTCGCGATCTCTGGTCATGGGAATCAGTCTCATCTAACCATTCCCTTCGCCACTTATTTTTAACACTGCTATCGTTCAACGCCAACATATTTTTCGAATCTATGAATTCGATAGCTGACTGCATGTTGAAAAAAGGAATCACAAATTTACCAATACTTGGTTAATTTCGCATACGTAAATTAATATAGAAATGCGTACGCATACACGCGTAAAATACGGCAAGATCGACTGGTACGACTCACTCGAAAGATTAGCTGTGACCTATGGCAGCAGAGCCAGTGGTGTCTCCACCTAATACAAGCTCGATGGATGAACCGGTTATGGTGCGTGACGTACCCGTAGTGAAGAGAAAGCCAGGGGCGGGCGAGGTAGGGTTGGGGGTTATGACGTAGGCGAGGATCGGCGTAGAACCTCCAAGGGACTGCTCCTCGATTCCTCTTCAACTAGAATGCATCAGGCGCCGCTGCTACTCTTGGAGTTTACGATAAACAAGGTACTACGGTACGAGCGTGGTTGCCGATGGCGTACTTACTTTCCGGAGTAGAACGTATGGATAGAAAGCGGGGGGGGGGGGAATACATATTTGGAAATTTTCTTTTAACTGATATTTTCTTCCGTCCCGCTTCCGTCTTCGGATATTTTCAAAACACGGAATTCCGTCGTCTGGACGGAAAACTTGCACCCATGGGTGGAGAAGGGCACGCGGCTTCTCTTTCGGGAGGCCGCCCGTCCTGGCTATCCACGGCCGCGGAGGTGTACCGCTGCCCCTTGGTTTTGGCCAAAAGGGCGGATGCAGTCATTTCCATTTCTTCCCAATGACTACGGTCATTGGGGAGACCCGGAAACATGCTATGCACAGGGTCCTCACTGGAAACCAAAGTTCCGCCGATTTCACTAAAACACTGGGCTTCACTTTCTAATTCACTTTGACACTTTTCAACACACTCATTCTGCACTTGACCCTCAATAAGAACATCGTTATGACCAAATTCGGGAAATATGTCACCATCGCAACTATCACTACTTCCGCTTTCACTGAGAACACCCTCCAGCGTAGAACTGGTGTCAGAGAATTCAGACTCACCTTCCTTGTTCTCTGAGACATCAGCGCTTTCCACACTAGAACTATCTTCTCCATCGCTGGAAAAGTCCCTACTTACTCCAGGCTCTTTTCGTGCACTACTGGGAGCCTGTTCGTCCTCTTCGCTGGAAATAACCCCCGCGCTAGATTCCACCGGAATAGTAGCACCGGAGCCATTAACATCAACCTCCATATTTTCTTCATATCGCCCCTCCACGACGCTTATGCTTTCAGGCCTGGATTTGAGACCTTCAAGGTCTTTGACAGACAACTTCCGAGATTTCTTCTTAACTATAGTGTACCCATGGTCATCAGAATTTGAAGGGGAGAGACCCCTCTTCCCATCTTCACCGATAGGAAAGGTTTCTCTCTCCTTCGCTGGAACAGAAACATGCTCTTTATTCTCATTGTTTATCACACTTTTCTTACCTAAACTATTATCCTCACATTCCTCGGGGATCCTGTGAGGTTTTGAGACGTGCTCCGAGCTGGTAATTTCGTGGGCCCCATCTGTTTTACTCGAGGCCGCAGCCTCGGCAACACTTTGTGAGCCCTCCGCCTCACCAGCGTGGCACTCCTCCATCTCTTCATCTCTTCTGGTATTATTAGGACCTCTGGTCATTTGTGCAAAGGACCTCTGTGTACAAACCTTCCTTTGATGGTGTGGTGATCTGCAGTTTCCACACGGCTCTTTGCACTCCTCCTCAGTGTGACCCAAAATGTAGCAATTGCTACAGGTAAACTTCCCGCAGTCCACAGCTATGTGACCTGCATGGTTGCAGCGCCTGCACACCCGGATTTGCCCCCTGTACACATTCATACAACGCTGTCCTTTGACCTCCATGAAATTGGGGACAGCTTGTTTCATGTCCATTGTAACAACACGAGTCCCGGAAAGGGCTCCCCTCATGTACGCAGCCATTTCTTTTCTAATCTCGAACTTCACAGTTAATACTTTACCATATGGTCCAAATGCGGTTGCGACTTCTGCATTTGAAATTCCACAATGCAAAAATTTGGAAAAAATTATTTTTACATTTGTCTGAGCATTTGTGCATTTTAACACAGTGTTATTGCACTCAATATTACTTTCAAGCAACTTGAAGTAGTGATGTCTACTGTTTAGTACTACTTCAAGCTTGTTCTTATTCACCTCTTGAATTAAGGCAAATACTGGGGTGGGGGTGAACCCACGTGTTTGTACAAGGCAAGACAAATGTCAGAAGCAGAAATACCTTTATGCGTAACAAAGATGGCATTAGCCCTATTGGGCTCAGTCCTAACAGACATCCTAACTCTTCTAAGAGGACAAAAGTCCGACCCCTTGCAAAAGCTAGCAATAGTCAGAAAACAAAAAACACACAGTCCTAACCAAAGAAAATGTGAAAAAGTACTCACAAAATTCCCGGCTTGAAATCCAATCCAGTAACAGTGGCACAAACACAATAAGCTCAGCACAATATATGAAGACCACGTGCACCTTAAAACAAAAGCGATATTGGCAATCTGCCAAAATATCGCAAACGGAGTCTCCGGATTGGCGGCGGAGCAAAATTCTTCTGTTGAAATAAAAGAAAATTGCCAAAAATCCCACGCAAATCCACTAGGGAGTTCTCTAGAAATTTATTAATACACGAGCGGCCATCTTTGAATTGTTATCGTAACCGATGCCTACTCCAAGCCGAAGTCCCTCACGGCCGGCACGAGCGCCCCCTGGGCCACCAGACACCGCACAAAGCGCCGGCACACGCACCCAAGTAGACGTCCAGTCACGCTTTCCTCCTCACGAACGGATGTTTGAAAAAGGACCTGCAAAAGGAAAAACAAAAGTTGACCTAAGAAAACAATAAGCCTTTCCAACATCGACGAAAAATCTACACTTCACGGTGATCCACGGCACTTTTGTAAAAGTCAAAAGACTATCACGTCTTTTGAACGGAAAATTTTGGTTTGAATTTCATATCAGTTGTAGCAACTATAAACAAATATAATTTTATAAGTATATATTTTTATATTTTACAATAAAAAACTGCATTAAATTCTATAATAATATTTCTCTTGTCATTTGGATATTGTCTGCAGCATTACCCTCTTTAAATTCCCCCCAGGATTGCAGTGCTAAAGAGCTCATAGTGTTTGTTCACCGATTATATATAATAATATTAAAAACTGAAATTTGTTTTTTTTTTTTGGTTCAAAGTTATGAAAAATAAAATTATATTTCTCTGAGTGGCAAAAAAAAAAAAAAAAGAAAAACGTGTGTCGTTAATTTTTCCCCAGATCAGATAGCAGCTTGCAATTAACGTATAATGATGAAACTGCCATTTTCAGTGTGATATTAAATGCTTTTCGGAAAGCAAGACCGAATTCGTTCTTTGCTGCTTTGTTTGTTTTGAACTGTTTGAAGAAATAACTGTATTATACTTTTCCGGCAATGGGCAGGCAAAATTTATTCAGAATTTTACATCGTGCTGTCTTTTTGTTTTTCCTGTCTTGATGTTGCACTTTTTATTTGTCGTACAATTTTAAAAGTTGTATCACTCGTTTGATATTAAGATTTTCGTAAATAACGTTTCATGTTGTTGGTTCAAGAAGAACGCCGTTCAAAAGTGCAAGTGCGCCTCAACACTTGGAACAGCTTGTCACTGTGACCCCACGACTTTCCTGTCAAAACTATCCCGTTCCAATCCAAACTGTTACTGTCACAGTTCGGTTTGGGTAAGGCGGTTAAACGGAACCTTAACTGTGACGTTTTCACAGTTGCAAATCCCTGTTGCATTTGTGGAACAGTCACAGTTATCTGTGACACGGAAATCACAGTTAAGCCCATCTCTAGTTGCAACAAAGTTCGCGTATGGGGGAGGGGATGTCGTGAAAGAGCACGTTAGGGCGCTCCCCTCTCTCAGTCCCCATGATTTGGGGGTCTTATACGAAGACAAGTTTACATATGTGTACTGTTACTGGGTTAATATTGGTAATCGAATATCTTCAACGTGTTTACTTTCCCGTACTGGAGAAGTATTGTGGTATATTAGCACTCCAGTGCCCGTACACTGTATTGCATAATATATAGGGTGATCATAATTAAAGTATCCCTAGTCAACACTCTGTGTAGAGATATCTAGCAGTCCAAACGGAACCAAATTTGGTATGCTGACAATTGAGGACATGCAGAAGAGATTTCCTGAGGGGGGGGGGGGGGGGCTAAAGGTCACCCTAGGAGATTTCTGGAGCTGCAAACTGCGATAATATAGATAATTTTCGGCTGTACGTGGGAAACGACACAAAATTCCAAGCAGAAATCAACATACGTCAAGACGTTTTATTGTCTCCGGTATTTAATTGCACAATCTAAGGGAGATTGTGCTTTCTCGATATTTACTTTTTTTCATTTAATGAATGAGGTCAATTCATATTGTACAATCTAAGGGAGAGATTGTGCAATTAAATACCGGAGACACCTTAGTGGTGCTACCGGTACTGCTCAATGTGGGCGCCATTGTTAAATTGCAAAAACCTGAAGTCATTGAGCAGTGTGTTCAACGGCCGAACGTAACTGATTACTGTCTTTCATTTCACCAGTGGAATCTGTTGAAGTGCATGAGGATTTGGCAATGCCCAAATGCGACAGTTATGCGTGTTGACTGTTCCGCTGAGGTGAAAATGTGCCTTGTCACTCCAAAAGATCTCCCATGGCCACTTCCATTCTATCAAGGAAGGTCAATGCAAAGGTCAGTCGGGTGTCCTTGTCATCGTCAATCAACTGTTGGGTGTGGCTGATCTTGTATGAAAAAAAAGGCAACACCTTTCTCAGTACATACCACACGGTGGTGTAGGGCACATCCAGCTTCCGTGACACCGCGCGCGCATCACTGAAACCTGGTACACATTATTCATGGAGCAATCCACAAGCTCTCTGGTGAAATCTTCAACCACTTCCGGAGCTATAGGTTTGCGCCCTCGCCCTGGTTGAACTCGTAGACATCCAGTTTCCTCAAAACGAGCAATCGTTTTTCTGAGAGCAAATGGAGTCAATTTACCTCGGGGCAAATTTTTTCGACGACACCATTGCATCGCCCGTAGAGCCTAAAACTGTCTATATTATCGCAGCTTGCAGCGCCTGAAATCCCCTGGTGGTGACTTTTTGAACTTTTTTTTTCGCCATAAAGACTCATTTCCCTTGTAGAGCCGATTCTTGTCTATATAATCGCAGCTTGCAGCGCCTGAAATCCCCTGGTGGTGACTTTCGGAACTTTTTTTTTTTTTCTTTCAGAAGTCTTTTCGGCATGTCCTGAATCGTCAGCATACCTAATTTGGTTGCTTTTGGACTGCTAGATATCTCTCCAGAGAGCTTTAAATACGGATACTATAATTGTGATCACCCGGTATTTGAAATAAACAAGACAGTTTCAATATTTAGCAAATTTTTCAGTTATATACATGTGGTGTCAGAAAAGAATATCTAAATAAGCTGTTTAATTATCAATGATAACAAGCGCGTGCGGTCATGAGCTATACCACCTGAAATAACTAATTGATACCATATGTTTAAAATTGTGGTACAGTGAGCTGCTAGTGAAGAAGCCTGCGCAACTAAAAACAGAAACAATAGTACCCCTGATTCCAGGGTTAGCTGTGAAATTTAGTAAAAGATGTCACAGGTCCTGTGGACCAGCTTGTGTAAAAATAAATTGGTCCGCAGGCTCTGTAATTAGTCTTCAGTGTTCAGAAGACTAAATGACATACATAAGTATTATCAATACTTTAAATAAAACTCTAAAAGACTCTGTGATTTCAGTTTGCTTTTATTTTATTTCCCTTTTTTAAATGAGAAATGTAACTGGTCTTACGGACCACAGTTAGCGGAAGTGTAGTGATAATTTCCGTGGTCTTGGTGCAGCGGACCACTTCTAAGTTCCAACACAAAGGTTGATGGGAAATTTCGTAATCTGAAACAAAGCAGCCGCACAGGGAGACGTATTCCACAAGTGAATGTTCGGAATTGCTATTAGGGCCATATCGGCAACGCGATTGGTTCAGAGCTGCTTTGGAGATTGCGAGTAGGCGGGGCCTATGAGGAAAGTCATGTGACGGAGACATGTATGCATTGCTCCACTCGCCATTTTAATGTTCCGGTGTTTTCCTTGCGACAATGGTTACCTTCAGTGGTTTTACACGTATAGTCGGAATGCGGCAGGAGGTAAATAAATAGTTCTCAAAGACCCGTAAGGTGTCAGCGCTCATTCCTGCTTTAGCTCAGGATTAGCACTGATGTGTTTTGTACGGAGAACACATGTTGCTTAACGTTCTTTTCTTTATTTTTGGAGAGAAGAGGGGTTGAAATGTGGAATTAAAAACATTTTTGATGAAGTTTGGAGGAACAAAAATATGAAGCATTTCCTAAATATTAGAAAAATATATATATAACAGATCACTTATTATTTTGTTAGACCCAATAACTGGCAAACAAAATTCTGGAGTATTTATTCCAAAGGAACTGTATTATTTCAACAGAACACTCTTTTGAGGTCTTACTTTGTGTAATTAGGTAGTTCTTTGCTAATACAAAATCACTATCTGGGTTGTTTTTCTTGTTAGACCTCTTCACATTCATGAGGAAAAAAACTTGATCGTCAGAATAAATATTTCACTATGGAGACATAGTTTTCATTGTTAAAGGTCCTTTTAAGGGTAGTCGAAAGGACCTTTACAAGGTTACATTTTAATATCCTTATACATGTATACGCACATTCACAATGGTACGCATAGTGATGAGTGCTAGGTTGACGTGCTGCCATCTATTGGTCGATACGGAGTATGTTATTGAATTAGCTATATATTGAAGTCGTACTCAATTTTAATATTAAGATAGATTTCCACTTGTACCTGAGAAACGGCAGATATTCCTTATGAAATTGTTCACAACATTGTTTACCGTGTTCAGTAGCTCAGTAGCTTAGCAAATAATTTCTTAATCGGGGGCGGGGGAGTTCCATTGGTGAAAGCCTCGTATACACATATATACGGCTTTAAATTACTGCTCCGTCTCCCCTCAACAAGGGGGGTCAAACCTCGAACCCCCCCCTCCCTGTGTACGCCACTGAACATATGTGAAACTTAACATATGTGAAAAATAATCATATTATTCAATATGATTATTTTTCACATATGTTAAGTAACCTCACGTTGAATTTCTTAGGAAGCAGGATTTCCCACGATATAATTCAATATGATCATTTATCACATATGTTAAGTCACCTCACAGTGAATTTGTTAGGAAGCAGAACTTCGCCCGATAAAATTCCAAACAAACAAACAAAAACAAAAAACAAGGAGGAGTTCCTAATTTAGGTTGAGAGACCCGAACCCACAGCGCTTTGCGCCTTTTGGCAGGTGAAAGAGAATCTAAGAGAGTTAGGAGTAGATTGCCCTGATAGAACAGCACGAAAGAAAAGTATGGAAATATTAGAGCACAAGGAGTAAACGGTTTCCCGTTAAGTATGAAATTGTAGTCTGCCCTACATACTTACCTGCAACAACAAGCCGCTCCGAGCGATATTTCTCTCCGCAGAAAAATGCCCGGTACACCGCTGCCACAGATGAGTACAGGGGGAAAAGATGGGAAGGACAAGGGAACCTGAAAAAAAAAAAAAAAAAGACATCACACACAGAATAAGTTTCCCAGAGGAAAATCGACGTTCAACACCGAATAAAACAAAACTGGCCATTTGCTCAGTGTTTCTCTCGGGTCCGCTATTGCTTCGTTACTCGTCAGCCAATGAGAGAAAAGATTTTTCCCCATTGGTTTAAATTGTTTTTCTCAGGTTTAATTTTGCTGATTCTTGCCTGACATGTCAGAGTAACCATAGCTGAGGTGGCGTGATAGCCGCGGATGGCTTAGTGGTTAGTGTTTCAGACTATCGATGCTGGGTCCCCACGTCCTAGCCTGGGCTGATCTTTCAGAGATGGTGTGATTTATTAACAATGGGCGTGCATCAGACGAGCACGTAAAGTGACGACCCACTGGTTAAATGGGTATCCTTTCCTATGCCCCCCCCCCTGAAATTCTCTCACCCATCTATGTGCAATATCGTACTTGTATGGTGGCGCCATCTACTGTTCTCTAATCTCACTACAAAACTGTTCTGTCAAAAGTCGCTAGACTTGCTCTCATTCCTTCCGTTTCTGTGTCCTGCCCAAAAGGCGATCTCGCTGTAGGTGGCTGGGACCCAAACTCAACTCACTGTGGACAGAAGTTCTACATGAAAATGACAAATTCTGTGATATCTCTCGTCATCAGGTGGTGTGATCACAAGATTACACCGATCGAGGTTTAAGTTACTCATTTTGAGTAAACAACAGAAAAACAAAAAATATAAAAACGGCCACAAAGAGGGTTATAATAATTTTTATAATTTTTTTTATTCCTTATTTAAGGAGCCAGTAGTATAAGGGCCAATTATTTATTTTTTTCGCTACTTGTCTGCTACAGCGGAAGAAATTAAGTCCTGTTTTTATTTATTTATTTATTTTTTAGTCAGAACTAAATCGTAAGAAAAAAAATTAATTTAAAAGACAAGGACAAACAACACCTTGTTTGTTAGGGGAGAGATATTCAGTACAAAAATAGATAAATTAAGGGCTGTTTTTTTTACCCCAAAACTCCTGATATTCAATTCTTGTTTTCTTCAAATGTGTGAAGAATAATTTCAATCTAGTCCCAGTTATTTTTAATTTTTTTGGAAGTATAACTGTGAACTGGATTCTTTTCAGGAATTTTATTAATAATCTTCGGTCTTTTAAATTTTTCAGTATCATTGGCAACATAATTAAGGGCCTTTCTAAATGTTTCTTGGCTTTCTCGTAATACCTTTTAGCTAGATCATACGTAGTATAATGTATAGAGTTGATATTTAGCATACTACGGATAGTATTACGGTAAAATTCATTATGATAACTTATTTTATATGTCAAATAACATCACAATGAATTTCTTAGCAGGCAGAACTTCCTCCGATAAAAGACAGTATTCCTGTTACGTGACTTTCCTCACAGGACACGCCTACTAGCAATCTCCAAAGCAGCTCTGAACCAATCGCGTGGCGAAAATGGCCTTAATCACAATTCCTTGCATTCACTTGGGAAATACCGCACCGGATACCCCTTCTCCCAGGTTGATAGGAAATTTATGAATCTGCAATGAAGGAACTGTAACAAAATGGCTGTTATGATCTACACTAGAAGAGAAAAATCCTTGCAGAAAAATGGATGCAGTGAAATATTCATGACTTTATAAACCACATAACAGGGATGTGCAAGTGTCATGTGATGACGTCAAAAATATAGTTGAACAAATTACATCTGATTTACCTTTTTTTTAATTAGCAAATAAGGCAATAGTCACCCTACAATACACACTCCTGTAAAATAAATACTAGATGCTGCAAACTCAGTTGTTACAAAATAAGCCATCCCCGTAAAGAAATAAATAGATATACTTCCCTCATAACTCTCCCACTCCTCAATCCTAAATAAAGAGGCTTTCCTCATTCATCAGCATCTCCCTCTCCCATGAGTCTTAACATGTAACAGGACCATTTCACATTGGAAAACAACTTTGCCTGACCTACAAATTCAGTGGACTTTCTATGTCACTTGAAAATTCATAATAAGTAAAACCAAGGAATTTTTTAGAGTGACACGCAATTACCGTTGTTTCCGAGTGTTTTAATTTTGCGGCTTCTTTTTTCCAATTTGTTCTACTTTTCTGCTGATGAAACAAAGCCGGTAGCTTCGGTGAAACGACCAGTGTTATTAAAGTTTTGCGTTACATTCACTACAGAGTATTAATGCTTCTTATATCTTCAACATCACAATACGATACGATATTTGAAGAAGTTTTAGGAAGGGAGTGTCTGACCCCAGATCTAAAACTGCCCCTAGAAATAGGAAGCTAGGAAGTCTGAGTAAGTGAACTCAATAGGAAAGACAAACAGAAAAACGTAGTGAAAGTAGAGAAAGGGGGCAAAGGGAAAAAAATGAAAAACAGAAAAACGTAGTGAAAGTAGAGGAAGGGGGCAAAGGGAACGAAGCGACGCACAACATCACAGATAACCACAACACCACCCGGCAGCCGACGCACCAGGGAGGGACTGAAACTCAACGATACCAAATCCAAATGCCCGAGCAGAATATTTTCACCATCTCGATGCCAATCTGAAAAAGAAGGGGGTGGGGGTCTGTATGACACCCACCAGTGTTCACATACTTACTCTCTCCGTCAAGGGGGTCAACGATCGCCGCCTTAGTTCTTGGATACCTAAGGAATTCGTTGGGATTGTAATCACATGCGCCCCTAACAAGTCCATTAGGGTGGGTTTCCGCATTTCTTGAGAACTTTTTGGCGAGTCTGGTGGAAGACTCGTGTTACCTTCTCGATTCCAAGTCTGTTCCTCAGTTTCCGAAGTTGGAGCCCCAGTGATCCTTCCAAGTGCTCAGCTCTGCACCCTCTTGATTCTCTCTCGCTGTTTCCTACTAATACCGATCCAGATGGAGGATGCGTAGGAAAGCACCGGCCTGACGACCGTCTTGTACAGCAGTACTTTGTGCCGTGTTGTAAGAAAGCTTCTCCGGTGGAGTACTGGAGCTAGCTGCCCAAGGCATTGTCTAGCTTTATTCGTGCGATAGCTGGTGTTCGCCACCCACGAAAGTCGACAATCTAGTTGGAATCCCTAGGTACTTGGTGGAGGTAACCCAGGAGATTGTCTCTTGAAACATAACGAGTTTCGGTACTCCTTGGAGAGATCCAAAAAAACAACAGCGCAATGTTCTTAGACGGATTGATCTTGATCCGCCAGTCAGTGTAGTAGGTTTCCAGCTGAGAGAGAAAGTCCTGGAGGAGCTTCACTGCTCTGATTTTGTTCAGGGACCTGATGACAACAGCTGTATCGTCTGCGTACATCATGACCTGCCCTTGTTTCAGTTTGGGTAAATCGTGCAGATAAATGGAGAACAGCGTTGGTCCAAGAACCGAACCCTGAGGAACGCCAGTCCGAATCTCCTGCAACTTGTGTAGGAGACCATTATGTCAAACGCTGTCAAAAGCCTTGCTGATGTCCAGGAAGAAAACAGTGGAATACTCACTCTTATCTCGACCTTCAGAAACGAATTCCGTAATTCTGATTAACTGGTGAGACGTAGCTTGCTTCGCCCGGAAACCACCCTGTTCGTCAGGAATCGTAATATTTGCTTCACAGAACTCCAGAAGCCTAGAGAGGATGACCCTCTCAAGGAGCTTACCCAGGACGGGCAAGAGAGAAATTGGACGGTTGGTTGTCCTCAGGTAAGGTATGATTGGTTCCAGGTTTGGGCAACACCACTACCACTGCTTTTTTCCAGTCCCTGGGGAAATACTTCAGCCGGAGAGACGAGATGAAAATCTCCACCAATAAAAGAATCCAGCTCTCAGGGCGCAGTTGAACAGCTCTTGCTGAAACTCCATCTCTTTCGGTAGATTTCTTCACCTTTAGCTTTTTGATGTGTCGAGTTACCTTGAGGTAACTAACAGGCAAGATGACTTCGTCTGTATCATCAAAATCGTATGTAGGTAAAGCCTCCATGACCCTATCCGTGTGACTAGGATTTTGGATGTCATGAGGTGAGAACTGCTCCTCCAGGACACCAGCAAGGACCTCAGCCTTCTTGTTTTCACCGTACACCAAACCCTGTGGACAGAGAATGGGCGTTATGACAGTCTTACTACACGAGAGTTTTCGAAGGATGGTCCACACATCATCCTGACAAGGTTGACCCGCGTTGAGAAGATACTTGTTCCATTGAGATCTCTGAACACGCGGATTTCTGCCATGACGAGATCGCGACACGAGTTATAACGAACCCTGTCGTCGGCAGATCTCGACCGCTTCCAGATCCTCCGGAACTTGTTCTTCTCCCAGATCATCCGGACAATACGTGGAGGAACTGCATATGGGTCAGCGGCAGGAGCTGAGGGCTTCCTGCATCGATCAAAGATTGCCTGGACGCAACGAGTGAGTACTTTCCACATATAAACAATGTGAGTTGGTTTTCACCAGTGTTTCACTCACACCCCGATGCATAAACCACTCTTCCACAGTCAGCACGTCCAGACCCCCGCAACACGCTGGCCTGCCA
Source organism: Macrothele yani (assembly GCA_039090855.1). Classification (NCBI taxonomy): domain Eukaryota; kingdom Metazoa; phylum Arthropoda; class Arachnida; order Araneae; family Macrothelidae; genus Macrothele; species Macrothele yani. The sequence goes on along the minus strand of CM077032.1, from coordinate 57,476,113 downwards.
AAGAACTCGAACAGGCCACAGTTCATTCTTGCAGACAGGGACACCAAGAATGACGAGGCCGGCCCTGGGCCACCCCGAAACCTGGGCCACCCCGAAACACTCAAGTAGGAGAAATCTCTCCTTCACGGGTGCCCTGTGATGGCGTCCCAACCGAGACACCACCAGAAGGGTCGCAGAGCCGTCCGCGTGGCACAAAGACCAGCTTTCGACCCAACAATGGCTTCCAAACCTGCACACAACCACGCAGAACCGACACACCACAAACAGCAACCACACAACACCCTCCCAAAAAGGAAACACACACAGGCAAACCACACACGGAAAGGCAAATAGAGGAAAGATCACAGCGAAAGACAAAGTCCCCCAGATTCACACACAAAACCCGACCAGCCGCCCCTAAAGCCAGCGCAGCTGGAGGAGACTGGTATGGTACTAAAACAGGCACCCGGCAGGGAGGAAGAAGGGAAATCTCCTCACTCCATCCCGGAATCTAGAAAAGAAACATCCCAAAGATTGAAACACAAGACAAAGTTCAACAAAAACTCAAGAAACCAAGGCTGCGGAAATGCAGGATTACAAGCCGAAAAGCTGGGAAGACTGAGTTCCCCAATGGAAAAAATATTTTTCCTTCGTTTCCAGTAACAATTTTAGGCCAGAAGACACACCGGAACTTAAAGGCACGGTCCGAAAGAGTGCAGGCATCCAACTCCATTATATTCCTAAGCTTGCAATTGACGTGCAAGGCCACTTTCAAAGGGTTAAATCCAACATTTCCGTAATTACTATTAACAACTCTGATCCTCTCTCTCCAGATTTTGTAAGTGGTCTCAGTGATGATCAACTTCCAGATATCCCGCCCAGTCTTGGGGCCGGGGTACTGGTAAAAGACCTCCTGAGCCTTGAGTCGCTGCGGCCAACCTGCCCAAGTCCATATAAGCAGCTTCCACACCTGCACGGCCATGGGACAACTGTAGAACCAGTGGTACCGGTCTTCAATGAGTTTGGAAGAGGTGCACTTGTCGGTGATAGCAGTACCCCACCTGTTCTGCCTCTTGCTAGTCGGAAGGACATCGTGAGTCAGATTGAATTAAAAATCCCGCTTCTTACAATCAACTCCAGCCGCCAACACGCTCATCCACACCTCCTTAATGTTGCAGTTGACGACACTAAACTCAGTTACCTACTCCCTAGGCCTAGGGAGAATGTGCAGATACATTTTTTAATTCTTCCCATTCTGGTTAGCCTACGAGAGACCCTGAAGGTGCCCCTCAAGATTATAGTACTTGTGAGTGGTCTCTCTACGTGGCCCCATAAATCGGAATCCAGGTAATAACTTCTTCGCAGACAATGCTGTCAAATACGCAACAAAGTTCCTAGAAGGGTGCGAGGAGTTCAGAGCTTCCTTCACACTCCTAAACTGCAGTGTACTGAACCAGAAGGAGGGGTGTTTAACATCCAAACCACCCCACTCCTTCGAGCAGCACAGGACCGCTCTGGCAACAGCCTAAACTTGCTTACCGGCCCAAATGAAAGCAAAAACTTCCCTTTCCAGAAGCCTCATGAGATTCCGAGGGGGAGAACCAAGTTCTCCGACAAAAGCATGTTTCGAGATCAGGAGAGCGTTAGCTAACTTAGCACGGTTAATCATCGAAACGTCAACACTTTGCCACCTTTCCTTTTTCTCCTTATTAGCGAAGAGGATGTCCCTCCAAGTCTTCAAATGGACACCGTCTCGAAAGGATACCGAGTATTGTGACGGGTCCATCCGTTACCGCCAGCCCACGGACCGCAGCGCGATCCAACCTGCCCCAAAGAAGCAGGTTCGACTTATCCTCATTAAGCATGGACCCGGTGGCACCGCAGTATCCCGCGAAGACTTCCCGGACCTGTTTAAGACTAAGTTCCGAGTCAACAAAGAAAGTGACGTCGTCAGCATATGCAAGATACTTTAAGGACACCGCGCAGCCAGGGATGGTGGCTCCCTGAATGCTAGGATGAGCTTGAACCTTCCTTAAAATGGTCTCAATGACCAAGACAAACAACAACGGGGAGAGTGGGCAGCCTTGTGTCACACCTCTTCTAACCTCAAAGAGGTGAGAAAGACAGCATGAAATAAAAACTCCCCAGTTAAGGTCCCTGACCAGACAGAAGAGAGGTGAGAGAAGGCTGCCCGTTCTCCACGATGCTGTTTGTCTTGGAAATTGAGACCATTTTAAGGAAGGTTTAGGCTCATCCTAGCATTTGGGGGGCCCCGGTCTGTGGCTGCGCGGGGTTCCTAAAGTATCTTGCTTATGTTGAAGACGTCACTTTCTTTGTTGACTCGGAAGTGAGTCTTAAACAGGTCCGGGAAGTCTTCGCGGGATAGAGTACACCCCTCTTCGAAACTCTCTGAAGCCGTGGGCTTTCCAGCAGCTTTCTAATAAGCTCGTGATAAACACGGCCAAAGACCTTACTCTGATCCGCGGAAAACATTACGAACTTAACATACCTGTCTCTGATACAGGCAATCATGTCCCTCACACACCGAATATTATTCTACATCCGCCTACCACGGATACTACACGTCTGCCCAACGCCAACTAACTTCGCCACCCGCAAAATTCTCGCATTGAGGATCGCCGCCATGGTCTTATAGTTAATGGTAGACAGAGACACCGTTCTCCATCCAGCAAGATCACGAGCAGGATCGTCGGGGGTTTTAGAAAGAAGAGTCACAACACTACTCCTCATGGACTTAGTCATAATTCCTTTATCAACAATGTTGTTATAAATTCCACATAACCAAGAGACCAATATGTTGACTAATGTGTTGTAAAATTCTGCCCGAAGCCCGTCAATCCCCGGTGACTTTCTTCTGGGCTTGAGGTTCAGGATCGCCCACCTGACCTCAGTTTCGGTGAATTCCCCTTCCAACAACTCCCTATCTTCATCCGAAATACTCGGAGTACCCTCCAGCCAAGCTTCCATGACCTCAGGCTGCACTTGCTCTTTGCCAAACAACCTGCCATAAAATTCAGCCGCCGCCTGCAAGATATCGGGAAGATCTCGGACCTCCCTACCGTCAATGTCGAGGCATTGAAGGTTCTCCTTAACCCTCTCCATCTAGACTTTCTGATAGATGAAGTTAATATCACTTTCCTGCCGGATAACTTCCAAGGTTCCAGTCAACTTGACCGCCGAGCCTTCCTCCCGAAAGAAGTGACTAATTTCACTCCTGATATTGGTAATCAGAGAGGAATTACACCCATTTAACATCTCCGTGAATCGCCACATTAAGGATGTTCATCAAAATCATGTGGCGTTTTCTCGTCGACCTGGACAGCTGTGTACCTTTCTGAGAAAGGAAATCCTTCCACCTCCTGCACTGTCCGTTCCCACACACCGCACTCATCGTCAGTGACCGTGCTTGCGCCCGCGTTCAGGATCGAGCGAAGGTGCACTAGCGTATCTTCATCGTCTAACATAGAGATGTTCAATCGCCACGGAGTAGCACCTCTCTCTCTCTCGGAACCGGCACACACACGTCCGTCAGGACGGAAGAGTGGTCCGAAACATACAACTGTGGAGAGTTCGGACCAAAAATCTCAATGGCGTCAATCCGGTCAAACTTCGATACAAGAAACATATCAAAGCGGGAGGCGCTTCCATCTCTAAACCAGGTATAACCCGGAATACTTGGGGTTAAGTCTCCTCCAGGCATCGTACAATCCCTGGCTATCCTGGAGGACCTTAACCACGTTCCCATAAGCTTTCGCCCACATACTGATGCCGGCCCTGTCGAGGTCTCTGTCGTCGACCGCATAAAATCCCCGCCAACAATTAAGACATCTTCAGAACTTCTGAAGAAATACAGAAGTTTATTATAGAACGACCTCTGCCAATTACCCTTATTAGGAGCGTAAATACACTCAAGTTTCATAGAGATATTACCACTGTGGACGGTAAGAGAGATCACTCGACCTTCCCCGTCCGATTGAAAGTGAGTGATATCTCTTTCAAACTTCTCTTTATAAATTATAGCAACACCCGTGTAGCCAGTACTCCCAAGCGAGTACTTAAATCTAAGACCGGATCTTCTGCGAAAAGCAGAAATCCGTTGCCAATCGTCATGGTTTGTTTCCTGAATCATCAGGAAGTCCAGATCATTCTGGCGAAAAAACCCTCCCAGCCAAAACTGCTGCGCCTCCGTATTGAGACCCTGAACGATCAAGGTGCCAACCCTAATGTTAGTGCCGGCAAAATTAACAGTACTGGTATGCATATTTACCTTGGGCTGAAAAGGGAAAGTGGAAATTACACAAAGAAAAAAATATACAACAGTCATGAAAACTTGGAATCGGAGAGAGAGGAAAAGTAATAATTGAAGAACTATTTTCTGCCAGTTAGCACTGCGAATTGGAATGCTTTCCTGGCAAGAACGTTTCCCGTTCCTGTTCTATTCTTCCGCCAGCAAAATGGCCGCCGGATTGAGAACTTCCTTTCAGTGGAACCAAGCTTGACGTGGTCGCCGCAGCGTTGTGTTAGGCCTTCCGCTACTTATGTTCACAACGTCGCACTTCCATGTAAATATTACAGTCAAAATCTTTAAAATGCACTAGATAGATGAAATTTTTTCACCATTTGCCATGAAGTTGCATATTTTAAAATCTGTTCGTCTCACCTTTTCGAAATCCTTCACCATTTCCGACAAAATAATTTAGGATGCTTAAAATTTTCCCAAAAAAATTATGTACAGTGATTACTTACCACCACACGACAATCGGTTATCTTATTCGTCCACGCCATTCAAACGCTGCCCAAAGATATGACACATAGGGGCATTCCAAGAATCGCTCTCAAAAAATTTAGAGACATCATTTTAATGCTCCTTAAATTCCTGCCATTCTAGAGGATGACGTCTATACATTGGCATCGTCTTCCACGTAACCATCCCCTCCACTGAGCTATTGCATTGGAGGCTACAGCATTCCTCCAAGACAGGAGGGAGTACACTGAATTAAGAATTTGTAAAAAACCTATATGATTTTGAACATCGATGCTTTGCCACCGATGATCGATGTTGCAGAAGCTGATACATCGAAAAAACATCGATGTTTCATGACCGATGTTTGCAACTGGTAAAGAATATCTTCTACGAAAAGTAAATGCATTTCTTTTTGTTAACTTCTTATAAAATGGAAAGAAACATCACCTGTTTTAGTTGATTCGTTGGCGAACACCGAGATCTTTTCCTCGAAGGCATGTGAGCCGATGCATCGAAAAAAACATTAAGGTTTCCACCGATACATGGAAAAAACATCGAGTGTTTAAGAAATATTATTAGTTACATCGGGTTAAATTGGTGAGCAGTCACCATTTTATTGAACAGATTTTACCCACCGATGTGTCCATGCGGTGCTGCAGATCAGAAAGTGTGAAATCTTTGGCTTGTTAGCAAGACATCGAGGTCATTTGAACGGCCGCGGGTGGCCTAGTGGTCAGCGTTCGTGACTGCCATGGAAAATAACCTCAGGTTCGATCATGGGCAGGTACGAACGTTCGAACCACTAAATACCCGCCGTGCGTCGGATGGGCACGTTAAGCCGTCGAATCCCGGGTACTCCCCTCCCCCGGTGATGAATAAGGGCGTCTTTCTGCCTCGCTTCCGTGTCACTTTCCTATCGGGCACTCTAGCCCAAATCTCCTAGCTTCCTATTTCTAAGGGTTGCTTAAGACCTGGGGTCAGACACTCCCTTCCTAAAAATCATCTACATATGATCTGAAGACATCGTGGTTCCCACAGATACAACGGACGTTTTAACAAATAATATGTTATTGGATGTTGAACTTGTGAGTATCACTGTTATATTAAAGACAGAATTTACAAACCGTTTGCCCATTTACTGGTGCAGGTGGAAAAGTGCAAGTTCTTCAGTTTATTAGCAAAACATCGAAACTGACACCGTTTCATCGATAGGAGATGTGACGTGCCTGCCCAGCAGGACGCACACGACATAAAGGCAGATAGCAGTCAGAACGAACGTCCGCGTAGCTCCATTGGTAGAGTAACTTATTCCGGAATGAGGGGAACCTGGTTCGAGCCCCGGCGTGGATAAAAATGACGGAGAAATTGACTTCGTTATAAGTTATAGACTTGGTGTGAAATGCTCTCTTACAAAAGCCACCTATCATTCAATTCGTCCTCTTAATCAGCGAATCTTACCTGAAAAGAATCGATTGCTTAAAACAGTCGATTCCTTGAATGAAATAGTAAGAATTGCTTTCACTTGACATAAGTTCACTATGTTGTCTCCATTAAGTTCATGTCATGGACAAGAAATATTTACTTATTCAGAAGTGTAAAAAATTCAGTAAAAGGGGTGAACGTTTCGAAATAAACGCATTTGAAAACTAAGGAAAAAACGTAAATTAAGAATTAGAAATATATTACAACGTAGAGAAAAAACTTAACCGGCGATGTTTTATCCCCGATGTCGCAGAAGCAGATCCATCGAAAAAACATCGATGTTTGCAACTGGTAGATAATATCTTCTAGGGAAAGTAAATGCATTTATTTTTCGTTACATTCTTATGAAAAGGAAAGAAATATCACCTTTCTATTGGCTGTTTAAGTTGATTCTTTGGCAAAAACCTAGATATTTCTCTCGAAGGCAAGTGAGCTGATACGTCGAAAAAACATCTAAATTTCCTCCGATACAACTAAAAAACAACGAGCGTTTTAAGAAATATTATTAGTTACTTAAATTGATCATGATCATAATTAAAGGATTTTAGGAAGGAAGTGTCTGACCCCAGGTCTTAAACAACCCTTAGAAATAGGAAACTAGGAGATTTGTGCTAGAGCGCAAGATAGGAAAGTGACACGGAAGCGAAGTAGAAAGGGAGAGGAAGACGCCCTTATTTATTACCGGGGTGCCAGTACCCGGGGTCCGACGGCTTAACGTGCCCATCCGACGCACGGCGGATATTTAGTGGATCAGAGCGTTCGTACCTGCCTAGGATCGAACCTGCGGGCCGTTCCGTGGCAGTCACGAACGTTGCCCGCTAGGCCACCGGCGGCCCTAGTTACTTAAATTGGTGAGCAATCACCATTGTATTGAACAGATTTTACCCATCGACGTGCCCATTCGCTTCTGAAGATCAGAAAGTGTGAAATCTTTGGCTTTAGCAAGACATCGTGGTTCACACCGATCGATCGGGCGTTTTAACTAATATTGTGTTACTAGATGTTGAATTGTTGGGTATCACTGTTACGTTAAACAGAGATTTTACAAATCGATTGCCCATTCATTGCTGCAGATGGACAAGTGTAAATTCTTAAGTTTATTAGCGAAACATGGAGCGTTTTAACAAATACTACGTTAATGGATGTTGAACTTGTGCGTATCACTGTTAGACAGATTTTACAAACCGTTTGCCCATTTACTGGTGCAGGTTTAAAAGTGCTAGTTCTTCACTGTATTAGCAAAACATCGAGGTTTACACCGATGGATCGAACAAAAATAGAAGTATCTACTAATATATAGAGCATTTTATTATATTATAAATTACCCAAATATACCGCATATGTACTGCTGAAAACTGATAAGCAAAACAATCCAGGGCTTAAGCGACACATTTCCTTAAGCTACTTACAAAGAGGAGAGGTAGGTCCAATCGCCTTTGTTTCCGTGCCGCCGGCGGGCTGTCACCCTACGAGCTGGAGTGTGACGTCACAGTGGCCATAAACGATCTCTTGATTGAGTATTCGGAGTCATTCGGAGCTTGTGCTGTAGTGTCGATTACTCGCTGCATTTCTTTGTCAATTTTAGACCTGCTCTGTCGTTTCATTCATTTTTTTCTTCATTTGTTTTCTGTGTACAACTACTCGAAAATACCTGGATACGCTGTCGCACTTTATCGTAATAACAGTTCAAAAGAAATGAAGTTAGATGTTACATACCATGTTTTCCCATCGGGTAGAGATTTCTTGAAGCAATGCGTAGCGAAATGCTGTCGAAAGGATGTATTCGTTGCAAAAAAAGCTCGAATGCGTTCAGAACACTTTGATGTCTCAAAGTACGAGTGAGATCTTAGACTCTGATCATTCGTCCGTAGGGGGTACGGGTTCGAATCCCGGTCAGGCATGGATGTTGTGTTTGTCTTACGGCACTGGCTCTCTCCCTTCCCTGGAACCAGTGACCCTAAATTAGGGTCGGGCGACTGCTTATAGCCCATTGAGTTGCTCACGGTGGTCGTTAAACCTCCAATCAAAAAAAAAAAAAAAAAAAAAAAAAAAAAGATCTTAGAAATGAATTGCTGAACTTGCCTCCTAGAAAAAAACTGAGAAAAGATGCCGTGCCTACAATAAAATATATGCCTTAGCAGATGGAGGAGCAAACTTCTGTTCGAAGTGAACGGTTTAAGATAGGAGAGGTCAGAAAAAAAAATTCATTAAATCGAATTGAAAATACATTTCCAATTATACGTCAAATCACAAGTCACAATGAAAGTGACATCATTCCTGACCAACATTTATCAAACCGTCAACGTGCGAATGTCTGAACAAAAATATAATGCAACTGAAGAGTGAAAATAATTCACTACTGGAATAATTATCAAACGTGAGAAAACAGTTGGTAATGGTAAAACAATGCTTTTGCTTCGAGAAAAGAAACCTGAAAGCGGAAATTAATTCTACGAAACGCAAATGCAAGATTAGAAATTTGCTGAGCAACAGTGAAAGGTGGCCAGCTATCATAAATTTACTTGGCCATTGTTTTCCTGAAGTGCAAATTCAAACCCTTATGTCAAAAACGAGACTAGCAAAATGGAATGTAGAAGATATAAGTAAAGCACTTGTTTTGCATGCTTTTTCTCGAAAAGCATATCTTTTCATCAAAAATAAAATGCACATACTGCTGCCAAGCATTTCTTCTCTGAAACGGTGGTGTGGTGAATTTGTGTTACCAATGGTTTAATTGAGCTCGTTTTAAAGGTAGTGAAAATGAATGGTATACACCTAACCGAATTCGACAAAGTTTCAGTTTTATCTTTTGGTGAAATGAGCGTTGATTACCGATATTGTTATGATGCTGCTGCAGATAAAATTTTAGGACCGCATAGTAACGTTTTATTAGTTATGCTGAGAGGCTTATCGAAAGCTTGGAAACAACCATATACTGTATTATTCCTTTGATAAGCAGATGGATCAAAAGCTGTTAACTGACATAATTCGAGCCGTTGAACAATCGGGCTATTTAGTGCATGGAGTGCTGCCTGATCACCGGGGTGGGGTGGGGCGATATCAAGTTTTGGAGGCAGCTTGGAATAACCCCAATATTGTCTTCTTTTCCAAATCCAGTAAATGAAAATCGTAAAATATGGATGTTTGCCGATGTGCCCCATCTATTTAAACTTCTCCGAAATCATATATCGTAATAAATCAGAATTAAAGGTGTTTCATAAAATAAAATGGATACACACAAATGTAAGAGGCACCATGAGACAGAGAATTAGTTTTAGCGCCCCAGATGCAATCTAACAACGTAAGCAAAGCTGTAGAGTATTTTTTTTTCCTGAAAGAAAACAAATTGCTAATTTTTATAAAATTGGTAAATGACTGATTCGACGTAATGAAATGTAGATTTCCCAGCTCCAAAGAGCCATTGCAGTGTGCTTTTGGGAGAAAAAAAAAAGATATTCAGCATAAAAGTATCGAACAGTATTCATGTCATATTCCCGTTTTTTCCCCAGTATATATAAATATATTTTTTTTTACTCTATTTTGAAAAATAGTTGCATGTTAGTACAATTTTTACTTAAAAATTATTTACTCAAATCTAGCTCTGTTATTTCGATTGAAAATTCACAGAGCACACGACACTTTCTCGGTATGGCTTCGTGCGCGTTACAGCTTCGCTTACGGCCACCGTGACTTCACAGCACAGCGAAGAGAAGCAGAAAGACGGTGCGGTTGCGATGGACCTGCCTCTCCTCCTTCTAAGTACCTTGCATTTCCTATCGTTGATTTAGCTGGTAAGTAAATACATTTTTTTTCGTTACATTCTTATAAAAAGGAAAGAAATATCACCTTGTCTTCGAATACCATTCACTGGAAACAGAAAGAAAGGGACGTCATATTGTGCAGAAGCACGACGACCTCTCTCCCAATACGAACTTTTGTTGCCCAGCAACACCAACACGCTTGTTTCCCCGCTCCCATGTATGAACATGGGATCGGTTCCACCGGTGTTTCACACACGCCCCGATACACACACCACGGTTCCACAAGCAAGGACACTCACACCCCCGACGCAACACCATACAAACCGACGGCGGAGTCTCCTAGAACGACGGAGAGACAAGGCCCTTCGAAACGTTGATGTAGGAGGAAATTCCTCCTTCGGAGGAGACCCCGTGACATAGTCACCCAACGGATGACAACATCAGAGGAGGCAACGGCGGAGAGCAACACGCATCTCCAAAAACGAGGAAGCCTCCCCCTAAAGCCCCGACGCAACACCATACATACCGACGGCGGAGTCTCCTAGAACGACGAAGGGACAAGGCCCTTCGAAACGTTCATGTAGTAGGAAGTCCCTCCTTCGGAGGAGACCCAGTGACATAGCCACCCAAAGGATGACAACATCAGAGGAGGCAACGGCGGAGAGCAACAGGCATCTCCAAAAACGAGGAAGCCTCCCCCTAAAGACACACACACCAGACAACAACAAAAAACTCCCCAAGGCATCCGCTCCACAAAAAAAAAAAAAAAAAACACGCATACACATAAATAAAACACTCTCGCAAGCAACACCCCAGAAGCACAGCACACCGAACGCGGAAACCGGGCGTCCTTTCTATTGGCTGTTTAAAACATCAAGGCTTCCTCCGAATAGGGATGGGCAAAAACGATCGATGTTTAGTAACATCGATGTTAAGCCACCGATAATCGAGGTTTTTCCCTCGATGTTGCGCTGATTGATACATCGGAGAAACCTCGATGTTTGAACCTCGATGTCTTGAAAAACATCGGTGCCGGTGGAGGGCGTGGGTACACCCACACGTCAGCAAACCTCGATGTTACCGAAAGCGATACATCGGTGAACCGTGAATAACATCGGTCAGTCCTTAACCTTGTGCAGCTTCAGAGTGCAGAGGTACGTTGAAAATATCAATGGATTGTCTTTTGTTAGTGTGTCATCCCTGATGCATCGAGTTGTGCAACGAGGGTAATAATCTCCCATCCATTTTTAACTCTTCTATAGGAAATTCAGGGGGATTTAAAATTAAGATACAGAAAAACAAAAGCTTTTTTAAGTATCCGTGGTGTGTTCTTGTGCGTGGGCATTAAACAGAAGTAGCTAATTATAGTTTTTAATCTGACAAAAAAACTGGTGTAGTTTAAATAGGGTGTTTCATTTGAAGGGTTACCGGAAAAAAATATCCATGGAAATAAAATCCAGGGGGAAAAAAGCCAAAGGAAAGAAAAGCCAAGGAAATAAAATCCAACGGCTACTTTCATGTTGGCTAACCAGTAGGCAACTTATGGGGTCATATAAAAAATTACTGGCTATTTTTCAGTTCATATTAATTCGTATATCTAAATCCATTTTTATAGTATAACTTTACATGAAGTTCATAATTTTTTATAACCATACTTTGACTACCCTTATATTACAAATAACGAGAGTAGGAAAGTGGTATGACCTACAAAAAAAAATAAAAAAATAAAATTCTCATTTCTCAAAGATTATGAGGGCATCATAATTTGATTCCATGAAAGTTCGGGCAACTAGGGGGCCGTATAAAAATTACATGCATTTTTGTTTTCTTGTGTCCACTTCCACGTTGGGTTGACCTTGTAGGAAGGCCGTTCAAAATTGCATTTTTGATTTTCTTGTGTCCACTTCCATGTTAGGTGACCTTGTAGGAAATTTAGGGGTCGTACAAAAATTGCATGTCTGATTTCTTTTGCGTCACTTCCATGTAGGAAGCTCAAGGGGTCATATAAAAATTTATTTTCTGATTTCGTTGCGTCACTTCCAGTAGGAAGCTTAGAGGGTCGTATAAAAAATTTCATTTAATTTTATCCCTGGCTCTGTGTTGTTTTTTTCCCCTGGATTTTTTTTTTTAGCTTTTATTTTTGCACTAAAAATTAAGTAAGCCTTGCAAATTACGAATTCTCAGATGTAAGCATAGGCTCTGAGAAGTAGGCACCGATAAAACCATATTGAAGTGTACCTTAGTAATGGAAAAAAAAACATTAAAATAAACGCGACGTGTACGAGGAAATTCAGCAAAGAATATTTTAGTAAATAATATTCTAAGAACTGGAATGAAATATGTCAATCCAGGGCCAGATTAAGGCGTTAGTGGGCCCCTAGGCTAAGACATTTGGGTGGGCTCACACAGAACTTACCACGGGGAGCCTTATAAAGTTCGTTAAAAACACGAATCCGTAGCAATGTGCTGTAATAATTACTACGTAGTTATTCTTCAAACTAATAAATTATCTGCAGAGAATTACTATAAGTCGCTGTATTTTTCGTCGTTCTCATAAGAGAATTACTGGATTTTGTCCTTGATTTCCTAATGATTTCGCATTGTATGCTTTTCTTAGCACATGTTTAATTATGCAATGTGAAGCCATGAAACTTTTACACTTGGTGAGTCACTGCCTTGAAATCTGTTCGTATTCCAGCCTGTGTTTCTGACCAAGTTGAAATCATACGAGACAAAAGCAGAACTACTTTATAAACCTCTTTCTCTTTTTATTACTTGTCCAGACATGCATTCTGAACACGTAGGTCATGGTGGGACACCTAGGCTATAGACCCCCCCCCTTTAATCCGGCCCTGTGTCAATCATGTAAATGGATAACTGTTTCGTTGGAGTTGGATTTTATTTCCCTGGGCTTTTTTTTTTTTTTTTCCGTGGATCTCTTTTCCTTGGATTCCCCCCCCCCCCGCTAGATTCCATTTGAAGACGGGAAGTGCTGTATGGAAATTATTCGTGAAAATTTTACAGCAGTGAAATCGCAAACTTGCACTTGAGATAATGCAAGTTGAACATCATAGTTCTTTTGAGCATCATGCATAAGTATAATACATACTCCCCCATGTAAATAACGTGTAGAACAGAAAATTGAAGTACCAACGAGAGTACTACAAAAACAAAAACAAAAAAACAACAAAATAATGATTAGGAGAGAAATTTTCCCACCGTTTTCAGCAATTTTTCGCCATTTTCAAGCTGAAATACAAATATTTACGTAATAAAATGACATTTCGCAATACTGAACAAAAGGGACACTGCTGAAAAAATAATAATAATAACACACGATTATAAGAAAAATCTTCATTAAACTTCCCTTTTCAAAAGTTTTGAGACAGAATTCTGACCCCCGACAAAAACTTCTTCCCCTCACCACCCCCTAATTTTTTCTCTTCAGAAACAAATAAGAATAGGTGGCATTCGATAAATATGCGGAGAATCTCATGCCTACTGAATACACCATCGAGTTACACCAGTTTAGCAAAACATCGAGAATTCGATGTTACTTCTTAGACAACGCCAAAACATCGAGAATTCGATGTTACTTTTTAAACAACGCCAAAACATCGAAAATTTCGACCGATATTATCGATCCATCGATGTTTTGGATATGAGTAACCACCGATGTTTAACATCGATGGTTCTCACCGATGTGCCCATCCCTACCTCCGAAACATTGACCCAAAAAACGAGCATTTTAAAAAATATTATTAGTTACTTAAACTGGTGAGCAATCACTATTATATTGAACAGATTTTACCTACAGATTAGCCCATTGCTTCTGAAGATCAGAAAGTGTGAAATCTTTGGTTTGTTAGCAAGACATCGTGGTTCACACCGATCGATCGGACGTTTTAACTAATATTGTGTTACTAACAATTGAATTGTTGGGTATCACTGTTACGTTAAACAGAGATTTTAAAAATCGATTGCATATTCATTGTTGCAGATGGACAAGTGCGAATTCTTCAGTTTATTAAGCGAAACATCGAGCTTTTAAACCCATTTTACGTTACTGGATGTTGAACTTGTGAGTACCACTGTTAAATTTGACGGATTTTACAAACCGTTTGCCTCTTTACTGGTGCAGGTGGAAAAAAGCTCCATACATCATCTGGAATTAAAATAAGTTGTGGCTTCTCCACCATGTACAAGATCAGTGTCAGACCTCAGGAGAATGAGCCAAAATGTAAGGGTTGACTTGTTTTCAACCTGTAGTAAGAGTTACGATATTTCGTTTGTTAAAAATTGAAATATTTTAATTGTTTCTTGAATTAGTAGTATGTTTAGTGAATGTGTAAGTTCGCTGTAAATTTTAGGAGTTTAATCTTGACTCTTCCTGTGTTAAATAAATTAGTACATTTGTAGTTAAATAATACTGTTGGACGTCCTGAAAGAATTGTACAGCTTTTAGGATAGTCATAGTTCTTAAGTTGTGGAATGAATATAATTGTTTATCTAATTTAGTATAGTGTTTAGAAGAGAGTGCTGAAAAGTTGTTAATTTTTGAATTTAGATACGGACTAAGTGCTGAAATTCTTGAAGGTCACTTTGTGAAATTTAACAATTAGAGAATATAGTGTAGTAGTTCAGAGATGCCTTGAGGTCTCGACATCAGGGCTTCCTGAGGAGGGTGCGCCCTTTCCTTGTTTTTTTTTTTTTTTTTTTTTTTTTTTGTTTTCCGAATCTGCTTCTAAATCCTAAATCCACTTCGGAGCTGCTTTCATTCCAGCTTGACAACTGGTAAATGCCTACCTGACTTCGGTCGGCTGAAATGAGGAAAAGAAGGAGAATAAATGCTGTTTGGTGTGTGTAAGATCTGTTGTGTTGAGTGAAAGAGAAAGAAAGTTGGGTGAAAGGTTGTATAAATGTTTTTTTGTCAGAGTTCTGACTCTAGAAGCAGTTCCATGTGTTGAATGGCGGACAGAGTTATTTGGTGTTTCTGAGTATTAATCTCTGTGGCCACCTCGCCTTTGGGGGAGAGGGCTACGGGGACTTCAGAGAACCTCACGGGGACACACTCTGTAGTGTGTCCCAAGAGGACACTTTATCTCTAAAGACAAAGTGCTAGTTCTTCACAATTTTAGCAAAACATTACAGGTACTATTTGTACTTCAAATGAACACGCCAATTGATTATCCAGCTCGGCTGCATCACCTCAGCGCGACCCAATGAGATGAGGATTTCGATTGACCGCAGGCCTGCAACGTGATAATAGTGATGCTTGGATTTTTCGCTAATAAATTCAAAAATTCGCAATTCTCCACTGCTCCAATAAATGGGCAAACGATTTTTAAAGTCTCTCTTTAATATACCAGTGTTACTTATCATTTCAACATGTAGTAACATAATATTTATTAAAAGGCTGTATTGTGGAAACCTGGATGTTACTTCGATAGATCGGTGGGAACCTCGATATTTCGATGTTTTGTTAATAAACTGAAAAATTTGCATTTTTCCATCTGCACTAGTAAACGGGCAAACGATTTGTAAAATATCTCTTTAATATAATAGAGATACTGACCAATTCAATGAGCAGAAACATAATATTTGTTAAAACGCTCGACGTACTGTGAAAACCTTGATGTTTCTCCGATGCATCGGTGTGAATCGCAATGTTTCGTTAATCATGTAACTAGTAATATTTCTTAAAACCCAAGTAACTAATTATATTTCTTAAAACGCTGGATGTTTTTTTGATGTTTCGGTGGAAACCTCAATGTTTTGCCGATACAGCGGCTGTCGTAATTTCCAGGAAAAGTACTCCGGGGAATCAACTAAAACAGCCAAATGAAAAGTGATACTTCTTTTTATAAGAAGGTAAAAAAAAGTAATGCATTTACTTTTCGTAGAAGATATTCTCTACCAGTTGCAAACATTGGTCACGAAACCTCCATGTTTTTCCTGAAAACAATGTAAGCACATTTGTTTATAAACACAGTAATTTCTTCGAAAAATTAAATTACATATTACAATGTTTTTTGCAGTTGTGTAGCCATCCTTTTAGTCATATACTTTCGTGATCTGCCTGTACCAAAAGGCTTAGGCAGATATTATCCGCAACACCGGGTTAATCGCTACGATGGAGGTATATGTAACATAAAAGTTAGAAAAATTCGCACTTGTCCATCTGCAGCAAAGAATGGGCAATAGATTTTTAAAATCTCTGTTTAATGTAACAGTGATACCCAACAATTTAACATCTAGTAACACAAGATTAGAACTCCCGATCGGCCGTTGTGAACCACGATGTTTTGCTAACAAGCCAAAGATTTCACACTTTCTGATCTGCAGAAACGAATAAGCCCATCGGTCAAAGAATATGTAACGAGAAGAAGTTAAGGCTCATCGAGACGTAACTAGTTTCTGATTTTTGGCCACAAGCGTCGTTAGAGATCCGCACATACAGTTCGCAAGTCATTTCGCACCGTTGCTTCATGTATGTGGTTTGCCATGCTTTGAGCTCGTTTTGTTGCTTTGGATTAAGCTCACGATTTTCAAATTATTTCTGCTTGTGTTTTATTTCAATTAAGTACATGGCATTCCCCTTTTCTTTGACCGTCAGTAGCTACGTTCGTCGGCTACTCTGCCTTACAATCGGCACTGTTGTGTACCTTTCTGTTCATCAAACACTTTAGGTGATGTGGTGAGAAAATTAGAAACTTTGGTGTCAGACAAGTTTTTTGCAAAACGACAGGCATCCTTCTATTACGTAGCTACGCTTCTAGGCTTCTCTCGTTGACGGTGTGGATAGACCCAGGCTGCTTCTTTACTAATGCAAAGTCCAGTGCAGTTAATATCAAGGGTTGACCACAATCTTTCCATATAAAATTTTTAGAAAACTGAGAAAATTAGAAACTTTGGTGTCAGACAAGTTTTTTGCAAAACGACAGGCATCCTTCTATTACGTAGCTACGCTTCTAGGCTTCTCTCGTTGACGGTGTGGATAGACCCAGGCTGCTTCTTTACTAATGCAAAGTCCAGTGCAGTTAATATCAAGGGTTGACCACAATCTTTCCATATAAAATTTTTAGAAAACTTTCACTTTTAAAAATATTTTTCAAATAAAGTTACCTAATGTAGAACCATGCAGGAGGGTCCCACTTGGGCTGCGCAGTATCAGACGCGGTTATTCTGAAACCACGCATGACGTAGGTGTGGACGCACAGTCTTTCGACTTCTGGCATCCCTGTTTGTTTACAATTGGTGTGCTGGAGTTTTCTCTATAAACGCAGTTGATTTTCCACCGCTTGAAGTTTGTATCGTATAGTTTTATGTTTATGTTTTGCTTATTTTGATATTTTTACGTATTTATCACTGAAATTCATTGCTTCTGTGTTTCGTAAGAAACGCAATAATGCCGGGTTGTGCAGTGGCTTGTTGTACTACGTACAATAGGAAAACCAAGAACACTGACATTATGTACCATGTATTTCCGAAGGATTTATTACTACAAAAATTGTGGATTCAGAAATGTAAGCGTCAGGATTCCTTCAAAGTGTCCAATGCAAGAGTGTGTTCTCAACATTTCACACAGGATGACTACCAGCGTGACTTAAAGGCAGAGTTACTTGGGTTAACTAACAGGAAAGTGTTGAAGCCTGATGCAGTACCTACACTAAACCTTCCCACAAGCAATAATACTGGTATTAATAAGGTAAGTTCGACAGCCAGTGCTGACATTTCAGGACCTGAGACTACAACGCCTACTGCACTTAGATGTCATGACCGTGGAGTTCGGAAACGTGCATTGGAAACCCTTGATAATCTATCACCAAAGAAGAGGAATGTAGAGAAACCGATGGGAACTGATCAAGAAACACAGTGCATGCTGAGTGATCTAAAAACAATGGAGAAAAGAATAAAGAAATTGGAGGAAGAAAACCAAAGACTAAACACAGCGTGCATTCAGATGAGAGTAAGAAACAAATACCTTCACAGTCAGCTTGTAACAACTCGACGACGTTCTCAGAAATACTTGAAAAAATTTGACACGGAGTTAGAAACTGAAGTAAGGAAAGTTTTAGCAAAACTCTTCACTGCAAACCAGATCCGTTGTTTAATAAAAGGTAAGAAATGTGTAAAATGGGAAAGGGAAGACATCTGTAAAGCCATTACTTTTCCTGCAATGTCAAGAAAGTGCTATATTTTCTTGAGAGATAAAATGGGGTTTCCATTGCCAGGAATTTCAACACTGAGACGGTAGACTGCTCGCCCATTTCATTGTCGTCCTGGCATTCTACATGATGTCCTTCAGCTAATGAAGGCACAGGCACAAAGACATAGTACTTTAGAGTGTACATGTGTCATTTCTTTTGATGAAATGAACATAGATAGCAGAATTTCCTATGACCAAGAAGAAGATAGGATTGTTGGTCCACACAGTAATGTGCAAGTAGTCATGGTACGAGGAGTGTTTGCAAGCTGGAAGCAGGTAATATATTTTGATTTTGACATACAGATGACAGCCTCATTGTTGAACAAAATAATATCATCACTGGAAGATATTCAGTATAATGTTGTTGCTGCTGTAGCTGACGTCGGTGGCAAACATCCTGCTGTATGGAAGGAATTACAAGTAACACACAAAAACCCATGCTTCCCCAATCCTCAAATACCAAATAAACGAGTTTGGGTGTTTGCAGATGTTCCACACCTTTGCAAGCTGCTACGAAATCATTTTCTCGATGATGGACTAACACTTCCAGGTAATAAGAAAATTACAAAAGCTACTATTGAACAGCTTCTTACTCTGGATTGCAGTGAGATGAAGATATGCCCCAAGTTGTCACTTCATCACATTAGTGTGAAGGGTCGTGACCGCCAACGTGTATATTTGGCAACTCAGCTCTTTTCAAACCACACTGCACAAGGAATACGCTTTCTTATGCCACATGAAGAACACGTCGCGAAATTTGTTCAGCTTCTGAACGACTCGTTTGATGTGCTAAATTCAAGAAGGCCTACAGATGAGAAGTCTCTGGCATGTGTATTTGGAACACATCGTGAAACCCAAGAGAGGATTCTACGACAGCTGCATGCATGCATGCATCCGAGGAATGAAGGTAGGTAATGCAACATATCTGTTACCCTTTCAGAAAGGATTCATCACAACCATTCGCTCATTACTGGGACTCTTCACTGACCTGAAGCCTCTGAACATAAAATACATCCTAACTGCTAGACTCAATCAAGACTGCTTTGAAATTTTTTTCACAAATACGTGGGCTTGGCCACTTCTATGATCATCCATTGCCTACAGAAGTGAAATCCCGTTTGCGTCTCTTGCTTCTAGGTGCCAATGTAAGTGACATTCCATTTTCAAGTGCTGCTCCTGTTGCGCTAGGTGGTGGTGATGATGATTACTTTTTGACATCTCAGTTGTTTAGTGCCGATTTACCTGATATGTCAGAACCCCTGGCAATGATTGAAGGTGAAACTGAGATTCGGGATATTACACTACATGACTCTACAGGTATTCAGGTACCACCTGCTACTCCTGGCTCTGATTGCTCTGTAGAAGGCTTTCGTTACCTTGCAGGTTACATAGCTTACCGAGGAAGAAAATATGACCGTTCGCTGGGTACGCCAACTGGCCAGCTACTTAATCCACCATCAACTACAGAATCAGTACCTGTTGGCTGGATTGAGACTCTTTCACGAGGTGGCCTGCTTGTTCCATCAGATCCATGGTTGAAGAAAGTTAGCCAGTTTCAGTTGATGTTTGCAGAAGTGCATGGACATGACTCTTTGTCCCAGGAACACAAGATTGTACACAAACTATGTGTGAAAATTAGTCAGAAGTTTCCAGATGTTCCTACAGAGGTGATAAAGTTGTATGTTAGAACCCGAACCTTTATACGGCTAAGACATTTAAATGCAAAAGCAAAAGTTAGGAAGGCAGAAGAAGCTCAACGCAGAAAAGCACGTAAGTGGCAGGCTTCATCAAAGTGAAAATTTCCTGGATGCACATGGCCAAACCAAATTTTTCATGCCATGTAGAAAATGTAAGCAACCTGCAGGAATAATGCCAAGTGCCAAGGAATTCTGCCATCAGAAAGCTAAGTTTGTTTTTTTTATTTCAATTTTTCATTGTTTGTATGCATGTATGCAAGTATTTGCAATTTTTCTGATAGCTATTATATATACACATCTGAGAAAGAAAAGTTTTATTTCAATACATCTGTCATGGGCACATTGTGTTAAGGATCAAATCTGGTAAAGGAAATGTTGTAGAATTGAATTAGCACAGCATCAGTGGTAATGAGTATACCAACTTATTTGCTAGTCATTAACATAAAAAAAAATGTACCACACACATATATAGGAGAGACAGAGTTTTTAAAGATGAAAAATTTTCACCATTCCTTCATGGTGTATGTGTATATGTATGCATATATGGCGTGTGTGTATATGTATGTATATATGGCGTGTGTGTATATGTATGTATATATGGTATGTGTGTGTGTGTATTTTTCAAGATGTCATTTTTTAAGTAGATATTCGATATAGCTTCTATATCTTCACTTCCAGAAAAAATGTCAACCTTCTTAAATGATGTGTGTGGGTGTGTACCAACAATTTTAAAAGAAAAACCTAAAAAAAGAAGAATATCAAAACCCAATCACCGAGCTATATTCTCCCCTTGATGAGGGCTAAAACTAAAAAACTGTAAACTCTAAAAGTGAGATTATTAAAGGTGACATGTAATGTAGAACATGTTGAGAACAATCACTTATTCCTGCTTCAGGGTCAAACAGAAATGATCCCTCTCTCATTTCTACAAAGACCTGAAAGTGGGTTTCTGCTGTATTACATCTGCTTAAGTACACCAAATATAAATTTTGTAAGTTAATAAAATCTTTGAACATTAAATTCTACTAAACCTGTAAACTACTAAAACAACCAGCTAGCACACATGCTGGTAAAAAAGGTTTAAAGTGAAAACCACATTCTTAAGCTTAGAGCAAAATAATAAGCTTATTTAACTTTACAGGAAAAAGCAATTTTGAAAAAAAAAAAAGGGGGGGGACGTATAACACTTAACTCTTGGTTTTCTTGCGCATATATTTGTTTTTTTGTTTTGTTTTGTTTCTTTTAGCTTGCTTATGTGTTATATACATTCACACCATGAAGGAAT
This sequence comes from Macrothele yani, assembly GCA_039090855.1. Lineage (NCBI taxonomy): Eukaryota > Metazoa > Arthropoda > Arachnida > Araneae > Macrothelidae > Macrothele > Macrothele yani. The sequence continues at coordinate 57,454,935 of CM077032.1, read as the reverse complement.
GTTGAAAAATGTTTCAAGAATGAATTATATAGAGAGACAGAATAGTTTTCGTGTTGTTCACAGTACGGAACTGATTGATTTGGCAGCGATGCGTATCGCCGCCTTTGTTGGCATTTTTTGATGAAGTAAATTTCAGAAATAATTTAAGTATCGGTGTTTAACCTTAATTCTTGTAGTTGTTTATTTTGTATAGTGGCTTGGCGGTAAGTATTAAAATATGAGTTCACATATATGCAAATAAATTAGGAAATGTTGCGCTTAACGGAAAATAAATGGTTTGATTTCATGATTTTGATTTATGTAGGAGCAGTTTTTTGCACTTTTATTTCGTTATTATCATATTAAGTGTGATTATTACGATCGTTTCGTATGCCTTAACCCAACGCCACAAGACGCTCAAAGCTGCCATGTTGGCTGCCGAGCGTCCACGCCGACGTCATTTCAGCAGCCAATGAGAGGCGGACATCGTAGCGAGCCCAACCTTATACCATGAGATATATCTAAATATCTAAAGACCTTGTGTAGAATAAAAAAATGTGTAATTTAATTCCATTTGCAGAATAAATTTCCCCTGCCAGTTTATTGCAAATGGCCGTACCCCCCCCCCCCAAAAAAAAACAATATAAAAAATATCACATTTTGAGTTTTCGTGTAAAGTACTTCTTTGCTGGGTTTTTTTATTTCGAGCCATTTTTTTTATTTTTGGTCACAATTTTTTTAAATTGGTTTTATTTACCTTGGTTTCTTAATGCTCAGGTATTATGGGGTTATCAATGGCATCGCTAAAGGCTGTAATTATCTTTCAAAGGCACCCCAAATAGAAAAAACAATTATAAATAAATTAATAGTAAAAAAAGCATCCCCTAAATCCTTCTACATAATAAACATAATAATAAAATAAAAAAATCTTTAGCAGCAACTAGATGGTTATATACAGTATATATATATTCCATTTCAGAAAAACATCATATAAAAAACACTTAAAGCAGGACATTTCAACGGGTTGAACTCAATCGCCGACGATGCCCCACCCCAGTTGTGTTAAGAAATTAAATTTTAATAATGATCGTACCTCAAATCGCAGTCAATTTAATTTTTGTTTCGAAAATTAACACTTTCATTTTTTTTTTGATTGACTTCTCTAGAGAATGTGCATGACACTGTTTTTCTGTTTCTTTAATATATACCTCATGTACGACTCTTACAAAAAACCGACGCATGAGGGACTGTTAAAGAATTGTTAAGGAATCTATTTATCTTTTACTACATTACGTTTCCTTTTATTTCATCCCCTTTATCTTCCCAAATGAAACCGAAAGGAAGCGTTCTGTCTTTTTTATGACATATTTAGGAATTTCAAAGGTTCTGACAAAGTAATAAAACTTTGAGAAATGTAAAGAGTTTATAATTTTGGCCTTTGAAAAGAAGGAATAATTGTTTGTTTCCAATTTTGTATTATATCTTCCCATACTTTCGATACATTCTTTCCATTTTGTAGTTAAATTTGGTTCCTCATAAATCAGATGGTCCTACTGTCTGTCCTGCAGATGCTACATGGAAACCACCCGGGCGCGGGACTTGTAATTGGAATAATCGAAATGGACGTTCACGGTTAGGGTTGCAATTTGACAAAAACAGGGATGCCAACCTCTTACAGCATTCATGTGTAGTCCAAGCCATAAAAATGGGTAGTTTTTAGCTTTCATGTGTAGACACAAGTAATATTACGAAAACGTATTTTAAGATGTTGTAAATTTACTGCAGACTAGACAGTTATAAAAATAACCAGAAAAAAAAATCAATATTGAGAACTGTACGTGCGGATTTGAGATTTTGATTTAAACAATTAGCAACTTACGTAAACATCGACAATGGAGAAAATTAAAAAGGGTGTTTTACTTACCCCTATTCCTGCTAGAATAAATAACAGGATCCACACAAATAGAAATCACAGGTTAGCCATGAACACATGATTTAATATAATATCTCCCGGTTGTACACAATGTATTTATAATAGCAAACTAAATGATTCACCATGCTCGTTTCACAACTTCTAATTGACTGTCACTCTCTTTACTAGAGAGAAAAAAAAGTCAAAAGTAGAAGTCTGCCATCTATCAATCAGCATGGTCTGAATCAACAAGAATAATATATGAACATGTTTATTCTGCCTGTTTCAGTTGCTGAACAGTTGCATGCTTTGCATTTTGAATTTCTTCTTTTAAAAATTTCCTACCATAACATGGCTCACTGTTATTCAGCCTATTGATTTTTTCGACCAATAGTGCATTTAATGTTTCTATGTTTGAACGTGGTCGAAACTCAGTCATAATGTTTTTTACAATGCTGAAAACGGTTTCAGCCCCAGCATTACTGTGTGGCACAACTAAAATCGCTAGCATTATTTTTGGAAGAAAAAAGTACTTCGCTGCCCCATTTCCATCTTTCAATTCTGAAATTTTTGCCCAAGCTATATCCGCATTTGAAGATAGAAAATCACTGTCAAATTGATCAGCTTGATACCTGGAAAATTCCATTTCTAGACTGTCCAAGTCATCATTAGCTACAATTCCAGTGAAAGTATCTACAAAATACTTAACTGAAGAGAAAGAGACTCGTTTCCTTAAATTTGGATCAGCTACTTCAGCATGTTTCAAAAATTCACCACACAAGGGGAACTTTTTGATAGTATATGTACATGCAGCTTCATAAAACTTTCTTACACAACAATAAAAGTTCTTTGCTTCTAAATGGACGATGTCATCACTCTTTCCACGTTATTTTTTAAACAACGCATAGCGACTGAAAAATTGTATTCCGGCACTGCTGGGATCGAACCCCAGAACTCTCGATAACTAGTCGAGTGCGTTTGAATTTTCGCCCTTTGAATTTATCAGCTACAATTAAATAGCTGTTGCGTTAAATGCCACCAGATGACGACATCACAGTTGCTGAGACCATCAATACGTATTCGTGTAGTCAGATGCTGACTGATAAACCACGCATGGCGCTGAGAATTGTTGGCGCTGTAGCGTAAATTCGAACGCACTCGACTAGTTATCGAGAGTTCTGGGGTTCGATCCCAGCAGTGCCGGAATACAATTTTTCAGTCGCTATGCGTTGTTTAAAAAATAACGTGGAAAGAGTGATGACATCGTCCATTTACATTATCTCCACGTATTTCATATATATTAACCATTTCTATCGCCCTTTGAATTTATCAGCTACAATTAAATAGCTGTTGCGTTAAATGCCACCAGATGACGACATCACAGTTGCTGAGACCATCAATACGTATTCGTGTAGTCAGATGCTGACTGATAAACCACGCATGGCGCTGAGAATTGTTGGCGCTGTAGCGTAAATTCGAACGCACTTGACTAGTTATCGAGAGTTCTGGGGTTCGATCCCAGCAGTGCCGGAATACAATTTTTCAGTCGCTATGCGTTGTTTAAAAAATAACGTGGAAAGAGTGATGACATCGTCCATTTACATTATCTCCACGTATTTCATATATATTAAGTTCTTTGCTTCTGTTTCACTAATTTTATTTTCAATTAGATATGCTCTGGTTTTAACACTAATAACTAAATCTTCGTTTGCTTTTTGATAGCTCAGTTTCAGAAATTTTAGTTTACTTAAGTCACTCGAAAAGTCTGGTATGGCAGAAGGTTTGATAAATCTTACAAATAAGTCAGTAAGGAAAGAATAAAGGTTTCTTCTAACAAGATGGATCATTGGTGCTTCACTTTGTAGTTTAACATTTAATGATGTAAATACAGGTAATGTTGCTTGCAGAAATAACAGATGCAACTTTGTATCTCAGGAAAGAAGCATCTTTTTCACATTTCTGACTTGGTCATTGTCTTTCAAATCGTCCGACTTTGAGCAAAAAAACTCTATTATAGCATCCCATTGAGAAAACATTCTATTTACAGCATCTAACAATGACAGCCACCTTGTTGAGACATATTTTAAGAATTTATACGGTTTAAGCCCACACATTTCTTGACAGTCCAACAGCCTTTTCTTTGTCTTTGAACTTTTGTCAATATAAAAATAAATGTCCAACAGCAGTGATTCAACTTCACAAGTAAGCTCTTTTGCTGATTTTTTAGCACATATGGGAAGCAAATGGCAGATGCAACTTTGGACATAAATGTTAGAGTTTACTTTTTATATATGCAGCTACACCATTCAAATGCTCTAACATGGTGCTTGCATTGTCACAACCAAAAGAAATATAATTTTTCCCTGGAATTTTTTTATTCTCCATTTCTTTATCCAGAATACAAAAAATACCATAACCAGTATTATTACTGCATTCCAAGACAGACAATATTGCAGAAATTATTTTTTTGCTTATTTACATCAAAATATCTTACTACAACAGGGCATAATTTAGTAGAATTCTGATCACTGCTGCCATCAGTTTCCATAGAAAATGGTGAACACCTTAATGATAACATAATATCTGAAACAGTTTTTTTCAGCCATACGTTTTAAAACAGCTGTAGTTTTTGTACGAGCACATGAATAAGCTAGTTTTTGTACCAGCACATGAATAAGCTTTTACGATTTCCTAGTCTGTAAACATATTTTTGAATAACGTCCCAGCATGATCCGCTGCACTCAGTGACAAATCGTGCTCAACCAGAAATGCATTGAAAAGCATTTCTGCATTCGTTGTCCTTAGTTCCAAGTCAGTTTTCACCAAGAAAGTAGACAAAGGTTTTGTCTGAGTTATAATTTTACTCATCGATTGATGCTTCTTTGATGCAATATGTCGGGTAAAATCATAGAAACCACCATGTTTAACAGAAAAATTGCTGTTACACACAGTGCAAAATGCATCATTCGATGACACATCTGATGCACGCAAACATGGCCATTTTTCCGAATACGATGACTTAAATTTCTGATCTGCAATCTTTACCTTTTTTCTTGCTTGTTCTGCCATATTAAAACGTGTAATCTCTAAATGTGTTCACAAGTCGCGAAAGCACATGGAAAGCAAGCAGACGCACTTGGTCTTAAAGAAAAAAAGCACTATAAAATCCAATCCAAATTACTACAAAAAATACTTACGTCAAAGTTAATCATATCATGCAAAATTTATTGTTTCGAAGAACTAAGGCTGCTTTTTGAAATACCTCACGATTGCACACATGAAACCTGCAAATACCGTGTGACAGTATCTAATGACTTTTCTGATATATACGAGACTAGTTTTAATACCCGACTTTACAACGAGCGTTTTAAAAAATATATTATGTTCCTTGATGCTGAATACGTGAGTATCACTGTCATATTGAAGATAAATTTTTCAGATCGTTTGCCCATTCACTGCTGCAGATGGAAAAGTGCGAATTCTTCAGTTTATTAGCAAAACCTCGTGGTTTACACTGATACATCGAACAAAATTAGAGGTTTTTACTGATATATCGAGCTTTTCAACAAATACTATTAGTTACCCTATGTTATTGGTGAGTGAGTAACCACTGTTACACGGAACAGAGATTTTGCACATCTACTGCCCATTTACTGGCAGTTTGAAAACTACGAATTTTTCGGCTTAGTAGCTAAAGCATCGAGGTTTTCACTGATACACCGATACATCAGGAATGAGTACCCACAGGTGTGCCCATTCCAGAGCGAGTACAAGACTAAACCAGGGAACTTAACCATGAAGATTAGTGCCTCGGAACCCAAGTTTCTCCGTTTACAGCGTTAATTGAAGCAGCGGCCAGGGAGAAAACAGAATGTGCGCAATGCATTGTGGGAGGACATGTTTGCAGACCACCAGCAAGGGTTACACATGAATTACAATTACATTTTATACTTTATTAATTTTTCCAGTTTGTTACTGCAAAACTGTTGTTTCCTCTTGAGGATAAAACTTGTACAACGACCTTCGCTTCTAGAAATACATTCATTAAATACTATCGGCTTCACACAAGCTCCACGTGACTTCGTCGACAAGAACAAAAAAATATTACTAAAGAAACACTTGGCGATCTTTTCCCATTGGAAATCGTTAAAGGCTCAATTTGTCCTCGGCTGTAGTTAAATAATCCTTGTCTTCTAAAACCAACACTTGGAGAACCAAGACTTGGCATCCGAGAGAGGGGGACGCCATTGTGCGTGAGCACGGCGACCCCTCTCCCGGCACGAAATTTTGTTGCCCAGCAACACCAACACACTCGCTTCGCCGAACTACATATAAAATGTGAGTTCGGTTCCACCGGTGTTTCACTCACACCCCGATGCACCTACCACGGTTCCACAGTCAGCACATCCAGACCCCCGAATCACACTGGCCTGCCGAAGAACTCGAACAGGCCCCAATTCATTTTGCAGACAGGGACACCAAGAATGACGAGGAGGCCCTAGGCCACCCCGAAACACTCCAGTAGGAGAAGTCTCTCCTTCACGTGTGCCCTGTGATGGCGTCCCAACCGAGACACCACCAGAAGGGTCGCCGAGCCGTCCGCGTGGCACAAAGACCAGCTTTCGACCCACCAATGGCTCCCAACCCTGCACACAACCACGCAGAACCGACACACCACAAACAGCAATCACACACCACCCACCCAAAAGCAAACACACACAGGCAAGGCACACCCGGAAAAGCAAAGTGAGGAAAGATCACAGCAAAACATCAAGACCCCCGATTCACACACAAAGTCGACCAGCCACCCCCAAAGCCAGCGCCGCTGGAGGAGACTGGTATGGTACGCAAACAGGCGCTCGGCAGGGAGGAAGAAGGGTAATCTCCTCACTCCATCCCGGAATCTAGAAAAGAAACATCCCAAAGATTAAAACACAAGACAAAGTTCATCAAAAACTCAAGAAACCAAGGGTGCGGAAATGCAGGATTACAAGCCAAAAAGCTGGGAAGACTAAGTTCCCCAATGGAAAAAATATTTTTCCTTCGTTCCAGTAACAATTTTGGGCCAGAAGATCCACCGGAACTTAAAGGCACGGTCCGAAAGAGTGCGGGCATCCAACTCAACTCTATTCCTAAGCTGGCACTTGACGTGCCAGGCCACTTTCAAAGGGTTGAATCCTGCATTTCCGTAATTACTATGCACAACTCTGTTCCTCTCTCTCCAGATTTTGTACGTGGTCTCAGTGATGATCAACCTCCAGACATCCCGCCCAGTCTTGGGGCCGGGGTACTGGTAAAAGACCTCCTGAGCCTTGAGTCGCTGCGGACAACCTGCCCAGGTCCAAACAAGCTTCCACACCTGCACGGCCATGGGACAACTCCAGAACAAGTGGTACCGGTCTTCAATGAGATTGCAAGAGGCGCACTTGTCGGTGACGGCAGTTCCCCACCTGTACTGCCTCTTCCTAGTCGGAAGGACATCGTGAGCCAGACGGTATTTAAAATCCCGCTTCTTACAGTCAACTCCAGGCGCCAACACGCTCATCCACACCTCCTTCCTGTTGCAGTTGACGGCACTAAACTCAGTAACCTGCTCCCTAGGCCTAGGGAGAATGTGCAGATACATTTGTTTCAAATTCAACCCATTCCGGTTAGCCTCCGCGAGAGCCTGCATGTAACCCCCAGCTTATAGTGCTTGTGAGTAGTCTCTCTACGCGGCCCCATAAATCGGAAGATAGGTAAGAACTTCTCCGCAGACAATCCTGTCAAATACGCAACAAAGTTCCTACACGGGTGCGAGGAGTTCAGAGCTTCCTTCACACTCCTAAACTGCAGTGCACTGAACCAGGAGGAGAGGTGCTTAACATCCAAACCACCCTCCTCCTTCGGGCAGCATAGATCGCATGCAAAATGTGTCACGTCATAACGAAGGGTTAACCGCTGAAAACGAGCAGCTCGTCGTGGAAACCCGTATGCAAAACACTAGACTTTTGCTTAGAATCCAGAGTTCACAATGGATTTTTTATTAAAATTTATTTTTCTTATAAATTACTGAAAGAAATTATATTGAACTTGTGCTACTTCGGTTTGGAACTAGAATATTAGCCTCATAGCAAAATAAAGCAAAATCGATTACCATCTTTCCCGATATTCATCACTTTTTTTCAGAGCGGGATTCTTACATTGGCGTTCCTCTCAGTCAGCTTGCATCAGTACGTAGTTATTTTTGACACTCAAAGTTTAATGTAAAGCCCCAAAAAGAAATGCTTCGAAATTCGTATTTCTTTTTTTTTCGAGAAGCTCAAATTATTCAAATAACTTCGACCTTCTTCTTAAGAAAAGAGAAATGTATCCTGCAGATTTATTAAGAACTTTATAGTTGAAATAAAAAAAGCACAGCGCTCTAAATATATATGCAGTCAAAACTGAAAATACACTCATAAACAATAACTATTTGAGACTGTACAGTGATGCTGAAAAGAAAAAATATTATGGTTTATTGCGGGTCATTAAAAAACTGCATCATTTTCTCGCTCTCTTCCGTTTGCTAGAATTCGCCTTTTCTGATACATATTTACAATTGTTGAGTTTTACTGTTTATTATTACGAAGGTACTTTAACGTCATGGGAAGAAACTGTGTGAAGGAAATGTGTAGAAAAGATTTTCCATTGGAAGTATAGGAATCAAAATTACTGGACGTCCACCTTAAACAACCCTTAGAAATAGGAAGCTAGGAGATTTGGGCTAGAGTGCCCAATAGGAAAGTGACACGGAAGCGAAGTAGAAAGGGGGAGGAAGATGCCCTTATTTATTACCGGGGGCCAGTACCCGGGATCCGACGGCTTAGAGTGCCCATCCAAAGCACGGCGGGTATTTAGTGGATCGAACCTGAGGTTATCTCCATGGCAGGCACGAACACTGACCACTAGGCCACCTGCGGCCCGATAATGACGGTTTGCAGTTAAATATTGTGGCACAATATTACTTAAATTATTTACTCCTAGATGTAAATAAAAAATAAAAATAAAAATACACTTAACATAGTGTCACAATGTTTTGCACATAATAAAAATCTTTTCTTTTGACTGTTAAAAAAAATGACACAGGTACCTAAGTTTTCTTTCCCGCGAGAAGAATACCTTTTAACTCATTATATACTGAAGGAATATAATGAGTTAAAAGGTTATTCTGAAGTTACGTGCAAACAAGTACAATATATAACGACTTATCCTCATTGATATAAAAATTTCGATTTTTCAAGGATTTCATTCACATTCTGTTGTTAATATACACTGAAGAGCAATTGAATTAGAGACAGCTGGCGTCATGCAAATGTGGCGCTGTAGGTGGCCCTGTAAACGGAAACGACATGACGTATGCAGCGATCCGACAATATAAGGAGTGATGCGACGGGAATCAGTAAGAGTCGGACACAGTATAGGTAAGACGAAGGATCTAAGCGCATTTTATCGTGGGCCAATTGCCGGGGTACGACCAATGGGTCACTCCATCTCGGAAGTCGTGCGGGCACTGGGATTTTCACAAACCAATGTGTCACGCGTGCAACGTGAGTACATCGAATCCAGTAAAACCATCACTGCAAGGGTCAACAGCGTGTGGATGAGCGGGGTCATCGTCGGCTGGCTCGCATTGTAACAGCGGATAGACGGGCCACAGTGCTAGTCGCCGCCGTCATCAGGGCGACAGGTGTCTCTAATTCAATTCCTCTTCAGTGTACACACATAGGAACCATCGCTATGGCCGTGAAAGTCAAATTCTCTGGAATAGATGCTTGTTTTTCGTCACCCAGTTTTATAAAATAAAGCAAAAATGATTTCTTGGAGATTTTACGTACTTATTGAAAAAAAAATGATTTTCTTTTTAATACTTCATTCAAAACTTCCGTCAAGAATTCCTGGCTATTTCTTTAAAAAGTTTCACATGAAGTTTCTGCAAAAATTTCGAAAAATCCTTCTGATGAGGCTAGAAGCCCAATTACCCGTGAGTTCCCGCCCACCTACTCAATGAGTGTAATGTAACATGGAAATTGAACGACCGTTCGTGCACGACTCTTTTACACGAATGATGAATGAACTTCCGAGAAGGAATTTCTTAAGTCGTCACAAGTAAACAAGAGATCCCTGTAACCAATGATTTATTCAGTGAATGTAATGACAACCTTGAATGATCGTTCATGAGCGACGCTTTTGGGCGAATGATGAATTAACTCACAAGAATTATTTTTTTAATCTTTTTTGTACCAGAAAACTTGTACTCCTGAGGATTGTGCTGGTTCTTATCTGTCTACAGACTGAAGAATGGCCTCTGAGTATGCGGCTCACTGATGAGGTTCCAACTGCTCCTGGCTCTGCAATTTGTTTTCCAATGGAAAAATTTCTTTTCATAATTATTCTCCAATTAATGTATTCCCAAGGATGAAAATTTGCACATCAATAAAACTAACTTTAAGTTATAGCATTTGATACTTAATCGTTGCTAAAATATGGCCATAATTAAGGAATCCAACAATTGTTTGTCTACTGACGTGAACAATGTGCTGGTCTCGCCATCTATTGACATGTCTGAATATTACACAAAGAAATGATTGACTTTTTATGTAATTATGGCCATGTATGAGCAAGTATTAAGTATCCCATGCTGTAACTTAAATTTAATTTTATCCATGGCAAGTTTTTATCCATGAGAACGCATCAGTTGCGAAAAAAATATGTAAAGAAATTTTACCATTTTGGATGCAACCATCGTAACATCGTGATATTGGAAACAATCTTTTGTTTTCACACAACGAAATAAGCGTAGATTCATCCCGCCCAATTTCATCGAAAAATATCTTCCTTTTCCACGTCTTAAAGCACAATAAAAAGGCATCCGAAACAAAAAAGCACTTACTGTATCCATCTACAAAGCACACATTTCAGAAACACACCTGAATTTAAATGCTACTAAACTTGCCAACGTGCTAAACGACAGCCAACAAAAGAGCTAACGTGCTACCATCTTTGGCTTTATCAGCATTCAATAAATTACCAAAATTCCCGGAGAGCGGGCGACGTTTGGAAGCATGGCCGTCCATAGCTTACATTTCGGGAGGGGGCAAGCATAAATTATAACTACGAATACACAAACACCTTATGGAAATTTCCTAAGTTCGTTTTTGTTATTCAACTGATTTTACCAAACTCCCAACACATAACCATAATTAAGCAAAAACCAAAAACCCTGTTATTGGAAACCAAAAGACCCAAGAACTGGATAAAAAGGAGGGATGCATGAAATTTGGCAGCATGTTAGAATCAAGGTTTGTAGTGTTAGGATAACAACGAAATTTTGGTAAATGTGAAGTGTAGCGTCCTAAATTATTTCGCCACAAATGTTGAAAGATTTAGAAAAAGTGAGACGTACAGATTTTAAAGCATGTAATTCAAGGACGTTGCATTACTTCTATCCAACGCTCTTATTTAGAGAAATTGTATTGGAAATCGTTAAAGGCTCAATTTGTCCTCGGCTGTAGTTAAATAATCCTTAGTACGACATTTTTTCACCATACTACAGATCGCATGCAAAATGTGTCACGTCACAACGATGGGTTAACCGCTGAAAACGAGCAGCTCGTCGTGGAAACCCGTATGCAAATAGTGAACTTTTGCTTAGACTCCAGAGTTCGCAATGGATTTTTTTATTAAAATTTATCTTTCTAATAAATTACTTATATTGAACTTGTGCTACTTCGGTTTGGAACTAGAATATTAGCCTCATAGCAAAATAAAGCAAAATCGATTACCATCTTTCCCGATATTCATCACTTTTTTCAGAGCGGGATTCTTACATTGGCGTTCCTCTCAGTCAGCTTGCATCAGTACGCAGTTATTTTTGACACTCAAAGTTTAATGTAAAGCCCCAAAAAGAAATGTTTCGAAATTCGTTTTTCTTTTTTTCGAGAAGCTCAAATTATTCAAATAACTTCGACCTTCTTCTTAAGAAAAGAGAAATGTATCCTGCAGATTTATTAAGAACTTTATAGTTGAAATAAAAAAAGCACAGCGCTCTGAATATATCTGCAGTCAAAACTGAAAATACACTCATAAACAATAACTATTTGAGACTGTACAGTGATGCTGAAAAGAAAAAATATTATGGTTTATTGCGGGTCATTAACAAAACTGCATCATTTTCTCGCTCTCTTCCGTTTGCTAGAATTCGCCTTTTCTGATACATATTTACAATTGTTGAGTTTTACTGTTTATTATTACGAAGGTACTTTAACATCATGGGAAGAAACTGTGTGAAGGAAATGTGTAGAAAAGATTTTCCATTGGAAGTATAGGAATCAAAATTACTTGACGTCCACCTTAAACAACCCTTAGAAATAGGAAGCTAGGAGATATGGGCTAGAGTGCCCGATAGGAAAGTGACACGGAAGCGAAGTGAAAAGGGAGAGGAAGACGCCCTTATTTTTACCGGGGAGCCAGTACCCGGGATCCGATGGCTTAGAGTGCCCATCCAAAGCACGGCGGGTATTTAGTGGATCGAACCTGAGGTTATCTCCATGGCAGTAACGAATACTGACCACTAGGCCACCTGCAGTTAAATATTGTGGCACAATATTACTTAAATTATTTACTCCTAGATGTAAAAAAATAAAAATAAAAATAAAAAAAATAAATAAATAAAAATACACTTAACATAGTGTCACAATGTTTTGCACATAATAAAAATCTTTTCTTTTGACTGTTAAAAAAAATGACACAGGTCCCTAAGTTTTCTTTCCCGCGAGAAGAATACCTTTTAACTCATTATATACTGAAGGAATATAATGAGTTAAAAGGTTATTCTGAAGTTACGTGCAAACAAGTACAATATATAACGACTTATCCTCATTGATATAAAAATTTCGATTTTTCAAGGATTTCATTCACATTCTGTTGTTAATATACACTGAAGAGCAATTGAATTAGAGACAGCTGGCGTCATGCAAATGTGGCGCTGTGGGCGGCCCTGTAAACGGAAACGACATGACGTATGCAGCGATCCGACAATATAAGGAGTGATGCGACGGGAATCAGTAAGAGTCGGACACAGTAAGGGTAAGACGAAGGATCTAAGCGCATTTGATCGTGGGCCAATTGCCGGGGTACGACCAATGGGTCACTCCATCTCGGAAGTCGTGCGGGCACTGGGATTTTCACAAACCAATAAGTCACGGGTGCACCGTGAGTACATCGAATCCAGTAAAACCATCCCTGCAAGGGCCAACAGCGTGTGGATGAGCGGGGTCATCGTCAGCTGGCTCGCATTGTAACAACGGATAGACGGGCCACAGTGCTAGAAATCACTCCGCAATTTAACGCTGGTGCACAAAAACTTGGAAGCAGCCACACCATCAAGAACCATCTCCTCGCTATGGGGTACAGAAGCCATCATCCCACGAGGGTACCGCTGCTGACCGCACAACACAGTGTGCAAAGATTAGCATCGGCGCGGTAACATCGTCACTGGATCCTAGACATGTTAAAAAATGTTGCCTGGACTGATGAGTCGAGATACACGTTGGCACATGCTGATGGCAGGATACGAGTACGGCGCAAACCACATGAAGCGATGGATCCTTCTTTCCAGCAGGGTACTCTTCAAGCTGGTGGGGATGGAATTCACGTCTGAGGACTGTTTACGTGGACTGAAATGGGACCCCTGTCACGTGTGACATCGTCCCTCACAGTTCAACGTTACCGGGATATCCTGGACGACCATTTGTTTCCGTTTGTGCGACTTCAACATCCCACTGGGGACCTCATCCTGCAACAAGACAATGCACCGTGCCATCGCTCCCGAATTGTATCCGAATGGTTGGATGAACACTCCACCGACGTGACCTCGCTATCATGGCCAGCTAGGTCACCTAACCTCAGTCCCATCGAGCACATCTGGGATGCCATCGAGAGAGATGTTAGAGGCTCTGACCCCCCCCCTCCATCAAATCTTTGTGAACTGTGGGAGCTTGCCCAGAGGTCGTGGATCCGTATGGCTTCCCAACGCTTCCGGTGTCTTGTCAAGTCCATGCCGAGACGAATCGCCGCCGTCATCAGGGCGACAGGTGTCTCTAATTCAATTCCTCTTCAGTGTACACACATAGGAACCATCGCTATGGCCGTGAAAGTCAAATTCTCTGGAATAGATGCTTTTTTTCGTCCCCCAGTTTTATAAAATAAAGCAAAAATGATTTCTTGGAGATTTTACGTACTTATTGAAAAAAAAATGATTTTCTTTTTAATACTTCATTCAAAACTTCCGTCAAGAATTCCTGGCTATTTCTTTAAAAAGTTTCACATGAAGTTTCTGCAAAAATTTCGAAAAATCCTTCTGATGAGGCTAGAAGCCCAATTACCCGTGAGTCCCCGCCCACCTACTCAATGAGTGTAATGTAACCTGGAAATTGAATGAACGTTCGTGCACGACTCTTTTACACGAATGATGAATGAACTGCCGAGAAGGAATTTCTTAAGTCGTCACAAGTAAACAAGAGATCCCTGTAACCAATGATTTATTCAGTGAATGTAATGACAACCTTGAATGATCGTTCGTGAGCGACGCTTTTGGGCGAATGATGAATTAACTCACAAGAATTTTTTTTTTTAATCTTTTTTGTACCAGAAAATTTGTACTCCTGAGGATTGTGCTGGTTCTTATCTGTCTACAGACTGAAGAATGGCCTCTGAGTATGCGGCTCACTGATGATGTTCCAACTGCTCCTGGCTCTGCAATTTGTTTTCCAATAGAAAAATTTCTTTTCATAATTATTCTTCAATTAATGTATTCCCAAGGATGAAAATTTGCACATCAATAAAACTAACTTTAAGTTATAGCATGGGATACTTAATACTTGCTAAAATATGGCCATAATTAAGGAATCCAACAATTGTTTGTCTACTGACGTGACCAATGTGCAGGTCTCGCCATCTATTGACATGTCTGAATATTACACAAAAAAATGATTGACTTTTTATGTAATTATGGCTATGTATGGGATGTAAGGTCAGGTGATGCGTAACATCACAGCCTCTCCTTGACAAATGTCAACCCCGCCTTCTCGTGGTGCATCCTGTTCCCACTAAAGGGGCTCTGACGACCGCCAATAGCGGTATAACTATACCATCGGGATTAGAGGAAATGCTATCCCACACTCACCAACCCGCTTGGCCAGCGTGGTGAGTTATGGCCAAACCCCTCCAAAATGATTCCACAACTTAAATCTTGGCCCTCAGTCTCCGGCAGCTGGAATGTACCTGGCCAAGGCAGCGGCCAGTGCGACATGAAGGCAGAGGGTGCTAAGAATCCCCGGAGGACCGGACTAGGCTGCCATCTGATGCTGACCTTGGCTACGTACAATGGACGCTCCCTATCTTCTGATTCAAGGCTTCTTGAATTGGAAGAGGAACTACAAAGGATCAACTGGGACATCGTGGGGCTAAGTGAGGTAAGGAGAAAAGGAGAAGATCTCATCGAACTGAAAAGTGGACATCTCTTCTACTATCGTGGGACAGATACTGGCAGAACTAGTGGTGTTGGATTTATAATAAACAAGAAACTGAAGGATAAAGTTGTAGAAGTTGAAAGTTCCTCTGACAGAGCTGCACGACTTGTTATCCAACTCTCGAAAAGATACCAGGCTCAGATTATTCAAACTTATGCACCCACCACAAGTCATCCTGAAGAAGAAATCGAAGAATTTTATGAGGAAATTTGTCATCTAAATAATAAAGGTAAGCAGCACTTGAAAATAATTATGGGAGATTTCAATGCAAAAATAGGGCAACGGCAACAGAATGAAACTTCAGTAGGTAAATTCGGTCACAGCAACAGAAACCAGCGTGGAAATACTCTCGTTGAGTTTGCAGAGGCAGAAGGGTTTTTCATCTTGAACTCCTTCTTCAAGAAAAAGCCACACAGGAAATGGACATGGAGACATCCAAACGGGACGACAAGTGAAATTGATTTTATTATGTGTAACAAAAAATTCGTCATAGAAGGCTGCAGTGTGCTAAACAAGTTCAACACAGGTAGTGACCATAGATTGGTGAGATGTAAGATGCACCTCAACACTAAACTTGAACGTGGCAAGCTCATAAGACAAACAAAATCTATTGACATAACCAACCTTAAAAAACACCATAATACCTTCAAGTTGGAACTGAAGAACAGGTTCTCTGCTTTAGAAGGCCTAACATCAGAAGAAGTGGACATCTCTGAAGTAAACAGAAAAGTAACCAAAGCTCTTATGGAAACAGCAACAAAATTAGCTGGGTCTAAGAACAAGTTGCATGTAAACAAATTATCAGGAAAAACGAAAATGTTGATGCAAAAAAGAAGAGAGATGAGGACAACTAAAGAAGATGTGACTTCCAAAGTGGAATATATAGAGCTATGCAAGACAGTACGAAAAAGTATCACTGAAGACGTAAGAAAATTCAACTGTGAACTAGTGAGGAAAGCAATTGAAAACAACCAAAGCCTAAAGATAGCAAAGGGACATCTCAGTAAGGGAAGAAAACAGATTATGGCACTGAGAAAAGAAGATGGTTCTGTAACAAGAAATAGAGGCGAAATTTTGACAAGAGTGAAAGATTTCTACTCCAAATTATATGAAAGGGATGATACATGCACTCCAGACATCATGAAAGATACCAGTACCAGAGTTCCTCCAGTCCTTCCAGCAGAAGTTGCACATGCAATCAAGAACATGAAGCGGGGAAAAGCTCCAGGAGAAGATGGAATTACTGTAGACATCATACAAGAAGCAAGTGGAGAAATCGAAACAGTACTCGCCCAAATTTTCACTCGATGCCTTAATGAAGGAAAGATTCCTGAGGATTGGAACACCGCTACAATGATCCTGCTACATAAAAAAGGTGACATTGAGGATCTCGGAAACTACAGACCTATCAGCCTCCTATCAGTAGTTTATAAAATCTTCACTAAAGTTCTTTCACACCGCTTGAAGGTAACACTGGACATGGCTCAACCGAGAGAACAAGCTGGATTCAGGAGTGGCTACAGCACAATAGATCATATCCACGTGCTGAGAGAACTAATTGAAAGAGCGAGGGAATATGAACTTCCATTGTGCATGGCTTTTATCGATTATGAAAAAGCCTTTGATTCGGTGAAACCATCAGCAGTTACAATGGCTCTGAAAACCTGCGGTATTGAAGATGCATACATTAATATTATTAATAACATCTATGAAAATGCTAGTGCAAAGATTCGGCTGTTTGAAAATACAACACACGTAAAAATTGGAAAGGGAGTGAGACAAGGTGACACCATATCTCCGAAGCTCTTTAATGCCACATTGGAGGGTGTTTTTCAGTCGCTGAGCTGGGAAAACAAGGGGATAAAGATTAATGGAGATTATCTAACCCACCTTCGTTTTGCTGATGATGTAGTCATTTTTGCAACTACCCCATCAGAGCTACAGAGTATGATCCAGGAACTTGCTGACAAGAGTAAAGAAGTGGGATTAAAAATGAACTTTCAGAAGACAAAAGTGATGTTCAATGCTTTTACAAGAAATGAAGATTTATCGATTGATGGAGAAAAGCTGGAGATAACAGACACGTACGTTTATCTTGGACAGCAGATATCAAGTGAGGGTCACATTGGTGAAGAAATTAATCGGCGTACAAAACTTGCCTGGAGAGCTTTTGGAAGAAACAGCATAATTTTCAAGAGCAATATGCCATTATGTCTTAAAAGAAAAGTGTTTGATCAATGCATCCTTCCAGTGCTTACATATGGTGCAGAGACGTGGACCTTAACTAAAAGAGACATACAAAGGCTGCAGACAACTCAAAGGAGCATGGAGAGGTGCATACTTGGTGTAACCAGGAGAGATAAGAAGAGGAACTCGTGGATCCGAAAAATGACAAGAGTGGAAGACATCATGATCAGAGTTAAATCCCTGAAATGGCAATGGGCTGGACATACTGCCAGAAGGACAGATCATCGATGGACAGCCGAAATTTTAGATTGGATTCCAAGGGACAGGAAAAGACCCAGAAGAAGACCACATGGGAGATGGGTGGATGAAATTCGAAAGTATGCAGGGGTGACATGGAGGAGACTGGCACAAGACAGACCGTTGTGGAGGAAACTTGGGGAGACCTTCGTCCAGCAGTGGATTGATAATGGTTGACAATGATGATGATGATGATGAGCAAGTATTAAGTATCCCATGCTGTAACTTAAATTTAATTTTATCCATGGCAAGTTTTTATCCAAGAGAATGCATCAGTTGCTAAAAAAATATGTAAAGAAATTTTACCATTTTGGATGCAACCATCGTAACATCGTGATATTGGAAACAATCTTTTGTTTTCACACAACGAAATAAGCGTAGATTCATCCCGCCCAATTTCATCGAAAAATATCTTCCTTTTCCACGTCTTAAAGCACAATAAAAAGGCATCCGAAACAAAAAAGCACTTACTGCATCCAGCTACAAAGCACACATTTCAGAAACACACCTGAATTTAAATGCTACTAAACTTGCCAACGTGCTAAACGACAGCCAACAAAAGAGCTAACGTGCTACCATCTTTGGCTTTATCAGCATTCAATAAATTACCAAAATTCCCGGAGAGCGGGCGACGTTTGGAAGCATGGCCGTCCATAGCTTACATTTCGGGAGGGGCAAGCATAAATTATAACTACGAATACACAAACACCTTATGGAAATTTCCTAAGTTCGTTTTTGTTATTCAACTGATTTTACCAAACTCCCAACACATAACCATAATTAAGCAAAAACCAAAAAACCCTGTTATTGGAAACCAAAAGACCCAAGAACTGGATAAAAAGGAGGGATGCATGAAATTTGGCAGCATGTTAGAATCAAGGTTTGTAGTGTTAGGATAACAACGAAATTTTGGTAAATGTGAAGTGTAGCGTCCTAAATTATTTCGCCACAAATGTTGAAAGATTTAGAAAAAGTGAGACGTACAGATTTTAAAGCATGTAATTCAAGGACGTTGCATTACTTCTATCCAACGCTCTTATTTAGAGAAATTGTATTGGAAATCGTTAAAGGCTCAATTTGTCCTCGGCTGTAGTTAAATAATCCTTAGTACGACATTTTTTCACCATACTACAGATCGCATGCAAAATGTGTCACGTCACAACGATGGGTTAACCGCTGAAAACGAGCAGCTCGTCGTGGAAACCCGTATGCAAATAGTGAACTTTTGCTTAGACTCCAGAGTTCGCAATGGATTTTTTTATTAAAATTTATCTTTCTAATAAATTACTTATATTGAACTTGTGCTACTTCGGTTTGGAACTAGAATATTAGCCTCATAGCAAAATAAAGCAAAATCGATTACCATCTTTCCCGATATTCATCACTTTTTTTCAGAGCGGGATTCTTACATTGGCGTTCCTCTCAGTCAGCTTGCATCAGTACGCAGTTATTTTTGACACTCAAAGTTTAATGTAAAGCCCCAAAAAGAAATGTTTCGAAATTCGTTTTTCTTTTTTTTTCGAGAAGCTCAAATTATTCAAATAACTTCGACCTTCTTCTTAAGAAAAGAGAAATGTATCCTGCAGATTTATTAAGAACTTTATAGTTGAAATAAAAAAAGCACAGCGCTCTGCAGTCAAAACTGAAAATACACTCATAAACAATAACTATTTGAGACTGTACAGTGATGCTGAAAAGAAAAAATATTATGGTTTATTGCGGGTCATTAACAAAACTGCATCATTTTCTCGCTCTCTTCCGTTTGCTAGAATTCGCCTTTTCTGATACATATTTACAATTGTTGAGTTTTACTGTTTATTATTACGAAGGTACTTTAACATCATGGGAAGAAACTGTGTGAAGGAAATGTGTAGAAAAGATTTTCCATTGGAAGTATAGGAATCAAAATTACTTGACGTCCACCTTAAACAACCCTTAGAAATAGGAAGCTAGGAGATATGGGCTAGAGTGCCCGATAGGAAAGTGACACGGAAGCGAAGTGAAAAGGGAGAGGAAGACGCCCTTATTTTTACCGGGGAGCCAGTACCCGGGATCCGATGGCTTAGAGTGCCCATCCAAAGCACGGCGGGTATTTAGTGGATCGAACCTGAGGTTATCTCCATGGCAGTAACGAATACTGACCACTAGGCCACCTGCAGTTAAATATTGTGGCACAATATTACTTAAATTATTTACTCCTAGATGTAAAAAAATAAAAATAAAAATAAAAAAAAATAAATAAATAAAAATACACTTAACATAGTGTCACAATGTTTTGCACATAATAAAAATCTTTTCTTTTGACTGTTAAAAAAAATGACACAGGTCCCTAAGTTTTCTTTCCCGCGAGAAGAATACCTTTTAACTCATTATATACTGAAGGAATATAATGAGTTAAAAATTATTCTGAAGTTACGTGCAAACAAGTACAATATATAACGACTTATCCTCGTTGATATAAAAATTTCGTTTTTCAAGGATTTCATTCACATTCTGTTGTTAATATACACTGAAGAGCAATTGAATTAGAGACAGCTGGCGTCATGCAAATGTGGCGCTGTGGGCGGCCCTGTAAACGGAAACGACATGACGTATGCAGCGATCCGACAATATAAGGAGTGATGCGACGGGAATCAGTAAGAGTCGGACACAGTAAGGGTAAGACGAAGGATCTAAGCGCATTTGATCGTGGGCCAATTGCCGGGGTACGACCAATGGGTCACTCCATCTCGGAAGTCGTGCGGGCACTGGGATTTTCACAAACCAATAAGTCACGGGTGCACCGTGAGTACATCGAATCCAGTAAAACCATCCCTGCAAGGGCCAACAGCGTGTGGATGAGCGGGGTCATCGTCGGCTGGCTCGCATTGTAACAACGGATAGACGGGCCACAGTGCTAGAAATCACTCCGCAATTTAACGCTGGTGCACAAAAACTTGGAAGCAGCCACACCATCAAGAACCATCTCCTCGCTATGGGGTACAGAAGCCATCATCCCACGAGGGTACCGCTGCTGACCGCACAACACAGTGTGCAAAGATTAGCATCGGCGCGGTAACATCGTCACTGGATCCTAGACATGTTAAAAAATGTTGCCTGGACTGATGAGTCGAGATACACGTTGGCACATGCTGATGGCAGGATACGAGTACGGCGCAAACCACATGAAGCGATGGATCCTTCTTTCCAGCAGGGTACTCTTCAAGCTGGTGGGGATGGAATTCACGTCTGAGGACTGTTTACGTGGACTGAAATGGGACCCCTGTCACGTGTGACATCGTCCCTCACAGTTCAACGTTACCGGGATATCCTGGACGACCATTTGTTTCCGTTTGTGCGACTTCAACATCCCACTGGGGACCTCATCCTGCAACAAGACAATGCACCGTGCCATCGCTCCCGAATTGTATCCGAATGGTTGGATGAACACTCCACCGACGTGACCTCGCTATCATGGCCAGCTAGGTCACCTAACCTCAGTCCCATCGAGCACATCTGGGATGCCATCGAGAGAGATGTTAGAGGCTCTGACCCCCCCTCCATCAAATCTTTGTGAACTGTGGGAGCTTGCCCAGAGGTCGTGGATCCGTATGGCTTCCCAACGCTTCCGGTGTCTTGTCAAGTCCATGCCGAGACGAATCGCCGCCGTCATCAGGGCGACAGGTGTCTCTAATTCAATTCCTCTTCAGTGTACACACATAGGAACCATCGCTATGGCCGTGAAAGTCAAATTCTCTGGAATAGATGCTTTTTTCGTCCCCCCAGTTTTATAAAATAAAGCAAAAATGATTTCTTGGAGATTTTACGTACTTATTGAAAAAAAAATGATTTTCTTTTTAATACTTCATTCAAAACTTCCGTCAAGAATTCCTGGCTATTTCTTTAAAAAGTTTCACATGAAGTTTCTGCAAAAATTTCGAAAAATCCTTCTGATGAGGCTAGAAGCCCAATTACCCGTGAGTCCCCGCCCACCTACTCAATGAGTGTAATGTAACCTGGAAATTGAATGAACGTTCGTGCACGACTCTTTTACACGAATGATGAATGAACTGCCGAGAAGGAATTTCTTAAGTCGTCACAAGTAAACAAGAGATCCCTGTAACCAATGATTTATTCAGTGAATGTAATGACAACCTTGAATGATCGTTCGTGAGCGACGCTTTTGGGCGAATGATGAATTAACTCACAAGAATTTTTTTTTAATCTTTTTTGTACCAGAAAATTTGTACTCCTGAGGATTGTGCTGGTTCTTATCTGTCTACAGACTGAAGAATGGCCTCTGAGTATGCGGCTCACTGATGATGTTCCAACTGCTCCTGGCTCTGCAATTTGTTTTCCAATAGAAAAATTTCTTTTCATAATTATTCTCCAATTAATGTATTCCCAAGGATGAAAATTTGCACATCAATAAAACTAACTTTAAGTTATAGCATGGGATACTTAATACTTGCTAAAATATGGCCATAATTAAGGAATCCAACAATTGTTTGTCTACTGACGTGACCAATGTGCAGGTCTCGCCATCTATTGACATGTCTGAATATTACACAAAAAAATGATTGACTTTTTATGTAATTATGGCTATGTATGGGATGTAAGGTCAGGTGATGCGTAACATCACAGCCTCTCCTTGACAAATGTCAACCCCGCCTTCTCGTGGTGCATCCTGTTCCCACTAAAGGGGCTCTGACGACCGCCAATAGCGGTATAACTATACCATCGGGATTAGAGGAAATGCTATCCCACACTCACCAACCCGCTTGGCCAGCGTGGTGAGTTATGGCCAAACCCCTCCAAAATGATTCCACAACTTAAATCTTGGCCCTCAGTCTCCGGCAGCTGGAATGTACCTGGCCAAGGCAGCGGCCAGTGCGACATGAAGGCAGAGGGTGCTAAGAATCCCCGGAGGACCGGACTAGGCTGCCATCTGATGCTGACCTTGGCTACGTACAATGGACGCTCCCTATCTTCTGATTCAAGGCTTCTTGAATTGGAAGAGGAACTACAAAGGATCAACTGGGACATCGTGGGGCTAAGTGAGGTAAGGAGAAAAGGAGAAGATCTCATCGAACTGAAAAGTGGACATCTCTTCTACTATCGTGGGACAGATACTGGCAGAACTAGTGGTGTTGGATTTATAATAAACAAGAAACTGAAGGATAAAGTTGTAGAAGTTGAAAGTTCCTCTGACAGAGCTGCACGACTTGTTATCCAACTCTCGAAAAGATACCAGGCTCAGATTATTCAAACTTATGCACCCACCACAAGTCATCCTGAAGAAGAAATCGAAGAATTTTATGAGGAAATTTGTCATCTAAATAATAAAGGTAAGCAGCACTTGAAAATAATTATGGGAGATTTCAATGCAAAAATAGGGCAACGGCAACAGAATGAAACTTCAGTAGGTAAATTCGGTCACAGCAACAGAAACCAGCGTGGAAATACTCTCGTTGAGTTTGCAGAGGCAGAAGGGTTTTTCATCTTGAACTCCTTCTTCAAGAAAAAGCCACACAGGAAATGGACATGGAGACATCCAAACGGGACGACAAGTGAAATTGATTTTATTATGTGTAACAAAAAATTCGTCATAGAAGACTGCAGTGTGCTAAACAAGTTCAACACAGGTAGTGACCATAGATTGGTGAGATGTAAGATGCACCTCAACACTAAACTTGAACGTGGCAAGCTCATAAGACAAACAAAATCTATTGACATAACCAACCTTAAAAAACACCATAATACCTTCAAGTTGGAACTGAAGAACAGGTTCTCTGCTTTAGAAGGCCTAACATCAGAAGAAGTGGACATCTCTGAAGTAAACAGAAAAGTAACCAAAGCTCTTATGGAAACAGCAACAAAATTAGCTGGGTCTAAGAACAAGTTGCATGTAAACAAATTATCAGGAAAAACGAAAATGTTGATGCAAAAAAGAAGAGAGATGAGGACAACTAAAGAAGATGTGACTTCCAAAGTGGAATATATAGAGCTATGCAAGACAGTACGAAAAAGTATCACTGAAGACGTAAGAAAATTCAACTGTGAACTAGTGAGGAAAGCAATTGAAAACAACCAAAGCCTAAAGATAGCAAAGGGACATCTCAGTAAGGGAAGAAAACAGATTATGGCACTGAGAAAAGAAGATGGTTCTGTAACAAGAAATAGAGGCGAAATTTTGACAAGAGTGAAAGATTTCTACTCCAAATTATATGAAAGGGATGATACATGCACTCCAGACATCATGAAAGATACCAGTACCAGAGTTCCTCCAGTCCTTCCAGCAGAAGTTGCACATGCAATCAAGAACATGAAGCGGGGAAAAGCTCCAGGAGAAGATGGAATTACTGTAGACATCATACAAGAAGCAAGTGGAGAAATCGAAACAGTACTCGCCCAAATTTTCACTCGATGCCTTAATGAAGGAAAGATTCCTGAGGATTGGAACACCGCTACAATGATCCTGCTACATAAAAAAGGTGACATTGAGGATCTCGGAAACTACAGACCTATCAGCCTCCTATCAGTAGTTTATAAAATCTTCACTAAAGTTCTTTCACACCGCTTGAAGGTAACACTGGACATGGCTCAACCGAGAGAACAAGCTGGATTCAGGAGTGGCTACAGCACAATAGATCATATCCACGTGCTGAGAGAACTAATTGAAAGAGCGAGGGAATATGAACTTCCATTGTGCATGGCTTTTATCGATTATGAAAAAGCCTTTGATTCGGTGAAACCATCAGCAGTTACAATGGCTCTGAAAACCTGCGGTATTGAAGATGCATACATTAATATTATTAATAACATCTATGAAAATGCTAGTGCAAAGATTCGGCTGTTTGAAAATACAACACACGTAAAAATTGGAAAGGGAGTGAGACAAGGTGACACCATATCTCCGAAGCTCTTTAATGCCACATTGGAGGGTGTTTTTCAGTCGCTGAGCTGGGAAAACAAGGGGATAAAGATTAATGGAGATTATCTAACCCACCTTCGTTTTGCTGATGATGTAGTCATTTTTGCAACTACCCCATCAGAGCTACAGAGTATGATCCAGGAACTTGCTGACAAGAGTAAAGAAGTGGGATTAAAAATGAACTTTCAGAAGACAAAAGTGATGTTCAATGCTTTTACAAGAAATGAAGATTTATCGATTGATGGAGAAAAGCTGGAGATAACAGACACGTACGTTTATCTTGGACAGCAGATATCAAGTGAGGGTCACATTGGTGAAGAAATTAATCGGCGTACAAAACTTGCCTGGAGAGCTTTTGGAAGAAACAGCATAATTTTCAAGAGCAATATGCCATTATGTCTTAAAAGAAAAGTGTTTGATCAATGCATCCTTCCAGTGCTTACATATGGTGCAGAGACGTGGACCTTAACTAAAAGAGACATACAAAGGCTGCAGACAACTCAAAGGAGCATGGAGAGGTGCATACTTGGTGTAACCAGGAGAGATAAGAAGAGGAACTCGTGGATCCGAAAAATGACAAGAGTGGAAGACATCATGATCAGAGTTAAATCCCTGAAATGGCAATGGGCTGGACATACTGCCAGAAGGACAGATCATCGATGGACAGCCGAAATTTTAGATTGGATTCCAAGGGACAGGAAAAGACCCAGAAGAAGACCACATGGGAGATGGGTGGATGAAATTCGAAAGTATGCAGGGGTGACATGGAGGAGACTGGCACAAGACAGACCGTTGTGGAGGAAACTTGGGGAGACCTTCGTCCAGCAGTGGATTGATAATGGTTGACAATGATGATGATGATGATGAGCAAGTATTAAGTATCCCATGCTGTAACTTAAATTTAATTTTATCCATGGCAAGTTTTTATCCAAGAGAATGCATCAGTTGCTAAAAAAATATGTAAAGAAATTTTACCATTTTGGATGCAACCATCGTAACATCGTGATATTGGAAACAATCTTTTGTTTTCACACAACGAAATAAGCGTAGATTCATCCCGCCCAATTTCATCGAAAAATATCTTCCTTTTCCACGTCTTAAAGCACAATAAAAAGGCATCCGAAACAAAAAAGCACTTACTGCATCCAGCTACAAAGCACACATTTCAGAAACACACCTGAATTTAAATGCTACTAAACTTGCCAACGTGCTAAACGACAGCCAACAAAAGAGCTAACGTGCTACCATCTTTGGCTTTATCAGCATTCAATAAATTACCAAAATTCCCGGAGAGCGGGCGACGTTTGGAAGCATGGCCGTCCATAGCTTACATTTCGGGAGGGGCAAGCATAAATTATAACTACGAATACACAAACACCTTATGGAAATTTCCTAAGTTCGTTTTTGTTATTCAACTGATTTTACCAAACTCCCAACACATAACCATAATTAAGCAAAAACCAAAAAACCCTGTTATTGGAAACCAAAAGACCCAAGAACTGGATAAAAAGGAGGGATGCATGAAATTTGGCAGCATGTTAGAATCAAGGTTTGTAGTGTTAGGATAACAACGAAATTTTGGTAAATGTGAAGTGTAGCGTCCTAAATTATTTCGCCACAAATGTTGAAAGATTTAGAAAAAGTGAGACGTACAGATTTTAAAGCATGTAATTCAAGGACGTTGCATTACTTCTATCCAACGCTCTTATTTAGAGAAATTGTATTGGAAATCGTTAAAGGCTCAATTTGTCCTCGGCTGTAGTTAAATAATCCTTAGTACGACATTTTTTCACCATACTACAGATCGCATGCAAAATGTGTCACGTCACAACGATGGGTTAACCGCTGAAAACGAGCAGCTCGTCGTGGAAACCCGTATGCAAATAGTGAACTTTTGCTTAGACTCCAGAGTTCGCAATGGATTTTTTATTAAAATTTATCTTTCTAATAAATTACTTATATTGAACTTGTGCTACTTCGGTTTGGAACTAGAATATTAGCCTCATAGCAAAATAAAGCAAAATCGATTACCATCTTTCCCGATATTCATCACTTTTTTCAGAGCGGGATTCTTACATTGGCGTTCCTCTCAGTCAGCTTGCATCAGTACGCAGTTATTTTTGACACTCAAAGTTTAATGTAAAGCCCCAAAAAGAAATGTTTCGAAATTCGTTTTTCTTTTTTTTTCGAGAAGCTCAAATTATTCAAATAACTTCGACCTTCTTCTTAAGAAAAGAGAAATGTATCCTGCAGATTTATTAAGAACTTTATAGTTGAAATAAAAAAAGCACAGCGCTCTGAATATATCTGCAGTCAAAACTGAAAATACACTCATAAACAATAACTATTTGAGACTGTACAGTGATGCTGAAAAGAAAAAATATTATGGTTTATTGCGGGTCATTAACAAAACTGCATCATTTTCTCGCTCTCTTCCGTTTGCTAGAATTCGCCTTTTCTGATACATATTTACAATTGTTGAGTTTTACTGTTTATTATTACGAAGGTACTTTAACATCATGGGAAGAAACTGTGTGAAGGAAATGTGTAGAAAAGATTTTCCATTGGAAGTATAGGAATCAAAATTACTTGACGTCCACCTTAAACAACCCTTAGAAATAGGAAGCTAGGAGATATGGGCTAGAGTGCCCGATAGGAAAGTGACACGGAAGCGAAGTGAAAAGGGAGAGGAAGACGCCCTTATTTTTACCGGGGGCCAGTACCCGGGATCCGATGGCTTAGAGTGCCCATCCAAAGCACGGCGGGTATTTAGTGGATCGAACCTGAGGTTATCTCCATGGCAGTCACGAATACTGACCACTAGGCCACCTGCAGTTAAATATTGTGGCACAATATTACTTAAATTATTTACTCCTAGATGTAAAAAAATAAAAATAAAAATAAAAAAAAATAAATAAATAAAAATACACTTAACATAGTGTCACAATGTTTTGCACATAATAAAAATCTTTTCTTTTGACTGTTAAAAAAAATGACACAGGTCCCTAAGTTTTCTTTCCCGCGAGAAGAATACCTTTTAACTCATTATATACTGAAGGAATATAATGAGTTAAAAGGTTATTCTGAAGTTACGTGCAAACAAGTACAATATATAACGACTTATCCTCGTTGATATAAAAATTTCGTTTTTCAAGGATTTCATTCACATTCTGTTGTTAATATACACTGAAGAGCAATTGAATTAGAGACAGCTGGCGTCATGCAAATGTGGCGCTGTGGGCGGCCCTGTAAACGGAAACGACATGACGTATGCAGCGATCCGACAATATAAGGAGTGATGCGACGGGAATCAGTAAGAGTCGGACACAGTAAGGGTAAGACGAAGGATCTAAGCGCATTTGATCGTGGGCAAATTGCCGGGGCACCACGAATGGGTCACTCCATCTCGGAAGTCGTGCGGGCACTGGGATTTTCACAAACCAATAAGTCACGGGTGCACCGTGAGTACATCGAATCCAGTAAAACCATCCCTGCAAGGGCCAACAGCGTGTGGATGAGCGGGGTCATCGTCGGCTGGCTCGCATTGTAACAACGGATAGACGGGCCACAGTGCTAGAAATCACTCCGCAATTTAACGCTGGTGCACAAAAACTTGGAAGCAGCCACACCATCAAGAACCATCTCCTCGCTATGGGGTACAGAAGCCATCATCCCACGAGGGTACCGCTGCTGACCGCACAACACAGTGTGCAAAGATTAGCATCGGCGCGGTAACATCGTCACTGGATCCTAGACATGTTAAAAAATGTTGCCTGGACTGATGAGTCGAGATACACGTTGGCACATGCTGATGGCAGGATACGAGTACGGCGCAAACCACATGAAGCGATGGATCCTTCTTTCCAGCAGGGTACTCTTCAAGCTGGTGGGGATGGAATTCACGTCTGAGGACTGTTTACGTGGACTGAAATGGGACCCCTGTCACGTGTGACATCGTCCCTCACAGTTCAACGTTACCGGGATATCCTGGACGACCATTTGTTTCCGTTTGTGCGACTTCAACATCCCACTGGGGACCTCATCCTGCAACAAGACAATGCACCGTGCCATCGCTCCCGAATTGTATCCGAATGGTTGGATGAACACTCCACCGACGTGACCTCGCTATCATGGCCAGCTAGGTCACCTAACCTCAGTCCCATCGAGCACATCTGGGATGCCATCGAGAGAGATGTTAGAGGCTCTGACCCCCCCTCCATCAAATCTTTGTGAACTGTGGGAGCTTGCCCAGAGGTCGTGGATCCGTATGGCTTCCCAACGCTTCCGGTGTCTTGTCAAGTCCATGCCGAGACGAATCGCCGCCGTCATCAGGGCGACAGGTGTCTGTAATTCAATTCCTCTTCAGTGTACACACATAGGAACCATCGCTATGGCCGTGAAAGTCAAATTCTCTGGAATAGATGCTTTTTTCGTCCCCCCAGTTTTATAAAATAAAGCAAAAATGATTTCTTGGAGATTTTACGTACTTATTGAAAAAAAAATGATTTTCTTTTTAATACTTCATTCAAAACTTCCGTCAAGAATTCCTGGCTATTTCTTTAAAAAGTTTCACATGAAGTTTCTGCAAAAATTTCGAAAAATCCTTCTGATGAGGCTAGAAGCCCAATTACCCGTGAGTCCCCGCCCACCTACTCAATGAGTGTAATGTAACCTGGAAATTGAATGAACGTTCGTGCACGACTCTTTTACACGAATGATGAATGAACTTCCGAGAAGGAATTTCTTAAGTCGTCACAAGTAAACAAGAGATCCCTGTAACCAATGATTTATTCAGTGAATGTAATGACAACCTTGAATGATCGTTCGTGAGCGACGCTTTTGGGCGAATGATGAATTAACTCACAAGAATTTTTTTTTTAATCTTTTTTGTACCAGAAAATTTGTACTCCTGAGGATTGTGCTGGTTCTTATCTGTCTACAGACTGAAGAATGGCCTCTGAGTATGCGGCTCACTGATGATGTTCCAACTGCTCCTGGCTCTGCAATTTGTTTTCCAATAGAAAAATTTCTTTTCATAATTATTCTCCAATTAATGTATTCCCAAGGATGAAAATTTGCACATCAATAAAACTAACTTTAAGTTATAGCATGGGATACTTAATACTTGCTAAAATATGGCCATAATTAAGGATTCCAACAATTGTTTGTCTACTGACGTGACCAATGTGCAGGTCTCGCCATCTATTGACATGTCTGAATATTACACAAAAAAATGATTGACTTTTTATGTAATTATGGCTATGTATGGGATGTAAGGTCAGGTGATGCGTAACATCACAGCCTCTCCTTGACAAATGTCAACCCCGCCTTCTCGTGGTGCATCCTGTTCCCACTAAAGGGGCTCTGACGACCGCCAATAGCGGTATAACTATACCATCGGGATTAGAGGAAATGCTATCCCACACTCACCAACCCGCTTGGCCAGCGTGGTGAGTTATGGCCAAACCCCTCCAAAATGATTCCACAACTTAAATCTTGGCCCTCAGTCTCCGGCAGCTGGAATGTACCTGGCCAAGGCAGCGGCCAGTGCGACATGAAGGCAGAGGGTGCTAAGAATCCCCGGAGGACCGGACTAGGCTGCCATCTGATGCTGACCTTGGCTACGTACAATGGACGCTCCCTATCTTCTGATTCAAGGCTTCTTGAATTGGAAGAGGAACTACAAAGGATCAACTGGGACATCGTGGGGCTAAGTGAGGTAAGGAGAAAAGGAGAAGATCTCATCGAACTGAAAAGTGGACATCTCTTCTACTATCGTGGGACAGATACTGGCAGAACTAGTGGTGTTGGATTTATAATAAACAAGAAACTGAAGGATAAAGTTGTAGAAGTTGAAAGTTCCTCTGACAGAGCTGCACGACTTGTTATCCAACTCTCGAAAAGATACCAGGCTCAGATTATTCAAACTTATGCACCCACCACAAGTCATCCTGAAGAAGAAATCGAAGAATTTTATGAGGAAATTTGTCATCTAAATAATAAAGGTAAGCAGCACTTGAAAATAATTATGGGAGATTTCAATGCAAAAATAGGGCAACGGCAACAGAATGAAACTTCAGTAGGTAAATTCGGTCACAGCAACAGAAACCAGCGTGGAAATACTCTCGTTGAGTTTGCAGAGGCAGAAGGGTTTTTCATCTTGAACTCCTTCTTCAAGAAAAAGCCACACAGGAAATGGACATGGAGACATCCAAACGGGACGACAAGTGAAATTGATTTTATTATGTGTAACAAAAAATTCGTCATAGAAGACTGCAGTGTGCTAAACAAGTTCAACACAGGTAGTGACCATAGATTGGTGAGATGTAAGATGCACCTCAACACTAAACTTGAACGTGGCAAGCTCATAAGACAAACAAAATCTATTGACATAACCAACCTTAAAAAACACCATAATACCTTCAAGTTGGAACTGAAGAACAGGTTCTCTGCTTTAGAAGGCCTAACATCAGAAGAAGTGGACATCTCTGAAGTAAACAGAAAAGTAACCAAAGCTCTTATGGAAACAGCAACAAAATTAGCTGGGTCTAAGAACAAGTTGCATGTAAACAAATTATCAGGAAAAACGAAATTGTTGATGCAAAAAAGAAGAGAGATGAGGACAACTAAAGAAGATGTGACTTCCAAAGTGGAATATATAGAGCTATGCAAGACAGTACGAAAAAGTATCACTGAAGACGTAAGAAAATTCAACTGTGAACTAGTGAGGAAAGCAATTGAAAACAACCAAAGCCTAAAGATAGCAAAGGGACATCTCAGTAAGGGAAGAAAACAGATTATGGCACTGAGAAAAGAAGATGGTTCTGTAACAAGAAATAGAGGCGAAATTTTGACAAGAGTGAAAGATTTCTACTCCAAATTATATGAAAGGGATGATACATGCACTCCAGACATCATGAAAGATACCAGTACCAGAGTTCCTCCAGTCCTTCCAGCAGAAGTTGCACATGCAATCAAGAACATGAAGCGGGGAAAAGCTCCAGGAGAAGATGGAATTACTGTAGACATCATACAAGAAGCAAGTGGAGAAATCGAAACAGTACTCGCCCAAATTTTCACTCGATGCCTTAATGAAGGAAAGATTCCTGAGGATTGGAACACCGCTACAATGATCCTGCTACATAAAAAAGGTGACATTGAGGATCTCGGAAACTACAGACCTATCAGCCTCCTATCAGTAGTTTATAAAATCTTCACTAAAGTTCTTTCACACCGCTTGAAGGTAACACTGGACATGGCTCAACCGAGAGAACAAGCTGGATTCAGGAGTGGCTACAGCACAATAGATCATATCCACGTGCTGAGAGAACTAATTGAAAGAGCGAGGGAATATGAACTTCCATTGTGCATGGCTTTTATCGATTATGAAAAAGCCTTTGATTCGGTGAAACCATCAGCAGTTACAATGGCTCTGAAAACCTGCGGTATTGAAGATGCATACATTAACATTATTAATAACATCTATGAAAATGCTAGTGCAAAGATTCGGCTGTTTGAAAATACAACACACGTAAAAATTGGAAAGGGAGTGAGACAAGGTGACACCATATCTCCGAAGCTCTTTAATGCCACATTGGAGGGTGTTTTTCAGTCGCTGAGCTGGGAAAACAAGGGGATAAAGATTAATGGAGATTATCTAACCCACCTTCGTTTTGCTGATGATGTAGTCATTTTTGCAACTACCCCATCAGAGCTACAGAGTATGATCCAGGAACTTGCTGACAAGAGTAAAGAAGTGGGATTAAAAATGAACTTTCAGAAGACAAAAGTGATGTTCAATGCTTTTACAAGAAATGAAGATTTATCGATTGATGGAGAAAAGCTGGAGATAACAGACACGTACGTTTATCTTGGACAGCAGATATCAAGTGAGGGTCACATTGGTGAAGAAATTAATCGGCGTACAAAACTTGCCTGGAGAGCTTTTGGAAGAAACAGCATAATTTTCAAGAGCAATATGCCATTATGTCTTAAAAGAAAAGTGTTTGATCAATGCATCCTTCCAGTGCTTACATATGGTGCAGAGACGTGGACCTTAACTAAAAGAGACATACAAAGGCTGCAGACAACT
Organism: Macrothele yani; assembly: GCA_039090855.1. Taxonomy (NCBI): domain Eukaryota; kingdom Metazoa; phylum Arthropoda; class Arachnida; order Araneae; family Macrothelidae; genus Macrothele; species Macrothele yani. The sequence continues at coordinate 57,422,005 of CM077032.1, read as the reverse complement.
CAAAGGAGCATGGAGAGGTGCATACTTGGTGTAACCAGGAGAGATAAGAAGAGGAACTCGTGGATCCGAAAAATGACAAGAGTGGAAGACATCATGATCAGAGTTAAATCCCTGAAATGGCAATGGGCTGGACATACTGCCAGAAGGACAGATCATCGATGGACAGCCGAAATTTTAGATTGGATTCCAAGGGACAGGAAAAGACCCAGAAGAAGACCACATGGGAGATGGGTGGATGAAATTCGAAAGTATGCAGGGGTGACATGGAGGAGACTGGCACAAGACAGACCGTTGTGGAGGAAACTTGGGGAGACCTTCGTCCAGCAGTGGATTGATAATGGTTGACATGATGATGATGATGATGATGAGCAAGTATTAAGTATCCCATGCTGTAACTTAAATTTAATTTTATCCATGGCAAGTTTTTATCCAAGAGAATGCATCAGTTGCTAAAAAAATATGTAAAGAAATTTTACCATTTTGGATGCAACCATCGTAACATCGTGATATTGGAAACAATCTTTTGTTTTCACACAACGAAATAAGCGTAGATTCATCCCGCCCAATTTCATCGAAAAATATCTTCCTTTTCCACGTCTTAAAGCACAATAAAAAGGCATCCGAAACAAAAAAGCACTTACTGCATCCAGCTACAAAGCACACATTTCAGAAACACACCTGAATTTAAATGCTACTAAACTTGCCAACGTGCTAAACGACAGCCAACAAAAGAGCTAACGTGCTACCATCTTTGGCTTTATCAGCATTCAATAAATTACCAAAATTCCCGGAGAGCGGGCGACGTTTGGAAGCATGGCCGTCCATAGCTTACATTTCGGGAGGGGGCAAGCATAAATTATAACTACGAATACACAAACACCTTATGGAAATTTCCTAAGTTCGTTTTTGTTATTCAACTGATTTTACCAAACTCCCAACACATAACCATAATTAAGCAAAAACCAAAAAACCCTGTTATTGGAAACCAAAAGACCCAAGAACTGGATAAAAAGGAGGGATGCATGAAATTTGGCAGCATGTTAGAATCAAGGTTTGTAGTGTTAGGATAACAACGAAATTTTGGTAAATGTGAAGTGTAGCGTCCTAAATTATTTCGCCACAAATGTTGAAAGATTTAGAAAAAGTGAGACGTACAGATTTTAAAGCATGTAATTCAAGGACGTTGCATTACTTCTATCCAACGCTCTTATTTAGAGAAATTGTATTGGAAATCGTTAAAGGCTCAATTTGTCCTCGGCTGTAGTTAAATAATCCTTAGTACGACATTTTTTCACCATACTACAGATCGCATGCATAATGTGTCACGTCACAACGATGGGTTAACCGCTGAAAACGAGCAGCTCGTCGTGGAAACCCGTATGCAAATAGTGAACTTTTGCTTAGACTCCAGAGTTCGCAATGGATTTTTTTATTAAAATTTATCTTTCTAATAAATTACTTATATTGAATTTGTGCTACTTCGGTTTGGAACTAGAATATTAGCCTCATAGCAAAATAAAGCAAAATCGATTACCATCTTTCCCGATATTCATCACTTTTTTCAGAGCGGGATTCTTACATTGGCGTTCCTCTCAGTCAGCTTGCATCAGTACGCAGTTATTTTTGACACTCAAAGTTTAATGTAAAGCCCCAAAAAGAAATGTTTCGAAATTCGTTTTTCTTTTTTTTCGAGAAGCTCAAATTATTCAAATAACTTCGACCTTCTTCTTAAGAAAAGAGAAATGTATCCTGCAGATTTATTAAGAACTTTATAGTTGAAATAAAAAAAGCACAGCGCTCTGAATATATCTGCAGTCAAAACTGAAAATACACTCATAAACAATAACTATTTGAGACTGTACAGTGATGCTGAAAAGAAAAAATATTATGGTTTATTGCGGGTCATTAACAAAACTGCATCATTTTCTCGCTCTCTTCCGTTTGCTAGAATTCGCCTTTTCTGATACATATTTACAATTGTTGAGTTTTACTGTTTATTATTACGAAGGTACTTTAACATCATGGGAAGAAACTGTGTGAAGGAAATGTGTAGAAAAGATTTTCCATTGGAAGTATAGGAATCAAAATTACTTGACGTCCACCTTAAACAACCCTTAGAAATAGGAAGCTAGGAGATATGGGCTAGAGTGCCCGATAGGAAAGTGACACGGAAGCGAAGTGAAAAGGGAGAGGAAGACGCCCTTATTTTTACCGGGGGGCCAGTACCCGGGATCCGATGGCTTAGAGTGCCCATCCAAAGCACGGCGGGTATTTAGTGGATCGAACCTGAGGTTATCTCCATGGCAGTCACGAATACTGACCACTAGGCCACCTGCAGTTAAATATTGTGGCACAATATTACTTAAATTATTTACTCCTAGATGTAAAAAAATAAAAATAAAAATAAAAAAAAATAAATAAATAAAAATACACTTAACATAGTGTCACAATGTTTTGCACATAATAAAAATCTTTTCTTTTGACTGTTAAAAAAAATGACACAGGTCCCTAAGTTTTCTTTTCCGCGAGAAGAATACCTTTTAACTCATTATATACTGAAGGAATATAATGAGTTAAAAGGTTATTCTGAAGTTACGTGCAAACAAGTACAATATATAACGACTTATCCTCGTTGATATAAAAATTTCGTTTTTCAAGGATTTCATTCACATTCTGTTGTTAATATACACTGAAGAGCAATTGAATTAGAGACAGCTGGCGTCATGCAAATGTGGCGCTGTGGGCGGCCCTGTAAACGGAAACGACATGACGTATGCAGCGATCCGACAATATAAGGAGTGATGCGACGGGAATCAGTAAGAGTCGGACACAGTAAGGGTAAGACGAAGGATCTAAGCGCATTTGATCGTGGGCAAATTGCCGGGGCACGACGAATGGGTCACTCCATCTCGGAAGTCGTGCGGGCACTGGGATTTTCACAAACCAATAAGTCACGGGTGCACCGTGAGTACATCGAATCCAGTAAAACCATCCCTGCAAGGGCCAACAGCGTGTGGATGAGCGGGGTCATCGTCGGCTGGCTCGCATTGTAACAACGGATAGACGGGCCACAGTGCTAGAAATCACTCCGCAATTTAACGCTGGTGCACAAAAACTTGGAAGCAGCCACACCATCAAGAACCATCTCCTCGCTATGGGGTACAGAAGCCATCATCCCACGAGGGTACCGCTGCTGACCGCACAACACAGTGTGCAAAGATTAGCATCGGCGCGGTAACATCGTCACTGGATCCTAGACATGTTAAAAAATGTTGCCTGGACTGATGAGTCGAGATACACGTTGGCACATGCTGATGGCAGGATACGAGTACGGCGCAAACCACATGAAGCGATGGATCCTTCTTTCCAGCAGGGTACTCTTCAAGCTGGTGGGGATGGAATTCACGTCTGAGGACTGTTTACGTGGACTGAAATGGGACCCCTGTCACGTGTGACATCGTCCCTCACAGTTCAACGTTACCGGGATATCCTGGACGACCATTTGTTTCCGTTTGTGCGACTTCAACATCCCACTGGGGACCTCATCCTGCAACAAGACAATGCACCGTGCCATCGCTCCCGAATTGTATCCGAATGGTTGGATGAACACTCCACCGACGTGACCTCGCTATCATGGCCAGCTAGGTCACCTAACCTCAGTCCCATCGAGCACATCTGGGATGCCATCGAGAGAGATGTTAGAGGCTCTGACCCCCCCCCCCTCCATCAAATCTTTGTGAACTGTGGGAGCTTGCCCAGAGGTCGTGGATCCGTATGGCTTCCCAACGCTTCCGGTGTCTTGTCAAGTCCATGCCGAGACGAATCGCCGCCGTCATCAGGGCGACAGGTGTCTCTAATTCAATTCCTCTTCAGTGTACACACATAGGAACCATCGCTATGGCCGTGAAAGTCAAATTCTCTGGAATAGATGCTTTTTTCGTCCCCCCAGTTTTATAAAATAAAGCAAAAATGATTTCTTGGAGATTTTACGTACTTATTGAAAAAAAAATGATTTTCTTTTTAATACTTCATTCAAAACTTCCGTCAAGAATTCCTGGCTATTTCTTTAAAAAGTTTCACATGAAGTTTCTGCAAAAATTTCGAAAAATCCTTCTGATGAGGCTAGAAGCCCAATTACCCGTGAGTCCCCGCCCACCTACTCAATGAGTGTAATGTAACCTGGAAATTGAATGAACGTTCGTGCACGACTCTTTTACACGAATGATGAATGAACTTCCGAGAAGGAATTTCTTAAGTCGTCACAAGTAAACAAGAGATCCCTGTAACCAATGATTTATTCAGTGAATGTAATGACAACCTTGAATGATCGTTCGTGAGCGACGCTTTTGGGCGAATGATGAATTAACTCACAAGAATTTTTTTTTAATCTTTTTTGTACCAGAAAATTTGTACTCCTGAGGATTGTGCTGGTTCTTATCTGTCTACAGACTGAAGAATGGCCTCTGAGTATGCGGCTCACTGATGATGTTCCAACTGCTCCTGGCTCTGCAATTTGTTTTCCAATAGAAAAATTTCTTTTCATAATTATTCTCCAATTAATGTATTCCCAAGGATGAAAATTTGCACATCAATAAAACTAACTTTAAGTTATAGCATGGGATACTTAATACTTGCTAAAATATGGCCATAATTAAGGATTCCAACAATTGTTTGTCTACTGACGTGACCAATGTGCAGGTCTCGCCATCTATTGACATGTCTGAATATTACACAAAAAAATGATTGACTTTTTATGTAATTATGGCTATGTATGGGATGTAAGGTCAGGTGATGCGTAACATCACAGCCTCTCCTTGACAAATGTCAACCCCGCCTTCTCGTGGTGCATCCTGTTCCCACTAAAGGGGCTCTGACGACCGCCAATAGCGGTATAACTATACCATCGGGATTAGAGGAAATGCTATCCCACACTCACCAACCCGCTTGGCCAGCGTGGTGAGTTATGGCCAAACCCCTCCAAAATGATTCCACAACTTAAATCTTGGCCCTCAGTCTCCGGCAGCTGGAATGTACCTGGCCAAGGCAGCGGCCAGTGCGACATGAAGGCAGAGGGTGCTAAGAATCCCCGGAGGACCGGACTAGGCTGCCATCTGATGCTGACCTTGGCTACGTACAATGGACGCTCCCTATCTTCTGATTCAAGGCTTCTTGAATTGGAAGAGGAACTACAAAGGATCAACTGGGACATCGTGGGGCTAAGTGAGGTAAGGAGAAAAGGAGAAGATCTCATCGAACTGAAAAGTGGACATCTCTTCTACTATCGTGGGACAGATACTGGCAGAACTAGTGGTGTTGGATTTATAATAAACAAGAAACTGAAGGATAAAGTTGTAGAAGTTGAAAGTTCCTCTGACAGAGCTGCACGACTTGTTATCCAACTCTCGAAAAGATACCAGGCTCAGATTATTCAAACTTATGCACCCACCACAAGTCATCCTGAAGAAGAAATCGAAGAATTTTATGAGGAAATTTGTCATCTAAATAATAAAGGTAAGCAGCACTTGAAAATAATTATGGGAGATTTCAATGCAAAAATAGGGCAACGGCAACAGAATGAAACTTCAGTAGGTAAATTCGGTCACAGCAACAGAAACCAGCGTGGAAATACTCTCGTTGAGTTTGCAGAGGCAGAAGGGTTTTTCATCTTGAACTCCTTCTTCAAGAAAAAGCCACACAGGAAATGGACATGGAGACATCCAAACGGGACGACAAGTGAAATTGATTTTATTATGTGTAACAAAAAATTCGTCATAGAAGACTGCAGTGTGCTAAACAAGTTCAACACAGGTAGTGACCATAGATTGGTGAGATGTAAGATGCACCTCAACACTAAACTTGAACGTGGCAAGCTCATAAGACAAACAAAATCTATTGACATAACCAACCTTAAAAAACACCATAATACCTTCAAGTTGGAACTGAAGAACAGGTTCTCTGCTTTAGAAGGCCTAACATCAGAAGAAGTGGACATCTCTGAAGTAAACAGAAAAGTAACCAAAGCTCTTATGGAAACAGCAACAAAATTAGCTGGGTCTAAGAACAAGTTGCATGTAAACAAATTATCAGGAAAAACGAAATTGTTGATGCAAAAAAGAAGAGAGATGAGGACAACTAAAGAAGATGTGACTTCCAAAGTGGAATATATAGAGCTATGCAAGACAGTACGAAAAAGTATCACTGAAGACGTAAGAAAATTCAACTGTGAACTAGTGAGGAAAGCAATTGAAAACAACCAAAGCCTAAAGATAGCAAAGGGACATCTCAGTAAGGGAAGAAAACAGATTATGGCACTGAGAAAAGAAGATGGTTCTGTAACAAGAAATAGAGGCGAAATTTTGACAAGAGTGAAAGATTTCTACTCCAAATTATATGAAAGGGATGATACATGCACTCCAGACATCATGAAAGATACCAGTACCAGAGTTCCTCCAGTCCTTCCAGCAGAAGTTGCACATGCAATCAAGAACATGAAGCGGGGAAAAGCTCCAGGAGAAGATGGAATTACTGTAGACATCATACAAGAAGCAAGTGGAGAAATCGAAACAGTACTCGCCCAAATTTTCACTCGATGCCTTAATGAAGGAAAGATTCCTGAGGATTGGAACACCGCTACAATGATCCTGCTACATAAAAAAGGTGACATTGAGGATCTCGGAAACTACAGACCTATCAGCCTCCTATCAGTAGTTTATAAAATCTTCACTAAAGTTCTTTCACACCGCTTGAAGGTAACACTGGACATGGCTCAACCGAGAGAACAAGCTGGATTCAGGAGTGGCTACAGCACAATAGATCATATCCACGTGCTGAGAGAACTAATTGAAAGAGCGAGGGAATATGAACTTCCATTGTGCATGGCTTTTATCGATTATGAAAAAGCCTTTGATTCGGTGAAACCATCAGCAGTTACAATGGCTCTGAAAACCTGCGGTATTGAAGATGCATACATTAACATTATTAATAACATCTATGAAAATGCTAGTGCAAAGATTCGGCTGTTTGAAAATACAACACACGTAAAAATTGGAAAGGGAGTGAGACAAGGTGACACCATATCTCCGAAGCTCTTTAATGCCACATTGGAGGGTGTTTTTCAGTCGCTGAGCTGGGAAAACAAGGGGATAAAGATTAATGGAGATTATCTAACCCACCTTCGTTTTGCTGATGATGTAGTCATTTTTGCAACTACCCCATCAGAGCTACAGAGTATGATCCAGGAACTTGCTGACAAGAGTAAAGAAGTGGGATTAAAAATGAACTTTCAGAAGACAAAAGTGATGTTCAATGCTTTTACAAGAAATGAAGATTTATCGATTGATGGAGAAAAGCTGGAGATAACAGACACGTACGTTTATCTTGGACAGCAGATATCAAGTGAGGGTCACATTGGTGAAGAAATTAATCGGCGTACAAAACTTGCCTGGAGAGCTTTTGGAAGAAACAGCATAATTTTCAAGAGCAATATGCCATTATGTCTTAAAAGAAAAGTGTTTGATCAATGCATCCTTCCAGTGCTTACATATGGTGCAGAGACGTGGACCTTAACTAAAAGAGACATACAAAGGCTGCAGACAACTCAAAGGAGCATGGAGAGGTGCATACTTGGTGTAACCAGGAGAGATAAGAAGAGGAACTCGTGGATCCGAAAAATGACAAGAGTGGAAGACATCATGATCAGAGTTAAATCCCTGAAATGGCAATGGGCTGGACATACTGCCAGAAGGACAGATCATCGATGGACAGCCGAAATTTTAGATTGGATTCCAAGGGACAGGAAAAGACCCAGAAGAAGACCACATGGGAGATGGGTGGATGAAATTCGAAAGTATGCAGGGGTGACATGGAGGAGACTGGCACAAGACAGACCGTTGTGGAGGAAACTTGGGGAGACCTTCGTCCAGCAGTGGATTGATAATGGTTGACAATGATGATGATGATGATGATGAGCAAGTATTAAGTATCCCATGCTGTAACTTAAATTTAATTTTATCCATGGCAAGTTTTTATCCAAGAGAATGCATCAGTTGCTAAAAAAATATGTAAAGAAATTTTACCATTTTGGATGCAACCATCGTAACATCGTGATATTGGAAACAATCTTTTGTTTTCACACAACGAAATAAGCGTAGATTCATCCCGCCCAATTTCATCGAAAAATATCTTCCTTTTCCACGTCTTAAAGCACAATAAAAAGGCATCCGAAACAAAAAAGCACTTACTGCATCCAGCTACAAAGCACACATTTCAGAAACACACCTGAATTTAAATGCTACTAAACTTGCCAACGTGCTAAACGACAGCCAACAAAAGAGCTAACGTGCTACCATCTTTGGCTTTATCAGCATTCAATAAATTACCAAAATTCCCGGAGAGCGGGCGACGTTTGGAAGCATGGCCGTCCATAGCTTACATTTCGGGAGGGGGCAAGCATAAATTATAACTACGAATACACAAACACCTTATGGAAATTTCCTAAGTTCGTTTTTGTTATTCAACTGATTTTACCAAACTCCCAACACATAACCATAATTAAGCAAAAACCAAAAAACCCTGTTATTGGAAACCAAAAGACCCAAGAACTGGATAAAAAGGAGGGATGCATGAAATTTGGCAGCATGTTAGAATCAAGGTTTGTAGTGTTAGGATAACAACGAAATTTTGGTAAATGTGAAGTGTAGCGTCCTAAATTATTTCGCCACAAATGTTGAAAGATTTAGAAAAAGTGAGACGTACAGATTTTAAAGCATGTAATTCAAGGACGTTGCATTACTTCTATCCAACGCTCTTATTTAGAGAAATTGTATTGGAAATCGTTAAAGGCTCAATTTGTCCTCGGCTGTAGTTAAATAATCCTTAGTACGACATTTTTTCACCATACTACAGATCGCATGCATAATGTGTCACGTCACAACGATGGGTTAACCGCTGAAAACGAGCAGCTCGTCGTGGAAACCCGTATGCAAATAGTGAACTTTTGCTTAGACTCCAGAGTTCGCAATGGATTTTTTTATTAAAATTTATCTTTCTAATAAATTACTTATATTGAATTTGTGCTACTTCGGTTTGGAACTAGAATATTAGCCTCATAGCAAAATAAAGCAAAATCGATTACCATCTTTCCCGATATTCATCACTTTTTTTCAGAGCGGGATTCTTACATTGGCGTTCCTCTCAGTCAGCTTGCATCAGTACGCAGTTATTTTTGACACTCAAAGTTTAATGTAAAGCCCCAAAAAGAAATGTTTCGAAATTCGTTTTTCTTTTTTTTCGAGAAGCTCAAATTATTCAAATAACTTCGACCTTCTTCTTAAGAAAAGAGAAATGTATCCTGCAGATTTATTAAGAACTTTATAGTTGAAATAAAAAAAGCACAGCGCTCTGAATATATCTGCAGTCAAAACTGAAAATACACTCATAAACAATAACTATTTGAGACTGTACAGTGATGCTGAAAAGAAAAAATATTATGGTTTATTGCGGGTCATTAACAAAACTGCATCATTTTCTCGCTCTCTTCCGTTTGCTAGAATTCGCCTTTTCTGATACATATTTACAATTGTTGAGTTTTACTGTTTATTATTACGAAGGTACTTTAACATCATGGGAAGAAACTGTGTGAAGGAAATGTGTAGAAAAGATTTTCCATTGGAAGTATAGGAATCAAAATTACTTGACGTCCACCTTAAACAACCCTTAGAAATAGGAAGCTAGGAGATATGGGCTAGAGTGCCCGATAGGAAAGTGACACGGAAGCGAAGTGAAAAGGGAGAGGAAGACGCCCTTATTTTTACCGGGGGCCAGTACCCGGGATCCGATGGCTTAGAGTGCCCATCCAAAGCACGGCGGGTATTTAGTGGATCGAACCTGAGGTTATCTCCATGGCAGTCACGAATACTGACCACTAGGCCACCTGCAGTTAAATATTGTGGCACAATATTACTTAAATTATTTACTCCTAGATGTAAAAAAATAAAAATAAAAATAAAAAAAAATAAATAAATAAAAATACACTTAACATAGTGTCACAATGTTTTGCACATAATAAAAATCTTTTCTTTTGACTGTTAAAAAAAATGACACAGGTCCCTAAGTTTTCTTTTCCGCGAGAAGAATACCTTTTAACTCATTATATACTGAAGGAATATAATGAGTTAAAAGGTTATTCTGAAGTTACGTGCAAACAAGTACAATATATAACGACTTATCCTCGTTGATATAAAAATTTCGTTTTTCAAGGATTTCATTCACATTCTGTTGTTAATATACACTGAAGAGCAATTGAATTAGAGACAGCTGGCGTCATGCAAATGTGGCGCTGTGGGCGGCCCTGTAAACGGAAACGACATGACGTATGCAGCGATCCGACAATATAAGGAGTGATGCGACGGGAATCAGTAAGAGTCGGACACAGTAAGGGTAAGACGAAGGATCTAAGCGCATTTGATCGTGGGCAAATTGCCGGGGCACGACGAATGGGTCACTCCATCTCGGAAGTCGTGCGGGCACTGGGATTTTCACAAACCAATAAGTCACGGGTGCACCGTGAGTACATCGAATCCAGTAAAACCATCCCTGCAAGGGCCAACAGCGTGTGGATGAGCGGGGTCATCGTCGGCTGGCTCGCATTGTAACAACGGATAGACGGGCCACAGTGCTAGAAATCACTCCGCAATTTAACGCTGGTGCACAAAAACTTGGAAGCAGCCACACCATCAAGAACCATCTCCTCGCTATGGGGTACAGAAGCCATCATCCCACGAGGGTACCGCTGCTGACCGCACAACACAGTGTGCAAAGATTAGCATCGGCGCGGTAACATCGTCACTGGATCCTAGACATGTTAAAAAATGTTGCCTGGACTGATGAGTCGAGATACACGTTGGCACATGCTGATGGCAGGATACGAGTACGGCGCAAACCACATGAAGCGATGGATCCTTCTTTCCAGCAGGGTACTCTTCAAGCTGGTGGGGATGGAATTCACGTCTGAGGACTGTTTACGTGGACTGAAATGGGACCCCTGTCACGTGTGACATCGTCCCTCACAGTTCAACGTTACCGGGATATCCTGGACGACCATTTGTTTCCGTTTGTGCGACTTCAACATCCCACTGGGGACCTCATCCTGCAACAAGACAATGCACCGTGCCATCGCTCCCGAATTGTATCCGAATGGTTGGATGAACACTCCACCGACGTGACCTCGCTATCATGGCCAGCTAGGTCACCTAACCTCAGTCCCATCGAGCACATCTGGGATGCCATCGAGAGAGATGTTAGAGGCTCTGACCCCCCCCCCCTCCATCAAATCTTTGTGAACTGTGGGAGCTTGCCCAGAGGTCGTGGATCCGTATGGCTTCCCAACGCTTCCGGTGTCTTGTCAAGTCCATGCCGAGACGAATCGCCGCCGTCATCAGGGCGACAGGTGTCTCTAATTCAATTCCTCTTCAGTGTACACACATAGGAACCATCGCTATGGCCGTGAAAGTCAAATTCTCTGGAATAGATGCTTTTTTTCGTCCCCCAGTTTTATAAAATAAAGCAAAAATGATTTCTTGGAGATTTTACGTACTTATTGAAAAAAAAATGATTTTCTTTTTAATACTTCATTCAAAACTTCCGTCAAGAATTCCTGGCTATTTCTTTAAAAAGTTTCACATGAAGTTTCTGCAAAAATTTCGAAAAATCCTTCTGATGAGGCTAGAAGCCCAATTACCCGTGAGTCCCCGCCCACCTACTCAATGAGTGTAATGTAACCTGGAAATTGAATGAACGTTCGTGCACGACTCTTTTACACGAATGATGAATGAACTGCCGAGAAGGAATTTCTTAAGTCGTCACAAGTAAACAAGAGATCCCTGTAACCAATGATTTATTCAGTGAATGTAATGACAACCTTGAATGATCGTTCGTGAGCGACGCTTTTGGGCGAATGATGAATTAACTCACAAGAATTTTTTTTTTAATCTTTTTTGTACCAGAAAATTTGTACTCCTGAGGATTGTGCTGGTTCTTATCTGTCTACAGACTGAAGAATGGCCTCTGAGTATGCGGCTCACTGATGATGTTCCAACTGCTCCTGGCTCTGCAATTTGTTTTCCAATAGAAAAATTTCTTTTCATAATTATTCTCCAATTAATGTATTCCCAAGGATGAAAATTTGCACATCAATAAAACTAACTTTAAGTTATAGCATTTGATACTTAATCGTTGCTAAAATATGGCCATAATTAAGGAATCCAACAATTGTTTGTCTACTGACGTGACCAATGTGCAGGTCTCGCCATCTATTGACATGTCTGAATATTACACAAAGAAATGATTGACTTTTTATGTAATTATGGCCATGTATGAGCAAGTATTAAGTATCCCATGCTGTAACTTAAATTTAATTTTATCCATGGCAAGTTTTTATCCATGAGAACGCATCAGTTGCGAAAAAAATATGTAAAGAAATTTTACCATTTTGGATGCAACCATCGTAACATCGTGATATTGGAAACAATCTTTTGTTTTCACACAACGAAATAAGCGTAGATTCATCCCGACCAATTTCATCGAAAAATATCTTCCTTTTCCACGTCTTAAAGCACAACAAAAAGGCATCCGAAACAAAAAAGCACTTACTGTATCCAGCTACAAAGCACACATTTCAGAAACACACATGAATTTAAATGCTACTAAACTTGCCAACGTGCTAAACGACAGCCAACAAAAGAGCTAACGTGCTACCATCTTTGGCTTTATCAGCATTCAATAAATTACCAAAATTCCCGGAGAGCGGGCGACGTTTGGAAGCATGGCCGTCCATAGCTTACATTTCGGGAGGGGGCAAACAGAAATTATAACTACGAATACACAAACACCTTATGGAAATTTCCTAAGTTCGTTTTTGTTATTCAAATGATTTTACCAAACTCCCAACACATAACCATAATTAAGCAAAAACCAAAAAACCCTGTTATTGGAAACCAAAAGACCCAAGAACTGGATAAAAAGGAGGGATGCATAAAATTTGGCAGCATGTTAGAATCAAGGTTTGTAGTGTTAGGATAACAACGAAATTTCGGTAAATGTGAAGTGTAGCGTCCTAAATTATTTCGCCACAAATGTTGAAAGATTTAGAAAAAGTGAGACGTACAGATTTTAAAGCATGTAATTCAAGGACGTTACATTACTTCTATCCAACGCTCTTATTTACAGAAATTTTAGTTACTACTATCACTTCATGAAAGCCTCTAGGTGATCTTATATTTGTAACAGTAGCATTCCAATTTCCATGTCTCACACTCAGCAGTGACGTCACAGCAAATTCACTAAAATGTGAAACGATCGTGCATAAATATTGCATACATTGCATTTTATTGGCATACTACTTACATACAATTCATCGACATTAAAAACTTCCCCAGAAAAACGTCCCTAGTGAGCAACTAGTCTGTGGTCTTTAATATTACTTTGTTTTGTTTCGAAGATTAATTTTTATTCACTCAATTTTTGTGATACCGCATTCCTTTTACATTTAATTAGCCAAAGTACTGTGCTACTACTTTCATTACCGAAAAACAGATAGAAATGGCGAAATTTTTTTAAACAATTTTTCCTTAAGGCTTTTGTCATAAGTTCCCACGTAGTTTTAATTGAATTGGCACAGAAAATCTGCCGACAAATGAGGAAATTAAGAACGATTCCACTGGTTGGAGGTAATTTTTTTTAAATAAATAGGAAAATCATTCTGAATCTGATATATAAATTATTTAGTATGAGAAATGTTTAGCTGCAAACATTAACAAAGAAAAACGAAATTTTAATAACTTTGAGAAAAAGCTTGAGGAAAATAATACAAAAAACTGTTTATATATACTAATTTTGAGATTAAATTGTCTTTTATTTCTTTCGGAATTCCTCTTGTGAAGTGGGCGCCTCACAAATGGGGGATGCCTTGTTCTAATCTTATGTCAATTTTTTTTTGTTACAATGGCATTTTCTTTGTATAGACATCATAAAAAAAGAAAAAAAAATACGAACCACCCGCCGTAGATAGGCAGGTAAGGTACCGTTGGAAAGCACTCGAAGGGAACTATCTCGTGATGCAAATAAACATGCTAATTAGCATGTTATTTCAGCTCGCAATCTCCATATTTTTCCTGATAAGGGGTATGTTATTTTATGCACATTCCATTTAGCGCACGGAAAACCCTTTAAATTCTAAATATCATCCAAATCGGATGATTAATAGCGAAGATATTTGCAAATAAAGTTCGAGGGGGCATCCATATATTTACATCTGGGAAAAAACACCTGGAATGTTTCTTTCCCTGCAAGGACAGTGATAATGCTGGAAAGTTGGCATCTTACCCGAACCTCAGACAAATTGAATACAGAGTACAGAGCAAAGGCCCTGACAGTGATTTGTACTGTAACTTGGGCCATCCAAGGACGGAGTTCATTTACCCTTGCCATTTCTTTTATAACAGCTTCATTTATTATTCGTAGTAATAACTTGAGTTAATATTAGAATAAACAGTGCGCATTTTTCTAATAACCTGAAACCTGAATCTGTGCAAGCTAAATTTGGTCCTTCAAGTCAAGTGTGAGCTCCGAGACAGGGCGAGAGTGGAGGCCCGCACTTTGACCGACCGAGCCTTTAGGTATCGGTGGGGGACTTGGCCTCGGATTGTTACCGGGACCAAGAACAACTACACCTTTCATTGGGTAACTTACCCCCTTAGTTTCGGCCCATTGAAGCCCGAGGGATCTCTCGGGGAGTGTTGGGCTTTTTCTAGTGTTATGTTTTTGTGACTTGTGTTTGATGAAGGGTGTGGAGGATAGCCTCCGACCCTTTCATCGGCGGTTTTATCTGTTTTCTCTCCGGTCGAGGTCGGCGGTGCTGGCCGCTGACCGAGACGGCAGGAGCCTGTGTGAGTTGGGGGGAGTGAGTGTTTTGGTTCTGTTTCTGCTCTTTCTCTTATGATGTGGTATGAATGGATGGTATCTGAAAGGAGGGTGTTGTATATTTGCTGTTTGTGGTGTGCCGGTTCCGTGTGAAAGTAGACCGGGGAGGCACCTGCCATGGGTCGTGTGAGTGCCTTGGTGCACCCGTCGGCCCGGTGTCCTCTCTGACAGTCTCCCGTCCGGGTCGCTCTCACTTGGTCACCTTTGAAGGGGACATTTGTCCGCTACATGGACGTTCCGGGTGTACCTTCGGGCTGCACCCGCCGTTCTAGGTGACCTCGCCGGCTCTTTGTGTGCGGGTCCTTTCGAGTTCTTCGGAGAATCTGTATGACTCGGGGGTTTGTCTGGTGTTGCTTGTTGGGCCGTGGTGGGAGTGTGTGTAAACATCAGTGAACCATGTCCAGGTGTTTATTTTGGGCGTGGTGAACAGTGTGAAGATGTGTTGCAACAAAGTTCGTGTATGGCGGAGTGGACGTCGTGTGAGAGCACATTAGGGCGTTCCCATCTCCCAGCCCCCATGATTTGGCGGTCTTATACCAAGACAAATTTTCTGGTTTCCGATCCTTACATTTTCTCTCGGCCATGAGCATTCGCGTATCACTGAAACGTTGTCTCATAATAAAAAATTGAGCAGAACTACGAAATCCGATTTTTTACGATTTCCAACCGTAAGTTGAAGAAGCGTATGTGCTCCAGCTTTGTCTGTCTGTCTGCCTGACCGCATGATTACACGAGTAAATATGATTCGATTTCAATGAAATTTTAGTATGTGGTAGGGGACAACCTAAGGACGAACTCTGTAGAAAACGGTCAAAATGGGGTCAAAGGTCAGAACATAGGAGCGGGATCCATTCCATCGCCCTTGTGCGTCATAACTTACGTAAAAATGCTTTGATTCCGACAAAACTTTATCATATTGTTTCGTAGATATACTGAACCTGTTCTGTTGTATATTATCGAAATGGGGTTAAAGGCAGGACACAGGAGCTGAATTTATTCCACAGCCATTATCCTCATAACTTAACTAAAAATGCTTCTATTGCAACAAAACTGTAGTATGTTGTTCCGGAGGTATACTGACCCAATTCTGTTTAATATCATCGAAAATGGGTTTAAGGTCAGGCCACAGGAGCGAGATATATTCCACAGCCATTATCCTTGACTAAAAATGCTTCTATTAAAATAAAACTTTGGTATGTTGTTCCGGAGGTACACTAAACCAAGTCTGTTTAATATCATCGAAATGGGGTCAAAGGTCAAGACACGGGATCGAGATTTATTCCACAGCCATTATCCTTTTTGGAAATGGCTTTAACAAAGTGATACGAAAGCATGCGATCTGTTCCAAATTATTTGTTAATTTCCAACTCAAAAACGCACTTTTCTTTCATTAAACTAATTTTCTGCGATGGGCTTATTCTACTAACCACAGGGATATTGGGAGTTTGTATTTCATTTGTGGTGTGTGGTCTGCCATGGTGGGGACTGCAATAAGAGTTATTATCCGGGGGGAGTTTGGTCAAGTTGGAAGATTATTGGGTGATGACCATCTTTATAATATTATTGTGACTGCTCATGCTTTGGTTATGATCTTTTTATCGTGATGCCAATTTTGATTGGTGGGTTTGGGAATGGGTTAGTTCCATTAATATTAGGGGCCCTAGATATAGCGTTTCCTCGCATGAACAATTTAAGATTTTGGTTGTTACCTCCGTCGTTGTTTTTGCTTGTGTTATCTTCTATAACTGAGAGAGGTGAGGGGGCTGGGTGAACAATTTATCCCCCCTTCTTCGGGGTTAGGTCATGGAGGGAGGGGGGTATGGATCTTGCTATTTTCTTTGCATTTAGCAGGGGCCTCTTCTATTATGGATGCGGTAAATTTTATTTCTACAATTATAAATATACGAGGAAGGGGGATAATTATAGAGCGAGTCCCTTTGTTTGTGTGGTCGGTTTTGATCACGGCTATTTTATTGCTGCTATCGTTACCAGTTTTAATACATCTTTTCTCGATCCAGGTGGTGGGGGGATCCAATTCTTTTCCAACACTTGTTTTGGGTTTTTTTGGGGGGCATCCAGAGGTTTATATTTTGATTTTGCCAGGGTTTGGAATAATTTCGCATATTATTAGTTCATCAGTTGGGATGCGAGAGCCGTTTGGGGCTTTGGGTCTATAATTTATGCAATAGCCGGGATTGGTGGGATAGGGTTTGTGGTGTGAGCACATCATATATTTTAGGTAGGGATAGCAGATAGGATAAAAACAGAGTGCGCGCAATGCATTGTGGGAGCATATGCCTGCCGAGAGGGAGCAAGGGTCACGTTTAATAGCATCGTTCATGAAACCTATATGCATAGTGTGTATTGCAATTATTATTTATATATTTAAAACACAAGGCCGTTACTTTCTACAATCCGTCAGCGCCAACCACTGGAGCGATTTTCATGATTGTTTTCTTTTTAAATGAAAGTTACTGGCCAACAGATTTCTCATCGTTAATTTTTGTCATAAGAATTTTTTTTTGTTACCGTGGCATTTTCTTTCTACAATCAATGGTTAGAGGAAGGTTGCGCGGGAAATCGGGAACACCGCTCCTGTGGTGCAGTGGTCAAAGCGATATCTTCTGATCATTGGTCTGAGATTTGCCCGGGTTCGAATCCCAGTGAGACATGGATGTTGTGTTTTTCTTACGGCGCTGGCCCTTTCCGTTCCGTAGAGGCAGTGTCCTTAATTATAGACGGGCGACTGCTTATAGCCCATTGAGTTGCTCCCGGTGGTCGTTAAACCTCCAAGAAAAAAAAATAATAATCGGGAACTACTTGAAAGCGTCCTGTTTCGGTAGTACAGATGAAATTAATACACTGCTGGCCACACAAAATGCAGCACCAAGAAGGACACGAGATAGCAAAGCCAGATTTACTGGACACATAACAACAGATACAAAGATGAAACGATTGAGCTCACAGGCCCGTGCGACTTGCGGAACACGCAGACATCTATAGTTCGTGTGGCCCCATGGCTGGCAATAACGGCCGCTACACGCCGCGGCATCGAACGAAAGAGGCTTTGGATGTGGGTTTGGGGTATGTCGGTCCAGGCTGCTTCCACACGTTGCCAAAGTTCATCAGGCGTACCCGCGGGTGGTGCTTGCCGGGCCACTCGGTTGCCGATCAGCGACCAGACGTTTTCGATGGGCGACATATCGGGAGAACAGGCGGGCCACGGCAGCAGTGACACCTGGTGGGCCGTGAAATATTGTTGCACGATGCGTGCTACGTGCGGGCGCTCATTGTCCCGTTGAAACGTCGTCACTGGCAGGTAAGGGGCTCCAAAACGTCGGAGACGTACCGGTGGCTGTTGAGTGTACCGGCCATGCGTACCAAAAAGGTGCGGGCGTCATATCCATTTGCGTCCCAAACCATAGCGCCAGGCGACGGACCGGTATGGCAATGAATAATGCAGGCGTCATACAGTCTCTCGCTGCGGTGCTGCCACACACGGATCCGACCATCGTGGTGTTGCAGGCAGAAGCGGGATTCGTCGGAGAAAACAATGTCGTCCCATTCCGTTGTCCAGGTGCGGCGTTCAACGGCCCACTGCCGCCGCACTCGCCGGTGGTGTAACGTCAATGGTAATCGGAGCAATTGGCGCTGTGCGACAAGTCCCCGCTCCTACAGACGACGTCGAACGGTACGTGATGACACATGTTGTTGCGCAACACACCCTAATTCCTGCGCTAACGTTCGTCATGTGGCGGTGCGAGCCGTCAATGCCCGCCGCACAACATGCCGGTCCTCTCGTTCGGTGGTGTGCCGCGGCTGCGGCAATCTCTCACGTCGGCCCGTCCGTCCCTCCTGCACCCACCGAATCCATACTCGCCTCACGGTAGCTGGACGTCTCGGTACAATAAACCGCTGTCGCGATAAGACACTATTCGTCCTCTGTCGAACTCCGAAACGTGCTGGAATGACTGCCGTATTCTGCGACGAGGCATCAAGGAGCTTCCCACGCACAGGTCCGGCAACACAACACACTTCCACTACTTACACCACGCCTTCTGTGCACCCTTCTTATAGGGCTTCTTGGTGGCCTGCCGGGCGCACATGATTTGCATATTCCCTGCAATGATAATCGTTTGCATGTCCTCTTGCGGACGACGCATGCTGCGAATTTTAGGCCAATCGGATGCTTTCTTCTTGGTGTTGCATTTTGGGTATCCAGCAGTGTAGAAAATAAACGAAGCAGCCTATGTGCACCGGAAAGAAGTAAGATTACCCCAAATTGGTTCAGTAGTTTTCGATATTAGCAAATAAAAATTGCGTTTATTATCGTGAACTATATGATTTCACGTTGGGTGTGATTAGGTAGTATGTAAACAAAGCGAAGCGATACATGGGAAACCGGGTACTACTTGAATGCGATCAGATTCGACAGCACAGTGTATATTAGTAAAAAATTAACGAAATAGTGACCAGCGGTAAAGTGATTGTCCAAATCGGTTAAGTGGTTTTCGAGTTTACCTCAAAGTTTTAGTCTTTATATATTATTAGTATCAGTATAGTTAAACGAAATAGCCTATGTCCATTCCTCAAGACGCAGAGTATCACCTTGTGCTAAAAGCTCCCACGTTCGGCAAATGGTTCTGGAAGTTGGCCCAGGCTCAACCCCTGCCGTTGTGTGTTAGGATTACGGAAATATATCCACTTTTCATCGCACATAACAACTCTCTTGAGAAAACGTACATCGCGCGCGTTTTTTAGGAGTTTCGCGCATGCTTTCACTAAGCGGTTTGCTTCAGCTGGAGTCAGTTACAATGCTACAATTAGTGTGAACCTTGACGAGGTCCTGAACGTTAGATATCATATGTAGAGGATTTTAGGAAAGGAGCGTCTGACCCCAGGTCTTAAGCAACCCTTAGAAATAGGAAGCTAGGAGATTTGGGCTAGAGTGCCTGATAGGAAAGCGACACGGAAGCGAAGTAGAAAGGGGGAGAAAGACGCCCTTCTTTATTACCAAGGAGCCAGCACCCGGGGTCCGACGGCTTTACGTGCCCATCCGACGCACGGCGGATATTTAGGGGATCGAGCCTTCGTACCTGCCGGGGATCGAACCTGAAGTCCTTTCCGTGGCAGTAACGAACGTTGACCACCAGGCCACCCGCGGCCTTGAAGGTGACAAACAACGGTGGTCTTTATATGCCCAGCTCGCCTGATAATCTCTTAGTGCTGGTTGTCGGATTTTCCTCTACGGCCTGGGGTACGGTCTTCGAATCCATGGTTCGCGGCATATCTGTCCTGGAAGTTTCTGTCACTTGAGCGAAATTTCTTGAACCATCTGGTTGGGGGTGTTGTGGTCCACGGAACCTTCCCCTTTAGCATGATAAATGTCTCGTGTTGCTTGAGCAGCGTTATGACCGAGCTCAAACTCGTGAAGCAAAAGTTCCGCAATTAGCCGGTTGTGGCTGTTAATCTTTTACGCGTATCAACCGCAGATAGAACGACGACATGCAATGCTCTTGACAGCAACGACTACCACTTTATTTCCTTTCAACTGACTAAAGTGCGCGACTTGAACTAGTTTAAATACGTGACATACCCGCCGGAGCACATGCGTTTATGCAAATACTGAAAAACTGTCGACTTACCTTCTGTATTAGTAGTCGCCGGTCCCTAATTTCACCCCACTGGGGTAAAGGACAGATCCAGCGTCATTGTCCAAGGATATCACCCACGCCTCTTTCTTGACTTCAGCCACATCCAGGCTAGAGAGAATAGCCAGAAGCCAGCACCTCAGACCACTCGACCACCTGCCCGATCAACTCTGTAGTATAAAAGATTTGATTAAGAAAGGAGTATGTTAGTATACCGAACACAGATTTCCCTAGTTTTGTACACACGATCATCGACAAAAACGGTGTCAGGACTGAATTACACAGGAAAAAATTACACGGAATGAAATTACACAGCAAAAATTACAATAGGAAGAAAATACACGAAAAAAAAATTACACAAGTCGGAAATTACACATGGAATGAATTTTACAACAAATCTTACAAAATTTGTAGCCATGATTATTCAAAATCATGAAACTCTAACTTTGACTGTTAACGGTTTTTGGAAATAGTCGGAGCCCGGGGGTCAGGGCCCTCACACAAAATTTTCATAAAATCTACAGTTTTTAATTTAGAACCACCAAATTTGGTAACAGTTTACCAAACTTGGTAGTTCTAAATTGGAAACTAGATTTTACGAAAATGCTGTATGGGGGTTCTGACCCCGGGCTCCGCCCTCTTCGAAAAACCATCAACCGTCTAAGTTACAGTACCATGAGATAGTATACCAAACTTGGTAGTTCTAAATTGGAAACTAGATTTTGCGAAAATGCTGTATGGGGGTTCTGACCCCGGGCTCCGCCCTCTCCGAAAAACCATCAACCGTCTAAGTTACAGTACCATGAGATAGTATACCAAACTTGGTAGTTCTAAATTGAAAACTAGATTTTGCGAAAATGCTGTATGGGGGTTCTGACCCCGGGCTCCGCCCTCTTCGAAAAACCATCAACCGTCTAAGTTACAGTACCATGAGATAGTATACCAAACTTGGTAGTTCTAAATTGAAAACTAGATTTTGCGAAAATGCTGTATGGGGGTTCTGACCCCGGGCTCCGCCCTCTTCGAAAAACCATCAACCGTCTAAGTTACAGTACCATGAGATAGTATACCAAACTTGGTAGTTCTAAATTGGAAACTAGATTTTACGAAAATGCTGTATGGGGGTTCTGACTCCTGGCTCCGCTCCCTTCGAAAAACCATCAACCGTCTAAGTTACAGTACCATGAGATAGTATACCAAACTTGGTAGTTCTAAATTTTAAACTAGATTTTGCAAAAATGCTGTATGGGGGTTCTGACCCCGGGCTCCGCCCTCTTCGAAAAACCATCAACCGTCTAAGTTACAGTACCATGAGATAGTATACCAAACTTGGTAGTTCTAAATTGGAAACTAGATTTTACGAAAATGCTGTATGGGGGTTCTGACTCCTGGCTCCGCTCCCTTCGAAAAACCATCAACCGTCTAAGATACAGTACCATGAGATAGTATACCAAATTTGGTGGTTCTAAATTGGAAACTAGATTTTGCGAAAATGCTGTATGGTTGTTCTGACCCCGGGCTCCGCCCTCTTCGAAAAACCATCAACCGTCTAAGTTACAGTACCATGAGATAGTATACCAAACTTGGTAGTTCTAAATTGGAAACTAGATTTTGCGAAAATGCTGTATGGGGGTTCTGACCCCGGGCTCCGCCCTCTTCGAAAAACCATCAACCGTCTAAGT
This sequence comes from Macrothele yani, assembly GCA_039090855.1. NCBI lineage: Eukaryota > Metazoa > Arthropoda > Arachnida > Araneae > Macrothelidae > Macrothele > Macrothele yani. Next base: position 57,399,696 of record CM077032.1, on the reverse strand, counting down.
TACAGTACCATGAGATAGTATACCAAACTTGGTAGTTCTAAATTGGAAACTAGATTTTACGAAAATGCTGTATGGGGGTTCTGACTCCTGGCTCCGCTCCCTTCGAAAAACCATCAACCGTCTAAGTTACAGTACCATGAGATAGTATACCAAACTTGGTAGTTCTAAATTGGAAACTAGATTTTGCGAAAATGCTGTATGGGGGTTCTGACCCCGGGCTCCGCCCTCTCCGAAAAACCATCAACCGTCTAAGTTACAGTACCATGAGATAGTATACCAAACTTGGTAGTTCTAAATTGAAAACTAGATTTTGCGAAAATGCTGTATGGGGGTTCTGACCCCGGGCTCCGCCCTCTTCGAAAAACCATCAACCGTCTAAGTTACAGTACCATGAGATAGTATACCAAACTTGGTAGTTCTAAATTGAAAACTAGATTTTGCGAAAATGCTGTATGGGGGTTCTGACCCCGGGCTCCGCCCTCTTCGAAAAACCATCAACCGTCTAAGTTACAGTACCATGAGATAGTATACCAAACTTGGTAGTTCTAAATTGGAAACTAGATTTTACGAAAATGCTGTATGGGGGTTCTGACTCCTGGCTCCGCTCCCTTCGAAAAACCATCAACCGTCTAAGTTACAGTACCATGAGATAGTATACCAAACTTGGTAGTTCTAAATTTTAAACTAGATTTTGCAAAAATGCTGTATGGGGGTTCTGACCCCGGGCTCCGCCCTCTTCGAAAAACCATCAACCGTCTAAGTTACAGTACCATGAGATAGTATACCAAACTTGGTAGTTCTAAATTGGAAACTAGATTTTACGAAAATGCTGTATGGGGGTTCTGACTCCTGGCTCCGCTCCCTTCGAAAAACCATCAACCGTCTAAGTTACAGTACCATGAGATAGTATACCAAACTTGGTAGTTCTAAATTTTAAACTAGATTTTGCAAAAATGCTGTATGGGGGTTCTGACCCCGGGCTCCGCCCTCTTCGAAAAACCATCAACCGTCTAAGTTACAGTACCATGAGATAGTATACCAAACTTGGTAGTTCTAAATTGGAAACTAGATTTTACGAAAATGCTGTATGGGGGTTCTGACTCCTGGCTCCGCTCCCTTCGAAAAACCATCAACCGTCTAAGATACAGTACCATGAGATAGTATACCAAATTTGGTGGTTCTAAATTGGAAACTAGATTTTGCGAAAATGCTGTATGGTTGTTCTGACCCCGGGCTCCGCCCTCTTCGAAAAACCATCAACCGTCTAAGTTACAGTACCATGAGATAGTATACCAAACTTGGTAGTTCTAAATTGGAAACTAGATTTTGCGAAAATGCTGTATGGGGGTTCTGACCCCGGGCTCCGCCCTCTTCGAAAAACCATCAACCGTCTAAGTTACAGTACCATGAGATAGTATACCAAACTTGGTAGTTCTAAATTGAAAACTAGATTTTGCGAAAATGCTGTATGGGGGTTCTGACCCCGGGCTCCGCCCTCTTCGCAAAACCATCAACCGTCTAAGTTACAGTACCATGAGATAGTATACCAAATTTGGTTGTTTTAAATTGAAAACTGTAGATTTTTGAAAATTTTGTGTGGGGTGCTCTGAACCCCCGGACTCCGATCCCTTTCCAAATCCGTCTACAGTTTAAGTTAGAGTTTCATGTGATAATATACCAAATTTGGTGGTTCTAAATTGAAAACTGAAGATTTTACGAAAATTTCGTATAGGGGCTCTGACCCCCAGTCCCGTTTCGGTACAAAAACCGTCTACCGTCTAAGTTAGAGTACCATGAGAACGTATACGAAATTTGGTGGTTCTAAATTGAAAACTGTAGATTTTACGAAAATTTTGTATGGGGTGGCAGACACCCCGGGATGCGACCCCTTGCAAAAACCGTCTACCGTCTAAGTTAGAGTACCATGAGAAAGTATACCAAATTTGGTGGTTCTAAATTGAAAACCGTAGCTTATCTGAAAATTTTGTATGGGGCTGACCCCCCGGGATAAGACCCCTTCCAAAAACCGTCTGCAGTATAAGTTAGAGTTTCGTGATCTTGTAAAATCATGGCTACAAATTTTGTATAATCTGTTGTAAAATTCATTCTATGTGTAATTTCTTCCTTGTGTAATTTTTGCTGTGTAATTTCATTCCGTGAAATTTTATCATCTAACCGACCAAAACAGACTTCGCCCGGCTCCTTGTAACATCTAACCACAGATAGTTGTTTGGCACCGGTAAGCCTAAAAAAAATAGTATCTTAGCGCCGGTGAGGCACGCTAAATCACTGCTATTTCGGTTTGTAAGCAAAACAAGCACCACAGCAATAAACATACATGACGTCATGAATGCAATGCTCTCACAATAACATTTTTTTACTGTACAGTGATCTTCAAAACGAAGAAGATCAATGCTTATAGCAAGATAGGGATGAAGTAAGTGTCTCTGACGACATGGGCACATCACAAGATCAGTGCCGGATTCAGGTGGGGGCTATTGGGGCTACACACAGCCTTGGGGCCCACCATGACCAAGGGCCTAGGAGGAATGCCTAGGCAAATAATTGATAGGTAGCTAGAGAGAGAGAGAGAGAGAGATTTTTAAAATAGTTTTACTTTTGTCTCGTATGATTCCCTCTTGCCTAGAAATAGAGGCAGGAAGACAAATAGATTTTAGTAAACCTTCTGCGTTCGGCTCAATAATAGTTACATGAAGCGACGATAGATGGCGAAACGTTATCGCTACATCGTGCAGCGTTACGTTGTGAAAGTGGACAACGAGGTGAATATTAATTAAAGGTGGCCCTTAAAAGGACCTTTTTGAATGTGCAGTTTGGCATATGTGAGAAATATTTATTAAGACGGAAGAATAGTTTTTCTTCATAAATAGGAAAGCAAGTAAACTTTTATCTGCCAGGGAAGAACTGTCTGATCGCACGAATCAGGACTTCAAAACAATATTCAGAAGAAAGACGGCAATTCCGTCGGAATAAATATTCCAGAATATGGTCTTACAAGTACATTTTGTGGTTCCCCTGTGTTATTTCATGTTTCAGGGGACGCCAATTGCTCACTACTCCTTGTGTATGGGCGCCTGTGATGGGATCAATGAAGTTGAGGGAGTGGTTGACAGTCAAATGCGTGTACCCAGAGCTCGGCAGATTCCGATATGCAGCCCACTGGTCCGTCACGATCGTTGTTCCTGGCTGTACGTGTTTAATGATGAGCGGCAGCAATGTATTTGCCGATCTGTTATTATCAGGGCAGATTTCGACCCTGAAACGCTTGGTTCAAAGATACCAAGAATCCTGGTGCCCTCGACAAGACAACCGCAGTTATACTTCCGTTTGCCCTCTTTGGCTTTGTCCACTTCGACGATGATTCCAGCACCACCAAGCCGTCCTTCCTCACATTGCTACCATAAACTCTGAGACTAGTTGTCTGCAATACGAATACCAGTCGCTAACTGTCTCAGTGGATGTGGTAACATCGCCATGTGAGGTTTCTTCAATCGCCTCATTGTAAGACAATCCTTTGGCGAAACAATACGTCATAATCATCACTCCATGAATCGGAATCTGAGCATAAAAAATACACGTGCCAACTGTACGGGAAGAGTAGTCAGCGTTCCCTGAAGCGTGCTTCTTCCGACACCTGAATTGTCCTAAACGATGAGACGCATCGACACGTAGTCATGAGATGACCCTCAGAACATCTTTTAGAGGTGGGAAATAAATCTTGTTTTTGACACCATGAAATACAGGTTTACTCATCTTTCCCAACTTCATTAAAGAATCTTTTCCGATTCCGCATATCAGAGATCGAAAAAAAATCTTACGTTAAACAGGAGCAGAGATGGAGAACCAGTGGGCTATGTGGAGAACTAAGTGATGTAAATAGCTTTAACGCATTTCACGTGAAAGTGTGAGAAGAGGTGAAGTGCTACCGTGGCGCCATCTGTTATTGCTTTCGGAACTAGCTGGGGGCCGAACGTGGATGTTTAGCCTAGATTTCAATGCAATGACTCAGACTCCCCAAGGGTAAAGTTTTCATGTAGCTGCGTACAGCCAAAACCGCCTGAAGATTAAGAAAATCTCCGAACTGGTCTGTAATGTCAAAGCTAGTGGGCCAATCGCCAAGTTTTCATGTAGCTGCGTACAGCCAAAACCGCCTGAAGATTAAGAAAACCTCCGAACTGGTCTGTAATGTCAAAGCTAGTGGGCCAATCGCCAAGTTTTCATGTAGCTGCGTACAGCCAAAACCGCCTGAAGATTAAGAAAACCTCCGAACTGGTCTGTAATGTCAAAGCTAGTGGGCCAATCGCCAAGTTTTCATGTAGCTGCGTACAGCCAAAACCGCCTGAAGATTAAGAAAACCTCCGAACTGGTCTGTAATGTCAAAGCTAGTGGGCCAATCGCCAAGTTTTCATGTAGCTGCGTACAGCCAAAACCGCCTGAAGATTAAGAAAACCTCCGAACTGGTCTGTAATGTCAAAGCTAGTGGGCCAATCGCCAAGTTTTCATGTAGCTGCGTACAGCCAAAACCGCCTGAAGATTAAGAAAACCTCCGAACTGGTCTGTAATGTCAAAGCTAGTGGGCCAATCGCCAAGTTTTCATGTAGCTGCGTACAGCCAAAACCGCCTGAAGATTAAGAAAACCTCCGAACTGGTCTGTAATGTCAAAGCTAGTGGGCCAATCGCCAAGTTTTCATGTAGCTGCGTACAGCCAAAACCGCCTGAAGATTAAGAAAACCTCCGAACTGGTCTGTAATGTCAAAGCTAGTGGGCCAATCGCCAAGTTTTCATGTAGCTGCGTACAGCCAAAACCGCCTGAAGATTAAGAAAACCTCCGAACTGGTCTGTAATGTCAAAGCTAGTAGGCCAATCGCCAAGTTTTCATGTAGCTGCGTACAGCCAAAATCGCCTGAAGATTAAGAAAACCTCCGAACTGGTCTGTAATGTCAAAGCTAGTGGGCCAATCGCCTGGAGATCTCCGCTACTGAAAACGCCGACGAAATACCGCGGTGTTTACGCAGAGAAAAAGTTTTGGAGTGCGATACTAAGCAATTTTCGCACACAACAATAAATCGACATTTTTTTCCCCTGTATTTTTTGTCCTTAGATAACATCAAAAGATTACATCCTTAGCTTTCATTGTTTGTTTCTCAGTTTCCAGCAACGATTTTGCGCTGGGAAATGATTTCAGGAATTTTTTCTTTTAGTTTTCAATTTGGCTAAAGAAACAAAAAAATAAGTTTTTTCTCGTATAAGGTGAAAACCCCAACATTTTTGCAACTCCAATCTTTATAAGGGCGGTAATGGCAAAATGGTAGGACTGTATGAACACAATCATTTCACTTAAAACTTTTAGAAATTCCCTTCGCGTTCGATTTATTAAAATGAAAGAAAAAAAGAAAAGACTTTTCCGTAATTACCTAACGAACGCGAAAGCAAAATTTCCTATTTAGTGAGTATATTTACTGAAAATAAGAAAAGGTGTGTGCTCAAATCTTGCAACTATCTCTAGAAGGTAAAAATTTTTAAAATTAAAATCATTTAGGAAAAAGTTCTTTGTCAAATGAACATGGAATATATTATTTCCAAACTTTCGGATACATTTGTTGGACATTCCAATAAACTTTTCTTTGGGCTAGCCTTCGGATTATTAGCGCATCAAGTAATTCTATACATTTCGTGCGAATTCTTGTTTTAATTAGGACACTGATACACAGTAATTTTAAGAAGAAAAATGACATTTGTTTTACGGAAATGAAATGTTGAATAATAAATAACGTAATTATTTAATGCTAGTTTCTTTTCCTGGTTAACCTTAGTACTTGTGCGCTGATAATGTATGCACATTTTTTTTTCAATTTGAACACTGCTAACTACGAATTTTGTAAAGAAAAATAACTATTACTTTATGGAAATGAAATGTTGAATGGTAATAAATACCATTAATTAAACGACAATAAATAATGCGCTGATAATCAGAAGGCTCTAGCCCTTAAATATTACTCCGTCAATAAAACAGAAAAAAAAAACGACTAACAATTCACTAAATTATAATGGTATTTACAACGAAAGAAGAAAATGCTGTCATGAGAACAATTACGCTTAATTAACCTTTGAATTCACAGAGGGTTCAAAATTCTTCGTTTGTACGGAAGAAATCCGCCTTCTTCGAAAGCTCTCACCTTCACGAAAGCTGAAAACAGCGGCTTTTAGATGTGCTTTGTAATTAGATCTATATAAAGGCACTCAATATTTTCCAGGCATGTAGTATAAAAATGCTTACTCACGTGCACGACTACCGAAACCTCAATACTGATCAATGCCGCATGAACGCGAAGGTAATATCGGCATTCCCTTTACGTTAAAGGGGTTTTGGTACAGCGGGGTCGGAGTGACAGTTTCAGCTTTTTCACTACTATCCACACACACCACCCAATTTGCACATGGAACCGTTAATGGTCGAAGTCCCCTATTGCTTCACATGGTGTAGCAAAAAAGATGCACTAAACAAAGTATACAATGATAAATCATTAGAAACTCCTAGACAAGATTTAGGAATCTTAAGCTTTTAACTCAAGTTCTTGTGAGAACAGTGGAAACAAGAAAGATGACACCGAATTTTCGGGTGTAATGAGCACGTCCTTTGAATCCGTTCTGACGCAAATTAAATTTATCAAAGCTATTCATGGAACCGGCATGGAAAACAATAGTATCTGACGGAAGAAAGAAGTTTTTCAAACGGGTTGTTAATCCCTCAGATATTGGTGTGAACGGAATCGTGAACTTACGCCCTCTGGTTGCAGACTTGTGCTTTAAGAAAAACATGAATTTATATGACAAACATTTCACACCGGAAACTCTCTCCAACACAGAATTTTTCAAATCGGACTCTTAGAAACAGAGATATCGACAAAAAAAAGATGTGACTTTACGTCTCCTGCTGGTAAAACCATTAATTATTTTAGGAAGAAAGTATTCTCAAAAGGTTTTTCCCTATGAGCACCATCGGTCCAAGAAAAAAAAATTACTCGAGATTTCAGGAACACAGAGTTAGCTAAAAATACATCAGAATCAGAAATTAACTCTTATGCCCCCTTGTAGCCAAATCATTATTTACCAGTCATTAGAAATTATCTGAAAAATATTTTCCATCAGGTCTTGTATGCGATACAGGAAGAATTTTTCAAAGCGGAGTTTTAGAAGCAGAAATAACGCAGAAAACGCAATTTACCTTCCTGTCTCCCAGCTGAAAGTGTTTGATTTACTTGAAAATTTTGAATTTGTAGGAAAAACATTTCGCATCGGAAACACTATCCAACAAAGAAAGAATTTTTCAAATCGGAATCCTAGAAGTAGAGACATTGGCAAAAATAAGATATATATCTACGCCCCCATGCGTAGAAACCATGCATTATTTCAAGAAGAAATCTTCCCATAAGGTTTGTCGACGTGAATAGCATCGGTCAACAAACTACTTTTTTCAATCGAGATTTTAGAAGCTAATATTTGGCTGCAAATACATCAGAAGCGGAAAATAAGTCTTACGCCACCTGGTGGCGAAACCAGTTTTTAGAAAAATTAGAAATTATATGCAAACGGTTTCACATCAGGAGCTGTATCCGGGGCAGAAAGAATTTTTCAAATCGAAGATTTAGAAGCAGAAATATAGGGAGGAAGCCATTTACCTTTACGTCCCCTAGCGGAAAGTCTATGAATTAATTGAAAATTTTGAAATTATATGAAAAGCACGTCACACTGGAAACACTATCCAGCAAAGAAGGTATTTTTCAAAGCGGACTCCAAGAAGTAGAGATATTGACAAAAGTAAGATATACATCTACGCCCCTGGTGAAGAAACAGTTGAATATTTTAAGAAGAAAATATTACGAAAATGTTTATCGATGCGAGTAGCATCAATCCACGAAATAATTTTTTTAAACGATATTTTAGAAGCTCAGATTTTATGGCAAATACATCAGAAGCTAAAATTACCGCTTATGCCCCCTGGGGGCTAAAGTATTCTTTACCAAAAATTTGAAATTATATGCAAAAGATTTTTTATCAGGAGGTGTATCCGCTGAAAAAAACTATTTCAAATCGGAGCGTTAGAAGATGAGTTATCGGGGAAAATGCAATTTTCTTTTACGCCCCTTGCGGGAAATCTACGCGTAATTTGAAAAAGTAACTATGTCTAAAATACTCTTCGACATAAATGGAATCGAAAGATAAAATATTTTTTTCAATTGGATGTTTAGAAGCAAATATGTGGAATAAAACGTATTTTTGAATTTCACATCATCTGCTTTTACGCCCCCTAGTGGCGACATTGTACATCGTAAAAAAAAACGAAATAAAGGATCATCAGTGGTATATTTCAAGCTTCCTAAGGCAAAAGGAATTTTTCAAATCGGAGTAATAGTTGCAGAGATATCGTGGGTACAGACGGACGGACAAACCGATAACATAAGCACGATCTTTTTTACAAAAGACGCTAAAAATACCCTGATTCATAAAGAAGTATACAACTTCTAGATGCTGTAAAACAGTAACAGTTGAAGACACGGACCACAACTGCGAACCGTTAGATAGATGTACTCATAAAGTTTGTGTTCCGCTACTGAGGGAAGTGACGTAGCCAACAGCGCGCGTGTCACGTGACTAGTCAGCCAAACTGTCAGCGTCTGCAGTGGAAAAGGTGTTTGTGTTCTTGAACAGAGCAAAACGGAATCTGTAACTGTTGTGCAACGGCATTTTCGATCACGACTCGGAAAAGAACCTCCAACCAGAAAGTCTATCTACGATTGACATAAAAACATTCAAACTACGCGCTGTTTGGGCAAACTTAAAAGTCCTGGACGACCGCGTGTATCGGAAGAAGTCGTCGATAGTGTTTGCACCGCCATTCAACGAAGTCCGGAAAAATCAACGCGGAGTGTGAATCGTGAAGTGCAGATTTCACAGCTCACTGTCAGGAGAATTTCGAGAAAGAAGCTGAAAATGATTCCATACAAAGTGCAGATGTTGGAAAATCTCACAGCGTATCGGAACCACTGTCACTGCACTTGATTCAGATATCTTACCTCGAGTTTGGGCGGAAATGGATTATCGGCTCGATGTGTGTCGTGTGGCTAAGGGTGCACACAAAGAACATCTGTGACTGTCTCTAAAAAAAACTTGAAACATACCCCTACAAATTTGTTACAGATAACATAAAACATCTTACATTGTTCTTGTTTTATAGTACGTTGAAACTGTATACTTCTTTACGAATCATCCTGTATAATGTTTTTTTATGAAAACTCTGTAAGTAATTTATTAGTTTGAACAATGCACTACGTATTAGTTATGATCACCATATTAATACTGTCTCGTGTTTTAATGGTTTCCATAATGATTCTCCGTCATAAGTTCTTTGGGGGTCTTATGAGAACAATGAAAAATACAGAGACTTATTATGAAAACTTTGCAGATAATTTATTAGTTATAGTTTCGTGTTTTAACGGACTTCATTATGATTCCCGGTTATAAGTTCTTTGGGGGGTTCCACTGAGGCCTTAATCCGGCCCTGGGCAAGACGGCTCTCGTCATCACGAAATTTGTTCTTTTCCTAAACGCTTCGGGCTCATGACGTGAATGTGTCTATTTTTCTGAGTGTGTTTTATTGCATTAAGTAATTTTGCATTGATATTTATCATTAACGAAAAATATATGTAAGTCTAATTCATTGTGTATTAATGTACGTTTCAAATTTTTGACCTTCAGGATTTTGTGAAAAATAAATACATTATGACAATAAAATAATACATTACGATAATAAAATAATATATCGTGAAATCCTTCAAGTCAAGTGCGAATTCTCGCACTTTGACCGAACGGGCCTTTACTTATCGGTGGGGGCCTTGGCCAACTACACCTTTCACTGGGGTAACTTACCCCCTTAGTTCTCTCCGGGTGTGTTGGGCTTTTTCTAATGTTATGTTTTTGTGTCTTGTATTTGTTGCAGCGTGAGGAAGTTAGACTCCAACCTTCTCATCGGTAGTTTATTTTATCTAGTCTCCGGTCGAAGTTGAGGCGGGACGCTGTGTGAGTTTTTGGGTTCACTCGCTTCTTTTTTGTGTGTGCGTGTGGTGTGAATGGAGGCTGACTGTAGAGAGGGTGTTGTGTTTTTGATACTTCTTGCCGGTTCTGTGTGGATGTGGGCCGCGGAGCCGGCATCCTCTCTCACAGTTTCCCGTATGGCCCCCTTTCACTTGGTCACCTCTGAAGAGGATTATGTATATAATAAACAAATACATCGGTCATACCACGTTTTACCAACACACAGCAGCCGGAAAATTGTTATTCGGTCACCGTCGAGGAATTAAATTCCGAATCTCTAGATATCTAGCCGAGCGCGTTAGCCTTACACCGCGGCCAACAATCCACGGCGCTATGTGTGTTTTTCTGTCAGCTTCTGACACCATAAATCCGTAAGATGGGCTCAGCTACTGAGACGTCTCCATCTGGTGGGCATTAACGGCACTGGCTATATGTGTAAGGCTAACGCGCTCGGTTAGATATCGAAATATTCGGGATTCAATTCCCCGACGGTGACCGAATGAAAAATTCGGTTTCTGTGTGTTGGTAAAACGAGAAACGAGCGATGTATTTGTTTTTTCACTGACACCACGTATTTAGAGAATTTTTAATCTGAAGGTGACTTTGTTCGCCTACATGTGTGCCAATCCGTTCGAGGTCTTCGGCGGAACTACAGTACCTAGAAGAAATAGTGTGTCGTGCTCGCAGAAAAACTTGCTGCCCGGAATCATGAAAGCGGTAGATGGCGCTGACATCGGATGTCACGTTGCTTTTCAGGGAGGAAGGACGACGAAAACGCACATCTTTGTATGACACACACCTAGCTCGTCAGTATTATGTGTACTTCTTGAATGATATTTTATAAGCAGATAACTTAAGTATATACGAAATAATCGACACACCTCTTCCCCCCCCCCCAAAAAAAAGAACGAAAGAACGGGGTGAGGTGCTCAAGATACATTAATAAGCGTATCGTAGGTTAAGTTAAGCTTTGCACTGTGCTAACGTCAACATTGATGTTAGATATTTCAGAAGTGTTAGTCATACATGGGTTACATTATGAAAAAACACTGGACACCAATATGCAGCTTACAATCACTGAAACATAAACTTACAGTATAAAATAAATACTAAACAAAAAGAAAATGTTTTGCCCCTCGAAACCTTAACAGTAAAAAAAGGGGGAATATATTCTCAATGAGACATCTGCTTTATAATTTGAATTCCAATATTCCAATTAGCTCTTTAAATTCAGTAACCTAAAAACTTTATAAATTATTTAATAATGTACTTCATTTTTCAGCAATGAGTGACTAAATTTCTTGGTGATCAAGATAAATATTGAAACCTAATGCTTTCCATTTAGTTGCAGAGTGTGGCTTTGAAAAGAGGCCTTTTAATCAATTGAAAATAGAGTACAACACAAGTTTCGTCAAGTTTCTTATCAGCTCTGGGAATCGCCTTCTCCCATTTGCTCAACATATCAGTAATTTTGGGGACAGCAAAGAGTGATATTTTATTTTTGCAGGATTTATAGCCAGAATTACTTCCTGGCACAAAACAACTGCTTTGCCTTTTCCATTTCCTATGTTTTTTTATTTGCTAATGCAGAATTTCCCAGTTCTTTCATAACTGATATTATTTTCCTATGATCTTATAACTGTTGCAGTCGACTTCAGTACTGAACTTAAGTTTAACCACTCAGTAGGTTTAACGCGTGACAGCCAATACTTGATCAACTTCTACATCTTCACGAATAAAAAGCTACTAATTTCGGAAATACATTTCGTTATAAACAATCCACAGTTGAACAAAACTAGCACACTAACACCCGAATAAGCCTATTGCGTTTTAGCAATCAACCTTTGAATTGCAGTTACTTTTCACAGGTAAGCAAAGGACAAACATTTAATATGAAATCTTTTTTTTAATTTCCGAAGAGCATTTAGTAGTAAAGCGCGTATATGAAGTCAATTTAGATATGACCAACTTAATTCCCCATTTTGATTGACAGAATGGCACTGAATAGTATAACATTTTGTTGTGCTAACAGAGGAAAGAATTTCTAATAGAAACTCGGAAAAGTCAGCTTTCGGAGCATATCCTTGTGCACACTTTCCAATTGAATATGTTACAACTTAATCATTATTGTGTTGTAATCGTATGTTTAGTTTGTACACCAGACGGCAGTTTCCAATTGCGTCACATGTGATACTATAAATTGTCTGTATCCAGCCCCCATTACCTCTTTTTTATGTAACAGGTGATGGATCCCGGTGCTGGGTTTCCGAAAGATCTTATACGTTCTTTTATACTCAGTGTGTTTTTAATAAACTTAACCTGGAGGTTCCATGGTGAGCCCTAGTGATCGTGCATAGACGGCGTCATTTTGTTAGTATAGTTACTTTGCACTAAGATTGTTTTCGTACGGGAAACACTTGCAAATTCAGAAAAAACATTTCCGCTCGACAGTCCTTAACTGGAAGAAGGGTCTGAAGGTCCTAATGGATTATGATAACGTATTACGCTACCGCAAGTGTGATAGAACTTCATAAAAAAACTGTTTATAAAATAATACCTCTTGATTTTTTTGGTCCCGAAAGGGAAATTCGGAGCACCCACTTCAGTTTAGCTTTCTTACTTTCGGTGTGACAGCCCAATTTGGGAAAAGGAACTGTAGGTCCTAACACTGAGATGTTTACAAAATTAAGAGGCAGATATGCTGATGCTTAAAGTTATGTAAAAGATGCTGGTTGACTGCCCGTCAGGAAAACATATTAGGACACACTTCGACATCTATCGGGAATAAAAGTAACATGCGGAAACCTGTATAATCACGGCTAACTGGGATTATCAACTGTAACTGTTAATGAGCAGTAACATCAATATGTGATGATCCCAGTTAGCCGTGGTATAACTATTGACTGTTCCTTCCCTCACTAGACACCGCCACACTCGCAGTAGCGAACTGCCGTTAATCAGAAAAAGTACTGCTATATCTAAATAAGGACCAACAACATGTTTTGGAAATTACAAGCAGTATATTATTGCAAAGATAAAATAAATAAATTAATTAATAAATGTGCCACCTTTTAACTTTTTCATTTGCAGAATTTCTTACGCCCGCGCTAGATGCTGTGGCACTTAAAGACTGTGTGAGTATATTGGTTCTGTCTCTTCTCTTTTAATGTGGTGTGAATGGATGATATCTGAAGGCAGGGTGTTGCGTAATTGCTGCTTGTGGTTTTTTTTTTTTTTGGAAAACTGATGCAAATTTTATCATTTACGATCTTCGCTACTTTAAACGTAAACACTTCGTTGGGGTTGGGGGATGGCTGGCGCCCCCCACTGGATTCGCCACTGCTCAAGACATTGTTCTAGCATACAGTATACATGTGTATATTATTTGTCTTTCAAAGTGATTCAATTTTGTAATTTCCAGCCTCTTTTCTTGTGTTAATTCTCGTGCTTCGTTACATCCATTAAAATAGAACTATGTTTCTCACGTGTGAAAAAATTTGTGTAAAGTCTGTGTCCTAAGTAATGCATGAATAAGACATCTCATTTGTTTAATTTCAATCTATTTAAAAAAACCCTTCAAAACTTTACATTCTGGGACTACCATGAATATAAAAAAAGAAATGAGAAAATAAACCGAAAATGTAGAAAAGAAAAGGGGGAGGGGGAAGAAGGGATTAAAAGGTCAAAGGGATACGTTTGGAAAATCAGAACAGGAGGGCAAAGAAGATGGAAAGGTTGGGTGGAGAAAAAGGGGTATAGGAAACAATTTTACTAATACTAATTTCTACTAATACCTTTGAATGTTATGCGCCACGCTTTCAGATGTAGCTCTGACTCGCCTACATTCGTATAGGAGATCAGGGTCTTCTCAGATCTTCAGGGCCTTGTCAGGACTTTTGTGGCCTTTCCCCTGATCTCCTTGCCGTTACTATTACTTACACTGTTGCTATATTACATTGTAGTTTTGGTTTTGATGTAACAGCTAAATAAACTGAATTGAAATATATACAATTATAAATATATAACAATACACAATGTAATCAAATATACGATCAATAATAGGGAATAGAAACTGAAACTCCATTGGGTACGCTAATGCACTGAGTTTCACCAACGGTAAAATTTTGGGTTGCTTTATGTATATCTAACTACTTTCATTTTGAACGAAATCTGGAGCTGCAGATGGCTTAGTGGTTCGCAGTTCAGACTATCGATGCATGGACCTCAGGTTCGAACCTGGGCTGATCTTTCAGCGATGGTGTGATTTGCTAACAATCGCTGAATATCGGACGAGCACGTTAAGTGACGTCCCCCAGGCTGGACCCACTGGTTAAATGGGTATCCTTTCCTATGATCCCCCCCCTGAAATTCTCTCACCCCTCTATGTGCAACATCGTATTTGTACGGTGGCGCCATCTACTGTACTCTAATCTCACTACAAACTGTTCTGTCAAGGTCGCTAGACTTGCTCTCATTCCTTCCGTTTCTGTGACCTGCCCAAAAGGCGATCTCGCTGTAGGTGGCTGGGACCTAAACTCTACTCACTGTGGACGGAAGTCCTACAAGAAAATGGCAAATACTGTGAACGAAATCTGCATTAGATTTAACAATTTTTGTTCCATACAGTTACACGAATTTTTGAACTGCAGTTCAGGAAAGCCTATTTAAACCAGAGCAAAAATGCTTTTTTCACTTGAAAATATTTAGAAAAAAATTTAATGTAGCATTCTTTAATTTTTTTTTATTCGAATTTTGTAGATCGGATAATTAGAACTCGAGTCATCCAATGTTTTTCGAATTAGCACGCGGCCACCTTGACATGTCAGTGTGATCCCGTGCAAACTCAACTTGCTGTCATAATATGAATTCAATTCGAATTTTGTAGATCGGAAAAACAAAACTCGAGTCATTAATAATCCAATGTTTCTAAATTAGAACGCGATCACCTTGACACCTGAAAGTGAAGTCGTGCTATTATATAGCAGGCAATCATTTTGACATCGCGAGAGAATACACGAATTGATCGAAAAGTGATGACGCAACAATACAGACGTTGGTATGACGCAAAGCGTTCCAGAGAGACGGATCTGGGTGTTTATATTATTAATAACAAAAGTCAACCACTTTGTCTCCGTAAGGGTCATATCCAATTTGAAAAATATTACCTGATTAACAGCGGCGTACCGGAAAAACTCGACCACGCTCCCGCAAAAAATATGTTCTCGGACTTTTTGGAAAAAATTATTTGATTTCAATTTCTAAAATATTTAGATTCAATATTATTAACTAGGTTGTACGTGTTTTTTAATAATTCAAATTCTTTGAAACCTTTAGGTATTTTTCTTAAAACCAAAACTGCTGTACTTTATTGCATGCAACACAAATGCACAAGTTGTAATAAAATCATTGCCCTAGAATTACACCAATACAAAGTATTATAAAACACTCACGCCAAAGTTAATCACATCATGGAAATTTTATTCTCTTTGAAATGCTTCACGATTACACATAACACACAGTGTCTATTGACCTTTCCCGACATACGAAATTACAGAACATAAGTAAGCAAATAAAAAAGCATTAACTAAGAAATATGGGACAAAAAAGTAAAATTATTTAATCTTCAATAAAAAAAAAAACAAGTTAGGAAAATCATGCAATGTAGTGATTTTGATACGTTTTCCAACATACCAGAAATCATTACTCAACTTATTACTCAAGTTATGAGGATAATTGCTGTGAAATAAATCTCGCTCCTGGGGGCTCACCTTTGACCCTTTTTCGATTATATTAAACAGAATTGGTTCAGTATACCTCCGGAACAACACACTAAAGTTTTGTCGCAAGAGAAGCATTTTTACTCAAGTTATGAGGACAATGGCTGTGGAATAAATCTCGCTACGGTGCCCTGACCTTTGACCCCATTTCGATGATATTAAACAGAATTGGTTCAGTATACCTCCGAAGCAACATACTAGAGTTTTAGCGTAATAGAAGCATTTTTAGTCAAGTTATGACGGTAATGGCTGCGGAAAAAATCTCGCTCCTGTGCCCTGACCTTTGACCCCATTTCGATGATATTAAACGGAATTCGTTCAATAAGGCTCCGCAAGAACATACTTAAGTTTTGTTGCAATAGAAGCATTTTTAGTCATGTTATGAGGATATTGGCTGTGGAATAAATCTCACTCATGTGCCCTATTTCTATTATATTAAACAGAATTGGTTCAGTATACCTCCGCAGCAACATACTAAAGTTTTAGCGTAATAGAAGCATTTTTAGTCAAGTTATGAGGATAATGGCTGCGGAAAAAATCTCGCTCCCGTGCCCTGACCTTTGACCCTATTTCGATTATATTAAACAGAATTGGTTCAGGATACCTCCGGAACAACATACTAAAGTTTTGTTGCAATAGAAGCATTTTTAGTCAAGTTATGAGAATAATGGCTTGGGAATAAATCTCACTCATTGCCCTATTGCGATTATATTATACAGAATTGGTTCAGTATACCTCCGGAGCAACATACTAAAGTTATAGCGTATAGAAGTATTTTTAGTTAAGTTATGAGGATAATGGCTGCGGAAAAAATCTCGCTCCTGTGCCGTGACCTTTGACCTCATTTCGATGATAGTAAACAGGATTGGTTCAGTATAGGAATAACATACTAAAGTTTTCTCGCAATAGAAGCATTTTTATAACAATAATGGCTGTGGAATAAATCTCTCTCCTGTGTCCTGACCTTTGACCCCATTTCGATTATATTAAACGGAATTGGTTCAGTATACCTCTGGAACAACATAGTAAAGTTTTGTTGCAATAGATGTATTTTTAGTCAAGTAATGAGGATAGTGGCTGTGGAAGAAATCTCGCTCCTGTGCTTTGACCTTTGACCCCATTTCGATGATATTAAACGGAATTGGTTCAGTATACCTCTGGAACAACATAGTAAAGTTTTGTTGCAATAGATGTATTTTTAGTCAAGTTATGAGGATAGTGGCTGTGGAAGAAATATCGCTCCTGTGCTTTGACCTTTGACCCCATTTCGATGATATTAAACGGAATTGGTTCAGTATACCTCCGGAACAACATAGTAAAGTATTGTTGCAATAGATGTATTTTTAGTCAAGTTATGAGGATAGTGGATGTGGAAGAAATCTCGCTCCTGTGCCTTGACCTTTGACCCAATTTCGATGATATTAAACGGAATTGGTTCAGTATACCTCCGGAACAACATAGTAAAGTATTGTTGCAATAGATGTATTTTTAGTCAAGTTATGAGGATAATGGCTGTGGAGAAATATCGCTGCTGTGCCTTGACCTTTGGCCTCATTTCGATGATATTAAACAGAATTGGTTCAGTATACCTCCGCAACAACATACTAAAGTTTTGACGCAATAGAAGCATTTTTAGTCAAGTTATGAGGATAATGGCTGTGTAAAAAATCTCGCTCCCTTACCCTGACCTTTGACTCCATCTTGATGATGGGATCAAAGGTCATTTTTCAGGACGTATACTGAACCAATTCTGTTGAATATCATCGAAATGGGGGTCAAAGGTCAAGACAGAGGGTCTATTGACGACGTCATCGATGTGCATGTCGCGCTATCTGTTAACAGGTATACATTACTCGAAGAAAAATGATTGATTTTTAATATAATTCCGGTTATGTTTCAGCAAGTATGCTAAAGTTGGTTTATCGATGTGCAAATTTTCATCCTTAGAAATATATTAATTGCGAAGAAAATATGTAAAGAAGTTTTAATTTTGGAAACATAAGGCAGAGATTTTAAGGTTGAACCATCTTAAGAAAGCGAAAAACAAACAGAAATTGCTAAACTTGTTAATGTTTATTCGTTAACACTAATCATAATTTCCCCTGTGATTTTATTTGAAATGGCGTAGAAAATCTGGCGATAATGCAGATTTTAAATTCGATTTTTCTGTTTCGAGGCGTTTTTTTTTAAATACAAATAGGGAAATTAGACTGAATCTGATATAAAAATTAGTTAGAAAACTAGAAATAGTTCAGAGTAAAACGATCGAAGAAAAACCAGGTGCTAATTACTTCCAAACAAGTCACCGGAAAATAGATGAAAACATTAACATATATATATTTCTAAATTGCCGTGTTCTCTGCCTAACGCATCGCTACGGCGACGAAAAAGTCTAGCTTTGCTCCGCTAAAACAGCGGACACTTGAGGAACGTACATTAAGAACTTTGATAAATCGTAGATAGGGAATGCTATCTTTAATCCTGAATTCATGATAGCATTTTACTCAAGCAGTCCTGAACAGGATTTCCTGAAAAGACGAGAGAATGGCGTTTGGCTTTCCGTATGATAGCAAATGTGAAAAAATAAAGAGGGTCACCATGTACACTATCTACCAACAAGTATTTGGACACCCCTGCAATCGACGATATCCGCGGTCCTGATACACGTCACGGCCGCCGCCGTTAAATATCGTGTGGGAAACAACAACGCAACCAGTCGCATGCAAGATGCCACGCAGTTTAGAGTTCTCTGATTTCGAGAAAGGTGTAATCGCCAGAAATGGCCAATCCATACGTGACATATCCAGCTAGTTGAAGTACCCAAAATCGACAGTGGCCTAAGTGATTGGCAAGTGGAAGATGAGAGGTGACTGTCGGAATGTGCCCCGACCCGGCAGACTCACAGAACTGGGAGTTAGAGACCGACGGGTGCTGGCCAGAGAAATTCGGAAGAAACGCACCAAATCGATGGGCCACATCCGCGATGTGTTTTGACAGGCATCCGGGAGTGTTTTTTCGATGAATACCATCCGTAAAGAAGCCCATCTGCGGTTATCATGGACGTGCTGCCGCCCACAAGCCTTTGATCACCAAGTCCAATAGCGCTGCTCGGCTAACGTGGTGCAAAGAACGTCGATAGTGGACCGTTGAACAGTGGAAACAGGTTCTCTGGAGCGACGAATCAAGTTTCACCCTCTACCGTTCGGATAGCAGGGTCTGGGTTTGGCGTCTGCCTGGAGAACGCCTCCTGCCGGAATGTGTTGTGCCAACTGTGAAGTTTGGCGGCGGTGGAATTATGCTATGGGGGTGTTTCTCCTGGTATGGCACGGGACCCTTGGTCGCAATTACTGGTAGACTCAACGCCGAGACCTACTGCACCATTTTGGATGACCATGCGCTTCCTACGTTGTGGCAGGTTTAAGGGTGGACCCATGTTACTTTCAGGATGACAATGCCACCTGTCATGTTACGAGGTCCACCATGGCTTGGTATGGTGACAATGGGGTTAATCGAATGGACTGGCCTGCGCACCTCTGGGACGAGTTGTAGCGTCGACTTAAGGGGTACCCCTACCGTCCGAAATCGGTGAAGGAACTGACCTGGCTTCTCCAAGCCGAGTGGAAGAAAATACCGCTAGCCGTCGTACAACGCCTGGTTGAGAGTATGCCCCGGAGGGTCCCAGCTGTAATCGT
Source organism: Macrothele yani (assembly GCA_039090855.1). Lineage (NCBI taxonomy): Eukaryota > Metazoa > Arthropoda > Arachnida > Araneae > Macrothelidae > Macrothele > Macrothele yani. The sequence goes on along the minus strand of CM077032.1, from coordinate 57,380,114 downwards.
TGCTCGTGGAGGCTCCACCAACTATTGAAGGTGAATAAACTTCGTTTTCCTTTGCGATCATAGGTGTCCAATTACTTGTTGGTAGATTGTGTATAATCATGTGTAGGAGGGAGGTGCTGGTATGAAAAATCCCTTCATCTTAGCTGAAATCTGTCTAATTAAGGGATTCCACAACATGATGACTGACTTTGAGCATCCTGCTCACAATTTCATAAGTTATCTTGCTGGGAATCAGTACAAGAAGGTCACTGGAAAGGAGAATTGCAAGCCCTTCGACTTCTTTCCTCGTAAAGAGATTGTGGATCTTTGTAAAGAAATTGTTGAATTAAAGGAAAAAAAGTAATATCACTAAAATTCACTCAGAAGATAAACTTAAAACTATATAATGCATATTATACCAGTAATACCACCAATTTAGAAATTAAAATAGGTCCAAATTTGTCCCAAGAATCCAGAGATAACATGAGTGTCATGAAACTTCAGCCCAAGATTAGAAATCTTAATTTTAAGATTACTCATAACATAGTCCCCACTATGGAACGGTGCAAAAGTTTTCTTTTCGTTCCTAATGATAAATGCCCACATTGTGATGAGGTTGAAACAATCACTCATCTGTTTTTACAATGTAAGGAAAACAAGGCAATTTGCGATTGGTTAAGCAAGTATATGAGCCTAACCACTGTTCTTGACACAGAAAATATCTTGTTCCATACTTGTCAAAAAATAAATAAATAAATACGTTAATAGTTCTATTAACATCAGTATTGCCATGACAAAATTTCAAATCTGGAAAAAACGTAATGCTGAGATATACATTGAAAAAATCAAAACTATCAATAGTATCAAACTATTAGAGAAATTGACTGGCGGAGACTGAGTAAAAAATCCTTTGGAAAGAAATGGTTGTTACATAAGAATTTGTGTTACGTTAGTAAAAACTCAAATGAATCAAATGCTCATATGAGATTTTAAAATTTTGAAAACACAAAAGTTCATTTAAAAAAAGAAATTTTAAAAATATGAATTTGTAAAAAAAAAAAAAAAAAAAAACTTTTTGATTCCAGGATCTTAAAAGAATATAGTGTAAGGGAGTGTTATCCCATTCCGTAAATGTATTATGATGGACGGGATTGCATACCTCATAGCCTTAAATGTAAGTGAAAATGTGTTTGCCCTCTCTACATTTCAGTAAATGACAGGCTTTCCAATATCACATCTTCCAGTATCCAGTGCCTATAGCCAAAACTGTGCGGAAACTGTCCAATTCAGTCAAAGCGAGGTTAGGCTTAGAGCAACTTGCAAAATAAGGACGCATGTCCCTAGTTTATAAGAAAAAAAAAATATAAGTTGTTTTATTTTTTATATGTTTGCACTCAAAATTTTATATTTTTCATCCGCCGGATCCGAGCACATTTCACTTGGAAAAACCCTTTTAAGGGAAGTGCCCTTTCCGATAGGTGGTGCCTGGTGAAGGGAGATTGAGACAATATCACAAGGAGACTTTGCATCACCCCTTGATTAGTTCATAATACAAAGTTATTGCCAGGAAAGCGTTCAATTTTTTAGTTGTTCTTTTTGTCTGAATTTTTCACAACACAGCCTTACACTTTGTAGGTGTTTTTTGCGTATAGTTGTGTGATTCCAAATGTAAAAGTCATTTCTTCGACGTTTTTTTTTTTTTTTGTAATCCAATTGTAATGAACTGCGAATTAGAGATGAGCTGTGGCCCGGCGTGGGCTGAGACGGGCTCAGAATTCATTAACTGCCGAAAAATCCGGGCTCGGAATGGCATGTCTTGAATTTCATTGCTGTAATTAATTCAACACGTGTAATTCCCAGCGCGGTTGAATTACACGTGTTGAATTTCATTGTGGATTTGTTACCATGGTGGAAGGATTTTCAATTTCCTAAGCTAGCTGCCATTGCAAGACAAATTTTGCTTAGCAAGAGTTTCATTATGCATTGTCCAAAGCTATGGCCCAAGCAAGGATTAGTTTAAGGAGGTCTGGTATCGAAAAACTGGGGGAAATCACATTCCCATTTTTTGTATTTTATTAAAAATCAAGAATCTTATCTTTAAAATGATGTATTAATTTCCAAAATTGTGCAGGTAGAAGTATTGTTATTTATTTATTAAAATTTGCATTCAAAATTTTATATTTTTCATCCGCCGGATTCCAGCACATTTCACTTGGAGAAAAGCTTTTTAGGGAAGTGCCCTTCCGATAGGTGGTGTCCGGTGAAGGGAGATTGAGACAACATCACAAGGAGATGCACTTTGCATCACACCGTGATTAGTTCTTAATACAAAGTTTTTGCCAGGATCGCGTTCAATTTTGAAGTTGTTCTTTTTGTCCGAATTTTTCGCAACACAGCCTGACATTTTCTGCGTGTTTTTGCCAGGTTTTTGCGTATGATTGTTTGATGCACAATGTATGAAGTCCTTTCTTCGACGGCTTTTTTTTTTTTTTTTTTCCGTAATCCAATAGAAATGAACTGCGAACTACGCTGTCAATAGGAGGAGAATAACGTTAACTTTCTGATCCCATGTAAATTCCGTTGCAGAGAACGCGGCATGTATACTTTAACACTTTTCTAGAAGAAAGAAAGATGTCTGCGTACTTTGTAGTTCGCGTCAGGGAGTTACATGCGAAACATCGAAGCAATTGTCACCATGTGATTTGAAAAAGTGCGAAGGAAATGAAAAACTATTTTCTGCGAGGTAGCAGTACAAATTGGAATGCTTTCCTGGCAAGAACGTTCCCCGTTCCTCTTCTATTCTTCCACCAGCAAAATGGCAGCCGGAACAAGAGCTTCGTTTCAGTGGAACGAAGCTTGACTTAGTCGCCGCAGCGTTGTGTTAGGCCTTCCACAGCTTCTGTTCACAACGTCGTACTTCCAAGTAAATATTACAGTCAAAATATTTAAAATGCACTAGAAATATGACATTTTCCCACCATTTGCCATGAAGTTGCATATTTTAAAATCTGTACGTCTCACCTTTTCGAAATCCTTCACCATTTCCGTCAAAATAATTTAGGATGCTTAAAATTTTCCCAAAGAATCAAGTACAGTGATTACTTACCAGACACGACAATCGGTTATCTTATTCGTCCACGCCACCCAAAGATATGACACATAGGGGCCATCCACGCATCGCTCTCAAAAAATATAGGGACATTATTTTAATATTTCTTAAATTCCTGCCATTCTAGAAAACGACGTCAATACATTGAAGGGCTTTAAAAATGTCTGAAAAGTTACATGCCCAGCTGGGCATGGGCAGAAATTATTTACCTGCCCAGGTAGTAAAAGCTGGATGCCCGGGAAAAGTTTTATTTTAAGATAAAAAATCACGACTCTCAATTTTTTTAAGTTAAAAAATACGAACTTTTTTATTTATTTATTTATTTTGCCTTTCTTTTTTAAGGGTTTATATTCAAAATGTTCAGTTAACAAAAGCGTGTATCTTAAGTTTTAAGATGATGATGCTGAAATTGGTACGAAATGATGCGATGTTAAAATTGGTATTTGAGAAATTTAGTGATTCTGCCATGTTCCTTTCGATGAGTGTTTTCAACCTTTGTCACTAAATATTGGAGGTTAGTTCCATCACCAGAAAGGCATGCATTTCGTCACAGACTATAAGCAACATTTGGAGCAAAACTACATATTGCTCAAATAGTTCCAATTTCTGGATTTAGAGCATAAAATAATTAAAGAAGTGGTACTATTCTGTCCTTGACACTCCATAAAAAAAAATAACGCAACTTCCGGCGATTAGCAGTGCATTGAAAACATGTGACGACTCTTTTTATTCTTTTAGTAGGAGATTGTATTCCAAACTTTTTGTTTTAAAATTTAGTTGCCCAGTCCGGGCAACTAGATTTTTTTAACCTGCGCAGGCCAATAATTTACAGGCCCCGGGCACCTCGGGTGTGGTATCTTTCCAGCTCTGCGTTGGCATTGTTTTCCCCGTAACCATTTCCCTCCAATGAGCTATCGCATTAGAGGCTACAACATTCCTCCAAGACAGGAGCGAGTGCACTGAATAAAGGATGGGCAGAAAACCTCGTTGCTTTTGAACATCGATGCTTTGCCACGGATCATCGAACTTCGATGTTGCAGAAGCTGATACATCGAAAAAACATCGAGGTTCCGTGACCGATGTATTCAACTGGTAGAGAATATCTTCTACGAAAAGTAAATGCATTTTTTTTGCTACCTTCATATTCATATAAAAAAAAAAAAAGAAACATCACTTGTTTTAGTTGATTCGTTGGCGAAAACCGAGATCTTTTCCTCGAAAGTATGTGAGCCGATGCATCGAAAAAACATCGAGCGTTTGAGAAATATTAGTTACTTCGGGTTAAATTGGTGAGCAATCATCATTATATTGAACAGATTTTTACCCACCGATGTGTCCATTCGGTGCTGCAGATCAGAAAGTGCGTAATTTTTGGCTTGTTAGCAAGACATTTGAAGGGCCACGTGTGGCCTAGTGCTCAGCATTCGTGACTGTCATGAAAAAAACCTCAGGTTCGATCATGGGCAGGTACGAACGTTCGATCCACTAAATACCCGCCGTGCGTCGGATGGGCACGTTAAGCCGTCGGGCCCCGGGTACTGGCCCTCCAGTGATAAATAAAAGTGTATTTCTGCCTCGCTTCCGTGTCACTTTCCTATCGGTCACTCTAGCCCAAATCTCCTAGCTTCCTATTTCTAAAGGTTGTTCAAGACCTGGGGTCAGACATTCCCTTCCTAAAATCCTCTACATATGATCTGAAGACATCGTGGTTTCCACCGATACAAGAGACGTTTTAACAAATATTATGTTATTAGATGTTGAACTTGTGAGTATCACTGTTATATCAAAGACATATTTTACAAACCGTTTGCCCACTTACTGGTGCAGGTGGAAAAGTGCGAGTTCTTCAGTTTATTAGCAAAACATCGAGGCTGACACCGATGCATCGAACAAAAATAGAGGTTTCTATTGATACATCGAGTATTTTAATAAATATTATTAGTTACCCGATGTCATTCGTGAGTAAACACTGTTATATTGAACAGAGATTTTGTATATCTATTGCAGTATTTGCTCCGGCAGATTGAAATAACGAGTTTTTTGGCTTATTAGCTCGAGGTTTTCGATAACGCAATTCCATCCTATATCGATGTTTCAGGAATGCATCGACCAGCAGGGGAGACTCTCAGCGATGACGCCGGGTGCACAAAAACTTCGGCACTCAGCCGTACCAAAACCCCCTGAAGATTAAGAAAGCCTCCGAACTGGTCTCTGATGTCAAGGCTAGGGGCCCGACCGACTCGAACTCTACGCTCCTGAAAACACCGCAGTGTTTACGCAATGAAATAATTTCTCGAGTGCGATTCTAGACAATTTGCGTACACAACACTAAATCGACCGTACCTTTTGTACATAGATAACATCAAAAGATTACATCCTCAGCTTTCATTTGCCTCAGCCCAACATCAAAGGCAAGTGATGAAAAAAAATAACAGATTTAAAAGATATATAATTTTATAGAAATTATATTAATTATGTAGCTGATTTTTCGAACAAAATACTGTGTGTATAATCGAATGTGCTTACATCGTTTTCAGGCTCGGCAACATAAAATCGTAGATTAATACCCTATTCGGCCCCCCAATCAAGTCATTAAAACACTGTTGAAGTGCGAAATGTAATCGACCGTGGAGTTTGAGAAAACCTTTGTTCCTGTCTTAGATCGTGATTTTTACTGTTTAAACATCGGAACGTTAATTTTGAGATCAGTTTAATCCTCAGCTTTGTCACCCACTCCCATCTTCCGGGAAGCGGGGATACAGCTAAAATAAAAGCTGAAAAGAAAATGTCTATTTTATAAGTTTAACTATTAATAAACATGTTTATGTTTAAGTTTATTTCAGACACTGAAGACGTAAAAACCTTTTGTTCAAAATATCTTGCGCTTCACGAAGTCCATAGGTAACATTGAGGTAATGAAGTATTCCCGAGCAAATTAGACTGCAAAAATGCTCGTTAATATCTACTCGTGAGCTAATTAATAAGTAGGAATTGAGAATATAATACCCCCATCTCCCCAGTGTTCAGCTTTTTGAAGTTATATCAAAGTAGTGGACAAAATAATACGAGTATGACGCAAATTTCGAGAATCAAACGAATTTTTAATGTATGAAAAAATTTTTCCCAATTATAAATGTGTACAAAAAAACATCTGTAGTGTTTTTATAAGATTTGAAGATGGACAAATCAGTTTCTTATTGTTTTCGCTGTGCTGTCTGCAAAAAAAAAAATAAAAAAGGAATGTAGAACTCTGTCAATTCTTCAAGCATCCCGCATAATTCCGGGGGCCCTTGAAAATACGGGGCCGGGGGCTGCAGCCCTCCCTAAGCTGTCTTACAAATGGGCTCAGTTCTTGTGTGTTTGTTCTCAGGCGAAAACCCGGTAAACAGAGATTTTTTTACCACGCAACATCTTCACGCTGTTGACCCAACCGCAAATATACACCAGTAGTTTACACACACTCTCCTAAACTCTCACCGCGGCCCAACAGGTAACACCAATCAAACACCCGAATAGGAATGGGCAAAAAAAAAAAAAAACACGATGTTTTAACCTTAATGTTGAAGAAGCTGATACATCGAGGTTTCATGACCGATGTTTGAAACTGGTAGAGAATATCTTTTTACGATTCTTCATATCTCTTTTACTTAGCTATACAGAACCTCTCGAGAGGTGTATAGTAATAGGAAGACAGCACATTTATTTTTCATTCGGAACTTTCAGATGAAAGTGACATGCCGTCACTGAACTGCAGTTGAAATGAGGTGGTAGTGAAAGAGCCTAGTAAGGACAAGTGTATTAATCTTCATCTCAGGACAAAAAGAGGCGTTTTACTCCCCCCCCCCCCCCCCAATTTTTTACCATTCATAGTAAATTAATAAAAAACGAAATTTTGTTTTCTTTTGAATTGTAGTTCTACGCCCGGGCCTTGCAAGCCTCGGCGTAAAACAGGACCTGAACATTTCCCTCACACCCTGTTTTTCTGTCCTATACTGTCTACTTACTCACATCTCTTATCCTCTAATTTCCTTAAAGCAGTTATAGACTTGGTGTGAAACGCTCTCTTACAAAAGCCACCTATCATTCGATTCGTTTTCTTAATCAGCAAATTCATCAGTGAATCATACCTGAAATGAATCGATTGCTTAAAACAGTTGATACCTTGAATGAACTAGTAAGAATTGCTTTCACTTGACATAAGTTCACTATGCTGTCTCCATTAAGTTCATGTCCAGTTCAAGAAATATCACCTTATTCAGAAGTGTAAACAATTCAGTAAAAGGGGGAACGTTTCAAAATAAACGCATTTAAAAACTAAGGAAAAAACGTAAAATAAGAATTAGAAATATATTTCAACATAGAGAAAAAACTTAACCGGCGATGTTTTATCCCCGATGTCGCAGAAGCAGATCCATCGAAAAAACATCGATGTTTCGTGATCAATGTTTGCAACTGATAGATAATATCTTCTAGGGAAAGTAAATGCATTTTTTTTTCGTTACATTCTTATAAAGAGGAAAGAAATATCACCTTTCTATTGGCTGTTTAAGTTGATTCTTTGGCAAAAACCTAGATATTTCTCTCGAAGGCAAGTGAGTTGTTACGCGGGGTCAAAAATGAGCTGGGAGAAACAGCAATTTTTGAGAGGACAAATAAGAGTTTGGATGTCTTATTTTACCATACGGGCCTATCAGGAAAGAATTCGCAAGTGGAAAAAACAAGGTAATAAATTTCCATGTCTTGGCTCCCTGGGCGTTAACCGGATTCCCATGTAGAAACGTCTCTCTTTGAGAGGTGAAGCTACTGGCCAGATAACGCAGCGCGCTTGTTGAGGGGCCGGCCAAAAATTTACAGTTACATGGAGGGGGGGGACGAACATCATGAGAAATACCAGATGACATTCAGCACCGTTGTGCGGAGACAGAGAGCTTAACGAAGCTGAGCTTGGGACAAAAAGAAATGGAGTACACTGAGCAAGACGGAAAGACCGGGGACACACTCTGGAGCGGAGACGCTGTCGTTTTCGCTCGGATCGCCGTGCAGCAGAAAACAGAAGGAACGAAGGCGAATAGCGGACTCCAAGTCCAAAAATGACCAGGCAAATTAGGGCAGCAGGAACGAGTTGCCGCAACCTTGTTGAGGAACAAACTGAGAAGTGAAACGACTGCCGTCCAATCTCAGGGCAAAAAGACACGTCGTCAAGAAGAGCGAGGAAGAGACGCTCTTGAGACTTAGCCACATTTAATAAAAAAATCAGAGGGGACCACTCCTGTATTCCACGACCCTCTACCCCTCGCAATATTCGCACGTCCAGGATTTAGAGCCACTGGTTGTAAGGGAAAAAGAAGCCAATGCTGTTCCCCAAGGGACTCGAATCCGGACCCATCTCGGACAAATGGTCAGTAGCCGGAGTTTAGACAACTGCGCCACCGGGGCTGAAAATCTACGTCTTCACGATATCATCCCGAAGTGAATGAGCAAAAGTCACGAAAAAATTTGTTTTGCCTGATGAAGGAGCTAATACGTGGCTCCTTAAATCTTATTTTCTGTTTATATTGTATGATTTTTTTTTTATGTTTCTGTTCACAAAAGCTACAGAAGAAAATTCTGCAGTTTTGTATGTAAAAATATTTTTTGTATAATATTTTGCAAAATCATAGTAATTTTTCGTTAGAAACTGAATATATGAAGTTTTGAATGTGGCTGTTCCTCAACTGTTTTTTTCTGGAATCATTTAAAACGACAGCGGTTGGATGCCTTCGTTTTAAATTAACCCCTAATATTTGTCGTAATTCCTGACGTTTTGTAGTTCTTTTCGCAAATGCTGCATTTTGCGTACACTATATCCTAACAAAACAAAAAAAAATAATAATAAAAAATAATGTTGCTCAGAAAATATTTTACGTTTACCCATTATTACTGAAAATTTAGTTTCAACAAATAACTGTTTCAGCACCTGACTGACTTTTAAACTTTCAGTACAAATAACAAGAACAACGTTTTTGACTTCGTTTTAATCTGACTGAAATGTTCACTTTCGCTTGGAACTTTACTTAACGTGAAAAACAGCAGAGTGCGGAAACCACATACGCTCACTGTTTACTCCTTTGGATACAGTTAACTTTAGTTTCGCATTGTCATCATGTATCAATATGGCTGGGCTCAATGTTTTCGACACCAGTATAAATGAGGTGAAAATGAACGTTCCAGTCATCAAAACATCCGTGGAAACTTAAAAGTTCACGACATCCTGATTTTCACTCATATAATTGAAAACCATGAAATTATCGAAAGTAACGGAAACCTATCGATGCACTGAGTTGGACAAAGCTATCGATAGTACCTCCACTCCTAGATTAGCGGTCATGTATATTGTTTTGCGATTGTGGCGAACTACTTGGTATTTGTATATGATTCATCATCATTGTCAACCAATAACAATCCACTGCTGGACGAAAGTCTCCCCAAGTCTCCTCCACAACGGTCTGTCTTGTGCCAGTCTCCTCAATGTCACTCCCGCATACTTTCGAAATTCATCCGCCAATCTTCCATGTGGTCTTTTTCTGGGTCTTTTCCTGACCCTTGGAATCCAATCTAAAATTTCGGCTGCCCAGCGATGGTCTGTCCTTCTGGCAGTATGCCCAGCCCATTGCCATTTCAGGGATTTAACTCTGATCATGATGTCTTCCACTCTTTTCATTTTTCGGATCCACAAGTTCCTCTTCTTATCTCTCCTGGTTACACCAAGCATGCACCTCTCCATGCTTATTTGAGTTGTCAGCAGCCTTTCTATGTCTTTTTTAGTTAAGGTCCACGTCTCTGCACCATACGTAAGCACTGGAAGGATACATTGATCAAACACTTTTCTTTTAAGACATAATGGCATATTGCTCTTGAAAATTATGCTGTTTCTTCCAAAAAGCTCTCCAGGCAAGTTTTGTACGCCGATTAATTTCTTCATCAATGTGACCCTCACTTGATATCTGCTGTCCAAGATAAACGTACGTGTCTGTTATCTCCAGCTTTTCTCCATCAATCGATAAATCGTCATTTTGTGTAAAAGCATTGAACATCACTTTTGCCTTCTGAGAGTTCATTTTTAATCCCACTTCTTTACTCTTGTCAGCAAGTTCCTGGATCATACTCTGCAGCTCTGATGGGGTAGTTGAAAAAATGACTACGTCATCATCAAAACGAAAGTGGGTTAGATAATCTCCATTAATCTTTATCCCTTTGTTTTCCCAGTTCAGTGATTGAAAGACATTTTCCAATGTGGCGTTAAAGAGCTTCGGAGATATGATGTCACCTTGTCTCACCCCTTTCCAATTTTTATGTGTGTTGTAATTTCAAACAGCCGAATCTTTGCACTTGCATTTTCATAGATGTTATTAAAAATATTAATGTATGCATCTTCAATACCGCAGGATATCAGAGCCATTGTAACTGCTGATGGTTTCACCGAATCAAAGGCTTTTTCATAATCGATAAAAGCCATGCACAATGGAAGTTCATATTCCCTCGCTCTTTCAATTAGTTCTCTCAGTACGTGGATATGAACTATTGTGCTGTAGCCACTCCTGAATCCAGCTTGTTCTCTCGGTTGAGCCATGTCCAGTGTTACCTTCAAACGGTGTGAAAGAACTTTAGTGAACATTTTATAAACCACAGATAGGAGGCTGATAGGTCTGTAGTTCCTGAGATCCTCAATGTCACCTTTTTTATGTAGCAGAATCATTGTAGCGTTGTTCCAATCCTCATGAATCTTCCCTTCATTAAGGCATCGAGTGAAAATTTGGGCGAGTATTGTTTCGATTCTTCCACTTGCTTCTTGTATGATGTCTACAGTAATTCCATCTTCTCCTGGAGCTTTTCCCCGCTTCATGTTCTTGATTGCATGTGCAACTTCTGCTGGGAAGGACTGGAAGAACTCTGGTACCTTTCATAATGTCTGGAGTACATGTATCATTCCTTTCATATAATTTGGAGTAGAAATCTTTCACTCTTGTCAAAAATTTGCCTCTATTTCCTGTTAAAGAACCATCTTTATTTCTCAGTGCCATAATCTGTTTTCTTCCCTTACTGAGATGTCCCTTTGCTATCTTTAGGCTTTGGTTGTTTTCAATTGCTTTCCTCACTAGTTCACAGTTGAATTTCCTTACGTCTTCAGTGATACTTTTTCGTACTGTCTTGCATAGCTCTATATGTTCCACTTTGGAAGTCACATCTTCTTTAGTTGTCCTCATCTCTCTTCTTTTTGCATCAACATTTAGGTTTTTCTTGATAATTTGTTCACATGCAACTTGTTCTTAGACCCAGCTAATTTTGTTGCTGTTTCCATAAGAGCTTTGGTTACTTTTCTGTTAACTTCAGAAATATCCACTTCTTCCGATGTTAGGGCTTCTAAAGCAGAGAATCTGTTCTTCAGTTCCAACTTGAAGGTATTTATGGTGTTTTTTAAGGTTGGTTATGTCAATACATTTTGTTTGTCTTATGAGCTTGCCACGTTCGAATTTAGTGTTGAGGTGCATCTTACATCTCACCAATCTATGGTCACTACCTGTGTTGAACTTGTTTAGCACACTGCAGTCTTCTATGACGAATTTTTTGTTACACATAATAAAATCAATTTCACTTGTCGTCCCATTTTGGATGTCTCCATGTGCATTTCCTGTGCTGCTTTTTCTTGAAAAAGGAGTTCAAGATGAAAAACCCTTCTGCTTCTGCAAACTCAACGAGAGTATATCCACGCTGGTTTCTGTTGCCGTGACCAAATTTACCTACCAAAGTTTCGTTCTGTTGCCGTTGCCCTATTTTTAGCATTGAAATCTCCCATAATTATCTTCAAGTGCTGCTTACCTTTATTATTTAGATGACGAATTTCCTCATAAAATTCTTCAATTTCTTCTTCAGGATGACTTGTGGTGGGTGCATAAGTTTGAATAATCTGAGCCTGGTATCTTCTCGAGAGTTGGATAACGAGTCGTGCAGCTCTGTCAGAAGAACTTTCAACTTTTACAACTTTATCCTTCAGTTTCTTGTTTTTTATAAATGCAAGAGCACTAGTTCTGCCTGTATCTGTTCCACGACAGTAGAAGAGATGTCCACTTTTCAGTTCAATGAGATCTTCTCCTTTTCTCCTTACCTCACTTAGCCCGACGATGTCCCACTTGATCCTTTGTAGTTCCTCTTCCAATTCAAGAAGCCTTGAATCAGAAGATAGGGAGCGTCCATTATACGTAGCCAAGGTCAGTATCAGATGGCAGCCTAGTTCGGTCCTCCGGGGATTCTTAGCACCTTCTGCCATCATATCGCACTGGCCGCTGCCTTGGCCAGATACATTCCAACTGCCGGAGATTGAGGGGCAAGATTTAAGTTGTGGAGTCATTTTGGAGGGGTTTGGACCAATGAAAAGCGTTGTTAGAAAAGGTATTCCCTTCCACTGTGATTTCTTGTACGCTGACGAGACGGTGGTCGTTTGTCTACTGACATAAAGAGCATTTTAATAAATACAATTAGTTACCCGATGTTATCGATGAGGAATCACTGTTACAATGGACAGAGATTCTGCACATCTATTGCCCATTTATTGCTGTAGATTAAAAGCTACGAATTCCTCAATATATTTGAAAAAAAAGGTTCACACCGATGCATCGAAAGAGCATCGAAGTTTCCACCAATACAGCGAGCGTTTTAACAAATAGTATGTTCCTTGACGCGGAATTTGTGAGTATCACTGTCACATTGACCAGAAATTTTACAGATCGTTTGCCCATTCAGTGCTGCAGATGGAAAAGTGCGAATTGTTCAGTTTATTAGCAAAACCTCGTGGTTTACATTGATGCATCGAACAAAAATAGAGGTTTCTACTAATGAATCGAACAAAAATAGAGGTTTCTACTGATACATAGAGCTTTTTAATAAATACTATTAGTTACCCGATGTTACACGGAACAGAGATTTCGCACACCTATAGCCCATTTTCTGGCAGTTTGAAAACTACGAATTTTTCGGCTTAGTAGCTAAAGCATCGAGGATTTCACTCATACATCGAAAATTTCCAATGATACATCAGGAATGAGTACCCACAGATGTGTCCATTACAGAGCGAGTTCAAGAGTAAGCCAGGGAACTTAACCATGAAGATCAGAGCCTCGGAACCCAAGATTCTCCGTTTGCAGCGCCAATTGAAGCAACGGAAAGGGGGAAACAGAATGTGCGCAATGCATTGTGGGAGGACATTCCTGCAGACCCTGAGCAAGGGTTACATGTGAATTACAATTATTATACTTTATTAATTATTACTTTTTGTTACTGCAAAACTGTTTCTTCCTCTTGCGGATAAAACTTGTACAGCGACCTACGCTTCTCGAAATACGTTCATAGGATTTAATATTATCGGCTTCACACGAGCTCCATGTGAGTTCGTCGACAATAACAAACAATTATTACGAAATAAATAAAAACCAAAGAAACACTTGGCAATCTTTTCGCATTGGAATTCGTAAAAGGCTCAATTTGTCCTGAGCTGTAGTTGAACAATCCTTAAAATAACGCTTTTCCACCATACTGACAAAATTATCTAACGAGAAATTAAGGCTCAGCGAGACGTAACTAGCGCTACCATATCTTCAGGGAAAACATGCAGTGCACGGAAGCCAACATACAGGCTGATGCTAGAGCAGACTGTACATTTCTGTTGACTTCAATTATTTGGGTAAAGAACAGTCAGCCGAGCTACTCAGACCCACAGCTCGTGATTGTAACCTTCTCGGTAGCATAATCACTTCGTAAATCGGATATGTTAGTTTTGTTACGCCAACCGGGTTAGTTAAGGCTTTTGTTTGTTCTTCAGAAATATTTTCAGTAATGCCAAATACTAAGAAAAGTCTGCATTTTGTACGGATCCATAGGCCCAACTGTAATATTAGCTGAAATTCAATTTAAACAGTAATACTAATGTTATTGCACACTTTCTCATCAAAATAAGGGCTTGGCGGGATATCAACGTGTTTTGCTTCTGAATGTTAACTTTCCCGCAGAGCATATTATCTCCTAAACTGTGGTGGCGCTGTTGCCGCCTGTGTTACATTATCTGTATGAGAGTTGACTTTCGATATTCTTTGATACCGAGACAATAGATCGCATGCAAAAGGTGTCATATGATCACGAGGGTTTACAAAACTGACACAAGGATAAAGCAGTTTTAACTGGAAAACATAATGCAATAAGGGGTTTAAAGAGACTTTAATCAACTGTATTCACCTGCAGTAGAAACGACACCAAATGCAGACCATTTTTGTTACATAACAACGGTACGTTTCAAGGCCTATAACTCATGGTATAAGGTCGGGCTCGCTACGATGGCAGCCTCTCATTGGCTGCTGAAATGACGTCGGCGTGGACGCTGTACGCATAGCAGCCAACATGGCAGCTTTGAGTGGCGTGGGGTTACGGCATACGAAGCGATCGTGATAATCACACTTATTAGGATAATAACGAAATAAAACTGCGAAAAACTGCTCACACATGAATAAATCTCATAAATTCAAAGCATTTATCTTCCTTGAAGCGCAACATTTCCAAATTTATTTGCATATATGTGAACTCACATTTTAATACTTACTGAATAACGAAATTGGTAGCCAAGTCACTACAAATAAAACAGCTACAAGTATTAAGGTTAGACACTGATACTTAAATTAGTTCTGAAACTCACTTCATCAAAAAATGCCAGCAAAGGCGGCAATACGTATCGCAGCTATATCAATCACTTCCGTACTAGGAACAACACGAAAACTATTCTGTCTCTCTTCATACATTCACTCTTGAAAGATTTTTCAACTTTCCTTCATGGTGTGTATGTATATAACACATAAGCAGGCTAAAAACAAATTTAAGCGCAAAAAAACCAAGATACAAGAGAGAGTTAAGTGTTATTATATGCCTTTTTTTTTTCCTGTAATGTTTATTAAGCTCATTTTA
The DNA here is from genome assembly GCA_039090855.1 of Macrothele yani. NCBI lineage: Eukaryota > Metazoa > Arthropoda > Arachnida > Araneae > Macrothelidae > Macrothele > Macrothele yani. Next base: position 57,365,044 of record CM077032.1, on the reverse strand, counting down.
CTCAAGTTTAAGAATGTGGTTTTCACTTTAAACCTTTTCTACCAGCATATGTTCTAGCTGGTTGTTTTAGTAGTTAACGGGTTTAGTAGAGTTTAATGTTCAAGGATTTTATTAACTTACAAAATTTGTTTTTAGTGCGCTTAAGCAGATGTATAATAATTTAGCAGAAACCCACTTTCAGGTCTTTGTAGAAATGAGAGTGGTAGCATTTCTGTTTGACCCCGAAGAAGCTATAAGTGATTATTCTCAACAAAAGATCCAGAAGAAGACCACATGGGAGATGGGTGGATGAAATTCGAAAGTATGCGGGAGTAACATGGAGGAGACTGGCACAAGACAGACCGTTGTGGAAGAAACTTGGGGGACCTTCGTCCAGCAGTGGATTGATAATGGTTGACAATGATGATGATATATATATACTCGTATATGTGTGTGGTGTGTGTATTTAATTTTTTTATATTAATGACTAGCAAATAAGTTGGTATATTCCTTACCACTAATACTGTGTTAATTTAATTCTACAACTTTTCCGTTCCAGATTTGATCTTTAAAACAATGTTCCCATGACAGATGTATTTAAATAAAACTTTTCTTTCTCACATAAGCATATATAAAAGCCATCAGAAAAATTGCAAATATTTACATACATTCAAACAAACAATGAAAAATTGAAATAAATAAAAACTTAGCTTTCTGATGGCAGAATATTCCATGACACCATTCCTTTGAGGCATTTTCCTACCAAAAAAAAAGAAAAAAAAGAGGGAATAGGTGGTGGTACCTTAATACCTGCAGAGTCTTGTTGTGTAATATCCCAACTCTCCCCCCCCCCCCCCCCCCGATATTCCTCTTCTTTGGAGATAGATTAACAAGGGTTTCCAATGCACGCTTCCGAATTCTACGGTCATGACATCTAACTGCAGTTGGAGTTGCAGTCTCTGATCCTAAAATGTCAATATTGGTTCTCGTACTTACCTTATTAATACTAGTATTATTGCTTGTGGGAATGTTTAATGAAGGTACAGCATCAGGTTTCAACACTTTTCTGCTAGTCACCCCAAATAACTCTGCCTTTAAGTCACGCTCGTAACATGTGTGAAATGTTGGGAACAAACACACTCTTGCATTAGAAACTTTGAAGGAATCCTGACAATTTTTGACATTATAAATCCTTGGGAAATACATGGTGCATAATGTCAGCATTCTTGATAAAATAAAATTTCACAATGATTTGAATGTTTACGCTCCATTCGTCCTGATGATGCCGAGCCAATAGCTCTGCGAAACTATAGTCGATATATAATAAGCCTTTGATTGTGGTAAACGTTGGTATTTTTATTTTATCTGAAAACCACAAGTTTTGTAGTCATAAATTATATATAATTTTAGGTGTCAACTGGACCTTAGACTACAATTTGGTGTGTAAGTATATTAAGATATCCTACAACGGGAGACGGCAATATAACATCTTGCTTCGCTTTCGTTTTTGGACTTATTTAATACCGATATAGACTTTTCAGGAACATAAAACTTAGTTCCTAATCTTGATTATGACGAACTCAATCTATGTCAGTGTTCTTGGTTTTCCTATTGCACGTACTAAAACAGGCCACTGCACAACCGGGCATTATTGCGTTTCTTAGGAAATACTCAAACAATGAATCTCATTGGTAAATAAGTATCAAAATAAACATCAAACTTCAAACAGTTGCACATCAATTACGTTCATAACGGAAACTCCATCACACCAATTGTAAACAAACAGTGATGCCCTAAGTCGAAAGACTGGGCGTCCACGCCTACGTCATGTGCCGCTTCAAAAGTAACCGCGTCGGATACTTAGCAGCTCAAGCGGGACCCTTCTGGTTCGTGTGAGGCATGGGCTAGACGCTACAAACGAGTTGATTGAACAACTCGTTGCGAAAACCCGTGTTAGATTACTAAAAAAGAAATTTGGTTGTTAAGGTATTCCCTACAATATGATTTTTATATTAAATTTTAATTTTCTAACAAATTACTGCACGAATTCTTATTGAACATTTGCCATTTCGGTTTGGAAATAGAATATTAGCCTGACAGCAAAATAAAGAAAAATCGATTAATATCTTTGCATCACTTTCTTTTAAAGCGGGATTCTTACATTGGCGTTCCTCTCAGTCAGCAGCTTGCATGAGTACACAGTTATTTTTGACACTCAAAGTTTAGTGTAAAGCCCCAGAAAGGAATGTTTCAAAATTCGTATTTCTTTCTTTCCTTTTTTTTTTTTTTTTTTTTTTTTCTCGAAAGCTCAAATTATTCAAATATTCTGGACCTTTATCTTAAGAAAACGAAACGTTTTCTGCAAATTTATTTATTAAGAACAATTATTATTTATTAAACTTTATAGTTCAAAGAAAACGAAGCTCATCGAAGTAAATATATCTGCAGACAAAACTGGAAATACACTCATAAACAACAACTATTTGAGATTGTACAGTGACGTTGAAGAGAAAAAACAAATTATGGTTTATTGCGTGTCATTAACAAAACTGCATCATTTTTTCGCTCTCTTCCTTTTGCTAGAATTAGGTTTTTCTGATGCATATTTACAATTGTTGAGTTTTAATGTTTGTTGTTACAAGGGTACTGGAACGTCATCGGAAGAAATTCATCATTTTTCACGCTTTCCAAGAGTAGGTTGAAGAAGCGTATATGCTTCAGATTTGACCGTCTGTCTGTTTGTACGATAACTCGCGTAAAAATGGTTCTATTTTTATGAAAGTTTAGTATGTGGTGGGGAACAACCTGGGAACGAACCCTTTTGAAAATGTGCGAAATGGCGTCAAAGATCAGGATATCGGAGCGGGATCCATTCCATCGCACTTATGCGTCATGATTTACGTAAAAATGATTCGATTCGACAAGACTTTATCATGTTGTTTCGGAGGTATACTTAACCGGATCTCTTGAATGTCATCGAAATGTGGTCAAAGGTCAGGGCACAGGAGCGAGATTCATTACGTGAGTAACAAGTTAGTGAAATCATGCAATGCATTGATTATGATACGCTTTTCAACATAACAGAAATACCAGTGGCCCATGTTTAGTGCGTAGATCAAAGATATTCAAGACGGAAGGGTACAAGTCGTTGCGGTTATGTAGCGGTCGTCAGTGAAACAGATACAGAAAGTGCGGATTGGTAGGAAGTCATTCCTGTGTAGCGAGAAGCATTCAGTCAGCGGTTACTGCAACGCACACTGAACACCCAAAACATTTAACTTTATACCACCACCACATGAAAGAGGAAACGAATTCCCATTGGGAAAAGTATAGTTGAAAATTAATTATGTCAACCACTACGAGAGAAGCAGACAGCTAGGAAGTGACTGTGAAATTAGCTAAGAATTGACTGTGAAATCAGCTAAAGAATGACTGAAATTAACTACGGAATGACTGTGAAATCAGCTAAGAATTGCTGTGAAATCAGCTAAAGAGTGACTGAAATTAACTAGGGAATGCCTGTGAAATGAGCTAAAGAATGACTGAAATTAACTAGGGAATGACTGTGAAATCAGCTAAGAATTGACTGTGAAATCAGCTTAAGAATGACTGAAATTAACTACGGAATGACTGTGAAATCAGCTAAGAATTGCTGTGAAATCAGCTAAAGAATGACTGAAATTAACTAGGGAATGACTGTGAAATCAGCTAAAGAATGACTGAAATTAACTAGGGAATGACTGTGAAATCAGCTAAGAATTGACTGTGAAATCAGCTTAAGAATGACTGAAATTAACTAGGGAATGACTGTGAAATTCGCTTGGATATGACTATGAAACGTAAGAATGGGAATGATACATGAATTCCTTTCGGTGTGTTTGAATGATTCCGCAAATTATTCATGCTGAAGAGCTCGTTTTCCTTTAGACAGTTTGCTAAACACAGCTGCGTCCTTGAAAAGGTTTCGGTCTTAAACACGACATCTCTGAACCGTTTGGTTTACGAGCCGCGGATGGCTTAGTGGTTAGTGATTCATTGATATAATAAGAAGTGACGGGCGTAGACTGAGTAAAAAATCCTTTGGGAAGAAATGGTTAGTACACAAGAATTTGTGTTATATCAACAAAAACACTAATGAACCAAATGTTCATATGAGATTCTAAAATAGTGAAAGACTATAATTTCATTTTCTTGAAAAATAAAAAACAACAACAAAATAAAATTATTAAAAAAAAAAAAAAAAAAACATTATTAAAGGACCTTAAAAGAATACAGTGATGGGGAGTGTTCTCCCACTCCATTAATGATATGATAGGAGATTGCACTCCTCGAAGCCTAACAGGTAAGTGAAATTTTGTTACACTTTTCTACATTTCAATAAATGACAGGCTTTCCAATATTACCTATCCTCTTGGTTTGGTTGTCTTCAAGATGTCACGGGATTAGGCATGGCACTACACAGTGGTCCTATTGGGATTGCTAGTGTACACCATGTCTCTTTCCTCGAATCACATCTTCCAGTGCATATAGCCCAAACTGAGCGGAAACTGCTGGATGCAGTGAAAGCGAGCTTAGGCTTAGGGCAACTTGCAAAATAAGGACGCATGTCCCTAGTTTCTATTTAAAAAAAAAAAAATCTTTTATAACTTTTATTTTCTTTTTGTGTTACACATTCTTATGTCTTTGCACTCAAAATTTTATGTATTTCATCCGCCGGACCCGAGCACATTTCACCTGGAAAAAACCTTTTTAGGGATAGGCCTTTCCGGTAGGTACTGCTCGGTGAAGGGAGATTGAGACAGTATCACAAGGAGATGCACTTTGCATCACACCGTGATTAGTTCTTAATACAAATTGAACAATGCAAGGTCCCCAGGTTAGAACCTGGGCTGATCTTTCAGAGATGGTGTGATTTATTAACAATCGTTGAATATCCGCCGTCCATCGGACGAGTACGTTAAGTGACGGCCCCCAGGCTGGACACACTGGTTAAATGGGTATCTTTTCCGACGACGCCCTGAACTTCTCTCACCCCTCTATGTGCAATATGGTACTTGTTCGGTGGCGCTACCTACTGTACTCTAATCTTACTACAAACTGTTCTGTCAAAGTCACTAGACTTGCGTTCAATCCTTCCGTTTCTGCGTCCTGCCCAAAAGCCGATCTCGCTGTAGGTGCCTGGGAGTAGTATAAGACCGCGCTTGATAACCCTTTTCGGTGGCAACACTTTCGGTCACGTGACGGGTGGGTGGTCCCCATTCGGCGCAAGGGAGGAAGACGATGGCCGCACCCTCTGGTGGTGGTTCGCGAAAATGTGCAGCGCCATCTGTCGGCACTTTTTGAAATTAATTTCAAATGGTGATTATTTTTATCGTCGATGTTCACGAAGCCAATTTTAATTCTGGGAAATTTCTCCGCCATTTTTATTTTGTAACTGTTTTTAGGGTGGTGGTGGGAAATTTTATTGTAAGTGGACTGGGGAAATTTTTTTGAAACCACGGATTTATGTTCGGAAAAAAAGCGAAGCTGTACAGGGTTTGGAACTGGTTGGGTTCGAACTTGGGCCGTTTATATTGTGGCCTGAAGCTCTACTGATGTGACTACCGAGACATTGCTTGGGTAGGTCAAAGAGATTAAGACATATGATTCGCGTAATGGAGGAAGACTGCCTGAGGGATTTCCTGTTGGCCCTCTTTAGATTGAATGCAGGGAGGAGAGCGTATGAGCTTATTAAATATTTTTTTCATGACGTATTGTTCTTCATAATCCTAAACATACTCTTTTTCTTTTTCAAATGTAAGGCGTTGTTTAAACTTTTTTCCCCCGACGTGATTCATACGCGTTTAATCTGGTTCATACATTATCTTATTAAATGAAGGACTTTATTTTTCACGTTTAGAATTATTTTTTCTGTAGGGGTTTCTTGTGATTGAATTTAATCAGTCAGACGACCTGTGAAATCTTTTTTTTCATAACTTTTTCTACGCAGCATGTTGTTTTTAGTAATTGAGATTTTTTTACCGTATTTTTGTTCATGTTTTTATCTTGTAAAATGAAGAACTTGATTTATTTTTCTCTTCATGGGTTTATTATATTTTATTCTTTCTAAAAGAGGACATATTAAATATTTTCGTTATTTATTCTGCGCAACGTGTTTTCAAAAATTCAGATTTTTTTGTATTGCAACAAGTTTTCGTAGGGTTATTATATTTTAATTTTCTGTAGAGGGACAAAATTTAGTTTTTCGTGCGTAATTTTTCTAAACGTTACGTTATGCTTTGAGAACTTAAAATTTTTTGATCTGTTACGATCGTGTTTAAGTTCGATCATGCTTGAGACCACGTGTCCGTCATTTTATAAAACGAGAGCTCATTGAGAAACAACGTACCCCACCCCCTCCCCTACGGCTACCGGGTTGGGGGTAGTCGTAAGGGTGCGGCGAAACGGCTGACGAAGATAGTATATTGACCGGTGGCAACGATGAGCGTGTGACCACGTGTTTGCTTTTTTTATGACATGTTGGCTTTTGTGTGACTCATATTCCGACTTGTTGGCTTTGTGTGATTTATATTCCGACATGTTGGCTTTGTGCGACAAAAGTATTACCAAGGTAGTAGGTGTAATGGACGTGGTCGGAGCACGTGATACATGTATTTATGCGTTGACGTCATTCTCCTTAAGGCTCCATACAAGTGGCAACTGGTGTTGTGCGTGTCCGTGCTTGTACCGACTCTCGTCTCATGCTTTGTTCCCATCCGTTGCTAGCGACCACAGGATAGTGCCCGAGGGTAGTCACCTGATCCATTTCTTTCATTTGATTGGCTGTTTTGTTTTCGAGCATGAGTACTACAGGGAATCACTTCATTTTCAGTATTTGTCTTCGATCGATGCAGAGCTTTCTAGCCTTCCTGGAATTCCTGTTTTGTTCAATATTTTGTTATCATGGCAGCTGTAAAATCTATTGGAAGTTCTTCGATGATGCTGTATATGGATAATTTGCCAGAAAATTGTTTCCATCTAGGAGATAATATCTTCGTTTACGTATCTTCATGTGCTCATCAAGTCGGCGTGCACATCAGAGAATTTCAATGCTATGGCAAGCAATGCTATCCAAGCAAATCTGGTATTTGTATGTCTTTAGATCAATGGCGTGAAATGATGGATGAGAAGGAAACTATATCACGTCATCTAGCCTATGGAATATCGGCTCCTAATTTTTCATTCTCGAGGTTTCTGAAGGTAAAAGTTATGCCACAAACTCATGAAATCAGTATCAGTAGAGAAATTTATAATTGGAAGGCTGCGAAAATGTACAAATCGAATATTCTTCTCTCTGAAAATCTGTGGAAAGAATTACTTCATATTTCTTCCAGTGTATGGCATCAGGTGGTAATAGAATTTTACCGAAATATACCTTTTCATACTATATTCAAGCAAGAGATACAATCGAATGGACAAACCCTGACTAGCAATTTCACATCACCAGAGCAAAGTGAAATGCTGATTAACGAACTGAAAATGGTTCTTACAAATGCAGTACTTGAGTATTTGAAAGAAACATCTAGATCAAAGTCTTTAGATTTATCTGAAGTGTATTGTGATGACGAACATTTCTGCACAGCCCTTTTAGGAATAGAATGTAGTAAAATAGCGGAAAAATATCTCGAATCCCTAAAAAGAAGAAACTTGCTATCGTTTGTAACGGATGCTTTTTTACAAGCAATAGATCTACAAATTATTTTGAGTATGATCAAGGCAGAAATTCGTGCAAGTGACTTTGAATAAGAAATCGTACGTAAAGCAAACATCTACACAAAAGAAAAACCAAAGGCCCTTTTAAGGGCCACACAATTTTATCAAAAAGGATTATCATAATCGTACATTTTTTCAATATTTGTGTGCGTATGTGGGCTATTATGTAGCAGTTTCATGTTTTATTTTGAACTTCTATCATAATTTTTAAAAGTTATATGTATTAAGAGAAACAGTGTTTTTGATATGAATCACCATAATTTGATACATTTTGATAGGCAACATATCAAATGTATCAATTCAGTGATTTTTGTTTGTTTGTTTCATAATTGAAAATATTTCTCTGTTTGAATTTGTGCAAATATGATCTTTTTTCTTTTGATTCCGTTTCCGCATTACCCTAGAGGTGCTAATGCTCACCGACCTGGCAACACACTTTCGTCAAGGCTATTCATGTTTGCACCCGATAAAGATCTTGTCAGCCACGTGGTGCTAAACAACCACATGACGCGGGGTGGGGTTCCAGTTCTTTGTTTATCCTCTTAACTCGTAGAATAGGTAGGTACATGCACAAGAGCATTGTGACTATTGGTTAATCCCCTAAAGCTCTTTGTAGAACAATATGTGCTCAAACTAACACAAAGAGGAACAACGGCTACATATTAGTGTAGATAGGTTTCGGAACTATTACATAACCTCTAAATATTGTTTGATCGTCGATCCTACCCCTTTGGGAGAAAGTACGTGTTCACAGGCAGACAAAGAGAAACGCTAAGGGGGTGGGGGGTACGGTAGCTGCTTGTAGTAGGGTAACAAAGATATTTGTTAATCCTCAAAACATGTTCTGTGCAAGTAAGCACGTGTTTAAGGGCAAAGAAATGCAAAAACGTGTCGTTATTTATCGCTGACATATGCTGACACCCTCATTTACTGTTCAGACGGAGTTCTGCTACACTCGAGTTTTTCTTCGTGCGTTTTCTTTCCAAGTAAATTTTAGTGTTTCTTCACTGTTCCTTAAGTTTGCAAAATGAAAATGATCAATTTACTATCTTGGATGTATTAGAGCTGCAAATTAAGCATCAGGTTCTGCTAACAAGAAAGTATTTTTTGAAGAAACAGAAGATGGTCTTCCTGAAACACAGCCGAAAAATCATTCAATGGTTGATATTTCTAAGAACTGTGTTTCGTCGGATATTTTACTAGTCGTTCAGTCTAGAAATTCTGGGGACAGTGAAATTGTAGTGGTGGAAACAGTGTTACCTTCAGGACAAATACTTCAAGAGGATCCTCCGAAGCACCATTATTCCCTTAGTGGAGGGAGGTTTGTGATTGATTTTTAGGTTTGTAATTGTGAGTGATTTTATTTTTATATTTTCTGAAATGAATTTTTATTCATTTCAGAAAATATTATTCCTGCGGTGTTACATACAAGCCATCAAAAACATTAGTAACAATGACACCAGCAACGTTCTACAAACTCAAAGCCAAAATTTCAAACATGATGTCAGGAGAAGAGATAGCAATAAAGAACTGTTTATGCCTTACACCTTCACCCCTCGCAAAGGACTACAAGTGAAGTGGCAAAAAATGTATGTTGAAACAAATGAAAGTTCTGTTTTGCTCCGGGAGGAGTCATCTTCACCAAAGAACAATTTGAAAACTTGCAAAATGCCTGTGATGTCGTGGCAGATTCCGTCGCAGAGTTATTGTTTGGCGGAGCCTTTCAAACTTCGGTCAAAAAATACGAGACTCTCCCAGAATAAATGCACCAAGTCAAAAGATGATACATTATTAGTAATTTTTTCAAAAAGGCTGTCGCCAGAGCAGTAGAGAAATGTATCGGAAAAGTGTTTGCTATGAATGTAGATTAACTATGGAACTCCAACAACTGAACCGAGCAGCGCATGACTGACATCAAGCGAAGACAAGTGGGCATTTTACAAAGATGACGCAATTCCCTACTTAGAACCAAGATTGCTCGCCGAGGCGGTTGTTGCAGAATTTAACGGAATGAAACTTTACATTCCAGATATATTTCTGAACTCTCTTAAAAGAAAAGCGGTACTGAATGAGGTTCGCGCTATCGACGTAAACAGGTGATAAAACAAACAAAAAACAGTTTTTTAGAGATTCGGCTTACGCGGGAAACCACTTAAAAATAAAACGCATTGGGATTCCTACCTCTTGGGTGAAGTGGAAACGGAATAAAAAATAAAGAACGAAAAGAACACATTTACACAATTCACACAAGAATAAAAAAATCGTCTGTTTTAAAATGTTGCTTTGATTAAAATCTTGAAATGGTATTTTTGCGCCCACTAACTTCGATGTTGTGAGAGCAAGCTAATAGAAGTCTTTCAGAAAGCATTTATGAAGGTATTTGAATCATTGATTTTTCTAATAGTCAATATTTTAAACGTTCGTTTTTCCAGGAGCCAATATTTGAATGCTTCATTTTCCTAAAAGTCAATATTTGAATCGTTCGTTTTTCATAAAGTTTGTTTTTGAATCGTATAAATTTTAACGTCAAAAAATGGTTTTGTTGTTTTTACTAAGAGGGCGATTTTTTAAATTTTCGTTTTCTTATAATCGCAAAAATCCCATAGAATAACATGGGAATTGCTATCCAACTAAAAGTCAATATTTGAATCGTTCATTTTTCATAAAATTCGTTTCTGAATCGCATAAATTTTAATTAGACAAAAAATGGTTTTGTTGTTTTCACTAAGAGAATATTTTTTTAATTCCATTTCCTTATAATCGCAAAAATACCATTGAATAACATGGGAAAACTACCATGCATAAAAGAGCTGTTTTGAAACGAGCAAAATTCTCTAAAAGATCGATTCCGTAAAAGTTGAAAATAGACCAGGTGGAAAATGGAATGTTCTAAAAATGTCTTAAGGAACGAAATGAACTATGAAAAAAATATGTAGGAAAGAATTATTAGCTTAATGACTAGCTTTTTAAAAAAATAGGAGAAAAAATTCAACTAAAAGAATGACACTTTATTTTCTTTCCATCTGATTTTAATAGAGAATCCATCGATATGACACAGGATTCAAATTTTTACACATTTTCTTAGTTTCTGTCTTTTTCCGTTTAGAAGTTACGAAAGAATTTCCTTTTTGCACAGGATCTTTTAACATTTGTTTATTTTTAATATACTTTGTTGGCAAATTAATATCCCTTAATGCCTTTACAAATTCAGGAGGTAGTTGCAGCTTAGAACCTTTGCTTCGAAACATGGAGTCTACGAGATCGATAATATTCGAGTTTTTCACAATGTGTCCTCGGACTTGGAGTTCTGCTTTGGGGCTCCAACCAATTATGTCAGAGTTTGTTTTATAGATATCCAACACATTTCTTGCATAGCGTTTCAATTTAGTAGGAACGGCCTGTATGACAAGATCTTTCACATAATGTTTTTCTTTCTCTTCTATGAAAAGCTCTTCTTTCGCTGGTTCTTCAGTTCTCGACGGGGTTTCATGAGATGTTACCGGAGGATTGAAGCTGGATACGTGAATGCGTTTATTCAAGACTTGGTTATATAATTTCACTTTTGCTGCGTCAGGCTCTTTGCTTTACAGAATTTTTTCATTTCTTTGTCCAAGTCCGTTAGCGTTTCATCTTTTGGCATATGGCGAGAAATCCATTCTTCGGGAATCAGAACCATTTTCTTGGTGAATTCCATTATTTCGTAAGCAAAGGCATAAGTACACCTTGCGAGCTCTTTCTCTAAAAAAGACGCCTCTGTATAAAAAGAGGAAACTCCTTATTCAAAAAGGGGGATTTTTAGGCGTGTTGATTCCTGCTGCTCTCAGCGTGCTAACGACTGAGAGCAGCAATAAATATCTCAGCGTGCTAATGACTGAGAGCAGCAATAAATATCTCAGCGTGCTAACGACTGAGAGCAGCAATAAATATCTCAGCGTGCTAACGACTGAGAGCAGCAGGAATCAACACGCCTAAAAATCCCCCTTTTTGAATAAGGAGTTTCCTCTTTTTATACAGAGGCGTCTTTTTTAGAGAAAGAGCTCGCAAGGTGTACTTATGCCTTTGCTTACGAAATAATGGAATTCACCAAGAAAATGGTTCTGATTCCCGAAGAATGGATTTCTCGCCATATGCCAAAAGATGAAACGCTAACGGACTTGGACAAAGAAATGAAAAAAATCTGTAAAGCAAAGAGCCTGACGCAGCAAAAGTGAAATTATATAACCAAGTCTTGAATAAACGCATTCACGTATCCAGCTTCAATCCTCCGGTAACATCTCATGAAACCCCGTCGAGAACTGAAGAACCAGCGAAAGAAGAGCTTTTCATAGAAGAGAAAGAAAAACATTATGTGAAAGATCTTGTCATACAGGCCGTTCCTACTAAATTGAAACGCTATGCAAGAAATGTGTTGGATATCTATAAAACAAACTCTGACATAATTGGTTGGAGCCCCAAAGCAGAACTCCAAGTCCGAGGACACATTGTGAAAAACTCGAATATTGTCGATCTCGTAGACTCCATGTTTCGAAGCAAAGGTTCTAAGCTGCAACTACCTCCTGAATTTGTAAAGGCATTAAGGGATATTAATTTGCCAACAAAGTATATTAAAAATAAACAAATGTTAAAAGATCCTGTGCAAAAAGGAAATTCTTTCGTAACTTCTAAACGGAAAAAGACAGAAACTAAGAAAATGTGTAAAAATTTGAATCCTGTGTCATATCGATGGATTCTCTATTAAAATCAGATGGAAAGAAAATAAAGTGTCATTCTTTTAGTTGAATTTTTCTCCTATTTTTTTAAAAAGCTAGTCATTAAGCTAATAATTCTTTCCTACATATTTTTTTCATAGTTCATTTCGTTCCTTAAGACATTTTTAGAACATTCCATTTTCCACCTGGTCTATTTTCAACTTTTACGGAATCGATCTTTTAGAGAATTTTGCTCGTTTCAAAACAGCTCTTTTATGCATGGTAGTTTTCCCATGTTATTCAATGGTATTTTTGCGATTATAAGGAAATGGAATTAAAAATATTCTCTTAGTGAAAACAACAAAACCATTTTTTGTCTAATTAAAATTTATGCGATTCAGAAACGAATTTTATGAAAAATGAACGATTCAAATATTGACTTTTAGTTGGATAGCAATTCCCATGTTATTCTATGGGATTTTTGCGATTATAAGAAAACGAAAATTTAAAAAATCGCCCTCTTAGTAAAAACAACAAAACCATTTTTTGACGTTAAAATTTATACGATTCAAAAACAAACTTTATGAAAAACGAACGATTCAAATATTGACTTTTAGGAAAATGAAGCATTCAAATATTGGCTCCTGGAAAAACGAACGTTTAAAATATTGACTATTAGAAAAATCAATGATTCAAATACCTTCATAAATGCTTTCTGAAAGACTTCTATTAGCTTGCTCTCACAACATCGAAGTTAGTGGGCGCAAAAATACCATTTCAAGATTTTAATCAAAGCAACATTTTAAAACAGACGATTTTTTTTATTCTTGTGTGAATTGTGTAAATGTGTTCTTTTCGTTCTTTATTTTTATTCCGTTTCCACTTCACCCAAGAGGTAGGAATCCCAATGCGTTTTATTTTTAAGTGGTTTCCCGCGTAAGCCGAATCTCTAAAAAACTGTTTTTTGTTTGTTTTATCACCTGTTTACGTCGATAGCGCGAACCTCATTCAGTACCGCTTTTCTTTTAAGAGAGTTCAGAAATATATCTGGAATGTAAAGTTTCATTCCGTTAAATTCTGCAACAACCGCCTCGGCGAGCAATCTTGGTTCTAAGTAGGGAATTGCGTCATCTTTGTAAAATGCCCACTTGTCTTCGCTTGATGTCAGTCATGCGCTGCTCGGTTCAGTTGTTGGAGTTCCATAGTTAATCTACATTCATAGCAAACACTTTTCCGATACATTTCTCTACTGCTCTGGCGACAGCCTTTTTGAAAAAATTACTAATAATGTATCATCTTTTGACTTGGTGCATTTATTCTGGGGGAGTCTCGTATTTCTTGACCGAAGTTTGAAAGGCTCCGCCAAACAATAACTCTGCGACGGAATCTGCCACGACATCACAGGCATTTTGCAAGTTTTCAAATTGTTCTTTGGTGAAGATGACTCCTCCCGGAGCAAAACAGAACTTTCATTTGTTTCAACATACATTTTTTGCCACTTCACTTGTAGTCCTTTGCGAGGGGTGAAGGTGTAAGGCATAAACAGTTCTTTATTGCTATCTCTTCTCCTGACATCATGTTTGAAATTTTGGCTTTGAGTTTGTAGAACGTTGCTGGTGTCATTGTTACTAATGTTTTTGATGGCTTGTATGTAACACCGCAGGAATAATATTTTCTGAAATGAATAAAAATTCATTTCAGAAAATATAAAAATAAAATCACTCACAATTACAAACCTAAAAATCAATCACAAACCTCCCTCCACTAAGGGAATAATGGTGCTTCGGAGGATCCTCTTGAAGTATTTGTCCTGAAGGTAACACTGTTTCCACCACTACAATTTCACTGTCCCCAGAATTTCTAGACTGAACGACTAGTAAAATATCCGACGAAACACAGTTCTTAGAAATATCAACCATTGAATGATTTTTCGGCTGTGTTTCAGGAAGACCATCTTCTGTTTCTTCAAAAAATACTTTCTTGTTAGCAGAACCTGATGCTTAATTTGCAGCTCTAATACATCCAAGATAGTAAATTGATCATTTTCATTTTGCAAACTTAAGGAACAGTGAAGAAACACTAAAATTTACTTGGAAAGAAAACGCACGAAGAAAAACTCGAGTGTAGCAGAACTCCGTCTGAACAGTAAATGAGGGTGTCAGCATATGTCAGCGATAAATAACGACACGTTTTTGCATTTCTTTGCCCTTAAACACGTGCTTACTTGCACAGAACATGTTTTGAGGATTAACAAATATCTTTGTTACCCTACTACAAGCAGCTACCGAACCCCCACCCCCTTAGCGTTTCTCTTTGTCTGCCTGTGAACACGTACTTTCTCCCAAAGGGGTAGGATCGACGATCAAACAATATTTAGAGGTTATGTAATAGTTCCGAAACCTATCTACACTAATATGTAGCCGTTGTTCCTCTTTGTGTTAGTTTGAGCACATATTGTTCTACAAAGAGCTTTAGGGGATTAACCAATAGTCACAATGCTCTTGTGCATGTACCTACCTATTCTACGAGTTAAGAGGATAAACAAAGAACTGGAACCCCACCCCGCGTCATGTGGTTGTTTAGCACCACGTGGCTGACAAGATCTTTATCGGGTGCAAACATGAATAGCCTTGACGAAAGTGTGTTGCCAGGTCGGTGAGCATTATTAGCACCTCTAGGGTAATGCGGAAACGGAATCAAAAGAAAAAAGATCATATTTGCACAAATTCAAACAGAGAAATATTTTCAATTATGAAACAAACAAACAAAAATCACTGAATTGATACATTTGATATGTTGCCTATCAAAATGTATCAAATTATGGTGATTCATATCAAAAACACTGTTTCTCTTAATACATATAACTTTTAAAAATTATGATAGAAGTTCAAAATAAAACATGAAACTGCTACATAATAGCCCACATACGCACACAAATATTGAAAAAATGTACGATTATGATAATCCTTTTTGATAAAATTGTGTGGCCCTTAAAAGGGCCTTTGGTTTTTCTTTTGTGTAGATGTTTGCTTTACGTACGATTTCTTATTCAAAGTCACTTGCACGAATTTCTGCCTTGATCATACTCAAAATAATTTGTAGATCTATTGCTTGTAAAAAAGCATCCGTTACAAACGATAGCAAGTTTCTTCTTTTTAGGGATTCGAGATATTTTTCCGCTATTTTACTACATTCTATTCCTAAAAGGGCTGTGCAGAAATGTTCGTCATCACAATACACTTCAGATAAATCTAAAGACTTTGATCTAGATGTTTCTTTCAAATACTCAAGTACTGCATTTGTAAGAACCATTTTCAGTTCGTTAATCAGCATTTCACTTTGCTCTGGTGATGTGAAATTGCTAGTCAGGGTTTGTCCATTCGATTGTATCTCTTGCTTGAATATAGTATGAAAAGGTATATTTCGGTAAAATTCTATTACCACCTGATGCCATACACTGGAAGAAATATGAAGTAATTCTTTCCACAGATTTTCAGAGAGAAGAATATTCGATTTGTACATTTTCGCAGCCTTCCAATTATAAATTTCTCTACTGATACTGATTTCATGAGTTTGTGGCATAACTTTTACCTTCAGAAACCTCGAGAATGAAAAATTAGGAGCCGATATTCCATAGGCTAGATGACGTGATATAGTTTCCTTCTCATCCATCATTTCACGCCATTGATCTAAAGACATACAAATACCAGATTTGCTTGGATAGCATTGCTTGCCATAGCATTGAAATTCTCTGATGTGCACGCCGACTTGATGAGCACATGAAGATACGTAAACGAAGATATTATCTCCTAGATGGAAACAATTTTCTGGCAAATTATCCATATACAGCATCATCGAAGAACTTCCAATAGATTTTACAGCTGCCATGATAACAAAATATTGAACAAAACAGGAATTCCAGGAAGGCTAGAAAGATCTGCATCGATCGAAAACAAATACTGAAAATGAAGTGATTCCCTGTAGTACTCATGCTCGAAAACAAAACAGCCAATCAAATGAAAGAAATGGATCAGGTGACTACCCTCGGGCACTATCCTGTGGTCGCTAGCAACGGATGGGAACAAAGCATGAGACGAGAGTCGGTACAAGCACGGACACGCACAACACCAGTTGCCACTTGTATGGAGCCTTAAGGAGAATGACGTCAACGCATAAATACATGTATCACGTGCTCCGACCACGTCCATTACACCTACTACCTTGGTAATACTTTTGTCGCACAAAGCCAACATGTCGGAATATAAATCACACAAAGCCAACAAGTCGGAATATGAGTCACACAAAAGCCAACATGTCATAAAAAAAAAAAAGCAAACACGTGGTCACACGCTCATCGTTGCCACCGGTCAATATACTATCTTCGTCAGCCGTTTCGCCGCACCCTTACGACTACCCCCAACCCGGTAGCCGTAGGGGAGGGGGTGGGGTACGTTGTTTCTCAATGAGCTCTCGTTTTATAAAATGACGGACACGTGGTCTCAAGCATGATCGAACTTAAACACGATCGTAACAGATCAAAAAATTTTAAGTTCTCAAAGCATAACGTAACGTTTAGAAAAATTACGCACGAAAAACTAAATTTTGTCCCTCTACAGAAAATTAAAATATAATAACCCTACGAAAACTTGTTGCAATACAAAAAAATCTGAATTTTTGAAAACACGTTGCGCAGAATAAATAACGAAAATATTTAATATGTCCTCTTTTAGAAAGAATAAAATATAATAAACCCATGAAGAGAAAAAATAAATCAAGTTCTTCATTTTACAAGATAAAAACATGAACAAAAATACGGTAAAAAAATCTCAATTACTAAAAACAACATGCTGCGTAGAAAAAGTTATGAAAAAAAAGATTTCACAGGTCGTCTGACTGATTAAATTTAATCACAAGAAACCCCTACAGAAAAAATAATTCTAAACGTGAAAAATAAAGTCCTTCATTTAATAAGATAATGTATGAACCAGATTAAACGCGTATGAATCACGTCGGGGGAAAAAAGTTTAAACAACGCCTTACATTTGAAAAAGAAAAAGAGTATGTTTAGGATTATGAAGAACAATACGTCATGAAAAAAATATTTAATAAGCTCATACGCTCTCCTCCCTGCATTCAATCTAAAGAGGGCCAACAGGAAATCCCTCAGGCAGTCTTCCTCCATTACGCGAATCATATGTCTTAATCTCTTTGACCTACCCAAGCAATGTCTCGGTAGTCACATCAGTAGAGCTTCAGGCCACAATATAAACGGCCCAAGTTCGAACCCAACCAGTTCCAAACCCTGTACAGCTTCGCTTTTTTCCGAACATAAATCCGTGGTTTCAAAAAATTTCCCCAGTCCACTTACAATAAAATTTCCCACCACCACCCTAAAAACAGTTACAAAATAAAAATGGCGGAGAAATTTCCCAGAATTAAAATTGGCTTCGTGAACATCGACGATAAAAAAAATAATCACCATTTGAAATTAATTTCAAAAAGTGCCGACAGATGGCGCTGCACATTTTCGTGAACCACCACCAGAGGGTGCGGCCATCGTCTTCCTCCCTTGCGCCGAATGGGGACCACCCACCCGTCACGTGACCGAAAGTGTTGCCACCGAAAAGGGTTATCAAGCGCGGTCTTATACTACTCCTGGGACCTAAACTCTACTCACTGTGGACGGATGTCCTACAAGAAAATGACAAATATTGAACGTTTGGTTTACATCATGAAGGGACAACTTGGCAACTGAATGATAATTCCAGAATTGCTCTTTTACGTGAATAATGAATGAACTCACAAGAAGGAACGGTTATGCCGTCACTAGTAAATATCAGAGCTCTGCAATGAATGATTTACTCCGAGCGTAGTGACAACCTGGAAATCGAAAGATTGTCCGTGAATGTCTTATTTGCGTGAATGATGAATGAACTCCCAAGAAGGAATGGTTATGCCGTCCCTAGTAAATATTAGAGCTCTGCAATGAATGATTTACTCCGAGCGTAGTGACAACCTGGAAATCGAAAGATTGTCCGTGAATGTCTTACTTGCGTGAATGATGAATGAACTCCCAAGAAGGAATGGTTATGCCGTCCCTAGTAAATATTAGAGCTCTGCAATGAATGATTTACTCCGAGCGTAGTGACAACCTGGAAATTGAAAGATCGTCCGTGAATGTCTTATTTGCGGGAATGATGAATAAATTCCCAAGAAGGAATGGTTTTGCCGTCCCTAGTAAATATGAGAGCTGTGCAATGAATGATTTACTCCGAGCAAAGTAACATCCTGGAAATCGAAAGATCGTCCGTAAATGTCTTATTTGCGTGAATGATGAATGAACTCCGAAGAAGGAATGGTTATGCCTTCATTAGTAAATATGAGAGCTCTGCAATGAATGATTTACTCCGAGCGTAGTGACAACCTGGAAATCGAAAGATCGTCCGTGAATGTCTTATTTGCGTGAATGATGAATTAACTCCCAAGAAGGAATGGTTATGACGTCACTAGTAAATATGAGAGCTTTGCAATGAATGATTTACTCCGAGCAAAGTAACAGCTTGGAAATCGAAAGATCGTCCGTAAATGTCTTATTTGCGTGAATGATGAATGAACTCCCAAGAAGAAATGGTTATGCCGTCACTAGTAAATATGAAAGATCTGCAATCAATGATTTACTCCGAGCAAAGTAACATCCTGGAAATCGAAAGATCGTCCGTGAATGTCTTATTTGCGTGAATGATGAATGAACTCCCAAGAAGGAATGGTTATGCCTTCACTAGTAAATATGAGAGCTCTGCAATGAATGATTTACTCCGAGCGTAGTGACAAACTGGAAATCGAAAGATCGTCCGTGAATGTCTTATTTGCGTGAATGATGAATGAACTCCCAAGAAGGAATGGTTATGCCGTCACCAGTAAATATGAGAGCTTTGCAAAGAATGATTTACTCCGAGCAAAGTAACATCCTGGAAATCGAAAGATCGTCCATGAATGTCTTATTTGCGTGAATGATGAATGAACTCCCAAGAAGGAATGGTTATGCCTTCACTAGTAAATATGAGAGCTCTGCAATGAATGATTTACTCCGAGCGTAGTGACAAGCTGGAAATCGAAAGATCGTCCGTGAATGTCTTATTTGCGTGAATGATGAATGAACTCCCAAGAAGGAATGGTTCTACCGTCACTAGTAAATATGAGAGCTCTGGAATGAATGATTTACTCCGAGCGTAAGGACCAACTGGAAATCGAAAGATCGTCCGTGAATGTCTTATTTGCGTGAATGATGAATGAACTCCCAAGAAGAAATGGTTATGCCGTCACTAGTAAATATGAGAGCTTTGCAATGAATGATTTACTCCGAGCAAAGTAACATCCTGGAAATCGAAAGATCGTCCGTGAATGTCTTATTTGCGTGAATGATGAATGAACTCCGAAGACGGAATGGTTATGCCTTCACTAGTAAATATGAGAGCTCTGCAATGAATGATTTACTCCGAGCGCAGTGACAACCTGGAAATCGAAAGATCGTCCGTTAATGTCTTATTTGCGTGAATGATGAATGAACTCCCAAGAAGGATTGGTTATGCCGTCACTAGTAAATATGAGAGCTTTGCAATGAACGATTTACTCCGAGCGTAGTGACAACCTGGAAATCGAAAGATCGTCCGTGAATGTCTTATTTGCGTGAATGATGAATGAACTCCCAAGAAGGAATGGTTATGCAGTCACTAGTAAATATGAGAGCTCTGCAATGAATGATTTACTCCGAGCGTAGTGACAACCTGGAAATCGAAAGATCGTCCGTGAATGTCTTATTTGTGTGAATGATGAATGAACTCCCAAGAAGGAATGGTTATGCAGTCACTAGTAAATATGAGAGCTCTGCAATGAATGATTTACTCCGAGCGTAGTGACAACCTGGAAATCAAAAGATCGTCCGTGAATGTCTTATTTGCGTGAATGATGAATGAACTCCCAAGAAGGAATGGTTATGCAGTCACTAGTAAATATGAGAGCTCTGCAATGAATGATTTACTCCGAGCGTAGTGACAACCTGGAAATCAAAAGATCGTCCGTGAATGTCTTATTTGCGTGAATGATGAATGAACTCCCAAGAAGGAATGGTTATGCAGTCACTAGTAAATATGAGAGCTCTGCAATGAATGATTTACTCCGAGCGTACTGACAACCTGGAAATCAAAATATCGTCCGTGAATGTCTTATTTGCGTGAATGATGAATGAACTCCCAAGAAGGAATGGTTATGCCGTCACTAGTAAATATGAGAGCTCTGCAATGAAAGATTTATTCCGAGCGTAGTGACAACCTGGAAATCGAACGATCGTCCGTGAATATCTTATTTGCGTGAATGATGAATGAACTCCCAAGAAGGAATGGTTATGCCGTCACTAGTAAATATGAGAGCTTTGCAATGAATGATTTACTCCGAGCAAAGTAACATCCTGGAAATCGAAAGATCGTCCGTAAATGTCTTATTTGCGTGAATGATGAATGAACTCCCAAGAAGGAATGGTTATGCCTTCACTAGTAAATATGAGAGCTCTGCAATGAATGATTTACTCCGAGCGTAGTGACAACCTGGAAATCGAAAGATCGTCCGTGAATGTCTTATTTGCGTGAATCATGAATGAACTCTCAAGAAGGAATGGTTATGCCGTCACTAGGAAATATGAGAGCTCTGCAATGAATGATTTACTCCGAGCATAGTGACAAGCTGGAAATCGAAAGATCGTCCGTAAACGTCTTATTTGCGTGAATGATGAATGAACTCCCAAGAAGGAATGGTTATACCGTCACTAGTAAATATGTGAGCTCTGCAATGAATGATATACTCCGAGCGTAGTGACAACCTGGAAATCGAAAGATCGTCCGTGAATGTCTTATTTGCGTAAATGATGAATGAACTCCCAAGAAGGAATGGCTATGCCGTCACTAGGAAATAAGAGAGCTCTGCAATGAATGATATACTCCGAGCGTAGTGACAACCTGGAAATCGAAAGATCGTCCGTGAATGTCTTATTTGCGTAAATGATGAATGAACTCCCAAGAAGGAATGGTTATGCCGTCACTAGGAAATAAGAGAGCTCTGCAATGAATGATTTACTCCGAGCGTAGTGACAACCTGGAAATCGAAAGATCGTCCGTGAATGTCTTATTTGCGTGAATGATGAATGAACTCCCAAGAAGGAATGGTTATACGGTCACTAGTAAATATGAGAGCTTTGCAATGAATGATTTACTCCGAGCGTAGTGACAACCTGGAAATCGAAAGATCGTCCGTGAATGTCTTATTTGCGTAAATGATGAATGAACTCCCAAGAAGGAATGGTTATGCCGTCACTAGGAAATAAGAGAGCTCTGCAATGAATGATTTACTCCGAGAATAGTGACAAGCTGGAAATCGAAAGATCGTCCGTAAATGTCTTATTTGCGTGAATGATGAATGAACTCCCAAGAAGGAATGGTTATACCGTCACTAGTAAATATGAGAGCTTTGCAATGAATGATTTACTCCGAGCGTAGTGACAACCTGGAAATCGAAAGATCGTCCGTAAACGTCTTATTTGCGTGAATGATGAATGAACTCCCAAGAAGGAATGGTTATACCGTCACTAGTAAATATGAGAGCTCTGCAATGAATGATATACTCCGAGCGTAGTGACAACCTGGAAATCGAAAGATCGTCCGTGAATGTCTTATTTGCGTAAATGATGAATGAACTCCCAAGAAGGAATGGTTATGCCGTCACTAGGAAATAAGAGAGCTCTGCAATGAATGATATACTCCGAGCGTAGTGACAACCTGGAAATCGAAAGATCGTCCGTGAATGTCTTATTTGCGTGAATGATGAATGAACTCTCAAGAAGGAATGGTTATCCCGTCACTAGTAAATATGAGAGCTCTGCAATGAATGATTTACTCCGAGCGTAGTGACAAGCTGGAAATCGAAAGATCGTCCGTAAATGTCTTATTTGCGTGAATGATGAATGAACTCCCAAGAAGGAATGGTTATACCGTCACTAGTAAATATGTGAGCTCTGCAATGAATGATATACTCCGAGCGTAGTGACAACCTGGAAATCGAAAGATCGTCCGTGAATGTCTTATTTGCGTGAATGATGAATGAACTCCCAAGAAGGAATGGTTATGCCGTCACTAGGAAATAAGAGAGCTCTGCAATGAATGATATACTCCGAGCGTAGTGACAACCTGGAAATCGAAAGATCGTCCGTGAATGTCTTATTTGCGTGAATGATGAATGAACTCCCAAGAAGGAATGGTTATGCCGTCACTAGGAAATAAGAGAGCTCTGCAATGAATGATTTACTCCGAGCATAGTAACAAGCTGGAAATCGAAAGATCGTCCGTAAATGTCTTATTTGCGTGAATGATGAATGAACTCCCAAGAAGGAATGGTTATGCGGTCACTAGTAAATATGAGAGCTTTGCAATGAATGATTTACTCCGAGCGTAGTGACAACTTGGAAATCGAAAGATCGTCCGTGAATGTCTTATTTGCGTGAATGATGAATGAACTCCCAAGAAGGAATGGTTATGCCGTCACTAGTAAATATGAGAGCTTTGCAAAGAATGATTTACTCCGAGCAAAGTAACATCCTGGAAATCGAAAGATCGTCCATGAATGTCTTATTTGCGTGAATGATGAATGAACTCCCAAGAAGGAATGGTTATGCCTTCACTAGTAAATATGAGAGCTCTGCAATGAATGATTTACTCCGAGCGTAGTGACAAGTTGGAAATCGAAAGATCGTCCGTGAATGTCTTATTTGCGTGAATGATGAATGAACTCCCAAGAAGGAATGGTTCTGCCGTCACTAGTAAATATGAGAGCTCTGGAATGAATGATTTACTCCGAGCGTAAGGACCAACTGGAAATCGAAAGATCGTCCGTGAATGTCTTATTTGCGTGAATGATGAATGAACTCCCAAGAAGAAATGGTTATGCCGTCACTAGTAAATATGAGAGCTTTGCAATGAATGATTTACTCCGAGCAAAGTAACATCCTGGAAATCGAAAGATCGTCCGTGAATGTCTTATTTGCGTGAATGATGAATGAACTCCGAAGACGGAATGGTTATGCCTTCACTAGTAAATATGAGAGCTCTGCAATGAATGATTTACTCCGAGCGCAGTGACAACCTGGAAATCGAAAGATCGTCCGTTAATGTCTTATTTGCGTGAATGATGAATGAACTCCCAAGAAGGATTGGTTATGCCGTCACTAGTAAATATGAGAGCTTTGCAATGAACGATTTACTCCGAGCGTAGTGACAACCTGGAAATCGAAAGATCGTCCGTGAATGTCTTATTTGCGTGAATGATGAATGAACTCCCAAGAAGGAATGGTTATGCAGTCACTAGTAAATATGAGAGCTCTGCAATGAATGATTTACTCCGAGCGTAGTGACAACCTGGAAATCAAAAGATCGTCCGTGAATGTCTTATTTGCGTGAATGATGAATGAACTCCCAAGAAGGAATGGTTATGCAGTCACTAGTAAATATGAGAGCTCTGCAATGAATGATTTACTCCGAGCGTAGTGACAACCTGGAAATCAAAAGATCGTCCGTGAATGTCTTATTTGCGTGAATGATGAATGAACTCCCAAGAAGGAATGGTTATGCAGTCACTAGTAAATATGAGAGCTCTGCAATGAATGATTTACTCCGAGCGTAGTGACAACCTGGAAATCAAAAGATCGTCCGTGAATGTCTTATTTGCGTGAATGATGAATGAACTCCCAAGAAGGAATGGTTATGCCGTCACTAGTAAATATGAGAGCTCTGCAATGAAAGATTTATTCCGAGCGTAGTGACAACCTGGAAATCGAACGATCGTCCGTGAATATCTTATTTGCGTGAATGATGAATGAACTCCCAAGAAGGAATGGTTATGCCGTCACTAGTAAATATGAGAGCTTTGCAATGAATGATTTACTCCGAGCAAAGTAACATCCTGGAAATCGAAAGATCGTCCGTAAATGTCTTATTTGCGTGAATGATGAATGAACTCCCAAGAAGGAATGGTTATGCCTTCACTAGTAAATATGAGAGCTCTGCAATGAATGATTTACTCCGAGCGTAGTGACAACCTGGAAATCGAAAGATCGTCCGTGAATGTCTTATTTGCGTGAATGATGAATGAACTCCCAAGAAGGAATGGTTATGCCGTCACTAGTAAATATGAGAGCTCTGCAATGAATGATTTACTCCGAGCGTAGTGACAAGCTGGAAATCGAAAGATCGTCCGTGAATATCTTATTTGCGTGAATGATGAATGAACTCCCAAGAAGGAATGGTTATGCCGTCACTAGTAAATATGAGAGCTCTGCAATGAATGATTTACTCCGAGCGTAGTGACAACCTGGAAATCGAAAGATCGTCCGTGAATGTCTTATTTGCGTGAATGATGAATGAACTCCCAAGAAGGAATGGTTATGCCGTCACTAGTAAATATGAGAGCTCTGCAATGAATGATTTACTCCGAGCGTAGTGACAACCTGGAAATCGAAAGATCGTCCGTGAATGTCTTATTTGCGTGAATGATGAATGAACTCCCAAGAAGGAATGGTTATGCCGTCACTAGGAAATAAGAGAGCTCTGCAATGAATGATTTACTCCGAGCATAGTGACAAGCTGGAAATCGAAAGATCGTCCGTAAATGTCTTATTTGCGTGAATGATGAATGAACTCCCAAGAAGGAATGGTTATACGGTCACTAGTAAATATGAGAGCTTTGCAATGAATGATTTACTCCGAGCGTAGTGACAACCTGGAAATCGAAAGATCGTCCGTGAATGTCTTATTTGCGTAAATGATGAATGAACTCCCAAGAAGGAATGGTTATGCCGTCACTAGGAAATAAGAGAGCTCTGCAATGAATGATATACTCCGAGCGTAGTGACAACCTGGAAATCGAAAGATCGTCCGTGAATGTCTTATTTGCGTAAATGATGAATGAACTCCCAAGAAGGAATGGTTATGCCGTCACTAGGAAATAAGAGAGCTCTGCAATGAATGATATACTCCGAGCGTAGTGACAACCTGGAAATCGAAAGATCGTCCGTGAATGTCTTATTTGCGTGAATCATGAATGAACTCTCAAGAAGGAATGGTTATGCCGTCACTAGGAAATAAGAGAGCTCTGCAATGAATGATTTACTCCGAGCATAGTGACAAGCTGGAAATCGAAAGATCGTCCGTAAACGTCTTATTTGCGTGAATGATGAATGAACTCCCAAGAAGGAATGGTTATACCGTCACTAGTAAATATGTGAGCTCTGCAATGAATGATATACTCCGAGCGTAGTGACAACCTGGAAATCGAAAGATCGTCCGTGAATGTCTTATTTGCGTAAATGATGAATGAACTCCCAAGAAGGAATGGTTATGCCGTCACTAGGAAATAAGAGAGCTCTGCAATGAATGATATACTCCGAGCGTAGTGACAACCTGGAAATCGAAAGATCGTCCGTGAATGTCTTATTTGCGTAAATGATGAATGAACTCCCAAGAAGGAATGGTTATGCCGTCACTAGGAAATAAGAGAGCTCTGCAATGAATGATTTACTCCGAGCATAGTAACAAGCTGGAAATCGAAAGATCGTCCGTAAATGTCTTATTTGCGTGAATGATGAATGAACTCCCAAGAAGGAATGGTTATACGGTCACTAGTAAATATGAGAGCTTTGCAATGAATGATTTACTCCGAGCGTTGTAACAACTTGGAAATCGAAAGATCGTCCGTGAATGTCTTATTTGCGTGAATGATGAATGAACTCCCAAGGAGGAATGGTTATGCCGTCACTAGTAAATATGAGAGCTTTGCAAAGAATGATTTACTCCGAGCAAAGTAACATCCTGGAAATCGAAAGATCGTCCATGAATGTCTTATTTGCGTGAATGATGAATGAACTCCCAAGAAGGAATGGTTATGCCTTCACTAGTAAATATGAGAGCTCTGCAATGAATGATTTACTCCGAGCGTAGTGACAAGCTGGAAATCGAAAGATCGTCCGTGAATGTCTTATTTGCTTGAATGATGAATGAACTCCCAAGAAGGAATGGTTCTACCGTCACTAGTAAATATGAGAGCTCTGGAATGAATGATTTACTCCGAGCGTAAGGACCAACTGGAAATCGAAAGATCGTCCGTGAATGTCTTATTTGCGTGAATGATGAATGAACTCCCAAGAAGAAATGGTTATGCCGTCACTAGTAAATATGAGAGCTTTGCAATGAATGATTTACTCCGAGCAAAGTAACATCCTGGAAATCGAAAGATCGTCCGTGAATGTCTTATTTGCGTGAATGATGAATGAACTCCGAAGACGGAATGGTTATGCCTTCACTAGTAAATATGAGAGCTCTGCAATGAATGATTTACTCCGAGCGCAGTGACAACCTGGAAATCGAAAGATCGTCCGTTAATGTCTTATTTGCGTGAATGATGAATGAACTCCCAAGAAGGATTGGTTATGCCGTCACTAGTAAATATGAGAGCTTTGCAATGAACGATTTACTCCGAGCGTAGTGACAACCTGGAAATCGAAAGATCGTCCGTGAATGTCTTATTTGCGTGAATGATGAATGAACTCCCAAGAGGGAATGGTTATGCAGTCACTAGTAAATATGAGAGCTCTGCAATGAATGATTTACTCCGAGCGTAGTGACAACCTGGAAATCAAAAGATCGTCCGTGAATGTCTTATTTGCGTGAATGATGAATGAACTCCCAAGAAGGAATGGTTATGCAGTCACTAGTAAATATGAGAGCTCTGCAATGAATGATTTACTCCGAGCGTAGTGACAACCTGGAAATCAAAAGATCGTCCGTGAATGTCTTATTTGCGTGAATGATGAATGAACTCCCAAGAAGGAATGGTTATGCAGTCACTAGTAAATATGAGAGCTCTGCAATGAATGATTTACTCCGAGCGTACTGACAACCTGGAAATCAAAAGATCGTCCGTGAATGTCTTATTTGCGTGAATGATGAATGAACTCCCAAGAAGGAATGGTTATGCCGTCACTAGTAAATATGAGAGCTCTGCAATGAAAGATTTATTCCGAGCGTAGTGACAACCTGGAAATCGAACGATCGTCCGTGAATATCTTATTTGCGTGAATGATGAATGAACTCCCAAGAAGGAATGGTTATGCCGTCACTAGTAAATATGAGAGCTTTGCAATGAATGATTTACTCCGAGCAAAGTAACATCCTGGAAATCGAAAGATCGTCCGTAAATGTCTTATTTGCGTGAATGATGAATGAACTCCCAAGAAGGAATGGTTATGCCTTCACTAGTAAATATGAGAGCTCTGCAATGAATGATTTACTCCGAGCGTAGTGACAACCTGGAAATCGAAAGATCGTCCGTGAATGTCTTATTTGCGTGAATCATGAATGAACTCTCAAGAAGGAATGGTTATGCCGTCACTAGGAAATAAGAGAGCTCTGCAATGAATGATTTACTCCGAGCATAGTGACAAGCTGGAAATCGAAAGATCGTCCGTAAACGTCTTATTTGCGTGAATGATGAATGAACTCCCAAGAAGGAATGGTTATACCGTCGCTAGTAAATATGTGAGCTCTGCAATGAATGATATACTCCGAGCGTAGTGACAACCTGAAAATCGAAAGATCGTCCGTGAATGTCTTATTTGCGTAAATGATGAATGAACTCCCAAGAAGGAATGGTTATGCCGTCACTAGGAAATAAGAGAGCTCTGCAATGAATGATATACTCCGAGCGTAGTGACAACCTGGAAATCGAAAGATCGTCCGTGAATGTCTTATTTGCGTAAATGATGAATGAACTCCCAAGAAGGAATGGTTATGCCGTCACTAGGAAATAAGAGAGCTCTGCAATGAATGATATACTCCGAGCGTAGTGACAACCTGGAAATCGAAAGATCGTCCGTGAATGTCTTATTTGCGTGAATCATGAATGAACTCTCAAGAAGGAATGGTTATGCCGTCACTAGGAAATAAGAGAGCTCTGCAATGAATGATTTACTCCGAGCATAGTGACAAGCTGGAAATCGAAAGATCGTCCGTAAACGTCTTATTTGCGTGAATGATGAATGAACTCCCAAGAAGGAATGGTTATACCGTCACTAGTAAATATGTGAGCTCTGCAATGAATGATATACTCCGAGCGTAGTGACAACCTGGAAATCGAAAGATCGTCCGTGAATGTCTTATTTGCGTAAATGATGAATGAACTCCCAAGAAGGAATGGTTATGCCGTCACTAGGAAATAAGAGAGCTCTGCAATGAATGATATACTCCGAGCGTAGTGACAACCTGGAAATCGAAAGATCGTCCGTGAATGTCTTATTTGCGTAAATGATGAATGAACTCCCAAGAAGGAATGGTTATGCCGTCACTAGGAAATAAGAGAGCTCTGCAATGAATGATTTACTCCGAGCATAGTAACAAGCTGGAAATCGAAAGATCGTCCGTAAATGTCTTATTTGCGTGAATGATGAATGAACTCCCAAGAAGGAATGGTTATACGGTCACTAGTAAATATGAGAGCTTTGCAATGAATGATTTACTCCGAGCGTAGTAACAACTTGGAAATCGAAAGATCGTCCGTGAATGTCTTATTTGCGTGAATGATGAATGAACTCCCAAGAAGGAATGGTTATGCCGTCACTAGTAAATATGAGAGCTTTGCAAAGAATGATTTACTCCGAGCAAAGTAACATCCTGGAAATCGAAAGATCGTCCATGAATGTCTTATTTGCGTGAATGATGAATGAACTCCCAAGAAGGAATGGTTATGCCTTCACTAGTAAATATGAGAGCTCTGCAATGAATGATTTACTCCGAGCGTAGTGACAAGCTGGAAATCGAAAGATCGTCCGTGAATGTCTTATTTGCGTGAATGATGAATGAACTCCCAAGAAGGAATGGTTCTACCGTCACTAGTAAATATGAGAGCTCTGGAATGAATGATTTACTCCGAGCGTAAGGACCAACTGGAAATCGAAAGATCGTCCGTGAATGTCTTATTTGCGTGAATGATGAATGAACTCCCAAGAAGAAATGGTTATGCCGTCACTAGTAAATATGAGAGCTTTGCAATGAATGATTTACTCCGAGCAAAGTAACATCCTGGAAATCGAAAGATCGTCCGTGAATGTCTTATTTGCGTGAATGATGAATGAACTCCGAAGGCGGAATGGTTATGCCTTCACTAGTAAATATGAGAGCTCTGCAATGAATGATTTACTCTGAGCGCAGTGACAACCTGGAAATCGAAAGATCGTCCGTTAATGTCTTATTTGCGTGAATGATGAATGAACTCCCAAGAAGGATTGGTTATGCCGTCACTAGTAAATATGAGAGCTTTGCAATGAACGATTTACTCCGAGCGTAGTGACAACCTGGAAATCGAAAGATCGTCCGTGAATGTCTTATTTGCGTGAATGATGAATGAACTCCCAAGAAGGAATGGTTATGCAGTCACTAGTAAATATGAGAGCTCTGCAATGAATGATTTACTCCGAGCGTAGTGACAACCTGGAAATCAAAGATCGTCCGTGAATGTCTTATTTGCGTGAATGATGAATGAACTCCCAAGAAGGAATGGTTATGCAGTCACTAGTAAATATGAGAGCTCTGCAATGAATGATTTACTCCGAGCGTAGTGACAACCTGGAAATCAAAAGATCGTCCGTGAATGTCTTATTTGCGTGAATGATGAATGAACTCCCAAGAAGGAATGGTTATGCAGTCACTAGTAAATATGAGAGCTCTGCAATGAATGATTTACTCCGAGCGTACTGACAACCTGGAAATCAAAAGATCGTCCGTGAATGTCTTATTTGCGTGAATGATGAATGAACTCCCAAGAAGGAATGGTTATGCCGTTACTAGTAAATATGAGAGCTCTGCAATGAAAGATGTATTCCGAGCGTAGTGACAACCTGGAAATCGAACGATCGTCCGTGAATATCTTATTTGCGTGAATGATGAATGAACTCCCAAGAAGGAATGGTTATGCCGTCACTAGTAAATATGAGAGCTTTGCAATGAATGATTTACTCCGAGCAAAGTAACATCCTGGAAATCGAAAGATCGTCCGTAAATGTCTTATTTGTGTGAATGATGAATGAACTCCCAAGAAGGAATGGTTATGCCGTCACTAGTAAATATGAGAGCTTTGCAATGAATGATTTACTCCGAGCAAAGTAACATCCTGGAAATCGAAAGATCGTCCGTGAATATCTTATTTGCGTGAATGATGAATGAACTCCCAAGAAGGAATGGTTATGCCGTCACTAGGAAATAAGAGAGCTCTGCAATGAATGATTTACTCCGAGCATAGTGACAAGCTGGAAATCGAAAGATCGTCCGTAAACGTCTTATTTGCGTGAATGATGAATGAACTCCCAAGAAAGAATGGTTATACCGTCACTAGTAAATATGTGAGCTCTGCAATGAATGATATACTCCGAGCGTAGTGACAACCTGGAAATCGAAAGATCGTCCGTGAATGTCTTATTTGCGTAAATGATGAATGAACTCCCAAGAAGGAATGGTTATGCCGTCACTAGGAAATAAGAGAGCTCTGCAATGAATGATATACTCCGAGCGTAGTGACAACCTGGAAATCGAAAGATCGTCCGTGAATGTCTTATTTGCGTAAATGATGAATGAACTCCCAAGAAGGAATGGTTATGCCGTCACTAGGAAATAAGAGAGCTCTGCAATGAATGATTTACTCCGAGCATAGTGACAAGCTGGAAATCGAAAGATCGTCCGTAAATGTCTTATTTGCGTGAATGATTAATGAACTGCCAAGAAGGAATGGTTATGCCGTCACTAGGAAATAAGAGAGCTCTGCAATGAATGATTTACTCCGAGCATAGTGACAAGCTGGAAATCGAAAGATCGTCCGTAAATGTCTTATTTGCGTGAATGATTAATGAACTCCCAAGAAGGAATGGTTATACGGTCACTAGTAAATATGAGAGCTTTGCAATGAATGATTTACTCCGAGCGTAGTGACAACCTGGAAATCGAAAGATCGTCCGTGAATGTCTTATTTGCGTAAATGATGAATGAACTCCCAAGAAGGAATGGTTATGCCGTCACTAGGAAATAAGAGAGCTCTGCAATGAATGATTTACTCCGAGCATAGTGACAAGCTGGAAATCGAAAGATCGTCCGTAAATGTCTTATTTGCGTGAATGATGAATGAACTCCCAAGAAGGAATGGTTATACCGTCACTGGTAAATATGAGAGCTTTGCAATGAATGATTTACTCCGAGCGTAGTGACAACCTGGAAATCGAAAGAACGTCCGTGAATGTCTTATTTGCGTGAATGATGAATGAACTCCCAAGAAGGAATGGTTATACGGTCACTAGTAAATATGAGAGCTTTGCAATGAATGATTTACTCCGAGCGTAGTGACAACCTGGAAATCGAAAGATCGTCCGTGAATGTCTTATTTGCGTAAATGATGAATGAACTCCCAAGAAGGAATGGTTATGCCGTCACTAGGAAATAAGAGAGCTCTGCAATGAATGATTTACCCCGAGAATAGTGACAAGCTGGAAATCGAAAGATCGTCCGTAAATGTCTTATTTGCGTGAATGATGAATGAACTCCCAAGAAGGAATGGTTATACCGTCACTGGTAAATATGAGAGCTTTGCAATGAATGATTTACTGCGAGCGTAGTGACAACTTGGAAATCGAAAGATCGTCCGTGAATGTCTTATTTGCGTGAATGATGAATGAACTCCCAAGAAGGAATGGTTATACCGTCACTAGTAAATATGTGAGCTCTGCAAAGAATGATATACTCCGAGCGTAGTGACAACCTGGAAATCGAAAGATCGTCCGTGAATGTCTTATTTGCGTGAATGATGAATGAACTCCCATGAAGGAATGGTTATGCCGTCACTAGTAAATATGTGAGCTCTGCAATGAATGATATACTCCGAGCGTAGTGACAACCTGGAAATCGAAAGATCGTCCGTGAATGTCTTATTTGCGTGAATGATGAATGAACTCCCAAGAAGGAATGGTTATGCCGTCACTAGGAAATATGAGAGCTTTGCAATGAATGATTTACTCCGAGCAAAGTAACATCCTGGAAATCGAAAGATCGTCCGTGAATGCCTTATTTGCGTGAATGATGAATGAACTCCAAAGAAGGAATGGTTATGCCGTCTCTAGTAAATACGAGAGCTTTGCAATGAATGATTTACTCCGAGCAAAGTAATATCCTGGAAATCGAAAGATCCTCCGTGAATGTCTTATTTGCGTGAATGATGAATGAACTGCCAAGAAGGAATGGTTATGCCGTCACTATTAAATATGAGAGCTCTGCAATCAATGATTTACTCCGAGCAAAGTAACATCCTGGAAATCGAAAGATCGTCCGTGAATGTCTTATTTGCGTGAATGATGAATGAACTCCCAAGAAGGAATGGTTATGCCGTCACTAGTAAATATGAGAGCTCTGCAATCAATGATTTACTCCGAGCAAAGTAACATCCTGGAATTCGAAAGATCGTCCGTGAATGGCTTATTTGCGTGAAGATGAATGAACTCCCAAGAAGGAATGGTTATGCCTTCACTGGTAAATATGAGAGCTCTGCAATGAATGATTTACTCCGAGCGTAGTGACAACCTGGAAATCGAAAGATCGTCCGTGAATGTCTTATTTGCGTGAATGATGAATGAACTCCCAAGAAGGAATGGTTATGCCCAGTGGCGGCTCGTGCCTTGTTGATAAGTGGGGGGGGGGGGCTGCATAAGAATTTTATGGATATCTTTCTGAAAGATAAATTTTTTTGCTTTCTTTTCTGTTTTGGTAATTATTATTTATTGCTGTGTTGTGTACACATACAGCCAATTTTTGTGTGTGATACAGTTGAAATGAATAAAACATATTACATATATGCTTAGAGCTTAATTTCACAGATACACTTCAGCTTTTTTTCTCCCGATTCTTATATTAACAGAGATGATTAATTAAAAGTTTAACAAGCAAAAGATATCCAGTTTGGCTTAAACACTCATTTTCCAAATGCAAGTAAATCACTTTGACGTTTTCTTTCACTGGTTGCCTGCTGGTTTATTTTCCATTATTTATATAAAACATTATTAGCTGACCTCCACCGAGGATTATTTATGTTACACTGAGGGCTAAACGGCCCGGGCCAAACATCGGAGGATGGGAGTTAGGTTTATTTATAACGAGGAGTCATTACCTCTGGACCGCCGGCTTAACATCACTTTCGAACCACGACGAGTCTTCAGCGGCAACGATACTAGAACCCTTCAAGTCGGGAGGCGAGCAGCTGCCACTGAGCTACCTCGGTCCAGCGCACTCTGTATTGGAATACTGGCAGTTATGTAACTTTCCACTGCTTAAGGAATATCAAGAATACATTTTGTAACAAAAACACATGGTTTGCGTATTTTACTGATATTTAGCGGAAGCCGCGGAAAATTTGCAGTGAAAGCGGGAAATGTCAAAAATGTCAAATTTAACAGTTTCTGACTTCCTTCAAGTGCTTTAAGAATATTTAAACGGTTTTTAATTTTAATTAAAGTAATAAAAAATTTACTTCCTAGCGGTAAAATTGAGAAATCACTTGCAGTGATAGTGAGATCAAAATATGTTTTTTAATTGATTAATAAATATGATACAAAGGAACTTCACCCTAATTAAAACTTCAGTACTGCTTAAATTAGTAATTTTATGTTTTACGAAGTGCATGTTAGATGTTAACGAACTTTTAAAGCAGCAAAGACTGTTTAGAAACGTAAGTTTAAAGATATGAGTATGCAGGGCTTTCATCACTCCTAGGGGGAGCTTAAGAACTACTTGAAATGTTACCGTATCAAACAAACTGTTATTGTGCTTCAGGATCAGTCATACCGATAATTTTGGCTTCACCTGAAATACCTGTTCCAATGTGACTTAAAAATTTTCTAATATCCTTTATGAAATATGTTGCAAATTTAATTGTACCTAAACATTACGATTTTTAAATGTTAACGGTCACAAGAGAATGTTTCTAAATTTTGGAAAAAAAAGTTATTCTGTTTGAGATATAAGATATTAAAAATATTTTATAGTGATCAACACCAAACAGGGCACCACATAGGATCAAAAACTACACACAAAATAAAAATGTTAGCAGTTTTTAGCAAAGCGTGCAAATTTGTTTAATCAGTGATAACATACATACCTGTCACTTGTAAATAAATTCCATGCGCCGATCTCGACGAGTAGCAAACATATCAATAACTTGTTCGTTGAATTTCTTGGTGCTAGCAATAATGGTTTTCTTCTATAGACAACATTGCCAGTGCTGTCAGTCGATCTTGTCCCATACTTTTCCTTAAAAAATCCTTGATTCTCTTGAGGGACGAGAAACAACGTTCTGGCTCTGATGTGGTCATTGGGATAGTAACTGAGATGCGAAGAAGTTTTACTGTTTCCGAAAAGGATGCAGCATGAACTGTAACAGCTTATTTTTCGGCATGAACTGTAACAGCTGAGTCGCACTTGTAATATTGGGGAAATCGCTTCGGTTATACAACACGCTGAGCTCCGAATATACAACTTTTCTTTTTCTAGCACTCCAAAACGTTTTACTGCAATGTCCATCTCATGGTTTGGAAACTGCTTAGCGTAACTGGCAAAATTTTCATGTAAAAAAAGTTTGGCAGCTTCAAGATCATACTTCTTTTCCGGCAACTATTCTAATATTGTTGTTCTGCTCGACCCGTCTCTTTTTTGGAGGGGGAGGCTGATCCGGAGTTTCGTCCTCAGAACAGTCTGTATTGTCAGTCGGCATATGAGCCCGTATGTTCTACACAGCGTTAATGAAAGCTGAAGCACAATGTTTTGTCTTCACTGCATCCGTTTGACGATTCTTCAATTGGTGGTACGATACGTCTACGTGAGGCATAAGATTATGAAAAAATGTCAACCAGAATTTAAATTCCAGATCTTCCAATAGCCGTTCAAGCCCACTTGTAGCATTATTGTAATTGCTGGAGATGTACTACTTTCTTTGAGTGATCGAAAACATTCCAATAGATTGACTTGTTGTTCGAAAACAGAATTCACAGTACGGATATTAAAATTCCAACGGGTCGTCACCGAGTGTGGAATTTTCTTTCCAACTACGGTGTTAAGAGCTGCTAATCTTTGTGGTGAACGTGAAAAAAATGTAGGTATTCCAGATAAGTTTGAAAAAAAAATCCTGGCTTTAGTGTTTTGTGATGCGGCTTTCTCCATCACTAAATTTAGCTGATGAGCATAGTAATGAATATAAAACGCATTAGGATATATCTGTCTCACCCTGGCCTGGACACCTAAAGTTGCACCGCTCATCACAGCTGCACCATCATAGCTCTGTGCTATTAATTTCTGAGATTCATTGGGAATTATTTCTTCCAACACTTTTAGAAGACATCCTGAAATGGAAGCAGCATCCTGTCCAGAAGGATTATAAAAGCCCCAGAAACGCTCGACAGCGCAACCTTCTAACTCATATCGGAATACAATTGCTATTTGTGTTATTTCCGATACACCTGTGGTTTCATCTGCCATAATGGACAAAAACTGTGCAGAATCAATTTCCTGTTTTATTTGTTGGCGTGAAATTTCTAACATACAATCCAAAAGCTCATTTTGGATTGTTTTTGATGTGCCCTTGAAGACTGTTGAATTCTCCAAATGTTCCCTGACTGTTGGGTCTAACTGACTAGCAAAATCGAGTATACCTCGAAATATTCCGGAATTAGAGGATTCCGATGTTTTATCATGCCCTCTTAGTGCAAGCTCGTGATTTCCACAAAATTTGATGCAATCAATAATTTTTGAAAACACTGACCTGTTTTTCTCGACTTCCTTATTGTGGCGTTCAATGCTCAATTTGTACGCACTATCCATTTGCGTAGCAATATTGACACTCCCCAACATCTCGAAATCCACTGAACTTTCTATGTGCTTCGTAGAATTTTCGTGCTTCTTCATTTTTTTCACGGAGTTTTTTTAAGTCGTTCACACCTGTTTTGGTCCACACAGAGTACCCACCATACAACAGACATGGAAAGCAAAACAGGGAGTTTGAGACTTCGCATCCACAAATCCAGTCACTTTCCATGTACACCTTATTGTTAAAATTACGCTGATAACTTTTATTTCGGCTATGTGCTATCTGCGTTATTTTCAAATCAGGCATCGGTCTACCAAAATTTTCAAGTCTAATTTTTCTTGAAATGTCAAATTGCTGAACTGAATACACTTCGGATATTCCACAGTTTTCGCCATACTAACTACAGAATTTGATGACACGCAAGTGACAATAACGTTTCGAACTGAACTCTCGAACAGCAAAAGTCCCCTGACCGCTAATGCGAATGGCAAACAATCAACATTTCTTCTCCGGAGAAACACGGAAAAAAATATGTTGGAGTGACCCCCTTCCCTTCTTTTTCATGTTCCCAACGAATCGCAGAACGGGTTCTGAGCGGGAAATTTCTCTATTCACCACCCTCGCCCTATGCGCCGTTCCCGTCCAGCTTACCCCTTAGGTGATCGTCACCACGAGGACTGTTTTTACGGCAGCAAGTGAAAACGGATTTAGTACTAAGGGCTGCAGGAACTGCAGTCTCCGATGAAAAACAAGGAATGCATTGGAATGACTCCCCCAAAGCTTTTGGGGAACGGGAATTGCAGTGGGGGTTCAGAGAGGGACGCTTCCCTTCATTACACTTTCTGATGCCTGCACAAGTTATCCCTACCCCTAGGCGATCGACATCACGAGCCACGAAGTTTGTTTTAACGGCAGCCAATTAAAAGAGATTTCGAAGCGAGGGCTGCAGAGATACCAGTCCCGGTGAAGTTGTATCCCCACCTTGTAAGTTTAAACACACAGATGTTAAATACGGGAATTTCAGTCCCTCGCCACGCTCTTTAGATAAAGAGCTGCGAAGTTTGCAGTCTCGTACATTGCAGTTGTACAATGTACAAGGAAACTAAATAAGGTTAGGCCGTCAGGAACTATGAACGGCAGGAAGGAGAGAAAAAATTATTACATGTGCTTCGTAATATCTGGGGGCTGCAACCCCGCAGCCCCCAGCAGGAGCTGCCCATGGTTATGCCGTCACTAGTAAATATGAGAGCTCTGTAATGAATGATTTACTCCGAGCGTAGTGACAACCTGGAAATCGAAAGATCGTCCGTGAATGTCTTATTTGCGTGAATGATGAATGAACTCCCAAGAAGGAATGGTTATGCCGTCACTAGTAAATATGAGAGCTCTGTAATGAATGATTTACTCCGAGCGTAGTGACAACCTGGAAATCGAAAGATCGTCCGTGAATGTCTTATTTGCGTGAATGATGAATGAACTCCCAAGAAGGAATGGTTATGCCGTCACTAGTAAATATGAGAGCTCTGTAATGAATGATTTACTCCGAGCGTAGTGACAACCTGGAAATCGAAAGATCGTCCGTGAATGTCTTATTTGCGTGAATGATGAATGAACTCCCAAGAAGGAATGGTTATGCCGTCACTAGTAAATATGAGGGCTCTGCAATGAATGATTTACTCCGAGCGTAGTGACAACCTGGAAATCGAAAGATCGTCCGTGAATGTCTTATTTGCGTGAATGATGAATGAACTCCCAAGAAGGAATGGTTATGCCTTCACTAGTAAATATGAGAGCTCTGCAATGAATGATTTACTCCGAGCGTAGTGACAACCTGGAAATCGAAAGATCGTCCGTGAATGTCTTATTTGCGTGAATGATGAATGAACTCCCAAGAAGGAATGGTTATGCCGTCACTAGTAAATATGAGAGCTCTGCAATGAATGATTTACTCCGAGCGTAGTGACAACCTGGAAATCGAAAGATCGTCCGTGAATGTCTTATTTGCGTGAATGATGAATGAACTCCCAAGAAGGAATGGTTATGCCGTCACTAGTAAATATGAGGGCTCTGCAATGAATGATTTACTCCGAGCGTAGTGACAACCTGGAAATCGAAAGATCGTCCGTGAATGTCTTATTTGCGTGAATGATGAATGAACTCCCAAGAAGGAATGGTTATGCCGTCACTAGTAAATATGAGAGCTCTGTAATGAATGATTTACTCCGAGCGTAGTGACAACCTGGAAATCGAAAGATCGTCCGTGAATGTCTTATTTGCGTGAATGATGAATGAACTCCCAAGAAGGAATGGTTATGCCGTCACTAGTAAATATGAGAGCTCTGTAATGAATGATTTACTCCGAGCGTAGTGACAACCTGGAAATCGAAAGATCGTCCGTGAATGTCTTATTTGCGTGAATGATGAATGAACTCCCAAGAAGGAATGGTTATGCCGTCACTAGTAAATATGAGGGCTCTGCAATGAATGATTTACTCCGAGCATAGTGACAACCTGGAAATCGAAAGATCGTCCGTGAATGTCTTATTTGCGTGAATGATGAATGAACTCCCAAGAAGGAATGGTTATGCCGTCACTAGTAAATATGAGAGCTCTGTAATGAATGATTTACTCCGAGCGTAGTAACAACCTGGAAATCGAAAGATCATCCGCGAATGTCTTATTTGCGTGAATGATGAATGAACTCCCAAGAAGGAATGGTTATGCCGTCACTAGTAAATATGAGAGCTCTGCAATGAATGATTTACTCCGAGCGTAGTGACAACCTGGAAATCGAAAGATCGTCCGTGAATGTCTTATTTGCGTGAATGATGAATGAACTCCCAAGAAGGAATGGTTATGCCTTCACTAGTAAATATGAGAGCTCTGCAATGAATGATTTACTCCAAGCGTATGAACCACCTGGAAATCGAAAGATCGTCCGTGAATGTCTTATTTGCGTGAATGACGAATGATCTCCCAAGAATGAATTATTTATGCCTTCACAATTATAACAAATATACAAGAAACCGCTGCAAGGAGTGATTTATTCAGTGAGTGTAGTGACAACCTGGAAATATGAATGATAGTTCATGAGCGACGCTTTTGCGCGAATGATGAATGAACTCCCAAGAATGATTTTTCTTTTCTTTGTACCAGAAAATTTGTACTTCTGAGGACTGTACTGCTTCATATGTCTACAGATTGAAGAATGACCTCTGGGTCTGCGGCTGACTGATGACCTTCCAACTGCTCCTGGCTCTCTTCGATTTGTGCTTTCCAATGGTAAAATTCCTTAACATACACTGCTGGACAATTGCTAAGGACGGATCATAAACGGCTTTATAGCGCATAAAAAAGTAAGTGTGGTTGGATGCCAAGTGAAATAAAATAATGTCAAAATGCCAGGACATTACAAGAAAGACAATTTACTGTGCTCTGAAATCCAGAAGGCTTTGGAACGTGTTCAAGGGACAAACAGGCCATTTTGTGCAGAATACGTAAACGTGAAAAAAAATGCAATTACCGTCCGCAGGCGTTCCGGCGTAAGATGTCAATACGGGATATGGCCACCATGGAGGGCGATGTAAGATTCCACACGTCGTGTCATGCTTTGCACAACATTTTCAAGCAGCTGTTGGGGTAATTTATCCCATTCCTCTGTCAGAGCACGGATGAGGGTGTCCTTGTTTATTGGAGGGCATTGGCGACCAGCAAGACTCCTCCCCAAAGCATCCCACACATTTTCAATGGGATTCAGATCTGGAGAACGTGCTGGCCATACGAGGCGTTGAATATCCTCGCTCTCAAGACACTCCTGGACAGCGACTGTTCGATGACATGTTGCGTTGTCGTCCATGAAAATGAATCTATCACCGACAGCACCACAGAACATGCAAACATGAGGTAGCAGAACATCATTAAT
Source organism: Macrothele yani (assembly GCA_039090855.1). Taxonomy (NCBI): domain Eukaryota; kingdom Metazoa; phylum Arthropoda; class Arachnida; order Araneae; family Macrothelidae; genus Macrothele; species Macrothele yani. The sequence goes on along the minus strand of CM077032.1, from coordinate 57,324,730 downwards.
GCATCGTTGGCCAGTCATAGTCCCAGTTGGAAGCACATAGAGGGACGTACGGCCATTGATCATGATGCCAGCCCATACCATGACACTACATGTCGGATATCGGTCCCTTTCCTGTATGTTTGCTGGACAATATGCAGTACCACTATCACGCCAGACCAGTCGTTATCAGTCCAATTGCGATGTTGATGGCACCATTGCAAACGGGCGGTACGGTGACGTCTGGACAATGGGATGCACACAACAGGACGGCGGGCGTATAATACAGGACGGCGGGTGTTCATGCAAACGTCTGGCGACAGTTTTTCGGGAGATCCGCTTGCCAGTAGCAGATATAAACTGATTTGCTACCTCACTAGCTGTGCTGCGCCGGTGTCTTTTTGTTGATAGCACTATGTACCGATCTTCTGCAGGTGTCGTACAGCGAACACGACCTCCCCCGTGACGTTTGCTACACTCTCCATTTGTTTGAAATGATTTCCAAAGCCTTGAAACAACACTGTGGCTGACGTCGAACTCCCTGGCAACATCTGTTATTTTTCGCCCTTCTTCAATCTTGCCAATAATACGGCCACGCGTAAAATCATCTAGGTGATGTCGAGAAGACATACTGAAAATTGCAAGTTCGTTAATTGATTCTTTCCCTTTCAACTTTGCGTTTGAACAACAACGGTCAATACGCGTCAAATCCTTTATATCTCTTATCAGCGCAATGACGTCACGAACAAGTTCGGCAATCCAAAATTTGCATACGCACAACACGTCTTACTGTATCCCGCACTTATGCTAATTTCCACATTTTCCTGCCTTCCATTTTATGGTTGCTATCGTTGCTATTGTCATCCGTCCTTAGCAATTGTCCGGCAGTGTATTTATTTCGCAATTAATGTATTCAAAAGGATTAAAAATTTGCACGTGGAATGATCGTTCGTGAGCGACGCTTTTGCGCGAATGATAAGTGAACTCCCAAAAATGATTTTTTGTACCAGAAAATTTGTACTCCTGAGGACTGCTGGTTCCTATCTGTCTACAAATTGAAGAATGACCTCTGGGTTTGCGGCTGACTGATGACCTTCCAACTGCTCCTGGTTCTCTGCGATTTATGCTTTCCAATGATAAAACTTCTTTACATATTTATTTCGCAAATAATGTATTCAGAAGATTAAAAATTTGCACATGGATAAAACTAACTTTAAGTAATAGCATGGGATACTTAATAGTTGCTAAAACATAAACATAATTAAGCAATCCAACAATTGTTTGTCTACTGACGTGACCAATGCACAGATCTCGCCATCTATTGACATGTCTGAATATTACACAAAAAATGATTGATTTTTTATAAAATTATGGCTATGTATGAGCAAGTATTAAGTATCCCATGCTGTAATATAAATTTAATTTTATCCATGACAAATTTTCATCTAGGAGAATGCATCAATTGCGAAAAAAATATGTAAAGAAATTTTGCCATTGGAAACAAAAGGCATAGATTTTGGATGCAACCATCTTAACATCATGGTATTGGGTGCAATCTTTTGTTTTCACACAACGAAATAAGCGTAGATTCATCCCGACCAATTTCATCGAAAAATGTCTTCCGATTCCACGTCTTAGAGCATAATAAGAAGGCACCTAAAATAAAAAGCTACTTACTGTATCCCGCTACAAAGCACACATTTCAGAAACACACCTGAATATAAATGTTAAGTACTAAACTTGCCAACGTGCTAACCGCAAGCCAACAAAAGAGCTAACGTGCTGCCATCGTTGGCTTTATTTGCATTCAATAAATTACTATAATTCCCGGAGTGTGGGCGACGTTTGGAAGTATGGGCGTCCATAGCTTACATTTCTAGATGGGGCAAACAGAAATTATAACTACGAACACACAAACACCTTATGGAAATTTCCTAAGCTCGTTCTTGTTATTCAACTGATTTTACCAAACTCCCAACACATAACCATAACTAAGCAAAAACCAAAAGACCCAAGAACTTCATAAAAATGATGGATACATGAATTTCGCAGCATATTAGGATTAGGGTTAGTAGTGCTAGGATAACAACGAAATTTCGGTAAATGTGTAGTTTAGCGTCCTAAATTATTTCGCAACAAATGTAGAAAAAGATTTTGAAAAAGTGAGACGTACAGATTTGAAAGTATTTAATTCAAGGCTGTATATAACTGGGAGTTTGGGGGATTGATACCCCCCGTAGGTCTGCAAAAAAAAGTATACTACGTTACATTACTTCTATCCAACGATCTTATTTACAGAAATTGTAGTTACTACTATCATTTCATGAAAGCCTCTAGGTGAGCTTGTGGTTGTAACAGTAACATTCCAATTTCCATGTCTCACACTCAGCAGTGACGTCACAGCAAACTCACTAAACCTCAATTTCCATGTCTCACATTCAGTAGTGACGTCGCAACAAACTCACTAAACCTCAGTTTACATGTCTCACATTCAGTAGTGACGCCGCAGTAAACTCACTAAACCTCAGTTTACATGTCTCACATTCTGTAGTGACGCCGCAGCAAACTCACTAAACCTCAATTTCCATGTCTCACATTCAGTAGTGACGTCGCAGCAAACTCACTAAACCTCAATTTCCATGTCTCACATTCAGTAGTGACGCCGCAGCAAACTCACTAAACCTCAGTTTACATGTCTCACATTCAGTAGTGACGTCGCAGCAAACTCACTAAACCTCAATTTCCATGTCTCACATTCAGTAGTGACGTCGCAGCAAACTCACTAAACCTCAGTTTCCATGTGTTACATTCAGTAGTGACGTCGCAGCAAACTCACTAAACCTCAGTTTACATGTCTCACATTCAGTAGTGACGCCGCAGCAAACTCACTAAACCTCAATTTCCATGTCTCACATTCAGTAGTGACGCCGCAGCAAACTCACTAAACCTCAGTTTACATGTCTCACATTCAGTAGTGACGCCGCAGCAAACTCACTAAACCTCAATTTCCATGTCTCACATTCAGTAGTGACGTCGCAGCAAACTCACTAAACCTCAGTTTCCATGTGTTACATTCAGTAGTGACGTCGCAGCAAACTCACTAAACCTCAGTTTCCATGTCTCACATTCAGTAGTGACGCAGAAGCAAACTCACTAAACCTCACTCAAGGAGATTAGAAGAAGAGAGATAAAGAAAGCAGCTGGGCGTTGCAGGCCACTAGTGGAGGGCGTTCAGTGACGTCACTTCCTGCATATCTTTTATTAGCGTCGCTCGAAGCAGGTTCGGTTGGGGAAGCCTAAGCGAATGAAGCTTCAATTTTTTATGATATTTATTGGTGTAGGTTCGTGTGGGTTCGTTGTGGTGGGTAAATGTAATATATATACTATATACTGTATATTACATTTACCCACCACAACGAACCGACACGAGCCACAAGTAACCGTACCCCGTAACTAATCAGTGCAGATCCGCGGTTAGCCTAGTGGTCAACGTTCATGACTGCCACGGAGAAGACCTCAGGTTCGATCCCAGGCAGGTACAAACGCTCAAACCACTAAATATCCGCCGATGTGCACGTTAAGCCGTCGGGCCCCGGGTACTGGCCTCCCGGTAATAAATGAGGGCGTCTTTCTCCCCCTTTCTAACTCACTTCCCTGTCACTTTCCTATCGGGCACTCGAGCCCAAGTCTCCTAGCTTCCTATTTCCAAGGGTTGTTTAAGACGTGGGGTCAGGCACTCCCTTCTTAAAATCCTTTACATCTGATCTTATCTAGTCAGTGTAGAAACTAGCTCCAGGCTTTACACTAGTACATTCTTTAGAAATTTGCATTGTATATTTGTATGTATACCGAACCGATTAAACGGTAAGGGTTTTACAATTAATCGGAAAAGCAAAATTTCTATATAAGTATAATGGAGATAATAAAACAAACATCGTTAACAGTTTTCTTGACGAATAAAAAAGGAAAAGATTTAGATTCTTCTCTTTTAGGTAACGCATCTTCTCTTTTAGGTAACGCATCTACTGGCCTAGTCGGGAACTTTCGTGACTGCCACGGAAAGGACCTCAGGTTCGATCCACTAAATATCAGCCGTGCGTCGGATTGTCACGTTAAGCCGTCGGACCCCTGGTACTGGCCCCCGGTAATAAACAAGGGCGTATTTCTCCCCCTTTCTTCTTCGCTTCCGTGTCACTTTCCTATCGGGCACCCTAGCCCAAATCTCCAAACTTCCTATTTCTAAGGGTTGTTTAAGACCTGGGGTCATACTATCCCTTCCTAAAATCCTCTACATATGATCTGGTCTGATCTTTAGGTAACGCAAACATAAATAAAGAAAAAAGTAATTTCAAAGTGAATGAGTGCCATTAAGTTTCGTTATAACTAGTGCGAGTAATGTGAAATTAAAATCTATGGGAAAATATGAACACAACATAAACAATCCTGGTAGTGAAAACTGTGTTAATTACAATGAAACATGTTTCAAGCTTGATATAGGCAGTGTCTCAGGAGGAGTCATTTTGGATGATTTCACGAAAGAACAAGCACTTAAAAACCCATGGACACATTCTGAGGACTACGTTTTCTCCGTTTCAACTAAGAGAAAACTACCTTTTCAATTAAAGTGGCTCCAATAGCATCCATGGTTAGTTTTTTCAAATCAGTTATGTGGGGCATTGTGCATAACTTGTGTATTATTTGGTCCTCAAGTTGGAGGCAGAGGAGATGAAGCAATTGGTGTACCAGTAAAGACAGTTTATGTAAAGTGGAAGAATGCAAAAGAATATTTTGGAAAGCATGAGAAAACCGAATCTTACATTGATGCTAATATGCAAGCAGATAATTTTTTAAGTGTTGCAAGCTGAAAACGAGATAATGTAGTGCATCAGATAGATTTAGCAAGAAAATGTCATGTAATGGAAAATTGAGCGAAGTTAATTCCAATAGTGGAAACAATAATTTTATGCGGCTGCCTAGAGCTTCCTTTAAGAAGCACAAATGATTCTGGTCCCATTTATCTCCAAGAACTAGACTACAATTATGGCAACTTTAAGTTCTTCTGCGATACCGTTCCAAAGCTGTGGATACAGTACTTTTAAGTTATTTATCTGCATCATCTGGCTGCAAAAGTATGCATACTACTCCAATGATTCAAAACTACGAAATCATTGAAATCTGCGTGGAAATAATACAAGATCAATTGTTTCTCTAATAAACAACGCTAAGTATTTCTCATTATTAGCCGATGAGACACACAGGACATATCCAGGAAATAACCGCTGGCAATTTGTGTTCGATATGTTGTCATCAAAGAAACTATTATTCGCGAAAATTTCTTATGTTTTATTTCGGTAACTGATGTGACAACCGTAGGTTTGGCTACAACTCTCATGTCCACCACAATAACACAGCGTCGTGTAGATTTGAATAGTATGGTTGGACAAGGCTAAGACTGGGCTGCTGTCATGAGTCTCAAGTACAGATATGTGCGTACATCAGTATCGGAAAAATACCCAAAGCCCAATTTGTGCATTGCAGTGCCTATGCCTTGAATTTAGTTATTGCACACACTTGCGAATTATCCGTCATTAGAAATTGTATTGGCGCCATGAAAACAGTAGTAAACTATTTTCGTTTGTCATTGCAAAGAAACAATATTCTAGAGAAAATTGCCAAAGAAAATGAAGACCTATGTCACAAGACAGTTGTAAGGGCGAAAAGTAATAATGAGATGCATATCAATTAAGATACGATCTAGTGCTAATTTATGTACATAAAAACAAGGAAATAACTTTATTTCATTAACTGTGTGCATATACAATGCCCAAGATTAGAAGGGCGCCAGCCTGTCTGGGAAGACTGAATACGTCCTTTATGTAAAAGAATGTCAGTATTGTTATATGCTTTGTTCTGTTTGTATAGAGTCTGGTTTCCACGTACAGAAGTCCGTTAGATGGAATGCGTGGTATGCTGTCGTCGGGCACGGAGACAATAAGCGAGGGAGAGCGATTTCCCAGAAGCAGGAGCGGCTGGGGTGCGGATTCGAAGAAAGTGAGCCTGCGGACAAAGGTCAGGTTCGCTCAAGGACCTGACAAGGTCAGCGCCTTGTAGTAGGTCAGCGCCTCGTGGTAGAGGAGGGCCGAAAAAAGAAGGGAGGGGTCTTCTGGAGCGAGGGGGATAAGAGATAGCTTCGGAGAGAGAAGGAGGATTGCGAGGTGCGCTTGGACGGCGGGTAGACGTGCGGCGTCTATGCTCCAAGGAACGCAGTTCCTGTTATTTGCGTGAAGCTGGAGGCTTCGGGAAAAAGTGAAAAGGATTTGCAACGAGTGTCTGGAAGACGGATAGACGGTGGAGATTTCATGCTCCGAGGAACGCAGTTCTTGGTTTATATCGTGAAACAGAGTGTCAAGAGACAGCGTGGAGTCGGAACGACTTGGATATTAGAGTGGCGTTAGGGCAACGGACTTGAGATTGAACAATTCGTGACGGACGACGCATGCCACAAATTCGTCGACGCGGACATCGGCACCGGAACCAGACTCCCACTAGTACTTTGATTCATTAAATTTATTATCTTTCTTATTCACGAAATATTTATTGAAGTTGATGAAGTGCCTTACAGTAACCATTCTCTCCCTTTCTTGATTCGCGGATAATTACACAAAAAGGCGGAGGAAGAAGGTCCTGGATGATAAATTTATTATTAATAAATTACGAGAGTGAGAACCTCAGATTATTTGCTGTAGGGGGAAGTTGTTAGATTAACTCACGGACGCCTATCGGAAAGAAGGCGGGACTTAGCACGAAAGTCTATGTCTCACCCCTACAATAGTCTTATGTCTGTGCGGAAAGAGACGGACTAGAAAGTATGGCTCAGTATCTCGTTTTGCTGAATTGTATTCTGTGGTACTACAAGCTCTGCATGAACCTCTGATTAGGCTTTTGCAGCATAACTAGTGCAGACCTTGTAGTTGCCTTGCTAACTTTAAATAAGGTATTTTCTTATACTGGAAATCATTGTAGAAATCTTCAAAAAGTAAATTTAGATTTAGTACAATGTTGAGAACATGTTAATTTAGTGATCAATGTTGTACAAAGAATGCGTAGTAGCAGTGAAGGGTTGTTCAATGATATATATATGTTAGCCGAACGCATGCTGCACAATGTTGGAATCCAAATGATTAAAACAAGAACAGTTGGACGACAATCAGAACCTGAAAATGTCCCAGCAACCGCTGTAAATGAATACTATCGTCGGAATTTATTTTCACCTTTTCTTTTCGGATGGATCGTTTTCCAGAACATAACAAGTAATGGCTAAACTGCAAGAGCTACTTCCTCCCAAATGTAAAAACGCATAGTCAGAAGAGAGAAATTTAAGATGAAAACTTCGAAAGATTTAAAGCAGAATTTTAAATGTGGCAGTGTAAATGGAATTCGCTGTCTGAAGATGGCGAGCCAGAAACAGTCGTAAAGACCCTCACAGATTGTGACGATATTTTTTTCCCAATTTGAAAAATACTTTTAAAGATTCTTGCCACCTTGTTTAACAGGTTTAGCACTGATCCGTGTTCGTTGTGGTATGCCTTTAAATGCTGAGGATGTTGTCACTAAATTTTCTTTGAAAAATACAAATAAGAATTTCTTTATTTAAATCAGAATTTGACTTGTTGCAGTGTAAACGGAATTTTCTGAAATCTCATTACTACACTGACTACAGTGAAGTATGTATTACTCTCATGTATTAAAAAATCCGAAAATTCCTGGTCCGAGTTATTGTAAACAATGACATATATTTGGTTGAAAAATTTCGCAAACACACACACACACATAAAGAATAATAAAAATAAACGAAATAAGAAAGCTTATGCAGAATGAAAGATTTCATAACACAAACCAAGAACCACCCATTTACTAAGCCATATTTACGGCTTTGATGTAATTCCATGGCAAATGGTGAAAAGAATCATTTGTAAAATGCATTTTAAATATTCTTACCGTAAAACTTACCTCCAAGAACGACGACGTGACTACCGCTGCTGCAGGCCTAACACAACGCTGCGGCGACCAGGTGAAGCTTGGTTCCGCTGAAACGATCTTGTTTCAGCGGACATTTTTCTGGCGGAAGAGTACAAGAGGAATACGAAACGTTCTTGCCAGGAAAGCGATCAAATTTGTCGTGCTAGCTGACAGAAAATAGTTCTTCATTTCCGTCGCATTTTTTAAAAAATACATAATGATATTTGCTTCGTGTTTACGCATATGATTCCCTGATACGAAATGAAAAGTACGCAGATGCCTTTCTTTCTTCTAGAAAAGCGTTAAAGCAAATGTCGTGTTCTCTCCAACGGAAGTTACAGAGCATTGTCCTCATTAACGGCATGGTTCGCAGTTCATTCAAAAACCCTTGAAGAAGTGAGTTCATACATTGAGCATCAAAAAATCATATGCGAAAAAAAAACAAGAAATTGTCAGATTGTGATGTGAAAAACTGGGACAGAGAGGATGAGTCATTTTTTGTAGCTTAGTACTACAAAATGTAACACTTTCCTGGCAAGAATATTCCCCCTTCCTCTTGTACTCTTCCACCAACAAAATGGCCGCCGGAAAGAGACAATCGTTACAGTGGAGCAAAGCTCGATTTCGTAGTCGCAGCTTTGTGTTAGGCCGGCCCATCTTCTGTACACGGAAGCTGCGCAAGCCTAACAAAACGTACTTTCACGTAAATATTACGGTAAAAATCCTTTAAATGCACTACGAAAATTATATTATTTCACCAATTGCATACTTTAAAATCTGTACATCTCACTTTTTCGAGATCCTTCAACATTTGCTGCGAAATAATTTAGAAAGGGAGAGCAGCAGAATGATCACGAAAACTTTCGAGCACTATTGATGCATTCCGAAAGCCAGCACTTCTGAAACAACCCCAAAGGTGAAATACTAACACAATGTAATAAACAGTTGCAAACTATATCTGACTGGTTAAATTCTAATGAATTAATATTTAATGTTAGTAAAACTAAAGCAGTGATTTTTTCTAATACGTTATCTGCTTTAACATTAGATGCAAAAATATCCCTTAACAATAAAAGAATTGATATAGTACTTTCATTCAACTACCTGGGAACTACAATAAATTTTGACCTCAAATCGAATAAACATATTGATTTTCTTTTAATTAAACCATCTCGAAATATTGGCATGGTGAGTAATATCCTGACAGATCTAACAACTTTTTTTTTTTTTCATATGTAGAGGATTTTAGGAAGGGAGTGTCTGACCCCAGATCTTAAACAATCCTTAGAAATAGGAAGCTAGGAGCTAGGAGAATAGGAAGCTAGGAGATAGGAAGGAGATTTGGGAATAGGAAGCTAGGAGAAGGGAGTGTCTGACCCCAGATCTTAAACAATCCTTAGAAATAGGAAGCTAGGAGATAGGAAGCTCGGAGATTTTTTTCATTTTTTTTTTTTTTCATATGTAGAGGATTTTAGGAAGGGAGTGTCTGACCCCAGGTCTTAAACAACCCTTAGAAATAGGAAGCTAGGAGATTTGGGCTAGAGTGCCCGATAGAAAGAGACACGGAAACGAAGTAGAAATGGGGAGGAAGACGTCCTTATTTATTACCAAGGGGCCAGTACCTGGGGTCCGACGACTTAACGTGCGACGCACGGCGGATATTTAGTGGATCGAGCGTTCGTACCTGCCTGGGATCGAACCTGAAGTTCTTTCCGCGGCAGTCCCGAAAGTTGCCCACTAGACCACCAGCTGCCCTTTGGTGAACAATTAAAACATTGATGTCATTGTATCACACACTATTTTAAACTCATATTAATTATTGCTTACTATCACGCGGACAAACGACACAATAAATTACAAATTCTACAAAATAAATTTATTAGACTAATTGATCTCAAATCACACCCTAATACTCAACCTTTAATAAATTTTAGAACAAAAGTATATCCTAATAAATATAATATACTTACTAATACTGAACAATAGTATTTTAATCTTGGTAAAATTATGTTCAAACGAATTAAATATAATTTATATTCCGATCTCATATTTCTTAATACACATGCACTTTCGTATGAAACAATAAATAAATTACAATTATAACCTATTTTTCCAAAAACGGAATCAGTTAAACTTACTCTAAATTACAGAGGCCCTCAATACTGGAATTCTTTACCTACCAACCTGAAAAACTTAAATAATTTTAATTTATGTAAAAAAAAAATCAAACTCTATCTTTTTCAATAATTAAAAAAAAGCAAAAGTTTGGCGAAACGTCTTCTATTGTTTCATTTGTTTCTTCTACGGGGAGTATAGGCCATTTTGGCCTTTTCCCTTGTCTTCCCAGTTGTTACAGTCTATGTTCATCATTTATGAACTGTCAATATTTTCCCCACTCTTTTTTATTCTTCTAAGAGCATGCAACAACAAAAATAAATAAATAAATCAGACCTGACACATCGGACGAAAAAAATCTGCAGTAAGAAAATTCCGCCTTCTGAAAGAGGAGACGCGTGACAAGGAAGAAAATTATCGTTTATTTTCCTTTCTTTACATGCGCTTAGGATTACATCGAAAGAATTAACCGTGAAAGCAAATTAGCTAATACCTCACTGATACTATAAAGAACAGAAAGTTTTTTTGTGATAATGCTACTTCTCTTATCCGCCCTGTTACTGTCGTGATTTTTTTTTTTTTTTCAGTTGGAGGTTTACGACCACCGTGAGCAAATCAATGTGCTATAATCTATCGTTCGTCCTAAATTTAGGGCCATTAGACAAACACAACATCCATGCCTCACCGGGACTTGAACACAGCAATACTAGACCAAATTCAAAAGCACAGGAAACAAATCAGAACACCATATGGGAGTTGGGTAATTGAAATTCCGAAGCATGTCAGCGTGACACGCAAAACACTCGCACAAGGTAGAAATTTGTTAACGAAATTTGGGGAGGTCATCATTCAGCACTGGATAGATTTGACACTTCTGAAAAAAATCTGGTGATTTTCTGCAGATATTCGTTTGTGATTTTGACGATATGAGAAATCGATTGTTGTCACACCTGAACATCCTACCAAAATAATAATGTGAAACAATCGTGTGTAAATATTGCATACATTACATTTTATTGGAATACTACTCATATACAATTCATCGACATTAAAACCTTCCCCAGAAACAAGTCCCTAGTGAGCAACTAGACTGTGGCCTTTAATATTACTCTGTTTTATTTCGAAGAGTAATTTTTATTCACTCAATTTTTGTGATCCGCATTCATTTTACATTTAATTAGCCAAAGTATTGTACTACTACTTTCATTACCGAAAAACAGATAGAAATTGCGAAATTTTTTTAACAATATTTCATTAAGGCTTTTGTCATAAGTTCCCACGTAGTTTTAATTGAATTAGCACAGAAAATCTGCCGACAAATCAGGAAATTAAAAACGATTCCACTCGTTGGAAGTAATTTTTTAAAAATAAATAGGAAAATAATTCTGAATCTGATAAATAAATTATTTAGTATGAGAAATATTTCGCTGCAAACATTAACAAAGGAAAACAAAATTTCAATAACTTTGAGAAAAAGCTTTCGGAAAATAATAAAAAAAAATATTTATATATATTAATTCAGAGTTTAATTTTAACCCTTTATTTTGTTCTGAATTCCTCCAGCAAAGGTGTTCGCCCATCAAATGGGGGATGCCTTGTTCTAATCTTATATGAAAGCTATTGACCAACAGATTTCTCATCGCCAATTTTTGTCATAAGACTTTTTTTGTTACCATGGTGTACAATCAGCCGTTAGAGGAACGTTGCACGGGAAATGGGGAACACTGCTACGGTGGCACAGTGGTCTAAGCGATCGCTTATGATCTTTCGTCCGCGTTGGAATCCTAATGAGACATCGATGTTGCGTTTTGCTTACGGCGCTGGCTCTCTCCGTTCCCTAGAGGCGGTCCTTAATTAGGGACGGGACGGGAGACTGCTTACAGCCCACAGAGTTGCTCACGCTGGTCGTTAAACCTCCAACAAAAGAAAAAACAAAAAGAAGTCGGGAACTACTTGAAAGCCATTTGTTTCCGTAGTGCAGCGAAAATTATTAGAAAATTAACAAAACAGCCTATTTTTCCCGGAAAGAAGATAGCTTCCTAACGGTGAAAGAATTATCCAAATCGGCTCAGAAGTTTTCGAGATTAGCAAATAAAAATTGCGTTTATTGTCGTGAACTATTTGATTTCACGTTGGGTGTGATCAGGTAGTATGTAAATAAAGCGGAACGATACATGAGAAACCGGGAACTACTTGAAAGCGATCTGATTCGATGGTAGAGTCTATAATAATAATAAAAATAACGAAATAGGCTGTGGCCAGCGGTGCAAGGATTATCCAAATCGGTTAAGTAGTTTTCTAGTTTACCCCCAAGTTTCTCTCTTTATATATTATTAGTACTAGTATAGTTAAGCGAAATAGCCTATGTCCACCGCAAAGAAGTAAGCTTCGCTACGGCAAAATAATTATCTGAATCTGTTCAGTAGTTTTCGCGATTAGTAAAAAAATTCCGTATATTATTGTGAACTATTTTCTTTCAGGTTGGGTGTGATCAGGTTGTATGTAAACAAAGCGGAACGATACACGGCAAATGGAGAGCAGCTTTAAAGCAATTTGATTCGGTAGTTCGGCCAAAATTAAAAACAAGAAAGATGACACCGAATTTTCGGGTGTAATAAGCACGTCTTTTGAATCCGTTCTGACACAAATTAAATTTATCAAAGCTATTCAAAGTCAGTGGAACCGGTATGGAAACCAATAAATCTGACGAAAGAAAGAAGATTTTCAATCGGGTTTTTAATCCCTCAGATATTGCTATAAACGGAATCGTGAGCTTACGAACCCTTAGAAACAGAGATATCGACAAAAATAAGATGTGACTTTACGTCCCCTGGTGGGAAAACCATGAATTATTTTAGGAAGAAAGTATTCTCAAAAGGTTTATCCATATAAGCGGTATCGGTCGAAGAAATAAAAATTAGTCGAGTTTTCAGAAGCCCAGATTTTGCAACAAATACTTTAAAAAACAGAAATTAACACTTATGACCACGGGTGGCTGAAGCATTCTTTACCAAACATTAGAAATTATGTGAAAAATATTTTCCATCAGGTCTTGTATGCGATACAGGAAGAATTTTTCAAATCAGAGCTTCAGGAGCAGAAATAACGCAGAAAACACAATTTCCCTTTGTGCCCCCTAGTGGAAAGTCTATGATTTACTTGAAAATTTTGAATTTATAGGGAAAACATTTCGCATCGGAAACACTATCCAACAAAGAAGGAATTTTTCAAATCGAATCTTAGGAGTCGAGATATTGACAAAAATAATATATACATCTACGCCCCCTGGCGTAGAATCTATGCATTTTTTCAAGAGCAAAATTTTCCTAAAATCTTTGTCGACATGAGTAGTATCGGTCAACAAACGCCTTTTTTTTAATCGAGATTTTAGAAGCTCATATTTTGCTGCAAATACAAAATAAGCGGAAATTAAGGCTTACGCCACCTGGTGGCCAAAACATTTCTTACAAAAATTAGAAAATGTGTGCAAACGATTTCCCATCAGGAGCTGTATCCGGCGCAGAAAGAATTTTTAAAATCGGAGATTTAGAAGCAGAGATATAGGAAGAAACGCAATTTACATTTACTCCCCCTAGCGGGAAGTCTATGAATTACTTGAAAATTTTGAAATTATATGAAAAACATGTCACATGGAAAACACTATACAACAAAGAAGGAATTTTTTAAATCGGGCTCTTAGAAGTAGAGATATTGACAAAAATAGGATGTATATCTACGCCCCCTGGCGGAGAAACTGTGGAATATTTTAAGAAGAAAATATTCCGAAAAGGTTTGTCGATGTGAGTGGCATCAGTCCACGAAAGAATTTTTTCAATCGATATCTTAGAAGCTCAGATTTTATGGCAAATACATCAGAAGCAAAATTAACACTTATGCCCTCTTGTGGCCAAAGTATTCTTTACCAAAAATTCGAAATTATAAGCAAAAGATTTTACGTCAGGAGATGTATCCGATGAAGAAAAAAATTTTCAAATCGGAGTTTTAGAAGAAGAGTTATCGGGAAAAATGTAATTTACTTTTACGTCCCCTAGCGGAAAATCTATGCGTAATTTGAAAAAGTAACTATATCTAAAATACTTTTCGACATAAATGGAATCGAAAGATAAAGGAATTTTTTCAATCGGATGTTTAGAAGCAAATGTGTGGAATAAAACGTATTCTTGAATTCGGCACCATCTGCATTTACGCCCTCTACCGGCAAAATTGTACATCGTAAAAAAAAAACGAAATAAAGGATCATCATTTGCATATTTCAAGCTTCCCAATGCAAAAAGAATTTTTAAAATCGGACTAATAGTTGCAGAGATATCGTGGGTACAGACGGTTGGACGGACGGACGGACGGACAAACCGATAACAGAAGCATGATCTTTTTTTACAAAAGACGTGCTAAAAACAAAACGAAGCAGCGAATGTCCACCGGAAAGAAGTAAGCTACCCAACGGTGAAAGAATTGTCCAAATCGGATCCCTAGTTTTCGAAATCACCTCAAACACACGAAGAAAGTTTCGCTCTTTAGATATTAGTATAGATTATATAATGATACAAAAATAATTGTTAAATCCAAACTGGGGGAAAAAACACATTTTTAACCCCACTGTGAAGTTATCTTGAAATGATATCATTTCGTGTCACTGAAAGAATGCCTCAATACTCCAATTCAAGCCCGTCAACGACGAGTAAGCACATGTTTACACAATAATGAGGAGCGTCATCGTTCAATTCGTATACGAGTAATTGGAAAAACTAATGGCAATATTGTGAAAATTTTGTTGTTGGTGACCCATCTTGTAGACTGCCCATTAATAATTCAACCGTTTATTGTAGTTATGAACTTTATTACGATTCGTGTTGTATGACAAGAAAATATTTCATTCACAGCTTTTACAAGAGAGCATGATTTCAAGAGTGCGTGATCATGGTTACGGTTTACTACTTTATTAATTACTCTTTCTGATACTGCGAAAATGTCTATTCCTCTTGCGGATAGAGCTTCTATAGCGACCTCCGCTTCTCGAAGCCCGCTCATAGGATTCAATACTGTTAGCTCCACGTGAGTTCGTCAACAGCAACAAAGAAGGAAATATCAAAGGAACACTTGCCGATCTTTTCGCTTTGAAAATCGAAAAACGCTCAATTTGTTCTCATCTGTAACTGAACAATCTTTAAAATGACAACGTTTTTGCACCGTATTGACACACTAATTCACCAGATCGTATGCAAAACGTGTACTTCTAACCAAAAATCTGTAATCTGTCCCTGTTAGGGATGCACAAAAACATCGATGCTTTAACTTTGATGTTGCAAAAGCAGATACATCGAAAAACATCGAGGCTACAGTGCCTACTATTAGGGATGCACAAAAAAACTCGATGTTTTTGAACATCGATGTTGCAGAAGCCGATACATCGAAAAAACATCGAGGCTTCGTGACCGATGTTTGTAAATGGAAGAGAATATCTTCTACGAAAAGTAAACGCATTTCTTTTTGTTACATTCATAACTATACAGAGGAAAGAAATATCACCTTCCTATTGGTTGTTTTATTTGATTCGTTGGCGAAAACAGAGATCTTTTCCTCAAATGCATGTGAGCCGATGCATCGAAAAAACATCGAGGTTTCCACCTATACATGGAAAAAACATCGAGGCTTTTAAGAAATATTATTAGTTACTTGGGGTTGAATTGGTGAGCAATCACCATTATATTGAACAGAGATTTTACCCACCGGATATGCCCATTCGGTGCTGCAGATCAAGAAGTGTGAATTATTTGGCTCTGTTAGCAAGACATCGTGGTTCACACCGATACATCGAAAAAACCGAGGTTTTCACCGATACATCGTGCGTTTTAACAAATATTACGTTACCAGATGTTGCATTGTTGAGTATCACTGTTATATTGAACAGAGATTTTACAAAATGATCGCCCATTCATTGCTGCTGATGGAAAAGTGCGAATTCTTCAGTTTATTAGCAAAACATCGTGGTTCCCTCAGATGCATCGAAGAAACATCTTACCAGAAGCTCATCGAAACCTGATGGCCAAACAACCAATACGTCGTCGATGTACCTGATGTAATGAAGTGGTTTTATGGGGGAAACAGGAATGAGGGTATCTTCTAAGTCCTGCAACAAAACCTCAGCAAGCAATGGAGACAGGGGGACCCCATAGGGGCACCAGCCAACTGTCGATAGATAGAACCATTAAAACGAAAATAAGATCTCTTCGAAATAAATCGAAGAGTACACATTATTGAAGAAATTTCATCGAAAGAATAAATGCACAAACCAACAAGTTTGGCTTCAATAAGATCGTGAACATAAGAAACGGGGATGTTCGGAAAAAGGGCCACTACATCGAGTGAAGCTAGAGAGTAAGTGGAAATGTTGGTGGACATAAAAGAACGAATCCTAGAAAGTGCTTCGGTGGAACTGTAAACGGAGTAAGAAGGTCTAACGAGAGGAGCCAGAAATTTGGCTAAAGCTCCCTCAAGATTGCGGGCGGGTGCAAACAAAGATGAAACCAAAGGTCGGATAGGGGTTCCCAATTTATGGAGTTTTAACTGGCCAAATAAAGAAGGAACCCTGTAACCAGGGGAAGGATGCAAACTGTTGAACAAAGACATGGGCAAAGCAGGAAGAGACTTTAATTTTGATAAAGCTGCAACGGTGGCATTAGTAGGATCCCGGCGACAAACTTCGATACTAAGATCGGAGATAGCCTGCTGTACCTTGTCAACATATTCATTCCTTTAAATAATTGTACGTAGAGTTTTATCATTAAAGTGTATCGTGCAGGAGACGGCATTTGTTTTAGATTTAATGACTTATCTGTTACTAGAGTCGTTTTTTTTACTTCTGACTCCCTTTTTAATGTCATTGTTCATGGAAATTTTTTCGAGATCTTCTGTTTTCCCTCTCTGTATGAATTGGAAAGCTTTCCTCTATATTTATAGTAATAATTTTATGTGGTATTTTTTAGTTGAAAGCATATATAAAGTTTGGTATAACAATGCAAAATTTACTGTTTGTACTTATAAAAGAGAATTCTTGATTTTTGAATAGTTTTGTGTATTTGTCAGTGGCTTTGAGACCATCTGTCCACTACTAATGTGAATTTGATTCAAAGACTTTTTTCTCAGTATTTTAATGAAATCATTGATCTTTCTTATCCGGATGCCTTGGCTGTTCTATTTACCGTACGTGACAGTTCTGCTCTTACCGTAATTGAGCATATCCCCTGCCATTTAAGTATAGGTGTTATATATGTAAATTGAACATTTGATTGACATCTGCTTTTTCTTTTGCCAAGGTTGTTATATCGTCTGCATAAGCTCGGTGTTTAATCGCTTGGCTTTGTTTCCCTGAATAAGGAATTCCCATGTATAAATTTCATCTGAAGAATAAATGCACAAACCTCAGATTGTCCATTATATTCAATCCCTGTCCATTATATTCAAGAAGCACATGTTATGCATGGTGGAGGATAGGGGACTTCTCTTCCAGTTATAATTTTTTTGCCTAACTTATTTTGAAAAATTATTTTACCGTGCAAAATTTAATATAGGGGTTTGAGTATGCTATTTATTTTTCCATTGATATTGTATTCTTCCAATACAATAAAATAGGAAATCTCTATTTATAATGTCAAATGCCTTCTTTGATCTACGAATATAACTGCAAACAACAAATACTCTTCGGCAGGTTATGTTGGGTTTTATTATCATGTGTTTTGTTCATTTTTTTATCCTTTGTTAATATCTTTTTCTATTCAGATTTTTGTTTTCAAACTATGTGTGCTGTCTTGAGATCGCTTTGCGTAAACTTTTCTAGTTTTGCCTCAAAATCTGTTAACAGGGCTTTGTTTAAAAGATCGTTCGCATAAATTTCTTTTACTAATATCCCCATATGTTGAATTTTACTGATTTCAATTCTTATTTTTGTATTCGAATTTTACTTAATATTTGTGCTATTTCTTTTCAGTTTTAACTCTTTCCCAAGTGTTTACAATAATGCATTTTGAGTCCATTTTTTAATTTACTAGTTTTCGTTTTTAGGCTGTCTTTATTAGAAAAAAATAGCCTTATTTCTTTCCTAATATGTAATCTGAGCACGAGACTGAGCACCCCCTGTTCTCCCTGCTAATTTAACGATAGTTGTGAGATATATGAATGTTATTAACCTCTAAAAATTCTTTAGTTAGAGTAATGTCATTTTAAGTGATTTGGCTGTTTACAAAGACGTAATTTAGTCTAAAATTATGTTCTTGAGGTGTTATTTCCGTAACACCGTTCTGATTAGAAACAGCAAATTGCCAAGTGTCTAAGAGAGATAGATATATCTCTGAGTAAGAATATCTTGTAAGGCCTTAGAAGTAATAATTTTATTCCTATTTGACTGACCTTGACACGGAAGAGTGAAGTTAAAATCACTAGCTATAAATTCAATGCCACCATGATTATTCATAAATTTCGGTAAATTAAAAAACGTGATGCTGCTGGAAGTTAAGTGGAGAACTACAGTATATGCTGGTTATTGAGGATAGGTTCGATGATTAAAACCTAACATTACTGCACCATTCTAATCTTTTAACTCCACTTTGAAATTGTCGGGGTTAATTATAGTAACTACCGCCGTATTCAGTAAGTCTTTATAGTTGTAGTCCATAATGATAAAGATGCAAATTAAACTACCCCGAGAAAAACATATCCCAAACTATTGGGAAATGATAAAAATTATATATTTAAAAACATGTATAAATGTTCTTAAAAATAAGCAATGAATAACTAAGAACTAAGGACCAATTGATATCACACGGGAAGGCGATGTCACTTGGTCCTTCGGCTTTTCCCTAAAATCTCTGAGGATTAAAAGCTGATTAGGAATTTCAATTTCAGGAAAAAAAGTGTGTTTTGAGACTTGTGTTATGTGCTTAATTTTGTTGTAATTTGGATGCAGTTAAATCAGAGAAAATGAAGCACAAACGCTTTAAGTGCTGAAAGTCTCGGTTTCTTAAACCGACCCCCTCCACTGATAATGCATGGTCATCTTCCTTTGAAATAGAGATGAGCGTTATTTCACTATCTGTGATTTGATCACGGTTACCGAAAAGTCACAGGTAGCGCCTGCTACTGAAAACCGTGAGTAACAATGATCGTCCACTAAACGTTCTTCACTCTGTCATTGCTACCCATCATGCTCTTCGTGATTTCTCACAGCTCCGTCTTAACTGTTACCGAGTGAATTCTGCTCCTGTAGCTGTTACTCGTTATCTGCTGTTGCGAATTGGCAGCTGCCTGCTATTCGTGATTTTATCACAGCGTTATTTGTGAGCTCATCGTTCTCGCAGTGAGTGAGGTTCAATTTTTTTGAATTCGGAGAAAATAGTGAATTGTGAACGTTACTTAGTAAATCTTTAGTAGCTTCATCCATTTCAAGGGTGAAAAAAAAATGCTGTCTCGTTTCTTTCAAAGTTGTAACATACCATATTAGGTATAAAAGAACAGTGTATTTTTGATAATCTGAATTCAAAATTTAACTAACCGCAAAAAAAAACGTATAAAAGAATTACACATTATTCAATTAAAAAAGCCGTAAAAACTACAGCAGAATATCAGAATTAGCGCAGAATTACGTATAAAAGTTTAAAACAAGTTTAGGACATTTGGGCAACGGACTTTTGGGCACAAATCTTTAGGGGCGATACAAAAATTGCAGTTTCTTGGCGCTGTGAGGGGAATTAAATGAAGAAAATGTTCTCTGTAAGACAAACGACAATAGAGTTAAAAAAAATTACAAAGCACAAATTTTGAAGATGAAATCCGTTTTTTGGTGTAAATATGACAAGAAAAATATCCGAGCCGCCCCGGTGGCGCAGTGGTCTAAGGCGCTGGCCTCTGATCATTCGTCCGAACGGGGTCCGGGTTCGAATCCCGGTCAGGCATGGATGTTGTGTTTGTCTTACGGCACTGGCTCTCTCCCTTCCCTGGAACCAGTGACCCTAAATTAGGGACGGGCGACTGCTTATAGCCCATTGAGTTGCTCACGGTGGTCGTTAAACCTCCAATCCAAAAAAAAAAAAAAAATCCAAAAAAATATCCGAAAACTTGAAAATTTCGTCGTCCTGGATCGGGATTGCATAGCACATAATTATGAATATGGATTACATCATATTCATGATTGCATAACACATTTCCTAGGTTTCAACGAAACAAAGAAATTACACCAGAACTCATACTATGTTCGGAAAAAGGACGACAAGGAGCGATTTTTTTGTAACGCTTCACTTTTACTTATATTTCTCTCTTACTTAATTAGGCACTAAATTACTATGCCTCATTCGTAGGACCTTTTGACAGTCTTTTTTCTACCGATGTCATATTCATAAAGTTTACGTATCAACTCAAGGTAATAATATTGCGCTTTTACTTAAGCACTAAATATTATTTCACAGGGCCTAGGCCTTTTTAACAGTTTTTCTTCTATCGATGTCACATTCATAACAATTACGTATCAACTCAAGTTAATAATATCCCGCCTTTAATTTTTCACCAAAATTTTTCTCACGGGGCCTAGGTCGTGGCCTTTTTAATAGTTTTTATTCAACTAATGTCATATTCACAACTATTACTTATCAAGTGAAGTTAATAACTCATGAAAGATCGGATTGTCTTCTTCAAAATTTGATGTTAATAACATTCCGCTTTTACTTAGGCACGAAATATTCATTCATTACGCGCTAGGCCTAGGCCTTTTAAATAGTTTTTACTCAACCAACGTCATTTTCGCAACGTTTATGATTCAAATAAAGTTAGTAGCATTGCGCTTTTACTTTGGCACTAAATGTTATTTCACAGGCCCGAGGCCTAGACCTTTTTTAACAGCTTTTGTTCTATCGATATCACATTCATAACAATTCCGTATCAACTCAAGTTGGGTGTAGGAGAACTGGCCACAAACATTTTAAGGGGCCGTATAAAAATTACGTTTTTGATAGTAATTTCACAGGCCCGAGGCCTAGACCTTTTTAACAGCTTTTGTTCTATCGATATCACATTCATAACAATTCCGTATCAACTCAAGTTGGGTGTAGGAGAACTGGCCACAAGCATTTTAAGGGGCCGTATAAAAATTACGTTTTTGACCGCTTCGTGCACACGACGCCCCCCCCCCCCCCCAGAGGATCATGATCATATGTAGAGGATTTTAAGTAGGGAGTGTCTGACCCCAGGTCAAAAACAACTCTTAGAAATAGGAAGCTAGGAGATCTGGGCTAGAGTGCCCGATAGCCGGAAAGTGACATGGAAGCAAAGTAGAAAGGGGGGAGGAAGAAGCCCTTATTTATTACCGGGGGGGGGCAGTACCCGGGGTCCGACGGCTTAACGTGCCCATCTGATGCTCGGCGGATATTTTGTGGATCGAGCGTTCGTACCTGCTGGGATCGAACCTGAGGTCCTTCCCGCGGCAGTCACGAACGTTGCCCACTAGGCTACCCGCGGCAACTCCCCCAGATGTTGGTAATCTAAGTAATATAAAGTGTCCGTAATTTCGTCTTTTCTTAATTGCGATAATTAATGTAATTCTTTATCATAAATGTTTGATCTGCATCTCAACAAACTATCGGGGGGGGGGGGGGGTAATACCAAAAGTGTAAAATATAAAAAAAATTCTCGTCCGATCGGGACGTATTCAGCATTTACAAGCTACAACTCCACACATTATCTAAACGCATATGCCTACTCTGGAAACCTGCCGGGGGTTGGGGGGGGTTAATGCCAAAATTGTAAAATGTAAACAAATTCTCGTCCGATCGGGAGATTTTCAGTATTTACAAGCTACAACTCGACCCAGTATCTGAGCGCATGTGCCTACTCTGGAAACCTGTGTGTGTGGGAGGGAGGGGGGGGGGGGTTAATACAAAAAAGTGTAAAATATGAAAAATTTCTTGCCCTATCGGGGATTTTCCGCATTAACAAGCTACAACTTGACACATTATCTGAGGGCATGTGCCTACTCAGCAAACGTGTTGGGGGGGGGGGTTAATACAGAAGTTGTAAAATATGAAAAAATTCTCGTCCGATCGGGAGATTTTAAGCATTTCCAAGCTACAACTCGACACATTATCCGCGGGCATGAGCCTAATCTGGAAACCTGTCGGGGGGGGGGGGGGGGGGGAGGTGATACCAAAAGTGTAAAATATAAAAAAATTCTCGTCCGATCGGGAGGTATTCAGCATTTACAAGCTACAACTCCACACATTATCTAAACGCATATGCCTACTCTGGAAACCTGCCGGGGGTTGGGGGGGCGGGGGCGGGGTTAATGCCAAAATTGTAAAATGTAAACAAATTCTCGTCCGATCGGGAGATTTTTTAGCATTTACAAGCTACAACTCAACCCAGTATCTGAGCGCATGTGCCTACTCTGGAAACCTGTGTGTGTGTGTGTGAGGGAGGGGGGGGTTAACACAAAAAGTGTAAAATATGAAAAATTTCTCGCCCTATCAAGGATTTTCCGCATTAACAAGCTACAACTTGACACATTATCCGAGGGCATGTGCCTACTCAGCAAACGTGTTGGGGGGGGGGTTAATACAGAAATTGTAAAATATGAAAAAATTCTCGTCCGATCGGGAGATTTTAAGCATTTACAAGCTACAATTTGACACACATTATCTGAGCGCATGTACCTACTCAGCAAAACTCTCGGGGAGGGGGGGGCATAATAACAAAAGTGTAAAATATTAAGAATTTCTCGTCCGATCGGGAGATTTTCAGCATTTCCAAGCTACAACTCGACACATTATCCGCGGGCATGAGCCTAATCTGGAAACCTGTGTGTATGTGTGTGTGGGGGGGGGGATACCAAAAGTGCATAGTATGAAGGATTTCTCGTCCGATCGGGAGATTTTCAGCATCTAAAAGCTACAACTATACACATTATCTGAGGGCATGTGCCTACTCAGCAAACCTGTCGGGGGTTAATACCAAAGTGTAAAATATGAATATGGTTAATACAAAAGTGTAAAATATGAAAATTCTCGCCAATCGGGAGATTTTCACCATTTACCAGCTACAATTTAACAAATTTTCTGATTGCATGTGCAGACTCTGGAAACCTGTCGGGGGGGGGGGGATTACCAAAAGTGTAAAATATGAAGGATTTATGGTCAGATCGGGAGATTTTCAGTATTTACCAGCTACAACTCGACACATTATCTGAGCGCATGTGCCATATTATAAACTTTTTATACTATCCCCCCACCAACCCCCGACAGGTTTTCTGAGTAGGTACACCTCAGATAGTTTGTTGAGTTGTAGCTGGTAAATGCTGAAAATTTCCCAATCAGAGGAGGAATTCTTCATATTTTACACTTTTGGTATTAGCCCCTAACCAAAGGTTTGCTGAGAAGCCAAATGCCCTAAGATAATGTGTAGTTGTAGCTTGTAAATGCAAAAAATCTCCCGATAGGACGAGAAATTCTTTATATTTTACAATTTTGTTATCTCCCCCTAACCCCAACAGGTTTCTTGAGGCAGCAGATGCTCTCAGATAATTTGAGACGCTTCTCTCCTCCATGGTATAAACAATATCCTGATATAGAGTAAAGCATTGTTAAAGATACTGCTTATTGCTTTGAGTTTGTTTTCTTTTCCCTGAAAGTCCAGACAAGGAGAAATTAGATTGTAATTGGAATGAAACAGGTGTAAGGCAATGACACAAAATGAAGAGTGTGGGTAAATATAAATTAAGAAAAATATCCCAGCACTTCTCTTTTAAAGCTCACAAAGCTGCACTAGTGGATTGTTGCCATTTTTCACAAAAAGATAAACACGTCATTATTCTTTTAGACAAAAATAAAAGGGCTAGTGTAATTTTCAAGAAGAACATGATAAAGAATTTAATACTAAAGTTTTAAATATTTTATTTGATGTGGCCAGAACATTAGCCAGGCAAGGCTCTTTGCGAAAATAAGTCAGATGAAAATAGAAATTTTCGTCCAATCGTATACCTAATTTATCCTCATTGCTTGATAATGAAGAAATGGTTAGAAAAAGAGACTAGACGAAACCTGTCGGAATCGACGGTTAGTTTTTTTTTTTTTTTTTTTTTTTTTTGAAAAGAATAAACTCCTATAATGTGTTTATTTACTCACTCCTATAATGTGTTTATTTACTCATGAGAAAATATCCTGCAGAATTGACAATCATCACCTTAGATTTCACTGTCCCTACTTTGCATTTCAGTGTTCCACTCTCCAGTGACATCAAAGTCCTGCTTCAAATAAAGATTTAACAGAGTGAATTGGTTTTTAAATTGACCTGCACTTCTATCAGAATTTTTTTTTAACTTTTCTATTTCTGGAAATTCGGCCTTTAATCAAGTTTAATGTAGCTATAGTAATTTTTAAGAAGGCCCAAACAGCATTTTTGTCATGGTTGAGCCCATCACTTATTACAGTTACAGTATGCTTAATATTTCATGCACAACTGGTAAAATATACAGTAGTTATCTGCTGGTGACTCCAGTGTCCACTCTGGATTTCATCTTGGGAGATAGTACTGTAATTTTCAGCAGAATCATTTTGAAGCAGACCTTCATTTGGTGACTGAACTGTTCTTACAAAAGAATGAATTTTATAATAAAGTAACTGATTATGAAGCACAGTTCTTCAAACAGAACCATCAATCTCAACCACTTTTTCAAAACCATCTATATCTTTCCATGTTGCAAATGTGTCTATATGTATCTCTTCAACACACATGCAAACATCACTTTTACAGTCTGCAATATCAAATCATGCAGTTCTCATTTTGAATACTGCAGCACAAAACACTCAAAAGTTCTATTTCATTTGAAGGAAACTTTGGGGAAATGGAATTTTGCTGGCCAAGGATTGTATTAAAAAATGTAAATTTGCATGATATTTGCAAGCACATAATTCCGTGGTGTTTGGAAAATATGTCACATATTCAGGACACAAGTCGTAAAACTTAGTTTTTTGAATTTAAATGTTTAAATTTTCATTTTTGAACTGGGTGAAAGCATCACTTTTAGTCATAAGCATGTGTCTTTTTTGTATTAAATTGTGCCTCCCTGATAGTGAGTCCTATATTGATTTTCACATATTTCCTGGTACCTGTCCACTTACGGCATAAAATCGTTATGGCATAAAAATCTTTTTTTTTTTTTTCTTTGTGCTATCTGATATACAGTGTGAAGTCTTTTCTTTTTCATTAAACAGAGTTGTGGCAATGTCAGGCAACACCTCAGTACCAAAGTGTGACACCTAAGTGACACTTTCAATAATGTCACACACGTCACACCTTAGTTGAGGTCCAAGAATTAATTTTTTTCTACACTTGTTCAGACTGCTGACAGTCAAACTTTCACAAAGTTTTAAATTTCTACACAAAGGGTATGTTAGTATAAATTATCTTTATGGCCATTTCAGCAACGGGTGTGACAGTCAGCAGACTATAAAAAAATGTTTTTAAATTTTCAATTATTTTTAAGTGTAAAATATGCTGTTACAAAGTGGTTTAGACTTTGCTACATCTAACAAATACAACTGCAAGTGAAAAACAGTTGTCAAAACATTTCCAGAACTGGTATTAGAATTGTCTAATTACTAAATGTAAATTCTACCTTTTGTTCTCGATGTTTAAGACTGAAACGCAAGGAGACAATTATTTATATAGCATTTTTTGTTGTGAATTCAAATTCTATGTAGTACTCATACCTTCAATTTGATGTATCATGAATAATAATATGATACAATTTAATTTTTTCCCTGTTTGTCCACTTTTTCATATAATGGCTGTAAAGAATTCTTCTTTTGAGGAGTGTGTAATTGCTCTTTTGATTAAAGTTTTAATACTATTGCATTTCTGTGTGTATGGATGTGTTGAATTATATGGAATCAGAACAGGAATAAATAACTGTTTTCTATGTACTCTGTATTGTAGATGGTCTCTTTGCTTGATAAATTTAACATCAAGGAAAAGCAAAGTATTCTCCTCCTCATGTTCTATTGTCAACTTAATAGTTACATAGATATTACCAAATTGCTGAGTTAATGATTCAAGTTCATAAATACTCATTCGTGGCAAAATAAAAATATCATTCACATATCTACAGTAAACTAAAGGAGTTTCTTCTATTGTACAGATTATTTGTTCCTTAATATTGCTCATAATCACTTATGCAAATAGATTTGACAGAGGGGAGCCCATTGGGCTTCCATAACTTTGTTTGTAATGTTCTCTTCAAATTTGAAAATATTGCTTTCATAAATGCATAATAAAACTGCTTTTAATTCTTGAAATTGTGTGTTATTAAAATTTTTGTCCTGCTTTAATTTTTAATGATGATTTCAATTGCTTCTGGTACAGGGGCACTTGGAAAAAGGGCCTTGACATCCATACTTGCCATAATCCTGTAGATCTTGGTTTACACTTTTAATTATAACAATAAACTCATAAGTATTATAGTTTTTACAGTAAATTGTGTTTTTAAAATTTTTTTTTAGATGCGCGTTGATCTCAAAGTCAATGCCAAAAACAAGTCTTTTTTGTGCTTAATTATTGTAATACTCTATTGTGATGTTTACAATCATAATATCAGTACTTTCTTATTTTGTTTCTTTTGTGTATTCGAAAATTACAAAAATGTAGTTTAGCTCAGGGTTCCCTCTGAACAGGTAATAACTTGATATCATGGCTATTTCTAGACTTGATGTATTATAAATTTCACTAAATTATTAGGATTTACTTGAGAATAAAAGGATATTACTTACAGTCAAATTTCCAGGTAGCATCCCTACCCTTCCTCAAGACTACACTATAGTAGGTGTTGTCATTCGTGAGCTAAATCTCCCTTAGGTCAGTAGGTGTCCAACCTTACGCTGGAATTTACCTCACGAATGGCAACATCTACTATAGTGTAGTCTTTGAGGAAGCGTAGGTTTTTTTTTTATTGGAAGTTTAACGAACACTGTGAGCAACTCAATGAGCTGCAAGCAGCCGCCCATCCCTAATTTAGGTTCACTGGTTCCAGGGAAGGGAGAGAGCCAGTGTCTCACGAGATTCGAACTCAGACCCTTTCGGACGAATTATCAGAGGCCATCGCTAGACCACTGCGCCACTGGGCCGGCTTTTTGACATTAACTCTGCTGTAAGGCTCAAGTATGTACTATTAGAATGCTAGTTACTTTATTTCCTCTAGACTCTGCATTGGCCGCCCCGGTGGCGCAGTGGTCTAAGCGATGGCCTCTGATCATTCGTCCGAACGGGGTCCGGGTTCGAATTCCGGTGAGGCATGGATGTTGTGTTTGTCTTACGGCACTGGCTCTCTCCCTTCCCTGGATCCAGTGACCCTAAATTAGGGACGGGCGACTGCTTATAGCCCATTGAGTTGCTCACGGTGGCCGTTAAACCTCCAATAAAAAAAAAAAAAAAAGACTCTGCATTGTTCTGTATGGAGGTCTAGTCCGCGATTCGGTAACACAATTCTTATGTTAATTATTTACTGCCGATTTAGTTTTGTGCCAGTGTGGCAATTCCCTCCAAATAATACACACACATGCAAGCTATAGATATACCTTTAGATAAATTTCCCCAACAGGGAGGTAATGAGTTGCTCAAATTTAGTCTTATATTTGTCCACAATTTATATGCTCCCCCCCCCCCTCCATTACCTACAAAAATCATCAGGTATTAACCACTTTACAAAATCTGATATTATGACTTATTACAAAGGATATTATGACAATGACTACCGACTAAAATTTCTGTCAGACAACATTACGTGGTCTGTGTCCATATCTTCTTTCGGAAAATTATAAAGTTCATAATTTTGTAATCTGTGGGAGACAGTAGTATCTCAGTTATACATTTTACCATGGAATGGCTTAAAAAACATATGACTGAAATTTCAAAGTATTAAATACTATTGCGAAATTTTAAATGCTTCCAAAAAGAAAAAGAAAGAGAAAGAGGGTTTGCAATTTTAGATTATGCTAATGAATACTTTGTTCACTACCTGTCTATTCTATTTTGACCTTTAGTTTTTTTATTTTAATTTCATTATAAAACAAGGTAAGAAAGTCTGCATGATGTCATATTTTCAATATATGAAAGAACTCTTACCTTTGAAATACTAGGTAGTAAATCCTACTTTTGCTTGTTTAAATTTTTTTGAATTTGGAAAAAATAGTGAACTGTGTGTGAATGTTAGTTGGTCATTTTTTTGTTGCTTCGTCCATTTCAAGGCTGAAAAATAAATGCTGTCTCATTTTTTTCAAAGTTGTAGCACCATGATAGGTATAAAAGAACTGTATTTCTGATAATCTGAATTCAAAATTTAACCTATAAATCCCATAAACGAATTACGCATAACCCAACTGAAAAAGCAATAAAAACTACCGCAAAATATCGGGGTTAACGCAGATTTACGTATAAAACTAAAAACATAACCCAGGATCCACTGTATTATGGCCAACCCACCGTTCCTTTAAGTGATTCTGCTATCAGTTACTTTAGCTTTACTCGTTCGTTATTCGTTAATGGTGCACGGATTCACGGAAGTGAAATAACAGGTCCTAAACTGTGATTCCAATCACAGTTAAAAATCACTGTTACTTTTGAGTAGCAGTCACAGTTAGCGCCGTGATAACCAAGTAACAGGTAAGCTCATCTCTACTTTGAAATCTTACTCTCGAACCAGCATAACAAGACTAACGATATTCGTCACGAACCGTCAGCTACGGAGCTCGACGTCACCGGAAATTACGTCATATTTTCCCGGAGCAGATGCTGCTTAAGCAGGTTGTGCCGTGAAAGCAACTTAACGGGAGTTAGGCCTAATACGGCGGGTCGAGTCAAAAACCCCTCCAGAGAAAGCCCCAGCGCGATAACTGCGAAGACAAGGCTAACTAGAAAGACAGGCTTCGGTGCAGAGAAATCACGTGATCACGGTAGTGCTGTCTGTCGCGAAGCTTAGTCAGTGGCTGACGCTATCGTCTCAGGGTTGCCAGATCAGGCCTTTTAAGGCCTCCGAGGCCTTTTTCTGAGCAGCCAGGCCTCTTTTTTCTTAACAAAAGGCCTAGCCTTTTTTTCTTATGTTGTGGCCTTTATCTTTACCTGTGAAGTGGGTTATTGTAACTTTAGTTTTGCCAAAGATTTTCTTGGCATCTTGGCATTTTTCAAATTGTAAGAATTTTACCTAAGATGCTAGGTGATGTTAGTGTGGCGCGATTGCTTTTTCCTAGAGCAAGAACTCTTTAAACCAAAACTGAATGGACGAAGCACTAAGATAATTGAAAGGCGGACGGAGACATAGTGTTTATAAACCTATGGTTTAAACTTCTCATTTCTGGGCGGGAACGGGAAGTTGAGTAAGGGATTAAGTAAGTTTTCAAAACCGGAAGTTGAGTAAGTTTCTGTAAGATTTATTATTATTTATGTATTTAACCACAATGGTGTCTAGCGCTCTCAGTAAGTTTGCTATATTTTGTTTTTATGTATAACCTTTAAGAGAAGAAAACACATTCGTAATAAACTGTATGAAGAGTAAACAAACTTTAATTTTATGAGTATGAGTACTTTAAATAAAGATAGGAAGTATCAACCTCACTGGGAAGAAGAATTCCAATGGTTGAAGATGGGAAGTGATGGGTACTGCTTTTGTAAAGTATGTCAGTGTTGTATTAAAACACTGAAAAAGTAAAATCTCAGTGCACATGAAAAATGTGTTAAGCATACAAAAGCTATTAGTTCTGTAACAAAAGTGGCCTCCTTAAAGAAAATATGTAATGCATCAAAGCCACAAAGCAGTGACCTTACAAAGACATTCAAAATAAAATATAATGTTGCTATGGCATGCCATTGCAGCCTTAGGGCTGTTGATCATCAAATGGATATTGTTAAAGAATTCAGCAAAGGGAATACATTAGAAAACATCAAACTTCATCGTACAAAATGTTCATGCATTATAAATAACGTTGTTAGTGTAGCATTGTTCGAAGATCTAGTGAAAGAACTTCAATGTTCAAAATTTTCCCTTCTTGTAGATGAATCAACAGATATTTCTACGACGAAACTAGCCGCTCCGGTGGCGCAGTGGTCTCTGATCATTCCTCCGAAAGGGGTCTGGGTTCGAATCCCGGTGAGGCATGGATGTTGTGTTTGTCTTTCGTCACTGGCTCTCTCCCTTCCCTGGAACCAGTGACCCTAAATTAGGGACGGGCGACTGCTTATAGCCCATTGAGTTGCTCACGGTGGTCGTTAAACCTCCAATTGAAAAAAAAAAGAACTTCCTGTGATTTCACTTACATTTGGCAAAAATGTTGACGTAGTGGAACTTGAATCACAATATGAAAAGTTAGTCTTTGTGGACTGGAAGAGTGAAAGTAAAACAAAAGATATTCTTTTGGACCCTATTTCTTTTTGGACAATGGTCAAGTGTTAGGAAAATTTAATTGGAAAAAAATGTTTTAGAGAACTTTCAGACTTTGTTCTGCGGGCACACAGCATTCCCCTCAGCAATGCTTTTGTTGAGAGAATTTTTTCTCATGTTGCTATTGCTAAAAATAAACTTAGGAATCAGCTTAATATTAACACCCTTTCTTTTATTTTGAGAATCAAAACTCATTTATATTCCATGGGAAACTGCTGCAAAGATATGAGTGTCACATCAAGGATGAAGGAATTGTTTTCTTCTCAGATGTATAATGCTCCCTCCAGCAGTGTTGGTGATGGTTCTATGAGCATCATTAATTCTGAAAAGGAAACCGAACAAGATTGTTTCGACGAAATCTTGGAAATTAGATTTTAATTAAATTGCTTACTTTTAAAATTCTGATAAAATTCTTAAAATAGTAGGCCAAAATTTTTGCTGTCAGAGCAGTTATACAGAATTAATTCATTTTTGACCTAACTCGACAAAAGTTGTTTTTTTTTTTTTTTGCATATTTTCCTATTTCTGCATTTATATGAGTGAAATATATTTAAAATCTATTTTTGTACCTAATTACAGGAATAAACAAATCTATGAAAATGCCATATTGCTGCTTAACTTAATTTTCATAACAAGCAAATCAAAAGAAATTATTATTTAAAGTAAATAAACAAATTTAAAATTTTATAAAATAATTATTTTCATGTACATTTTGTCTAAGGCGTTTATTAAATATTACCTAGGCCTTTTATGTCAAGAAAATTAGGAAATCCTTTATTTCAGGCCTTTTTTGGCCTTTTTTCACTTAGGCCAGGCCTTTTTATGTCAGAAAAATCTGGCAACCCTGTATCGTCTGTGTGCTGTCGTTTGACATTGTGGCTGGTGGTGTTTTTCTCTACATTTTGAAGTGTGTGCAATATATAAATCTATCCCACACATGTACTTAAAAGTGCATGTTCACTCATAAGGATTACACAAAATAATTTTGGTAAGTAGAAAAGTGAATTTTTTTTTGTCTGTAAATGGGTTTAGAGTTGTAGCACATTTAGGCCTAAACGTTACTTCACTGTCTGTGCTTGTCAGTTATTTGATAAGAAACTGTTAGTTACAAAGAATGGAAGGAACTTGTTTTTTTTTTTTTTTTTATTTCCGTGGATTGGACTCTTGTGGTGTTCTTATTTTATTCCAATTGCAGCTAATAAACTATTTTCATTTACCCTAGCGACGTGCCTCAGTCAGGCAGTCGAACACCACGTTGTTGCATATTGTTTTGAAGTTTTCAAAGTGTAATACGTTTTAGTATTGCTTTGACTCAATGGATTTACGGGATAGTTAGATTTTAATTAAAATCACAATATTTCGAACCAAAGCGATAATTTTTATATCTTGTGCAGTATTTTTTTTTTTTCACGAAATGCTGACTTGTTAGACATAGCAACATACATATAACTGAATAGAGTTCAACGATTGCCTTCCGTTTGAACAAATGTTTTATACCATTAACTGTGGTTATACAAATTTAACATTCGTTTAGCTTAGAAAGACTCGATTTAGGATTAATTTTTACTATTTTCCTTAACTTGCAAGACAGTTAACAAGTAGTACTCTAGTGATTTTCCTGCTATATTATTTACACTTAAAATTTTGGCTTTATTTTTGGCAGAAACACCAGTATCGCCTGTTTGTTACTTTGATTTTCCATTTTCTGTGACAAACATGAAATAAGGCAACAGAATGTGTTCTCACATCAGAGAATTTAAAAACATTTGGTTCTGGTTATAGTGAAAAAATAAACCCTAATTTCTTTATAGACTGTATTTAATGTGTACAGAGATGAAGTAATATTTGGCCTCCTGGGGTTCATGTTTCTCCTAAGGCCTTTAACAAGTTAAAACAACATTCCTGAATGCTCTTTTTTTTTTCTTTCTTTTTTTTTTTTGTAGACAACAGATTGATAAATTGAAGCCCAAATACAAAAACAGATCATGCCCAGAACTTGTAGTGTATTTGGTTGAAAATCAAACTATAGGAGCCAGAATGAAAAGGTCTCTACGTTTCAGTTGCTAAAGAAAGAACCCCTAAGGAGTCAGTGGCTTAGAAAAATTCCCACAGATCTTACAGGTAAGAAAAATCCAGTTGTTTGTATCAAGCATTTTCATGAATCGTGTGTAATTCGTGTCTACAAACTGGTTGTCAATGGAGAGTTAAAAGAATTTGAGCGACAGGTGCCAGCACTGCGGGATGGGTCTGTGCCCACAATATTCCCTAATGCACCACATTATTTAACTGCTGCACCTAGTACAACTCGAAGGCTTGCAGATGTGGAAGAATCTCACTTTGAGAATGCTATAAAGCAAAGTCTTTTAGATCACAACAAGTATTTGAAGAAAAGAAAAATTAATTGCTCTCAGGATCTGATTATGCATTATCTTGAAAACAAAGACAAATTCAAAAGGGAATGGACAGTTGTAAGTAATGATTGTAAAACTATTTTTTGTTATGTTGATTTTACATGTTCTTTAACTTGTCTTGCAGGATCCATTGTTGTACTTAATGATCTTGAATTTGAAATTTATGCAGGTAAGATTATGATTAGTAAAAACAGGTTGCCTAAGAGTTTGAAGGTTTTGAATTCTCTAAATGATTTTGATGAATTGGTAGCATTTGTTGAAAAACAAACAGTTACGCAGGATGAAGTAAATGTTGTAGATTCAGCTATTGATGCATTGCAGTCTTCTGATTCACCTCAATTACAGTTTTTTTGTGAGCAGTTAAAAATTCACCAAATGCCAAAAAACCGAAGAAATTATAGCAATAATACCATGGTTCTAGCATCTTCGATATATGTCCACTCTTCTTCAACGTACTATGCCCTCTACAAAAGTAAATGTTTGTACCTTCCAAATCCCCGTAACTTGCAAAAACTAATTAACAGATTTTCCATTTCAGGCAGTACTCTTCAAGGAAGTGTTACCTATTTGAAAAGTAAAATTCAACACTTAAAACAACACGAGCTTGTTGTGAACTTGTTATTAGATGAAATATACATTGAACCACAAATGAGTTTCAAAGGTGGATCAATATTTATTAGTAGCCAGTTTGATGTCAGCAAAACTGCAAAAACTGCACAAGTCTTTATGATTTCAGCTTTGTTTTCAAAATATAAAGATGTGGTAAGTATTACACCTGCTCACAGTTTAACATCTGAACTGTTAAAATTGATGATTTTGAATGTAATTGTTGAAATTGAAAAGGTTGGCTTTCAAGTTCTTTCCTTGATTTCTGATAATAATGCAATTTAATAGGAAAGCATTTGAACTTTTAACCCCTAACAAAATTCTGCAACCAAGTATTATTCACCCTGTTGACAGTTCCAGGTTATTGTTTTTTATATTTGATTCTGTTCATATAATTAAGTGTATTAGGAATAACTGGATAACAAAAAAAGGTGAGAATCGTTGCATCATATTTCCGGATATGGTCAATAATGATTTGCTTTTAAAAGCTCAATATAAACATCTAGAATTATTATATGAATTAGAAAAAAAATTCTCTTGCTAAATATGGTCATCTTTTGTCTGCTAAAGTTTTGTATCCTTCAAGTGTACAAAAGCAAAATGTGAAATTTGCTCTGCGAATAATAAATGAAAAAAATATTGCCGCTCTAAAGTGCATTGCAACAAGTAAGCATGCCATGTTCCCTTGGTTATGAGGCAACTTGTCAGTTTATAGAGATTTTTTCTACATGGTGGAAAATAGCAAATGTGCAGAGTGCATTTGAAGGTAAGCGATTTAATGATAAATATAGGGAACCAATTAGAGAAAATGAAGATTTTCAATTAAATTTTTTTAAATCCATGTCTTTGTGGTTAAAAAAATGGAGGACCACGGTCCCCATTGCCGATGCTTTAACTGCACAAACATTTCAGTCATTAATTACAACTACTGATACTTTTTTAGAACTTGTACCCTATCTTTTTAAAATGTATAAAGTTGATTATCTGTTACTTGGGAAGTTCCAGAATGACGATTTGGAAGGTAGGTTTGGAAACTACAGGCAGCTGAGTGGAGCAAATTATTATATAAGCTTTGTGCAGCTTCTTGAAAGTGAGCGGAAACTAAGGTTCAAAAGTATGGTACTTTTAAGTTCCCTCAATGGTAATGTACACTTGAAAACTCTACTTCCTTGTAAAGAAGACTGCACTTACAATGTTGATGTATCTCCCTTTCTTAACGTGTTGGATGAAGATTTCACATTAGAGAGTGTGCCCAATGATATTTTAATAAATTTAACATACATTTGTGGTTTTACAGTTAGGAAACAGTTACAATTAGGTAAATGCATTGCGTGCACATTTTGGTTACAGTCTGATAAAGAAATTGATATTGAAATTTCCTCAGTACCTTGTGAATTGATCAAAGAATTAGACAGAGGTAAGTTAATTGTTCCTACTGAGTGTGCTTTATATGCTACTGCTGTAGTCTGGCATGTTTTAAAAAAAATTGAGTCCTTTCCTGAAAAGTTTTACAGTGTTCAAAATCAACTCTCCCTGTTGTACAAACTGAGTGCTATTAAACTTTCACAGCATGATATTTTTTTATGCCGATTAACAGAACAATGCATCTGTAAAAAAAACCTTCGTAGTGTATTAGAAGGCATGTTTGCGTTCAAGCAAAATTATGATTAATAATTTAATTACAGTTAGGAATGATTTTAGAGATAGTGATAAATGTACTGCTAGAAAAATTAAAAAATTGAAAAGTTAGTATGTGTTTTTATTGTAAATGAAATTGCAGGTTAGTATTAAAGTGTTAGCTAGTGGTAAAATTGTAATGTTAATGCTGGAGTGTTTGGGAACGCATTGTCAAATGTCTTTGTTACCAACCTTGATTTTTCACATGGTTAGTGTTTTATAAAATAAAATTGCTGTGTGTGTGTGTGTGTGTGTGTGTGTGTGTGTGTGTGTGTGTGTGTGTGGCAAATTTTGATGATGCAGGTTCCTACAACCTGATAAGGAAAAACATAAGGTTGGGGGAAATATTCTGAAGCTGAATACAGTTGCAGCTAGTGATGACCAGCATCTGCCTTCTTTGAAACTATTTGAAATACACATTTGTGGCACATATGTAAAAATTGTGCCCATCTGTCTCTTTTTGATAGTATTTTTTGCTTCATGTCCCAGAAAATTGGAAGACAGCCGCCTGAAGGTAAGTTGATTTTTTTTTATTATCAAAAACTAATTAAAACGCATAAATTCTGTGAGCAGTGACTGATTAGCATGAATTATGTGTACAACTATGAAGTGAGATGAAATAGTCAATGGGAACATCTTTCATAGACTTGCAAAATGTATTATGGGTGTACGCGGGAGCACTCTCCGTTAAAAGTACGTCTCCACCGCTGAAGCTTCAGCGTCTAGCAGTGGCCATCTGGGCTTAATAACCAATACCGCCCGCACAGTTCGCGCTGTTACACGTTTCCTGAGAAACGCTTGTTAGGTACTTTAATCTTTGAGCTCCATATTTTATTGCTTGTTCGTGTTCTCCATTCTATTACTCACGTTTGTTACTTTGTTCATTAAACAACGAGGTTGTGGTTTGTTGTTCGATCGTTGGTTATGGATTATTTTATTCCTTCTTTTGGAGTATAACTGGAAAACGTGTATTCCAAGAAGTTTGGTTAGAGAAACTTTGATATTTCCAACATGGGTGTATCTGGATTGAAAAGCTGCATGAAAGGTAAAATACATTTGGAACTTGATAAATGTGCAAATGCTGCTATTTCTACACGTACCACCATTAGTGATTACATGAAAGTGCAATGCCACGTGGAAAAGCTGTCTCCCACCGTAAAGCTCATGAAAAGAAACGTAAGCTTCAAGCTGAAGCAATACAAATGTGGGAGCTTTTGTGACCCCACACGGAATATCTGAGATCAGAGGTGCTGTGGGCTATGAAACTTATACA
Source organism: Macrothele yani (assembly GCA_039090855.1). Taxonomy (NCBI): domain Eukaryota; kingdom Metazoa; phylum Arthropoda; class Arachnida; order Araneae; family Macrothelidae; genus Macrothele; species Macrothele yani. The sequence goes on along the minus strand of CM077032.1, from coordinate 57,288,174 downwards.
TAGCAACTATTCATATAACCAGAGTTGTATAAAAATAAAATGTATCTGCGTACACAACCCCTGAAACAAAAAACTTGCTGCAAACCAGCGAAGCACAAACCATGATAAAAATAGAATTACATAATTTAAAGAAAAATTAATAAAACATTAAATAATTACTAGAACATTACAGATTCCGATGAGGCCAAAATAAGTACATTACAGTTGAATGAGCTGCAATATGTGTGAAATGGACCTTTATGGTAAAACATTAAAATATTTTACTATAAACCTCATAAAATCAAGAGACTAATTAAAGAAAGTTTTTATACCCAGAAAAACACTTCCATTAATGAACCTTCAAAAATTATAAATAGCATTTTCACCAGCTTAATTCAAAACTAGTAGACTTACAAAATACATAAGAAAAAGATTTTAATAACTGGCAACTTTAAGAAGAACCTGGCAATAAAATTGAAACTGTTTTTGTGTAAACAAAACTTTTGATACAGGGCTTATACATTGAGACCAGGTCTCAATGAAATCCAGAGGCCAGAAATGTCTGTATAAACAAAAGAATTGAAAGTTTTTCAAGTTAAAATCAAATTAAGTATATTAATATCAGTAAATTCTTGAGTAAGTGTTTTAAATGCTGTAAATAACATTTGCATTGTTTTTAATCTACCAGCAAACACTATCGGCAAAATCCGCTAACGATTTGGAAACTATCAGCGTAGAGCATGCGCTCTTACATCTACATTTTGCTACTCTGCATATAACTCGTGCAAACAAAAAGACAAACTTTTTTTTCCATATTTCCTGACAGCCGTATAGCAAAAGACATATGGTGAAAATAAAAATGCACATCTTTGTTGTTATGCTATTTCACCATATTTTCTGTTTTTGTTAACAGAATATGTAAATCATGATGAATTTGTTCTGTTATTTGACAAGAGTTTAAATAGGAAAACTCAATGCAAACAAATGGATATTCTTGTTCTTTCATAGTTTATGATAAAGTTATTACTAGGTACTATGCATCAAAATTTTTAAAGTGTGCACCAGCTGACATCGGTTTGGAAAACTTTAATTTTTGTGTTGAAAAGCTAAAGCTTGAGAAAGCTAATCCAGGTGTCTATGGATGGTCCTGCTGTCAACTCGAAGTTCTACGACGTGCTGCAAAATCAGCTACGTGAGGATTCAATGGATACATTGACATTCGAAGTTGCGGACTACATATTGTCAATGGTGCATTTCAAGACAGTGTAAATGTTTTTGAATAGAATTTAAACGAGTTATTTTCTTCACTCTATTGGCGTTTCAAGGATTCCCCAGCCAGGAGGGAACACTATAGCAAGCCTTATGGAAAATACTGACTGCTCAGAAGAAGATAAAGGGAATTTATATCTCATTACAAAGTCAAAGGAACGGAACAGAAAAAAAAAAAGAAAAATGAAAGCAAAATTGGAGTAACTGGTTCAGTTAATAGAAAAAGCTTAATAAATCTCAAAGTGTTTACTAAAAGTTATTAATCATAATTGATGTTTTTTTGTTTTGTTTTTTTGGTTTATGATATTACTAAGTAAAATAAGAATGCAACAATAATAAACTCACTGTGCAGAGAAAAAATAAGTGGGTGGTGGAGAATCAATCTGAGCTGTTTCACAGTTATTGAGGAAACCTTTTCTTTCTATATTAATTATTACAATAAACGCATATATTTATATTACATATGGTAAAAATTAAAAAAAATCAAACCTGGAAAATGATGTATATTAGTCATAAAAGTCCTTAAAAAATCATGATTCTCATAATTTTCCAGCATGCCTATGGCGAACTTCTAGATCGAAATGGCAAACTTTTATTTTCAACTTTATAGTGGCGGAAGGCGAATAATTTTTAGCGTATATATTTTTAAGGGAAAATCATTTATAAATTGTGTACTTGTGTGTGTAGTGCGTGCTATAGCTGTATTTACGCACCGAAAAAAAAACCAAATTTGTTTTCACCGAAAAAAATACGAGATTATTAATTCAGTGAAGTGAAAGTTTGTCAAGATAGGAAGTATTAAATAATTCACTTCAGTAAAAAACTGGACTGATTAATTTTAATTCTGGTCTTTTTAAACGTTTAATTTATTCTCTTATGGTTCGTTTTTGAACATCAAAAACGCAGCTTCAAATCTCCTTGCTCCTTGACTCAAAAACCAACGCCGAGGCTGACGACAACAGCACTACCGTGGTCACGTGACCTCCGTAGCCTGTCTTTCTAGTTAGCCTTGCTGCGAAGAGGTGTGACATCAGAGCCAGAGGGCCATCGCAATCCCTCTCTGCTGAAGCTCAAGGGTCAGAGGGAGAACGTAAAGCGAGTGCTAGGCTTCGAATATCTCTTACGTTGCTTCCCGTTCATGGTTGGTGTTGAGCTTTCGGTTGTCCTGTACGTGTGTGTGTGTGTGTGTGTGTGTGTAGTGCTTTTATTCAACATGCCTGGAAAATGCTGTGTGCCTTTATGTAGATCAAATTACAAAGGTGGCCGAAAGGCATCCGTATTCAACTTTCCTGAAGATGAAAGCCTTAGAACAAGATGGATAGCTTCAATACCAAGAAAGGATTTTTCACCCACTGTGAATTCAAAGGTAAGTTAAGCCTAATTGTTCTCATGATAGCTTGTTCAATGCTTTCGTTGTAAATACAAATATAATTTAGTGAATTGTACTTGTTATTAACGGAGTAAAATTTATAGGCTAACCTTCAGATTATCAACTCATTTGTTGTCGTTTAAATAATATTGGTAATTAACATTTCATTTCTATAGAATTCATAGTTATTAGCGTTCCAATTAAAATAAAACCACAGGAAATGTACGGATATTATCAAGTACTTAGATTAACCAGGCAAAGATACTGGCAATAAATAACTATGTCATTTAATAATCAAGATTTCATTTCTATAAAACATCATTTTTTTACAAAATTGCTGTGTATTAGTGTTCTAATTAAAACAACTGTTCACACGGAATGTACAGAATTATTTGATACGCTGTTAATCTGTTAATCGGAAGGCTAGCCCAATGAAAAGTTTATTAGCATGTATCAGAAACAATTCACTTACATTGTTAAACTTCAGCATGATCCCTGAAGTTGACTGTGACTGATAAGTTAAAATGTATATATGTACATATATTCATGGGTTTACAAGTTAATCAATGTACATTTTTATTTATTGTAATTTTTTATTTAAGTTAATTTAAAGTAAGTTGTGGAAGGGAACGAGGTTCGTATTAGAGAACTATGAATTCTTTTACAAAGCAGCACTTTAATTCCTAGTTACTTTACTTAAATTAAAAAAAAATTGTAAACTGATGAATCTATCACATGTAGACATGTTGTTTGAAGAGGTTTTGAACATAATTGTCTACCACAAACCTAACTAACTGACAGTGCCGTAATTTTAAATCAAACACACGCACAGAAATTAATAAATAAAATAAAAGGGGGAGGAAACAGATACAGTTACTACCGTTTTCAATCTCATTAGGAATTTTAAAACTGGCTTTTAACTTTTGAATCAAACAAGTTCTAATGTTTGGCATTATCATTTATAAAAATGATTTCTCTGATCCTTCAGCTTGTTATGTTATGCTAAAATAAATAGATTTGCACATATAGTGTGCTTACCTTGAGAGCTTCGCAGTACTTTATGTTGCTGTCAGTAGTCCTTCCGGCTGCACTGAGATATGCATCATGATGATACGTAATTTTATACAGCCAGGATAGGCAACTAACAACACTCAAAATTTATTATGATTATTTTGTGTTAAATGCATGAGTGAGATATGAGTGATACTTGTTCTGCAGTTGGAGCCATTAGTTAGTAAATTAGAAGTGGGTTGCTTGTGGTTTTTCAAAAATGTTGGTGTGTATAAAATATTTTTACAATTCCACCAACCGAAACTAGTACTACTATGATTAAGAAGACCTCTTATGTTGTGAGAAAGGGTTTTGTAAGAAAAACATTATTTATGAAAAAAAAAATGTAGTGTCAAAATTGAATAAAGATAAATACAACCGTTAATTTCCGATGCTTCAATAGTTAAGTGTATTAGCTTCTATCTTTGTTCACGTGTTTAGTTGTTAGATATTCATATTCGGCCAAGGTAATTTTCCCATTGATAGATGTGCTGCAAAAATTTTAATCCTAAAGCATTATTGTCAAGGTAAATTCAGTTGTTCTAGCATGTCATTCTGCATAACATAAATAATGTGAAACCTCGTCAATCCCACACATGTGGTATAGTGGTCTATGCGATGGCTTATGATAATTTGTCCAAGTTGGGTCCGGGCTCGAATCCCAGTGAGGCATGGATGTTTTGTTTGTCTTACAGTGCTGGCTCTCTCCTTTCTCTGGAACCAATGGCCCTAAACAACTCAATGGGCTATAGCCCATTGAGTTGCTCATGATGGTTGTAAAACCTTCAATAATAATAATAAAAAAAAAAAAACCCTCGTCAACTGCTCTGAACACATTAGACCTTGGTCATGATCTGACTTTACACCTCCAACAAACGGTGATCAGTGTAAAATTTTTAAATTTGACATATATACGAAAAAAACCGAAAGTGATTGTTAAAGTGTATTAGCTTTTATTTGATTGAATATGTTAATAGAGAAAAACATACTACCTTCATTAATTTGTACAGCTAAATTAATTGATTTCCCCACCAGTCACCTTTATTCTGCATTGCACATAAATGGAAAACAATAAAAGTTGTAATAATTAGAAACAAAAAATAAAACTTTGGTGTATTACATAAAAAAATGATTAATAATGTATTTTAAAATATATCAAAATTGAATTCTGAATATTCCAGATTAATGTCCATTTCGAACGTGTCTGAAGAAGGTTACACTAGCGGAGTTTTGTCGTCTGACAGACACCTTGTCACTTTAATGAATGCCACCTTTTGACAAAGTAACAGTGTTGAAACAGCAAAAACCCTGGCAGCAAGTTGAGATTAAAGTAATTTGAAATTTCTGAGATGCTTGTGCAGTGGAAGTTAAGGGTTCGGCTTCAGCAACAAATGATTATTTGAGTGTCTCTGCTTAACTCTGGTTAAGGGTTAAGACTGGATAGAAATCTCTGTAAAGAGGAGTTTAGCAAAAATTTTGCATAGTATCTTTAAAAAGAGAGAGAAGCCATAATAAAGTATTGATATTTACTTTCTACTTTAATAAAGGAAGAACACTCTGATTTAAAATGATTTATCAAATCAGAGTGATACAATAACTTTTATTCTGTTGTGAATGTACAAATTCATTTAAACTGTCAGACTGCCTAAACCACATTAAGGTCTAACTGAATTATCTGCTTTTTAGGTTTGTGAACATCACTTTAATGAAAATGACATTCAACATACTTCAGAATACTACGATGATAGAACTGGAAAAAAACTTGTAGTGCTAATTTAACGACCAAGGCTTCGACCAAATTCCATTCCTGAGAGATTCCTTGGATGTCCCGAGTATTGGTCTGCATCAACATCTCGTCGTGAAGAACCAGATGCAAAAAGAAAAAGAATTGAGTTTTCCCAGATTGAGGCTGCTATTGCCCAAAGTGTAAAAGAGCAGCAGATTTATGAAGAAGCGAACTGTTTCAACTCACTAGCCAAACTTCTTGAATGCACGAAAAATTATGTTCCCAAGAATTGGGATACATTAAATAAAGGTAATGAAGTGATATTTATCAAAGTAAAAGCTTTGCCTTCCCCAACTATATCCTCTGCTGTAGTTGTTGATGAAAATTTAAATGTATCTGCACATCATAAAAGTCATGAAATTCACAAGTTAGGAAAATATCAATTTCCTACAAAAATTGTAAATGTTAAAGATCTGTATTCGGTTTTTAAGGAACTTGAGGGTTTAGAAGAAATGCAAGGCAATGAAAATTCAATTTTAAATGTGGTTTCTGTAATAATTGAAATGCTGAATGTGCTCCAAGGAAATGTACCAGAAGAACAAAAAGATATTGTACAATTTATTTCTGAGCAAATCTCCCTAATTAAGTGTCATAAAAATAATTATCGGTACTCAGGGAATTTTTTAATTTTATGTTGTTTGGTGTATTTCATATCAGCTCATGCATACAGATTTTTGCGTAACAGCAGTTATGTAATATTGCCTCATCCCAACACATTAGTTAAACTTTGTACAATGTATAATGTCAATCCCAAGTTTAAACAATGTGACCAAAATTTAATGGTGTACATGGAAGAAAAGTTCTCATATTTGTCAGATTGTGACAAATATGTTGTGTTGATGATTGATGAAATCCACATTAAACCATTTTTGGAATATAAAGGTGGGAATATGTTACGTATGGCCTATAACTGTGAGAAGGCTGCCTCTAGTGCATATGTATTTATGGTGCAAAGTATTAGATCCTCTTATAAAGATGTGGCAAATATTCTCCCAGTTAAAACTCTTTCAGCTAATTTGCTGTATGAGTACATTGTTAAAATAATAAAAGGGCTAGAAATAATTGGCTTTTCTGTTATTTGCATTGTGAGTGACAACAATGCAATTAACAGAAAAGCTGTTTCATTTTTTTGTAAACCAGCAAAACTGAGTATTGTATACCAGCATCCAGTTGATCGTACAAGACCTTTGTTTTTCATTATTGATCCCATTCATATTATAAAGTGTGTAAGAAACAATTGACTCAACCAAAAAACTGGAGATGGAAAGTGCATGTATTTCCCAGATTTCAATGAGAAGTTATTAGGTTTAAATGGGAAACCCATTCTCCGAGTTGCATCATTAGGAGCCCTAAAAAAGTTTCATGAGTTGGAATCTGGAAATATTGTGAAATTTGCTCCTTCTTTATCAGAAAAAGCTTTGAGTCCAACAAATTTGGAATGTCAAAATGTAAAATTAGCTTTGCAACTAATAAACATTCAAGTTGCAGAAGGTCTCACCATAGCAGGTGAAAAATACAGCATACTGCACTCAAAAGATACAGCTGAATACATTCGAATAATGTGCAGATGGTTTGACATCCTTAATGTTCGCACACTTTTTAAAGGTCAACACAAAAGAAATGAATATCAAGAACCTCTAACATCTTCCCCAGATGATAAAAAAGGTGGTCTTCTTGAGCAGATTTTTAGATTGGATCGAATATTGGGAATCCATTGGGTGCACTACGGGGATCTTCAGCAAAGAAACCTTACTGGCCTTGAAACAAACTACTTATGCTGTATTAGAAATTTTGTGTAGAAGAGTTAAATTTGTCTTATGTCTTGACAGGGAAACTTCAGACAGATTCTCTTGAGGATTGTTTCGGTCATTATCGGAAATTGGCAGGGGCACAGTATAATATTTCTGTCACACAACTTTATGAAACTGAAATGAAGCTGCGCATTCGTTCTTTTTGCCTCTTACTTTGAACTCTGACCGTCATGGGAAAATTTCTATGAGCGCATTAGACATACATGACCTTGATAATTTTAATTCATCTGAAGCACAGTCTCTTGCAGAAAAAGTTGTAGTGAAACCAGATTTATCCAAGTTAGGTGATTTGTTAATTCCATTAACATATGTTGCTGGTTATTGTGCACATGGGGCTTTAAAAAAATTGAAATTCTGCACATATTGCTAGACAAATCTCCTCTTGGATAAATCTCTAGAATATAACGAAATGTATGACTTAATTAAAAGTCTAGATCGTGGCGGATTAAAATATCCTAAAGAAATTGTTGTTTCAGTTCTTGTTCATAGCTATGTTGCTCTGACTCAGCTTCTGTCAGCAGAGTTGGAAAATGAATTTTTAAGAGTTTCCAACCAGTATGCATTCTCATGCCGGGTGGTTTTAAACACTTTAAGAGCTGCTGAAATCTTTTTACCTGAAGATTTATGTGAAAATGGGCATGCAGCTGAATATGTCATGACACTAATTGTTTCAGCTGCAACAAATATATTCCTGAAAAACTACTGCAGAAAAATTAATGATTCATTAACTTCCCAGAAATTAAAGAAGCAAAAAAAAAACCCAAAAGCACGAGCACAAATAATCAATCGTTAGCTGGTGGTAAAACAAGAAAACTTCAGACTTTTATGTCATAACTTGTTTCTAGGTATCTTATGTGGTATTTCTAGCACTGAATACACATAACTGTAAAGTAATTGTACAAGGGCTTTCGTATGCATCGTGTGATAATGACCAAACATTTTAGTAAGTGAATGGAATAAATTCCTATGCAAACATTTTACAGAAAAAGAGAATGCTAATAATGTTTACGCTCTTTAATCGGTCCATAAACTTTCAGCATATTAAGAGTATGTGATGCAAGAATTCATAAATGGGAATCATTTCTTGTGCCCATTGCTGTAGAACAGTTCTAACATTCATATTTTGAATTTTTTTTTTTTGGCTACTAGCACAAGAACCAGTTTCTCCACATGAATACTTGTATTCTTTCCTTCTAGTGTAACCAACACAAAGGTATATAGAAGCACTGGTATGCTGGTAAATTTATGGAACAAAAGTACTTCAGTATGATAGTGCTTTTGTAAGAAGCATTTATAATGTTCGCAATGTGTCTATGATGTCGAATTTTCTTTTTGCCCCTGCGAGTGCTATCAGAACTTTATTTAGGGACATTAGTGTAATAGGTTTTTTTTGCCTAAATATATATGGTTCATATACTTTTCTTTAAAAAATGCTTTCAGCTAATTTGCTTTTTCCTCTTATGTTTTTCGAATGATATCAATGCAACATAAAATTTTCTACGATGTATTAACCAGCTCATGCATTGCAGCGTTCAAATTACCCAGTGGTCCACTGGCCAGTAAAACTTCAGCCAGGCCACTGAACTATTGATTTTACTGGCCCAGATGGCCAGTAAGTTTTTTCTTTTTAATTTTTTTTTTCTAATTTGCCACAAGTTAAAAAATGAATTTCTGTTTCTTTTACCTTGGGTTTTCTTCTAATTTCTTTTACCTTTTGTTTTCTTCTAAAATGAATTTCTGTTTCTTTTACCATGGGTTTTCTTCTTAGGCTGCAAACTAATGATAGGTTTAAAAACAAACATTGGATATAATTCCATTAAAATGATACATTATTTTCTACATATATTGTAAATGTTTTTTATTAATTCTTTTACGGACCAATGGGCATTTTTGTGGACCACTGGTCCGCTGGGCCAGTAGAAGATTTATTTCTAACCCTGCATTGTGTTTCAGAATGCAGATGTAAGTAGTTAAAGTAAAAAGGCAAAACTGGAAATGTAGGTCATGTGTTTAAAAAAGGGATTTGTAGCACAAAAATGTTTCTATTTCTAAAAGAAATAGCTTATGCACTTCTAGAAATGCATATAGAAAAGCTGCCTTTATCATGCATGTTAACTGCGACTAGTCACTCGAGGTTTGTTTTGGATAATATTGTTCAATTGCATTACACAAATGTATGGCATAAAGTAAAAGTATGCATGCATTTTTAATGTGCTTTAATTCTTAATTCAGATTATCTGGGGAAAAATTGTTTAGGTATATTGCACATGAGTGCCAAAAACTTTCGCAATTCCACTTGCTGTGTACCTAATATGCAAAGTTTTTACCTGGTATCACATGCTGAATATAATACTGTGTGTAATGCTTGATTACAAAGAATATGTGCACCTACATTTATTCAAATGTATCACATATTCATGCCATGCAAATGTATAGTTTCCTTTTCATATAGAACTTCTTTGAACAAATTGCATACTGATATACACTATTTCCACTTGAGACCCCCATAGGAGCTTTATGATATTGGTACTATGGGATTTTTATTAATATATCTATGTATCTGTATATAAAGAAATTTGTGTGCAGTTTGTGAACATTATGCTTTTGCACGGTGTGGTTTAAGGTGTTTTAAAATCAAATGAAATCATGAACCTAACGATATGTATAAAAATGAGTTGGCAAAGCAAGAAAACTTATTGTGTTTGTCATATTCTGCCTTATAATTTTGTTATCGTAATGATAACATTATATGTAGGGAGCAATTTTCTAGAGATACCTTTGTATTCCAAAAATGGTTTAATGTGTGTGTGTGTGAGTGTGTTCCCACTCCCCATGCAGACCTAGCTGCAAAAGAGATTTCTTTACCAACTGTTTTTTTAGCAGTAGCAACATTTGCTAGTGGCCTTATTTTTTACTAGTAAATTGCATTATCTACTAGTGAAAGTTTATTAACATCATACAAAAGAAACTTTAACATGTCCCCCTCCATGAGTCAATCATGACAAATTTTGATTTCACTACTGTAACTGTCATATTGTAAAGCTGAAAAGATTACAAATATTTAGATATAACTCACTTTTTCATGATCTGACAGATTAATTCTAACAATTTAATTTGAATGTAAATATTTAAAAAACATTTTTTATTTAATTTTATTCACAAAATTCAAGAAAACTATTCAAAATCTTAAATTATTTTTTGTATGGTTTACGATCTGGGTTTTTCAGGTCTTTTCATCATACCACTTTAAAACAGCAGGCCTAGGGTCAAACTTGTCTTCGGACTTGAACTTGACTTCACTTGCTAGGGCAGTGGTTATTTTATAGTGTTTTGTATCCCTTTTATGTTCGTTGATTTTAATTCCAAATGAATGTTAAGTCATTCCGATGTAGTATCACCTAGAGCCGTCCGGATATTGTAGTGGGATTGCATAAACACCTGCCTCATTGAGAAGAGGAGGCTTATCAATATCTCTCTTAAGCATCATATATAAAGATGCCGGAGGCCTTATGCCGACACCAAAGCTCATCTTCCTGAGTGTGTTTTTGAGTTGATAGGAAACTTTTGGTATGTAGGGAATGGAGCCCAGGTAGCGAAGTTGCAGCATAAAAATATTTACTTGGCTGGTTCTGGCTTTTTCAATAAAGTTGTGCATCTGGTTCGACGTATATCCTGCCTCAGTGGCCAATTCGACTATGCTTTTTAGTTCCAATTCTCTAGAATGAACACCGGAAGAGACTGCCAAAGCGCTTCTAATTCAAGAACGGAATAAGACCGTGTTGTAATCATCAGGGTAGGATGAACTGCGGAGCATCAAGTTGGGAATGGAGGTTGGTTTATAATAGAATTCCATACAAAGGCAATTGTCATGCGATTTTCTCACTAAGACGTCAAGATAAAGTAAGGTACTACTGCGTTCAAGCTCCACATTGAAATTGATCGTAGATTTGCGGAATGATATCAAGAAATCAGCTTCACTCTCCACACCCAAATCTACTGCCATTCGCGAAACCTTGGAAATCTTTCTCAGCAACGGAGCTTTAGAGGATTTAAAAGGTTGCATCACGCAAGGAATAAACAACTTACAACAGGTTTTTTAGGAGTCTTGGAAAACGCCATCAAAAGAGCAAGGATTGTGAACACAGTGGATGTAGCTATTTATCAAATGTTCTTCACACATAACAATTAGATTTCCACGAGTAAATTTAATACCATTTTAGTTACTTGCTTATTACATTTTCCAAATAGGTGAAATGAATATGATCATTACTTTTGCATCTCTTTGTAACCTGTATCATGCGTTTGAGCCATGGTAGAAAAACAAAAAAAATCTGATATTTGGTTGTGATATTGATATTACTGTATTGATATGAAATTTATGGGAAATTAATTAATGCTGTGTTTCTGACCACGGTACAAAATCTTCATTAAATATTTGCTGTTTTATTGCTTTTTTTATTTGTTGTTTTGGGTTTAGGAGAATCCATGTAAAAATATTATGTGAATACTTGTGTGAGATTTGTAAAAGTTACTTGTAGCGTCACTTAATTTCACTTCTGTTCTGTTTCTTCATTTTTTGCTGTTTTGTTGCTTTAAATATTTTTTGTTCTTGGGTTGGGAATCCACGTAAAACTATAAACTGATTCTGTTCTGTCTACTTTCTTAATATTATTGCTTTCAACCATTCTGAGAAAATAGCCCATAATGGCGATGTTCAAAATCGGGAAGGTCGTAATTACAACATCAGTTAGGCCTTAATACAATATCAAACACACTAGTTTTAACATGTTTGTAATAAACACAGCGTTTACATTGGTCGGATACCATTAACTGTTCCCAGCTGTTATAGTACCATAGCAGTTTTTTTCATCATGTTCATGCAGAATGTGTTTTATAGTGTTATATGTTGTAAATACCATTTTAGGACATGCAAAATGTGTGATTTGTTTTTAAAAACCACATAACTCTCTTGAGGGATGGAACTAATATAAAGCTTGATCTGAGATTTATGTGAAACCTTAAATGTAATTCTCGCACTCTTGAGGGATGGAACTAATATAAAGCTTGATCGGAGATTTATGTGAAACCTTAAGTGTAATTCTCGCACTCTTGAGGGATGGAACTAATATAAAGCTTGATCTGAGATTTATGTGAAACCTTAAGTGTAATTTTCGCACTCTTGAGGGATGGAACTAATATAAAGCTTGATCTGAGATTTATGTGAAACCTTAAGTGTAATTCTCGCAAAGCACAGCATTAAAAAAACACACAAAAAAAACTACATTTCTGACCAGGGTAAAAGAAATCAAAACTGAGATATCTGCTAATGTGTGTTTATGAAGCAAACATTTAGTTAAATAACTTGTTAGAACAATGTATTTCATAAATTCAAAGTAATTAATTGTTAGTCATTTTTTGGAAGTACAGTACTCAAGTTTTGCAGATTGCTTATTTGTTTGGGAATTTATTTTTAATGTATCTTTTTAACATTACAAAGTCTTCTAGTAGAAAAAAATATATAGGTTTAAGTTTCCATGAAGTGATACACAGAATGTAGAAGTATAAATTTTCATGTGCAAGATCAAATCACTGTGGAGTTCATATTGTGTTTCAGTTATTTCTTGATGTAACTCTTTGCATGCAAACTTACAACCTACATTTATCCATTTATTTGTTCTATGTGAATTGCATTTTTTTGTATTTCTTATTGTTTATTTGTAAATTTGTCAGATAAGTATGCACCACTGTCATAAACGAGGAAAATGTGTTTATGGAACACTGTGATCGCGTGGTTGATTTTGAATTTTCTTCATTAGTTTGCAAAGTGCTTATCCACTGGTCTTGTCTTTAGTACTATAAAAACTTAATAAAAACCTTGATATCTGATACCAGTTTCTTTCATGCTGATGAAGTATGAAACGTTCGTTACCTTGATATTCTGATTGTGCCAATATACTGTACTGATGTAAAATTTATTTCAAGACCTTTTTTTGTAAAATAAATGCTGTTTCTAAACAGGATGTCAAAAATTTGCATTGAATAGTTATAGCTACAGGGGGGGGGGAGGTAGAATATCAGTGTAAAAAAATTAGAATGTTTGTGTAACTTCTTCAAAAGTCATTTAACATTGCTCAGGTTTGCACTTATCTTGATATTGTGTTATGAAATAAATATTTGAAAACCATATATCTGTGTACATGATTTATTTGCATTATGTTTCTTATATTTAAGTGTGAGAATTAGAACCTGAATATTTTTTAAGGGAAAATGCTTTTATAGAACATAACTTGGATAATTTTCACCTTGTCGTGTGTAGGTTTCACTTTTAGTGTCACTTTGCTTTGCTGCTATCTTAGGTATTAGCTTGATTATAAATAAAGTGTAATGGGAGATTTCAAAAGTATTTTTTCACCGATATGTGAGCATTCTTTAGAAGTTTTCGTTTCTTTCTGTGAGAAGCTTGTTTGTTGATGCTTCTGTTTTACGTTGTTTTTTTGTGAGAGTCTGTTAATGTAACTTTATTTTTAAATACACAAGAGTTGAATAATAATGAAACACATATAAGCGTATGAAATCAGTTAATTTTTTTTTGTGGTGTAGTAAGCACAAATATTCGCTGAAAGAGCTTTCGCACTCCACTCCACTGAATTTTTGTTTTACCATTGCCTTGAAAAAGCCTCCCAGTGGAGTGCAAAAGCTTGGCAAATATTTGTGCTGACTACACCACAAAAAAAATTAACTGATTTCATACGCTATATGCGTTTCATTATTAGTCTGTTAATGTGTTAATTGATATTTTCAATATCTGTTTCAGTTGAAAAAAGAATAAAAAGTTTGCTTTACAATATACTTCTGGAAAAAATTGAACCTTTTGTGCAATATGTTTTTTTACAAAATTGGAAAGAAAAAAGAGGTGGCATTTAGATTTGCAGCATAAAATTTGCGATAAATTCAAAGATATCCAAATTAATACTTTCCATGAACATTTACCAAAAAAATTTTCCTAAGTGATTTTGATTTATTTATTTTTTAACCTCTAGAAGTAGTTGCAAGATTTCAGCACACTTCCACACTTCTTACCGTAATTTTAGGAAATATACGTACTCACCAAATCGGAAATTTTGCTTTCGCGTTAGTTACGTAATTAGATGAGTTTGTTTGTAATAAATCGAACGCGAAGGAAAAAATCGGAAATTTCGCTTTCGCGTTCGTTACGTAATTAGATACGTTTTTTTTTTAATAAATCGAACGCGAAGGAAAAAATCGAAAATTTTGCTTTCACGTTCGTTACGTAATTAGATAAGGGTTTTTTTTTAATAATTTAATAAATCGAACGCTAAGGAAAAAATCTGAAATTTTGCTTTCGCGTTCGTTACGTAATTAGATAAGGTATTTTTTTAATAAATCGAACGCGAAGGGAAAATTGGAAATTTTGCTAGCGCGTTCGTTACGTAATTAGATAAGGTTTTTTTTTTAATAAATCGAACGCGAAGGGTATTTCTAAAAGTTTTAAGTGAAGTGATGTTCATACAGTCCTACCAATTTGCCATACACGCACATAAAAAAAAAATCGTTGTTGAAAAAAATGCTTGAACATTTTATGGGCTTTTTGTTTATAAAAATGATGGGCTTTTGATGTTATACGTGAAAAAACTATTGTGTTTGTGTGTCTTTAGCTAAATTGAAGATTAAAGGGAAAACTTCCTGGAACATTTATTTTTAAGACCAATACATGAAACCCTTTCGCAGCACAAGAGCAAAGCTTTGGAATTCCCCGATTTGTAGATATCATTGTAGGAAACATAAAAAAATGAAAGCTAAGGATGTAATCTTTTGACGTTATTTAAAGATAAAAAATACAGCAAAAAAAAAAAAAAACCCTGTCGATTTATTGTGGTGTGCACGAATTTTTCAGTATCGCACTCGCGAAAATATTTCTCGGCGTAAACACCGCGTGTTCAACGGCGTTTTCAGGAGCTTCGAGTCGTGGCAGCCAGTCGGTCGAGGGTCGGCCCGCCAGCTCTGACGTCACAGACCTGTTGGGAGGCTTTCTTACTCTCCAGGGGGTTTTCGTCGAGTTCGCTGCCGTAGCGAGTGGGTTTACTTTGGAGCGCTAAAAAGAAGTAAAGAAGCTTTCTATCTCAATTTTTTTGGGTGATGCTTCATTCCTCAAATCTGAAGTTTTTACCCATGCCATTTTTGGAAGATTCTGACACGAAATAAAGGAGCAAAGTAAGGGAGTTTACCAAGTTAGTCACGAATTGTTTCTTGAGCTTGAGTAAAAGTCACAGTTCGATAGGCATATTGGTGAAGGTGCATTTAGCACGGGTCACAATCTGAAGTCCAGGCTCGTGATAACTATGTACAGGAGAAGTCAAGCTAAGGCAGCACATTTCTATATAAAAATAGTATTAGGTAATTTAAACCTGGAATTAAAAACAGAGGATTACGATATTAATTTGCTTTGGTCTCGAACAGAATGCTTTCAGTTTATGTTTTTTAAATAAATTAAATTCTGCGATCCTTTTTGGCAGCAAATTTGTCTATGATCAGATCATAAAATGGTTGAGTGGACATTAGATGGTTCAGCAATTCTTTCGATTGAAATTTTAGCGAGTGAAGACAAACGATCTTGTGCCGTTGTATTACGGAGGTAAGTCTTAATTCTCTTCAAACAAGAAAAACTCCTTTCAGCAAAAAGAACTTGTTGACGCCAGTGTCAATACAAGATAAAATAATTTGTAGGCTTCTGGTAACACATCTTTCAGCTCGTTTTCTTTCATTGTTTTCAAGGTTTTCTGAACACTGAGTTCCCTAAAGTTGTGATCATTATATAAAAAATCTAATTCGTTTTTTAGTCGTTGTGTGTCTGTAAAAATGTTTGGATAAATTTTTTTGAGAGTGTTAAGGGAACTGGATGGAAATGAATAACTATGGTATTTTGAGCTGTCAACTAGCTGCAGAAAGTCGAGCTTTCCATTATATTCAAATCTGGTATTTATTTGGACTATTATGCTGTCAACGATTAAAAAACAAAATTTTGTAATAGTTTTCCACTTCTTCTTCACTCAAATGTTTCTTTTGGCGACATTTAGGACCTCCACTCAAACTAATTGCTTCACTGAAATGTTTCAAGTAACTGGTTACATTCCTTTTCTTATTTATTCGTTCGCAACATTGTTTAATTTGTCTTTGGCAATAACTGATATCTAAAGTCTTTTTTTTTTTGCAAAACATCAAACAGTGCATCCGTAATTCCAAAAATGTCATCAAAAATCAGTGATAAAAAAGCAAATTCAAAATCAGTGAAATTTTTCAAATATCCTATGGCTCCGTTGATTGATTCTGCCGTTGATTCCGGGTCATTCATTATGTTTTCAAACACATTCTTTAGTTTGCCCCATTTGCTCACAATTAAACGCAAAATTTACGAACGTGATGCTAAACGTGTTTTCGCTATTTGAGGAATCCATTTCCCAACAACTGAATCTGCTACGTGGGTTCTCTTGGCAGACTTATGAAAAAATGAGGGCATGCTGGATACAGTTGCGAAATATATGCGACATTTTACAATACTTTTGCACCCCTGTTGTAGGACAAGGTTAAGGCGGTGGGCGAAACAGTGGGTAAACAAAGCTTGCGGGACTTCTAGCTTGATTCTTTTCTGCAGACCGCTCAACTCTCCAGCCATATAACACTTGCACCATCATAACACTGGCCTACTAACTTTGATTTAAAATCAAACTCCTCCAAAACCGATGCTAGCAGATCATACAGTGCCACAGCTGTCCTGTCAGTGCTGATATCATAAAAACCAAGGAAGCGCTCAACTACTTCACAATTTGAGTCCAATATGTATCTGACAATTATTGAACACTGTGATTTTTGAGTAATATCAGTTGTATCATCAAGTTGCACTGAAAAAAATTCTGGCTCATTAATTTCGCTTTTAACACATTCGTTTATATATTCATGAATACACTCCATTAAATCATTCTGTATCGTTTTAGATTGTCCAGAGAAAAGGCTTCGTGTTTCTTCAAAATGTGCTTTTAATTCTGGGGTACTCCTACGAAGTAACAAATGGAACATCTCCTTGAAATTACCTTTATTTAATGAGGAAATAGATTCATCATGTCCACGAAAAGGCAGTTCTTGCTTGCTTAGAACGACAACTAAATCGATTATATGTTCCATAAAAAGCCTATTTAGTCTGACCTTTTCATTAAACTTAGCTTTATGAAGAGCAGCATTTTCTTTGAGCATATCAGAAATAGTGTTTATATTTTTTTCCATCCGTTTCAGACCTACGTGATTAGTTATATGCTCTTTCGAGCTTTCGTGCAATTTTGCACTACGAGAAAAGTTTTTCAGATCAAAATAACCCGTTGTATTCCACACATTTTTCTTATTGCTCAAAAGTAAACATGGCCAGCAAAAGAGAGTTTGCTTGTAATAGCTACCAGAAAGCCAGGGAAAAATCTCGTACCATGATTTATTGAAATACCTAAAAAACGATTTGCCGCACTTCTTGTCTTTAGATATTGAACTTATTATAGGTGTCGATCTTCCAGATATGAGAACATCCCTTTTACCATAATCTTTCCAGTGTTTAAAAGGAATTTCTTCCAGAACACAAATCACGTCGTTTGTTGTGCCATTCATATTTTCCAACCAAAATCAAAATATGCTGTTTAGTAACAATAACAACAAAAAAAAAAAAAGAAGAAAAACTCAGCATTATTATGAACTAGCCAACACCCGCAGAAGAGAGGATTGAAAACACACTAAAAAGTTTGACTCAAATACACTCCGACGAATAGTTAAAGCTACGTAGAAATCATCGTACTCCAAAGCGTATAGAGGCGAACAGCGTCATCGCCTGTAAAACCACTTTTTACCAAGGTCATCTGCTCATTTTCCCGCGCCCATTGGATACACAATCCTTGGGTTCTCCAATAACAGCAGAGATGCGATTCGAGTTTAATCGAAGTGAAGAGTCGCCTCAGAAATTTCCTTTCTCTTACTGGAAGTCCGGCACCTCCTTGGGTAGACCTCGGACCGTGGGGGTGGATGTGGGTTCACTCTGTAGGGCTCTTCTCTGATCCCCAGTTCCCAAAACCGGCTTCTCATCGAGACGATTAAGCCAGTCGCCTCTGAGCACTTAAAACATGCAGCTGCTTTGCAAAAATAATGATTCATTCCTCTTCTTGAAAGCCTTTTTTTAACCTAATTCATGAATCACACTGTGAATTTCAGTGTCACATTTATCCTGCAAAGTTCTTATATCTTTGTTACTGACAGTTTTTTTTTGTCACTTCTCATTCTGCGGAATTTCAGGTGAGGCGGCGCCTCACTTGCCTCATCTGTCGGGCCGCCACTGATTGTAAGTTTCTTTTATTAAATGGTAATTCTGAAAAAGCGGTTGTACAGAATCAACAGTCTGCACACTTTATGTCGTATTTCGTGAAGGCTTAAAATTGCATTATCCGCCACAATGCAAGAAGCTGTAAACTTACCTGCCATAGTACGATAACTGAATTGAAGGAAATCCTTTATTTTGAAAAATATCCGTTTCACGAGGAAGAAATGTGAGCTACGATGTACGGAGTAACAGCAGAACTACAAATGAAGTGCTTGAAGAAATCACCTACCCTTTGCACACCTTCCAAACCAGAACCAAAACTTCTTCCTCAAAACTTCTGTCGTACACAAATTCATTCGAATTCCTTAATTTTTTCCATTCGGAGACATTGTAAAACTAATAATAACGACACTCCGCACATATCTTTCTCAAAAATTAATAAAACAGGTTCGAAGTACTTCTATTTGCGCACGATTAGACGACTGTGACATGTTTTAGCGAGCCTGTGGTTCCCAGGCCCGTTTGGTTAGTTTCGTCCTTTACAAAGTACGGCCTTAAGGAAAATACCTCCAGTTCAGGAATCCATTTGCCAAGAAATCCGAATATTTATTCAAGGTATATATATATACAACTGTACATTATTTACATGCTTTATGGGTTATATCCCATAAAACGAAAAAAACCTTATGGTGTATCACCGTTACATCTCATTCTCCTCGCCTTCCAATCTCTAATGTCCTCCTCGTCTCCCTTCCTCCGCGAACCCCCCAACGTTTTCGGGGGTTGCATTGTTGACACCTCGTAACGAATGTTCTTTAAGTTCCGCCTCCAAGCATGTAAGAAGGCGTACCGAATATCACCATGTATTTGACAACCAACGACTATCTTACGAGTTCGAGCAAAATGGCGTCGTTGAGGACCAATGTCCCCAAAATGTCCAGCAGTGAGTTTGCAAGGATAAATTGTTCGTTCTCGTACAAGATATCTTACACGGCTGTCACTTGAACACATACATATACACACGAAAAAGACACAAAAATCATATATAAGTATTTAAAGGGGCCTCTCGTTCGCAGAGATCCTCACACCCCCCTTCCGGTTTAACATTACTCGACCAAGGTTGTGAAATGGAAACCACTTAAACCTAAAGGGTGTTGCTTTAGTCCCAGTGCAATTTTAGAACTAAGAGCCAAAGCAATTTAAAATATTCAATGCACCTTACTGTGCTGTGTGTATTTCTGTTTATGTCCCATGGTCTAACTTCTTCATTTTTAAAACATAGTTATACGCAAATAACATTAAATTCCACTCAGACGACATTTTCAATTCACTTGGGCAGGAGTTAATCCTTTCAAGAATCTGACATTACCAATAATAACTTCTTTTCCCGTTCTCCATTCATTGAGGCGTTACTCTTAGCATTAGACGTGGTAACTTTGCATTACCAAAGTAACATACATATAGCATCAAACATTGCACCTATTAAATATAACATTGTCACGAAAATAATAATGCACAAGAAAATATGATTATCTCTTGGTAAACTTTTATCACTTACATTAATTGCACACAATACTAATTCACACTGAACGTTTACTGAAATAACATTTACAATGGAACATTCTCTTTTTTTTTTCAGTAACCTCTACACATTCTCATGTCCGAGTCTAGAGAGAGCATCCGCATCAAGATTAGCCTTCCCAGACTTATGACGAACTGTTACATTGAAACGAGCTATTGCTAATGCCCATCTTTGCAATCTTGCATTTTTAGGAATGCCTTCTGTCAAGTACTTCAAAGGATTGTGATCACTATAGAGAGTAATCTGTCCTCCATAGGTCCACATCTCAAATTTCTCTAGAGCATAAATAGCTGCGTAAGCTTCTCTTTCTATGGTGCTCCACTTACTCTGTGCTTCTGTTAACTTTCGACTAATGAAAGTTATTGGGCGAACATTTCCCTTGTCATCCCTTTGTCCGAGGCAAGCTGCGATTCCAACTGAAGACGCGTCACAGCTTATCTCGAAGGGCTTACTCAAATCAGAAGTACTCAAATATGTAACCTTACATAAAGCGTCTTTCAATTCTATAAAGCACTTGTCAGCTTCTACTGACCATGGAATATTATTTGCCACATATTTCTTTGTTAAATCTGTAAGTGGTTTAGCCAATATAGAATAATTTGGAATATATTCCCTGTAATAATTAAACAATCCTAAAGCGGATCTCAAATCTCTTTTCGTCTTTGGTCGCTGCAAATTTTTAATCACTGATATCTTATCAGGATCAGGTCCATGTTTACCTGAGCCGACCACATGACCAAGGTACTTAACTTCTGATTTTGCAAAAGAGCACTTCTTTAAATTTCCTGCAAAATTTAGCTGTCGCAAAGTATTGAGTACTGCAGCTATATGATCCAAGTGCTGTTTCCATGTTTCTGAGAAAATTATTATGTCATCTATATAACTCTCAGCATATTCTTGGTGAGGTCTAAGGGCAATATTAATAGCTTTCTGGAACGTTCCTGCTGCTCCTGATAATCCATAGGGCATGACAGTAAACTGATACTGGCCTTTCGGTGATACGAAGGAAGTTAACTCCTTACTCTCTTTTTCCATGGGAATTTCCCAGTAACCTTTCAAAATATCTAAGGTTGTCAGATATCCAGCAGCTCCAGCTTTATAGCGCAATTCTGTTGCATTCTGCATTGGAAATGGAACTATTTTACTCTCGGCGTTCAGCCCTCTGAAATCCACACATAATCTAATCGATGAATCTGCCTTAGACACACAAACTAATGGATATGCCACTTCCGCATTTGAAGGTTCAATTAGTTCCCTTTTTAACAAATCCTCTATTTGTTTTTCTACTTCGGATTTCAAAGCTTCTGGCACTTTATAGATTTTTGGCTGCTTCCTTTCTACTCCTGGCTTTAGCCGAATTACATGACTTCCAACCTTAGCACGTTTTATCTCTCCGTCAAACACTTCATGATATTTTAAAAGTACCTACATCAGTTTCTCTTGTTGTGATGCGTCTAAATGTGTCCACTTGTCCTTAACAGAAATCAAAGTTTCCTTTGCCTTTGGCCTTTCTCCTACAGGAACCGGTCGTATTTCGCCAAACTCCTCATCATTTTCATAAATAATTCCAACTGCATTTATTGGTTGAATATACTTCCTCAGTTTGTTTTGATGGAGATGCCTTTTGCTTCCATCTGGTAGTTTCACTAAGTATGAATGTTGTGATTTTCTATCTACAATTTCTCCAGGTCCCATCCATCTTGAACATAATTTGTTTGTATAGAATCAGGGATCAGTACAATCACCTCATCCCCTACTTCAAAATTTCTCTCTGTGGACCGCAAATTGTGATAGTATGCGTACTTCCTCTGTTGTTCCTCTGATTGGTCTGTAGCATATTTCTCTGCATTATTTAAATTTTCCTTCAGTCGCTCTAGGTATTCACTTATCGACTCTCCTACTCCTTGTGGTAAAATTAAGCCATCCTCCCAACAGGATTTTAAAATTGTCAGAGGCCCGGTTGGCATGCGTCCGTACATGAGCATGAACGGTGATACTCCTGTCGTGCTATTTGGTACCTCACGATACGCCCATAAAAGAAAGGGCAACTGACGATGCCAAGCACGGCCTTGGGCTCGAATCGCATGATGCAGCATGTGTTTCATCACTTGATTAAATCGTTCTGCTAACCCATTAGCCTGGGCATAACCTGGCGTTATAAACCTTGGAGATGCTCCTAAATGTTTCAAAAATTCCTGGGTTAATTGTGACTTGAAATTAGTACCGTTATCCATCATAATTGCACTTGGTACACCGGTACGCATGAACACTTCTAAAAATGCTTCACAAGTAGCTTTTGCTGATAATGATTTTAAAGGTACCGCTTCTGACCATCTACTATGCTGGTCCATCAAACATAACAAGTACTTATGTCCTTGTGAAGACATGGATTCTATAGGTCCAACAATATCCGCATTTACGCATTGAAACGGCAACTCTGGCCTACCTATAGGCTCGATCGGTGCCCTATCACATACCCTTACACGTCTGCGTAATTGACAATCCTCACAAGCTTCACAAAATTTTTTCACATCTTTGGTCAATCCATCCCACCAAAACGACATCTTTATTCTATCCGCAGTCTTTTTCGCTGCTAAATGACCCCCAGGTAACGTTTGGTGAGCCAATTTCATTATTTCTAACCTTCGAGACTCAGGAATAACTAACTGGTTAAATTTCTGCCCATTTAAATTTCGCGTATGATACAACATTCCTGACTCAATCCAGTAGTTATTTTTATTCCGGTGTGCGTCAGTAAAATTCCCTTTCAAAGCCTCGCACTGTGTTTGCTGCCTCTTAAACTTCTGGCTCGAAGATTCCGGGTGTAAATTTTCACAGTCTCCAGACAATGAATCTTCACTTCGTTCGGGATTGTTATCATCCATGGCCTTCACTTTCTTCCCTCTCTGGTCCAGGGCTAGAGAATCACTCCCTTGCTGTGCTCTGCTTGGGGATGTGCTAGTTTCTTCCCCCTTAGAGTGGTAGTCGGGTTCTCCTTGATCCTTAACGCTGGTAGAATGGAACCTTTCTCCCCTCCGGCGTCTAACACATTTGCCTGCCTCACTAATGCGCTAGGGTCTTCAAACACTCCTAAGAATGTCTTTCTCTGTTCACATAGAGTTTTATATACGTGTGGTGTAATTAAAGCTTCTTCGTTTAAATCATCCACCACTGCAGCATAAACTTGAACGTGAGGTTGAATATCATTCGGTGACGTTAACAAGCTCAACGGAAGTGATACCAGCTTCGCTTCCACTGACGATCCAATAGCCGGACGCACAAATATTTTTCCTCCGGTCTCCAAATATCTATCCGGGACAAACTCTCTCCTTAAAACACAAATTTGTGCTCCTGAATCAATAATTCCTTTAAAGCAATTTCCTTCTATGCTTAAATTTACTTTAGGTAATTCTGACTCTGTTTTACCCGATGGAATTCCTTCCGATATCCATTCAGGCTCTGCCGGTATATTCACTTTTACACACACTTCATTCAATCCTTTTTCTTCCTTATTTTCACTTATTCTTTTATCTTGGGATCTCGATCGGTGAGTAACTTCGGAACCTGGATCCTGGGGACACCGTTTGCTTACATGACCCCTTGATCCACATCGAAAGCACTGAACTTTCTCCATGCTATTCGAAGCTCTCGTTTCCCATCTTTTATTTAAATTCCTGTTATCAAAAGATGCATGTGTCTGCCCTCGACCTCCGCTTGCATTTCCTACCGTCTTATTCTTTTGAAACTCATTTCTATTTCTGTTATAATCAGGCTTCCCAAATCTTCCAATTTCTTGCACTTTCGTACTCGGCTTATTCCAGTTATCAAATTTCTGAGCTCCTCCCTTTGGCATAGCAGCAACAAAATTATCAATTTCACTAGCTAACTCGGTCGTTTTTAACCATTTCTCGGTCTCCTTTAGCAACACATGAGATTTAATGTGGCTTGGCAAAGCATCCTTTACTTGGTCTGCTACTAATAGATCTTTCAATTCTACCAAGGTCGTTATTTCCCTTGATTCCAAGTAAAATTCTAGTGCAGCTTTGACTTTCATTATATGCTGTGTATAAGATTCTTCTGGCTTCTTTACACATTTTTCTAAATTTCTTTTATGTTGTAGAAGAGTGATTTTAAATTCCTTTAACAAGATTTCTTTAATGTCAACATAATTTTCCAATTTTTTCGCTCCCAATGTTGCAGCTAAATGACGTACATACCCCTGCAAATTTTGCAATATCACCTTCCCTTGATACTCATCGGGCACTTCATATAGCTTGAACATAGTTTCGGCATGGTAAAAGAAAAATGGCCACTCCTCTGCTCTAGAAGGAGGTTTCAACAAAACACCTTTCAACAAATTTACATATTTCAGAAATTCATTATTCTGTGAAACCATGGCTTCTGAATTACTTACCATATTCCCAATTCTCCTGTTACCGGATTGCGATGCTAACTCTAACTCCTTTAACCTTACCTCATGATCCATATCCATTTGCTTTGATCTTAATTCCAGTTCCTGTTTCTTTATAGCCATTTCAGCTTCCTTCTGAGACCTTTCCCATAAAAACCTTTCCCTCTCCAATTCCATTTCTAGCAACCTAGCTCTTGCTACCATCGTTTCAGCACCACCTGACATAATCGCTTCCTCACTACCACTTTCACGATCAGATACCTCCTCCTGTATCTCTGAATCTGTTGCTCTCCTAGTCTTCGGAGGCATGATTACAATATTTACTGTTATACACTCTGTTAACAGGTAACTAAATAAAATTATCGATCACCAGTATTAGCAAATGAGCATAAAATCACTTGTGATTACACGTTACACTTATCGTAACATTTATCAGTTGCATCAAACAACCTTAAATAACATCATATGCAATTACGTACATTACTTCAATACCTTTTTCTTTAAACCATTTTCTTTTACACCACTTTTCTTTACACCATTTTTCTTTAGATCATTTTTCTTTACAACTTTTTCCTTTATACCTTTCTGTTTATACCATTTTCTTTACAACATTTTCATTAATACCAGTTTCCAAAGAATTTTATTCTTTATTTAAACTTTCCCTTTATATTTAAACTAGAAGAATTCAGGCTGAATCTATTCTTCTTTTTCACAACTCCAAAATATTTCATTTCTTGCCTACACTTCATTTACATTAATACCACCACACAACTTCATTTACTACCACATAAACCATAAAACATCTTAAAGAACACTGATACTGATTTAAATAAGATCAATTCATCCAAAATACTGGTATATCCAGGCTACACTTATTTTTCCTTTTCACCAATACCACATAAAAATCTTTCATCTCTAGCTTACACTTCACTTAAATTAATACCACAGAATAAATCGATATTCTGCCACAAAGAATATATAAACATATTAAAGAACACTGATGCTTATACAAGAAAAATAATTCATCCGAAACACTTGTTTACTCATTCTAAACGTTTACTCCTAACCACTAAGCAATATCCTACAATCTCCCTACTTTTTCCTATTCCTGAATATGTGTGTTCCCCCTTGTATGTTCTTTTTTTCTAAATGGCTCTATTTAAATTGGGACTAAAAGCAACTTACCCCATTATCCAAAGTAAGCATTTCCACAGTCATCACACAATCCTGTTCTTGTCTCATCAAATAAACGGAATCACAGTCTCTGGCTCCCACTTTATATTTAGTCCAGCAACAGGGTGACACCTCATGCATGAATAATTGGTTCCTTACATGCGTCCATCAGTTCCTTCTTTCGGTCCATGCTTGGATTTGAACTTTCTTTTATAGCCTAATTCTGGCGGTAATTGTTAGTACATCTAAAATCCGTCAGGTTTTTTTTTCAGCGACCATGCCAATTCCTTTAATTTCAATTCCTTTAATTCCAGTGTGAAGTAAAGTTGATCCGATTCATTCAATTTTTTATTCCGGGCGATGGGCGAATACCGTTCCTATTCGTCCTTTGTTCGGGACGGATCCTGTCGACTGCGCCAGTGTGACATGTTTTAGCGAGCCTGTGGTTCCCAGGCCCGTTTGGTTCGTTTCGTCCTTTACAAAGTACGGTATTAAGGAAAATACCTCCAGTTCAGGAATCCATTTGCCAAGAAATCCGAATATTTATTCAAGGTATATATATATACAACTGTACATTATTTACATGCTTTATGGATTATATCCCATAAAACGAAAAAAACTTTATGGTGTATCACCGTGACATCTCATTCTCCTCGCCTTCCAATCTCTAATGTCCTCCTCGTCTCCCTTCCTCCGCGAACCCCCCAACGTTTTCGGGGGTTGCATTGTTGACACCTCGTAACGAATGTTCTTTAAGTTCCGCCTCCAAGCATGTAAGAAGGCGTACCGAATATCACCATGTATTTGACAACCAACGACTATCTTACGAGTTCGAGCAAAATGGCGTCGCTGAGGACCAATGGCCCCAAAATGTCCAGCAGTGAGTTTGCAAGGATAAATTGTTCGTTCTCGTACAAGATATCTTACACGGCTGTCACTTGAACACATACATATACACACGAAAAAGACACAAAAATCATATATAAGTATTTAAAGGGGCCTCTCCTTCGCAGAGATCCTCACAACGACGCATCACACTCTTCTGTTGTATTCTTCCGCGCATTCGCTACCAGCTCGTACTAAGTTCCGACGCACAGAACCTTCACGTGGTGGCCTTTAGTATCACTTCAGCCTCCCGCACCAACTGCTGGAAATCATCGTACTCACAGGTTAACACTTCGAGACAAGACAAGGCTGTTCCTAGCTTAGGTTGAGAGACCCGAACCCACAGCGCTATGCGCCTTTTGGCCTTTTGGCAGGTGAAAGAGAATCTAAGAGAGTTAGGAGCAGATTGCCCTGATAGAATAGCACGAAAGAAAAGTATGGAAATATTAGAGCACAAGGAGTAAACGATTTCCCGTTAAGTAGTGAAGTTGTAAGCTGGCCTACATACTTACCTGCAACAACAAGCCGTTCCGAGCGATATTTCTCTCCGCAGAAAAATGCCCGGTACACCTGTGTCACAGGTGAGTACAGGGGGAAAGAAGGGAAGTACAAGGAAATGGGGAACCTGAAAAAAAACATCACACACAGAATAAGTTTCCCAGAAGAAAATCGACGTTCAACACCGGATAAAACAAAACTGGCCGTTTGCTCAGTGTTCCTCTCGGGTCCGCTATTTGCTTCGTTACTCGTCAGCCAATGAGAGAAAATGTTTTTCTCAGGTTTACTTTTGTTGATTCTTGCCTGACAAGCCAGAGTAACTGTAGCTGAGGTGGTGTGATCACAAGATTACACCGATCGAGGTTTAAATTGCTCATCATGAGTAAACAATAGAAAAACAAAAATATAAAAACAGCCACAATCAGGGCTTTTTCCCCTTATTTAGGGAGCCGGTAGTAAAAGAGCCAATCATTTTTTTCTTGTCTGCTTGTTGCCCAATTGTGTGCAACAGCGGAAACATTAGATCCTGTTTTATTTATATATATTTTTTTAAAGTCAGAACTAAGGCGTAAGAAAAAAATATGTAATACTAAAGACAAGACCAACAACACCTTGTTAGTTAGGGGGAGAGATATTCAGTACAAAAAAGATAAATCTTTTATGCAACATTTTGCTCGGCCCTTAAAAGGGCCGTTTTTTTTATTTTTTTTTATTTTCCCAAAACTCTTGATATTCAATTCTTGCTTTCTTCCCATGTGTGAAGAATAACTTCAATTTAGTCCCAGTTATTTTTAATTTTTTTGGAAGTATAACTGTGAACTGGATTCTTTTCAGGAATTTTATTTAAAATCGGAAAAATGATTTCCTTTTATCTAAAAATACTATATTTTTGCACCTTCCCCATTATTTTTTATGCTTAAAAAGTTGTACGTCACACTTTTCCCACACAGTTAAATTTTTACGACTAAATAATTTAGGACGCTAAAATACACATTTACCGTTTTGTTTTGTTTTGTTTCCTAATGATTACGAACGCGTCTATCTGGCAGAATAACTCAATTGATTACGTGACTAGAAGATCAATTAATTGAGTGGAAAACCTGGCAGGGAAGAACTGTCTGCTGTTACTTCGTTTGGAGTAGCCTTTCCATGGAGTGGTACAACCCGCCAAATACTTTACCTGCATACTGAAGAGGACGGCTTCTCGATGGGGTCCCCGCGATATTCTCACACATCTAAATCTTTGAATATTTCTGATATAACTGTTTCGTTTCACCACACGCCTGACTCGCGTTTCATATTAACCACTCGTTCGATCGAGTAGAGCTGTGCTTGTGTGCACTGCATTTTAACTCTTAAGATATGGCGGCGCTAGTTACGTCTCGCCGAGCCTTAACTGCTACTCAGATATTTTTTGGTAGAAAAGAGATGTTGCCATTGAAGATTGAAAACTAAGGATTTTTTTATTTATTAGCAAGACATTAAGGTTCACACCGATGCAACCAATAAACATCGGTGTTTCCACCAATACATGGAGCGTTTAAAGAAATAATGTGACTAAACTCGGAATTCGTTAGTATCACTGTTACAGTATATTGAACAGAAAATTTAAAGATCGATTGCGCTTTCAATGCTGCAAATGGAAAAGTGAGAATACTTCAGTTTATTAGCAAAACATGTGGGAATACACCGATGAGTCGAATAAAAATACAGGTTTTTACATTTTGGATACATATTATTAGTTACCCGATGTTATTGATGACTTAAGACTGTTACACTGAGCAGAAATTTTGCACATGTATAATCCCTTTTACTGCTCCAGTCTGAAATCCAGGAAGTTTTCAACTTAAGGTATTAACGATGGTTCGGAAGTGCTGAAGGCATGTGACATCGTATTGATATTCAGCCAGGACGTTGTAATGTTCTGGCGTTCAAAGAGAATTACAACCAATTTTTTTGAAATGTCACTTGACAAGACATGTATGTTTTTGTTTATATAAAAAAAGTTTGTGATAAATTACTGCAAAATAGATTTTTTTACCTTAATCTTATAGAGACATGCACATATAGGTCCGACGAAAGTTCATGATACACCCTTTAAAGAAATTGGATCAAAGTATACTACTTGTTGAAATCCACAGAATTTTTGTTATGAAATAAATATTTCCTTTAACTTAATTTTGCGCTGTTCTCTTAATTGAGGAAACCCCGGAGGGAATGTGTTAGAGGGTATTACAAAACACCGTTTTCATAATTATAGTTTTAAAAAATGTGATACCTTTCTCAGATTGCAAATTCGTATCTGTAGATAGCTTTACCACAGCAAATATGAATAAAAAAACAAAAATAAAATGACATAAGCTAATATTGAAAAGTAACTGAAATTTGTTCAAAGCCATGAAATTCACATGTCTTCGAATACCATTCACTGGAAACAAAAAGAAAGGGACGTCATATTGTGCAGAAGCACGACGACCTCTCTCCCATTACGAACTTTTGTTGCCCAGCAACACCAACACGCTTGTTTCCCCGCTCCCATGTATGAACCATGGGATCGGTTCCACCGGTGTTTCACACACGCCCCGATACACACAGCACGGTTCCACAAGCAAGGACACTCACACCCCCGACGCAACACCATACAAACCGACGGCGGAGTCTCCTAGAACGACGGAGGGACAAGGCCCTTCGAAACGTTCATGTAGGAGGAAGTTCCTCCTTCGGAGGAGACCCAGTCACCCAACGGATGACAACATCAGAGGAGGCAACGACGGAGAGTAACAGGCTTCTCCAAAAACGAGAAAGCCTCCCCAAAAAGCCCCGACGCAACACCATATATACCGACGGCGGAGTCTCCTAGAACGACGGAGGGACACGGCCCTTCGAAACGTTCATGTAGGAGGAAATTCCTCCTTCGG
The DNA here is from genome assembly GCA_039090855.1 of Macrothele yani. Lineage (NCBI taxonomy): Eukaryota > Metazoa > Arthropoda > Arachnida > Araneae > Macrothelidae > Macrothele > Macrothele yani. The sequence goes on along the minus strand of CM077032.1, from coordinate 57,258,078 downwards.
AGGAGACCCAGTGACATAGTCACCCAACGGATGACAACATCAGAGGAGGCAACGGCGGAGAGCAACAGGCATCTCCAAAAACGAGGAAGCCTCCCCCCCCCAAAGACACACACACAGAACCGGCACACGCCAGACACACAGCAGACAACAACAAAAAAACTCCCCAAGACATACACTCCACAAAAAAAAAAAAAAAAAAAAAAACACGCATACACACACAAATAAGAAAAACACTCTCGCAAGCAACACCCTCGAAGCACAGCACACCGAACGCGGAAACCGGGGGTCCAGAAACCGAAGCTGGATCCAAACCGCAAAGCAGAAGTGGCTGAAACGAAACAAAAAGCACCGAATCGACCGATCGGGGGTCCAGAAAACGGCGTCTCCGGAGCCCCTCACGCTCGATCCGAGAAGTTAGTAGAACACACAAACCATGTATCAACGAAACAAAACATCAAAAAAAATTCAAAAGGATCCGGTAATGCAGGATTGCAAGCCGAAACAAGGGGGGTGGGAGGGGGTTAAGTTCTCCAGTGGAAGAAGTACTTTTCCCTAGTACCGGTAACAATCCGAGGCCAGAAGACCCACCGATATATGAAGGCACGGTCCTAAAGGGTGTGGGCGTCAAGTTCAACCCTGTTCCGGATCTCGCACTTGACCTGCCAGGCAACTTTCATAGGGCTGAATCCCACATTACCGTGATTACAATAAAGAACTCTGTTCCTCTCTCTCCAGATTTTGTACGTCGTCTCCGTAATGATGAGTCTCCAGACATCCCTTCCCGCTTTGGGACCGGGATACTGGTAGAAAACATGCTGAGGCATAAACTGCTGAGGGCGGCCGGCCCAATCCCAGACCAACCGCCAAACCTGCACAGCCATAGGGCAACTAAAAAACAAGTGGTGTCTATCTTCGATAAGATTGCAGGAAAGACACCTGACAGTGACAGCACCACCCCACCTGCACTGCCGTTTCCTCGTAGGAAGGACATCATGCGTCAAACGTAACTTAAAGTCCCGTTTTTTGCAATCAACCCCAGCAGCATGGACACACATCCACGCCTCCCTCTTATCGAAGTTAACAACATTGAACTCAATGATCTTCTCCCTGGGTCTAGGAAGGATATGAAAGTTCATCTGCTTCAAGTTATTCCCGTTCCGGTTGGCCTCCGCAAGGGCCTGAAGGTGCCCACCAAGCTTGTAACACTTATGGGTAGTTTCCCTGCGGGGCCGAAAAAACGATAGCCAGGCAAGAACTTGTCCGCGGATAATCCAGTCAAAAAAGACACAAAGTTCTTACACGGATGAGAGGAGTTAAGAGCCCCTTTAGTACTACGAAACTGGAGTGCGCTGAACCAAGAGGAAAGGTGTTTAACCTCTAAACCGCCTTCCTCCCTAGGACAAAAAAGGGCGGCTCTGGCTATCGACTCAACGGCCTTACCAGCCCAGATGAAGGCAAAAATCTCTCTCTCCAATAACCTCAAAAGACTCCGAGGGGGTGACTCAAGCTCTCCGGCAAAAGCACACTTTGACACCAAGAGGGCATTGGCCAACTTAGCACGATTAGTCATTGAAATATGAAGCTTCTGCCACCTATCCCTTTCTTTCCGCACGTTAGAGAGGATGTCCCTCCAAGTTTTCTTATGAACACCGTCTCTATCGAAAAGGATACCCAGTATCCGGACGGGCCCATCGGTCACCTCCAGCCCATTAACGGCAGTGCAATCCCATCTTCCCCAGAGCACCAGACTGGAAGAAACAGCATAATTTTCAAGAGCAATATGCCATTATGTCTTAAAAGAAAAGTGTTTGATCAATGCATCCTTCCAGTGCTTACGTATGGTGCAGAGACGTGGACCTTAGCTAAAAGAGACATACAAAGGCTGCAGACAACTCAAAGAATCATGGAGAGGTGCATGCTTGGTGTAACCAGGAGAGATAAGAAGAGGAACTCGTGGATCCGAAAAATGACAAGAGTGGAAGACATCATGATTAGAGTTAAATCCCTGAAATGGCAATGGGCTGGACATACTGCCAGAAGAACAGACCATCGATGGACAGCCGAAATTCTAGATTGGATTCCAAGGGACAGGAAAAGACCCAGAAGAAGACCACATGGAAGATGGGTGGATGAAATTCGAAAGTATGCGGGAGTGACATGGAAGAGACTGGCACAAGACAGACCGTTGTGTCGGAAACTTGGGGAGATCTTCGTCCAGCAGTGGATTGATAATGGTTGACAATGATGATGATGATGATATATTTTTTTAAATGATATATATATGTTAGGGTCACATTGATGAAGAAATTAATCGGCGTACAAAACTTGCCTGGAGAGCTTTTGGAAGAAACAGCATAATTTTCAAGAGCAATATGCCATTATGTCTTAAAAGAAAAGTGTTTGATCAATGCATCCTTCCAGTGCTTACGTATGGTGCAGAGACGTGGACCTTAACTAAAAGAGACATACAAAGGCTGCAGACAACTCAAAGAAGCATGGAGAGGTGCATGCTTGGTATAACCAGGAGAGATAAGAAGAGGAACTCGTGGATCCGAAAAATGACGAGAGTGGAAGACATCATGATCAGAGTTAAATCCCTGAAATGGCAATGGGCTGGACATACTGCCAGAAGGACAGACCATAGATGGACAGCCGAAATTTTAGATTGGATTCCAAGGGACAGGAAAAGACCCAGAAAAAGACCACATGGGAGATGGGTGGATGAAATTCGTAAATACGCGGGAGTGACATGGAGGAGACTGGCACAAGACAGACCGTTGTGGAGGAAACTTGGGGAGACCTTCGTCCAGCAGTGGATTGATAATGGTTGACAATGATGATGATGATGATGATATATGTTTACTTTGACAAACAGTCTTATAGACACTTGCACAGATAGGCACACCCTTTAAAGAAATTGGATCAAAGTATACTCTTGTTGAAATCCACAAAATTTCTGTTATGAAATAAATATTTCCTTTAACTTAATTTTGCGCTGTTCTCTTAATTGAGGAAAGCCCAGAGGGAATGTGTAACAGGGTATTAGAAAACACCATTTTCATAATTATAGTTTTAAAAAATGTGATACCTTTCTCAGATTGCAAATTCGAATTTGTAGATAGCTTTACCACAGCAAATATGAATAAAAAAAAACATAAGAAAATGACAAAAGCTAATATTGAAAAGTAACTGAAATTTGTTAAAAGCCATGAAGTTCACATTAATCGTTCCACAGAAGTACTTACTAGTACTACTTGCAGTGAGGGGGTTAGCGTCATTTTCTTGTAGGACTTCCGTCCACAGGTAGTAGAGTTTAGGTCTCAGCGACCTACAGCGAGATCGCCTTTTGGGCAGGACACAGAAACGGAAGGAATGAGAGCAAGTCTAGCGACTTTGACAGAACAGTTTGTAGTGAGATTAGAGTACAGTAGATGGCGCCACCGTTCAAGTACGATATTGCACATAGAGGGGTGATAAATTTCAGGTGGGGCCGTCACTTAACGTGCTCGTCCGATGCACGGCGGATGTTAGTAAATCACACCATCTCTGTATGATCAGCCTAGCCCTGAACCTGGGGATCCAGCATCGATAGTCTGAAACACTAACCACTAGGCTATAACCGGCTCAACTTCTAGCGAGAAAACTCTAAGTACATTATTTTTTTGCTGGTGGTTTCATTTGGTCGAGAAAAACCTACACCTACGAAATATTTTGGCAAAACTGCAATCCGAACCGAACGACACCTAGCTCATTTGGTGGAATGTGCCACATTTACAGTGTGCTGCTAGAAATAAATCGCCATCTAATGGATGAATAAACAGCTCTAAAATCACACGCTGAATAAGTACGTTTCAAATGCAATAGATGTCGCTGTGTACCCAGAAGAAATTTGTTCAAAGACTATGCACGTTTTTAACAAAACTTCCGGCATCTGTTACTATGCCTGTTAATCTTTAGCACGACTTTTCTATGGAACGATCGTGGTTACATTATCACTTGCTTCGTCTGTTTTTCTGTTTGTCGTCACAATATCACTCTAACTCTGGTAATGACGTAATACAGACATCTTGGAAATTCACCGGCAGGTCCAGCTGAGCTTCGCGGCCTGAAGTGATAGCGAGGACGGCGTGTCACAGAAGGAACGACCGTGGAATCTCGTAGCCTTAACGGGACCGTACACAAATTGCGAATGTAACAAAATCAATTAGGAAAGGAAAATAGCTTCTCTTAAGGGACCATAAAAAAATTGAAATGTGACTGATTACGGCAACACGAAAAACCATGTTTCTTAACAAGTAAGAAACCGATTTCCATGCAAATGGTATCTTTCTACCCAGGAGCGAATTACTCATGAGATACGATACAGAATTACGTTCCATCCGTCCGCCGTCTGTCCACAAATGACTTATTACGGCCCCCGTAAAACCATGTTTCTTAACAAGTAACCGATTTGCAAGCAAATGGTCTCTTAGATCTATTCAGGAACGAATAACCCATGAGATACGATACAGAATTACGTTCCATCCGTCCGCCTTCAGTCCGTCCGTCCAGAATAATAAAAAAAATATCTCCGACGCGAAACAACCGATTTGCACGGAAATTATTTCTTTCTACTCAGGGACGCCTCACATCAATCAGATACAATACAAAATTACGTTCCATCCGTCCCAAGTCTGTCTTTCTGTCCGTCCTTCCGGAAGTATAAAAACACATAACTCAACCAACCGATTTGCACGGAAATGGTCTCTTTCTACTCGGGGACGCCTCACACCAATCAGATACAATACAAAATTACGTTCCATCCGTCCCAAGTCTGTCTTTCTGTCCGTCCTTCCGGAAGTATAAAAACACATAACTCAACCGAGAAACAACCGATTTGCACGGAAATGGTCTCTTTCTACTCAGGAACGAATTATCCATGAGATACGATACAGAATTACGTTCCATCCGTCCGCTGTCTGGCCGTCCGTCCAGAAGAATAAAAACAAATATCTCCGCCGAGAAACAACCGATTTGCACGGAAATTATTTCTTTCGACTCAAGGACGCCTCACACCTATCAGATACAATACAAAAGTACGTTCCATCCGTCCCAAGTCTGTCTTTCCGTCAGTCCGAAAGCATAAAAACACATAACTCGACCGAGAAACAACCGATTTGCACGGAAATGAATTCGTTCTACTAAGGTATACCCCACACCAATCAGATATGAACGCAAATAACGTTCCATCCGTCCGTCGTGTGTCTGTCCATTTGTCCGAAGTATAAAAGCACATAACCTCACCGAGAAACAACCGATTTGTACGAAAATGATTTCTTTCTACTGGGGGACACATCGCACATGTCAGGTACGTTACAAAAATACGTTCCGTCCGTCAATCGCCTGTACGTCCGTCAGTCCGGAAGTATAAAAGCACTAAACCCTAACGAGAAATAACCGATTTGTACAGAAATGATTCCTTTCTACTCAGGGACGCCTCACACCTATCAGATATGATAGAAAATTTCATTCCATCCGTCCGTCGTCTGTCTGTCCGTCCGGAAGTATAAAAGCAGGTAACCCCACCGAGAAACAACCGTTTAGCACGGAAATAACTCCTTTTTACTCACGGAGGCCCCACACCTATCAGATATGACAGAAATTACGTTTCATTTGTCCGAAGTCTGTCTGTCCGTCCACCGGTCCGAAGTATTAAAGTACGTAACACCGCCGAAAAACAACCGATTTGCACGGCAATGAATTCATTCTACTCAGCAACGCCTCACACCTCTTAGATACGAGAGAAAATTACTTTCCAACTGTCCGCCGTCTGTCTGTGTATTCGTCCGGAAGTATAAAAGCACGTAACCTCAACGAGAAACAACCGATTTGTACGGAAATGAATTCGTTCTACTAAGGGACTCTCAGATGGAGTGGAGAACTATCAATAGTTTTCGATAGTCAAAAAATAACAATAAATAACTATCGATTGTCTGTTGGCACAGTTTCTAGGGAGAAAATTTGTTTTCCGTAATGAAAAATTAATTCTGACAAAAATATGGCAATTTATGTAAAATATATTTAGCATTAAACGAAAGACATCCAAGAAAATTAGCAGATACACTGGAATCCAATATGGTACTTCAATAAAAAATAAAATAAATAATGAAAAATAAATAATTGGAAACTTCAATGAAAAATAAAACTAAGCAATCATATTAGAGATCTACTTTTCAAAATCTCGCACAATAATATCCCGACAAGAAAATGGTTGTATAGAATTAAACTAATATCTAATCCTAACTGTAACTACTGTGGTTCAGAGGACACTCTTCAAAATTTATTTGTAGATTGCAATTTTGCAATATATATCTGGGATTGGTTACAACAATACTTAATTTACTGCAGACCAAATTTTGTACCATGTACTTCTAGACTCCTGTGAATCTAAAAATCTAACAATTTATTATTTAATATCAACAACAAAATATAATGCATGGATAAATCTAAATACCTTATCTTACCAACAAAAATAAAAAAAAATACGGAGCAGATTAAAATAGCTATTAAATGTGATCTCAGAAGAATACTGGAGTTTGAATCTAGAACGTTTAGACCTCAAAAAACTTTTTAAAAATGTAAAGTATTAGCAGCAGTAATATATAAAAAAAGGAACAAAAATACTAAACAAAATAATAGAATGAAGCATTTAAATTTAAAATATTAATAGCAAAAATATGAAATATAATAAAACTGAAAAGTATACACTGCCGGAAAGTGAAAAAAGAGCACAAAGAAGAAATTGGCGGACGATCATGAAATTTACATATGTTGATGGGTCGAGTTTAAGTAGGTGTGATGTTAATTTCGGGACCAATCGGCGAGCGCTTACGCCACAGCACGGCATAATATGCAAATTATCTTCGGTGGTATTTAAGGAGTACGGCGAAGTGAATGTAATCAGTCGTCGGAGTACGGACACGTGCAAAGAACCTGAAGAAGCTGCAATGCCTGGACATGGAAGACGTGTACGATTTCAGCAGTTATCGGACTTTGAGCGAGGTCGTCTAGTCGGACTCAGCGAGGCCGGGAGGTCGTATCGTCGTATTGCGGAGCGAATTGGACGGTAAGTGTCAGTGGTGTTACGATGGTGGCGTAAATGGTCCGAGGAACATTCCCACACGAGAAGACGTGGAACCGGGAGTCACAGACGGACTGATGAGCGGACCGATCGACGCATAAAAAGAGCGGCGTTGTCAAGCAGAACATTGTTGCGCCATTTGCAAGTTCGGTCCATCGTGGTGTTTTCCAGCAAGATAACGCATGCCCACACACGGCACGTGCAATGCAACATGCACTTTAGGGTGTGAGACAACTACCATAGCCTGCACGTTCACCGGATTTGTCCCCCATTGAGCACGTGTGGAATTGTATGGGACAACGATTTATCCGATCTCTACGGCCAGCCACGGCCATCCCCGATTTACGCGTCCAGGTTGAGGATGCTTGGAACTCAATACCCCAAACTTACATCCAACATCTGTACGACAGACTCCATGCCAGAATTGCACAGTCAGACGCAGTTCATGGCGGTTCAACCTCGTATTAAGCGTGTTACATGGAAATGTTATTTTTTAGTTTACCAGCAAATACAGCTGTATTTTGACATAATGTTTTGATCACGTTATCCTCTGCATTCCATTATTATTCTGTATAAATTTTGTTGGTATCAGACGTCTCCTTTTTGGTGTTCTTTTTTCCCTTTCCGCCAGTGTAAATTAAACTGTTAAACACTTGTAATTTTGTTCCCGTGTTGGTTCAGTATTTTGTTAAAAACATTGAATTATGATATTAAAATCAATTTTAGCTGTAGCTTTAGTATTTTAATGATTTAGTGGTCACTACTGTAGGAGTGTGTGTACTCGACTCTGCGTGGAATGAAAGACGGCGCGGAAAGTGAAGTCCCGATTTTCTACCTTTGATTTATTTTGTTAACAAAAGGGCAAATACTTGCCCGTTTTATTTGATGATAAGCAAGAAGTGCCTAAGCAATGGGAAATCGTGCATTTTCAGAGAAACCAAATTAAAAAAAACGAGCTGCTGATGACGAGTTATTATGCCCCAGTTCCATATAAAGCCACAGGTTTCCATTCCCGATGTGGTTACTTTGTGCACCAACTTAAGTGGAAAAACAAACAGCCGCCCCCGTTCTTGAAGAGTGAATCTATAAATAGATCGTACCCACTTATTTGCGAAGGAAAGGGCTGTTTTTCACCACGCGCGAGTTGGATGATTTGAAAATACATTTCCTGTAACAGGAGCCTTTTAAAAATGCAAATTATTTCTTTAGCAATGAAAAAAGGCAAATTTTCGAACGTGGCGACTAAAGTTACTTTTTTTACTGGACATTTTATTTTTCAAGTCGCCACGTGGTGACCGCTAATTTTAATCTTTACTTGCAGGGATGGTTTTACCGGATTTGATGTACTCACGGTGCACCCGTGACACAGAGGCTCGTGAAAAATCCCAGTGCCTGCATGGCTTCCGAGATGGAGTGACCGATTCGTCGGTCCCCGACAATTTGCCCACGGTCAAATCCTTCGTCTTACCCATACTTGATTCTAACTTTTCAAAACATGTCTGGAATTGGTTACATCAATATTTAAATTAAAAAGATAAATTTTCGACTCACCAAACATTTTATCATCTTCTTCTTTCCTGCTCTGTCCAAAAAATTAATAATACATTATAGAAAAAAATGTTTTTGGATACAATTTTTGCATACAAAACTCTAGAATTTTCTTCTTTAGCTTTTGTGAAGGGAAACTTAAAAAAATCCTGCAGTACAAACAGAAAAAGAGTATTAAGGAGCCATGTATTAGCTCGTTCTTCAGGCACATTTGTTTCCTGACTTTTGCTCACTAACTTCAGGAGGATATCGTCAAAACGTAGATTCTCCGCCCCGGTGGCGTGGTGGTCTAATGTCTGATTTCGGACCATTTGTTCGAGATGGGTCAGGATTCGAATCCAGTGAGTAATAGATGTTGTGGTTGTATTTGTCCTACAGCACTGGCTTCTTTACCCCTTCCCTGAAACCAGTGTAACTAAATCAGGGCGGATAAATGCTTACAGTCCATTGAATTGTTCACGGTGGTGGTTAAACTACAAACCAATAAAAAAAAAAAAAAAAAAAAGGAGAAGAAAAAAAAAGAAATGGTTAGTTTCAAATCTTATCAGAGCTTAGCTTTTCAACAATATGGAAAAGTAAAAAAAAAAAATTGTTTCTTTAATTTATACTTCATGTCCGACTCTTACTAAGGGCCGACGCATGAGGGGCTGTTAAAGAATTGTTTAGGAATCTATTAATCTTTTACCTAATTTTTCCATTTAAACACACATGCATACATCCTTTTAGTAAATTAAAACATTTAGTGGATACTTTCATCATCATTATTATTATTATGAGAGGATCCTTTAATAATTATTTTATCTTACTTCCAGACAGAGCAGGCAACCAACTGAGAGGGTGGGGGCCTGCACAAGAATTTCCGCTTGTTACAGGAAGTACACAATACATTTAGAAATCACCTTTTTGAAAACTCCACATGTACGGTTCTTGTTAAAGACATTCCAGGTAAAAAAAAAAAAAAGGCAAAAATTCGAGTAAACAAATAATATTTCTTTTTAAACATGAAAGAATAGGAAAGTGATGTTACACAATTTTACAGGAAATATTAAAGATAAGATGGAAAAACATCAATGGATCCAGTTTTTCATTAATTATATTATTACCAATTAGTGTATTTTTTTATGTATTATATGCCATATGGTTAGATATTTGACTGAATATAAATTTTGTCTTCGTATAAGACCCCCAAATCATGGGGGCTGCGAGAGGGGAGCGCTCTAATGTGCTCTCGCACGACGTCCCCTCGCCCATACACGAACTTTGTTGCAACACATCTTCACACTGTTCGCACGCCCAAAATAAGCACCTGGCCATGGTTCACTGATGTTTACACACACTCCTTGTCTTCAAATACCATTCACTGGAAACAGAAAGAAAGGGACGTCACATTGTGCAGAAGCACGACGACCTCTCTCCCATTACGAACTTTTGTAGCCCAGCAACACCAACACGCTTGTTTCCCCGCTCCCATGTATGAACATGGGATCGGTTCCACCGGTGTTTCACACACGCCCCGATACACACACCACGGTTCCACAAGCAAGGACACTCACACCCCCGACGCAACACCATACAAACCGACGGCGGAGTCTCCTAGAACGACGGAGGGACAAGGCCCTTGGAAACGTTCATGTAGGAAGAAATTCCTCCTTCGGAGGAGACCCCGTGACATAGTCACCCAACGGATGACAACATCAGAGGAGGCAACGGCGGAGAGCAACAGGCTTCTCCAAAAACGAGGAAGCCTCCCCCTAAAGCCCCGACGCAACACCAAACATACCGACGCCGGGGTCTCCTAGAACGACGAAGGGACAAGGCCCTTCGAAACGTTCATGTAGTAGGAAGTTCCTCCTTCGGAGGAGACCCAGTGACATAGTCACCCAACGGATGATAACATCAGAGGAGGCAAAGGCGGAGAGCAACAGGCATCTCCAAAAACGAGGAAGCCTCCCCCCTAAAGACACACACACAGAACCGGCACACGCCAGACACACCAGACAACAACAAAAAACTCCCCAAGGCACCCACTCCACCAAAACACGCACACAGGCAAAAAAAAAAAAACAAAAAAAAAAAAACACGCATACACCCACAAATAAATAAAACACTCTCGCAAGCAACACCCCCGAAGCACAACACACCGAACACGGAAACCGGGGGTCCGGAAACAGAAACTGGATCCAAACCGCAGAGCAGAAGAAGCTGAAACGAAACAAAATGCACCGAATCGACCGATCGGGGGTCCGGAAAACGGCGTCTACGGAGCCCTACACGCTCGATCCGAGAAGTTAGTAGAACACACAAAACATGCATCAACGAAACAGAACATCAACAAAAAATTCAAAAGGATCCGGTAATGCAGGATTGCAAGCCGAAACAAGGGGGTGGGAGGGTTAAGTTCTCCAGTGGAAGAAATGCTTTTCCCTAGTACCGGTAACAATCCGAGGCCAGAAGACCCACCGATTCCTGAAGGCACGGTCCTAAAGGGTGTGGGCGTCAAGTTCAACCCTCTTCCGGATCTCGCACTTGACCTGCCAGGCAACTTTCATAGGGCTGAATCCCACATTACCGTGATTACAATAAAGAACTCTGTTCCTCTCTCTCCAGATTTTGTACGTCGTCTCCGTAATGATGAGTCTCCAGACATCCCTTCCCGCTTTGGGACCGGGATACTGGTAGAAAACATGCTGAGGGCGGCCGGCCGAATCCCAGACCAACCGCCAAACCTGCACAGCCATAGGGCAACTAAAAAACAAGTGGTGTCTTTCTTCGATAAGATTGCAGGAAAGACACCTGTCAGTGACAGCACCACCCCACCTGCACTGCCGTTTCCTCGTAGTAAGGACATCATGCGCCAAACGTAACTTAAAGTCCCGTTTTTTGCAATCAACCCCAGCAGCATGGACACACATCCGCGCCTCCCTCTTATCGAAGTTAACAACATTGAACTCAAAGATCTTCTCCCTGGGTCTTGGAAGGATATGAAAGAACATCTGCTTCAAGTTATTCTCGTTCCGGTTGGCCACCGCAAGGGCCTGAAGGTGCCCATCAAGCTTGTAACACTTATAGGTAGTTTTTCTGCGGGGCCCGAAAAACGATGATACCCCGCCAAGAACTTGCCGCGGATAATCCAGTCAAAAAAGACACAAAGTTCTTACACGGATGAGAGGAGTTAAGAGCCCCTTTAGTACTACGAAACTGGAGTGCGCTGAACCACGAGGAAAGGTGTTTAACCTCTAAACCGCCTTCCTCCTTAGGACAAAAAAGGGCGGCTCTGGCAATCGCTTCAACGGCCTTACCAGCCCAGATGAAGGCAGAAATCTCCCTCTCCAATAACCTCAAAAGACTCCGAGGGGGTGACTCAAGCTCTCCGGCAAAAGCACACTTTGACACCAAGAGGGCATTGGCCAACTTAGCACGATTAGTCATTGAAATATGAAGCTTCTGCCACCTATCCCTTTCTTTCCGCACGTTAGAGAGGATGTCCCTCCAAGTTTTCTTATGAACACCGTCTCTATTGAAAAGGATACCCAGTATCCTGACGGGTCCATCGGTCACCTCCAGCCCATGAACGGCAGTGCAATCCCATCTTCCCCAGAGCACCAGACTGGACTTATCATCATTCAGCTTAGCACCGGTGGCCCCACAGTACCCCGCGAAGACCTCCCGGACCTTAGTCAGACTTCCTTCCGAGTCCACAAAGAAGGTGACATCATCAGCATACGCCAAGTACTTCATGGAGTACGCACAAATAATCACAGGAACCCCTTTGATGTTCGGGTGCGCCAGAACCTTCCTCAGCATGGTCTCGATGACCAAAACAAACAACAATGGAGAGAGAGGGCAGCCTTGTCTCACTCCTCTTCCAACCTCAAAGAGGGGAGAAAGACGGCCAGAAACAATAACTCTCCCATTAAGGTCTCTACACAACGAGTCCACAGCCTTTCGAAATATTTCACCAAAGCCGTGAGCTTCCAGCAACTTCCTGATGAAATCGTGGGAGACCTGATCAAAAGCTTTGCCTTGATCCGCAGAAAACATTCCCAGCTTCAGATCTCTTTCGGTAACGTAAGTGACCAAGTCTCTTACGCACCTGATGTTGTGAAACATTTGTCTCCCACGAATACTTCAGGTCTGACCAACACCAACCAGCTTCTCCGCAACCCGCAATAGCCAAGCATTGATGATTTTTGCCACGATCTTGTAATCAATTGTAGACAGAGACACTGGTCTCCACCCACCAAGATCCCTGCCAGGATTCTCCGGGGTCTTACAAAGCAGAGTAACAATACTGGTCCTCATAGTTTCAGTCATGATTCCTCTATTCACAATCTCGTTGTAAATTCTACAAAGCCACGGAACCAGAATATTGGAAAATTTCTTATAGAACTCGGCCGGCAAGCCATCAATACCAGGAGACTTGTTGAGCTTGAGATCCAGGATCGCAGTCTTGACCTCATTATCAGTGAACTCCCTTTCTACGAGATTCCTATCCTCCTGCGCAAGAACCGGCGTGCCTTCCATCCAGGCATCCATAACCTCAGAGGCCACCGCTTCCTTGCTGAACAACTCACCGTAATAGTCCGCGGCGGCCTTCAGAATGACGGGGAGATCCCTGACTTTCGTGTTGTCGATATCAAGACATTGGAGGTTCTCCGTAACTCTCTCAGCCTCCATCTTCCTGAAAATGTAGTTTATGTCACTCTCCTGCCGGAGCACTTCGAGGGAGCCGGTCAATTTGACCGCCGAACCTTCTTCCATAAAAAAATTACTGATTCTACATCTAACGTTATTAATCAGAGAGGTATTACAACCTCCTTCCTCTCCACGAATCGCAGAATTCAGGATATTCATCAAAATCATGTGGCGATTCCTCCCTTCCACGGCAGCCAGCCTACCTTTCTTCATAAGGTAATCCCTAATCTCTTTTTTAACCCTCTCCCACACGCCGCACTCATTGTCCGTAATCGTGGCTATCCCAGCGTTTGACTATCGATGACGGCATTAAAGTCTCCGCCAACAATCAAGACGTCCTCCGAACTCCTAAAGAAAAACGGGAGCTGGTTGTAAAACGACCTTTGCATGTTTTCCTGGTTCGGAGCGTAGACACAAACAAGCTTCGTGTACATACTACCACTGTGAACGGTCAAATAATCAGCCGACCCTCCCCGTCCGTTTGAAATTGCGAAATATATCTCTCAAACTTCTCTTTAAAAATAATGGCAACACCCGTGTAGCCGGTACTGCCTAAAGAGTACTTAAACCTGAGAGCGGAATTTCTTCGAAAGGCAAACAACTTGGCCAAGTCCGTATGATGCGTCTCCTGAATCATAAGGAAGTCCGGATTACTCTGGCGGAAGAATCCTTCAAGCCAACAATGCTTCTCCGCAGAGTTAAGGCCTTGAACATTCAACGTACCAATCCTAATGTTGGTGCTGAGAAAATTGACCCTACTGGTATGCATACTTACCTTGGGCTGAAAAGGGAAAGTGGAGATTAAACAAAAATAAACAAGAGTCATGAACACTTGGAAACGGAGAGAGAGGAAAAGAAACCACATTACTTGTCAAATTTCACCTTCTTTGCTGCACCGCGATCCATTTTCTCAGCAGTAAAACTCTGGCCGTTTGCCGTCGGAACGACGTGACCTGTGCCGTGCAACATCACAACGGACGCCGCGGCAAGCTCGTTGTCAGCCTTAAAATTAGCTGCCGTAAATTCTTTGCCAGAGTTTTTAAACTTACTCTGGTACTGGTGCTGTAAGTTAGCCCGAACAGGGTCCACATCTTTATCATCACCCCTCACAGGCTCCGTAGAAGCCCAGAACTTGCCACTTATTGCCTCAGTACCAGAGTGCTGGCGAACCTGCGCACCACCAACACCGTCAGCCCGGACTCCATCGAGCGAAGCCAAGATTGTCCCGGCAGTCTCCAGCATCGCCTCCGAGTCAGCGGCGACGTATCTGCCGCTTGTGGTCGTAGCGCGTCCAAGCGCAAGTGCGCCTCCGGGACCCCCGACGTGCTCAGATAGCCCATCGGAGGGTGGAGTAAGGTATGCAGCTTCCTTTCGGAAAGACGCACGCTCTGACCATCCACAGCCGCGGAAGAAGACCGCTGCCCCCTTGCGTTGGCCAGGAGGGCAAGTGCCCTCATATCCGTCCCTTCCCATTGACCGGTGTCGTTGGTAAGATCCGGAAATAAATCATGCACTGGGTCAGTGGAAACTAAATTCTCCTCCTTCGCACCAAAACATTGGACTTCAGATTTTTCACGGTTCGTGGCAGCACCAAAACACTCAATAACACTGTTATCACAGTCATTATCAACAACATTACTACAATTATCAGTTAAATCATTAGAAATATCAATACCACTGTCATCATTACATTCTATATCATATTTAGATCTTTCACTAATAGCAATTCCCTCCTCAATACTCTCACTAAGATCAGAATCATACTTACTGCCCTCCGTAATATCAGCACTGGAGGTCTCTCCTTCTTCGCTGGACATCTCACTACCTCCAGACTCGGTTCGAGCACTACTGGGAGTCTGAAGGCCCTTAGGAATGGTTTCACTAGGAATATCAACCTCCATATTCTTATCCTCTGTATCGTCACAATTTTCAGCCATCTCACTACCCTCCACAATACTCAAACTTCCGGGGATAGACTGAAGAACCCGAACCTCTTCAGTAGTCAAATTCCTTGACTTTTTAATAACCGTCGTAAAACCATCCTCATCCGAACTCGAAGATGACAGATCCCGCTTCCCATCTTCACCGATAGGAACGGTTTCTCTTTTCTTCGCTGTAAAAGAAACACTCTCTTTAGTATCCTTACCTGTATTGTTGCCTTTCTTAGGCACAACACTTACCTGTTGGTTCTCCAGAGCCCCTTGTGCTTGCACCGAGCTGAGAATTTGGTGGGCCCCTTCTGTTTTGCTCGAGACCTCAGCCTCGGCAACACTTCCTGAGCCCCCTCCTCCTCAGCGTGGCAAGCTTCCATTTCGTCATCACGCTTGGACTGTTCGCTCCCTCCAAGCATCTGCGCAAAGGACCTCTGACTGCAGGCCTTCCTCTGGTGGTGCGGAGATTTGCAATTTCCACACACCTCCTTGCAATCTTCAGCTGAGTGCCCTAAAATATGACAATTGCTACAAGTGAACTTTTCACAGTCCACAGCAATGTGTCCAGCGTGGCTGCAGCGTCTACACACCCGAATCTGGCCCCTGTAAATGTTCATGCAACGCTGACCGTTCACTTGCATAAAGTTAGGAATAGGCTCCTTCATATCAATTAAAATTACACGGGTACCTGACAAGGCCCCTGTCATCTGGGGAGCATTCTCCTTTCTCACTTCAAACTTGACGGTCCTCACCTTACCAAATTTCGAAAAAGCAGTAGCAACCTCGGCATTGGTGATGCCGCAATGCAGATATTTACAAAAAACTAACTTCACATTTGTCTTAGCGTTAGTGCACTTCATCAAAGTATTGTTGCACTCAACCTCACAATCAAGAAGCTTGTAATAATGCTCCCTCTTATTAAGCACCACTTCTAGTTTGTTTTTATTTGCCTCTTGGATCAGGGCAAAAACTGGTGTCGAAGGAGACCCTAAATGTTTATACAGCGCTTAACCAACGTCTGTAGCAGAAATACCCTTATGGGTGACAACAATAGCGTTAGCCCTATCGGGCTCAGTCTTAGCAGCTATCGTGGAAAAGGACAAAAAGTTCGACCCCTCCAGAAGCTCACACAACAGAAAAAGTTTATAAAATACAAACCCTCGCTAAAGAAAAATAAGCAAAAAGTACTTACCTATTCTCCTAAGCCTTGTAATCCAAACGAACAGGCACAAGCACACACACAACACTTAGCACGTGGCCGCAAAAGAAAGGCACGCGGTCGTTAATTAAAATGCGGTATAGAGTTATTCAAAAATACCGACTCAGGAACTTCCTGACTGGTGGCGGAGCAAAGTTCTCCGAAATAAAAAAAAAAAAAAAAAAAAAGATTAATAGAAGTCCATCAGGGAATTTCCAAGGTAACGAACAAACAATGCCAAAAAATCGCTATTTTCGAATCGAAAAAACCTTGCAGAAAACTAGACATGAAGATCTGCCGGCTCATTTTATTTCAGAAAATGTTACAAATTTCTTAAAATTTCCACAATTTCAAAATACTTATATAGAATGTTTTTTCATTTACTTTCCGGTGATTTATTTCGGAGTAATTACCAACTGGGTTTTCCTTGATCCTTTTACTCTGAACTATTTCTAGTTTTCCAACTAATTTTTTTATCAGATTTAGTCTAATTTTCCTATTGGTATTTAAAAAAACATATCTCGAAACAGAAGAATCGAATTTAAAATCTGCATTTGTCGCGAGATTTTCTATACCATTTCAGATAAAATCACAGGGAAAATTATGATGAAAGAGATAACGAAAAAATACTAACAAGTTTCGTAATTTCTGTTTGTTTTTCGCTTTCTTGCGGTGGTTCTATCTAAAATCTCTGCCTTATGTTTCCAAAGGTAAATCTTCATTACATATTTTCTTCGCAATTAATATATTTCCAAGGATGAAATTTGCACATCGATAAAACCAACTTTAGCATACTTCCTGAAACAAAATCGTAATTACATTAAAAATCAATCTTTTTTTTTTTTGAGTAATGTTAGACTTGCTAATAGATGGCGCGACCTGCATATCGGTGGCGTCAAAAGACTTCTGTGAGTTGACCTTTGACCCAATTTCAATGACATTTAACATAATTGGTTCTGTATACCTTCCTTAATAATGACCTTTGAGTCCATCATCAAAACGGGAGCAAAGGCCAAGACACAAGAACGAAATTATTCACCACGACTTCATTTTTTTTTTTAAGTAACAAGGTCCAATGAAAACTCACAGAGCCTCGTCTTCGAATACCATTCACTGGAAACAGAAAGAAAGGGACGTCATATTGTGCAGAAGCACGACGACCTCTCTCCCATTACGAACTTTTGTTGCCCAGCCACGATTGAACCTGAGAAAGACATCTGAAACCATGCAAGACTATAATTTTGAAATTTAAATTATATTCTTTTTTTTTTGACAAATTACTGTAAGAATTCATATTTAACAAGTGGCATTGGTAAGCCTTGACCAAAGCGAGTACATAGTAAACGTAGGAACTCTAATAGAGATAGTGGATCCCCTAAACCTCAGCGCCATCTGGTGGGGAGCGGCAAACCAACATAGTAACATGACAGTACTAAACCACTAGGATCAGATTGCAGATCTTTTGTTAGAAGTTCAAGGTTTTGCATGTAATCTGGAAGAAGGAGTATAGCGGTATGGTGAAAAAACGTTGTCATTTTAAGGATTGTTCAGTTACAGATAAAGGCAAATTAAGGCCTTTTTCGATTTTCTAAGCTAAAAGATCGTCAAATGTTTCTTTGGTATTTATTTCTTTAGTAATAGTTATTTTTCATTGTTGACGAACTTACGTGAAGCTTGTGTGAAACTAATAGCACTGAATCCTATGAGCTAACTTGGAGAAGCGAAGGTTGCTGTAGAAGTTTTGTTCGCAAGAAGAATAAAAATTTTTGCAGAATCAAAAAGAATAATTAAAAAAGTATAATAATTGTAATACACACGTGTCCGCCTCAGCAGGCATGTGATCCCACAATGCATTGCGCGCATCTGTTTTGTCCCCTGGACGCTGGTTCAATTGGCGCTGCAAGCGGAGAATTCTTGTGTCTCGAGGCTCTCGATTTTAACGTTAAGTTCCCTGGCTTACTCTTGTACACGCTTTGGCCTAGACGCATTCGTACTGCTCGCACTAGCCACCAAACTGGGCTGCCAACACCGTTATCCACGCCGGCACACGCACCTGGATGAGTGGTTAGGCACGTACTCCCGAAATTCCAACGGTTGTTTCAGAGATGAATCAGCGGACTTACCAAGGGAAATAAATCCAGGGCATAAATTCACTGACAGGAGAAACTAAGTTTTAAACGGTAGTTCCTGGCGAATATAGGAAATGTGTTGCTCTAGTCTCAACATTATTTTTGAGACACGTGAGACAGCTAGAAAGGGATATTGCCTAATGCTTTTGGACTTTAAAAAAAAATGTGGTGTTCCCTTTGACCGTCGTGCGCATGCTCAAGTTTAGTTGGCGTAAGTACTCGATAATATTTGTTTACCCTACGTTGATTCTGTGAAACCATCAGCAGTTACAATGGCTCTGAAATCCTGCGGTATTGAAGATGCATACATTAATATTATTAATAACATATATGAAAATGCAAGTGCAAAGATTCGGCTGTTTGAAAATACAACACACATAAAAACTGGAAAGGGAGTGAGACAAGGTGACACCAACTATCCCATCAGAGCTGCAGAGTATGATACAGGAACTTGCTGACAAGTGTAAAGAAGTGGGATTAAAAATGAACTTTAAGAAGACAAAAGGGATGTTCAATGCTTTTACAAGAAATGAAGATTTATCGATTGATGGAGAAAAGCTGGAGATAACAGACACGTACCTTTATGTTGGACAGCAGATATCAAGTGAGGGTTACATTGATGAAGAAATTAATCGGCGTACAAAACTTGCCTGGAGAGCTTTTGGAAGAAACAGCATAATTTTCAAGAGCAATGTGCCATTATGTCTTAAAAGAAAAGTGTTTAATCAATGCATCCTTTTAGTGCTTTCGTATGGTGCAGAGACGTGGACCTGAACTAAATGAGACATACAAAGGCTGCAGACAACTCAATGAAGCATGCAAAGGTGAACGGTTGGTGTAACCAGGAGAGGTAAGAAGAGGAACTCGTGGATCCGAAAAATGACAAGAGTGGAAGATATCATGTTCAGAGTTAAATCCCTGAAATGGCAATGGGCTGGATATACTGCAAGGAGGACAGACCATCGATGAACAGCCGAAATTTTAGATTGGATTCCAAGAGACAGGAGAAGACCACGTGGGAGATGGGTGGATGAAATTCGAAAGTATGCAGGAGTGACATGGAGGAGACTGGCACAAGACATGCCGTTGTGAAAAAAACTTGGGAGACCTCCGTCCAGCAAAGGATTGATAATGGTTGACAATGATGATGATGATCTCCATGTCCATGTTGTGTTTGTGAATGAACGTTTCATTCGGAACAAATGAACGAGAACTAAAAATCTTAATTCCGGAACTTAAAATATGAAAATAAATGATTTACACCTAAACCTTTCAATTTCGGAACTTAAAAATATGGAAAATAAGTGCTTCATTTGTGATAAGACTTCGGTTCACTTGATGTTTCCCAGGAACCATTTTCATTACTATGTTAATAAAAACAAATACAAATTTGTGCATTCTGTTGAATTGGTGACTCTCGACAAAGCATTGAAAATTTATCTCTCAATCGAGTAAAAATTTATGTGCATAAGGCCAATTACTTGTTTCCCACAGCATGTTGAAACACGAAAATTTAAAGCACAAAATTTTTCTCGCACTTCTGAAAATCACAGCTGCAACCTTGGGAACGACACTGCTGGACGCAATAATACGAATTACTGTTGTTCTTCGGAGAATTCCAGAATAAATGTTACATAAAAGAAAAATAATAATAATAATAAGCTAACCAAACCTAATCAACGATCGCACTGGCCGCTGAGATGCCAATCGACTAGTTACGCATGCTACTATATTTTCAGAGTTCAACAGCATTAGGAATCCTTCTATACCTAGAGGCTTGCGGTATTTCATCGGCGAAGAATTAGCTACAGAAACAACTATTCATTTTTCCTACCCAAAACTTTGTTTTCGTATAAGACACCCAAATCATGGGGGCTGGGAGAGGGGAGCGCCCTAATTAGCTCTCGCACGACGTCCCCTGCCCCATACACGAACTTTGTTGCAACACATCTTCACACTGTTCACCACGCCCAAAATAAACACGTGGACATGGTTCACTGATGTTTACATACACTCCCACCACGGCCCAACAAGCAACACCAGACAACCCCCGAGCCATACAGATCCTACGAAGAACTCGAAAGGACCGGCACACAAATAGCCGGCGAGATCACCTAGAACGGCGGGTGCAACCCGAAGGTACACCCGGAATGTCCATGTAGGCGGACAAAAGTCCCCTTCAGAGGTGACCAGGTGACAGTGACTCGGACGGGAGACTGTCAGAGAGGACATCGGGCCGACGGGTGCACCAAGGCACTCACATGACCCATGGCAGGTGCCTACCCGGCACACCACAAACAGCAAATACCCAACACTCCCCTTCAGATACCATCCATTCATACCACATCAAAAGAGAAAGAGCAGAGACAGAACCGAAACACTCACTCCCCCGACTCACACAGGCTCCTGCCGTCTCGGTTAGCGGCCAGCACCGCCTACCTCGACTGGAGAGAAGACAGATTAAACCACCGATGAAAGGGTCGGAGGCTAACCTCCACACCCTTCATCAAACACAAGTCACAAAAACATAACACTAGAAAAAGCCCAACACTCCCCGAGAGATCCCTCGGGCTTCAAGGGCCGAAACTATGGGCGTAAGTTACCCCAATGAAAGGTGTAGTTGTTCTTGGTCATGGTAACATTCCGAGGCCAAGTCCCCCACCGATACCTAAAGGCTCGGTCATTCAAAGTGCGGGCGTCCACTCTCGGAGCTCACACTTGACTTGAAGGATAACCCTTGTCGCAGAGAAGACCGAGTTAGCCGTCCGGGAATGTAGAACCCTGATCCTCTCCCTCCACATCTTATAACAGACCTCGGTGATAATCCTCCTCCAGACCTCCCTGCCCGCCGCCGGGGCAGGATGTAGATAAAACATATTAGCCGGGTTAAACTGGAGGGCGTCAAGCCTTTTGTGCCAAGCCCAAGTCCATATTCCCTGCCAAACTTGGTGCGCCATGGGGCAGGCCCAAAAGAGATGGAACCTGTCCTCAATGCCCGCACACGAAAGGCACCTTTCGGTAGTGATGCCACCCCACCGAAACTGCCTACTCCTGGTTGGAAGGACATTGTGGGCCAACCGCCACCTAAAGTCCCTCTTCTTGCAGTTCCCACCCGTCGAGTGAATGTTGATCCAAGCCTCTGTCACAGAGAAGTTCCTAGGAATGTTAAAATCTTTGACGACATGTTCTCCAGGCCTAAGGAGCAGGTCAATGTACATCTGCTGCGTGGTCTTCCCGGCGCGGTCAGCTTCCGCAAAGTCCTGCAGGCGACCTCCAAGCTGGTAAGACCTTTACATCCTCTCGCCCCGAGGGCCATCATATCTGTGGCTGTGCATGTATTTCGGCGAGTTCCACCCCGTGAAACAGGAGACCAAGGCTCCACACGGGTGCTCGGCGACCAGTGCTCCCTTCACACTCTTAAACTGGAGTGCACTGAGCCATGTCGGATGGTGCTTGACTTCCAAACCCCCTCCGACCTGGGGCAGTAAAGGACCGCCCGAGCCACCTCCTCGGTCTTCTTCCCGGCCCAAATAAAGCCAAAGACCGCTCTCTCCATCTGCTTCATGAGACTTCCGGGTGGGAACTCAATTTCCCCGGCAACAGTGCATTTCGAAACCAGAAGCGCATTAGCTAACTTGGCCCGATTCACTCTTGAAATGCCCACCTCCTGCCACCGTTCTTGCCCCTTCTTCATGTCCGCCAGAACTTTAATCCAAGTGCTGACGTTGACCCCTTCCTTAGAAAACTGGATACCGAGTATCCGAACGGGCCCATCGGTCACAGCTAAACCTGTAACCGCTGACCTCTCCCATTTGCCCCAGAGCATAATACTCGACTTCTCCTCATTGAAACGGGCACCGGTCGCAATGAAGTACTCAGCGAAAGCATCTCGCATCCCGTTCAATCTCCTTTCCGAGTCGACGAAGAAGGAGACATCATCTGCGTACGCAAGGTACTTCAACGACGCCCCCTAGCCGGGTCCGGAAAACCCCTAACACTATCCTTCTTGGCAACTCTTCTCAAAAGAATCTCCAAGACCAAAACAAACAAAAGGAGAGAGACAGGGCATCTCTGCCTCACTCCTCGTTGAACCTCAAAGATTGGGGAGAGACAACCAGCAATAATGACTCTCCCGGAGAGGTCTCTGTACAACGCCCCAATCACACTTCGCACAAATACTCCGAAGCCGTGGGCTTCTAACAATCTTCCGACATACTCGTGCAATACCCTATCGAAAGCCTTGCTGTGGTCGGCCAAGGAGATCCCCATCTTAATGCCCTTCTCGCCCAGGTAACTGATAGCTTCTCGTTTGCACCTAGTATTCCATTGCATCCGGCGCCCTCCGATACCACACGTCTGGTTAGCACCAATGAGATGAACGGCCACCTTAGCAAGCCTGCTGTTGATGACCCTCGCAAGGATTTTATAGTCCACTGTGGAGAGACAAACCGGTCTCCAACCACTTAACTCCCTTGACGGGGCGTCGGGGGTCTTGCACAGCAAAGTGACCATGCTCCTCCGCATGGTCCCCGGCATATGACCCACCTGCACAATCTCGTTGTACACCCTGGTAAGCCAGGGCGCTAACACATTAACAAACTTCTTGTAAAACTCCGACGGGAGACCATCACAACCCGGAGACTTACCTGGCGAAAGACCTGAATCGCCACCCTCACCTCAGACACTGAGAACTCCTCTTCGAGACTATCCAAGTCCTCGTCTGGGATCCTCGGCGTACCCTCCAATCACATATCCATGACGGCAGGATCAATTTCCTCGCTGGAAAAGAGATCGCCGTAATACCTAGCTGCTTCCTGCAGTATATGCTTATTGTCCCTCACCTCGGTACCATCAATATCAGGAACGTCCAGGTTCTCCCTCTTCCTCTCCACCTCGAGGTTCCGGTAAATGTGATTAATATCCCGCTCCTGCTGAAAACTCCTAATAGCACCTTGAAGTTAAACTTCAGAGCCGATGCCTCTATAAAAATCGGAAATCTCTTTCCTAATCTGGGTAATGGTCCCAAGGTTATACCCGTCTTCATTACCCTTCAGAGCCGCGTTCAGGAAGTTCATCAGAAAAAGCTGAGTCCCCCGCTTAGCTCTCGCCAACTCCTTACCCTGAGCAACCAAGGTGCTCCGGACCTCGTCCATCGCCCTCTCATAACCGCCGATCTCGTCATCGGTGGTCGTTTCTGCACCGGCCTCCAAGATCGAACGGATACGCGACAGCGTTTCAACGTCGTCTAACATTGACACGTTTAGGAGCCACGGTGTCGCTTTCCTCTCCCTCGGCACCGGCACACAGACGTCCATCACGACAACGCTGTGATCAGAGACAAACAACGGCTGTGAGTTAAGGTTAAAAACCTCGGCTCCCCCAACCCAGTCCATCTTCGAGATCAACAGCATGTCGATCCTTGAAGCCAAATGATTCCTGTGCCAGGTGTACCCCGGCTCCTGCGGAAACAGTTGCCTCCACACTTCCTTAAGTTGCTGGTTCTTAATCAGATCCGTAAGACCTCTTTTGCATGGCTCTGACCACCTGCACATGTGAGTACTCAACCGGTCTATATGGTTATCCACAATAGTGCTGGACATAATCGATTGAATTTAAGAATCGAAAGGTTACAATCGAGATATTCATTCGAAATAATAATTCGAACGATTTCTAATTTTAGAATTTACCGGAAGATGGCGCGATACGCTCAGAGCCGTCGTCTGCGTTTGACAAATCGAGATATTCATTCGAAATAATTATTCGAATGATTTGTAAGTGGTACTATACGCTCAGAGCTTTCTTTCGCTGGACGGAATGACGCTAAGGACACCTGAATTTTTTCGAATAGCATAACCTAGCTTAAGAAGTTAAAAAGAACCCAAGTGATTCTCCCTAAGAGAGATAATTCGATCACGTGAAAAGCGAGTACTTCCGAACCTCTCGGATCTCGTATCCTCTGGAGATGCTTTCGGGTAGACGAGTGATTTTGCTCGGAACCTATGTTCTCGAGAAGAGACGAGCGATTTCGCCTTTCGAATGCACTCGTTTGACGGAGACAGCGTATGATCAATCGAGAGTTCTCTCGAGATGTTTTTTTCATTCGAATGAATTTGGCATAATCAAATGTTTCGAGAGATTTTCATAATCGAATGAATCGATTATTTCTTTCCGATTATGCCCATCACTAATCCCCAACCGAGTTGAAATCCCCACCGACGACCAGAAAATCTTTGCTTCCCCTAAGGAAGAACGGCAGCTGGTCATAAAAACCGCTCCGGAGAGGACCCTCCACCGGAACATAAACACACACCATCCAGTGGCGGCTTTTCAGGTGAAGTAGGTGAAGTGCCTCTTCACCTATTTTACTAAAAATAAAGTTTTATTCAGTAATTTGTATAATATATTATTTTTTGTCTCTACTGTGTTACAAAATACTCAAAATTTTGATTAGATATCAATTCGCATAGCGCGTTCAAGACGGAAAACAAGTCCTCATACGCAAAACAGTGCAAGTGAAGAGCCGAAATAAAAACCCTTGGAAGTCTGCAGCTGTCGACCAAGTTGCTATGGTAACCGTGACGTCAACCTCTCCTATCTGGCGCGCAAATGAAGTGTTTTATCTTTCGGCTTCGAAGTTCTGCAGATGGAATCGTGACCTTCGAAGGAGATCACGGTGAAATGTTATGTTTTACCCAGGGCATCTTGTAGTGTTGTGATACATGCTTTCCGAAAGGGATTTGTTTTTTCGTGCTTTGTGATTATTTGTCAAAAAGTTTAGCTGTTACTGTAGTTTTGTGTACAGTTTAACAGTTAGTGATAGTTTTAATTAAAGTATGTATCCTGTGAACGACATTGTTTGTAATTTATTACAAACTCCATTTAATCGGTGGAAAGATGAAGATAAAAGAGACATTTTACTTCAAGGACGACCGACGGATTCACTGAAAATTGTTGCCAAAAAAGAAATCAAGAAGAGCGGTAAATCGTACAATATTAATTTTAAAAATTGTTGGTTTACTGAATATAAATGGCTTTGTAGTACTTCTGTGTTACAAAAATTATTTTGTTGGCCCTGCTTACTTTTTAGTAATAAACATTCGGCGTGGAATAAAGACGGATTCTCAGATTTATTAAGCGTAACACGGTCACTTCATAAACATCGTGATTCTAACGAACACCTGAAATGCGGATTAATGTTAAGGAATTTTGAAAAAAATCAGAACACCATTGCCGATACCCTGAGGGAGTATGCTAGGCTTTTAAAAATGCATTTCGATGAAAACGTTTGTTTAAATAGACTTTTCCTGCAGACAGTGATTGATGCAGTATTATATTTGAGCAAACAAGAACTAGCATTCCGTGGCCATGACGAAAGCATGGACTCGATAAATTGTGGAAATTTCAAGGAATTACTTTCATTGTTGATATCAAGAAGTCCTTTAGAAATTCAAAATCAATACGAAAAGATAAAAAATGTCTTCACAGGTGACTCAAAAACTATTCAAAATGAATTAATTGAATGTATTTCTGAATATATAAACGATCACGTTAAAAATGAAATAAATGAAGTTCAATGCTTTTCTATTCAAGTAGATGACACCACAGACATAAACCAGACTTCTCGGCGCTCTTTAATAAAATTTGTTGATTCGGAAGGTGTATTGGCTGAGTGATTTTTGGGTTTCCACGACGTGAGTGGAGATCGAACGTCAGAAGCTTTATACGAAATGTTAGACAAAGTTTTGGAACAATTCGATTATCAACACAAATTAATAGGACAATGTTACGATGGGGCAAGTGTAATGTCTGGACACTTGAATGGGCTCCAGAAAAAAATCAAGGATAAAGCTTCTCAAGCTGTTTTTGTTCATTGCTTAGCACATCGTTTGAACCTTGTTCTACAGCAGAGTTTTTCTAAAATTTCAAAGTGTCGTATATTTTACGCAAGCCTCACTGGAATTCCTTCGTTTTTTCACCACTCAGTGAAGCGATCTTATACACTCACATCTACAACCGCAAGACGCATACCAACCATAGAAGAAACTCGATGGTCCTCCACTTCGAAGTTAGTAAGTGTAATTGTTGAAGATTGGGATAAATTGAAGGAAGTATTCGAATTTCTGACAAATAGTGAGCAATCAGACAAAAAATCAATTCAACTTGCCAAGGGGTTTTTAAACGATATGAACACTTTTGAATTTACATTTTTGGCAATCGTATTTAATGAAATTTTTGGCCCCACCGATCTATTATTCGAAATTTTGCAGAACAAAATCACTAGACATAAACTACTGTGTAACTCAAATTAAAAAACTCGTGAAATTTTGAGTCATAAAAGGAACAAAGAAGTATTTGAAACACTGTTTGGAAAAGCTAGAAAAATCACAGAAATAAGCAGATCTAAACGGGAATATGCTGCTGTTACACAAGAAACAATTTTTCAAAATTATACACAATTGTATTTTGAAATTTTAGACCACATTCTTATGGAAATGGATATAAGATTTCAAGACTGTGAAAAATTTCAATTTGTTTGTCTTGCTGACACAGCCAAATTCGAACAATTTAATTCAAGCTTTCTCTCCCACGCTTTTGAAAATCTACATTTTTACGGAAAAATATTTACTAAACTCCAGCGCCTTAAAAATGAACTGAGTCTTGTATATGCCAACGAAAAATTAAGGAATATATCGACTCAAGAACTTCTTCGAGTCCTTCATGAAGATAAAGACATTTTTACAGAAGCTTATAAATTGGTTGCCCTCATTTTAACCATTCCATCTACAAATGTGTCAGTGGAAAGAAGAAATAACATTTCTCAAGACAGACTTGCTTCTTTGGCAAATATTTCTATTCAGAAAGATATTTTATTGATGCTTACGAACAAACAACCATTATATGACGACATAATCGACAAATTTGCAGCTTTAAAAGAAAGAAGAAATGATCTATTATACAAAAAATAGGTCAGTCCTCATATAGTGATTTTCATTAAAGACAGTAGATACCTTTTCATATTGCTCTTGTAACTCTTCACCTATTTTTTCAACCATGAGCCGCCACTGACACCATCTCAATGGACATCAATCCTCTATTAACCGAAATAGCAGCACGCGACTGTCCCCATTATGCTACCCTCGTACTGTGGCTTGTATACAATGGACAATTTTCCTTGTCTTCGTATAAGACCCCCAAATCATGGGGGCTGGGAGAAGGAGCGCCCTAATGTGCCCTCGCACGACATCCCCTCCCCCATACACGAACTTTGTTGCAACACATCTTCACACTGTTCACCACGCCCAAAATAAACACCTGCACATGGTTCAGTGATGTTTACACACATTCCCACCACGGCCCAACAAGCAACACCAGACAAACCCCCGAGTTATGCAGATCCTCCGAAGAACTCATAAGGACCCGCACACAAAGAGCCGGCGAGGTCACCTAGAACGGCGGGTGCAGCCCGAAGGTACACCCGGAACGTCCATGTAGGCAGACAAATGTCCCCTTCAGAGGTGACCAAGTGACAGCGACCCGGACGGGAGACTGTCAGAGAAGACACAGGACCCATGCCTCCCCGGCACACCACAAGCAGCAAATACACAACACCTTCCCTTCAGATACCATTCATTCACACCACATTATAAGAGAAAAAGCAGAGACAGAGCCAAAACACTCACTCCCCCAGCCTCCTGCCGTCTCGGTCAGTAGAAATCACTGGGCGTTATCCAAAAGTATACTAGGGATTGTATGCATTTTGTACGGAACGTTTGGTCTAACAAAAATATGTGCTAAAATTTTACTTAAATAGTGATACTAATACTATTGCATATTTTTTTCACCGGCAGTGTTGTATTCAGAGAGTTTTTCCGGGAGGGAGAGGGGATTACAAATTTAAGGGAACTGAAAGTTGTTTACTGATTTTATATCATCATCATCATCATTGTCAACCATTATCAATCCACTGCTGGACGAAGGTCTCCCCAAGTTTCCACCACAACGATCTGTCTTGTGCCAGTCTCCTCCATGTCACCCCTGCATACTTTCGAATTTCATCCACCCATCTCCCATGTGGTCTTCTTCTGGGTCTTTTCCTGTCCCTTGGAATCCAATCTAAAATTTCAGCTGTCCATCGATGATCTGTCCTTCTGGCAGTATGTCCAGCCCATTGCCATTTCAGGGATTTGACTCTGATCATGATGTCTTCCACTCTTGTCATTTTTCGGATCCACGTGTTCCTCTTCTTATCTCTCCTGGTTACACCAAGCATGCACCTCTCCATGATTCTTTGAGTTGTTTGCAGCCTTTGTATGTCTCTTTTAGTTAAGGTCCACGTCTCTGCACCATACGTAAGCACTGGAAGGCTGCATTGATCAAACACTTTTCTTTTAAGACATAATGGCATATTGCTCTTGAAAATTATGCTGTTTCTTCCAAAAGCTCTCCAGGCAAGTTTTGTACGCCGATTAATTTCTTCATCAATGTGACCCTCACTTGATATCTGCTGTCCAAGATAAACGTACGTATCTGTTATCTCCAGCTTTTCTCCATCAATCGATAAATCTTCATTTCTTGTAAAAGCATTGAACATCACTTTTGTCTTCTGAAAGTTCATTTTTAATCCCACTTCTTTACTCTTGTCAGCAAGTTCCTGGATCATACTCTGCAGCTCTGATGGGGTAGTTGCAAAAATGACTACGTCATCAGCAAAACGAAGGTGGGTTAGATAATCTCCATTAATCTTTATCCCCTTGTTTTCCCAGCTCAGCGACTGAAAAACACCCTCCAATGTGGCATTAAAGAGCTTCGGAGATATAGTGTCACCTTGTCTCACTCCCTTTCCAATTTTTACGTGTGTTGTATTTTCAAACAGCCTAATCTTTGCACTTGCATTTTCATAGATGTTATTAATAATATTAATGTATGCATCTTCAATACCGCAGGTTCTCAGAGCCATTGTAACTGCTGATGGTTTCACCGAATCAAAGGCTTTTTCATAATCGATAAAAGCCATATGCACAATGGAAGTTCATATTCCCTCGCTCTTTCAATTAGTTCTCTTAGCACGTGGATATGATCTATTGTGCTGTAGCCACTCCTGAATCCAGCTTGTTCTCTCGGTTGAGCCATGTCCAGTGTTATCTTCAAGCGGTGTGAAAGAACTTTAGTGAAGATTTTATAAACTACTGATAGGAGGCTGATAGGTCTGTAGTTTCCGAGATCCTCAATGTCACCTTTCTTATGTAGCAGGATCATTGTAGCGGTGTTCCAATCCTCAGGAATCTTTCCTTCATTAAGGCATCGAGTGAAAATTTGGGCGAGTACAGTTTCGATTTCTCCACTTGCTTCTTGTATGATGTCTACAGTAATTCCATCTTCTCCTGGAGCTCTTCCCCGCTTCATGTTCTTGATTGCATGTGCAACTTCTGCTGGAAGGACTGGAGGAACTCTGGTACTGGTATCTTTCATGATGTCTGGAGTGCATGCATCATCCCTTTCATATAATTTGGAGTAGAAATCTTTCACTCTTGTCAAAATTTCTGCCTCTATTTCTTGTTACAGAACCATCTTCTTTTCTCAGTGCCATAATCTGTTTTCTTCAATTACTGAGATGTCCCTTTGCTATCTTTAGGCTTTGGTTGTTTTCAATTGCTTTCCTCACTAGTTCACAGTTGAATTTTCTTACGTCTTCAGTGATACTTTTTCTTACTGTCTTGCATAGCTCTATATATTCCACTTTGGAAGTCACATCTTCTTTAGTTGTCCTCATCTCTCTTCTTTTTTGCATCAACATTTTCGTTTTTCCTGATAATTTATTTACATGCAACTTGTTCTTAGACTCAGCTAATTGTGTTGCTGTTTCCATAAGAGCTTTGGTTACTTTTCTGTTAACTTCAGAGATGTCCACTTCTTCCGATGTTAGGCCTTCTAAAGCAGAGAACCTGTTCTTCAGTTCTAACTTGAAGGTATTATGGTGTTTTTTAAGGTTGGTTATGTCAATAGATTTTGTTTGTCTTATGAGCTTGCCACGTTCAAGTTTAGTGTTGAGGTGCATCTTACATCTCACCAATCTATGGTCACTACCTGTGTTGAACTTGTTTAGCACACTGCAGTCTTCTATGACGAATTTTTTGTTACACATAATAAAATCAATTTCACTTGTCGTCCCATTTGGATGTCTCCAAGTCCATTTCCTGTGTGGCTTTTTCTTGAAAAAAGAGTTCAAGATGAAAAACCCTTCTGCCTCTGCAAACTCAACGAGAGTATTTCCACGCTGGTTTCTGTTGCCGTGACCGAATTTACCTACTGAAGTTTCATTCTGTTGCCGTTGCCCTATTTTTGCATTGAAATCTCCCATAATTATTTTCAAATGCTGCTTACCTTTATTATTTAGATGACAAATTTCCTCATAAAATTCCTCAATTTCTTCTTCAGGATGACTTGTGGTGGGTGCATAAGTTTGAATAATCTGAGCCTGGTATCTTCTCGAGAGTTGGATAACAAGTCGTGCAGCTCTGTCAGAGGAACTTTCAACTTCTACAACTTTATCCTTCAGTTTCTTGTTTATTATAAATCCAACACCACTAGTTCTGCCAGTATCTGTCCCACGATAGTAGAAGAGATGTCCACTTTTTTTATATAATAATACATATATAATATCTACAATTATATGATTTAATATATACATATATATACTGTACACAGCTTCGAAAGGTTTGGGTTTTTTTTGTCTGTTTTTTTTCCTCTGCTTTGTTCTCGGTTTTAATTGTTTTAATTTTCCTCTTAAATTATTTTTTTTTCTTGCTTTGTTTTAACACTATGTAAGTATTGTGGTTTTTGTTTCTTTGTGCAGCTTTTGGCACTTTAGAATTTCAAAGTTAATTTTTGTTTGGTGCTTTTAGTTGGGTTTTCAGCTATAGAGCCTTTGCACGTGACGTCACAAAATTGTCTGCTAGAATTCCAGGTGGTTAGAAAGTACCCGAGCTGGTCTCTCTCCATGCTTTGCAATCGCTGCTGCTCCTGTAAATAGAGCTAAAAAAACTGTTCTTTCTGACAAAGTTTGCCATCTGAATGTGGTGGAAAAGCAACGTTACGAAGAAAAGCTTAGAAATAATGGCATAGGAGATCCAAATGACATACCTGAAAGATATTTTTATCGCCTAGAAGTTGGTGTTGCTACGGACCTAACTGATCTGAACTGTCACGATATTTATAACTACATAGTAGATAGGTTTTTTTTTTTTGTGTGTGTGTATGTGTGTTATACCGGAAAAGCTGTAAAAGCTTATAAAAGCCTTGACGCATATAAACATTTTACCAATGGGTATGTTAGAAATGTATTAATTCTGAAGACTGAAAACGGAAAATTGCTTATCCGGTTTAAGGTAAATTGTTACATTTCTGACCGGTTCCAGTGTGTATGGGTGGTTCCAGGGTGTATTGCAATTCAAAAAAAAGAAAATACCGACTTATCATATCCCGAAAAATGGAATATTTTTTCACCAAAAAAAAAAAAATAAATAAAAAAAAAAGAGAAAATAGATCCGGGGAAACGGATGACACAATAATGTATGACAGCACCCTCTAATTTTATGTGGAAGTATATCCTTAAATTTCGGTTCGAAAAAAAAAAGGAATCTGTTTCGGTATTTAGAAATCAGTAACGGTACAAATTCTTGAAAAGTTCACGTAAGCTTAGCAATCTCCAATTCGACAGCAAAGTTAATTCGTCATGCGTTCAGAGCATTTTAAACAGAATAGGAGTCTACGTAAAAACTTGAAAATAATACATAAGGGTGAGCAAGAAAATGTTCCGATATAAATTCGATTTTAACGTAGTAAAATATGCAGATTTACGATACCCAAAATGAAGTGTTTACTGCAGATCCTATCACACGGCCTAGGCTATTTACACATATCTTCCATATAATCAGGCGTTTTTCTGCCGTTCTAAAGCAATAAAAAGAAACTCCACTACCTTACTCGTACTTTGAGAAGCACCTATGAGCCCCACAACTTTTAACCACTTCTAAAACTTGAAACAATCGCTTCTCCATGTTAATCCTATGGGAACCTTAGCAGCTGAACTATCTCTTAACCACCTGGAAGTAACCGTGACGTCAAATATGACGTTTCAACGGCACCATACAGGGTGCACAAGAAAGTCCCTTTAGCCTGGAATAACATGCGAATGGAGAGAGGTACAGTTATGCAAGTGAGATAACTATATAGTAAAGCGACTACGGCCGATCGAATGCAACCAATAGCAGCGCCCCTAGTGGCGAAATGAGGAAGTTAGCCATTGAAAATCGAAAACGAAAAGAGATAGAGCAAAATTTCTAACTACAAAGTTTTAGAGCATCAATTAATTAGTACAAAACGACATTTGTTTTACACGGATAAGATAAATTGTTGCTTGAATGCTCTAAAATGTCCGAAACCGACGCGCGACCTTATGTGTGAACGTTTGAAGGGAACAGGCATAGGTATGAGCAAATACACACAATGTATTGCATGAATGCGTACTTATGACAATACAGTTTGATGACGTCAGACAAAACAAAATCAAAAAAGGGAAACTGGCGCACAGTGATAAAAAGTTAATGTCGAGTATGTTCGAAGAGTTCGCCATTGCCCACGATACACATTTGTATTCGTGAAAGTAACTCTGCATGCATATCCTCCTCAGCATGGAAGGTGTCACACTACTGAAAACATCTGTAACACGACAACGTAGATCTAGCAGACTTGTAGGCGCTCTTGCATACACTTGATTTTTTACGTAACCACAGAGATTCAAGCTTGCCATTCTAACACAGCGTACATAGACTTCTATTCAGGGTGCATCCTGCTACTGGTTTCTATATCGTAGGTACGGTAAAACTTCACAATCTGCATTTGCATATGACTACATTTGCGAAGTGTAAATATGCAGATTCGAATCGTAGCGCATCGGTTTTGGACATTGTAGGATATTCAGGCGACAATTTATCTTATCCGTGTAAAACAAATGCCGTTTTTCACTAATTAATTGATGCTCTACAACTTTGTATTTGGAAATTTTTCTCTATCTGTTTTCGTTTTCGATTTGCGATGGCTAACTTCCGCATTTCACCACTAGGCGCGCTGCTATTGGTTGCATTCAATTGGGCGTAGTCGTCTTACTATACCGTTATCTCACTAGCATAACTGTACCTCTCTCCGTACGCAAGTTATTTCAGGCTAAAGGGACTTTCCAAAGCACCCTGTATATGCACATATATGAGTTAAGAGAAAAGCTCAAAAAATAACTGCAAGCAAGCATGCACACACCACATGACAGTGATATGATTGCAAGCGAAGAACAACACAATACCACTCAAGGTGGATCACAGGAGGGGAGAGAATAATGTAACAAATCAGGAGGATGAGCGAGTGTTTTGCTTGTTTTGTGAGAAGAAAAGCTTCAACGTTACAGAGATTGGTTTTTAAGGGGTGGAGGGCAAACGAGCAAGTTTGACAACCAATGTAGAGTCAAGACAGATGATTAAAAGACCTACGAAGGGGTCTTTTAATTACAGTGGGGGTCCCTTCACGATTAGTGCTTGTTGTGAAAGTGCGTATATAAGGATACTAAAAGTTACCCTTTTAAAGGTTGAAGGGTCGCGGGTGGCCTAGTGAGCAACGATCGTGACTGCCACAGAAATGACCTCAGGTTCGATCCCAGGCAAGTACGAACGCTCGATCCACTAAATATCCGCCGTGCGTCGGACCGGCACGTTAAGCCGTCGGACCCCGGGTCCTGCCCCCCATTTAATAAAGGAGGGCGCCTTCCTCCGCCTTTCTACTTCGCTTCCGTGTCTCTTTCCTATCGGGCACTCTAGCCCAAATCTCCTAGCTTCCTATTTCTAAGGGTTCTTTAAAACCTGGGGTCAGACACTCCCTTCCTAAAATCCTCTACATATGATCTGATCTGATCTACTATAGCATTGTATGAGCACGTTAAGCCGTCGGACCCCGGTAGTAAATAAGGGCGTCTTCTACCTCGCTTCCGTGTCACTTTCCTATCGGGCACTCTATCCCAAATCTCCTAGCTTCCTATTTCTAAGGGTTGTTTAAGACCTGGGGTCAGACACTCCCTTCCTAATATAATCTACATATGATCTGATCTGATCTACTATAGCATTGTATGAGCACGTTAAGCCGTCGGACCCCGGTAGTAAATAAGGGCGTCTTCTACCTCGCTTCCGTGTCACTTTCCTATCGGGCACTCTAGCCCAAATCTACTAGCTTCCAATTTCTAAGGGTTGTTTAAGACCTGGGGTCAGACACTCCCTTCCTAAAATCCTCTACATATGATCTGATCTGATCTACTATAGCATTGTATGAGCACGTTAAGCCGTCGGACCCCGGTAGTAAATAAGAGCGTCTTCTACCTCGCTTCCGTGTCACTTTCCTATCGGGCACTCTAGCCCAAATCTACTAGCTTCCAATTTCTAAGGGTTGTTTAAGACCTGGGGTCAGACACTCCCTTCCTAAAATCCTCTACATATGATCTGATCTGATCTACTATAGCATTGTATGAGCACGTTAAGCCGTCGGACCCCGGTAGTAAATAAGGGCGTCTTCTACCTCGCTTCCGTGTCACTTTCCTATCGGGCACTCTAGCCCAAATCTACTAGCTTCCAATTTCTAAGGGTTGTTTAAGACCTGGGGTCAGACACTCCCTTCCTAAAATCCTCTACATATGATCTGATCTGATCTACTATAGCATTGTATGAGCACGTTAAGCCGTCGGACCCCGGTAGTAAATAAGAGCGTCTTCTACCTCGCTTCCGTGTCACTTTCCTATCGGGCACTCTAGCCCAAATCTACTAGCTTCCAATTTCTAAGGGTTGTTTAAGACCTGGGGTCAGACACTCCCTTCCTAAAATCCTCTACATATGATCTGATCTGATCTACTATAGCATTGTATGAGCACGTTAAGCCGTCGGACCCCGGTAGTAAATAAGGGCGTCTTCTACCTCGCTTCCGTGTCACTTTCCTATCGGGCACTCTAGCCCAAATCTCCTAGCTTCCTATTTCTAAGGGTTGTTTAAGACCTGGGGTCAGACACTGCCTTCCTAAAATCCTCCACATTTGATCTGATCTGATCTACTATAGCATTGTATGAGCACGTTAAGCCGTCGGACCCCGGTAGTAAATAAGGGCGTCTTCTACCTCGCATCCGTGTCACTTTCCTATCGGGCACTCTAGCCCAAATCTCCTAGCTTCCTATTTCTAAGGGATGTTTAAGACCTGGGGTCAGACACTCCCTTCCTAAAATCCTCTACATATGATCTGATCTGATCTACTATAGCATTGTATGAGCACGTTAAGCCGTCGGACCCCGGTAGTAAATAAGGGCGTCTTCTACCTCGCTTCCGTGTCACTTTCCTATCGGGCACTCTAGCCCAAATCTCCTAGCTTCCAATTTCTAAGGGTTGTTTAAGACCTGGG
Source organism: Macrothele yani (assembly GCA_039090855.1). Taxonomy (NCBI): domain Eukaryota; kingdom Metazoa; phylum Arthropoda; class Arachnida; order Araneae; family Macrothelidae; genus Macrothele; species Macrothele yani. The sequence continues at coordinate 57,221,979 of CM077032.1, read as the reverse complement.
GTCAGACACTCCCTTCCTAAAATCCTCTACATATGATCTGATCTGATCTACTATAGCATTGTATGAGCACGTTAAGCCGTCGGACCCCGGTAGTAAATAAGAGCGTCTTCTACCTCGCTTCCGTGTCACTTTCCTATCGGGCACTCTAGCCCAAATCTACTAGCTTCCAATTTCTAAGGGTTGTTTAAGACCTGGGGTCAGACACTCCCTTCCTAAAATCCTCTACATATGATCTGATCTGATCTACTATAGCATTGTATGAGCACGTTAAGCCGTCGGACCCCGGTAGTAAATAAGGGCGTCTTCTACCTCGCATCCGTGTCACTTTCCTATCGGGCACTCTAGCCCAAATCTCCTAGCTTCCTATTTCTAAGGGTTGTTTAAGACCTGGGGTCAGACACTCCCTTCCTAAAATCCTCCACATTTGATCTGATCTGATCTACTATAGCATTGTATGAGCACGTTAAGCCGTCGGACCCCGGTAGTAAATAAGGGCGTCTTCTACCTCGCATCCGTGTCACTTTCCTATCGGGCACTCTAGCCCAAATCTCCTAGCTTCCTATTTCTAAGGGTTGTTTAAGACCTGGGGTCAGACACTCCCTTCCTAAAATCCTCTACATATGATCTGATCTGATCTACTATAGCATTGTATGAGCACGTTAAGCCGTCGGACCCCGGTAGTAAATAAGGGCGTCTTCTACCTCGCTTCCGTGTCACTTTCCTATCGGGCACTCTAGCCCAAATCTCCTAGCTTCCTATTTCTAAGGGTTGTTTAAGACTTGGGGTCAGACACTCCCTTCCTAAAATCCTCTACATATGATCTGATCTGATCTACTATAGCATTGTATGAGCACGTTAAGCCGTCGGACCCCGGTAGTAAATAAGAGCGTCTTCTACCTCGCTTCCGTGTCACTTTCCTATCGGGCACTCTAGCCCAAATCTCCTAGCTTCCTATTTCAAAGGGTTGTTTAAGACCTGGGGTCAGACACTCCCTTCCTAAAATCCTCTACATATGATCTGATCTGATCTACTATAGCATTGTATGAGCACGTTAAGCCGTCGGACCAAGGTAGTAAATAAGGGCGTCTTCTACCTCTCTTCCGTGTCACTTTCCTATCGGACACTCTAGCCCAAATCTCCTATCTTCCTATTTCTAAGGGTTGTTTAAGACCTGGGGTCAGACACTCCCTTCCTAAAATCCTCTACATATGATCTGATCTGATCTACTATAGCATTGTATGAGCACGTTAAGCCGTCGGACCCCGGTAGTAAATAAGGGCGTCTTCTACCTCGCTTCCGTGTCACTTTCCTATCGGGCACTCTAGCCCAAATCTCCTAGCTTCCTATTTCTAAGGGTTATTTAAGACCTAGGGTCAGACACTCCCTTCCTAAAATCCTCTACATATGATCTGAAGTAAATTCTCCCCAATTCAATACCAGTAGGAAGTCGAACATGATAGCGAGTTTTTATTTGACACATTTATAATTTTCAGTTTTATGTAAGTTTCGGATTCAGAAATACTGTTTTCTGACTGTCTCTAATATTTACCCTTGCTACAAAAATGCAACACACACTATCTAGGGCATTCAAGTTAAACAAAATTGTTTTCTGAATATGTTAGATGAAAAAAAGTGGTTTACCCTCAGTTAAATATATTTTTGCACCATCAGATTAATAGTTCGAAGTGTTTTCATTTTTGGCCCAACAGTGTGCCTTAAGCAGTTGCATTACCTTAGGGAATTAAAGATTAAAGGTAATAAAACTTAAGTTTAACACCCAGTTGGTGGGTGTGAAAACTAAGTTTTATACTATATATATATATATATATATATATATATATATGTTTTTCCACACAGCACATGGCAATTTACTTTCGTGCACTTTGAAATTTAACCTGATATAGTTATTTCATTGAATATCATTTATACACATCTAAAGAAAGAGTTCAGTTCATAACAAGGAACCCTTTATTTCCTGAAGACACTTAACAAACACTTTCTAAAAAAAACCTTTAAACGCAGGACTGGAAGAAATTTTTGGTAAATTAACTTGCTGGTTAGTTTACTGTGATCCTCTGCCTGGCATTTTAAAACTGGGCATTTTGCCAGTTTTGGAAGAAAATATGTCGATAAGTTTTGTGGCAAATATGGAAGAGAATGTTCGTCAAAATCTTGTACCATAGAAAAGATCATAGTAAATGCTGATGTTGGGTAAGTCGGTCCTCCATGGTCTTGATTTGCGATTAAATTAAAAATGGGTGTCATGCAATAACAGTTAGGCAATTTTTTCCGAGCAGGAGGGGCAGTCTGTTCTTTCATCAATAACTTTCACTAAATATCCAGCCACAAAAGCTGAACTTGCAAACTTTCAGCTGACTCTTGAGGTTTCTTATTAAGGGGAGAGAAAAAAATATATATATTAGATCTCTACAACCAAAAGTAATGCTGCAGAAAAACAGTATTTCAAATAAAATGAAACTAAAGAGGAGTAAAATTGTACTGAATAAAGACTGTTACTGATTAGGAATAAAGAAGAGGTGGGGGTGGGTACATGCATTTCGCTAAAAGTGTGTTTATGTTTATTCACTATCAGCATTTGCGAAACTGCTGAAATTTCTACTAGCCAATGTGTAAGAAAAAAAAATAGTAACTTTTTTACTCATTGCTATGAAATTAAATAAGTGAATGCCATCCTACCTTTCTAAAAATATATCCCTTTCCCATTTGCTTTATAAAAACAGATGCAGAGCAGTTACTGCACAGAAACATTAGATTGATTACAAATATTGCATATGCTTTTGTTCCAAAATGATTTTCTGACAATTTATTTTCAGTGCTGTAATATCATTACTATCTTAATTTACACGTACATAATTTTCTTTCGAGAGGCCATTGAAGTTAGAGCTCTAATTTCCTTAATAATATTTTTTAAAAAAGAGACAAATACTAGAATATATATACAAAAAGTGGCACTAATAATAGTAGTATAAAAGGACCGATCCGGCCGGAGGAGCAGCTCCTTCTAGAGAAGGAGCAAGGGGCGTGGCTTGCGGCAGAAGGATGGGGGGCGCAGCTTGTGGCAGAAGGATATGGGGGCGTGGCAGATGACGCTAGTGTGTAGGGTCGATGTGCTGCCCCCTAGCGGTGCTTTTTATAACTTTCGATGGATTTTTGAGAGATGGCAACGACCGAGTGGGGGAAAGGAAATGTGCTGCCCCTAGCGGTGCTTTTTGGAACTTTCGATGGATCTTTGAGGGATGGCAACGACCGAGTCGGGGAAAGGAGATGTGCTGCCCCTAGCGGTGCTTCTTGGAACTTTATTATTATGTTAGATCTTTGTTTTTGAGTGATGGCAACGACCGAGTGGGAGAAGGGGGTGGATATAGGGGGATGTCAACTCGATGTGCTGCCCCCTAGCGGTGCTTTTTGGAACTTTTAATGGATCTTTGAGAGATGGCAACGACCGAGTGGGGGAAAGGGGATGTGTACGTTGCCCCCTAGCAGTGCTTCTTGGAACTTTCGATGTATCTTTGAGACATGGCAACGACCGAGTGGGGGAAAAGGGGTGTGTACGTTGCCCCCTAGCAGTGCTTTTTCGAACTTTTCTCGGGAGATTTATTCGACGTTGACAAATTTTGGGAAGTCTTTCCAATATTTATTTTTTTAATTTTCTCGGGAGATTTACTGGACTTTGTCAAATTTTTTGAAGGAAGTTTTTTTGTCGTTTCCAATTTTTTTTACTCGTATTTTTTTTGTCCTATTTTTTCTCTCTAATTTATTTTATTAAATTTATATTTTCAGGAATTCCCTGAGGTATTATAATTTTTATAGACGTTGCAGTATTTTTTTAATTTTCTCGGGAGATTTACTGGACTTTGTCAAATTTTTGAAGGAAGTCTTTCCAATATGTTTTTTTTTATTAAATTTATATTTTTCAGGAATTCCCTGTGAGGTGTTATAATTTTTATAGACGTTGCATTATTTTTTTAATTCTTATATTTGTCCTCCCTCCAATTTTAATTTAGACGAGGAAAGGCTTTGTTTGAAAAGATTTCGTTCCTGTTGATTCATGTTCCGCCATTTTAGTTTCAATTACGTTGTCATTTCGTGAGCCATGTGTTTTGGGATGACTCACCATTTTCTCTTTGCCTCAGAAAATTTTGTACGACACGTGTTTCGGGATGAGTCATTATGATGAGTGACGCATTCGTGATAGCATACATGACATCAGCCAACGTCGTTTTCTCCTCAGCGGGGTCGGCTTTATTTATTTTTTTTTATTTTCTCGGGAGATTTACTGGACTTTGTCAAATTTTTGAAGGAAGTTTTTTCAATCGAAGCATTTCCTCAAATTTGTTTTATTAAATTTATATTTTTAGAACTCCGTGAGGTGGTATAATTTTTATAGACGTTGCATTATTTTTTTCATTCTTATATTTTTCTTCCCTACAATTTTAATTTAGGCGAGGAAAGGCTTTGTTTGAAAGAGATTTCGTTCCCGTTGATTCATGTTCCGCTATCTTTTGTGAGCCATGTGTTTTGGGATGACTCACCATTTTCTCTTTGACTCAGAAAACTTTGTATGACACGTGTTTTGGGAAGAGTGACTATGATGTGTGACGCATGTCGTGATAGCAGACATGACATCAGCCAACGCCATTTCCTCTGCGGGGTCGGCGGTTGACGTCATTTGAGATTCTGTAGCCACATTAAGCTCCAAGACTGATTTTTTTCAATAACTTGTTCATTTTGCAACGAATTTATTCCTTATTTTTTCCTCATAATTTCCCATTTTATATTCATAATTTTTCAACGTAACGATTTTTTTTATTTTCTTTGAGGAGACTTCACGCATTTTCAACGGACGTTCCAACATAAAAACGTTTTCCAAAGTTTTGTGCTGCAGACATAATCTTAAAACACGATTGTTTATTAACGTATTTACGTGTTCATGGCATTTTTTTAACGTTGTACCTTTTTCCACCGTACAAAGCCACAATTTTTTAGGCATAGTTAAAATGTTTTTTTATTTCTTCATGATTATTCAGTGAAATGTACCCTTTAATGCATTATCTTAATCTTTTTTTACTAAATGCTTGCATACTCGTTAAATTTCTCGATGTACCAACATTATTTTATTTTCTTACTTTTCAATCTAACAACTACTTTTATCGAGGCTTTATTTTTTCTGATTTAAACAAGCAAACGTTTCTTCATTATTATTTCTTTTTCCTACGCAAAGAACTTTTCTTACTTGTTTTTAATGTATGACTTAATCTGGTTTTTTATATAGATGTTTCATGTTTGCGCAAGAAATATGCAGATCTATAGCAGATATACATAAAATTCGTTCCTAACAGTATCTTTTTTTTTTTTTTTTTAGATTTAACCCAACATACGTTTCTTAACGACTTGATATCTGTTCCACTAGGTGTTACAAAACTTCAGATTTTTAATTTTTTCCCTCTGAAACTGTTTTTTTTTTCTTACTTGCTTTTAATGTATGGTTTAATCTATTTTTCTATCTTATTACTTTTCTATATGTGTACAAGAAATATATGAATCTATAGTAGTTAAAATTCGATTGAAACAATATTTCTTCATTCTTACTATATTTTTCCATTTTTTTCATCTATAGTAGTTAAAATTCGATTGAAACAATATTTTCTCCATTCTTACTGTATTTTTACATTTTTTTCCAACAGACGTTTTTCTTCTCAATTCCCGCTATCTAACTTAATCTATGTTTTGAATATCATTCTATGTTCGCGTATTCGTCCATTGTCTTATTTCAAACTTTGCTAACTACCTCATACTTATATTCTGACTTTATATTTTTCATTTCAACCAACGTTTCTTAACGACTTGAATTTCCGGATGTGACAAAACTTCAGATTTATTTTTTCTACTCTTAAACTATTTTTTTCTTACTTGCTTTAAATGTGACTTAATTTATTTTTTACATCGCTGTTTCGTGTATGTACGAGAAATATACAGATCTATAGCAGTTAAAAATTCGACTGAAACAGTATTTTCTTTATTTTTACTTTATTTTTACATTTCTTTCTGACAAACATTTTTTTTTCACATTTTCCACATATTTAACTTAATTTTGTGTTTTTGAATATCATTCTATGTTCACGTATTCGTCCATTGTCTTTTTCCCTAACTTTACACTTCATTCTTACTGTATTTTTCCATTTCATTTCAACCAACGTTTTTTAACGACTTGATATCTGTTCTACAAGATGTGACGAAACTTCAGATTTTTAATTTTTTCCCTCCGAAACTGTTTTTTTCTTACTTGCTTTTAATGTATGGTTTAATCTATTTTTCTATCTCACTTTTCTATGTGTGTACAAGAAATACACGGATCTATAGTAGTTAAAATTCAATTGATTTCTTCATTCGTACTGTATTTTTCCATTTCTTTCATTTACAGTAGTTAAAATTCGATTGAAACAATATTTTCTGCATGTTTACTGTATTTATACATTTCTTTCTAACATACGTTTTTTCTTCTCAATTCCAGCAATCTAACTTAATCTATGTTTTGAATATCATTCTATGTTCGCGCATTCGTCCATTATTTTATTTCAAACTTTGCAAACTGCCTCATATTTATATTTTGACTTTATTTTTTTTCATTTCAACCAACGTTTCTTAACGACTTGAATTTCCGGATGTGACAAAACTTCAGATTTATTTTTCTCCTCTTAAACTATTTTTTTTCTTACTTGCTTTAAATGTGACTTAATTTATTTTTTACATCGCTGTTTCGTGTATGTACAAGAAATATACAGATCTATAGCAGTTAAAAATTCGATTGAAACAGTATTTTCTTTATTTTTACATTTCTTTCTGACAAACATTTTTTTTCGTGTTTTCCGCTATTTAACTTAATTTTGTGTTTTGAATATCATTCTATGTTCACGATTCAGACTTTTTTTCATTTCATTTCAACCAACGTTTCTTAACGACTTGATATCACAAGATGTAGCAAAACTTCAGATATTTTTTTTGTTTCTTCATGTAACGTAATATTTTTTCAAAACTCTCTTTTAAGTATTCCTAAAAGCTTACATTTATGAGAAATATACAGATCTGTAGTGGTAAAAATTGGACTGCAACAGTATTTTCTTTATTCCAACTTTACTTTTCTATTTCTTTTCAACAGGCGTTTCTTCATTATTATTTCTTTTTCATATGTAAGCAACTTTTCTTTCTTTCTTTTAATGTATAACTTAATAAAGTTTTCTATCTTACCTTTTCGTGGGTATACGAGAAATATACAGATCTATGACAGTTAAAATTCGATTGTATTAGTATTTTCTTTACTATGACTTTATTTTTTCATTTCATTTGAGTAAACGTTTCTTAACAAATTGATATCACAAGATGTACCAAACACTTCAGAATTTTTGTGTCCCTCACTTTCCAACTCACTTAAGTATTCCTAAAAACCTGCATGTATGTGAAATATTCATATTTTTTCATTCTATCCTAATTTGCTATACTTTTCTTTAACTGACCCAACAGGAAAAGCATTCATTGCCAAGACATTCATTCTAAAGCATTATTTCTTACGATCAAATTTATATCCTTTGCAATATATTTTCAGTATATTTTTTCTAAATCAACAGAAAAAACGTTCATTCTGGAGACATAGCGACCAAGTCCGTACTTCCACTAAACATCGTATTCTTAGCAAACATATTTTCCCCTACATAGCAATTTCCTAACTCACCAGAAAAGCAGCTATTATCAACATGTAGCTAAAATATCGAATTTCTCCAAACAAATGTAATAATTTTTTTAAGAAAGACTTAGTTCTTTTCTCTGTATAACGACTTAATCTATTTTTCGAAAAACGTTTCTACGTTTACGTATTTTGTTTAACTTTGCTTTACACTGTACTTCGATTTTTTTTCTTTGTAGTACTTTTTTCCTGTTTCATTCCAACAAACTTGTTTCTTTTCGACTCGATCACTCTCACATTTCCATACAAACTTTCCTAATATCAGAAATGTAACAAAAACTTCAGATATATTTTTTAACTTTAGAATAAGTCTCACCGACATTTATTATCATGACATAAACTAAAATTTCATACTTTTCCCAAAAATAGTTTTCTTAATGAGTTGTTTTACACTTTTTTCATAATTGGCAAAGACTATTTTTTTTTTTTATAAGGTTAGTTTCGAGAAAGTTAAATTTCGTCTAGTGTTAATCGAACAGAAGAAATATACATCCAGGAAAGAAAACGTAAATTATACATATGCCAAGAATTTGCTACGGCTGAAGGTCCCCCGAGTGAGTTATTCAACCAATGCTCGTATTACCCATTCAAAGATGGAGGTATCAGGATGACCAAATCCCTCGTTGTTGCCTTCTTGTAGCAAAAGAGGTGGTGAACTTCACCAAACATGGTTCCATAATATTGGAGAAACACATTAAGGTTTACGGAGCAATTAAGCCCACGCCAGTGACCTTCTTCGTTCACATACACTCACATTCAAACAGAAAAAAATATAAATGAATGACAAAAAATAATGAAATAAAAGTAGTCCTGAAAAGGACTGATGTTTAGTCGTAAAAGGACTTTTTTATTCCTCAAAAGAACTTTTTTTATTCCTCAAAAGAACTTTTTTTTTTTTTTATTCCTCAAAAGAACTTTTTCTCTCATCTGGACTATAAATTGCTCCAACGTATTCCACATTCTTGAGCTTCCACAAGAATTTTCTTCACATTAATGTTCTCGAAGAAAAAGTGAGTAATGGTGGGACGTATCAGCGATTGAAGGCGCTCACCAAAGCATTTCCCCAAAGTTTTGGGTTCAACAAGAGCAAATGCTTCGTCAAAGCATAGAGTCCATTTGTCTTCCTCTGTTTCGTTAAAGCACCTATGCCCCAGCTGATTGTTTGGCATGAGATTAGGATGCAAATGACATTCTCTGCAGTAATACACTTTTGCAATGTTTTTTTCCAACCGCATCGACCAGAGCAAGTTTAAGAGCATTGGTATCTTGATCAGATATCGTATGTTCGAGTCCGAATTTACTGCATACCAATCTCACTGCATCACGAAAAACTGTTCCAAACTGTAATTGCAGAATACCGTCCCACAGCTTTTCAGAAGCATCACGAAGCGTGTTGAATTGTTCCCAGGTTAGGGACACAGAAGTACAATTCAATTGCAAGACATCATTGGAGCACGTGAACAGTTGTTGAAAGGTGTACACAGGCCCATCAGATGAAGGTGAACAGTTCATCAACAGTTCTTTATTGATCACTTTGATTTTGTTGAGAGCGTCATAACAATGCGAGCGGTCCATGAACTTCTTGAATGTTCTAGCAGACATTGTCACGCCATATTTGGTAGGAAACAGTTTTTCTCCTTTGGTAGTGTAGCTGCGAATGTGCACTCTCACAGTTCCAGAAAAATCAGTCACTTTAGCAACTTTGTTTCCCCCGAGGGACACATGATGAAGAGGCATGCTTTCTAATGAAATACCGTAAGGAGGAGGTTCGGCAAACGGATCAGGACATCCATAGTTTAAAAGCTTCCATCGTGCTTCCATTAAGCGCGGATCATCACTCACTTTTTTCTTGGCATCAGAAACATCTGAAGACGAAGAAGTTCGCTTCATGTTTAACGCAGATCGACGAGGAGGTAGGTAACACAACGTGCACAGAATTCGAAGGCAGAGAACAGAATAAGTGAGCTGGTCTGTCCTCGGCCAAAACTGATAACAAATTGTTGTTGACGCATGCGCGTTGTTCACTGTGTGATGACGTGATTGTATAGCCACGTGATAAAGGAGCCTCTGTTATCATCTTTCTATAGGTCAGATTTAATCGAACATCAGGTGCATTTTCGCAACGTGGAAGGTCGTGAAACCATGACTCATTCGTCTTGTTCACGCGTGTGTGTTGTTCGCTTCTTGATGACGTGATTGCATAGTCACGTGATAAGGGTGACCCTGTTATGATCTTTCTAAATGTGAGATTTAGACGAATATTGGGAGCATTCTTGCAACGTGACAGTCCATGATACCATGACTCATTCGTGGGGGTAGCATTTGTAAAAGGGATCCACATTCCAAAGCTATGACGACAGGCTGAAAACCATCTCTTTTAAAAACAAAGTCCCTTGTTTGGCCTAGAGAAACTGAGGCAATGCATGAATTTTTTACAATTTCACATTCGTCATCTCTGTGAAAACCAATACAGGGATTTCCATTTTTATACTTATTAATGAAAACAAAATTGAATATTTCTCCACATACATTCTCAACAGTATCCTTGATTTCACGAAGTACTGGTATCCAAGGTTTAGCCAGCACACTCAACCACTGAATGAGTAATGGAGATGATTATCACCGTAGACCACATGTTGTCTAGGAATTTTATGTTTTTCCATAAATCTTAATTTTGCTGAGATCATCACCGATATATTCTACTTCATTTTCGAGGTGGTTAAGATAATCTGTAGCTTCAGAATAAAAAAAATAATTTCTCATAGGAAAAAGGGAGGTCATCCTTATGATACATCTTAGAAGAATACATTTCTTCAGACGAAAGAAAATGTAGCAGTAATTGAAAAAAGCAGTATCTTCACACCGAGCAACGAAGCGAGAATGAAACAGACAGACTTGAGATAAGACATACGATTAACGAGTGCGTGAGTCTTCGGCGATGCAAGCACGAGCACGTTACGGACATGTGTAAATGATCAAGAATTTAGCATGTTCGTTTAAAACCAGTGTCAAATAATCAGGCAAAAAGTACAATTTCCGAAGGCGTGAAAATGAAATTGACTACATGTGAGAAAACAAAATGGTGGTGATCGTGAAATGTCGTCCCCCCCCCAAAAAAAGAAAATGGCGACGACAGCTAGTAGGATGGCAACATCCAACATGGCGACTCAGCCACACACGTGGCTTACAAATCATATCTCAAAGAAGTAGATATTAAAATTCTATCTTCTTATATTGCCACCATTCACAAAAATTTGTAAAATCAGTGTTACTATCTCCATTGTTCCACCCTCAGATTTCATTTTTCCTATGCGAACAGAAACGAACGTAAACCATTGTCACAGAAGACGACTCGTCGCATTTTCCCCCTCGACTCACACAAGACCAATGTCGTCGCCTAACCCTGGCAGTAGTTCACCAAATTTAAAGTACATGACCTATTAATAAAGAACATACTGCTGGGGTTAGGCGACGACATTAGTCTTGTGTGAGTCGAGGGGGGAAATGCGGACGAGTCGTCTTCTATGACAATGGTTCACGTTCGTTTCTGTTCGCATAGGAAAAATGAAATCTGAGGGTGGAACAATGGAGATAGTAACACTGATTTTACAAATTTTTGTGAATGGTGGCAATATAAGAAGATAGAATTTTAATATCTACTTCTTTGAGATGTGATTTGTACGCCACGTGTGTGGCTGTGTCGCCATGTTGGATGTTGCCATCCTACTAGCTGTCGTCGCCATTTTCTTTATTTTTTGGGGGGGGACGACATTTCACGATCACCACCATTTTGTTTTCTCACATGTAGTCAATTTCATTTTCACGCCTTCGGAAATTGTACTTTTTGCCTGCTTATTTGACACTGGTTTTAAACGAACATGCTAAATTCTTGATCATTTACACATGTCCGTAACGTGCTCGTGCTTGCATCGCCGAAGACTCACGCACTCGTTAATCGTATGTCTTATCTCAAGTCTGTCTGTTTCATTCTCGCTTCGTTGCTCGGTGTGAAGATACTGCTTTTTTCAATTACTGCTACATTTTCTTTCGTCTGAAGAAATGTATTCTTCTAAGATGTATCATAAGGATGACCTCCCTTTTTCCTATGAGAAATTATTTTTTTATTCTGAAGCTACAGATTATCTTAACCACCTCGAAAATGAAGTAGAATATATCGGTGATGATCTCAGCAAAATTAAGATTTATGGAAAAACATAAAATTCCTAGACAACATGTGGTCTACGGTGATAATCATCTCCATTACTCATTCAGTGGTTGAGTGTGCTGGCTAAACCTTGGATACCAGTACTTCGTGAAATCAAGGATACTGTTGAGAATGTATGTGGAGAAATATTCAATTTTGTTTTCATTAATAAGTATAAAAATGGAAATCCCTGTATTGGTTTTCACAGAGATGACGAATGTGAAATTGTAAAAAATTCATGCATTGCCTCAGTTTCTCTAGGCCAAACAAGGGACTTTGTTTTTAAAAGAGATGGTTTTCAGCCTGTCGTCATAGCTTTGGAATGTGGATCCCTTTTACAAATGCTACCCCCACGAATGAGTCATGGTATCATGGACTGTCACGTTGCAAGAATGCTCCCAATATTCGTCTAAATCTCACATTTAGAAAGATCATAACAGGGTCACCCTTATCACGTGACTATGCAATCACGTCATCAAGAAGCGAACAACACACACGCGTGAACAAGACGAATGAGTCATGGTTTCACGACCTTCCACGTTGCGAAAATGCACCTGATGTTCGATTAAATCTGACCTATAGAAAGATGATAACAGAGGCTCCTTTATCACGTGGCTATACAATCACGTCATCACACAGTGAACAACGCGCATGCGTCAACAACAATTTGTTATCAGTTTTGGCCGAGGACAGACCAGCTCACTTATTCTGTTCTCTGCCTTCGAATTCTGTGCACATTGTGTTAACTACCTCCTCGTCGATCTGCGTTAAACATGAAGCGAACTTCTTCGTCTTCAGATGTTTCTGATGCCAAGAAAAAAGTGAGTGATGATCCGCGCTTAATGGAAGCACGATGGAAGCTTTTAAACTATGGATGTCCTGATCCGTTTGCCGAACCTCCTCCTTACGGTATTTCATTAGAAAGCATGCCTCTTCATCATGTGTCCCTCGGGGGAAACAAAGTTGCTAAAGTGACTGATTTTTCTGGAACTGTGAGAGTGCACATTCGCAGCTACACTACCAAAGGAGAAAAACTGTTTCCTACCAAATATGGCGTGACAATGTCTGCTAGAACATTCAAGAAGTTCATGGACCGCTCGCATTGTTATGACGCTCTCAACAAAATCAAAGTGATCAATAAAGAACTGTTGATGAACTGTTCACCTTCATCTGATGGGCCTGTGTACACCTTTCAACAACTGTTCACGTGCTCCAATGATGTCTTGCAATTGAATTGTGCTTCTGTGTCCCTAACCTGGGAACAATTCAACACGCTTCGTGATGCTTCTGAAAAGCTGTGGGACGGTATTCTGCAATTACAGTTTGGAACAGTTTTTCGTGATGCAGTGAGATTGGTATGCAGTAAATTCGGACTCGAACATACGATATCTGATCAAGATACCAATGCTCTTAAACTTGCTCTGGTCGATGCGGTTGGAAAAAACATTGCAAAAGTGTATTACTGCAGAGAATGTCATTTGCATCCTAATCTCATGCCAAACAATCAGCTGGGGCATAGGTGCTTTAACGAAACAGAAGAAGACAAATGGACTCTATGCTTTGACGAAGCATTTGCTCTTGTTGAACCCAAAACTTTGGGGAAATGCTTTGGTGAGCGCCTTCAATCGCTGATACGTCCCACCATTACTCACTTTTTCTTCGAGAACATTAATGTGAAGAAAATTCTTGTGGAAGCTCAAGAATGTGGAATACGTTGGAGCAATTTATAGTCCAGATGAGAGAAAAAAGTTCTTTTGAGGAATAAAAAAAAAAAAAGTTCTTTTGAGGAATAAAAAAAAAGTTCTTTTGAGGAATAAAAAAAAAGTCCTTTTTACGACTAAACATCAGTCCTTTTCAGGACTACTTTTATTTCATTATTTTTTGTCATTCATTTATATTTCTTTCTGTTTGAATGTGAGTGTATGTGAACGAAGAAGGTCACTGGCGTGGGCTTAATTGCTCCGTAAACCTTAATGTGTTTCTCCAATATTATGGAACCATGTTTGGTGAAGTTCACCACCTCTTTTGCTACAAGAAGGCAACAACGAAGGATTTGGTCATCCTGATACCTCCATCTTTGAATGGGTAATACGAGCATTGGTTGAATAACTCACTCGGGGGACCTTCAGCCGTAGCAAATTCTTGGCATATGTATAATTTACGTTTTCTTTCCTGGATGTATATTTCTTCTGTTCGATTAACACTAGACGAAATTCAACTTTCTCGAAACTAACCTCATAAAAAAATAGTCTTTGCCAATTATGAAAAAAGTGTAAAACAACTCATTAAGAAAACTATTTTTGGGAAAAGTATGAAATTTTAGTTTATGTCATGATAATAAATGTCGGTGAGACTTATTCTAAAGTTAAAAAATATATCTGAAGTTTTTGTTACATTTCTGATATTAGGAAAGTTTGTATGGAAATGTGAGAGTGATCGAGTCGAAAAGAAACAAGTTTGTTGGAATGAAACAGGAAAAAGTACTACAAAGAAAAAAATCGAATTACAGTGTAAAGCAAAGTTAAACAAAATACGTAAACGTAGAAACGTTTTTCGAAAAATAGATTAAGTCGTTATACAGAGAAAAGAACTAAGTCTTTCTTAAAAAAAATTATTACATTTGTTTGGAGAAATTCGATACTTTAGCTACATGTTGAGAATAGCTGCTTTTCTGGTGAGTTAGGAAATTGCTATGTAGGGGAAAAAATGTTTGCTAAGAATACGATGTTTAGTGGAAGTACGGACTTGGTCGCTATGTCTCCAGAATGAATGTTTTTTCTGTTGATTTAGAAAAAATATACTGAAAATATATTGCAAAGGATATAAATTTGATCGTAAGAAATAATGCTTTAGAATGAATGTCTTGACAATGAATGCTTTTCCTGTTGGGTCAGTTAAAGAAAAGTATAGCAAATTAGGATAGAATGAAAAAATATGAATATTTCACATACATGCAGGTTTTTAGGAATACTTAAGTGAGTTGGAAAGTGAGGGACACAAAAATTCTGAAGTGTTTGGTACATCTTGTGATATCAATTTGTTAAGAAACGTTTACTCAAATGAAATGAAAAAATAAAGTCATAGTAAAGAAAATACTAATACAATCGAATTTTAACTGTCATAGATCTGTATATTTCTCGTATACCCACGAAAAGGTAAGATAGAAAACTTTATTAAGTTATACATTAAAAGAAAGAAAGAAAAGTTGCTTACATATTAAAAAGAAATAATAATGAAGAAACGCCTGTTGAAAAGAAATAGAAAAGTAAAGTTGGAATAAAGAAAATACTGTTGCAGTCCAATTTTTACCACTACAGATCTGTATATTTCTCATAAATGTAAGCTTTTAGGAATACTTAAAAGAGAGTTTTGAAAAATATTACGTTACATGAAGAAACAAAAAAATATCTGAAGTTTTGCTACATCTTGTGATATCAAGTCGTTAAGAAACGTTGGTTGAAATGAAATGAAAAAAAGTCTGAATCGTGAACATAGAATGATATTCAAAACACAAACTTAAGTTAAATAGCGGAAAACACGAAAAAAAAATGTTTGTCAGAAAGAAATGTAAAAATAAAGAAAATACTGTTTCAATCGAATTTTTAACTGCTATAGATCTGTATATTTCTTGTACATACACGAAACAGCGATGTAAAAAATAAATTAAGTCACATTTAAAGCAAGTAAGAAAAAAATAGTTTAAGAGGAGAAAAAATAAATCTGAAGTTTTGTCACATCCGGAAATTCAAGTCGTTAAGAAACGTTGGTTGAAATGAAAAAAAATAAAGTCAAAATATAAATATGAGGCAGTTTGCAAAGTTTGAAATAAAATAATGGACGAATGCGCGAACATAGAATGATATTCAAAACATAGATTAAGTTAGATTGCTGGAATTGAGAAGAAAAACGTATGTTAGAAAGAAATGTATAAATACAGTAAACATGCAGAAAATATTGTTTCAATCGAATTTTAACTACTGTAAATGAAAGAAATGGAAAAATACAGTACGAATGAAGAAATCAATTGAAGTTTAACTACTATAGATCCGTGTATTTCTTGTACACACATAGAAAAGTGAGATAGAAAAATAGATTAAACCATACATTAAAAGCAAGTAAGAAAAAAAAACAGTTTCGGAGGGAAAAAATTAAAAATCTGAAGTTTCGTCACATCTTGTAGAACAGATATCAAGTCGTTAAAAAACGTTGGTTGAAATGAAATGGAAAAATACAGTAAGAATGAAGTGTAAAGTTAGGGAAAAAGACAATGGACGAATACGTGAACATAGAATGATATTCAAAAACACAAAAATTAAGTTAAATATGTGGAAAATGTGAAAAAAAAAAATGTTTGTCAGAAAGAAATGTAAAAATAAAGTAAAAATAAAGAAAATACTGTTTCAGTCGAATTTTTAACTGCTATAGATCTGTATATTTCTCGTACATACACGAAACAGCGATGTAAAAAATAAATTAAGTCACATTTAAAGCAAGTAAGAAAAAATAGTTTAAGAGTAGAAAAAATAAATCTGAAGTTTTGTCACATCCGGAAATTCAAGTCGTTAAGAAACGTTGGTTGAAATGAAAAATATAAAGTCAGAATATAAGTATGAGGTAGTTAGCAAAGTTTGAAATAAGACAATGGACGAATACGCGAACATAGAATGATATTCAAAACATAGATTAAGTTAGATAGCGGGAATTGAGAAGAAAAAACGTCTGTTGGAAAAAAATGTAAAAATACAGTAAGAATGGAGAAAATATTGTTTCAATCGAATTTTAACTACTATAGATGAAAAAAATGGAAAAATATAGTAAGAATGAAGAAATATTGTTTCAATCGAATTTTAACTACTATAGATTCATATATTTCTTGTACACATATAGAAAAGTAATAAGATAGAAAAATAGATTAAACCATACATTAAAAGCAAGTAAGAAAAAAAAACAGTTTCAGAGGGAAAAAATTAAAAATCTGAAGTTTTGTAACACCTAGTGGAACAGATATCAAGTCGTTAAGAAACGTATGTTGGGTTAAATCTAAAAAAAAAAAAAAAAAAAAAGATACTGTTAGGAACGAATTTTATGTATATCTGCTATAGATCTGCATATTTCTTGCGCAAACATGAAACATCTATATAAAAAACCAGATTAAGTCATACATTAAAAACAAGTAAGAAAAGTTCTTTGCGTAGGAAAAAGAAATAATAATGAAGAAACGTTTGCTTGTTTAAATCAGAAAAAATAAAGCCTCGATAAAAGTAGTTGTTAGATTGAAAAGTAAGAAAATAAAATAATGTTGGTACATCGAGAAATTTAACGAGTATGCAAGCATTTAGTAAAAAAAGATTAAGATAATGCATTAAAGGGTACATTTCACTGAATAATCATGAAGAAATAAAAAAACATTTTAACTATGCCTAAAAAATTGTGGCTTTGTACGGTGGAAAAAGGTACAACGTTAAAAAATGCCATGAACACGTAAATACGTTAATAAACAATCGTGTTTTAAGACTATGTCTGCAGCACAAAACTTTGGAAAACGTTTTTATGTTGGAACGTCCGTTGAAAATGCGTGAAGTCTCCTCAAAGAAAATAAAAAAAATCGTTACGTTGAAAAATTATGAATATAAAATGGGAAATTATGAGGAAAAATAAGGAATAAATTCGTTGCAAAATGAACAAGTTATTGAAAAAAAAATCAGTCTTGGAACTTAATGTGGCTACAGAATCTCAAATGACGTCAACCGCCGACCCCGCGGAGGAAATGGCGTTGGCTGATGTCATGTCTGCTATCACGACATGCGTCACACATCATAGTCACTCTTCCCAAAACACGTGTCATACAAAGTTTTCTGAGTCAAAGAGAAAATGGTGAGTCATCCCAAAACACATGGCTCACAAAAGATAGCGGAACATGAATCAACGGGAACGAAATCTCTTCAAACAAAGCCTTTCCTCGCCTAAATTAAAATTGTAGGGAAGAAAAATATAAGAATGAAAAAAATAATGCAACGTCTATAAAAATTATAACACCTCACGGAGTTCTAAAAATATAAATTTAATAAAACAAATTTGAGGAAATGCTTCGATTGAAAAAACTTCCTTCAAAAATTTGACAAAGTCCAGTAAATCTCCCGAGAAAATAAAAAAAAATAAATAAAGCCGACCCCGCTGAGGAGAAAACGACGTTGGCTGATGTCATGTATGCTATCACGAATGCGTCACTCATCATAATGACTCATCCCGAAACACGTGTCGTACAAAATTTTCTGAGGCAAAGAGAAAATGGTGAGTCATCCCAAAACACATGGCTCACGAAATGACAACGTATTGAAACTAAAATGGCGGAACATGAATCAACAGGAACGAAATCTTTTCAAACAAAGCCTTTCCTCGTCTAAATTAAAATTGGAGGGAGGACAAATATAAGAATTAAAAAATAATGCAACGTCTATAAAAATTATAACACCTCACAGGGAATTCCTGAAAATATAAATTTAATAAAAAAAAAAAAAACATATTGGAAAGACTTCCTTCAAAAATTTGACAAAGTCCAGTAAATCTCCCGAGAAAATTAAAAAATACTGCAACGTCTATAAAAATTATAATACCTCAGGGAATTCCTGAAAATATAAATTTAATAAAATAAATTAGAGAGAAAAAATAGGACAATAAAAATACGAGTAAAAAAAATTGGAAACGACAAAAAAACTTCCTTCAAAAATTTGACAAAGTCCAGTAAATCTCCCGAGAAAATTAAAAAATAAATATTGGAAAGACTTCCCAAAATTTGTCAACGTCCAATAAATCTCCCGAGAAAAGTTCGAAAAAGCACTGCTTGGAGGGCAACGTACACACCCCTTTTCCCCCACTCGGTCGTTGCCATCTCTCAAAGATACATAGAAAGTTCCAAGAAGCACTGCTAGGGGGCAACGTACACATCCCCTTTCCCCCACTCGGTCGTTGCCATCTCTCAAAGATCCATTAAAAGTTCCAAAAAGCACCGCTAGGGGGCAGCACATCGAGTTGACATCCCCCTATATCCACCCCTTTCTCCCACTCGGTCGTTGCCATCACTCAAAAACAAAGATCTAACATAATAATAAAGTTCCAAGAAGCACCGCTAGGGGGCAGCACATCTCCTTTCCCCGACTCGGTCGTTGCCATCCCTCAAAGATCCATCGAAAGTTCCAAAAAGCACCGCTAGGGGCAGCACATTTCCTTTCCCCCACTCGGTCGTTGCCATCTCTCAAAAATCCATCGAAAGTTCCAAAAAGCACCGCTAGGGGGCAGCACATCGACCCTACACACTAGCGTCATCTGGCACGCCCCCACATCTTTCTGCCACAAGCCACGCCCCTTGCTCCTTCTCTAGAAGGAGCTGCTCCTCCGGCCGGATCGGTCCTTTTATACTACTAATAATGTTGATACAGTTTACCGCTGATATGAACATACCATGTCTGATCTTCCCATCAGAGGTATCTGCCCACCGCAATCAAATAGCATTTTGAGGATCAAAATCTTCAAATTACAGGGCCATTGCTTAAGTAATTTAAAGTGTCACTATTCAGACCTGCCCGATTACTCATTTTGAGGTTCATTGCTGAAAAGCGACGCTCAGAAGGAGTAGTACTGCATGGCATTAGATGTAGCACATTGCCAAAACAGTTTGTTTCTTTTATCCACTAATTTTTCCGTGCTTAGATGTGCAAAAAGGAACGCAACAGTAAACCATAATGCCGTTAGCAAGAAAAATGAAAATAATTCACACATATGAAACTAAAAATTAGTCACAAATGAGTAAGTAAACCTCCACGTGTATTAGAAATTACTTGTGAATCCCGTCGAATAAATGAGAACAGCGGTAGGGTTTCAGCGCCCTCAGACGTCAAAGGTCAGAACTAGAAAAGTGGGCGTGATTCCTGACGATCCATTGTTCTTTTGCGCATGCTAAGCTTGATCGATTAGGGCCGTGGAATGAGCGAATTTTTATTTATATCTTATGTCCATAATGTAAATTCTTTTCTACACATTTTCTCAAAGGCTATTACTTTATAGTGTTTGAAATTTTGTGGACAAATTAAAACGACCTATAGCTAATATGTGGCATAGTTGTTATTCCGAAAATATTGTAAAAACTTTTTTGTAAATTCAATTTATCTGACTCGAAAGTATTCCAATTTGGGCGCAAGATAGCGCGTCTAGAAGAAACGAAATCTTTTATTTCTGTCTGATTTTTTTTTAATTATCTAAAGCAAATAGAAATAATTGAATGGAGCTAAAAGTGAGGCTGGAATCTTGTCCCCCATAAATCATCATAAATCCTACCATACGTTCATTGTTTGAAGAGAAAATGTGTACATTAGAAGAAAACCCCTGAATTTGAACTACAGAAACTCTGCCTACCCAAGGCTGAACTCGATTCTATTAGGCTGTAACATTAAGCAAAAACAGCGAAAACAGAAAAGATGAGTTGGGACGCAGCGCCATCTATTGACGTTGTTCGCATTAACAAACTGATTCCGTATCATTATTTACATTTGAGATTTTATTTATATTCACTTTCATATTAACAGATGAATATTTGTATTCTGAATTCGTAGTACTTGGGCAAGAGAATTTTTCTGTAGGAACTGGTGTAATTCATGTGTAAATCTCATTCCTCCTTTATTCTTCAACGATCTAGGGCCGAGATTTTGGTAAATGTGTAGATTAGGGTCTCAAATTATTTCGTCGAAAAAATGTTAGTACCTGAAAAAAGTGCGACGTACAGATTTTAGAGTATGGAAATTAATGACAAGTGGTGCAGAAATTTCGTATTTTAAATGTCTTTTAAAGATTTTTATCGTAACATTTACCTGCAAGTTCGTAACATTTACCTGCAAGTTCGATGCTGTGAAGATACGCTGCCGTAGGCCAAACGTATCGAACGTACAGGTAAATGTTACGATAAAAATCTTTAAAAGAAATTTGAAACTGACGAAATTTCTGCACCATTTGCCATTAATTTTCACAATTAATGGCAAATTTTCCGAAGTACTAATACTTTTCGACGAAATAATTTAAAACGCAAATCTACACATTTACCTACCGTTTTACTTAATATGAGTTTATATAGCTGAGGTTTTTTTATAAAATTTAATTAGGTACGTAATTATCAGAATGAAAATGCTTACCATAAACAACAGTTGATGGTGACTTGTCATTTGGAGCAAAATCCTGACGAGATATTGCTTTCAGCAACAGTTGCTTTAGGTTCTGATTTGAGGGAAACTCATTAAATGAAAACCCCACGTTTTTCTTCTTAGAAGATGTGCACATCAGCACACAGCAGTAAACCATTTTGAAAATGGGTTTGATTTTGTTGTGAAAAACGAGCAGGCTTACCTGCTCGTTTTTCATCCCGGCCAATGAGAGAACGGAAGGTATTACCCGAAGTAACAACGCCCGAACGGAATATTGCCAGCGAGAAGCATAATCAAACTCTTATATTTTCTCTTCGTATAAGACCCCCAAATCATGGGGGCTGGGAAAAGGGAGCGCCCTAATGTGCTCTCGCACGACGTCCCCTCCCCATACACGAACTTGTGAAGATGTGTTGCAACTTGTGTGAAGAAGTGTTGCAACACATCTTCACACATGTTGGTTTGTCTGGTGTTGCTTGTTGGGCCGTGGTGGGAGTGTGTGTGAACAGTGTGAAGATGTGTTGCAACACATCTTCACACTGTTCACCACGCCTAAAATAAACACCTAGACATGGTTCACTGATGTTTACACACACTCCCACCACGGCCCAACAAGCAACACCAGACAAACCCCAGAGTCATACAGATCCTCCGAAGAACTCGAAAGGACCCGCACACATAGAGCCGGCGAGGTCACCTAGAACGGCGGGTGCAGCCCGAAGGTACAACCGGAACGTCCATGTAGGCGGACAAATGTCCCCTTCAGAGGTGACCAAGTGACAGCGACCCTAACGGGAGACTGTCAGAGAGGACACCGGGCCGACGGGTGCATCAAGGCACTCACACGACCCATTCTACACGGAACCGGCACCCCGCAAACAGCAAATACACAACACCCTCCCTTCAGATACCACATCATAAGAGAAAGAGCAGAGACAGAACCCCCGACTCACACAGGCTCCGGATTAAGCCATCCATAGATGGCTTAATCCATGAGCTTGTACCCCCTAAATCAAAAGCGTTCCTACGCCACTGTATGTAGATGCACTTCAACACTAAACTCGAGCGTGGCAAGCTCATAAAACCAACAAAATCAATTGACATGACTAAACTTAAAACGCATCATAATATCTCTACGTTGAGATTGAAGAACAGATTCTCTGCTGTAGAAGGTCTATAATAGGAAACAGTGGAGATCTCTGAAGTGAACAGGAAAATTACCAACGCTCTTATGGAAACAGCAACAAAAATAGGTGGTACTAAGAACAAGTTACATATAAAGAAAATAGCAGGAAAGACAAAAACGCTGATGCAAAGGAGAAGTTGAGATGAGGACAAATAAAGAAGACGTAACTTCCAAAGTGGAATGTATAGAGCTATGAAACACAGTACGAAGAAGTATCACTAAAGATGTAAGGAAATACGATTGTGAACTAGTGAGAAAAGCAACTTAAGCAACCAAAGTCTGAAGAGAGCAAAAGATCATCCCAGTAAGGGACAAAAACAGATTATGTCACTGAGAAAAGATGGTACTGTACCAAGAAATAGACACAAACTATCCACAAGAATGAAAGATTGTTACTCAAAACTATATGAAAGAGATGATACACCAACTCTAGACATTACGATGGGTACCAGTACTAAAGTCCTCCCAGACCTCCCGGTAGAAGTTACACATGCAATTAAGAACATGAAACGTACAAGAGCACCAGAAGAAGATGGAATTACCCTCGACATCATAGAAATTGAAGCTACACCCTCCAAAGCTTTCAATACATGTTTCAACGAAGGGAAGATTTTTGAGGATTGTAACAATGCTACAATGATTCTACATAAAAAAAATATAGTACTGCTCAAGAGCTTCAGCTCCATCAGCTTCTTATCAGTGATTCATAAAATCTTCAATAAGGTTCTTTCCAATCGCTTAAAGGTAACAATGGACATGGCAAAACCGAGAGAACAAGCTGGATTCAAGAGTGGCTACAACACTATAGATTATATCTAATGTACTGAGAGAATTAGTTGAATAAACGAGGGAATATAGATTTCCATTTTGTATGGATTATATTGACTACGAAAAGGCCTTCGATGCCGTGTACCGATCAGCATTTACAATGCCTTTGAAATTCCTCGGTTTTGAAGCTCAATACATAAGCATTATTAAAAACATCAATGAAAATGGAAGTCCAAAGGTTCGGCTATTTAAGGGTACGTCACGAATAAAAATTGGAAGGAGAATGATACAAGTGTAACCATATCTCCCAAGCTCTGTAATGCCGGATTGCAAAACATTTTCACTCACTGAACTGGGAAAACAAAGGGATAAAGATTAATAGATATTATTTAACTTACTTACGTTTTGCTGATGACATCGTCATTTTTCAAACTATCCTTTCAGAACTGCCGAGTATGTCGCAGGAACTTACTGTTTAGAGTAAGAACGCTCAACCTCTGTAAGAAAGGAGTCATTTCTTATGAAACGCACAGTTATTTCATATGAAATGTACAATGTGGCAACGCAGCGGAGTTGATGACGACGTTCTTATTTATAACCGAGAAGCCAGTACTCGGGTATGGCTGTTTAACGTGCCATCCGAAACACGGCGTTCCTGAAACATACTTCACATGCAAATTTCAAGCAGTATAAATTCCAAATTTAAAATATTTTGTGTGGATTTTAGAGTGGCAAGCAGTTGCTATCTTATTAAACATTAGTTGTCCGGCGCAGAGTGCGGTGCCTGGCGGTCTTGGAGCTGTGTCAGATCACGGTGTCTTGTTTTCTGCAAGTTATCTTCGGATCGTTCATCGATTGCCTTTTCGATTCCAAGATGGCGGTTATTTGACATTGTTTGTTCGCTATCTTGGCAATTCCTTGGTGGACTTTTATTATTATTATTTTTTTTTCCAATTCAAATTTCGGAGAACTGTGCTCCGCCACCAGTCAGGAAGTTCCTGAGTCGGTATTTTTGAATAACTCTATACCGCTTTTGATTAACGACCACGTGCATTAGTTTTGCGGCCACGTGCTAAGTGTTGTGTGTGTGCTTGTGCCTGTTCGTTTGGATTACAAGGCTTAGGAGAATAGGTAAGTACTTTTTGCTTATTTTTTTTTTAGCGAGGGTTTGTGTTTTATAAACTTTTTCTGTTGTGTGAGCTTCTGGAGGGGTCGGACTTTTGTCCTCTTCCACGATGGCTGCTAAGACTGAGCCCGATAGGGCTAACGCTATTGTTGTCACCCATAAGGGTATTTCTGCTACAGACGTTTGTTTAGCGTTGTATAAACATTTAGGGTCTCCTTCGACTCCAGTTTTTGCCCTGATCCAAGAGGCAAATAAAAACAAAATCCAAGTGGTGCTTAATAAGAGGGACCATTATTACAAGTTTCTTGATTGTGAGGTTGAGTGCAACAATACTTTGATGAAGTGCACTAACGCCCAGACAAATGTGAAGTTAGTTTTTTGTAAATATCTGCATTGCGGCATCACCAATGCCGAGGTTGCTACTGCTTTTACGAAATTTGGTAAGGTGAGGACAGTCAAGTTTGAAGTGAGGAAGGAGAATGCTCCCCACATGAAAGGGGCCTTGTCAGGTACCCGTGTAATTTCCATTGATATGAAGGAACCTATTCCTAACTTTATGCAAGTGAACGGTCAGCGTTGCATGAACATTTACAGGGGCCAGATTCGGGTGTGTAGACGCTGCAGCCACGCTGGACACATTACTGTAGACTGTGAAAAGTTCACTTGTAGCAATTGCCATATTTTAGGGCACTCAGCTGAAGATTGCAAGGAGGTGTGTAGAAATTGCAAATCTCCGCACCACCAGAGGAAGGCCTGCAGTCAGAGGTCCTTTGCGCAGATGCTTGGAGGGGGCGAACAGTCCAAGCGTGATGACGAAATGGAGGCTTGCCACGCTGAGGAGGAGGGGGGCTCAGGAAGGTCTCGAGCAAAACAGAAGGGGCCCACCAAATTCTCAGCTCGGTGCAAGCACAAGAGGCTCTGGAGGAACAACAGGTAAGTGTTGTGCCTAAGAAAGGCAACAATACAGGTAAGGATACTAAAGAGAGTGTCTCCTTTGCAGCGAAGAAAAGAGAAACCGTTCCTATCGGCGAAGATGGGAAGCGGGGTCTGTCTTCTTCGAGTTCGGATGATTATGGTTTTACGAAGGTTATTAAAAAGTCAAGAAATTTGACTCCTGAAGAGGTTCGGGTTCTTCAGTCTATCCCCGGAAGTTTGAGTACTGTGGAGGGTAGTGAGATGGCTGAAAATTGTGAAGATACAGAGGATAAGAATATGGAGGTTGATATTCCTAGTGAAACCATTACTAAGGCCCTTCAGACTCCGAGTAGTGCTCGAACAGAGTCTGGAGGTAGTGAGATGTCAAGCGAAGAAGGGAGACCTCCAGTGCTGATGGTACGGAGGGCAGTAAGTATGATTCTGATCTTAGTGAGATTATTGAGGAAGAAATTGCTGTTAGTGAAAGATCTAAAGATGATACAGAAGGTAATGATGACAGTGATATTGATATTTCTAATTATTTAACTGATAATTGTAGTAATGCTGTTGATAATGATTGTGATAATAGTTATACTGAGTGTTTTGGTGCTACCACGAACCGTGAAAAATCTGAAGCCCAATGTTTTAGTGCGAAGGAGGAGAACTTGGTTTTCACTGACCCACTGCATGATTTGTTTCCGAATCTTCCCAACGACATCGGTCAATGGGAAGGGACGGATATGAGGGCACCTGCCCTCCTGGCCAACGCAAGGGGGCAGCGGTCTTCCTCCGCGGCTGTGGATGGTACGGGCGTGCGTCTTTCCGAAAGGGAAGCTGCATAGATTATTTCACCCTCCGATGGGCTATCAGAGCACGTCAGGGTCCCGGAGGCGCACTTGCGCTTGGACGCGCTACGACCACGAGCGGCAGCCACGTCGCCGCTGACTCGGAAGCGATGCCGGAGACTTCCGGGACAATCTGGGCTCCGCTCGATGGAGTCCGGGCTGTCAGTGTTGGTGGTGCGCAGATTCGCCAGCACTCTGGTACTGAGGCAATAATTGGCAAGTTCTGTGCTTCTACGGAGCCTGTGACGGGTGATGATGAAGATGTGGACCCTGTTCGGGCTAACTTGCAGCACCAGTACCAGAGTAAGTTTAAAAATTCTGGCCGAGGATTCACGGCAGCTAATTTTAAGGCTGTCAACGAGCTTGCCGCGGTGTCCGTTGTGATGTTGCACGGCACAGGTCACGTCGTTCCGAAGGCAAACGGCCAGAGGTTTACTGCTGAGAAAATGGATCGCGGTGCAGCAAAGAAGGTGAAATTTGACAAGAAATGTGGTTTCATTTCCTCTCTCTCCGTTTCCAAGTTTTCATGACTCTTGTTTATTTTTGTCTTTCTTTAATCTCCAATTTCCCTTTTCAGCTCAAGGTATGTATGCATACCAGTAGGGTCAATTTTCTCGGCACCAACATTAGGATTGGTACGTTGAGTGTTCAAGGCCTTAACTCTGCGGAGAAGCATTGTTGGCTTGAAGGATTCTTCCGCCAGAGTAATCTGGACTTCCTTATGATTCAGGAGACACATCATTCGGACTTGGCCAAGTTGTTTGCCTTTCGAAGAAATTCCGGGCTAAGGTTTAAGTACTCTTCAGGCAGTACCGGCTACACGGGTGTTGCCATTATTTTTAAAGAAAAGTTTGACAGATATATTTCGCAATTTCAAACGGACGGGGAGGGTCGGCTGATTGCTCTGACCGTTCACAGTGGTAGTATATCCATGAAGCTTGTATGTGTTTACGCTCCGAACCAGGGAAACATGCAACGGTCGTTCTACAACCAGCTCCCGTTTTTCTTTAGGAGTTCGGAGGACGTCTTGATTGTCGGCGGAGACTTTAATGCCGTCATCGATAGCCACCTTGATAGGGCGGGCATTGGTAGGTGGCCTGAAGCCTATGAGAACGTGATTAAAGCTATCCTGGACACTCTGGGACTTTACGATGTCTGGAGAACTCTTAACCCTAGAGAGCCGGGCTACACTTGGCACAGAGGGACCAGTGCGTCCCGCATTCACATTTTTCTTGTCACCAAGATCGATTGGATTGACAAAGTTAAATTTTTCAGTCCTAATTTGCCTTTGAGGTACATTTCTGACCACTCGGCCGTCATGATGAATGTCTGTGTCCCGGTTCCGAGAGAGAGGGTGCTACCCCCTGGCGAATGAACGTCTCCATGTTAGAAGACGAAGAAACGCTGGTGCACCTTCGTTCTATTTTGAACGCTGGGATAGCCACGATTACGGACGATGAGTGCGGCGTCTGGGAGAGGGTTAAAAAAGAGATTAGGGAGTACCTTATGAAGAAAGGTAGGCTGGCTGCCATGGAAAGGAAGAATCGTTACATGATTTTGATGAATATCCTGAATGCGGCGATTCGTGGAGAGGAAGGAGGTTGTAATTAATCTCTGATTAATAACGTTAGAAGTAGGATCAATAATTATTTTAAGGATGAGGGTTCGGCGGTCAAATTGACTGGCTCTGTCGAAGTGCTCCGGCAGGAGAGTGACATAAACTACATTTTCAGAAAGATGGAGGCTGAGAAAGTAAGGGAGAACCTCCAATGTCTTGATATCGACAAACGGGAAGTCAGGGATCTCCCCGACATTCTGAAGGCCGCCGCGGATTACTACGGTGAGTTGTTCAGCAAGGAAGCGGTGGCCTCTGAGGTTATGGATGCCTGGTTGGAAGGCACGCCGGTTCTTGCGCAGGAGGATAGGAATCTCGTGGAAAGGGAGTTCACTGATAATGAGGCGAGGACTGCGATTCAGGATCTCAAGCTAAAAAAGTCTCCTGGTATTGATGGCTTTCCGGCAGAGTTCTATAAGAAATTTGCCAATATTCTGGTTCCGTGGCTTTGTAGAATTTACAACCACATTGTGAATAGAGGAATCATGACTGGAACTATGAGAACCAGTATTGTTACTCTGCTTTGTAAGACTCTGGAGAATCCTGCCAGGGATCTTGGTAGTTGGAGACCAGTGTCTCTGTCTTCAATTGATTACAAGATCATGGCAAAAATCATCAATGCTATGCTGTTGTGGGTTGCGGAGAAGCTGGTTGGTGTTGGTCAGACCTGCAGTATTCGTGGGAGACAAATGTTTCACAACATCAGGTGCGTAAGAGACTTGGTCACTTACGTTGCCAAAAGAAATCTTTAGGTGGGAATGTTTTCTGCAGATCAAAGCAAAGCCTTTGATCTGGTCTCCCACGATTTCATCAGGAAGTTGCTGGAAGCTCTCGGCTTTGGTGAAATATTCCGAAGGGCTGTGGACTCGTTGTATAGAGACCTCGATGGGAGAGTTATTGTTTCTGGCCGTCTTTCTTCCCTCTTTGAGGTTGGAAGAGGAGTGAGACAAGGCTGCCCTCTCTCTCTTTTGTTGTTTGTTTTGGTCATCAAGGCCATGCTAAGGAAGGTTCTGGCGCACCCGAACATCAAAGGGGTTCCTGTGCCTGGTTGTGCGTACTCCATGAAGTACTTGGCGTATGCTGATGATGTAACCTTCTTTGTGGACTCGGAAGGAAGTCTGACTAAGGTCCGGGAGGTCTTCGCGGGGTACTGTGGGGCCACCGGTGCTAATTTGAATGACGATAAGTCCAGTCTGCTGCTCTGGGGAAGATGGCACAGCCGTTCATGGGCTGGAGGTGACCGATGGACCCGTCAGGATACTGGGTATCCTTTTCGATAGAGACGGTGTTCATAAGAAAACGTGGAGGGACATCCTCATGCGGAAAGAGAGGGAAAGGTGGCAGAAGCTTCATATTTCAATGACTAATCGTGCTAAGTTGGCCAATGCCCTCTTGGTGTCAAAGTGTGCTTTTGCCGGAGAGCTTGAGTCTCCCTCGGAGTCTTTTGAGGTTATTGGAGAGGGAGATTTTGGCCTTCATCTGGGCTGGTAAGGCCGTTGAGGCGATAGCCAGAGCCGCCCTTTGTTGTCCCAGGGAGGAAGGCGGTTTAGAGGTTAAACACCTTTCCTCTTGGTTCAGCGCACTCCAGTTTCGGAGTACAAAGGGGGGCCTTAACTCCTCTCATCTATGTAAGAACTTTGTGTCTTTTTTGACTGGATTATCCGCGGACAAGTTCTTAGCGAGGTATCGTTTTTTCGGGCCCAGCAGGGAAACTACCAATAAGTGTTACAAGCTTGGTGGGCACCCTCAGGCCCTTGCGGAGGCCAACCGGAACGGGAATAACTTGAAGCAGATGTACTTTCATATCCTTCCTAGACCCAGGGAGAAGATCATTGAGTTCAATGTTGTTAACTTCGATAAGAGGGAGGCGTGGATGTGTGTCCATGCTGCTGGAGTTGATTGCAAAAAACGGGACTTTAAGTTACGTTTGGCGCATGATGTCCTTCCTACGAGGAAACGGCAGTGCAGGTGGGGTGGTGCTGTCACTGACAGGTGTCTTTCCTGCAATCTTATCGAAGATAGACACCACTTGTTTTTTAGTTGCCCTATGGCTGTGCAGGTTTGGTGGTTGGTCTGGGATTGGGCCGGCCGCCCTCAGCAGTTTATGCCTCAGCACGTTTTCTACCAGTATCCCGGTCCCAAAGTGGGAAGGGATGTCTGGAGACTCATCATTACGGAGACGACGTACAAAATCTGGAGAGAGAGGAACAGAGTTCTTTATCGTAATCACGGTAATGTGGGATTCAGCCCTATGAAAGTTGCCTTTCAGGTAAGTGCGAGATCCGGGACAGGGTCGAACTTGACGCCCGCACCCTTTCGGACCGTGCCTTCAGGTATCGGTGGGTCTTCTGGCCTCGGATTGTTACCGGTACTAGGGAAAAGTACTTCTTCCACTGGAGAACTTAAACCCCTCCCAACCACCCTTGTTTCGGCTTGCAATATTGCATTACCGGATCCTTTTAAATTTTTTGTTGATGTTTTGTTTCGTTGATACATGTTTTGTGTGTTCTACTAACATCTCGGTTCGAGCGTGAGGGGCTCCGTAGACGCCGTTTTCCGGACCCCCGATCGGTCGATTCGGTGCGTTTTGTTTCGTTTCAGCCTCTTGTGCTTTGCGGTTAGGATCCGGTTTCGGTCCCCTGGTTTCCGCGTTCAGTGTGCTGTGCTTCAGGGGTGTTGCTTGCGAGAGTGTTTTATATATATATATCATCATCATCATCATCATTGTCAACCATTATCAATCCACTGCTGGACGAAGGTCTCCCCAAGTTTCCTCCACAACGGTCTGTCTTGTGCCAGTCTCCTCCATGTCACTCCCGCATACTTTCGAATTTCATCCACCCATCTTCCATGTGGTCTTCTTCTGGGTCTTTTCCTGTCCCTTGGAATCCAATCTAAAATTTCGGCTGTCCATCGATGGTCTGTTCTTCTGGCAGTATGTCCAGCCCATTGCCATTTCAGGGATTTAACTCTGATCATGATGTCTTCCACTCTTGTCATTTTTCGGATCCACGAGTTCCTCTTCTTATCTCTCCTGGTTACACCAAGTATGCACCTCTCCATGTTGCTTTGAGTTGTCTGCAGCCTTTGTATGTCTCTTTTAGCTAAGGTCCACGTCTCTGCACCATACGTAAGCACTGGAAGGATGCATTGATCAAACACTTTTCTTTTAAGACATAATGGCATATTGCTCTTGAAAATTATGCTGTTTCTTCCAAAAGCTCTCCAGGCAAGTTTTGTACGCCGATTAATTTCTTCACCAATGTGACCCTCACTTGATATCTGCTGTCCAAGATAAACGTACGTGTCTGTTATCTCCAGCTTTTCTCCATCAATCGATAAATCTTCATTTCTTGTAAAAGCATTGTACATCACTTTTGTCTTCTGAAAGTTCATTTTTAATCCCACTTCTTTACTCTTGTCAGCAAGTTCCTGGATCATACTCTGTAGCTCTGATGGGGTAGTTGCAAAAATGACTATGTCATCAGCAAAACGAAGGTGGGTTAGATAATCTCCATTAATCTTTATCCCTTTGTTTTCCCAGTTCAGTGATTGAAAGACATTTTCCAATGTGGCATTAAAGAGCTTCGGAGATATGGTGTCACCTTGTCTCACTCCTTTTCCAATTTTTATGTGTGTTGTATTTTCAAACAGCCGAATCTTTGCACTTGCATTTTCATAGATTTTATTAATAATATTAATGTACGCATCTTCAATACCGCAGGATTTCAGAGCCATTGTAACTGCTGATGGTTTCACCGAATCAAAGGCTTTTTCATAATCGATAAAAGCCATGCCCAATGGAAGCTCATATTCCCTCGCTCTTTCAATTAGTTCTCTCAGTACGTGGATATGATCTATTGTGCTGTAGCCACTCCTGAATCCAGCTTGTTCTCTCGGTTGAGCCATGTCCAGTGTCACCTTCAAGCGGTGTGAAAGAACTTTAGTGAGGATTTTATAAACCACTGATAGGAGGCTGATAGGTCTGTAGTTCCTGAGATCCTCAATGTCACCTTTTTTATGTAGCAAGATCATTGTAGCGTTGTTCCAATCCTCAGGAATTTTCCCTTCATTAAGGCATCGAGTGAAAATTTGGGCGAGTACTGTTTCGATTTCTCCACTTGCTTCTTGTATGATGTCTATAGTAATTCCATCTTCTCCTGGAGCTTTTCCCCGCTTCATATTCTTGATTGCATGTGCAACTTCTGCTGGAAGGACTGGAGGAACTCTGGTACTGGTATCTTTCATGATGTCTGGAGTACATGTATCATCCCTTTCATATAATTTGGAGTAGAAATCTTTCACTCTTGTCAAAATTTCGCCTCTATTTCTTGTTACAGAACCATCTTCTTTTCTCAGTGCCATAATCTGTTTTTTCCCCTTACTGAGATGTCCCTTTGCTATCTTTAGGCTTTGGTTGTTTTCAATTGCTTTCCTTACTAGTTCACAGTAGTATCACTGAAGACGTAAGTCTTCGGTGATACTTTTTCGTACTGTCTTGCATAGCTCTATATATTCCACTTTGGAAGTCACATCTTCTTTAGTTGTCCTCATCACTCTTCTTTTTGCATCACCTTTTTGGTTTTTCCTGATAATTTGTTCACATGCAATTTGTTCTTAGACCCAGCTAATTTTGTTGCTGTTTCCATAAGAGCTTTGGTTACTTTTCTGTTAACTTCAGAAATATCCACTTCTTCCGATGTTAGGCCTTCTAAAGCAGAGAATCTGTTCTTCAGTTCCAATTTGAAGGTATTATGGTGTTTTTTAAGGTTGGTTATGTCAATACATTTTGTTTGTCTTATGAGCTTGCTACGTTCGAGTTTAGTGTTGAGGTGCATCTTACATCTCACCAATCTATGGTCACTGCCTGTGTTGAACTTGTTTAGCACACTGCAGTCTTCTATGACGAATTTTTTGTTACACATAATAAAATCAATTTCACTTGTCGTCCCATTTGGATGTCTCCATGTCCATTTCCTGTGTGGCTTTTTCTTGAAAAAGGAGTTCAAGATGAAAAACCCTTCTGCCTCTGCAAACTCTACGAGAGTATTTCCACGCTGGTTTCTGTTGCCGTGACCGAATTTACCTACTGAAGTTTCATTCTGTTGCCGTTGCCCTATTTTTGCATTGAAATCTCCCATAATTATCTTTAAGTGCTGCTTACCTTTATTATTTAGATCACGAATTTCCTCATAAAATTCTTCAATTTCTTCTTCAGCATGACTTGTGGTGGGTGCATAAGTTTGAATAATCTGAGCCTGGTATCTTCTCGAGAGTTGGATAACGAGTCGTGCAGTTCTGTCAGAGGAACTTTCAACTTCTACAACTTTATCCATCAGTTTCTTGTTTATTATAAATCCAACACCACTAGTTCTGCCAGTATCTGTCCCACGATAGTAGAAGAGATGTCCACTTTTCAGTTCAATGAGATCTTCTCCTTTTCTCCTTACCTCACTTAGCCCAACGATGTCCCACTTGATCCTTTGTAGTTCCTCTTCCAATTCAAGAAGCCTTGAATCAGAAGATAGGGAGCGTCCGTTGTACGTAGCCAAGGTCAGCATCAGATGGCAGCCTAGTCCGGTCCTCCGGGGATTCTTAGCACCCTCTGCCTTCATGTCGCACTGGCCGCTGCCTTGGCCAGGTACATTCCAGCTGCCGGAGACTGAGGGCCAAGATTTAAGTTGTGGAGTCATTTTGGAGGGGTTTGGCCATAACTCACCACGACTCCAACCGGGTGACTCCAAGCGGGTTGGTGAGTGTGGGATAGCATTTCCTCTAATCCCGATGGTATAGTTATACCGCTATTGGCGGTCGTCAGAGCCCCTTTAGTGGGAACAGGATGTACCACGAGAAGGCGGGGTTGACATTTGTCAAGGAGAGGCTGTGATGTTACGCATCACCTGACCTTACATCCCATATATATATATATATATATATATATATTTGTGTGTGTGTATGTGTATGCGTGTATATTTATATTTGTTTTATTGCCTGTGTGCGTGTTTTGGTGGAGTGGGTGCCTTGGGGAGTTTTTTTGTTGTTGTCTGGTGTCTGGCTTTAGGGGGAGGCTTCCTCGCTTTTGGAGAAGTCTGTTGCTCTCCACCGTTGCCTCCTCTGATGTTGTCATCCGTTGGGTGACTATGTCACTGGGTCTCCTCCGAAGGAGGAACTTCCTCCTACATGAACGTTTCGAAGGGCCTTGTCCCTTCGTCGTTCTAGGAGACTCCGCCGTCGGTATGTATGATGTTGCGTCGGGGGTGTGAGTGTCCTTGCTTGTGGAACCGTGGTGTGTGTATCGGGGCGTGTGTGAAACACCGGTGGAACCGATCCCATGTTCATACATGGGAGCGGGGAAAAAAGCGTGTTGGTGTTGCCGGGCATCAAAAGTTCGTAATGGGAGAGAGGTCGTCGTGCTTCTGCACAATATGACGTCCCTTTCTTTCTGTTTTCAGTGAATGGTATACGAAGACAAATGTCAGTGAGTTCATTAATCATTACGGAACATCATAAATTAAAAATAAATCATTTGGCACTAATAAAATAAAATAAAAATTTGAATTAATTTAACTTTTTTCATCTTCATCTTTTAGTACTATCGTGTTACACTACTTTCCTATTTTTTCATAATTTAAAAAGTTAGTTTGGTTATTCAATTTTTATAATTTTAAGTACCTTTATCATGAACCTCTTACTAAGTATATGTAGAGTGTTCTAAAAGGTGATTTCTGAATAAATTGTATACTCCCTGATGCACGCGGAAAATCTTGTGCAGACTCCCACCCTCTCAGTTGGTTGTCTGATCTGTGTGGAAGGAAGTGAAAATGGCATTTTAAAAGGATCTACTTGATGTTAAACAAAATTTAAAATGTTAAAAGAAAGTATCTATTAAACATCTTAGTTTACTAAAAGAACGAATGAATGAGTTTCTGAATGGAAAAATAAGGTAAACGATTAATAGATTCTTTAACAGTTCCTCATGCGTCGGTCTTTTGTTAGATTCGGACATGTGGTATCAATTAAAGAAACAGAAGAAAAAAGTATTTGTGCTGAAAAATTAGAACAAGATCTGTAAACTCAATGCACCGAATTTGTCTGATTTATTATCTTTTTGTTGGGGGGGGGGGGGGTCTTTACCATGCAAGTGGCAAAACTAAAATGGAATTTTGGTTTTTATGTTTTTATTTAACCATCAAAATATCCTAAAATCGAGTTGCTAAATAATCCCCCAAGTCTCTTTGCATTTGTTTTTCACTAATAGAGTTAACGTATTGTATCAATTGCCCTCGAAAAACAGCCCCCCCCCACCAAAAAACAACAACAACGTTTAACGTTGAAGTTACACATCTTATTCTATTTACTCAGTACAAATAACCTTATTTACCATCACAAATATCTGTTTCAAATAGTTGGAAAGAACATAGTTTTATCTGTTACAGTTTCGTAAGCATCTAATTATGGGAGATCACCGTCACGTTAGATAGCACCAGTTTACTACGTATGGCTATCACAGCAAGGTCTTCTTGTGATGAAGCGAAGAACTGGTGCTGGGCTTTATTTCAGGTGGCGTTGGTCTAACCACCAATCTCCGGGGTTAATCTGACAGGGCCAGCCTTTAATGTAGCATAAGTAGCGCTTGATGTTGGTTAATAATTAAAAACAACCAACCATAGATGATAAAAATGGAAAATATTGGTATATTAAAACTGTATTCATGTGATCATAGTTCGGATATTACACACACTCACACACACTTGTTTTTTTTTATCTTTGATTACATAAATTTAATTTTGTATATATATTACGGTGTTTTTTCTGTCAATAATTGCGATTTATTTTGCAATGAAATTTCTTAGTCGTTGTTACATTGTATGCGTTATTTTAACTTAATAAAAGTTTTAGTAAAGGATAACTTATCTTTTTTAACATTTAAATGGTGGTACGTGATAGATAAACATACTATTTACAAATCTGAACAAGTACACCGTGTTTTCTCATAAGTCATAACTGAATAATCGTAGTTTCCGCTATGCAGTTTTGCTGTGAATTCCAAGCATTTTAATATGTAGTACATTTTTTAGCTGGATGTGTGTATCATATATGTGGGCGTTTTAATCCTAACTCCAAAAAATTCCCTTAAAAAACAATGGCAGTTTAAATTTTTATGTAGCTCATGATTTCCTTTCTACCTGACGTAATGCATTAAAACTGAGGAAAACACGAGTGAACAGTAGGGTTCCAGCGCCCCATTGTCTCTGCGGAAAGAATAGGAACTATTAGATGATTCCTGCTTTTTTCCTGATACGACAGGCCGCTAAGAGCGAAGCGTTTCCACTCGCTCGATCGAGTACAGCTGTGCTTGTGTGCACTGCATTTCAACTCTTAAGATATGGCGGCGCTAGTTAAGTCTCGCCGAGCCTTAACTTCTTCTCAGTTAGATATTCTGTGCCTGTATGTTGGCTTCTGTGCATAGCATTTTAACTCTTAAGATATGGTGGCGCTAGTTACGTCTCGCAGAGCCTTAACTTCTTCTCAGTTAGATATTCCTTGCCTGTACGTTGCCTTCTGTGCACTACTCTTAAGATATGGCGGCGCTAGTTACGTCTCGCAGAGCCTCAACTTCTACTCAGTTAGATATTTTTTGGTAGAAAAGAGATGTTGCATATCTTCTTGTTGCCACTGAAGATTGAAAACTAAGGATTTTTTTATTTATTAGCAAGACATTAAGGTTCACACCGATGCATCCAATAAACATCGGTGTTTCCACCAATACATTGAGCGTTTAAAAAAATAATGTTACTGAACTCGGAATTCGTCAGTATCACTGTTACAGTATATTGAACAGAAATTTAAAGATCGATTGCGCTTTCACTGCTGCAAATGGAAAAGTGGGAGTACTTCAGTTTATTAGCAAAACATGTAGGAATACACCGATGAGTCGAATAAAAATACAGGTTTTTACATTTTGATACATATTATTAGTTACCCGATGTTATTGATGAGTTAAGATTGTTACACTGAGCAGAGATTTTGCACATGTATAATCCCATTTACTGCTCCTGTCTGAAAATCAGGAAGTTTTCAACTTAATAAGGTGGCATCGGTATTAACGATGGTTCGAAAGCATGCGACATCGTATTAATATACAGCCAGAACGTTGTAACGTTCAAGCGTTCAAAGAATATTAACACAATTTCTTTTAAATTCCATTGCCATTAACAGGACGGCCAACAATCCAATCTTTATATCGCCAAAATCACAAGCAAATATCTCCAGAAAATCACCAGATTTAAGGAAGAAATCAGCAGTGCCGTATTACACAAGTCTGGAACGAAATATGTTATATTAATATGTATATATATAATTTATATATATATATATAGAGAGAGAGATAGATAGCTGAAAACACAATGTAAGCCTTTATGTTGCGAATTTTAAAAACCTCAATGAACGTTAAGACCAATCAAGATGCGAACTTTTAAAAATCTTAGTGAATGTTAAGCCCGAGGATTTAGAGTAAAACAATATGTACATACTATGAAACTCTGAGAATAAAATCATGATAAAGTTAAAGTAACAAACAACGTTGAAACCAAGGACGTAGATTTAAATTATATGCAAATACAATAAAATTCAGAGAATAAAACAATGACGTAGTTAAAAGAACGAATATATATATGTTGTTAATATTGTGAATTCAACTGGCTTCTTTTTATATACTAAACATTTACCACAGAATATGAGTTCTCAACAGCAGGAGAGTTAATTGGAGGACCCATAAGAAATGAAAATGTGATATAAGATGGAATTTATCCCCATCACATGAAAATTTTGTATTAATATTCGAAACAATTTCTTAGTGTATTACTTACACAGCTAAAGCCTTAAATATACTTTCTGTCATCCATGTATAATTTACAAGTTTGGACATAAATTTATCTTCAAGTTAGCTTTGTAAGAAAACTGAACAATTTTACAGTATATAAAGAAAAACAATGTTTCATCAGTCAGTCTGCTCAATAGTTTTCAAATTCATCATCTGAGAAGATGACGACTGACCCTCGGTGAATCTGTCATAAATTACCATTGTGGCAATTTTTCAACTACTTCTTTCGGAAGCTCATATTCATTACACTACTTGCCCTCACGTTTCAAACCAACTTTATGATTAGTATGCCGATTAAAGAGTCAGTTTTCATTGTATTTCTGGTTTGGTTGTTTACATGATTTACATAACTGAAAACTCGTTCAACATCTGTATTCGAATGTGGCAGTGTTAAAACATGTAACGCAAAATCAGAAAGTTCCTTAAAAGGATTTTCTCCATGTTGAGTCTTTGTATGATGCCATTTCACACCACAGCTTTAGAGTGTCATGAACTTCAATCCATTTGACATAATGAAATTTTCACCACTGCCTTTCAATCTGCGTTAATATAGATGCATCGGAATAAAAAGGTGCTCCGAAATTTACAACAGAAGCCTTCAGTGGTCTTAAACATTCTGATACAGATAACAAAGACATATGCTGCAAAATCTAAATGTTCGATTGTAATCGTTTCCTCAGCTGTGCTACAAGTTCTTTCAAGAACAGAACACATTTTTTTCGTATATCTTTTTCAATATTTTCTGGTGTTAAGTTATTTTTAGAATTTTGAAGTGTAAGATAATTATAAAATAGGATCCTTTAATGACAAACATTTTCTCATACTTCAATTCGGAGCAGACAACCAACTGAGGAGGTGGGAGCCTGCGCAAGAGTTACCGCTTGCAACAGGAATTATACAATTTATTTAGAAATATCCTTTTAGAACACTCTACATATTCGTATGATGTTCGAGTCAAAGGTATTTCAGGAAAAAAAAACTGACAAAAAGTAGAGAAAAGAAAATAGTTGTTTAAAACATGAAAGGATAAAAAAAGGGGTGAAATACAATAGAACAGGAAATGCGAAAGACAAGATTGAAAAACATAAGAGGATCCATTTGTTTATCAGTTTTGTTAACAATTACCCATATTTAAAATGAATAAGTGTGAATATTGATTTTACTTTTACTAAATTCTTTTAATAAAATAGGTATAGACAAAATTAAATTAATTGTATAATTTTTGCAAATAATTACTGCTCTTATCTTGGAAGCTAAAAGAATATAAAATATGTTTGAGAGTATAAGGTACCTTTAAATTATATTACATTTTAGCTACAAATATTTTAAATTTAAGAAGCTTAATCAATTATCTTATTTATCGTTTTCGATCATTTTTTATAAATTACAGCAGCCAATGCTTTCAATTTTTTAAAGGTTTTTTGAGCACAGTTGGATCTCATTTCAAATTCCAGAAATCTTCTGAGGTCACACTTTATGGCCATTTTTATCTGCTCTGTATTTTTGGATTTTTGTTCAAAGGATAATGCATTTCTATTTTCCAAATATTATAGTTTGTAATTGCTATTATATTAAATTTTTTGATTCAGAGCAGTGTGACGGTGTATGGTACAAAATTTGGCGGGTAGTAAATTTATTTTTGAAATTTAAATATTTTTGTAACCAATCCCAGATGTGTTTTGATTACAATCAACGAATAAATTTTCTAGAGTTTCCTCTGAACACAGAAGTTGCAGTTTGGATTTGGTAATTTTTTAATTTTAAACAGCCATTTTCTTGAAGGAACAATATTATGTGAAATTTTGAAGAGTAAGCCTCTGGTATGAGTACTTAAATTTATTTTGTATTGCTGTATCCAAATATTTTTTACTGTATTAGATAGTAGCATATCTTCTAATTCTGTTGAATGATTTTTGTTTAACGCTAGGTATATTTTACATAATATATCATCATGGGTGATATTTTTTAAAATGGATTTTTCCGTTTTTTCCTTCCAAATACTTCTCATTTTTGCATATTTATTTCCTGTGAAATAAACAAATGTTTTTTGATGTGTGGATTAGTTGAAGCACTGTATTTCTCTACCAACCTGAAATTTTAATAATTTAAATGCTGGGTGCTTCTCATTTTGAAAACCATTTCAAAGTGTAAGGAAACGGTGTAAATCGCTTTTCAAAGATGGTATCACAATACCCAATCTTCCATATTCAAAATTGTTATACATTACGTTTCCTTTTATTTTATCCCCTTTTCCTTCCCAAATGAAACGGAAAGGAAGTTGTTTTGCCTTTTTTATGACATCTTTAGGGATTTCAAAGGTTTTGGCAAAATAATAAAACTTTGAGAAATGTAAAGAGTTTATAATTTTGGCCTTTGAAAAGAAGGAATAACTTTTTGTTTCCAATTTTGTATTATATCTTCCCATACTTTCGATGCAGTTAAATTTGGTTCCTCATAAACCAGATGGTGCTACTGTCTGCCCTGCAGATGCTACATGGAAACCATGCGGTTGCGGACTTGTAGTTGGAATATTCGAAATGGACATTCACGGTTAGGGTTGCAGTTTGACAAAAACAGAGAGTAGGACTATGAAAAACGATATCTCTAGTATGGAGACATGTCGCTGGACTAATAATTTTGTCACCAGATGTTAATCACAATCTCTAGATGTGGCGACAAAATCGCTAAGTTGGTCACCCTGATTATGTTACCAAATGCGCATCGTGCCCTCCGCCGAATTCAAGGAGCGAGCACTCAAACGAAATTTTTTAGTAAGCAAATAGTCAATTGAGATACACTAGTTACCAATTGTTTTTTTTATATAAAAAATGTTTATGATATATTACTGCCAAATATAAATAAACAATTGTTTATTTACTTATTTTTTATTTATTTATATATATATATATATATTTTTTTAAATGATATATATATGTTTACTTTGATAAACAGTCTTATAGACACTTGCACAGGTAGGCACACCCTTTAAAGAAATTGGATCAAAGTATACTCTTGTTGAAATCCACAGAATTTCTGTTATGAAATAAATATTTCCTTTAACTTAATTTTGCGCTGTTCTCTTAATTGAAAAAACCCCAGAGGGAATGTGTAATAGGGTATTAGAAAACACCATTTTCATAATTATAGTTTTAAAAATGTGATACCTTTCTCAGATTGCAAATTCGAATTTGTAGATAGCTTTACCACAGCAAATATGAATAAAAAAACATAAAAAATGACATAAGCTAATATTGAAAAGTAACTGAAATTTGTTAAAAGCCATGAAGTTCACATTCATCGTTCCACAGAAGTACTTACTAGTACTACTTGCAGTGAGAAAACTCCAAGTACAAAATGTATTTATTTTTTTATTTTTATGCTGGTGGTTTCATTTGGTCGAGGAAAACCTACACCTACGAAATATTTCGGCAAAACTGCAATCCGAACCGAACGACACCTAGCTCATTTGGTGGAATGTGCCACATTTACAGTGTGCTGCTAGAAATAAATCGCCATCTACTGGATG
Organism: Macrothele yani; assembly: GCA_039090855.1. NCBI lineage: Eukaryota > Metazoa > Arthropoda > Arachnida > Araneae > Macrothelidae > Macrothele > Macrothele yani. The sequence continues at coordinate 57,180,964 of CM077032.1, read as the reverse complement.
AATAAACAGCTCTAAAATCACACGCTTAATAAGTACGTTTCAAATGCAATAGATGTCGCTGTGTACCCAGAAGAAAATTGTTCAAAGACTATGCACGTTGTTAACAAAACTTCCGGCATCCGTTACTATGCCTGTTAATCTTTAGCACGACTTTTCTATGGAACGATCGTGCTTACATTAACACTTGCTTCGTCTGTGTCTGCATGAAATCTGGACATTGAGAGAGACAAGTGCAGTTTTTAGTTTATTTCTACCCGATTTCAGCTTTTAATTTATCAAAATTGTCATAGATAAAATTCTACGGGATTTTTTTTTTAATGCTAAATAAGGCATTTATACTCTTTAAAGGATGCGCAATTCAGACGTCTTCCACAGAATTGTGATTCAAGAGTTACGACTTTCTGCGTCCAAAACCGAGACCCAAGTTTTCAGCGCCTAATTTCCCCACCCTGGGATCACACTCAAGATTGTGTGTGTGTGTGTGTGTGTAGGGGTCACCTTAGCAAGCAAACCACGAGATTAATGAAAATTGATTCCATTCAAGAAATTGTTCTAACATACCAAGAGCTATGGGCCGCTGATGGCCTTGTGGTCAACGGTTGTGACTGCCACGAAGGAACCTCTGGTTCGATCACGGGGACGTGCTGACGCTTGAACCACTAACTGTCTGCCTTGCGTCGGATGGGCACGTTAAGCCGTCGGACCCCGGAGGAGACTGTCAGAGAGGACACCGGGCCGACGGGTGCACCAAGGCACTCACACGATCCATGGCAGGTGCCTCCCCGGCCTACTTCCACACGGAACCGGCACACCACAAACAGCAAATACACAACACTCTCCCATCAGATACCCTCCGTTCATACCACATCAAAGGAGAAAGAGCAGAGACAGAACCAAAACACTTACTCAACCCCGACTCACACAGGCTCCTGCCGTCTCGGTCAGCGGCCAGCACCGCCGACCTCGATCGGAGAGAAGACAGATTAAACCGCCGATGAAAGGGTCGGAGGCTAACCTCCACACCCTCATCAAACACAAGTCAGAAAAACATAACACTAGAAAAAGCCCAACACTCCCCGAGAGATCCCTCGGGCTTCAAGGGCCGAAACTAAGGGGGTAAGTTACCCCAATGAAAGGTGTAGTTGTTCTTGCTCCTGGTAACAATCCGAGGCCAAGTCCTCCACCGATACCTAAAGGCTCGGTCGGTCAAAGTGCGGGCGTCCACTCTCGCCGTGTCTTGGAACTCATACTTGACTTGAAGGATAACCGCCGCTGGGGCAGGATGTAGATAAAACACATTAGCTGGAGGAATCTTTTTTTTATTATGAAAAATCGAATTTGATATTGCATTTTTTTTTTCAATAGAATACCTAAAAACAATTCGAACATGTTATTCTTCCATGTTTAAGTTTTTATTTGACACGTTTATAATTTTCAGTTTTCTTTATGTTTCACATCCACAAATACTTTTTTCTTACTATCTCTAATATTTACCCTTGCTGCAAAGTTGCAACAAATACTGTCTAGGGCATTCAAGTTAAACAATTTTTTTCTGAATATGTTAGAGGCACAATGTGGTTTATCTTCAGTTAAGAAATCTTAACTGAAGATAAACCACATTATCTTCAGTTAAGATATTTTTGACCCAACAGTGTGCCATAAGTACTAGCATTACTTTACGGAATTAAAGTTTAAAGGTAATAAAACTTACTTTTAAGTACAGGAAAAAGCTAAGTTTTATACCTTCAAACAAAAAAGTATCAATCCAATTGCTCTAAATAAACAAAGACGTCGCTCTTTCCACGTTTTAACAACAGACAGCAACCGAAAAACTGTTATTTGGCCACTGCCAAAAAAACAATTAAAGGTTGTTCTTCAAATTCAACAGGTCTTCCTGTAGTGACGTCAGACGTCGTAGAGCAGGAAGTGTTTGGGCCTTGTTTCAGGGGGCGTTGGCTTGGCTGTCTTAGTTCTTCCTCCCCCTTCCTACGTCTCTTCCGTGTCACTTTCCTATCGGGCATTTTAGCCCAAATCTCCTAGCTTCCTATTTCTATGGGTTGCTTAAGACCTGGGGTAAGACACCCCCTTTCTAAAATCCTCTACATAGGATCTATGATCTATCCAGAGCTATCAGTTTAGCGACCGATTCGCCAGATTTCAATTTCCACCCTGCTGAAAAATTTTCATTTATTCAAAAGGTTTTAAACCTAGAGATCTTAAACCTACACTTTCCAACCGTAGGTCGAAGAAGCGTATGTGCTCCAGCTTTGTCCATCCGTCTGTCGGCACGATAACTCGCGAAAAATGGTTCGATTTGATGAAATTTTAAAATGTGGAAGGGGAACACCAGAGAAAGGACCCTATTTAAAGTGAACGAAATGGGGTCAAAGGTCAGGACATAGGAGCGGGATCCATTCCATCCTCGTGTGCGTCATAACTAACGTACACACGGTTCGATTTGAATTAAATTTTAGTATGTGGTAGGGGACTACCTATGGACAAACCCTATTGAAAATGGGCGAAATGGGGTCAAAGGTCATAGGAGCGGAATCACTTCCATCGCCATTATGCGTCGTAACTTAAGTAAAAATTCTTTGATTTGGATGAAAGGTTAGTATGTTGTAAGGGCCTGCCTGGGGACGAATACCTTTCGAAAATGGGGTTAAAGGTTAGGACACAGGAGTGGGATCTATTCCATAGCCCTTATGCATCATAACTTATGTAAAAATGCTTCAATTGCGACAAAACTTTAGTATGTTATTTCGGAGGTATACTGAACCTGTTCTGTGGAATATCATCGAAATGGGATCAAAGGTCAGGGCACAGGGGTGAGATTTATTCCACAGCCATTATCCTCATAACTTGAGTAATGATTTCTGGTATGTTGGAAAGCGTATTATAATCAAGGCATTGCATGATTTTACTAACTTATTCATATAGCTGTAACTTGGAGATATTTTGGTCTTATCATCTCTCTTGGTTGAAAATTGTGACAGTTAAAATTCCAATTCCGGTAAGACACCCCAGCGCCTCATTGGCCTAAGCGATGGTTTCTGATCATTCGCACGAGGTGGTTCCGGGTTCGTATCCCGGTGAGGCATGGACGTTGTGTTTGCTTTAGGGCGCTGTCTCTCTCTCTCTGTTTCCTGAAATAAGTGACCCTAAATTAGGGACAGGGGCCTGCTTATTGTTAATTATAGCCCAATGAATTGCTCATGGTGGTCGGTAAACCCACAATTAAAAAAAAAAAAAAAAAACAGTTCTGTCCAGTTGAACCAGAACACGCGGATGGATACACAGATTTTCCCCATTGTCGTCATTTGATGATTGTCTCCATTGTCGTCAATGATTGTCTCCATCATGACGACAATGATATGTTACGATCCGCGGGAGAGAATCATATGTTGTGATCCACGGGAAACAATCATTGACGACATTGTCGTCAATGATTGTTTCCCTGATTGTCTGCATCATGACGACATTGCTTCCGTTGTCGTCAATGATTGTCTCCAGCTGATGGATACACAGATTGTCTCCATTGTCGTCATTTGATTCCGTTGATTCCGTTAATTTCCGTTTTCTGATTTGTAAGGTTTAAGCTGCGATCCAATTAGCAAAGAATCGACCCGGTTCGCGGGCCGGGTCGGTTCTTTGCTAATTTCTAAGTTGATAAAACGGGCCGGACCGGGCCTTCAATATTTAATGTAAAACAGACACAGGCCGAGCAGGGTTTTTTTGTTTTTTCTTTTCTTTTATGAGCAAAACAAACGCTGTACGGTACCTTTCTCATTTGGAAAACTCGCAACATACAGCAGCAGGATAAGACTGAATTATTTCCGCTAATGGAAAAAACAGAAGTTTTATGACATCCGCCCATCCTACAAAACAATTGGAGTGGGTCAGCTCTCTTCTTTTTTCAATGTGAATTTGATCCCTCCTCTCTTTCGCTCTCTAATTTTCACTCTCCTCTTATGCTTCAGGGAAGACTATTAACTGCAGCATTTTTAAACCGAGCCACTGCTCGCAGACGATCTTTTTTTATTGTTCTGGTCGGCGGCACTTTGTTCTCCAGAGGTGTGAAAAGCTTTTAAGTTGTTTTAAGCGGCAAGGGAGAAAAATTGGCTAGGAGAAACTTATTTCTGTGTATAAATCTGTGCCGCATTTTCCCCATTTGTACTCTCAGGCAGCTGTTTTCAAAACTTCTGTGACGCTGGTTAGCTGGGCGGTCTGTCGTTGTTTTCCCTTATCATATGCTCAGTTCAATGTCTCTGATAAATACTGTTCCGTACTTAGTAAGGAGTTTAAGAAAGCGAAAGAATTTCGCGAAAAAATCGCTTCCGGAGAATATGTGCTTGTAGACAATGTAAAGGGGAAAAGCGATATTTGGAAATATTTTAAATTACTGTCCCGTTCTGAAACTAGTCGGCCGGTAAACGTTGTGCAGTGCACTAAATGCAAAAACATTTTGAATTACGATAGCCCAAAATCTGGAACATCGCATCTTAAGCGGCACAAATGCCCCCCCCTCCCTTCACACACACACACGAGAGACATATCGGGTTCCAGCGATATGATATGCTAGTACAGATAGATGCAGTTTATAAAGCCATAAAAAATTCTCCCAGTAGAACGATCGGACTCATTAATTCTGGATATTTCGTACTTTTATTATTACCCCCCGCCCCCTTATTCCCAAGGATATTTCCGGTCCGGTGGCAGGGAATGAAAATTTGAAAGGCATGGAAATTGTCCTTTTCATGCAATATTTTTGAGTATAAAAGCTCCCCCCCTCCACTCCCACCCCCTCCTCAGACGTCGCGTGACTTAAACAGAGTGTCAGAAATATTCTGAATTAACGTTTATTGTAACAGAATACGTGTAGCAATTAAGAAAACGAAAACTCTTCAGGAGTCGAATGACCGAGTGCACCAGGTGTCAAATTCGTGTTTTGGTAATTGGTGAAATTTTACGGGCTGGTCCGGGCCTTGGAAACAGAAGAAATAAACGAGCAGGACCGGGCTTTATTTTTAAAATTTGAAACTGGCCTGGCCTTAGACGTGCGGGCTTGGGCCGGGATTTCCAAATTAATAAGGCCCGTGCACCACCATGAAGTAATTAATTTTACTTGAGCAGCACCGATTTCTGAAGAAATGCCTCCTTACCACGTGTGTTCTCAGAGGGGCGCCAAGGGAGCCTTTATCCCCGAAAGTGTTTAATTTATTTGTCAAAATGCAACTTCCATTAGAAAAAAAACTTTCATTTAATAAAATGTATCAACTTAATGCAGAAAATAAAGCTTTACTTTTTCTTCTGTTTTCAATTAACTTTTATTTTGTCGTGATGGATTTCAATAACTTCCTTTTTCTACTTCCCTAAACCGCCCCTCCCCATTCTTTTCTATGTACGTTCCTGCTTCTCACAACTTTATGCAGTTTAGCTCCCAACTTAACCCGGTAATAATTGTCTGCCATTCCGCTATCATTGTTAATATTATTGTTCGGTTATTAAACAGGACACGAGAGCTTCAGAGTGATCAAGAAAACTTTCGAGCACTTTTGACTCATTCCGAAAGTGAGCACTTCTGAAACAACCGAAAATCAAAGCTAATAACTTCAGAGGGACAAAATCTAAAGTATCGAAATTCGGCCTTCTGATGAGGAGATGCGATAATTCCTTCAAATGAAGAAATTATCGATTATTTCCTTCAAAAAGGAAATTATCTATTATTTTCCTGTCTTTACCTGCGCTTAAGATTACATGGAAAGCGTAGGCCATCTTTAGTTTTTATTACGGCTAAGTTTGTGTAATGGACTGGGAATTTTACGGTACAGGAGACCTAAGTGAAAAAAAAAAAAGAAAAAAAAACTGGTTTGAGATCTTAAATGCATATGCGAAATTAGCTAATATCTCACGGAAACTATAAAAACTTGAGCTTTCTGTTATAACGCTACTTCCTTATCCGTCCGGTTATTGTCACGATTTTTTTTTTTTTTTCGGTTGGAGGTTTATCGACCACCGTGAACAACTCAAAAGGCAATAAGCAATAGCTCGCCCCTAGTTTAGGGTCATTGGTTCCAGGGAATGAAGAGAGCCAGTGCCGTAAGACAAACACAACATCTATGCTTCACCGGTATTCGAACCCGGAGTATGCATGTGCTGCTAGAAGAACCGACCGCCGTCGGACAAGTGAAGTACTATACCAAGTTCCAAGGGACAGGAAACGAGGCAGAAAACAGTGTGGGAGATGGGTGTTTGAACTTCGGAAGCATGTCCGAGTAAAATGATAAAGACTTGCCCAGGAAAAAAAATTTGTGGACGAAATTTGGGGAGACCATCATTTAGAACTGGATAGATTTGACATTGCGGCCAAAATCTGGTGATTTTCTGCAGATATTCGTTTGTGGTTTGGGAGACATGAGAAAATAAAGTAATCATATATCATTATTGCATGCATTTTATTGGCATACTACTCATATACATTTCAGCGACATTAAAACCCTCCCCATAAAAAAGTCCCTAGTGCGCACCGGGATTGTGATCTTTAATACTACTGTATCGTGTTTAGAATAATAATTATTACGTGTTCAATTTTTTGTGATACCGTACTCATGTTGCATTTACTTGCTGAATATACTGTACCTGAACAGAAAAACAAATAGAAATTGCGAAATTTTCCCTTACGGCTTTTCTCAAAGCTTTCCTTGCAGTTTTAATTGGACTGGCATACAAAATCTGCAAAGAAATGCGGAATTTAAGAAAAAATGCTGACTTTGGAAGCAAATTTTTAAAATCAAATACGAAAATTATTCTGAATCTGATATTTAAATTATTTAGTACGATAAATATTTTGCAGCAATAGTGTCAAAAGAAAACGAAATTGTAATTATTTCAAAGTATGCCAAACAACCAAAAAAATGAGGAGTGGATAATTAAATACGCAGCTTCTCTTCACAGAATCGTACTTGCAGGTAAATATACGATTAAAAATCTTTCAAAGACATTAAGAATATGAAACTTTTACACGATTTGCCATACTCTAACTTCTGTACGTCGAACTTCTTTCAAGTACTAACATTTTTCCGAAGAAATAATTTACGACGCTTTATTTCTTCCGTAATAGTTATTTGCTACTTTTGCGAACTCACGGAAAGCGAACCCAACGAGCGTATTTCGAGAAGTGAAGGTCGGTGTAGAAATTTTATCCGCAAAAGTAATAACATTTCAGCGGTATCAAATAGAATAATTAAAAAAGAACAAGGATTGTAATACCCACGCAATCCTAGCTCTGGCTCGTGCATTGTACAAATCTGTTTTTCCCTGCAAGGGAGAGTTCTTCGGTGTCGAGGCTTATGCATTGCAATTTGAACTTAGCAGGTATCATCCATTTGGAAGCTGATACCTTGTCTTGACATCGAAACAAAATCTGATATTAAAACTTTGTCTAATTTATTATATATAAATATTTTTCTTTATTATTTACCGGCAATTATTTTTCTCAAAGTAATTACAATTTCGTTTTCCTTTGCCAAGTTTGCTACGAAATATTTCTCGTACGAAAAAAATTTATATGTAGGATTCGTATTTGATTCGCTAATTTTCGTATTTGATTTTAAAGAATTAATTTCAAACAGAGAAATCTTTTATAAATTCCGCACTTGGCGGCAGATTTTCTTTGCCAATTCAATTAAAACTGCCCGGGACCTTAAGACGAAAGCCTTAAGGGAAAATTATTAAGGAAATTTCGCAATTTCTTTTTGTTTTTCAGCTAAAAAAAATCACAGGTACCGTATTTATTTATTTTTTTTTCTTGGGCAGTTAAATATAACATGAATTACGTGTCGCAAAACTTGAATGCATAACAATTATTCTTCGATAGAAGACAGAATAATATTGTTACACAGCGCAGGTAGAAGCCTTACAAAGTCGGTCGTACCTGTGCGTGGGTTCCATCCACCAAAGAGAAGTCGTTTAATTTCGTTGGGCGCGGCATCTGTTGTGAGTCTCAGCAGCACAGCTGCACACCAAGATACACGCCAGAAATAAACTGATAATTGGAATAATAGCCCGAGTGGGACCCCTTGGGTGGGACCCCGTGTTATCAAAACAAAAACGAAAAAACTTGGGAATCAAAGAGTTGTGATGGGGTTCTCCCGCAATTACCTATTCGTGACTGAGTGTATTTGACCGGATCTTATCGCGGTACTCTCAAACTCAAACACTTTCACAAGGAAGACATGCTCTCAAATGCACGACACAACATTTAATAATTAGTTAAACATCCTCCGAAGATTAATAGTTTCCGCGCTCTCCGGGCGCGCGACTAAGGCCCGCTGCAAACCAACCGGACGTTCAGAGCGACGAGATCTTGCGTAATAACACATCAAGAAAAACAGTAAGTGATATCAATCATGAAAACAAGAGGAAGAAAAGTTTATCGATCTGCACATGATCACATTAAAACAATCGTGACAAAAGAATGCATTAGAAAGTTACTTTTCTCTATACAAGGTTATCGGTGCGAACTGTACTGCCAAAACTTCAATGTATCTCAACATGCACAAGTCTGCCCGGCTCACAGTGGCACTGGGCCAAATATGTGAGAGCTCGTATTTCAAAGCAAAATTGTGGCCACACGTTCTCTCTTATATATGTAAAAGATCGAAGAATGTTGGCTAGCGTCTAGGGGCAGAAGGATGCCTAAAGCTTTTGGATTTTGAAAAAATTTGGTTCTCTTATATATGTAAAAGATCGAAGAATGTTGGCTAGCGTCTAGGGGCAGAAAGATGCCTAATGCTTTTGGATTTTGAAAAAATTTGGTTCTCTTATATATGTAAAAGATCGAAGAATGTTGGCTAGCGTCTAGGGGCAGAAGGATGCCTAAAGCTTTTGGATTTTGAAAAATTTGGTTCTCTTATATATGTAAAAGATCGAAGAATGTTGGCTAGCGTCTAGGGGCAGAAGGATGCCTAAAGCTTTTGGATTTTGAAAAATTTGGTTCTCTTATATATGTAAAAGATCGAAGAATGTTGGCTAGCGTCTAGGGGCAGAAGGATGCCTAATGCTTTTGGATTTTGAAAAAAATTTGGTTCTCTTATATATGTAAAAGATCGAAGAATGTTGGCTAGCGTCTAGGGGCAGAAAGATGCCTAATGCTTTTGGATTTTGAAAAAAAATTGGTTATCTTATATATGTAAAAGATCGAAGAATGTTGGCTAGCGTCTAGGGGCAGAAGGATGCCTAATGCTTTTGGATTTTGAAAAAATTTGGTTCTCTTATATATGTAAAAGATCGAAGAATGTTGGCTAGCGTCTAGGTGCAGAAGGATGCCTAATGCTTTTGGATTTTGAAAAAAAATGGTTATCTTATATATGTAAAAGATCGAAAAATGTTGGCTAGCGTCTAGGGGCAGAAGGATGCCTAATGCTTTTGGATTTTGAAAAAAATTGGTTATCTTATATATGTAAAAGATCGAAGAATGTTGGCTAGCGTCTAGGGGCAGAAGGATGCCTAATGCTTTTGGATTTTGAAAAAATTTGGTTCTCTTATATATGTAAAAGATCGAAGAATGTTGGCTAGCGTCTAGGTGCAGAAGGATGCCTAATGCTTTTGGATTTTGAAAAAAATGGTTATCTTATATATGTAAAAGATCGAAAAATGTTGGCTAGCGTCTAGGGTCAGAAGGATGCCTAATGCTTTTGGATTTTGAAAAAATTTGGTTCTCTTATATATGTAAAAGATCGAAGAATGTTGGCCAGCGTCTAGGCGCAGAAGGATGCCTAAAGCTTTTGGATTTTGAAAAAATTTGGTTCTCTTATATATGTAAAAGATCGAAGAATGTTGGCTAGCGTCTGGGTACAGAAGGATGCCTAATGCTTTTGGATTTTGAAAAAATTTGGTTCTCTTTGATATGTAAAAGATCGAAGAATGTTGGCTAGCGTCTAGGGGCAGAAGGATGCCAAATGCTTTTGGATTTTGAAAAAATTTGGTTCTCTTATATATGTAAAAGAACGAAGAATGTTGGCTAGCGTCTAGGTACAGAAGGATGCCTAATGCTTTTGGATTTTGAAAAAATTTGGTTCTCTTATATATGTAAAAGATCGAAGAATGTTGGCTAGCGTCTAGGTACAGAAGGATGCCTAATGCTTTGGGATTTTGAAAAAATTTGGTTCTCTTTGATATGTAAAAGATCGAAGAATGTTGGCTAGCGTCTAGGGGCAGAAGGATGCCTAATGCTTTAGGATTTTGAAAAAATTTGGTTCTCTTATATATGTAAAAGATCGAAAAATGTTGGCTAGCGTCTAGGTGCAGAAGGATGCCTAATGCTTTTGGATTTTGAAAAAAATTGGTTCTCTTATATATGTAAAAGATCGAAAAATGTTGGCTAGCGTCTAGGGGCAGAAGGATGCCTAATGCTTTAGGATTTTGAAAAAATTTGGTTCTCTTATATATGTAAAAGATCGAAGAATGTTGGCTAGCGTCTAATTACAGAAGGATGCCTAATGCTTTTGGATTTCGAAAAAATTTGGTTCTCTTTGATATGTAAAAGATCGAAGAATGTTGGCTAGCGTCTAGGGGCAGAAGGATGCCTAATGCTTTAGGATTTTGAAAAAATTTGGTTCTCTTATATATGTAAAAGATCGAAGAATGTTAGCTAGCGTCTAATTACAGAAGGATGCCTAATGCTTTTGGATTTCGAAAAAATTTGGTTCTCTTTGATATGTAAAAGATCGAAGAATGTTGGCTAGCGTCTAGGGGCAGAAGGATGCCAAATGCTTTTGGATTTTGAAAAAAATTGGTTCTCTTATATATGTAAAAGATCGAAGAATGTTGGCTAGCGTCTAGGGGCAGAAGGATGCCTAATGCTTTTGGATTTTGAAAAATTTGGTTCTCCCTTTGACCGTCGTGCGCATGCTCAAGTCTAGTTAGCGTAAGTACTCGATAATATTTGTTTACCCCAGGGTATCTCCATATTCGCGTTGTATTTGTGAATGAACGTTTAGTAGTTTGTGCTGTGCTTTATAATTTGCGAACTTAAAAATATGGAAAAAAAGTGCTTCATTTGTGATAAGAATTTCAAATGTTCTTTATTTAAGGCTGATATTTCGGTTCAGTTAATGATTCCCAGGAACCATTTTTAATACTCCATTAACAATAACAAATTCAGATTTGTATATTCTGTTGAATTTGTGACTGTCGACAGAGCTTTGAAAATCTAGCTCCTTAAGTGGACGTCAAGTAATTTTGCTTCCTATACTTCCAAGGGAAGAACTTTTGGAAAAATTTCCTTCACAATTAGTGTGTTCCCAAGGTTGAAAATTTGAACATCAATTAAAATAACTTCATATTATAACTTGGAATACTTAAGATTTTCTAAAACATAACCATAATTATATAAAAAATAAATAACTTTTCCTTTGGTGGTGTTGAAACCAGAAAAAAGATGGCGCGACATGTACTTTGATGACGTCAGTAGACAAACAAATGTTGGATTGCATAATTATGGATACGTTTTAGAAAATATTAAGTACTCCAAGTTATAAAATGAAACTATTTTAATCGATGTTCAAATTTTCATGCTTAGGTGCTCTGTACTCCGTGTGTATGCGACCTTGTAATGGTATCAATGAAGTAGAGGGAGTGGTTGACTGCGAAATGTGCTTAGCCAGAGCGCCGGTTAACTTTCCGAAATTGGCCCGCTCCGTTAGATGGCGCTGACGTTGTGAAATGGGCAAAGGAAGATAATAATATGGATTTTAGGTTGCCCTTAAAAGGGCCTTTATGAATGTAAATTTTTGCATATGTGTAAAATATTTATTACGACGGAAGAGTAAGTTTTCCTCATGAATCTGAAACTCTCTACCTAGCAGAATAAAAGCCAGAAAAGCTTTATCTTCCAGTGAAGAACTGCCTGATCGCACGAATCAGGACTTCAAAGCAATGTTCTGAGGAAATTCGGCAATTCCGTCGGAATAAATATTCCATAATATGGTCTGCCAAGTACATTTTCTGGTTGCCTTGTGTTAACTTATGCTTAAAGTGACGCCAATTATTCTGTACTCCGTGCCGTTGACGGCTAATACAAAATTTTAAAATACGAACGTTTATACTCACTTGTGAAAATCACAACTGCAAGCTTGGGAACGACACTGCTGGACGCAACAGTACGAATAAATGTTCTTCAGGGAATTCCAGAATAAAAGTTACAAAAACAAAAAACCCAAAGCAAGTCAACGATTGCACTAATTTTGGCCGCTAGAGGGGATGGGACCGCTGAGATGCCAATCAACTAGTTACGCCACTTCAAGTTTTGCAAGCTTCATTTTTTTAAGCCCAAAAGCATTACGTATCCCTCCGTCCCTAGAGCCTAGACAATTGCATACGGCACCAGTGGTAATTTAAGTTTTCAATCTACAGCAGCAAAATGGCTACAGATGTGAAATATCTTTGTCTAACATATAAGAGCGATCAAATGATCATATGTAGAGGATTTTAGGAAGGGAGTGTCTGACCCCAGGTCTTCAACAACCCTTGGAAAGGCTGAAGCTGGGAGATTTGTGCTAGAGTCCCCGATAGGAAAGTGACACGAATGCGAAGTAGAAAGGGGCCTTATTTATTACCGGGGGTCCGACGGCTTAACGTGTCTATCCGATGCATGGCGGATGGGTCCGACGGCTTAACGTGCCCATCCGACGCACGGCGGATATTTAGTGGATCGAACCTGAGGTCCTTTCCGTGGCAGTCACGAAAGTCGGCCACCCGCGGCACATATAAGAGCAATTACTCACCAATAACATCAAGTATTAGTATTATTAATTAAAACGCTGAATGTAACGTTCGAAACCTCTGTGTTTGTTTTTCCCTTTTTTTTTTTATGCATCGGTGTGAATAGAGATGAGCTTAACTGCCAGGACGGGCTGAGCCCGACCTAACGACTCACAAAGCTGTATAGGGCCCAACCTCTTTCACATAATAATAATAACTCCGCTTTCAGTATTTGTCATTTTCTTGTAGGACTTCCGTCCACAGTGAGTAGAGTTTAGGTCCCAGCCACCTACAGCGAGATCGCCTTTTGGTCAGGACACAGAAACGGAAGAAATGAGAGCAAGTCTAGCGACTTTTGACAGAACAGTTTGTAGTGAGATTAGAATACAGTAGATGGCGCCACCGTACAAGTACGATGTTGCACATACAGGGGTGAGAGAATTTCAGGTGGGAGGGGGGGCATAAGAAAGGATACCCATTTAACCAGTGGGTCCAGCCTGGGGGCCGTCACTTAACGTGATCTTCCGATGCACGGCGGATATTCAGCGATTGTTAGTAAATCACTCCATCTCTGAAAGATCAGCCCAGGTTCGAACCTGGGGACCCTGCATCGATAGTCTGACTCGCTAACCACTAAGCCATCCGCGGCAACCTCTTTCACATCTTTTGCCCGACCACTTTATATCCTTCGACCGATCTCAATCGTCAGCCGCCCCTCCCAACTTGCTTGTCTGGCTAAAGGCCTGTTAACTGCTAGTCAAAAGTAACAGTGATTTTAAACTGTGATCACACTTTAGAACCTGTTTTCCACTTCTGTCCTACGAATGTAAAAGCAGGATCTGCTAAAGTTACAACGGGTTTGTGAGTGTGTTGTCATATCTTTGGAATGCGTGTGCCAGGGTTCTTTGTTGTGAAGTAGGATAAAAAAAATACGTACGATGGATTAGATGCTGCTTCTTATTCGGCTGCTTATTTCTCTCGGAGTGCTATTTCTTTTTTGTTGCTTGTGGTGTGGCTCATTTTTGCCCTGCTCGAGTATTTCTTTTCATCGCTGGGAATTTGCTGACCTTCGTCGAATGCCTCTTGCCCGTCGTGATGTCTGCTTCATGTTACAGTCGGTTCTCAACTACCTGCCGGTGAGTGCCCGTGCAGAGGAGAAGGATGTGGGCCGAAATTTTGTGTGGGCTGAAAATTGTTGCCTTTTTTTGTTCTGTGCTATATTGTTCGATTAAGAATTGTTTGCGTCTCCTTTGCGGGGTGGAGCATCTCAAGGTAAATGTGATATTTTTTTTTTTTTTGGAAGCTAATATTTTTTTGTGAAATTAAACAGTTTGATCAACTGAAATTGGTTGTCAGGTTTTTAAGCACAGTCGATATTTGTTTTAATCTAACATGTCAACTTAGTTAAGACAATCCTTCCTGCGAGGGTTTAAGCTAGCCGGGTTGGTTGCAAGAATTAGTGCTAGTGGTACCGTCGCAAGGGGAATGGTTTGCACCCTATGTTTTCATGTAACACTGTAATGTTTCCTTAATAATCAGAAACACTCTTGTTGTACGGCGAGGAGATTTTTACCATTCCTGATTTTTTTGGGGGGCAGCGTTATCTTACTAAAATCTTCAATTTTTAACAGCACACCATGGTGAAATACGTAGTGCCTTACTGAATTAAAGCAAAGGTATAACATTTTTAATCACTTTTATATTTAGATTTCTTTAAATTTGCTTTTGCGATATGCGAAAATAAGAAAACTTTTATACTCTAAATATGTTAATATACATATAAATGACGATTCCCTGCAAATGTTGAAGGATTTCAAAAAAGTGAGAGGTACAGATGTTAAAATATATAATTTCATGGAAAATGGTTAGCTGCAAAATGCATTTTAAAGATTTTTATCATAAGACTTACAACCAAGTACGACCACATGAACACCGCTACAATAGACCTAATACAACGCCGCATCGTCCACGTAAAGCTTGGTTCCCCTGAAACGATTGTCTCTTTTCAGGGGCTATTTTCCTGGCGGAAGGGTACAAGAAGAATGGGGAACGTTCTTGACAGCAGAGCAATCCAATTTGCAGTGCTACCTGACAGAAAGCAGTTCTTCATTTCTGTCGCACATTTTCGAAATGCATAATGATATATGCTTCGTTTTTACGCATATAATTCCCTGATACGAAATAAAAAGTATACAGATGCCTTCCTTTCATCTAGAGAAGCGTTAAAGTAGATGTTGCGTTCTCTACAATGGAGGTTAGACAGCATTGGAAAATGAAAATTTTGATCCTATTATTGAAGGCTTGGATGGCAGTTCTTTCAAACTGGATTTCAAAAAACAACCCTCGAAGAAGAAGTGAGTTCAAACATTCAGCATTAAAAAATCTTAAGCAAAAAAACCAGGAAATTGTCAGATTTTGATGTGAAAAATTAAGACAGAATGGGTGAGCTATTTTCTGAAGCGTAGTACTACATAATGGAACGATTTCCTGGCAAGAACCTTCCTCTTGTACTCTTCCGCCAGTAAAATGACCACCGGAAAGAGAAAATCCTTTCAGCGTAGCAAAGCTGGAAAACTCCTCTGCAGCTTGTTGTTTACAGTGTCATACTTAACAGGGCCTGATTTCTGCACGGGCACAAGGCCTCAGAATTTGGAGGGGGCCTCCAAACTACCTTAAAAATAATATAAATTTTCAGAATAAAAATATATTTTATTTTCCGTTATTGCACAAAATTATTATGCGGTTCGCTTTCAGAATTTGGAATGAGATTTTGGAAACCAAATTATTATTATTTCGTATAATAAAGCTCAAGAGTTGCGCCTAGCTGTGAGCGGCCAGTATAACATCTTAATCTCACCCTTGTTAGTAGCAATCAAAATGCAATTAACTTTTATTCGGAGCAATATGGTATGGTAATTTCAGCAAACATGTGGAACTTACTTAAAATATTTTTTTTATTAAAAGTAGTCTCGCGAGAACAAAAATTGTGAATCAATATTCATAATTTTGTAGTGTTTATTTTATTTTTACATAAATAAAAAAACACAAAAAAAGTTCAATCGACACTGCTTTTTTTAAAGAATGTTATGTGTACTTTAGCGTCCTAAATTATTTCTTCGGAGAAATTTAACTGTGTGGGAAAAGTGCTACGTACAATGTCTTAAGCATGCAAAATAATGGAGAAAGGTGAAAAAATATAGTATTTTTACATGAAAGGAAAAATATTTTCCGAAGAATTTACCTTGGAGGGCGAAGGTTCGGAAGAGTACGTCAGGTAGGCCTAAGATGGCGACGGTGTGAAAGTTGAGTCCGGTGAATGGAAGTGTTGAGAACGGCAAGTTACTCGCGGAAGAATACACAAGGAAGCGGGTTGTAGGAATACGCTGAAGGAAGCAGGTCGGTTTTATGGTGCATCGTAATGTTATTTTGTCTTCGTATAAGACCCCCAAATCATGGGGGCTGGGAGAGGCGTCCTAATGTGCTTTCGCACGACGTCCCCTTCCCCATACACGAACTTTGTTGCAACACATCTTCACACTGTCCACCACGCCCAAAATAAACACCTGGACATGGTTCACTGATGTTTACACACACTCCCACCACGGCCCAACAAGCAGCACCAGACAAACCTCCGAGTCATACAGATCCTCCGAAAAACTCGAAGGGACCCGCAGACAAACAGCCGGCGAGGTCACGGGTGCAACCCGAAGGTACACCCAGTACGTCCATGTAGGCGGACAAAAGTCCCCTTCAGAGGTGACCAGGTGACAGCGACCCGGACGGGAGACTGTCAGACAGGACACCGGGACGACGGGTGCACCAAGGCACTCACATGACCCATGGCAGGTGCCTCCCCGGCCCACTTCCACACGGATTCGGCACACCACAAACAGCAAATGCACAACACCCTCCCTTTAGATACCATCCATTCATACCACATCATAAGAGAAAGAGCAGAGACAGAACCAAAACACTCAGTCCCCCCCGACTCACACAGCCTTCTGCCGTCTCGGTCAGCGGCCAGCACCGCCAACCTTATCATTTATTCAAGGGTAATTTTACGTAATCGTAAGTAGAAAATCGCCAAAAAGGCTTACAATTTCATGATCCCCCACAATTTGACACGAAGCTCTGGGTCTCCCTGCCATAGTACGATTCCTGATTATAAGAAAATCGTTTATTTTCAACAATATCCGTTTCACGAGGTAAGAAAAGGAGTCGAACGATAGACGGAATAACAGCAGAAGTACAAATGAGGTGCTTGAAGAATTCACTGACCCCTTAACATCTCCGAAATCATAGCCAAAACTTAGGGTCAAACAGAACCAAAAATTCTTACTCAAAACTTCTGCCGCACATTCTATCGTTTACATTCCATCATTTAATTACATTCGCAGACATTTTTACAATAAAAACAAAAACATTGAGCACATTTCTTTGTTAATAATGAATGAAACATTTCTGAACTACTTCTTTTTGCAGACGATTACACGACACATCACACTCCTCCGAGACACCCACCCCACTCTTGTTGTATTCTTCCGCGTATTATTCCCTTCAGACGCACGGACCCTTCACGTCGTAGCCGTTAGCATCGCTTTGGCCTCCTGCATCAACTCCTGCAAACCATCGTATTCGCACACAAGTTCTTCGGAAAGTATTTTTCCTTTCATGTAAAAAGACTATATTTTTTCACCTTTCCCCATTATTTTGCATGCTTAAAACATTGTGCGTAGCACTTTTTCCACACAGTTAAATTTTTCCGATGAATCAATGTAGGACGCTAAAGTACACGAATGTTGTAATAATTAACATAAAGTGTTGCAGTAATTTATCAAAAAACGTGTGTGATCAGTTGCAAGATTTTGTGAGGGATTACTTCTTACAGCTTAAACTACCATTCGTTCATCATTTCCATTAAATTTATGGTAAACTAGGTGTTTTAAATTATATCTCTGGGAGTATAGTTATTTGTTTCCGTAAATGATACTATAAAACAAAAAAAATATTTCCGGAATAATTAATGTTACAGCTGTAAACTCTGAGGCTGCTGGGAAGTAGGGATGGGCAAAAAACCTAAATGTTTTTGAGCATTGATGTTTTAACCTCGATGTTGCAGACGCCGATACATCGAAAAAACATCGAGGTGTCGTGCCGATGTTTGGAACGTGAAGAGAATATCTTCTACAAAAAGTAAATGCATTTCTTTTTGTTACATTCATAACAATACAGAGGAAAGAAATATCACCTTCCTATTGGTTGTGTTACTTGATTCGTTGACGAAAACCGAGATCATTTCCTCGAAGGCATGTGAGCCGATGCATCGAAAAAACATCGAGGTTTCCACAGAAACATCGAAGCCTTTAAGAAATATTATTAGTTACTTGGGGTTGAATTGGTGAGCTATCACCATTATATTGAACAGATATTTTACCCACCGATATGCCCATTCGGTGCTGCAGATGAATAAGTGTGAAATCTTTGACTGTGTTAGCAAGACATCGTGGTTCACACCGATACATCGAAAAAACATCGAGGTTTCCACCAATACATCGGGCATTTTAACAAATATTAAGCTACTAGATGTTGCATTGTTGAGTAGCACTGTAACATTGAACAGAGATTTTGCAAATCGATCGTCCATTCATAGCTGCAGATGGAAAATTGCGAATTCTTCAGTTTATTAGCAAAACATCGAAACATCGAGGTTTTCACGATGCATCGAGCGTTTTAACAAATATTATGTTAATGGTTGTTGAACTGGTGAGTTTCAGTGTTATATTAAAGAGAGAATTTACAAATTGTTTACTCATTTACTGGCGCAAGTGGAAAAGTGCGAGATACGAGTACAGCGCAAACCACATGAAGCGATGGATCCTTCTTGCCAGCAGGGTACTCTTATTCTTGTCTGGGGACTGTTGTACGTGTGACATCGTCCCTCACCGGTCAACGTTACCGGAATATCAATATCCTGGACGACCATTTGCTCCCGTTTGTGCGTCTTCAGCATCCCACTGGGCACCTCATCCTGCAACAAGACAATGCAGCTCCCGAATTGTATCCGAATGGTTGGATGAACACTCCACCGACGTGGCCTCGCTTCCTTGGCCAGATAGGTCTGGGATGCCATCGAGAGAGATGTTCGAGGCTCTGACCCCTCCATTGAATCTTCGTGAACTGTGGGAGCTTGTTCAGGGCTCGTAGATACGTATGGCTTCCTAACGCTTCCAGTGTTTTGTCGAGCCCATGCCGAGACGAATCGCCGCCGTCATCAGGGCGAAAGGTGGTGTTACACGTTACTAGGCAGGTATCTCTAATTCAATTGCTGTTCATTGTATATACATACCGTGTTATTACGACCTCTGTTACTTTCTTTTTGCACGAGTACAATTCTTCAAACTGGTCAGTTTAACTATTTATTTTAAATTTAACGCAATTTTGTTATCAAATACTTCCATGATACCAGACAATCTGTAAATACCGAAAGTTGATAGAATGAACTTCTGGACATTCCCAACAAGAATAAATATTTCCCACATCATTCATACAATAAATAGTGGTCAAAACGATGACGCTAACTAATTACACTGAAAATTTTACTTATGCATCACCTGCTGCAGCATTTTGGACTTCAGAAAGGTAAGTTTCAACGGCAAATTCTAAACAAACTTCACTATGGCGAAGGCGTGAATTGTGATGTTTGTGCATGTAGCTAGAGCCACCATACGGTCATTTCTGTCGTAAATAAAAAAAAAAAAAAAAATTGGGACGCTTTTTCGGCGTCATTTAGCGTTTTCAGAAGGTCGTACCTCTAATCACTCACATGTGGGTCTAGGCTTGACAGGGAAGGGAATTATTGCTTATTTCCCATTCTTTACATGCGCTTAGGAATACATCGATAGAGTAGATCATCTGTAGTTTTAATTTCAGTTAGGTTTGTGTAATGGGCACTGGGATCTTTATGGTGCAACTAAAAAAGAAAAAAAAACTGGCTTGAGATCCTAAAGCATTAACGTTGAAATAAGTAAAGTTAACTAATGCCTCACCTAAATTGTAAAAACCAGAGTCTTTCTATTATAATGCTACTTCTTGTATCCGTCCTACTACTGTCGTAAATCCTTTTTTTTTTTTTTTTCGGTTGTTTAACCACCACCGTGAGCAAATCAATGTACTATAAGCAGTCGGCCGTTCATAATTTGGGTCAATTGGTTCGAGGGATGGGTGTGAGCCAGTGCCGTAAAACAAACACAACATCCATGCCTCACCGAGATTCGAACCCGGACACGTTTCGAAAGAACAGTCAGAAGCCTCCGTTTAGACCACAGATCTTCTAGCAGCATGCACATGCTGCTAGAAAGAATTGGCCGCCGTTGGTCAAGTAAAATACTAGACCAGATTCCAAGGGACAAGAAACGAGCCAGAAAACCATGTGGGAGATGGTGATTGAAATTCGGAAGCATACCCGAGTGACATGGTAAAGACTTGCTCGAGGTAGAAATTTGTCAGCGAAATTTTTGGAGGCCACCATCCAGTGCGAAATAGATTTTTGACCGATCCGCCGAAATCATATAATTTTCTGCAAAAATTCGTTTGAGATTTTGACAATATCAGAAATGGATTTTCATCACATCTGAATATACTACCAGAATAATAATATGAAACGATTATGTATCAATATTGCATTTTATTGGCATACTACCCATATACAATTCATCGACATTAAAACTCTCCCCAGAAAAAGTTCCTAGTGCGCAACGGGACCATGGCCTTTCATATTACTCTGTTTTGTTTCGAAGAGTAATTATTATTCACTCAATTTTTGTGATACTCTATCCATTTTACATTTAATTGGCCAAAGTAATGTACCTTTACTTGCACAACCGTAAAACAAATAGAAATTGCGAAATTTTCTTAACAATTTCCCCTTAGGGCTTTTGTCAAAAATTTCCTTAAGGTTTTATTTGAATTGTCACAGAAAATCAGACGACAAATGAGGAATTTAAAAAGGATTCTTCCGCGTGGAGGTAATTCTTTAAATAAAATACGAAAATTAGCCTGAAGCTGATGTATAAATTATTTAGTACGAGAAATATTTCGCATTGTCAAAGTAAAACGAAATTGTAATTTTTTGAGAAAAACTCTCGGAAAATAATTCAGAAAATAATTTATAGATATTAAATTGGAATGCTTCAGATTACAAGATTTTGTTAATTGCCTTGTAATCCAAATGAATGTAACGTAAGAGACGCGAGCCTTAGACCTACCTATGTTGTTGGGCCTTTTCTAAGAAGTGTCTTTAGGACCCTAGGGAAAATTACCTCCAAGCAAAACTCTTTTTAAATTCCTCATTTGTCGTCAGATTTTCTGTGCCAATTTGTTGTTTTTGACTAAGGGTAAGGAGTTTTTTTTTCTCCGACCCCCTCACCGGTAGTTTATCTCCGGTCGAAGATGGCGGTGCAGACCGCTGACCGAGACGGCAGAAGGCTGTGTGAGATTGTTGAGATGTAGTTTGTAAACGCTCAAAACCTCCCGATCTGACCAGAACGCTTTACATTTTACACTTTCGGTACCATCTCCCCCCCCCCCGACAGGTTTCCTGAGTCAGCCTCAGATATTTTGTTGACTTGTAGGTTGTAAATGTTGAAAATCTCCCGTTCGGTTCATAAATACTTTATATTTTGCAGTTTTGGTATTACCTCCACCCACCCCACAGTCTCCCTGAGGACGCACATGCCTTAGATAATTTGTCGAGTTGTTGCTTGTAAATACAGAAAATCTCCCAATCGAACCAGAAATTCTTTACATTTTACACTTCTAGTATTACCCCCCCCCCCCCCCGCCTCACCGACAGGTTTCCTGAGTAAGCACATGCCCTCAGATAAGTTGCAGACTTGTAGTTTGTAAACCCTGAAATCTTTTTTGAGCTGTGGACCATAAACATTTTTTATAAAGAATTACATTAATTATAAGACGAAATTAGGGAAACTTTATATGACTCAGATAATCAACCCCCCCCCCACCCCAGGGGGTCGTGGCCACGAAACGGTCAAAAACGCAATTTTTGTACGGCCCCTTAAAATTTGTGTGGCCGGGACTCAGGTGGCCACTTCTCCGCTTTGTCTTCGGCCCGAAAATCATGGAAATGTCTAAATTTCTGACTGTAAATGAAATATTAAAAGAAAATATTTTATGAACAATAGTTGCTCAAGTGGTGGGGATTATAGCCACATGAAATTTGTTTATGCAGAACAATTTTATGACACTGAAATTCCAATGTGTCCAGTTCTCCGGTGACCACTTCTCCGTATCCGCTCTAAACAATAGCGGCCGCAGTCAGAGCCTCCGGATTAACGGCGGAGCGAAGTCCTATAAAAATAGAAGGAAAATCCAATTCTGGGTTTACTAGAGATAACCAAAGAAGGGAAACAGACCGCCATCTTGAATCGATAGCGTGGCCATGATGACTTGTACTTTTCCGGCACTGTTATGTCTAGACACACTCGTAAATTAGTTTTCATGTATGATATACCATTGCGGTTAAACATTTCACCGAGTACATCATAGTATGTCTTCGTAAAAGACCCCCAAATCATGGGGGCTGGGAAGCGGAGCGCCCTAATGTGTACTCGCACGACGTCCCCTCCCCAATACACGATCTTTGTTACAACACATCTTCACCTACCCAAAAAAAACACCTGTACATGGTACACTGATGCTTACTGAGTAGATTTCGACTAGAAATCGCCAACTTTTTTATATGTTTCAATAACCGTTTCATCTGCGAAAAGAAATAAATTATACAATTACAATATTTTTTTCAAATTCAATACTGACACTTTGCTATATATGCGAAACAGTAGCACTCGGTTCTGAATTGACCCCATTCATTAAGTGAAAAAAAAAGTAAATATCCAGAAAGCATTTGATATATCGATACAATAGTTAGTATCGCCCATTCCTAGGGCGCTTCTACTCTGAACTATTTCTAGTTTTCCAACTCATTTTCATATCAGGTTCAGTCTAATTTTCCTATTTGTATTTAAAAAAAAATACCACGAAACAGAAGAATCGAATTTAAAATCTGCATTTGTCGCCTGATTTTCTGCACCATTTCAAATAACATCACAGTGGAAATTATGACTAAAGAGTTAACGAAAAAATACTAACAAGTTTTGCAATTTCTGTTTGTTTTTCGCTTTCTTAAGGATGTTCCACCTAAAATCTCTGCCTTATGATTCCAAAGGTAAACCTTCTTTACATATTTTCTTTGCAATTAATATATTTCCAAGGACGAAATTTCCACATCGATAAAAACAACTTTACCGTACTTCCTGAAACATAACCGTAATTATATTAAAAATCAATCTTTTTCTTTGAGTAATGTTAGACTTGCTAATAGATGGCGCGACTTGCATATCGATGACCTCAAAAGACTCCTGTGTCTTGACCTTTGACCCCATTTCAATGATATTCGACATAATTGGTTCTGTATACCTCCTTAGGGATGTAAGGTCAGGTGATGCGTAACATCACAGCCTCTCCTTGACAAATGTCAACCCCGCCTTCTCGTGGTGCATCCTGTTCCCACTAAAGGGGCTCTGACGACCGCCCATAGCGGTATAACTATACCATCGGGATTAGAGGAAATTCTATCCCACACTCACCAACCCGATTGGCCAGCGTGGTGAGTTATGGCCAAACCCCTCCAAAATGATTCCACAACCTAAATCTTGGCCCTCAGTCTCCGGCAGCTGGAATGTACCTGGCCAAGGCAGCGGCCAGTGCGACATGAAGGCAGAGGGTGCTAAGAATCCCCGGAGGACCGGACTAGGCTGCCATCTGATGCTGACCTTGGCTACTTACAATGGACGCTCCCTATCTTCTGATTCAAGGCTTCTTGAATTGGAAGAGGAACTACAAAGGAGAAATTGGGACATCGTGGGGCTAAGTGAGGTAAGGAGAAAAGGAGAAGATCTCATCGAACTGAAAAGTGGACATCTCTTCTACTATCGTGGGACAGATACTGGCAGAACTAGTGGTGTTGGATTTATAATAAACAAGAAACTGAAGGATAAAGTTGTAGAAGTTGAAAGTTCCTCAGACATAGCTGCACGACTTGTTATCCAACTCTCGAAAAGATACCAGGCTCAGATTATTCAAACTTATGCACCCACCACAAGTCATCCTGAAGAAGAAATTGAAGAATTTTATGAGGAAATTTGTCATCTAAATAATAAAGGTAAGCAGCACTTGAAAATAATTATCGGAGATTTCAATGCAAAAATAGGGCAACGGCAACAGAATGAAACTTCAGTAGGTAAATTCGGTCACAGCAACAGAAACCAGCGTAGAAATACTCTCGTTGAGTTTGCAGAGGCAGAAGGGTTTTTCATCTTGAACTCCTTCTTCAAGAAAAAGCCACACAGGAAATGGACATGGAGACATCCAAATGGGACGACAAGTGAAATTGATTTTATTATGTGTAACAAAAAATTCGTCATAGAAGACTGCAGTGTGCTAAACAAGTTCAACACAGGTAGTGACCATAGATTGGTGAGATGTAAGATGCACCTCAACACTAAACTTGAACGTGGCAAGCTCATAAGACAAACAAAATCTATTGACATAACCAACCTTAAAAAACACCATAATACCTTCAAGTTAGAACTGAAGAACAGGTTCTCTGCTTTAGAAGGCCTAACATCGGAAGAAGTGGACATCTCTGAAGTTAACAGAAAAGTAACCAAAGCTCTTATGGAAACAGCAACAAAATTAGCTGGGTCTAAAAATAAGTTGCATGTGAACAAATTATCAGGAAAAACCAAAATGTTGATGCAAAGAAGAAGAGAGATGAGGACAACTAAAGAAGATGTGACTTCCAAAGTGGAATATATAGAGCTATGCAAGACAGTAAGAAAAAGTATCACTGAAGACGTAAGGAAATTCAACTGTGAACTAGTGAGGAAAGCAATTGAAAACAACCAAAGCCTAAAGATAGCAACGGGACATCTCAGTAAGGGAAGAAAACAGATTATAGCACTGAGAAAAGAAGATCGTTCTGTAACAAGAAATAGAGGCGAAATTTTGACAAGAGTGAAAGATTTCTACTCCAAATTATACGAAAGGGATGATATATGCACTCCAGACATCATGAAAGATACCAGTACCAGAGTTCCTCCAGTCCTTCCAGCAGAAGTTGCACATGCAATCAAGAACATGAAGCGAGGAAAAGCTCCAGGAGAAGATGGAATTACTGTAGACATCATACAAGAAGCAAGTGGAGAAATCGAAACAGTACTCGCCCAAATTTTCACTCGATGCCTTAATGAAGGAAAGATTCCTGAGGATTGGAACACCGCTACAATGATCCTGCTACATAAGAAAGGTGACATTGAGGATCTCGGAAACTACAGACCTATCAGCCTCCTATCAGTAGTTTATAAAATCTTCACTAAAGTTCTTTCACACCGCTTGAAGGTAACACTGGACATGGCTCAACCGAGAGAACAAGCTGGATTCAGGAGTGGCTACAGCACAATAGATCATATCCACGTGCTGAGAGAACTAATTGAAAGAGCGAGGGAATATGAACTTCCATTGTGCATGGCTTTTATCGATTATGAAAAAGCCTTTGATTCGGTGAAACCATCAGCAGTTGCAATGGCTCTGAAAACCTGCGGTATTGAAGATGCATACATTAATATTATTAATAACATCTATGAAAATGCAAGTGCAAAGATTAGGCTGTTTGAAAATACAACACACGTAAAAATTGGAAAGGGAGTGAGACAAGGTGACACCATATCTCCGAAGCTCTTTAATGCCACATTGGAGGGCGTTTTTCAGTCACTGAGCTGGGAAAACAAGGGGATAAAGATTAATGGAGATTATCTAACCCACCTTCGTTTTGCTGATGACGTAGTCATTTTTGCAACTACCCCATCAGAGCTGCAGAGTATGATCCAGGAACTTGCTGACAAGAGTAAAGAAGTGGGATTAAAAATGAACTTTCAGAAGACAAAAGTGATGTTCAATGCTTTTACAAGAAATGAAGATTTATCGATTGATGGAGAAAAGCTGGAGATAACAGACACGTACGTTTATCTTGGACAGCAGATATCAAGTGAGGGTCACATTGATGAAGAAATTAATCGGCGTACAAAACTTGCCTGGAGAGCTTTTGGAAGAAACAGCATAATTTTCAAGAGCAATATGCCATTATGTCTTAAAAGAAAAGTGTTTGATCAATGCATCCTTCCAGTGCTTACGTATGGTGCAGAGACGTGGACCTTAGCTAAAAGAGACATACAAAAGCTGCAGACAACTCAAAGCAGCATGGAGAGGTGCATGCTTGGTGTAACCAGGAGAGATAAGAAGAGGAACTCGTGGATCCGAAAAATGACAAGAGTGGAAGACATCATAATCAGAGTTAAATCCCTGAAATGGCAATGGGCTGGATATACTGCCAGAAGAACAGATCATCGATGGACAGCCGAAATTTTAAATTGGATTCCAAGGGACAGGAAAAGACCCAGAAGAAGACCATATGGGAGATGGGTGGATGAAATTCGAAAGTATGCAGGGGTGACATGAAGGAGACTGGCACAAGACAGACAGTTGTGGAGGAAACTTGGGGAGACCTTCGTCCAGCAGTGGATTGATAATGGTTGACAATGATGATGATGATACCTCCTTAACAATCACACCTTTTATCACATCATCAAAATCAAGTCAAAAATCAAGACACAGGAGTCTTCTTGACAACAGCAAGATTTATTTCACTTCCAAAAAATCTTATATAATCAAATCGACTTCAATTTTTTACGCTTTACAACCGTAGGTTGAAGAAGCGTATATGCTCCAGCTTTGTCCGTCCATCCGTCCGCACGATAACTGGCGTAAAAATGGTTCGATTTCGATGAAATTTTAGTATGTGGTAGGGAACCAACTGGGGACAAACCCTATTGAAAATGGGACAAATGGGGTCGAAGGTCCCGACGTAGGAGCGGAATCCTTCCATTACCCTTATGCGTCATAACTTGCGTAAATATTGTTCGATTTCAATGAAAGTTTCCTATGTGGAGGAGACCGCCTTGGGACGAACCCTATTCAAAATGGGTGTCGTGGGGTCAAAGGTCAGGACATAAAAGCGGGATGCATTCCATTGCTCTTATGCGTCATAACGTGCGTAAAAATGGTTCGATTTCAATGAAATTTCAGTATGTGGTAGGGGACCACCGGGGGACGAACCCTGTTGAATGTGGACGAAATGGGGTCAAAGGTCAGGACATAGGATTGCGATCCATTCCATCGCTCTTATCCCACATTATGAAGGTGGACGTGAAGTAATTTTGCTTCCTATACTTCCAGTGGAAAAACTTTTGTACACATTTCCTTCACAATTAATGTGTTTCCAAATATGAAAATTTGAACATCGATTAAAATAACTTTTTTATAACTTCTAATACTTAATATTTTCTAAAACATAACCATAATTATATTAAAAATCAATAACTTTTCCTTTGGTGGTGTTGAAACCAGAAAAATGATGGCGCGACCTGTACTTTGATGACGTCAGTAGACAAACAAAAATGTTGGATTGCATAATTATGGTTATGTTTTAGAAAATATTAAGTATTCCAAGTTATAAAATGAAGCTATTTTAATCGATGTTCAAATTTTCATCCTTGTGAACACATGAATTGTCCAGAAAAAAAAAGCGGCCTGTATTTTCATGACGTCAGCAGACAAAAAAATGTTGGATTGCATAATTATGGTTATGTTTTAGAAAAAATTAAGTATTGCAAGTTATAAAATGAAGCTATTTTAATCGATGTTCAAATTTTCATCCTTGTGAACACAATAATTGTCCAGAAAAAAAAAGCGGCCTGTATTTTCATGACGTCAGCAGACAAAAAAATGTTGGATTGCATAATTATGGTTATGTTTTAGAAAATATTAAGTATTCCAAGTGTGGTGTTATGGCGTCGCCCCATTAGATGTCGGCGCGCAGTCATACCATCTATCTCATTACGTCAAGCGTTGTTTGTTTATCCTATTAAAGTTTTATGAGGTCACACCTTGCTAGCAGATGGTCGCAATTCCCATCTGCCTCATTACGTCACGCGTTGTGTGCGTGACGTAATGAGGCAGAGAAAAGCTGGAGATAACAGACATGTACGTTTATCTTGGACAGCAGATAGCAAGTGAGAGTCACATTGATGAAGAAATTAATAGGCGTACAAAACTTGCCTGGAGAGCTTTTGGAAGAAACAGCATAATTTTCAAGAGCAATATGCCGTTATGTCTTAAAAGAAAAGTGTTTAATCAATGCATCCTTCCAGTGCTTACGTATGGTGCAGAGACGTGGATCTTAATTAAAAGAGACATACAAAGGCTGCAGAGAACTCAAAGCAGCATGAAGAGGTGCATGCTTGGTGTAACCAGGAGAGATAAGAAGAGGAACTCGTGGATCCGAAAAATGACAAGAGTGGAAGACATCATGATCAGAGTTAAATCCCTGAAATGGCAATATGCTGGATATACTGCAAGGAGGACAGAATATCGATGGAAAGCCGAAATTTTAGATTGGATTCCTAGGGACAGGAAATGACCCAGAAGAAGACCACATGGCAGATGGGTGGATGAAATTCGAAAGTATGCGGGAGTGACATGGAGGAGACTGGCACAAGACAGACCGTTGTGAAAAAAACTTGGGGAGACCTCCGTCCAGCAGTGGATTGATAATGGTTGACAATGATGATGATGATCTCCATGTCCATGTTGTGTTTGTGAATGAACGTTTCATTCGGAACAAATGAACGATAACTATAATTCTTAATTTCGGTACTTAAAATATGAAAATAAATGATTTACACCTAAACCTTTCAATTTCGGAACTTAAAATATGGAAAATAAGTGCTTCATTTGTGATAAGACTTCGGTTCACTTGATGTTTCCCAGGAACCATTTTTTCATTACTCTGTTAATAAAAACAAATACAAATTTGTTCATTCTGTTGAATTGGTGACTCTCGACAAAGCATTGAAAATTTATTTTTCAATCGAGTTTAAATGTATGTGCATAAGGCCAATTACTTGTTTCCCACAGCATGTTGAAACACGAAAATTTAAAGCACAAAAGTTTTTACGCACTTGTGAAAATCACAGCTGCAACCTTGGGAACGACACTGCTGGACGCAATAATACGAATTACTGTTGTTCTTCGGAGAATTCCAGAATAAATGTTACATAAAAAAAATAATAATAAGCTAACCAAAGATCGCACCGGTCGCTGAGACGCCAATCGACTATTTACGCATGCTACTATTTTTCCAAAGTTTAAAAGCATTAGGCATATATCTGTACCTAGGCGCTCGCGGTATTTCATCGGCGAAGAATTAGCTGCAGAAACAACTACTCATATTCCCTACCCAGAATCACACAGACCACTGGGCGTTTTCTAAAGTTATTTTAGTGACTGTATACATTTTGAATGTAAGGTCAGGTGATGCGTAACATCACAGCCTCTCCTTGACAAATGTCAACCCCGCCTTCTCGTGGTGCATCCTGTTCCCACTAAAGGGGCTCTGACGACCGCCCATAGCGGTATAACTATACCATCGGGATCAGAGGAAATTCTATCCCACACTCACCAACCCGCTTGGCCAGCGTGGTGAGTTATGGCCAAACCACTCCAAAATGATTCCACAACTTAAATCTTGGCCCTCAGTCTCCGGCAGCTGGAATGTACCTGGCCAAGGCAGCGGCCAGTGCTACATGAAGGCAGAGGGTGCTAAGAATCCCCGGAGGACCGGACTAGGCTGCCATCTGATGCTGACCTTGGCTACTTACAATGGACGCTCCCTATCTTCTGATTCAAGGCTTCTTGAATTGGAAGAGGAACTACAAAGGATCAAGTGGGACATCGTGGGGCTAAGTGAGGTAAGGAGAAAAGGAGAAGATCTCATCGAACTGAAAAGTGGACATCTCTTCTACTATCGGGGGACAGATACTGGCAGAACTAGTGGTGTTGGATTTATAATAAACAAGAAACTGAAGGATAAAGTTGTAGAAGTTGAAAGTTCCTCTGACAGAGCTGCACGGCTTGTTATCCAACTCTCGAAAAGATACCAGGCTCAGATTATTCAAACTTATGCACCCACCACAAGTCATCCTGAAGAAGAAATTGAAGAATTTTATGAGGAAATTTGTCATCTAAATAATAAAGGTAAGCAGCACTTGAAAATAATTATCGGAGATTTCAATGCAAAAATAGGGCAACGGCAACAAAATGAAACTTCAGTAGGTAAATTCGGTCATGGCAACAGAAACCAGCGTGGAAATACTCTCGTTGAGTTTGCAGAGGCAGAAGGATTTTTCATCTTGAACTCCTTCTTCAAGAAAAAGCCACACGGGAAATGGACATGGAGACATCCAAATGGGACGACAAGTGAAATTGATTTTATTATGTGTAACAAAAAATTCGTCATAGAAGACTGCAGTGTGCTAAACAAGTTCAACACAGGTAGTGACCATAGATTGGTGAGATGTAAGATGCACCTCAACACTAAACTTGAACGTGGCAAGCTCATAAGACAAACAAAATCTATTGACATAACCAACCTTAAAAAACACCATAATACCTTCAAGTTAGAACTGAAGAACAGGTTCTCTGCTTTAGAAGGCCTAACATCGGAAGAAGTGGACATCTCTGAAGTTAACAGAAAAGTAACCAAAGCTCTTATGGAAACAGCAACAAAATTAGCTGGGTCTAAGAACAAGTTGCATGTGAACAAATTATCAGGAAAACCCAAAATGTTGATGCAAAAAGAAGAGAGATGAGGACAACTAAAGAAGATGTGACTTCCAAAGTGGAATATATAGAGCTGTGCAAGACAGTAAGAAAAAGTATCACTGAAGACGTAAGGAAATTCAACTGTGAACTAGTGAGGAAAGCAATTGAAAACAACCAAAGCCTAAAGATAGCAAAGGGACATCTCAGTAAGGGAAGAAAACAGATTATGGCACTGAGAAAAGAAGATGGTTCTGTAACAAGAAATAAACGCGAAATTTTGACAAGAGTGAAAGATTTCTACTCCAAATTATATGAAAGGGATGATATATGCACTCCAGACATCATGAAAGATACCAGTACCAGAGTTCCTCCAGTCCTTCCAGCAGAAGTTGCACATGCAATCAAGAACATGAAGCGAGGAAAAGCTCCAGGAGAAGATGGAATTACTGTAGACATCATACAAGAAGCAAGTGGAGAAATCGAAACAGTACTCGCCCAAATTTTCACTCGATGCCTTAATGAAGGAAAGATTCCTGAGGATTGGAACACCGCTACAATGATCCTGCTACATAAGAAAGGTGACATTGAGGATCTCGGAAACTACAGACCTATCAGCCTCCTATCAGTAGTTTATAAAATCTTCACTAAAGTTCTTTCACACCGCTTGAAGGTAGCACTAGACATGGCTCAACCGAGAGAACAAGCTGGATTCAGGAGTGGCTACAGCACAATAGATCATATCCACGTGCTGAGAGAACTAATTGAAAGAGCGAGGGAATATGAACTTCCATTGTGCATGGCTTTTATCGATTATGAAAAAGCCTTTGATTCGGTGAAACCATCAGCAGTTACAATGGCTCTGATATCCTGCGGTATTGAAGATGCATACATTAATATTATTAATAACATCTATGAAAATGCAAGTGCAAAGATTAGGCTGTTTGAAAATACAACACACGTAAAAATTGGAAAGGGAGTGAGACAAGGTGACACCATATCTCCGAAGCTCTTTAATGCCACATTGGAGGGTGTTTTTCAGTCGCTGAGCTGGGAAAACAAGGGGATAAAGATTAATGGAGATTATCTAACCCACCTTCGTTTTGCTGATGACGTAGTCATTTTTGCAACTACCCCATCAGAGCTTCAGAGTATGATCCAGGAACTTGCTGACAAGAGTAAAGAAGTGGGATTAAAAATGAACTTTCAGAAGACAAAAGTGATGTTCAATGCTTTTACAAGAAATGAAGATTTATCGATTGATGGAAAAAAGCTGGAGATAACAGACACGTACGTTTATCTTGGACAGCAGATATCAAGTGAGGGTCACATTGATGAAGAAATTAATCGGCGTACAAAACTTGCCTGGAGAGCTTTTGGAAGAAACAGCATAATTTTCAAGAGCAATATGCCATTATGTCTTAAAAGAAAAGTGTTTGATCAATGCATCCTTCCAGTGCTTACGTATGGTGCAGAGACGTGGACCTTAACTAAAAGAGACATACAAAGGCTGCAGACAACTCAAAGCAGCATGGAGAGGTGCATGCTTGGTGTAACCAGGAGAGATAAGAAGAGGAACTCGTGGATCCGATAAATGACAAGAGTGGAAGACATCATGATCAGAGTTAAATCCCTGAAATGGCAATGGGCTGGACATACTGCCAGAAGGACAGATCATCGATGGACAGCCGAAATTTTAGATTGGATTCCAAGGGACAGGAAAAGACCCAGAAGAAGACCACATAGGAGATGGGTGGATGAAATTCGAAAGTATGCAGGGGTGACATGGAGGAGACTGGCACAAGACAGACCGTTGTGGAGGAAACTTGGGGAGACCTTCGTCCAGCAGTGGATTGATAATGGTTGACAATGATGATGATACATTTTGAACGATATATTTGGTCTTACAATAATATTTGCTAAAATTTTACTTAAATAGTGAAACTAATGCTATTGCATATTTTTTTCACCGACAGTGTTGTATTCAGAGAGTTTTTCCGGGAGGGAGGGAGGGAGGGGGGGGAGGTTACAAATTTTAAAGGAACTGAAAGTTGTTTACTGATTATACATAATAATACATGTATAATACCTACAATTATATGATTTAATATATGCATATATATAGCTTCGGAAGGTTTGGTTTGTTTTTTCCTCTGCTTTGTTCTCGGTTTTAATTTGTTTTATTTTTCCTCTTAATTTCTTTTTCTGCTTTTGTTTTAGCACTATGTAAGTATTATGGTTTTTGTTTCTTTATGCACCTTTTGGCGCTTTAGAATTTCAAACTTAATTTTTGTTTGGTGCTTTTAGTTGGGTTTTCAGCTATAGAGCCTTTGCACGTGACGTCACAAAATTGTCTGCTAGGCTTCCGGGTGCTTAGAAAGTACCCGAGCTGGTCTCTCTCCATGCTTTCCAATGGCTACTGCTGCTGTAAATAGAGTTAAAAAAAAAATGTTCTTTCTGACAAAGTTTGCCATCTTAATGTGGTGGAAAAGCAACGTTACGAAGAAAAGCTTAGAAATAATGGCATAGGAGATCCAAATGACATACCTGTAAGATATTTTTATCGCCTAGAAGTTGGTTTTGCTCCGGAACTCCCTGATCTGAACTGTCACGATATTGATAACTATATAGTAGACAGTTTTTTTGTTTTTGTTTTTTTTTGTGTGTTATACCGGAAAAGATGTAAAAGCTTATACGCATATAAACATTACCGGAAAAGATTATACCGGAAAAGATGTAAAAGTCTTGACGCATATAAACATTTTACAGATGGGTGGGTTAGAAATGTATTAATTCTGAAGACTGAAAACGGAAAATTGCTTATCCCGTTTAAGGTAAACTGTTACATTTCAGACTGGTTCCAGTGTGTATTGCAATTAAAGAAAAGAAAATACCGACTTATCATATCCCGAAAAATGGAACATTTTTCCCCCAAAAAAGAGAAACCAGTTCCGGGAAAACGTATGACACAATAATGTATGACAGCACCCTTTAATTCTATGTGGAAGTATATCCTTAAATTTCGGTTCGAGAAAAAAAAACGGAATCTGTTTCGGTATTTAGAAATCAGTAACTGTACAAATTCTTGAAAAGATCACGTAAGCTTAGCAATTTCCGATTCGACAGCAAAGTTCATGCGTTCAGAGCATTTTAAATAGAATAGGAGTCTACGTAAAAACTTGAAAATAATACATAAGGATGAGCAAGAAAATGTTCCGATATAAATTCGATTTTAACGTAGTAAAATATGCGGATTTACGATACCCAAAATGAAGTGTTTACTGCAGATCCTATCACACGGCCTAGGCTATTTACGGCTATTTTCCATATAATCAGGCGTTTTTCTGCCGTTCTAAAGCAATAAAAATAAATGCCACTACCTCACTCGTACTTTGAGAAGCACCCATAAGCCACACAACTTTTAACCACTTCTAAAACTTGAAACAATCGCTTCTCCATGTTAATCCTATGGGAACCTTAGCAGCTGAACTATCTCTTAACCACCTGGAAGTAACCGTGACGTCAAATATGACGTTGTTTCAACGGCACCATATAGTAAAGCGACTACGCCTGTATAATAAAGCGACTACGCCCGATCGAATACAACCAATAACAGCGCCCCTAGCGGTGAAATGAGTAAGTTAGCCATTGAAAATCGAAAACGAAAAGAGATAGAGCCAAATTTCCAATTACAAAGTTATAGATCATCAATTAATTAGTACAAAACGACATTTGTTTTACACGGGTAAGATAAATTGTCGCCTGAATGCTCTAAAATGTTCGAAATCGATGCGCGACCTTATGTGTGAACGTTTGAAGGGAATAGGCTTGGGTATAAGCAAACACACACAATGTATTGCATGAATGCGTACTTATGACAATACAGTTTGATGACGTCAGACAATACAAAATCAAAAAAGACAAACTGGCGCACAGTGATAAAAAGTTAATGACGAGTATGTTCGAAGAGTTCGCCATTGCCCACGATACACATTTGTATTCGTGAAAGTAACTCTGCATGCATATCCTCCTCAGCATGGAAGGTGTCACACTACTGAAAACATCTGTAATACGACAACGTAGATCTAGCAGACTTGTAGGCGCTCTTGCATACACTTGGTTTTTTACGTAACTCCAGAAATTCAAGCTCGCCATTCTAACACGGCGTACATAGACCTAAACTTCTAATCAGGGTGCATCCTGCTACTGGTTTTTATATCGTAGGTACGGAACAAAGTCACAATCTGAATTTGCATATGGCTACATTTCCGAAATATGAATATGCAGATTCGAATCGTAGCGCATCGATTTCGGACATTGTAGGATATTCAGGCGACAATTTATCTTATCCGCGTGAAACAAATGTCGTTTTGCGCTAATTAATTGATGCTCTACAACTTTGCAATTGGAAATTTTGCTCTATCTGTTTTGGTTTTCGATTTGCAATGGTTAACTTCCGGATTTCGTTACTAGGGGCTATGCTATTGGTTGCATTCGGTTAGGCGTAGTCCTGTTACTATACCGTTATCTCACTCGCATAACTGTACCTCTCCGTATGCAAGTTATTTCAGGCTACAGGGACTTTCCCAAGCACCCTGTATATACACATATATGAGTAAAGTGAAAAGCTCTAAAAATAACTGCAAGCAAGCATGCACACACCACATGACAGTGATATGATTGCAAGTGAAGAACAACATGATACAACTCAAGGTGGATCAGAGGAGGGGAGAGAATAAGGTAACAAATCAGGAGAATGAGCGAGTGTTTTGCTTGTTTTGTGAGAAGAAAAGCTTGAATGTATCAGAGGTTGGTGGGTAAGGGGAGGGGGACAAAAGAGCAAGTTTGACAACCAATGTAGAGTCAAGACAGATGAATAAAAGACCTACGGAGGGGGGGGGTCCCTTCACGATTAGTGCTTGTTGTGAATGTGCGTATATAAGGATACTAAAAGTTAGCTGTTTAAAGGTTGAAGGGCCACGGGTGGCCTAGTGGGCAACGATCGTGACTGCCACGGAAATGACCTCAGGTTCGATCCCAGTAAGGTACGAACGCTCGATCCACTAAATATCCGCCGTGCGTCGAATGGGCACGTTAAGCCGTTGGACCCCCGGTACTGCCTACCCCCCGGTAATAAATAAGGGCGTCTACCTCCCCCTTTCTACTTCGCTTCCGTGTCTCTTTCCTATCGGGAACTCTAGCCCAAATCTCCTAGCTTCCTATTTTTAAGGGTTGTTTAAGACCTGGAGTGAGACACTCCCTTCTTAAAATCCTCTACATGTGATCCAAGATCCCTTTTAAAGGTCCTTTCTTTGGAAAACCTTCTGCGTTCGGTCCGGAAATAGTTTTTCAAACGTAGGATGGATGGGTAAACGTTGTCGCTGCCTCGTTAAGGGTTTCATTACGCTGTGAGAGTGCCAAAGGAAGTCAATAACGTGGATTAAGTGTGGCCCATAAAAGGCCCTTTTTGAATGTTGATTGTGGTATATGTGTAAAATATTTATTTTGACGAAACGATTGTCTCTCCTCATGAATATGTAGCTGTCTAGCTAGAAGAATAAAAGCAATAAAATTTTATTTGCCAGGGAAGAACTGCCTGGTCGCACGAATCAAGACTTCAAAGCAGTATTGAAAGGAAAGGCGACAATTCCGTTGGAATAAATATTCAAGACTATGGTCTGCCAAATACATCTTGTGGTTGCCCTGTGTTAGTTTATGTTTTAGGGGACGCCAATTGCTCTCGACTCCCTTTGTATGCTCTCCTGTGAGAGGGTCAACGAAGTTGATTGAGTGGTTCACGGTGAAATGGTCGTGGCCACAGCTTGGCAGGTTTCCATCCTGGCTCCCTGTGTTTCAGGATGAGGGCTGGCAATGTATCTGCAGGTCTGTTGTTATCAGGTTAGATTTCCACACTGAATCGTTTGGTATGTAGTTCGAAGATACCAAGAATCGAGGTACCCTCAACGAGACGACAGCAGCTGTACTTCCGCTTACCGACCTTCGCTTCGTCTCCTGCCACGATGATTCCATCACCGCCATTACCCTTATAAAGACCTTTAACAATGAAAAGTATGTCTCCAAACCGAAATATTTATTGTGACGATCAAGATTTTTCCTTCATGAATGTGAAGAGGTCTAGCTAGAAAAAAATCAAATATAGTGATTTTGTATTAGCAAAGAACTAGTTAATTACACCAAGTAAGACCTCAAAACAGTGTTTTGTTGAAATAAGACAGTTCTGTTGGAATAAATACTCTAAGAATGTTGTTTGCCTGTATATTGTGTCTGATAAAATAGTAAGGGATCTGTCGCATATATATTTTTCTAATATTTAGGAAATTCCTCATATTTTTGTCACTCCAAACTTCATCGAAAATGCCTTCAATTCTACATTTCAAACCCCTTCTTCCCGAATATAAAAAAAGCAAAAAAAAAAAAACGTTAAACAACTCATTGGTTCTCCATACAAAACACATCAGTACTACTCCCAAGCTCTCTCTAGCCTGTGAAAACTATATAGAGTGAAGGTACTTCGGAAAATAAGTTACAAGTCCATGAAGTCATGTTAATATAAAAATTCAAAAGTTCCCCTACCAATAAAGTACACTTTCTATTTACCTCCTGTAGCATTCCGATTGTACGGGTAAAACAACTGAATGTAACCATTGTCGCAAAGAAAACACCGGAATAATGGCTTATAGCGAGTGCGGCAAACCCTACAAGACCCCACCTACTCGCAATATCCAAAGTATCTCTGAACCAATCGCGTGACGGAATGGCCTTAATTGAAATTCCGCATATTCACTTGTGATTTACACTACCTGGGTCACATCCACAAAAAACTGGCACGCCATAAGCAGCAAATACACAACCCCCTTCCTTCTGACACCATCCATTCCCACCACACCAAAAGTTAAAGAGCAGAGACAGACCATAAAGGAAGGATATATATAGAGAAGTCACTGCCTGTATCCAGTTGAAACTCATGACGTAGACAGCACTGCAACCGCGGCCTAAAACAGAACTGCAGTTGATTGACAGCTGGGCTTCCCAGGAATCACCGCGAACCCCATGACTTTGTCATTTGAGCTTCGACCTCCCTGCAGAGTGGCAGACGACGGATACGACATATACTTATCATATTCCGGATTCTTTTTGGTTTGCATCTTCAGTTTCCTGTAGCATTCTAATTAGAGGCATTATTCTTCATTGATCGTTAACTTTTCCTTTGTAAATTCCATTTCTTAGGTTTCTACGTGTTTTTGGTGCACATTTCGATCATGCATACTTTGTCATTGTTTTCTTCACAATATAGCTTTCCGTTCAATTCTGATTTGTATTCCATTGTCATCTGTTTCAATATCTACGTGTTTGGCTTCAATATCTATGGATATTGATTTGTATTCCATTGTCATCTGTTTCGATATCTACGTGTTTGGCTTCAATATCTATGGATACTGATTTGTAACGGATTTTTGGCTTCAATATCTATGGATATTTCGTTATTTTCATCTTTCCGGTGCCTTACTTGGCTTAGATTGGGACGGCAGTTGAGGACAAAGGTCCTGTGTGTTTGTGTGGGTGTGTGTGTGGGGGGGGGGGGTCAACGGATGTGGCGCATCCTCATTACCCCAGAACTGGGTTGGGGTTGCCATAGCAACCATTGCCAATGAGATGGAAACTTGTCGCAGTTTGGTTCTGTTTTAGGTCCGTAGGGGCGCCACGCACTCCGTCAGCGGCCTAAACTGCCAACCTCGACCGGATTAAAAACGTCATCATCGCTTTTTTGTCTTTGTATAAGATATCCCCAAATCATGGGGGGCTGGGAGAGGGGAGCGCCCTGATGTGCTCTCGCACGACGTCCTCTGCCCCATACACAAACTTTGTTGCAACACAACATGTTTGCACTGTTCGCCACGCCACAGGTAAACACCTGGACATGGTTCACTGATGTTTACACATACACTCCCACCACAGCCCAAAAAGCAACCCCCGAGTCATACAGATCCTCCGAAGAACTCGAAAGGACTCACACACAAGCAGGCGGCGAGTGCAACTCGAAGGTACACCGGGAACGTCCATGTAGGCGGACAAAGGTGACCAAGGCACTCACATAACCCATGGCAGTGCCTCTCCGGCTCACATCCACACGGAACCGGCACACCACAAGCAGCAAATGCACAACAGCCTCCCTTCAGACACCATCCATTCACACCACACCAAAAGTGCAGAGACAGAACCAACACCACCCCAACCCCCTGGCTCATACAGCCTCCTGCTGTCTCGGGCAGCGGCCTGCACCACCAACCTTGATTGATGAAAGGGTCGGAGGTTAACCTCTACACCTTCGATCAGAACAACAAACACAAGTCACAAAAGCATAACACTAGAAAAAGCCTAACACCCCCGGGTTTCAAGGGCCGAAATTAAGGGGCTAAGTAACCCCAATGAGAGGTGTAGTTGTTCTTGGTCCCGGTAATAATCCGAGGCCAAGTCCCCCACTGATACCTAAAGGTTCGGTCAGTCAAAGTGCGGGCGTCCACTCTCGCAGCTCCCACTTAGGGCTCTAGATACAAGGGCTGTCTCTTACGGCAGATTTCAATAGTCCCCGGAAGTTGCGGCTGGTGACGTAGCTGGGATGCATCGCTGAGTGTTAGGAATGGCGTTTCCTTTGTTCTGTGCGGTGAACTCTGATGATAAATACAACTACTGAGCTGCCGAATATGAAACAAAATGGTGAAATGATTTAAAGAAACAAAAGGAGTGAAGCAGAATATATCATTGATTGTTTCTTCTTTTAAAGATATGTGTATTACTTCCATCAAACGCGAAAATAATGCGTTTCTGTTAATAATTTTTGTGAAACGTATCGGATATTCAGGTGTCCATTTAATTCGATTCTACCTTCTACAAGCGAGTTTGCCTGTATTTTTGTAAGTATGTTTCGAAAGCATTTGTCATTTTTTTTTTTTTTTTATCAATTTTTGATTTTTCGTATTTTGGTTGTTTAACTTAATTTTTAGTTCTCTGTTTTGTTTCAATAATAGCCGCCGCTAACAATTCCATCTTCTGGCTTCGAGAGAAAAGCCCCCCCCCCCTGTTTCAGAAAGCTTAGCTCTTTTTCCGTTATTAACACTTTGTGACTAAACTTTTTTTTTTTTTTTTTTTTTGAGCTTATCACATTTCATGCAGAAAATTGTCTCTTCATTTGATGCAGGTTGAATAGAGGCCACGTTTTCTTTAAAAGACTTTTTTGGGGACCAAGATTTTTAAGTCTATCAAAAGCATCATGCAGTAATTTTCCCTTTCTTTGTCTAACACCTCTTGCACTGACATTTTCAACCTTGGATCTCGGTAAATTGACTGTTGGTATAGCCGACGATTTAAATATATTTTTTCATTGGTAAACCAAGCAGGCGATTCATCATATCGTATTCGTACTTACTGAGTAAAAAGTGCTCGCTGCAAATCCTGGTATTTTTCTCATTAAAAGAATCTGCACTGCAACACCTGTTAACCCAGTCTTTTGTAACTACTAGGTCGTTTCGATGGAAACAGTGAAAAATTAGGTTTCGCCCTTTCGTACTCCTACTGGTATTTCGGCACGTAGCAACAGCGCAGAAAGCCATTGTACGAAAGAAATTAAGCGCAAAAATTCGATGTCAGAAACACAACCAAACAAGCAGCAGATAACAAATACGAATGCAAAAAACCCTATATTAGGGACGGACGACTGCTTATAGCCAATCGAGTTGCTCACGGTGGACGTTAAACCTCACAATAAAAAAAAAAAAAATAAAGTTAGTAAAATCATGCAATGCATTGATTATGATACGCGTTCCAATATACTAGAAATCATTACACAAGCTATTACTCAAGTTATGAGGAAAATGGCTGTGGAATAAATCTCACCCCTGTGCCCTGACCTTTGATCCATTTGGATGATATTCAACAGAACTGGTTCAGTATATCTCCGAAATACCATGATGAAGTTTTGTCGCAATCGAAGCAATTTTACGGAAGTGATGATGCATACCCGCTGTGGAATAGATCCCGCTCCTGCGTCCTAACCTTTCACCCCATTCGCCCATTTTCAATAGGATTCGTCCCCAGGAAGGTCCCTACAGCATACCAACATTTCATCCAAATCGAAGCATTTTTACGTAAGTTATGACTCATAATGGCGATGGAAGTGATCCCGCTCTTATGTCCTGACCTTTGACTCCATTTCGTTTACTTTCAATAGGGTTCTTTCCCAGGTGTTCCCCTACCACATACTAAAATTTCATCGAAATCGAACGATTTTTACGCAAGTTATTGTGCGGACGAACATACGCACACAACGCGTGACGTAATGAGGCAGATGGGAATCGCGACCATCTGCTAGCACGGTGTGACGTCATAAAACTTTAAAAGGATTCACAAACAACGCGTGACGTAATGAGATAGATTGCATGATCGCGCGCCAACATCTAATGGGCGACGCCATGACACCACACTACAAACTCGGTGATTCGGGGTGCTTATTTAACCCACTAAACAAAGTTTCTTTAAGTCCAGATCAAGCTAAATCGATTTCTAGTACCAGAAAACGGTAGGTTAACGACTTTCATCAAAATCCTCATAGCCGTTTTTAAAATAAAATTTACATACATACAAGAATTGCTCCTTTAAGGTGAACGCCAAGTAATTTTCCTTCCTGTACTTCGAATGGAAAAAATTCTGTACACATTTTCTTCCCAATTAATGCGTTCCCAAGGATGAAAATTTGAACATCGATTAAAATAGCTTCATTTTATAACTTGGAATACTTAATATTTTCTAAAACATAACCATAATTATGCAATCCAACATTTTTTTGTCTACTGACGTCATGAAAATACAGGTCGCGCCATTTTTTTTAGACAATTAATGCATTCACAAGGATGAAAATTTGAACATCGATTAAAATAGCTTCAGTTTATAACTTGTAATACTTAATATTTTCTAAAACATAACCATAATTATGCAATCCAACATTTTTTTGTCTGCTGACGTAATGAAAATACAGCTCGCGCAATCTTTTTCTGGACAATTAATGCGTTCACAAGGATGAAAATTTGAAAATCGATTAAAATAGCTTCATTTTATAACTTGCAATACTTAATATTTTCTAAAACATAACCATAATTATGCAATCCAACATGTGTTTGTCTACAGACGTCATGAAAATACAGGTCGCGCCATTTTTTTCTAGACAATTAATGCATTCACAAGGATGAAAATTTGAACATCGATTAAAATAGCTTCAGTTTATAACTTGTAATACTTAATATTTTGTAAAACATAACCATATTTTTGCAATCCAACATTTGTTTGTCTACTGACGTCATCAAAGTACAGGTCGCGCCGTCCTTTTTCTGGTTTCAACACCACCAAAGGAAAAGTTATTGATTTCTAATGTAATTATGGTTATGTTTTAGAAAATATTAAGTATTCCAAGTTGTAATAAAGTTATTTTAATCGATGTTCAAATTTTCATCCTTGGAAACACATTAATTGTGAAGGAAATGTGTACAAAAGTTTTTCCATTGGAAGTATCGGAAGCAAAATTACTTGACGTCCACCTTAATAATATGGGATAAGAGCGATGGAATGCATCGCATTCCAATGTCCTGACCTTTGACCCCATTTCGTTCACATTCAATAGGGTTCGTCCCCAGGTGGACCTCTACCACATACTAAAATTTCATCGAAATCGAACCATTTTTACGCACGTTATAAAGCATAAAGGTAATGGAATGCATCCCGCTATTATGTCCTACCTTTGACCCCACTTCACGCATTTTGAATAAGATTCGTCCCCAGGCGGTCCC
Organism: Macrothele yani; assembly: GCA_039090855.1. Classification (NCBI taxonomy): domain Eukaryota; kingdom Metazoa; phylum Arthropoda; class Arachnida; order Araneae; family Macrothelidae; genus Macrothele; species Macrothele yani. The sequence goes on along the minus strand of CM077032.1, from coordinate 57,138,554 downwards.
CTACCACATAGTAAAATTTCATTGAAACCATATATACGCAAGTTATGACGCATAACATCAATGGAAGGATCCCGCTCCTACGTCGTGACCTTTGACCCCATTTGTTCCATTTTCAATAGGGTTCGTCCCAAGGTGGTCCCCTACTACATACTAAAATTTCATCGAAATCGAACCATTTTTACGCCAGTTTTCGTGCGGCGGACTAAGCTGGAGCATATACGCTTCTTCAACTTACGATTGGAAATCGTAAAAAGGCGTCCACCCAGCTCTTATTTGCACACTGACAAGAATCCCCGTGACGTTACTGAGCTGCGCAGGACAGTTCCACTTCCATGACTTACTAGAGACGTTATCCCTTTTAAGGGAGTACCAGTGTATTTGTGCTTAGAATAACAGATAAGAAAAATTAGGACATATATTTATTAATAATAATATTTTCAAAATATTTACTGAAAGGCAATCTAGTTGTCATGGTTATTGAGAGAATGGAAATATTTGAATAACTAACCTCCATTAGAAAATCACAGAAACAAATTAAATGTGTGAAGTTTTAGGAAAACGGCGCGCAGTTTAATAATCCTTAATCGTAAAAATTAAACAGTTCTGAATTCATTGAAATCACGTCCACTTGCTTAGCTGCATTTCTTGGTGAAAGCATGTTATGGCACATAACCAAAAAACTTGAACTTGTATTTCGAGTGTAATTATTTCACCACAAAAACTCTCAGCGCTAGATAATTATGCTGTACGTAATTTCCTATCTCTTGTGTATATGGAAACTCCCAGAGAAACATTGATTCTGGTAACATAGTAGTTACATCACTTATCACAGGTTCGGCTTCTCATCTACAGCTATGGGAAAGACGTAGGTAGAGATGAGATAATATATGATAGAGAGTCAGAAAACTTTCGTAAAAATAGAAATACTCATATTTACACACAGATACACTGCTGGATAATTGCTAAGGACGGATCATAAACGGCTATATAGCGCATAAAAAAGTAAGTGTTGTTGGATGCCAAGTGAAATAAAATAATGTCAGAATGCCAGGACATTACAAGAAAGACAATTTATTGTGCTCTGAAATCCAGAATGCTTTGGAACGTGTTCAAGGGACAAACAGGCCATTTTGTGCAGAATACGTAAACGGGAAAAAAAATGCAAATACCGTCCGCAGGCGTTCCGGCGTAAGATGTCAATACGGGATATGGCCACTATGGAGGGCGATGCAAGATTCCACACGTCGTGTCATGCTTTGCACAGCATTATCAAGCAGCTGTTGGGGTAATTTATCCAATTCCTCTGTCAGTGCACGGATGAGGGTGCCCTTGTTTATTGGAGGGCATTGGCAACCAGCAAGACTCCTCCCCAAAGCATCCCACACATTTTCAATGGGATTCAGATGTGGAGAACGTGCTGGCCATACGAGGCGGTGAATATCCTCGCTCTCAAGACACTCCTGGACAGCGACTGTTCGATGACATGTTGCGTTGTCGTCCATGAAAATGAATCTATCACCGACAGCACCACAGAACATGCAAACATGAGGTAGCAGAACATCATTAATGTATCGTTGGCCAGTCATAGTCCCAGTTGGAAGCACATAGAGGGACGTACGGCCATTGATCATGATGCCAGCCCATACCATGACACTACATGTCGGATATCGGTCCCTTTCCTGTATGTTTGCTGGACAATATGCAGTACCACTATCACGCCAGACCAGTCGTTATCAGTCCAATTGCGATGTTGATGGCACCATTGCAAACGGGCGGTACGGTGACGTCTGGACAATGGGATGCACACAACAGAACGGCGGGCGTATAGTCCTCCTTCATGCAAACGTCTGGCGACAGTTTTTCGGGAGATCCGCTTGCCAGTAGCAGCCATAAACTGATTTGCTACCTCACTAGCTGTGCTGCGCCGGTGTCTTTTTGTTGATAGCACTATGTACCGATCTTCTGCAGGTGTCGTACTGCGAACACGACCTCCCCCGTGACGTTTGCCACACTCTCCATTTGTTGGAAATGATTTCCAAAGCCTTGAAACAACACTGTGGCGGACGTCGAACTCCCTGGCAACATCTGTTATTTTGCGCCCTTCTTCAATCTTGCCAATAATACGGCCACGCGTAAAATCATCTAGGTGATGTCGGGAAGACATACTGAAAATTGTAAGTTCGTCAATTAATTCTTTCCCTTTCAACTTTGCGTTTGAACAACAATAGTCAATACGCGTCAAATCCTTTATATCTCTTATCAGCGCTATGACGTCACGAACAAGTTCCGCAATCCAAAATTTGCATACGCACAACACGTCCTACTGTATACCGCCCTCGCGCTAATTTCCACATTTTCCTGCCTTCCATTTTATGGTTGCTATCGTTGCTATTGTCATCCGTCCTTATCAATTGTCCGGCAGTGTATTATAATAAAACGTTCAATAAAGGTGTATAAGACACCGAGTGACAATAAAAGGTGACACAGAATGTTGGGTATTTTTTAAATTTTTAGCCACAACTGGATAATGTACAAAAATTACTTTTTTTCTTTCGATCACACACTAAACATCTACCGTTTTTAAAGAAAATTATTGCAGTGCCAGTTTCCCAGAGCTCTACTTTTTTGAGAAGAGTAATTGTGATCCGGGTCGCTGTCACTTCGCCAGCTATTTGTGTGCGGGTTTTTCGGAGGATCTGTATGACTCGGGAGTTTGTCTGGTGTTGCTTGTTGGGCCGTACTGGGAGTGTGTGTAAACATCAGTGAACCATGTCCAGGTGTTTATTTTGGGCGTGGTGAAGATGTGTTGCAACAAAGTTCGTGTATGGGGGAGGGGACGTCGTGCGAAAGCACATTAAGGCGCTCCACTCTCCCAGCCCCCATGATTTGGGGGTCTTATACGAAAACAAATTGTGAGGACAACGATAGACACTTTCCGATTATTACTTTTGGTGGAGTGCTATGTCCAATGCTTCAGAGTCTGTTTCCAAGTAATCCATTGGCAACTTCTTTTTCTGTATTTATTCTGCACTATTATATGTTACTGATTAAAACTCAGGCATATACTATTGTACGATTCACTTGCCTAGGAGGAGCGATTTGTTTTTACGAGGGGTTTACACCATTATAACAGGCCCGATTTGCGCCTTAGAAGAAAACGTACTTCCATCTGTAGACAGATAAGGATGACAGTCAATAACTTTGACTACTAGTTTACCCGCTGCCAAAAACATTCTTTGGTTGAACACACTGTACTTATAATTATTTTAACAGATCAGATCAGATCATATGTAGAGGATTTTAGGAAGGGAGTGTCTGACCCCAGGTCTTAAACAACCCTTAGAAATAGGAAGCTAGGAGATTTGGGCTAGAGTGCCCGATAGGAAAGTGACACGGAAGCGAGGTAGAAGACGCCCTTATTTACTACCGGGGTCCGACGGCTTAACGTGCTCATACAATGCTATAGTAGATCAGATCAGATCATATGTAGATTATTTTAGGAAGGGAGTGTCTGACCCCAGGTCTTAAACAACCCTTAGAAATAGGAAGCTATGAGATTTGGGCTAGAGTGCCCCATAGGAAAGTGACACGGAAGCGAGGTAGAAGACGCCCTTATTTACTACCGGGGTCCGACGGCTTAACGTGCTCATACAATGCTATAGTAGATCAGATCAGATCATATGTAGAGGATTTTAGGAAGGGAGTGTCTGACCCCAGGTCTTAAACAACCCTTAGAAATGGGAAGCTAGGAGATTTGGGCTAGAGTGCCCGATAGGAAAGTGACACGGAAGCGAGGTAGAAGACGCCCTTATTTACTACCGGGGTCCGACGGCTTAACGTGCTCATACAATGCTATAGTAGATCAGATCAGATCATATGTAGAGGATTTTAGGAAGGGAGTGTCTGACCCCAGATCTTAAACAACCCTTAGAAATAGGAAGCTAGGAGATTTGGGCTAGAGTGCCCGATAGGAAAGTGACACGGAAGCGAGGTAGAAGACGCCCTTATTTACTACCGGGGTCCGACGGCTTAACGTGCTCATACAATGCTATAGTAGATCAGATCAGATCATATGTAGAGGATTTTAGGAAGGGCGTGTCTGACCCCAGGTCTTAAACAACCCTTAGAAATAGGAAGCTAGGAGATTTGGGCTAGAGTGCCCGATAGGAAAGTGACACGGAAGCGAGGTAGAAGACGCCCTTATTTACTACCGGGCTTCGACGGCTTAACGTGCTCATACAATGCTATAGTAGATCAGATCAGATCATATGTAGAGGATTTTAGGAAGGGAGTGTCTGACCCCAGATCTTAAACAACCCTTAGAAATAGGAAGCTAGGAGATTTGGGCTAGAGTGCCCGATAGGAAAGTGACACGGAAGCGAGGTAGAAGACGCCCTTATTTACTACCGGGGTCCGACGGCTTAACGTGCTCATACAATGCTATAGTAGATCAGATCAGATCATATGTAGAGGATTTTAGGAAGGGCGTGTCTGACCCCAGGTCTTAAACAACCCTTAGAAATAGGAAGCTAGGAGATTTGGGCTAGAGTGCCCGATAGGAAAGTGACACGGAAGCGAGGTAGAAGACGCCCTTATTTACTACCGGGGTCCGACGGCTTAACGTGCTCATACAATGCTATAGTAGATCAGATCAGATCATATGTCGAAGATTTTAGGAAGGGAGTGTCTGACCCCAGGTCTTAAACAACCCTTAGAAATGGGAAGCTAGGAGATTTGGACTAGAGTGCCCGATAGGAAAGTGACATGGAAGCGAGGTAGAAGACGCCCTTATTTACTACCGGGGTCCGACGGCTTAACGTGCTCATACAATGCTATAGTAGATCAGATCAGATCATATGTAGAGGATTTTAGGAAGGGAGTGTCTGACCACAGGTTTTAAACAACCCTTAGAAATAGGAAGCTAGGAGATTTGGGCTTGAGTGCCCGATAGGAAAGTGACATGGAAGCGAGGTAGAAGACGCCTTTATTTACTACCGGGGTTCGACGGCTTAACGTGCTCATACAATGCTATAGTAGATCAGATCAGATCATATGTAGAGGATTTTAGGAAGGGAGTGTCTGACCCCAGGTCTTAAACAACCCTTAGAAATGGGAAACTAGGAGATTTGGGCTAGAGTGCCCGATAAGAAAGTGACATGGAAGCGAGTTAGAAAGGGGGAGGAAGACGCTCTTTTTTTTTTTTACCGCGGGCCATTCCCCGGGGTCCGATGGCTTAACGTGCCTATCCGACGCACGGCGGGTATTTAGTGGTAGTCACGAATTAAGAACACTAGGCCACCCGCTGCCTTAATTATTTTAACAAAAAAATAGTAATATATATACAATATGGAAAAACTGAATGCGGCCAGTATTTTATAGTTTGCTCCGGGCGCAGAAATGAGAGAGGGCTTGAGCACCCACCGAGGAGATTAAACATTCAAAAAATTACATAGTGTCTGACATAATGTCTTCCCAAAGCCCCCAAAAGTTTAAGAGCGACGTATGTCATAACTGTATATAAACTTATAGACGTACACTATTTTTACAAAAGTCGCAGGACACCCCGTCAAAAGCAAATGAATGATCTACTGCGTTGTTAAGATGCGCGGTACAGCTGCGAACGGTCCAAATACATGGCTGCAGCTGACTGCGATTAAATCACACTGTGAGATTGAGTGAAAATGTCGTGGCGGGAGAGAACTGACTTTGAGAAAGCAAAGATTGTTGGGTGTTATATTAGTGGGTTGTCCATAAGAGAAATCGAGAGGCGTTTAAACACACCCAAGTCAACTGTTTCGGATGTACTGAATAAGTGGAAGACGCATGGAGTGCCTGAAGTAGCAAAACGTACCGGCAGACTAAAGAAAATCAGTGATAGAGGACGTCGAAGCCTCAGGATAGTCGTTACAGCTAATCAACGGAGTACTGCACAAGACCTCAGTGTACAGGTGAGTAAAAATGCTGGAACCTCGGTATGTACACGTACCATTTGCAGATAACTTCATTCCCTGGCCTACCGTGGTCATGCGGCTGCCCATTAGCCTTTCATGTCCATTCGGAATGCTACTCGCCGTTTAGCATGGTGTAAAGAAAATTCATGGTGGACCGTAGTTCAATGGAAACTGGTTGTATGAATCCAGATACACGATCCGTCAATCTGGTGGCTGTGTGTGTATGGCGGCAGCCGGGGGAACGCTATTCCCCACGGTGTACTGTTCCTACGGTCAAGTTTGAAGCCGGCCATGTACTCGTGTGCGGGTATTTTTCGTGGTATGGTCCTGGCCCATTGGTTATCGTGGACAAACCTGTTAACCAGGTCGTCTAACTCAATATTCTGGACAAATATATTCTACCAAATCTGTGGCAATACTATGGAACCGAGCCTTGTTGGTATCGTCAGGATAATACACCGAAAATTAAGCAAGGACTGTTACGGCGTGGTTTGACGATAATTCCGTATCGTGTGTGGTCTGGCCAGCACAGAGCATTGATCTTAATCCCATAGAGCAATAATGGGATGAATTAGAGCGCCGCATAAGAATTTTGGAACCAAGGCCTAGTACTAAGAAACAGTTAGCGGCAGCGTTATGTACTGAATGGAAGCGTATACCTATCGCTGTGTTCCAAAACCTTGTCGACAGCATGTCTCGAAGGGTCAGTGCATGCATTAAAGCCAAAGGTGGACCGACACAGTACTAATGTATGTCAATAAATGCTATATTATGTTTCTCTTCTAGGTGTCCGGTGACTTTTGTCTATATATATATATAGCAAATAATGTGAAACAACAAAAACCAGTTAACAGATTTGAAATTCATTAGCGCCAGAGGCTCCATAAGAGAACGATCAAATAACAATAGGACAAAACAAAGCAAAATTTTGAACAAGAGAAATAAAAATAACAGAAAGACTATCAGTCACCAAATACACCATCCGAACCAGGCAAGCTTCAAACGATGCAAAGTACCGAATAAAAAAATGCAGAGAAGCATATTAATGACTGACCGCTTGTCGGCTTCGTCAAGGGCAAGCAAAAAAAAACACTCATTAATCTACTAAGACCAGAGAATTGTGGGTTTCTGCTATTTTAGTTTGCTAAAACGACCAATTAAATTTAGGGGAATAATGTTAGTAAAAGGGATAACTAATAAAAACTCGTACCCAGCAAACTAAAACACATTTGCACGACCTCATAACAAAAATTAAAAATGAAGAAAGTGAGCAATTAAAATCCAACCAGTAAATGTGCCAAAGAGATACATTAAACTTGTACAAAAAGGAAACAAACTACCAGCCAAAAATAACCGGTAATTACAAAAATATTTTTTTACAAAATAATCATAAACCAAAATAAATTAAACTAGAAAAAGCAAACAACCAAATGGAACAGAAATCAGCAGCTAAATTTAGGAAAAAGGAGTACAAACTCTATCAACACAAATCCAGAAAAAAACAGTTCTAACTCCAAGAGTGAAGAAAAAAATGCAATCAACATAGCTGCAAACGAAAAAACCCAATACCCACAGCTAAAAGGTAAAAAAAAAAACAAGGCTGCAAAGTAAAATAAAAATAATTAAATGAATATACCAAAGGGCATGGTTTCAAGCACCAGTTATTTTTATTTCTCTTCTTCAAAATTTTGCTTTGTTTTGCCATATATATACATATATATGACAAATGTCAACTCCGCCTACTTGTGGTGCATCCTGTTCCCACTAAAGGGACTCTGACGACCGCCAACAGCGGTATAACTATACCATCGGGATTAGAGGAAATGCTATCCCACACTCACTAACCCGTTTGGCCAGCGTGGTGAGTTATGGCCAAACCCCTCCAAAATGAATCCACAACTTAAATCTTGGCCCTCAGTCTCCGGCAGCTGGAATGTAGATGGCCAAGGCAGCGGCCAGTGCGACATGAAGGCAGAGGGTGCTAAGAATCCCCGGAGGACCGGACTAGGCTGCCATCTGATGCTGACCTTGGCTACGTATAACGGACGCTCCCTATCTTCTGATTCAAGGCTTCTTGAATTGGAAGAGGAACTACAAAGGATCCAGTGGGACATCGTTGGGCTGAGTGAGGTAAGGAGAAAAGGAGAAGATCTCATTGAACTGAAAAGTGGACATCTCTTCTACTATCGTGGGACAGATACTGGCAGAACTAGTGGTGTTGGATTTATAATAAACAAGAAACTGAAGGATAAAGTGGTAGAAGTTGAAAGTTCCACTGACAGAGCTGCACGACTCGTTATCCAACTCTCGAGAAGATGCCAGGCTCAGATTATTCAAACTTATGCACCCACCAGAAGTCATCCTGAAGAAGAAATTGAAGAATTTTATGAGGAAATTCGTCATCTAATTAATAAAGGTAAGCAGCACTTGGATATAATTATGGGAGATTTCAATGCAGAAATAGGGCAATCTTTGAAAATCATTTGAAATTTTTCGTCCCTGAATTTTGCACCACAATTTTCCTCCCTCCTGTCTCTACATTCTTGTATTCCTCTGTCGTATTGAGTTCACTTACACAAATCTCCTAGCTTCGTATTTCCGATGAGCCGTCTTACACCTGGAGCAAACAATCCCTTCCTTATATAACTTAAATTCACTCTTGCACTCAAGCAATCGCGTTAGGAGTTCAATCCGGAATTAACATAGGCTCATATTAGAGCTTTATTCTTTAGCCTATCAGGTTCTAGTAGGCGTTCGATTAGCAATGGCTGTTCCATCATTCGACACCACCACATAGCTACCATGATTTCAGCTAACGGAAAAATTTGCAACTGATTTAGGGCCAGAACCCCAAGCCAACAGAATTTCTGGTATCAAATTTCTTGTTAGAGTTACAAATTGGGTCGATCAGTTTCTAGTAGGCAAGAATTATAGTTACTGGACAATTATGAATAATCTGGATAGCTATTCCACCGTTTGTCGCCAACGCATGGGAACAACATAAGATGGAGAAACAATTTAATTTTAATATGAAGGATTTCAAACACTCATCAATAATTGCAAAACAATATTGAAATCGATTTTGTTAGAGTTTTACTTTATGGCCTACCACGTTATAGTTGATCCAGGTGTGCATCATAAATCAGGCGAAGATAAGAGGCGGCGACAAGAGAGGGAACATCTGGCTTTAATGTTCATCTGATGATGCAATGATCTTCACAAAAGAATAAAATTACAATCGATTTCATGGTGAAACCCGCAACTAACGGAGTTTCGTGTTCACCCGGTCAGGTTGCAATCATTGGGTCCTCGCGTGAAACAAGAATCAGTCGCAGATGTCAGGTGGCGTTGCCCAATGAAACAGCCAATTTTAAAATACATGATACCAGGTTATGCTCTTCCCTAACCGAAAAAACTGTTATAGAGTTAGGAGTTTAATCCACAGCTAAACGAGTTTCATTTTAGAGTTTTACAAATTGGGCCAATCAGGTTGTAGTAAGCGTGCTTAAAAATGAGTCAAATTCGCTAACGAAGGAAATTGCAATCGATTTAGGATCTCAACAAACTAACAAAGTTTTATGTTAGAATTTTATATATTAGGCTAATCAACTTGTAGTAGGGGTGCAGTATAAATCAGTGGTAAAAATGAGATGGCGACGAATGATGGCGCATACGGTTTTAATATATTGATTTTCTGCACATGAGTTGAGAAGTTAACTGAACATTGTGTTTTTCTTTTTAAAAAAAGAACGTTGAAGAATTCTTTAAATATCCTTAAAGCACCACGGCGGTTTCTCCCTTTCCAAACTTTTTTTTTTTTTTTTTTTATGTTTTATCCTCCGGAGAACTTGTGTTCCACACCCTTTTCCTGGAATATTGAAAACGTAGCCGTGGAGCAGCAAATTTTTATTTACACTTCCAAAATAAAATTTTGCAGTTTTTGGTTTTGATAATTTCCCCTGATAGGGTTAAAGAAATAGCCAGGAAAATTTTTTGGAAACTTTAAATGAAAAACTAAAACTAAACAGGTTTTTTAGTATGTTTGTAATAAATAAGTAAAATTTTTTGAGAGGCGTATCCGGTCCCGTGGAATGAGGCGCCATCTAGTGACTTAATGATACTTCAGTATTGATAGCATATTTGCCATCTGGCAGGGCAGGTTTTTGTTCACGGAACATTAATTTTGTAAGTATATCAGCGCCGTTCCTTTTTTAAAACATTCTCTTGATCTATAACTAGTTTATGATTCAAATTTTGAAGATGACAATCCGATTTTTGGCGTAAATGTGACAAGGATGGTAAGTCAGATAATATTTGAAAACTTGAAAATTTTTTTTTTTTTTTTTTTTTTTAGTTTTCAAATATTATCTGACTTACCATCCTTGTCACATTTACGCCAAAAATCGGATTGTCATCTTCAAAATTTGTATTATATGGCGTAATCCCGTATTTCTTTCATGATTTATCTGCTTCTCCGGGCAATCACGGGATAGGATTATTAACCTCCAGATTCGCTAAACATGAATGCCGGTTGCTTCGACTAGCGTATCCTGTGATGGTTAAATTCAAATTGATCGGAAACTTGAAACTTGGTCGTTCTGGGTGGTGTAGTGGTTAGCATACCTAGGCGTTTTCTGGGAGACGCGGGTTCGAGTCCCGCTTCAGGACGATGAAAATTTTCAAGTTTTCAAATATTATCTGACTTACCATCCTTGTCACATTTACGCCAAAAATCGGATTGTCATCTTCAAAATTTGTATTATATGGCGTAATCCCGTATTTCTTTCATAGTTTATGATTATTTATGATCCAGTTCGCGCACTCATAAATCATCTGCTGTTTCGCTTTTGGCGGATGGGAAGATTTGTATGCTTAAGGCTGTTTTGAATGAGCACGGCTATACTCGATCGAGAGAGAGGTAATGCTTCGCTCTTAGCAACCTGTGGAATCCGGAAAATAGCAGGAATCATCTGATAGTTCCCGTTCTTTCCACAGTTGTTATGCTTTACGTCAGGTAGAAAGCTAAGAAAAAATTAAAATTGGTATTGTTTTTGAAGGGAATTTTTTGTGGTTAGGATTAAAACGCCTACGCATATGATACATATAATGTAACATAATGCGTGGAATTCACAGCAAAGCTGCATGGCAAAATCTACGATTCTTCAGTTATGACTTATAAGCAAACACGGTGTACTCGTCCAGATTAGAAAATAGTATGTTTATCTATCTGGTGCCACCATTTAAATGTTAATAAAGAAAAGTTATTCCTTACTAAAAACTTTTATGAACTTAAAGTAACTCATACAATGTAACAACGACTAAGAAATTTCGTTACAAAATAAATCGCAATTATTGACAGAAAAAAAAATGTAATACATATAAAACTAAATGTATGTAATCAAAGATGGGTGCTATCTAACGTGACAGGGATCTCCCGTACTTAGATGCTTACGTATCAAATAGTTGGAAAGAACATTTGAAACTATGTTCTTTCCAACTATTTGAAACAAGTGTTTGTACTGAGTAAATAGAACAAGATGTTAGAACTCAATGTTAAAAGTTTTTTTTATTTGTCAATTATTTTAGAGAGGGGGTGTTTTTCGTGGGCAAGTGATACAATACGTAGATTCTATTAGTGAAAAATAAATGCAATGAAACTTGGGAGGTTTGTTTAGCAAATCGAGTACAAGTTCTTTTGATAGCTAAATAAAAAAATAAAAACCGAAATTCCGTTTTCATTTTGCCACTTGCACTGGACCCCCCCCCCCCAAAAAAAGTTAATAAATAAGATAAATTCGGTGCAATGAGTTTAGAGATCTTGTTCTATTCAAATACTTTTTTCGTTTCTTTAATTTATACCTCATGTCCGACTCTAACAAAAAACCGACGCATGAGGGACTGTTAAGGAATCTATTAATCGTTTACCTTATTTTTCCAGTTAGAAACTTATTCATTCATTTTTTTAGTAAACTAAGATGTTTAATAGATACATTCTTTTAACTTTTTAAATTTTGTTTAACTTCAAGTACGGATCCTTTAAAAATGCCATTGTCACTTCCTTTTACACAGATCAGACCAAGGTACTTACTTTATTTCTTCAAATTAAAGTGCAATTCTAGCTTGGCTTACGTGGAAAGTTTTCTCGAAATTCGGTTGGAGTTCCCAATTCCGTTCTCAATATATTCCCAGAAACGACAATCTTTATACCCCCCGCCCCCTCGAACTTTAGTGGCCAAGTTGCTGAAGATGTGTGGCAGTTTACAGCGAACCGTTTGTTCTGGGGGTATTTTCTCCGGGGGTATTTTTACTGGTTTTCCTTTTTCAGGGGTATTTTTGCCGTTTTGAGTTGTTCTTGTCGAGCAGCACAACTTTGCTTCAGGATGTTTTCTTTTTAATTGAGAAACTGCTTTGCATGTGAACACACAGGCATATTTTTTGAGGGGAGGGGGTCTTTTTTACCAAGACGTCTTAGTACCTAGGAATAAACAGTGTATATTTTTATTAGTTTATATTGTTTATTTCTAGGTACTAATAAAAAAATATGCTAAAATAATTTTTGGGTTTCCCAAGAACTTGTCTTTTGATTATAAATAATTTATAATATTATGAAATAATATAATTTATATATGCATGGCGTATGAGTTTAGCCCCCCCCCCCAAACGATCATTCTTAGCGAAAGTAGTGCTGCTGAATGAAACAATCCGACCAAGGCATTACGCACTATGCGTCATGTGCTTGCGAAACCAGATGTGGGTGAGTCTGAACGGGGGGGGGGGGTCATATAAAAGCAATTAGTAACCCCAAGTGCCTAGCAGGCATTCTCCTCTTCTAAGTACCTTGGATCAGACAACCAACTGAGAGGGTAGGAGCCTGCACAAGAGTTTCCGCTTGCAACAGGAAGTATACAATTTATTTAGAAATCACCTTTTAGAACACTCTAAATGTACTTAGTAAGAGGTTTATGATAAAGGTACTTAAAATAAAAAAAAATAGTAAAAATTAGATTAAACAAAATAACTTTTAAATTATGAAAAAATAGAAAAGTAGTATAACACGATAGTACGAAAATATGAAGATAAAAAAAATGGTATAAATTTTGTATTTTATTTTATTAGTGCCAAATCCTTTATTTTAAGTTATAATGTTCCGTAATAATTAAATTATTCACTGACTACATCTCCCCCCCCTTTCTACTTCATTTCCGTGTCACTTTCCTAACGGGCGCTCTAGCATCACCCCCTAATAGCTACAGGCCCACGCACCGAACACCGGAAACTGCATGACGTAGGGGAGAGTAGGCTGATGTCCGTGGTGGGTGGTCGAGCATGCGTGTGCTGCTCACTCTGTGTAAACCTAACTGTTGATTTGCGTGGTCGTCGTCAAATTTATTTTCATTAAGGAATATTTTTAGGAAAAACAGCACCAGAAGTAAATTCAATATGCCTTTTAAGTGCTGTGTACCGCACTGCCGCGGTAATCATGATGATGGACCACGCGTAAGCGTCTTCAAATACCCTACTAATGGGGAGGTTCACACCAAATGGATTACAGCAATTAAGCGAGAACATTTTCAAGTCACGAAGAACTCTAGGGTAAGTGGAAACATTTTTTAAATCTTATTTAAACTACTTGTAAAATAAATATTTTGAACAAGAAAATTTAAATTTGGTTAATTTTATAATCAATGCATCACACAGCGGGAAGTCAGAGCACTGAAAAGATTTTTGAAAAATGAAATTTATGTTTGTAATGGAAATAATAGATTACTTGTGTTGTTATAGTAACCCATAACATGTTTTTCCAATGTATCAAATAAATTCAAAGTAAAATATGTTTATTTAGGAAGGAATTTTAAACTTTATTATGGACACAGAATAATAAGGGTTGCATGTTTTTGATCCCAAGAGTAATATGTTGATACATTCGTACATAGTTATTTACGTGTCTAAGGCAGTGCCAGACTAAACTTTTTGGGGTCCCTATTTCTGGGCACAAGTGCTTGTAAAATAACTATGTCGTATACCCTATACGAAATATATGTATGTCATTCTATAAAGAAGATACCTAAGCAAAAAAATACATATATAATTTTGACTCACACCTAATACAACATAGAAAAGGTTATGTATCTACCTGTGTGAGTAAAAGGAGAAAAGATAAAAAAATAAAATACACATCTAACATGCCTATGTCCTTTATATAAATGTTAAGGCCTTGTTGCCATGTAAAATACATCTTTTGTGTTTGCAGACATGGAGAGTTGCATTGAATTATCATTTTTAATATTTATTACTAAAGGAACACAAACAATGAATCAAGTATAGACAGCAAAAATTACATATGAATGCACAAAAACAGAAGTTCACACATAGTTCAGGAGTAAGTTTGCCTTTAAAATGTCTGTTTAAAGATTTTGAAGCATTTTTCTACAAACCAACACATTGAAGAACTTCATGTGAGCAGTGTGTATGCTCTATCTGTGATAGGATAGGAATTTATCAGAACCATTCAATTTCTTAAAAATTAGGTGAAATATATCGGTACACAGGTATTGGTTCAGTATTACTTGCTTAACTGCCAAAGTTTCATGTAAAATTATAAAAAATTGAGAGAAATATTACCCAACTTATAACTCGACACATATCAGGTAAACTACCAATGCTGTTAATAGCAGTAGCAATATCTGTTTGTTTTATTTATAAAATGAGTACCCCAAAAAGTGTCTTTCAGTGTACACAAAATTTTGTAGAAAGTTTTGCAAACATGTCAGTCACTGATGTTAGGCATTCATTACATTAGAACTGCTAAGTGAGCTAAGAAAACTCCCTCAAAAATCTCTTCAAGTGTACTCTGTGTAGGAAATAAACATTGCTAGTATACCCCAAAAATGCCCCAAAATCTCTCCAAGTGTCAACATATCTTACAAAAATTTTATTCTAAAGAAATGCAAACATTGGATCAAGTATAGACAACAAAAATTAGAAATGAATGCACAAAAACAAAAGTTCACACATAGTTCAGGAGTTAAAGTTTGTCTTTAAACTGTCTTCTTTCTTGCTTTAAGGTTTGCAAAGGAGTGTGCATCGTTGAACGATAACTGCTTAACAAAATCTTGGTCTAATGACATGATAGCAAGACCATTAAGTCTTTGTTGAAGCATTGTCGATTGAAAGTTATATTTTACCAAGGCCATTTTCGAAAAAGAATACTCTGCTTGTCAGTTGGTTATTGTTATTATCAAATATAGTTTTAATACATTGAATACATTTGGGAAAACATAAATCAAATTGTAATATACACTGTATTGACAAGTCACCAGACACCTTGAAGGGAAACACAACATAGCATTTATTGACATACATAGACAAACCACTAATATAACCCCCAACAATCTTTCCTTTCTCAAAGTCAGTTCTCTCTGTCGTGACATTTTCACTCAACCTCACAGTGCAATGTGATCGCGGTCAGCTGCAGGCTTGTTTTCATGGCGTTTGCAGCTGTACCCCACATCTTAACAATGCAGCGGATATGTTCATTTGCTTTTGAAGGGGTGTCCTATGACTTTTGTCAATATAGTGTATATATGTATTTTACTTCTTGTATATATGTATTTTACTTCCTTTTTCTTTGTGTTTTGTGCAGTGGCTACATTCACCCTTTTGATAAAGTCGTAGAACTGTAAAAATTCACCCAAATCCTCATTGTACAAATCTAAACAGTTATTTAGAGAAATTTGGTCAATCGCATTAGAAGTTTGGCTGTTAACTAATTGAAATGGAGACTGACAGTTTTTATAAGCTAACAGACGTTTGTTAAGTTTGCTATGCAACTGATCAATAATCACATTGTGTCTACTTCAAATTTTTCCATTCGTGAAAATAGTGTCATTATGGTTATTGCCATCTGCATATTTTTTATTGATCGTGATTCGACAAAACTTCCCAGAGATTTTTCACTTAATGTTTTAACTATTTCGTCGTAGTTTTCAAAATTATATCTTTTATTGGCAATGAAATGCAGGGTTAGAATTAGAAGTAAATCTTCTACAGGCTTAGCGAGCTGACCACTCGAATTTTCAAATCAGTGGTCTGCCAAAATGCCCACTGGTCTGTGCAAAAAAATATATATATATATATATATATATGTATTCTATAAAGAAGATACCTAAGCAAAAAAATACATATATATTTGCACCCTTCGTTTTAAATTCTAAAAAATTTTTTCCTTAGTCTTCAGTTTTGCTCTTAAGTAACTAATTTCAATTTATTATTTAGCAGCTCATGCGCAAATTCTAGTTGAAATGTTTTATTATTATTATTATTTTTTTTATTCCTATTTATTTCACTTGAGGTTTTTTTCATTTTCTAATTTTTCTTTTTAGTATGTTTTGGATGCAGCCTTTTGGAGTGTATGTTATACTCGAGTTTGGTCTTTTCTTGGACTGCTTATTTCTAAAAAGTTTTTCCTAGTTGGTTTGCTCAGAATTTGTATGTTTTGGCCCAAGTGGAGTTCTAAGGACGATGAAAGGATTGGAGGTCAGCTCAGATATTTTAAGTCCTCCCGCTCGGTTAGGCTAGCACCCTTTCCCATAGTGTATGAACTCGCTGGCAAAGGTAATCTAAAGTTATGAAATGACAAACGTTGTTTGACATGTAAATCTGCAGATCCTAACCTGTATTCTTCTGTTGAGGATAATTGCTCCAACAAGTTTTGCAAAGCCTACAATACCATCTATAAGCTCACCTGTACTGTCTGCAACCTTAGCTATATTGGCCAAAGTAAAAATCCTCTTCATCTTAGGATTAATGGTCACAGGTCTCTAGTAAACAAGTTCTCTAATTCAGGAGTGAACCCCTCCACAAACGCCAACCAGTACTCTACCTTTGAATTAGAGCATTTCCATACTCATGGTTTTGACAAAGTGAAAATAGAGGTACTACATATTATTCCTGACCTCTATGCTCGGCTAGAAACTGAATCCCTTGAAATTTTGCAGCATCAGTCTCTTTATCCCTATGGCCTTAATTCCACTCTATCTGACAATAAGCATAATCAGCATAAATTTTCAATTCGTGAACTCTTCTTTCTTGTTAATAATAAGAGCTGCTCTAGAGGTAATAGAGGACAGAGGTTATTTCGCACATCAAGCAAAGTTGATTTTGCTAACTTGCTAAAAACTCTGGAAAGCTTTAAAACTGGCACTAATTTTGTTAAAAATACTTACAAAATTCTCAAGTCCTTCAAGCACTCTGATCTTTAATGTTTTTTCAAATTCTGGAATGAAACTGCTAACCATGTTGATAAGCATGTTTTTGCTTTGGTTCTGGACATTCTTAAACATATTCTTAAAGATAAAATTTCTCTTAAAGAATTTTCCAGTAATTTTGTTACCATCAGGTTCCTAAATAAAGCCTACGATAATCTCAATGTAAGGAAGCTGTTCTACAATAATGCAATTTTTTTTCCCATCCACAGGCACCAGTCTATTGTAAGTTTTAAATATGTTAAGACCTTAGGGTCAATAGTTAAAAACTACAAACTTAACTCTTTGAGCTACATTCCTGTAATTACTTCTTGTTCTTGTGATGAACATAAAGAAACAGTTCACTATGATAAGAATTACAACCATATTATCACCGGAAACTTGAGTTATGTTGAAAATGAAAAGCTTAGGAATTTATTAGAGTATGGCTCTAAATTCAGACCTTCCTTCACAATTTCCAAAGAAAGGATTCTTGAGAGCTTCACTCAAGATGTAAATAAGTACATCGTAAAAACCAGTTTGACGTACAATCAGCCTATTGAGGCCTTCGCAGAATGGAAATATAATATAATCAATAGCTTCACCGGTGAGTTGGCAGGTCTGGACTTTTGTTTCGACAGAAATCTCTTTTTCTCTGGAGAAGCTAAAAGGTCACTCTCCAAACTACAAGACCAATATATTTTTACCACTACAGATAAAGCTAGCAATAATTTTGCAATTATCTGTAAGAAGTTCTATTTTGAATTGTTAACTATGGAACTCAATAATAGAGTAACATACGAGCCCGTAAGTTATTCTACCAAGCAGTTAGAAAATCGGTTTAAGGCATTCTTCAAGAAACTTAAAATTCCACAAACTAGAAGATATGGGCCTGAATTTCCATTTCTTTTTGCAACGGTTAAGTTTCATAAGGATCCTGTGAAGTTCAGGTTCATAGCTAGTGGAGTAAGGAGTCATAAAAAGAAAATAGATCTTGCTTTTGAAGATGTCTTAAAGAAGGTTTTGAAACACATTAGAAACTGTTCTAACTTGATGTACAGAGATTTTTGGATTATTAATAATAATGCAGAAGTAATTTCTACTATACTCAAAGTTTGTCCCCTAGATATTAATAGTTATGATTTTGAAAACCTATATACTAATCTGCCTCTATCAGATATAATCACTACATTTAAGGAGCTGTATGCAGAATTTAAACTTAACCAATTTGTTGATGTAGGAACTTGGAACTCTTATCTCAATTGCTGCATAAAAAATAACCATTTCTTATTTAATAATACTCTCTATAAGCAAGTGAACGGTATTCCAATGGGAACATCAATGTCCACAAATATCGCTAATCTATTCCTGTTCTTTAAGGAATATAAATTCATTAAAAATCACCCCACCTGCTCAGATAACTACCTTCACACTTTTAGATATATTGATGATCTGCTGTGTATCAATAATTCAGAAGTTATAGAGAGTGATTTTGATAATATCTATCCTAGCTCTCTTAACTTATGTAAAACCAACCACAGTAATCAGGAACTTGAGTTCCTAGACTTAAGCATTAAGCTCAACAGAGGTAACCCATCTATTAGCCTCTTTGATAAAAGAGTTAATTTTCCTTTCAAAGTAATTAAATATCTACACTGGAATAATAACATTTCAACCAAAGTAATTGAGAATGTACTAATTTCTCAGGTCCTAAGAATTTCAAGAATTTGCAGCAACAATTTGGATTTCAATTACCACATTAATATACTATTAGAAAGTTTTCTAGAGAACGAAATTCCTTCTTCTTTCATCAAAAGAACTTTAAGAAAAATTATTCTGAATAATAGAGTAAGGTTGGCAGATCTGCTTTAATTTTCTACACAGTTAATAATATGATTCTGACCAATCAAAGCCGTAAGGAAGTTGGCTAGAGGATGCCTATTAACTACCTAAAGGAACCTTAGTGCTATGGATATGACGGTCCTATTAAAACAAAAAATTAAATAATATAAACAAAATCACAAAAAAAGCTTAAAAATCTGTTTATAAAAGAAAATAAAAACAAATAAAAAAGAAAACTAGTTATTCATCACTAGGATAGCTATACTAAAAATAGTAAAACCAACATTAAAATTAATAAGATTCTGATTAATCTATAGAAGCTCACTAAGGTGATTTAATACATGCAAAGATTATTAAATAAACTGCTCGTGTATTTTATAATATTTCTCATGTATTCTGGAGAGTTAATTCTGCTCATTCTGATCATACAGATCCACAGTCTTAAGTTTATATATTTTTTTTCTCTGGTTAAAATCTCCGCGCGTTGGTTTCTTGCTGTATGAGGAGGCCATCAGCCCCACCCTCACTGCCCCCCAGCGTCTAGGGAGTGGCGGAAGGGGTCAGCCATGTTCTCCTCTTGTGTGGAGAAAAGTTTTTGTCACACAAGAGGTAAGCTCTCTTCCTTGTTTTTGGGTTCTAGGTTTTATAAGTTCAATGTTTGTACTTTATGTACCTTTTCTCTGTCGTTTTTTAGCTTTTCAGCTTTTAAGCATTGGTTTGTCTGTTAACATTTTTGCGGGTTTTAACTCTTACTTTTCTTTGTAACTTTGAGCGTCTTTTGGGGTACCTAGGAACAGAAGAAGGCTAAGCCTGTTCCTTTTCTATGCGCTGTCTATGCGCTGTTTTTTCAAAGTAGTTAAGTTCTTAATAACTAATTAATTATGCACTTAAAGCACTGCTGAAATACTTTGTACATATTGCAACTAACTGTTTAAGGTATATAACTTTCACAAAGTTTTCTTTAGTTAATATTTATCTTTAACTTATTCTCGTTTTCGTGCTGTCATAAGTTGTAGAGTAGGGGGTTTTAGACTCAAGTTTTCTTTCAAAAATCTGTTCGTTATAAAATTAACATTTCCTTTTTTTTTTTTTTTTTTTTAATTGCAATGTAAAATTTGGATTTCTTTTGCATTGTTTTTCAGGTTTAAATTCTCTCTCAAACGAACTTGGAATTTCGTTATAGCTGAAAATCATTTCCATTTATTATGTCACTCTCACAGCTTGAGTTCTCTTTAATCTTCTTCTCTCTGTTTAATAGTAACAGATGAAGAGCATGGGTCGGGCCATGAAGGTTAATGGATGCAAGCGAAATTATTAACTAGTGCTAGGTCATGCTACTCTACGGAGGACATGACTTATATATATATATTTTTTAACTATTTTAGGTGGGAATGTTACTTGCATCTATGGCCTTGCAGAAACCCATTTCCAACTAGGTCTTTGTGGAAGTGAGAAAATGCAGAGTTTTTGCTGGTCCTTGATAAAGCCAAGGCTCAGTATTCTCGACACCTTCTACATTCAGTTGTTTTATTTTATTTTTTTATCTTTTCTCCTTTTACTCACACAGGTAGATACATAACCTTTTCTATGTTGTATTAGGTGTGAGTCAAAATTATATATGTATTTTTTTGCTTAGGTATCTTCTTTATAGAATGTGTATTCTGAATTTTCAAAACTGCTGCGTTGCGCGTTTTGATTTTCAGGTTATTTTGCACCCTTCGTTTTAAATTCTAAAAAATTTTTTCCTTAGTCTTCAGTTTTGCTCTTAAGTAAATATATGATATGTATATATATTTGTAGTATATGTAGAAAATAATGTATCATTTTCATTGTAGTAGTATATAGCAAATTTAGAATGGAATGTGTGTGTGTATGTAATTATGAAAATAGTACTAATAAATAAAACACAAAACATGCTATGCAGTAGTAGAAAATAAAAATAAAAACAGCTGACCAGTATGTATCAAAAGTTGGTAGTTCACTCATTTTTACTGGTCCAGGAATGGCACAAATGGTGCTAGTATCCAGAACGGTACCTTGATTATAAGGGCACTGATATGAAGCGCTATGCAACATACCGAAAGCCACCTTCATGGAATTCCTTGCTTCAGTGTGAAAGGCAATTCCATGTAGACAAATACAATTTAGCAAAGTCGGAGCATAAATCAGTGGTGAAGCATGACTTTGTAAGTAAGGGAAGCAATGCAGTTAATATGCGATAAATAGATGGCAAAAGTGATATGAATGAAAACTTATAATAATTAAACACAGCAAGCGACCCATAGTTTATTTGCTACATTGACAATACAGCATCGCAGAAAGCATCGTAAGACCCCTTCCCCCCAAACGCAACCATGCGTGGTATCACCAAAAAGAAATGTCTATGTAGAAGTTCAAATGCAAAGATTTATAAAAAAAAATTTTCAGTGAAAATGTTGAAAGGGAAAAAAACTTGTCTACCCACACAGCAAAAAGAATTGTGGATTGCTTCTATCAGAGCTAAGACAGGCTCGGGCTGTAGAATATTTACCCGTTTCGAATTTGTCAAATGAATTTGTCTGATAAATACGTATTTTGAGATTTAAACTCTTGTTTAAATATCAAAAGACCTATTTATCAGACAATTTTGTTTAGATTCAGTGTAATTTAACGAACGGTTTTGGTAATGAACAAATACAATCTCAGTGTGTTGGCATTAAAAAAATTGAAAAAAAGAAAAGTGTGTACTGGTTTGTAAATAATTAATGTGATATGGTAATTTTAAATAATAGCTGTTGTTATAATGTTACAAATATAAATGTAATATAACTTTTATTGTTGTGTTTTGTTTAAAAAATGTTTTCTAATATTTAGTTACTTTTAATCTTAGGTATGTGAGCTACATTTCTGTGAGACTGACATTGTTAGAGAGTCTTCTTCTTATGACGAGAAATGTGGGAAATTAATAACAGCTCCATTGGCACACCCAAAATTAAGGGATGGTGCTGTTCCATCCCAGTTTCCAGGATGTCCGGATTGCATGTCCAAAGCAGACACATCTAGGGAAGGTCCTGATGAAAAAAGAGCCAGAATTGAAATGGAAACTCTTCAGCGAGCAGTTCAAGAAAGCATTGAAGTAAAGCATTGTATGATAAGAAAAAGGCATGCAACAATTTATGTGAACTTAAAAAGCATTTACAATCAACAAAAATTTCTAATATTTGGAATGTCATCATGGATAAACCAGATCAAGTAGTTTTTCTGGACTTAAAGTTTTCACCTAGCCCTTCTGTGTTAAAATCAGTATGTGTAAATAATGAATTGGATATAATGGCATATGTAGGAAGTTCACCAATAAAGCACTTGGGTAAGTATAATTTTCCTTTCAAAATTAGAGACATTAATGATGTATCTGACATACTGCAGACTGTCGAGGAATTGCACAAAGAAAGTAGTGACTCCTCGGTCAGTGATGTGATTAGTGTTATCCAGGAATTATTACTAAATATGCTAAAGGTGTTACCAGAAGAAAAAGAAGGTGTTGTTAATTTTATAACTGAGCAACTCATGCTTGTTTCTAACAAAAAACATAATGTAAGATATAATGTTGATTTCTTAATATTTTCAAGTTTAGTTTTTTCCATTTCTCCTCATGCGTATAAATTTTTAAGAAGTTCTGGATATGTTATTTTTCCGCATCCATGTACAATACGAAGAATATGTTCCACATTGAAATTAGATCCTGGAAGTGAACAATTTGATGAACATTTTTTGTCGTATATGAAACAGATGTTTGGTATGATAGAATCGAGAGATCACATTGTGTCTCTTATGGTTGATGAAATTCACATTAAGTCATGTCTTGATTTCAAGGGGGGAAATATTGTAGGGGCTGCCTACAACAGTGAGAAATGTGCTACAACTGCTTTTGTATTTATGGTTCAGAGTTTTTTGTCAGCCTATAAAGATGTTGCATATATTTTGCCTGTAAGTAAGATAACAGCCGAAGACCTTTTTAAGGCTATTAAGAGAGTTATAACAGGTTTAGAAGGTATTGGTTTTAAGATCATTTGTGTTAGCTCGGATAATAATGCAATCAATGGTAAAGCAATGACTTTTTTGCTTCTCCACCAAAACTGAGTATTGTGTACATTCATCCCTCTGATGTAAATAGACCTTTGTTTTTTATTTATGACCCTGTCCATATTTTAAAGTCCTTGCGTAATAATTGTTTGAACCAACGTAACCATGGTCAGTGTATGTATTACATTGATTTTGATGATCATTCAAAAACTAAGACAGCATCTTTTGATTCCATAACAAAAATGTATTCTTTAGAAC
Source organism: Macrothele yani (assembly GCA_039090855.1). Classification (NCBI taxonomy): domain Eukaryota; kingdom Metazoa; phylum Arthropoda; class Arachnida; order Araneae; family Macrothelidae; genus Macrothele; species Macrothele yani. Next base: position 57,115,198 of record CM077032.1, on the reverse strand, counting down.
TGGGAAACTTTGTAAAATACGCATATGGTGTTACTTTAAAAGCTCTTTCTCCAACAAATTTAGAGAGACAAAATGTTAAGTTAGTTTTGCAAATTTTCAATGAACATGTAATTGAAGGTTTGATACAGTTTGGAGAAAAAATGAATTGCCCCATTTTAGAGAGACTTCAGAGTACATAAGGATTATTTATACATGGTGGTCAATAATGAACGTTAAAAGCTTATTTAAGGGGGAACACAAAAGAGATAAGTTCATGGAGCCACTCACTAACAGTGACAATGACGTAAAATACCAGTTCTTAAGCAAATTTCTGGACTGGGTTAACCAGTGGATTAATGCAAAGTATTCAACTGGGGTATTGACAAGGGAAACTTTTACATCTCTCAGACATACAACTCATGCTGTGTTAGAGTTAGTAACATACTGTGTAGAAGAGTTGAAATTTTCTTTTATATTAACAGGGAAAATTCAGACTGATGCTTTGGAGTATCGTTTTGGTAAGTTTCGCCAGCTTGCTGGCTCTCAGTTTGCTATTTCATTACGTCAGGTTTTTGAGACTGAATGCAAGTTACGTTTGCAAACCGTAGCTCCCTTAAAAATTAAGTCAGCAAAGTATGGTGACTTAAATATTAATCTGGAGCAAAAAGAATTGACCAATACAGTAAATTTCAATGAAGATACAACTCTTTCTGGATTTGATAGAATTGATGTAAATAGAAAAGATGTGCATGCTGTTTAGCATTTACTTCCAGTTCTTACATACGTAGCTGGTTATTGTGCTCACACAACTATTAAAAAACTAAAATGCAATTCTTGTAAAATGTACCTTGTAATAGATAATACTGTTAATTTTTGTCAGTATAAACTAACAGAAAAAATGGATAGAGGAGGACTTCTATATACCCGTCCTGAAGTATTAGATATTGTAGTGCATACATATGTTATCGTACAAAAACTTGTTTCGGCTGATTTTGAAAATCTGTTTTTAAAGGTCAGAAACCAAAGGCAACTTGTTTTGGATTTGACAAAAGATGTGCTAAACAAAAAAGAAATATGTTTAGGTGTAGATTGCTCTGAAGGTCATGGTATTGAAGTTGTAACAAAATATATTATCATGGCTGCCACAAATACATTTCTTAATAATTACTGTAAAAGTAAAAGTGACAGAAATGAAAAGCAGGATAAAAAAAGGAAACTTCAAACCTTAAAAAAATAGTTTGAAAAAAAAATTGTAGAATACTTAAATGTTCAGTGAAAATAATTTTGAAAAGAAATCATTGTTATTTTTTACCGTATCTTGAAAATTTCATTTAGAACTTCATGCTCCACCAATCTTGAAATATTGCTTTTCCTTAATTACTGACATTACAGCAGAACATACAATTGCCCTATGGTTGCCATGTTTTAAAAAAAGCTGCCTTTAAATATTAGATGAAATAAGCTGCTTCACAACAATGTAGCAGTGAATAATAATTGATACAACATTGGTGCAGGTAAAGCAGTCCATCTGTATCTATTTTTTAATCGTCATTTGTCATACTTAATGTTTTGTTGATTACAAAGAAAACACTGCAGTCACTACATTTTAGTTTCTTAACAGTAGTATAAGCACAATAACTTCCTATAAATGTAAGGTTAGGAAGTTCAAAATCCACATTAGATATATCATTTTCTAAAACACTGGTCTTGGAAGTCTGAAACATTTTCAGCTATCTGCATTTCTTTCCAGTCAGATAATTCACTGAAACTACTGAAAGAAATATCCCCAAATTCACTTGAATTGATTAGCAAAGGTAGACTACCTTGGAGTCTTAACTTTGTTCCACATTTATAAGCTTGACATATAGAAATATGATACTGAAATCCTGCAAGCTGCCTATATTTTCTAAACAAGTTTTCTAGTTCATCAGCCTGTACTTTTCCAGGCAGTAAGTATTTAAATTTAAGTTGATTTGTACAGTATCTAACCAACTGAAGTATAGCACAAGATATGTGTTTTAGTACAGTATAAGTTTTGCACTATCACACTCCAATTTTTCCTACCTGTCAAGCCACCCAAGGAACTTTTCAATGAACACTACTTTTACATCTCCTGTTAGTGTTTCATGATATTTGGTCCTCAAGTGTTCCCCTTTAAAAACTGCTGTCACATTATAAATATTCCACCGTGTAATTATAATCTTAATACATTCAGTGTCACCAAAATTTAGTATATTATTAATTCATCCAACAGTTAATAAAGCTTCAGCAGTGCTACAGTTGAAAATCTGGAGTATTAATTTCACATTTAATTTTTGTCTTTTTAAATTGGAAGGACACAAAGCTTTTAATGTTAAACCATAACCATATTTCACAATTTGGCCACTTTCAGTCTCATGTAATTTCTTAACTGAAGTGAAGTCATTGGTCTTCATAGAGGACATCAAAATCTGGATAATACATACATTGCCCATTTTTCTGATTCAGCCAGGTACTTCTCACAGTTTTTATTAAATGAACAGAGTCAAAAATAAAATGTAATGGCCTTGAACTATCATAATATGGGTATGTATATGACCACACACTTTGTAAAGGAGGATCTGAAAAGAATGCCATTGTTTTTTGGTTTATAGAATTGTTGTCAGTCAGTTACAGTTACAATCCCTTTAAAGCCAATTTCTTCCAAACCAACAATAACTTTTTTTATTTAAAAAAAATGCAAATCAGTTCTTGTTAGAGTGTGGACAGGAAAATTTTGGGCCACACCTTGAAAGGAAGACCTTAGGTTTTGTACCATGAATACCAAAGTACTGGTTGCAGCACTTGTGTTATTAAATGCCATTCTAGTCAGATGACCAGCAGCATAATCCTGAGATTAAGCTGGCTCAACAAATGCTAAAATGGAGAAAAAAGTTGTAACAAAATGCTAAAGATATTTAGCTGTTTTTGTCGCTCGGAAAATCATAACACTAACTGAATTGTTCGCACCAACAATGCTTTGGACATCAGTGGGAAACTAATGCTTATGGCTTTGGGGGATGCCATAGATGTCATAGTTGACTCAAGTCTCTGGCGTAATAGTTGACTTAAATCTCTGGTGTAATCAAAATATGGTTTAAAATGAATTTCATCAATGTAATAATTTTTCATTTCCCTCTAAACCAGGTTATGTTTACTTGATGTATCTTAGGAAAAACTATGAAAATTGTTGTCCTTGGACTAAAACCAAATTTTTAACAAAGTTTCTGTAGGGAACTGGAATGTGGGATAATGATGTATTGATGTTAGATTGTCTCAAGAACCTGTATGTACGGGGGGGGGGTTTGAATTCAATAAACTAGCAAAAATAATTTAATCTGTGGAGTACCTGTGTGGGGGCTTCACTGCTGTAAAATAAAGGTAAGGGGGCCGTCCATAAAGTACGTCCGAGATTTTTACTATTTTTAGACTCCCCGCCTCCCCTATGTCACATTTTGTCTGATTGTTATCAACCCCCTCCCTAAAAAGTATGTCCTAATTCCCGCAACCCCCTTTATTTTTGACGACTGTTTCTAGAAGTCCGTTGTGAAACAAAGAAAACATAATTACTCAAAGGAAACATCCATATATTTACACGTTTGCTTCAGAAAATGTTTATTATTTAGGCATTAATTTATAAACACGTACATTTTCTTTGTAGCATACCCTTTTGTTTTTCTCTGCATTTCACGTTTATTTTTTTTCCATAGTCTTCCTTCAAGTTCCTTTAGCTTCTGCTTTTTTACTGTTAGTTCTTTCGTCTGTACTTCCGTTAACATTCCACTTTGTTCCCTTTTCAGTAGTCCAAATACATTGGCGTTTAAAATATTGATTTCATCATTCAGAGCTCGTTGTGCTGGAGCTAATCGAAAGAATATTTCTGGCTTAATTTTTGACGAACATGGGTTTTGTTCTTCATTACTTTTTTTATTAGAAGTGATAAAAAATATTTTGTGACTCATTTACCTCCCTCCACTTGGTGGGTTACTACACAGCTACCCTAGGATGCGCAACCCTTCTCAAAACGGCTCGGTCGACAACGCATTTTCCATTTTTTTTTTTTTTTTAAACTCGAAGCAACTGATATTTTAGGCATAGAATACAGAGTGGAGCCCGTGGACGCCTCCTACCCTGAAAATAAATACACATTGCCGACATATTTTTCAGATAAAATATAATTAAGCAATAAATATTGCATTCTCTCAGTTTATTAAGTTGAAAGAGCTCAATTCTAAAAATCATAAAATATACTTGCAGACTCTCAAAGGACTGCAACCCCCCCCCGTTGATATAAAGACATATCTGCAAACATAATTAAGTTCCAATGTGAACAAATGGGGAGTTTTTTAATAATACGATTCCACTATATTTTAGCCGCTGGATGTCCGAATTACTGAACTTCCCACCTCCCCCATGTTACATTTGGTCTGGTTGTCAGGAACCCTCTCTCCTCCTGTAATCTTGGACGTACTTTATGGACGGCCTTTAATTATGTTTGGTTCACTTACAAGTTTTTTAATTTCTGTGAAAAATGCATGTATAATATCTAACATTACATGAAATCTATTACTGTTGTTATCATTTGTATTTTATGCCAAACATGCCACTTTTTCTTAAATTTCATAAAGAATTATTTACATTCTTTATCTGTGATGGATATGTTGTATTTTCTAGTTCATGAATGGGAACATTTCTTACATATAATATGTATCAGCAAATCACTGGTAACTGTGACATAACTATTTCTGTGGTATACTTATTTCACACAAACAAGTTTACAAACATTATGCAATTTGCTTTTTAAATTAATACCCAATTTTTTGGTATTTCATCCTCCTTCAAAAGTGATTTTAAGCTATTCAAATCATTAAAGTCCTAATCAAAATATGAAGTTTATGGTGATACCAATGTAAAGTACAGAAGTAAGGCTTCATATTCCATTTATCATATTTCATGTCAGCTAGAGTTTCATATCTTTGATATTAATTTGAAAAAAAAATCTACAACTCAAGGAGCATAATTGTACCAGAAATTTTTGCCTTCATTCAAGTACTTGTTAATAAACTTTTATTTTAGAACATGAGTGAGGTGAGGAAAACATAGTTTCTTTAACGTCTGTCATGCCGTCCCGGTGGCGCAGTGCTCTAAGCGATGGCCTCTGATCATTCGTCCGAACGGGGTCCGGGTTCGAATCCCGGTGAGGCATGGATGTTGTGTCTGTCTTACGGCACTGGCTCTCTCCCTTCCCTGGAGCCATTGACCCTAAATTAGGGACGGGCGACTGCTTATAGCCCATTGAGTTGCTCACGGTGGTCATTAAACTTCCAATCAAAAAAAAAAAAAAAAAATTAACGTCTGTCATGGTCATTTAGTTAAAAATTAATTGCTGTGGGTAGCAAAATATAGATACTGAATCTTTTATTCACTAAAATATGTCAAATTTCACATAATGACTGCAAATAATTTGCTTCCTGTAAAGCATATGTTCAAGTTTATCAGCATCACTGTTAAATTTTACTGATGCAGCGTTTGAATTACCCAGTGGTCCGCTGGCCGTTGTCCAGTAAAACTTCCGTCGGACCACTAGACTATTGATTTTGCTGGCCCAGATGGCTAGTAAGTTGGTTTTTTGTTTTGTTTTGTTTTGTTTCTAATTTGTCACAAGTTAAAAAGTGAATGTTTTTATTTTACCTTGCTGTATGGTTTTCTTTTTAGGCTGCAAACTAATAAGTTTAAAAACAAATATTGTATATAATTCCATTGAAATGATACATTGTTTACTACATATATTGTAAATGTCTTCAATTTATTTTTTTATTTTTTTTTTTTTTGTACGGACCAATGAGCATTTTGGCGGACCAGTGGCTTGCAAATTCTAGTGCGTCCACTGGGCCAGTAGATTTATTTCTGATTATAACACTGCTGATGACATTACACAAGCTGTTGTAGTAATAAGATTCACTTTAGTAAGAGCTTTGGTCTAAAGAATTTGCATGAGCCACTATTTTTCAAGGTACTCGCAAGTTTTGAATCTTGAAAACATCTCCCATTTGACACTCAACATATTGGCAGAAGAATCCAGCATATTTTAGGTCACCACAGAAAAATTCATGGTGACAAAAAATATACTGTATATGGAGTGGCATATCAGATGAAGTCTGATTAAATTTATCCAAGACAGTGTTTCTTTTTCTAAATTATTCCTACAGCAGAATTTTGTAAAAAATATCAAAATGTGACCGAAATCTTGAAAATTTAAAATTTTACATGCCAGAAGTAAGTGACATAAGTTAAATTCGTATTTTTAAATTTATCTTTGCACGGTTGTTCTCATCAATTACCTGATGAGATGTTTAAATCTTTGCACGGTTGTTCTCATCAATTACCTAATGAGATATTTAAATCTTTGCACGGTTGTTCTCATCAATTACCTGATGAGATGTTCAAATCTTTGCACGGTTGTTCTCATCAGGTTCTCAGGTTCGATGTTCAAATAAAATCGTTGTTGATGAGAACAACCGTGCAAAGATTTGAACATCGACCACTTACAACCAAGAGGTATGTGAAAGATTTTCCTTGGATTACATTTGATTACCGAGATATATGTTCGCAGTGAATACTAATAACTTCCAACTGAGAAATTGCTTTTCACACAAAGGAAATATAACATGTAAAAGTTCCAACAGTTAAACCACCATTAAATGGTTTAAACTGAAAAAGAATAACGTATGTAAAACATGTTTTTAAATCTCGATACATAGTGAAATACGTGCGTATTAAACAATCTTGTTAAATTTTTCATGTTACATTTGTTAATTATGAATTTTAAAATATTTTGTATTGCGTATTAAAAGAAGTCACAGAAAGAGAAATTTCTACCTTTGCCTTTGTGTTTTAAAATCTATTTGTTTTACTCTATATCTCTTGATACCTCATGTATATACAGCCTGACATTTTTTCTAATAAAATTTTCACAAATTTGTTCATTCTGGTTTGCATTGTTTTTATTGCTTAAGTGTCAAAACGGTTATCACACTCAGAAGATTAAGGAAGGCGACTAGATATATGTTTTAAATTGTTCAAGTAATTATTTTAATTAGTAAGAGTAATTTCACACTTTGCATAGTGAAAGCAGCTGGCTAAAGCAAAATCAGTAGTTTTCCAAAAGATACTGATCATATTCTTTTTAAATATATCAGAAATCAATAGATATCAGGGCTTGAAAAATATGGGAAAAGTTACATGCCCACGTGCCCAGTTGGGCATGTAACTTTTAGGTGTTTATTTACTAGCTGGGCAAGAAATTATTTACTTGCCCAGGTAGTAAAAGCTGGATGCGCAGGAAAATGTATCTTTTAAGATAACAAACCAGAACCCTAATTTTTTTTAAGTTAAAAATATGATCTGTTTTAACATGTTTGCACTTCCATTTTAAGGGTCTGTATTACAAATGTTCAATGCACAAAAGTGTGTATATCAATTTTTAATATGATGATGCTAAAATTGGTGTGAAATGGTACAAAGATGAAATTGGTGTTTCAGAAATTTAGTGATTCTGCCATGTTCCTTTTATTAAAGTTTTCTCCCTTTGTCATTAAACATGAGAAACCAGTTACATCAGAGGCATGCATCCTGTTGTTGATTATAAACAAAATTTGTAGCAAAACTACATATGGTTTCCGATTTCTGGGCGTAAAGCATAACATAATTAAAGATGTGATATTGCTCTTTCTTTGGTACTTCGTAACAATAATACAACTTCCATTAATTATCAATGACATGAAACATAACATGTGATGACTATCTTTTTTTCTTGTGTAGTAGAAAATTTTACTACCAAACTTTTTTACTTTAAAATTTAATTGCCATGCGCAGGCAATTAGATTTTTATTTACCTGCCCAGGCGAATGATTTACATGCCCTGGGCATCTCTGGCATGGTATTTTTAAGCCTTGGATATTGTTATTTTTAAAAGAAAAAAAAAGTACCTGGATTGACATGAATCCACATATTGTAGAAACTATGTTCTAAACAAACAAGGTTTTTAAAATACAAGTAGAAATATATACTCGCTTTTTTTTTTTTGAAAACAGTTGCTTAAAATGAGAGATCAACTTTTTATTCATTTATCTACACTTATCTGTTTCCAGACTTCCTGCACTGTGTCTTCACAAGCTACAGCAATAATAACTGGAACTAATATATCTCATATTATCCGATAACTACTGGAAAGTGTGCTTCCAAACGGGAGGGGTGGGTGTCAATTTTTGTATGGGGAAAACTTCTTCAATCCTTCATAGAATTTATTTTGAAACCAAAATCATAAAAAAGAGGAAAAAACAATCTTTTTCAATAGTAATGACAAAACATTTGTGCAAAATTTTATACCATTGCTTTTTATAGTTTCTGAGAAAATGGTACATCGAGTTAGTCAATTTATAATGAGACATGTACATCTTTTAAAATACATCCTATAGTACCAAAACAATCTCTTAGATTTATTCAGTACAATAACTGCATGTGCATTTGTCAGGTTCTCAAAAAATATAATAATTATCTGTAAAAATACTTTAAGAAATTATTGGAACAAATTTCAGATTTTCTTAGAAATGTGTCTTTGAAATTATTCAAGGAACAGCTAAGGGACACATAATCAGATTGTGTTCGTGATACCCAAAGAACTGCACAACCATAATCATTTGTACATTGGCAGTTTTCCTGAATACTTCTTGAAAATCAAATTTCAGGAAATTTCTGCCAATAAGTTACTTGTATTTTTCCAGATAAAAAGAAATGCTTATATTGTGGATCCAAATAGTTTTGCTTAATGCTACTAATATACTTAATGCATTGACAAGGTAACTTTTTTGAAATAGTGCTCTGGAAGACAAAAATTATAAACTTTATATTTGCTTATCAAAATGAAGTTGTCCAAACACGTAACTAGATGGTACTAAAATTAGGAAAACTTGTTATGTCATTATTGCACGTTTAGTAATGTAGCAATTGCATAATTTTCTTGAAATCTTAATTTATTTCATGCAATCGGTGGATCAAGCAGCAATTCACTGTATGTATATTAAAAAGTGTTTTATTGAGCCTTTGGTAATAATTAAAAAACACAGAAAAAAATTCAGTTTTTCTTGACCTTTTTTTATATATTAGTGATCACGGATTGCACATAAATTGCTCGTTACTGTCTGATGTGAAAATACATTTTCACTAAAAGAATTATTTCATTACTAAAATTTTCAGTCATAAGTTTGCAATGAATGAAAAACCCGATTCCTTAAATTAGTCAATTGACATCTTTTGAAACGACGACGATACTTCGTAATGGACCCTCAAACTAATCTTTCAAGTACAAGAACGATTTGTTCACAAGTACAGGAATCGTTCGGCTAACTATAAAGACACTATAACTTCATGTGAAACTACGACAAGAGTTTATAATTTCGATTATTGGAATGGTTTATCACTTCCAGTGAAATGACAGCGGTGCTTGCATTAAGTTGACGAATCTGTCTTGCTTATCCTTTCAAGTCGAAATTATTGCTACGCTAAATTTTACGCTGTAATTTCTTTTTCTTCTGTATTTTAAAAGATTATAAAACAAATGTGTTAACTCTGTAGTTATTTAAACACTAACACAGAAGTTCTTATTTAAATGCAGTGAAACTCTAAAAGAACGCACGACCTGGTTAGTTGGTGTACGTAAAGACGCGTTCGTTTCGCACATCGCCGTAATGCTCCCTCTCCGCGGCTACGGACTACTCTAGTGACGTCACAAACCGGTGTGTGGGCCTGCTAAGCTATTAGGAGGTGATGGCTCTAGCCCAAATCTCCTAGTTTCCTATTTCTAAGGGTTGTTTAAGCCCTGGAGTCCGACACTCCCTTCCTAAAATCCTCTACATATGATCATTTGATCAAGCAATGGAAAAGACCTGAGGTTCGATCCAGTAAATACCCGGCGGATGGGCGCGTTAAACCGTCGGACCACGGGTACTGGTCCCTGGTAATAAATAAGGGTGTCTTCCTCCCCCTTTCTACTTCGCTTCCGTGTCACTTTCTTATCGGGCACTCTAGCCCAAATCTCCTAGCTTCCTATTTCTAAGGTTTGCTTAAGACCTGAAGTCGGACCCTCCCTTCCTAAAATCATCTACACATGATCTGAAGTAAATTCTCCCCAATTCAATACCACTAAGAAGTCGAACATGATAGCGAGTTTTTATTTGACACATTTATAATTTTCAGTTTAATGTAAGTTTCGGATTCACAATTACTATTTTCTTACTGTCTCTAATATTTACCCTTGCTACAAAAATGCAACACACACTATCTAGGGCATTCAAGTTAAACAAAATTGTTTTCTGAATATGTTAGATGAAAAAAAGTGGTTTACCCTCAGTTAAATATATTTTTGCACCGTCAGATTAATAGTTCGAAGTGCCTTAGGGATTAAAGGTAGTAAAACTTAAGTTTAACACCCTGTTGGTGGGTGTGAAAACTAAGTTTTATACTATCATCATCATCATCATTGTCAACCATTATCAATCCACTGCTGGACGAAGGTCTCCCCAAGTTTCCTCCACAACGGTCTGACTTGTGCCAGTCTCCTCCATGTCACCCCTGCATACTTTCGAATTTCATCCACCCATCTCCCATGTGGTCTTCTTCTGGGTCTTTTCCTGTCCCTTGGAATCCAATCTAAAATTTCGGCTGTCCATCGATGATCTGTCCTTCTGGCAGTATGTCCAGCCCATTGCCATTTCAGGGATTTAACTCTGATCATGATGTCTTCCACTCTTGTCATTTTTCGGATCCACGAGTTCCTCTTCTTATCTCTCCTGGTTACACCAAGCATGCACCTCTCCATGCTGCTTTGAGTTGTCTGCAGCCTTTGTATGTCTCTTTTAGTTAAGGTCCACGTCTCTGCACCATACGTAAGCACTGGAAGGATGCATTGATCAAACACTTTTCTTTTAAGACATAATGGCATATTGCTCTTGAAAATTATGCTGTTTCTTCCAAAAGCTCTCCAGGCAAGTTTTGTACGCCGATTAATTTCTTCATCAATGTGACCCTCACTTGATATCTGCTGTCCAAGATAAACGTACGTGTCTGTTATCTCCAGCTTTTCTCCATCAATCGATAAATCTTCATTTCTTGTAAAAGCATTGAACATCACTTTTGTCTTCTGAAAGTTCATTTTTAATCCCACTTCTTTACTCTTGTCAGCAAGTTCCTGGATCATACTCTGCAGCTCTGATGGGGTAGTTGCAAAAATGACTACGTCATCAGCAAAACGAAGGTGGGTTAGATAATCTCCATTAATCTTTATCCCCTTGTTTTCCCAGCTCAGGGACTGAAAAACACCCTCCAATGTGGCATTAAAGAGCTTCGGAGATATGGTGTCACCTTGTCTCACTCCCTTTCCAATTTTTACGTGTGTTGTATTTTCAAACAGCCGAATCTTTGCACTTGCATTTTCATAGATGTTATTAATAATATTAATGTATGCATCTTCAATACTGCAGGTTTTCAGAGCCATTGTAACTGCTGATGGTTTCACCGAATCAAAGGCTTTTTCATAATCGATAAAAGCCATGCACAATGGAAGTTCATATTCCCTCGCTCTTTCAATTAGTTCTCTCAGCACGTGGATATGATCTATTGTGCTGTAGCCACTCCTGAATCCAGCTTGTTCTCTCGGTTGAGCCATGTCCAGTGTTACCTTCAAGCGGTGTGAAAGAACTTTAGTGAAGATTTTATAAACTACTGATAGGAGGCTGATAGGTCTGTAGTTTCCGAGATCCTCAATGTCACCTTTCTTATGTAGCAGGATCATTGTAGCGGTGTTCCAATCCTCAGGAATCTTTCCTTCATTAAGGCATCGAGTGAAAATTTGGGCGAGTACTGTTTCGATTTCTCCACTTGCTTCTTGTATGATGTCTACAGTAATTCCATCTTCTCCTGGAGCTTTTCCTCGCTTCATGTTCTTGATTGCATGTGCAACTTCTGCTGGAAGGACTGGAGGAACTCTGGTACTGGTATCTTTCATGATGTCTGGAGTGCATATATCATCTTTTTCATATAATTTGGAGTAGAAATCTTTCACTCTTGTCAAAATTTCGCCTCTATTTCTTGTTACAGAACCATCTTCTTTTCTCAGTGCCATAATCTGTTTTCTTCCCATACTGAGATGTCCCTTTGCTATCTTTAGGCTTTGGTTGTTTTCAATTGCTTTCCTCACTAGTTCACAGTTGAATTTCCTTACGTCTTCAGTGATACTTTTTCTTACTGTCTTGCATAGCTCTATATATTCCACTTTGGAAGTCACATCTTCTTTAGTTGTCCTCATCTCTCTTCTTTTTTGCATCAACATTTTGGTTTTTCCTGATAATTTGTTCACATGCAATAAGAGCTTTGGTTACTTTTCTGTTAACTTCAGAGATGTCCACTTCTTCCGATGTTAGGCCTTCTAAAGCAGAGAACCTGTTCTTCAGTTCTAACTTGAAGGTATTATGGTGTTTTTTAAGGTTGGTTATGTCAATAGATTTTGTTTGTCTTATGAGCTTGCCACGTTCAAGTTTAGTGTTGAGGTGCATCTTACATCTCACCAATCTATGGTCACTACCTGTGTTGAACTTGTTTAGCACACTGCAGTCTTCTATGACGAATTTTTTGTTACACATAATAAAATCAATTTCACTTGTCGTCCCATTTGGATGTCTCCATGTCCATTTCCTGTGTGGCTTTTTCTTGAAGAAGGAGTTCAAGATGAAAAACCCTTCTGCCTCTGCAAACTCAACGAGAGTATTTCCACGCTGGTTTCTGTTGCCATGACCGAATTTACCTACTGAAGTTTCATTCTGTTGCCGTTGCCCTATTTTTGCATTGAAATCTCCCATAATTATTTTCAAGTGCTGCTTACCTTTATTATTTAGATGACAAATTTCCTCATAAAATTCTTCAATTTCTTCTTCAGGATGACTTGTGGTGGGTGCATAAGTTTGAATAATCTGAGCCTGGTATCTTTTCGAGAGTTGGATAACAAGTCGTGCAGCTCTGTCAGAGGAACTTTCAACTTCTACAACTTTATCCTTCAGTTTCTTGTTTATTATAAATCCAACACCACTAGTTCTGCCAGTATCTGTCCCACGATAGTAGAAGAGATGTCCACTTTTCAGTTCGATGAGATCTTCTCCTTTTCTCCTTACCTCACTTAGCCCCACGATGTCCCACTTGATCCTTTGTAGTTCCTCTTCCAATTCAAGAAGCCTTGATTCAGAAGATAGGGAGCGTCCATTGTAAGTAGCCAAGGTCAGCATCAGATGGCAGCCTAGTCCGGTCCTCCGGGGATTCTTAGCACCCTCTGCCTTCATGTCGCACTGGCCGCTGCCTTGGCCAGGTACATTCCAGCTGCCGGAGACTGAGGGCCAAGATTTAAGTTGTGGAATCATTTTGGAGGGGTTTGGCCATAACTCACCACGCTGGCCAAGCGGGTTGGTGAGTGTGGGATAGAATTTCCTCTAATCCCGATGGTATAGTTATACCGCTATGGGCGGTCGTCAGAGCCCCTTTAGTGGGAACAGGATGCACCACGAGAAGGCGGGGTTGACATTTGTCAAGGAGAGGCTGTGATGTTACGCATCACCTGACCTTACATCCCTTTATACTATATATATATATATATATATATATATGTTTTTCCACACAGCACATGGCAATTTACTTTCGTGCACTTTGAAATTTAACCTGATATAATTATTTCATTGAATATCACTCATACACATATAAAGAAAGCAGTTCAGTTCATTACAAGGAACCCTTTATTTCCTGAAGACACTTAACAAACACTTTCTAAAAAAAAACTTTAAACGCAGGACTGGAAGAAATTTTTGGTAAATTAACTTGCTGGTTAGTTTACTGTGATCCTCTGCCTGGCATTTTAAAACTGGGCATTTTGCCAGTTTTGGAAGAAAATATGTCGAAAGTTTTGTGGCAAATATGGAAGAGAATTTTCGTCAAAATCTTGTACCATAGAAAAGATCATAGTAAATGCTGATGTTGGGTAAGTCGGTCCTCCATGGTCTTGATTTGCGATTAAATTAAAAATGGGTGTCATGCAATAACAGTTAAGCAATTTTTTCCGAGCAGGAGGGGAAGTCTGTTCTTTCATCAATAACTTTCACTAAATATCCAGCCACAAAAGCTGAACTTGCAAACTTTCAGCTGACTCTTGAGGTTTCTTGTTAAGGGGAGAGAAAAAAATATATATATTAGATCTCTACAACCAAAAGTAATGCTGCAGAAAAACAGTATTTCAAATAAAATGAAACTAAAGAGGAGCAAAATTGTACTGAATAAAGACTGTTACTGATTAGGAATAAAGAAGGGGTGGGGGTGGGTACATGCATTTCGCTAAAAGTGTGTTTATGTTTATTCACTATCAGCCCTTGCGAAACTGCTGAAATTTTTACTAGCCAATGTAGCCAGTGGAATAAAAAATTTTACTAGCCAAATGCCAAAGTCTACTGGCCATGCAATGCATGAAATTATATAAGTGAATGCCGCCCTCCCTTTCTAATAAAAAAAACCTTTCCCATTTGCTTTATAAAAACAGATGCAGAGCAGTTACTGCACAGAAACATTAGATTGATTACAAATATTGCATATGCTTTTGTTCCAAAATGATTTTCTGACAGTTTATTTTCAGTGCTGTAATATCGTTACTATATTAATTTACACGTACATAATTTTTTTTTCGAGAGGCCATTGAAGTTATTTGTCTAATTTCCTTAATAATATTTTTAAAAAAAGAGACACATACTAGAATATATATACAAATCTAACCCACCTTCGTTTTGCTGATGAGTCATTTTTGCAACTACCCCATCAGAGCTCCAGAGTATGATCCAGGAACTTGCTGACAAGAGTAAAGAAGTGGAATTAAAAATGAACTTTCAGAAGACAAAAGTGATGTTCAATGCTTTTACACGAAATGAAGATTTATCGATTGATGGAGAAAAGCTGGAGATGACAGACACGTACGTTTATCTTGGACAGCAGATATCAAGTGAGGGTTAAATTGACGAAGAAATTAATCGGCGTACAAAATTTGCCTGGAGAGCTTTTGGAAGAAACAGCATAATTTTCAAGAGCAATATGCCATTATGTCTTAAAAGAAAAGTGTTTGATCAATGCATCCTTCCAGTGCTTACGTATGGTGCAGAGACGTGGACTTTAACTAAAAGAGACATACAAAGGCTGCAGACAACTCAAAGCCGCATGGAGAGGTGCATGCTTGGTATAACTAGGAGAGATAAGAAGAGGAACTCGTGGATCCGAAAAATGACAGGAGTGGACGACATCATGATCAGAGTTAAATCCCTAAAAGGGCAATGGGCTGGACATACTGCCAGAAGGACAGACCATCGATGGACAGCCGAAATTTTAGATTGGATTCCAAGGGACAGGAAAAGACCCAAAAGAAGACCACATGGGAGATGGGTGGATGAAATTCGAAAGTATGCAGGAGTGACATGGAGGAGACTCGCACAAGACAGACTGTTGTGGAGGAAACTTGGCGAGATATTCGTCCAGCAGTGGATTGATAATGGTTGACAATGATGATGATGATGATATACAAAATGTGGCACTAATAATGTTGATACAGTTTACCTCTGATATGAACATACCATGTCTGATCTTCCCGTCAAAGGTATCTGCCCACCGCAATGAAATAGCATTTTGAGGATCAAAATCTTCAAATTGCAAGGCGATTGCTTAAGTAATTTAAAGTGTCACTATTCAGACCTGCCCGATTACTCATTTTGAGGGTCATTGCTGAAAAGCCACGCTCAGAAGGAGCAGTACTGCATGGCATTTGATGTAGCACATTGCCAAAACAGTTTTTTTTTTTTTTTTTTTGTCCACTAATTTTTCCGTGCTCAGATGTGCAAAAAGAATGCAGCAGTAAACCATAATGCTTTTACCAAGAAAAATGAAAAGAATTCACCCATATGAAACTAAAAATTAGTCACAAATGAGTAAGTAAACCTCCACACGCAACAGCAACTAGGGCCTCTGTGAATCTTGGAAAGGTGCAAGCTAGTTCTGTGTGACATAGGCGAAAAGAGCCCAACTCACTGGGATTTGTTCCAGAATCCTTAGGATGAATGACCAACTGGAACCCTCAGCTGTGGGCTAATCCCCCACACTGATGTACTTACCTGATTAAAAAGACAAAAAGAAATATTAAGAATGACTCAAGTGTGGGATATGGTGGACCTACCACACTTGAGAAGGACGGTCCACCACGGAATCGACCTGGACTTTCTAAACGGCGTATGAGAAAGAGATCTCGGCTGAGTGAATGTAAGATTGGTGTATGGAATACTAGAGGTATAAATGGCAAGATGAGTGAGGTGATTGAGGAGATGAATAAGTATAGACTGGATGTGCTGTGTGTAAGTGAAACCAAAAAGAAGGAAATTGGGGTAGAAGAAGTGAATGGCACGGTGAGTGTGTGGTCTGGAGTATTGGATAATATGAGAAGACAGGCTGGTGTAGGTGTGATTTTAAGTGAAAAGATGAAGAACAACTTGATTCACTATAGTTGCATAAGTGAGAGAATTCCCTGGATTCGTTTGAAAGTGAAACTTCAGAGAATTATAATTGTTGTAGTGTATGCTCCTTGTGACTCGGAACCTTCTGATAAGAAAGAAGATTTCTGGAATGAGCTAAAAGCTGTTTTGAGCCAGTTTGGTGCTAAAGAAAAAGTTATAATAGCAGGGGATTTCAATGCTAGAGTAGGTGTGCAGAATGCAATTTCTGACAATGTTCTGGGTAAGTTTAATGATCCTTGTGTGAATGATAATGATGAAAGATTAATTGAACTCTGCATTGAGAAAGAATTGTGTGTATCTAATACATTTTTCAACCACAAGTATATACACACATATACTTGGGAAAATCGTACTCTTAGTCAAAAGAGTGTGATAGATTTTGTTGCTTACGATCAGCGTTTGAAACACTTAGTTGTTGACACCCGTGTGATGAGAGGTGCGGATGTTGGTTCTGATCATTACTTAGTAGTGTCACGAGTGAAACTTAATGTTGCTTGGAGGAAAAGGAATAGGAAGAGACCCAAGATAGAAAGAATAAAGGTTGATAGGATCCTTAATGATCATCAGCGGTATTCTAACTTACTCAGAGAACGGCTGAAGGATTTGAAATCTTGTGAGAGGGATGTAGAAAAGAAGTGGGAATGTTTTAAGAACTGTCTTGTCACTGCTGCTAAAGAGGTCTGTGGCACCACAATAGTGGGTAACAATAGAGGTGATGCTTGGTGGAATAGTGAGATTGATGAGGCAGTGAAGAAAATGAAAGAAGCCTATTTGGGGATATTGCAAGGTAGAGTCTCTGTGGATGAATATCGCTGTAAGAAGCGTGAAGCTGCTAACCTGTTTCGCCACAGTAAGGCAAAAGATAGGAAAGAGAAAGTGGAAAGACATGAACTGGCTTTTTGGAAAGATAGAAAGTTCTTCTGGAAGTACATGAGACTCAGGAAAAATAGGGGAAACAAAGTTGTAAGTTGTGTGAAGAATGAGATTGGGGAAATGATATGGGAGCCCAATGAGTTAAGTGACAGATGGGGCGAATACTTCTGTGAGTTATTAGATCAGGAGAGCAAAAATTATTCTGAGACAGATGCAGATGATGTCACAATGAGGGATGAAAGCACAGGAGGGATCTCAAGAGAAGAACTGTGTAAAGCTCTAAAATCTCTTTTGAATGGTAAGGCTCCAGGAGTTGATGGCATAACTGCAGAGATGTTGAAGCATGGTGCTGACTCTATAATTGACTGGTTAACTGAAATTTGCCAGTTGTGCTGGGAGTTAGGAATGGTCCCTCGGGATTGGAAGGAGGCTATCATTGTTCCCTTGTATAAGGGAAAAGGTGATCAGACTGAATGCAAGAACTATCGTGGTATTAGCCTACCGAGTGTGCCAGGGAAAGTGTTTGGTAAGCTTGTTATTGAAAAAGTACCGGGTCTTACATCAGAGAAAGTGTGGGATGTTCAGAGTGGTTTTATGCCTGGTAAAGGCTGCACTAACCAGATTTTTGCATTACGCACGATGATTGAAAAGTGTCTGGCTGTTGGGAAGAAAGTTTTTACTGCCTTCATAGATTTAGAGAAAGCTTACGACCGAGTGAATAGGACACTTTTGTGGAAGGTATTGAATGAATATGGTGTTACTGGGAATCTACTTAATAGTGTAAAAGTCATGTATGCTGGTAGTAGAGCTTGTGTACGAGTGAATGGTGTTTTATCAAAATGGTTTTCCATCGGCGCACGAGTTAGACAAGGCTGTGAAATGCCACCATGGCTGTTTAATATATTTATGGACGCATGCGTGCGTGAGGCCAAAATAGATAATAGTGGTTTATGTCTTGGTGATATCCGTGTGTGCAGGTTGCTGTATGCTGATGACACTGTTCTTTTGGCAGAGAGCAAAAGTGAGTTGCAGAGTATGTTGACTCGGATGCACGAAGTTTGCATGAAATTCAAACTAAGCATAAATAAGGGAAAAACGAAAGTTATGGTGTTTGAGAGAGGATTGGGTAGCACTGAATGTAATGTAAGTATAAATATCACTGTGATTGACCAGGTGAGTGAGTTTGTGTATTTAGGAAGCATGTTTGACAGAGAGAACAAGTTGGATGGTGAAATCAGTAGGCGAGTGAATTCTTCTTTGAAAGTCATAGCTGCTCTGGGAGGTTTTCACAGGAATGATGGGTTCTCTAGAGAGTCCCGCATGGCTGTGTATGAAAGTGTAATTGTTCCTACTCTGATGTATGGCAGTGAAACCTGGGTATTGCAGAAGAAACATAGGAGTTGTTTGTGTGCTGGAGAAATGCGTTACTTACGTGGGGTTTGTGGCAGGACACGATCTGATTGTGTGAGGAATGAAGATGTATTGCAGTTGTGTGATGTAAAGCAAAATGTTGTTAGCAAGGTGGAGACCAATATGCTTCGGTGGTTTGGCCATGTTGAAAGAATGAGTGATGAAATGCTTACTAAGAAAATCTTTTCAGCCCAAGTGGCAGAAAGGAAAGGCAGAGGAAGGCCAAGGAAGACATGGGTGGATCAGATTCAGGAGTGTCTGCATGAGAAAAAGATTATGAGTATGAAGTATAAAAGATCTTGTGTACGGCGTGTAATGGATATCAGTGAAGCACGAGTTGTATGTCAAGATCGCTGTAAATGGCGAAGTTTGATACGACAACAATAAGTAAAAATATCTGGAAATTTGTATTTCTTTTTGGAGCTAACCTCTGAATCTCAGAGAACAGGTTAGTGATATGTATGTATGTATTAGAAATTACTTATGAATCCAGGCGGATAAATGAAAACGACAGTAGGGTTTCAGCGCCCTCAGTCGTCAAAGGTTAGAACTAGAAAAGTGGGAGTGATTCCTGACGACCCATTGTTCTTTTGCGCATGCTAAGCTTGATCGATTAGGGCCGTGGAATGAGCGAATTTTTATTTATATCTTAAGTCCATAATGTGAATTCTTTTCTACACATTTTCTCAAAGGCTGTTACTTTATAGTGTTTGAAATTTTGTGGACAAATTAAAACGACCTGTAGCTAATATGTGGCATAGTTGTTATTCCGAAAATATTGTTAAAACTTTTTTGTAAATTCAATTTATCTGACTCGAAAGTATTCCAATTTGGGCGCTAGATGGCGCGTCTACAAGAAACGAAATCTTTCATTTCTGTCTGATTTTTTCAATTATCTAAAGCAAATAGAAATAATTGAATGGAGCTAAAAGTGAGGCTGGAATCTTGTCTCCCATAAATCATCATAAATCCTACAATACGTTCATTGTTTGAAGAGAAAATGTGTACATTAGAAGAAAACCCCTGAATTTGAACTACAGAAACTCTGCCTACCCAAGGCTGAACTCGATCCTATCAAGCTGTAACATTAAGCAAAAACAGCGAAAACAGAAAAGATGAGTTGGGACGCAGCGCCATCTATTGACGTTGTTCGCATTAACAAACTGATTCCGTATCATTATTTACATTTGAGATTTTATTTATATTCACTTTCATATTAACAGATGTATATTGGTATTCTGAATTCGTAGTACTTCGGAAAGAGAATTTTTCTGTAGGAACTGGTGTAGTTCATGTGTAAATCTCATTCCTCCTTTATTCTTCGACGATCTAGGGCCGAGATTTTGGTAAATGTGTAGATTAGCGTCTTAAATTATATCGTCGGAAAAATATTAGTACCTGAGAAAAGTGTGAAGTACAGATTTTAGAGTATGGAAATTAATGACAAATGGTGCAGAAATTTCGTATTTTAAATGTTTTTTTAAAGATTTTTATCGTAATTACCTGCAAGTTCGATGCTCTGAAGATACGCTGCCGTAGGCCTAACGTATCGAACGTAAGGAAAATGTTACGATAAAAATATTTAAAAGACATTTGAAACAGAAAATTTCTGCACCATTTGCCATTAATTTTCACAATCTAAAACCTGTACGTCGCACTTTTCCGACGAAATAATTTAAAACGTAAATCTACACATTTACCTACTATTTTACTTAATATGAGTTTATATAGCTGAGGTTTTTTTTATAAAATTGAATTAGGTACGTAATTATCAGAATGAAAATGCTTACCACAAACAACAGTTGAAGGTAACTTGTCATTTGGAGCAAAATCCTGACGAGATATTGCTTTTAGCAACAGTTGCTTTAGGTTCTGATTTGAGGTAAACTCATTGAATGAAAATCCCACGTTTTTCTTCTTAGAAGATGTGCACATCGGCACACAGCAGTAAACCATTTTGAAAATGGGTTGGATTTTGTTGTGAAAACAACAGTTTGGTTTTTAAACTAGATGGTTTTTTTTAAAGAAACAGGAAAAAACGACGAACATACACAATCCCGCAATTTAAACAAAGCAGAAACTAAGATTTTCATACCTTGGGACGCAGTGCCATCTAACGGCTGAAATGGTCCCTAACGCCCACTGGCCAATCATTAAAAGTCTATTGTCTTCAACGGTCATGTTACAGCCTGATAGGATCCAGTTCAGCCTTGGCCTACCTAAAAAACGAAACTCCACCCAAACAACGTTATTAGTGAAACGTCACAGCGATTATTTTGTCTTTTCACCGTGGAGCCAACAACATACTGTTCCATTCTGAATATGGCGAAGTCTAAGTGATTCGGTGACGCCAGCTTCTGGGACCGTCTCTCAAGACTTAAAAGACACGCCCAAGGAGTGATATTTTGTGCCATCTATCACAGAGGAGGAACAGCAACACTCATTTCAAAGTCAGCCTTAAAAAAACTAGCTGCCACGAACATGAACTTGATATGGAAAACTTTTTAAAAAATATCAATGCAATTTTATACACCAAAGTACAAAAACACTCATTAACCAAACAAAAATTACGTTGTAGGTGGGAATCTAAAACTGAATATATTTAATTACATAATTTTTTTAGCAAACGGTAGTTCTTTCCAAAAATTAATTAAAAATAAAAATCTAATCCTTTATCGTTACGATTACCTTTGCAATTCTACTCATCTGGACTACGGTCTCGCAATGGCGGGACCAAGAGTAACTACACCTTTCATTGGGGTAACTCACCCTTTTGGTTACGGCCCTTGAAGCTCGAGGAGTGTTGGGCTTTTTCAAGTGTTATGTTTTTGTGACTTGTGTTTGATGAAGGGTGTGGAAGTTAACCTCCGACCCTTTCATCGGCGGTGCTGACCGAGATAGCAGGAGCCTGTGTGTTTTGGTTCTGTCTCTGCTCTTTCTCTTATGATGTGGTATGAATGGATGGTATCAGAAGGGAGGGTGTTGTGTATTTGCTGTTTGTGGTGTGCCGGTTCCGTGTGGAAGTAGGCCGGGGAGGCACCTGCCATGGGTCGTGTGAGTGCCTTGGTGCACCCGTCGGCCCGGTCTTCTCTCTAACAGTCTCCCGTCCGGGTCGCTGTCACTTGGTCACCTCTGAAGGGGACATTTGTGTACCTTCGGGCTGCACCCGTCGGCCCGGTCTTCTCTCTAACAGTCTCCCGTCCGGGTCGCTGTCACCTCTGAAGGGGACATTTGTGTACCTTCGGGCTAAACCCGCCGTTCTAGGTGACCTCGCCGGCTCTTTGTGTGCGGGTCCTATCGAGGATCTGAATGACTCGGGGGTTTGTCTGGTGTTGCTTGTTGGGCAGAGTTGGGAGTGTGTGTAAACAGCAGTGAACCATGCCAATGAGAGAACTGATGGTACTACCCGAAAGAAAACAAATCCTACAGGAAGTTACTTTTATAAAACCCAGACAGAATATTGCCACGGAAAACCAAATCAAACTCGTATATTTATCTGCCCATGCCCAATGACTAGGCAAGTCGTGATAAAAGTATACAAAAGTAAGAGTGTAAAAGATTCTTACAAATATTAGTATATGTATTAAAACTTTTCCAATAAAATACTGTGTGTAGAACCGAATGTGCTTACTCTGTTTTCAGGCCCTGCAACATGTAGTCATAGGTTCCTACCCTATTTGGCCAACACTGTACAAGTGCGACATGTAAACGACTGCGACGTTTGCCTACAGGTTTGTTTAGGTTTTAGGTCGTGATTTTTACTATTTAGACATCGGAAAGTCAAATTTGAGATCAGTTATATCCTCAGCTTTTTCACCCACTTCCATCTGCCGGGAGGCGGGGATAAAGCTACGACTAACACCAAAAATGCGCAATTGCTCTGGCTGTCTGCTGTGTTTCCACTATCACACACGCCAATTGGTTGCTTCAGTCTTCATCCTACCAACGAGATAACGGAGTGGATATTCCTGTGTTTGTTCTGTCCCTTGTCCAGGCGCTAGTGAAGTACACGCTGCAGCGAATCTTCCATTCAACGAACCAAAGCTTCGTATCATCGCCGTACCTAAACGTTAGGCCTATCTGTTCACAGCATTGCAGTCACAAGTCAATAATACGATAAAAATCTTTGAAACGCATTTAAAATATTAAATTTCTGCATCATTTGTCATTTATTTCCATACTCTAAAATCTGCACGTAGCACTTTTTCCAGGTACTAACATTTTTCCGACGAAATAATTTAGGACGCTAATCTACACGAAATTTGCATAATATTCAAACTGAGTATAAATAAGGGAAAAACAAAAGTTATGGTGTTTGAGTGAGGAACGGGTAGCACTGAATGTAATGTAAGTATAAATGGCACTGTGATTGACCAGGTGAGTGAGTTTGTGTATTTAGGAAGCATGTTTGACAGAGGGAACAAGTTGGATGGTGAAATCAGTAGGCGAGTGAATTCTTCTTTGAAAGTCATAGCTGCTCTGGGAGGTTTTCACAGGAATTATGGGTTCTCTAGAGAGTCCCGCATGGCTGTGTATGAAACAGTAATTGTTCCTACTCTGATGTAGGGCAGTGAAACCTGGGTACTGCAGAAGAAACATAGGAGTTGTTTGTGTGCTGGAGAAATGCGTTACTTACGTGGGGTTTGTGGCAAGACATGTTCTGATTGTGTAAGGAATGAAGACGTGTTGTGTGATGTGAAGCAAAATGTTGTTAGCAAGTTGGGGACCAATATGCTTCGGTGGTTTGGCCATGTTGAAAGAATGAGTGATGAGATGCTCACGAAGAAAATCTTTTTAGCCCAACTGGCAGGAAGGAAAGGCACAGGAAGGCCGTGGAAGACATGTGTGGAACAGAATCAGGAGTGTCTACATGAGAAAAAGATTATGAGAATGAAGTATAAAAGAACTTGTGTACGGCATGTATTGGATATCAGTGAAGCCCGAGTTGTATGTCAAGATCGTTGTAAATGGAAAAGTTTGATACGGCAGCCGTAAGTAAAAATTATCTGGTAGTTTCTATTTCTTCTTGGAGCTAACCTCTGAATCTCAGAGAACAGCTTAGTGATATGTATGTATGTATGCATGTATTTACACATTTACCCAATGTTGATCTGATTCACCAGATCACCTCTCACCCTGTTGCCGATGGGGGTGGGCGGAGGATTGCGCTCCCGGTCTGCACCAAATCCGCACTCACGGAGCAAAATTCTCCCCAGGTTTCTTTTCGTGGATATTTGAGACCTCAAAATGTCTCGAGACACATAAATTGAATGGAGAGAGACAGCACTTCTTCGACTTGTATTAAGAACTGAAACTGCGGTGTGATGTAATAGTACATCTCCTTGCAGCGCTTGTCTTAATCTATCCTTCCCAATTACAGCCTATCGGATAGAGGGAGAACCGCTTAGGGTTCTACTTTTATCCAGGCTTAGTGTAATTGTTCCGGGGGACTTAATAGAAAATTTTTGAATATGCAAGATTATGAAAATATAAGAATATTGTACATATATAAAATTTTGGAATCTGGGGCAAATATTCTTATGCAATAGTTGCTCTTAGCCTTATAACAGCATCCCATCACAATTGTGTGATTTTCAGTTGTTTAGGCTGTTTCTTGCTTTGTTGCAATCCGGTGGTTTACACTTGTCATGCCCTCGCACACTTCGTGTCTCCCACCTTCATGCAATTAAAGATTTAGATTATTAAACGATCATTAGAAAAAGAATTTTCCACTTCCTAAACAAATAGGGCATACTTTTATAATATTTAAGCATAATACAGTATTTCCAAACACAACATAAATTACACTCTTTTTTTCCTTTCATTCTATGAAACTACATACCACTGAACTCATGCATATACTTTTGCCATTCACTTTTTTCACTCATCTTTCTATGCAATCATTCAATATGTTTACTTACCTTTGTATATACTTACGTATGCCATAATCTTTGCAGTTTCATACCCTACTTCTTTTTCGTAGTGTATATGCACCAGTTCTTTCCTTCACCTTCGATCTTTTTTTTTTTTTTATGACTTGTGTATTGTGTTTCTGTGAAATAAAGAGACACATACAGCATATAGTTTGAACTTGTGTCTTCATGTTCTTCATGTCCTTGTGTCTGCATAAATTGTGAAATTAGAGATTCCCATTAAGGTATTTTCCTTTATTAAAAAAAAACATCTATGTGAATCTCATGATAACATTTGGTATATATGTTTTTTTTTGTCAATGTAAACTATGTTTTTGTGTACTAACCATTTTTTGTTAAAGGATTTTTTGGATTTTGTTTTCCAATCCTCCCTTGTTAGCTCCCTTAATTCACATAATATGGAGAGTTTTGTTTTGCCAATTGTTTTCACAGAATTGTTGTGTACCTTGTGATTCCTTTTCCAGATTTGAAACTTACTTATAGAGATTATGATTTGTATTATGTTGTCAATGTATTTTTTCTCGTGTATTGTGGTATGATAGAGAATATTTTCAGTACTGAGAGTTTTGTTTAATTTAAGGTATTTTTCCACCCATCTCCATATTTCTTCATTTTGTGTGCACTGCACAAAGAGGTGCTGTAAGTTTTCAGTTTGGTCACAATGAGGACACTTATCACTAATAGCTATTTTTATTTGTTGCACCATTCCATTGTTGGAATAATGTTGTGAATTATTTCAAAATTTAGATTTCTTATGGTAGCTTGTAATTTTATTTTACTAAGGTTTTGCCAAGCTTCTTTTTCAGTTTGTTTATTGACTTTAGTGCTGAGATTGGTAGGTCCTTTTTCATAATAACAATTATAAAGAATTCTTATTTTATCATCAGGAATGATGTTGTTACCTATGCTTTTTTTTTTATGATTTCTATTAAGTCATTACAGTTATTTTTAATTTCTTCTGCAGGAAAATCCTATCTTCTTCTTGGTCATAGGAAATTCTGCTATCTATGTTCATTTCATCAAAAGAAATGACACATGTACACTCTAAAGTACTAAGTCTTTGTGCCTGTGCCTTCATTAGCTGAAGGACATCATGTAGAATGCCAGGGCGACAATGGAATGAGCGAGTGGTCCACCACCTCAGTGTTGAAATTCCTGGCAATGGAAACCCCATTTTATCTCTCAAGAAAATATAGCACTTTCTTGACATTGCACGCAGAGTAATGGCTTTACAGATGTCTTCCCTTTCCCATTTTACACATTTCTTACCTTTTATTAAACAACGGATCTGATTTGCAATGAAGAGTTTTGCTAAAACTTTCCTACTTCAGTTTCTAACTCCGTGTTAAATTTTTTCAAGTATTCCTGAGAACGTCGTGGAGTTGTTACGAGCTGATTGTGAAGGTACTTGTTTCTTACTCTCATCTGAATGCACGCTGTGTTTAGCCTTTGGGTTTCTTCCTCCAATTTCTTTATTCTTTTCTCCATTGTTTTTATATCACTCAGCATGCACTGTGTTTCTTGATCAGTTCCCATCGGTTTCTCTACATTCCTCTTCTTTGGTGATAGATTATCAAGGGTTTCCAATGCACTTTTCCGAACTCCACGGTCATGACATCTAAGTGCAGTAGGCGTTGCAGTCTCAGGTCCTGAAATGTCAGCACTGGCTCTCGAACTTACCTTATTAATACCAGTATTATTGCTTGTGGGAAGGTTTAGTGTAGGTACTGCATCAGGCTTCAACACTTTCCTGTTAGTTAACCCAAGTAACTCTGCCTTTAAGTCACGCTGGTAGTCATCCTGTGTGAAATGTTGAGAACACACTCTTGCATTGGACACTTTGAAGGAATTCTGACGCTTACATTTCTGAATCCACAATTTTTGTAGTAATAAATCCTTCGGAAATACTTGGTACATAATATCAGTGTTCTTGGTTTTCCTATTGTACGTAGTACAACAGGCCACTGCACAACCCGGCATTATTACGTTTCTTACGAAACACAGAAGCAATGAATTTCAGTGATAAATACGTGTAAATATCAAAATAAACAAAACATAAACATAAAACTATACGATACAAACTTCAAGCGGTTGAAAATCAACTGCGTTTATAGAGAAAACTCCAGCACACCAATTGTAAACAAACAGGGATGGCTGACCGTTGGACGAAATCAAATTTCAGGGCCAAGCCACCCCGAAGGAAGGAGAAACACATCCACCCTTTCTACACTGCTGCACTTTCTTTGTGGGACTGAAAAATGGCGCGAAGATCTTTCTTTGGTGGAGCAGTAAAAGTGGGGTGGGGGGGGGAGAAAGAATTAACACCATCTCGAATACACTTAACTTTCACAGGGAAAAGAAAAGTATAATTACAAAATTCAATTAGTAGAGCACCTAATGAACACACACCACATGAAAAAATAAAATGTAACAAAACGAATTTAAAATCTGTTGTACACCCCGGAAGAGATGAAATTGCCTGCACAATTACAATTCACTTGACGACTGCAGAAGCTCGAATTATCAAAACAATAAATATACTAGTCATACTCATTACATAATACTCACATCACACTAAACTACAAATAAAAATTAATGTATATTGCTTAGACATTGAATACACAACTGAAAAACCACCCTTCGTTATCCCCAAAATTACTGTAGATTCACATTATATTTTTCCATTTTCACAAGGCTTTAAGCAGGAAAAGTTGGGTCGCGGATGAGCAAGTGGTCAACGTCCGTGACTGCCACATATAAACCTCAGGTTCATCCCCAGGCAGGAAGCCACTGTGTACCTGATCATATGTAGAGGATTTTAGGAAGGGAGTGTCTGACTTCCTTTTTCTAAGGGTTGTTTAAGACCTGGGGTCAGACACTCCCTTTCTAAAACCCTCTACATATGATCTATGATCCGAATTCAGCACAAGTGTAGGGTTGGGCCGGACGACGGAACAGCCAGTATTAAGACTCATGATATCACAGTCTGATCTTTCATCACGCGCTGATCTTCATTAACGAAGGAAATTGTAATCGATTTGTTAGCTGAACCAAGACTGAACTGGATCCTACCAGTGTAGAGTTGCAACGCAGGGCCATCTATTGACGTAATTCGTATAAAAAAACTTTTCCCGTATCATTAATTACATTTGAGATTTTATTTATATTCACTTTCACGTGAATAGATGAATTTTATATTCTGAATTCGTAGTACTTGGGCAAGAGAATATTTCTGCAGGAACTGGTGTAATTCATGTGTAAATCTCATTCCTCCTTTACTCTGCAACGATCTAGGGCTGAGATTTTGGTAAATGTGTAGATTAGCGTCTTAAAATATTTCGTCGGAAAAATATTAGTACCTGGAAAAAGTGTGACGTACAGATTTTAGAGTATGGAAATTAATGGCAAATGGTGCTTTAATTTCATGTTTTAAATGTATGTTAAAGATTTTTATCGTAATATTCACGTCATCGCACTTACACGTAAATACTGTAAACCTTCCACGTTCGGCCCAAAAATAGTTTTATGAGGCGATGATAGATGACGACACGTTATCGCTACATCGTGAAGTGTTTCGCTACGATGTAAAGGTGGCAAAGGAGGGGAATAATATGGATGAGAAGTGGCGTTTAAAAGGACTTTTTGAATGTTGATTGTGGCATTTGTGTGAAATATTTATTTTCACGGAAGAATATGGAACTGTGTAGCTAGCAGAACAAAAGCAAGGAAAGTTTTATCTGCCAGGGAAGAACTGTCTGATCGCAGGAATCAGGACTTCAAAGCAATGTTCAGAGGAAAGACGGCAATTCCGTCGGAATAAATATTTCACACAAATTCAACAATGTACATTCATAAAGGTCCTTTTAAGGGCCACCTTTCATCCATATTATTCATTTCCTTTGCCAATTTCACAACGTTGCGCAACGCTTTACGATGTTGCGCTAACGTGTCGCAATCTATCGTCGCTTCCGAAAACTATTTCTGGCCCACATTCGGAAATTTTTACCTTTTTTGTACGTCGCACTTTCTCCAGGTACAAATATTTTTCCGACGAAATAATTTAAAAAGCAAATCTACACATTAACGTACTATTTTACTTAATATCAGTTTATATAGCAGAGTTTTTTTTTTCTAAAATTGAATTAGGTACGTAATTATCAGAATGAAAATGCTTACCACAAACAACAGTTGAAAGTGACTTGTCATTTGGAGCAAAATCCTGACGAGATATTGCTTTCAGCAACAGTTGCTTTAGGTTCTATCCTGAGTAGAACTCGTGGAATGAAAATCCCACGTTTTTCTTCTCAGAAGATGTGCACATCGGCACACAGCAGTAAACCATTTTGAAAATTGGTTAGATTTTGTTGTGAAACATCAGTTCGGTTTTATAACTGTAAGGTTTTTTTTAAAAAGAAACGCAAGAAAAAACGACGAACATACACAATCCAGCAATTCGAACAACGTGAAAAATGAGTTGTTAATACCTTGGGACGCAGTGCCATCTAACGTCTGAAGTCGTCTCTAACGCCCACTGGCCAATCACCAAAGTCTATTGTCTTCAACGTTAATCTTCTAGCCTGTTCTTCAACCAGTTCAGCTTTGGTTGAACACACACAGTTCCATGTTAGAGTTTCACATATTGGGCCAATCAGATTGTAGCAGGCGTGCAGTAAAAATTAACAGAAGGTATGAGGCAGCGACGAACGATGGAACAGCAAGTGTTAACATTCATGAATTTCGTTCTGATCTTTCATCACGTGCTAGTATTCATGACCGGAGAAAATCGAAGAAGCTGAAGCCCACCAACTTACACATTTTCATGTCATTCTTACACATTAGACCGATCAGGTTGTGGTAGGCCTTCATTTTAAATCAGTGGAGGATATGGGTGGAGATGAACGATGCAACAGCAAGTTTAAAAAATTCCATTTATGTCAAAGAATATTTTAGGAACAGTTACTTTATCAAATTACGCACAGATTTTCCGATAGTGGATGTAAAAGTAAATGACGTTTTGCCCGATATCTCTTCTAATATTCCGATTTGAAACATGTTTTCTTTAGAGGATACAGCTCCTGATGGAAAATCTTTTGCGTATAATTTCTAATTTTTGGTAAAGAATACTTTTGCCACCAAATAGGGTAAGCGTTAATTTTTGCTTCTGATGTATTTGCCATAAAATCTGAGCTTTTAAAATATCGATTGAAAAAATTATTTCGTGTACCGATACCACTCACGTCGATGAACCTTATCGGAAGATTTTCTTTTTAAAATATTTCATAGTTTCTCCGCCAAGAGGCGTAGAGGTATATCTTATTTTTCTTTGAGTCTGATTGGAAAAATTTCTTCTTTGTTGGATGTGTTTCCAATGGGAAATGTTTTTTTATATAAATTCAAAATTTTCATGTAAATCATAGACTTTCCGCTAGGGAGCGCAAAGGTAAATTTCGTTTTCTGCGTTATTTCTGCTTCTGAAACTCCTATTTGAAAAATTGTCCTGTATCGCATACAACACCTGATGGAAAATATTTTTCATATAATTTCTAATGTTTGGTAAAGAATGGTTTGGCCATCAGGGGGGCATAAGAGTTAGTTTCTGCTTCTGATGTATTTGCAGCAAAATCTGGGCTCCTGAGCACTCGACTAGAATTTTTTTTCTCTTGGACCTATACCTCTCATAACGAAAAACCTTTTGAGAATACTTCCTAAAATTATGCATGGTTTTCCCACCAGTGGACGTAAAGTCGCATCTTATTTTTGTCGATATCTCTGTTTCTAAGTCCGATTTGAAAACTTCTTTCTGTGTTGGAGAGCGTTTCCGGTACGAAATGTTTCTCTTATAAATTCATATTTTTCTTAACGCACAAGTCTGCAACCAGAGAGCGTAAGATCACGATTCCGTTTAGAGCAATATCTGATTGATAAAAAACTCGATCGGAAAACTTCTTTCTTCCGTCAGATAGTATTGTTTTTCATAACAGTTCCATTGACTTTGAATAGCTTAGATGAATTTAATTTGCGTCAGAAGGGATTCAAACGACGTGCTAATTACACCCGAAAATTAGGTGTCATCTTTCTTATTTATTCTTTTAAAGCTTGTAAAATAATTCAGGTAGTTCTTGATGCCGCCTTTTTCAGAAAAGAATCAATCAAGCGTAACGCCAATGCGAAGCAGGAAGAAAAGTAGATTCTTTTCCATAATCTGTCATAAAATGACTTACAGCAATTCAGATCTAATTTGCTTCAACAACATCAAATGTCTGCAAAAAGTATTAGCTGTTATTTCCGTTACAACAGCGATGCCAGAGAGATCCTTCTCAGCTATAAAACGCTGAAAACTTCATTTAAAGGTGTTACTCAATAAATTCATGCACTTAAAATGACTCTTCAATACACCCGATCAAAATACTCATATAATCATGCATCTCAATCTCCGAGAAAAAAAAAAGAAATGTAAAATCAATAATCCATATTTCGAACATTTGCCCCCCGATTTTCATCCTATGACATTAAGGTAAGATATTCTGATATTCGATCAAACTTATAGTGGTATTAAGGTGCCCCCCCTTTTCAAATATCTGCAACCGCCACTGCGCACTAATCTTCGCTACCGGAGGAAATTGCAATCGATTTAGCGGTACAACGCTCAACTAGCAGTTTCATGTTAAGTTTTACATATTCGGACGATCAGGTTGTACTGGGTGCGCTATGTAAAAATGGCCCCGTGGCCAGACGTTGTTTTTAGGGCCGCGGGTGGCCTAGTGGGCAACGTTCGTGACTGCCACGAAAAGGACCTCAGGTTCGATCCCATGGCAGGTTCGAACGCTCGATCCACTAAATATCCGCCGTGCGTCGGCTGGGAACGTTAAGCCGTCGGACCTCGGGTACTGGCCCCGGGTAATAAATAAGGGCGTCTTCCTCCCCCTTTCTACTTCGCTTCCGTGTCATTTATTATGATCGGGTGTATTAAAGAGTCATTTTTTTCCTATCGGGCATTCTAGCGTAAATCTCCTAGCTTCCTATTTCTAAGGGTTGTTTAAGACCTAGAGTCAGACACTCCCTTCCTAAAATCCTCTACATTTGATCATGATCATTCTGAACATGCGTCCGGGCCGCGGATGGCCTAGTGGGCAACGTTCGTGACTGCCACGGAAAGGACCTCAGGTTCGATCCCAGGCAGGTACGAACGCTCGATCCACTAAATATCCGCCGTGCGTCGGATGGGCACGTTAAGCCGTCGGAACCCGGGAGCTGGCCCCCGGTAATAAATAAGGGCGTCTTCCTCCTCTTTCTACTTTGCTTCCGTGTTACTTTCCTATCGGGCATTCTAGCCCAAATCTCCTAGCTTCCTATTTGTAAGTGTTGTTTAAGACCTGGGATCAGACACTATCTTCCTAACATCAGATCAATCACCCGATCTCTCCACCTGGGACTTTTCTAGTTAAAACCACTTTGTTCCCTCGGAAGTCGATCCGTCGATTATCTTATGGGCATTCTAGCCCAAATCTCCTAGCTTTCTATTTGTAAGTGTTGTTTAAGACCTGGGATCAGACACTCCCTTCCTAACATCCTCTACATATGATCAGATCAATCACCCGATCTCTCCACCTGGGACTTTTCTAGTTAAAACCACTTTGTTCCCTCGGAAGTCGATCCGTCGATTATCTTTTGCAATGGGAATATCTGTTACGTCATGTCGGTGGATTTGCATATTCGGCCGTACAAAGTTATGGCGTTCCAAGAGCTTAAAACTCCTGATTTTGCAAAACAGGTGCAATATTGTAAGTGGTTTCATGAGACAATTGTCAGCGGTGAAATGGACCCAACACTTTATTACATGACAGATGAAGCATGGTTTCATCTGTCCGGGTTTGTCAATGCGCAAATCAGCAAGATTTGGACCGACACGAATCCCAGACGGACAATGGAGACTCCTCTGTACGACCAAAAGATAGGCGTTTGGTGTGCTGTGTCTGCGAAGAGGATACTCGGCCCATTCTTTTTTACTGACGCCATCAACTCGGAGCGCTATATTCAGCAACTGTTCAACCCATTTGTTGCCGCACTTACAGAAGAAGATCGAATATATGCTTTCTTTCAGCAGGATGGTGCAACGGCGCATACTACGCGGAATCTAAGCGCTGTGCATGAAGTGTTTTGGGAGGACAGAACAGTATCGAAGGAACTATGGCCACCCAGATCACCCGATCTCTCCACCTGGGACTTTTATCTGTGGAGATCATTGAAAGGGAAAGTGTACGCAACTAATCCGCACACTCTTGATGAATTAAAAGTGAACAGTACGGATGCCATCCCAGATTACTGCCGATGAGCTGTGGTGCGTTACGAACAGCATTTTTCGTCGTGTGCAGCTGTGCCTTGTTGTCGGGAGACAGCACCTTCAGCAATTTTTGTAAACGCAGGCAAATTACTCTTGTTTTCTGTCATTTCAACTATTCTTTGCCATGTATAGTAACATTGCCTGACTGATGTCAGCTCACACTCTCTGTATGAATCATTTTCTTGTAGGACTTTCGTCCACAGTAAGTAGATTTTAGGTCCCAGCCACCTACAGCGAGTTCGCTTTTTGGGCAGGACACAGAAACGGAAGTAATGAGAGCAAGTCTAGCGACTTTGACAGAACAGTTTGTAGTGAGATTAGAGTACAGTAGATGGCGCCACCGTACAAGTACGATGTTGCACATAGCGGGGTGAGAGAACTTCAGGGGGGCAGTCACTTAACGTGCTCGTCCGATGCACGGCGGATATTCAGTGACTGTTCGCAAATCCCACCACCTCCGCAAGATCAGCCCAGGATCGAACCTAAGGACCTTGAAATGGTAGTCGGAACTGCTAACCACTCAGCTATTCGCGGCTCTGTTGTCGCTCATTATACTCCCGCCACTTTAATATGGCACACCCTGTATAATAGTAGGAGTTCAGTACAATAGGTGGAAGTTTATGAATGGCGATTCCGTCATTCGTCGACACCTCATGGAGAAAACGAAAGATGGAGCACGCAGTTTTAATGTACATGATAAAGCCCGGATTTACAGGGGGATGCAAGCGATCTTATAGTGCTTAAGGGCCTTGGAAATTTAACAATAAGTATCTTTTTTTTCATTTTCATGCTAAATAAAATAAATAAAAGGCATACATAATTTAGCTTCTCTGGTTTAGGAGCATGTTTCCATCCGCATTCAAAATACGTCATGTACGGGTATTAATTTACTAACTAGCAGGTTCATTAAAGATCATTTTGAGTGTAATATTACTTTATGCTACGTAAACTACAGCTGAGTTCAGAAATTGTGATGTTACTTCTGGCCAATTTTCTTAGAATGAAATGAACATCTTGCTCTTTAGTTTTATTTTTAACATGACTGTCCATCAGTGGCTCACTCAAGATTTCTTTATCGGGTGCACACAATTTTGAAGATGCATATAAAATTTTCCCGGAAAAATCAACTTTCAAAAAAATTGGGAAGCTATAAATGTATTTCCGCCATACTCAAGTGCTTTTCCAATCATTCGTAAAAAAATATTGCTGTACAAATAAGTATACATCGTTTATCGGTTGAACAAGGTAATAGTTTGTTATAGACAGATAACAATATAGATATCCATTATAGACAAGTCTCTAACAAAATTCCGGAAACCGAATCCTATCTCCACATTAACTCCTGTGATGCATCCATTGCGAGAGAATTTTGCCATTATTCAATTTTCCCGTGACATTGCCTTCAAAATTTCAAAAATTCTCTAAACCTTTAATTTTAAGGTGATTTCTAAACCCATAAAAAAAATGTGCTTTTTAGGATCAAAGAACTGTGTTGAAGACAAAAACTCGTGGGGAATTTATTAAATTCCATGTCAATGTGGCGCTTCGTATATAGGACAGACCCGTAGAGCCTTGCGTTTTCGATTGAAGGACCACAAGACCTACATTCGGAATTGCAAGCCAAATTCAACCACCAAACTTGATATATTGGAAGCTTTCCATATATATCAGAAGTCTTGGCAACTTGTTAATGACATGGCATCCACGCCATTTCTATCAAACGCGTGGAAGCATCTAACCAAAACACGTGACGGTAAACACCATTTATGATGTCATATACAATGTGCTGAGAGAACTAATTGAAAGAGCGAAAGAATATGAACTTCCATTGTGCATGGCTTTTATCGATTATGGAAAAGCCTTTGATTCGGTGAAACCATCAGCAGTTACAATGGCTCTGAAAACCTGCGGTATTGAAAATGCATACGTTGATATTATTAATAACATCTATGAAAATGCAAGTGCAAAGATTAGGCTGTTTGAAAATACAACACACATAAAAATTGGAAAGGGAGTGAGACAAGGTGACACCATATCTCCGAAGCTCTTTAATGCCACATTGGAGGGTGTTTTTCAGTCGCTGAGCTGGGAAAACAAGGGGATAAAGATTAATGGAGATTATCTAACCCACCTTCGTTTTGCTGATGACGTAGTCATTTTTGCAACTAGCCCATCAGAGCTGCAGAGTATGATCCAGGAACTTGCTGACAAGAGTAAAGAAGTGGGATTAAAAATGAACTTTCAGAAGACAAAAGTGATGTTCAATGCTTTTACAAGAAATGAAGATTTATCGATTGATGGAGAAAAGCTGGAGATAACAGACACGTACGTTTATCTTGGACAGCAGATATCAAGTGAGGGTCACATTGATGAAGAAATTAATCGGCGTACAAAACTTGCCTGGAGAGCTTTTGGAAGAAAACAGCATAATTTTCAAGAGCAATATGCCATTATGTCTTAAAAGAAAAGTGTTTGATCAATGCATCCTTCCAGTGCTTACGTATGGTGCAGAGACGTGGACCTTAACTAAAAGAGACATACAAAGGCTGCAGACAACTCAAAGCAGCATGGAGAGGTGCATGCTTGGTGTAACCAGGAGAGATAAGAAGAGGAACTCGTGGATCAGAAAAATGACAAGAGTGGAAGACATCATGATCAGAGTTAAATCCCTGAAATGGCAATGGGCTGGACATACTGCCAGAAGGACAGATCATCGATGGACAGCCGAAATTTTAGATTGGATTCCAAGGGACAGGAAAAGACCCAGAAGAAGACCACATGGGAGATGGGTGGATGAAATTCGAAAGTATGCAGGGGTGACATGGAGGAGACTGGCACAAGACAGACCGTTGTGGAGGAAACTTGGGGAGACCTTCGTCCAGCAGTGGATTGATAATGGTTGACAATGATGATGATGATGATGATACAATTTGATCAATGCATCCTTCCAGTGCTTACGTATGGTGCAGAGACGTGGACCTTAGCTAAAAGAGACATACAAAGGCTGCAGACAACTCAAAGCAGCATGGAGAGGTGCATGCTTGGTGTAACCAGGAGAGATAAGAAGAGGAACTCGTGGATCCGAAAAATGACAAGAGTGGAAGACATCATGATCAGAGTTAAATCCCTGAAATGGCAATGGGCTGGGCATACTGCCAGAAGGACAGCCGAAATTTTAGACTGGATTCCAAAGGTAAGGAAAAGACCCAGAAGAAGACCACGTGGGAGATGGGTGGATGAAATTCGAAAGTATGCGGGATGCGGGAGTAGCATGGAGGAGACTGGCACAAGATAGATCGCTGTGGAAGAAACTTGGGGGGACCTTCGTCCAGCAGTGGGTTGGTAATGATGATATAATTTGAATATTTACGTGCCAATCGTGCTGATGAAGCTAGGTCAATACCCAGCGAAACCATGGTAGGAATATATATATATATATATATATATATATATATTTTTTTTTTTTTTGACAAACTACGTTTTATTATCTTCATGTATTTATAATCGTCACAAGGCTGTAGTCATTTAGATTAAACTTTTTGTCATTTTCTTATAGGACTTCCGTCCACAGTGCGTAGAGTTTAGGTCCCAGCCACCTACAGCGAGATCACCTTTTGGGCAGGACACAGAAACGGAAGGAATGAGAGCAAGTCTAGCTACTTTTGACAGAACAGTTTGTAGTGAGATTAGAGTACAGTAGATGGCGCCACCGTACAAGTACGATGTTGCACACAGAGGGGGAGAGAATTTCAGGGGAGGGGAGCATAGGAAAGGATACCCATTTAACCAGTGGGTCCAGCCTGGGGGCCGTCACTTAACGTGCTCGTCCGATGCACGGCGGATATTCAGCGATTGTTAATAAATCACACCATCTCTGAAAGATCAGCCCAGGTTCGAACCTGAGGACCTTGCATTGATAGTCTGACTCGCTAACCACTAAGCCATCCGCGGATAGTCATTTGGATCTAAATAACGATTATTTTATTCAAAATATGTATGTACCTTCGCAACATACAACCTTCCCCCACTTTTCAGGTAATAAGTGGATTCCGAGAT
The DNA here is from genome assembly GCA_039090855.1 of Macrothele yani. NCBI lineage: Eukaryota > Metazoa > Arthropoda > Arachnida > Araneae > Macrothelidae > Macrothele > Macrothele yani. The sequence continues at coordinate 57,077,957 of CM077032.1, read as the reverse complement.
AGCAGATGTCCGGTTGTTTGGGAACAATCCAGTTATCAAGCCAATTTTTGATCTCCTGATAAGAACGGAATCGCTTTCCAGAAAGAGCGCACTGCAGGGACCGAAACAAATGGTAATCTGTTGGCGCGATGTCTGGTGAATATGGCAGGTGGGGTAACACATCCCAGCCAAGCATTTCTACAGTTTCCTTGACCCGTATCGCGACTTGAGGTCTGGCGTTGTCATGTCTTTTCGCATATTCCGGACATTTCGCTCTCAATGTCCTGCTCAAATTGATTAGTTGTTGTTTTTGATAACGTTCAGCGTTGATGTTCTTGCGCGGTTGCAGCAGCTCATAGTACATCACACCTTTCTGATCCCATCAGTTACACAGCATAACCTTACTGCCATAAATATTCTGCTTTGGTGTTGATGGACCTGGTGTACCAGGACGCACCCATGCTTTTGGTCGTTTCGGAGTATCGTAGTGAATCCAGTTTCCGTCTCCCGTAACAATTCGATGCAAAAATAATGTTCTTGTGTGTCTTTGCAGGAACAATTCACATATGGTTATTTGCTTTGCAATGTCTCTTTCTCTCAGTTCATGTGGGACCCAATTTCCTTGCTTTTGAACCATTCCCATTGCATGTAGACGTAGAAAAATGCATTGTTAGGTAACATAACATGTAATGCTAACTCTGTTTCTGTCTGGCACGGATCTTCATCCAGTAATGTTTCCAAAGCAGCATCGTCAAATTTTTTTGGCGCACCTTCACGTTCTTTGTCTTCCACGTCGAAATCATTCCCTTTGAATTGTCGGAACCACTGTCTACACGTGCTTTCAGTTAGAGCAGTGGTTCTCAAACTTTTTATCCTGTGGAACCCTTTTTCCTACAATTTCTAGCAATGGAACCCTCTCTATAAAGACCATTTAAAAATTAATATGCCTATTATTTATCACTGATTTGAAATAAAAATAAAATGAAAAAAATAAGCAATCAATAAAAAAGTAATACATACAAAAAGGTAATGTAGAGCCAAGAAAATTTATTATGCCAATGATGCAAGTATTCAATAATGAAAAATATTAATGTGATGAATGGCCTTGCTTTTTATTGCCACATAATTCTTTAAAATTCGATTCTATCGAAGAAAAATGTAATCTTATATGGGGCTCTGCATTCAGCTTATTCCGATGCTTAGTTTTTGTTGAGGCATACACAGAAAAGCCAGTTTCACACAGATAAGTTGCCGCAAATGGTAAGAGCACTGACACAGCTTTTTGCGATAATAATCGATATTCTCCTTTCAAACTGCACCAAAATTCTGTCATTGGCACTGTTTTATAAAGAGATGTCACTGAAGAATATGACGTCAGTTCAATACATTTTTCATATTCATCAGATGAAAAGCAAGGAGGTTTCTCATTTATAACAAATGAATTTTTAATCCATAATTGACTTTTTATTTTTCGTGCTGCTCATCAGTGACTCATTGAATCGTGGAGAGCCTCCAGATGTTGGGTGATTTCATCATGTTGTTTGTTTTCTATTTCTCAGTCCAACTCTGACAGAAAGTTTCTCAAGGTTGAAAAGCAGTCAAGTTCGTGGCTGCAGACACAACTAGTCCAAAATTGTAGCTTTTTTTGTTAAATGCAACAATTTTGTCTTTGGTAGTGAATACACCAATTTGCTTTCCTTGAAGTGCAAGATTGAGTTCATTCAGTTTTGAGAAAATATCAGATAGATAAGCCACTCGAAATAACCACTCTCTATCATTTAATCGATCTTCCAAATAAAAGTGGTTATCTATGAAGAAAGCACGCACTTCAGCTCGAAGTTCAAAAAGGTTTCCAATATTTTACATCGAGATAACCACCTCACTTCCGTGTATAGAAGCAATGACGTAGGCACACTTCCCATATAATCGCACAAGATTTTGAACAATTTATTATTCAGAGGACGAGCTTTTATGAAGTTAATCATTTTAACTACTTCATCCAGGGCGCTTTTTAGAAGGAGAGGTTCTATGAGATGTTCTGTCCCACGTGGTTTTCTGTCACATCTTTTTTCTCGTTTTTTTTTTTTTTTTTTTTTTTTTGTTGTTGGTTGCGAAGAATTATTTGTTCAAGGCTGTCATCGGGAAAAACATGGAATTAACAGATTTTCTTGAAAATTTCTGCGATGTTTTACGAACTGCTTGCGGAACCCTTGGAGGGCCGTCGCGGAACACACTTTGAGAAACACTGAGCTAGAGCATGTTCACCACAAGCAAACGGTGACTTTCGGCAGCGGTTATCTTTAAAAATAAGTTATTAAGCAAAACTTCCCGCATATGCTGTTTTTTTGGCACGAAATTCCACATTTTCAATGCCCTGATAAGCAATGATGTTCACACTGCAACGAACTGTCCTCCACTAATTATCAAAGCATGTTGCAAGGACTTTCTTGTACACATGTTGTCCCTCGCAATTACACCAAATCTGTGCTTGTTGCGCCATCTATTCGCAAAAGATGTAAACTTATTTGTACACCTAATATATCTAAAAATATGTTCAGATGAATTTAAAAATATGCAGCCAAGAGCAAAGTCACACCTCATATAGAAGGCCCGGGCTCCTGGGCTACCCCACTGTGTGTGCCAGTGCTGCTCATCTTTCCCTTAAAATTTATTTTTCCCTATCAGTCCATTTTAACAGACAAGCACAACAGATTATTACCGTATCAGTAAAATAGCATTGGAAAAGCTTGTTTTGGGAGACACGGGAATATATTTCATCCATTTTCGGACTTGGCGGGGAAAATGTCTGTGGGATGTAATCTGATGATGTGAGACAGCAGATCACACACTACGTAGAAAGAAATACTAGTGGAATGTGTACCATAAATTAGCCGTACGGTTAACATATGAAGTGTTGGTACATCGGACTGTTTATCCTTAACAAAGGATCTGTAACTTGAGCTATCTCTTTTTCCATATGTATCTTCGGCTGTTCCTATCTCATTAGCATATCACAAAACTCATAAGTATTAAATTTTGTCTTAATAGCTATAATGGTTTTTGAGTTATGGAGGATACATACCACGTGTACTTTAGCGTCCTAAATTATTTCGACGGGGAAAGTGCGACGTGCAATATATGGCGAAAGGTGCAGAAGAACATTAATTTAAAAGAATGTGAAAGAATTTTACCGAATTATTTACTTGCGAGTACGATGGTGTGAAGCAGTTGGTGCGGGAGGCTTAAGCGATGTTAACGGCGACGACGTAAAGCTTCCGTGCTTCGGAAGGGGGAAGAGTTCGTAGTGAATGTGCGAAAGATCATATGTAGAGGATTTTAGGAAGGGAGTGTCTAACCCCAGATCTTAAACAACCCTTAGAAATAGAAAGCTAGGAGATTTGTCTTCGAATACCATTCATTGGAAACAGAAAGAAAGGGACGTCATATTGTGCAGAAGCACGACGACCTCTCTCCCATTACGAACTTTTGTTGCCCAGCAACAACAACACGCTTGTTTCCCCGCTCCCATGTATGAACATGGGATCGGTTTCACCGGTGTTTCACACACGCCCCGATACACACACCACGGTTCCACAAGCAAGGACACTCACACCCCCGACGCAACACCATACAAACCGACGGCGGAGTCTCCTAGAACGACGGAGGGACAAGGCCCTTCGAAACGTTCATGTAGTAGGAAGTTCCTCCTTCGGAGGAGACCCAGTGATATAGTCACCCAACGGATAACAACATTAGAGGAGGCAACGGCGGAGAGCAACAGGCATCTCCAAAAACGGGGGAAGCCTCCCCTCTAAAGACACACACACAGAACCGGCACACGCCAGACACACACCAGACAACAACAAAAAAAACTCCCCAAGGCATCTACTCCACAAAAAAAAAAAAAACACGCATACACACACAAATAAGAAAAACACTCTCGCAAGCAACACCCCCGAAGCACAGCACACCGAAAGCGGAAACCGGGGTCCAGAAACCGAAGCTGGATCCAAAGCGCAAAGCAGAAGTGGCTGAAACGAAACAAAAAGCACCGAATCGACCGATCGGGGGTCCGGAAAACGGCGTCTCCGGAGCCCCTCACGCTCGATCCGAGAAGTTAGTAGAACACACAAACCATGTATCAACGAAACAAAACATCAACAAAAAATTCAAAAGGATCCGGTAATGCAGGATTGCAAGCCGAAACAAGGGGGGTGGGAGGGGTTAAGTTCTCCAGTGGAAGAAGTACTTTTCCCTAGTACCGGTAACAATCCGAGGCCAGAAGACCCACCGATACCTGAAGGCACGGTCCGAAAGGGAGTGGGCGTCAAGTTCAACCCTGTTCCGGATCTCGCACTTGACCTGCCAGGCAACTTTCATAGGGCTGAATCCCACATTACCGTGATTACAATAAAGAACTCTGTTCCTCTCTCTCCAGATTTTGTACGTCGTCTCCGTAATGATGAGTCTCCAGACATCCCTTCCCGCTTTGGGACCGGGATACTGGTAGAAAACATGCTGAGGGCGGCCGGCCCAATCCCAGACCAACCGCCAAACCTGCACAGCCATAGGGCAACTGAAAAACAAGTGGTGTCTATCTTCGATAAGATTGCAGGAAAGACACCTGTCAGTGACAGCACCACCCCACCTGCACTGCCGTTTCCTCGTAGGAAGGACATCATGCGCCAAACGTAACTTAAAGTCCCGTTTTTTGCAATCAACCCCAGCAGCATGGACACACATCCACGCCTCCCTCTTATCGAAGTTAACAACATTGAACTCAATGACCTTCTCCCTGGGTCTAGGAAGTATATGAAAGTACATCTGCTTCAAGTTATTCCCGTTCCGGTTGGCCTCCGAAGGGCCTGAAGGTGCCCACCAAGCTTGTAACACTTATGGGTAGTTTCCCTGCGGGGCCCGAAAAAACGATAGCCAGGCAAGAACTTGTCCGCGGATAATCCAGTCAAAAAAGACACAAAGTTCTTACACGGATGAGAGGAGTTAAGAGCCCCTTTAGTACTACGAAACTGGAGGGCGCTGAACCAAGAGGAAAGGTGTTTAACCTCTAAACCGCCTTCCTCCCTAGGACAAAAAAGGGCGGCTCTGGCTATCGCCTCAACGGCCTTACCAGCCCAGATGAAGGCAAAAATCTCTCTCTACAATAACCACAAAAGACTCCGAGGGGCTGACTCAAGCTCTCCGGCAAAAGCACACTTTGGCACCAAGAGAGCATTGGCCAACTTAGCACGATTAGTCATTGAAATATGAAGCTTCTGCCACCCATCCCTTTCTTTCCGCACGTTAGAGAGGATGTCCCTCCAAGTTTTCTTATGAACACCGTCTCTATTGAAAAGGATACCCAGTATCCTGACTGGTTGATAGGTCACCTCCAGCCCATGAACGGCAGTGCAATCCCATCTTCCCCAGAGCACCAGACTGGACTTATCATCATTCAGCTTAGCACCGGTGGCCCCACAGTACCCCGCGAAGACCTCCCGGAACTTAGTCAGACTTCCTTCCGAGTCCACAAAGAAGGTGACATCATCAGCATACGCCAAGTACTTCATGGAGTACGCACAACCAGGCACAGGAACCCCTTTGATGTTCGGGTGCGCCAGAACCTTCCTCAGCATGGTCTCGATGACCAAAACAAACAACAATGGAGAGAGAGGGCAGCCTTGTCTCACTCCTCTTCCAACCTCAAAGAGGGGAGAAAGACGGCCAGAAACCATAACTCTCCCATTGAGGTCTCTATACAACGAGTCCACAGCCCTTCGGAATATTTCACCAAAGCCGTGAGCTTCCAGCAACTTCCTGATGAAATCGTGGGAGACCCGATCAAAGGCTTTGCTTTGATCCGCAGAAAACATTCCTAGCTTTAGATCTCTTTCGGTAACGTAAGTGACCAAGTCTCTTACGCACCTGATGTTGTGAAACATTTGTCTCCCACGTATACTGCAGGTCTGACCAACACCAACCAGCTTCTCCGCAACCCGCAATAGCCTAGCATTGATGATTTTTGCCATGATCTTGTAATCAATTGTAGACAGAGACACTGGTCTCCACCCACCAAGATCCCTGGTAGGATTCTCCGGGGTCTTACAAAGCAGAGTAACAATACTGGTTCTCATAGTTTCAGTCATGATTCCTCTATTCACAATGTGGTTGTAAATTCTACAAAGCCACGGAGCCAGAATATTGGAAAATTTCTTATAGAACTCGGCCGGCAAGCCATCAATACCAGGAGACTTGTTCAGCTTGAGATCCAGGATCGCAGTCTTGACCTCATTATCAGTGAACTCCTTTTCCACGAGATTCCTATCCTCCTGCGCAAGAACCGGCGTGCCTTCCAACCAGGCATCCATAACCTCAGAGGCCACAGCTTCCTTGCTGAACAACTCACCGTAATAGTCCGCGGCGGCCTTCAGAATGACGGGGAGATCCCTGACATCCCTGTTGTCGATATCAAGACATTGGAGGTTCTCCCTAACTCTCTCAGCCTCCATCTTCCTGAAAATGTAGTTTATGTCGCTCTCCTGCCGGAGCACTTCGAGGGAGCCGGTCAATTTGACCGCCGAACCCTCTTCCTTAAAAAAATGACTGATCCTACTTCTAACGTTATTAATCAGAGAGGAATTACAACCTGCTTCCTCTCCACGAATCGCCGCATTCAGGATATTCATCAAAATCATGTGACGATTCCTCCTTTCCATGGCAGACAGCCTACCTTTCTTCATAAGGTAATCCTTAATCACATTTTTAACCCTCTCCCACACGCCGCACTCATCGTCCGTGATCGTGGCTATCCCAGCGTTCAAAATAGAACGAAGGTGCACCAGCGTTTCTTCGTCTTCTAACATGGAGACGTTCATTCGCCAGGGGTAGCACCCCTCTCTCTCGGAACCGGGACACAGACATTCATCATGACGGCCAAGTGGTCAGAAATGTACCTCAGAGGGGAGTTAGGGCTGAAAATTTCAACTTTGTCAATCCAATCAATCTTGGAGACTAGAAACATATCAATGCGGGACGCACTGGTCCCTCTGTGCCAAGTGTAGCCTGGCTCTCTAGGGTTAAGAGTTCTCCAGACATCGTAAAGACCCTGAGTGTCCAGAATAGCTTTAATCACGTTCTCATAGGCTTCAGACCACCTACCATTGCCCGCCCTATCAAGGTGACTATCGATGACGGCATTAAAGTCTCCGCCGACAATCAAGACGTCCTCCGAACTCCTAAAGAAAAACGGGAGCTGGTTGTAGAACGACCGTTGCATGTTTCCCTGGTTCGGAGCGTAAACACAAACAAGCTTCATGGACATACTACCACTGTGAACGGTCAGAGCAATCAGCCGACCCTCCACGTCTGTTTGAAACTGTGAAATATATCTCTCAAACTTCTCTTTAAAAATAATGGCAACACCCGTGTAGCCGGTACTGCCTAAAGAGTACTTAAACCTGAGCCCGGAATTTCTTCGAAAGGCAAACAACTTGTCCAAGTCCGTATGATGCGTCTCCTGAATCATTAGGAAGTAAAGATTACTCTGGCGGAAGAATCCTTAAAGCCAACAATGCTTCTCCGCAGAGTTAAGGCCTTGAACATTCAACGTACCAATCCTAATGTTGGTGCCGAGAAAATTGACCCTACTGGTATGCATACTTACCTTGGGCTGAAAAGGGAAAGTGGAGATTAAACATAGACAACAATAAACAAGAGTCATGAAAACTTGGAAACGGAGAGAGAGGAAAAGAAACCACATTACTTGTCAAATTTCACCTTCTTTGCTGCACCGCGATCCATTTTCTCAGCAGTAAAACTCTGGCCGTTTGCCGTCGGAACGACGTGACCTGTGCCGTGCAACATCACAACGGACGCCGCGGCAAGCTCGTTGAGAGCCTTAAAATTAGCTGCCGTGAATTCTTTGCCAGAGTTTTTAAACTTACTCTGGTACTGGTGCTGTAAGTTAGCCCGAACAGGGTCCACATCTTCATCATCACCCGTCACAGGCTCCGTAGAAGCCCAGAACTTGCCACTCATTGCCTCAGTACCAGAGTGCTGGCGAACCTGCGCACCACCAACACCGACAGCCCGGACTCCATCGAGCGGAGGCCAGATTGTCCCGGCAGTCTCCGGCATCGCCTCCGAGTCAGCGGCGACGTGGCTGCCGCTCGTGGTAGTAGCGCGTCCAAGCGCAAGTGCGCCTCCGGGACCCCGGACGTGCTCAGATAGCCCATCGGAGGGTGGAGTAAGGTATGCAGCTTCCCTTTCGGAAAGACACATGCCCTGACCATAAACAGCCGCGGAGGAAGACCGCTGCCCCCTTGCGTTGGCCAGGAGGGCAGGTGCCCTCATATCCGCCCCTTCCCATTGACCGGTGTCGTTGGGAAGATCCGGAAATAAATCATGCACTGGGTCAGTGGAAACCAAATTCACCTCCTTCGCACGAAAACATTGGACTTCAGATTTTTCACGGTTCGTGGCAGCACCAAAACACTCAATAACACTATTATCACAATCATTATCAACAATATTACTACAATTATCAGTAAAATCACTGGAAATATCAATATCACTGTCATCATTACATTCTATATCATCTTGAGATCTTTCACTAATACCAATTCCCTCCTCAATACTCTCACTAAGATCCGAATCATACTTACTGCCCTCCGTACCATCAGCACTGGAGGTCTCCCCCTTCTTCGCTGGACATCTCACTACCTCCAGACTCGGTTCGAGCACTACTGGGAGTCTGAAGGCCCTTAGGAATGGTTTCACTAGGAATATCAACCTCCATATTCTTATCCTCAGTATCGTCACGATTTTAAGCCATCTCACTACCCTCCACGATACTCACACTTCCGGGGATAGACTGAAGAACCCGAACCTGTTCAGGAGTCAAATTCCTTGACTTTTTAATAACCTTCGTAAAACCATCCTCATCCGAACTCGAAGAAGACAGACCCCGCTTCCCATCTTCACCGATAGGAACGGTTTCTCTTTTCTTCGCTGTTAAAGAAACACTCTCTTTATTATCCTTACCTGTATTGTTGCCTTTCTTAGGCACAACACTTACCTGTTGTTTCTCCAGAGCCTCTTGTGCTTGCACCGAGCTGAGAATTTGGTGGGCCCCTTCTGTTTTGCTCGAGATCGCAGCCTCGGCAACACTTCCTGAGCCCCCCTCCTCCTCAGCGTGGCAAGCCTCCATTTCGTCATCACGCTTGGACTGTTCGCCCCCTCCAAGCATGTGCGCAAAGGACCTCTGACTGCAGGCCTTCCTCTGGTGGTGCGGAGATTTGCAATTTCCACACACCTCCTTGCAATCTTCAGCTGAGTGCCCTAAAATATGGCAATTGCTACAAGTGAACTTTTCACAGTCCACAGCAATGTGTCCAGCGTGGCTGCAGCGTCTACACACCCGAATCTGGCCCCTGTAAATGTTCATGCAACGCTGACCGTTCACTTGCATAAAGTTAGGAATAGGCTCCTTCATATCAATGGAAATTACACGGGTACCTGACAAGGCCCCTTTCATGTGGGGAGCATTCTCCTTCCTCACTTCAAACTTAACGGTCCTCACCTTACCAAATTTCGAAAAAGCAGTAGCAACCTCGGCATTGGTGATGCCGCAATGCAGATATTTACAAAAAACTAACTTCACATTTGTCTGGGCGTTAGTGCACTTCATCAAAGTATTGTTGCACTCAACCTCACAATCAAGAAGCTTGTAATAATGCTCCCTCTTACTAAGCACCACTTCTAGTTTGTTTTTATTTGCCTCTTGGATCAGGGCAAAAACTGGAGTCGAAGGAGACCCTAAATGTTTATACAGCGCTAAACAAACGTCTGTAGCAGAAATACCCTTATGGGTGACAACAATAGCGTTAGCCCTATCGGGCTCAGTCTTAGCAGCCATCGTGGAAGAGGACAAAAGTCCGACCCCTCCAGAAGCTCACACAACAGAAAAAGTTTATAAAACACAAACCCTCGCTAAAGAAAAATAAGCAAAAAGTACTTAACTATTCTCCTAAGCGTGGTAATCCAAACGAATAGGCACAAGCACACACACAACACTTAGCACGTGGCCGCAAAGAAAGGCACGTGGTCGCAAAAACAAATGCACGTGGCCGCAAAACTAACGCACGTGGTCGTTAATCAAAAGCGGTACAGAGTTATTCAAAAATACCGACTCCGGAACTTCCTGACTAGTGGCGGAGCAAAGTTCTCCGAAATTTGAAGTGAGAGAAAAAAAAAATAATAATAATAATAGAAGTCCACCAGGTAATTGCCAAGATAGCAAACAAACAATGTCAAAAAAACGCCATCTTGGAATGGAAAAGGCAATCGATAAACGATGGGAATATAACTTGCAGAAAACAAGACACAGTGATCTGCCACAGCTCCAATACGGCCGGCACGAGCGCCCTGCTAGACCGCCAGGTACCGCACTCTGCGCCGGCACACGCACCCGGGTGGGCGGCCAGACACGCGTCCCTCCTCCCGAACGGACGTTCGGAGCTTAACCTGCAAGACGAAGAGCAAATAAAGTTGAACAAAAACGGCAACTACATGCATTTCGAAAATCCACGGAAACTCTGGCTTCGCTTCCTGCTTCAGCAAAATGAACGAACGTCTCAGATTCACTTCACTGACTACGACATTGCCTCTGCGCAATAATCGATAGGAAAGTGCTATGGAAGCGATGTAGAAATGGGGAGGAAGAGGCCCTTATTTATTTCCTGTCCAGGATCGAACCTGAGGTCATCTCCGTGGCAGTCACGAGTGCTGACCACTAGGTCACCCGCGGCCCTGAACGCGCGAAAGAATACAATAGGAGTTGGCTGTATTCTTCTAAAGAGTGTGATGCGTGCTGTAATCCTGCGCAAGTAAAAGTAGGTCCAAACGGTTTTCTTAATTTCTGAGAAAGAAATGTGCGGCATGTCGTTATTATTAGTTTCACAATGTCTCCGAATGGAAAGAAATGAAGGAATGCAAATGTTTTTATGTGCGACAGAAGTGTTGAGTAATCGTCGTGGAACGCAAAAACGGTATCCATCCGCCTTAATGTGCTCTTCTACTGTTTCCTTTTTGCCCCCCATTCCCCCGCATCTCACAAGCAGTGGGGAGTGTCAGTGGGGTTCTGGTGGGGGCCGAATTGCTTTCCCTACTGCCTTTCAGTTTCCCCATTGTCACTCGGACAGGGCAAGGGGTGGTCTTCCACCCCTTTGCTCTGTCCGAGTTGTATCCCAAGTGGGCAGAAATAGCCGAAAGTGCGAAGCTCTTGATTCAGCAACTTCTCAGAACAAATTTATTTCTAAAAACGCTCTAACTTCTAGAATTTTTTTTTACATAGCAATTCTGTCAGATAAACTGTTGAGCAAACAAACATGGATTCTAAGCAATAATTTTGATGCTTTTCGCTCTAAATCCTATGGACTATTTTTCGTAGCGGAGGAAGCTGTTTCGTGCCCTTCTTAGTGGTTCGCTCTTAGGTTGACTGGGGGTATAGTTGTGCTGGTATTCTACACATCGTAGCTCACATTTTTTTAGTCCTGAAAAGGATTTTTGAAAATAAAAGAGTTTCTTCAATTCAGAAATCGTAGTAAGGCAGGGAGGCCAAGAGCTCACAAGCAATGGGGATTGTCGTATAATGAAATTTTAAGCCCTGACGGAATCCGAAATGAAGTGCGGAGACCCGCGACTTTGGAAAGAGCCACTAACACTGTTGAAAGGTTACTAACACTACTTACAATGCTGCGTAAAGCGGACCTCTTTTCTTCAGCGTATTCCTACAAGACGCTTCTATGACTACATACTGCTGAACGCTTCCTGTTGTATTCTTCCGCCCGTTACTTGCCTTTCTCAACGAAGTTTCCATTCACCGGTCTACAATGAAGCCCACATACTCCGCTTCATTGACCAGAAACACTATCAAAGAATTTGAGTGGGATCTTTAATGTCATCCAGCTTGCTCACCAGATATGTGTCCTACAGAATAAAACTTCTTTGTTTCACTCGACTGACATTTGTGAGGACACGACTTCTCCAATTTTGATGAGTTACAGTAAAACGCTGCCCTCCAAACTTTTTCTTTTCTCGTGACCCGGCATTTTAGCACAGGGATATACAAATTTGTCATCGGAGACTACAATGTGCCGAACAGTTTTCACACATGTAGTGACCATAGAATAGTGATATGTAGACAGTGGCGTAGGAACGGGGAGGGGGGGGGTACAGAGATATAATGTACACCCCAGCCCCAGATACAAACTAATCATTCATAAAGAGTGAACTGTAAAATTTATATGACACTTATTTTTTTTTATTCTCTTTTTTTTTCAAAGAAATATCACGGGTCATCTGGTTTTTTTTTATATCCGAAGCTTGTAGTGGGAAGCTTTTCATCCACCAAAAACTGGCCAACCATCTGGGAAACTCCAGCAAATTAGTTCTGGAGGGAAACGACGAGTGCGAGGTTTTTTTTAATAACTTCAGACAGCATATGGTAGGGCTAGGGCTTGATAACATACTTGTGATCAGTGTTTCTTTTCTCTTAAAATTCCATGCATCTTGCACAGGTCGTCCTTTCTGCACTTTAAAAAAAAAAAATTATGCACAAGTGGACATTTCAGCGCCCGCAGCCCCGGCACTAAAATTGTTTTCTGTCTTAAGATCTGTAGCAATACAACAAGTGCAGTACGGATTTCACATACCACTCATAGAACTCCAATTCCTCGATATCTCCACCATCATTTAGCTTTGCACCAGAACAATGTGCTTTTTACATCGATTGTCAGCCTATGTATCGTTCAAAGTTTTTAATATAGACTTCATAATGCTTCAATGATACTATCTTCGCGGGTAGAACAGTTTTTATCTTACTGCGGTTTTACTTTATTAACGTAAACAAAAATGATAAGAAATTTATTTCGTTCTTGTAAAGAGTTATGTAACATTTCCTGAGAAATCCCTCTCTTCCAAACCCTGCTGACAGAAATTCATCCTAATGTTGACTTGTCCCTGCTCAATATTTTAATGGAAAAAAAAAAGTACAGAAATTAACAAGAGAGAACACAAAAAAAAAAAAAAAAACTTCTCCATTCATTTTCTGATAAGAAATTAATAATGTGAACTTTTTGCCAGCAATAAAAATAATAATGGTAATAATTAATAATAATATGATGATAACAATGTTCATTCGGACGAATTCCTGATCAGTATACGTATTTTATAAAAACTCTAATATACTACCCCCCCCCCCCCCAAAAAAAAAATTCGGAGGGTGTTCCATAGATGGCTTAATCCTTGAGATGTAAGGTTCATGAGCTTGTACCCCCTAAATCAAAAGCGTTCCTACGCCACTGTATGTAGATGCACTTCAACACTAAACTCGAGCGTGGCAAGCTCATAAAACCAACAAAATCAATTGACATGACTAAACTTAAAACGCATCATAATATCTCTACGTTGAGATTGAAGAACAGATTCTCTGCTATAGAAGGTCTATAATAGGAAACAGTGGAGATCTCTGAAGTGAACAGGAAAATTACCAACGCTCTTATGGAAACAGCAACAAAAATAGGTGGTACTAAGAACAAGTTATATATAAAGAAAATAGCAGGAAAGACAAAAACGCTGATGCAAAGGAGAAGGTGAGATGAGGACAAATAAAGAAGACGTAACTTCCAAAGTGGAATGTATAGAGCTATGAAACACAGTACGAAGAAGTATCACTGAAGATGTAAGGAAATACGATTGTGAACTAGTGAGAAAAGCAACTTAAGCAACCAAAGTCTGAAGAGAGCAAAAGATCATCCCAGTAAGGGACAAAAACAGATTATGTCACTGAGAAAAGATGGTACTGTACCAAGAAATAGACACAAACTATCCACAAGAATGAAAGATTGTTACTCAAAACTATATGAAAGAGATGATACACCTACTCTAGACATTACGAAGGGTTCCAGTACTAAAGTCCTCCCAGACCTCCCGGTAGAAGTTACACATGCAATTAAGAACATGAAACGTACAAGAGCACCAGAAGAAGATGGAATTACCCTCGACATCGTAGAAATTGAAGCTACACCCGCCAAAGCTTTCAATACATGTTTCAATGAAGGGAAGATTTTTGAGGATTGTAACAATGCTACAAAGATTCTACATAAAAAAAATATAGTACTGCTCAAGAGCTTCAGCTCCATCAGCTTCTTATCAGTGATTCATAAAATCTTCAATAAGGTTCTTTCCAATCGCTTAAAGGTAACAACGGACATGGCAAAACCGAGAGAACAAGCTGGATTCAAGAGTGGCTACAACACTATAGATGATATCTATGTACTGAGAGAATTAGTTGAATAAACGAGGGAATATAGATTTCCATTTTGTATGGATTTTATTGACTACGAAAAGGCCTTCGATTCCGTGTACCGATCAGCATTTACAATGCCTTTGAAATTCCTCGGTTTTGAAGCTCAATACATAAGCATTATTAAAAACATCAATGAAAATGGAAGTCCAAAGGTTCGGCTATTTAAGGGTACGTCACGAATAAAAATTGGAAGGAGAATGATACAAAGTCTAACCATATCTCCCAAGCTCTGTAATGCCGGATTGCAAAACCTTTTCACTCACTGAACTGGGAAAACAAAGGGATGAAGATTAATAGATATTATTTAACTTACTTACGTTTTGCTGATGACATCGTCATTTTTCAAACTTGCTGTTGTCCAGGAAGACAGCAGCGGAATACTCGCTCTTATCTCGTCCTTCAGAAACGAATTCCGTAAGTCTGATCAACTGGTGGGTCGTAGCATGCTACGCCCGGAAACCACCCTGTTCTTCAGGAATCACACCATTAGCTGTGATTCCTGAAGAGCAATGTATTTTGAACTCGAAATCATCTGTTTTTTACGCCCTCTAGCGGCAAAATGTACATCGCAAAAAAAAAAACGAAATGAAGGCTCATCATTCGCATATTTCAATCTTCCCAACGCAAAAAAAATTTTTCGAATCGGACTAATAGTAGCAGAGATATCGTTTCTGCAGACGAACGGACGGACAAACCGATAACATAAGCACGATCATTTTTTACAAAAGACGTGCTAAAAAGTGTATTACAGGTTCAAGACAAGGAATTGCACAACAATGATGGTGCACAAGTAAAGCTTTTTTCCCCGTGTCAGTACACTTCCACATGGACGCCATTTGTGGATATCTAAGCGATATTCGATATCACGCCCCATACCCGAGAAAGTTTTCCACCAGACTCGCCAAGAAGTTCTTCAAGAAAGCAGAAACCCACCCTAATGGTGTTGTTAGGGGCGCAATTGATTACAATCCCAGCGAATTCCTTAGGTATCCCAGAACTAAGGCGGCGATCGTTGACCCCTTGACAGAGAGGGTAAGTACGTGAACACTGGTCAGTGTTAGACATACCCCCCCCCCCCCTTTTTTTTTCAGTTTGGCATCGATATGGTGAAAACGGATTCTGCTCGGGCATTTGGAATCGATGAGTCACACAGCCAAGTACCATTAATTTGATACTGGGACCAAGAGATGAAACATTTGTAAATGCAAATAGTTGACACTAGATTTTAAATAGTTTACATACTTAATTATTACAATAAGAAACTGGTACATTCACATTTTGACAATATAACTTGGAAAAATACACAGTGTGGCAAAGAATTTTTAAGACTGGCTCTGTAAAATGAAATAGAAACAAGAAATTATAATGTTTTGGTTTGTTATTCAAAATAAGTCCTTCCGGCTTTAACACACTTGTTACAGCGATTTAATAATGATTCGAATGCCTGTTCCAGTTCACTTTGCCGAATTGCCTCCAAAGCACGCGTCGAAGCTGTTTGTATGGTTGAAATATCATAAAAATAACACCCTTTTAACGTCATTTTAAGTTTTGGGAACAAAGAAAAGTCGCAGGGTGCTAAATCAGGCGAATACGGTGGATGATTCAAAACACACAGACGTTATTTTTCGTCAAAAATCTACGAACAAGAACTGAGGTGTATCGTGCAACAAACACCAACTGTTTTCATCCCGATATTTTGGATGAATGCGACGAATTCTGTCCATCAAACGCCTCAAAACATTTAAATAAAACTCACCAGTAATTGTTTGTCCACTTGGAACAAATTCTTTGTGGATAATACCCTTACTATCGAAGAATGTAATGAGCATTGTTTTGATTTTCGATGGAACTTTTCTTGTTTTTTTGGCTTGTGGGAAGATTTTTGACTTCCAGTCCTCACTTTGTTGCTTTGTTTTAGGATCATATTGAAAACACCATGTTTCATCACCTATAACAATCGATTTTAAGAAGTTTGGATCATTTTCAGCGGCTGAAATGATGTCTCTGCAATGTGCACTTCTCCTTGATTTTTGTTAATTGGTTAACGTGTCTGTAAAAAATTTAGCACATACTTTTGTTTTGCTCAAATCTTCATGCAGGATGGTTCGAATCGTTTCTTTGTTGATGTTTCAAGACTCTTCGATCATTCTTAGTGACGCACATCGATTGTTTGCCACGAAATCACGCACTTTTTCAATAATCTCAGGTGTCCTAGATGAACTTGGTCTTCCGGTATGCTTATCATCTTCTAGCGTCTCTCTTCCGTCTAAAAAATGTTTGTGCCACAGGAAAACATTTGATCTACTTAAACAAAACTCACCGTAAACTTGTTTCATCATTTGGTACGTTTCCGAGGCACTTTTACCATATTTTGCGCTAAATTTAATAACAGCCCTTTGTTCCATCTTAATAATTCAACATGATAAAAATATTACTTCTCTAATGAACGGCCGTTTCGTTTGAGTTACTTTAACAACTGCGCAGTACTTTTGGCAGAAAGCAAGCAGATGGTCACGGTTTATAACGCATTCGCGATTACACTGGTGGCGCCATCTTAGGCTGAAATCTAGCACCAGTCTTAAAAATTGTTTGACGCACTGTGTATGTCATTCAGGGTGTCCATAAAGTGTTTCCCATATTATAAGAATAATTATAAACAATCTACATAGGTAAAAATAAAATAGTTGGTAACATAATATAGCAGCACTCATAAAGTTGTGTTTTTTTTGTTTTTTTAAGCGAGCGCTACTGCTGATTAAGAGGAGCATTTCACCAATAATGGCTTCCATGCAAGAAAAAGCGGCGTGCGTGTTGTAGTTCCATGAGACCAAATCGGCGGTTACTATCCACCGTTATTTCAAAAAAGAGTGCAGACAAACACCAGTGGACCAAAAAAGCATAAAAGCTTAAATGTAAAGTTTAAAGGGATGGGTAGTGTTGGCGAAGTCCTCTAAACTGGCCGACCACCGGTTTCACAAGAGACAGCTGCAGATCAGAAGACATTTCAGTGAAGCTCCAGGAAATCGATTCGTCGTGCTTCACTAGAAAATGGGATTCCCTGTACCACGGTAATTTTTACACAAACGTCATCTGTATGCTTATAAAGTACAAATCGTTCAAGCTCTTCAGCCTGATGACCGGCCTCGCTGTGCTGTAATTGCAATGGCCATGTTGCAGGGCATAGCTCATGATCAGTGTTTCTTTCAGGCATACATCCAGAGGGCCGAAGCCCTCCCGGAAACGACCATTCTTCACCCCCGGAGACATATTAGATTAGCGAGCCAAATTTTAATAAATTCAGGCTATTATGAATGAAAAAGAAAGTTTCGTTTCTTTTTATGCTACAAATATTTCTCCAATTATATTTTTTAAAATATTTGTTCAAATGGTACTAGTTATAGTTTATTTTATTAAATAGTGTATTACGACGCATGATATTCTTCAAAATATAATAAGTAGACAAATCATGCCTAATTGTATGGGAATCGTGATTCAGGAACAAGAGTGCCTTGAATGAATTTTAATAGATAAAAATTTCAATTGAATTTTTTTCGGGGAGGGGGACGAAAAGACGAAGTTTTTGAAATCCACCATCTGGAACAAAATTAAAGTTAATGAAAAATTAAAGCATTTTTTTCTCATGTAAGTTGATACATTTTTATTAAATTAAGGCATTTTTTTCTAATGTAAGTCGCATCTTAATCAAAAACAAACAAACGAAACATTTTCCGTGGGGGGAAACGCACCCTCTAAATGCGCCCCTGTGCTAGATATATAGTAATTACTTCTATATATATAAATATAGTAGTTAAAATTATATATATATATCTATATATCTATCTATCTATCTATATCTCAAACGGAAAACTTGCACCCCCCCCCCCCCGGCCAAAAAGTCCTGAAAGAAACACTGCTCATGATAGCACCGTGTTGTTTCGCAAATGAAGCCACATTCCACGTTTGTGGTACAGCAAATATGTACAATGTGAGAATCTAGGGATCAGAAAGTCCCCATTATATCATCGAACAATAGAGAGCTAGCCCGAAAGTGAACGTATGGTGCTGCCTGATGCAAGACAGAATCATCGGACCCTTCGCTTTTACAAAACTCGCGGTAACATGCAACGTGCACCTGGACATGCTGGAACTTTTTGTAGCTCCCCTATTACCGCTCCCTGTCGGGTATCAGCGAACCACTACTACGTCTTATTCGCCGTAGTGGGTAAAAGTTAAAAAGGTCAAAATTCAATACTAATCAATTCACCCCCAAAATTTCGCCTAGTGGTGTCAACAATGAATTTGGATTCCCTAAATAAGGGTCTCCAAGCTCAGGGTCGACAAATGCATCGCGTTGTGTTTCATACGAATCAGCATGGGGTTTTCATGCTCATTCATATGCCGCAAAGAAGTTAAAATAAAAAGTTGCATGAATAACAATAATAAAATCACTAATTGAACTTTAATGATATTTGGAGAAATGATCTGAGTGACACGTGAATTAAAATTTAACTGTTTATTTCTTTTTAGAATATGGTCTTAAAGCTAGGTACAATGTACCGGTGAGGTTGCTTGCTTTAGCTAAACAATTTAGTTTTAATTTCAAACGGGTATAATGCACTTAATATTATATAACTGACTTTAAACTTTAGTTACTGGTTTAAGCTAGGCGCGGTGCGCCAGAGGAAAAAATTGTTAATGCGCTATGTGAGAGACTTTCGGGTAACTAGTCCTGCATAGCACATGCAAAGCTATGAGGCACGAATCAGAAATGTGTAAGACAAATGTCATCATACCCTCTTTTCCTTGAGAAGCCCCGATCGCAAAATCTGGGTTGCCGGCTGGTCGTAGAGTCAACTCTCCATCTTAGTTGGCAGTATATCTGGACTATGCTCTAAAATATATACTACCTCATTTCTCTATCTTGGAAACATATCTCCTCCAAAACCGCTGAGACCTCTCTTCTGCTCAGACTGCAATTCTCCAGTGTTCCCTCTGTCGTTATGTTTTTATCTGTGTGTAGTTGTCTCTCCTCTAGTCTTCATTCAGTTAATAATTCTGTTTTTCCCATGTCCGGTGTCCATCTTGGGGCGTGACGGCCCGGCCGTCCGAATCGCGTCGGGTTATGTCATTGACCCTCACAGATAGCCCTGCTATGCGATTCGCTGGCAATCCGTTCAGTTCGGGTCACTTTCCCAAAAATTATGTCTTCTTTCAGCTGTCAACTTGTCTTCGCACCTTTGTGGCTAATTGACCTCGCCTAGCTACTTAGAAGCGAAGATTGTCACGTAGGTATTTCCGGCGACGTGACTTATCTCAAATTTGGTCGCTACCCTGGACAATGTAGAGACGCTTGCAGCAGTTGCTTGAGAAAAGGGGTGACGCCCCCAAAAGAATTTATTGCGCTCCTGCTATTCTCTTCAGTTTCTTTGAGTTTCGTGAGAAAAAAAATTGTGAATGTCTTCCTTTCTCTTCCTTCCCATCTGGGATTTTCATCAAGTTTCCGTGAGAAAAAAATATAATTTTCCTCTTTTCGTTTGGCTTGAGTGCAATTAGGACTGATCAAATTATCAACCTAAACTTTCGGGTAGCCTGGCTCAGCTTCACCGGAAAGTAATTTTTAATCATTGATATTCTATTTTGGCAATTTAAATATTTATTTCCTACCGCCTTAAAGTAAAAATAAAAAAAAAATGATCAAAATTATACAGATGAAATTTAAATGTTACGGGGATATAGAAAATTCCGCGGTAACACCCCAGTTGCATGCACTCCAACCTTCGGTTATTTTCCAACAAGAAGGTGTCCCACCACACTGGTCAATAATAGCTCGTGAGTTCATGTATGCCACATTTTCGGACAGATGGATTGGCCGCGACAGTCCCATGACATGGCCACCTCGATCTCCGAACATTACCCCTCTGGACTCTTTCCTGTGGGGTTTTGTGAAAAACCAAATTTACACTAGCAGTGTTCCGGTTTCTGTTGGGAGTGTGTGTAAACATCAGTGAACCATGTCCAGGTGTTTACCTGCGGGGGAGTGAACATGTGTGCGGGTCTTTTCGAGTTCTTCGGAGGATCTGAATGACTCGGGGGTTTGTCTGGTGTTGCCTGTTGGGCCGTGGTGGGAGTGTGTGTAAACATCAGTGAACCATGTCCAGGTGCTTACCTGCGGGGGAGTGAACATGTGTGCGGGTCTTTTCGAGTTCTTCGGAGGATCTGAATGACTCGGGGGTTTGTCTGGTGGTGCCTGTTGGGCCGTGGTGGGAGTGTGTGTAAACATCAGTGAACCATGTCCAGGTGTCTACCTGGGGTGTGGTGAACAGTGTGAAGTTGTTGTGTTGCAACAAAGTTCGTGTATAAGGGAGGGGACGTCGTGCGAGAGCACATAAGGGTGCTCCCATCTCCCAGCCCCAATGATTTGGGGGTCTTATACGAAGACAAAAAAAAAAAAAATCTTTAAAAGACATTTGAAATAGAAAATTTCTGCATCATTTGCCATTAATTTACATAATCTAAAATTTGTACGTCGCACTTTTCCCAGGTACTAACATTTTTCCGACGAAATAATTTAAAACGCAAATCTACACATTTACCAACTATTTTACTTAATATGAGTTTATATAGCTAAGGTTATTTTCTAAAATTGAATTAGGTACGCAATTATCAGAATGGAAATGCTTACCACAAACAACAGTTGAAGGTTACTTGTCATTTGGAGCAAAATCCTGACGAGATGTTGCTTTCAGCTTTAGGTTCTGATCTGAGGGGAACTCGTGGAATGAAAATCCCACGCTTTTCTTCTTAGAAGATGTGCACATAGGCACACAACAGTAAACCATTTTGAAAATGGGTTAGATTTTGTGGTGAAAACAACAGTTTGGTTTTAAAACTGTAAGGTTTTTTTAAAGAAACACAAGAAAGCACGACGAACATACCCAATCCAACAATTCAAACAACTTTGAAACGGAGTTTTTTATACCTTGGGACGCAGTGCCATCTAACGACTGAAATCGTCCCTAACGCCTACTGGCCAATCACCAAAAGTTTATTGTCTTCAATGTTAATGTTATAGTCTGTTCATCCAGTTTAGCCTTGCCCTGAGATGAGACTGAAGGGGAAGGTACGTGAAACCTATCGCTGCGACTAAAAGTAGTTCCGAACATTTTCCGTGAAAACTAACGCATTTATTGCCCGGAATCATGCTCTATGTTGTCCTAGCTGTTTGCTTAGAAGTGTATATAGTTATTTTAGACAAATCTAAGAATGATCTATTTTCAGAAATTAAGTTTTCAAATTAGACGAACCCACGCATGCGTAGATATGCAGTGTTTGGGAGACAAGGATGCCAATGAGTTGATGGGTGAAGTGATTGACAGCTGCTAAAAGCAGGGTACATTGGAGAGTGACACGGATGAACATAACTCTCGGCTGGCCCGAAGGCTCAGTCAGTGCGTAGGCTCTTGTACCTTAAACTGAAGTGTCATCGTAGGGTGAACCGATGTATAGTCTAAACCGAAGAACGGTATCCATCCGCGTTAATGTGCTCTTCTACTGTTTCCTTCCTGTTGCCCCCACACTTATCTCACAAGCAGTGAGGGTCTGGTGTAGGCCGAATTGTTTCCCCTACGGCCTGTTCAAGTAACGTATCCTTCTAGTTTCCTGATTATGAATTTATTCTCTCTGTCGTGTTAATGTTGGAACAGGTCTTTCACCCCTTCCCCCAGTGCGAGTTGTATCCCAAGTGGGCAGAAACAGCTGAAAGTGAGAAACTATTCAGCAACTTCTCGTAACAAATTTATTCCGAAGTATTTACCTGGGAGTACGATGGTTTGGAGCAGTTGGTGCGGGAGGGTGAAGCGATGCTAACGGCCACGACGTGAAGGTTCCGTGCGTCGGAAGGGAGTAAGAATTGGTAGTGAATGCGCGGAAGAATACAAGAAGAGTGTGATGCGTCGTGTGCAAGTAGAAGTAATTCAGAGATGTTTTATTAATTTTTGAGAAAGAAATGTGCGGAATGTCGTTATTATTAGTTTCACAATGTCTGATTATGATTTCGAAGATGTATAGGGTTAGTAGATTTCTTCAACCAAGCATTTGTAGTTGTGCTGTTATTCAGCACATCGTAGCTCACATTTTTTCATCCTGAAACGGATATTTTTGAAAATGAAGGAGTTTCTTCAATTCAAAAATCGTAGTATGACAGGGAGCGCAAGAGCTTGTTGTCGTATTGTGACGGATAATGAAATTTTAAGCCCTGACGAAATCCGAAATGAAATATGGAGACTCACGACTTTGGAAAAAGCCACTTACGCTGTTAAAAAAGCTACTAACACCATTTACAATGCTGCGCAAAAAAGACCTGTTTCCTACAGCGTTTTTGCCACCCCGGTGGCGCAGTGGTCTAAGGCGCTGGTCTCTGATCATTCGTCCGTAAGGGGTCCGGGTTCGAATCCCGGTGAGGCATGGATGTTGTGTTTGTCTTAAGGCACTGGCTCTCTCCCTTCCCTGGAGCCAGTGACCCTAAATTAGGGACGGGCGACTGCTTATAGCCCATTGAGTTGCTCACGGTGGTCGTTAAACAACCAACCAACCTCCAACCTCCAACTTACAGCGTTTTCCTACTGCTCAACCGCTTCCTGTTGTATTCTTCCGCCCGTAACTTGCCCTTCTCAACGAAACTTCCATTCACCGTTCCACACCTTGACGCCGTCGCCGTTCTGTCGTCCTAGGCCTACGCACGTACTCTTCCAGATCATCGTACTCCCAGGAAAATACTTCGGCAAAATTATTTCCTGTTTTCTACAAATAATATATTTTTTCACCTTTCACCATTATTTCGCATACTTAAAAAATTGTACATCGCACTTTTCCCACAGAGTTCAATTTTTCCGACGAAATAATTTAGGACACTAAAGTACACATTTACCAATTTATTTCGAAAAGCGCACTAACTTCTGGAAGTTTCTTTAGATGGCAATCTTGTCTGATAAAGTGTTAAGCAAACAAAAATGGATTCTGAGCAATAATTCCATGGGATTTCACTCAGAACTCTAGGGACTACTTTTCGTAGCGGAGGTAGCTGTTTCGCACATTGCATAGTGGTACACTCTTAGATTGAAGACCGGGCCTTTAGGTTTCAGTGGAGGTGTCTTGTCATCGGATTGTTACCGGGACCAAGGATCTTCACCTTTCACTGGGTAAACTAGCCTATTCAGTTTCGGACCTTGGAGCCGTGGGGTTTCTTTTTTTTGATTGGAGGTTTAACGACCACCGTGAGCAACTCAATGGGCTATAAGCAGTCGCCCGTTCCTAATTCAGGGTCACTGGTTCCAGGGAAGGGAGAGATCCAGTGCCGTAAGATAAACACAACATCCATGCCTGACCGAGATTCGAACCCGGACCTCTTTCGGACGAATGATCAGAGGCCATCGCTTAGACCACTGCGCCACCGGGGCGGCCCCGTGGGGTTTCTCCCGGGGTGTTGGGCGTTTTCTTGTGATTTGTATTTGTTGTTATTATCGATGGAGGGTGAGAAGGTTATCTTCCGATCTCCCAATCGGCAGTGCTGCAGTCGTAAAATCAGCAGAAGGTATACTATGTGCAAATCCTAAAAATCAGGTTATACTACATGGATAAACAAAAAAAATAAAATAAAAAGGCAGGGTACCCTAGTGGGGGTACCGTGCCTTTTTTTGACCCTAAATTTGGGACGGGCGACCGTTTATAGCCCATTGAGTTACTCACTGTGGTCGTTAAACCTCAAATCATGTTGGTCCCGGTAACAATCTGATGACAAGACACCTCCACTGAAACCTAAAGGCCCGGTCAGTCAAAGTGCGGGCGTTCACTCTCGCGCTGTCCCGGATGCTAAAGCGATGGCTTCTGATCATTCGCCCGAATCCCGGTGAGGCATAGATTTTGTGTTGACAGTTGTCTTACGGCACTGGCTCTCTCTCTCTCTTCCCTGGAACCGGTGACCCTAAATTTGGGACCCGGACGAATGATCAGAGGTGATCGCTCAGACCACTGCGCCACCGGGGCGGCCCCGTGGGGTTTCTCCCGGGGTGTTGGGCGTTTTCTTGTGATTTGTATTTGTTGTTATTATCGATGGAGGGTGAGAAGGTTATCTTCCGATCTCCCAATCGGCAGTGCTGTAGTCGTAAAATCAGCAGAAGGTATACTATGTGCAAATCCTAAAAAATCAGGTTATACTACATGGATAAACAAAAAAAAAAAAAAAAAAAAAAGGCACGGTACCCTCGTGGGGGTACCGTGCCTTTTTGACCCTAAATTTGGGACGGGCGACCGCTTATAGCACATTGAGTTACTCACTGTGGTCGTTAAACCTCAAATCATGTTGGTCCCGGTAACAATCCGATGACAAGACACCTCCACTGAAACCTAAAGGCCCGGTCAGTCAAAGTGCGGGCGTTCACTCTCGCGCTATCCCGGATGCTAAAGCGATGGCCTCTGATCATTCGCCCGAATCCCGGTGAGGCATAGATTTTGTGTTGACAGTTGTCTTACGGCACTTGCTCTCTCCCTTCCCTGGAACCGGTGACCCTAAATTTGGGACAGGCGACCGCTTATAGCCCATTGAGTTACTCACGGTGGTCGTTAAAGAGATAAACCCTTACAGCACTGTTCTCCTCTAGAAGAAACTCTTGATCTATTATCAGTTGCTGAACGATGATTCATCAACCAAGATCTTACATATTTTTTTTGGATTAAATCGTTCAATGGGCGGTCCATTTGAATTTATGAACATTAGGTTAGATACGTTGGAGATTAACAAAGATGCTCTCAGATCGGTTATAATGTTGTTCATTAAACTGAATCCCCGTTCGCATTCAGCTGTCGAACAAGGCAGAGTTAAAATCGTTCTTAAGAGGGGTTTTAAGTTTTCTGGTACAACTTGCACGTTTTCAGTATATTCTCTCAGTCTCTGAATAGCTTGTATTTCATCAACATTAAAACGTCTACAGATCCGCCTTGTTTCTAGTTCTCCATAGCGCATGTCATCTGTTTTAATATTTATTCGCTCTAATAAAGAAATATCTTTAAGAAGTCGTACATTTTCACTGTTTGAATCTGAACCCAGTCTTGATTTCATCCTGTCAGCCGTGCTTTGAATAAACTGGTTTGGTTAATAGGTAGAATTTTGTTGTTAGGAATCAATGGGATATTTTTAAATAATAATTTCTCGTTCGCTGCTAATGCTAAATGAGTCTCCCCCCCCAGGATTTTCTCCGAAGCTCTCTATAATTCTTATGGTTCTTTTTATTAGATGTTCTGCTCTTGGCAGCGATGTTGTTCGAGATTGAAGTTCTGTTGATAACATGGACACTGACGGTATACGCTAATCTGTCAAAAAAAAAAAAAAAGCAGAGAGTAAACGGCGTATACCCTCCACTACAGCTCTGCCCATCATTAGTGTATTATGTCTTGTCTCCGGTCGAGGTGGGCTGCGCGGGCCGCTGATTAAGACGGCAGGGGTTTGTGTGAGTCGAGAGGTTTGAGTGGATGGTAAGTGCAGGGAGGATGTTGTGTGTTTGCTGTTTGTGGTGTGCCGGTTCTGTGTGGATGAGTGCAGGGTGAGGAGCCCTCCGTGGGTCGTGTAAGTGCAGTTTGCGCACCTGTCTACCCGGCGTCCTCTCCGACAGTCTTCTGTCCGGGTCACTGTCACTGGGTCACTTCCAAGGAGGTTAGAATAAGGAGGAAATGGCAACAGCCACTCTCCCTGTGCTTCTGGCGTGACGTCACTTTTTATCAGCTGATACGCTAATGCGCCCAATCCGATAATCTCCTGCATATCTCTATGGGGAAATCACGATTTCGAACGGGTTTTTCGGACCCTTACTCTACCCATACAGTCATGAAAAAAAATTGAGGCTGAAGTATTCATTCTGATAATAAAAAAATTCCATAAAAAATAGAAAAATATGTGTTGGTATTTCTTTAAAAAATTGAACAAAATAATGATTTTTTAGGCGGAAGTGCATACTGCACGCGATTACTTGCATACTGCGCATGTGCAATGAACCATGTTTAAAATAAAACCAAACCCTAATGTTGAGAAATACGAAGTCCGAAATATTCTTTGTTTGCGTCCTTGGTTTGCATGCGCTAAGCGAAACTGCTTTTGGCACAGGAAGTGACGTCACGTCTCCGAACTCCCTCAGAATTCTACCACCACAGAGAGGGGATCCTAACAGCTGATCTGTTTTGGCTTCACACAAAACGGGTCCCTTCACCTCCTCTTTTTCTAACCTCCTTGGTCACCTCTGAAGAGGACTTTGTCCGCCTATATGCACATACTGGGGGTACGTTCTAGGTGACTTCGCCCAAAGTATGTGTGTGGGTCCTGCCGAGTTCTTCGGCGGGACAGAGGGTGTCGGTTGGTGCTTCCTGTGGAGCCGTGGTGAGAGTATAGGGAAGTAAGTGTAAACATCAGTGAACCAAGTCCGTGTGTGTGTACATGTGACTTGGCGAACAGTGTGAGGATGTTGCTTGGCAATAAAATTTCGTGTACCAGAAAGCAGGGTGTCGAGCGAAAGCACAGGATGGCGTCCCTGCCTTCCAGCCTCTTAACGGGGGTCTTATACTAAAATAAATAGGGCAGCTACAGTTTAATTATCCCCAGCCTCGTTTTCACTCTTCACCTTAGTGCATTCGTAGCACTGCGCGCGTGGATATTTCTTTGTACGTATTTCTTGGCACTACTTTTAAGATATTTAAAAAAAATATTGCACGATCACTCAACTGTCAGTGATAAAACCCCATCCACAGCTACGATTTTAATTCGGGATACAGTTGTGATTTGTGTCATCTTATCTCGCCATAATGCTGTGCTTTTAATCTTTATGTTTTTTTTTTATTGGAGGTTTAACGACCACCGTGAGCAACTCAATGGGCTATAAGCAGTCACCCGTCCCTAATTTAGGGTCACTGGTTCCAGGGAAGGGAGAGAGCCAGTACTGTAAGACAAACACAACATCCATGCCTGACCAGGATTCGAACCCGGACCCCTTACGGACGAATGATCAGAGGCCAGCGCCTTAGACCACTGCGCCACCGAGGCGGCCATCTTTATGTTTCGCAGATTCCAGCATAGAATGTTACTCAATCAGTTTCTTCAGGGGGACGTTGATTAATTGAAGATTCAAATATAACAGCACATAATGAACTTTCAGAAGACAAAAGTTATGTACAATGCTTTTACAAGGAAGATTTATCGATTGATGGAAAAAAGCTGGAGATAACAGATGTGTACGTTTGTCTTTGACAGCAAGTGAGGGTTACATTGATGAAAAAATTAATCGGCGTATAAAACTTAAAGCTTGCCTGGAGAGCTTTTAGAAGAAACAGCATAATTTTCAAGAGCAATATGCCATTATGGAGAGCTTTTGGAAGAAACAGCATAATTTTCAAGAGCAATATGCCATTATGTCTTAAAAGAAAAGTGTTTGATCAATGCATCCTTCCAGTGCTTACGTATGGTGCAGAGACGTGGACCTTAACTAAAAGAGACATACAAAGAAAAGCGGCACGGAGAGGTGCATGCTTGGTGTAAACAGGATAGATAAGAAGAGAAACTCGTGGATCAGAAAAATGACAAGAGACATCATGATAAGAGTAAAATCCCTGAAATGGCAATGGGCTGGACATACTTCCAGAAGGACAGATAATCGATGGACAGTCGAAATTTTAGATTGGATTCCAAGGGACAGGAAAAGATCCAGAAGAAGACCACGTGTAAAATGGGTGGATGAAATTCGAAAATATGCAGGAGTAACATGGAGGAGACTGGCACAAGACAGACCGTTGTGAAAGAAACTTGGAGAGACCTTCGTCCAGCAGTGGATTGATAATGGTTGACAATGATGGTGATGAATGGGAAGACTTATTTACTGACACGCCAGTAGCGTCATGTTGTGGCCAATCCGGGATCTTTTTGAACGCACCTCGGATATGTTTAACTATTTTGAAATTTAAGAAAAGCAATGCGTGGAGTTCTATAAAATATGGTTTTTGATTGTGCACTTTTCCTGGAAATTTTTCATTTCCTTCAGGAAATTATCATTTGGTTTTAAATTTCTTCTTCTAAACTTGCGCACGGAAATACGCATACAAAACCTTTCAGTTCAGACGAAATTTTACTTTGTTCTTAGGAAGGCCAACATTTATTTAAAAACTCTATGGGGGAATAAAATGGCCCATATCGATGGAATGTGTGGAAAATGGCAGAAATCGGATTAATACTCAGAGCGCTTGAGCAAGATCAATTCTTCCACAGGTTTGCATGCCGTAAAACTGCAGAACCAGGTGATTTTTCCCTTAAAAGGTATACTTCTCCTTTCTAGCAGGAAAAGTTTCCCCATTTTTATGGCCGCAATACGAGGCATAGCGGGCAAGTGCGAAGCGGGACTCCCGCTCCGTCTGAAATTTCGTTTCCCCATTTCGCAACTGCTAATGACTCCAATATAAGGTGAAGACACCGGGCTATAAGGAATCGCCTGTACCTAATTTAACGTCACTGGTTCCAGGGAAAGGAGAGAGACGGTGCCTTAAGGCAAACACAACATCCATGCCTCACAGAA
Organism: Macrothele yani; assembly: GCA_039090855.1. Classification (NCBI taxonomy): domain Eukaryota; kingdom Metazoa; phylum Arthropoda; class Arachnida; order Araneae; family Macrothelidae; genus Macrothele; species Macrothele yani. Next base: position 57,049,013 of record CM077032.1, on the reverse strand, counting down.
ATTCGAACCCGTCCCATCTCGGACGAATGGAAGTGCTTAGACCATTGTGCCACTGGGGAGTTACCACAACTATAGCACAATGCCATCCCACCGTGAACTTCATAAGTCAATTTCATACTTGCATACATTGGGGCTCAATAGGGAAAGGGTGGGGGAAGAGTGGCATTCTCCCCCACCACGAAATTTCACAACGCCCTTTGTGTCCTTGGAAGCTATAACAGAGATTTTCCCGCTAACACTAATTCCAATTGCTAAATTTTTCAATAGAACTTTTGGATGCAAGTTTTCGTAGAAAAATAGAAAACAACATTGGGAACTTAAAGCACAAAACTGCAAAATTTGGAGTACAAAGCAGTGGTGAAGCGTGGTGCTCTGTGTTGGGGAGACTAAAATTTGTTATTTTTAGTAGTTAAACTAATGTATATATACACTGAAGTGCCAGTCTAATAATACTTGGTAGGTCCCCCACGGAAGCGCAGGACTGCAGAAATACGACGGGGCATGGACTCCACTAGCTTCTGGAAATATGCTGTAGGCAATGCACACCATACTTCCTGCAGAGCGTTCCACAATTCGGGTGTATTCCGAGGTCTCAGATTCCTGTGTTCGATAGCGCACTGCATGGCATCCCAAATGTGTTCAATCACGTTCAGATCTGGGGACTTGGGTGGGAATGGCAACACCCCAAACTCAGATGAATGCTCCTCTAACCATAATTTGGCGTCCCGAAACTTCTGTGGAGGTGCATTGTCCTGTTGGAACAGGCCCAACCCATCAGCATGAATGCAGGACATGAATGGGTGTACCTCGCCAGAAAGGATGAGCACATAGCGTTGGCCGGTCACAGACGTTTGTAGACGTACCAGGGGTCCCAGTGAAGTCCAGCTAAACACACCCCATACCATTACAGACCCCCCACCAGCCGGCACAGTTCACTGTTGACAGGTGGGATCCATGGTTTCATGGAGTTTGCGCCACACACGAAACCTTCAATATGCCCGATACAGTTGGAAACGCGACTCGACCAGGCTACTTGTTTCCAGTCATCCAGTGGCAGTGTTGCCGTTCCAAAGCGAGGAGTATAGCTCTGTGTCGTGCACCCATCAAGGGGACTCGAGTTGGGCGTCGGCTCCCAAAGCCCATATCGTGCAGAGTACGTTGCACAGTCCGGACGCTGATGCTTGTTGAGGCTCCAGCATTGAATTCCGATGCTACCTGCGAGAGTGTCGCGTGAAACGATTCTTGACAGCCGACGATGGTCACGTTCACCCAATGCCTTTTTACGGCCACACTGGTATTGTAGGTTGGAGGTTTTGCCGGAATTCTTGTAGTCACGGTACACCCTTGGAATGATCGTCCGTGAAAATCCGAACTTCGTTTCTACCTCCGAAATACTATGGCCCATCTCACGAGCGCCAACTATGACACCGCGTTGAAAATCGCTTAAATCGTTATTACTTGTCATTCTCATGCCGAAAACAGCTCTGACAGCTGGTAAGGATGTCTATCGCTTTATATATGCGCTGGCAGATGCAACCGAGCACGCGCATAGGTGACGTTCCTATGTATTTTGCATAAGCTCGTCTGTATCAGTTTTTCTGGTACTTCAGTGTATATACAGGAGTTGTCCAAAATAATGGAAAGACCTCGCTGAAAACAGTGACTTTGGCATGTACTAAAACGAACATGTAGCGACAATTATTTTTTTGTAAAAAAGTGTTACTTATATTCTCAAGGGTCTGTGTGATTGCATTGTAAATCGGTGTTTGCATAATTTCGTTCCAGGTGAAGGCACAATGAGGGCAGATTGTAGGAGCCCATCTGGTTGGTGCGTTGGTAACCACAGTGGCACAGGCAATAAGGGTATCGAGAGGTATCGTGTCGAAGGTCATGACAGCATACAGTGTTCACGGAACAACATCATCTACGAGACACAACTGTGGAAGGAAAACCAAACTCACTGTGTGAGACAGGAAGATATTAAAGAGGATTGTGACCGCAAGGAGGAAGACCACGGCGACAGAAGTGACTGCTAAGTTTAATACACATCTCCAAAACCTAGTGTCGACCCATACCGTGCGAAGGGAATTGCATAAGCACAATACTTACGGCAGAGCTGCGATTGCAAAACCGCTGGTGTCACAGGTGAATATGAAACGAAGACTACAGTGTTGCCAGGAACATAAAACGTGGACTGCGGATCACTGGTAACATGTCTTGTTTTCCGACGAATCGTGTTTCTCACTATTCCCCACTACAGGACGGCTTTGCATGTGGTGAACCCCCGCAGAAGCCCACAGCCCGGGCTGGGCTGTCTCCTTCCTAGAGTGAAGCACGGGGGCGGTTCCGTAATAGTTTGGGCCATGATCTCGTGGTTTGCAGCAGATCCCATTATCACCTTACACAAAGGGATCACTAGCAGTGACTATGTCACTCTTTTGGCCGACCATGTTCATTCAATGGCACTGACATTGTTTCCATCAGGAGCTTGCACCTTTTAAGATGATAATGCCCCAATTCACAGAAGTCGAACTGTTCAATCATAATTTGAGGAGCACGAGGATCTATTCAGCCCAAGTGGCAGGAAAGAAAGGTAGAGGAAGGTCAAGGAGGTCAGTGAGAAGACACATTTTGATCATGTGAGGAATGAAGATGTGCTGCAGATGTATAATGCGAGGCAAAATGTTGTTAGTAAGGTGGAGACTAATATTCTTAGGTGGTTTGACCATGTTGAAAGAATGAGCAATGAGATACTTACTAAGAGAATCTATTCAGCCCAAGTGGCCGGAAAGAAAGGTAGAGAAAGGCCAAGGAGGTTAGTGGGAAGACACATTTTGATCATGTGAGGAATGAAGATGTGCTGCAGATGTGTAATGTAAGGCAAAATGTTGTTAGTAAGGTGGAGACTGATATTCTTAGGTGGTTTGACCATGTTGAAAGAATGAGCGATGAGATACTTACTAAGAGAATCTATTCAGCCCAAGTGGCCGGAAAGAAAGGTAGAGAAAGGCCAAGGAGGTTAGTGGGAAGACATATTTTGATCATGTGAGGAATGAAGATGTGCTGCAGATGTATAATGCGAGGCAAAATGTTGTTAGTAAGGTGGAGACTAATATTCTTAGGTGGTTTGGCCATGTTGAAAGAATGAGCGATGAGATACTTACTAAGAGAATCTATTCAGCCCAAGTGGCAGGAAAGAAAGGTAGAGGAAGGCCAAGGAGGTTAGTGGGAGACACATTTTGATCATGTGAGGAATGAAGATCTGTAATGCGAGGCAAAATGTTGTTAGTAAGGTGGAGACTAATATTCTTAGGTGGTTTGGCCATGTTGAAAGAATGAGTGATGATACTTACTAAGAGAATCTATTCAGCCCAAGTGGCAGGAAAGAAAGGTAGAGGAAGGCCAAGGAGGTTCGTGGGAAGACATTTTGATCATGTGAGGAATGAAGATGTGCTGCAGATGTGTAATGTGAGGCAGAATGTTGTTAGTAAGGTGGAGACTAATATTCTTAAGTGGTTTGACTCCCTAACAGAAATGACAGTAGAAAGTCACCAGTTGCACAGAGGGTGCTATGATAGCATTATTGAGAGATAAATAGCATTGATGTGGTATACAGGATAATTTTTGTCTCATGCAGCGGTGATGAGCAACGTGTGTTGAATTTAGTTTGAAATGTGGATCGTAAGACAAATGTTACCGAGTAGGAAAAGGGAGCCGTCGTGTTTGGTTGTGCCCATGGACACAAAGTGAATGAAGTCGCCCAATTTGTTGCTGTGTCGAAGCGTACTGTCTAACGGGTCTATAAACAGTGGTGTAGTTTGGAGTCAACAGAAAATTGGCAACGTAACTGTAGGTGGAAAACGATTTTCACCAACAGGGACCTCGGCCATGTTTCATGCCTAGTAACTGCAAATCGGTTTCAAACCAGGCAACAATTGCTCCAAACAGTCAATGAAAGTCCACTCCAATCAATTTCCAAAAGGACATTGCGACGAGAACTGCATGCGATGAACATCTGGAGCAGAGTACCACGGAAGAGGGCTTTTTTAACAGAAAGTCACAAAGTCGCATATTATCAATGGGCTCGGAGGCAGCAAAACTTTACTGTGGAGGACTGGAAACGAGTAATTTGGTTTGATGAGTCTGGTTTTTGTTTGTACTCCAATGATGGGAGGCAACGAGTGCATCGCAGGCCCAATGAAGCCTTTAATCCTGATTGTGTCGAAGGTGTTGTTCAAGCTGGAGGGAGTTCTGTGATGCTTTTTGTGCCAGGAAATGGACCCCTCATTGCAGTGATGATGAATTTGAACCAGCGTACGTACCTCCGCTTTATGAATGACGAAGTGCTGCCCTTTACCCTACATCTCCAGGAGCAGCATCACATTGCCACTCCTGTCTTCCAAGACAACAATTGCCATGTGTACAGGGCTAAAACTGTGTCTGAATGGTACGATGAACAATCAGCAACACTATCTCACCTCGACTGGCCCACCAAATCCTCAGATTTAAATCCGATTGAAATTCTGTGGGATCATTTGGAACAGAACGTGAAACGTTGGAATAAACACCCATGTGCTCTGGCGGAACTTGAGGACCAATTGACATACGAGTGACTGCAAATCGATATTTAATACATCCACAACCTAGTGGAGTTTCTACCACACCGGATTCATGCTGTTATCAAGGCAAGAGGCGTCGCCATCCATTATAGGTAAGTTCTGACAGGGGTGTGCTCAGTTCCATCAGCTAAATGTTTACTTAGCAGATGGTCTTTCTTTGAGGAGCTAACCTCTGAATCCCAGAGAACAGCATAATAATCTGTACGAAGTTAATTTATTTATATCGTCCTATAAAGGAACAGCAGACTAAATTGACATATCTGGATAGGTTCATAGTTGCATTATGTCTCTTTTATGCTTGTTGACTTTAATTCTAAATAAATACTTGGTCATTCTGATGTATTGGTTTGTCGGAAAAGTCATGACGTATTTTGGCACCGATGGCGGTTGGGCGGTTTTGGAAGTACTAGAGGCATGCACAGCTCTGTTATCGCTATGGCATTCGACAGGTGCCAGTTATAGCTGCAGTCTAAAAGGAATAGTGAGGGATTTGGTTGATTTGCGGAGATTTGACATTAAGTTGAAGATGGAAGACCAAACTGTGCATTTTCGCCATATTTTACTGTTTTACTTCCGTAAAGGGAAGAATCGAGCGTCAAGCTCGTGAAAAGTTGCGTAAAGTGTACGGTGATAATGCTCTACAAGAACGTCAATGCCAGCGGAGGTTCGCAAAATTCCGTGCTGGTGATTTTGACCTCAACGATGCTCCTCGGTCCGGGAGGCCCACCGAGGATGACGACCAAATCAACGAATTGATCGAGTCAAACCCACGTTACATGACACGAGAGATTGCAGACACATTGCACATCCATCATTCAAGCGTTTACGACCACCTGAAGAAGCTGAGATACGTAAGCAAGCTCGATGTGTGGGTTCCTCATGAACTCAAAGAAGCTCCATTGACGGCGCGTATAAACAACTGTGATATGCTCATTAAACGTGAGGAAAACAATCCTTTTTTGAAGCGACTGATAACTGGTGACGAAAAGTGGATTGTGTACAACAATGTGATGCACAAACGGTCTTGGTCCCGATGTGCTGCTTCGTCTCAAACGACGTCCAAAGCAGACATTCATCAGCGGAAGGTTCTGGTCTCAATGTGGTGGGATTTTAAAGGTGTCGTCTTTTATCGAGCTCCTACCATGGAACCAAACACTCAATTCAAATGTGTACTGTCGGCAATTGGACAGTTTAAACGAACCCATCCTCCTGAGCTCGTTCATCGTAAAGGTGTTGTGTTCCATCACGACAACGCGAGACCCCACACAAGTTTGATCACCTCCCCTGGTGAACAGGTTAGCATATTTACAGACACACAAACAAAAATGGGGGCAGGGTTGCAATGCCCACTACTGCAGCACAAAAACAAGACAGGGGGAAAAAAATAAGCACTTGTTTTAAAAAATAAGGACTTTTAAGGGTCTTGGAAATGGAAATAAAAAAAAGGAGTTCCTAAGGACCGTACGAACCCTGTCACTGGAAAAGCCTCACATAAGGACCTCATCCCTATAGCCCTGTGCGGTCACAGTGCCCCCATCGAAGACGTGCAGTTGTGTACGGCCATCCAACATGATGCCTGTCCACATAAGGATTCCACTTCCACCGAAGTGGTCGATTTCCCTAATGTTGGAGGGATGATAGCGGAGCCCCACGCCGTCTCCAAACGAAGCTCGTCGAGAATCCCTTTGTGTACTGAATCTCGAACTCATCACAGAAAAGTACATGGCCCCAATCTTGCGGTGTCCAAGAAAGATGTGCTTGGCCCCAAGAAAGACTGGGGTTTCTTCTGTGATCTGGTGAGGGACACACACACCCACACCACTGGTCGCCGGGCGTAAAGGGCCTTCTGTGCTAGGCGTCTGTATAGTTTCCCTCGAAACTGTCGTTCCAGTCGCAGCAGTGAGGTCCTGCTGAGAGAGGTCTCCAGCTGTCATCCGTCTATGGCGCATGGCAGTTAATGCCACTGTAAGGGCGAAACACATTATTAATGTAATGTCAGACATTCGACATCCTTTTCATATTTTATGTGATTACGATACAAGGACTGGAATTGGAAATCAAGCGACAAAATAAAGAAGCAGCATGTGTTTTCCCGTTTCCAGAGAAAGGAACTCTTCTATTTTTTTATTTCCAGAAAAGGAACATTTCTGCAAGTTAAATTTGCTGGATTACTAAAAACCCTTGAGGCTAATGTGTTTCCGACATATTGTAAGACTTCAACATGGCGCCCGACCATCTGAGAAAATGTACCTACATATTTATTGTAGCCAAGTCGGTTAGGAATGTATGAACCCAATACTGTATACAATGCTGGAGCCTTCGCTGTCTGTTGGAGATTAGTCCTTGGGAAAGGTCAAGGTCGCAATAGAGGTCGTTAGGTGACGTTCGTAATGCGGCGAAGGCTGGGGTCGGAGAAAATGGGCCGGAAAAGAATGGGGTGTGGGAAGGCAACAACAGAGACTTGTTTTCTGCCTCTCGCTAGATAGTTGATCGCGCCTCAGGGCGATGGGGGGGGGAGGTTAGCACGTGGCTCGAGATTCAGGAGTTGAGGGTCAGAGCTTGGGGAAGGAGCACGCGTATGCTGCTCGGTAGGAAGCGAAAAACTTATTATTTCCTCGTGGATGGACGGAAATTTAGCGCTCTTGTGACACGGGCCATTAAAGGCTCTCACAAGCGTATGGAGATTCTGCGCTCTAGAGCGGATAGACTCCGGCAGGTGTTATTAGGAAGAACAATAAAGTGTTAGCAAGGAGAGCTGCACGACAACGAAAACGCACATGTGAAACAATGTGCAAGTGATGTCTTGCCACGAACGAAGTCTCCGATATACAGCCTAGCCTCGGACAGCATTTCTTCGAATAATAATTAAATGCGTTACGTTTCAGAAAACTTTGATGGATTCCTTTCGAGACCTGTCTCTTCGTATTCATTCACCTCCCCTCCCTTAATCAGCAGATCAAAGCTGAGGGAGCAGAGTGCCTGTTTGACCTAAGTAACAGTTATCTAAGTAACAGGAAGCTTGACCTATTGCCTGTGGGAATCGTGCTCCGGTGAACGAGCTTTGATTACAGAGCCTTGCAGGACTTTGGATTACATAAGGCAGGTGGAGCATTTACGTTCGCCCCTACAGATATGTAATGACCCCTCCGCAGGTGTCGTGGCTCTTGGCCGGGCCACCTGGTGATGGTACATACCCGTTGTTCGGAACTGGTGCCATAACCTGAATACAGCCTTTCGTGAAACCTGTAGTCATCGAGCGACCTCCACTTGAGACTGGCCAGCTTTAAGCCTGCTGATGGCTCTCCATCTCAGTCCATCGTCTAAACGATTCTGAGCACTCATTCCAACTGAAATCAGTCAATCTTGTGATTTTTCTTGCAAGAAACATAACTCTGAAGACGAAATTCGCTTGAGACTAGCCAGCTTCAATCCTGGCGATGGCTCTCCATCTCAGTCCATCACCTTAACGATTCTGAGCACTCATTCCAACTGAAATCAGTCAATCTTGTGATTTTTCTTGCAAGAAACACAACTCTGAAGACGAAATTCACTCGAGACTAGCCAGCTTCAATCCTGGCGATGGCTCTCCATCTCAGTCCATCGTCTAAACGATTCTGAGCACTCATTCCAACTAAAATCAGTCAATCTTGTGATTTTTCTTGCAAGAAACACAACTCTGAAGACGAAATTCGCAGATGCAGAAAACGGTCACTTTCACGTTCTCTTACCAAACTCACCCTGTTAACCATTTAACAAACAGTGGATGCTTACATTAGATTCAGATCAGATCAGATGTAGAGGATTTTAGGAAGAGAGTGTCTGACCTTAGGTCTTAAACAACCCTTAGAAATAGGAAGCTGGATTTGGGCTAGAGGGCCCGACAGGAAAGTGGCGTGGAAACGAGGTAGAAAGGGGGAAGAAGACGCCTTTATTTATTACGGGGGGGGGGGCAGTAGGGCAGTACGCGGGGTCCTATGGCTTTACGTTGCCGATCCGACGCATGGCGGATATTTAGTGGTTCCAGCCAAAGAATATCTAACAGAGAAGTTAAGGCTCGGCGAGACGTAACTAGCGCCACCAGAGCAGACTGCGCATGCGTATTTCTGTTGACTTCCATTCTTTGGGTAAAGAACAGTCAGCCGACCTAATCGCAGCACGTGATTGTTACCTTCCCGGTAGCATAATAACTTCGCAAATCGGATATGTTAGTTTTGTCACGCCAATCGGGTTAGTTAAGGCTTTTGTTTGTTCTTCAGTTTTTCATAAACATTTTCAGTAATGCCAAATATAGAGAATGTCTGCATTTTGTACAGATCCTTAGGCCTAACTATACTACAATACAATTCCGAAAATCCGCGTGGATTCGAACACTGCTCGCAGTTACAGTTAACAGACAGGTAAAAAAAAAAAAAAAAAAAAAAAAAAAGGTTTCAGAAATCAAAATTTATTTTCCAGCTCACAAAAAAATGTTTAAGATCTTTTTAAAGGTTTTTAAAATCTTTTATGTGCTTTCTCAATTTGAAAAATATTACTAATGATATACGTAATAGTGTTCTCCTTAGAGACTGTCTTGATTATCACTTTTTCGCCAAATAACGAATGCTAAAAATTGTGTTTTGTTTGTTTTTTAGTCCTTGTTACATTTTTATTTTTATGTGGATAAAAATCAAACGTTTAATCTTACATCTCCCGCACAGTCTCCGTACTGAGGATCCACGACTTAGTTCTGTTAACTGCTAGTTCGACATGAGGGGAGAGTGCGTGTGTGTGTGTGTGTGTATGTATGTTGGCGGATTTCAAGTGTTTTAGTGAACTGGGGGAGATGGATGGCAGAAAAGGGGAGGGTGATATTGGGTGGGACCAGCAAAATGCGACAAGAGCAAGAGGGAAAAACTTCCTCTGCAGCTCACATGATTGCTGACCTTAAATGAAAAATACATTTTCGCAAATTTTTCATACAGCTGTCTGAAATTTTTATAAGCACTATAAATCCTTGTTACAAATGGATTTGCAAAATTTCGCCTAAATTGTTTAATAACTTTTTAAACTAGCCATGACATTTTTTATTAAACATTTCTGTGTGCCCGTCCCTCGTAAATCTCTTAATAAAAATGTTCATGGCTAATTAAAAACGTTTTTAACCAATTAAAGCAAAATTTTGGCAGTTGACTACTCTTAGCTGATTATGGAGTGTGTAAAAATTTCAGCCATTTTTATAAAGAATTGCCAATTATGGGTTTTCTTATTTTTTATCCAGTCTACTGGCAAAAATCTTTGTAACAAGCAGGGAACCCTGCTCTTACAATGCAGTTACGGGAGATGGGGAACCCTCCTGCTTTCCCCACCATCCCACTTGTTGAATTTAGCGGACAACAACAAGATTTGTTTCAAAGATGATAAGCTGCTCTTTCCTTTGTATGCTACACTATGGATATTTGTTGAATACTGTATAAATAAAAATACGCTTTTTAATGTGAAACATTTCAGTATGATACAGTATTATGCCTTTTACAGTAGTACAGGAATTGCGATAGTTCAAAAGAAAAATGTACAGCGTGTGAACAATGGACAGAATGTCACGCAGAGACGGGGTGCTGGTTGATGGATGTCAAATAATTCCCACACTTCAAACCCCAGTGCCGCACGCTGGTGAAATAACAAAAAAAAAAAAAAAAGAGGGGGGGTCATATACGTGTGTATTATGTTTACAGTGATGCAATTACTTTACTGTAATGCCAAAACAATGATACAATTATTTCAACTACAGAGAAATGTGCCGTCTGCTAGATTTAACCAGCGATCAGCACTTTCATTGTGCAATTGTGTTCATCACTTCAAGCTTACTTAGCATTAGTTGTTTGGGGGGTGGGGGAGTGCATTACCCAGCTAAAATTTCTAGCTGTTGTATAATTAATTTTTCGGGGGTCAAAAACGATGGTACAATATTGAGGGATTGAAGTTCAAATAAAGCACATATCAAGCACGAAATCTGGCAACTTGACATTGCATGTTTACATTTTTTCCCGGTACATATGCTGTGAGAATCTGTTTTTTATGTCTTGTTTCACGTCTTAAGGTGAAATTTTTTAATAAATGTTTGGAAATTTGAGAAAATGGCAGGAGTGAAGAGAAAGCACAGCTCTTTAACGATTCAGCAGAAAGTGGACTTGTTGCAAAAACTTGATAATGGCAGTGCACCAAAGCATGTTGCGCATTTTTATGGTATTGCTGTTCGGACTGTGTACGGTATTAAGAAAAATCGAGACAAGATATTGCAATTCTATGCAATGAGTGATAGCAATTCTAGAATTGCTGATCGCAAAACGATGCATGAAGCCAGAAACTCCACCCTCGATGCTGTTGTTTACGAGAGGTTTCAGCAAAGGCGTAACCGACGTTATGCCAATTACAGGTCCACTTTTATGCGAAAAAGCCAAGCTATTTCATCAGCAACTGAAGATTGATGAGCCTTGTAATTTTTCAGTTGGATAGCTATCCCGCTTCAAACAGACATGGAATTCGCTACTTGAAATCCTGCGTGAGGCAAAAATCAGCAAATAAGGTAGCCGCAGAAGAGTTTCTGGATGTGTTTGCCAGATTTGTCAAGGAGGAAGCACTTTCTCCTGATCAAATTTATAACATGGATGAAACTAGACTTGTCTGGCATTGTATACCAAGACATACTCTATTGTGTGCTGATGAAGTAGGACCTTCCGGTGTTAAGGAAGGTAAAAAGAGTAACAGTTGCTCTTTGTTCCAATGCCTTTGGAAATCATAAATGTATGCCATTTGTGATTGGAAAAAGTGCTTGTCCTAGGGCTTTGAAGGGCATAAAGGTCTTACCTGCGATCAACCGCAGTAATAAAAAATCATGGATGACCAAAGAACTCGCTACAGACTGGCTCAATAATCACTTTGTTAAAGACGCCAGAAGGCACTGTGTGGTGGTCAGACTTGCTCCAGACTGTAAAATTTCGCTGGTATGGGACAACTGCATGGCACATCCTGAAGATTTAACTTCAAATAATGTTACAGTTGTGTTCTTACCCCCAAACACAACTTCACTAATTCAGCCCATGGATCAGGGTACAGTTAACAGTTGGAAATGCGACTACAAAGGAGAAATCCTAAGGAAACTGTTGAACTCTGATAAATCGTTTCAAACAATCAAAACATTCATTAAAGATTTCACAATGAAGGACTGCCTGTACTCAATAGCAGGTTCACGGAACAATGTGAAACGTTCTACTCTGATAAACGCATGGCATAAGTTATGACCAGCATCAATATTTGTTGACTCTGAACCCGAGGATTACGAGTTCAAAGGTTTCACAGCTTTGAAGGCCAAATCAAAGACTACGGAGTTTCTAGCATATGCCAAACAAGCAAATGTGTCAATGATGAATGCGTTTAGAGAAGAAGATATAGTTGAATGGATGGAATCTTCAGACAAGAGTGAAGTCCAAACGATGACTGATGATGAAATCATAGCTAGTGCGATTAATCCTGACGCAGGCGATTCAGACACTGACAGTGAGGATTCTACTACCAAAAAAAAAAAAAAAATATATATATATCCTTAGGCGATGGAATTTTGTTGGGAGAACAATACATTATTTTTTTAGAACAGCAGAAATGTGTTTCAGCATAGGAAATAATGATGATTTATAGACCAGGAAAAACTTCAACAAGAGAAACCAAATATAAAACAATTGACCATTGATGGAATGTTTGCCAGTCAGAATGTTTGATTGACATATACAGTGTTTCGTAAATTTTAAAAATTCAATTAATTAATATAGTAGTGTATTATGAATTTGTTCCGTATATTTTACTTACCTATTAAATACTGTACATATATCTACATAAATTCCAAATACTACTAATTAAAGTATTAAATACATATTACTAATTAATTTTACTAATTATTAAACAAATGAAAGCCTAAATAATAACATAAGGAACTGTACACCAACTATATATAAGATAGTACAACTATACTAGTTATCCGAATTTATTGGCGTAAATAAAATCATTCTGCCCGGCTGATTACAAGACAGCTTTCTTCCGTTCTCGAATCAGAAGAGCATTTGACATCTCCTCCGATGTTCCTTCTAGACTAAGCGAATTAAAAAGCATTATCGATTTGGCGACCGAGGCAGGATACGATCCGAACATGGTACATAGATATATCGAAAGAAACAAAAAGAGGCATGCCGATCTTTCTATGCCGCGACTACGCTATTTGGGCTCCATTCCTTACGTACCAAATGTTTCATATGAACTCAAGAACGCGCTCAGAAAGATGAACCTTGGTGTCGGCATAAGATCTCCGACACCTTTATATGCTATGCTTAAGAGAAATACTGACGAGCTCCCACTTTCCAACGAAGCAGGTGTTTATGCCGTCCCTCTACAATATCCGGATGGCTCCAAGCGATACTACATTGGGATGACTAAACGTTCATTTAGAATTAGAGTCAACGAGCATAAGAGGGACATAAAGAACGGCAAATTAACCACGGCCCTATCCAGAGAAGTCTAGTTAAGTCCACCGATCCTATGTGGGATGACATAAAGAAATTAGCTGCCTACTCTACTCCTAAATCCACTGCCATTCGGGAAACATTGGAGATCATTACCAATGATGAGGTCTGCAATGATAGCGTCTCACTAGAATTACCACGAATTTGGAACCAATTCTTCAAATAATGAATGCCTTTTGTTTTCCTCCAAGGATTCCACGTGCAAAACGAACATGATGTCTCGTGTTTTTATTGAATAATTACGTTTGCATCTCTTCGTTTATTGTCAAGTCAACTCACTGCGTTCAAATTGTTGAAACATTCTATTATCCAGTTTGCAGTTTGCTGTCTACCTTCCTTGAGAAAGCCATCTGGTTGATGTGCGAAAGCTTGGAAACCTTGATTTTATTTACGCCAATAAATTTGGATAACTAGTATAGTTGTACTATCTTATAAATGAAAGCCTATAATATGTACATACATACAATCCTATTTGAATTAGTATTATACAGTTTAGAGAACCTGTGTGTGTTTACAGTACATATGTACTAGTAAACACACACAGGTTCTCTAAAATCCACAAAATTCTAAAATCTGCACAACCTCTGGAACGAAGTTGTGCGGATTTTCGGAATTGTACTGTATTATTTTTCTCACCAAAATAAAGGATGGGCGGGGTATCAGAAAACAGCAACAAAATAAAAACTGTTCTAAACAAACAGTCATCAGATCGAAGGAAACCATCGTAGATCAAAGAAAAACTTCACTGCCGTAGTTCCCCTATTGTGTTTTGCTCCTGAATGTTAACTTTCCCGCAGACCATACCACCTCTTAAGATGTGGTGGTGCTGTTGTCGCCTGTTTTACGCTATCTCTACGAGAGTTGCGTTCTTCACGCGTTATATATTCTTTGTTCGAGTGCCCGGGATCAAACCTGAGGTTACCTCCTGGGCACCCACGATCGCTGACCACAAGGCCACCTGCGGCCTTTACATTAGATTCACCGTTTCCCAAAGTATATATGACAGCAATTTTAAATATTTTATTGGTTGCTATTTTGAATTATTGTAAAAAAATGTGTTTGTGACCTTAATTTTGGGCATCGGTGTATTTCACTCGCCGTGTACAATTTTTCATTATTAATAACTCGATGAGACAGAAAATTTTTTAAATCTTTATTTGAATGAAAAAATTTATATACACTTTAAAGCTGTCTATCACAGGTTAAATAACTTTCAGACATCACTTGGACCATTTTTTTATTATTTTTGATATATTTCCCTTCCAAGTCTTTCAACATACCATCAAATGTTTTTTTTTTTTTTTTTTTTTAATTTCTCGTGTTTTCTGCTGTCCAATATAGATTTGATCAAGGCTTCACTTGCTTCTGGTTCCTGAACATTTTATTTATTTATTTACTGGCTTTACACACTAACAAAAAAAAAAAAAAAAAAAAAAACTAAAACGAAAGCACTGATTGTACATAACATGCTTCACTTAAACCTTTTTCTTCTTCTTTTTGCTGTATTTTTCCTCTAAACCTTTCACCATAGCATCAAATGCATCTTCCTTGTGCTTTCGGCTCTGCAATATGGTATTGATCAAGGAGGCTTCACCATCTTTTGGGTCCTGAACAGGTTTCTTTGCTTTACTCTAAAAATAAAATAAAAAGAAAGCATTTATATACAGAGCTACACACAGGCATGAAAGTGGTCATGGCAGAAAAAAGCTGAACTTTTCCCACATAGGAATATGCAAAAATAACTAATTACCCTAAGCACTATATTATGCATATATAAAAGCCATAAAATTGTCTAACATTTCCTTAGGAACGAATAAGAATTTTATTTTAGTCAGTGTGCTTACATGAAACCAATAATGTCAATCCCATATTTATACTGATCTATATAACCAGAAAACAATTTCGCACGAGAAGTGATATATGAAAGAATTCAGCTGTCTACCTGTGCGATAAAACACCATACCATAAGTTGCAAATTAAAATCACTTTATTTACAATTTAAAAGTAGGTTAAAAAAAAAGACTAGCGCTTTCGGGGATCCCGTTGTCCCCATCTACGGGTCCAAAGCACCACAGGGACACGATAGAGACAGTCATTATATACAGATAAAAATCCCCCCCCCCCGGTACCCTCGTCACCAACATTTTAGTGATGCCAACATTTAAAACAGAAAAAGGCGTACAAGTTATTAACAGCTGATATTACACTAAGTATAAGATATTACAAATGACACTAGGCAAGAAGTGCAGATTAGCCATTGGACAAAGTCTCTGTCGGGGCAACCAATCTACGCCAAGGTCCCGGTACATATGCGGGCAAGTCCAAATTACAACATCTGTCACCATAAGCAAGAATATACAGGCTTTCGGAAAGGAAAACAGTACTTTTATTGAGATTTGTTTCCAGAGTTTTCACATTTTCCCAATCCGGTGAGTAACCGCCCTGTGTGACAGCTAACGTAAAGGCAGTATGAGTAGTGCCAACTCGAAGCGTGTACTGGTGTTCTCTCAGGCGGGTATTTAAGCACCTGAGAGTAGAACCTATATAACAATTCTCAGTAACATTCGGGTCTCCATGGATAACAGGGATGCAGTATACCCCATGTTTCCTTAGGGTAGGCGTTCTGTCCCGGTCATTCCTGATCATATCAAAGATATTTTTGGTGCATAATCCAAAAGAGATGTCATGTCGCCAACAGATTTTTCTGAGTGTGGAGACTATAGGAGGGAGGTAATCTACTTTACCTACAAATCTAGTTGTCCGGATTTCCCTAGACAAAGTGGTGAAGTTCAGTCTAGTAGATCTTCTTACCAACTTCTGAAAAAATTGTTCCGGGTAACCGAATTTGCGAGCCAAAGACAAGGTTCTTGAAAGTTCTTCATGTCTTGCTTTGCCTGATGTAGAATGTGTATAAGCACGTTTAATCAAGAAGCGAAAAGCTGCAGATTTATGTTCTGGGGGTGAGATGAGTTGAACGGTATGATACACGGTGTGAAAGTGGGTTTTCTATAAACAGAGTATTTGATCTGTTGAGTATTTAGGTTTCTACATAACAAGAAATCAAGGAAGGGTAACTTCCCATTTTGTTCAACTTCTTTGGTGAATTTTATTGTAGGATACTGTGATGATAAGCAAGAAATGAGATCCTCAAGTTGGTGAATTGAATGTGGCCAGAAGACCAGCATATCGTCAACATACCTAAGGATTAATGAGGGTTGAAACGGATAATGAGGCAAGACCTTGTCTTCCAGAAACTGCAAAAGTATTTCTGCCAGCACTGGAGAGAGTGGGGAACCCATGGGTGCACCCTCTTTCTGTTGATAGATTATGTCCTCATATTTAAAATATGATCTTTTGGCTACTAATTTCAGAGCTGTGAGAATAGCATGTACTTCTAAATATGGAATAGAGTCTTCTTGCAATCTGTCAGCAATGATGGAATGTACCGTGTCTAGTGGTACATTCGGGAAAAGCGACACCACATCCAGAGAGGCCATAATAAATCCAGTTTGTGGTGGGTTAAAGCCTTTAATACGTTCCAAAGCCTGTATGGAACTGTTTATTGATAGATTAGAGTCCAAAGTGAGGGGTCTCAAATAAGTAGACAGCACAGACTCAAGAGGCCTTGTAGGGCTAGCACGGCCCGAGACTAATAATCTTAGGGGATGGTCTGGTTTATGTAATTTTAGCTTACCAAAAAGTTCTGGTACTCTTGGTACAGTGGGAGGTTTCATTTTAGAGGATATTGAAACGGGAAGGAAACCCTGATTTCTGAGTTTACTCAGTTCCGCCACCGTAGCTGCAGTAGGGTCAGACTTAAGAATTTGGTGTGGAATTAGATTAACAGCCTGAGCCATTTTGTAGAATAATCAGTTTTATCCAAAATAATAATTTGCTGAGACTTGTCTGCCCCTACAATAGAAAGATTAGGGTTATTAGCCAAAGAAATCAGCTGTTCCCTTTCGTACTTGAAAAACTTTGAGGAATTGGTGGAATTTGAAATAGATTTAATCAAAGTATAACGAGTAGAATCCCGTTCATCATCCGGTAAAGCATTTATAAAATTCTCAATCTGAGGGACAGAGTGCAAAGGGTTAAACTTCGTAATGGGATAGCTGTACTTGAGACCTCTATTCAAGGCTATATGCTGGCCTTCAGTAATTTGAACAGAACTAAGGTTCAACGTAATTTGAACAGAACTAAGGGGACAACAGGATCCTCGAAAGTGCTAGTCTGTTTTTAACCTACTTTTAAATTGTAAATAAAATGATTTTAATTTGCAACTTATGGTATGGTGTTTTATCGCACAGGTAGACAGCTGAATTCTTGCATATATCACTTCTCGTGCGAAACTGTTTTCTGGTTATATATCACATTATAGCTGCAAACTTCTTATGACAGCGTTGCTAGTAATAGCCGTTGTCTTTTAGCACACAGATGGAGAGTGCGGTTAAATCCTTCTGTGCACTTCGTAAAAAACTTTCCATCAATCAAGCCCATTTGTATTTTCTCGTCAACCGTAAATCTCTAAAAGTGATGCCCAGTTTTCTCAGGATACGTACCCATTTGATATCTCAGCGGGATCTGCAAGTTATCACCAACGCTGAGTCTAAGTGCCTGAGTGCTGAAATTAGAAGAAAACGTGCCTATAGTGACCTTCTCAATTGCAAGTCTCTTGATGCTTATTTGCTCATGGCAGGGTCAACACATCATGTCATTTTGGGTAAGACTTCAGTGATATTTTTTTAATCATTACAATCTCAACTAATGTCATCAATCAACGACACATCAAAAAACTTTGTGAACTTGTGTCAACTAAACCTTTCAAGTACCAATCCTTCAACCCTTTGGTTGCACCTGTTAACAGATCTCATACTTATCAACCTTACTTGAACCTTAGTTCTGTTCAAATTACTGAAGGCCAACATATAGCCTTGAATAGAGGTCTCAAGTACAGCTATCCCATTACAAAGTTTAACCCTTTGCACTCTGTCCCTCAGATTGAGAATATTATAAATGCTTTACCGGATGATGAACAGGATTCTACTCGTTATGCTTTGATTAAATCTATTTCAAATTCCACAATTCCTACAAGTTTTTCAAGTACGAAAGGGAACAGCTGATTTCTTTGGCTAATAACCCAAATCTCTATTGTAGGGGCAGACAAGTCTCAGCAAATTATTATTTTGGATAAAACTGATTATTCTACCAAAATGGCTCAGGCTGTTAATCTAATTCCACACCAAATTCTTAAGTCTGACCCTACTGCAGCTACGGTGGCGGAACTGAGTAAACTCAGAAATCAGGGTTTCCTTCCCGTTTCAATATCCTCTAAAATGAAACCTCCCAATGGACCCAGAGCACCAGAACTTTTTGGTAAGCTAAAATTACATAAACCAGACCATCCCCTAAGATTATTAGTCTCGGGCCGTGCTAGCCCTACAAGGCCTCTTGAGTCTGTGCTGGCTACTTATTTGAGACCCCTCACTTTGGACTCTAATGTATCAATAAACAGTTCCATACAGGCTTTGGAACGTATTAAAGGCTTTGACCCTCCACAAACTGGATTTATCATGGCCTCGCTGGATGTGGTGTCGCTTTTCCCGAATGTACCACTAGACACGGTACATTCCATCATTGCTGACAGATTACCAAGAAGACTCTATTCCATATTTAGAAGTACATGCTATTCTCACAGCTCTGAAATTAGTAGCCAAAAGATCATATTTTAAATATGAGGACATAATCTATCAACAGAAAGAGAGTGCACCCATGGGTTCCCCACTCTCTCCAGTGCTGGCAGAAATACTTTTGCAGTTTCTGGAAGACAAGGTCTTGCCTCATTATCCGTTTCAACCCTCATTAATCCTTAGGTATGTTGACGATATGCTGGTCTTCTGGCCACATTCAATTCACCAACTTGAGGATCTCATTTCTTGCTTATCATCACAGTATCCTACAATAAAATTCACCAAAGAAGTTGAACAAAATGGGAAGTTACCCTTCCTTGATTTCTTGTTATGTAGAAACCTAAATACTCAACAGATCAAATACTCTGTTTATAGAAAACCCACTTTCACACCGTGTATCATACCGTTCAACTCATCTCACCCCCAGAACATAAATCTGCAGCTTTTCGCTTCTTGATTAAACGTGCTTATACACATTCTACATCAGGCAAAGCAAGACATGAAGAACTTTCAAGAACCTTGTCTTTGGCTCGCAAATTCGGTTACCCGGAACAATTTTTTCAGAAGTTGGTAAGAAGATCTACTAGACTGAACTTCACCACTTTGTCTAGGGAAATCCGGACAACTAGATTTGTAGGTAAAGTAGATTACCTCCCTCCTATAGTCTCCACACTCAGAAAAATCTGTTGGCGACATGACATCTCTTTTGGATTATGCACCAAAAATATCTTTGATATGATCAGGAATGACCGGGACAGAACGCCTACCCTAAGGAAACATGGGGTATACTGCATCCCTGTTATCCATGGAGACCCGAATGTTACTGAGAATTGTTATATAGGTTCTACTCTCAGGTGCTTAAATACCCGCCTGAGAGAACACCAGTACACGCTTCGAGTTGGCACTACTCATACTGCCTTTACGTTAGCTGTCACACAGGGCGGTTACTCACCGGATTGGGAAAATGTGAAAACTCTGGAAACAAATCTCAATAAAAGTACTGTTTTCCTTTCCGAAAGCCTGTATATTCTTGCTTATGGTGACAGATGTTGTAATTTGGACTTGCCCGCATATGTACCGGGACCTTGGCGTAGATTGGTTGCCCCGACAGAGACTTTGTCCAATGGCTAATCTGCACTTCTTGCCTAGTGTCATTTGTAATATCTTATACTTAGTGTAATATCAGCTGTTAATAACTTGTACGCCTTTTTCTGTTTTAAATGTTGGCATCACTAAAATGTTGGTGACGAGGGTACCGGGGGGGGGATTTTTATCTGTATATAATGACTGTCTCTATCGTGTCCCTGTGGTGCTTTGGACCCGTAGATGGGGACAACGGGATCCCCGAAAGCGCTAGTCTTTTTTTTTAACCTACTTTTAAATTGTAAATAAAGTGATTTTAATTTGCAACTTATGGTATGGTGTTTTATCGCACAGGTAGACAGCTGAATTCTTGCATATATACTGATCTAATTCATTTTATTGCAATAATTGCATTTCTGCATCGATCTCAGGAACTCCCCAGATGACTTCCAAATAGGCGGAATTCAGTCTTTTGACAAAACTCTTTCACCCTTGTATATATGGACATGCTACAACTTCATATTAAAGGAATTTACTATGGCTTTAATTTGAAAAACAACCATATTTTTGGCATATAATCCACAGGCGGTAAAATTCAGCACTAGAGAAAAAAAGTTGGCTAATAATCTACATACACAATTCATAGTAAAAGTTAAAAAACATGCATAATCCACAACGAAGTTTTATAATGAATAGTACAGGGTGTCCCACTGGCGACCGAACCCAGCATATCTTTAATAATATTAACACCAATGAAGATATTGCAACTAAATGTGAAGTGGACTTACCTCGTTTCGTGCGAAATGTGATGACAGCACAACATGAGCTGGAAGTGGCCACCATTTGTGTCCAGACAGCATTGAACCCGGCACACCATATTGTGGTAACTCCTTGCCAGTACATTCGCAGTCACTGCCTGAATTTCTTTGATGTTTGCTTTCATGGCATCTATGGTTCGCAGTTTCTTTTGGTAAAATCTCCCTTTCAGATATCCCTATAAAAAGTAATCAGGAGGCGTCAGATCGGGCTAGCACGGTGGCCATAGACCCTTCGAAATGACAGGATCGCCGAAAAAGGACCGAATTTCGGCTATACTGGTGTGTGATGTCGCTCCATCATGCTGGTAATATCCAATGGAGAGTTCTTCGTCGTCAATTGGTTTACAAAGGTGTTGAAAATTTTCATATATGCAGCTGTTGTGATGGTTGTATTCGAAGAAGAAGGGACCAATTATGCAGAGGCGGGTCATCCCACACCAATTTTCTGTGAATAAAGAGATTCTTCACGTATCGCGTTGGGATTTTCACTGGCCCAAATATGGGAATTTTGAGAATTGACGATTGTCCGGAACCACATGTAGTCCAGAATACCCGGATTTTCCTGAAGAAATGTCTGAAACCATCGACAGTATGTCACTCGTTTCACATGGTCAGGCTCTTTTAGTTTGTGGACCAAGGAGATACATGAGCTTCGATTTTTTCACAGCACGTTGTCAAGTGCTTTTGGACAACACTGTTTCCTGTGATAGTCGGCAAAGTGACTTCCTGGGACACGCAAGTAGTCGGCCCTTTACATTTTGGATCGTTTTCTCGGACATTTGTGGACGACCTCCTACATGGTCATCTAATAAAGTCCCCTTGGTTTCCAATTTCTTCGACAATGCCCAAATGGTGGACTTGCTCAGCGGATGTCTACCTCCAAAGCTCTCCAGGAATGGCTGTTGACAAGACTTTATCGATTCTGTTTTCCAATAAGAGCAAACAATAAGCACTCGCTCCTCCAGAATACACCGATACATTTCACATGTATGCGAACAGCCACGAGCACTCACTATCAACAACTGTATTGTGTAGACGTGCTTAGCGAAATGGCATAACAAAGCAGCAGGGTGGTGCGTCTGGTGGACTGCTCCTCAGTGGCGCTACACTTAGGAAAGGAATGTGTCTGCCACTAATGAGCACTCCGGCTGGCTGGTGGACTACTCCTTAGTGGTGCCACACTTAGGAATGTGTCTGCCACTAATGAGCACTCCGGCTGGCTGGCGGACTACTCCTCAGTGGCGCCACACTTAGGAATGTGTCTGCCACTAATGAGCACTCCGGCTCGCTGGCGGACTGCTCCTCAGTGGTGCCACACTTAGGAATGTGTCAGCCACTAAGGAGCACTCCTGCTGGCTGGCTGCTCCTCAGTGGCCCCAAACTTAGGAATGTGTCTGCCACTAAAGAGCACTGCTGCTGGCTGGTGGACTGCTCCTCAGTGGTGCCACACTTAGGAATGTGTCTGCCACTAAAGAGCACTGCTGCTGGCTGGTGGACTGCTCCTCAGTGGCGCCACACTTAGGAATCTGTCTGCCACTAAAGAGCACTCCGGCTGACTGGCGGACTGCTTTTCAGTGGCGCCACACTTGGAAATGTGTCTGCCACTAATGAGCACTCCGGCTGGCTGGCAGACTGCCCCTCAGTGGCGCCACACTTAGGAATGTGTCTGCCACTAAAGAGCACTCTGGCTGGCTGGTGGACTGCTCCTCAGTGGCACCACACTTAGGAATGTGTCTGCCACTAAAGCGCACTCTGGCTGGCTGGCCGACTGCTCCTCAGTGGCGCCACACTTGGGAATGTGTCTGCCACTAATGAGCACTCCGGCTGGCTGGCGGACTGCCCCTCAGTGGCACCACACTTAGGAATGTGTCTGCCACTAAAGAGCACTCTGGCTGGCTGGTGGACTGCTCCTCAGTGGCACCACACTTAGGAATGTGTCTGCCACTAATGAGCACTCCAGCTGGCTGGCAGATTGCTCCTCAGTGGCGCCACACTTAGGAATATGTCTGCCACTAAAGAGCACTCCGGCTGGCTGGCGGACAGCGCCAGGTTCAATGCTGTGTGGACACAAATGGTGGCCACTTCCAGCACATGTTGTGATGTCATCACATTTCGTCCAAAATGAGGTAAGTCCACTTCAAATTTTGTTGCAATATCTTCATTGGTGTTAATATTATTAAAGAAATGCCGGGTTCGGTAGCGAGTGGGACACATTGTACAAAAAAGTAATCGCCAATATTTTCGCCAAAACTTGTTTGCTTTTTTTTCGCAAATTGCGAAGAATGCAATCAGCAGTGGGACCACTGCATATTTATAAGGTGGAGAAGGGCAAATTTTCGCTGAAGTGACCTGTTACGTGTAAGTAACATGCTTTAGGTAACGCCCGCTACGCAATTTTTGGATACCTTCAGAAATCCGGAATTTTCAAAAATCCAGTACTCGTCGATGCTGGATTTTCGAGGTTTTACTGTATACCAGGTGATTAAAAGCTCTAGGGCCAAACTTTACGGGGTGACAGAACACACCTAAACAAGCACTTTTCGTCATACAATGCAGGTCCGTAACTCACCCGGTGAAGCGCTAGAGGGCGCTGTCCAGTGAACCCACATTAAGCACAGGTTTTCGGACCCGTCGCCATTTCTACCGTGGATTTCACAAGGGATGAATTGTTTCACGAATCAGGAGAAGGCGGACACGCATTTCACGTATTGAGATGCAGACGGGAATGGAAGGGAAGCCCAAAGAATATATCGGGAGCGCTTTCCGACAAGACGCGTGCCAGATCATAAAACCTTTCAGCGATCGCACCAGTATCTGTGCGACATGTGCTCCTTTGTCAGCGGCTTGCAGGACACAGAGCGTGCAAGGAGTGTGCAGACGCTATGTGTTACAGAGAAAATTATGCGTACGGTTGGAGATCATCCCGAATGTAGCACGCGAGCACTTTCCCATGCCGTACGTGTGTCCCAATCGACGGTGTGGCGAGTACTATGAGACGAACGCTTACACCTCTGCCCAGCCTCGAAGCCTGTAGATTATTGGCCTCGTGTTGAGTTTGCACAGTGGTTTCTGCAGCAAACTGCAGGGCACCCGGAGTTTCCCCGCACGTCTTTTTCTCTGACGAATGCACCTTTACACACGAGGGAATGTTCAATACCTAAAATTCTCATGTGTGGGCAACCAGTAATCAGCATGCCACACGTCCACATCTGTACCAGTGGCGATTCTCAATAAATGTATGGGCTGGAATCGTCCACGGCCATTTGATTGGCCCATATCTTCTGCCACGCCGACTGGAAGGGAGAACTTACCTCGTATTTTTACAAGAAGTCTTGCCAGGATTACTGAACCCTATTCCAGCAAACATCATGACGGAGCGCCACCCTATTTCAGCAAGAATGTGCAGAACGCCTTGGACGCTAAATTCCCAGGACAATGGATTGGTCGTGGTGGTCCCATCGCCTGGCCGGCACGACAGACCGATATCTCATGTCTGAACTTTTCCCTATGGGACCATATGAAAAGCCTCATCTACAAATAGCCCCATCGATTCCGCTGATGACCTTGTTGCCCGGATTTCTGTTGCCGCTGTGCGCGGAATGCCTGGCGTTTTTGCCAACGTACGGCGATCACTACGTTGAAGGTGTGAGGCCTGCATTACTGTTGGTGATCGCTCTTTTGAGCAGTTGCTGTAATTTGTTCCATAAAATTCTGTAATTGCTGTCAATAAAATTCTGCTCTGGAATTTGCTCAATCACATTTGTTAAGTCATTTCTTCAATGTTTTCATACCTCGTCTGTCATTCTTGTGTTTCAGCGTTTCAGGACACAGTAAGCGCTAACTCCTAGCGCTTCACCGTTTGAGCTACGACCCTGAATTGTACAACAAAAAGTGCTTGTGTAGGTGTGTTCTATCACCCCATAAAGTTTGGCCCAAGAGTTTTGAATCACCCTGTATACAGTATATATACACTTTTTTCCATTTAACGAGTTTAAAAAAAATATAAAATCGCTGAAATTTTTTAAAACTTAAAAAAGTTGCTATTGCAACACTCCACAACTATCAAATGGTTGCGATATATATTTTTAATTTCTGCGGCAATCCTGCTGTAACTCTGAGTAATGCTTAAATTACACCAACAACTGAAACACTGGATTTCAGACCATAAATAATTTGTGAGGGTGTCAAAGTTCTCCCCTTCAGTCTTGGAGCTGTAGTGTAAGAGGCATGCTCTTTGAAATAGAGCAAAATAAACAAGTGGGAGTGGGGTTGGAACTTCGGGAAGAGTGTGTGTATGTGTGGGGGGGGGAAGTGATGTTATGGAGGTCACGGGTCAGAGCAGCATGGAATGAAAATGGCACTCCCCTATTCAAGGTCAACGTGCTTTGCTGCAGGCAATGTTTTCTCCCCTAAATTTTACAAAGCAGCAATCCCTTCACAGAGAGGAAATGTCCATACACAGACACACACACAAAAGAAAGCTCTGTATTATCCTCACCGTCATATAATCTGCAGTAGTTAGAATTTAAACTTTTAGGAACAGATAATCCGCGGATTATGGTGCCGGAAAATATGGTAGTTAATTCGTTACCCTTCTTTAAATGGATGTTCTGACATTTGAGTCTGGTATGATTAATCTAATGATGACTGGTCTAATACCAATTTGTCTGAAGAAAAATTGGATGTGCCAAACAAGGCTCACTTGTTCTAATATTGTCTTTGCAGTCATATAAAAGTAGAGATATGCTGAAGAATGTAAAATAAAATTATATTTCATTAGATTTGTTTTTGCTTTCTTTCCTTTTAAGAGAGAAATAGTGCTGCTGCTGTCTTTGCCTTTGTGCGAAAAACCTGATGTACGAACCTGGGGCTGAAACAAGAATTTTTTTTTTTTGCCCCTTTAGTCCGAGACTAACTTGGAATAATTAGAACAAGAATTCACTAGCCCCATGTTACTTTGATTTAGTCCCAAACAAATTAAGAGAAAGTGAAGCTCTAATTCTGGAAATGTTCGTTATACGAACTATGACAAGCAAACAAATTCTCATATATTCATACAGCATTGCAAATGTCATCTAGCTGCTTAATTATTCACGTGCTAATTAGACAACATAATTAAAAAAGGGGGGGGGAAATATGTTAGAAAATAAGATGATTAGTTTCATGAATCAAATACGATCAGCTATTGAACAGAGGGGAAAGAAGGCTATAGTACGAAGGGGAAAGAAGGCTATTGGGTCATCTGATAGATGGCGCCATTGCGCCTGATGGGTGGTTCATCTGTTGCGTCCACTCCTTGAGAATGGCCTGGGCAGAGGCTGAAAGTGCTAGGATATTATGCTTATTTCTGAGTGGAGAGAGGTCCGTGATTGTCGAGTATAGTGATTGTGTCAGGTATTTAGGTTTGTTTCAATTGGGTACCGATGTGCAATTGTAAATAATTATTGGTTACAGTTTCACGTTTTAGGAAATGTGTAATATAAGTTTTATCGATTGAAGTTTTAATTAGATATAAGTGTTTTAGGGAGTTCAATTATGTATATTTGTGGTAGATTATTTTGAATCCGAATTTGGTCGTAGGGAAAAGAAAGGAAGGGAACGAAGTTTGCGTGAGTTAAAAAAGATTTGCGGCCTTGAACCACGATGTAAATAAGAAAAATACGTGTTGGAAATGTGTAGAGACGAAAACCTCCTAAAAGATTTTGGGATTAAAGGTGAGTAACCTCAAAATATAGATTAAACAAATTCTCTTTACAATACTAAGTTACAGTGGCATGCATAGAATTTTTTTCCAGGGCGGGGGACTGAAAATGGAAGTTTTTGAACTCCATCAGGACAAAAGAAAAGTTAATGAAAAATAGAAGAAAAATTTAAAGCATTATTTCTTTCCTATTGTAAGTTGATACATTTTTATTAAATTAAAGCATTTTTTCTAATACACTGGCGGAAAAAGAAAAAAAAACACCAAGAAGGAATTGGCGGACGATCATGAAATTTACATATGTTAATGGGGTCAAGTTTATGCAGGTGTGATGTTAATTTCGGGACCAACCGGTGAGCGCTTACACCACAGCACTGCATAATATGCAAATTATCGTCGCTGGTATTTAAGGAGTACGGCGAAGTGAATGTAATCAGTCGGCGTACGGACACGTGCGAAGACCCTGAAGAAGCTGCAATGCCTGGACATGGAAGACGTGTACGATTTCAGCAGTTATCTGACTTTGAGCGAGGTCGTCTAGTCGGACTCCGTGAGGCCGGGTGGTCGTATCGTCGTATTGCGGAGCGAATTGGACGGGAAGTATTGGTGGTGGTACGATGGTGGCGTAGATGGTCCGAGGAACATTCCAACACAAGAAGACGTGGAACCGGGAGTCACAGACGGACTGATGAGCGGACCGATCGACGCATAAGAAGAGTGGCATTGTCAAGCAGAACATCCACTGCAACGCAAATCCGAGCTGCTGTTGCACCTGAGGTGACTGTGCGAAAAATCCACAACCGTCTACTGGATGCAGGACTATGCGCATGTGCCGAGGAGATGGTTCTGGATGGTGTGGCTGCTTACACATTTTTGTGCACCAGCGTTAAATTGCCGAGTGATTTATTGCACTGTGGCCCGTCTATTCGTTGTTACAATGCGAGCTAGCCGACTATGACCCAGTTCATCCACACGGTGTGCCTCTGGCATGTGTACTTCTGACGCCAGCCCACCGTCAGGAATGGCTGCAGTGGTGTCGCCAACGGCTGCACTGGAGAACGCAATGGCGATCTGTCATGTTCAGCGATGAAAGCAGATTTTGCTTGAGAGCCTCCGATTAGCCGCATGCATGTTCGCAGACGCACAGGGGAGCGTCTCCACCTTTCTTGCATCCGCCAGCGACACACAGGGCCTACACTTGGTCTCCTGGTGTGGGGACCGGTCAGCTATCACTCCCGTACACAACTAGTGTTTGTACCAGGTACGTTAAACAGCACCTCCTACATCAACAACATCATTCAGCCCATTGTTGTGCCATTTGTAAGGTCTGTCCATCGTGGTGTTTTCCAGCAAGATAACGCATGCCCACACACGGCACGTGCAACGCAACATGCACTTCAGGGTGTGAGACAACTTCCATGGCCTGCACGTTCACCGGATTTGTCCCCCATTGAGCACGTGTGGGATTTTATGGGACAACGACTTATCTGGTCTCCAGGGCCAGCCACGACCATCCCCGATTTACGCGTCCAGGTTGAGGATGCTTGGAACTCAACACCCCAAACTTACATCCAACATCTGTACGACAGACTCCATGCCAGAATTGCACAGTGTGACACAGTTCATGGCGGTTCAACCTCGTACTAACCATGTTACATGGAAATGTTATTTTTCAGTTTACCAGCAAATACAGCTATATTTTTCCATAATGTTTTGATCACGTTATCCTCTGTGTTCCGTTATTATGCTGTATAAATATCGTTGGTATCAGACGTCTCCTTCTTGCGGTTCTTTTTTCCCTTTCTGTCAGTGTTCAAGGCCCTCACCCTCTAAATAAGCTCCTGCTAAGTTATAGCCGTTCCTTATGCACCCGTGAATTACAATTTGGCACTCTTGATGGAGCCCACTATATCTAACCTCAGGGGCGATTCTTTTTCAATCCCCTAGTTCTTTCACCAATGCTGCAAAGAAGGAAGCATTCATCAAACTCTCTTTCGCCCCTCCAATCTGAGGCATTTTTTCTGCAGCCATGAAATACATAATGCAACTAAACTTTACTAAATACCATTCACAGTTTCCCTTTTAATCTGAATTCAAGAACTTAGAAACAAGAAAGGTTAGTGAATATATTTTACTGGGCACTAATGCTAAATAAACTAGTGGGCAGACTGCTTTCAAAAGAGTGATGCCTACAAGTCAAGGATGTGCAATAGGGGTATTGAATATAAAACAAACTCATGTTCAGATTTACTACCTATATTTTGAAGGTAAGGTTTTTAATTTTTTTCACGTATTGAAAATATGAAGTCATGTAGAATTCCTTAACCTAGTTTATAAAATAAATAAAATTGGAATAAAAATAGTTGATACAAAAGTCAAAATACATACAGGCTTATGGTAGCAAATGAAGCATGTGTGTGCGTGCGTGTGTACTGATAAGCCGTTACATTATGACCCCCTTTAGCCCGCAAAACAGCAGCTACTCGGCGATGCATCGATCCGACGAGGTGGCGATAGGTATCCTGGGTCATCTGGTACCATAATGTCAACAGCAGGTCCTTCAGTTCCCGCACATTTCGGGGGTGGGGGTGGGGGTGGCGATTTAGTGCTAACCCACTTTTCCATGTTGAACCACAAATGTTTGATCGGGTTCACGTCAGGTGAATTTGGAGGTCAGGACATTTACACGAAGTCACTAGCATGTTCCTTGAACCACCCCTTGATGATTCTGGCAGTGTGGCATGGAACATTTTACATACATGAGACTGACGAAGGAAATAAAAAGCTGAACTTTTTAACCACACAGGTGAAAAAAAAAAAAAAAAAAAAGAGCGTGCTGTGAAACAGCGTGAATATAACGTGGCGTGAGCAAGACAAAATTGTTCGCTGAAATGTATTATGTAAATATTAAGCTGGAGCACATCACTGTATTCAAAATACTACTATATATATATATATATATATCATCATCATCATCATTGTCAACCATTATCAATCCACTGCTGGACGAAGGTCTCCCCAAGTTTCCTCCACAACGGTCTGTCTTGTGCCAGTCTCCTCCATGTCACTCCCGCATATTTACGAATTTCATCCACCCATCTCCCATGTGGTCTTTTTCTGGGTCTTTTCCTGTCCCTTGGAATCCAATCTAAAATTTCGGCTGTCCACCTATGGTCTGTCCTTCTGGCAGTATGTCCAGCCCATTGCCATTTCAGGGATTTAACTCTGATCATGATGTCTTTCCACTCTCGTCATTTTTCGGATCCACGAGTTCCTCTTCTTATCTCTCCTGGTTATACCAAGCATGCACCTCTCCATGCTTCTTTGAGTTGTCTGCAGCCTTTGTATGTCTCTTTTAGTTAAGGTCCACGTCTCTGCACCATACGTAAGCACTGGAAGGATGCATTGATCAAACACTTTTCTTTTAAGACATAATGGCATATTGCTCTTGAAAATTATGCTGTTTCTTCCAAAAGCTCTCCAGGCAAGTTTTGTACGCCGATTAATTTCTTCATCAATGTGCCCCTCACTTGATATCTGCTGTCCAAGATAAACATATGTATCTGTTATCTCCAGTTTTTCTCCATCAATCGATAAATCTTCATTTCTTGTAAAAGCATTGAACATCACTTTTGTCTTCTGAAAGTTCATTTTTAATCCCACTTCTTTACTCTTGTCAGCAAGTTCCTGGATCATACTCTGCAGCTCTGATGGGGTAGTTGCAAAAATGACTACGTCATCAGCAAAACGAAGGTGGGTTAGATAATCTCCATTAATCTTTATCCCTTTGTTTTCCCAGTTCAGTGATTGAAAGACATTTTCCAATGTGGCATTAAAGAGCTTCGGAGATATGGTGTCACCTTGTCTCACTCCCTTTCCAATTTTTATGTGTGTTGTATTTTCAAACAGCCGAATCTTTGCACTTGCATTTTCATAGATGTTATTAATAATATTAATGTATGCATCTTCAATACCGCAGGATTTCAGAGCCGTGGTAACTGCTGATGGTTTCACCGAATCAAAGGCTTTTTCATAATCGATAAAAGCCATGCACAATGGAAGTTCATATTCCCTCGCTCTTTCAATTAGTTCTCTCAGTACGTGGATATGATCTATTGTGCTGTAGCCACTCCTGAATCCAGCTTGTTCTCTCGGTTGAGCCATGTCCAGTGTTACCTTCAAGCGGTGTGAAAGAACTTTAGTGAAGATTTTATAAACCACTGATAGGAGGCTGATAGGTCTGTAGTTCCTGAGATCCTCAATGTCACCTTTTTTATGTAGCAGGATCATTGTAGCGTTGTTCCAATCCTCAGGAATCTTCCCTTCATTAAGGCATCGAGTGAAAATTTGGGCGAGTACTGTTTCAATTTCTCCACTTGCTTCTTGTATGATGTCTACAGTAATTCCATCTTCTCCTGGAGCTTTTCCTTGCTTCATGTTCTTGATTGCATGAGCAACTTCTGCTGGGAGGACTGGAAGAACTCTGGTACCTTTCATGATGTCTGGAGTACATGTATCATCCCTTTCATATAATTTGGAGTAGAAATCTTTCACTCTTGTCAAAATTTCGCCTCTATTTCTTGTTATAGAACCATCTTCTTTTCTCAGTGCCATAATCTGTTTTCTTCCCTTACTGAGATGTCCCTTTGCTATCTTAAGGCTTTGGTTGTTTTCAATTGCTTTCCTCACTAGCTCACAGTTGAATTTCCTTATGTCTTCAGTGATACTTTTTCGTGTTGTCTTGCATAGCTCTATATATTCCACTTTGGAAGTCACATCTTCTTTAGTTGTCCTCATCTCTCTTCTTTTTTGCATCAACATTTTGGTTTTTCCTGATAATTTGTTCACATGCAACTTGTTCTTAGATCCAGCTAATTTTGTTGCTGTTTCCATTAGAGCTTTGGTTACTTTTCTGTTAACTTCCGAAATATCCACTTCTTCCGATGTTAGGCCTTCTAAAGCAGAGAATCTGTTCTTCAGTTCCAACTTGAAAGTATTATGGTGTTTTTTAAGGTTGGTTATGTCAATACATTTTGTTTGTCTTATGAGCTTGCCACGTTCCAGTTTAGTGTTGAGGTGCATCTTACATCTCACCAATCTATGGTCACTACCTGTGCTGAACTTGTTCAGCACACTGCAGTCTTCGATGACGAATTTTTTGTTACACATAATAAAATCAATTTCACTTGTCGTCCCAATTGGATGTCTCCATGTCCATTTCCTGTGTGGCTTTTTCTTGAAAAAGGAGTTCAAGATGAAAAATCCTTCTGCCTCTGCAAACTCAACGAGAGTATTTCCACGCTGGTTTCTGTTGCCGTGACCGAATTTACCTACTGAAGTTTCATTCTGTTGCCGTTGCCCTATTTTTGCATTGAAATCTCCCATAATTATCTTCAAGTGCTGCTTACCTTTATTATTTAGATGACGAATTTCCTCATAAAATTCTTCAATTTCTTCTTCAGGATGACTTGTGGTGGGTGCATAAGTTTGAATAATCTGAGCCTGGTATCTTCTCGATAGTTGGATAACGAGTCGTGCAGCTCTGTCAGAGGAACTTTCAACTTCTACCACTTTATCCTTCAGTTTCTTGTTTATTATAAATCCAACACCACTAGTTCTGCCAGTATCTGTCCCACGATAATAGAAGAGATGTCCACTTTTCAGTT
This sequence comes from Macrothele yani, assembly GCA_039090855.1. Taxonomy (NCBI): domain Eukaryota; kingdom Metazoa; phylum Arthropoda; class Arachnida; order Araneae; family Macrothelidae; genus Macrothele; species Macrothele yani. Next base: position 57,016,890 of record CM077032.1, on the reverse strand, counting down.
CAATGAGATCTTCTCCTTTTCTCCTTACCTCACTTAGCCCGACGATGTCCCACTTGATCCTTTGTAGTTCCTCTTCCAATTCAAGAAGCCTTGAATCAGAAGATAGGGAGCGTCCGTTATAGGTAGCCAAGGTCAGCATCAAATGGCAGCCTAGTCCGGTCCTCCGGGGATTCTTAGCACCCTCTGCCTTCATGTCGCACTGGCCGCTGCCTTGGCCAGGTACATTCCAGCTGCCGGAGACTGAGGGCCAAGATTTAAGTTGTAGAGTCATTTTGGAGGTGTTTGGCCATAACTCACCACGCTGGCCAAGCGGGTTGGTGAGTGTGGGATAGCATTTCCTCTGATCCCGATGGTATAGTTATACCGCTATTGGCGGTCGTCAGAGCCCCTTTAGTGGGAACAGGATGCACCACGAGAAGGCGGGGTTGACATTTGTCAAGGAGAGGCTGTGATGTTACGCATCACCTGACCTTACATCCCATATATATATATATATATATATATGGAGAAATCGAAATATATATATATATATATGGAGAAATCGAAACAGTACTCGCCCAAATTTTCACTCGATGCCTTAATGAAGGAAAGATTCCTGAGGATTGGAACACCGCTACAATGATCCTGCTACATAAGAAAGGTGACATTGAGGATCTTGGAAACTACAGACCTATCAGCCTCCTATCAGTAGTTTATAAAATCTTCACTAAAGTTCTTTCACACCGCTTGAAGGTAACACTGGACATGGCTCAACCGAGAGAACAAGCTGGATTCAGGAGTGGCTACAGCACAATAGATCATATCCACGTGCTGAGAGAACTAATTGAAAGAGCAAGGGAATATGAACTTCCATTGTGCATGGCTTTTATCGATTATGAAAAAGCCTTTGATTCGGTGAAACCATCAGCAGTTACAATGGCTCTGAAAACCTGCGGTATTGAAGATGCATACATTAATATTATTAATAACATCTATGAAAATGCAAGTGCAAAAATTCGGCTGTTTGAAAATACAGCACACATAAAAATTGGAAAGGGAGTGAGACAAGGTGACACCATATCTCCGAAGCTCTTTAATGCCACATTGGAGGGTGTTTTTCAGTCGCTGAGCTGGGAAAACAAGGGGATAAAGATTAATGGAGATTATCTAACCCACCTTCGTTTTGCTGATGACATAGTCATTTTTGCAACTACCCCATCAGAGCTGCAGAGTATGATCCAGGAACTTGCCGACAAGAGTAAAGAAGTGGGATTAAAAATGAACTTTCAGAAGACAAAAGTGATGTTCAATGCTTTTACAAGAAATGAAGATTTATCGATTGATGGAGAAAAGCTGGAGATAACAGACACGTACGTTTATCTTGGACAGCAGATATCAAGTGAGGGTCACATTGATGAAGAAATTAATCGGCGTACAAAACTTGCCTGGAGAGCTTTTGGAAGAAACAGCATAATTTTCAAGAGCAATATGCCATTATGTCTTAAAAGAAAAGTGTTTGATCAATGCATCCTTCCAGTGCTTACGTATGGTGCAGAGACGTGGACCTTAACTAAAAGAGACATACAAAGGCTGCAGACAACTCAAAGGAGCATGGAGAGGTGCATGCTTGGTGTAACCAGGAGAGATAAGAAGAGGAACTCGTGGATCCGAAAAATGACAAGAGTGGAAGACATCATGATCAGAGTTAAATCCCTGAAATGGCAATGGGCTGGACATACTGCCAGAAGGACAGACCATAGATGGACAGCCGAAATTTTAGATTGGATTCCAAGGGACAGGAAAAGACCCAGAAGAAGACCACATGGGAGATGGGTGGATGAAATTCGAAAGTATGCAGGGGTGACATGGAGGAGACTGGCACAAGACAGACCGTTGTGGAGGAAACTTGGGGAGACCTTCGTCCAGCAGTGGATTGATAATGGTTGACAATGATGATGATGATGATGATATATATATATATATATATATATATATATATATATATAACCCACCTTCGTTTTGCTGATGACAGTCATTTTTGCAACTACCCCATCAGAGCTGCAGAGTATGATCCAGGAACTTGCTGAAAAGAGTAAAGAAGTGGGATTAAAAATGAACTTTCAGAACACAAAAGTGATGTTCAATGCTTTTACACGAAATGAAGATTTATCGATTGATGGAGAAAAGCTGTGGAGATAACAGACACCTGCGTTTATCTTAGATAGCAGATATCAAGTGAGGGTCACATTCACAAAGAAATTAATCGGCGTACAAAACTTGCCTGGAGAGCTTTTGGAAGAAACAGCATAATTTTCAAGAGCAATATGCCATTATGTCTTAAAAGAAAAGTGTTTGATCAATGCATCCTTCCAGTGCTTACGTATGGTGCAGAGACGTGGACCTTAACTAAAAGAGACATGCAAAGGCTGCAGACAACTCAAAGCAGCATGAAGAGGTGCATGCTTGGTGTAACCAGGAGAGATAAGAAGTGGAACTCGTGGATCCGAAAAATGACAAGAGTGGAAGACATCCTGATCAGAGTTAAATTCCTGAAATGGCAATGGGCTGGACATACTGCCAGAAGGACAGACCATCGATGGACAGCCGAAATTTTAGATTGGATTCCAAGGGACAGGAAAAGACCCAGAAGAAGACCACATGGGAGATGGGTGGATGAAATTCGAAAGTATGCGGGAGTGACATGGAGGAGACTGGCACAAAACAGGCCGTTGTGGAGGTAACTTGGCGAGACCTTCGTCCAGCAGTGGATTGATAATGGTTCACAATGATGATGATGATATATATATATATATATTTACATTTCACAGCAACACAGGATAAATGTAACATCGCAGAGAAAAAAATAATGATTACCAGCAAAATATGCGCTGTGTCCAACTCCCATTTTAGGAAAGTTTTACTCGATTTTGAAGCTGCAAAACAAGTATTTATGGAATAAAATTATATTTAACAACACTAGTGGGTAGAAGAAACATCACTAGTAGGTAGAAGAAACATCACTAGTGGGTAAAAGAAACATCGCTAGTGGGTAGAAGAAACATCGCTAATGGGTAGAAGAAACATCGCTAATGGGTAGAAGAAACATCGCTAATGGGTAGAAGAAACATCGCTAGTGGGTAGAAGAAACACTAGTGGGGTAGAAGAAACACTAGTGGGTAGAAGAAACATTGCTAGTGGGTAGAAGAAACATTGCTAGTGGGTAGAAGAAACATTGCTAGTGGGTAGAAGAAACACTAATGGGGTAGAAGAAACACTAGTGGGATAGGAGAAACACTAGTGGGATAGAAGAAACATCGCTAGTGGGTAGAAGAAACGCTAGTGGGTAGAAGAAACGCTAGTGGGTAGAAGAAACACTAGTTGGGTAGAAGAAACACTAGTGGGGTAGAAGAAACATCACTAGTGGGTAAAAGAAACACTAGTGGGTAGAAAAAACATCGCTAGTGGGAAGAAGAAACACTAGTGGGTAGAAGAAACATCGCTAGTGGGTAGAAGAAATATTGCTAGTGGGTGGAAGAAACACTAGTGGTGTAGAAGAAGCATCGCTAGTGGGTAAAAACATTGCTAGTGGGTAGAAGAAACATCGCGAGATAGACGGATTACGATTACGGGAGATACATTCACTCCGTCTAACTTCCGTTTCTTAAAGTTTTGAAAGTCGGAATTCCGCCCACCGACGGAAAATGACCCCACCACCAATCCCTCCCAAATTTCTGTTTAGTTCTGCATCAATCTAGGGACCCTCCAAATGACAACGGAAAAGACGGAATTCTTCGAATCCACTGAAGAATCTTGTGCCTGAAGATCACAGGGAAATTTTCGCGCCAACTTCCGTTTTCGGAATTTTTTTTTTTCTATTTTCAAGCTGAAATGTAAATATTTATGAAATAAAATTATATTTAACAATAACAATGCGCAGAAGAAACATCGTGAGAAGAAGAAATCACGATTACGGGGGAAATGTTCAATCTTTTAACTCCCGTTTTCGAATGTTTTGAAAAACGGAATACTATCTTCAGATTTAAAAAAAAAAAAAAAAAATGACCCCCCTCTTCAACCAATACTTAAAAATTTCTCTCCAGTTTTAGTTTTGCATCAATCTCGAGCATAACTCAAAGGATGACAAAAAAAAAAAAATGGAATTCCGCGGAAGAATCTCGTGTATGATTATATTGTTGGTAATGGCCATCACCAGTAGGTATAGTTGCCATTAATGGGTGAACTTGGTCAGCAACGGCGTTCAGAAACGCAGCCGACAGCATAACACGGCTGGCAGCGGCCTGTTTCCACCCAACAGTACATCCAGGTTCCATAGCCTCTATTGGTATTCAGCGTATCAGCGCTCGGCTGTTTATGTGATGCATCAGGAATCTTGATTCATCAGACCAGGCCACTTTCTTCCAATCATGATGATCTTGGGCCCATTTCATGTGCTGTTGGCGATGATGTGCAGTGAGCATGGGGACCTGGCTGAGTCTCTTTGGCTATGCAGGGCTATGCGCAGAAGGCTGCGATGAACTGTGTGCTGTGACACATTGCACTTATCACCACTGTTGTAGCTGCGGGTGATTTGTCACACTGAGGCCCTGCGGTCGCTGAGAACAATGAGCGACAGTCTCCGCTCCCCTCTGGCATCAGTGAGCTGTGTACGACACATGGCTAGACGACGGTTTGTCGTGTAGATTTGATACGCACTCACTACAGCGGCATGTGAACAACCCACCACAAGCTGCGCCATTTCCAAGATCGTAGTTCCGAGGCACCATGCTTTCACAATTTGTCCTCCGATAAATCGGGAGCTTTTCCTATTCTGACTCCGAACACTCTACTAACTAAAAGTTGGTCCTCGGGTTGTATATATATTGCTGTTTCCAGATTTCCTGCACCTTTTCTTCACAAGCTACAGCTATAATAACTGTAACTAATACATCTCATATTATTCGATAACTACTGGAATGTGCGCTTCCAAATATGGGGGGGGTGAATTCAACCTTTGTATCGAGGAGGTAAACTTTTCCAATCCTTCATAGAATTTACTTTGAACCCAAAATCATAAAAAAAAAAAAGAAAGAAACAGTCTTTTCAATAGCTTTAGTACTTTAGTAATGACAAAACATTTGCACAGAATTTTATGCCATTGCTTTTTATAGTTTCTGAGAAAATGGTACATCAAGTTAGTCGATTTATAATGAGACATGCTCACCTTCTGAAAAACATTCTATAGTACCAAAACAGTCATTTAGGTTTATCCATTACAATAACTGCATGTGCATTTGTCAGGTTCTCAAAAAAATATAATTCTTATCTGGAAAAATATTTTATTAAAAACTTATTGGAACAAATTTCAGAATTTCTTTGAAATTTGTCTTTGAAATTCTTCAAGGAACAGCTAAGGGACAAATAATTAAATTGCGTTTGTGATACATAAAGAGTTACACAAACATAATTATTTGTACATTGGCAGTTTTTCTGAAAACTTCTTGAAAATCAAATTTCAGGAAATTTATGCCAATAAGTACTCTTATTTTTCCAGATAAAAAATAATGTTTATATTCTGGATCTAAATAGTTTTGTTTAAATGATACTAATATACTTAATGTTTTAAAGTTTGACAAGGTAACTTTTTTAAATAGTGCTCTGGAAGAAAAAAAGTATAAACTTCACATTTGCTTACCAAAATGCTGTCCAAACATGTAACTAGATGGTACTAAAATTAGGAAAACATGTTACGTCATTAAAATGTTGTTATGGTACATTTAATAATGTAGCAATTGCGTAATTTTCTTTAAATCTTAATTTATTTGATACAATTAGTGGATCAAGCAGCAATTCACTGTATGTGTGTTAAAGTGTTTTATTGAGCCTTTGGCAATAATTTAAAAACGCACAGGAAAAAATTCAGTTTTTCTTCTTGACCTTTTTTTTACATATTAGTGAACATGGATTGCACATAAATTGCTAGTTACTGTCTAACATGAAAATACATTTTCACTAAAGGAATTACTTCATTAGTCAATATTTCGTAGCTGTAAGCTCGCAATGAATGAAAAATCTGATTCCTTAAATTCGTCAACTAACATCTTTTGAAACGACGGTGGTACTTCGTAATGCACCCTCAAACTAATCTTTCAAGAACAAGAATGATTCGGTGAACATATATATATATATATATATATATATAACTTCAAGTGAAACAATGACGACAGTTTATAGTTTCAATTACAGGAATGGTTCATCACTTCCAATGAAATGACAGCGATGATTTCATTAAGTAGACGAATATATCTTGCTTACACTTTTACGTTAAAATTCTTACTACGCTAAATTTATGCTATAATTTCTTTTTCTGCTGTATTTTGAAAGATTATAAAACAAACGTGCAAACTCTGTAGTTATTTATAAAATCTAACACAGAAGTCCTTATTAAATGCAGTGAAACTCTAACAACGCTTGACTTGTATCGTTGGTTTCACTCCCTTTCCAACTACGGACTACCCTAGTGACATCACAACCGGGTGCACGGGCCTGTAAGCTATAAGGGGGCAAATGCTGTATCAGGTGCAGAAAGAATTTTTCAAAACAGAGATTTAGAAGCAGAGCTAGATAATGGGGCATAGTGGAAAGTCTATGAATTACTTGAAAATTTTGAAATTATATAAAAAACATGTCATACTGAAAACACTATCCAACAAAGAAGGACTTTTTCAAATCGGACTCCTAGAAGTAGTGATAATGACAAAAATAAGATATACATCTACGCCCCTGGTGGAGAAACTATGGAATATTTTAAGACGAAAATATTCCGAAAACTTTTATCGACGTGAGTGGCATCAGCACACAAAAGAATTTTTTTAATCGAGACTTTACAAGCTCAGATTTTAAGGCAAATACACCAGAAGCAAAAATTAACAGTTACACCCCTAGTGGCCAAAGTATTCTTCACCAACAATTTAGAAATTATATGCAAAAGATTGTCCATCAGGAGCTGTATCCGCTGAAGAAAAAAATATTTCAAATCGGAATTTTAGAAGAAGAGTTATCGGGGGAAATGTAATTTACTTTCACGCCCCCTAGCGGAAAATCTATGCATAGTTTGAAAAAGTAACTATATCTAAAATACTCTTCGACATAAACGGCATGGAAAGATAAAATAATTTTTTCAATTGGATGTTTTAGAAGCAAATATGTGGAATAAAACGTATTTTTTGATTCGACATCATCTGTGTTTACGCCCTCTAGCGGCAAAATTGTGCATCGTATAAAAAAAAAAAAAAAAAAAAACGAAACGAAGGATCGTCATTTGCATATTTCAAGCTTCCTAATGCAAAAAGAATTTTTTAAATCGGACTAATAGTTACAGAGAAATTTTTCAAACTGGATTAATAGTTGCAGAGATATCGTGTCTATGGACGGACGGAAAAACCGATAACATAAGCACAATCTTTTTTTACAAAAGACGTGCTAAAAAGCTGTATAATGACAGGGCAAGTATCTTTGCCAGTGTTTGTGTGTGTGTGTGTGTGTGTGTGTGTGTGTGTGAGAGTGAGAGAGAGAGAGAGAGAGAGAGAGAGAGAGAGAGAGAGAGAGAGAGAGAGACATCCACAAGGTCGGTGTATCAACAACTTGTTTTAAACCAGTGCAACCCTCCCTCCCCCTCCCCTTAAGGTATGCTTTTGGATCTGCCCAGAGAGTAGGTGATTACTAGCCATGCACTAAAGCACTAAATAAGAACAGATACTTACACTCTTAGGTTTCCTTTTAGTAGCAACAGCAGCTGTCTTGGAGAACTTCCTAAACTTTGGAACCAGACCTTGCTCTATCATGTCTTGAATAATTTCAATAAACCTTTCCTCACTTTCAGCTTCAAATCCAATCATACTCATTCTAACCTGCACCATATCTCCTTCATACTTTACATACAGATCTTTCAGATCCGTCTTTTCTTCTTCAGAGCCTGAGAAAAGAATGAAAACTTTCGTTGTCAAGTTTAATAAGTACAGTCTATGACACTTTTATCATCTTATAAAAATAAGGTGTTGTCATAACAATACATAAAAATAAATTGCAATGCTTACTTCTTTCTTCTTTAGAGTACGAACAATTCTGCAAGACTAGAGATACCTATGTTTTTTATATTTGAGGAGAAAATACATAGTTGAGTCACATTATTGTGACCACCTTCTACTTTTGATGTGAACAGCGCATATCCAATAAAAGAAGGCACGTGTCGTTAGCTGGCTTGCAGGGTATATAAAGATGTGCTGTAGATAATCTGAAAACATATCAGTCATTGCTGTCATGGATAAAGGAAGCGATTTATCAGATTTGCAAAAAGGGATGATTATCGGCTTTACGGCCAAGGGTGGCAGTATTTCTGAAACAGCGCAGTTTGTGAACTGTTCACATGCTGCTGTGGTTAAAGTGTATCGTGATTGGAGAAATGGCGCCATTGTGAATAAGCGACATGCAAACTGCGGACCACCATGTGCAATAGATGTGAGAGGTGAACGTCAGCTTCGAAGGTGAATGAGGGCCGATCGATGCACTACAGTGGAGCAACTCACTGATGGAATGAACCAGGGGGCTACTGGAAGTGTGTCTAAAATATGTGGCTTCGACGCAGACGGATGGTCACTGCACCTATGCTAACGAAGGTGCATCGGCAGAAAAGGCTTACATTTGCATGGCAGTATCGGAACTGGACCTCCGCTGATTGGCAAGGATTGCCTTCTCCGATGAGTCATGTTTTCTGCTTCATCGAACGGATGGACGTCGACGCATAAGGCAAGAAACATCGGAGAACAAACATTCTTCAACCATTGCTGGCAGAACACAAGCTGGTGTGTGTGGGGGGCAGCGTTATGGTCTGGGGAATGTTTTCATGGCATTCCCTGGGTCCACTCATACCTGTGGAAGGCAATATGGACCGAATTCATTATGAATCCATCCTTGCAGACCACGTACACCCATACATGCTGATTGTCTTCCACTGGGGCGGACTTTATCTTCCAGCATGACAATATGACGTGTCACACAGCTAGAAATGTCCGAGAGGGGTTGCAAGAGCACGATGAAGACTTCAAAGTACTTCTCTGGCCTCCTAATTCCCCAGACTGAAACCCAATACAGCATCTGTGGGACTACCTCGATCGCACTGTTCGCTCTACGGATCCTGACAGCAGCTGTCAGATGCACTGCAGTCAGCATGGCTCCACATACCTGTGAACACCTTCCAGCACATTATTGAGTCACTCCCAGCACATCTAGCTGCTGTCCGCGCTGCAGACGGTGATTATTCTGGATATTAGCTATTGGTCGCAATAATGTGACTCGACCGTGTAAGTAAAGTTTATAAGTAAATTACCTACTGAGTATATGCTCACTTCAGTGCTCTGCATCTTGTATTCTAGGTGCCAGTTTCATTCATACCCCAAGGCAATGTTACTTGAGATACACTGGGGAGCAATTAAGTAATGGGATTGTTGTTTTAAAAAAGAAAAAAAATCCCAGTAAAAAACATAGGTTGGGAAGGCCTGGTTTTTTTTATAATTTTTTTTCATGTCATTTACCACCTATGCAGTGGAAGAGCTTCCAACTTTTCAAAATCAAAAATAGGGGCATCAACAAGCATTCAGTAGTGTGCGAATTTACAATTTATAAATAATAAAATGTTATATTACAGGTTTAAGACCCCCCCCCCAAAAAAAAACCTAGCTCCTTTTCAGTTTTGCATCGATCTCGAGATTTGCCCAAATTATGACAGAAAAAACGGAATTCCGCGAATCCACGGAAGAATCTCGTGTATGAGTAAGAAGTGAATAACAAATTGAAAAATACGAATTTTATGGAAAATTAAATTTACGGGGCATGGAAATGGCGCAAATTCCACTACGGATAGATCAAATACCGATCTAGAAATTTTATTTCGCTTAGTAAAAGGGAAAGGGGTGAAAACAATTGTTCTCTATTGAGTAGTTTTGAAGAAGTATGTATTAGAAATAGGAAAACATGCATTTAGAAAAAATTCTTAAAAAATATGAAATCACTCCTTGTCACTATTACTGAACATGCAGACAGAAAAAAAAAAAGTCCAAAAATGTAATACATGGAAACGGAAAACATGACATTCTCATCACTGCTACAGCAGTCATTTTCAGTGTGATTACAAACATTTGTGAGATTAACCAATTTTTTTCTGTTTTTTTTTCAATTGGAACATCTTGAAAATACAAAAATAAACTTTATATAGATGTTTAATAACGTTATTTCACTGAGATTTTCAATTCTCATAGCATACTCGATGTTTTCCGCAGTCCGTAGCAAGATGACGATTTCCACAGTAACTACTGGGCTGGCGGAAAAGTCATGACGTATTTTGGCACCCAATGGCGGTTGGGCAGTTTTGGAAGTACTAGAGACATGCGCAGCAGCTCTGTTATCGCTATGGCATTCGACAGGTGCCAGTTCTAGCTGCAGTCTAAAACGAATAGTGAGTGATTTGGTTGATTTGCAGAGATTTGACATCAAGTTGAAGATAGAAGACCAAACTGTGCATTTTTGCCATATTTTACTGTTTTACTTCTGTAAAGGGAAGAACGCGCGTCAAGCTTGTGAAAAGTTGCTGCTTAAAGTGTACGGTGATAATGCTCTACAAGAACGTCAGTGCCAGCGGTGTTTCGCAAAATTCTGTGCTGGCGATTTTGACCTCAACGATGTTTCTCGGTTCGGGAGGACCACCGAGGATGACGACGACCAAATCAGGGAATTGATCAAGTCAAACCCACGTTACACAGCACGAGAGATGGCAGACACATTGCACATCCATCATTCAAGAGTTCACAACCACCTGAAGAAGCTGGGATACGTAAACAAGCTCGATGTGTGGGTTCCTCATGAACTTAAAGAAGCTCAATTGACGGTGCGTATAAACATCTGCGATATGCTCATTAAACGTGAGTAAACCATTTTGAAGCGACTGATAACTGGTGACGAAAAGTGGATTGTGTACAACAATGTGCTGCGCAAACGGTCTTGGTCCCGACGTGCTGCTTCGCCTCAAACTACATCCAAAGCAGACATTCATCAGCGGAAGTTTCTGGTCTCAGTGTGGTGGGATTTTAAAAGTGTCATGTTTTTCGATCTCCTACCACAGAACCAAACAATCAATTCGAATGCGTACTGTCGGCAATTGGACAGTTTGAACGAATCCGTCATCCAGAAACGTCCAGAGCTCGTTCATCGTAAAGGTGTTGTGTTCCATCACGACAACGCGAGAACACACACAAGTTTGATCACTCGCCAAAAATTATTGGAGCTCGGGTGGGATGTGTTGCCACACCCAGCATACTCGCCCGACCTTGCGCCGTCAGACTTCCACTTGTTTCGCTCTCTTTAACAGTCCTTGCGTGGTGGTATAATGTTCAATTCAAATGAGGCTGTAAATCAGCACCTTGTACAGTTTTTTTGCCACGAAAGACAGGTCCTTCTATGAACGAGGCATGCTGCAGATCACTGAAAGATGGCAAAAGGTTATCGAACAAAATGCGCATTATATCATTGATTGATCTTTGTTCTTTCTATCAATAAATGACCTTTGCAAAACATGGCTAAAATACGTCGTGACTTTTCCGACAAACCAATAAGTTTTTTTTATAAAATTTATCATTCTGCACCACGGCAAAGCAAAGTTTTAAAAAATGAGCAAATTTGTGATTTTGAAAACTGTACTAAAAGCTACAGGGTGTTTTACTCGCTACTTACCCACCATTTTTGCAATAACTAGAAGAGGAATGAAGATATCAGCGAAATCTGAACTGGACTTATCTTAGGCTGTGAGAAAGGAGATTGCAGCATAAGCCAATGGCGTTTTTTTTTTGTTTTTTTTTCAAACAGATAAAAAAAGAAAAGAAAAGAAAAAAAGTCTACTCCCTAGATTAAACTCGTGCCGTCAAAATCCGGATATTTTAAAATTCGGAGTTGTTTTCTAAAAGCCCAAAATTTCATACCTACAAAAAAGCGTGGGTTTGCAAAAGCAACAGTGTTCTTCACGATACTTTACTGTTTTCTTTACGAATCTCTTAATATGAATTACTTGATACTGTATATTTTGAGTGTTTTTGCTTTATAAATAGAACATTTTTTGTGCCTGTTAATTTCTAAATTAAAAAGCTACCACAAACGCGTTGTTTTATAATGAAAAATTCTATCCAAATCGGTCAATTTCCACGGAAGATATTGTGCTGAAATTCCAAAACGCGAGCGAACAAATCTCGCACATTTACTACTGCACTGTCCCCGTGAATGCTGATAGCAAGCATTTTCAATAGGATAGGTCCACTATGGGTGCTGAACAGCATACCCAAACTTCATCACAATCATGCTTTATTTTACGCAAGTCATCACGCAAAAGGGCGGAAGAATGAATAGGAAAGCAGAGAGCAACTGAAAATAATGTCTTGATTCAACGCTAAAATCGTGGAAAAAAAAAAAAAAAAATTCCCTACCTTTGCTTCAAAATTGAAATTCTGCTAGAAACAATGAATTTTTAAAAAACAGGGAAAAAAACGGTCTACACGCCTTTCTGAAAAAACTGAAGGGTGTTGCTGTGTTGCGCTGTTTTCTGCACCTGAAGTTGAGTTGAGCAAATATTTAAGAAAATTTCATTTTTTTAATATATGAAATAAATAACACTTTTGAAACTTTCTGAAGCAATCTGCAAGGGCAGATATGCCAACCTCTAGCAGAACTTATCAGTAATCAATAGGGGATTTCATAGTAATTAGTGTTCCCCCTAGACCATTTTAGTGGGGAGCAGCACCCTGCCCTTTTTTTGACATGTTAAAATCTGCCCTGCCCCGTTTTTGGACGGTAAAAGGCCACCTGCCCTCCCGTAATTTTTCCTTTCTGTTCCCTGCCCACGATCGCAGCGGCAGTCACGAATGCATCCGTGTTTATTACCTGCAAACCTTGCAGTTAACGAGATCACGTGGAAATTGCCGAGGCAGTGGTACAAAAGGCAGAACATTTCATAATTGTGCCTTTTAGCGGGTGGCCTAGTGGGCAACGTTCGTGACTGCCACGGAAAAGACCTCAGGTTCGATCCCAGGCAGGTACGAACGCTCGATCCACTAAATATCAGCAGTGCGTTGGATGGGCACGTTAAGCCATTGGACCCCGAGTACTGGCCCCCCGGTAATAAGAAAGAGGGTGTCTCCCCCCTCTTTCTACTTCGCTTCCGTGTCACTTTCCTATCGGACACTCTAGCCCAAATCTCCTAGCTTCCTATTTCTAAGGGTTGTTTAACACCTGGGGTCAGACACTCCCTTCCTAAAATCCTCTACCTATGATCATTTGATCAATTGTGCCTTTTCTTTGGTGTCTGACTTGGAACTACTGGCTGAGGTGGTTCTTTTTTTTTTTTTTTTTTTTCAGTTTGTTTGTTTGTCGTTTTTTCCCTCAACTCCGGACCATTTTATTTGCACATAAACGAACATTGGACGCAATGCCTACAAACGAAAAGAAAGCTTAAGGAGAAAAAGAGGGAAAGAGTAAAAGCAAGCTTCAAATGTCCGAAGATCTACATGTTCAGCTTGCAGAACAAGGTAAGCTCTATTTGAGTTTATTATTTTATCGTGTAAAGTATATACTGTGAATGCACTTAAAGATTAAATGTTTCATTATGAAATGGGAAATCGATTTTGTTTATTTTAAGTAAATGATGCAACAAATGTTTAAATTGTTCCCTTCAATAGTTTTCTGCAGCTACAGTAGCTTCTCATTGTGGCGTGATTCTGAAGTCCAGTGGGTTAAATCTGCGTAGCAGTGCATTACAGTGAAAGCGAAAACTCCCCAAGTCAAGCGCATTTAAAATCGGCCCTAAAGCATGCAGGTGATTTGGCACAAGGTACTTAGAAAGAGGATAGGTAGATCCAATTCGCCTATGTTTGCATGCCGCCGGCGAGCTGTCACCCTACGAGTTGGAGTGTGACGTCACAGTGGCCATAAATGATCTCTTGAGCATTTGGAGCTTGTGCTGTAGTGTCGATTACTCGCTGCATTTCTCTGTTAATTTTAGACCTGCTTTGTCCTTTTCATTCATTTTTTTTTCTCCATTTGTTTTCTGTGTAATGCACAACTATCTTGAAAATGCCTGGATAGGCTGTAGCCCTTTGTTGTTATCACAGTTCAAAGAAAAGGAAGTTAGATGTTACATACCATGTTTTCCCCTCGGATAGAGATTTATTGAAGCAATGGGTAGCAAAATGCTGTCGAAAGGATGTATTCGATGCAAAGAAAGCTCGAATGTGTTCAAAACATTTTGATGTCACGAACTACAAGCGAGATCTTAGAAATGAATTGCTGAACTTGCCTCCCAGAAAAAAACTGAGAAAAGATGCCGAGCCTATGAAAAATATATACTTTATCAGATGGAGGAGCAAACTTCTGTAAAAAGAGAACGGTTTAAGACCAGAGACGTCCGAAAAAATGCATTAGATCGAATTGAAAGTATATCTCTAATTAAACATCAAATTACATCAGGTCACAATGAAAGTGACAGCATTCCTGGCCAACTTTTATCACTGTCAACTTTATGTGAGAAGTGCGAATGTCTGAACAAAAATATAATGCAACTGAAGAGTGAAAATAATTCACTAAGAGAAGAATTATCAAACGTAAGAAAACAGTTGGCAATTGCAAACCTCGAGAAAAGAAACCTGAAAAAGGAAATTAATATTATGAAATGCAAGTGCAAGAATAGAAATTTGCTGAGCAAAAGTGAAAGGTGGCTAGCTATCATAAATTTACTTGGCCATTGTTTCACTGATGTGCAAATTCAAACTCTTGTGTCAAAAAAGAGACTAGCAAAATGGAATGAACAAGATATGTATAAGTCAAGCACTTGTTTTGCCCGTTATTTCTCGAAATGCATATCTTTTCATCAAAAATAAAATGCACATACTGTTTCCAAGCATTTCCTCTCTGAAACGGTGGTGTGGTAAATTTGTGTTTACTGACGGTTTAATTAAGCCAATTTTAAAGGGGATGAAAATGAATGCTATACACCTAACCGAATTCGACAGAGTTTCAGTTTTATCTTTTGATGAAATGAGCGTTCATTCTCGATATTGTTATGATGCTGCTGCAGATAAAACTTTAGGACCGCATAGTAACGTTTTAGTAGTTATGCTGACAGGCTTATGGAAAGCTTGGAAACAACCCATATACTGTATTATTCCTTTGAAAAGCAGATGGATCAAAAGCTGTTAACTGACATAATTCGAGCCGTTGCGCAATCGGGTTATTTAGTGCATGGAGTGGTACCTGATCTTGGGAGGGGGGGATATCAAGGTTTGGCGACAGCTTGGAATAACCCCATATTGTCTTTTCCAAAACCAGTAGATGAAAATCGAAAAATATGGATTATTGCCGCTGTGCCCCATCTAATTAAACTTCTCCGAAAATTATTTAGGATGATTGCGAAATACGCGTGTGGTACAATCACTTGCCACATATTTAATTTTTTGCTGGAACGTAATAGCTCAGAATTAAAGGTCTTTCGTAAAATTAAATGGATCCACACAAGTGCAAGGGAGCCACATGAGACAGAGATTTAGTTTCAGCGGCCCAGATGCTATCTAACAAAGTAAGCAAAGCTGTAGAGTAGTTTTATTTTTGCCTGAAAGAAAACAAATTGCTAAGTTTATGAAATTGGTAAATGACTGATTTGATGTAATGAACTGTAGATCACCCAGCTCCAAAGAGCCATTGCAGTGCGCTTTTGGAAAAAAAGGAAAAAAAAAAAAGATATTCAGCAAAAAAGCATCGAACAGTATTCATGTCATATTCCTGTTTTTTCCCAGTATATACTATATATATTTACTCTATTTTGAAAAATAGTTGGATGTTCGTACAATTTTTACTTAAAAATTATTTACTCAAAACTGGCCCTGTTATTTCGAGTGAAAATTCACAGAGCATACGAAACTTTCTTGTTGTGGATCTGCGCGCATTACAGCTTCGCTTATGGCCACCGTGACGTCACAGTGCAGCCAAGAGAAGCGGCAAGATGGTGCGTTTGCGATGGACCTACCTCTCCTCCTTCTAAGTACCTTGATTTGGCAGTGAGCCAAGTGTGTTTGTGCGTTACCTTCGAGATTCTTTCCGGCAGTCACGGGAAAAAATTTATGACCTTAACTGAAACAGCAAGTGTTTCTGGCCCAACTTTTGTAAAGAATCGTGGGAGTTTTATTGAGGCAAAGAAAAAAAAAGTGCAAAACATTTTTCAATTAAACAGGGCTTAAAATTAAGAGCGAGTTGACGGGATTCACCTGCCATAATTTTTTTTTAATAATACGTAATAATAAAAAAAACTTGGGTCCATTTTCAGACCACTCACAAAATTCGAGCATTTAAAACGTATATTTCGTAAAATTAGGTGCGTTAGGTATGGCCTCTTCAGAGTTTCGAAAATTGCAATTGAATACATCGTTCATGTCTAGAATATAATCAAATTATGGACACATGAATCGGCTTCCATACGTAGCGGCATGAGCAGCTCATTTTGCATATTCGCCAGCTGTTACGAATTCAGACATGAGATTCTTCCTCGGATTCACGGAATTCCATGTTTTTCGCCATCATTTGGGTTATACTCGATGTTGATGAAAAACAGATGTTTTTTATTTTTGGAGGATTAGTTGGGGGAAGGGGGTTCATTTTCTATCTGGGTAAGGTATTCCGTTTTTCAAAACTTTCAAAAACGAAAGAGTAAAAATTTTCTTGCAATAGTAATTTTTTTTTCTTTCTAAGTTGCCTCTGTCCAGTATTGTTGCAAGATAACAATTTATTGCATAAATGTTTGTATTTCAGCTTGAAACTGTAGACAACTATTTCGGAAAACGTAAGTTCAACAGAGCAGGGATTTCCTTGTTAACTTTAGACACAAGTTTCTTCCACGGATTCGAGGAATTCTGCCTTTGTTTGTTATCATTTGCGCCATTCTCGAGAGCGATGCAAAATTGAAGGGAATTCTGGGGGGTTGAGGGGGGAGTTGCGGCTGGGGTGGAAGTCCATCTTTCAAAACTTTCGAAAACGGCAGTTAGACAGAAAGCGGATTTCACCCGTAATCAAATTTTTTTCTCGCGCGTTTTCCTTTTGTTCACTATTTTTGTAAAATAACATTTTGTTCGATAACAGATTGTGTCTCAGCTTGAAAATGGAGAAAAAGTTTCCGAAAACGGAAGTCGGACAGAGCGAAGATTTTTCTGTAATCATAGTTTGTTTTTTGTTTTTTTTTTCCTGTGATGAACCCCCTGTCCTGTGTTATTGTTAGATGTTATCCCCTTCCCCCCATACATACATAGCTGCAAAGTGGAAAATCTAGATATTTCTCATATCAGAAGAATGGTTGAATCAACCAAATCCCGATTATATGAACTGCAAACATCTTGTAGTATTCAAGAAGAGATGGGGGTCTTTTTAAGAGCTGAAAGAAAACATGTTCAAAAATATTAAATTAGTTGACCCTTGTAATACCAAAATTTGCACATGACAATGTCAAGTCAAGGTTTATTTCATCTTTTGTGAATGAAATGGACTGCAGATTTCCTTCCTCCTTAACGGAACTTATTTTGAACTTTGAGTGTGTGGAACCTGAATCTATAAAACAATACAGACAACACAGGTTTTGGTACAGTATTTCAAAAGCATTGCAAATCAGTTTTGTTCAAAAATTAATGAAAAAGTGCAGTTATGGAATATACACTATTTAGGTATAGCTGTAAAGAAGGAAGAGTATATGTAACTTATGTTCGGAGGACTTTGTCACTCTGAACAAATGTCAAACATTGACATATGATATAGCAGATTTTGCCACAAGAAAATAGAGAAAAAAATCTTAGTTGTAAGTTATTTTATTGATTTATGTCTATTCATTTCCTTTTTCTCTTAGTCATTCAATCGATTTACAATGAACACTGGCAGTCACACTACGTGAAAAAAAAATCCTAAAAATAGAATTGCTTACACTGAAAAGGCTACAAATATTACATGCTGCATATCCTGTTATTTTGTGATTGGAGAATATATTTGTATTTAAATTAACCTGAAATACTTAATCGAATTCTTCATAAAGCTGGAACATGTAACAAGTATTAGCATTAATCGACTTATGAAAAGTGTTTCCTCTTCACTCAAACTGGTTTTGTTTTTTCTATAATTTGCAGACTGTAAAAGACACCTTCCAGCATGATGCCCCAGCTGAAATGAGTAACAATGCTAAACAGCAACCTGATGAAGCATATTTTAGTAGCTCCAAATATGATGAAAACCCAGATGATCCACCTGTAGCTGCTACAGCAATTCCAGAGGATGATAAAAATAAAGACTATCAAGTAGTGTGTGCCACCACAATCCCACACGAGACTGCAATTAATTATGATGCTGAAATACTACACGCAGTGCCTTGTGAGGAGATTTATGAAGAAAATTCCAGCACATCTGCAAGTGCTGTTACGTCTGAAACCCTTTCCAGCATCCCAGATAACAGTTCCAAGGAAGAAAGGATGTCTGATATCGCTAAGGTGCTAGGTGAGATGGCAACTGCAAACATCATTCTAGATACAAAAGATGCCACAACTTCTGGGGCCCAGACCACTGCCCAAAAAGGAGAAAACTACAAAAAAAAAAAAAAAAAACCAGCTGGCATAAGAGTGAGTTTCACACAGAAATAGAAGAAAAAAAAATTCCCATGGTTAAAATGTCTGAAATCAAGTGGTAAGGAAATGTTAGTTTGCACATTATGCATAAAAAAACCTATTGGCTACTAAAACATATCAAAATTCACCTTGGGTAACAAAAGGCATTTCAACTGTGCCACTGGACAAAGTGAAAGAACATTCATCCTCAGAAATGCATAATCACGCAATTGAAATAGAGATGGAGCAACACATCAGTGCAGAAGACAGTGAGCAGGTCAAAGATTTAGTCTGTTGAATATGCTATGAAATGCTTAAATTTTTTAATTCAGCATAATATTCCCCACACAACGGTTTTTAAAGCATTTCTGGATTTCTGCATAGATGAGCTGCAATGCTCTGTGCTTGCACATCTCAAGATAGCAAAGAATGCTTCATACAGCAGTTACCGGACAGTTTCAGAATTTTTCAGTTCTATAGCAACTGTTCAGAAGAATGAGATTTTAAAATCTGTGAATGTCCCTGGCTTTTCCATAATGACCGATGAAACAACGGGCATCAGCAATAGAAAACATCTAGCTGCTGCAGTTAAATATATGAAAGATGGAGAACCAGCAACTGTATTTCTTAAAGACAAACAAATCCCAGATGGCAAAGATGAAACCATATTTGTAGCACTATTGGAGGAAGTTCAAAACTGTGGTGGTTTTCATAAATTAACTGGATTTGGTAGTGAAGGTGCAAGTGCCATGATTGGTTGCAAAGATGGAGTTGCCGCTAGAGTTAAAAGAGAAAATGTGCAAATAATTTCAGTTCACTACCATAAGCATTGTCTGGCCCATGCAACTAAAGGCAGTTTTCAAAATAGCCCCTTTCTTCAAGTGGATAAGATTTTAATCAGTTTATTTAAATACTACAAGTACAGCACAGTCAATTGTACTAGCTTGTCGAAAGTGCAGAAGCTGTTGTCAAAGGGTGAGGGTACAAACATGAAAGGGGCTGCTCATACAAGATGGCTCTCACACAAAAATGCTGTCAATTCAGTTCGAATTCATATGGAGAGCATATTAATTGACTTGGAAAATGCAGTAGCAAGTGGAAGGTCACAAGTAGTACCAGGTATGTGTGGTCCCATTGCAGAAGGCTGTTTGAAAATTATCAAAACATACAAATTTTTCCAAATGGACCATTTCCTTTGTGATGTGTTATCTGTCATTTCTAAGCTCAGTTTAGCTTTTAAGAAAATAGACATAGACTTATCTTGCGTGAAAGGTCCAGTGGCAACTACTTTAAATATGCTGAAAAGACTGAAACAAAAACCTGGTAGGCTATACTGTCGAGATATGGCTAATCGTGCCAGAAAAATGGGAATTTGTGTAACATTTGATGATGATCAGGATTTTATCAGGAATGCTACAGTATTCATTGTTGTCAGAAAACATTACCAAAAGGCTAGAAAATATTCCAGTGATAACTCATCTCAGTGTTTTTGACTTATTGCAAGCAAAGGCACCATCACTTGCTTTTACGGGCTCTCAGAGTTGGCAAGATTTTACAACATAGATGAAGACAAACTTTTAGCAAAATGGGACTCGTTCAAATCAGTATTCTACTCTGAAAATGATCAGAAACTTTCAGTATCATGTCTGTGCAAAGTGTTAAAGCAATATAAACCAATAATTGGTCCGGACTTCCACAGCATGCAAAAATTACTGGGTATTGCTTGCACTTTGCCAATGTCCACTTCTGAAGTCGAACACATATTTTCGCAGATTAAAATCATTTTGACTGATCACAGAAATCAGCTGAAGGTGGAAAATGTAGACAACTTGTCTGCCATCAAATTGAATGGTGAACTTTGTTTCCATGAAGCAGCAAAACACTAAATAATTCAAAAGAAAAGGTTACTTTCATAGTTTTTCTCTGGGTAGCCACACTTTTATGAAGCTACACATACACAGTGTGTCAAAGAATTTTTAAGACTGGGTCTGTAAAATGAAATAGAAACAAGAAATTATAAATTGTTTTGGTTTGTTATTCAAAATAAGTCCCTCCGGCTTCAATACACTTGTTACAGCGATTTAATAATGATTCGAATGCCTGTTCCAGTTCGCTTTGCGGAATTGCCTCCAAAGCACGCGTCGAAGCCGTTCGTATGGTCGAAATATCATTAAAAAAAGCACACCCTTTTAACGTCATTTTAAGTTTTGGGAACAAAGAAAAGTCACAGGGTGCTAAATCAGGCGAATACGGCGGATGATTCAACTCAACACACAGACATTATTTTTTGCCAAAAATCTACGAACAAGAAGTGAGGTGTGACTGGGTGCATTATCGTGCAACAAACACCAACTGTTTTCATCTCGATATTCTGGACGAATGCGACAAATTCTGCCCATCAAACGCCTCAAAACATTTAAATAAAACTCAGCAGTAATTGTTTGTCCACTTGGAACAAATTCTTTGTGGATAATACCCTTACTATTGAAGAATGTAATGAGCATTGTTTTGATTTTTGATGGAACTTTTCTTGTTTTTTTTTTTTTTTTGGCTTGTGGTGAGTTTTTTGACTTCCATTCCGCACTTTGTTGCTTTGTTTTAGGATCATATTGAAAACACCATGTTTCTTCACCAGTAACAATCAATTTTAAGAAGTCTGGATCATTTTCAGTGGTTGAAATGATGTCCCTGCAATGTGCACTTCTTGATTTTTGTTCATTGGTTAACGTGTGTCGAACAAATTTAGCAGACTTTTGTTTTGCCCAAATCTTCATGCAGGATGGTTTGAATAGTTCCTTTGTTGGTGTTTTAAGGACTCATCCATCATTGTTAGTGACGCACATCGATTGTTTGCCACAAAATCACGCACTTTTTCAATAATCTCAGGCGTCCTAGAAGAACTTGGTCTTCTGGTATGCTTATCATCTTCAATCGTCTCTCTTCCGTCCAAAAAATGTTTGTACCACAGGAAAACATTTGATCTACTTAAACAAATCTCACCGTAAACTTGTTTCATCATTTGGTACGTTTCCGAGGCACTTTTACCAAGTTTTGCGTTAAATTTAATAACAGCCCTTTGTTCCATCTTAATAATTGCACATGAAAAATTTTTTACTTCTCTAATGAACAGCCGTTTTGTTTGAGTTACTTTAACATTGCGCAGTACTTTTGGCAGAAAGCAAGCAGATGGTCACGGTTTATAATGCATTCGCGATTACACCGGTGGCGCCACCGTAGGCTGAAATCTAGCACCAGTCTTAAAAATTCTTTGACGCACTGTGTAAATTCCCATGATTAAAATGTCTAAAAACAGATAGTAAGGGAGAACATCTTGGGATAGCAAAGAACACTTCATACAACAGTTTCAGAATTTCTCACTCCTAGGGCAGCTGTTCAGAAGACTGCAATCAAATTGAACGGTGAAAGGCCTTTGGTTCAAAAGAAATGATTCATTTCATGGTTTCATCTGGGTTATCACAGCATCAACTCCAGTTAGAAAATAAGGGCAATGTGTGGGCCATCAAATTAAATGGTGAAGTTTCTTACCTGTTTGAAGCAGCAAAACATTGGATGGAAGCAAATAAAACAGGGTTCCCACTCAAAAGTAATAAAAAAATTCCCTGACTTTTCCAGGTTCTCCAGGTGGTTTTTAAAGTTTTCCAGAGTGGTATGTTGCAAAGAATTGTTACATTTCATTCCATTCATTTTTCTCACCAATGCACACACACACACTTATAAATTCTTTACGTAATTTGTCTTATAAAATTACCTGCTTTTCATTAATAACTACTAACTGTGCACATTATTTTCTGTACCAAAGTTCCATGAACTTTGGTGAATACTACCCACACGAAATTTGTAAATACATTCCCATAGAAACAGGTCATATGTAAGAAAAAATCTGTCAGTTGAATAGGTAGTTTCAGTTTTTCTATAACACAATGCAGCTAAGCTTAAAGATGGAATTGCTCTGTTCAAAGAAACATGTTTTGAAGAGAACCAACAGACAAAGGACTTTGATCCATCATTTGGTTGGTTCTCTTGTGAAGTGTTTCTT
Organism: Macrothele yani; assembly: GCA_039090855.1. Taxonomy (NCBI): domain Eukaryota; kingdom Metazoa; phylum Arthropoda; class Arachnida; order Araneae; family Macrothelidae; genus Macrothele; species Macrothele yani. The sequence continues at coordinate 56,994,141 of CM077032.1, read as the reverse complement.
CAAGCGGGAGCCATTGTGTCTAATTGTTCCATGTTATAACAACTGCCTGCAGAAATTGAACAAAAGCTTAATAACTGGCAATTTTAAAAATTCAATTTTGCATCTTTTTTTTACAGAATAAAGGAAATACTTAATATAACTGAAAGTAAGATCTACCAAATTCTAGGCAGGCAGTAATTGCAAGCAAAAGTTTGAAATCTTGAAAAAAATACATTTTTTTGGCAAAATAAAGTATCCATTGATTTTTTACAAAAAACAGTAATTTTACCTTTGGTTTCCCTGATTTTTACAAAAAAGGGTAATTTTCCCTGAGTTTTCCCTGATTTTTTACAAAAAAGGGTAATTTCCCCTGAGTTTTCCCTTATTTTTTGAACCACTTTCGAATATCCTGAGAATTCCAGGTTTTCCCTATTTTCCAAGTTGAGTGGGAACCCTGTAAAATATTTTATTTCAACCGTTCGGTTCAAATAAGTTATTTTCAATAAATTTCATTGTATGTTTTCATGTATTTAATAATCCATTGATTAAAAGTATGGTAAGCAGCATTTTCTTTTCTTATTTTTATCCATGAATAAGCAACTAAAAAAGTTGTAACATTCTTTTGGTAATGAAATAGTAGATCTAATTCTGCAACTACTGAGTACATGAACAATCAATTCAAATCATTTTAGGCCGCCCCGGTGGCGCAGTGGTCTAAGCGATGGCCTCTGATCATTCGTCCGAACGGGGTCCGGGTTCGAATCCCGGTGAGGCATGGATGTTGTGTTTGTCTTACGGCACTGGCTCTCTCCCTTCCCTGGAACCAGTGACCCTAAATTAGGGACGGGCGACTACTTATAGCCCATTGAGTTGCTCACGGTGGTCGTTAAACCTCCAATAAAAAAAATCATTTTAAATTTATATTCTTTGATTTTCCTACAAAAATATATTTAAATGGAAAAGCGAAAACAAAAAAAAACCTTATAAAAATCATAGAGAGCCTATTGAAATATTCCTACCTCACCACTGTATGCACTGGTTATTATGTTTAGAATGAAAATAGTGTTGGAGGTTTATTTTGGAGGAGGGTGGGTAGTGGAGTCTAAAACTATATACCTTATACATACACAGTGCGTCAAAGAATTTTTAAGACTGGCGCTAAATTTCAGCCTACGGTGGCGCCACCAGTGTAATCGCGAATGCATTATAAACCGTGACCATCTGCTTGCTTTCTGCCAAAAGAACTGCGCAGTTGTTAAAGTAACTCAAACGAAACGGGCGTTCATTAGAGAAGTAAGAATGTTTTCATGTTGAATTATTAAGATGGAACAAAGGGCTGTTATTAAATTTAACGCAAAACTTGGTAAAAGTGTCTCGGAAATGTACCAAATGATGAAACAAGTTTACGGTGAGTTTTGTTTAAGTAGATCAAATGTTTTCCTGTGGCACAAACGTTTTTTGGACGGAAGAGAGACGCTAGAAGATGATAAGCATACCGGAAGACCAAGTTCATCTAGGACACCTGAGATTATTGAAAAAGTGCGTGATTTTGTGGCAAACAATCGATGTGCGTCACTAAGAATGATGGATGAGTCCTTAAAACACCAACAAAGAAACTATTCAAACCATCCTGCATGAAGATTTGGGCAAAACAAAAGTCTGCTAAATTTGTTCGACACACGTTAACCAATGAACAAAAATCAAGGAGAAGTGCACATTGCAGAGACATCATTTCAGCCGCTGAAAATGATCCAAACTTCTTAAAATCCATTGTTACAGGTTATGAAACATGGTGTTTTCAATATGATCCTAAAACAAAGCGACAAAGTGCGGAATGGAAGTAAAAAAACTCGCCACAAGCCAAAAAGACAAGAAAAGTTCCATCGAAAATCAAAACAATGCTCATTACATTCTTTGATAGTAAGGGTTATTATCCACAAAGAATTTGTTCCAAGTGGACAAACAATTACTGGTGAGTTTTATTTAAATGTTTTGAGGCGTTTGATGGGCAGAATTTGTCCAGAATATCGAGATGAAAACAGTTGGTGTTTGTTGCACGATAATGCACCCAGTCACACCTCACTTCTTGTTCGTAGATTTTTGGCGAAAAATAAAGTTTGTGTGTTGAATCATCCACCGTATTCACCTGATTTAGCACCCCACGACTTTTCTTTATTCCCAAAACTTAAAATGACGTCAAAAAGGTGTTATTTTGATGATATTTCGACCATACAAACAGCTTTGACGCATGCTTTGGAGGCAATTCCGCAAAGTGAACTGGAACAGGCATTCCAATCATTATTAAATCGCTGTAACAAGTGTACTGAAGCCGGAGGGACTTATTTTGAATAACAAACCAAAACAATTTATAATTTCTTGTTTCTATTTCATTTTACAGACTTAGTCTTAAAAATGCTTTGACACACTGTGTACGTAAAAAGTGCCCTTTTTTGATAAAAATGTGCTTTTTTTTTTAAGATATAACCTTTTGTAGGCATAAAGTGCCCCTTTGTGATATAAAAGTGCCCTTTTGTCAGATCTTGCTGCGACGTTCTGCACGCATAACATGCCTTTTTTTTTTTAATACAAATGTGCCCTTTTTCAGAAAGTTACCCTGCCCTTTTCAGTTTCTAGGGTTAACACTAGTAATGTTTCAGTAATGGAACATAAATTTTCAGTAATATTTTCAGTAATCTAGCACACCTTTTTTTTTTTTAAAGTTAAGGACAATATTATAGTACTAATGTGTAACCTGTAATACTTGTATATTATAGTAACTTACTTTCACATGAATTACAGGACACTATCATAAAATATTCCGTTATAGTCCTGCTTTAATGAATTTTTCTTTGTTTCTAAATTCGACAATTTGATGGATACTGTTAAACAGAAATTATATTAAAACAGAAAATTTAAATCAATAAATCTAAGATTATATAATGGCTTTGTATTTTACAAATCCTTTACTATCATATAAATTTCTTCTTTCAACAGCATAATTACGAGAATGTATTTTAACAAATCCTTTACTATCACGTACATTTCTTTTTCAAAATTAGAAGTGTGGTTAGAAATTAATGTATACTTATGAAAAGAAAAACCAACTTCACACAACCCTGTTTTCCCCCAATATTCATAAACGATGTTACCAGTGTGATGGAAAAGAAACTAAAAAAATAATATTTACGTTAGTTTACCTATCACTTTTGCCTTGTCTGGAAACATTTGCTGAAACAGTGGTCTAGCATGATCTGCTGCTGAAAGAGGTGCATTGTGTTCCACTAAAAACCATTTGAGTAACATTTCAGCCATGGTAGCACTGGAATCAACATAATGTGGCAAAAAAAAAAAAAAATAAAAAAACATAAATGAAGTCAGCGGGTTTGCTTGTTTTTTAAGCTCACTATATGATTTGTGTTTTTTGCACAGTACATGTCGTCTACAATCATCACGCCCACCATGCACAATTGAAAAATTGCAGTTGCATACAGTACAAAAAGGATGCTTTTCGGAAACTGTAGACACATCCAAGCATGGAAATTCCACTTTACAATCACTGCGAAAACTTGGAGCAACAGCAGGTAGTTTCCTTATTTCTCCTTCGAAATCACAATCAGAGAACCGTTTCAACATAATGTGGAGTAGAAACCGCCAAAAAGGCAAACTTGGCACAACAAGATTAAAGCAGCTCTTGCGCCAAAGATTTACGAAGATTAAAGCAGCTCTTGCGCCAAAGATTTACGAAGATTAAAGCAGCTTTCAGGTCAAAGATTTACGAAGTTTAAAGCAGCTCTTGCACCAAAGATTTACGAAGATTAAAGCAGCTTTCAGGCTAAAGATTTACGAAGATTAAAGCAGCTCTTGCGCCAAAGATTTACGAAGATTAGAGCAGCTCTTGCTCCAAAGATTTACGAAGATTAAAGCAGCTCTTGCACCAAAGATTTACGAAGATTAAAGCAGTTCTTGCGCCAAAGATTTACGAAGATTAAAGCAGCTCTTGCGCCAAAGATTTACGAAGATTAAAGCAGCTCTTGCGCCAAAGATTTACGAAGATTAAAGCAGCTCTTGCGCCAAAGATTTACGAAGATTAAAGCAGCTTTCAGGCCAAAGGTTTACTTTGTCTCTCAGGCCAGTGCCACACTGCTCCAGATGAGTGGAGGGCATATACACTATCTACCAACAAGTAATTGGACACCTGTGACAATAGCAAAGGAAAACGAAGTTTTATTCACCTTCAATAGTTGGTGAAGCCTCCACGAGCGACGATTACAGCTGCGACCCTCTGGGGCATACTCTCAACCAGGCGTTGTATGACGGCTAGCAGGTTTTTTCTTCCACTCGGCTTGGGGAAGACAGGTCAGTTCCTTCACCGATTTCGGACAGTGGGGGCTCCCCTTAAGTCGACGCTCCAACTCGTCTCAGAGGTGCTCGATAGGGTTAAGGTCCGGGCTCTGCGCAGGCCAGTCCATTAGATTAACCACATTGTCAGCATACCAAGCTATGGTGGACCTCGCAACATGACAGGTGGCATTGTCATCCTGAAAGTAACATGGGTCCACCCCATAAAACTGCCGCCGCAACGTAGGAAGTGCATGGTCATCCAAGGTGCAGTAAGTCTCGCCGTTAAGTCTACCAGGAATTGAAACCAAGGGTCCTGTGCCATACCAGGAGAAACACCTCCATAGCATAATTCCACTGCCGCCGAACTTTACAGTTGGCACAATACATTCTGGCAGGAGGCGTTCTCCAGGCAGACGCCAAACCCAGACATTGCCATTCGAACGGTAGAGGGTGAACCTTGATTCGCCGCTCCAGAGAACCTGTTTCTACTGTTCAACGGTTCACTGTCGACGTTCTTTGCACCACGTTAGCCGAGCAGCGCTATTGGACTTGGTGATCAAAGGCTTGTGGGCGGCAGCACGTCCATGATAACCGAGCAGATGGGCTTCCTTACGGATGGTATTCATCGAAAGAACACTTCCGGATGCTTGTTGAAACTCCTTGCGGATGTGGCCCATCGATTTGGTGCGGTTCTTCCGAATTTCTCTGGCCAGCACCCGTCGATCCCTAACTCCCAGTTTTGTGGGTCTGTCGGGTCGGGGCCCATTCCGACAGTCACCTCTCATCTTCCACTTGCCAATCATGTAGGCCACTGTCGATTTTGGGTACTTCAACTCGCTGGATATGTCACGTATGGATCAGCCATTTCTGTGATACCCGACGATTACACCTTTCTTGAAATCAGAGAGCTCTGAACTGCGTGGCATCTTGCATGCGACTGGTTGCGTTATTGTTTCCCACAAGATATTTAACGGCGGCGACCGTGATGTTTATCAGGACCGCAGATATCATCGATTGCAGGGGTGTCCAATTACTTGCTGGTAGATAGTGTATATCGACAAAACGAGAGCGACTCCCACTTCCTGCCAAGTTCTTATCTTGTGCACACATCTCGGCAGCGTGCGGCTGACTTGCATCTAACTGATGGCAGATGACGTAAGCAACGCTACATGGCTACTAACCCACCCAATGTAATCTTAGCCCAGTGCTAGGTTTTCTTGCCACTTAACTTCAAAGGCAAACAAGCAAAACGCATTCCTCCTCGTCGGAGAAAAAAAAAAAGAAACAAGAAGCTGCGTTATGAACTTTTTCAGAGGCTTTTACATTGATCAATTACGAAACCAGTAAAAAATTTTTTAATAACAGCAAAAATCTGAATAACCGTAACTTTTGGCTAGTCATCCGTGATTGCAGGGAGAAATCCGTAATGATTACGAAGAATCCGTAATGGTTGCCATCTATACAAGGGTTAAAGTAAGATGCGGCGGCCGTAGCCATGCTGTGCCATTTCTGCCACCGGGCTGCCCATTACACCTTTATCTCTAATGTTTAGTCTACTGAGTGTATTTCAAGTTCTACCCCCCTCCCCCATTTCACTGATCGGGGTCGATCCAGGTTTTTAAAGATACCCAATTTTGTGAAATTTTTCATATTTTTTTAGAAATTAGCTTATTTTTGTGTTTTTTTAGAGCAATTTTAATCCTGTATAACTATTATTCTGAAATTAAACATCATTTTCTTATTCTTTTTAATTATTTTTAATTATTCTTTTTATTTCATCTTATCTTTATTGCTAGTTGTGGTTGATGCTTCCTGGGTTTGCAGCAAGTTTTCTGTTCAGATGATTGTGTAAGCCAGGGCTGGGAACATATGTTCCAGATCTAGGAGCCAGCACCAAAATTTAGGTACCAGCAGAAGCAAATTAAATTTTTTAAGAATAACACACAAATGAAATGTGTGATGATGGGACAGAAAGTTTTATAATATTGTCCTGCTATTTTTTAAAAACTCAAATCACTTACTGCTAAATAAAATTCTAATTTGGTCCAAACCCTTCCCCAGCGTTGTATAAAAATATAATGTATCTGCGTACACAACCATTGAAACAGAAAACTTGCTGCGAAGCACTAACCACAATAACAATAGAATGAGATAATTTAAAGAAAAAATGATGAAATAATAAGTAATTATTAGAACATTACAGATTACAATGAGGGCAAAATAAGTACATTACAATCGAATGAGCAGCAGCATATGAGAAATAGACCTTTATGGGAAAAATATTAAAATATTGGACTACATAACCACAAGAGCTTAATTTTAATATCCTGAAAAACAGTTCTATCAATGAACCTTTAAAACTTATACAGTATATAGCATTTTCAACAACTTAATTCAAAAAATAGTCGACCTTCAAAATTAGTAAGAAAAATATTTTAATTTAATAACTGGCAACTACAAGAGGAACAGTCTGCCAATTAAATTTAAAATTTCTGTGTGTAAACGAAAGTTTTGATACAGTTCCTGTACATTGAGAACAGGCCCTGATACAACCTAAAGACCAGAAACATCTGTAAAAACAAAAGAACTCAGCAGATGTGAAAAATAATTTACATTTCTTCAAGTTAAAATAGAATTAAGAATTTTAATCTGAGTGATGTCTTGAGCAAGTGTTTTGATTGCTGTAAACAGCATTTTTATTTATTTACAAGCAAACACTATCTGCAAAATCTGCTAATAATTTGGAAAATATTCGCGTAGTGTGCACTCATACGTCTACATTCTGCTACTCTGCCCCCCCCCCTTCCCTAGTTGCTGCTCTCAACAAAAAATTAAAATTTTAGATTTTCATTTTATTAAAGTACAATTTATTGTAGTTAAATTTTCCACATATAAGCTCAAAGTATCGTATTTTCTGGCCTATAATCTGGGGCGGCATAATAGTTCACAAGCTGCAAAATTAAGAAACAAATAAAAATTCTTGCATGTAAATTTGTGATCTTGCAAAATTCAGAAAAACACATTTGTTCTGTTGTCTAATCCTCAGCAACCTATCCACAGACCGTGAAATTCAGAAATAAAACATCAGCACCTGTTATATTGACCCTGTACCAGAATTTCCAACAGAAAAGTCGTGATTCACAAAATGATCAAAAATCCGAAGTGCAAAAGAAATTATCTTTTTTTAAAAGAAAGTAGCTGTCATTTTTAAATACTTTTGTGTTCCTTTCAAATAAAAAAAAACAAAAATTCCTAGCTTCCCCCTCCCCCAGCATTGCCATTGTTCATTAGTTAGACCTAAAAATCTGTAGAAACTGCGGACAATCCGTAGTATTTAGCATTTCGAAATACACAGGGTGTCCGAGAATTATTGGAAAAGTTACAAAATTATATAAAACAAAACATTAAACAGATAGAAAGAAACTGACTGTACTAACTTACAGCGTAACTAAATTTCGATGTGAGTTCCCTTGGCTGCTCGTAATACGTCTAAGCGATACTCGATTTCATGCCATAAAACAAAACATTAAACAGATATAAAGAAACTGACTGTACTAACTTACAATGTAACTACACAAGTTAATAAATTTCGTTGTGAGATCCCTTGGTTGCTCGTAGTACGTCCAAGCGATACTCGATTTCATGCCATGTATTGGCAAGCATCTGAGGAGTTATGGAATTAATAGTAGCTGTGATACGCTGCTTCAGTTCCTGCAAATCAGTACAAGTCGTCTGATAGACACGATCCTTCACATAACCCCACATGAAATATTCCAATGGAGTTAGATCTGGAGAGCGAGGAGGCCACGGAATGGGACCACCACGCCCAATCCATCTGTTGAGGAAATGCTCATTTCAGCACTTAGGTACACACGTTGACCAATGCGGAGGCACGCTGTCTTGCTGGAAAACAACGTCATATATTTTGATCTGCGGTATAGCGAAATTTTCTAGCATATCCAAGTAAATGCCACCATTTATGTTTTGTTCGCAGAAGAAGAAAGGGCCAATCACTTCTGTTTTTGATAGGGCGCACCACACATTTAACTTTTGAAGAATCACGTTCCAGTTCAATAGCAGCATGAGGCGGTTCACTGCCCCATATCCTACAGTTGTGACGATTCACTGATACATGAAATGTGGATTCATCACTAAAAATTACAGTACTGAGAAAGTTTTCGTCATTTTTTACGAAATTCAGCATATCCACAGTGAAATCGAATCGCAGAGTGTGATCATTTACATGCATCTTTTGCACTAGTTGAATTTTATAAGCATGAAACTTTAATTTCTTGTGCAAGATATCGTGAACCGTCGATTTCGAAATGCACAGTTCTGTGCTTGCTTCACGAACGGATTTCCTGGGGCTTCGTCGGAAACTTTCATTAACTTGGTCAACCATCTCACCGCTGACGCTAGGCCTACCGGCTCTTCCACAATGTTCCACATTGCCAGTTTCTTTAATCTGTTTCATCCACCGCTTAATTGAATTCGTTGACGGAGGATTACAACCAGACCCTAAACGGTACCATCTTTTAACTTTAGCGACAGACTTTAATTCCGCAAGCCATAACACACACACATCGCCTTCTGCTGTACGGATGACATGACTACTGATTGCGCATTTCTCATACATTCCTCATCAGGCCACACCTAGCGCCATCTATCGGATTCTGGGAATAACAATTCTGCAAAACAAAAATATAGAAACCGTGTTAGTAATACGTGACACAGAAAAACAGACAATGCTCATAGTTTTTTTGTACATAATTTTGTAATGTGTCCAATAATTCTCGGACACCCTGTATTTCTTAAAAACTGATGGACGAACAAAAACCTTAACTAATGTGACTAGAAAAGTGATGACAGCAACAATTACGTTGTGTGGAATAGCTCAGCGGGCTTTCCAGAGCATTTAGCCTGGAAAGCCTACTTACTGAGCTATTATCCCATACCATGTAACTGAGCGCAAAATATTTTCTGCCAAAATGCCATATTTCCATCTCTTGGTGGCTCTCTAACTTCGTATTGTGTTATATTTTTTTCCTTTACAAATTTTGAAGATGACAATCTATTTTTTGGGGTAAATATGCTGTGACAAGAATGGTCAGTCAGACAACATTCAAAAACTTTAAAATTTCGTTGTCCTGGATTTTTCAGACAATCTCCCAGATATAGCGTACCTGGCCGCATCTTTCAGACAGCGTCCGGGTACGCTATATCTGGGAGATGCGAGTTCGATTCCCGCTCCAGGACGACGAAATTTTCAGGTTTTCAGATGTTATCTGACTTATCATCCTTGTCATATTTACACCAAAAAATGGATTGTCATCTTCAAAATTTGTATTGTATGGTGTAACCCTGTATTCCATTCATGATTTTCCCCCTTTGTTAGCATATTTTCCATACTTTTCCAATACCACCAGCTCTCTCGACACCATGCAGAATTTAAAAAATTAAAATGCCATAAAAACTTTTTTATGCACTGTCTTATCCACAGAACTTAAAATTTAAACTGATAATTTGCAGATTACACAACAGAAAGTACGATAGTTACTGAAAATTATGCAACCTGAAGCGGAAAAAAAAAAAAAAATTGTGGCGCCAATGAAAAATTTTTAGGCACCCAGTATTTTTTCAGCCGTAGTGTATGTATGTAGATACGGTTATCATTATTATTTTTTTCATAAGACCCTGGAAATTAAACTCAGAGGGAAAACAATAACAACAAAGAACTCCAGGTTGTAAAAAAACAAAAACACATCAAAGGTCAAAAATTTTTAAGTTCTAGTGGAAATCAAATAACCTGAAGCAAAATATAAAAAAAAGTCACTTATATGTATATAGTGACTTTTTTTTATATATTTTGTGTATAGTGACTTATATGTATAGTTACTTTTTTTATATATTTTAGTGACTTTTTTATATATTTTAAATATAAATATATATAAAAGTCCCTTTTATCTTGGTGATCAACGAGATAGAAAGTAATACAATGTTTTTATATATTTTATATATAAAATATATAAAAAAGTCACTCTTATCTTCCATAAAGTGAACAGTCACCCATTCCCCACCATGTTTCTTTCCTCATTGTAAGGGTGAAATACATTATTAATGTAAGGTCGGATATTGGACACATTTTCATATTTTATGCGTTACGATAGGACTGGAATTAGAAGTCAAGCGACAAAGGAAAGAAGCAGCACGTGTTTTCCTGTTTCCAGGAAAAGAACTCTTCTATTTATTTTTTTCATTTCCAGAAAAGGAACATTTCTAGCAGTACATCTGCAAGTTAAATTAGTCGAATTACTAAAGGCCCTTGAAGTTAATGGTTTTCGGATGTATTGTAAGACTCCAACATGGCGCCCAACCGTCTGAGAAAATGTACATATTTATTGTAACCAAGGCAGTTCGGAATGTACGAACACAAGAGTGTATACAATGCTGTCAGTTAGAGATTAGTTCATGGAAAAGGTCAAGGTCGTGATAGGGGCCTTTAGAGGACATCCCTACTCCGCAGTGAAGGCTAGGGGTGAGGGAGTAAGTGGGTCGGAGAAGGGAGGGCGGCAACAGCAGAGGCTCGTCTGCCTCTCTCTAGATAGTTCATTGCGCCTCAGGCAATAGGGCAGAGGTTAGCATGTGACCAGAGGTGGGGAGAAGAGTGACCCGCAAAGCTTTATATTCTTTAGTTGAGGGTTGGAGTTTGGTGGTGGAAGGAGGACGTGTACGTTGCTCGGTAGTAAGCGAGGAACTTCGCATGTCCTCGTAGATGGATGGGAATTTAGCGTCTTTGTGATACAGGTCGTTTTTAGGCTCTCACAAACGCATGGAGATTCTGTACCGAAGTTACGGACAGACTCCGGCAGGGATTATTAGGACAAACAATAAAGTGTTACCAAGGAGAGCTGCACTACGACGAAAACGCATGTGTGAAATAATGTGTGAGTGATTTCTCGCCACGAACAAAGTCTCCGATACACAGCCTAGGCTTGGACAGCATTTCTGTGAATGATGATTAAATTTTGTTAAGTTTGAAAATGTTGATGGATTCCTTTCAAGATCTGTTTCTTTGTTATTTATTCACTTCCTGTTCCTTGATTAGTAGATCTTAATATAATAGTAAAGCTGAGGGAGCAGAGCGCCTGTTTTACCAATTATTGGTTATCTAAGTAGTATGAACCTTGACCTATTGTCTGTGGGCTGAGTGCTCCGGTGAACAAACTTTCATTATAGAGCCTTGCAGGACATTTAGATTATGTAAGGCAGATGGAGCATTACACGTTCACCCCTACACTCAAAACAGTAAATACGCTTGCCGGAATCCCGGTTGGTACGGCAGAGATGAAATGAGTTTCTACACTTCCTAACTTTCCTCCTCGTCTGCAATAACCACTGTAACTAAACATGTTGAAGTAATGAGCATGAAGGGGTTCAATTTGTGGAGATGGAGATAGAAACCTGAGGCATAACATGTCTAAATCACTGAAAGGGAGGAAGGACAGAGCACCAATTGCGTTCTTTGTAAAAGGATGCTCCCACAACTCTTTGGGATTCCTTTCAGCGAGTGTTGCCTCAGCCGGCAGAGATGATGCAGTAATTGACAGGCATCCATCAGAGGCCATTTTAGTAAAAACAACTATTCAAAATGACACAAAAGAAATGCACAAAAGTTAAACAATATTTATTTTAGATTAAAATTAAATATTAAAAACGACTTAATGCTAAAATATTTTTTTAGAATAAAATTTTACTGGAAGTGAAAATATCATTAAGTTTGAAATATTTTTGTGAAGGTACCATCCAATGGTATAGATTAAGATAATACAACGTAGTTGTAACAAATGTTTATTTTTTCAAGCTGACCAAGGTTTCGCAATAACGGATGCCTACTATTCCTTGACGTCCTGCTAACTCGCTCAAATGGATTTCTCGCAACCAGAATTTATCGGAAGCCTTTCGCTGTTTCCTCACCTCCACACGCCAAATCCAATCACCCTTGGTAACAAAAACTCAGCACTTTTTACAGTTGTGTATATCGCGCGTTACACATATGTTCAGATAAAGACACTTTGGAAAAAGAACTTTATTTGCTTAAATGTGTTGCAGTACAGCGAGGATGCAACCCTTCCATTATAGACAAGGCTCTAACAAAATTCCGGAAATCGAAGCCTATCTACACTTTAACTCCTGTGATGCACCCATGTGAGAGAATTTTGCCATTATTAAATTTTCCCGTGACATTGCTTTCAAAATTTAAAAATTCTCAAAACCTTTCATTTAAAGGTCATTTTTAAACCCATAAACAAAATGAGATTTTTAGGATCAAAGGACTATGTTGAAGACAAAAACCTGTGGGGAATTTATCAAATTCCATGTGAATATGCTGCTTCGTATATAGGGCAGACCCGTAGAGCCTTGTGTTTTCGATTGAAGGAGAACAGGACCTACATTCGGAACTGTGACCTAAAGAAGTCATTGATGGCTAAACACTGTTACGAAAAGGACCATAAATTTCTCTTTGAAGAAGCAAATCTAATTGACAAGCCAGATTCAACCACCAAACTTGATATTTTGGAAGCTTTCCATACATATCAGAAGTCTTTGCAACTTGTTAATGACATGGCATCCACGCCATTTCTATCAAGCGCGAGGAAGCATCTAACCAAAACACGTGACTGTAAACATCATTTATGATGTCATATACAATTTTAATATTTGCATGCCATTCGTCCTGATGAAGCTAGGCCAATCAATACCCAGCGAAACCATGGTCAGCTTGAAAAAATAAACATTTGTGACAACTACATTGTATTATCTTTATCTTAATCTTAAAGAACCATCCAATGGTATCAAATGCCACCTGGATTGACCCCTGTTGATGTACATAATATTTAAGAAACAACATACTATACTCTTTTCTTTAACCAGATTAATGTATATTATACCAACCACGATACTTTTCCAAATAATCGTTAATCTTCTGAAGATTCAGTTTAGGGAACAGCAGTCGAAAGTAAGCATCCCAGTCCACATCACCGGTATCCGTGTCCGAAACTATGCCTATAAAAGGAAAGTATATAGGAGTGAAAGCATTAAGGTTTAAACACATGTGCAATTAATTCACTTGGACAACAAAGCTCTCACTATTTAATATTAATATTGGTATATAAATAAGTTTTGAGGGATTTGAGGTGAACAAAACACGTTGTTGGAGAACAGAAACAATATTTTAATATTAATCGAAGTATGCTCCCTCTGAAGCTACAACTTTACCTCATCTTTCGGGCAGTGAACATATGACCCGAAGGAAGAATTCTGGTTCCTTACAAGAGATCCAGTTGTCCAGTCAATTTTTGATGTCTTCATAAGAACTAAACCGTTCGTTCTCCAGAAAGTGCTGACTGCATCGACCGGAACAAATGGTAATCCGATGAAGCAATATCTCGCAAATATGGCGGGTGGGGTAGAACTTCCCAGTCGGATCCTTCTAAGTACTTTTTCACAGGTCGAGAAACATGTGGTCTTGCGTTGTCATGCTGTAAGATGACTCTGTTGTGTCTATTCTCCCATTCCGGCCGTTTTTGCGTGAGAGCTCGTTTTAAACACATTAATTGGGTTCGATACCGATCACCAGTAATAGTTTCTGACGGTTTTAGCAGTTCAAAGTGGATCACACCCTTCTGGTCTCACCAGATACACAGCATTACCTTTGAACCATGGATATTGTGTTTTGGCGTTAAAGGACCTGGTTCACCTGGCTTCACCCAGGCTTTCTGCCGTTTAGGGTTATCGTACCATATCCATTTCTCGTCGGCAGTAATAATACGATGCAAAAAAACCTTTCTTCTTTGCCTTTGAAGCAGCAATTCGCAAATGGTTTTTCGACGTTCAAGGTCTCTTTCCAACAAAGCTTGTGGAACCCAATTCCCTTCTTTTTGCACCATTCCCATGGCAGCTAAACGTTGTGAAATGCATGGTTGACTAACATTTAATGCTGCTGCTAGTTCTTTTGGGTCTGGCATGGATCCTTGTCAAGTAAAGCTTCCAATTCAGCATCAGCAATTTTTTTGGGTGGTCCAGAACGTTCTTTATCACTGACATCGAAATCGTTCCTTTTTAATCGTCTAAACCAATACTCACATGTTTTTATGGATGGGGAATGTTTACCATAGATTTCTGACATTAAGCGATAGCTGTCGGCAGCACTTTTCTTGACAATAAAGTAATGCACTAACACTTCCTGCAAATGCTGTTTTGTCGGGACGAAAGTTACCATTTTCCATCGAGTAAAACAAATACGTCTTCGCACCTCAATCGAACGTCATATACCGACTCTGACAGCTGGCGTCTCGTACAGCGATATCACAGTGTTGCCACCTTAAAATACAGGCGAGCAGTAATAAGTACGACACCGAATGGAAATCCCTCAAAACTTATTTATATACCTAATATTACTACTAATTTTCTCTGCTCAGTAACACTCATACAGCTCACAAATGAACAGTTCATTCCCTATAAACCCATTTTTCCACCTCATTAACATTTTTCAGAGAAAAAGCATAAGTCCAGTACAATGACAGCTGAAGAAGTCTTGTTCAGCAATCACTGTACTATACCGATGTTCTACGAAAATTGATCTGAAATTAGTTTCAGTTAGTTGTTAAAACTATTTGACATCAAATAGTTGTAACAATCCATACTACAAAAGGCAAGGGTATACACAATACTAATAGTAAACCCAGCAAATGGTAAAACTAAAGAATTCTACGTAGGCAATTGGGTACTTATCGGTTAGCCGGGCGCAACGGAAATAAGAAGTTTCATTTTTCTCTCTAGATGTCGCCACGTTTGGCACCACGATGTTATCTATGTAACCTTGTTTGCAACTCAGTAGGTACGTATTTTTAGTACCTGTGTTCGTATGTGTAAAGCTGTCGTAAAAATTTGGGACTTGCCTTCTTCTGTGATTTTTTTTTCAAGAAAAGAGTCTCATTCCGTTAAAAGTGATGTGTAAGAAAAATTATGAAATGAAATTGTACTACTCTGATGGAATTCATTGGCGATGTAATTTAGCGTTCTGCTGTTCCAAAAGAAACGTTCATATTGGTACATGGTTGAGGCACCTCGTTTGGCTTTTCTAACAATGGTGAGATTTATCTATTCATGGTGCGAGGAATGAACTTCTCTGAAGTGGTGTGAAAAACATCTAGTAATGAGCGGGGAAACTGTAGTGGACTGGAACAATTATTTGAGGGAAGTTTGCGTTGCTACGTTGGAGAAACGTGAGAAGAAAAAAATAGGTGGTGCAAATATGATTGTGGAAGTCGACAAAAGTCTTTTTAGCAAACGTAAAAACAACGCTTGTCGTGTTCTTCCCCAACAGTGGATATTCAGAGGAATATGCCGAGACTAACGACTGCTTTCTTATTGAAGTTGCTAAATGTTCAATTCCCATACTCCTAGAAGCCATTAAGAACAACATTAACAAAGGATCTATTATCTATTCTGATTCTTGGAAATCCTATTATATTACTGAATTAGAACAATCTGGATTGCAACACTTTAAGGTTCATCACAAATACCATTTTATCGATCCAGAAAGCGGAGCTATTGCTAAAAAATTTGAACAAATGTGGGGAAGCGTAAACTGGCGTAATAAAAGACATCGAGGAACAGCAAAAAAAAAAAAAAAAAAAAAAGAACGAATGCGGGGAAACGCAAAATGGCGTAATAAAAGACATCGAGGAACAGCAAAAAAAAATTTGAACGAATGTGGGGAAACGCAGAATGGCGTAATAAAAGACATTGAACAGCAAAAAAATTGGACGAATGTGGGGAAACGCAAAATGGCGTAATAAAAGACATCAAGGAACAGAAAAAAAATTGAACGAATGCGGGGAAGCGCAAAATAGCGTAATAAAAGACATCGAGGAACAGCAAAAAAAAAATTTGAACGAATGTGGGGAAACGCAGAATGGCGTAATAAAAAGACATTGAAGAGCAAAAAAAAATTGAATGAATGTGGGGAAACGCCAAATGGCATAATAAAAGACATCAAGGCACAGCAAAAAAAAAAAAAATTAACAAATGTGGGGAAGCGCAAAATGGCGTAATAAAAGACATTGAGGAACAGCGCGCCACCACTTGGAGTCGTACCTTGCCGAATTTCTTTGGAGGCAACACGCAAAAGACCCTTTCAAAGATATTTTGAAAGACAAAGGATTTTTGGGCCTCTTTGAAGAGGAATATTTGAAAATAAGGTATTAAATGTTATAAATTTCCTAATAACCATTGAAATCTTTAATTTTGTATTTCGTAGGAAGGAAATGTATAAATTGTAAGTTTATATGTAATAAAACTTACAAAGCCTTTAAAAACTAAAATTTGAAATAACAGATTTCACGATATAGCATGCAGTAAATGTTACAATTACAGCATAGATAATGTGGCTCCACCTAGGGACAGAATAATGAAACTTCTTATTTCCGACGCGTCCGGCTAACCGATAAGTCAAGGTTCGTACTCTTCCAAGCAAAATAAATTCAAGCACTTTTTAAAACCAAATTATTATATGTGTGTGTTGTCAGTCAGTCAGTAGGTTGATGTTTTAGTTCGTTCAGACCATTAAACCTAGCTATGGCAGGCACACCTTCAATGATCTCTGCCTGTTATCCCCCCTCTGGCTTATTTTATTAACTTTGATTGCTTTTCTGTTTTGACATTTTTCAAAATAAGTATATTATTTTTATATTCATCTGCTGGTAGATATTTATTGCTTGCTTTAACGTTTTACTTTTCATGCATGACTTTGACGTTACCAGGAGACAAAGGGTCCATTCAGGAAGCGCAAGCAATTCCTAGAAGTTCCACCCTCTGGCAAGAACCATCCTTAACCTCAGTCAATAGAAGCCCATCACAATTCATGAATACATCGTTCCACTTATTTTACTCCAATGGCCGATGTCATAGCCAAGGTATCAGCTGTCCGTGCACTCTCCTGAGTTGAACACAAGTTCTGCATTATTTGATCAGTTTGGTGTTTTTATCAGCAATTCTACACAGAAATCTCCTTTTCGACTTTTTAGCACAAACAAATATTTTACACATACTCTTTCATATAATTGCTTACAAAAAATTTTGAAGCACTACTTATGGAGTCAAACTTCTTCAAGTACTTTCACAAGGTCTTGAAAATGAACTTAATTTTTTCAAGGACTTTTCAAGATTTTCAAGGAGCATACGGACCATGCAAGTACCGGCAAACGAAATAATAAAGGTATCGTGTACCTAATATTGAACCATATGTAGCATGCTACAAACTCTGTGAAACACGAGAGAATCCTAATTTACTTAACAAGTCTTTGCTAGTTAAAATATTAATTTACTAACTAAACCTTTTGGTTTAAACATTAATTTACAACTCTCAATTAAATACATACCCCCAGAAAACATTCATACCTCTAAGAATATCCAATAATTAAAATTATATCACTTTAGGAACAAACAAAACTCGTCAAGTTGGAGGGAAGGGGAGGGGGAAGCGCAGTTCACTCAAAAACACTCAATCAACGTTGTACCAGCGAGCACTTTCGTGGACTCTTAGTTCACATCATTGGGCCATCAACAAACTGCACCAGAACACCCTCTCGCGTGTTTGCAGCATTCAGAAAATGCCTGCCGGGAACAAAGGGGTGTGGCACATTCACTACGTATCTAGGTGAATCACCTCAAGTGCTGCCATCGGTAAATATAACTGTCGTAAGTATAAACTCAGTTTTTATTAATATAGAAACAAATGTAATATTATTAACCTTTCTGTTAAACGGTGTAATTTTTATAAAAATCTTTTTTTTTTTTTTTTTTTTGTCTTTTTCTGTGTATAATATATATAGAGATTCAAGTATTTGTTTTAGAATTGCTATTACGCACGTTAAAATATGGACATTGGATTATGGTGGTGCAGTTAATTATGACGTTTACTATTTAAAAAATTAAAGACTAAAATAAGGCAAGAGCAATTACTCACATATATTCGTCCAGAGGTTGCTTTCGTTCGCATACCCCCACAGTTCCGCAAGTTGTTTGGTCCCAGATGTTCAGAGGCTATGCATTGCAAAAAGTCCGAGGGTGACTATAATAAAGTGTTTAGCAATGCAAAAGTAGTAGTCGACCCAAAGAACTTTGCAATGTATTGTATCATAAGCTCAAAGAATAATACAACTGAAAATAAAAACCACGTAATTACCTATGATACAGGCAGGTTAAAAGGCTAACAATGAACAAATTCATGGAACTATAATGAACAAGTCTGAAAGGCTGATAGTGAACAAATTTAAAAGAATAAAATAAAACATGAATGACCAGAAGAAACGATGAGTGAACTATTTACCGTATATCATCATCATCATCATTGTCAACCATTATCAATCCACTGCTGGATGAAGGTCTCTCCAAGTTTCCTCCACAACGGTCTGTCTTGTGCCAGTCTCCTCCATGTCACCCCCGCATACTTTCGAATTTCATCCACCCATCTCCCATGTGGTCTTCTTCTGGGTCTTTTCCTGTTCCTTGGAATCCAATCTAAAATTTCGGCTGTCCATCGATGATCTGTCCTTCTGGCAGTATGTCCAGCCCATTGCCATTTCAGGGATTTAACTCTGATCATGATGTCTTCCACTCTTGTCATTTTTCGGATCCACAAGTTCCTCTTCTTATCTCTCCTAGTTACACCAAGTATGCACCTCTCCATGCTTCTTTGAGTTGTCTGCAGCCTTTGTATGTCTCTTTTAGTTAAGGTCCACGTCTCTGCACCATACGTAAGCACTGGAAGGATGCATTGATCAAACACTTTTCTTTTAAGACATAATGGCATATTGCTCTTGAAAATTATGCTGTTTCTTCCAAAACCTCTCCAGGCAAGTTTTGTACGCCGATTAATTTCTTCATCAATGTGACCCTCACTTGATATCTGCTGTCCAAGATAAACGTACGTGTCTGTTATCTCCAGCTTTTCTCCATCAATCGATAAATCTTCATTTCTTGTAAAAGCATTGAACATCACTTTTGTCTTCTGAAAGTTCATTTTTAATCCCACTTCTTTACTCTTGTCAGCAAGTTCCTGGATCATACTCTGCAGCTCTGATGGGGTAGTTGCAAAAATGACTACGTCATCAGCAAAACGAAGGTGGGTTAGATAATCTCCATTAATCTTTATCCCCTTGTTTTCCCAGCTCAGCGACTGAAAAACACCCTCCAATGTGGCATTAAAGAGCTTCGGAGATATGGTGTCACCTTGTCTCACTCCCTTTCCAATTTTTATGTGTGGTGTATTTTCAAACAGTTACCGTATATACTCGCGTATAAGTCGAGAAATTTGGGACAAAATGAGAGTTTCAAAATAATGGGGTCGACTTATACGCGGGGTCTGAAAAAATCGTAAGTCCAAAAGTTCTTCCCGTGAGGCAAAAGGCAATCCATCCCAAAAGAAATAAAAATGCCGATGCGGTATTAATTACGAAATCGCAACCCTCCGAAAGAAAAAAAAAAAAGAAAGCAAGAAAAAACACAGATGTGGTAGAATTACGAAATCGCGACCCTCCTAATTTCTTCCGCGCTTTGAAAAGTCTCCTCTCTCCTGGCTTTGCGTATCCACAGCGCAGTCACAGCAGCGCATAGAAAGCTCCGCCCTTCCGACCACCAGTTGATTGCGCTGACCTTCAACGTAACGGAGCCAGGTGACAGCCAGTGTTGGATGTTGCTTGTTCTTAATCGCAACGTTTTTTTCTTGTTCTTAATCGCAGGTGTCTCGCTTCTCCTATTATGGGTAACACGGATTGTGTAAAGAAACGGATGTCCTATAACGCAGGATTCAAGTTGAAAGTGGTTTCTTTTGCAGAAAATACTAACGACTGTGCTGCTTCACGTCAATTTGGCATTAACGAAAAACTGATTCGAGATTGGCGTAAAAAAAAACGGACTTGGTGAAAATCCCAAAATCGCAAAAGAAGCTGCGCTGTGGAACGACATCTTTCCCAGAGCTGGAAAGTGTCTTGAATGATTGGATTGTGGGCTGCAGACAAAATGGTTACATTATAACGCGAACTGGTATACGTTTGCGAGCAATGAAGCTCGCAAAAGATGAAAAGTTTGCAGCCGCAAATAACACTTTTCGTGCCTCACCAGGTTGGTACACAAGGTTCATGAACCGCTATGGGTTGTGTCTACGCCAGCGCACCAAAATTGCACAAAAGTTACCTCGTGACCTCGAAGCAAAGATAATGGAATTTCAAAAGTATGTAATTCAAAAGAGAAAAAGAGACTGCTTTTTGAACTTTCCCAAATAGGGAACATGGATGAAACCGCCATGTGTTTCGACCTTCCTGGAAATAAGACGGTGAACCAAAAGGACGAAAAAATATCTTGATCACAACGACTGGCCACGAAAAATCCAGTTTCACGGTTGTTCTTTCCTGTTTGGCCTACGGCAGTAAGCTACCTCCGGTAATTATTTTCAAACGCAAAACTCTGCCGAAAAGCGTTGTCTTTCCTTCTGGTGTGCTCGTTCGTGCTCATGAAAAAGGATGGATGAACGAATCCGGAACAATTTACTGGTTCAAGAATGTGTGGAACAAAAGGCCAGGTGCACTTTTGAGGAAACCTTCTCTTTTGGTGTGGGATATGTTTTTTGCACACCGTTGTGCAGAAGTGAAAAAAACTGCAGAAAACTCAAAAACTACTCTTGCTGTCATCCCAGGTGGGCTGACATCTGTTCTTCAACCACTAGATGTCTGCCTTAATAAGCCCTTCAAAAACAATGTGCGGAGGTATTGGGCGGATTGGATAAGTTCCGATTTGCAGACTGAAACCAAGGGCAGAAATCTAAAGAAGCCGGATATCGTTTTGATTGCACGATGGGTCAAGAATGCTTGGAATGCGATACCTGCGGAAATGGTCGTGAAATCATTCAAGAAATGTTGCATTACTAACAAACTTGATGGCATAGAGGATGATGAGATTTTTATGAGTGATGATGACAGTGATTCTGATGACACAGGCATAGATGGGAATACTGATGTTTATGATGACGCGCCGATGATGGAGAAAGACTTTTTTTTAACTGTTTGGCGAGTCTGACTCTGAATCGAATTTTGAAGGGCTCTGATGAAGTTTTTGGGTATGCAAATTAAATTTAGTATTATATATATTTTTTTTTTTCGTTTTCAAATGTTTTTGAATAAATTCATTGAAATTTTTTTTATCATTCCGGGATCAACTTATACGCGAGTTTTCAGATTTCTTACGATTTTTTCCTCTGAAAGTGGGGGGGTCGACTTATACGCGAGTATATACGGTACGGGATGTAAGGTCAGGTGATGCGTAACATCACAGCCTCTCCTTGACAAATGTCAACCCCGCCTTCTTGTGGTGCATCCTGTTCCCACTAAAGGGGCTCTGACGACCGCCAATAGCGGTATAACTATACCATCGGGATTAGAGGAAATGCTATCCCACACTCACCAACCCGCTTGGCCAGCGTGGTGAGTTATGGCCAAACCCCTCCAAAATGACTCCACAACTTAAATCTTGGTCCTCAGTCCCCGGCAGCTGGAATGTACCTGGCCAAGGCAGCGGCCAGTGCGACATGAAGGCAGAGGGTGCTAAGAATCCCCGGAGGACCGGACTAGACTGCCATCTGATGCTGACCTTGGCTACGTATAATGGACACTCCACTCCCTATCTTCTGATTCAAGGCTACTTGAATTGGAAGAGGAACTACAAAGGATCAAGTGGGACATCGTCGGGCTAAGTGAGGTAAGGAGAAAAGGAGAAGATCTCATTGAACTGAAAAGTGGACATCTCTTCTACTATCGTGGGACAGATACTGGAAGAACTAGTGGTGTTGGATTTATAATAAACAAGAAACTCAAGGATAAAGTTGTAGAGGTTGAAAGTTCCTCTGACAGAGCTGCACGACTCGTTATCCAACTCTCGAGAAGATACCAGGCTCAGATTATTCAAACTTATGCACCCCACCACAAGTCATCCTGAAGAAGAAATTGAAGAATTTTATGAGGAAATTCGCTATCTAAATAATAAAAATAAGCAGCACTTGGAGATAATTATGGGAGATTTCAATGCAAAAATAGGGCACCGGCAACAGAATGAAACTTCAGTAGGTAAATTCGGTCACAGCAACAGAAACCAGTGTAGAAATACTCTCGTTGAGTTTGCAGGGGCAGAAGGGTTTTTCATCTTGAACTCCTTTTTCAAGAAAAAGCCGCACAGGAAATGAACATGGAGACATCCAAATGGGATGACAAGTGAAATTGATTTTATTATGTGTAACAAAAAATTCGTCATAGAAGACTGCAGTGTGCTGAAAAAGTTCAACACAGGTAGTGACCATAGATTGGTGAGATGTAAGATGCACCTCAACACTAAACTCGAACGTGGCAAGCTCATAACACAAACAAAATGTATTGACATAACCAACCTTAAAAAACACCATAATACCTTCAAGTTGGAACTGAAGAACAGATTTTCTGCTTTAGAAGGCCTAACATCGGAAGAAATGGATGTTTCTGAAGTTAACAGAAAAGTAACCAAAGCTCTTATGGAAACAGCAACAAAATTAGCTGGGTCTAAGAACAAGTTGCATGTGAACAAATGATCAGGAAAAACCAAAATGTTGATGCAAAAAAGAAGAGAGATGAGGACAACTAAAGAAAATGTGACTTCCAAAGTGGAATACATAGAGCTATGCAAGAAAGAACGAAAAAGTATCACTGAAGACGTAAGGAAATTCAACTGTGAAATAGTGAGGAAAGCAATTGAAAACAACCAAAGCCTAAAGATAGCAAAGGGACATCTCAGTAAAGGAAGAAAACAGATTATGGCACAGAGAAAAGAAGATGGTTCTGTAACAAGAAATAGAGGCGAAATTTTGACAAGAGTGAAAGATTTCTACTCCAAGTTATATGAAAGGGATGATACATGTACTCCAGACATCATGAAAGGTACCAGTACCAGAGTTCTTCCAGTCCTCCCAGCAGAAGTTGCACATGCAATCAAGAACATGAAGCAGGGAAAATCTCCAGGAAAAGATGGAATTACTGTAGACATCATACAAGAAGCAAGTGGAGAAATCGAAACAGTACTCGCCCAAATTTTCACTCGATGCCTTAATGAAAAAAAGATTCCTGAGGATTGGAACAACGCTATAATGATCCTGCTACATAAAAAAGGTGACATTGAGGATCTCAGGAAACTACAGACCTATCAGCCTCCTATCAGTGGTTTATAAAATCTTCACTAAAGTTCTTTCACACCGTTTCAAGGTAACACTGGACATGGCTCAACCGAGAGAACAAGCTGGATTCAGGAGTGGCTACAGCACAATAGATCATATCCACGTATTGAGAGAACTAATTGAAAGAGCGAGGGAATATGAACTTCCATTGTGCATGGCTTTTATCGATTATGAAAAAGCCTTTGATTCGGTGAAACCATCAGCAGTTACAATGGCTCTGAAATCCTGCGGTACTGAAGATGCATACATTAATATTATTAATAACATCTATGAAAATGCAAAGATTCGGCTGTTTGAAAATACAACACACATAAAAATTGATAAGGGAGTGAGACAAGGTGACACCATATCTCTGAAGCTCTTTAATGCCACATTGGAAAATGTCTTTGAATCACTGAACTGGGAAAACAAAGGGATAAAGATTAATGGAGATTATCTTACCCACCTTCGTTTTGCTGATGACGTAGTCATTTTTGCAACTACCCCATCAGAGCTGCAGAGTATGATCCAAGAACTTGCTGACAAGAGTAAAGAAGTGTGATTAAAAATGAACTTTCAGAAGACAAAAGTGATGTTCAATGCTTTTACACGAAATGAAGATTAATCAATTGATGGAGAAAAGCTGGAGATAACAGACACGTACGTTTATCTTGGACAGCAGATATCAAGTGAGGGTCACATTGATGGAGAAATTAATCGGCATACAAAACTTGTCTGGAGAGCTTTTGGAAGAAACAGCATAATTTTCAAGAGCAATATGCCATTATGTCTTAAAAGAAAAGTGTTTGATCAATGCATCCTTTCAGTGCTTACGTATGGTGCAGAGACATGGACCTTAACTAAAAGAGACATACAAAGGCTGCAGACAACTCAAAGCAACATGGAGAGGTGCATGCTTGGGTTAACCAGGAGAGATAAGAAAAGGAACTCGTGGATCCGAAAAATGACAAGAGTGGAAGACATCATGATCAGAGTTAAATCCCTGAAATGGCAATGGGCTGGACATACTGCCAGAAGGACAGATCATCGATGGACAGCCGAAATTTTAGATTGGATTCCAAGGGACAGGAAAAGACCCAGAAGAAGACCACATGGGAGATGGGTGGATGAAATTCGAAAGTATGCAGGGGTGACATGGCGGAGACTGGCACAAGACAGACCGTTGTGGAGGAAACTTGGGGAGACCTTCGTCCAGCAGTGGATTGATAATGGTTGACAATGATGATGATGATGATGATATACAGTACATAATGCGTGCACCACCTCCTCACGTCCACCAGCGTCCTCTGACGCGTTTCGCCCTAGCCTCTTCCTAGGCATTTTCAACGGGAATTAAAACGTCTGTTGGCAAGTAACAACATGTCGTACCTCCAGAAGTCATGATATACATTGCACATGAGTCAGTTTTCCTCCTATATGGTGGTGCCATCTGATGTCATAGTTTGATTTTCCTGTATTTGTTGTTGTTTTTTAATTTTATTTTTATGCTCCTCTTTGAATTATTTTTTGGTGTCGCAATTGTTATTGCAGTTTGACGATTTGGTCTTACCAAAGACCAAATCATCAAACTGTAATAACAATTCACCATATGGTCTTTCATATGCCTGGAGGAATTTAGTGGACACCGAAAAAAGGTTAAAAGTGGAGCATAAAAATAAAATTAAAGGACAACGACAAATACAGGAAAATCAAACTATGACACCACCATATAGGAGGAAAACTGACCCATGTACAATGTACATCATGACTTCTGGAGGTATGAAACGTTGTCACTTGTCAACAAACTTTTCATTTCCCGTTGAAAACGCCTAGGAAGAGGCTAGGGCAAAACGCGTCCAGGAATGCTGGCGTACGTGAGGAGGTGGTGCACGCATTATGCAAATACACTGCTGGCCACCCAAAATACAACACCAAGAAAGAAGCATCCGATTGGCCTGAAACTCGCAGCATGCGTCGCCCGCGAGAGGACATGCAAACGATTAGCATTGCAGGGCATACGCAAATCATGTGTGCCCTGCACGCCACCGAGAAGCACTATAAGAAGGGTGCACAGAAGGCGGGGTGTAAATAGTGGAAGTGTGTTGTGCTGCCGGACCTGGGCGTGGGAAGCTTCCTGATGCCACATAGCAGAATACGGCAGTCATTCCAGCCCGTTTCGGAGTTCGACAGATGACGAATAGTGGCTTATGGCTATAGCGGTTTATCGTACCGAGACATCGGCGCCCGTGTGGGACGACATCCAGCCACAGTGAGGCTAGTATGGATTTGGTGGGTGCAGGAGGGACGGACGGACCGATGTGAGCGATTGCCGCAGTCATGGCACACCACCGAACGTGAGGACCGACATGTTGTGCGGCGGACATTGACGGCTCGCACCGCCACATCACGAACGTTAGCGCAGGAATTAGGGTGTGTTGCGCAACAACCTGTGTCAGCACGTACCGTTTGACGTCGTCTGCAGGAGCGGGGACTTGTCCCACGGCGGCCATTGCTCCGATTACCATTGACGTTACACCAGCGGCGAGTGCGGCGGCAGTGGGCCGTTGAACCTGGACTACAGAATGACACGACTTTGTCTTCTCCAACGAATCCCGCTTCTGCCTGCAACACCACGATGGTCGGATCCGCGTGTTGCTGCACTGCGGCAAGAGACTGTATGACGCCTGCATTATGCATCGCCATACCGGTCTGTCACCTGGCGTTATGGTTTGGGGCGCAATCGGATATGACACCTGCACCCCTCTGGTACGCATCGCCGGTACACTCAACAGCCACCGCTACATCTCCGACGTTTTGGAGCCTGTAGTCCTCCCTTACCTGCAGCACCTGCCAGCGGTCACGTTTCAACAGGAGAATGTGGGCCCGCACGTGGCACACATCGTGCAACAATTCTTTACGGCCCACCAGGTGTCACTGCTGCAGTGGCCCACCTGTTCTCCCGATGTCGCCCATCGAACACGTGTGGTCGCTGATCACCAACCAAGTGGCCCGGCAAGCACCACCCACGGCTATGCTTGATGAACTGTGGCAACGTGTGGAAGCAGCCTGGACCGACATATCCCAAGCCCACATCCAAAGCCTCTTTCGTTCGATGCCGCGGCGTGTAGCGGCCGTTATTGCCAGCCATGGAGGCCACACGAACTATTGATGTCTGCGTGTTCCGCAAGTCGCACGGGTCTGTAAGCTCAATCGTTTCATCTTAGTATCTGTTGTTATACGTGTCCAGTAAATCTTACTTTGCTATCTCGTGTCATTCTTGGTGTTGCATTTTGGGTGGCCGGCAGTGTAGTTCATTCATCGTTTCTTCTGGCCATTCATATTTCATTTTGTTCTTTTAAATTTGTTCACTATCAGCCTTTCAGACTTGTCCATTCTAGTTCCTTGGATTTGTTCATTGTTAGCCTTTTAACCTGCCTGTGGCATAGGTAATTACATGGTTTTTATTTTCAGTTGTATTATTCTTTGAGCTTACGATACAATATATAGCAAGGTTCTTTGGGTCGACTACTACCTTTGCATTGCTAATCACTTTGTTATAGTCACCATCGGACTTTTTGCAATGCATAGCCTCTGAACATCTGGGACCAAACAACTTGCGGAACTGTGGGGGTATGCGAACGAAAGCGACCTCTGGACGAATATATGTGAGTAATTGCTCTTGCTTTATTTTAGTCTTTACTTTTTTAAATAATAAACGTCATAATTAACTGCACCACCATAATCCAATGTCCATATTTTAACGTGCGTAATAGCAATTCTAAAACAGATACTGAATCTCTATATATTATGTATTTTAACCACATATAACTTGTGACTTCCTTATACGGAAGATATATATGAAGTATCTATTTTTCTGTGCATTTTTTCACTTTATAAATGACTTACGAAATGTGCATTTCATGAGACAAATCCTAATGGTTGTCTTCTGTTAAAAATGTGCTTTAGATTACGAATAAAGAATATAAAAAGGTATTCTTTACCTATTATTGAAAAAGTATTTCGCACGTTTGTTGCTCCGTGAGGCACATGCTCCCATCCCGACAGAGACCAATTTGTGTTACATGTTTTTTTGTTAGTTAGAAAATTTTATAAACAATTTAGTTACATATTTTCAGTTAAACATTCATTCAATAGTACAATCAAACCTTAAATTATTTTTTTTCTATTAATTAAAACATGTATAAAGAAAAGTTATACTTATCGGGTTAGGTGGGGGGGGGCATGCCTCAAATAAAAGCTCTTCTTCAACGATATTATTGGCAAGCGCTTTCTGTGCTCCTAGAGCACCATCTTCAGGCCATCTATTATCTACGCGAGGGTACTTCGCGTGTGTAGCCGCAGGAGTTGCATGTCGGGAAACGAAAGGAGGGTTGCGGTCTTCGTGGCACGTAAAGTGATTGCTCCTCAGGTGGCGCCATCTATTGGATTAGTTGATAGGCATATCCGTCGTAAGTATATTCTTCTTTATTTTTATAAAAGGAAATTGGATTGTTACTATCTACACTGGCGGAAAGTGAAAAAAGAACACCAAGTAAGAGACGTCCGATACCGACGAAATTTATACAGCATAATAACGGAATACAGAGGATAACGTGATCAAAACATTATGGCAAAATACAGCTGTATTTGCTGGTAAACTGAAAAATAACATTTCCATGTAACATGGTTAGTACCAGGTTGAACCGCCATGAACTGCGCCACACTGTGCAATTCTGGCATGGAGTCTGTCATACGGATGTTGGATGT
Source organism: Macrothele yani (assembly GCA_039090855.1). Lineage (NCBI taxonomy): Eukaryota > Metazoa > Arthropoda > Arachnida > Araneae > Macrothelidae > Macrothele > Macrothele yani. The sequence goes on along the minus strand of CM077032.1, from coordinate 56,965,763 downwards.
AAGTTTGGGGTATTGAGTTCCAAGCATCCTCAACCTGAACGCGTAAGTCGGGGATGGTCGTGGCTGGCCGTGGAGACCGGATAAGTCGTTGTCCCATATTATCCCACACGTGCTCAATGGGGGACAAATCCGGTGAACGTGCAGGCCATGGAAGTTGTCTCACACCCTGAAGTGCATGTTGCGTTGCACGAGCCGTGTGTGGGCGTGCGTTATCTTGCTGGAAAACACCACGATGGACCGACCTTACAAATGGCACAACAACAGGCTGAATGATGTTGTTGATGTAGGAGGTGCTGTTTAACATACCCGGTACAAACACTAGTTGTGTACGGCAGTGATAGCTGATCGCTCCCCATACCAGGAGACCAGGTGTAGGCCCTGTGTGTCACTGGCAGATGCAAGAAGGGTGGAGATGCTTCCTGTGAGTCTGCAAACACGCATACGGCCATCGGAGGCTCCCAAGCAGAATCTGCTTTCATCGCTGAACACGACAGCTCGCCATTGCGTTCTCCAGTGCAGATGTTGGCGACACCACTGCAGCCGTTCCTGACGGTGGGCTGGAGTCAGAGGTACACATGCCAGAGGCACACGTGCACGTAGTCCTGCATGCAGTAGACGGTTGCGGATTGTTCGCACAGTCACCTCAGGTGCAACGGCAGCTCGGATTTGCGTCGCAGTGGATGTTCTGCTTGACAACGCTGCTCTTCTTATGCGTCGATCGGTCTGCTCATCAGTCCGTCTGTGACTCCCGGTTCCATGTCTTCTCATGTGGGAATGTTCCTCGGACCATCTACGCCACCATCGTACCACCACCGATACTTCCCGTCCAATTCGCTCCTGCAATACGATGATACGACCACCCGGCCTTGCGGAGTCCAACTAGACGACCTTGCTCAAAGTCCAATAACTGCTGAAATCGTACACGTCTTCCATGTCCAGGCATTGCAGCTTCTTCAGGGTCTTTGCACGTGTCCGTACGCCGACGACTGATTACATTCACTTCGCCATACTCCTTAAATACCACCGACGATAATTTGCATATTATGCTGTGCTGTGGCGTAAGCGCTCACCGGTTGGTCCCAAAATTAACATCACACCTACGTAAACTCGACCCCATTAACATATGTAAATTTCATGATCATCCGCCAATTCCTTCTTTGTGTTCTTTTTTCACTTTCCACCAGTGTATTTGAATATACTGTTGTATTATTATTATTTTTTTTAGTCTTTTATTAAATGGGGTGATTTTTGGAATATTCTTTTTTTTAAAGTAACTTGTACAAAAATCTACAAAAATAAAGCAAGGGTATGTAACCAGAACAACCCTAGCACATTATCGGGCCTGTGGAAAGAACTAATAAGACAAGAAAAACAACAACAAAAGTAAAACAGGCAAAAAAAAGACAAGAAAACCAGGATAGGAGAAGAAAATTAAAAAAAAAAAAAAAATTAAAAAAAAAATTTAAAAAAAAAAATTAAAAAAAAAAATTAAAAAAAAAAAAGTTCTTAACGAAACATAGATGGCGCCAGCCGGGCTTGATAACGAAATATATCCAGGAAAGTTTTTCCGACGAATGGCAACAAGGAGTATCGGACTCCATTAGCGCGAAGTTAACCACGAACATCGGTGGTAAAGTCGCCACGCTCCTGAAGATGCCCAGAGTATGGGCGAAAATTTCGAGTATAATGAACGGTAAAAATTGATGTTTGAATCCTAAGGCAAAGATCCAATGAGTATACCCAGCGAAAAGTGTGAGAAGTAAAGCCAGTCATCGCATACAACGGACTTTAGGACAATAACATCAACAAAGGACCGGAAAACACGTGCGTGAAATGTTCCCGTCGCTAGAAAGGAATGCCAAGGTAAGCATTATCTGCTAGTTTTTTGTACAAGTTACTTTGAAATATCGCACGTAAAAGAGAATAAATAGTACAATAATTAGAGTTATATAATAGTCAGAATTAGAACTACTAAGTGGAATTGATTCTTTTTCTTTATGCATTTTTTTGTCTTTTAATATATATATAACTAAATTGTTTATTTATAAAACTTTCTAACTAACAAAAAACCCGTAACACAAATTGGCCTCTATCTCGGGACAGGAGCACGTGCCTCACGGAGCAACAAACGTGCAAAATACTTTTTCAATAATAAAAATACTTTTTCAATAATAGGTAAAAATATTCCAAATACGTGGCGACAGTTAATAAATAAATACATCGCTCTTTCCACGATCCAGAAACACACAACAACCGAAAAATTGTTTTTCAGCCGCCGCTGTAGAATCGAACCAACAGAACTCTCGGTATTGCGCGGAGTGCGTTACCTTTACGCATAAAGGTAACGCACTTGTTGCTTGAAACATGTCAGACATGTTTCAAGCAACAAGCATGTGATTCTGCACACATCGCCACAAGGGAGGCACTATGGGACCGTTCCAGAAATTAAATTGTCACACCTGATACTGTAAAATCTATGCAAATATTATGAAAAAAAAAAAAAAAAAAAAAAAAACACAGGTAGGCTCAGTTCTGATTGAGCCGCCAGTTTAGAACCGTAGGAGGACTAAGACTTGCTGATCAGAGGTGAAATGAGCTAGTCGAGTGTGGTTTCAAAGCATTTATTTAATTTGTTATAGCCAACACAGGTCTATAAAGGTAGCTTACATAATTTTTACAAATAATGCTGGATACATTGCGAACACAAAGCAGATCAATACATGAATTACCCTGGTGCTCTGTCTTCCTGAGCTTCTTACATTCCTTATCACTTGCTCTTGCCTCTCATTTTGATTTTATTCACTTTTGCTCGAATTCATTCTGCAAATTCCGCGGCATTGTCAAAAATGTTAACCCATTCACACGAAAACAAATTTTTTAAACTTTAGTTTAAACCACTGTGATATGTTCTTTATACATATTTCGAAGATGACAGTCCATTTTTTGGTGTAAATATGACAAGGATGGTAAGTCAGATAATATCTGAAAACTTGAAAATTTCGTTATCCTGGAGCGGGAATCGAACCCACGTCTCCCAGATAGCGCCCAGGTATGCTAACCACTGCACCACTCAGAATGATCAAGTTCCAAGTTTCCGATTAATTGGAATATAACCATCACAGGATAGCATACCTAGGTGCTATCTGGGAGACGCGGGTTTGATTCCCGCTCCAAGACGACGAAATTTTCAAGTTTTCGGATATTATCTGACTTATCATCCTTGTCACATTTACAGCAAAAAATCGGATTGTCATCTTTAAAATTTGTGTTATATGGCGTAATCCCGTATTTCATTCATGACTTACCTGCTCCTCCGGGCAATCACTGGATTGGATTCTTAACCTCCAGATTCGCTAAACATGAATGTCGGTTGCTTCGACCAGCGAATCCTGCGATGGTTATATTGAAATTAATCGGAAACTTGAGATTTGGTCGTTCTGGGTGGTGTAGTGGTTAGCATACCTGGGCGCTATCTGGGAGATGCGGGTTCGATTCCCGCTCCAGGACAACAAAATTTTCAAGTTTTCGGATATTATCTGACTTCCATCTTTGTCATATTTATACCCAAAAAACGGATTGTAATCTTCAAAATTTGTGTTATATGGTGTAATCCCATATGTCATTCGTGTTCTTTATATATTTGAATAGATCTCGTCAAGAGCTTTAAAATGATACCATGCACAGTTATGTTGCGCTAACGGATGCGAAGATAGACTGAGTCGTACACGGCAGCACACCCAGAAATATTGCATCTCCCCCATGCACAGCGAGCGTCGCACACACGATGTATTGCACAGAACGCAAACTGGACTCCATGCTGTTTACGAATATAATAACACAATTAGTGTGTGGCATGTATTTGTAACACTATAATGATTTAAACTGGGGACTATTTTTGTATCAGGCAGTCGGCCGTAAGTTGCTTCATACTATTCGCGGGGTTAGACATAGTCCTACGTCATTTAAAAAAAAAAAAAATGGAGAGTTTTTTTAATTTCCTTTAATAGTACTGTTATCTGCACATCCTAAACTACTGAAGTTAACACATATACAAGCACAAGCATGAACAAATCAAGATCTCTTACCACTTTCATCATAGATGGCTCTTTTATCCTCATCACCAAGAATAGAAAATACTTGGTTAACCACCTGGAATTTCTTTGTCGCAGCTTCCTTATCATCTTCTTCTGCCTTGTCTGGATGAACTTGCAAGGCCTTTCTCCGATAGGAATTTTTCACTAAAAATGAAACAAAGGAAATTGGTCACTGGGTGCAGATTTATTACGAGATCATAGTGTTTTCTCTACAAAAAAATTGTTAGTTCGGTGCAGAATGTAGATGTACACCTGTACGCGGATAGTTTTCAAATTATTAGCAAATTTTGCAGATAGCTTTTGCTTGTAGATTAAAAAAAATAAAATTTTATTTACAGCAATTAAAACACTTACTCAAGGCTTTACTCAGATTGATATACTTAATTCTATTTCAACTTGAATAATGTTAAATATTTTTTCACATCTTCTGAGTTCTTTTGCTTTTACAGACATTTCTGGCCTGTAGATTTTATAAAGGCCTGTTCTCAATGTATTGGAACTGTATCAAAAGTTGCATTTACACAGCAAGAATTAAAATTTTATTGCCAGGTTCCTCTCGCAGTTTCCCGTTATTAAATTAAAATCTTTTCCTTATGTATTTTGTAAGTTTCCCATTTTTAATTAAATTGTTGAAAATGCTATTTATAATTTTTGAAGTTCATTATGGAACTGTTTTTCTGGATATAAAAACTCTTTAATTAGTCTCTTGTTTTTATGAGGTTCATGGCCCAATATTTTAATATTTTATCATAAAGGTCCATTTCACACACATTGTTGCATATTCAATTGCAATGTACTTATTTTGTCCTAGTTGGAATCTGTAATGTTGTAATAATTATTTCTTGCTTTATTAATTTTTCTTTAAATTATCTTATTGTATTGTTACTGTGATTCACGGTTTGGCAGCAAGTTTTCTGCTTCAATGGTTGTGTACGCAGATACATTTTATTTTTATACAACTCTATTAAGGTGGTGGTTTCACAGCCTCCTCCCTCCAACATTTCCAAGACTATATAAATTATGGTTAAAAACATTTAAGGTGGAGGCCAAATCTGTTCTTAAATTTACATGCATACAAATATAATATTTACAAGGTTGCTTACCTCTTTTAACATTTCACCACACATTACACGTTAATGTAACGTGTGGGGAAATGTTAAAAGAGGTAAGCAACCTTGTAAATATTATTTCCAAGACTGGTATCAGGAAATAAGACAGCCTTGTACTTATTTGCTTATTTGTTATTTTATTTCTAAAAATGCTACAGTTGTCCACCCTTAAGTACCGAAGAATAAATAAAAATGTAAATGAAAGATTCTGACAAAAAGAACATAAAAAAATTAATGCTAGATTATTTTAAATAAATGAGTGGTAGGCAATGTATGTAACTAACAAACAAATTAAGAAGAAGGTAGTATAGAACATGCTAAGTTATGTATAAAAAGTTTAAGGCAAATATATTTCAGCCATTACTATGGCCTTCATCAGTGCGACTACGATTGGTTTACGTTGCCAGATTGGAAAGGTGAGTTTTGTAATGGTAACTCCGGGTGACGTGAGGCAACGAGGGATTTCCAGATGTTGTAAGGAATGAAAACGGGGAGCTCAGAGTTGCAATTTTTGGAAAATAAAATTTCCAAACTTTCTCTAAACCTCAGAGCATACCGCTTTTGGAAGGGAGACAACTTTTTAGTATCGGACCAAAGTGGAATAGCAGAAGTGTCAGCCATGGTAAAAAGAGACAAGGAAGATGAAGGTTTTCCAAATTTCACATTAGATTTGTGTTCCTGAAGTCTTGAGAGAATTTTCCGGAATGAACTTCCTATGTACACGGTTAATCCAACGTTTAGTCTTGATCGGAATTTTATACACTCCAGGCGAAGAAAGCGGAGGTCTTGCGTCTCTGTCATTACAGAGGATAACAGAAATTGAAGGGGAAGAACGAATGTCAAGCCTATATCCTTCTTTTTTAAGGTACTGATGAGTTTGTAGGTAGAAGGCTCGTGGTAAGGGATTGAGCCAGCAAACGTTAGTTTCTTTTTTGGAGAAACAGGTTGAAGAGCAACAACTGGTTTTTTCTTAGCATTTTGAATTCATTTAGAAACCAGGAGAGGGGGAAAGCCATGTTGAGTAGCGATCAAGCAGATGTTCACCAATTCATTTTCTAGATTAACTTCAGTGTTACAAACCAAATGAGCTTGATAAATGAGAGACTTGATGGCTGACAGTTTATATTGGTGGAAGGTATGAGAATTGAAAGGAATAATGCTATTGGTAGAAACTGGTTTTCGGTAGACAGAAGTGGATAGAAGATTATTACATTTTGAGATGCTGACATCCAAGAAATTTATCTTGCCATCAATTTCTTCATTAATAGTGAATGTAATGGACGGGAATTTTTCAGTGATTAAATTTGTGAGTCGCAATAGCTATTTTTTAGGATGAGGCCAGATGACAAAAATATTGTCGACATAACGAAGCCATAAGGTAGGTTGTTGGTCATGTTGCAGCACTATTGATTGCTCAATATTTTGCAGGTACACTTTAGCCAAACGTGGGGAAAGAGGTGACCCCATCGGTACACCTTGATTTTGTTGATAGCACTGATTATTATAAACGCAAAAACTGTGTTGACGAAGAGAATACAGGCAATTATACAAATCCGTGGATAAAGTGTTGTCCATGGGGAATTGTTCTTTGAATTTATGAATGAGTAGCATGTGTGCTTTAAATTGAGGCACAGAAGAAAAAAGTGATTCAACATCCAGGGTAAACATACTTGCATGACCATCAATGGAGTTTGGAAGTCTAGAGATGAATTCAGCAGTGGATGAGATATTGAAGGGGTGGTTATTAGTGATAACCTTAAATTTTTTGGCAAGACATTTTTCCCGGTTACAAGCAGGAGAGTGAGTATTTTCCACAAGAGGTCTAATTGGAGCATTAGCTTTGTGTAATTTAATTTGGGCAAATAATCTAAAAGAATTGTAGAAAGAAGGAGCGGAAAAATCTCCTAAGAAAACCTTTAACGACTAATCACTAAATTTTTGAGGCGATCCACAGATGATTTCAAAGCTTCCACAGGATTTTTAGAAAGAAGTTTGCAATTGGTGGAAAGGAGGAAATCGTTGACTTTTTGATTAAGGGTATTCTTTTTGATAATGACTGGAAGGCCGACTTTATCAGCCATACATACAGCTAAATTATTAGCTTTTAGGAACTGTTTAATTTTCAAGAGCTTTGAGGCAAACTTAGTATTAGTGACAGAACTTGAATGTGCTTGCTTAATAGTTCTGTCACTAATACTAAGTTAGCCTCAAAGCTCTTGAAAATTAAACAGTTCCTAAAAGCTAATAATTTAGCTGTATGCATGGCTGATAAAGTCATGACAAATTTTGATTTCACCCCTGTAACTATTGCATTGTCATGCTGAAAAGTTTACAAATATTTAGTTATAACTCACCTTTTCATGACCTGACAGATAAATTCAAACAATTTAATTTGAATGCAGATATTTAAAAAACATTATTTTTATTTAACTTTATTCACAAAATTCAAGAACACTATTCAAAATCTCATTATTTTCTGTAAGGTTGGGTTTCGGGTCATTTCATTATACGACTTTAAAACAGTAGTCCTGGGGTCACACTTGTCTTTGGATAAACCTTCAACCTCAATACTCATGACACATTCAATGTTTGTAAGTCTAAACTGCCATTGTACCTTGGATTCTCTTCATGAAACTCAACCCAACCTCACATGCAGAAGTAGATAAGGGAATATACTAGATATTTCCACTAGTGCCAAAAATGTTTTTATAAGGTTTGTACTTTTCAAGAAACATTTCTTTCTAGAAAGCAGTAGCTCCTTTTCATATGTGTCTAAAATATTCCACACGTGCAATGCAGTGGCACTTTACAGTTCACACTAAAACATACAAAATTTTTCCAAGAGCAACTTTTGCTAGAACCTCTTTTTATCACTATCAAAATTCATTTGCTTGCTAGCAATTTGCTACTAACTACTGGTCGAAATCGAGCCCTGGTGTGGGGCCCTAGTCAAAAAAATTTTTTGTGAGCTTTTGCTTATACAATGAAACCCCGATTTTTAGCACATCTTTTGTAAAAAAAAGATCATGCTTATGTCACCGGTTTGTCCGTCCGTCTGTACCCATGATATCTCCAACTATTAGTCCGATTTGAAAAATTCTTTTTGCATTGGGAAGCTTGAAATATGCGAACGATGATCCTTCATTTTGGTTATTGTTACGATGTACAATTTCGCCTATAGAGGACGTAAATGCAGATGAAGTCGAATTCAAAAATACGTTTTATTCCACACATTTGCTTCTAAACATCCGATTGAAAAAATTCTTTTATCTTTCGATTCCATTTATGTCGAAGAGTATTTTAGATATGGTTACTTTTTCAAATTATGCATAGATTTTCCAGGGTTCCCACTCAAAATTAATAAAAAAATTCCCTGACTTTTCCAGGTTCTCCAGGTGGTTTTTAAAGTTTTCCAGAGTGGCATGTTGCAAAGAATTGTTACATTGCATAAAGGAAATACTTAATATAACTGAAAGTAAGATCTACCAAATTCTAGGCAGACAGTAATTGCAAGCAAAAGTTTGAAATCTTGAAAAAATAAGTTTTTTTGGCAAAATAAAGTAATAATTGATTTTTACAAAAAAAAAAAAAAAGTGGTGGGGTAATTTTCTCTGAGTTTTCCCTCATTTTTTACAAAAGAGGGTAATTTTCCCTGAGTTTCCCCTGATTTTTGGAACCATTTTCAAATTCCCTGAGAATTCCAGGTTTTCCTTGTTTTCCAGGTTGAGTGGGAACTCTGTTTTACGCTAGGGCGTAAAAGTAAATTACATTTTCATCAATAACTCTTCTTCTAAAACTCCGATTTGAAAAATGTTTTCTTCAGCGGATACACCTCCTGATGGAACATCTTTTGCATAAAATTTCAATTTTTTGGTAAGGAATACTTTGGCCACCAGGGAGCGAAGTGTTACCTTTTGCTTCTGATGTATTTGCCATAAACGCTGAGCTTCTAAAATATCGATTGAAAAAATTCTTTCGTGGACTGAGGCCACTCACAACGATAAACTTTTTTGGAATATTTTCTTCTTAAAGTATTCCACAGTTTCTCTGCCAGGGGACGTAGATGTATATCTTATTTTTGCCAATATCTCTACTTCTAGGGGCCCAATTTCAAAAATTCTTTCTTTGTGTTTTCAGTGTGACATGTTTTTTATATAATTTCAAAATTTTCAAGTAAATTTGTAGACATTCCGCTAGGGGGCGTAAAGGTAAATACCCCCTCCCCCTATCTTTGCTTCCAAATCTCCGATTTGAAAAATTCTTTCGGCACCGAATACAGCTCCTGATGGGAAATCCTTTGCACATGATTTTTAATTTTTGTAAAAAAAAAAAAATGGTTTGCCCACCAGGTGGCTCAAGTCTGAATTTCCACTTCTGATGTATTTGCAACAAAATATGAGCTTCTAAGATCTCGATTGCAAAAAAAGTAGTTTGTTGACCGATACTACTCATGTTGACAAACCTTTTGGGAACATTTTCTTCTTAAAATAATGCATGGTTTATACGCCAGGGGCGTATATGTATATCTAATTTTTGTCAATATCTCAACTTCTAGGTGTCCGATTTGAAAAACTCCTTCTTTGTTGGACAGTGTTTCTGATGCAAAATGTTTTTCCTATAAATTCAAAATTTTTCAAGTAAATCATACTTTCCTCTAGGGGGCACAATAAATTGCGTTTTCTGCATTATTTCTGCTTCTAAAACTCCGATTTGAAAAATTCTTCCTGTATCGCATACAAGACCTGATGAAAAATATTTTTCACATAATTTCTAATGTTTGGTAAAGAATGGTTTGGCCACCAGGGGGCAAAGTGTTAATTTCTGCTTCTGATATATTTGTAGCAAAATTCGGGCTCCTGAAAACTCTATTCAATTTTTTTTTCTTCGACCGATATCGCTCATATGGAAAAACCTTTTGAGAATACTTTCTTCCTAAAATAACGCACGGTTTTCCCACCAGGGGACGTAAAGTCACATCTTATTTTTGTCGATATCTCTGTTTCTAAGCGTCCGATTTGAAAAATTCTTTCTGTGTTGGAGAACGTTTCCCATGCAAAATGTTTCTCATATAAATTCATGTTTTTCTTGACGCACAAGTCTGCAACCAGAGGGTGTAAGCTCACAATTCCGTTTACAGCAATATCTGAGGGATTAAAAACCCAATTGAGAAACTTCTTTCCTCTGTCTGATACTATTGTTTTCCATACTGGTTCCATTGACTTAGAATAGCTTTGATAAATTTAATTTGCGTCCGAACAGATTCAAAAGACGTGCTTATTACACCCGAAAATTTGGTGTCATCTTTCTTGTTTGTTTTTCAAGGGACCAGCATAAAAAGTCGTATGATGCGGGAAAACGTAAAACGAACTATACAGGCATCCATAATGCATACAAAACATACACGGTTGAGTCATATTATTTTAACCACCAGCTGATATCCAGAGTAACTGCTGTGTGCAGCGCGGACAGCAGCTAGACGGGCTGGGAGTGGCTTGATAAGGTGGTGGAGGATCCATAGACCGAACAACACAATCGAGGTGGTCCCACAGATGTTCAATTGGGTTTAAGTCTGGGGAATTAGGGGGCCAGAGAACTACTTTGAAGTCTTCATCAAGCTCTTCCAACCACTCTTGCACATTTATAGCTGTGTTACGTGCTGCATTGTCATGCTGGAAGATCCCATCCGTCCCAGGGAAAACAATCAGCATGTAGGATGTACGTGGTTTGCAAGAATGGATTCATAACGAATTCGGTCCATAGTTCCTTCCACAGGTATGAGTGGACTCAGAGAATGCCACGAAAACATTCCCCAGACCATAATGCTGCCCCCACCAGCTTGTGTTCTTCCAGCAATGGTTGAAGAGTGTTTGTTCTCCAATGTTTCTCGCCTTATACGCCAACGTCCATCCATTTGATGAAGCAGAAAGCAAAACATGACTCATTGGAGAAGGCAATCCTTTGCCAATCAGCGGAGGTCCAATTGCGATGCTGCCGTGCAAATGTAAGCCTTTTTCTGCCAATGCTGCCGTGCAAATGTAAGCCTTTTTCTGCCAATGCTGCTGTGCAAATGTAAGCCTTTTTTTGCCAATGCACCTTCGTTAACATAGGTGCAGTGACCATCTGTCTGCTTCGGAGCCCCATACGCAGCAGGGTTTGCTGAACTGTCGATTTAGACACACTTCCTGTAGCCCCATGGTTCAGTCGGTCAGTGAGTTGCTCCACTATAGCGTGTACATCGGCCCTCATGCACCCTCGCAGCCGATGTTCACCTCTTAAATCAATAGCACATGGTGATCAGTAGTTTCCACATCGCTCTTACTTAATGGTGCCATTTCTCCAATCACGATACTTCAATCACAGCAGCACACAAACAGTTCACACACTGCGCTGTTACAGAAATACTACCACCTGTGGCCTGAAAGCCGATAATCATCCCTTTTTGCAAATCTGATAAAACGATCCTTTTATCCATTACAGCAACGAGTGATATGTTTTCAGAATGCCTACAGCACACTTTATATACCCTTCAAGCCAGCTCACGACACGTGCGCCTTCTTTCATTGGCTACGAGCTGTTGACGTCAAAAGTAGAAGGTAGTCACAATGTGACTCGACTGTGTAGAAATCAATGTGCACTAATAGTACAGTACTATACTAGTACACAGCAGCGTTCGAATTACACAGTGGTCCACTGGCCAGTAAAACTTCCGTTGGACCACTGAATTATTGATTGTACTGGCCAGAGTTTGTCGGAAAAAAATTGTGAAGTAGTATTTTTACTCCTTTGAAAAAATTTAGGGAGTGATTTTCAAAAGTTGGGAGTGTTTTAGAAAAATTAACAGATGAAATAAAATACTTACGAAAACGCTAGGCAATTATGAAAAATCAATCTATATTTTTTCATATAAAAAATTTTTCAGTACTGCACAATGTATTTAGAATTTGGATCCATTTTTTTTCTTGTTTTAGAAATAAATATAATATTCGTATTTTAAAACAATAACATTAAATTTATCATATTCTGTAATGACCACATGGAGCAGCAATGTGTTCAAGAAGTGTTTTAAAACATTGCTCTTTTGAGGTTCTTACAGGCATCTAAAAATATCTAATAAACTTCTCAGCATGTTCTGCAGCCACATTTGATTTTCCGCAGCTGCACAGCACTCAGTGCTTTAATTTTCATTTTGCTGATACCTTTGTTTCCTTCCCATTTCTTTATTGTCATTTTTTTTAATGCCCTTAGATGACCATTTTATCCATCATGAAAGCATGATAGCTTTCACTATTTTAGGTAAAAGATGAATTGTGTAACTTTGAAAATATAAATACTTTTGAACATCATGCATCAAGTTTTACAAATTTTTCAGCTTCGGCACTTTCGTTTTCGGACCCCCCCCTCTCCTTCCTTCATTGAGCTGAAATGCAAAACTGTGTTTTGGGGGAATATTTAAGAATACAGGATACATGTTCTGATCCTCGTCGTAGGAAAAAAAAATACAATTACAGAGGAAATCTTCCCTACGTTCGGACATTTTCCCTCCATTTTCAAGTTGAAATACAAATATTTATGAATTTATGAAATAAAATTATATTTAACAGCAATTCTAGGCAGAGGAAACATCACACGAAAAATAAATTTACGATCACGGGAGAAATCTTCACTGCGTCTAACTTCTGTTTTCAAAAGACGAAACTTCCGCTTTCGAAAGTTTAGAAAGTTTCAGGCAGAAAACATCCTCTACCACTACTAATTGCCCCAAAATTTCTGTTCAGTTATGCACCGATCTTGAGGATAACTCACATTAGACGGAAAAGGAGAAATTCCTCGAAGCCGTCGCACTCTCATGCCTAAATATTACAGCAAAATTTTTTTCGCCGTCGAATTTCTGTTCTCAGAAATTTTCCCTCTATTTTCAAATTGAAATACAAATATTTATGGAATAAAATGATATATAACAATACTGGGTAGAGGCAACATCGGAGGTAAAAGAAATTACGATTACCGAAAATTTTTATTTCGTTTACTTCCGTTTCTGAAAGACGAAATACAGTCCCGATGCGCATTTTTATGAATTGGTAAAATTCTTCGATGCATATTTTTAAGAATTGGTAAAATTCTTCGATGCATATTTTTAAGAATTGGTAAAATTCTTCGATGCGTAGTTTTACACGTAAATAAAAATACTCAATTCATATTTTTATGTGCCGAGAAAAATTCCCGACACGTATTTTTATGCACTGGTAAAATTTTAATGTGTAAACACACCCTTCGATGCATACTAGATGCATAATTACGCATTTTGGCGAACTCTGGTATTGGCCCGTATGGCCAGGAAGCCTTTATTTTATTTTTCTAATTTGTCACAAGTTAAAAAATGGATTTCTATTTCTTTTACCTTGCTACATGGTTTCTAACTAGCACAATGACCTAACCTTTCCAAAGTAATTTCAATTGCCTGTTTCTGTTTTAAAATTGTTTTCAGTGTTGAATCTGGTAATCCAAGAGACTTGACTAATTCAACTTTAGTTCCATTTTCAGCTACAGAAAGCATTTGTGCTTCTTACTCACCATCTTCACCCTCACATCTAAAAAGCAGAATTTTAAACAGACAGCAAACTGACTGAATTGCTCTCAGAACCTCACGTCGTTCTTGCCAAGCTCAGATACAGGGTTGAAAAAAAACCATGCTTTTTTTTTTAAACTAACCCGGGTGGGTTTTATTGAGCTTTTTTGGGGGTTTTATTAGGCTTTTGTGGGTTTCAACGGGGTTTGTGGAGTTCCATTTGGTTTTTATATCATTTTATTTAAGATTTCAAATGGTTAAGTATTCATGAAAGAAATACAGGATTATGCCATATAATACAAATTTTGAAGATGGCAATCCGATTTTTGGCGTAAATGTGACAAGGATGGTAAGTCAGATAATATTCGAAAACTTGAAAATTTTCATCGTCCTGGAGCGGAACTCGAACCCGCGTCTCCCAGAAAACGGGGAAGTGGTGGTTAGCATACCCGGGCGTTTTCAGGGAGACGCGGGTTCGAGTCCCGCTCCAGGACGATGAAAATTTTCAAGTTTTCGAATATTATCTGACTTACCATCCTTGTCACATTTACGCCAAAAATCGGATTGACATCTTCAAAATTTGGTTAAGTATTATTAATGAAAAATCCATGCAACTCAACACATTGGTTAACAAAAATCTCCTTTTTATGTAGTCTGTTGAAAGAACTTTATTTAAATCTACACAAGGCTAAGATTCTTTACACACCATTCATTGCAATCTATAAACTAGTATTTGATCAAACTCTAATCCCTCATCAAACATTTCTGAGATGTTTAATTAAATTTGGGTAAAACCACAAATTTCAATATTTTTTTGTGATAAATTTACTAACAAATAAAGGTAACTTGATCACGCTAGTTACGTTAAATGAAAACTTTTACAAAAAGTTCGTAAGTTGGAAGCTTTCGACCTTATCTTAGGTCTTCATCATGCCAATGGAGGACTAAGATTGTTGCCAGATTCTACATTTGAATTTTTCCTATTTTTGTTGCCAAAACTTAGAATTGATCTCCAGATCATCGGAATGTAGAGAGGAGATTCGGAATTGCAAGTCATTGAGTTGAAAATAATTTCCAGGCTTTCACGGTAACGGAGGGCAAAACGATTGTCAAAAGAAGCAATTCGTTTTGCTTCGTTCCAGTAGGGAACTGTAGATGTGTCTTCCATTGTCAAAATAGACAAGGCAGTATTAGGATTGGCTTTCGAAACATCTTTTTTATTTCAATTTACTTCCGATATTGGAGGTTATACTATTTAACGTGCATTAATGCATTTGCATTTTTGAACTTCACTTTTAGTTGGTAAAGTTCGATGAACACTTACCGCACGTGGGGCTTGGCTTTCAATTCATATTTCCGTTATGTGGATGCGGCACGAGGGTTTTTCATTTGGCCACGGGTCCGCTTCTTTTTTTTTTTTTTTCCCCGTTGTAATTTATTTTGCCTCATCACCAAATGAGTTTTTTTTTCCTTTGCTGCATCCTCATTTACTTCAATATTTATTCATAACCCGAGTACTTTCGGTAATACTCCTTTACCGTCTTCGAGGGGACGTTTTGCTCCGACTAGCACGGACCGTGTCAGCTGGGCATTTCGGTGGTTCTCGCGGGCTGCTTCTGTCATCGGCTATCTTTTTTATGTTCTAAAATTCTATGGCTAATGCTCCTGTATGTGCTTCCAATGTATAAGTTATCCCCAGTAGAAGAAGAGATAAGAATGCAGTAAACTCCTGGGAGGTTCAGGTTTTCAACTTTGTCCCTATCCCTTTGTAGAAGTTTCAAGATGTTTGGGGTAGATTTAATGGCAAGATGGTAACCAAAACTTCTAAAAAGGATCTGTAACTTATAAGCATAGGAAGGATGGTAAGGAACAGAACCACAGAATTTCAGGTCTTTCTTTTGAGGAAGGAGGCATTCAATTTTCGAATGGTTTTCATATTTCGCGCCCAAGCTTGAAAGCCATGCTACACAAAAGCTTCAGGATACCTCTGTTAGTTGTTGTCCTTAGACTAGGTAAACTTTTTTCACGTGCTTCGGTGCAGATGTGGCAAATAGCTCTCCCATTAGCATTTAGTCTTAGCCAAGGGAATTGAATTTTCCACTGCACTCGAAATTTACGACCTGAAGCATTGGGAACTGTATAACAACAACAAGGGGGTTCCTAATTTAGGTTGAGAGACCCGAACCCACAGCGCTATGCGCCTTTTGGCAGGTGAAAGAGAAACTAAGAGAGTTAGGAGCAGATTGCCCTGATAGGATAGCCCGAAAGAAAAGTACGGAAATATTAGAGCACGAGAAGTAAACAGTTTCCCGTTAAGTAGTGAAGTTATAAGCTGTCCTACATACTTACCTGCAACAACAAGCCATTCCGAGCGATATTTCTCTCCGCAGAAAAATGCCCGGTACACCGCTGCCAGATGAGAGCAGGGGGAAAAGAAGGGGACACGGGAAAGGGGAACCTGAAAAAAAAACCATTACACACAATATAAGTTTCCCAGAGGAAAATCGACGTTCAACACCGGATAAGACAAAACTGGCCATTTGCTCAGTGTTTCTCTCGGGTCCGCTATTGCTTCGTTACTCGTCAGCCAATGAGAGAAAAGATTTTTCCCCATTTGTTTAAAAAAATTTTCTCAGGTTTACTTTTGTAGATTCTTGCCTGACATGTCAGAGTAACCATAGCTGAGGTGGTTTGATCACAAGATTACATCGATCGAGGTTTAAGTTACTCATTTTGAGTAAACAACAGCAAAACAAAAATATAGAAACAGCCAAAATCAGGGTTTTTATTCCTTATTTAGGGAGCCAGTAGTATAAGGGCCAATCTTCTTTTTTTTCTTCTTCACTACTTGTCTGCTTGTTGCACAATTGTGTGCAACAGCGGAAAAAATTAAGTAATTTTATTTATTTATTTTTTAGTCAGAACTAAGGCGTAAGAAAATAAAAAAATTTAATATAAAAGACAAGACCAACAACAGCTTGTTAGTTAGGGGAGGCCATCCCCCACCCCCACCCCCAAAAAAATCCTGATATTTAATTCTTGCTTTCTTTCCATGTGTGAAGAATTACTTCAATCTAGTCCCAGTTATTTTTAATTTTTTTGGAAGTATAACTGTGAACCGGATTCTTTTCAGGAATTTTATTTAAAATAGCCTTCGGTCTTTTAAATTTGTCAGTAACATTGACAACATAATTAAGGGCCTCCCTGACAAGAGAATTGGGATGTTTCTTGGCTGTTGGGAACTGTATCCGTTCTGAACCCAGCTTTATCTTGCGGGGATAGGCCAGTTTTATTTTGCGTTGATGGACAAGAGTACATTTCGCGCTCTTCACTTTTCTCAACTGCTTTGATTTTGTACTCATTACGGTTTTCATCAATTTCATTGTTTCCTCTCCATTTTTGCACAAAAGAAAATAATGTTGATTGCCATCTTTTAGAGCGCATGGCAAAATAATTCTATTTCGTTTAACACTTCAGTAATAGTAGAACTCAAAATATTATTGTTTGGCGATATTTGAATGCTCCGCTTTTAAATCGAAGTCAATCTCACTGACTGTTGAGTGTGAGTGATCTAAACAATTCTTTTTCGTTTTCGGGCAAGCATTCTCATTGCCCCTTGGGCTTTCTTTACTTCGGAGATCTAGCTCATCAGACAAAGTCTTATTCCACGAATCTATTGTTTTTCAATAGCACATTTTCCATGTCCTGGTGCCTGAATTCGAGGGGGAGGAGAGTCAGAGCACTTGCCATAATGCATGGAGCGAAAGACCCAGAAAAACTTCAAAGAACCTTTACCGCCCTTGGCCCCCTTGTGTGCACCCTACGCGCGCGTGTGTGTGTGTGTGTGTGTGTGTGTGTGTGTGTGTAGGGGCAGGGGAGAATCAATTTGGCCTTTTTAGAAAAGTGGTTTTCAGTACATTTTCCCATGCTGACCAGCAGAGGACGATCCCAAACAAAAGTCCTCCTCCTTAGCCCCAAGAAATTATCTCCCTGGTGAGGTCTAGGTGTGAAGTAAGATAAGGAACCATGGAACCACACGTTGAAAACATGGCTGTAAACATCAGAGGAACACAGATTAGGTGGAGTGCAATTAGGACATTGATTTACAGAAAGCATGTTACTTTGGCGTTGAAAGATCCCAGGGACGGCATTTGGTTTTAATGTGACTCTCATTTGAGTTCAGCAATTTCTTGCTTTTATTTGCAACCAGAAAGAAGCCCCCCCCCCCTCCTGGAAGATGTCACTGAATCTTTTGAAGGCCATCACCATACAATGCTTCGTGCCTACATGCGGCTGTAGCCTGTTAGGCCACCCTCACCTCACTTGAAAGTTGCCTTCTGGGATCAGGGGGTATTTGAGTTAGCAAATGGCGCATCACTTGGAAATTAAAAGACCCTAGTTAACCCTCTAACACTGAATGCCTACTAGGCCTAACATATTTTGCTTTTGATTTTCTGAAAGGAAAGATTGAGCAAAACACACAGACATCTTTATCTTTTCTGATGATAATAATATTTATAACATGATTACTTAATTTGGAGTTGTGCATTGCAACACACAAATTTTCTGGAGTGGTGTTAACTCACCACTCACAATACAATAGTCGCCGCCCCTGCTCGTGGATCAGAAAAATGACAAAAATGGAAGACATCATGATCAGAGTAAAATCCCTGAAACGGCAATGGGCTGGACACATTCCCAGAAGGACAGACCATCGATGGACAGCCAAAATTTCAGACTGGATTCCAAGGGACAGGAAAATACCCAGAAGAAGATCATGTGGGAGATGGGTGGATGAAATTTCAAAATATGTGGGAGTAACATGGAGGAGACTGGCACAAGACAGACCGTTGTGGAAGAAACTTGGGGAGACCTTTGTCCAGCAGTGGATTAATAATGGTTGACAATGATGATATACAAACGGTATATTTATATACAAACTCTTTTAGTGTTAAGTTAAGAACATGTATTTCAATATTTGCCATAAGAAGTGTTACGGAAAAAGAACCGTACTTACTGGACTGGGAAGTCCTTATCCTTATACTAGAGCAAGTCTCACCAACTCTAGATGTAACATCCTTGTAAACAAATAATTTTTCTCACCTCTGGAAGTAACTATCCACGGAGTTTGTTTTTCTCCTTCGGGATTACGTCATAATTTGAGACTGCGTACGACGTTCGCTAAGTATTGCATCATACGTTGCGAAAAGTTGAGTCCGCCCTCCTACTTTACATGCAGTTTTCTGATTGGCGGAGTAGTAATGTTGATTTTGAGGATTACGCTAATTCTTATGTACGGCCATAAGCATGTGTATTTAAGTGTTGTAGTTCATTTGTACTTTAATCTTTTTTGCCGATAACTATCATGTAAGACTTTGTAAAGGTATTCGTAATATATTAATGTATTGAGATTGTTTTTCATTCATTGTTAGTTATTACAGCGAATTGCTCATTTAAGATAGTACAACTATACTAGTTATCCGAATTTATTGGCGTATATAAAAATTTATTGGCGTATATATAGTTTTTTATATACGCCAACAAATGCGGATAACTAGTATAGTTGTACTATCTTATATATAGTTGGTGTACAGTTCCTTGCGTTATTATTTAGGAATTGCTTATTGCTGTATTGTTTAGTTGAATTGTAAATAATTAAATTCATGTTTGTTTTCCTAAATTTTAATAGAATTTTAAAATATTAGTTTTTATTTTCTGGAAGAAACATGCTCTGTTACCTAACAAGAAGCCCAAGGAATAGGTCGTAGAAAATAAAATAAAATGAACTCACTCACCAAGTGATTCAAAGGAGGACACTAACACATATGCAGATATTTGTAACTGTTATTTTGTTTAGTTCCAATGCATCATTAAACAATTGAAGAGATAATTCTCAATACTTATGAGTCAATGCACGGATTTGTTACTATACACGTCGCAGATCACAAGGCAATGTCCAGTCGACGAGGATTCTTAGCAAGTTCGTTTAATACGTCTTCCACAGTAGGGGTATGATTCCTGTGAATGTTCAGAAGAGCTAGACCGTTCATTCTTACAGTGCCAGTGGAATTGCGTAGGTATGTCTTAAGACGGCGAAGGGTTGAGAACGATCTTTCGTTTGTGCAAGTAGAAACTGGAAGGATAGCTAATATTTCCAGAAGTCTAAATATATTAGGCATAATATTTTGATTATAAATAGCCAGAGCTTCTGCAGCAGTTTTCGGGGGCTAACTTTGTCATGTCTCGCTCTAGTTATTCTTTTATACCACAATGTTAGCTCAGAATTATTTAAGTTTTCCTGGCAACTGTCCAAGTCGTTAGCATAAAATTGAGTGAGCGCTGCAAATGCTTCAAGCTGCGAAGGTTGCAAAACTGAAGGATCGATGGGTAGAATGCACTGGAATCTTTTTTAAATTTCTCGGTGCGTTAGAAAGCGTAAATACAGCTGGGACAAAAAATAATCGATAAATGGAATGAAAATGCTCACACGGAAGTATGTTTCTGGTGTCGCTGCTGATATGTTGACGCGATTTGTTTGTCAGCTCCCCGAGGGATTTTAATGGATGATCCTAATTTCTCTAAGGCTTCCGATGCAGAAATAAATATTTTAGAGAATTCGTCATTGGCATTTTCGCACAAGGTTTTTATTTCAGTACTAATGTCTTCCGCAAGGTTCACTGCTTCACATAAGTCAATCGTCGACTTCTGCAGAAACCTACACAAATGCACAGTCAAAGAGAACACTTTGTGAATGCAAAAGAGCGAAATCACAAACTGATCACAAACTGGCAATTTGTTACCGTGCACAGCAGAGAACTGTCTTGTGTTGATGAATCTTTATCTCTCCAGTCTGATATTTTTTGGAGTGTTTCAACAACTGGATCGTAAAGCTCTAATACTGCTGTTACAGACATATCTTTCCAACCATCTGGTTGCACAGGTGTTTTAATTTTTCTCGTCGCCATCTCATTTATTGCCGTAGTAAGTATATGTTGTCTTTTTCGGAGTGTTCAGGAAATCGTACAAGGTTGCTATAGTTGCCATGCAATTTCTTATTGCTGTGACCTTACACGCAGTTAATACAGCCAAGTTGAGACTGTGGGCGGAGCAGTGTACATACAGGGCTGATGAAATCATTTCCCTCACATGGGCTTGCACACCATTTATTTTCCCACTCATTGATGCAGCTCCATCGCAGCCCTGGCCATGCAACTTCTTCATCTCCACATTTAATGACTGCAACTTGTTTACTATTGCCGTTGCAATTCCTTTACCGCTTACATCATGGATTGGAATAAAGTGTAAAAAAATTTCTTTCACGGCAAAATTTTCTCGTTCTCTGTCGATGTAACGAACACATAGCGATAATTGTTCTATACCTGCTATGTCAGTCGTTTCGTCGGCGAGGACGGCAAAGCAAGTTGCATTATTTATTTCTCTGACAAGCTTGCGAAGTATCAAATCATTGCAGGCTTCAGTTACTTCATTCTGAATTCGGGGGCTGATGTACTGCGCATTTCCACCACTGAATTCCAACATGTGTTTCAGTACAGGGTCCCACTTGCTTCGGAAACGAAGCAGTGCTCGAAAGTTTCCATCATTCTCGTCTGGTTTTTCGGTGTCGGTCACCGCAATTCTTCCCGAATACCTGTGCCCTCTCAACGCGAGACCTTGCTCTCCACAAAACAGAACTGTTTCAATGATTGGTGTGATATTTTTTCTGTTTTCTAATTTTCTTCTTACTGCCGCAGCGTCTAATTGCTCATCCACAGACCTTTTCTTTCCAAGCGTGATATCACTCAAAGTTCCAGCAATCTCTACCGATTGCTGGTGATAATGGCACTTTTCATGCTCGGAAAACCGTTCGATGGCATCTTTCCAATTATGAAATTTAGCTTTACACAGCTGACCTAAGGGTTGCTTACCAGATCCGGCACCAGCACTAGGTGCAAAAAGTGCACAAAATTTGCAAAAAGGCGTCACCCTGAAAATCTGAATAGGCAAGCCATTTCCAGCAGTAGAGCCATTTACACTGGAATCGCAAATTTCTTTTCCCTTTTGCTGGAAATGCAAATCCTGGATTGGGTTCCCAGACGTTGTTGAGTATATCCAGTTTTTTATCATTCGATATATCTTTTGCTGCAAAGAGTCCAATATCATATGGCTGTACTTTAGTAAGACTTTGAGAGGCATTCGGGATCGTTTCACATTCGTCGGATTTAGATGGTACAGATGACATTGCACCCTTAATCAATACCGGTATGAGTGTTGAATCAGTGGGGACTTCACTGACAGAACAAGAGGAATTGTCAACAAAAGCACCACATTCACGCTGAGTGGGAGAAGAAGCACTTGGGACGGATAGCGTTATATCTGCACTACCCATGCGAGAGTCATTTACACGTGGCTTTTTGCCAAAGAAATCTAAAATTGAATTATGCCATCTTTTGGCCATACCGATTACCAAACAGTATACCGTAACTGAATTTTATGTAAAAATATATTCCGAATATCAAATCAACAACACTGTCTTACCGAGCACAGTTTGCGATTAAAAGCAATTTTCAACAACAAATACGCGGTGAAATTGGAGACGCTGATAAGCGGAACCTGTCGGAGGGAGGAAAGCCACTTGGCCTGGCGACAGACCCCGAAGTTAGAACTCCAACTCTGGCAGTGATGAAGGGCATGTTAGGAAGGAATACGATCATGCTAGCGTGCTTTCTTCATAATACGTAGGTGTAAAGAAAATTCCACCGCCTATTGAAGCCTCAATAATAGCCAGCAAAAGACGTAAGCCGTACAACCGTACTGACCCTTGAGCAGAAAATCTAAATTATTGAACGGCATGAATAAAGCCTTACAGTCAAAGAACTGTGTGAAGCTGTGAGCTATTCATATGTCGTAAATCCCAAATTTACACGACACTGAGAAAGAAAAGTGAAATAAAAGAAGAATGGATTCAAGACGCAACTTATAAAAGAAAAAGAGGAATAGGAAACGAAGATTTCGATTATATAGTATGAACATGGTTTGTGGACACACACGAAAAATAAATCATTCACGCTGATTTTTTTTTTCTACAACTTGTTACCAGCAGATTTCAAAATTGCTACAAAAATCTTGAAGGCAGCTTAAATTCTAGCACTATATTTTGGTTCAGGGGAGGGGTTTTAACCCCGTAAACCCCCCCCCCCCCGCGTACGCCAATGTCGTCACTGACAATTGAATGTATTAAAGCCTTGTTGATCACCAACTGTATCAATTGGAATCTTGTATCTTGTATAGAAATGTCAAAGAAGTACAATTTGGTACACACCGTCAACCACAAACTTAGAATAAAATGGAAGTACTTTCTACAAATTGTAATAAACTAATTTTTTTGTAAGTAATCATTCTGATTCAAACTACCAATGATTATTATTTTTTATTGTTTATCTTAGAGGTAAGTACATATAGTAACAAAAGTCAAGTGTGCTGTATTTCAACCCCTACCCCAACAGGACAGGGGGAGGGGATGTTTTCAACCACCTGACATCCCCCATTCATCTGTCCCGAATTCGGACTCAGGAAATATGATCACTATAGGCATAGTGCAATGTTTTTTTGTTTTTTTTTTTGTTTTTTTGTTTTGCTGATATGATACACTTGCTGTTCAATTTTGCATTTCTTTTCCTTGAATTTTTACAATTATTTGTGCCTAAATATTTGTGATGGACCTTAGCATTTTAATGAGCAGGGCTCGACAAATCCCGAGCTCCAGGTCGCCTAAAAATTTTACACTGGCGTCAGATTTTTGTTTTAATACAGATTGCGTAATTTGCATTAAATACTGTGATTTCTGTCATATAAGCCACGGATTATCTATTAAAAAGGTATAAATTTAAGTTCACCCAGTAACATACCGGTAAAAAAAAAATTACATTTCTGCGGCGCTTTAAAAAAAGTTGCAAGGGTATTGTTGGGAGAAGCGGAATTAATGAAAAGTACCGAAATTGCGGTAACATAAAAAATGTAAAGCATTATGGAGATAGAGGACAGCAAAGAGATTGAAAGAATATTTTTTTTCTTACAGCATTTCGACAGAAAATACGATGCAACAAATGCAGTACCATTGCGCTCGCAGAACCCTACGTGTTGTGAGAAGCCTGCAGAGCTAATCCATGG
Source organism: Macrothele yani (assembly GCA_039090855.1). Lineage (NCBI taxonomy): Eukaryota > Metazoa > Arthropoda > Arachnida > Araneae > Macrothelidae > Macrothele > Macrothele yani. The sequence continues at coordinate 56,941,827 of CM077032.1, read as the reverse complement.
CACGTAATCATTTTGAGAATCGCATTTGTTAGCTTTGCTGTGGTAATCGTTTTATTTATGGATTTATTTCGCTATTCAGTTGAAACATATTCAGAAAAGAGACAATTTCTATGGATTGTTAGTAATTTGTACTGATATTTTAGGCCTAACTCATTAACTATGGTAATGCAAAAGCCAGGGATTTTAGTTCTTTGTTTAATTAAAAGTAATACAAAAGAGTACTTAAAAATAACAGTTCCTCTTCTTAATAAGATAATTGTTTCTTTTTTACTTCTTTGGACTTCTGGGTCAGTCATCCTAAGAATCCAAGGTTAGTAGAAGAGAAGGTTGCCTTGATCCCTATACTTCCCTGTAGTCACATTTTGGGTGGGGGAGTGATGTCAGTGACAAATCCGCAGTCAAGGTCAATGCTCATCCATCCCTTCCCGAAAAAGCTAAATCCTATGTAATTTCAATGTAATCTCACTTTAAGCTCAGGAGTTTTTTGTGTAGCAACATTTTTCTGAGTGATCTATGAACTGCGACCTAATAACATTCAACATTCATAGCTACTGTTTTATGTGACTGACTATCAGGGATGCCAGGGGTAAGATGCACTGTTGCAATTTTCAACAACAGTTTGTCATAAACTAAAAAAATATCCTGATAAAAAAGAACGTAATGTATCATTGTTTTCCAAAAGATCCAGAGCTCAGGAAAAAGTGGATTCATCTTTGTCGCAGAGATGGGAAATGGAACCCAACATCCTGTATTGTGTGTTCAGAACATTTTAAACTTCAAGATTATGAGCGGGATTTGAAATTCGAACTTTTAAATTTGCCACCCAAAAGAAAATGAAAAAGATTTGCCGTGTCTTCAAAAAATTTGCTGAAAAGTTCTGAGGTTACAAAACATGTGGATTCCTGCAATAAAAATTGCAACTTACTCAAAGAGAAACTAAAAATATGATTTCCAATTTGTTACAAGAAAACCATTCAGATAACAGTTCTGAGAAGCAAAATGCAGTGGAATCCGATGGAGTAACAGAAATCAGAGATATAGAATATGGCGCATTAATGTGTAAATATAGGCAGTTGCTGACTAAAAATATTGCGTAACGCAAAAAGGTGTGCAATAACAAAAAGAAAGAAGGGATTCAGCTCTAAAAATATGCAGATTGAAAAATGAAATTGTTGCAATGAAACGGCAAAATATTTGAAAAAAAAAAAATGTTGAACTTCAAGTTCGTTCAATACTACTCAAGATGTTTACAAGGGGTCAAGTAAATATGCTTTTGAATTAAAAAAAAAAAAAGATTATTTGGTCCAATGAGGATATATTGATCGCTTTGACTCTGCGATACCTGAGTAAGAGGTCATACATTTATTTACGAAGTGAACTGAATTATCCCTTGCCTGGATTATCAACTTTGCAGAAATGGGCTGTCCAAGATTAATCCCCAACAAGGTACCATGGCAGACGTACTAAAAATTATGAAAACCTGGCATAATACAGAAAAACACCAATACCCAGACTGGTGAACCACGCACGAAAGAATTCATAGTTGCAAAAGTGCTGTGCTACGTTGGAGTCAAAAGTGATGAAAAAATGTCCGAAGATTTATACGATGCTTAATTGCTTATTCTATGCAAGTGATAACGATAATGTGTTAAATACACAACAATGCCTACCGAGAGTGTCTTGCTGGTTGGGTAGCCAAAAAATATAAAGAAAAATACCCACATCTGGGAGATTACACATCAAAAAATAACACTGTACATATTGAGGAATCATGGCTATGTCATCTATCATTTGAAGGACTCATTCAACCATCTCTTGAGTGGTCTAATAATATCTAAAAATATGGAATATGAATTTCTTAAAAAAAAACATAATTACACTATAAGTAAAGAGACTTACATTTGTTAACCGAAAAAGCATCTCTCTTGTTTCCTAGATTTCCCACAGAGGTACTTAGAACATATTATCAGGTGAGAATTATAATTATGATTAAATATTTGAATGAGAAGCTGCAGTCCACCCTAACTGCCAAAAGGAAAACCAGAAATGAAGATGACATTCGCTCAAAGAAAAGAAAACCTATAAAAATAGTAAATTAGGAAACAAAAAAAAAAAAAAAAACTTAGATCTACCCACTTAGAAATAATATCTAGTTTTGCGGATTGGTTTGATTAAATCAATTATAATTGGATGTTCCTAAATCATGAAAAGCCAAAGAAACAGAACTGCAACTACAGTAAACGTAAGTACAAAATAATACACTTTATGCTTCAGTCTAAATGTTCAGTTTTTATAATGCATATGCATGTTTTTCTTTCTTTTTCTAACCTTTTAAATGTCTTTAACATAAAGCAGGTTATGGCTATATCTTTTGTAAGGGTCCTAAACTTTTTCAAAATAAACAGGCTTTAAAAAAAAAAAAAAAAATTCCACAATCCGGACGGATGGGCGGGCGAGACCTCAAGTCAACCCTCACGATGGGTCTGTCAGTGGTACGTCACACGCCTCTCCCTCTCCACTCCAAAATTTTCCGCGATCGAGGAAACCTCTTCTACTAACCTCAAGTGCGAAGAATCAAGGATTTTCTGTCCGAAATTACCCCATCGCAGAAAGTTGCTGGTGAGTCTGCGGCAGAAATCATTGTGCCACAAAATAATCTGCGGGTGGTCTCTGTGCAAGATTACTAGAAGCGAAAAGCAATAAAAATTGCACAGACATACTTTTCTACCTAAGACAATGTCTAACCTAGGCACTAAAGCAATTGCAATTCTGATTAGGATCAAGAACATTCTTTTCCTCTGTATCTGGAGTTTTGCCAATATTTTCAAACTGAAACACAAAGATTTATGGAATAAAATGATATAAATGAACAACAATAAAGCGCAGGCATCACTTGAAAAAAAAAACTGTCGTGCGAGGAGAAATCTTCACTCCATTCTATTTTCGTTTTCAGAACATTTTTTTCCATTTCCCATCTCAAGTGCAAACATTTATGTAACTAAACGATGATTAAACAATAATACAGAAACACAGTGGATGGAGGGTTATTAGAGGGAGAAGTTTTTGCTCTGTACAACTTTGGTTTTCAGAAAATTTTCCACCATTTTCAATCTTAAATACAAACATTTATCTAATGAAATTATATTTAATGGCCATAGAGGGCTGAGGAAAAATCGCAAGAAAAAGAATTCAATATTACTGGGTTTCACCTAACTTTCATTTTCGGAAATAGTTGCCTTTCGTTTTCGGAAATTATATTTAACAACAATACAGGATAATCCTCTCCCAAAGCATTGATGGAATGTTGGAAGAAAAAAATTATGAGTACGGAAGAAATACTCACTCCTCCTAACTTCAGTTTTCGGAAATTTTGAAAGACGGAATACTTGCATCTATGATAGGGAGTCTGCAAGATGGTTTTAATAGGGCTCTGGGGATATCGTTTTTGTCTGCAGGACTAACATAAATATGCAACGTACTTCGCCCATTGCCGAGATTCCGCTACAGGACAAAATTATGATTCAAGATGAGCATTACAACAACAATTTTTTTTTTTTTACTGAATTTCATGGTCTGCGGGCATGCCGCTGAGGACAACACGTAGCGAGAAAAAAAAAAAAAATTCTCAAAATTTTAGGATCTACGAAATTGTATGCCACCACGGATTATGAGTCGGAATTTTTTTTTTTTTATTTTATTTCACAGCCTGTGAGTTATACGCTGCTGCAAATCTTAGGAAGGGCCGACGGGGATTCTTTTTTCTGAATTTTATGGTCTGCAGATTAAACGAAGGAAAATACTGTACTTTGAATTAATATGTACAAAATATGACTTCTACAAATTATGTTTTAATAAAATCAAAATCTAAAATTTTAATTTTTGAGAGCAACAGCTGGAAGAATGGGAAAAGAAAATTATGGAGTAAATTGGAACTTTATTTCACAGTGGTTTGGGTAAAAAGAAAAAAATGACAACAAATATACCTGATTACTTTTTCTTCTAGCATCATCAACACAAATTATATGTCCGTGTGTTATTCTTTGAAATTTGATTTCGTTTCACCGGTCTCCTAAATTTTGAAAGCTGGCACCTAGATCTTGAGCACATTTGTAGAGAATTAATGAGTAATCATAATTAGAGATGGGCTTAACAGTGATTTTTCGGTAACGTTCCAACCGTGACAAGTAACGGTGCCAAAATCACTGTGACAAGAACGAACACCTGTAGTATGCTCAAATGAGTCACGTGGCAAAATGACAATCAACAGGAACCTTTCATTAATCGCTACTTCGCTTCGCAATTCTCGTTCTGAGTTCTTAAGAGGATTCATGTTATTTCTGAGATTTCCACTGGCAGACTAATTAGGCATTTGCATTCTTAGTTACTTTTTATCTAGGCATTTTAGTTAGTTTTCATAGGTATTTTAGTTTCTTTCCATAGGTAAGTAACGGAGAAACATTAAATATGAAATCTTTTAAATCCCGAAGAGCAGATAGTAGTCAAGCTCGTATATGAAAAATTTTCAAGTGGAAGATAAATGAAGTATTATTTATAAAGATCCATTTATTCAGTCTGTTGGTCTGCAGACAAGCTATACACAAAAATGATTTTTTTTTTTTTTTTTTTATTCGGGTATATTTTTAGCTAATAATTGCATGATTTTTCTGAAATTTTGTGCTCCAGCCCTAAAATAAAAGTCATGGTGCTCTAGAGAACTTCATTAAATGGTGGTTTGGGTGCAAAATAGTATATATAAATGTCACTTAAAATAAAAAAAGAAAAACCAACACCATCAGATAAACAGCTTTAAAAGTGAGATTACTGAGTGAAAAGCTGAGAAATATCTATATTTAATATCAGTGATTTTGGAGCAGTAAATAAAAGTAGCTTGATTTAAAAGTGAGATTACTGAGTGAAAAAGCATGGAAATATCTAAATTTAATATCCAGTGATTTTGAAGTGGTTAATGAAAGTAGCTTGATTTGGGAACGCTTGATTTGTAATGCACCTGTCATACCACGAAAGTAGTGTGAATTTGGAACAATTCAGAAAACAGCGTTCTCGTGATTTTGGAACTGTGATTTTTGCCGCTGAACACAACCGTGACAGTGACATTTTAGTAACATTACAAAGTAACCGTGACGTGATTTTGTACCCACCTCTGATCATAATGTGTAAGGGGGAAATAGATAGGTATATGGTGTACAGGGATGTAAGGTCAGGTGATGCGCAACATCACAACCTCTCCTTGACAAATGTCAAGCCCGCCTTCTCGTGGTGCATCCTGTTCCCACAAAAGGGGCTCTGACGATCGCCAATAGCGGTATAACTATACCATTCCATCGGGATTAGAAGAAATGCTACACCACACTGACCGACCCGCTTTGCCAGCATGGTGAGTTATGGCCAACCCCCCCCCCCCCTCCGACTCCACAACTTAAATCTTGGTCCTCAGTCTCTGGTGGTAGCTGGAATGTACCTGGCCAAGGCAGCGACCAGTGCGACATGAGGACTGAGGATGCTAAGAATCACCGGAGGACCGGACTATGCTGCCATTTGATGCTGACCTTGGCTACTTACAATGGACGCTCTTTATCTTCTGATTCAAGGCTTCTTGAATTGGAAGAGGAACTACAAAGGATCAAGTGGGACATCGTCGGGCTAAATGAAATAAGGAGAACTCATTGAACTGGAAAGTGGACATCTCTTCTACTATCGTGGGACAGATACTGGCAGAACTAGAGGTGTTGGATTTATAATAAACAAGAAACTGAAGGATAAAGTTGTAGAAGTTGAAAGTTCCTCTGACAGAGCTGCACGACTCGTTATCCAACTCTCGAGAAGATACCAGACTCAGATTATTTAAACTTATGCACCCACCACAAGTCATCCTGAAGAAGAAATTGAATAATTTTATGAGGAAATTCGTCATCTAAATAATAAAGGCAAGCAGCACTTGAAGATAATTACGGGAGATTTCAATGCAAAAATAGAGCAACGGCAACAGAAACCAGTGTGGAAATACTCTCGTAGAGTTTGCAGAGGCAGAAGGGTTTTTCATCATGTACTCCTTTTTCAAGAAAAAGCCACACAGGAAACGGAGATGGAGACATCCAAATGGGACGACAAGTGAAATTGATTTTATTATGTGTAACAAAATATTCGTCATCAAAGATTGTAGTGTGATAAACAAGTTCAACACAGGTAGTGACCATAGATTCGTGAGATGCAAGATGCACCTCAACACTAAGCTCGAACGTGGCAAGCTCATAAAACAAACAAAATGTATTGACATAACCAACCTTAAAAAACACCATAATAATACCTTCAAGTTAGAACTGAAGTAGATTCTCTGCTTTGAAAGGCCTAACATCAGAAAAAGTGGATATTTCTGAAGTTAACAGAAAAGTAACCAAAGCTCTTATGGAAACAGCAACAAAATTAGCTGGGTCTAGGAACAAGTTGCATGTGAACAAATTATCAGGAAAAACCAAAATGTTGATGCAAAAAAGAAGAGAGATGAGGACAACTAAAGATGATGTGACTTCCAAAGTGGAATATATAGAGCTATGCAAGACAGTACGAAAAAGTATCACCGAAGACGTAAGGAAATTCAACTGTGAACTAGTGAGGAAAGCAATTGAAAACAACCAAAGCCTAAAGATAGCAAAGGGACATCTAAGTAAGGGAAGAAAACAGATTATGGCAGCACTGAGAAAAGAAGATGGTTCTGCAACAAGAAATACAGGCGAAATTTTGAATCTCCCAGGAGAAGTTGCACATGCAATCAAGAACATGAAGCGGGGAAAGCTCCAGGAGAAGATGGAATTACTGTAGACATCATACAAGATGCATGGAGAAATTGAAACAGTACTCACCCAAGTTTTCACTCGATGTCTTAATGAAGGGAAGATTCCTGAGGATTGGAACAACGCTACAATGATTCTGCTACATAAAAAAGGTGCCATTGAAGATCTCAAGAACTACAGACCTATCAACCTCCTATCAGTGGTTTATAAAATCTTCATTAAAGTTCTTTCACACCGTTTGAAGGTAACACTGGACATGGCTCAACCGAGAGAACAAGCTGGATTCAGGAGTGGCTACAACACTATAGATCATATCCACGTACTGAGAGAACTAATTGAAAGAGCGAGGGAATATGAACTTCCATTGTGCATGGCTTTTATCGATTATGAAAAGGCCTTTGATTCAGTGAAACCATCAGAAGTTACAATGGCTTTGAAATCAAGCGGTATTGAAGATGCATACATTAATATTATTAATAGCATCTATGAAAATGCAAGTGCAAAGATTCGGCCGTTTGAAAGAACAACACACATAAAAATTGGAAAGGGAGTGAGACAAGGTGACACCATATCTCCGAAGCTGTTTAATGCCACATTGGAAAATGTCTTTCAATCACGGAACTGGAAAAACAAAGAGATAAAGATTAATGGAGATTACCTAACTCACCTTTGTTTTGCTGATGACATAGTCATTTTTGCAACTACCCCATCAGAGCTGCAGGGTACGATCCAGGAACTAGCTGACAAGAGTAAAGAAGTGGGATTAAAAATGAACTTTCAGAAGACAAAAGTGATGTTCAATGCTTTTACAAGAAATGAAGATTTATCGATTGATGGAGAAAAGCTGGAGATAACAGATCACGTACGTTTATCTTGGACAGCAGATATCAAGTGAGGGTCCCATTGATGAAGAAATTAATCGGCGTACAAAACTTGCCTGGAGAGCTTTTGGAAGAAACAGCATAATTTTCAAGAGCAATATGCCATTATGTCTTAAAAGAAAAGTGTTTGATCAATGCATCCTTCCAGTGCTTATGTATGGCAATGGGCTGGACATGCTGCCAGGACAGACCATCGAAGGAGAGTTGAAATTTTAGATTGGATTCCAAGGGACAGAAAAAGACCCAGAAGAAGACCACATGAGAGATGGGTGGATGAAATTCGAAAGTATGCAGGAGTAACATGGAGGAGACTGGCACAAGACAGACCGTTGTGGAAGAGGCTTGGAGAGACCTTCGTCCAGCAATGCATTGATAATGGTTGACAATGGATGATGATGATGGTGTACAATTAAAGCAGTTTATCATGTAAGTCAGAATGACAAACTGATCAGCAAACTGCATTCCTATGTCATAAACAAGCTTCTGTAAAAACACTGGTTTTAAAACTTTCAGTTTCTGTGTTGACTTTATAAGGCAGGATTTTTATCAGATTTGTAAGCTTTTTCTCTCAGTCTGACCAATATATAGCCATTTTAGTGCGACACTGAAATTTTTTCCTAATTATTTTTTTAAAATATGGCGTGTGTGAATTATCATTCTCTCATACGGGGAGACTTCCCTGGCATCCTCCAATTTACGGCCCTGTGTGTGTTTTACAGGGTTAATTCTCTTCCCTACCTGAAAGCAGTGGATGCCAAATTAGGAACCTGGGCAGTGGCGTCGGAACTCTTTTTTGACATGGGGGGGGGGGGCAAGATTTCGGAGAACAAAATATTTCACCCTGGCATAAAATTTATCGTAGTACTGTAAAAATGTGCTGACTTCATTACGAGAATTTCCTGAAATTTTTTTTTTTTTTTTCAATTAAACATTAATCTATAAAAAAAAATATTTTTCATATCCATATAGTTTCTCAATGTACACTAACTGTACACATGAACGACATTAAATTATGGATCTTGATACTTCCGGATTGGTGCGAATTCCGCAGGAATTGTAGTCGTAGACGCCATAATTAAATATTGAAAGAACTTATATCTCATTCCTCATCCTACTTCCATTTCCCTTTTTATTTTTACTCATTTTTTTAGAGAAAGATTAATTTTGCACTCCTAATGAGACAAAACATTGCTGGTCTTCAAACGGGAACCAGCCTTTTGGACTGCTTAATGGAACTAGCATTTCTTGGCGTCTCAGGAGTGAATGACATTAAAAAAATTATATTCAGATTTCTAGACAGTTCATGGTAAAAAATGAAGAGCAATACTCAATTTTTATTAAAATGAACTTAAAAAAAAAAAAAAAAAACTAATGTTTGAGATCTCCAATCACAACATATGTAATTTGAAAAGGAAGAAAACTGAGGGGGGCAAATGTGATGTTTCGCCCCCACACTCATTTGCGTGCGGGGGCATCTGCCCCCTCTGCCCCCGCAGTTCTGACGCCACTGAACCTGGGGCTACCTTTTACCCAATGGGTTACTTAATAAAACAAAAAAGTAGGGCTGTCGATCGATCAATATTTTTAATCTATTAATATTTCACCATTGATCGATTAATCGGTATTTGATCGAGTGATAAAACATACTATCACAAAAAATATACGACTATAAATTACATTATGCATTATTCTATTATTATATGGATACCAAATCCATTGTCTAAAATGTTAGGGCATTGAATGTATTGTAGCCTGTTAAATTAGTAGTGTTCATTGCTTTATTTAAAAAAAATCAGAAATACAAATTAATAATAATTACCTTAAACCTGGTTTGCAGTTACTGCTTTAGCCAAGATGTTAGTCACAAGAGCTTGTCAACATTGGATGGTTTAAGCGAAGTACAAAGTTTGTTGACAACAATACCAGCGGCACTAAACACTCTTTCACTTGGCACAGACGTTGCTGGAATGCACTAATTTAGAAGAAGGTAGTGTAGAACACACTAAGTTACATATAAAAGTTTAATGCAAATATATTTCAGCCATTACTATTGCCTTCATCAGTTCGACTACGATTGGTTTACGTTGCCAGATTGGAAAGGTAAGTTTTGTAATGGTAACTCCGGGTGACGTAATGCCATGAGGGATTTCCAGATGTAAGGAACGAAAATGGGGAGCTCAGAGTTGCAATTTTTGGAAAATAAAATTTCCAAACTTTCTCTAAACCTTAGAGCATAGTATCGGACCAAAGTGGAATTGCAGAAGTGTCAACCATGGTATGGTGACACTTCTGCAATTCCACTTTGGTCTCCATGGTGAGACAAGGAAAAGGTAGGTTTTCCAAAAATTTCACATCAGATTTGTGTTCCTGAAGTCTTGAGACTTTTGAAGTCTTGAGACTTCTGAAGTCTTGGTTCCCGTTTGAAGACCAGCAATGTTTTGTCTCATTAGGAGTGCAAACACAAATCTGATGTGAAATTTGAAAAACCTTCATCTGCCTTATCTCTTCTTACCATGACTGACACTTCGGCTATTCTACTTTGGTCCGATACTAAAAAGTTGGCTCCCTTTCAAAATCGATATGCTCTAAGGTTGAGAGAAAGTTTGGAAATTTTATTTTCCAAAAATTGCAACTCTGAACTCCCCATTTTCATTCCTTACAACATCTGGAAATCCCTCGTTGCATCACGTCACCCGGAGTTACCATTACAAAACTCACTTTTCCAATCTGGCAACGTAAACCAATCGTAGTAGCACTGATGAAGGCCATAGTAATGGCTGAAATATATTTGCATTAAACTTTATATGTAACTTAGCGTGTTCTACACTACCTTCTTTTTAATTAGTTTGTTAGTTATGTGCATTGCCTACCACTCATTTATGAGCTGGAATGCACAACAACCGTTTTGCTAAAGTAGCAAGCAACGGCAACTGAAATGCACGAGTTTTCCACCACTGACTGAAGAGGATCTGTAAAATCATCGTCAAGTTCAGCCAACTCTGATAAACTTGAAGCTCTAATTCAATCGGTATGCTGACATTTGTGTATTCCTTTAATTCTGTTTCTGGAATTGACGAATGCTCAAAACATAGTTGGTTTTTTGTTTATATTGCACATTACTTATTTCTTGGTGTAAGGTCAGCTGTTGATTTGTGCTACTGGACGAAATTCTGTACCACACTAGTTCTCATTTTTTTGGGTTTTTTTTTTTCTGTTATACAACATAGTCTCTTTAATCGAAGGTTAAGGGCAGTAGCTTCTTCGTACTTGTCGTAAGAAGGCCATTGACTGAGTCTTTCCGTCAGATCATTGAGCAACATAGTTTTAAATCTGCAATTATATGCTGGGTCAGTATCAGACAATCTCATTGCGCTTTTGAGGTGTGTGAAAGCGGGAATTATAACACTGGTAGTTATGTACTTGTGACCTCAGAGTATTTCAGTGATTTCCATGCAAGGTTTCAATATGCTGATTAGCTTCTCAAGCACTTCCTACTCAACTGTTGTCAGAACAGGGGTATTCGATGTGCTGGCTATCAGAATGTTGTCTACTGTGTTTTTAGCTTTCACAAGACTTGGCACCATGATGTAGGTACTATTCCAGCATTTCACAATGTCCTGTTGCAGCTTAGTGTCAGGAAGACCAAGTTCTTTTTGCTTAGACGAGAGTGTAGACTCTAAATGTGATCTGTGTTTGAAAGGTCCTACAATTTTTTGGCATTTAGCTAGAACCTTTTCCATTGATGTGAATGTAAGAGCTTTAAGAAGATAGTAGTATAAAACACGCTAAGTTATGCATAAAAGTTTTAAGGCAAATATATTTCAGCAATTACTATGGCCTTCATCAGTGCGACTACGATTTGTTTCGTTGCCAGATTGAAAAGGTAAGTTTTGTAATGGTAACTCCGGGTAACGTGATGCAATGAGGGATTTCCAGATGTATGGAACAAAATGGGGAGCTCAGAGTTGCAATTTTTAGAAAATAAAATTTCCAAACTTTCTCTAAACCTCAGAGCAAAACGATTTTGGAAGGAAGCCAACTTTTTTGTATTGGATCAAAGTGGAATTGCAGAAGTGTCAGCCATGGTAAGTTGCAACAGGCAAGAGGTAGGTTTTCCAAATTTCACATCAGATTAGTCATAAGCAGAGTTGTACAAAAATAAAATGTATCTGTGTGCACAACCATTGAAACAGGAAGCTTGCTGCAAACCCACAAAGAGCGATCCATAATAACAGTAGAATAAGGTAATTTAAAGAAAAATTAATAAAAGAAAAAATAATTATTAGAACATTACAGATTTCAGCAAGGACAAAATAAATACATTGCAATCAAATGTGCAGTAAAATTGTGAAATGGACCTTTATGGTAAAATATTAAAATATTGGACCATGAACTTCATAAAAACAAGAGACTAATTAAAAAAATGTTTTATATCCAGAAAAAATGTTCCTTCCACTAATGAACCTTCAAAAATTATTAATAGCATTTTCACCAATTTAATTAAAAAATAGTAGACTTGCAAAATTCATTAGGAAAAGATTTTAATTTAATAACTTGCTTCCGCAAGAGGTACGGTGGCAATAAAATTTTAATTCTTTTTGTGTAAATAAAACGTTTGATACAGTTCCTACACATTGAGAACAGGCTTGATATAATTCACAGGCCAAAAATGTCTGTAAAAACAAAAGAACTCAGAAGAGGTAGGAAATAATTGAATGTTCAAGTTAAATTACAATTAAGTTCATTATTCTGAGTACAGCCTTGAGTAAGGGTTTTAACTGCTGTAAAATAATATATTTAATTTTTTTTTTCATCTACTAGGGGCTGTGCCTCTAGGCTCGCTACGCTCGTTCCCAGAGTAGCGCTCGGGTACTGCAGCCCGATCTCTGAGTATATCATATGAAATAAAAACTAGAAAATTCATATAAATTTCAATTTTTATTGCATGTCTAAGAAATATCAGGCTTGTTATTCCGAAGTTTCAGAGTTTTTTTACAGTCGTTAATTTTTGGAAGGTCGGACTTTTGTCGTTTGAACTTATAGCACTTGCTAAATTTACCACTAAGGAAAACAAAAGCGGTCCAAAAAGCATTTCCGTATACCTGTTATGCTAAACCGTTAAGGTGGACGTCAAGTAATTTTGCTTTCTATACTTTCAATGGTAAAACACATTTCCTTCACAATCAGTTTGTTCCAAAGGATCAAAGTTTGAACATCGATTAAAATAACTCCATATTATAACTTGAAATACTTAATATTTTCTAAAACATAACCATAATTATATTAAAAATCAATAACTTCTCCTTTGGTGGTGTTGTAACCAAAAAAGATGGTGCGACCTGTACTTTGATGACGTCAGTAGACAAACAAATGTTGGATTGCATAATTATGGTTATGTTTTAGAAAATTTTAATTATTCCAAGTTATAAAATGAAGCAATTTTAATCGATGTTTACATTTTCATTCTTAGGAACGCGTTAATTGTGAAGAAAATGTGTGCAGAAGTTATTCCGTTGGAAGTATAGGAAGCAAAATTACTTGACGTCCACCTTAAACAACTGAGATAGCTTTACCAACAAAGCATATGCATAACAAATTCTCTGTGTCACCATGGCAGCAGGTCAAGGGACCAGAACGTTCCTCTGTGGTTATCGTGAAGACAGACGAGCCGTTTGTTTCTTTCCGTCTTTAAAAAATGCTTAAAAATCAGAAAATTACTTTCTCTTAATTTTTTTTTTTTTTTTTTTTTTTTTTTTGTAAAAAAGGGATGATATTTGTAAGTTTATGCTGTAAAAATTGCAAAGCATTATGATTTATACACTGACGGAAAAAAATCCCAACACCAAGAAGGGGTTGTGTTAGATAAACGACAGTTGGTAGGCAGTGAGAGTACATCTGTAAGATGACGTCTATGCAAATTTCGCGCTCGGTGCATACGTGTGGCGCTAGTAGCGCCTCAGAACATGCAAAGCAGGTTTGCTGTAAATACGCGCTGTAACGTTCGCGAGCGTTAGTTATTGTTAAGATTCGACGTAGTGTGTTGATGTTAGTCAAGAATGCCTTTAAGAAGACAAAGAAGCCATTATCAACAGCTCACGGAGTTTGAACCAGGTCGTGTAATAGAGCTACGAGGAGGTGGATTTTCTTTCCGCAATATTGCAGAACGACTTGGCAGGAACGTAGCCACTGTGCATGATTGTCGGCAGCGGTGGTCAAGGGAAGGTACTGCCTCAAGAAGACCGGGTTCTGGCCAGCCACGTGGCACTACTGACAGGGAAGACTGCCGTGTACGGCATATGGCCGTGGCGCACCGTACGCATCTGCAGCAGCAATTCAAGCTGCAGTTGCCACCACAGTGACACAATGAACTGTTACAAATCGGTTACTTGAAGGACAGCTCCGAGCCAGATGCCCTGTAGCGTACACTCCACTTACTCCAAACCACTGCCGTTTGTGAAGTCAGTGGTCTCAAGCTAGAGCTCATTGGAGGATGGAGAAGAGATCTGTTGTGTTTTCTGATGAAAGCTGGTTCTGCCTGGGTGCCAGTGATGGCCGTGTTTTGGTTAGAAGGAGGCCAGGTGAGCGCCTGCAACCAACCTGTCTGTGGCCGAGACACACTGTACCTACACCTGGAGTTATGGTCTGGGGAGCAATTTCCTATGACAGCAGGAGCACTCTCGTGGTTATCCCACGCACCCTGATGGCACAGTTGTATGTCGGTCTGGTGATTCAACCTGTTGTGCTGCCATTCATGAACAGCATTCCAGGGGGTGTTTTCCAACAGGATAATGCTCGTCTGCATACCGCTGTTGAAACCCAACATGCTCTACAGAGTGTCGACATGTTGGCGTGGCCTGCTAGATCACCAGATCTTTCACCAATCAAGCACATATGGGACATCATTGGACGACAACTCCGGCGTTATTCCCAACCAGCATTAACCGTCCCTGTATTGACCGACCAAGTGCAACAGGCATGGAACTCCTTCCCACAAACTGACATCCAGCACCTGTACGACACAATGCATGAACGTTTGCGTGCTTGCATTCAACATTCTGGCGGTTACACCTGTTATTAATGTACCAGCATTTCACATTTAAAATGGCTCTTCTCGCGCTTACAATAAGCTGTGATCTTGAAACCTTAATCGATTAAATATGTTACCTATACATATGTATTGCCACCATTTCATTCCTCTACAACTATTTTTTCGTGGTGTTGGGATTTTTTTCTGCCAGTGTAGTTTGCCATATATCTGTTGTTTTTTTTAATGGATCCCATCGCAAAATATAGAATTTTGTAATTTCTCTTAAACTAAATCGAGATTAAAAAAAATGGCAACGAGGTGCAAAAATTCCGTTATGGCACTACATGCCTACAAAATTTCGTGGTTCTGTTGCTGTTAGTGTGTCCGGAACGCGACCTGATAGCACTTTTTGCTTACCTTAACTTTGAAATACAATAGCTCTTGAAGTATCGCCAGAATCGAAAAATGGTTTATTTCAGCGTGTTCTTCAAACAATTCTCTACAAACAATGCAAGTGTTATATTTTTTGTGTTCAATATGTTTTGCTCTGTGAGTTAGGAAAGCAAGAGTGTCGCGAAATTTCTAAAACGGCGGCGGCGGCAGTTACTTTTTTTAGAATAGAGAGACAAGTAAAAACTATCCTCAAAATCTGCTAATAATTTGGAAACTATCCGCGTACAGCGTACGGCTACATTCTGCCATACTCTGGTCATAAGGTAGGTTGTTGGTCATGTTGCAGCACTATTGATTGCTCAATATTTTGCAGGTATACTTTCAGCCAAAAGTGGGAAAAGAGGTAACCCCATCGGCAGTCATAAAATACAGACATACACGCGTACGCCGTACACGGATAGTTTTCAAATTATTAGCAGATTTTGCAGATAGTTTTGGCTTGTTGTTTTAATTGCTATAAATGTTATTTACAGCAATTAAAATGCTTACTCAAGGCTTTACTCAGATTAATATATTTAATTCTATCTTAACGTGAGAATGTTCAACTATTTTTCACATCTTCCGATAGTGATTTCTTTTGTTTTTACAGACGTTTCTGGCCTCTTGATTTTATCAAGGCCTGTTCTCAATATATAGGAACTGTAACAAAAATTCTGTTTACACAGAAAGAATTTAAATTTTATTGCCAGGTTTCTCATGCAGTTGCCAGTCATAAAATTAAAATCTTTTCCTTTTGTATTTTATAAGTCTACTACTTTTTAATTAAGTTGTTGAAAATACTATTTATAATTTTTGAATTTTCATTAACAGAACTACTTTTCTAGATATAAAAACTTTCTTTAATTAGTATCTTGTTTTTATGAGGTTCATAGTTCAATATTTTAAACTTTTGGCCTTAAGGTCCATTTTACACACATTTCTACGCATTTAGTGGTAATGTACTTTTGTCCTCTTTGGAATCTGTAATGTTCTAATAATTATTTATTGTTATATTAATTTTTCTTTAAATTATCTTATTCTATTGTTATCGTGATTCGCAGGTTTGCAGCAAGTTTCCTGTTTTAATGGTTGAGTACGCAGATACATTTTATTTTTATACAACTCTGCCCATCGGACCTTGGTCTCCCTCCTCGGATGCCGCTAAATTCGTCAACTTGTCCCCCGTTTACTCTGCCTCCTTACTTCGACGACTGTCTTAACCAAGGACCAAAATTTGCACCTCCTTCAACAGAGAATCTGTTGGAAACCATCCTCTTGCTTGAATCTGCTATACATAACACCGCTTCCGATGCTCAGCATAAAATACATACTCAGGCTGCTTCCGTCTTTATTAAGCAAGCACACTCAAGTTTTGTCACTAATACTCAGTTTACCTCAAAGCTCTTGAAAATTAAACATTTCCTAAAAGCTAATAATTTAGCTGTATGTATGGCTGATAAAGTCGGCATTCCTGTCATTATCGAAAAGGATACCCTTAATCAAAAAGTCAATGATTTCCTCCTTTTCACCTATTGCAAACTTCTTTCTAAAAATTCAGTGGAAGCTTTGAAAACATCTGCAGATCGCCTCAATAAGTTGGTCATTAAAGGTTTTCTTAGGATATTTTTCTGCTCCTTCTTTATACAATTCTCCTAGATTATTTGTCCCAAATTAAATTACACAAAGCTAATGCTCCAATTAGACCTCTTGTGGAAAATACTCGCTCTCCTGCTTGTAACCTGGAAAAATGTCTTGGCCAAAAAAATTCAAGATTATCACTAATAACCCTACAATATTTCCTCCACTGCTGAATTCATCTCTAGACTTCCAAACTCCATTGATGGTCATGCAAGTATGTTTACCCTGGACATGGAATCACTTTTTCCTTCCGTGCCTCAATTTGAAGCATGGATGCTACTCATTCACAAATTCAAAGAACAATTCCACATGGACGGCACTTTAACCAAGGATTTGTATGATTGCCTGTATTATTTTCACCAACACAGTTTTTTCGTTTATAATAATCAATGCTTTCAACAAAACCAAGGTGTACCGATGGGGTCACCTTTTTCCCCACTTTTGGCTGAAGTATACCTGCAAAACATTGAGCAATCAATAGTGCTGCAACATGACCAACAACCTACCTTATGGCTTCGTTATGTCAACGATATTTTTGTCATCTGGCCTCAACCTAAAAAATATCTATTGCAACTCACAAATTTAATCACAGAAAAATTTCCGTCCATTAGATTCACTATTAATGAAGAAATTGATGGCAAGATAAATTTCCTGGATGTCAGCATCTCAAAAAGTAATAATCTTCTATCCACTTCTAAGTCTACCAAAAACCAGTTTCTATCAATAGCATTATTCCTTTCAATTCTCATACTTTCCACCAGAGTTGTATAAAAATAAAATGTAAACAAAAACCAGTTTCTACCAATAGCATTATTCCTTTCAATTCTCATACTTTCCACCAGAGTTGTATAAAAATAAAATGTATCTGCGTACCCAACCATTGAAACAGAAAACTTGCTGCAAACCTGCGAAGCACGTGCTACGTACGGTAACAATAGAATAATTTAAAAAAATAAAATAAAACAATAAATTATTATTAAAACATTACAGATTTCAATGAGAATAAAATAAGTACATTACTTGGTATTATGCACATTGGTATACAATGTTACTTATTACTGTTTCACACGTTGTATTGTTTCATTAACTAAACTAGTTTCAACTCTTCATTTTATGAGTCATCCTCAGTAGCGTACGATGTTTGCGTTTCCAAAGAGGTCGTTGTATCACTGGGTCACTGATCGTTCTCATTATCTGCCGTGTCATTGTTGTGCATGCGTATTATAGTCGTGCTTTATTTTGTTTCATCGCAGTTATACCCTGGTGGGGCTATTGGTTAGGATGCGGGTTTGTTTTGACATCTTTTTTATTTTCTTCTCACGTTCCACCAAGAATTTTCATGCATATGGTAGGTCGTAGGGGGTGTTGTTATTACAATTTATATCACGAGTTTTCTCGGTCAATACTGCCTCTGCCATTAGGATTTGTTGGTGTGTATTGTGTGTTGTTAAAATTTTTGCGTTTTCCAAATCTGGGATAACATCATTCTCTTGGCAGTGTTGGATTAATGCCGTTTTCATCTCTCTCCTGTTCTAATTTTTGACATGTTCAATAAGGCAAGTTTTGAATCGTCGTTTCGTGCTGCCTATGTATATTTTATCGGTGCGATTGTTGTCTGCCTTTCATGGAGTATACTGCAGCTTCTAAGCGTGGGTTGACCCAACAGATAACATCATTAAACAGTTAGCAAAATATAAAAACCACAGTGAGTTACCAACAAGTATAAAGATGAAAACTTCCCCACCAGTAGTAGCAACTATACCAGTAATATTTGGTAGAATTAAGACACACAAGCCTGACAGCCCCATCAGGCCAATTATAAATAATTGTCTTGCCCCAACTATCAACGTGGAAAGGGCTATCTTCCAGTTTCTGAAGCCATTCTTTAGTAACCACCCATACAATGTTGACAACTCCATTGAAGTCATTAATAAGATCAAGACTATTAACAATACTAATTTCATAATGCATAGCATGGGCATTATATCACTCTACCCAAATATCCCAGTTGAAAAATCCATTGAGCTTATAAACAACAAGCTACAATCTGAAGGTATTAAGAACGCAGAATGTGACAGCATCATCAGTGCCTTAGAATTAGTCAAAAACAGCAACTTTTTCAGATATGGAAAAACAATATACCAATAGGACGATAGTGCACCCATGGGTTCACCCATTTCAGGGTTATTGGCTGAAGCCACACTGCAAGATATGGAAAACCAACTCCTCAGCATCATGAATGATGTACCCCTCATATCCCTAAGATATGTCGATGATATCTTCATCTTCTGGCACCACAGTGAACCCGAACTGCAAGACTTCCTGTGCAAATTCAACAATTACACCCAACTATCAAAGCAACAATAGAAAAAGAGGTTGATCAACGCATCAATTTCTTAGACATAACCATACATAACAGCAAACACAAGATTGAATATTCAGCGTACAGGAAACAGGCATACGTGTCGACAATTATACCATATGCATCTAACCACTCATGGAAATATAAAATATCAGCATTCCAATTCTTTGTCAGAAAAGCTATATCCCACTCATCCAATACCGCTGCTGAAAGGAGAGAGGTAAAGTGGATCCAGGACACGACACCGCCACTCAATTTGGCTACAGTAAGAACTTGATAACATCAATTTATAATAAGTATAAATTCAGCCAACATCAGTTGATAGGAAAGAAAAATGAAAAAGAAAAAGTGTACAGTAACATCCTTAAAAAAGAATGCAAGAAACTGAATTATGAAATTGCTGATACTGTTAAGGACATGTCGAAATTTTTGACAACTGACTACAACAACCAACCCACACTAGAAGCTGCAGGAGTATACTCCATCCCTACAAGGAAGGCAGACAATCGTACCGATAAAATATACATAAGCACAGAGGTGCCAACCTCTAGCAGAACGTATCAGTAATCAATAGGGGATTTTTCAGTAATGTTTCAGTAATGGAACACAAACTTTCAGTAATATTTTTATTAATGTAACACGCCATTTTTTTTTTCAAAGTTAAGGACAATGTTCGTATTACTGTGTAACCTGTAATACTTGTATGAGATGACGACCTTCCGAGGAGCATATCAGTAATCACCATACGAAGCCTCATCGTTAACGAGTGGAAAGGGTATTTCATGAGAAATTAATGTGTGAAATGTGTAATAACCTTATATGTTTACACTATCCTGATAAAAAATTATGAAATTAAATTATCAATATTGTACTTACCTCATGTCATTGCTGACATAAAGACTCCTTGTTGCTTGTTTTGCAGTGATATATTCTTTTTCAGAAAACTTCTTTTTATGACACTGCTCACCTCAGGAAAATGCTTTACTTTTCTGTACAAGAAGGGCACTTAATTTTTTTGGTGCTCATCGTTGGGCAGAAGTATGTGAGTTTTTCCTTACTATATTAAATATTCTCTCTGTAGAGGAATTGCTGTGAGGGATAGTCAATATTGCCAACATTAGTTTAGGCAATGCAGAATACTTGTGATGGCCAGATGAATCCTACATCTTAGATATTTCATTCCATGCCACATTTGCTCTAGGATATCCAGCTTCACCAATAACAGAGTCTGGGAACATAGCATGAAAGAAGCGACCAGCATGATCACAGCTTGCTATAGGTAGGTTATGCTCCACAACAAATGTAGTAATCAGCAATTACCATGCTATTTTCATTCTTTTTTGCAAAACTATTATCCAAAGGCTTTTATTGAGTCTTTCATTTTACATAACCCTCTTGTTTTTTTATTGGATATGCCTTTGGCAATCATCTCGTCCTACATGGGCTACTGATTACTCCCATATTAGAAGGCATGCAAGGAAACCTTTATTTCATCATTTGTAACATTTTTCCATTTCCTAGCTTGAGATTTGGGAGAAGGATTTGGATGTTCTTGGAGAAACCTCTTTGTATATTTATTTGTTTCAGAAACGATAATTCCAAGGATGAAATCAGTAAAAAACAAGTAAAAATATGCAATAGGTACCGCATCAGTTGCAGGAGCAAGTTTGGGCCCCTGCATTTCATGATAATAAAAAGGATGCTGAGGTTGTTCGTCACTTCCCTCAATTACATCCTCCCACTCGCTTTCATGACCTGAAGATTCCCTATCAAGATCTTCACTTTCGGAAGATATTGCGTGCGTGGCACGGTGGCTTGTTTTCTGGCTTGATGTTGCTTAGCCAATATCACTCTCAGATGATTCAAAATCATCACTATCACTTCGCAAACTTTCACTCTCACTACAACAAGCCATTTCAAATAACCACATTTCACGCAGTAGGAAAAATCACGTCTGCTAGTCTGAGGAACCAGTTGTCAATAAAGTCATCCTCTGCTAACACTAGTTTGGAAAAAGAGGTGGATTCGTAAGTCACGGAGTTTTGCGATTGTGTGTTTGTTTGGGGGAAAAAAAAAAGAAAAGAATAATGTGAAGAGCTTCTAGCAATAAAACACCGCCTTTCGTTTTCCCGCGCTGCGAAAGTCCGCAAAAAAAATAATAAACACCCACCGTCACGGGACCACGTGTTGCAACGAGTTTCGCATTATTGCACTTCGAACGGGGCTCGAAAAAGTGATTTCCAACAGTACGACGTCTTATAATTCACCAACAATGCCAAATGGACAGCCCTGTTTCAACTGCAGTAGGAAAAGTTTTGGCAAAGGTAGCCTTTCTCCCGTCACATGGAGAAAGTTCGTGGGAGCCGATAGCAAACGCAAACTCTTTCACGATATGCCACTTACAGCATATTACCATTCTTTCGATAATATTGCTGTTTGACGATATGATTCGTGGAGATTCCATTTCGAAACGATATGATTGATAAATGATATGATCGTCGACACCGATATCTGCCGTCTGATTCAAGAAATATGCGGATCAAAATCGAATGCTGACGAATCGGCCGCGTCGCACTAAACGGGTTAACAAAAAAGGATACAAAATTGCAATTCTCCAAAACACACTGAAATCCATAATTCTTCCAACCTGTCCGTAATTTGACAGCCGAAACCGTAATAATTACGGACAATCCGTAATAGTTGGCACCTCTGTAAGCAGCACAAAACGACGATTCAAAACTCGCCTTATGGAACATGTCAAAAATTGGAACAGGAGAGAGATGAAAATGGTATTAATCCAACACTGCCAAGAGAATGATGTTATCCCAGCTTGAGAACACGCAAAATTTTAACAACATACAATACACACCAACAAATCCTAATGGCAGAGGCAGTATTGATCAGAGAAAACTCGTGATATAAATTTTAAATTTTAATAACACCCCTTACGACCTGCCATATGCATGGAAATTCTTGGTGGAACGTGAGAAGCAAAAAAAAAAAAAAAAAAAAAAATGTCCAAACAAACCCACACCCTAATCAATTAGCCTCACCAGGGTATACCGCAATGAAACAAAATAAAGCACGACCATAATATGCATGCACAACAATGACACGGCAGATAATGAGAGCAATCAGTGACCCAGTGATACAACGACCTCTTTGGAAACGCAAACATCATACGCTACTGAGGATGACTTGCAAAATGAAGAGTTGAAACTAGTTTAGTTAATGAAACTAAACTAGTTTCAACTCTTCAAGAATTGCGTCAAAAGTTCAAGTGGGAAGTCTGGAGCCACCCCCCATACAGCCCAGATTTGGCACCCAGCGACTACTTCCTTTTTCCGAAATTGAAGGAACACTTATCTGGAAGAAGATTCTCTTCTGACAGTGACGTGAAAACAGCTGCCGAGAACTGGATCAATGGGCAGGGACGTGATTTCTACCGAGCCGGGTTAAACAAGTTGGTCATGCGTTCCGATAAATTTGGTCATGCCTGAACAGATTTAGTGATTATGTGGAAAAGTGACTGGCAAGTATGCCTCATAATTCGCTTTTGAATTTTCTGTCTATTGTTAATCAATCATTTTTTATGACCCTTGTAACCTTTTTTTTTTTTTGGATCTATCCTCGTAAATAAGTTTTGAGGGATTTCCGTTCGGTGTCGTACTTATATTACTGCTCGCATGTATTTTAAGGCGGCAACACTGCGATATTGCAGTATGAGACGCCAGCTGTCAGAGTCAGTATACGACATTCGATTGAGGTGCGAAGACGTATTTATTTTACTCGATGGAAAATGGCAACTTTCGTCCCGACAAAACAGCATTTGCGGGAAGTGTTAGTGCATTACTTTATTGTCAAGAAAAGTGCTGCCGACAGCTATCGCTTAATGTCAGAAATCTATGGTGAACATTCCACATCCATAAAAACATGTGAGTATTGGTTTAGACAATTCAAACGGAACGATTTCGATGTCAGTGATAAAGAACGTTCTGGACCACCCAAAAACTTTGCTGATGCCGAATTTGAAGCTTTACTCGACGAGGATCCGTGCCAGACCCAAAAAGAACTAGCAGCAGCATTAAATGTTAGTGCACCATGCATTTCACAATGTTTAGCTGCCATGGGAATGATGCAAAAGAAGGAAATTGGGTTCCACATGCTTTGCGGGAAAGAGACCTTGAATGTCGAAAAACCATTTGCTGCTTCAAAGGCAAAAAAGAAAGTTTTTTTTTTCATTATATTATCATTGCCGACGAGAAATGGATATGATACAATAACCCTAAAAAGCAGAAAGCATGGGCGAAGCCAGGTGAACCAGGTCCTTTAACGCCAAAACACAATATCCATGGTTCAAAGGTAATGCTGTGTATCTGGTGGGACCTGAAGGGTGTGATCCACTATGAACTGCTGATACCATCAGAAACTATTACTGGTGATCAGTATCGAACCCAATTAATGCGTTTAAAACGAGCTATCACGCAAAAACGGCCGGAATGGGAGAATAGACACAACAAAGTCATCTTACAGCATGACAACGCAAGACCACATGTTTCTCGACCTGTGAAAAAGTACTTACAAGGATCCGACTGGGAAGTTCTACCCCACCCACCATATTCGCCAGATATTGCACCACCGGATTACCATTTGTTCCAGTCGATGCAGTCAGCACTTTCTGGAGAACGGTTTAGTTCTTATGATGACATCAAAAATTGGCTGGACAACTGTATCTCTTCCAAGGAACCGGAATTCTTTCTTTGGGGCATACGTTCAGTACCCGAAAGATGGGGTAAAGTTGTAGCTTCAGAGGGAGCATACTTCGATTAATATTAAAATATTGTTTCGGTTCTCCAACAACGTGTTTTGTTCACCTCAAATCCCTCAAAACTTATTTATATGCCCAATAATTTTTTAAGTAACCGATTAATTGGAAGAAAAAAATAATTGGCGATTAAAAAATTGAAGAAAATAATCAGCGACTAAAAGTGATCGATTAATCGATCAAACCAGACAGCCCTAAAAAAAATTAATGTGACATCACACCAAAACTAAATGAACAAGGACATGGTTTTACATAATTTGGTCAAAATTAACTAACTTGCAATTCTTTCTTTTTGAAATAGAAGTAAAAATGTGATTAACTAATAACACAGCCAAACAAACAAACAAAAAAAGCATTAAGTACTCCATGTCATAACCCAAAAGACATGAAACTTCATCTAATGACTACTTAATTTGCAATTCATTTTCTTTAAATATATGTATTATATTACACTGAAAACACAAACAAAACTATTGCGAACAGTGCAATTTTAAGATCTAGATTTTGCTTTTAACAACAAATATAGGGGAGAAGGTGGGAATATGAAACAGGGTGGTAATATGAAATGGGGCTTATTTCTCAAGCAAGTGCTGCCATTTGTCAATAACTTAAATGAACATAATAATTACGGTCCGTATAGGCAAGGCTGAACTGCATGAAGAACAGGCTATAACATTAATGTTGAAGACAATAGACTTTTGGTGATTGGCCAGTGGGCGTTAAGGACGATTTCAGTCGTTAGATGGCACTGCATCCCAAGGTATAAACAACTCCGTTTCAACGTTGTTTGAATTGCTGGACAATGTATGTTTGTCGTTTTTCCTTGTGTTTCTTTTAAAAAAACCTTACAGTTTTAAAACCAAACTGTTGTTTTCACAACTAAATCTAACCCATTTTCAAAATGATTTACTGCTGTGTGCTGATGTGCACATCGTCTAAGAAGAAAAACGTCGGTTTGTCATTCCACGAGTTCCCCTCAGATCAGAACCTAAAGCAACTGTTGCTGAAAGCAATATCTCTTCAGGATTTTGCTCCAAATGACAAGTCACCTTCAACTGTCGTTTGTGGTAAGCATTTTCATTCTGATAATTGCGTACCTAATTCAATTTTAGAAAAAAACCTTAGCTATAGAAACTCATATGAAGTAAAATAGTAGGTAAATGTGTAGATTTGCGTTTCAAATTATTTCGTCAAAAAAATGTTAGTACCTGGAAAAAGTGCGACATACAGATTTTAGAGTATGGAAATTAATGGCAAATGGTGCAGAAATTTCCCGTTCCAAATGTATTTTAAAGATTTTTATCGTAATATTTATGTGTAATTGTGTTGCCGTGAATATTACGATAAAAATCTTTAAAAGACATTTAAAACAGGGAATTTCTGTGCCATTTGCCATTAATTTCCATACTCTAAAATCTGTACGGCGCACTTTTTCCAGGTACTAACATTTTTTTGACAAAATAATTTAAGGCGCTAATCTACACATTTACCAAAATCTCAGCCCTAGATCATTGAAGAATAAGGGAGGACTGAGATTTACACATCAATTACACCAGTTCCTACAGAAAAATTCTCTTGCCCAAGTACTACGAATTCAGAATGTGAATATTCATCTCTTCACGTGAAAGTGAATATAAATAAAATCTCAAATGTAAATAATGATACATAATCAGTTTGTTTATGCAAACTACGTCAATAGATGGTGCTGCGTCCCAACTCATATTTTCTGTCCTCGCTGTTTCCGCTTAATGTTACAGCCTGGTAGGATCCAGTTCAGCCTTGGTATAGGCCCAGAGGTCTCCGGTGTCAGTGTCAAGTTGTGTACATGGTATAGAGGAGGTGCGTTATTTTCTTCCAGATCAACAATTTTCGTAAGACTGCAGAATTTTTTTTTCTGTTTTTATTGATAAATCTAGCATAATAACTATAGTGTGTCGATTAGTCAGAAGATGAAACTTTAAAACAGCAGGGTTAGTTATTTGAAAATATTTTTTCTACATTGAGATTTGTTGGGTCGTTTGGAAAATGGCGATGGGTGGTAATACGGAACTAGGCGTTCCTATTACAACTATTCTTCTTTTTCTTTCTGTTTCTTAGGTGTCGCTATGCCAAAAAGAAAATTAAGACCTGAAAAAAGGGGACTAAGACAGACCTGAAGGGCGGAAGACATGTTAAATGCTATAAAAGCAGTTCGCAGGGTTCGTACACTTTTGGGGGAAAAAAATTCAAGGACTTTCCAGGCTTTTTCCAGGACATATACAAAAAAATTCCAGGATGATTATTACGCTTTACAGTATCATGTTCAAATTATTTTTTTAAAGTAATTTCAGTTTTAAGTAATAAAAATGATGAAAGATGCAAATGGATGAATGTGCTTTATGCAAATTGATCAAGTTTATCAAGCACAAGACCATAAAGAATAAATTCTGTTCTTATGCCCTGACCTTTGAATTCAAGTTGGATCATTTTCTACAAGGGTAGGTTTCTCCTCCTGATAACATACCAAAACTTTGTTGCAATCAAACAGATTTTATGTGAGTTAACATTCCTAAGCTTGGAGAACAAATACTGCTCTTATGTCTTGGCCTTTAAATTTAATTTCGACCTTTTCAAGAGGGTAGGTTTCCAGGTTGTACCCAACAGCATACTAAAATTTCGCCGAAATTCAACCGCTTTCATGCGAATTATCCTACAGACAAACCCAAAGCATAAACGTTTCTGCAACCATAGTTCAAAAGTGTTAGGAATTTCGAAAATAAAAGCATAACGAACAGCGCGAAACTAGCTCATAAATAGAATATTTGAAACTACAGTATGCACTCTCAATTATTAGGGATGGTAAGAGGGGAAGGGAATAGAACTGTCCAAAATTAGCATGTTTTCGTTGCGCTAGGGCGTTTAAGCACGGCTGAATTCCTTCAGATATCCCCAATATTCAAATGATTGAAATGTGCTGATGTTCATGGAATGAAATTGTTGATCAGCTATGATGACCGCATAAAAGTTCGGGGGGGGGGACTTTTTTTTTTTTTTAAAGTTTATGCAACATTTTACATCACTCCAGTATTTATCTTGTCATCATCAACAATCGCAATGCAACTACCACTTACGATCGCGGATATCAGCAACCGAAAATCTGCCATATCACTAAGTGATATAACTCACAGTATCCTGTTACAGTGTATTGTAATTGAAAAAAAGGATGTGGAAAAAGAAACTTTCAGAAATTAAGATCATCAAGTCATGCGTTTCAAAAATCCGTTTTCCTTTATAACGTTTAAAAACATGTTTTTGATTTTTTACCTGTAGTGTAAATAAAAAAACTATGTTGATTTTTTTTTTTTATGGAATCAGACATCCGTATGTCTGATTGTCTTCATCTGAGTTCACACGTTAGCTACTGTGTACAAGTAGACCTATTTTTTCAGCTCAAAAATATGTAGTTTTGTATATATTCACAATATAAGTCATTCCTTATTCCCACAGAACTGAATTCAGCATATGCAAAATGAAGAACATCAAGACCCGCCCAACACTATGTTTCTGATTGTCTGCTGTTTATATTCAAGAAATGCAAACATGGATCAATGGTGAATGCAGCAACTATGATTTTTATTTATTACCAAGAAAAAAAAAAGAGCCGTGAAAGCTGTAAAGCTGAAACGGGTATTTCTCTCAACCCCCCCCCCCCCATGCACAAAAACATTCCGATTAAGATCAAACAGCAGGCGGACGCGTCCACACACAACCTTTGGAATGACCTGATGGAATGGCTTCTTTTCATTTGGCACATCGCCATAAATCACCACCTGCAGCTCACTGAACTGTCAAGTTGCACCCTTCCTCCTTCACTTTAACTATAATAGAAAATGTAAAAAAAAAAAAAAATGCACCCCAATTTTCAACAAAATTAAATTACCAAATTTACGTCATGATGTTGCAATTTACTAAAATACGTTTGTTTATCTGCTGAATATTGCTTAAATCCATTGAAAACTTTTTTTAATTATAGATGATTTTTTTATTAAAACAGTAACTCAGACGTCTGAATAAAAACGTATGTTTGTAATTCAAATAGAGTCCATATCATCACAGAAAAAATTTAAGGATCACTCTGTTTAAATAAACCATGGCATCTAAAAAAAAATAATTCACTTGCTTTTCCCGTAATTTATAATTACTGTTTCTTTTTTTCAATCCGATTATGCAACGGATTTTTTTTTTTTCATCTGCTAAAGTTCCTAACGGAATTTGGCGAAATTTGCACTAGAACTTTATTGTGATGTATCTTAACTACTGTAAAAATTTTACTGTGTTATTTTCAAAATTCGGAAAAATGGATTTCTGAAAATATTCTCCTAGTCCTTTTGAGCTGTGGAAGTGATAAACAGGTGTTTGCTTTCTTCCCAACCAAGGGCTTCAGATCAGCGCTCCCAGCTGTCAATCAACCGTTGCTATGGTAACACCCTTTCTGCTGGAGGCTCACTCTGTCCAAAGAGGCACACATACTTGTCCATAATAAAAATTACCAATGCTAACTTTTAAAGTTTTAAACCGATTCAATTGGAATTTTGGAAGTGAGCTTCTGTAATCCAATTACAGTGAATGTAAAAATTTCAGCCACTTTCGTGAAAAATTCGCAAAGATAGTTTTCTTATTTTTTATCATAAGTAGCGGAAGTCTCTTGAGGGGAGGGAGGGTGGCATGCACATAAACAAGAAGAAGATGAATGTGTTGTTCAGGCATACTCCTCACTGGTGGATGCCAGCTGACTTGGTACATACGCGACCCCCTGCAAATGCTAAATGCCTCTTCTTTCCCCTTCCGTTCTCAGTTGTCGGACGGACATCAAGCTCCCCTTCGACCTACTAGTAATCATCCAATTTTATTGCACTAGAAGTAGTGCCTTTTTTTTTTCTTTTTTCCCCCCCAGCCAAATTAGGATTTGGTGCACGTCAGAAACCGCTGCCGGTGGTTTCTTTGAGAACAGAGAAATGGAACTTTAAAAAATGAAGGGGTAACAGTAACACGATTTCCTAAAAGGGCATTTTTTTAAGCACTAATTTCAAATTTCAAGGCTTTTCAAAACAGCATTAAAAAAACACTGTTTTTCCATGATATTCCAGGCCTTGAAAACGTAATCATGATTTTCCAGGACTTTCCAGGTTTTCAAGCACGCGTGCGCACCCTGAGTTCGTAACAAAACAAAAACGTTGAATGAAGCTGCACAGCACTGCAATGTTTCTCCTCAAACCGTCAACAACCTGTTGGAGATGTACCTGGCAAAGATGGTGCGCAGTGTATATTTTGTTGGGAGACATTCAGTACATCAAAATCTGGAGCACTGTGGGTTCAATGTATAATTTCTTTCATTTTTTTTTATTTTCATTTTTAAAGTATCATCACAATGAAAACGGCACTCAATGAAAAAGCTGTTGTAATATCAATAACCTTATAATCAAAACACCAAGTTTTTTTGTTTTATTTTCATGCTGTTTCATATTACCACCCCCATTTTCTAAGGCTCACTTTTTGCAATGTGTTTAAAAATTTTTGTGCCAGTGCCATTTTTTTCGAGACTAGCTGCGAAGCCCAGAGAATGCACAAATAAAAGTTAATTAAATTTACACAAATAAAAGTCAATTATCAACGGTATTAAGATATGTCGATGCTTTCGCTGCGAAAAAACACACGAGCGGATTCGCTTCTTTTGATTATGAGAATCAGTTAGGCGAGCGATGATCAACGTAACGCAAATAGGTCTTCGCTGTTCTGATGCGAAGAGCTTCAATATTATCTCCTGCTAGCGTTTGCATGACACCATGAATATGCTACAGACCTCGTGAATGGCCATTGCTTTGGTCAAGGGTTTTCTCCGAAAAACGAAGACTTCGGACTACCTCAGTCCCTCCATGCTTCCAACGTGTGTTTTGCGAGAGTTGTTTCAGTTTGGGTGAAGTGTCAATGAATTAAAATCTGTGATATTATATCTTAAATTCGTGGCTTTGTTGGATTCCAACTGTTTTGGTAAATTTTGTGAAAGCTTCCCTGAACATCTACTATCAGAGCTCAAAGAACTCTATGCTTCAAATTTTGATACAGCTCGATTAAAAAATGAACTGAAGGAGTTTAATTCCCTTGATAATACAAAACAAATCTGTAAGAAACATTACTTGTTACATAAAGTTGAATAATTGGACATAGTGTTTATTAAGGTGTACAAATTAGCAGATCAATATTAAACAGTTCATCAACAACTGCCGAAAGAAGTTTTTTCCGTATTAAAAAGAAACAAGATATATCTTAGAGCCACAAAAGGACATGCACATCCAAGCAACTTGGCTGGTTTGTTAATAGAGAAAAACATTCTTTTTAAATATGAAAAAGTGCTCGGAAGAAACATTTTTGTGAAAACGTAACACTCAAGTCCACACAAAAGGAAAGAAGAATCTAGTTCGTGTACAAGTAAGTCTTCAAATCCTAATCCTCATAATTATTTGGTATCATGTTAGCAATAGCATGTACCTAAAATTTAGAAAAAAGTCACTTCTATTACTTAACAATTAAAAAATAAACTTCGCAATTTTTAAAAAACAGTACTGTGTGTTTGGGAGGGGGGGGGGGGTCCGATCACCGTTTTGTGCTATTTAAACAGTGATATTTATTTTCCTAAAAACTATACAAACATTATGAGAAATATAGTTTTGACTTATTTTTATGCAACTGTTACATTTAAAATTGAGTTTTTCGTCTAAAACAAGAAGTGGTCCATATTACAACCTTCTCCCCTACGTTTTACCGCCAAAACTTAGGTCATATAAGAAACATTTAACTTCGAAGTTACGAAAACTTATGCTGTACAGGATACTACCGGCTACGAAAATAATGCAATTCAGAGCTGCAAAACTAATATCACGTCAAGTAAATTAATTGCAGACGGACTTCTCTAAATGTCAAAACAAAACCAAAGATGGCAAACAGAATTTCAGATTTCTCGAGCAACTGAAGTAAATTACTTACGCTGTGAATCAGAAGCTGATGATTCGACATCTAAGACTCCGTAGAGGTTTCTCGTACCAAAGTACTCCTCACATAGATCCAACAATGTCATGTTAATTATCAAAGCAATAGCCAAAACACAACGGAAGAAATGAATGAAATGAAAGCTTGAAGATTGCCGCCTTGAAATAGGCCTTGTTACTGAGGAATTACTTAGAAGAAGCAACAATGCGAACCTAGCGGTATTGCAGAGAACTAAGCGTGACGTCAAACTTGACGAACGTTGCTTAGCAACAACAGTACTGGGAGGATTGGCTTGTTGCATAACTCACACTCCGACAAAGACTTTGTGAAAGAAAAATATACACATATTTGAGCGAGAATTTCCATTGCATGCGTTTTCAAAATGTTTTTGCGTTAAACATTGCTTGAACAAAGTAATGCTTATCTATTTGTTTTTCCATTTCTTCCCTTCACTTTAATAGAGACTCGTCCATTTTCATCGTTTATACGAATGGAAGGGGGCATAGCCAGCAGTGTTTCTTTCAGGACTTTTTGGCAGGGAGGGGGTGGGGGGAAAATGGAACCTTAGAGGGGGGGCAAGTTTTCCATTTCCTATATATATATATATATATAATTTAACTACTATATTTATATATGTATAGGTAATTACTATATATCTAGCACAGGGGCGCATTTAGAGGGGCCTTCAACCCCCTCCCCGGGAAAATGTTTCATTTTTCTGGTTTTGGTTAAAATGCGCCTTACATTAGAAAAAAATGCTTTAATTTCTTCAATTGTTCATTAACTTTAATTTTGTTCGAGATGGTGGATTTCAAAAACTTCCTTTTTACGTCCCCCCCCCCGAAGAAAGATTCTATATACATACCTGATATAGTAATTACTTCTTCAAACATTTGAGGATTAACAAACTTTTTTCGGCTAAAGGAGAGGGGGGGGTTCCGCAGGCTTGAAATTTTTTTCTATTAAAATGCATTCAACGCACTCTTGAACCTGAATCAGGATTCTTAGAAAATTAGGTATGATTAGTCTACTTATTATATTTTGAAGAACATCATGCGTCGTAATACACTTTTTAATAAAATAAACTATAACTAGTACCATTTGAACAAATATTTTAAAAAATATAATTGGAGAAATATTTGTAGCATAGAAAAGAAACCTAACTTCCTTTTTCATCATAGCCTGAATTTATTAAAATTTGGCTCGGTAACCTAAAATGTCTCGGGGGGGGGGTCGAATGGTCGTTTCCAGGAGGATCAAATGATCATATGTAAAGGATTTTAGGAAGGGAGTGTCTGACCCTAGGTCTTAAAGAACCCTTAGAAATAGGAAACTAGGAGATTTGGGCTAGAGCGCCCGATAGGAAAGTGACACGGATGCGAAGTATAAAGGGGAAGGAAGACGCCCTTATTTATTATTACCGGCGGGCTAGTAACCAGGGTACGACACGGCTTAACGTGCCCATCCGACGCACGGCGGATATTTAGTGGATTGAGCGTTCGTACCGAACGTTGCCCACTAGGCAACCCGCGGTCCCCTTTCCAGGAGGGCTTCGCCCCCTGGATGTATGCCTGAAAGAAACACTGATAGCTAGTGGGCTTTTGTTTGCTTGTTGGTTTTAAGATTTAACGAATCACCGTAACCAGTGTTTCTTTCAGACATACATCCAAGGAGGGGACGAAGCCCTCCCTGAAACAACCATTCCCCCTCTCCCGGAGATATTTTATATTACCCAGCCCTATGTTAATAAATTCAGGCTATAATAGAAAAGAAAGTTTCGTTTCTTTTGATGCTACAAATGTTTCTTCAATTATCATTTTCTTTTATGTTTGTTCATGTATTATAGTTTATTTTGCTAAAAAGTGTATTAAGACTCATGCTGTTCTTCAAAATATAATAAGTTGACTAGTCATACCTCATAGTCAAGCATAGGCGCCGACTTAAAAAATTATTGGGTTTCTGGAAGTTTTTAATCGAATTATACTGTATGCATTGTATGTTGTGGAAGAAACTTGGGGAGACCTTCATCCTGCAGTGGATTGATAATGGTTGTTGTTGTTGGTGATGATATTAATTATATATGGCAAGTGGAAAAGTTACCCCTTCTAAGGTTCCATTTGCCCCCCACCACCCAGGTCATAAAGTCCTGAAAGAAACACACCGTAACTCGAAGGGCGTCCCTAAAGGCCCTTATTCATATGAATTTATTGTTGGCCATCTTTTAAAATCTGAACGACTTGGAGTACACGAACGAATTAGTAGAACTACATGGCGAAGAAGGTAGAATGCATGGCGAAGAAGGTAGAATGAATTTCTTAAAAGAAAAAATCAAGGGTGCAAAAATACCCCAAGGTAACTTTGTGTTCCATCTTCATTTCAAAGAGATGCAGGACAACATCGCTGTCAGTCATGGTGAAGATTTTGACTAAGCATTTATCATAATCGGCAAATTAAATTTTCCCTTTCTTATTGTCATACACTGGCGGAGCATCTGAAACCTAAACCTCGGAAAGGTTATTTTGCAAAAAGAAAATATTTATAAGCCCAGATAAATATGTAATACGAAAGGATGATGATATGATCATGTGTAGGGGATTTTAGGAAGCGAGTGGCTGACCCCAGGTCGTAAACAACCTATAGAAATAGGAAGCTAGGAGATTTGGGCTAGAGTGCCCTATAGGAAAGTGACACAGAAGCGAAGTAGAAAAGGGGAGGAACGCCCTTATTTATTACCGGAGGGGGAGTACCCGGGGTCCGACGGCTAAACGTGCCCATCCGACGCAGGGCTGATATTTAGTGGATCGAACCTGAAGTGCTTTCCGTGGCAGTCACGAACGTTACCCACTAGGCCACCCGCGGCCCGAGGGTATGATGAAAAGTTCTCGGCCAAACCCACTTCCTCTAATTGTAGCATTATTTTGTCACTGCAGCTCGAACGTTCTTTTGTACTGAGTTGGTGGGAATAAAATGCCCTGCAAAGGGACCAGCTCAAGTGGACGGCGAGAACGGAAAAGTAGAACAACTTAGAGGTCTGCACGGGTTTTAATTTGGAAAGCCCGGCCCAAGCCCGCACGTCCAAGACCCGGCTCGTTTCAATTTTTTTAATTAAAGCCCGGCCCGTATATTTCTCCAGTATCTAAGGCCCGGGATGGCCCAGAAAATTTCAACAATTACCAAAACACGAATTTGATACCTGGTTAACTCGGTTATTCGACTCCTGAAGAGTTTTCGTTTTCTTAATTGCTACACGTATTCTATTACAATAAACGTTAATTCAGAGTATTTCTGAGACTTCGTATAAGTCACGTGACGTCCGAGGAGGAGGGGGAGGGCTTGTTCACTGAAGAGCAATTGAATTAGACACGTCTGGGGTTATACAGATGTGGTGCTGTGAGCGGCCCTGTAAACGGAAACGACATGACGTATGCAGCGATCCGACAATATAAGGAGTGATGCGACGGGAATCAGTAAGAGTCGGACGCAGTATGGGTAAGACGAAGGATCTAAGCGCATTTGATCGTGGGAAAATTGTCGGGGCCCGACGAATGGGTCACTCCATCTCGGAAGTCGTGCAGGCACTGGGATTTTCACGAGACCCTGTGTCACGGGTGCACCGTGAGTACATCGAATCCGGTAAAACCATCCCTGCAAGGGCTAACTGCCGTAGACAACAGCGTGTGGATGAGCGGAGTCATCGTAGGCTAGCTCGCATTGTAACAGCAGAGAGACGGGCCACAGTGCAAGAAATCACTCGGCAATTTAACGCTGGGGCACAAAAATTTGTAAGCAGGCACACCATCCAGAACCAACTCCTCGCTATGGGGTACAGAAGCCAGCATCGTCCCACGAGGGTACCGCTGCTGACCGCACATCACAGGGTGCAAAGATTAGCATGGGCGCAGGAACATCGCCACTGGACCCTAGACATGTGGGAAAATGTTGCCTGGACTGATGAGTCGAGATTCACGTTGGTACATGCGGATGGCATGATACGAGTACGGCGCAAACCACATGAAGCGAAGAATCCTTCTTACCAGCAGGGTACTCTTCGAGCTGGTGGGGGTGGCATTCTCGTCTGGAGACTGTTTACGTGGAATGAAATGGGACCCCTGGTACGTGTGATATCGTTTCTCACAGGTCAACTTTACCGGGATATCCTGGTCGACCATTTGCTCCCGTTTCTGCGTCTTCAATATCCCACTGGAGACCTCATCCTGCAACAAGACAATGCACCGTGCCATCGCTCCCGAATTGTATCCGAATGGTAGGATGAACACTCCACCGACGTGACCTCGCTTCCTTGGCCAGATAGGTCACCTGACCTCAATCGCATCGAGCACATCTGGGTTGCCATCGAGAGAGAGATGTTCGAGGCTCTGACCCCTTCCATCAAATCTTCGTGAACTGTGGGAGCTTGTTCGGGGATCGAGGATCCGTATGGCTTCCCAACGCTTCCGGTGTCTTGTCGAGTCCATGCCGAGACGAATCGCCGCCGTCATCAGGGCGAAAGGTGGTGCTACACGTTACTAGACAGGTATCTCTAATTCAATTGCTCTTCAGTGTATACTCTAAAACACTGCATATGAAAAGGACAATTTCCATGCATTTCAAGTTTTCTGGGTTTTCAAATTATCATGCCCTACCGCCAGACCCGGAAATATCCTTGGGGATAAGAAGAAGTGAGGGGTTATTTCGAAAAGTACGAAATATCCAGAATTATGAGTCCGATCGTTCTACTGGGTGAAGATTTTATGGCTTTATAAACTGCACCTATCTCTACTGGCATATCATATCGCTGTAACCTCTCGTGTGTGGGTGGGGAGGGGGGCACATTTGCGCCGCTTAAAATGCGATGTTTCAGATTTCGGGCTATCATAACTCAAAAGATTTTTGCATTTAGTGCACTGCACAACGTTTTCCGGCCGACAAGTTTCAGAACGGGACAGTAATTTAAAATTCTTCCATATATTGCTTTTCCCCTTTACATTGTCTGCAAGCACATATTCTCCGGAAGCGATTTTTCGCGAAAATCTTTCGCTTTCTTAAACTCCGTATTAAGTATTGAAGAGTATTTATCAGCAACATTGAACTGGGCATATGCTAAGGGAAAACAACGACAGACTGCCCAGCTAATCAAGGTCACAGAAGTTTTGAAAATGGCTGCCTATAGTACAAATGGGGAAAATACGGCACGGATTTATACACAGAAGTCAGTTCCTCCCAGACCATTTCTCCCGTGCCATTTAAGAAAACTTAAAAGCTTTTCACACATCTAGAGAAAAAAGTGCCGGCAACTAGAACATTAAAAGAGAAAAACACAGTTCAAATTTATACACAGAAGTAAGTTTCCCCAGCCCATTTCTCCCGTACCATTTAAGACAACTTAAAACAGAAGTAAGTTTCCCCAGCCCATTTCTCCCGTACCATTTAAGACAACTTAAAAGCTTTTCACACATCTAGAGAACAATGTGCCGCCGACCAGAACAATAAAAGAGATAAACACGGTTCAGATTTATAAGTTTCTCCCAGCCCATTTCTCCCGTGCCATTTAAGACAACTTAAAAGCTTTTCACACATCTAGAGAACAAAGTTGGGCGACGAGAACAATAACAGAGATAAACACGGTTCAGATTTATAAGTTTCTCCCAGACCATTTCTCCCGTGCCATTTAAGACAACTTAAAAGCTTTTCACACATCTAGAGAACAAAGTGCCGCCGACCAGAACAATAAAAGAGAAAAACACGGTTCAGATTTATACACAGAAGAAAGTTTTTCCCAGCCCATTTCTCCCGTGCCATTTAAGACAACTTAAAAGCTTTTCACACATCTAGAGAACAAATTGCCGGTGACCAGAACAATAAAAGAGAAAAACACGGTTCAGATTTATACGCAGAAGTAAGTTTCTCCCGTGCCATTTAAGACAACTTAAAAGCCTTTCACACATCTAGAGAACAAAGTGCCGCCGACCAGAACAATAAAAGAGATCGTCTGCGAGCGAGTGTGTCGGTTTAGAAATTCTGCAGTTAATAGCCTGCCCAGAAGCATGAGAGGAGGGTGAAAGTTAGAAAGAGAGGGGGGGGAGAGAAGGGACATTGAAAAACTAAGGGAGCTGACCCACTCCAATTGTTTTGTAGGAGGGGAGGATGTCGTAAAACTTCCATTTTTTTCCAACAGCGGAATTTATTCAATCTTATTCTGCTGCTGTATGTTGCGAGTTTTCCAAACGAGAAAGGCACCGTTCAGCGATTGGTTTGATCATAAACAAAAAACAAAAAAATCCTCCTCCGCCAGTGTCTGTTTTACATTAAATATTGAAGGCCCGGGCCGTTAAATGAGCAAAGGCCCGCTACGGCCTGTGCCCGTGCAGACCTCTAGGACAACTTATATAAGCTGAGTAATCCCCCTGGGCATTGACACATAGTTGCCATCTGTCCGGCAAGGCCATGATCCCGGAACGAAAAAGTCTTGTGTTTGGGACCCAAAGAAGTCACCAACTGCACGTTGAACTTTGTTTTCTGTCGTGACTGTTTCCCGGACAGGAAGTTTTCTAGGCGACGAAACAGATGTAACGTACCAGGAGATGTGACGTACCTGCCAGAAGGACGCACACGACATAAAGGCAGATAGCAATTAGAATCAATGTCCGCGTAGCTTAATTGGTAGAGCAACTTGTTCCGGAATAAGCGGCCTCGGGTTCGAATCCCGTCGTAGACCAAAAATGATGGAGAAATTTACTTCGTTAAAATGGCGCCCGAACTATTCGGATGACCCGGCCGTTCAAAATCTCGCATTGGTGTGATGTTCTTTCCACACCGCGAGATAGGAAAAATCAGAGAATTCCTTCTCCAGTGCTTCGAAAAATAAATGTGTGTGACGTTGCATTCCACACACCAGATTGACTGGGAGTTCTCAAGTGCACGTTCTACAGTGGATGGCTGCCTGCAACGATTCATGGTCACGGCTGATCCGTGAGTCATGCCCCCGGCCCTCTTTCGGGGGGGAGATGTGACGTACCTGCCAGCAGGACGCACATGACATAAAGGCAGATAGGAATCAGAACAAATGTCCGCGTAGCTTAATTGGTAGAGCAACTTATTCCGGAATGAGTGGACCCGGGTTCGAACCCCGGCGCGGATAAAAATGACGGAGAAATGTACTTCGTTATAATGGCGCCCGAACTATCCGGATGACCCGACCGTTCAAAATCTCGCATTGGTGTGATGTTATTTCCACACCGCGAGATAGGAAAAATATGAGCAGCACTTCGAAAGAAAGAAAAATAAGGGGGAGATGATGTAACGTACCAGGAGATGTGACGTACCTGCCAGAAGGACGCACACGACATAAAGGCAGATAGCAATTAGAATCAATGTCCGCGTAGCTTAATTGGTAGAGCAACTTGTTCCGGAATAAGCGGCCTCGGGTTCGAATCCCGTCGTAGACCAAAAATGACGGAGAAATTCACTTCGTTATACAGATGATAGGCTGCCAGGCACAAGTCCGGTGGTATAGGCAAAATGAGGCAGTGCTTCATAGCCCAAGGCACTTAGTGTCAAAATCGTTCGTTGTGCGACATGAGAGCGAGTGTTGTCCTGGAGCAGAAGAACACCATGTCTGTTTACCAAAGCGGGTTGTTTCCGCAACAGTTTCTGATGCATCTGGTGTAATTCAGCACAATAACGTTCTGCAGTGATGGTTTGGCCTCTTGCCAAGAAACTCCGATGAATTATCCCGGCTGTGACCACCAGACAAGGAGCATCATCTTCTTGGTGTGTACGGGTGACTTAGAATGCCGTCTAGCAGGCTGTGCCTTGCTTAACCATTGTGCAGATCGTTTCCGATTATCATAAAGGACCTACTTCTCGTCGCAGGTGACGATTCGATGCAGTAGAGGTTCCTGTTTATTCCTGGCAAGGAGCGACTTGCAGACTTCCAAACGCCTAGTCTTGTTGGCAGTTGTCATCTCATGTCCAGCTTTTTGACCTTACTCAGTGCAACCAGACGCCGAACAACTGCCGTGCGGTGGACACCTACCTCTCCCGCTATTTCACGACACGTTTTTTCGGGGTCCGCTTCAACCACACGTAACAGAACATCGTCAGAAACAGCCACAGGTCGGTGACTTCGTGCTTCGCTTGGAAACTTCACAAACTATTGCCGAATGGTTCGTTCGTTGGCTGTATTCTCCTCAAACGTTTTGTTAACGATTCGAGCGGCAATTTCTGCAGAATGACCCAGTTTTAATCCATACAGGAAGATGACTCTCAAATCCGGCGTCTTCGTGTTTCCTTTGCAAGCTACGTTACGTCCAAACAAACCACGCCCGAACCTTGTTCTTCAGATCAGATCGTATGTAGAGGATTTTAGGAAGAGAGTGTCTGACCCCATGTCTTAAACAACCCTTAGAAACAGGAAGCTAGGAGATTTGGTCTAGAGTGCCCGATGACTACCGTAGTTAAAATCGTAAAGGTCATATGTAGTTGCATTTTGTAATAGTATGTTTGGTGTTTGACCTTGTTCGCTAAAGCTTCACACACTTGCTAGCTATTTATAGTAACTTTGTGACGTAATACCCGCAACACCTGTGGGTGGTTCCATTCCTCTGGGGTGAGGGCCTCTCTCCACTGCTCGTTCGCGCGCCGCCGGACATTTCATTCGCATCAACCAAATATTGAGTGCCAATTTTCGACTGATAGTTTTTTTTTTCTTGTTGTTGTGGTTTTTTTCGCAGATATTTGACGTCCTGACCTGAACTGAATCATGTCAATACAAAGTGTTAAATTTTTCGAATGTGGAACTCAGGGCTGTTATGAAATATCTGTTCATGCAGAAGAAAACTGTAGAGGAAATCTATAAACGTCGTTATTTATCCTAAATCAACATCAAAAGTGTGTAGTCTTAAATTATATATGAAATCTATGAGTGTACGACGCAAACATTTAGTGACAAGTGCGTTTCATCTTCCACTGTGAAGAAATGGTGTGCCAACTTTCAGCGTGGATTCTTTGAGACCGAAGATGCAGCAAGGCTTTCAACAGTGACAACACCCGAAATTGTTCGTCGTGTTCATGACTTGATTTCGTCAAATCGGCGAATCTCGGCTGAAACAATAGTTGAGACACTGGAAATATCCAGGGAACGTGTTGGGTTCATAATTCATGAGTATTTGGATATGCAGAAGATGTCACCGAAGTGGGTGCCCAAATGTTTGAACGCCGATGAGAAACGAAAACGAGTGGACACATTTTGAGCGATATGGTGATAACTTTTTTCAGCGACTTGTCACTGTTGATGAAACCTGGTTACATCTCTACCATCCATGGATGAAATAACAGTCCCTCCAGTGGCGACACTCCGGTTCTCCAAGGCCAAAGAAATTCAAGACTCAAAGGTCTGCAGAAGAGGCCTAGGCAAAGGATTTTTGGGATACGGAAGGAGTTTTACCCGCTGACTATCTCCCGAATGGCCAAACAATAAGTGCTGAATACTATTCCAACTTGCTGTGCCGAGTAAAGGAGATGTTGAAGGGAAAAGGTAAGGTAAGCTGAGGAAATGTGTTCTCTTTTTGCAGAACAATGCACCGGCTCACAAGGCTGGAAAGGCAATGGATATTTTGAAGGATCTGGGGTTTAAGTACCTACCATCCACCCTACTCAACAGAGCTTGCTTCATCGGACCATTTCCTGTTCCCAAACCTTAAAAAAGTTTGAAAGGGAAGAATTTTCCGAATAATTGGGAGGTGATATCAAAAGCACAGTAGAATTTCAGCGATTAGACTACAGAATTTTTTTTTTGGAAGGGTTAAAGAAACTCCAGATACGCTGTGCCAAGTGTGTTGAACTTCGGGGTGAATATGTGGAATAGTCTGTTAGTTTCATGGCTCTAGCGCATTTCTTTCTTGGTGAGACCGAGAACTTATCAGGCTGTGCCAAGTATGTTGAACTTCGGGGTGAATATGTGGAATAGTCTGTTAGTTTCATGGCTCTAGCCCATTTCTTTCTTGGTGAGACCGAGAACTTATCAGGCTGTGCCAAGTGTGTTGAACTTCGGGGTGAATATGTGGAATAGTCTGTAAGTTTCATGGCTCTAGTCCATTTCCTTCTTGGTGAGGCCAAGAACTTATCAGGCTGTGCCAAGTGTGTTGAACGTCGGGATTAATATGGGGAATTGTCTCTAAGTTTCATGGCTCTAGTCCATTTCCTTCTTGGTGAGGCCAAGAACTTATCAGGCTGTGCCAAGTGTGTTGAACGTCGATATGAATATGGGGAATTGTCTGTCAGTTTCATGGCTCTAGTGCATTTCCTTCTTGGTGAGACACAGAACTTATCAAGCTGTGCCAAGTGTGTTGAACTTCGAGCTGAATATGTGGAATAGTCTGCAAGTTTCATGGCTCTAGCCCATTTCCTTCTTGGTGAGGGCGAGTGCTTATCAGGCTGTGCCAAGTGTGTTAAACTTCGGGGTGAATATGTGGAATCATCTGTAAGTTTCATGGCTCTAGTCCATTTCCTTCTTGGTGAAGCCAAGAACTTATCAGGCTGTGCCAAGTGTGTTGAACGTCGGGATGAATATGGGGAATTGTCTGTAAGTTTCATGGCTCTAGTCCATTTCCTTCTTGGTGAGGCCAAGAACTTATCAGGCTGTGCCAAGTGTGTTAAACTTCCGGGTGAATATGTGTAATCATCTGTAAGTTTCATGGCTCTAGTCCATTTCCTTCTTGGTGAGGACAAGAACTTATCAGGCTGTGTCCAGTATGCTGAACTTCGGGGTGAATATGTGGAATAGTCTGTAAGTTTCATGGCTCTAGCCGATTTCCTTTTTGGTGAGGCCGAGAACTTATCTGGCTGTGCCAAGTGTGTTGAACTTCGGGGTGAATATGTGGAATAGTCTGTAAGTTTCATGGCTCTAGCCCATTTCCTTCTTAGTGAGGCCGAGAACTTATCAGGCTGTGCCAAGTGTGCTGAACTTCGAGGTGAATATGTGGAATAGTCTGTAAGTTTCATGGCTCTAGTCCATTTCTTTCTTGGTGAGGCCAAGAACTTAGCAGGCTGTGCCAAGTGTGTTGAACTTCTGGGTGAAAATGTGGAATAGTCTGTAAGTTTCATGGATCCAGCCTATTTCCTTCTTGGTGAGGCTGAGTACTTATCAGGCTGTGCCAAGTGTGTTAAACTTCGGGGTGAATATGTGGAATCGTCTGTAAGTTTCATGGCTCTAGT
Organism: Macrothele yani; assembly: GCA_039090855.1. Lineage (NCBI taxonomy): Eukaryota > Metazoa > Arthropoda > Arachnida > Araneae > Macrothelidae > Macrothele > Macrothele yani. The sequence continues at coordinate 56,899,616 of CM077032.1, read as the reverse complement.
CCATTTCCTTCTTGGTGAGGCCAAGAACTTATCAGGCTGTGCCAAGTGTGTTGAACGTCGGGGTGAATATGTGGAATAGTCTGTAAGTGTCATGGCCCTTGCCAATTTCCTTCTTAGTGAGGCCGAGAACTTATCAGGCTGTACCTAGTGTGTTGAACTTCGGGGTGAGTATGTGGAATAGTCTGTAAGTTTCATGGCTTTAGTCCATTTCCTTCTTGGTGAGGCCAAGAGCTTATCAGGCTGTGCCAAGTGTGTTGAACGTCGGGGTGAATATGTGTAATCATCTGTAAGTTTCATGGCCCTTGCCCATTTCCTTCTTAGTGAGGCCGAGAACTTATCAGGCTGTACCAAGTGTGCTGAACTTCGAGGTGAATATGTGGAATAGTCTGTAAGTTTCATGGCTTTAGTCCATTTCCTTCTTGGTGAGGCCAAGAACTTATCAGTCTGTGCCAAGTGTGTTGAACTTCGGGGTGAATATGGGGAATAGTCTGTAAGTTTCATGGCTCTAGCCCATTTCCTTCTTGGTGAGGCCGAGAACTTATCAGCATCCCCTCGTACGACTCCCTCGTCTCCTTTCAGTTGCGGCTAGCCTTCCCGGAGTCCCGCAGTCAACCATCCCAAGATATACTGCTTGTGAATAGAATTTTTGCCAGAACCGTGCGACTCAATGATTGGCTCATTTGGAGTGCGATGATAATTCTGAAGATTTAGCCAGACTAGCTTCAACTTCAGATTAGATCAGATCATATGTAGAGGGTTTGAGAAAGGGAGTGTCTGACCCCAGGTCTTAGACAACCCTTAGAAATAGGATGCCAGAAAATTTGGCTAGAGTGCCAGATAGAAAAGTGACACGGAAGCGAGGTAAAAAGGGAGAGGAAGACGCCCTTATTTATTACCGGGGTGGGGGCAGTACACGGGGTCCGACGGCTTCACGTGCTCAAACTACGCATCGCGGATATTTAGGGGTTCCATGGTTCGTACCTGCCTGAGATTGAACCTGAGGTTTCTCCGTGGCAGTCACGAACGTTGAACGCAAGGACACCCGCGGCTCAAAGTACGTAAATAAATGGTTTCCATAAACTTATGCCAGAATTTTTTAGTTATTTTCGCTACCGAAACGCTATACTTCTTTACTTTATACAAGGCATTGTTCGATTTTTTAATCTTCATTTACATTCCGAGTAAAAATGGCTGTCAACTAAAACAAAAAATGAATTCATGGCTCCTACAAATTTATTTACATTCCCTAATTTTACAAAAAGATTATGTAGTAAAGTAGAAAGTTCGTATATTTTTATTAAGGAGATCAAAATGAATTCCGTTGATCAAGAAACTGGAACTAAAAACTATTAGAATTAACACGCGTCACCCTCATTCTAACATAAAATGAAAAACGGATATAAACAAAAGTAACAATGTCTTCTGTAACATAAAGCGTACAACAACATTTCGGTAGCGAAAAGGAAAAACACAAATTCTGGTATAAAGCCAATACAAATCGTTTTTTGTTTTAGTTGACTACAAAGTCACAGTTATTTTCACGCAGCTCTACACTGCTGGCCACCCAAAATGCAACACCAAGAAGGAAGCATCCGATTGGCCTGAAATTCGCAGCATGCGTCGCCCGGGAGAGGACATGCAAACGATTAGCATTGCAAGGCATATGCAAATCATGTGCGCCCGGCACGCCTCCGAGAAGCACTATAAGAAGGGTGCACAGAAGGCGGGCTGTAAGTAGTGGAAGTGTGTTGTGCAGCCGGACCTGTGCGTAGGAAGCTTCCTGATGCCTCGTCGCAGAATACGGCAGTCATTCCAGCACGTTTCGGAGTTCGATAGAAGACGAATAGTGGCTTATCGCGACAGCGGTTTATCTCACCGAGACATCGGTGCCCGTGTGGGACGACATCCAGTCACATTAAGGCGAGTATGGATTCGGTGGGTTCAGGAGGGACGGACGGACCGACGTGAGCGATTGTCGCAGCGGCGGCACGCTACCGAACGAGAGGACCGACATGTTGTGCGGCGGGCATTGACGACTCGCACCACCACATCACGAACGTTAGCGCAGGAATTAAGGTGTGTTGCGCAACAACCTGTGACAGCACGTACCGTTCGACGTCGTCTGCAGGAGCGGGCACTTTTCGCACGGCGCCCGTTGCTCCGATTACCATTGACTTTACACCACCGGCGAGTGCGGCGGCAGTGGGCCGTTGAACACCGCACCTGGACTACGGAATGGCACGACATTGTCTTCTCCGACGAATCCCGCTTCTGCCTGCAACACCACGATGGTCGGATCCGCATGTGGCGGCACCGCGGTGAGAGAATGTATGACACCTGAATTATGCATCGCCATACCGGTCGGTCGCCTGGAGTTATGGTTTGGGGCGCAATTAGATATGACACCCGCACCCCTCTGGTACGCATCGCCGGTACAGTCAACAGCCACAGCTACATCTCCGACGTTTTGGAGCCTGTAGTCCTCCCTTAACTGCATGAACTGCCATCGGCCACGTTTCAACAGGACAATGCCCACCAGGTGTCACTGCTGCCGTGGCCAGCCTGTTCTCCCGATATGTCGCCCATCGAACACGTCTGGTTGCTGATCGGCATCCGAGTTGCCCGGCAAGCACCACCCGCGGCTACGCCTGATGAACTGTGGCAACGTGTGGAAGCAGCCTGGGCCAACATACCCCAAGCCCACAACCAAAGCTTCTGTCTTTCGATTCCGCAGCGTGTAGCGGCCGTTATTGCCAGCCATGGGGGCCACACGAGCTATTGATGTCTGCGTGTCCCGCAAGTCGCACGGGCCTGTAAGCTCAATCGTTTCATCTTTGTATCTGTTGCTATGTGTCCAGTAAATCTGGCTTTGCTATCTCGTGTCCTTCTTGGTGTTGTATTTCGGGTGGCCTGCCGTGTAACTGCTTCTTTCCATCAGCGATTGGTATTCTGCAAGACGACGCTAATTGGCGGGATTTGCTTTCCCACGTGACCCACTCCTCCATGGATCAATGAAATGTACGGCACACTCATCAGCTGCACAGCTTATTTTCGGAACACAGGAAAACTTTTTGTTCTCCTGATATCAGGAGAAAGTAAAATTTGTAACTTTTGCGTAAATGTGATTTCCTGGTTTACTAATGTACTTATAAATTAATTTTAAAAAGCAATTACTGAATGGATATATAATGTAAACAAGTTAGTAAAATCATGCAATGCATTGATTATGATACGCTTTCCAACATACCAGAAATTATTACTCAAGTTATGAGGATAATGGCTGTGGAATAAATCTCGCTCTTGTGTCCTGACCTTTGACCCCATTTCGATGATATTTAACAGAACCGGTTCAGTACACCTTAAGAATAACATAATAAAGTGTTGTCGCAATGGAAGCAGTTTTACGCAAGTTATGAGAATAATGGCTGTGGAATAAATCTTGCTTTTGTGCAATGACCTTTGACTCCATTTCATTGATATTCAACAGAACCGGTTCACTATACCTCCGGAACAACATGATAACGTTTTGTCGCAATCGAAACATTTTTTGGTAGGTTATGATGCACAAGGGCAATGGAATGGATCTCACTCCAGTGTCCTGACCTTTGACCCCATTTCACCCATTTTCAATAGGGTTCGTCCCCAGTGGCTCCCTACCACATACTAAAATTTCATCGAAATCGAACCATTTTTACGCAAGTTATGACGCATAAGGGCAATGGAACAAATCCCGCTCTTATTTCCTGCCTGACCTTTGACCCCATTTCGCCCATTTTCAGTAGGGTTCGTGCCCAGGTGGTTCCCTACCACATACTAAAATTTCATCGAAATCGAACCTTATTTATGCAAGTTATGACGCATAAGGGCAATTGAATGGATCCCGCTCTTATGGCGTGACCTCTGACCCCACTTCACCCATTTTCAATAGGGTTCGTCCCCTGGTGGTCCCCTACCACATACTAAAATTTCATCGAAATCGAACCATTTTTACGCAAGTTATGACGCATAAGGGCAATGGAACAAATCCCGCTCTTATTTCCTGCCTGACCTTTGACCCCATTTCGCCCATTTTCAGTAGGGTTCGTGCCCAGGTGGTTCCCTACCACATACTAAAATTTCATCGAAATCGAACCTTATTTATGCAAGTTATGACGCATAAGGGCAATTGAATGGATCCCGCTCTTATGGTTCACCCATTTTCAATAGGGTTCGTCCCCTGGTGGTCCCCTACCACATACTAAAATTTTATCGAAATCGAACCATTTTTACGTGAGTTATCGTGCCGACAGACGGACGAACGGCCGGGAAAATCTGGAGCATATACGCTTCTTCAACCTACGGTTGGAAAGCGTAAAAAAGCAGCTTTATTTCTTTGTGTTTTCGAAATGTGTTCCGCCTATTGAATTCAGTTCAATTCGTTTATTTTTGCTGTGCAGGAAAGGTTGAATTACAAGTATATGGAAACAAGCACAGCAAGGAAGCATGCTGCCAGAACAAGAATTACAAGGTCGGTGAAAAAAAATAGTTGATAATCTTAACATAATTAAGTTAAATACAGTTGCAACAGAAAAACAGAAAACATGATTGCAATATACACTACTGGCCACCCAAAATGCAACACCAAGAAGAACACGAGACAGCAAATCCAGATTTACTGGACACATAACAACAGATACAAAGATGAAACGATTGAGCTTACAGGCCCGTGCAACTTGCGAAACACGCAAACATCAATAGTTCGTGTGGCCCCCATGGCTGACAATAGCGGCCGCTACACACCGCGGCATCGAACGAAAGAGGCTTTGGATGTGGGCTTGCGGTATGTCGGTTCAGGCTGCTTTCACACGTTGCCACAGTTCATCAGACGTAGCCGCGGGTGGTGCTTGCCGGGCAACTCGGATGCCGATCAGCGACCAGACGTGTTCGATGGGCGACATATCGGGAGAACAGGCGGGCCACGGCAGCAGTGACACCTGGTGGGCCGTGAAGAATTGTTGCACGATGCGTGCCACGTGCGGGCGCGCATTGTCCTGTTGAAACATGGCCGCTGGCAAGTCATGCAGGTAAGGGAGGACTATAAGCTCCAAAACGTCGGAGATGTAGCGGTGGCGTACCAGAGGAGAGCAGGTGTCATATCCAATTGCGTCCCAAACCATAACTCCAGGCGACGGACCGGTATGGCGATGCGTAATGCAGGCGTCATACAGTCTCTCACCGCGGTGCCGCCACACGCGGATTCGACCATCGTGGTGTTGCAGGCAGAAGCGGGATTCGTCGGAGAAGACAATGTCTTGCCATTCTGTAGTCCAGGTGCGGCGTTCAAAGACCCACTGCCGCCTCACTTGCCGGTGGTGTAACGTCAATGGTAATCGGATCAATGGTCGCCGTGCGACAAGTCCCTGCTCCTGCATACGACGTCGAACGGTACGTGCTGACATACGTTGTTACGCAACACACCCTAATTCCTGCGCTAACGTTCGTGATGAGGCGGTTCGAGCCGTCAATTCCTGCCGTACAACATGCCGGTCCTACCGTTCGGTGGTGTTTCGCAGCTGCGACAATCACTCACGTCGGTCCGTCCATTACTTCTGCAGCCACCGAATCCATACTCGCCTCACTGTGTGTGGCTGGATGTCGTCCCACACGTGCGCCGATGTCTCGGTACGATAAACCGCTGTCGCGACAAACCGCTATTCGACCTCTGTCGAACTCCGAAACGTGCTGGAATGTCTGCCGTATTCTGCGACGAGGCATCAGGAAGCTTCCCACGCACAGGTCTCGCAGTACAACACACTTCCACTACTTACAGCCCGCCTTCTGTGCACCCTTCTTATAGTGCTTCTCGGTGGCGTGCCGGGCGCACATGATTTGCAGATGCCCTGAAATGCTAATCGTTTACATGTCCTCTTGCTGGCGACGCATGCTGCAAATTTCAGGCCAATCGGATGCTTCCTTCTTGGTGTTGCATTTTGGGTGGCCAGCAGTGTATATCAATGACAAAAGATAAGTGTTAATGTATTATATGTTACCGCTAATGTTCAGAAATCAGTTATTCTACAGATTATCTAGGTAATGTGCAGATTAACTAGGGTGATCCGTTAAAGTGCCGAAAATTGTTTCATTTCTCAAATTACCTAGGTAATCTGCAAATTACCTAGATAATCTGCACATTACCTACTAGGCACTCGTTAAAGTTAAAATAAGATCTTTGCTGGAATAGATTGTACTAATAAGTAAGCATAATTTTATCATATATTTTGCAAATTCATTTCCTTAATTATAATAATATTTTAAACCGTTTGATTCTTTCTATTATAGTTTTTTAATTGATTGATGATTGATTCTATCAACTAATCTTTTGATTGTATTAACTTGATTCTTTATATAAGCAAGCATAATTTTAACATATGTTTTGCAAATTCATTTCCTTAATTATAATAATATTTTAAACCGTTTGATTCTTTCTGTTATAGTTTTTTAATTGATTGATGATTGATTCTATCAACTAATTTGTTGATTGTTTAACTTGATTCTTTATATAAGTAAGCATAATTTTATCATATGTTTTGCAAATTCATTTCCTTAATTATAATAACATTTTAAACCGTTTGATTCTTTCTATTATAGTTTTTTAATTGATTGATGATTGATTCTATCAACTAATTAATAATGTTATTTATTTATTTTTCTTTATATAAAGAATCAAGTTAATACAATCAAACAATCAACAAATTAGTTGATAGAATCAATCATCAATCAATTAAAAAACTATAATAGAAAGAATCAAACGGTTTAAAATATTATTATAATTAAGGAAATGAATTTGCAAAACATATGATAAAATTATGCTTACTTATTAGTGCAATCTAAAGATTGGTGACACTTTGAATTACATAGCAATTGGTTTTTGCGACAAGCACACCTATTTGTGGTACATTTAGATTTGCAGTCACATTTTCTGAAACCCTGCCCAGTACCAAGGGATTGTTTTATTGCTGTTTGACGTAAAGATATTTCTATAGCAGGGACATCTTCTTTCGTTAAAAATCTCTCTTTGCAAACACTGAATTCAGATTTTGCATACAATTGTTTTAAAATACCCGTTTTAGTACCAAGTTTATCAAAGCCATCCTCTGTTTTACTAAGAACCACAGCTAAAATCGAGCGGGCATCAGTTTTTGCTGTCTACTTCGGGTACTTTAATTCTCACAGTGACACCTTCATTGACATTTGGGTGCTTTGCATTAGAAACTGTTAACATTTTCTTTGCTTGCTTTTCTAAACCTTTCTTGGCTTCATCACGCTGTATTTTCTGATCCATATTCTTTTTAGAGATGTTGCAGAGATGTTTCTTACCATACCCTTTCTCTTTAGGATCTATTTCACCACAAATTACGTGAACAAACATATCACAAGATTTACACTTGTGAGCACCTGATGTTGCTTTTGAGCAAACAATACAGACTATGTCTTGTATAGTCCTCCTTACAGGCTCTGTACGAAACTGTGATGATGAGAGAAACAAACTTTTGAACTTGAACGATACGGAAGCCGTTAATGTGCACATTACCTAGGTAAAATGCGGAAAACTCTTGATTCCGCACATTAACGGAGCAAATCAGTTAATCTGCAGATTAGTTAGGTAATGTGCACATTTCGAGCTTTAGCGGTAACATATACATAATAATCCCTCTCCACTACAATCGTTGATCTAGTGGCTGCAGTTCATTATGTAGTTTTTTAGTTGTTTTCTTTTTGTGAAAAGGTTAATATTATTTAATGAGGTTAATTCTGTCGGCAGTGAGTTCCAGTAAGAAAGTCCAATGTAGTTTAGAGTTTGTTTCACGGTTTCTGTCTTTGGATGAATCGGTCGGATATGTGATTTTGTGCGTGTGTCGTGTAAGTGCGTCTTAGTTACAATCTGTATGATATTGGCATTTAGATTGTTTTTAATGCGCCTAAACATAATTTTTCCAATGTTAAAGTAGTATAATTAATTGGTTAATTGTAAGAATGTTATATTTGTTAGGGAAAACTTTTGCGTTATTGTATAATGAGAGTTGAGTATATGTGTTGGATTTAAGATCAATTAATCAAATAAATTTGTTTTGAAGGACCTGATGTTTAGTAAGATTATATTTAGTCGTTTGTCCCCATGATTAGATTCCGTAGTTGACATGTGTCTGAAACATAATATAATATAATTGGATGAGTGATTTAAAGGAGATGTTAGTGAGTACCGAGCTGATCACACCAATGTTATTAGAGAGTTTTGGTTAGTAGTGTTTGTTCCATTTGAGATCATTATGCAAAGTAATGCTAACTTCGTCAATAATTGTACTTTTTATGAATACAGTGGTAGAGAGTGGTTGATGAGACTTTTGTCTAGAAAATATGAGGGATTTAGTTTTGATAATATTAATTACCAGTTCGTTGGAGATTAGCCAGTTAGAGATATTATTAAGTTGGGTATTGACGTTCGTATTGTTCTTATTAGTAGCGTTACGTGAGGCAAAAACAGTTATATCATCGGCATATAAAAAAAGGTCAATGTTTGTAATTGAGTTAAAGATATCATTAATGTATAAATTGAATAATAGTGGCCCCAGGATTGAGCCTTGTGGTACACCGGATGGCATATGCTGAAGAGAGGATGGATGGCATAAGCTGAAGAGAGGATTGATGGCATAAGCTGGAGAGATTGACAATTCTGATCAAATGCAGAAATACTTAATTATAGACGGCATGCATTTTCAAATAAAAATGTTGTTTCGATTCCGTGGGGTGCAATTTATTAAAGGCTTTTGCGCACAGGAAGTTTCAAAACATCCCATCACGCAAAGATGAGATTAAAACCAGCTTCCTATGCCCATCTAGCGATACAAGTTTTCCTCAAGTCTGGTCTTGTGATATCAAAGGCACAATGTTTCTAATTTTATGATAGTTTCTGATTTGTTAGTCATATCAGTAGCTGTAACTTCCCCGTGAAAGGAGGACCACATCAGTGGCGGACAATGATGCTCGAAAACGGCCGTGGAAGATATTTTTTGCGGCCCACTTCCTGTAGCGTATTCACGAGTTAGCGAACGGGTTCATGGTCCCGACACAAACAAGGCCCATAAAGTGGAGTCAAGGATGGTTTTTTTATTGCATCTTATTTTTTGTGTGATTTGTTATTTCGAAATTTGGAGGTTAAAAATTAAGCAGTACATAACGCAGTTACGTTCTGCTACGGGGTTCGCAGGTTCAAAATTAGACTTCGAAATGGCTATATTTTTCTTATATTCTTGGAGTTATATAGTTATACAACAATTTCGTTTTGTGAGCATGAACTGCGTACAAATAAGAACACTTGTGTGGACTAGAATAATTATTTGAGAGAAGTTTGTGCAGCAAGTTTGTTAAGGAAACCTACGTTGATATAGGAGGACTAGTAGAAATAGATGAAAATTTATTTTCTAGAGGGAAAAACAACATTGGTCGTGTATTGCCAGAGTAATGGGTTTTTGGAGTAATTTGTAGAGAAACTCATGAGTGCTCCCTGAACACTCATGAGTTTCTCTATATATTGCTTAATAATAGGCCTACGTTTCGTATATATTGCTTAATAATACAAATTATTAAGCAATATATACGTCCTGGGACTACGGTAATATCTGAGGAATGGCGAGCGTACAGCCGTCTATCTGAAGAAGATTATTTACACATATTATTCACAGAACTTTGTAAATCCCTAAACTACATATTTAGCCCATACTCAATCAGTGGAATCTATGTGGGGAAAGGCGAAATTTAAAAATAAAACTAGTTGGGGCATTCATAGGAGCATGTTGGATTCGTACCTAAGTGAATTTATGTGGCGAAAAAGATTGAAAACTAATGACGATCCATTTTTAGAAATCATGAAAGATATCGTAGCGATTGGCCCCCAGAGTGATATTGCTAATTAATTTGTAGCTATTTGTTGTCATTTTTGTTTCCTTATACTGTACAATTTTTTTCTTTTATATAATTCTTGAAGACTTCTAAATTTCATTAAAAAGTGAATAAATAGGTTTTTGCTATAGTGTCAGTTTACATACTATTAAAAAAAAATTCCCATAACATTTATCGTGAATTACTTTCTCTCATGTTTGGTGTGATCAGGTTTCATGTAAACAAAGCGGAACGATACACTCAAAATCGGGAACTGCTTGAAAGCGTTCTTATTCGGAAGTCCAATAGTGCCATTTTATGTAACAATGAACCAAAGCAAACAATGGCGGGCAGATAAAAGGAAAGCGCCCAAATTGACGCCAGATTTCAGTATGGAAGTATAGGAGAAACTTATATAGTAAGAGCTCATTCATGTTAGAAATGAAAACTATATGCTATTAATTTCTGTGTTTCAAATGACGCGTTAAATGACTTTTTCTCCGGCACACTTGTTATTCCGTTCAGGGCTTGTTTTTGACTGTCCAGTTCGATGGTTAGTTTCAAATTTCATAGCGAAGCTTTTTCTACAAAATAATGCGCCATCTGGTATTGCAAATCAGTACTAAGTTCTCGACACTGTCCTATTGGGGTGACATCTGATTTTAGATGAAAACTTGCTCACTTCAACATCGGAAGATTTCCGTTTTTATTGCAAATCAGAGAGCTTAGATAGATCGATATTTAGCGAAATCTTTAATAAAATCAACACTAAACTCGGAAAGTTAATTAAATCAAAAAAGTAAAAAAAACAAGTTAGTAAATCATGCAATGCATTGATTATGATACGCTTTCCAACATGCCAGAAATTATTACTCAAGTTATGTGGATAATGGCTGGAGAATAAATCTCGCTCCTGTGTCCTGACCTTTGAGCCCATTTCGATGATATTCAACAGAACCGGTTCACTATACCTCCGGAACAACATGATAAAGTTTTGTCGCAATCCAAGCATTTTAGGTAAGTTATGATGCACACGGGCAATGGAATGGATTTCAATTTCATCGAAATCGAATCATATTTACGCATGCTATGACGCATAAAAGCAATGGAATGGATCCCGCTTTTATGTCCTGACCTTTGACCCCATTTCCCCCATTTTCAATAGGGTTCGTCCCTATGTGGTTCCTTACCACATACTAAAATTTCATGGAAATCGAACCATTTTTACGAAAGTTATGATGCATAAAGACAATGGAATGGATCCAGCTCCTACGTCCTGACCTTGGACCCAATTTCACCCATTTTCAATAGGGATCGTCCCCAGGTGGTTCCCTACCACATACTAAAAGTTCATCGAAATCGAACAATTTTTACGAAAGTTATGACGCATAAGGGCAATGGAATGGATCCCGCTCCTATGTTGTGGCCTTTGACCCCATTTCGTCCATTTTCAATAGGGTTCGTCCCCAGGTGGTCCCCTACCACATACTAAAATTTCGTCGAAATCGAACCATTGTCACGTGAGTTATCGTGCGGACGGACGGACAAATCTGGAGCATATACGCTTCTTCAACCTACGGTTGGAAACCGTAAATAATTAAAACGAACAAATTAATATTCGAATTGACCTAAATTAAATTAATTATCTCGAGAGCACACACAAATTGTTCGATACGTGACGTTAAGAAAATTAGCTAACGCAAGCATTAGACTTTTCGAGTATGGCTAAAGAATTCGTCGCTGTCAAATCAAGAAAAGTAAATATGCAAATGAGGAAACAAGTGAGAAGTAGAAATTCGAGTAGGCTTATATTCTTAATTTATAGATTTTTATTGATACTTTGATGCACTATTGCTGCGCACTGACGCTTAGCTTTTGGACAGAAATTTCTCCGTCGATTTGATCACGATATAACGTCATTATTATTCCTGAAAATGTGAATTTTAATTTCAGTTGGCAGTTACTTTTTAGCGTGTACGTCTAGTGATGGTAAATGTGTGGATTAGCGTCCTAAATTATTTCGGAAAAAATGTTAAGACCTGGAAAAAGTGCGACGTACAGATTTTAGAGTATGGAAATTAATGGCAAATGGTTCAGGAATTTCATATTTGAAATGTGTTTCACAGATTTTTATCGTTATATTTACCTGTAAATACGATTCTGTGAAGAGAAGCTACGGTCAGAGCTGTAGTGGAGGGTATACGGCGTGTACCGCCGTATACCCTCTGCTTTTTTTTTTTTTTATGATTGGAGGTTTAACGACCACCGTGAGCAACTCAATGGGCTACAAGCAGTCGGCCGTCCCTAATTTAGGGATACTGGTTCCAGGGAAGGGAGCGAGCCAGTGCCGTAAGACAAACACAACATCCATGCCTCACCGGGATTCGAACCCGGACCCCTTTCGGACGAAAGATCAGAGTCCATCGCTTAGACCACTGCGCAGGCTTTATGGGATATATTTCAATAAAAATTTAAATAATCTTGCGCATGCTCTTCAACATGTCAGAATTGACAGTTGCGATTATTTTGGCTTCCTATATTTCCAATGGAAAAAATGTCGACATACCTTAAAATTGCCCCCCTAATAATAAAAAAAAACAACTGAGTTACTTTGTTCAATCGGTGTTGTTTGCAAAAACACTCTTAAACTCTATTAAAAAGAAATAACTTTGTCTTCTAAAACCAACACTTGGCATCCGAGAGAGCGGGACCCCTCTCCCGGCACACTCGCTTCGCCGACCCACATACAAATGTGAGTTCGGTTCCACCGGTGTTTCACTCACACCCCGATGCACCAACCACGGTTCCACACTCAGCACATCCAGACCCCCGAATCAAACTGGCCTGCAGAAGAACTCGAACAGGCCCCAGTTCACTTTTGCAGACAGGCCCTAGGCCACCCCGAAACACTCCAGTAGGAGAAGGTTCTCCTTCACGGGTGCCCTGTGATGACGTCCCAACCGAGATACCACCAGGAGGGTCGCCGAGCCGTCCGCGTGGCACAAAGACCTGCTTTCGACCCACCAATGGCTTCCAGCCCTGCACACAACCACGCAAAACCGACACACCACAAACAGCAATCACACACCACCCACCCAAAAAGCACACACACACACAGGCAAACCACACCCGGAAGGCAAAGTGAGGAAAGATCACAGTGAAACACAAAGACCCCCAGATAAGTTTTCTTCGATGTAGTAGGATGGACTCGTGGTGCCACCTGTAAGCAAGTATCATAACTATATCGAAGTAAAGGTATGGTTTTTCAAGTTAAATTTAGGGTCCAAAATTATTTCGTCGGAAAAATTTAACTGTGTGGGAAAAGTGCTTGGTACAATTTTTTAAGCATGCAAAATAATGGGGAAAGGTGCAAAAATATAGTATTTTTACATGAAAGGACATTTTTTTCCCGAAGAACTTACTTTTGAGTGCGAAGGTTCAAAAGAGTACGTGCGGTAGGCCTAAGATGACGGTGCGGCGACGGCGTGAAGGTGCAGTCCGGTGAATGGAAGCGTCGTTGAGAACGGCAACTTACACGCGGAAGGATACACAAGGAAGCGGTTCAGCAGTACGTAGTCATTGAAGCGGGTTGTAGGAATACGAAGAAGGAAAGAGGTCGGTTTTATACTGCATTGTAATATAATTTTTTCAAGGGTAATTTTGCGAAATCGTAAGTTGAAAATTGTCAAAAAGGACCATAACCAAAATTTAGGGTTCAACCGGAACCGAAATTTCTTACTCAAAACTTCTGCCGCAGATTATATCATTTACATTCCTTCATTTAATTACATTCCCAGACATTTTTACAATAAAAATAAAAACATTTAGCGTATTTCTTTATTAATAATTAGTGAAACATTTTAGAACTACTTCTTTTTGCACACGATTATACGACGCATCACACTCCTCCGAGACATACACCTCACTCTTGTTGTATTCTTCCGCGCATTCACTTGCTGCTGTTACTCTCTTCCGACACACGGACCCTTCACATCGTGGCCGTTAGCATCGCTTTAGCGTCTCGCAAACCATCGTATTCGCACGCAAGTTCTTCAGAAAATATTTTTCCTCTCATGTAAAAATACTTTATTTTTGCACCTTTCCCATTATTTTGCATGCTTAAAACATTGTACGCAGCACTTTTTCCACGCAGTTAAAATTTTCCGACGAAATAATTTAGGACGCTAAAGTACACATTTTCCGAGTTTCAATATAGTAGGAATGGGGACGTCGGTGGTTACTCATTCCCAAATCATCAGTGTGAATCTAAATCATTCCACTAGTACCTTGAGCCAGGTCTGGGTTCCATCTATGCGTATTATTTAAGGTTCCATCTATGCGTTATTGGGCGACGCTGAAGTGGCCGAGTCCAAGTGCATAACAGATAAACAAATCCGGTGTCCCTTTGAAACGTGTGTGAAACGAAACAGTTGTAGCAGATATTTAGAGATAATCAGTATGCGAGGATATCACTGGGACCCGGTTGAGAAACCATCCTCATCTGTAGCTAGGTAAAGTATTCGACGGGAACTTTTACCAGATTGCACCAAATCTTGGTACCCCAAGAGAAGTAGTCATCAGAACAGTTGATCTTATATTCACCTGATAAATTAATTTATTCTGCCAGACACACCTTTCCATTCATTAAGAAACAACTTCTCCGTCATAATAAATGTTTCGCGGAAGTAACACAATAAGCATTCCTAAAGTCCTTTTAATTGGCCAAACAAAATAGTCAAGAAGCAAGAATCTCATGAGCTTCCTCTTTCATCCACACCGAAAGATGGCAGCACATCAGCCCTTATTTGTAAATCAGGGAGACTGGACCAGACTTGGAAGTTCAATAGGGCGTCAAAATTCCAAACAAGCTTTTTTTTTTTTTTTTTTAAGGTGGTGGAAAGTTTAAGTGTAGTCCTTTAATTTTAACTTGGAACTTGACGTTAATGGAATCATCTAATTTTGGGAGTGCAAGCCTTTTGGAGGGGAGCCGACTTGTCCAAGGTGAAGGTGACTTCTGATACTCTGATGCAAAAGGCAAACACTTCCTAGTTATTTGTTCCCTGCTGGTTAAGATTTAGCAAATGTGTAGATAAGCGTCCTAAATTATTTCGTGGGACGTACAGATTTTAAAGTATGGAAAATATGGTTAACGTGAAGATTATGGTTCAAAATTCAGGGACGAAAAATTAAAAAATGTGACGTACATTCTTTTTCAAATAAAAAATGATGTAAAATGGAAAAAAAAATTCATCGAGAAAGTCGTTTTTGAAAAAGTTTTACGTAAAATTTACCTCTATCTGTGCGGGACGCCGATATGCTGTCAGCGGCGACAATAACGTTTGATCGCACGGGGTGAGCTTCGCGAAGGGCACAAATGTCCCCGTTATAAGCTATTACGTATGTTCCAAGCAAGAAGACGCCGCCACCACAGAGTAGTGTTTTCGTGCAGCTACGTCATCGGCTGAGCCAAACGCCATTGCTCTTTCCTGTTGTCGCTGGAGGTAATAGGTACCTCCGCTACGAAAAATAGTTCCTAGTGTTAAGAGCAAATTAGCAAAGCAAGGACTATTCGGTATCCATTATAATTTCCTCAGTAGTTTTCGGACAAAATTGCTATGTAAAAAAAGTTTTCATAATGTCAGAATAAATGTTATTTGGTGCAGCCACAGCAAAGCCTGCAGCAGAAGCCACTGCTCCTTGCTGTTGTGGCTGTCGGAAACACATACCTCCACTACAGAAAATAGTTCCAAAGAGCAAAACCAACACTAAGACTGTTCAGAATCCAATTTTCTCTGGTCAACAGTTTTCTGGGCGAAATTACTATGCAAAACAAGTTCTTAAAACGTCAGAGCATTTTCTGAAATAAATTTGATATGAGAAGTCAAGAGCCGGCACTTTCCGCTGATGCTGTCCAGTTTGGAGAGAAAGTAAGTGGTGGAAAACTTCCAACCCAATGACAAAAAGTTGGCAATCGGGCGAACTGGAAGGAGGTGTACTACTTAAGCATACAATAGGAGATAGAGTTTGGACTCCACCACACTGTCATCCACAATCCCCACTGCTTCTCTTGAAATATATCCCTGTCTTTAGTTTGTTGCAGGGGAGCAGACTTCACCATTTTTTGAAAGGGAGGGAAAATAGGATAAACTACGAGATTCGACGTCCATTTAAAACGCAATTGCTGAGGTTGATGTTCGGCCAGTTCTCGGTAAGCTCATCAGCAAATGAACAAAGAAATAGAAATATTCTTTTGGTGAATATTAATATTTTTAAAAATAAGATTCAGCCTGTATTTTTATAAAAGTACCGAGCGATTTTATTTCCAGACGTTTATAAAAAGAATGAAAAATTAAGCGGATTACTTAAACAAAAAGCAAGAAACGCAAAAAAAAAAAAAATATGTATATATACATAAAAGTGCCAAAAATCATAAGCTTCTGTCTTTCTATTGGTTTTTTTTTTATAAATGTTTTAAACATTTACCACCTAACAGAAGGAAATGTTGAATATGTGAAAATGATTTCTTATTCTGTTATTTATTAAAGATTTTGGAAATAAATCGCTGTGACCTGCAAAGCGATTATTTATTTAAACAGGAGGAAATACAGGGTGTCCGAAAAGTCTTTCCCTGAATACAAACGTCATTCTTATCCGCTGTACGTACGTTACAGATGTGAAACTGGTGCCAAAATGTTGGAAAACTAACCAAGTTTTTTTGTTGCAGGTTTCCGCAACGCGGCTGTAGTGTAGCAGTGTCAATGTCCAGGAAACCGGAAGTTTTCACAAATCATGAACAGAACTTTTTGGCATCTGTAATTCACGTGAGGCCCTACGCACTGATTTCTTGGGACTTCGCACAAAAGTCTGTCTCACTGCTTCCACCCTTTCAGCTGAGGTTGATGTTCGGCCAGTTCTCGGTAAGTCAGCAACAGATCCTGTGGTCTTCAACTTGTCGTACCACGACTTAATGCTCTTGACATCGGGCGGCTTCTTTCCATACGTTGTTTGAAAGTTCCTCTGCACTGTTATTGGTGACCGGGTGTCGTGATACCTGAGGACACACTCAGATTTTTTCTGATTTGTGAACATTTCCGGTTACCTGGACACTGACACTGCTACACTACAGCCACGTTGCGGAAACCAGCAACAAAAAAACTTGGTTAGTTTTCCAACATTTTGGCACCAGTTTCACATCTGTAGCGTACATACAGCGGATATGAATGACGTTTGTAATCAGGGAAAGACTTTTCGGACACCCTGTATATTGGATGGGCCTCCCCGAGGAAAACTATTGGAGGGGCAAGATTTACCTCCCCGCGCCTATGCACTGCCATCTGAACACCTTTGGTGGCCCTGAGTTATCACATTTTTCAGGGTACCTGATCCTTGTACATGTATTCATACGTCAGAATGAATACATGTACAAGGATCATACGCACTAAAGTGACACGAGTGTTATTATATACATTATCACGTTATGCCTATGAAAAGGAACATTAAATCCAGAATTTTTTTAAAAACGTCTTGAATGAAAAATGGTACATTACAAAAATTGTACGATGCACGGAAAAGTTCCCTACAGTCATATGAGAAGAGACATTCTTCTCATATGACTGTAATGTTTTATGTACCACTTGAATGAAAAAAAAATTATTAAATTACCAAAACAGTTTCTAAAAAATTTCACAATTTAACCGAAAACTTAAACAAATGAAGCACTTGAAGGGGGGCTGGCAATGCCCCAAAAGTGTTTCATATCGGCACCTCTCTAAATACGCCGTTGAAAAGCTCATATAGTGAACGTATTATTGTATTCTTAATTTGCAGATTTTTATTAGAAAAACGGTAGTTTCGCGTTCTAACAGTTTTGGTTATGTATTGCTTTATTTATAATCTCCAAACTTCGAAAAAAAAAATCGGGCATAAATAAACAAAACTTTGGCAGCAATTTGGGGCCCCTGTTTGGGTCTGGGACCAGGTGGCCCACCCGTTTGGACGCCACTGCCAAAGACAGAAAATGAAACATCGATGTTTCCACCGATTTTAAACAAATATTGATGTTTCCACCGATATTATACAAACATCGATGTTTCTCATGGATTTACAAATTTGTAAAATAAATGACTGAAGAATAGTAAATATTATAAAGTAAAAAAAGGAGGCCCTGTGCAAACCCTATGTCTGGAGCCCCTTCGATTAAAATTTTCAGCCAACAGTTGAAAAGAATATCTGCTGGTGAATACTTTTTTTGTTTTGCAAGCAATTTTTCTAGTAGTAAAATATTAAAATATATCCCACGTGCTAGCCAACTTTATAGCCAATGTGGTTTGTAATAGACGGGCATTCACGCCACTTGTACTTCCTCGCATCCGCAGAGATTACAGCTGTAACATTAATTACTCTGGAATCCTTTTTTTGTTTTATAGTATCATTTACAAAACAAATAACTATCCTCCCAGAGATATGATTTAATTTAAAACCTCTAGTCTACCATAGATTTAATGGAAATGATGAACCGATGGTAGTTTAAGCTGTAAGAAGTAATCCCTTACAAAATGTTGCAGCTGACGACATATGTTGTGGGATGAATTATAGCAACAGTCCATGTAAATTATTACAACCGTCTTTAAATAAAGTAGTGTCATTTGAACGTTTTTCATTTATGTGAAATAAATCCTACATAATTATGAATATTGATTCACAAATCTTCTCAGAAAACTAATATTAATAAAAATATTTTTAGTAAATTCTACATGTTTTGCTGAAATGCTTTTCATGTATAATATATACCGTATTGCTTCGAATATAGGCTTCACCAATGATATGAGATCTCAAAGAAAAGCAAACCATACCTACATGCTATTACAGGAACGTGATTACAAGTACCACCCCATTTTTAAACAAACCATTAAAAATGTATGAATAAAAATACTTGATAATTTTTAACTGTTGAATTGGCAGCAAGACATTAAAAAAAGACTTTTCTTGTACCTTTTGTGGCTGCAAAATCCTCAGTTATATCGTAAAAACTAAAAACTGCTCCTACATCAGCATATTTACAAATAACTCTTCCTTTAAACTTTAATGCTTTTGTTCTATTCAGAACCGCAAGCAAGCGTTCGTTTGAACAGTTGGAAATTGGTATTGGTAAAGAAAATCCGAGGCATGTGTCAACGATGGGAAAAATATGAACTAAATTCAAGTCCTTTAACCTCCCAAGGCAAGTGAGGGACCTGAGCCATAGCTATTAGGGGGTGATGCCTGTGCTCTCAGAGAATTGATTCTTTCGTCAGGATTCGAAACTGAAGGAACTCGGGAGCAAAGTTATCTTCAAGCTCATTTGAATACTGACTTTGCAGCAATTTAGCTGCTTCCATCACTTCACTTAGGTCATTCTTGTAGACAAATCCAATTCCTCATATGACTTCTTTCTGGTGAAATAAGATTGTTACATATTACCTAAAAAGTCTGAGCAATGAAGGAATCTCGATTATTAAAAACAACGTCTGGAGTTGATGAATCATATAGAAGTCGGTTCTTGGGTATTTTCTTCCTCCTTGAGGATTCATAATCCATTTTTCTCCCTAACAACTGGTTGGATTCCTTATCGAACAGTACGAAATTTTTTCTCACGAAATTCACGATGAAATCAATAATTGACTCATATAATAATAAAACTAACGACAAATTGCCATGGAAGATTGAAAGGGAAATGCTCACTTTGTTTATTCTTCGCAATATTGTCCCAGATAATCGTTAACAAAGCAGTCTCTTTTTTCATTAATTTGGCATGAAGATACTTAAAAATATATTTGGTTTTTGAAGGAAGTTTGGAGGCCCCCAAATTCCTCCAAAAATCCAGACGTTGAGAAATGTTTCTTCCTTTCGCACATGATTCCAAATAAAAAGTACGAATATGCCTTTCTATGTTGTACAGAAATCTGGGGAAGTATAACTTTCGGTTCTGGTTTGAACGGCTTCCATTCCTAGCTGATTTGTTGCGTCCCTGCACTTTACCTTGTTCGCAGGTCAGTTTCTATCTTACGCATACGTGTCTTTTGCAAATCTAAGAGGTTTTATCCGGGTTTTCCTGCCAGCAATGAGCAGGACAAGACAAATTAAAGGGTGGATGATGTGGACCTATTTTCTGTAACGTATCACTACAACATTTATCGCTCTCCTTCCAACAACGTAACCTTTTTCTCTTGTACTCTTCCGCCCATCATTTCCACACAGCAGCAATAGCCGCGGATGGCTTAGTGGTTAGCGTTTCAGACTACCAATGCAAGGTCCTCAGGTTCGATCCTGGGCTGACTTTTCAGAGATGGTGAAATCCGGGCTTTAACTTCTTATCAGTTACACATTCTTTGCACCGGCTCGAAAGGCATGTGCTTCCAGAATGTTTTGCGTGCATTCAGTTTAGACATTACAACCAAAGCGAGTGCAAGTGTAAGACAGGGAACTTAAAGTTAAAAACGAGAGCCTCGAGATTCAAGAATTTTCCGCTTGCAGCCAGCGCCAATTGAAGCAGCGGCCAAGGGGGAAACAGAATGCGCGCAATGCATTATGGGAGCACATGATTGCCGAGCGGGAGTTAGGGTCAGGTGTGTATTAGAATTATTATACTTTATTATTATTATACGGAACACAATTTTTCAGTCGCTATGCTTTGTTTATAAAATAACGTGGTCAGGGCGATGACATCGTCCATTTACATTGTCTCCACGTATTTGATATATATTAACCATTTCTATCGCCATTTGAATTTATCAGCTAGAATTAAATAGCTGTTGCGTTAAATGCCACCAGATGACGACATCTCAGTTGCTGAGACCATCAATACGGATTCGTGCAGTCAGATGCTGACTGATAAACCACGCGTGGCGCTGAGAATTGTTGGCACCGTAGCGTAAATGCGAACGCACTCGACTAGTTATCGAGAGATATGGGATTCGATCCCAGCGGTGCCGGAATACAATCTTTCACTCGCTATGCGTTGTTTATAAAATAACGTGGACAGAGCGATGACATCGTCCATTTACATTGTCTCCACGTATTTGATACATATTATACTTTATTCATTATTCTTTTTTATTCTGCAAAAATGTTTATTCCACTTGCGGACAAAACTCCTACAGCCACCTTCACTTCTCGAAGTAAGCTCATAGGATTCAATACTATCAGCTTCACACAAGCTCCATGTGAGTTCGTCAACAATGACAAATAACTATTACTAAAGAAACACTTGACGATCTTTTCGCTTAGGAAATCGAAAAAGGCTTAACTTGTCCTCATTTGTAATTGAACAATCCTTGAAATGACAACCTTTTTTCTTACCATATTGATATACTCATTCACTAGATCGCATGCGAAACATGCACTTCTATACTGCAATTCACCCTAAAAGTGTACTACTGGGAAAAGCGAGAGAGCCTTATCACATCTCGTCGTGGAACGCAAGAACGGTATCCATCCGCGTTAATGTGCTCTTCTATTGTTTCCTTTCTGATTCCCGCACCACCCACACATCTCACAAGCAGTGGGGGTCTGGTGAAGGCCGAAGTGCTTCCCCTACTGCCTTCAACTTTACCCGATTGTCAATTTATTGTTAATCCACCCTTCCCACTGTACGAGTTGTATCCCAAGTGGGCAGAAATAGCCGAAAGTGCGAAGGGGTAAATGTGTACTTTAACGTCCTAAATTATTTAATCGGAAAAATTTAACTGTGTGGAAAAAGTGTGACGTACAATTTTTTAAGCATACAAAATAACGGGGAATGGTGCAAAAATATAGTATTTTTGGATAAAAGGAAATAATTTTTCTGAAGTATTAACCTATGAGTGCGATGGCTTGCAGCAGTTAGTGCGGGAGGGTGAAGCGATGCTAACGGCCACCACGTGAAGGTTCCGTGCGTCGGAACGGAGTACGAGTTGGTAGGGAATGCGCGGAAGAATACAACAGGAGTTGGGTGTATTTTTCAGAAGAGTGTGATGCGTCGTGTAATCGTGCTCAAATAGAAGTAGTTCAAACCTGTTTTATTAATTTTTGAGAAAGATATGTGCGGAATGTCGTTATTATTAGTTTAACAATATCTCCAAATGGAAAGAAATTAAGGAATGTTAATGAATTCATGTACAACAGAAGTTTTGGTTCCGATTGAACGCAAAGTTTTGGTTATGGTTTGGAAGATATGGAAGGCTAGGTGATTTCTTCAAGCACTTCATTTGTAGTTCTGCTGTTCCGTAAATCGTAGCTCACATTTTTTCCTCGTGAAACGGATATTTTTCAAAATAAACGATTTCTTTCAGTTCAGATATCGTACTATGGCAGGTAGGCCTACAATTTCTTGCATTGCGGAGGATAATGAAATTATAAGCCCTGACGAAATACGACATAAAGTGTGGAGACTGACGATTTTGTACTACCGCTTTTTCAAAATTACCATTAAAAAAAAAAAGAATTGCAATGCTGTGTATTCCTTCAAGACGCCTCGATGACTACGTACTACTTAACCCGGCCAAGGCTGAAATGGACCCTTCTAAACCATCGCACTCCCAGGTTAATACTTCGGAAAAATCTTTCCTTTTATCTAAAAATACTGTATTTTTTTTACCTTTTCCTATTACTTTGTAAGCATACAAAATTGTACGTCGCACTTTTCTCACACAGTTAAATTATCCGACGAAATAATTTTGGAAGCTACTACACATTTACTTGGGGTCTTGATACAGCAACTTCTCAGATCAAATTTATTTCTAAAAACGCTCTACCTTCTAGAATTTCTTATTTTTTAGATAGCAATTTTGTCTTCTGAAAAATAAAAAATTATAAGCAATAATTCTGATGCTTTTTGCTCTAAACGCCAGGGACTATTTTTCGTAGCGGAGGTACCTGTTTCGTACCCTTCATAGGGGTTTACTCTTAATTTGACTCTGAGCACGGCCCGCTTCCATCGAGCGTAAGGGGACGCTCTCTACGGCCTGTGCGGTGATCGCTGAAAACAGGAATCATGGGTAGTTCTAAATATTTCCGCCAACGCCAGTGGGCGCTGATTGCATACTGTACGAATATATAAGTTGCATGCTAAAAGATATAACAATTAATAGTAGTAATTCTTATTTTATTTTTTCTGCAGCCAGATGTTTCCCGATACATTTTACCGAACAATCAAAGAACTGAAACAAAGTAAGAATAACGCGTAACAATCTGTATAATTACAGAGTCAAATTAAATCTCGGACTATTGCGTCATAATTTGTTTTCGTACAAAAACCAAACAAACAAAAAAGGGAGTAAGTATTGGAATAATGTTATAATATGGCGATCTAATCCGATTGAATTTCGCAATAAAAACGTATTGCATTCAGTCATTGAAACAATATAGGAAGGTGATATGATTATGCTAGTAGTCATGACAATTGAAATAAAAATTCATAAAAGCAAGTATTTTCCCAAATGAGTTTCACTGAAATAAATTTTGTATTCACTAAAATCAAAAATAGTTTTCAGGGTATTTTAAAACTTCTTAACGATGTCAGCTATGAATTAACATAATACTTACGATTTTTTTACTTCACTTTTTTCAAGAATGTTGTTCCACAAAAGTTTCATCAGTTCACTTCTGGTAGTTTTAAGAAATATAACTTAACTGAAAATTCAAGTTGCCAGAATTGGGGACAAAACACAGACAGGCAGAATATTTTAAGTCATACATGCACAATTGTTAAACAGTGATCCAAATACTTATGTTAATTTCAATATTTTCCTATGCCGTAATTTTTTGTAAAAATTTTGGAGACCACACTTTGCAAATAGAAACTTAGTGTTTGGGCTGACATTCCAGTCTTTAAACACTTTAACAACAGGTGCTCTGGAACATTTCACAAATGCGGCGGTTTCGGTGATACTCGCTCCGAGCTCCTACAATCATCCCACGTTGAAAGTCATCAGTCACTTATTTTTGTTGTGTACTTGAGCAGTATGGGAAGAAATGTTTCACAAATTGAAATGCATCTGATCTTCTCACTGTGTTGACTTCCTTCACATTTTAACAATGGACATTTCTGCAACTTTGGAAGAATATATGAAGACAAGTTCCGTAGCAGCAGGTTCTGTGGCAAATGGGGCAATAACTTTTCAGCAAAATCTTGTATAATTGATAGCATCATAACAAAAGCTGGTGTTGGATATTTAAGTCCACGACGATCTTGGCTTGAAATAAAGCTAAGAATAGGTGCTCTACAGTCACAGTTTGCTAGCTTCTCTATACATGAAGTACAAATCAATATTTGATTCTACTGTTTCCACTAAATAGCCAGCTACAATACAAGGCTAGCAGATTTCAAGTTCGTCCTCCGGGTACTAGCCCCCGGTAATAAATAAGGGCGTCTTCCTCCCCCTTTCTACTTCGCTTCCGTGTCACTTTCCTATCGGACACTCTAGCCCAAATCTCCTAGTTTCCTGTTTCTAAGGGTTGTTTAAGACTTGAGATCAGATGCTCCCTTCCTAAAATCCTCTACATGTGATCAAGTTCGTCCTAGGTGTATTTAGTGGAGGTGAAAAAACATATTTCAAATAAAATATAAACCTCAGCCCAAAAGGTCAATTACTTCACACTTCTCTCTGGGCTGTCGCTAATTGTTTCGGGAATGATAAGAAGGGGAATGGTTCGGGTCACAGACAAACAATGAGTGCCGAGAAAACGCCCTTTAATACAAGGCCGCAGCACCAGTTCTTGACGTCATCACCGGAAGACCTTGCCGTGACCGCCCTACCTAGTGGAAACGCCACGGTGATCTCCCGTACTTGATGCTTACGAAACTATAACAGTTGAAACTATGTTCTTTCTAACTAATTGAAACAGATATTTGCGATGGTAAGAAAAGGTATTTGTACTGTGTAAATAGAACAAGATCTGTAAACTCAACGTTTTTTTTTTATTTATAAATTTTTAAGGACGGGGGTGGGGTGTTTTACGAGGGCAAGTGATTCAATATGTTGATTCTATTAGTGAAAGACAAACGCAATGAAATTTCGGGGGTTGTTTAGCAACTCGATTTTAAGCTATTTTGATGGCTAAAAAAAACGGAAATTGCGTTTTAATTTTGCCACTTGCACTGGAAAGATACCCCCCCCCCCAAAGTTAATAAATAAGGCAACCTCGGTGCATTGAATTTACAGATCTTCCGCTATTTATTCAGCACAAATACTTTTTTCTTCTGTTTCTTTAATTTTTACCTCATGTCCGACTCTAACAAAAGGTCGACGAATGAGGGACTGTTAAGGAATATATTAATCTTTTACCTTTTATTTTTCCATTCAGAAACTCATTCATTCAGTAAATTAAGATGTTTAATAGATACTTTCTTTTAACTTTTTAAATTTTGTTTAACTTCAAGTAAGGATCCTTTAAAAATGTCATTTTCACTTCCTTCAACACAGATCAGACAACCAACTGAGAGGGTGGGAGCCTGTACAAGAGTTTCCGCTTTCAACAGGAAGTATACAATTTACCAATTTATTTAGAAATCAACTTTTAGAACGCTCTACATGTACTTAGTAAGAGGTTCATAATAAAGGTATTTCAAATTAAAAAATTAGACTAATCAAAATATTTTTTTAAATTATGAAAAAAAAAGGAAATACGAAAGGATAAAGATGAAAAAACATAAATGGATTCAATTTTTTTATTTTGTTTGTGCCAAATGCTTTACTTTTTAATTTATAATTCATGATTAAGTAAATCACTGACTGCATTTGTCTTCGTATAAGACCCCCAAATCATGGGGGCTGGCAGAGGGGAGCGCCCTAATGTGCTCTCGCGCGACGTCCCACCCCCATACACGAACTTTGTTGCAACACATCTTCACACTGTTCACCACGCCCCAACAAGCAACACCAGACAAACCCCCGAGTCATACAGATCCTCCGAAGAACTCGAAAGGACCCGCACACAAACAGCCGGCGAAGTCGCCTAGAACGGCGGGTGCAGCCCGAAGGTACACCCGGAACGTCCATGTAGGCGGACAAATGTCCCCTTTAGAGGTGACCAAATGACAGCGACCCGGACGGGAGACTGTCAGAGAGGACACCGGGCCGACGGGTGCACCAAGGCACTCACACGACCCAAGGCAGGTGCCTCCCCGGCCTACTTCCACACGGAACCGGCACACCAAAAACATCAAATACACAACACCCTCCCTTCAGATACCATTCATTCATACCACATCATAAGAGAAAAAGCAGAGACAGAACCAAAACACTCACTCCCCCGACTCACACAGGCTCCTGCCGTCTCAGTCAGCGGCCAGCACCGCCGACCTCAAACGGAGAGAAGACAGATTAAACCGCCGATGAAAGGGTCGGAGGCTAACCTCCACACCCTTCATCAAACACAAGTCACAAAAACATAACACTAGAAAAATCCCAACACTCCCCGAGAGATCCCTCGGGCTTCAAGGGCCAAAACTAAGGGGGTAAGTTACCCCAATGAAAGGTGTAATCGTTCTTGGTCCCGGTAACAATCCGAGGCCAAGTCCCCCACCGATACCTAAAGGCTCGGTTGGTCAAAGTGCGGGCGTCCACTCTCGCCCTGTCTCGGAGCTCACACTTGACTTGAAGGATAACCGTTGTCGGAGAGAAGCCCGAGTTAGCCGTCCGGGAATGCAGAACCCTGTTCCTCTCCCTCCACATCTTATAACAGACCTTGGTGATAATCCTCCTCCAGACCTCCCTGCCCGCCGCCGGGGCTGGATGTAGATAAAACACATTAGCCGGGTGAAACTGGAGGGCTTCAAGCCTTTTGTGCCAAGACCAAGTCCAGATTCCCTGCCAAACCTTGTGCGCCATGGGGCAGGCCCAAAAGAGATGGAACCTGTCCTCAATGCCCGCACACGAAAGGTATCTATCGGAAGAGATGCCACCCCACCGAAACTGCCTACTCCTGGTTGGAAGAACATTGTGGGCCAACCGCCACCTAAAGTCCCTCTTCTTGCAGTCCACACCCGTCGAGTGAATGCTCATCCAAGCCTCTCTCATACAGAAGTTCCTAGGAACGTGGAAATCTTTGACGACGTGTTCCCTAGGCCTAGGGAGCAGGTCAATGTACATCTGTTGCGTGTTCTTCCCTGCGCGGTCAGCTTTCGCAAAGGCCCACAGACGACCTCCAAGCTGGTAAGACCTATGCATCCTCTCGCGCCGGGGGCCAACAAATCTGTGACCGGGAACGTATTTGGACCAGTTCCACCCCGTGAAATAGGAGGCCGAAAGTCCACAAGGGTGTTCGGCTACCAGGGCTCCCTTCACACTCTTAAACTGGAGTGCACTGAGCCATGTCTGAAGGTGCTTGACTTCCAAACCCCCTCCGACCTGGGACAGTATAGGACCGCCCGAGCCACCTCTTCGGTCTTCTTCCCGGCCCAAATGAAGCTAAAGACCGCTCTCTCCATCTGCTTCATGAGACTTCCGGGTGGGGACTCAATTTCCCCGGCAACAGTGCATTTCGAAACCAGAAGCGCATTAGCTAACTTGGCCCAATTCACTCTAGAAATGCCCACCTCCTGCCACCGTTCTTGCCCCTTCTTCATCTCCGCCAGAAATTTACCCCAGGTGCTCACGTGGACCCCTTCCTTAAAAAGTGGATACCGAGTATCCGAACGGGCCCATCGGTCACAGCTAAACCTGTAACCGCTGATCTCTCCCATTTGCCCCAGAGCATAATACTCGACTTCTCCTCATTGAGACGGGCACCGGTCGCAATGCAGTACTCAGCGAAAGCATCACGCATCCCGTTCAAGCTCCTTTCCGAGTCGACGAAGAAGGAAACATCATCTGCGTACGCAAGGTACTTCAACGACTCCCTCCTCCCCGGGACCGGAAAACCCTTAACACTATCCTTCCCAGCAACTCTTCTCAAAAGGGTCTCCACAGACCAAAACAAACAAAAGGGAAGAGAGAGGACATCCCTGCCTCACTCCTCTTTGAACCTCAAAGAGGGGGGACAGACGACCGGCAATAATGGCTCTCCCGGAGAGATCTCTGTACAACGCCCCAATCGCACTTCGGACAAATACTCCGAAGCCGTGGGCTTCTAACAATCTTCCAACAAACTCGTGCGATACCCTATCGAAAGCCTTGCTCTGCTCTGCCAAGAAGAGCCCCATCTTAATGCCCTTCTCGCCCAGGTAAGTGATAGCGTCTCGTATGCACCTAGTATTCCATTGCTTCCGGCGCCCCCCGATACCACACGTCTGGTTAGCACCAATGAGATGAACGGCCACCTTAGCAAGCCTGCTATTGATGACCCTCGCAAGGATCTTATAGTCCACTGTGGAGAGAGACGCCGGTCTCCAACCACTTAACTCCCTCGACGGGGCGTCGGGGTCTTGCACAGCAAAGTGACCATGCTCCTCCGCATGGTCCCCGGCATACGACCCACCTGCACAATCTCGTTGTACACCCTGGTAAGCCAGGGCGCTAACACATTAACAAACTTCTTGTAAAACTCCGACGGGAGACCATCACAACCCGGAGACTTACCTGGCGAAAGGGCCTGAATCGCCACCCTTACCTCGAACACCGAGAACTCCTCTTCGAGGCTATCCAAGTCCTCGTCTGGGATCCCCGGCGTACCTTCCAACCACATATCCATGACGGCAGGATCAATTTCCTCGCTGGAAAAGAGATCGCCGTAATACCTAGCAGCTTCCTGCAGGATCTGCTTATTGTCCCTCACCTCGGTACCATCAATATCAAGAACTTCCAGGTTCTCCCTCTTCCGCTCCGCCTCGAGCTTCCGGTAAATGTGATTAATATCCCGCTCCTGCTCAAAACCCCTAATAGCACCTTGAAGTTGAACTTCAGAGCCGATGCCTCTATAAAAATCGGAAATCTCTTGCCTGATCTGGGTAATGATCCCAAGGTTACACCCGTCTTCATTACCCTTCAGAGCCGCGTTCAGGAAGTTCATCAGAAAAACCTGAGTCCCCGCTTAGCTCTCGCCAACTCCTTACCCTGAGCAACCAAGGTGCTCCGGACCTCGTCCTTCACCCACTCCCAACCGCCGATCTGGTCATCGGTGGCCGTTTCTGCACCGGCCTCCAAGATCGAACGGATACGTGACAGCGCTTCAACGTCGTCTAACATTGACACGTTTAGGCGCCACGGTGTCGCTTTCCTCTCCTCGGCGCCGGCACACAGACGTCCATCACGACAACGCTGTGATCAGAGACAAACAACGGCTGTGAGTTAGGGTTAAAAACCTTGGCTCCCATAACCCAGTCCATCTTTGAGACCAACAGCATGTCGATCCTAGAAGCCAAATGATTCCTGTGCCAAGTGAACCCCGGCTCCTGCGGGAACAGCTGCCTCCACACGTCCTTAAGTTGCTGGTTCTTAATCAGATCCGTAAGACCCCTTCTGTACGGCTCTGACCACCTGCACCTGTGAGTACTCAACCGATCGATATGGTTATCCACAACCGAGTTGAAATACACAGCTTTACGACGGTGCGGATACCGTAAACGTGTGGTAACCTCATTTAAAATTGCTAAAGCTAGAATTGATAGGAAGATCAGCAATTTGCCATTTTCTTGTAGGACTTCCGTCCGCAGTGAGTAGAATTTAGGTCCCAGCCACCTACAGCGAGATCGCCTTTTGAGCAGGACACAGAAACGGAAGGAATGAGAGAGTAAGTCTAGCGACTTTGACAGAACAGTTTGTAGTGAGATTAGAGTATAGTAGATGGCTCCACCGTACAAGTACGATATTGCACATAGAGGGGTGAGATAATTTCAGAGGGGGGGCATAGGAAAGGATACCCATTTAACCAGTGGGTCCAGCCTGGAGGCCGTCACTTAACGTGCTCGTCCGATGCACGGCGGATATTCAGCGATTGTTAGCAAATCCCACCATCTCTGAAAGATCAGCCCAGGTTCGAACCTGAGAACTGTGTCTTCGAATACCATTCACTGGAAACAGAAAGAAAGGGACGTCATACTGTGCAGAAGCACGACGACCTCTCTCCCATTACGAACTTTTGTTGCCCAGCAACACCAACACGCTTGTTTCCCCGCTTCCATATATGAACATGGGATCGGTTCCACCGGTGTTTCACACACGCCCCGATACACACAACACGGTTCCACAAGCAAGGACACTCACACGCCCGACGCAACACCATACATACCGACGGCGGTGTCTCCTAGAACGACGGAGGGACAAGGCCCTTCGAAACGTTCATGTAGGAGGAAGTTCCTCCTTCGGAGGAGACCCAGTGACGTAGTCACCCAACGGATGACAACATCAGAGGAGGCAACAGCGGAGAGCAACAGGCTTCTCCAAAAACGAGGAAGCCTCCCCCTAAAGGCACACACACAGAACCGGCACACGCCAGAAACACACCAGACCACAACAAAAAATCTCCCCAAGGCACCCACTCCACCAAAACATGCACACAGGAAAAAAAAAATACACGCATACACACACACACAAATAAATAAAACACTCTCGCAAGCAACACCCCCGAAGCACAGCACACCGACCGCGGAAACCGGGGATCCGGAAACCGAAACTGGATCCAAACCGCAAAGCAGAAGAAGCTGAAACGAAACAAAAGCACCAAATCGACTGATCGGGGGTCCGGAAAACGGCGTCTCCGGAGCCCCTCACGCTCGATCCGAGAAGTTAGTAGAACACACAAAACATGTATCAACGAAACAAAACATCAACAAAAAATTCAAAAGGATCCGGTAATGCAGGATAGCAAGCCGAAACAAGGGTGGGCGGGAGGGGGTTAAGTTCTCCAGTGGAAGAAGTACTTTTCCCTAGTACCGGTAACAATCCGAGGATAGAAGACCCACCGATACCTGAAGGCACGGTCCGAAAATGTGTGGGCGTCAAGTTCAACCCTGTTCCGGATCTCGCACTTGACCTGCCAGGCAACTTTCATAGGGCTGAATCCCACATTACCGTGATTACAATAAAGAACTCTGTTCCTCTCTCTCCAGATTTTGTACGTCGTCTCCGTAATGATGAGCCTCCAGACATCCCTTCCCGCTTTGGGACCGGGATACTGGTAGAAAACATGCTGAGACATAAACTGCTGAGGGCGGCCGGCCCAATCCCAGACCAACCGCCAAACCTGCACAGCCATAGGGCAACTAAAAAACAAGTGGTGTCTATCTTCGATAAGATTGCAGGAAAGACACCTGTCAGTGACAGCACCACCCCACCTGCACTGCCGTTTCCTCGTAGGAAGGACATCATGCGCCAAACGTAACTTAAAGTCCCGTTTTTTGCAATCAACCCCAGCAGCATGGACACACATCCACGCCTCCCTCTTATCGAAGTTAACAACATTGAACTCAATGATCTTCTCCCTGGGTCTAGGAAGGACATGAAAGTACATCTGCTTCAAGTTATTCCCGTTCCGGTTGGCCTCCGCAAGGGCCTGAAGGTGCCCACCAAGCTTGTAACACTTATGGGTAGTTTCCCTGCGGGGCCCGAAAAAACGATAGCCAGGCAAGAACTTGTCCGCGGATAATCCAGTCAAAAAAGACACAAAATTCTTACACGGATGAGAGGAGTTAAGAGCCCCTTTAGTACTACGAAACTGAAGTGCGCTGAACCAAGAGGAAAGGTGTTTAACCTCTAAACCGCCTTCCTCCCTAGGACAAAAAAGGGCGGCTCTGGCTATCGCCTCAACGGCCTTACCAGCCCAGATGAAGGCCAAAATCTCCCTCTCCAATAACCTCAAAAGACTCCGAGGTAGTGACTCAAGCTCTCCGGCAAAAGCACACTTTGACACCAAGAGGGTATTGGCCAACTTAGCACGATTAGTCATTGAAATATGAAGCTTCTGCCACCTATCCCTTTCTTTCCGCACGTTAGAGAGGATGTCCCTCCAAGTTTTCTTATGAACACCGTCTCTATCTAAAAGGATACCCAGTATCCTGACGGGTCCATCAGTCACCTCCAGCCCATGAACGGCTGTGCAATCCCATCTTCCCCAGAGCAGCAGCTTGGACTTATCGTCATTCAGCTTAGCACCGGTGGCCCCACAGTACCCCGCGAAGACCTCCCGGACCTTAGTCAGACTTCCTTCCGAGTCCACAAAGAAGGTGACATCATCAGCATACGCCAAGTACTTCATGGAGTACGCACAACCAGGCACAGGAACCCCTTTGATGTTCGGGTGCGCCAGAACCTTCCTCAGCATGGTCTCGATGACCAAAACAAACAATAATGGAGAGAGAGGGCAGCCTTGTCTCACTCCTCTTCCAACCTCAAAGAGGGGAGAAAGACGGCCAGAAACAATAACTCTCCCATTGAGGTCTCTATACAAAGAGTCCACAGCCCTTCGGAATATTTCACCAAAGCCGTGAGCTTCCAGCAACTTCCTGATAAAATCGTGGGAGACCCGATCGAAGGCTTTGCTTTGATCCACAGAAAACATTCACAGCTTAAGATCTCTTTCGGTAACGTAAGTGACCAAGTCTCTTACGCACCTGATGTTGTGAAACGTTTGTCTCCCACGTATACTGCAGGTCTGACCAACACCAACCAGCTTCTCCGCAACCCGCAAAAGCCTAGCATTGATGATTTTTTCCATGATCTTGTAATCAATTGTAGATAGAAACACTGGTCTCCACCCACCAAGATCCCTGGCAGGATTCTCCGGGGTCTTACAAAGCAGAGTAACAATACTGGTTCTCATAGTTTCAGTCATGATTCCTCTATTCACAATGTGGTTGTAAATTCTACAAAGCCACGGAACCAGAATATTGGAAATTTTCTTATAGAACTCGGCCGGCAAGCCATCAATACCAGGAGACTTGTTGAGCTTGAGATCCCGGATCGCAGTCTTGACCTCATTATCAGTGAACTCCCTTTCCACGAGATTCCTATCCTCCTGCGCAAGAACCGGCGTGCCTTCCAACCAGGCATCCATAACCTCAGAGGCCACCGCTTCTTTGCTGAACAACTCACCGCAATAGTCAGCGGCGGCCTTCAGAATGTCGGGGAGATCCCTGACTTCCCTGTTGTCGATATCAAGACATTGGAGGTTCTCCCTAACTCTCTCAGCCTCCATCTTTCTGAAAATGTAGTTTATGTCACTCTCCTGCCGGAGCACTTTGAGGGAGCCGGTCAATTTGACCGCCGAACCCTCTTCCTTAAAAAAATGACTGATCCTACTTCTAACGTTATTAATCAGAGGAATTACAAGCTCCTTCCTCTCCACGAATCGCCGCATTCAGGATATTCATCAAAATCATGTGACGATTCCTCCTTTCCATGACAGACAGCCTACCTTTCTTCATAAGGTATTCCCTAATCTCTTTTTTAACCCTCTCCTCACGCCGCACTCATTGTCCGTAATCGTGGCTATCCCAGCGTTCAAAATAGAACGAAGGTGCACCAGCGTTTCTTCGTCTTCTAACATGGAGACGTTCATTCGCCAGGGGTTGCACCCCTCTCTCTCGGAACCGGGACACAGACATTCATCATGACGGCCGTGTGGTCAGAAATGTACCTCAGAGGAGAGTTAGGGCTGAAAATTTCAACTTTGTCAATCCAATCAATCTTGGAGACAAGAAACATATCAATGCGGGACGCAATGGTCTCTCTGTGCCAAGTGTAGCCTGGCTCTCTAGGGTTAAGAGTTTTCCAGACATCGTAAAGACCCTGAGTGTCCAGGATAGCCTTAATCACGTTCTCATAGGCTTCAGACCACCTACCATTGCCCGCCCTATCAAGGTGACTATCGATGACGGCATTAAAGTCTCCGCCGACAATCAAGACGTCCTCCGAACTCCTAAAGAAAAACGGGAGCTGGTTGTAGAACGACCGTTGCATGTTTCCCTGGTTCGGAGCGTAAACACATACAAGCTTCATGGACATACTACCACTGTGAACGGTCAGAGCAATCAGCCGACCCTCGCCGTCCGTTTAAAATTGCGAAATATATCTCTCGAACTTCTCTTTAAAAATAATGGCAACACCCGTGTAGCCGGTACTGCCTAAAGAGTACTTAAACCTTAGCCCGGAATTTCTTCGAAAGGCAAACAACTTGGCCAAGTCCGTATGATGCGTCTCCTGAATCATAAGGAAGTCCAGATTACTCTGGCGAAGAATCCTTCAACCCAACAATGCTTCTCCGCAGAGTTAAGGCCTTGAACATTCAACGTACCAATCCTAATGTTGGTGCCGAGAAAATTGACCCTACTGGTATGCATACTTACCTTGGGCTGAAAAGGGAAAGTGGATATTAAACAAAGACAAAAATAAACAAGAGTCATGAAAACTTGGAAACGGAGAGAGAGGAAAAGAAACCACATTACTTGTCAAATTTCACCTTCTTTGCTGCACCGCGATCCATTTTCTTAGCAGTAAAACTCTGGCCGTTTGCCGTCGGAACGACGTGACCTGTGCCGTGCAACATCACAACGGACGCCGCGGCAAGCTCGTTGACAGCCTTAAAATTAGCTGCCGTGAATTCTTTGCCAGAGTTTTTAAACATACTCTGGTACTGGTGCTGTAAGTTAGCCCGAACAGTGTCCACATCTTCATCATCACCCGTCACAGGCTCCGTAGAAGCCCAGAACTTGCCACTTATTGCCTCAGTACCAGAGTGCTGGCGAACCTGCGCACCACCAACACCGACAGCCCGGACTCCATCGAGCGGAGCCCAGATTGTCCCGGCAGTCTCCGGCATCGCTTCCGTGTCAGCGGCGACGTGGCTACCGCTCGTGGTCGTAGCGCGTCCAAGCGCAAGTGCGCCTCCGGGACCCCCGACGTGCTCTGATAGCCCATCGGAGGGTGGAGTAAGGTATGAAGCTTCCCTTTCGGAAAGACGCACGCCCTGACCATCCACAGTCGCGGAGGAAGACCGCTGCCCCCTTGCGTTGGCCAGGAGGGCAGGTGACCTCATATCCGTCCCTTCCCATTGACCGGTGTCGTTGGGAAGATCCGGAAATAAATCATGCACTGGGTCAGTGGAAACCAAATTCACCTCTTTCGCACCAAAACATTGGACTTCAGATTTTTCACGGTTCGTGGCAGCACCAAAACACTCAATAACACTATTATCACAATCGTTATCAACAACATTACTACAATTATCAGTTAAATCATTAGAAATATCAATATCACTGTCATCATTACATTCTATATCATCTTAGATCTTTCACGAATAGCAATTCCCTCCTCAGTACTCTCACTAAGATCAGAATCATACTTACTGCCCTCCGTACCATCAGCACTGGAGGTCTCCCCTTCTTCGCTGGACATCTCACTACCTCCAGACTCGGTTCGAGCACTACTGGGAGTCTGAAGGCCCTTAGGAATGGTTTCACTAGGAATATCAACCTCCATATTCTTATCCTCTGTATCGTCACAATTTTCAGCCATCTTACTACCCTCCACAATACTCACACTTCCGGGGATAGACTGAAGAACCCGAACCTCTTCAGGAGTCAAATTTCTTGACTTTTTAATAACCTTCGTAAAATCATCCTCATCCGAACTCGAAGAAGACAGACCCCGCTTCCCATCTTCACCGATAGGAACGGTTTCTCTTTTCTTCGCTGTAAAAGAAACACTCTCTTTAGTAACCTTACCTGTATTGTTGCCTTTCTTAGGCACAACACTTACCTGTTGGTTCTCCAGAGCCTCTTGTGCTTGCACCGAGCTGAGAATTTGGTGGGCCCCTTCTGTTTTGCTCGAGGCCTCAGCCTCGGCAACACTTCCTGAGCCCCCTCCTCCTCAGCGTGGCAAGCCTCCATTTCGTCATCACGCTTGGAGTGTTCGCCCCCTCCAAGCATCTGCGCAAAGGACCTCTGACTGCAGGCCTTCCTCTGGTGGTGCGGAGATTTGCAATTTCCACACACCTCCTTGCAATCTTCAGCTGAGTGCCCTAAAATATGGCAATTGCTACAAGTGAACTTTTCACAGTCCACAGCAATGTGTCCAGCGTGGCTGCAGCGTCTACACACCCGAATCTGGCCCCTGTAAATGTTCATGCAACGTTGACCGTTCACTTGCATAAAGTTAGGAATAGGTTCCTTCGTATCAATGGAAATTACACGGGTAGCTGACAAGGCCCCTTTCATGTGGGGAGCATTCTTTCTTACTTCAAACTTGACGGTCCTCACCTTACCAAATTTCGAAAAAGCAGTAGCAACCTCGGAATTGGTGATGCCGCAATGCAGATATTTACAAAAAACTAACTTCACATTAGTCTGGGCGTTAGGGTACTTCATCAAAGTATTGTTGCACTCAACCTCACAATCAAGAAGCTTGTAATAATATTCCCTCTTATTAAGCACCACTTTGAGTTTGTTTTTATTTGCCTCTTGGATCAGGGCAAAAACTGGAGTCGAAGGAGACCCTAAATGTTTATACAGCGCTAAACAAACGTCTGTAGCAGAAATACCCTTATGGGTGACAACAATAACGTTAGCCCTATCGGGCTCAGTCAAAACCCCTGGAGAGAAAGCCCTAGCGCGCGAACTACGAAGGGGTGTGACGACACGGTCAAAGGGCCATCGCAATCCCTCTCTCCAGAGAGGTCAAACGTAAAGGGAATGCCGATATTAGCTTCGCGTTCATGCGGCATTGATCCGTATTGAGCTTTCGGTAGTCTTGCACGTGAGTAAGCATTTTTATACAACATACCTGGAAAATATTGAGTGCCTTTATATAGATCTAATTACAAAGCACATCCAAAAGCCACTATTTTCAGCTTTCCTGAAAGTGAAAGCTTTCGAAGAAGGCGGATTTCTTCCGTACCAAAGAATTTCGAACCCACCGTGAATTCAAAGGTTAGTTAAGCTTAATTATACTCATGACAGTATTTTCTGCTTTCGTTGTAAATACAATTATAATTTAATGAATTGTTAGTCGTTTATTGTTGTTTTTTTTTTTTATTGACTGAATAAAATTTAAGGGCTAGCCTTCCGATTATCAGCTCATTATTTATTGTCGCTTAAATAATGGTATTAATTATCATTCAACATTTCATTTCCATAAAAAAATAGTTAATTTTCTTTACAAAATTCGTAGTTAATAGTGTTCAAATTGAAAAAACAGATGTGCATATATTATCAGCGCATCAAGTACTAAGGCTAACCAGGCAAAAAAGCTGGCGATAAATAATTACGTTATTTATTAATTAACATTTCATTTCCGTAAAACAAATGTCATTTTTCTTCATAAAATTACTGTGTATGTGTCCTAATTAAAACAATAATCCGCAGGAAATGTGCAGAACTACTTGATGCGCTGATAATCTGAAGGCTAGCCCAAAGAAAAGTTTATTGGAATGTCCAACAAATGTATCCGAAAGTTTGGAATCAATATATTCCATGTTCATTTGACCAATAACTTTTTCTTAAATGATTTTAATTTATAATTTATTTTTTTCCTTCTAGAAATAGTTGCAAGATTTGAGCACACATCTTACCGTATTTTCAGTAAATATACTCACTAAATCGGAAAATTTGCTTTCGCGTTCGTTACGTACTTACGGAAAAGTCTTTTCTTTTTTTTACTTTCATTTTACTTAATCGAACGCGAAGGGAATTTCTAAAAGTTATAAGTAAAATGATTGTTTATATAGTCCTACCAATTTGCCATTAACGCACTTAAAAAGATCGTAGTTGCAAAAATTCTTAACGTTAAATGCTGGGTGATGTTATCTAAGGACAAAAAATACAGAGAAAAAAAAACCGGTCGATTTATTGTTGTGGGCACAAATTGCCTAGTATCGCAGTAGAGAAATTATTTATCTGCGTAAACACCGCTGTACTTCGTCGGCGTTTTCAGGAGCGGATCGCAAAACCCCCTGGCTCGAGTCGGTCGGCCCACTAGCTTTGACATCACAGACCAGTTCGGAGGCTTTCTTTATCTTCAGGGGTTTTGGCTCAGTCCTAGCAGCCATCGAGGTAGAGGACAAAGTCCGACCCCTCCAGGCGCTCACACAACAGAAAAAGTTTATAAAACACAAACCCTCGCTAATGAAAATACCTATTCTCCTAAACCTTGTAATCCAAACGAACAGGCACACTTATCCGTGAAATGAATGCAGTCTGAACTGCTAACCATTAAACCACTTGAGGAACTGTTGCATTATAAAAACTAAGTGTTTGCTAAATTATATATACATTATTTTACAAAGAAATTACTGCAAATAATTAGTTTAAAGAACAGTGTATGATTTTATTTGTATTTTCAAACGTAAAATAGATGTCATGCAGTGACTCAGTTGTCTGTTCACCTGAGAACAATTCATTTATATAATAATAGAGATTGCGCGTGCAGCAACCCCCGCTACCACAGTTATGCACCCAAAGCAACCGCAGTTTGCGGATGTGGCAGGTTTCAGCCAACGCAATGTCTTCCTATAACATTCACTGGTAACTGAAAGAAAGTGACGTCATAATGTGCACACTATGGTGCACACGCCTAACGACCTCTCTCCCATTATGAACTTTTGTTGCCCAGCAACGCCAATACACTTGTTTCTCCTCTCGCATGTATTAACATGGGATTGGTTCCACCGGTGTTTCACGCACGCCACTCTACGTTTCCAGGAGCAAGGACTCTCACACCCCC
Source organism: Macrothele yani (assembly GCA_039090855.1). NCBI lineage: Eukaryota > Metazoa > Arthropoda > Arachnida > Araneae > Macrothelidae > Macrothele > Macrothele yani. The sequence continues at coordinate 56,861,091 of CM077032.1, read as the reverse complement.
GATGCAACACCATACATTTGGACTGGGGAGTCTCCTAACACGACGTAGGGACAGCAGGGTCCTCCGAAATGTGCATTCAGGAGGAAGTTCTTCCCAGTGATATGGTCACTCCACGGATGACAACATCAGAGGAGGCAACGGCGGAGAGCAACAGGCTTCTCCAAAAACGAGGAAGCCCCCCCTACAAGCACACACACAGTACCGGCTCAGGCCAGACACACACCAGACAACAACAAAAAAACGGTAAATGTTACTTTAGCGTCCTAAATTATTTCGTCGGAAAAATTTAACTGTGTGGGAAAAGTGTGACGTACAATTTTTTAAGCACACAAAATAACGGGGAATGGTGCAAAAATATAGTATTTTTGGATAAAAGGAAATAATTTTTCTGAAGTATTAACCTATGAGTGAGATGGCTTGCAGCAGTTAGTGCGGGAGGGTGAAGGTTCCGTGCATCGGAACGGAGTACGAGTTGGCAGTGAATACGCGGAAGAATACAAAAGGAGTGGGATGTATTTTTCGGAAGAGTGTGATGCGTCGTGTAATCTTGCGCAGGTAGAAGTACATCAAACCTGCTTTATTATTAATTTTTTTATAAAGATATGTGCGGAATGTCGTTATTATTAGTTTCACAATGTCTCCGAAAGGAAGGAAAATAAGGAATGTAAATAAATTTATGTAAAACAGAAGTTTTGGTTCCGGTTGAACACAAAGTTTTATTTATGGTTTGGAAAAGGTGCAGTGGTAGGTGATTTCCTGAAGCACTTCATTTGTAGTTCTGCTGTTATTCCGTACATCGTAGCTCACATTTTCCTCTCGTGAAACGGAAATTTTTCAAAATAAATTTTTTTCATTAATTCAGATATCGTACTAGCCTACAGTTTCCAGTGTTGTGGCGGATAATGGCATTTTAAGCCCTGACGAAATCCGAAAACAAGTGTGGAGACTGACGATTTTGTAATTACGCTTTCTCAAAATTATCCTTTTAAACATAGCAAGTTACAATGCTGGGTAAGACCGACCTCTTTCCTTCCGCGTATTCCTACTGGTATTCCTATAAGATGCTTCTGTGACTACGTACTGCTGAACCGTATTCTTACAGCCGTTGCTTCCATTCACGGGACTCCACCTTGACTCCACCGCGACAGCGTCAAGGTGGAGTGTGACGCATTGCCGCAGCTTCTGTTCACTGTGTCGTACTTACAGCACGTAAATATTACGATAAAGATCTTTAAAAAACACTATAGTGATGAAATGTTTTCACCATTTGCCATGAAATTACGTACAGCCGGGTGGCGCAGTGGTCTAAGGCGCTGACCTCTGATCATTCGTCCGTAAGGGGTCCGGGTTCGAATCCCGGTCAGGCATGGATGTTGTGTTTGTCTTACGGCACTGGCTCTCTCCCTTCCCTGGAACCAGTGACCCTAAATTAGGGACGGGCGACTGCTTATAGCCCATTGAGTTGCTCACGGTGGTCGTTAAACCTCCAATCAAAAAAAAAAAAAGAAATTACGTACTTTAAAATCTGCACGTCTCACTTTTTCGAAATCCTTGAACATTTTTAACGAAATGATTTAACGACTATGTGGTAACAAAAGGTAATGTAAAGTGGAGATTAAAAAAGTAACAACGCCGGAAAATCGACTACATTTCGGTAGCGAAAAGAAGCAGATTAATTTCCAGTATAATTCAATACAACCTTTTATTTTGTATCCGAATTTTATGTCCCATGAGATCCTTATTTGTTTTGGTAAAAATCTCAGGTCCCCACCGTGTTGTTTCACAAACGCATGTAAACGCAACTTTGCTTTATAAGTGAAGAATTCATTCGGAATTGGACATCTTTACTGCAGTAACTGTGAGGGAAATGAAAATTTTAGAATGCCGCTCATACGAACCTTTATGCATTGGTTACGTTCGAAGGGGAGGTTACGGTTATCTTTGTCTTCAAATACCATTCACTGGAAACAGAAAGAAAGGGACGTCATATTGTGCAAAAGCACGACGACCTCTCTCCCATTACGAACTTTTGTTGCCCAGCAACACCAACACGCTTGTTTCCCCGCTCCCATGTATGAACATGGGATCGGTTCCACCGGTGTTTCACACACGCCCCGATACACACACCACGGTTCCACAAGCAAGGACACTCACACCCCCGACGCAACACACTACAAACCGACGGCGGAGTCTCCTAGAACGACGGAGAGACAAGGCCCTTCGAAACGTTCATGTAGGAGGAAATTCCTCCTTCGGAGGAGACCCCGTGACATAGTCACCCAACGGATGACAACATCAGAGGAGGCAACGGCGGAGAGCAACAGGCATCTCCAAGAACGAGGAAGCCTCCCCCTAAAGACACACACACAGAACCGGCACACGCCAGTCACACACCAGACAACAACAAAAAACTCCCCAAGGCATCCGCTCCACAAAAAAAAAAAAAAAAAAAAAAAAAAAGCACATACACATACAAATAAATAAAACACTCTCGCAAGCAACACCCCCGAAGCACAGCACACCGAAAGCGGAAACCGGGGGTCCGGAAACCGAAGCTGGATCCAAACCGCAAAGCAGAAGTGGCTGAAACGAAACAAAAAGCACCGAATCGACCGATCGGGGGTCCGGAAAACGGCGTCTCCGGAGCCCCTTACGCTCGATCCGAGAAGTTAGTAGAACACACAAACCATGTATCAACGAAACAAAACATCAACCAAAAAATCAAAAGGATCCGGTAATGCAGGATTGCAAGCCGAAACAAGGGGGGTGGGAGGGGGTTAAGTTCTCCAGTGGAAGAAGTACTTTTCCCTAGTACCGGTAACAATCCGAGGCCAGAAGACCCACCGATACCTGAAGGCACGGTCCGAAAGGGAATGGGCGTCAAGTTCAACCCTGTTCCAGATCTCGCACTTGACCTGCCAGGCAACTTTCATAGGGCTGAATCCCTCATTACCGTGATTACAATAAAGAACTCTTTTCCTCTCTCTCCAGATTTTGTACGTCGTCTCCGTAAAAGATGAGCCTCCAGACACCCCTTCCCGCTTTGGAACCGGGATACTGGTAGAAAACATGCTGAGGGCGGCCGGCCCAATCTCAGTTTTACTGAAAGTGAATACAGTTATCATTCTTCGGATTAAAGTTTATTAAAAACCCTTATATTGCACTATGTTTTCCAGTTAAAAGTGCTTTATTCTTGTGCCAGTTTAGTGAAAAATGTAAGTGGATGTAATATTAAATTTTGTGTAGGATTTATATTACTATATCTGTGGCACTTATAAATATAATTTGCTTGCAGTAGTAACAAAATTTCAAATAACAAGTTAAAAATTCAAATTAATTTGGTCACATGACCTTTCGCTTCAGGGCCTTTTCTTTACAGTACAGTCAAATGAAGGAGTTAATGAGAGCATGCATTTCTGATGGACCCAACCTAAGAAAAATCTAAGAACCTTGCTATTAACCTTTTACACATAGTACTAGAGATAGTTTTAAGAAGATTTAAAAATCGACAGTGCAATAATTTCCGGTTGTTCTTCCATCGGTTAACGTGAAGATTATGGTAAAAAATTCAGGGACGAAAAGTTAAAAAAAAACCGTGACGTACATCCTTTTTGAAATCAAAAATGATGTAAAATAACAAAAACAAATCATTGACAGAATCATTTTTGAAAACGTTTTGCGTAAAATTCACCTGTCCATGAGATACGCCGAAACCCAGACAGCGGCAACGATGACGCTTGCGTGCCCGGTGCGAGCCGTGCCGTTCGGTTTGGGCAAAAGTACTGGTGATCGATGCAGGAACACGCCGCGAGAGATTAGTGTTTCGGTGTAAGCACGGCCTCGCCTGAGTCAGACGCTACTGCTCTTCCCTGTTGTCGCTGGTGGAAATATCTACCTCCGCTACAAAAAATAGTCTCGGTGTTAAGAGCAAAAGTATCACAAGTACTGTTCAGAATCCAGTTTTCGTTGGGCAACAGTTTTTTGAACGAAATTGCTATGTAAAACAAGTTTTTCAAGACCACAGAGCATTTTTCAGAAATAAGTTTGATAATATGGAGGAGACTGGCACAAGACAGACCGTTGTGGAAGAAATTTGGGGAGATCTTCGTAAAGCAGTGGATTGATAATGGCTGACAATGATGATGATGGGAAGTTACTCAGTCAAGTGTATGGCACTTTCAGCTGATGCTGTCTAGCTTGGAGAGGAAGCAAGTGGTAGAAAACTTCTCCTAAGACAGCGACAATAAATTGGCAATCGGGCAAACTCGAAGGGGATGTGTTACTTAAGGAGATAGTAGGGGATAGAGTTCGGACTCCACCGCACTGCCATCCACAATCCACATTACTTCTCTTGAAACTGATCTCTATCTTTAGTTTGTTGCAGAGAAACGGATTTCACAATTTTTTTCCAAATTGGGGGGAGGGGTGCGTGAAGTGATCATACGTGGAAGGAATACGTATCTTCCATTGCCAGGTGAAAAAGTTTTAAAGTCGGGGGGAGGCAAAAAGGTAAACAACGAGATTGTAATTGCTCTTTAGCAAATGAACAAGGTAAACGGAAATATTCTTTTGGTGAATATTAATATATTTTTAAATAACAATATTCACCAAAAGAATACGTGCACAGTTGAAAAACTGTGAAATGCTGTATTATGGAAACTTTTTGATATTTCTTCCAATTAGGGCCCGTCCAGCGAAAAGTAACGGAAGGCATACCGAAGTTGGTGGTTCGAATTTTCCTTTTGGGAGAATAAATTAGATGTTTTACTCTATAAATACTATTTATGGAGTTTTGTTACACGTTCAGAATGTGTATACTATTTATGGAGTTCTGTTCTGTTTAGTATGTGTGTGCGCGAATTGTGTGAGAAATAATCATCAAATAGTTAGAAAGGATTGGGACAATCCGTTCTAAACTTTTGGGAGGAAAAAGTAAAATCACTGTGATGTTTACAAAATTTATCGTCCAAACGTCATGTAAAAGTTGGACTTAATCTGTTAGTGAGCAAAATCCTATCGGGCACACTGCGACATCCATCAGATACGATACGAACATTCCATAAAACGTGTCACTGGAGAACTGTTAATTCCCCCTTTAGATGGCGCCACATACGCAAGAGGGACCGACCCGTAAAGGAAGTTTCCTAGATCGGTATTTCCACATTCTCCCCAACTTTCATATGTTTCATAAGTATTTCGACTTTTTTTTAGTAACAAGCAATCTTACAAGTGGCAGGCTGACAAGGTGAGAAAAATATCTGAGGTCGGGATTTCTTATTCCCTCGTGCTCATATTAATCCACCCGGCTGCCACGTGATTTTCTTCTGGGTCTGTTTATGAGGTTTCCAGACAGCACGATGCAGCTGTCGAAAATGCCAATATGCGGCGCCTCCGTCACCTCCCCCTGCTCGGGAAAGCGAAACTGTAAGACCGGTTCGAAAAAAATAAGGTAGAAGAACCTCCGACTCTCTCATGAGCGTAACCATTGGAGGGAGGGGGGGTGTAGAACTCTCCCGGACTTTCAAGCATTTGTTTTAAAGCATTTTTTTCTAATGAAAGTTGACGCATTTTTATTAAATTAAAGCATTTTTTTTAGTGAAAGTCACATTTTAACCAAAACCTTTGGGCCGCGGGTGGCCTATTGGGCAACGTTCGTGACTGCCACGGAAAGGACCTCAGGTTCGATCCCAGGCAGATACGAACGCTCGGTCCACTATATATTCGCCGTGCGTAGGATGGACACGTTAAGCCGTCGGACCCCGGGTACTGACCCCCGGGAACGGCGTCTTCCTGCCCCTTACTACTTCGCTTTCGTGTCACTTTCCTAAGGGGCACCCTAGCACAAATTTCGTAGCTTCCTATTTCTAAGGGTTGTTAAAAACCTGAGGTCACACGCTCCGTTCCTAAAATCCTCTACATATGAAAATTTTTGTTTATCAACCAAAACCTTTAAAAAATTAGTTCCGGAAGGGGGGGCAGCACAGTCCATCGAAATTGTTTTGTATTGGACCCTCTCTAAATACGCCCTTGGTATTTTTTTTATTTTGAACTTATTATTGTACTCTTAATTTACAGATTTTTATTCGAAGAACTGGAATTTCTCGTCCTTACTATTCTGACTATGTACTGCTTTATTTTTTACCTCCAAACTTAGAAATAAATAAATAAACTTTGCTGTCATTTTGGGGCTTTTGTTTGGGTCGGTGGCCTGGTGGCCCATCGTTTCACACACCACTGACGAAGACAGGAAATATACAAACATCATTGTTTTCTGCGATTTGCAAGTTCCTAAAATAAACCACTAAAGAATAGGAAATATTATAAAGTAAAAAAAAGGAGGCCCTTTCATTGCTTGTGTAAGCGGAGCCATCCTGTACTTCTGCATGTGTGTAGTATCCTTCCGCGCTGACCACAGCTAGTCAAGCTGGTGGTTGCCCTGCACGTGTGGGACGGTTAGGCCTAACCTGTTTTGCGGAGATTCTTCCGCTGAGACCACGGGCAGACTTGGCAGATATTCTAGCGGTAGTCACAGCGTCATCGCCGCCGCTGACTGGAATTCCGCTTGCCGGATAGACAGATAAATGTTACGTAAAACGTTTTCAAAATATACTCTATTAATGAAATTCTTTTGTCATTTTACATCATTTTTGATTTCAAAAAGGATGTACGTCACAGTTTTTTGAAATTTTTTGTCCCTGAATTTTGCACCATAATCTTCACGTTTACCCTTCCATCTTGGGCCTTGTGTATGAAACAAAATTCCACTCTTCATTTGCAGTGATCAGCAAAGGGATTCACTAATCCTCTTGGAAAACTTTAAAATAGACTACGAGACTTAAGAGTTACGATTTTTACATCATTACCCCACATGTGAATGCAATGAACTGTGTGAGAGACATTACAGAAACATTCAGTTAATTTATATACTAACTGAAGTGCAAATCCATTTTTTTTTTCATTTGGTGTTTAACTTAACCATGAGCAACTCAATGGACTACAAGCAGTTGCTCATCACTGATTTGGGCCCATCTGTTTCGGGGAGAGCAGTAGTGCAGCATAAAACAAGCACACTATTCATGACATACCCAGATCCATCTTTAGTGAATGATTAGAAGCCAGCATATCATACCACTAGGCCACCGGAGGGTCTCAAATTTTGAAACAGGGAATTAAGTTTTTACAAAGCACTACTTTTTCCCCCACAGTTAATTTCACTAAGGAACCTTTAGTTGATTTTGATTTATTTCATATTCAATATCAGAAGTAACACTAGACTAATAACACTGGGGTGCTAAACAAGGCTTAATTTATTTTGCTACATTGTACTCACACCATTCCCTTGCTTCCATAACAAATAAAACAAGAAAACTGCAGAATTTTAAAATTCATAATTGTCACTTAATTTGGTTGTATTTTAAATTTGAGATAAATTAATTTAATTTCACTTGCAACCAATGTAACCTTGTGATATTCAGTTTTAGGATTAATTTTAGTGCAGTAATATATTATTTAAATGTTGACCTTTTCTCCATTTTTGGTGGGTTTTTGAGAATACAGAGATGGTCCCTAGTTGCTTTGCTGTGGTGAGGAGTTATGAGCAATAAAGGAAGAAAGGGGAAGCCCACCAAATGACACACCAAAAAACGTCACAAGAAAAAACAACAATAACAATAAAAAAAAAAACAGATTCAGCATATGCGACCAAAATGCCCAAGTATCCAATTGATCATGTCCACCAGGGACATACAATGTAGCCAAATCTTGTGAAGAAACTATGTCTAAAAAATGTATGAACTGCATTACACACCCGATGATCTGTGGGCATGTCCTAAAGCAAGTGGTGGTTCCATACGCATCCTTTGGTATCATATAATAACCAAATAAAAATTTAACATCGATATTTTTTGTCTTCTTTATTTATTTATTTTATGATTGATCATTGATTTAAAATAATAATCATGTTATTCCAAATTTAGTCAAGGCTTACAAATTTTTCTTTTAACTTAAGCAAAAAACTTTCTTGGAGATTATTTAGGGGCTCACTGGTAGGTGCTGTGACCCCTGATTATGGGGGGGGGAGGGGGAGCTCACAGCTAAAAGGGCCTGTCTCAACAAAAACATCTGCAAAACTTTTTGGTCATTTTGAAACTGCTTAAAGAAATAGCCAGGAATTTTTGACAGCCACTTCGAATGAGGTATTAAGCAGAAAAGTAATTTTTTTTTTTTTTTTTGGTAAATAAGTAAAATCTTGAGAAATCATTTGTTACAGTTTTGAAGTTTATAAAAACTGGATGACAGACAGGAAAGCGGCAACTTCAGAGGATGTGATGAAGCCCCTTTTCATAGCAATGGCAATAGTTCCTATACATGTACGTATATTAATAAGCAAATGTGAAAGAAATATCAGTTCAAGGAATGACATTTTTACACCACTGAGAATAAAGTGTTTTTATTGAGAATAAGGTGTATTACAATTGTTTGCACATAACTGTGCATTCTTAAAAATATATAATGAACAAAAAAATGTTCTTTGTGTGGACAAAAAAACAGAGAGCCTATGTCTTTGTTTCTTTACAAGAATTAAGGAAAACAAATTTGCTATGTGCAAAACATTGTGGCATTTTTTACATGTGTATTTTTTTTAATCAAGAGTAAATAATTCAAAAAGTTCTGCTTTTTTTTGCAACATTACTCTTTAATTGTTACTCATTTACAAATCAGAAAATGCCATTATTAGTATGACTGACCAAGCCTTTAGGTATTGGTGGGGGGACCAAGAACAACTACACCTTTCATTGGGGTTACTTATCCCCTTAGTTTCGGCCCTTGAAACCAGAGGGATCTCTCTGGGAGTGTTGGGCTTTTTCTAGTGTTATTTTTTTGTGACTTGTGATTGTTGTTTTGGTGGAGGTTAGCCTCCGACCCTTTCATCTGTAGTTTAATCTGTCTTCTCTCCGGTCGAGGTTGGAGGTGCTGACCCAGACGGCAGGAGGCTATGTGAGTCGGGGGAGTGAATGTTTTGGTTCTGTCTCTGCTCTATCTCTTATGGTGTGGTGTGAATGGATGGTATCTGAAACGTGGGCATTGTGTATTTTCTGCTTGTGGTGTGCTGGTTCTGTGTACATGAGGGCCGGGGAGGCACCTGCCATGCGTCATGTGAGTGCCTTGGTGCACCTGTCGGCCCGGTGTCCTCTCTGACAGTCTCCCGTTCGGGTCGCTGTCACCTGGTCACCTCTGAAGGGCACTTTTGTCCACCTACATGCACGTTCCGGGTGTACCTTCGGGTCGCACCCCCCTTTCTATGTGACCTCGATGCCTGTTTGTGTGCGGGTCCTTTCGAGTTCTTCGGAGGATCTGTATGACTCGGGGGTTTGTCTGGTGTTGCTTGTTGGGCCATGGTGAGAGTGTGTGTAAACATCAGTGAACCCTGTCCAGGTGTATACCTGGGGTGTGGTGAACAGTGTGAAGATGTGTTGCAACAAAGTTCGTGTATGGGGGAGGGGACATCGTGTGAGAACACCTTGGGGCGCTCCCCTCTCCCAGCCTCCATGATTTGGGGGTCTTATGCAAAGACAAATTGCCCCAATGTTTGGAGTTGGTGAAATATAGATGATTTTGACATCAATAATAATTTTACTTCTTTTTCTGTTCTTTGGAGGGGATGGGAGCAGCATTAACAACCATGGGAACCAATTCTAGGTGCTATACAAAGCTGCTCGTCCTCAATTTGTAGCCAACGAAGGGAGAGAACCACTGCCTTAAAACAAATACACTACTAATGCCCCACCTGAGACTTGAAACTGAACTGATGAGTAGTCAGAAGTCAGTGCATACACCATTGCATACATACATATCACTAAGCTGTTCTCTGAGATTCAGAGGTTAGCTCCAAAAAGAAATACTAACTTCCAGATATTTTTACTTATTGTTGTCGTATCAAACTTCGCCATTTACAGCGATCTTGACGTACAACTCGTGCTTCACTGATATCCATTACACACTGTACACAAGATCTTTTATACTTCATACTCATAATCTTTTTCTCATGCAGACACTCCTGAATCTGATCCACCCATGTCTTCCTTGGCCTTCCTCTGCCTTTCCTTCCTGCCCCTTGGGCTGAAAATATTTTCTTAGTAAGCATTTCATCACTCATTCTTTCAACATGGCCAAACCACCGAAGAATATTGGTCTCCACCTTGCTAACAACATTTTGCTTCACATCACACAACTGCAATACATCTTCATTCCTCACACAATCAGATCGTGTCTTGCCACAAGCCCCACGTAAGTAACGCATTTCTCCAGCACACAAATGACTCCTATGCTTCTTCTGCAGTTCCCAGGTTTCACTGCCATACATCACAGTAGGAACAATTACTGTTTCATACACAGCCACGCGGGACTCCCTAGAGAACCCATCATTCCTCTGAAAACCTCCCAGAGCAACTATGACTTTCAAAGAAGAATTCACTTGCCTACTGATTTCACCATCCAACTTGTTCTCTCTGTCAAACATGCTTCCTAAATACACAAACTCACTCACCTGGTCAATCACAGTGCCACTTATACTTACATTACATTCAGTGCTACCCATTCCTCTCTCAAACACCGTAACTTTGGTTTTTCCCTTATTTGTACTCTGTTTGAATTTCATGCAAACTTCGTGCATCCGAGTCAACATACTCTGCAACTCACTTTTGCTCTATGCCAACAGGACAGTGTCATCAGCATACAGCAATCTGCACACACGGATATCACCAAGACATAAGCCGCTATTATCTATTTTGGCCTCACGCATGCATGCGTCCATAAATATATTAAACAGCCATGGTGACATTACACAACCTTGTCTAACTCCTGCACCAATGGAAAAACATTTTGATAAAACACCATTCACTCGTACACAAGCTCTACTACCAGCATACACGGCTTTTACACTATTAAGTAGATTCCCAGTACACCATATTCATTCAATACCTTCCACAAAAGTGTCCTATTGACTCAGTCGTAAGCTTTCTCTAAATCTATGAAGGCAGTAAAAACTTTCTTCCCAACAGCCAGATACTTTTCAATCATCATGCGTAATGCAAAAATCTGGTTAGTGCAGCCTTTACCAGGCATAAAACCACTCTGAACATCCCAAACTTTCAATGATGTAAGACCCCGTACTTTTTCAATAACAACCTTACCAAACACTTTCCCTGGCACACTCAGTAGGCTAATAGCATAGACCATTGTACCACAAATAATACAAGTTACTTCAAAAGGCAAACAGTTGTTGGAATAAATCATGTTGTCTCAATGCAAGGGATATCGAAGACAGTGCCACGTGGCAGTTACATGTTTTGTGTGTGTGATCATGATGCATTTCAAGGAAGTCGGCCACAGTTCTTTAAAAAATAAAATTTGCATGATACGATGGTAATGTCCTAATACAAGCACCTTTGAAATCCACCGGCAGATGCAGCTCAGCTTTGCGGCCAGAATTACTGCCGAGGACGGTGTGTTGCAGAAGGAAATACCGTCGACTCTCGTAGCCTTATGGGGACCATCAACAAATTGCAAATGTAAAAGTCACTTAGGAAACGAAGACTGGTTCTCTTAAGGGACCATCAACAAATTGAAATGTCAGTTATTACGGCCACACGAAAAAGCATGTCTCTTAGCAAGTAAGTAACCGATTTGCAAGCAAATGGTCTCTTTCTACTCAGGAACAAATTACCCATGCGATACGATGCAGAATTACGTTCCATCCAGCTGCCATCTGTCCGTCCGTCCAAAAGAACAAAAAAAAATAATAATGCAACTGCAGTAAAATGAAAAACGTGCGACGACAGTCTTTTTTCTAGAGCAGAAAATTCTCCATTCCAAACTTTTTTTTATTCTTTAAATCTAGTTGCCTGACCGGGCAACTAGATTTCATTTTTACTTGCTCAGGCCAATAATTTACATACCCCAGGCATCTCGGGCATGGTATTTTTCAAATCCTGCTATTTATCCATAGATTATTGGTAAATATGATGCACAGTTGTGTTTACACCAAAGAAATTTAGGCTTTCTGGAATTAGAAAAGTTACACTTCACTAAGCAATGAGTTCAGCCTTTTTTTTTTTTAATTGGTTACTCAGAACATATCTTCAGCATGTCTTCTAACATACAAAAATCAATGTTCATTGTACAATTTTGAGTGGGTCTGTGCCTCAAAAATCTTACTTCCGTATAGCTGTTAATTATATTCACCCCTGCCTCAATTCCATATGTTACAACTAATACTCATCCCATTAAAAATACAATGTCAACATGTGCAATGCTACTAATCAAATTTGCAAATATACTAGTATATTATTTGTAAATTTGCTTGTTCATAATAAACTAAAATTTGAACTTTAGTTGAAGTATAAATTGCAATTTATTATGAAGGTGCTGCTAGTGATATCAGTCAGTTTTTTTGTTCTTGGAAGGAACAATGCTAATATGAATTTGAAAGAGGTTGTATTGCATGTAGACTAATTTTAAAGCCAATTCAAGATACATATGCAGGTCATACGAATATCAAATAAAGTAATTGTACAAAGCCAAATGTATATAGCATTTTTTTCTCTGATTGAAAACTAATGATTCCTGCAGAACTTTTTCAGATCATAAAAAATGCATTAAAGAAAAGAAGCATACCCACAGTATTTCTAGCCTGAACTTCAGAACAGCTTACACCTACAATTCAGACCATTAAAAAGAAATGTTTGGAGTGAAAGTTTTTATTTAAATCCACTACAAAACACTTCTCCCAAATAGTCAATGTTGCCACAGGTGATATACACAGCGGGAGCAAAATGTTTTTCACAGCATGCAATATGCTCCACAGTAGCACAAGTCTTCAAAGGATTGGTCTCCTGACTTCTGTTGGGTAGACAAAAAAAAAAAAAAAAAAAAGAGGGAGTAGGTTGCACAATACATGAGTTTACAATACATGAAATACACTAAAGTTGTAAACTGCCAAAATATTTGTAATAACAGGTTTATGCTAAAGTGCAAAACACAAAAAATAGGATATTAAACTGATATGAATAAACTTGTTCGATTAAGGTGATGCTGGATGTGCTTTGAAGAAATTTCAGCAGAAACTGAAATGCAATCCCACTTCTTAAGCCAACAGACAAAATCATTTCATTTCATTTTCATTTATTGCATTTTAGTTGTTACAGACATGGTGGTATTACATTATCATAAATATATAACACAAATAATATATTTTTGTAATAACAACAGGGTTCCCATTCTTTTTCTCCCATAAAAAATAAGCACTTTTTAAGGACTTTTAAGCACCTATTGAAAATTTTTTAAGGACCTCGGCAATAACACGCGCACTAACTTTATATACACATAGAAGAAAATGTATGTAAATACATTTTCTTCTATATGTATATAAAGACACCAACTTGTTTTTCCTCAGTGTCTAGGCTCCAAATATTAATTAGGTATAGCATTACAATATGAACTTTTTCAAGGGCATGGATAAATATTACTCTCCAAAATGTGACTTCTCAAAACATGGTGCACATTATATTACAGTTAATATATGTTACATACTAATAAATTAAATATGGTATACGTAAATAAAAGCAAAATTTAACTTACCACGAAATAATTACAAGTCCCCTGTTTCTGATGTATGGTTGTAAGATATTTCACTAAGTCTCAAAGTAACCTTTCATTAACTTGACAGAAATGAATAACACCAAATTCAGGATAATAACACAAGTAACCGAATCAAACACCAAATTTACAACACTGCCTATGTAAAAAATCGTTCTTCGGCTCACAGAATTACCTTGGTAGCAGTC